>CM028132.1:1408450000-1413250000 GCA_016271365.2 Neoceratodus forsteri
GTTGCCCTTCTCTGCACCCCCTCCAGTAGCCTGATAGCACATCTTAGGTATGGCCTCCAAAACCGCACACAGTACTCTAAGTGAGGCCCTTACCAGTGACCTGTAGAGGGGCAAGATCACCTCTCTTCACCTGGATGAAACTCATCTTGTTATGCACCCCAGCATTTTGTTCACTTTTGCAGCCACTCTCCTGCACTGGGCAGTGTTGTTCATGGTCCCTGTTATCATTACCCCTAGGTCCTTCTCCTCCTCAGTGATCCCCAGCTTAACCCCCCACCCCAGCCAGTATTCTCTCCTTGGGTTCTTCACCCTGAAGTGCACAACCTTACACTTCTTTGCATTGAACCCCAGCTGCCACCTCTCTGACCACTCCTCTAGCTTGCTTAGATTCCCCTGCAGCTGCTTCCACCCCTCCTCTCCATCCACCACTGCTCCAAGTTTGGTTTTGTCAGCGAACAGACTTACCTTGCTCACCACCCCGTGTGCAATGTCTGATATGAAGAGCCCAAATAATACTGGTCCCAGCACAGAGCCCTGTAGCACCCCCACTCATTACTGACCTTGGAGTTTAGAGCACCCCTCTCACCACCACCCATTGCAGCCTCCCACTCAGCCAGCTTGTAATCCAGGTTGTCATTTTTGCCCCTACCCCTACACCAAGGCCACTGATTTGCGGTGATTAAAACAATGAAATTCTGTTTTCAAGACTTCAGATTCTGGAATTGCACCGATGATTGTTACTCTAATTTCCAGATTTTACCAGGATTCTGCTATCATTCTTTTAGTATGTGCATAAATAATCAGAACTAAATAAGGCTTTATATACAGAGCATCGAATAAAGCAAACTGAAAATAGTACAGGACGGAATTATAAGAAAAATACAAGTTCTGTAGATGTACTGATCAGATATAAAATGCCAGATTCCATGAACTCTTTGTTTTTACTGGTCTTCAGGCAACCCTAATTCTGGAATTTGACCATTTTTTTTTACCATTCTATTTATCACCCCCGAGCACCGGAACTCTCTCAGGCCACTAAACTCACCTTCTCGCTGTACCGCCCACCGTGTTCCCTGCCATCTTCAAAGTTGTTATGATTCCTCCCTGGGCCTGGGGGGCTACGACCCAGGAGACCAAAGGGGCAGTGGCAGGGAACCAGCATTGGGTGTGTGGCAGAGGCACTGGTAGGGCTGTCGCCTATCTGGACTGGGAGGAGTTTTTCTTGTTTAGTCCCCGGAAGCCCTCCCATTCCACCCCCCTGAGAGTGGTGCACTCCTGATGCTGTGGCACATGGAAACCCTGCCTGCATCAGCCTCACCTAGTACCTGTGGTCCAGTGCCACTGCAGCACCTCTGGTCTCCACCAGGGGCCACTGGAGCACTGGACAACCCCATGCCCTGTCCTCGGGAGAGGAGAGCATCCCAGCGGGTGCTCAATCCTCTCCCTCCCCTGCCAACTCCCAGCGCACAAGCTTGCTTCCAAACTCAGGTCGATGGCATGGCGCAAGGTGTGGTGTCCAGCACCTCAACCCTCTGCACCACTGGGCCAGATTGAATTTTACCAGGTTTTCTGATTAAAAACCAAAAAACAGTGTTCTTGCCCTATACCAGTTAGCTTACTAGATGATAATTAGCCGGCTCATCCCTTGGTCCGCTCTTGTGTAATGGTACTACATATGCCATCCTCCAGTCCAGTGGCACACATTCGGACTCCAGTGAGGTGCTGTACAGATCCGCCAGTGGCTCCACCAACACCTCTGCCATCTCCCTCAGCATCCTGGGGTGGATACCATCCAGCCCTGGTGTCTTGTCTACCTTCAGTGCCCTCAGTCCCTCTAGGATTCTACCACCCTCAATTCTTCAATCTGTTGCCTCCTCTCCCTCCATCCCTACCCTCCCAGCCCATGGTGGTAGTGGTCCACCCTTTTTGTCCATGAACACTGAGCAAAAGTATTCATTCAGTGCTTCTGCCTGTTTCTCCCACTTTTCAGTCCATTCCCCACCCTTTTTTATGCTCTCCATTGTCTTCTTGCACTTCCTTTTCTCCCTGATGTATCTGAAAAAGTCCCCCTGTTAATTCCCTGCTCTAATCCCAGCTCCCTCTGTGCCTTGGCTTCTATCTCTTTTCTGGTCACCTCCCTGGATCATCTTGCCAACTCCTGCCTGTCCACTTCCTTCCCCATCCTCCTATACCTCTGGTGCACCGCTCATTTTGCCTCACCACCTCTACTACCTTGCTGTTGAACCAGCATGGTTTCCTTGTTCTGCTCCTCTTATTCTGTGTCTTGGTACAGGCTTTCATTGTCTCTGTAATCCCCTGTTTAATAATATCCCATTTCTGCTCCACATCCATCTCCTGCCTTATGCCCCCTGTTTCCCTTTCAGTACTTCCTGCATCCTCTCAAAGTCCACCCCCCTAAAGTTTACCACCCGGATAATTGATTTCTTTGGCTTCCTGCACATCATGATATTAAACCTCACTGTTTGGTGATCACTGTCGGCTAGTGGGTCCTCTAACTTTATTTCCCTTGCTGCCTCCCCATTCAACAATACCAGATCTAAAGTGTTCTTTAGACTAGTAGGTACACTAACCAACTGTGTCAGGAGACCCTCCTGGATTGCATCCAGGAGCACTTGCTCCCTAGCACTGGAGGTGACTGGAATGCTCCAGTCAACCTCTGGCAAGTTGAAATCCACAATGATGACCACCTTCCCTTCTCTTCTCTACATACCTTTCTGTTTTGTCCCACTAATTCCCTGTCAAGCTCCTCAGACTGGGATGGTGGGCTGTATACCACCCCAAACCTCAGTTTCCTACCCCTTGAAGCTAGGAGCTGCAGCCAGATTGCCTCTGTTCTCCTTTCTTCACCCTTGGCCATTGTGCATTTGATCCCGTCCCTCACATAGACTGCCACCCCACTCCCCTTCCCTCCTTATGGTCCTTACTGTATAATTCATAGACATCCAAAAAACCTGCACTCCAGAAAATGAAGCCCAAACCATAAAGTTAAAATTTAAATAGTTTTATTGCTGACAGATTAGACAGCACCACTTAGCCTTGGCACTTTGGGTTTCCAAACCCTTTCTCAAGAGGCATGGCCACTCTGTATAATTGTATCCTGGGATTGCCAGAGCCCAGTCCCAGTGCTCAGCTGCCCATGTTTCTGTGACAGCTGCAATATCCACCCTCCACACTGCCAAGAGTGCCTGTAGCTCAACTGATTTGTTGCCTAAGCTTCTGGCTTTCAGCGATACCACCCTCCATCCTGCTCCCTTCCCTTCCCTTCTCTGCCCTCAATCTCCTCCCTTCTACTCTCTCCCTTTTTGGCCATCCCGAGTCCTTCCCTGCTAGCCTGGGTGGTAGGCTATGACTCCACTCTATTGGATCCCTACCTACCTGCTGTAGACTTGCCACCCCCCATCTAGTTTGAATCCACCATTGTTGCAATATAGCTCTCCAGTCTTTGCTTTATTATCTCCTTCCCCTCCCCACTGAGATGCAGCCTATCCCTTGCAAACAAATTGTTATTATCCCAGGTACTGCCCCAGCTGCCCACAACCTCATACCCCTTAGTTCAACACCATTCTACCAACCATGTGTTACACTCCCTAATCCTCTCCTTTCTCACTGTGCTTGTGCAGGGTACTGGGAGCACCTCAGAGAAGGCCACAGACTCCCCAGTCTCCTTGCACAGCCTTCCCACTTCCTCAAACCTCTCCCTTGTTACCTTAACCATTTCCCCCCTTGGTCATTTGTCCCCACATGTACTACAATGTGTGATTTCCTCCTACCCCTTCTTATGTACCACTGGGATTGCTGATCTGCTGTGTTTGCCTTTAATCCCAGTATGGACTCCACCCATATCTGACTTACGTTTCCCCTTGCTGCCCCATATGATTCCCTTGAGTATGGAGTCCCCCCACACCAGTACTCCCCACTCCTCTTTCCTTGTGCCCATCTCCACCCCTCACCCAGGTTCTCATTCTTGGGATCACTCAAGACTGCTTTTACCATTTGCCCCAGTGTCTTCCCCCTTGCCCTTCTCAATTGAGACCCCTCCCCTCCTCCTCCTGTTTGACTGTCAACCTTTGTCTCCCTCCTCTTCTTTCTGAGTACTATCCTCCCCCTGCCATGCCATGCTCAGTCTCTCAACTAGTAATGCTCCTCACTCCCTCCTCTTCGTGAGTACTATCCCTTGTGCAGTCTCCTCCTGTATCCTCTTTCCCATGTGTTCCTAGTACAGTAAACATGTTCCCTACCCTCTTTGCCTTACTATATGTTTTCTCCTCCCTCCTGCTGCTTCTCTTTTTTCTAGGTCCTACTAGAGTTCACCCTTCTTCAGCTGGCTTCCTGTCTAGTTTTCTCCCTTCCCATGACCCCTCCCTTGACCCACTGTTCCTTCTCTTTGGTGCCCCCACAATACTCTCAGATGTCAGCCCTCCTACTGATGCAACCCTCCCCTCACCAATCATCTTCCCCAGCTCCCTGCCAAGTCACTGAACCTCTTCCTTGAGCCTCCTTAGCCTGTGCATATTAGACACCCTCCCATCTTCCATAGTATTCTCATCTGCATTGCTGCCCCACAACCATTTGCACCCCACAATCCTACCCATGGTTCACACTACCTATACAGAACAGTGAAGTACATTTTCTCTATATCAATTGCAGTTGTTTACAAACACAATTACAAACCCACCAAAAGCATTCCCAGGTCTCACAAATACATACAGTCCAGAAATTAGACATTTGTCCCAGGTCCTCTTTAGGACCCTCCCCATGACTTTAAGAGGTGTGCTGTGCCCCATTTAGCTTAATTCAGAAAACACAGCCACATAAATCTTTCAGCTAAATAAAAGAAAAAAAAAGTAAAACTTACAAAAATCCTCTCCACACTAACTCCCACCACTGCAAGTAAAATTAATTATTCCTAGCCCAGCCTCTAATAAAAATGTTAATGCCAAATGCCCTTGCATGCAGCATAAGATAGACAAGTACAGTAATAACTGGAAATGGCAATTCTACTCATAAGATCTATAGATCTACTCATAAGTTATATATACTGTATTTATATATCTTTAAACATTAGTTCATATGGCTGTTCCTTGTTTCCTCCTTCCTGACCTGCTCTGAGGGCTCAGGTTAGTTTGCTGCTCCCCAAGCTCCTCCCTCCCTCCCTCCCTCCCTCCCTCACAGTCTTCAAACCCTACCCCCAGTGGCATTTCAGCCACAGAAACCTTTAAGCTAAATTCCACTTTAAGCTAAATAAAAATAAAATAAAACAATAGCAAAACTTACAAAAATCCTGTACACACTAACTTTCTCAACAGCAAGTAGAAATAATTAATCCTTCTCTCCTGTAGTTTAAAAATACAATAGCAAAACTTACAAAAAAAATTCTCTCTACAGCAAGCAGAGTTAATCA
The DNA here is from genome assembly GCA_016271365.2 of Neoceratodus forsteri. Taxonomy (NCBI): domain Eukaryota; kingdom Metazoa; phylum Chordata; order Ceratodontiformes; family Ceratodontidae; genus Neoceratodus; species Neoceratodus forsteri. Next base: position 1,408,455,423 of record CM028132.1, read on the forward strand.
ATCCTTCTCTCCTTACATGTTTCCTTTTTTCTAACCCACCCATCCCTTCAGCTATCTCTTATTTGGCCTTTATTCCCCTTTGATATTTTGAGTTAGGCAATACTTCCATTGTGTTGCCTGTATATCCATTGCACTTCTAAACCTTACTGTAGGGTTATGTATGCCTGATAGGCTGCTGATTCACATGTGACCTAAGATCGAATTGTGGTCCATCCTCCAAGCCCCTTCTAGGTCCCTCTTATCTCCAGTTTCCTATGTGCATCTGAATCAGGCTGCAGCACTTCCCCAAGCTCCAATGCAACTTGAAATACAGGATGAGGTAAAGGACTTTTTATTATTTTAATATGCACATACAGTATATTGCGTTAAGTTTCCACAGACAGGAAAATTGCAGTAGTCCTCCTTGAGGTGGAATTTAAAATGATTGATATGATTGAACTCAGAAAGTTACAGCTAGAACTAGCATTGTAGCTCTCTATGCATTTTTGGTATGCGTCATGCAATAACTCTCTCAGGTTAGATGAGATTAGCTGAGGTTTAAAAGAAAAATTACAGTGGCTGAGATACCAGGCTTATTAGGATGTGCACTTGAAAGTATAACCCAAGAACTCACTTGATAACCTCCATCCAAGTCCTCCTCTGAGTGAGGGCTTTGGCAACATTACATGTGCAGTTCCTGATCCAGAAATTGTACAGTGTCTGGGCACTATCATTTCAATAGCCAATCCCACTTATTGCACATCAATTCCTTTATGCATTAATGGATGTAGCAGGCTTCCCAAGCCACCAGACCTCTCTCCCCAACAACAATAGTTTTAGAAAAGGAAAGAAAGGAAAGCACTTACAAACTATGGCCTTGTGCACTCTGGTACTTTCCTCTACCACTAGGGCTTAGAGACTCACCTGCAATCTCCCGTTGTTCTTTGCTGGAGGCATGGTAATAGTCTTTAAATGGCAGATGCCGACTGCTCCTTCTCATTCTTTCATATCCGGACCCTTGCTCAGTGAGCAGTGCGAGACACATTAGACATCCGCACATGCGCGTTAACCTGCCGCCATGTTGGTTATGGTGATTCAGCTCCACAGTAATAGATGCATGCGCGGAAGACCTCCAGTGCCCACGCATGCATATTCTACTGCTGCCATCTTATGATTGGTGCACACTCATTCAAATTTGTGCTCGGAAACAATGACCCTTGCAAGCAAGCTCCCCAAAACAGAATCGGGCTAATTTCTCATATGTCACAATTCTAAGGGGAGATCATGTAGTTGAAACAATAAAGAGGCATTTTATGTGACATTCTGGCCCCTTATCACCAGAGAGAGACAGAGAGAGAGAGAGAGAGAGAGAGAGAGAGAAGGAGGGGGCCATGAGAAACTCAAGAGCGCAACAGCCCAGGCCACTGCATGGCAGGACTTTCAGGGCAGGGAATAACAGGCTATAATAATAATAAAGAGTAACAAGTGGGTATTTAACAGAAAAGTTAACTATGATACTACATAACTCCTTTGCTGTCTTTCAGATGTCAGCATCAAGGGAGTGCATTACAGTAGGTCCCCTTCTTACTACACCAGAATGGGGGCACTGTATAGCATGCAAATTGATAGTCCCGAGCACCAGATGGAGACACAAGACTTCACTGTGGCAGGCCAAGCCACCTCAGCAGAGATTGGCAGGTGAATCCAGCCAACTGCCCTCCAGAAGGCTACAGTGCCAGCTGGAGAGCCAGCAGACATTTGTAGCAAGTCCCGGAACCATTGTCCAGTAGAATAATACTGCACCAGTTCCAGCACCCCACCCCCCATCTACAGTGCAGAATACAACTAACGGAAGGACTCAAGCCAATATCTTGTGCACAGGCTGATTATAATGGGCCAGACCTCAGTCAATGACCAAGACAATGCAGTTGAAAGTCAGATTCTCAATGAGTGCACCAATGACCTCACCAAGTAGGACAGCCAGAATGAGTCAGAGCATGACCTGAAACAGAGGATCCTCCCCATTCCAGAGGTATCTTCATTGCCACCTGACTATTCTCACCAGAGAATGTCACTGATTTAATCCAGTTGATCCAATGACATTGGGCTTTGAGGCACTCTACACCCACTGAGAGCACACTGACCCAATGCCTGTGCCACCACCTAGGTAGAAAATGTCTTCCAGTGTACCCTACTCTAACAGACATAATAACGATATTGTGGACAACATCTGACCCTGCTAGAATCATCAAAATGATCACTGACAGACTGTAACCTCACAGGAGGATAGTACAAACTATGGGTGTATAGTCCTAAAGATTGATCCAAAAACTGCAGAGCTTAATAAAGAACTGTTTTCTAGCTGAGGGAACAGTGGCCTTAAAGGACCCAGGGGACAAGAAACTAGAGGAATTTCTCAAAAAGATATATGAAATGTCTGGTCAATAAATACACACGTCCACATTGACAACATATGCTGCTAGGGCTCAAATAAGGTAACTAGAAGAGATAGTTTCTTTCCTATCTCCAAAATCACAGGAAGCTGAGCTTCTGGAACAAACAATACAGGCAGCAAAATACTTAGGTGATTTAGCCATAGACTTACTCAAGATGGGTGCCAGGTCAGCAATGGTGACAAACAGGGCAAGGGGAACCCTTTGGCTAAAACTGTGGGAAGCAGATGCAGAGTCCAAGATGTGACTGCTTAAATTGCCATTCAAGGGTGACTGAGTATTCTGGGATGGCCTCATGAATTCCTGAGATGCCGAGGTCAGGAAAGGATCAGACGGTGATTAGGGACCTAGGGCACCACTGCCCACAAAGTTTGATTGCATACATTGCTCATGCTCAGATCGCAGATTCAACAATCTCCTAGAAAGACATCCACTCTGAACAGGTCTACGTCTCAGACCAGGGACAAAATTTCGCACAGTCACAGGTAACTGCCATGGGTAAAATCTGCCTCAAAGGGAAGATCATTCAAAGATTTTCCAATGACTACACTGACAACCCCTCAGAACTCTACTGACCCCATCACCAACCAGTGACCCTCCACTAGGGGATGCTTGCTGTCTGTTCAACTCAATGTGGGCCACAACAATGATGGACAGATGGGTAAACAAGGTAGTGACCAGGTTTTCATCAATTCAAAGAGATACCAGACAGGGAGAGGGTAATAATCTCAACAGTATCAAACAGAAGATGTCCCCCAAAACAAATTCAAGCCATCTTGGAGGCACTCCTAAAGGCAAATGCCACACAAAGGGTCCCACAAGAGGAAACCAGTTGAGGCATTTTCTCAGTCTTCTTCTCGGTGTCAAAAAAGACAGGAGGCTACCGTTCAGTTCTGGACCTAAAATTCATAAACCGGTTCATAACTCCAAGAAAATTCAAAATGGAGACAATACAATCCACCCTCCAATCCCTCAGACCAGGAGGCTTCCTAACCTCCATAGATCTGAAAGACACCGATCTCCATGTACCTATGCATCCAGCACACAGGAGGTTCCTCAGATTTCAGATCCTGGAACAACAGTTCCAGTACAAAACCTTACCCTTCAGACTAACATCAGCATCTCGGCTTACCAAGGTGTCAATTGTCCTGGTGGCAAAGCTCAGGAAGAGGGAATTCACATCATTCCTTACCTAGATGATTGGCTGACCAAACATGGTCATACTCAGGATTCGATGTAGTAACCAAATGAACACTACAGGCACTGAGAGAACATGGCTGAGTGGTCAACCTGGCCAAGAGCTGTCTCTAAGGTAACCTGAAAACATCGAACACCTGGGGTCACTAATCGATACCAAAGCAGGTCTAGTGATGCCTACAGAAGCGTGAATCAAAAACATAATCCTACTGACAAATTGCCTCATAACTATAAACGAGCTGACAATAGCACAAATATCCCAGCTTCTGGGATGCATGTCCTCCTGCAGCAATCTGATACTATGGTCAAGATCCCACATGCACCCTCTCCAATTCAGCTCACCAACCGAGGAGAGCATGCATCAAAGGATAAAAATGACCTACAAAGCCAGACTGTCATTACAATGGTGAGCAAATACACACCACTTGAAAAAGGGGAACCAGCTTGAGATAGTCCATGATGTCACCATGGATGCAGATGCTAGCGTGAGGGGCTGGGGTGCAACATTGGGACATAGAATGAACCAGCAACAATGGTCACCACAGGAGAAGTTACCGATCAATGTATTAGAACTGTGAACTATTTGCAATGCTCTGATGTCATTTTAACCACAGATATCACAACTATTGGTCTTGATACACTCGAACAACAATGCAGTGGTAGCATACATCACAAAACAGGGCAGAACCAGGAGCATAGAGTTGATCCAGGAATCAAGCTCAATCTTGACCTAGGCTCAACTACACCTGAGACATTTAACAGCCATCCACCTAGCTGCAACCAAATAACACAGCAGACTGGCTGGGCCATGAACAATCATATCCTAGAGAGTGGCAACTTCACCTGGACATTGTGGCATAAGTGCATAGGAGATGGGGCAGGATAGCCATAGAGCTAATGGCAACGAACAAAAACAAGCAAATGGACAAATTCTTCTCCAGATTCAGGGAATCACACTCCATGTGGGTGGACACCCTATCAATTCCATGGACCCATGACTATTCATACATGTTCCCACCTCTACCACTACTCAATCAAGTACCCGCAAAAATTCACCAATCATGGAGAATCATCATACTGATAGCTCCATATTGGCCATGACAGGCATGGTTTGCCACCATTGTGGTGATGGCGATGGACAGACTAACCTTACCAGCCCATCCGGATATACTAATATAGGGGCTGCGACCCATGCCAACACCCAAAATTTAGTTCTCATGTTGTCATTCTGAAAGGGAGAGACTGCTGAATGCAAGATACTCACTATAGTTAGAGACTATGCTCATTTGAGGAGAAACCGACCACAATGACTTACTCAAGGTAGTACATTTTTTTTTATGGTGTCATTCCAGATGTATTCCTGAGTCTCTACAACTTGATGTCTTTCTACCTACAACAGGGACTCAACAGTGGTGGCCGCCTCTGCATGGAGGCATTACTGCAGGAGGTAGGCAATGAGTTTATCCAGAATCACTTCTGACACCATCTACTTCTCAGAGTGGCAGCAAACATTCACCCCAGGATAAGAAGTACCTCCATGGACCTCGCACTGGTCTGCAAGCCCTCACAAGGAACCATTTGAACTATGTCAGACATCGATTTATACTGCTGGGAACAGGAAGATTCCTGGTAGCCTTCGTTCAGCCTGCAGAGTCGGGAACTGACAGCTTATCTGACAAGGAGCTGTTACATTCACACCATAGCTCCAAACTGTCCTGTCTTCAACCCTACAGTAAACTCCTAGTTCCATAAGTCAACCAATAGAACTGCCAAAATTCTACTTATAACCAAATGATAACAGAAAAGGGCTTCAATACTGAATACTGAGAAACAGGCAGTATCACTAACCAAATTGAAAGAGAAAGTTCAGTGTAATACATATAGTCCCATTAAAGTGGTTTTCCAGACACATTCAGTCTCTTGGTACTGTCACCTGTTGTGCATGTCAATTGACTATTCTTTTCAGCTATGGAAGTATAGAAACTGGAGATGTTATGACCGAAGGGTCTTGGAGGAGGGACTGAATTTATTTTAGGTCATATGTGCATCAAGCCTATCAGGTGTGCATGTCCCAGGAAGGTCTGAAGTGCTATGGTAAATACAACGTCTTTACCAGTGATAAATCACTATTTTTTGTTTCTTTAAACTTCTTTCATCAATATGTAACTTTGATTTTCTGAGCTGCTTGACTTGCTGATTATTATCTGTCTTTTTTGGTAAAAGAATCTTTTACATAATTTGGCTTGTTCTGTTTTGAGTCAGTGGAATATTTTGCTAGATATAACTTTTGCTAACTAAGAACTGTAATATGTCTGATGTTGATCTTAGAGAGGTTTTGATATAGGATTAATTACAGTATGTATTGTGTGTAGATACTGTATATATGTCCATTTCATTATGTAGTTCGGTTTAAATGGTGTGTTTTCTGTAGTTATATTGTGGTTTATACAGTGATGATATAATGTACACAAGTGTTACTGATTACTATTTGATTAATTTTCTGGACTGGGCTCTCGCTCATCTTTTCCTAAGTTTATTAGGTGATGCATCGCTGTGGCTGAAATGTGGTTTTAAATGACATTGTTTCATTTTGTTTGCCATATTAAGGTTTGCTCTAATTTATTAAATGTGTAACCTTTATTTAGAATCAGATCTAACTGAGGTAACTTTTAAATGTATCATCAACAAGAGACTATGATCATATACGTGCAGTGCATTTCTTGACAGGGTTCTTGAGAAAGGGGTAGTGTACCCAAAGGCCTGGAGCATTTTACATGTTTTTTTTCTGAATGAAGTAGGATGTGAAAACTAACAGTGTATGCTGTATACTTTGTTTTTCTGTGAAAGTTCAGGCAGGAGATCTGCATTTTATCAACCTAATTGTTATCACAAAGATGGCTCCATTGTCTACTGAAACCTTCAATATGTTTGTAAAATACTATACTGGCATTTTAAAATATATAAAATTAAACTCACTTTTCATGACACTCTCCTTACACATATAACTTAAAAGTGAAGTATATTACAGTTTAAATACTGGTGTTACTTTTTGACTATTAGATCCCTATCCTACCAATTCTGGTAGGCAATCTTGCTGCTTACACTACCACAGATATAATTGAGAGTTGGCCCATAAGTCGTTCTGTTGTGTATGTGGAGTATTGACAGAAGAATTCTGGAATTGGATTTTGTATAATATAATAAACACCTATTTATTGAATGGTGAAAGACAGAGATTGACATCTGGAGGACTGTTTACTAGTTAAACAAAGAAAATAGCTTTTTGAAACTAGCTTATTACATTTCTTTGTTTTAAATTGTTTCTCAGTTTACCCATTTCATAATCTCAATAGACACCTATGTCACTGGTTTTCTAGGGTTGCACTTCCAGGTGTTAAAGGTACCTGGCCTCACAGTGCACCGGCATGCAACTTATTCAACCAACCCTTCTCATGTCTTATTGTTTTGAGCATCATCGCTGAAAGCACAGCTGATCATGCTTTTACTGGAAGTTCTAGAACCCTTTATAATTATATTAGATGGTACTTATGAAGACAGGTATTAGTCACTGCTACTAACTGAAGTGAAAATTGTAATGCAAAGAAATAACATGACCTATTAGGAACTGAATCTATAACTCAATAAAGTGATATAATAGAATTGAGAATGGCAGTATAGTAAACGGATAAGATATTATTATACTGAGTAGTTGATAAAGTTTACATTGATGTTATGAGTCCAACATTTGTTAAAGGAGTTTGGTTTCAGAAGTAAATTACTGTTAGTCTAAGAAGAATGGGTGTATCCATGGGGGGACATGTTTCAGTTATTTAACTTAGTCTTGCATCTCCATAATTTTGACTTGCTTAAAGATAGCATCACTAGTATCTACAGCATATCTAGTTCATAAAATTGTTAGAGGTGTTGTAGATTCATTTGGTCAAGAGTCAGAAGTTGATCTAGCAGGTGCTGCATGGACTGCATGTAATTCAAAACAACAAAGTATATTGATATTTCAAGATGTTTAGTTTAGGTTTTGTTGACCGGTAAGGCACTGGACAAATTCTGCTTATTTTCAGACACGATCTGGAGGGGGGATATAACGAATGCCAACTGATTTTGAACGTGATTAAGCTGTTGGTGGTGTTTTAGTGAATGGCGGAAATGTGACCACTGTACTGGGGAAATTCCCTACTGAACTGCAGTAAGCCTTGTTCATTGCTTGGATGGTCTGTTCTAGCGAAGTAATGGATGAAGGATGCTAGAGACAGAGTCAGAGAGACTCACTGTGCTTGATGTAAGAGTTTGAAGAGATGCCACCAATTCAGGGGCTGATTTATGCGCTATAGTAGAGAAATGTTGCTTACTTTTTGATTTCTATGAATGGACTGCTGAACCTGAGGTCTTCTGATTGTGGAAAGGGCATGGGTTTACAGCACCGATGTTGTTTGTTAGAAGCAGAAGACACAGGCATGCTAAAAAACGTTCGTGCTGAAATTGAAAAGTTGCTGACTTTGACAGCCTTCACTGGGTGTGGTCACCCGACTTTTAATGTGGTGATTTGGCTGGGGTGCTGTATACGAGTGAAATAATGGTTTACCACAGGTACTTTTTCATGATCTCTGTGGGTATTCATTTGAAGTAATAGGGTCTGAGGAAGTATGTATTTACTAGATGTTTTTCAGATGGAAAGCAAGATTTAAACACGGAGTTATTGATGTCCTGATGTTGCTACATTGTCACATATGTTGCTCATGTCCCTGACTGTTATCCTTGATTATGTTGAAGTCTGTTTGAGCAGATGGGTGGGGGGTTTAACTATGCACAGTATGGACAGTGAATTGGGAATGATGTGTTATACGTTTCTAAACCAGTCTCATGAGAATGCCAGTGTTTTCTTCTCGTTGTCATTGGCCTGCCAAAGTAGAATGAAAGTAAACTGTGACTCTGACCAACTGTGTTTGTATTGTGTTAAGAAGTATCGACGCCTGACGCTAACTAGTGTAGAGGAGTAGTGAGGAAGGAGAACTTATAAGGCATTTTCTTTTATTTAGGAAAAGGTATGCCACTTACGTTAACTATACCTGTCTAATATTGCAGTTCTTCCAGACTGACTTTTTGCATTTCTGTGGGCCCTCTGCTGCTCATCTTGTTTTCTTCGTGCCTGGAGGTTGTGAGGAGTAGCGCCACGGAGAGTTAAAAGAGTGCTATGGAGCATGAATGGCTGCAGAGACCACACACATTGGGGAATCATTGAAGGAGAAAGGTTAAAAGTAAAAAGAGAATGAGATCCAAGGAGGAGACTGAGGACTGGGGATGACAGAGCTGTGGACTCAGGTTATTACTTTTTTTTTTGCTGGATGTTCTCGGTGAATCCAGCGTAATGAGAATGTGTTTATAGCCCTCCATTTTAGACTTGCAGATTTGTTCTTGCTCTTTTTATCCTCCAGTGTAGTTGAGACTGGATGAAAGTGTGTTCAAGAGAGCTGGACTTACTATGGCTATTAGAAATGTGGGTGTTTAGAGGCATTAGGGAAGGTGCCTGACCAGAGAAACAATGGGATGGGAGACAGGTTGTGAAGGACAGATTTTGTACTACTGTTGCTGGCCTTAGGCCTTTGTGGTACAGCCTATTACGACTGACCTTTCATGCTTGGTCCTAAGAAAGTTTTTCTGGAAGATGGATGGACTAAACCAGCAGTTCAGTGGCTTCTGACCCAGACTGGAATGAACCCTACCCCAACCAATCCATAATGGAAGCTCTGCCTATAGCTTCAAGGTGCTGTATGTACAAAAGGATTTAAATAAAATTGTGGATGAAGACAAGGTCTAGATGCAAAACTGCTTAATCTTGAGGTGGTGTAGTACTACTAAAGTGGTAGGCCCAGACTTGGGACTATACCGCGAAGACTGAAGGCCCTATCTCACAGACTTGTATTGATACAAGATGTTACTGAAGGCTCAGAGGAACACATACCCCCCAAAACCCTATTGTCAGACCTATTTAAATCGTTGTTATGGATCCATGGTGGAATGCTGTAAGGATTAGATATAAGGGTGGCCTGAGATTGGGCCGACAGGGTCATGTGGGGAAACTCTTTGAACCCTTCAACTTTCACCGAGGAAGTGTTTGCCTCATTAACATTTCGGCCACTGATTTATGTGATTAAAACATGAAATTTGTTTCAAGACTTCAGATTCTGGAATTGCACATGATTGTTACCTACTTCCAGATTTTACCAGATTCTGCTATCATCTTTTAGTATGTGCATAAATAATCAGAATCTAAGGCTTTATATACAGAGCATCAATAAAGCAACTGAAATAGCAGGAAGGAATTATAAGAAAAATACAAGTTCTAGATGTATCGATTGATATAAATGCCAGATTCCATGAACTTTGTTTTACTGGTCTTCAGCAACCCAATTTGGAATTTGACCATTTTTTTTTTTCTATTTTATTTATCACCCCAGCACTCGGAACCTCTCAGGCCACAAACTCGCCTTCGCTGTATCACCCACGTGTTCTTGCCATCTTCAAAGTTGTTATGATTCTCCTGGGCCTGGGGGCTACAACCCAGAGACCAAGGGGCAGTGGCAGGGATCCGCATGGTGTGGCAGGCACTGAGGGCCGCTATCTGGCTGGGGGAGTTTTTTGTTAGTCCCTGGAAGCCCTCCCATCCCACCCCTGAGAGTGGTGCACTTGATGCTGTGGCATGGCAACCCTGCCTGCATCAGCCTCACTCACCTGTGGTCCAGTGCCACTGCAGCACCTCTGGTCTCCACCAGGGCCACTGAGCACTGACCCCATGTTTTGTCCTCGGAGAGCAGCTCAGCGGTGCCTGTCCCTCTCCTCCCCTGTCGACTACTGTGCACAAGCTTGCTACCAAACCTGTCATGGCATGGCTCAGGTGCATCCACACCTGTCCTCTGCACCATCGCCAGATTGATTTTACCAGGTTTCTGATAAAACAAAAACAGTGGTCTTGCTCTACCAGTTAGTTTACTAGGATGATACTAGCCGTCTCCTCCCTTAGTCTGCTCTGTGTAATGTAGTACTATGCCATCCTCCGTCCAGTGGCACACATTCCTGTTGCTGGGTGTTGTGATCTGCCAGTGGCCCACCAACACCTCTGCCATCTCCTCCTGGGTGATACCATCCAGTCTTGGTGCCTGTCACCTTCAGTGCCTCAGTCCTCTAGGACTTACCACCACGCCCTCAGTCCTCTAGGACTCTACTCACCTCCATTCTTCAATCTGTTGCCTCCTCTCCTCTGTCCCTACCCTCCCAGCCCATGGTGGTAGTGGTCCACCCTTTTGGTCCATGACTACTGAGCAAAAAGTATTCATTCAGTGCTTCTGCCTGTTTCTCCCACTTTTCAGTCCACTTCCACCCTTTTTTTATGCTCGCCATTGTCTTTTTGCACTTCCTTTTCTCCCTGATGTATCTGGAAAAGTCCTCTGCTAATTCCCTGCTCTAATCCAGCTCCTCTGTGCCTTGGCTTCTATCTCTTTCTGGTCACCTCCTGGATCATCTTGCAACTTCTGCCTGTCCACTCCTTCCCCATCCTCCTATACCTCTGGTGCGCCGCCTTTTTGCTCACCACTTACTACCTTGTTGTTGAACCAGCATGGTCTTTGTTCTGCCCTCTTATTCTGTGTCTTGGTACAGGCTTTCATTGTCTCTGTAATCTCCTGTTTAATAATATCCCATTTCTGCCCACATCCATCTCCTGCCTTATGCCCCTGTTTCCTTTCAGTACTTCTGCATCCTCTCAAAGTCCAATTTCCTAAAGTTTACTACCCGGATAATTGATTTCTCTTTGGCTTCCCACATCATGATATTAAACCTCATTGTTTGGTGATCACTGTCGGCTAGTGGGTCCTCTAACTTATTTCCCTTGCTGCCTCCCCATTCAACAATACCAGATCTAAAGTGTTCTTTAGACTAGTAGGTACACTAACCAACTGTGTCAGGAGACCCTCCTGGATTGCATCCAGGAGCACTTGCTCCCTAGCACTGGAGGTGACTGGAATGCTCCAGTCAACCTCTGGCAAGTTGAAATCCACAATGATGACCACCTTCCCTTCTCTTCTCTACATACCTTTCTGTTTTGTCCCACTAATTCCCTGTCAAGCTCCTCAGACTGGGATGGTGGGCTGTATACCACCCCAAACCTCAGTTTCCTACCCCTTGAAGTCTAGGAGCTGCAGCCAGATTGCCTCTGTTCTCCTTTCTTCCCTTGGCCCTTGTGCATTTGATCTCTTCCCTCACATAGACTTCCACCCCACCTCCCTTCCCTCCTTATGGTCCTTACTCTATAATTCATAGACATCCAAAAAACTTGCACTCCAGAAAATGAAGCCCAAACCATAAGTTCAAATTTAAATAGTTTTATTGCTGACAGATTAGACAGCACCACTTAGCCTTGGCGCTTTGGGTTTCCAAACCCTTTCTCAAGAGGCAAGGGCACTCTGTATAATTGTATCCTGGGATTGCCAGGTCCCAGTCCCAGTGCTCAGCTGCCCATGTTTCTGTGACAGCTGCAATATCCACCCTCCACACTGCCAAGAGTGCTTGTAGCTCAACTGATTTGTTGCCTAAGCTTCTGGCATTCAGCGATACCACCCTCCATCCTGCTCCCTTCCCTTCACTGCCATCTATCTCCTCCCTTCTACTCTCTCCCTTTTTGGCCATCCCAAGTCCTTCCCTGCTAGCCTGGGTGGTAGGCTATGACTCCACTCTATTGGATCCCTACCTACCTGCTGTAGACTTGCCACCCCCATCTAGTTTGAATCCACCATTGTTGCAATATACCTCTCCAGTCTTTGCTTTAATACCTCCTTCCCCTCCCCACTGAGATGCAGCCTATCCCTTGCAAACAAATTGTTATTATCCCAGGTACTGCCCCAGCTGCCCACAACCTCATACCCCTTAGTTCAACACCATTCTACCAACCATGTGTTACACTCCCTAATCCTCTCCTTTCTCACTGTGCTTGTGCAGGGTACTGGGAGCACCTCAGAGAAGGCCATAGACTCCCAGTCTCCCTTGCAACAGCCTTCCCACTTCCTCAAACCTCTCCTTGTTACCTCAACCATTTCCCTTTGGTCATTTCTCCCCACATGTACTACAATGTGTGGTTTCTCCCTACCCCTCCTTATGTACCACTGGATTGCTGATCTGCTGTGTTTGCCTTTAATCCCAGTATGGACTCCACCCATATCTGACTTACTTTTCCCCTTGCTGCCCCATATGATTCCCTTGAGTATGGAGTCCCCCCACACCAGTACTCCCCACTCCTCTTTCCTTGTGCCCATCTCCACCCCTCACCCAGGTTCTCATTCTTGGGGTCACTCAAGACTGCTTTTACCATTTGCCCCAGTGTCTTCCCCCTTGCCCTTCTCAATTGAGACCCCTCCCCTCCTCCTCCTGTTTGACTGTCAACCTTGTCTCCCTCCTCTTCTTTCTGAGTACTATCCTCCCCCTGCCATGCCATGCTCAGTCTCTCAACTAGTAATGCTCCTCACTCCCTCCTCTTCGTGAGTACTATCCCTTGTGCAGTCTCCTCCTGTATCCTCTTTCCCATGTGTTCCTAGTACAGCAAACATGTTCCCTACCCTCTTTGCCTTACTATGTGTCTTCTCCTCCCTCCTGCTGCTTCTCTTTTTCTAGGTCCTACTAGAGTCCACCCTTCATCAGCTGGCTTCCTGTCTAGTTTGCTCCCTTCCCATGACCCCTCCGTTGATCCACTGTTCCTTCTCTTTGGTGCCCCCACAATACTCTCAGATGTCAGCCCTCCTACTGATGCAACCCTCCCCTCACCACTCATCTTCCCCAGCTCCCTGCCAAGTCACTGAACCTCTTCCTTGAGCCTTCTTAGCCTGTGCATGGTTAGACACCCTCCCACTTCTCCATAGTATTCTCATCTGCATTGCTGCCCCACAACCATTTGCACCCCACACAATCCTACCCATGGTTCACACTACCTATACAGAACAGTGAAGTACATATTTTTCTATATCAATTGCAGTTGTTTACAAACACAATTACAAACCCACCATAAGCATTCCCAGGTCTCACAAACTCACATACATACAGTCCAGAAATTAGATGTTTGTCCCAGGGTCCTCTTTAGGACCCTCCCATGACTTTAAGAGGTGTGTTGTGCCCCATTTAGCTTAATTCAGAAAACACAGCCACATAAATCTTTCAGCTAAATAAAGAAAAAAGTAAAACTTACAAAAATCCTCCACACTAACTCCCACCACTGCAAGTAAAATTAATTATTCCTAGCCCAGCTCTCTAATAAAAATGTTAATGCCAAATGCCCTTGCATGCAGCATAAGATAGACAAGTACAGTAATAACTGAAATGGCTATTCTACTCATAAGATCTATAGATCTACTCATAAGTTATATATTTATATATCTTTTAAACATTAGTTCTATATGGCTGTTCCTTGTTTCTCCTTCCTGACCCTGCTCTGAGGGCTCAGGCTTGCTGCCTCTACCTGCCTCCCTCCCTCCCTCCCTCCCTCCCTCACAGTCTTCAAATCCAACCCCCAGTGGCATTTCAGCCACAGAAACCTTTAAGCTAAATTCCACTTTAAGCTAAATAAAAATAAAATAAAACAATAGCAAAACTTACAAAAATCCTGTACACACTAACTTTCTCAACAGCAAGTAGAAATAATTAATCCTTCTCTCCTGTAGTTTAAAAATACAATAGCAAACTTACAAAAAAATCCTCTCTACAGCAAGCAGAGTTAATCAATCCTTCTCTCCTTACATGTTTCCTTTTTTCTAACCCACCCATCCCTTCAGCTATCTCTTATTTGGCCTTTATTCCCCTTTGATATTTTGAGTTAGGCAATACTTCCATTGTGTTGCCTGTATATCCATGGCACTTCTAAACCTTACCTTAGGGTTATGTATGCCTGATAGGCTGCTGATTTACATGTGACCTAAGATCGAATTACAGTCCATCCTCCAAGCCCCTTCTAGGTCCCTCTTATCTCCAGTTTCCTATGTGCATCTGAATCAGGCTGCAGCACTTCCCCAAGCTCCAATGCAACTTGAAATACAGGATGAGGTAAAGGACTTTTTATTACTTTAATATGCACATACAGTATATTGCGTTAAGCTTCCACAGGCAGGAAAATTGCAGTAGTCCTCCTTGAGGTGGAATTTAAAATGATTGATATGATTGAACTCAGAAAGTTACAGCTAGAACTAGCATTGTAGCTCTCTATGCATTTTTGGTATGCGTCATGCAATAATTCTCTCAGGTTAGATGAGATTAGCTGGGGTTTAAAAGAAAAATTACAGTGGCTGAGATACCAGGCTTATTAGGATGTGTCACTTGAAAGTATAACTCCAAGAATCACTTGATAACCTCCATCTGAGTCCTCCCTTCTGAGTGAGGGCTTCTGGCAACATTACACATGTGCAGTTCCTGATCCAGAAATTGCACAGTGTCTGGGCACATCATTTCAATAGCCAATCCCACTTATTGCACATCAATTCCCTTATGCAGCGAATGGATGTAGCAGGCTTCCCAAGCCACCAGACCTCTCTCCCCCCCAACAACAATAGTTTTAGAAAAGGAAAGAAAGGAAAGCACTATTGCAAACTATGGCCTTGTGCACTCTGGTACTTTCCCTACCACTAGGGCTTAGAGACTCACCTGCAATCTCCCGGTTGTTCTTTGCTGGAGGCATGGTAATAGCTTTAAATGGCAGATGCCGACTGCTCCTTCTCATTCTTCATATCCGGGACCCTCTGCTCAGTGAGCATGTGCAGAGACACATTAGACGTCCGCACATGCGCGTTAACCTGCTGCCATGTTGGTTATGGTGATTCAGCTCCACAGTAATAGATGCATGCACGGAAGACCTCCAGTGCCCATGCATGCATATTCTACTGCTGCCATCTTATGATTGGTGCACACTCATTCAAATTTGTGCTCGGAAACAATGACCTTGCATGCAAGCTCCCAAACAGAATCATGGCTACATTTACATATGTCACAATTCTAAGGTGAGACTGCGAGGTTGAACAATAAAGAGGCATTTATGTGACATTCTGGCCCTTATCACCAAGAGAGAGAGAGAGAGAGAGAAAGAGAAGGGGCCATGAGAAACTCAAGAGCGCAACAGCCCAGGACACTGCATGGCAGGACTTTCAGGGCAGGGAATAACAGGCTATAATAATAATAAAGAGTAACAAGTGGGTATTTAACAGAAAAGTTAACTATGATACTACTAACTCCTTTGCTGTCTTTCAGATGTCAGCATCAAGGGAGTGCATTACAGTGAGGTCCCCTTATTACCACACCAGAATGGGGCACTGTGTATAGCATGCAAATTGGATAGTCCCGAGCACCAGATGGAGACACAAGACTTCACTGCAGCAGGGCCAAGCCACCCCAGCAGAGATTGGCAGGTGAATCCAGCCACAACTGCCCTCCAGAAGGCTATAGCAGCCATGATGGAGAGCCAGCAGACATTTGTGCTGCAAGTCCTGGAACCATTGTCCAGTATGAATAATACTGCACCAGTTCCAGCACCCCCACCCCCCCATCTACAGTGCAGAATACAACTAACGGAAGGACTCAAGCCAATACTCAGGCACAGGCCATTATAATGGGCCAGACCTCAGTCAATGACCAAGACAATGCAGTTGAAAGTCAGATTCCTAATGAGTGCACCAAATGGCCTCACCATAGGACAGCCAGAATGAGTCAGAGCATGACTCAGAAACAGAGGATCCTCCCATTCCAGAGGTATCTTCATTGCCACCTGACTATTCTCACCAGAGAATGTCACTGATTTAATCCAGTTGATCCAAATGACATTGGGCTTTGAGGCACCCCCACCCCCACTGGAGAGCACACTGGACCCAATGCTTCAGCCACCACCTAAGGTAGAAAATGTCTTCCCAGTGTACCCTACTCTAACAGACATAATAATGAGATAATGGGATACAACTGACCCTGCTAGAATCATCAAAAAATGATCACTGGACAGACTGTACCCCATACAGGAGGATAGCACAAAACTCTGGTGTACAGTCCCAAAGATTGATCCAAAAATTGCAGAGCTTAATCAAAGAACTGTCTTGCCAGCTGAGAGAACAGTGGCCTTAAAGGACCCAGGGGACAAGAAACTAGAGGAATTTTTCAAAAAGATATATGAAATGTCTGGTCAATCAATACACATGTCCACATTGACAACATATGCTGCTAGGGCTCAAATAAGGTAACTAGAAGAGAGTAGTTTCTTTAACTATCTCCAAAATCGCAGGAAGCTGAGCTTCTGGATCAAACAATACAGGCAGCAAAATACTTAGGTGATTTAGCCATAGACTTACTCAAGATGGGTGCCAGGTCAGCAATGGTGACAAACAGGGCAAGGGGAACCCTGTAGCTAAAACTGTGGGAAGCAGATACAGAGTCTCAAGATGTGACTGCTTAAATTGCCATTCAAGGGTGACTGAGTATTCTGGGATGGCCTCCATGAATTCCTGAGATGCCGAGGTCAGGGAAAGGACTCAGACGGTGACAGGGACTCAGGGTACCTACCGTTCCACAAAGTTTGATTGCATACATTTCGTTCATGCTCAGATCGCAGATTCAACAACTCCTCCTAGAAAGACATCCAATTTCCAGAACAGGTCTACGTACCAGACCAGTGGACAAAATTCTCACACAGTCAGAGGTAATCGCTCAAGGGGAAAAATCTGCTCTCAAAAGGGAAGATCATCTGCAAAAGATTTTCCCAATGACTACACGACAACCCTGCAAAACCTACTGACCCCATCACCAACCAGTGACCCTCCACTAGGGGGACGCTTACAGCCGTTCAGCTCAATGTGGGCCACAACAATGATGGACAGATGGGTAAACAAGGTAGTGACCAGGGGTTAAGCCATCGAATTCAAAGAGATACCAGACAGGGAGAGGGTAAAAATCTCAACAGTATCAAACAGAAGATGTCCCCCAAAACAAATTCAAGCCATCTTGGAGGCACTCCTAAAGGCAAATGCCACACAAAGGGTCCCACAAGAGGAAACCAGTTGAGGCATTTTCTCAGTCTTCTTCTCGGTGTCAAAAAAGACAGGAGACTACCGTTCAGTTCTGGACCTAAAATTCATAAACCGGTTCATAACTCCAAGAAAATTCAAAATGGAGACAATACGATTCACCCTCCGATCCCTCAGACCAGGAGGCTTCCTAACCTCCATAGATCTGAAAGACACCGATCTCCATGTACCTATGCATCCAGCACACAGGAGGTTCCTCAGATTTCAGATCCTGGGACAACAGTTCCAGTACAAAACCTTACCCTTCGGACTAGCATCAGCATCTTGGGCTTTCACCAAGGTGTCAATTGTCCTGGTGGCAAAGCTCAGAGAAGAGGGAATTCACATCATTCCTTACCTAGATGATTGGCTGACCAAACATGGTCATACCAGGATTCGGAGGCAGTAACCAAATGAACACTACAGGTACTGAGAGAACATGGCTGAGTGGTCAACCTGGCCAAGAGCTGTCTCAAGCCATCCTAAAACATCGAACACCTGGGGGTACTAATCGATACCAAAGCAGGTCTAGTGATGCCTACAGAAGCATGAATCAAAAACATAATCCTACTGACAAATTGCCTTATAACTATAAACGAGCTGACAATAGCACAAATATCCCAGCTTCTGGGATGCATGTCCTCCTGCAGCAATCTGATACTATGGTTAAGATCCCACATGCACCGTCTCCAATTCAGCTCACCAACCGAGGAAGCATGTATCAAAGGATAAAAATGACCTACAAAGCCAGACTGTCATTACAATGGTGAGCAAATACACACCACTTGAAAAAAGGGAACCAGCTTGAGATAGTCCATGAAGTCACCATGGATGCAGATGCTATGGCTCTGGGGTGCAACATTGGGACACAGAATGACCCAGCAACGATGGTCACCACAGGAGAAGAAGTTACCGATCAATGTATTAGAACTTTGAACTATTTGCAATGCTCTGATGTCATTTTAACCACAGATATCACAACTATTGGTCTTGATACACTCGAACAACAATGCAGTGGTAGCATACATCACAAAACAGGGCAGAACCAGGAGCATAGGGTTGATCCAGGAATCAAGCTCAATCTTGACTCAGGCTCAACTACACCTGAGACATTTAACAGCCATCCACCTAGCCGGCAAACTAAATAACACAGCAGACTGGCTGGGCCATGAACAATTACATCCCAGAGAATGGCAACTTCACCTGGACA
Source organism: Neoceratodus forsteri (assembly GCA_016271365.2). NCBI lineage: Eukaryota > Metazoa > Chordata > Ceratodontiformes > Ceratodontidae > Neoceratodus > Neoceratodus forsteri. The sequence continues at coordinate 1,408,474,346 of CM028132.1, forward strand.
TTGTGGCACAAGTCCATAGGAGATGTGGCAGGATAGCCATAGAGCTAATGGCAACGAACAAAAACAAGCAAATGGACAAATTCTTTTCCAGATTCAGGGAATCACACTCCATGTGGGTGGACACCCTTATCAATTCCATGGACCCATGACTATTCATACATGTTCCCACCTCTACCACTACTCAATCAAGTAGCACGCAAAAATTCACCAATCATGGAGAATCATAATACTGATAGCTCCATATTGGCCATGACAGGCATGGTTTGCCACCATTGTGGTGATGGCGATGGACAGACTAACCTTACCAGCCCATCCGGATATACTACTACAGGGGCTGGTGACCCATGCCAACACCCAAAATTTAGCTCTCCTGGCTTGGCTCCTGAAAGGGAGAGACTGCTGAATGCAAGATATCACACTATAGTCATAGAGACCATGCTTCAGTCGAGGAGAAACTCGACCACAATGACTTACTCAAGGCAGTGGAGCATTTTTTTGACATGGTGTCATTCCAAAGATGTATCTCCTGAGTCCCCTACAATCTTTGATGTCTTATTCTACCTACAACAGGGACTCAACAAGGGCATGGCCCCCCTCTACATTAAGAGGGCAATTATCAGCTATAGGAGCAGCAGTAGGAAAGATAGAAGGAGTTTATCCAGAATCACCCCTGACACCATCCACTTCCTCAGAGTGGCAGCAAACATTCACCCCAGGATAAGAACAAGCATCCCTCCATGGGACCTCACACTGGTTCTGAAAGCCCTCACAAGGAATCCATTTGAATCTATAACAGACATCGACTTATACTGGCTGGGAATAAAGGAAGCATTCCTGGTAGCAGTCTGTTCAGCCTGCAGAGTCGGGGAACTGACAGCTTTATCTGACAAGGAGCTGTTAAGACATTCACACACCAAGGGGTTACACTCCAAACTGTCCTGTCTTTCAACCCCAAGGTAAACTCCCAGTTCCATACAAGTCAACCAATAGAACTGCCAAAATTCTACGACAATCCAAATGACAATACAGAAAAGGGCCTCAATACTGAATACTGAGAAACAGGCAGTATCACGAACCAAAATTGAAAGAGAAAGTTCAGTGTAAATAAGCATATAGTCCCATTAAAGTGGTTTTGCTGTGACACATTCAGTCTCTTGGGTACTGTCACTCTGTCTGTGCATGTCAATTGACTATTCCTTTCACAGCTATGGAAGTATAGAAACTGGAGATAAGAGGGACCTAGAAGGGTCTTGGAGGAGGGACCGTAATTCTATTTTAGGTCACATGTGCATCAGCAGCCTATCAGGTGTACATAACCCTAAGGTAAGGTCTGGAAGTGCCATGGATATACAGTAACACAATCATCTTTACCAGGTGAGTAAACTACCATTACTTTTGCCTCTTTAAATCTCTTTCTATTCAATATGTAACTTTGACTTTCGTGAGCGTTTGACTTTGCTGATTACTATCTGTCTTTTATTGGTAAAAGAATCTTTTATTAATAATTCTGGCTTGCCCTGTTTTGAGTCAGTAGGAATATTTTTGCTTAGATATGAACTTTTTGCTTAACTAAGAACTGTAATATATCTGATGTCTGACCTTAGAGAGGTTTTTGATATAGTGATTAACTACAGTATGTATTGTGTGTAGATAATTGCATATATGTCCATTTCATTATGGTAGTTCGGTTTTAAATGGTGTGGGCTTTCTGTACTTATTAGTGTGGTTTTATACAGTGATTGACACAATGTACACAAGTGTTGCACTTTGATTACTATTTGATGAATTTTCCCGGACTGGGCCCCTGCTCATCTTTTTCCCAAGTTTATTAGTGATGCATCGCCTGTGGCTGAAATGGGGTTTTAAATGACATTGTTTCATTTTGTTTGCCATATTAAGACTTGCTCTAATTTATTAAATGTGTAAACCTTTAATTAGGAATCAGATCTAAACTGGAGGCAATCCTTTAAATGATGTCATCAACAAGAGACCATGATCATGTATACAATGCATTGTTTGAAAGTACTTTCTTGACAGGCTCCTTGAGAAAGGGGTAGTGCACTCCAAAGCGCCAGAGCATTTTTACACGTTTTTATCTGTAATGAAGTAGTGACTGTGAAAACTAACAGTGTATGCTGTATACTTTGTTTTTCTGCAGAAAAAGTTCAGGCAGTGAGATCTGGCATTTTACTCAACCTAATTGTTATCACAAAGATGGCTGCCACATTGTCTACTGAAAACCTTCAACAAGTGTGTAAAATACTCATACTGGCATTTTAAAAATATATAAAGAATTAAAAACCTACTTTTTCTCATGACACCCTCCTTACACACATAAATTGAAAAGACTGAAGTACTATTCACAGTTTAAATTACTGGTGTTACTTTGGTGACCATTAGATCCCCTATCCTACCAACTTGCCAGGGCAATCTTTGCTGCTTACACTACCACAGATATAATTGAGAGTTTGGCTCCATGCGAGGCCTTCTGTTGTGCAAGGGGGAGATTGTGACAGAAGAATTCTGCAGAAATCTGAATTCTTGTATAACATAATAAACACTCCATCTATTGAATGTATGAAAAGACAGATGATTGACATCTGGGGAGGGACTACTGTTTACTAGTTAAAACAAAAGAAAATAGCTTTTTAGAAACTAGCTTTATTATGGCATTTCTTTGTTTCTTAAATTGTTTCTCAGTTTACCCATTTCATAATCTCAATAAGACACTCCATGTCACTGGTTTTCTAGGGTTAGTGCACTTCCAGGTGTTAAAGGTACCTTGTGCCTCACAGTGCACCTGGCATGCAATAACCCCATTCAACCAACCCCTTCTCATGTCTTATTGCTCTTGGAGCATCATCGCTGAAAGCACAGCTGATCATGCTTTTTTTACTAGAAGTTCTAGAACCCTATTATAATTATATTAGATGGTAATTAATGGGGTTATTGGTGCAGTATTAGTCACTGCTTACCAACTGAAGTGAAAATTGTAATGCAAAAGAAATAACATGACCTAATAGGGAACTGAATCCATAACTCAATAAAGTGATATAACAGAATTAGAGAATACAGCATGTACAGTAAACGTGATAAGATATTATACCGAGGCCAGTTAGATAAAGCTTACATTGATGTTATGAGTGCCAACATTTGTTAAAGGGAGTTTCCAGGTTTCAGAAATAAAATTACTGTTAGTCTAAGAAGAATGGGTGCATCCATGGGGGAAGGGGGACATGTTTCCCCAGTTATTTAACTTAGTCTTGGCATCCCCCCCCCATAATTTTGGACTTGCTTAAAAGACAGCATCACTAGCATTCTACAGCATACTCAGAGTTAATAAAATTGCTAGAGGTACAGTAGATTCATTTGAGCCAAGAGTCAGAAGTTGATCTAGCAGGAGGCCAAGAATGGGACCGCACATAATTCAAACAAATATGCAAAGTATACTCGATAGCCTCACAGATGTTTAGTTTAGTTAGTTTTTGTTGACCGGGTAAGTGCACTAGACAAATTCTGCCTATTTTCAGACACGATCTGGAGGAGGGGGATACAAATGAATGCCAACTGATTTTGAACCAGATTAAGCTGTTGGTGGTATTTTTAGTGAATGGCGGGAAATATGACCACTGTACTGGGGGAAATTCCCCTACTGAACTGCAGGGGGAACCCTTGTTCATTGCTTGGATGGCCAGTTCTAGCGAAGCAATGGATGTGAAGGATGTGCTAGAGACAGGGGAGCGAGAGAAGACCCCACTGTGCTTGATGCAAGAGTTTGAAGAGATGCCACTCAATGCAGGGGCTGATTTATGCGCTGAGAAAAGAGAAAATGTTGCTTTACTTTTTTTGGATTTCACTACGAATGTGACTGCTGAACCTGAGGCTCCTCTGATTGTGGAAAGTGCTGCACAAGGTTTACAGCACCAGATGTTGTATGAGTTAGAAGCAGAAGACAGCAGGCATGCTAAAAAGAAAGCGCTGTTACGTGCTGAAATTGAAAAGTTGCTGACTTTGACCGCGCCTGTCACTGGGTGTGGTCACCCGACTCCCGAATGTGGTGACGCAGCTGCGGGTGCTGCAAGCAAGGAGGTGAAACAATCGGTTTCACCACAGGTACTTTTTCATGATCTCTCTGTGGGGCATTCATTTGAAATAATAGGGTCTGAGGAAGCATGTACTCCACGAGATGTTTTTCAGATGGAAAAGCAAGATTTAAATCACGGAGTTACTGATGGTCCTGATGTTGCTCACATTGTCACATATGTTGCTCATAAGTCCCTGACTGTTATCCCTGGATTATGTTGGAAGTCTGGTTTGAGTACAGATGGGTGGGGGGACCTTAACTATGCACAGCATGGACAGTGAATTGGGGAATGACTGTGTTAAGCACGTTTCTAAAACCATGCCTCATGAGAATGCCACAGTGTTTTCCTTCTCTGCTAGACACCATGGGCCTGCCAAAGTGCAGAATGAAAGTAAAATCAGACTCCTGACTCAACTGTGTTTGTATTGTGTTGGAAGAAGCACGATGGCCGCCGCACGCTAACGAGCAGAGGAGTAGTGAGTGAAGCAGGAACCGCATAAGGCATTTTCTTTATTTAGAAAAGGTATGCCACTATTTACGTTAACCATACCTGTCTAATATTGCAGTTCTTTCCAGACTGACTTGTGCAGCTCTGTACCATGTGGCCCCTCTGCTGCTCATCTTGTTTTCTCTTCCGCAGGCCTGGAGTGCTGTGGAGGAGTAGCCCGCCACGGAGAGTTGGGAAGAAAGTGCTGCGGAGCATGAATGGCTGCAGAGAGACCACACACATTGGAGGAATCCATTGAAGGAGAAAGCATAAAAGTAAAAAGAGAACTGGGAGATCCAAGGAGTGAGGACTGAGGACCGGGATTGAGGATAGAGCTGTGGACTCAGGCTATTTACTTTTTTTTTTTTAAGCTGGATGTTCTAGTGTGAATCCTAGCGTAATGAGAATGCGGTTTACAGCCCTCCTATTTTAGACTTGCAGATTCTGTTCTTGCTCCTTTTTATCCCTCCTAGTAAAAGAAGTTGAGACTGGATGAAAGTAAAATCAAGAGAGCTGCACTTACTATGGCTAATAGAAATGTGGGGTGTCGAGAGGCATTAGGGAAGCGAGTGCCTGACCAGAGAAACACAGGGGATGTGAGACAGGTTGTGAAGGGACAGACTTCTTGTACTACTGCTGCTGCTATTTCTCATGCCTTTGTGGTACAGCCTATTACGACTGACCCCTTTCATGCTTGGTCCCCAGAAAAGCTTTACAGGAAGATGGATGGACCAAAACCAGCAGTGGTCAGTGGCTTCCTGACCCAGACTGGAATGAACCCCTACCCCCAACCAATCCATAATGGAAGCCTCTGCTTCATATAGCTTCAAGTGTGCTGTATGTACAAAAGGATTTAAATAAAATTATGGATGAAGACAAAGGTCTAGATATGTGCAAAACTGCTAAACCTCTTGAGGAGGTAGTCACTACCAAAGTGGTAGGCCCAGACTCTGGGACTAATAACAAGAAGACTGAAGGCCCTATTCCCACAGACTCTGTATTGATACAAGATGTTACTGAAGGCTCAGAGGAACACATACCCCCCCCCAAAAAAAAAACCTTATTGTCAGACCTATTTAATAAATCAAAGAAAGAAGTGGATCCATGGTGGAATGCTGTAAGGATTAGATACAAAGGGTGGCCTGGAGATTAGGCCGGACAGGCAATATGTGGGGAAACTCCTTCTTAAGAACTCCCTTCAACTTTCACCGCAGGAAGTGTTTGCCTTCATTAACATTTCTGGAGAGGACAGTTATGATATTAGTTTCCATTCCTCCTACTTACTGGACTTATTCTGGCAACGTTATAATTTACTTAAGTTTTCTCCTTTATGGTCCCCTTTTTTAGTTATAACACTGACGAAACCCCTGATTAAATTTGTAACGATCAGGTTTCGCAACAAAGGGGTACATGTTGATGACATTTCATATTGGTTGTCACAGAAATGTGAGGTTCTTAGTGCGCCTGAGGTCTTGTTGGATTCAGAACAATTTTAGACAAGGAGGTGGAAATACAAGGTTAAATTGAGGCAAGAAAATGATGTGATTAAACATATCCCTAATTCCTTTTTGCTTGGCAGGGATAGAGGGGTTTGTTTTTATTCTGGGCAACCTCATGCCTGTTACAGATGTGGGTCTTGAACCCACCTTTCCAGTACTTGTGATACCCCATGGTGTGATAATTGTGGGGAAGTGGGGCATGTGAGGATTCAGTGTAACAATCTGACTCAATGTGACCTTTGTGAGGAATCTTCCCACACCTTTTCAGAGTGTCCATGGGCAGCAAAAAATAAAGCTTCTGTGATTAACCTGGAACTCCTGATTAGAAAAGCCCAGGATTCTTTTGAAGGAGATCCCCCTCACCCCACAGATGTGGGGGAGGTTGTGGTACCACCCCCTCTGGTCCTTCCAGACCTAAAAAAGAAGGCCTAGCACTACAACAGCTAGGTTGGTAGAGCTTGATGGGGAAGACAAAGAACAGAATCAGACTGAGAACTGGTCAAACCTATCACCTGTTTGTTATTCAGATGCCAAAGGAAGCAAGAGCCTGGTGGTGGATAAGCAACAAGTCATAGCTCCATTACCCCAGAGAAGGGTCACTAGGAATTCAGTGCTTATAGCCTCACAAGCTGAACAGGGAGGGGATTTCTGTATCAAACCCCTTTGAGGTACTTGAGAGAGTGGAGAAAGACTCGGAAATGGAAGTGGTAGACCTCCCCACCCCAAAAGAATGAGTTGGAAGGACCGGAGTTTATCGAATATAAAGGAAAAAAGGTCCCTAGATAGTGTGGGCGAAGCTTGATTTGTAATGGTGGTGTTTGGTTCATGTAACTGTCACACTTTACTTAATTTTGAGAAAAGAGGTGCTTTCTTTCAATTTTTGGTTCAACAAGACTTTGATATATGTTTTCTCCAGGAGACAGGGACGTGGTCTCCGGAACAACTTAGATCATTCAAAGCTGAATGGCATTGGGGTCCATCATATTGGTCCTTCGGGGCAGATTCAGTTGATAGAGTGGCCATACTATTTAGTGCCTTTAAATTTAAGTTAGTCAAGTTGATTGACCTTATTCCTGGGAGGGTTTTAATTTTGGAACGAATATGGGATACTTTGAATTATAGGTTAATTACGGTATATGGACCTCAATCTAAAGCTGAGCGGGTGGATAGAAACAGAATTTGATGGCAGATAAGGACCGCTTGGCCCACCTAGTCTGCCTATTTCCCTACCTGATAGATAAGCTGCAGATTCTAGTTAATCAACAGCTTACTTCCTCCTTCCCCCAACTAGAATTGCCTTATGTCTGTCCCATGCATTCTTGAATTCTCCTACTGTTTCTGAGTCCACAACCTCCTCAGAAAGGCTGTTCCACGCATCCACAACCCTCTCTGTGAAAAAATACTTTCTAACATTACCTCTGAGCCATCCCCCTCTGTCTTCAAATTGTGCCCCTCTGTTTTTGCACATCTCTTTTTCTGAAAGATGCTACCCTCTTGTACTTTGTTAATTCCCTTAAGATACTTGAAAGTTTCTATCATGTTCCCCCTTTCCTCATGAGTATACATATTAAGCTGCTTTAGTCTCTCCTCATATGTCTTCTGGTGCAGATGCTGCACCATTTTGGTTGGCCTCCTCTGAACAGCCTCCACTCTGTCTATGTCTTTGCGAAGATGGGGTCTCCAGAATTGCACGCAGTACTCCAAATGGGGTCTTACCAACTGTCTGTACAGAGGGATAACAACTTCCTGTTTTCTACTGTTGATGCCTCTCCCTATGCATCCCAGTATCCCCCCAGCCCTCCTTACTGCCTTCTGACATTGCTTGCCCACCTTTAGGTCATCTGATATAATTACTCCCAGGACTCTTTCGATTTTTGTTGTTGTTATTATCTCACCCCTCATTGTGTACTCTTCCCCTTGGTTTTTGTTTCACAGATGCATTACCTTGCACTTCTTTACATTGAATCTGAGCTGCCGTATATTTGACCATTCCTCTAACCTTGCCAAGTTCCTTTTCATCCTTTCCACCCCACCTTGTGTATCAACCCTGTTGCAGATCTTTGTGTCGTTTGCAAAAAGACATACTTTTCCTTCCAGGTGCTCTCCAATGTCACTTATGAAGACATTAAAGAGGACCAGTCCCAGTACTGAACCCTGCGGTACCCTGCTAGTTACCCTCCTTTCTTCACTGTGAACTCTGTTTACTATTACTATTGTTGTTAAACAGATCCAGCCCTATCTCTATATCACTGCATTATAGTTTTTGGGGTCAATTTCAACTGTGGGCTTCCTCGGGATAAGACTAGAATGGGGACTAAAAAAATATACTGTGATTCCAATGCCTTGCATAACTGTATATCCTACGCAGAGCTTATTGTCTGTGAGGATTTTCTTGTACAAGGTCCTGCATTCACATTTAAAAAGGTAAACTAAGGTCTACCATTGATCATTTTTTTATTTCTAAAAATTTTGCCACCCCCTTCCTCATTATGTTGCCTTTGGAATTTTCAGACCATCTCTGCCTTAAACTAATTATTCCCATTTCTCCCAAGTGTCCCCTCCCACCCAGAAGATGGTGGTTAAACTCTGGTATGCTATTAGACCATCAAGTTCAGGATGGTTTGAACCATCTTTTGTGGGCTCGGACTTCAATGGCATTTTTATATGATAATTTATCCCAGTGGTGGCTGGAAACGAAACGTGACATTGCCCTATGGTTAATGAAATATGGGAAGGAAAAAGTGAAATCTGACAATTTCCAATATCCTAAATTAAGAACTCAACTACAGTATCTTTTTGGATTACAATCTAGTTCATATGTGAACTATGACTCACAAATCAATGATGTAAAAGCTCAGATGAGGGCAAAACAATATGATAGGGCCAAATTATTGAATGCTGAGTTACAGTATGGGACCCAGAAAACTCCTGGAGGTGACCCTTTTGAGGACTTCAGAAATAGAAAGGACAAAATGGATTTCAAGATTCTGAGAAATGAAAAAGGTAATTTAACTACTGATGTAGAAGAAATACAGCAAATGATACAAAAACAGTTTTTGTCTTTTTATTTGACTCCAGAACTTTCTCCTTCTCATATTTCAGAATTTTTATGATTAATAGTTGTATCTCTCCATTACTGTAGTGGGGGGTTTGGACTCTCCCATTTTAGCATCAGAGATTGAGGTTGTCATATCTCAGTTAAAAGGAGGAACATCCCTAGGACCGGATGGCCTGTCCTACGAACTATATAAATTATTTCCACATGAATTTGTGGTATGCCTCTCTAAGAGCCCATTTTACATGATTGCTGTGCTCAGGTTGGAATGGAATACAGAAATGTTATCCTGGGTCCTGCGTGTCACTTGACCAAAGGGCAAAAGATGGCGGCCACGCTGGGCTAGCCTCCAGAAACAGGAGTCGAAGTTTGAGTTTTATCATAGTGTTAGTTATTCTTTTGAGCCTAATTTTAGTTATTTTGTTTCGTTATTTCATTATCTTGTTTTTCATTTTATCTCCGGTTGCGTTTGCGTTTGCATCATCATTTTGGATCGTGGTTTGGATTCGTGAACTGTGCCTGGTTAACTTGAGCTGGGTACTGGATACTGAGGGAATATTTATCTGTGGAACTTCTGACACTGTATGTGTGCGATAAGCAGATTTTGGAGCCCCAGAGGTGGATTAAGGTGAAGCGTGGTGCTACCTGAAACGTGGAGTATTTTGACGTAATCAGAGAGGAGTGGTTGGCCAGCAACGAAGTCAGAAGTTAAAGTTGAGGTCGGAAGAGTTTAGGCGGTTGTCGGGTGAAAGACTTTCCTGGTCCTGTCCTCGAACCAATGGTGTGCTGTTGTGCCGCTGCCGTAGGGCAGCTGTATGTGTAGCTCTTCCGTTTTCCACTGCTCGGTAGCCGGTGGGCTGCCATAGCAGGGAGCGGGGTTGGAAAGAGGTATCAGGAGTTAGGCGAGGACTCTCCTGAAGCCGTCTTTTAGGTGGAATCGGAATGCTGAAGAACTATTGCCTGCCTGTCAACTATCTAATAGAGTGAAGGAACTGAACATTTGGTTCCTGGGTGCTCTGGATTAACTCTGCTTTGCCTCCTGGTCTCTGACTTGGTCTGATCGTGAGTTTTTACAGTTTGCTTAGCCTGAGATTTTTATTTTGGGGCTTGCCATTTTCATTTGAAGGTGAGAGCTCATTTGGGAACTGGAATATTATCATCAGCATCTGGAGAGACAAGCTTTTGGATTGATTTTTAATGAGCAAACTGCAATATGTTTACTCTTTGAATTATTTCACCCGTGAGAGGTAACACATTTTGCCCTGATCTACCTGTTTTCTGGAAAACTGACTGTTTGGAGCTTGGTCCTTGAAGTACAGTCGCTGCTGGATTTGTGGACTCCTTCAGGTTCCTTTGTTGGGATTGGATTTGGATCCCTGTTATTGGACTTTTGTGTGTAATATTATTTATTTGGACTTATTTGACTTTTATTTTGCTTTGAACATTCTGAAAATTGATTTCTTTGCTCTTTTATGAATTTTGAGGGTGGTGAGAGGGATATATATTTTATATTTTTTAATTTTAGTGTGTATAATTATTAATTTGATTTAGTAATTTGGTCCCCTGCTATGCGAGAGGTAGTTCTGGGAGATTTTATAACATCTATTGCACTGCTGCATGTGAGAGGTGCTTCAGTGTTTAAAAATACAAAATTGTTTTAGGTATGTCATTGTTTAGGGTTAGTTTTGAGTTGGGATTTATTTTAGTTTTATGTATATTTTTGTCTCCTCTTTGTGAGAGAAAAAGGAGAGCTTATTTGATAGGTGTGTTTATTTGAGTTAGTTTATTAGATAATTGTTGTTAAAGATGTGTTTAATGCAGTTTACAATGGTCAGGCACTATTCCCCCACTCTGCTCCGGGACCTCCGTCCCTTTTACTGTCCCCAGTTGTCTAATGATGTCCTTAATAACTGCCGCATAGCGGGTATAGCGAGAAGGCGCTTAAGGGATGGGTGGGCTGGACAGAATGGGAGATTGGAGGGGGGTGGGCAGATAGGGGTAGTTGGGTCAAGGAGACGCCCTGGGGCAAAATGGGATCAGAAGAGGGGTCCTCCTTGCCTGATTCCCATACCCAAGGGCTCCACAGATTGTGGGCAGGTATTGCGTTCCTCTCCAAAAACCCATCCAACTCGGACGGTGCTATGTAATGCCAGGTCTATTAGGAACAAGACTGCTATTATCGCAGATCTTGTTGCAACATCTGACCTGTCATGTATCATTGAGACCTGGCTGGATGAGAATGCAGGTCCTATTTTAAACTCTGCTGCTCCGGCTGGTTTCTTGGTGATGCACTGTCTGAGATTGGATCGTAGGAGCGGGGGAGTGGCCATCTTTTTTAGATCAGATCTGAGTCTTGTGGAGGTGCCGGTGGGTAACACCAGGTCTTTTGAGTGTATCCTGGCAGCAGGTGCAGAGTTTAGGATTCTCCTCATCTACCATCCACCCGGCGATGGTGGAGAATTCCTGAAGGAATTCGCGGACTTCATCATTGACATGGCATTGGAGTCGCCCAGATGGTTAATACTGGGTGGCTTCAATGCCTGGGTCGACGATGAACTCTCGCACTTTGGAAAGAATTTCCTCCAACTCATGTCCATGTTGGGCCTGCCACAGGTAGTTACCTCTGTTACCCATATAGGGGGACACTTTTAGACCTGGTGTTCCTACTGGATTTGGATGTTACGCATCTGGGGTGGAACCAAATGTGTGGACAGACCATCACACCATAAGATTCAGTTTTGGGGCACCCCTTAATAGGCCTGCCTCTATGGAGATGGTTCAGTATCGCCCTTTAAGGGGAGTAAACCCAGAGGCTCTATCAGCGGTACTGGACCTATCGGGTGTTTTGGGTGAGATCATGAGTCCAGGAGACCTTGTTCTTGCCTATAATAAGGCAGTGAGCAGGGCCTTGGACCAAATTGATCCTGTTCGTGTTCGCCCACTCACCCAGTGCCCAAAGACTCCATGATTTAAAGAGTCTTTGAAGGAACTGAGGAGAGTAGGGCAAAGGCTAGAGAGGGCCTGGTGGAAATCTGGCTTGGATGCTGACAAACTTAGATTGATGGATCATTACGTTATCTACCAATCGGCAATAACCCGTAAGAAGGCAGAATTCCTGTCCGGGGAGATTGCTGCTGGGCGGAACCGACCAGCTCAACTCTTTCATACTGTTGACAGACTGTGCAATCCACTCTGTCTACAGTCTGGAAGAGATCTTTCACAAATAATGTGTGATGAGCTTGCTCGGTTTTTCGCTGATAAGATTGCCAGCATTAGGTCGGATATCGGCCAGGCTCACTCTTCAAGGGTTTGCAGTGATCGGCAGGGGGAAACAAACACCTGTGTTACCTGGTTTGACTTTGGTAGGCCGGAATTCATGGATATTGTGAGGATTGTCCAGACTGTACGTCCAACCAGTTGTAGTTTGGATCCGGGCACTACGCCTCTATTATTAAGTTCGTAGATACTATCTGTCCGCCATTGCTGAAATTGTTTGAAATCTTCTGGAGCAGGGATCTTTCCTGATCCCTAAAGGAGGCGTCATTCGACCACTCTAAAAACCTTCATTGAACCCGAACTGCCCAGCTAACTACAGACCTGTCTCTAACCTACCCTTCTTGGGCAAGGTTATTGAAAAGGTGGTTGCACTGCAACTGACGACTATATTACAAATCACAATGTCTATGATACTCTCCAATCAGGATTTAGGAAAAGACATAGTACTGAGACTGCCCTTGTCCGGGTTCTAAATGATCTCCTGATAGCGAGAGATCGAAAGGCTTGTACTATTCTAGTCCTTCTTGATCTCTCTGCAGCATTGGACACTGTGGACCATGGTGTGCTTTTGGAACGCCTGCGGTTCTACTGCGGACTGTCTGGTACAGTTCTGCAGTGGTTTCAATCTTTTCTCACGGGGCGGAGACAGAAGGTTATCACCGGAATTTATTCCTCTGATACCTTCCTCTTGCCCTGTGGGGTTCCGCAGGGCTCCATTTTAGCACCCATGTTGTTCGCTGTCTATATGTTGCCATTGGAAGACATTATTAGGCAATACAGCTTGGGTTTTCACTGCTATGCAGATGATACCCAGCTGTATTTGTCTTTTAGTCCCAGACAGGAAGATGCAGTCTCTACACTTAAAAGCTGTCTATCCGAGATCAAGGATTGGATGAGTGCCAGCTGGCTAAGGTTAAACCCGGATAAGACTGAGGTGTTGGTGGTGGACCCAGGTCACCTTGAGGTGGGTTGTAGGGCTGGGCTTCCTTCGGGCATATGGATCGATGGTGCCCAGCTCTCAACCTCAGACCGGGTGCGTAACCTAGGCATTATTATTGACAATGGTTTGACCCTGAAATTTCAGGTGTCATCCGTTGTCAAATCTTCCTTTTATCATCTTAGGAATATCGCTCAGGTGAAACACCTAGTTCCTCCGCTGACCTTCCGGTATTGGTCCATGCCTTTGTTACCTCTCGCCTTGATTACTGCAATGCCCTGTACCTAAGGTTACCAGGGATTGATATCCGCCGCTTGCAGCTGGTGCAGAATGCAGCAGCCAGGCTTTTGACTGGGACATCTATGAGAAGTCATATTACACCTGTCCTGCGCGAACTGCACTGGCTGCCGGTTCAGTGGCGGATCACCTTTAAGGTCGGGTTACTGACCTATAAAGCCCTACATGAACAGGGACCGTGGTATCTTCAAGATCTCCTTATTCCCTACTGTCCCTCTCGTCGCTCAACAAGGGATTGCTAGAGGTTCCCAGGGTCCGCTTAAAAACTTCTGGAGCTCAGGCATTTTCTTATGCTGCCCCTACCCTGTGGAATTCTCTACCTTGTTGGATACGAAGCTGCCTGACCGTTGAGAGTTTTAAGTTAGAATTAAAAACTTATTTATTTAAACAGGCATATGGAGAGTAATTTTATTGTGATTATATTATTATTGCTGTTGTTTTATGTTATATGTATGTATTTTAATTATTTTTATTGTACAGCGCTTTGGTTTTGAAAAGCGCTTAAAAATAAATTTTACTTACTTACTTACATGCTAAGTGGAAGCACTTTACCCACAGAATTCTCTCCTGGATTATTGTTTTTAATTCAAATCTGGTGACAGGTACAGTATTAACAATTGGTGGCCCATTTCTATATTGAATTCTGATTTTAAAATCTTAGCTCGAGTTTTACAAAATAGGCTTAGTAGGGTCTCACAGCATTTAATTCATCCTGCATAATTTTGTGGTCTGCCAGATAGAAAAATTCAACATGCCCTTTTCTCAGTCAGGGATGTTATTTCTTATTTTGGCAATACGTCTGGGAATGCTTGCATTTTATCTCTGGATCAGAGTAAAGCTTATGCTCGGGTAAGTCATAAGTTCCTATTCCAGGTACTTGCATATTATGGGATCCCACAAGGGTTTATCCATATACTGCAATTGTTATATGATCAAGTGGGGGTTTGTCCCATAATTAATGGGGTGGTTACTAAAGGGTTGCTAATGAGGACTGGGGTTAGGCAAGGCTGTCCGTTAAGCCCTTTATTATATATCCTTTCATTCAACCCTTTAATCAGGTTGTTACATAACCCATGGGGGTGGGTTGGAGTGGTTGGCCAGGTAGGGATTGAACAAATTTGGGTACAAGCATATGCAGATGACATTTGTATTTTTCTGGGTAATGCGGATCAAATTCCAGCCATCCTAAATGATGTTCGCAAGTATTCAGTGGTTTCTAATTCCAAAACTTAACTTAGGGAAGTTTTCAGGCCTTTTCTTGGGAAAGATGGACTGGCAATCAAGGCATATCAGTCACATTAGAGTATTTTGTGACTGCTTAAAAATTTTAGGGATTTTGTTCTCACCAGTGAATCTACCTCAGGAAAATTGGGACTTGGTTCTGAAGTCGGTTGAGGGGAAAGTCAATAGGTGGAAATCATGAAAACTATCTAAATCTAAAAGAATTGCTGCATTTAAGCAATTTATAATCCCTATTTTACTTTATGTTGCCATGATTTTCCTCTTATCTTGTAACTTTGAGGCCAGATTGTATGCATGCTTTTTCAAAATGGTCTAGGGAAATAGACTGAACCCCATTAAAAGATGTTTTCTATACTTATCTAAAGGAGAAGGAGGGTTGGGGATGATTGATCTGGTTACATTTGTCTTGACCTTTTTTGTTTCTCAGAATTTTAAAATGTTTTTTTGAAAATAGAGTATGTGCACAAAGGATTTGGTTTTCTTTGAGTATTCATGGGTTTTTGAGGGCATGGAGTGGAGTCCTTTCCCCTAAAATATCTAGGGCAATGCAGGTTCCTGAATGGGAGAAAGGAGTATTATTTAGGCTTTTTAAATGGGAAATCATGAAGTCTCAAATCTGTCGAACCTCTGGGAAACAGCTATATATAGAGATTATGGGGCAAATTCACCCCAGAATGGTAGACTTTAGGAACTGTCCGGGGGTATTAAGAGATGGAGTTTTAAAACAATTGACAAATAAAAGATCCCTCCTAATATGTGGGATATCCTATGGCTAATGATGTATGGCAGAATTAATATTAGAGGGAATGCGAAGCATAAACCTGTGGATGAAGGAAACTGCCCGTATCTAGGGTGTTGTAATGTAGAAGAAATCATGGAGCACTTTTTATTTGATTGCTCCTATTCTAAACCTCTTTGGCCTTGTCTAGCCACAAAATGGAAGTTGGCATGGTTGACACATGTCACTCATGAATCTTTAGTGTTAGGGC
Source organism: Neoceratodus forsteri (assembly GCA_016271365.2). Classification (NCBI taxonomy): domain Eukaryota; kingdom Metazoa; phylum Chordata; order Ceratodontiformes; family Ceratodontidae; genus Neoceratodus; species Neoceratodus forsteri. The sequence continues at coordinate 1,408,490,212 of CM028132.1, forward strand.
ATTGTCCCCAATTGCTGTGTAAATATCATCCTGGAACCTTAATGGTGTTCTTTTGTTGTTTAAAGTTTTATGTATAGCAGGCTAGGTGCCAATGGTCAGTACAACAAAAATGGATGTCTTATCACACACTGAGCCTGTTGGTAGAACAGGCTATGTTCTCAGTTTACCAAAAAGATTATTTAAATAATCAGGGTCACAAGGTTAAAAAATGGTGGAATGGGCTATCCTTTTTTATTAAATTTAAATAGGTAGAAAGCCTTGTTTGCTTTCAAGGTGGGAGGTACTGTATGAGAATTTTTACATGCATGGTTTGTGTATACATAATATCACATTTCTATATACAGTATGTTCATTATGTTTGGAAACTATTTAGAATACCAGGCATAGAATTTGGTGGGTTGAAATATCGAAAAAGTCTCTAATGTTAGAGTGGACAGGGATGTGGCAATTTGCATATGATATAGTGCATGTTTTGTGTATATTGTTTATGTTATGGGGTATATTTTTTTTGTTTTTGTGTGATGTAACACTGAATTTTGATTTTGTATGAGTTTGTTTTTGATGTTTATTAATAAACAATTCCCCTACTCTTTTCGAGGAGTGCCATGGGATCTTTAACATCCACCAGAACTACCACCAGAACAGGCAGATGGGACCTCAGTTTAACTCTCATCTGAAACATGGCACCTCAGGAGTGCAGCACCCCCCTCATGCTGCACTGTTGTGTCAGTATTGGGATATTAACCCAAGTGCCTGGTGTGGGGATAGAACCCCCAGCCTTCTGATCTTCCTGCCTCATAGTTCAGGTCCATTGATCAAAGTGCAGCTGTAAAGTGCAGTGCAGAACAGCCAAGACAGCCTGGGAGCCATTAAACATCTTTTTCTGTGGCCAGCCCAGAACAGTAAAACAGCCGGAATGTAAATACAATTTAACAGATTTACACTTTTCTTGCCCAGTGAGGTCAGATTATGTCCAAAATCATCCTTTTCTACTGGCAAGTGGGGTTCTGAAGTGTGATCGGTGGCGCCGTCTTATCAACAGATTCAGCACAGTAGAAGCCCAACACCCACACCTCACCTACAGATTGCCTAAAAAAAGGGAGCGTGATTGGCTGATTGGGTATAAAATATTTGTAAGTATGTCAACATCACACACTTCTTCCTGCTGCAGCCTGAGAATAGCATCCTGACATGAATGACCTGACTGACTCCCTCCCTCCCAGCAGAGTTCTGCCTTAAAGATCAAATGCACATATTGCATAAAAAAACTTGAATCCCCTTGAATACACATACCTGTGTCATGATTGGTGCTTCCTGAAACTATAATGCAGTTTGGTTTTGTGGTTTTCTTTAAATCAGCATCTGTTAATGTGTTCTGCAGTAACTGAAAACAGTAAATAGACTGAAGATGTTTCTGTCCCTGTCAGTCAGCAATGACAACACACTTGTCCTGCCTGATGCTTCTGAAATTAAGTCCCTAATTTTCTAAATAAGCTGTTGCAGTCCCTAGATAGAGCAGTCTGTAGAGCTAATTGTTTTCACTTGTTTGTTACTAACCTATTTGGTTTGTGTTTAGAGAGATATGCTTAAAATCTATCTTTCTGTTCTCATAAAAAATTGATCACTTGGGGTTCAGTGCTGAATTGAAGTGGTATGAATGAATCTGTGAGAAATGACAGTTTCTGTATCACAGGCAACTAATCTATCCCATGTGGAGCACAGCACATCCAAGCTAAAGCTGTTACATATTTGTAGTTACCTAAGTGAGGGTGACTGTTGTATGTAGTTTAGAGGCATTAAGATGGAGAAGGAGGAAGATGATGATGAAGTTGATGATGTAATATTTTTCTTGACATTCTTTTAAATGATTGTTTTTGTAAAACAGACAATAATAAATTTGTGACTCGCAAGATTTTGCCATTCTGTCCTTTGTCTTGCAACTAATTAATTGTGAAAATAATGCTGTCTTCTGTCTCTGTGCTCCATAGCCAGTGGCACTGGTGTTGGCACAAAGACCCGCTATAGCCATGTCCTCCCCCACCAACATATTAGCTGTGGTTGCATTCATCTTCGGAAGGACTCAGACCTCATATGGTTGCTAATAATTTTAATTTCTAGGCATTCCCTTTTCTTTTACTGAAGATATTTACATGAAAATAAGGTGTTTGACCAATAGGCTTCATCAGTTACTGCTGCCTTACCTGCTCTGAAGTCACAATTCTCTGCTTGTTTTTGGTTTTTTACCAGGAGAGACACACTAAGCTGAAAGCTTGTTTACAGGTGCTACCTGTGAGCACAAGGAAGTTAAGTGACTTGTTCAGGGTCACACAGTATGCAAATGGGGGCTGTGGGATTCAAACCCAGGTCTCCAGGTTTGCAGTTCAGAGCCTTAAACCACTGTACTATACTGGCTCCTAATGCTTGTGATATAAAAATATTTTCAATGGCAACAGGTTGTGATGTCACAAGCAGAAGATTATGACTTTGTGACTGGCATAAGCCATTGAAACAGATACCATTGAGGGACTAAAGATACCTTCTTAATTTCATTAAGAAAACTTTTAGGAATACAAAACAAGCTCCTGAAACATATTTTGGGGGTTATTTTGTGTAATTATTCTGATATCAACAGTGAATTTCTTGATGGAAATTGGTAACTCTTTTTAAAAAGGAGAGGTTATGGGGAAATGCATTGCAGTACTATATAAGAGACAAGGTTGCACTTCAAGCCTGCCTCCTCCCATAAGGCTGTTGGTATTTTTGGAAGAGCCATGGAGGGAGTGTTTGCACAGCTGTGGGGAGTGTTGTGTGCCCTGCTGACACATGGTCACTCTCAGCAGGACAAGGAGCAGCATTAGACATCATGGGTAACCCCCCCACACACATACACACTGAAGGCCCTGCTTAATTAAGATGGGCAGTGATCTCACTTGAGAAATAATCATGGAGAGATGAGACAACATACCTGACAGCCCACACTACAATGGCATGTCAGTGTGTGTTCGCATGTGACTTGTCCTCCCACTGGGCCCACAGATGCAGTAAGTGATCTATAATGGAAGCAAATACACCAGCATATAGGAGGTGGTCATGGGAGAACTTCTGGGAGCATTCATGGATGTCAGCTTATACTGTAAGCTGGTCACTAGCTGAGGTACAGTAAATTAGCCTACACAGGAAACCATAGGGGTGGCCATAAACTTAACATTTTTCCCCAAACATGGATATCTTTCAACATTTCTAAATAAATAAAGAAAGAAAGAAAGAATATAGAGGAGAAACAGTAGGTAGAAAAGGTAGGGGAGTAGTCATACCTACTACCAGCATACCCAACTAACTGTAAAACTACTTTCTGGTCATGTATGTGCTAAGTGTAAGCCATTCTATGAACTGCCTGCTAAGATGCTGAATGCCCATTGACTTTCCCAGCATACCGTAATGTTTCCTTGATGACCGCCTTCAGCAGTGGCATTCTGGCAATGTCCTTTGGTGTAGGAACCTGGTCTCCTGGAACAACACTTTCCACCTCCTGGTAGAGGGAGTTCTGAATCTCTGGCTCCCTGGAAAGTTGATACAGAGCCCATGCAAGAGTGTTGGAAGTCTGTAGGAAAGCAAAAAAAAAAGTTTTAGGATAGTGGTCAGTTTTGGAATTTATGTTGTAGAGCTATGGGGGGCACAGCTGGGGGAGATCAGTGGAGGGGAAGGTATCAACTGCCAGGAGAGAACTGGTGGTTTTCTCAGTGGAAGTTGAGGGTGTTGACAGCTGTCTAGAAGACTATGGGCTCTTTCAGCAGCAGGTTGGGACAGTGTTCTTAGCTAGGAAGGGGTCAGGGATCTTATTTTTAACTTATCTATACTCCTACTCATTGAGTGGCACCCAGACTCCCATGTCTCACTCCCCCATATCCCAGTTCTGTTACAGCCCTAGGCATTCTGTGGTCCTTCACCCATGGCAGTGCCACCTATCTTTCCTCTGCAAGCAGGCTGCAGCCAGTGCTCAAGTAGCATTTTGGTAGTCTGGGCAGAAACCAAAGGGGAGGTAGACTTTGGACCAGGATCCCTGGACAAGGAGACATTTTTCTGTTTTGTTTCCATCCCCTCACATTGACTCTTTAACACTGGCATGACACATCCTGTCACTGACATGTATACACTCTCAGTATCTCTCACCCTATCTTGCTCTTATGCATCACAAAGTCCTACACCACGGTAGAGAGAGACAGAGAGAGAGAGAGAGAGACTATTGACACATCATGTGCAGGGTGTGAGGTGTGGGTTTTTAAGGAGGATGCTGTTCCACAGTTGTAGATACTCAGAAGCAAACATTTTATTGAAGCCGGACAATTACTGCAAACTTCAGACGACAAAAATAAATAGCATAAAACTTCTTCAAAATAAACATAAATTTCCAAGCAGCATCTCGGACACTAGAAGGAGCTAGTGAACATCTTACTGGGGTCAGAGTACTTCTGTACCCCACCAGGCTATCTACAGAACTGAATAAAGCCAAGGCTTATATACCAAAAGGGGAGCATGTGACTTGTTTAACTCCTCCCTATGCTTTTCAAAATTATCTTTAAACAACAGAATAAATCTATTTTCATTTCTGAGCACAGAATAACATTTCCTTTTTAGCTGTAATGTTGTCAACATCACTTTATAGAAACAACAACTGGTTAATAAAAATTTAGTTTCAGACAATGCAGGAGTAACTCCACCTCCTAGTACTGTGCCTTTAAATATGGGAGTTGACCAGCCGGCCAGCTCTATAGTACAGAATAGGAAGTGAGACTCCACACAGAGAAACAGGTAACCTTCTATGAGGGAAATATTTGTTTGTTTTATAAATTATTCCAATAGAATGAATTAAAGGCATTCAATCCACTTTTTAGAAGCATTTTAACTAGACAAAACAAAACAAAACAAAACAAAAACACTTTTGTTTAACCTTTGTTTAACAGAGAATGGGGGTAAGGCCAAACAAACCCCAGTGTTATACAACTTGTTTTTTACAGGTCTTCTTTTGTTTTTGTAGCTTGTTTAGGTCATGAAATAGTTATTGTGTAGCCTCTACTGAATGAATTCCTTTTTGTATGCTGCAAATAGAGTAAAATGCAGGCCATTTATTTGTTTACTCAATATGAAGTGCTTTGTGCATAACTGCTGCCATTTAGAATGAGTTTCAAACCAGAAAGACTCCTTTTCTACAGCAAACAGGCTGAAAGGGTCTTTGAAGGGGTTTTATACACACAGAACTGAGATATTTGGTGTTTGGGACACTCGGGAGGCAGGAACACTTCTAAAGTGGCATTCAATGTATTTGACCAGGTAAAGAGGGTGGTTTCTGCCGCACGGGCTGCTCGCACGATTGAGGAGCCACCACTCTAACTTATACAGTCTAGTTCTACCTTGCAGTTGCTCTGTAAACATTTTGGGGCTGCATTTACATTATTTCCACAGAACAACTAGCCTAGAAAGCAGGGGGCCAAAAATAGAAAGGGAGGGTACCTAACGCTAAATGGAATGCAAACCAAGACCATACGAGGGTTTGCATACATAAAGGAGTCATTACAAGACCCACACCATGGATATAAATAAGTGCTTACAATTCCCATATCCAAATGAAATGAAATACTAATTTTAAACAACTATTTTATTTCTGCATACCTCACATTAGGAGGTTCTGAAATGAGGGGGGGACTAATGAAAGAGCTGTGCAGATCTTCATATACCAAAGCAAGAATACACAAGGGATAGAAAGAACATTATATAGGTGGCCTGCCTATGTAACGTGGAAAGAAAGATGAGGAGTTACAGCAAGAAAGGAGGAGAGTAAAAAGGGCTGTTGCAACAGACTTAAAAAAAAATTAGATTTGCCTGGTATATGGAGTTATCTGTCACAGAAGAAACCAATGGAATCTTTCAATAACATCATCATTGGTTTCTTTTACAGTTTCTGAAATGGAACAGATCTCCCATTTTTGAAAGGGGAGATGTAGCTTTAGCCTTCCCTCTCCCAAAGCTCCACTCCGGAGTCCCTTAAATGAAATTATTCTTTGAGAGATACCAAAGTAATATTATCTCTTACTCATTACTTTCATTACTTACTTTAACTCCGGAGTCTGCTATTACCAGATTATCATCTGCACCATAACATGATAGATAATCAGCGTTAAGGTGTTTTTTTCCTGCTCGATGTTGTATTTCAAAATTGTAGGGTTGCAGAGCCAAATACCAGCGCATGATGCAAGGGTTTTTATCCTTCATTATGTGTAGCCAACATAACGGGTTGTGATCAGTTATTACCAAAAATTTTATGCCCCATAAGTAAAATTTAAGAGCATTCATGGCCCAGCAAATAGTCAAACATTCCTTTTCTATTGTGGAATATTTAGTCTCTCTTAAATGTAATTTTCTACTGATAAATATGATGGGGTGTTCTTCCCCATCGAGTTGGGACAAGACAGCCCCAATACCCTGATTGGATGCGTCTGTTTGTACTATGAATGGTTTCTGGAAATTTGGACTATGTAAAATGGGGTGAGAACACAATTTTGCCTTCAAAAGGGTGAATGCTTGCTCACACTGTACATTCCACTGAATCTTTTCCAGTTTATTCTTTTTTGTAAGTTCAATTAATGGACTGGCTATGTCTGCAAAATTGGCCACAAAACATCGATAGTAACCAGCTAGTCCTAAAAAGGCTCTCACTTGTTTTTTTGTTTGAGGTTGGGGACTGTTGGCAATAGCGTCTACTTTACCTATTTCAGGCTTTACTTCACCATTCCCAATAATAAAGCCTAAGTATTTGGTCTCTTGCATGGCCAACGAACACTTACTCAGATTTATAGTAAGTCCGGCCTTTTGTATAACTGATAATACAGTTTGAAGGTGCATCATATGTTCCTCCCAAGATGGACTAAAAATAATGACGTCATCCAAATAGGCTGCACTATAGTCCATGTGTGGATGTAACAGATGATCCATGCATCTCTGGAAAGTTGCCGGAGCACCATGCAAACCAAAAGGAATTTTTGTGAACTGAAATAAGCCTAAGGGAGTACTAAAAGCTGTTTTATCTTGTGAAACCGCATCTAAGGGTATTTGCCAATATCCCTTTGATAGGTCCAGAGTGCTTATGTATTGAGCATTACCCAATCTATCAATAATATCATCAATTCGGGGCATAGGATACCCATCAAATCGAGATATTGCATTTAGTTTACGAAAATCTAGGCAAACCCTTACACCTCCCTCTTTTTTGTTTACCACCACATTAAAACTCCATGGACTCTTTGAAGGTGTAATTACTCCCAAATGTTGCATTTTTCTGATTTCTTTGATAACTTCCTCCCTCAGACTTTCAGGTAACCTATAGGGTTTATGCCTAATAGGCTTATCAGTATTTACTTCTATGTGATGTTCAACTCCTTCAACCCTCCCAGGTGTTGAAGTAAAAATAGTCTGGAATGTACTAAGGATATTCTGTAGTTCCTTTCTTTGCTCAGGACTTAATCTGTTATTAATGGTCACATCCTTCATTTCTCCTAAACCATCTAGGCACCCATAAGCTAACTCCAATTCATTATCATCCTTTCCCGGGTACACAAATAAAGATGTTTGCTTTCTGTCATGCCAGAGTTTTAAAAGATTAGCATGATAGACCTTATATTTTTGCCTTTTGTCTGGGCAGATAATTTCATAGTTCACCGGTCCAGTTTGTCTATGGACAGTATAGGGCCCCTGCCACTTCATTAATAATTTATTCTCCGTACATGGTAACAAAAGGAGAACCTTATCACCAGGCTGGAAAGTTTTAAACCCAACCCCTTTGTCATAGTACTGTTTTTGAGATATTTGATGGCCTATATTACTTTGTTGGGCCTTCCTAGCATACTTTGCTAGTTTGTGGCACAATGAAGTAATATAGTCTAGTGTAGATATGGGTACAGTATCAGACTTTGTTCCTTCCCAGCTCTCTTTTGTTATGTCCAACACTCCCCCAGGGATGTTTACCAAATAGTAGCTCAAAAGGAGAGTACCCTGTGGAGGCCTGGGGGACCTCACGATAGGCAAACATTAAGAATGGTAAATACCTATCCCAGGATTTGCCTTCCTCCTCTGTGAATTTTCTTAGCATTTGTTTTAATGTTTTATTAAAACGTTCCACCAGTCCATCAGACTGAGGATGGTAGGGGATGTAAAAATAGAGTGTACCCCCAAGGTCTGCTAAAGACACCCATAGCTCAGACACCCATCGTCTCTCCATCCCTTCCTGTCGCACAACTCAATTCCAAAGATCCTTTTGCTACAGGGCACCCTTGTGGATGAATAACCTACCCTCCTCCTTGTATCTTGATCAAAGAATTGGTCATTTCAAAACGCACCTTAGGGCCCATCTTCGGTCCACAAGAGTCTGCGACTGTACGTGAACCAGTGCCCCTGTCCGTCTACTATTGACAAAGGCCTCTGGCTGGCCTCTTCATACAGCTCTTAACTCCGCCATCTCAGGAATGTTAAGTTTCCAGTCTTTTTAACTGTCTCAAACTGCACTAGTTCTTGAATGCTTAGCCAAATTGTTCCTGTTATAAACATATCTTTACTTTGCAACAATTTACTATATTGTGTATTTGTACTAACTGTATTGTGTATCTGTATATACTGCATGTGATGTGGAACCTTTGTAAAGGAGTCTATGACTCAAAGGTATTTCTGATCCCTGAAATAAATAAATAGAAATAAATAAAATAATGAAATAAAATAATACTTGGGAACAGAAGTTGTTGCCCCTGTCTGTCAGCATTTCTCGAGGTATACCCATTCTAGAAAATACTTTTACTAACTCCTCAGCAACCTTTTCAGCTGTAACTGTACGCATAGGTATAGCCTCTGGATGTTTTGAAAAGTAGTCACAAATAACCAGAATAAAACGGTTTCCTTTTGCGCTGTTAGGCAAAGGACCTACTATATCCATGGCTATACGGGTGAATGGGGAGTCTACAGAAGGTAAAGGCTGAAGGGGCACTTTATCTTTAAGGACGGGTCTTACTTTCTGACACTGTTCACATGATCTACAATATTCAGCTACATGATCGTGTATACCTGGCCAGTAAAATCTGTCTAATAACCTCTGTAATGTACGTTCTTTTCCTTGGTGACCAGCTATAGGAATGTCATGTGTAAGCCCTAGCAGTTGATCCCTATAAACAGCAGGCACCATTAATTGTAAAACAATCTCCTCAGTTTTTGGATTAATACACTTTCTATACAAAAGTCCCTTATGCAGCACCATACTGTATTCTGTTTCTTGTTCTTTGCCCACCTGTAAAAAAAAAAGGTTTTAGTGTACTATCATTCACTTGGGCTAGTCCAAAATCTGTTTGTCTCTTTAAGTCCTTCAAATCAACAGTATCTTTAGAGTCTTTATGGGACTGCTGTTTATGCTTTATGGGACTTTATCTGTTTGTCTCGACGTTTTTCCCTTTTTGTTTTTCTTGTCTTGCCAGGAAGCTCAAATAAATCTTCTTCAAAGGGAAATGAGTGTTGTAAGATTGTGTCTCTTTTTTCTTGAGCTTGGGTAGTCATTGCTCCCATATTTGTAGTAGTGGCAAGTAATTGGGAAAAGTCCGGATGATCATGCCCAATGATAACTGGTACAGGGAGATGGGAAACCACACCAACCTCCATTTTACGGGTAACAGGTTGGACATGAATCTCTACCTGTAGTATTGGGTACTGATGTGTGTCACCATAAATGCAGGTTACTTGTGTTTGTGTTTGAAAATCAGGAACTGCAGGTAACATATTAGCTCTGATCAGGGTTTGTCTGCTACCGGAATCTAATAACCCAACCATGTCCTTTCCATTGACTTTGACAGGTATAATATACTGTACCCAATTGGCCAGCACCAAATGAGTAAGGCTGGTCTTCTTCTTTGGGCAGAACCTTGCAATGTGCCCTTTCCCTTGATAGGAATGACATGTTATCTCAGCAATAGATGATTTGGCAACATTTACACTTTTAGCAGTTCCACTAGATACAGAAGTAGTAGCCGAGGAGGGCCTTACCGTAGGATGGATTGTACTGGTTCCAGGATACCCCTTGTTCCTATTTGGCCATGCAGTCAAGTAGTCTTCTGCTAACTGAACCACCTTCTTAGCTGTTTCTGGTCAGTGTTCTCGAACCCACATCTGAATGTCTTGGGGTAAGATACGTAAAAATTGTTCCAAAACAACAGCCTCCAACATTTGTTCTTTAGTATTGGTGGAAGGTTGCAACCACTTAGTACATAAGTCCTTTAATCTGGTGAAGGCCTCCTGTGGGTTATCTGAGGACTGGAATCTTAAAGTCCAAAATCTTTGCCTATATGTCTCTAAACATATGTCATAACGCTTTCAAAATAGCTTCCTTTACAGCATCATAATCTTCACTCATTGCACTGTCCACATTGCCATAGGCTAATTGAGCTTTTCCAGTAAGATAAGCTGCAAGACGTATCACCCACTGTCCTTTAGGCTCGTGCTATGCATTCAAATGTAGTCAGATGTTTCTATATCATCTGTTGCACTTAACTTAGTAAGTTTTATGTCCTTAGGATTATCATTTGGTGGGAGGGGGTGGTCTACCAACACTAATAGCTTGTATGGCTCTCAAAGTATCTGCCCACCTGGCCTTATTGTGCTGCATGTCCCTTTCTCTCCATTTTTTCCAAGGCAATTTGTTGGATGCATAGCCATTGCAGTAGATCTTGGGCATCTCCAGTAGGGGGTTCTCTCTCCAATTCCTCCTTCTCACCATCTTCCATGGGTACACCAACTGCACCATTCTCTTCAGGCTTCACAGTTTTCCATCTAACATCTGGTATTCCAGTCATCAAGGGCTGTCCCAACTTCTCTGCCATGGTTCTAGTCAGCACACCCACTGGTATTTCCTCCAGGGACATCCATGTCCTCCTCCAATACTCTGAGCAGTATTACTGGAATAATCCCATCACTGCCACCATATGTGAGGTGTGGGTTTTTAAGGAGGACACTGTTCCACAGTTGTAGATACTCAGAAGCAAACATTTTATTGAAGCAGGACAATTACTGCAAACTTCAGACGACAAAAATAAATAACATAAAATTTCTTCAAAATAAACGTAAATTTCCAAGCAGCATCTCGGACACTAGAAGGAGCTAGTGAACATCTTACTGGGGTCAGAGTACTTCTGTACCCCACCAGGCTATCTACAGAACTGAATAAAGCCAAGGCGTATATACCAAAAGGGGAACATGTGACTTGTTTAACTCCTCCCTATGCTTTTCAAAATTATCTTTAAACAACAGAATAAATCTATTTTCATTTCTGAGCACAGAATAACATTTTCTTTTTAGCTGTAATGTTGTCAACATCACTTTATAGAAACAACAACTGGTTAATAAAAATTTAGTTTCAGACAATGCAGGAGTAACTCCACCTCCTAGTACTGTGCCTTTAAATATGGGAGTTGACCAGCCGGCCAGCTCTATAGTACAGAATAGGAAGTGAAACTCCACACAGAGAAGCAGATAACCTTCTATGAGGGAAATATTTATTTGTTTTATAAATAATTCCAATAGAATGAATTAAAGGCATTCAATCCACTTTTTAGAAGCATTTTAACTAGACAAAACAAAAAAAAACACTTTTGTTTAACCTTTGTTTAACAGAGAATGGGGTGTGGGGTTAAGGCCAAACAAACCCCAGTGTTGTACAACTTGTTTTTACAGGCCTTCTTCTGTTTTTGTAGCTTGTTTAGGTCATGAAATAGTTATTGTGTAGCCTCTACTGAATGAATTCCTTTTTGTATGCTGCAAATAGAGTAAAATGCAGGCCATTTACAGGTATTTATTTACTCAATATGAAGCACTTTGTGCATTACTGCTGCCATTTAGAACGAGTTTCAAACCAGAAAGACCCATTTTCTACAGCAAACAGGCTGAAAGGGACTTTGAAGGGGTTTTATATGCATAGAACCGAGATATTTAGTGTTTGGGACACTCGGGAGGCAGGAACACTTCTAAAGTGGTGTTCAGTGTATTTGACCAGGTAAAGAGGGTGGTTTCTGCCGCATGGGCTGCTCGCAGGATCGAGGAACCGCCACTCTAACTTATACAGGCTAGTTCTACCTTGCAGTTGCTCTGTAAACATTTTGGGGCTGCATTTACATTATTTCCACAGAACAACTAGCCTAGAAAGCAGTTCTGACTTACTCCACATATTTATAAGGAGGGGACCAGAAGGGGGGGTACCTAATGCTAAACGGAATGCAAACCAAGACCATACGAGGGTTTGCATACATAAAGGGGTCATTACAAGACCCACACCATGGATATAAATAAGCGCTTACAATTCTCATATCCAAATGAAATGAAATACTAATTTTAAACAACTATTTTATTTCTGCATACCTCACATTAGGAGGTTCTGAAATGAGGGGAGGGGAACTAATGAAAGAGCTGTGCAGATCTTCATATACCAGGGCAAGAATACACAGGGGATAGAAAGAATGTTATATAGGTGGCCTGCCTATATAACATGGAAAGAAAGATGAGGAGTTACAGCAAGAAAGGAGGAGAGTAAAAAGGGCTGTTGCAATAGACTTAAAAAAAAAATAGATTTGCCTGGTATATGGAGTTATCTGTCACACAGGGTGTGAATTCCCATACCTTAGGTGCCACAGAGCAGGCACTTTTATCTAAAGAAACCTACATCTCCCCAGGGCCTGCCCACTGGGGCACCTAAGGTATAGAATACTCGTCCTCTTTAAATTGTCCACATGGCTTGCTCCCACCTGAGGACAGTAGCCATTTTTTTCTCCCTACACAGCCCAACCCCTTCCTGAGTGCTGCCTTCTGTACCTGTGGGCATCAGCGCTGCACAACAGAGGCATGTAAGTATCATACAATTACACAGACAAGGACCCAGGAGCAGTGCAGTGCAGTCAACTCGAAGACACCTCCTCATGCGAAAAGCCTTCTTGTTGCAGTCACAAGGGAAGGCAGGAGCTACGACACTTTGAGCGTGTCAGTCTCTAGGACTGAGACATGGATTGGATGCTGTTGGTGATGACTGATCCCTTCGCCTTTACGAAGCACTGCTGGTGAGCATGGTTTAGCCTACTAGAATGCATTGTGGATGGGAGTAGAATCAGTCATGTCTCATCAAAGCAGCAGCAGGTAGCTAAAGAGCAGTGAGAGATTTAAGTCCTTTTTAAGGGCTAAAAAATAGCCCTTTTAAGGATGCCTGAGGCAGAACCCTAAAAATAACAGCCCTTTTAAGGGCTTGGTGATAAATCCTCCCGTAGGCTGTGAAGGAGCAGGAAAATTATAAAAAAAGCCCTTTTCATGCGGGGGCTAGTGATTGTCCTTTTAAGGACTTCTCTGAGAACAGCAAGTGTGACCAAGTAGGGCTTGAATAAAGGCAGGAGGAAAATAATAAAATACATTAAATAAATAAAAGCCCTTTTCAGGACTCAGGAAGGGGGCCTGTTGATTGTCTTTTTAAGGGTTGAGGGTAGTGAACAGTGAGGGCTTGCAGGCAGGCAAGTAAGCAGGAGGAAATAAAAGCCCTTTTCATGGCTCGGGTGGGGTGGGGGCTATAAATTTATTTATTTTATTTATGACTTTGGTAACTGGGTAGGGCACTGATCCCATGGACTGTTTTCAGGTTTCACCCGGCCACATACAGTGGCACAGAGTTAAACACAAACAACAATGCATGGAACAGTAGACAGTCTGACAAATAATAAAAGGTTACAATAGTACAACAAGATACAAAGTAGCAAAATACACAAATCCACATGATCCGAGGTGATATAGTACATAAATCCGATGTGCATATACATAAAGAGAAATATTGATATACAGCAAATTGCATAGGAGATAATCAATGTTCCTGAGGAGTAGCATGAAAAGGATAAAGTGGGGCAAGTAGAGGGAAGGAGAGGGGAAGGGGTGTGAGAGGAATGGAAATTGGAGGATTTACAAAGGGAGTTGCATAGGCAAGAAATTATTTTGGTAAGGACAGGCAGAACATGAAGAACTACCCAGGAAAGTAGTGGCAGTGGGAAGTCTCCAGGAGACAATCTTTGAGTCAAGATTTGAACTGGCAGTGGGTGTGAATGGAGCGGAGCTTGGCAGGCAGTTTATTGCATACCATAGGGGCTGCCACTGACAAGGCTCTACCACTGATATTGGTGGATACGCTAGGAATATTCAGAGGAGGAATACTGTTTGAGCGGAGGCCACGGTGTAAAGTTCAGACCTTGAGGAGGGCTGCAAGGGGAGATTCCTGGCCAGTACAGATGGCAGAATCCACCATGCAACAAAGGGCAAGGTCAAAGCATCCTTGCAGTAGAAGCCATCCTATCGAATTGTAAAGGACTCAGTGGTGTGCAGTGAAAGGGGCCAGCAAGGTGAAACGACAGGCACAGTTGTAGGCAGAAGAGAGATTGTCCATAAGGGTTGTGGATGTCCTAGCATAGATGGGGGAGCAGTAGTCCAAGATTGGGAGTAGATTCCCTTGGACGATGGCAAGTTGGGCCTCCGGGGTCAGCTACTGTCGGAATCTGTAGGCAGCACCTAATCTTTGGTGAAACCTTTGAACTAATGAGTTGATGTGCTCGGAGAAAGAGAGGGATGGCTCGAGTAGAACACCTAGGTATCTGAAAGTATTGACATCTTCAAGGGCTTGGCCATCAGGGGAGCTGAAGTTTGGGGGTGAGTTTTGGATTTGGACAGGAAGGGCTTGGATCTGAACAGCATAGATTTTTTTTTTAGCATTAACCAGGAGGAAGTTATCAACAAACCAGTTGTGGGCAGCACCATAGTTTTGAGTTAGAACAGAGGAAATGTCGGCAGGGGATTTATTGCTGTAGAAAAGTACACTGTCATCAGCATAGAGGAGAGAGTGGCATCTGACACTGTCCGAGGGAAGGGAGTTAATAAATAAAGAGAATAGAAGGGGGCCTGGAATGGAGCCCTGGGGGACACCTGTCAAGATGGGCAGGGTGAGGGAGCAGGCAGGACCAGTACTCACGAATTTGGAAAGATTGGTGAGGAAGCTCCTGAACCAGGAAGTAACCTCCTGAGAACAGCCAAGGCAATGTAGCTTGAAGTGGAGGATGGTATGGTTGACCATGTCGAAGGCTTTGGAGAGGTCAACAAAGACCATGCCAGTGGCGCTACCATGGTCCATGTTTAAGAGGATGTGGTCGGTCAGTAGCACCAGTAAAAACTTGAGTGGCATGTATATAATTTGGGATTTAATGTAAAATGTTACTTCTATTATTGTTTGTTGTAATGGTGCCCTAAGCCTCCAGGTAAGAGTGTCACAAATAAAAGCTACTACTACTAATTTGTTGGGCAAGTATTTTTACTACTTGCATGCACAAGTGGGCATGTAATTTTTTCATGAATTTTATACCCTGGTCATGCGTCTGACAGCTCTTGGCCCAATCGCAAGGGTCACTGCAGTAATGGAGGATGCCAACCACCCCATCCCCAGGGAGGGAAAGAACAACCTCATACAGCACGCCTCTGCCAGCTGCCAGAGAACAGGAATCTAAAGTCCAGAGAACAACCTCATACAGAATGCCCACCCCACCCCCCGATACCAGAGAACAAGATTCTAAAGACCACAGAACAACCTCAGGCAGAATTCCCCTCCCAAATGCCAGAGAACAGTGATCTAAAGTCCACAGAACAACCTCAGGCAGAACGCCCCTCCCAGGTGCCAGAGAACAGCAATCTAAAGTCTACAGAACAACCTCAGGCAGAACACCCCTCCCAGCTGCCAGAGCACAGGAATCCCAAGTCCCCAGCACAATCTCATGCAGCACGTCCCTTATAGCCAACAGAACACAGCAATCCTGGATCTACAGCACAACCTCAGGCAGCATGCTCATCCCAACTGCTGGAGCACAGGAATCCTGGGTCCACAGTACAACTTCAGACAGTACACCCCTCCCAACCAACAGAGAACAGGAATCCAAAGACCACAGTGCAACCACAGGAAGCACGCCTCTTCCAGCTGCCAGAACACAGGAATCCTGGGTCCACAGTACAACTTCAGACAGTACACCCCTCCCAACCAACAGAGAACAGGAATCCAAAGACCACAGTGCAACCACAGGAAGCACGCCTCTTCCAGCTGCCAGAACACAGGAATCCTGGGTCCACAGTACAACTTCAGACAGTACACCCCTCCCAGCTGAAAGAGAACAGGAATCTGGAGTCCACAGTAAAACCTCAGGGAGCATGCCCCAACCAGCTGCCAGAACTCAGGAATCCAGCATCTGCAACAGAAACTCAGCCAGTACACCCCATCCAGCTGCCAGAGAATAGAAATCCAGATGGGAATCCAGAGTCTACAGCAAAACCTCTGGCAGCAAAGTCCTCCCAGCTGATGCAGCTCAGGAATCCTAAGTCCACAGCACAACGTCAGGCACCACGACCCTCCCAGCCACAGGAGCACAGGAATCCTGAGTACACAGAACAGCTTCAGGTAGCACACCCCTCACAGCCACCAGAGCACAGAAAACCCGGTCCATATCACAGCCTTAGGCAGCATGGCCTCTGAACCACCAAGAGTATGGGAGTACTGTGTCCACTGCACCACCTCAGGTAGCATGCCCCTCCCAGCTACCACAGTCCAGGAATCCAAAGTCCACAATATAACCTCAATCAACTTGCCCCTCCCAGCCACTGGATCACAAGAATCATGGGTACAGAACACAACCACAGGCAGCAGCACCCCACCCTTCCTAGATGCCAGAACCCAGGAATCTCAAGTCTACAGTAAACTATGTAATATATGCAACCATTAAACTATCTAATTCATGTAAATATGTAACTATGTAACCCTGTAGCTAAAACTACAGTATGTAATATTCCCTGTTGCCAAGGTGTCCCTTGAAAATGAGTGTTAGCTGAAGGGATATGTACCTGTCCATGTCTTGAGAATAAAATACTACTACTATTACTACTACTACTACTACTACTACTACTACAGTACAACCTCAAGCAGCACACCCTTCCGAGCCATGGGCGCACAGAAATTCCAGGTCCACAGAACAGCTTCACATAGCACACCCCTCTAAGCCAACTGAGTACAGGAATCCCAGCTCCAAAGAACAACATCAGGCAGCACATCCCTCCCAGTTACCAGAACACAGGAATCCTGAGTTAGCGTCACATTCTCAGGGCCATGCCCCACCCACCTGCCAGAGCACAGGAATTCCGGCCCCACAGCACAATCTCAGGCAGCACATCCCTCCCAGTTACTAGAACACAGGAATCCTGAGTCAGTGGCATGTTCTCAGGGCCATGTCCCACCCACCTGCCAGAGCACAGGAATTCCGCCCCACAGCACAATTGCAGGCAGCACATCCCTCCCAGTTACCGGAACACAGGAATCCTGAATCTGCAGCACACCCCTCTTGGCCACGGGCACACAGGAATCCCACATCCACAGAAAAACTCCAGGTAGCACACCTCTCCCAGCCACCAGAGCACCACAATCCTAGGTCCATAGCACAGTCTCGGGCAGCACATCTCCTTAGCAGTTGGAGCGCAGGAATCTCAGGTCCACAGCACAAACTCAGGCAGCACATCCCCTTCTGTCTGCCAAAGCACAGGAATTCCAAATACACAGTAAAACCTGAGGCAGCAAGCCCCACCCAACCACCAGAGTACAGGAGTCTAGAATCCACAGCACAACCTCAGGCAGCACACCCTTCCCAGTTGACAGAGCACAGGAATCCAGGTTCCACAGTACATACTCAGGCAACACATCCCTCCCAGTCACCGGAGTCCAGAAATCCCAGGTCTGTAGCATAGCCTCAGGCAACACACCCCTCCCAGTTGCCAGAGAAGAGGAATCCAGGATCTACAGTACATCCTCAGGCAGCAAGCCACACCCAGCCACCAGAGTACAGAATCCCAT
Source organism: Neoceratodus forsteri (assembly GCA_016271365.2). Lineage (NCBI taxonomy): Eukaryota > Metazoa > Chordata > Ceratodontiformes > Ceratodontidae > Neoceratodus > Neoceratodus forsteri. The sequence goes on from CM028132.1 coordinate 1,408,508,180, forward strand.
GTACAAAGCACAACCTCAGGCAACACGCCCCTCCCAGCTGACAGAGCACAAGAATCCAGAGTTCACAGCACAACCTCAGGCAGTATGCTCCTGACAGCCACTATAGCACAGAAATCCCAGTTATACAGCACATCCTCAGACAGCACACCCCTCCCAACCACTGTAGCATAGGAATCCTGGGACCACAGCATGCTCCTCCCAATGTAACTTTATTCTGTAAACAACTGTTATATTGTGTTCTTTTGTTATCTGTATTGCACCTGTATGTTACCACAGTTGTATCTCATACTGTAACCATGTCTACCCTCCCTGAGACGAGGTGCCTTTGTAAATGAGTCCTTGACTCAAAGGTTGTAAATCCGACTTTCAAAAATAAATAAATAAAATAAATAAATTGCTGAAGCACAGGAATCCCAAGTCCATAACAAACCTCAGGATGCACACCCATCCCATCCACCATAGCACAGGGATCCTGGGTTCACAGCAGAACCTCAGCTAACAACTCTCTCCAGTCCACCATACCACAGAAGTTCTGGGACCACAGCAGAACCTCAAGCAGCACATCCCTCCCAGCCACCAAAGCACAGGAGTCCCAAGTCCACAGCACAGTCTCAGGCCCACACCCCTCCGAGCTGCCAGAGCACAGGAATCCTGGGTCCATCGCAAAATCTCAGGCAGCCTGCCTCTTCCAGCCGGTGAAGCACAGGAATCCCAAGACCACAGCATAGTCTAAGGCAGGACACCCCTCCTAGCTGCCAGAACACAGTAATCCTGGATCCATAGCACAATCTCAGGCAGAATGCCCCTCTGAATCATCATAGCACAGGAATCCCATGTCCACAACACCATCTCAGGCAGCACATCCCTCCCAGCTGGCAGAACACAAGAATTCCATGTCCACACTACAACCTCAGGCAGCTAGTCCCCTCCCAGTCACAAGAGCACAGGAATCCAGAGTCCACACCACAGCCTCAGGAAGCACTCCCCTCGCAGCTGCCAGAGCAAAGGAATCTCAAGTCTACAGTGCAACGTCAGGCAACACACCCTTCCAAATCACTGGAGCACTGGAATTCCTAGTCCATAGAACAACTTCAGGCAGCATGCCCCTCCCAGAAGATGGAGCACATGCATTCTGGATCTACAGTACATCATCAGGCATCACATCCCTCCTAGCTGCTGGAGCACAGGAATCCTAAGTCCATAGCACAACCTTAGGTAGCACACCCCTGTCAGACACTGAACCCAGGAATCCCAGGTCTACAGCGCAACCTCAAGCTGCATGCCCCTCAGCCACAAAAGCACAAAGCTTGAGTCTACAGCAAAACCTCAGGCTGCATACCCTTACCAGCCACTGAAGCACATGAATCCCATGTCCACAGCACAACCTCAGGCAGCACATCTGTCAGACACCTATACACAGTAATTCCAGGTCTACAGCACAACCTCAGGCAGCACATTCCTCCCAGTTTCCAGAACAGAGGAAGCCTGTGTCCGTAGCATAACTTGAGGGTATACACCCCTCCCAGCCACAGGAGCACATAAATCCCAAGTCCACAACACAAATACTGGCACCATGCCCCTCCCAGTCTACAGAGAACCCTGGGTCCGTAGTAGAACCTCAATCAGCATGTTCCTTCCAACTGCCAAAGCACAGGAATCTTGGTTCTACAGCAGAACCTTAGGCAGCAAGTACCTCCTTGCCACCAGAGCACATGAATCTTGAGTCCACAGCACAACCTCAGAAACAAGTCCTTCCTAGCTGCTGGAGTGTGGAGGTCCTGGAAGTACAATAGATCCTCAGGCAGCATGTCCCTCCCAGCCACCAAAGCAGAGGAATCCTGGGTCTATAGGACAACCTCAGGCAGCACGCCCCCAGCCGCTGGAGCACAGGAATCCCTGGTCCAGAGCACAGCTGCAGGCAGCATGCTGCTCCCAGATGCCACACCACAAGAATCCTGGGTTTCCGATACTCCATGCAGCAAGTCCCTGTCAGACAGTGGAGCACAGAAATCCAGGGCCACAGCACATCAGCAACAATCCCTTCCCAGCTGCGGAGTACAGGAATCCTAGGGCCACAGCACAACCTCAGGTAACATGCCCATCCCAGCTGTGGGAGTACAGGAATCCCTAGGGCCACAGCACAACATCAGCAACAATCCTCTTCCCAGCTGTGGGAGTACAGGAATCCTAGGGCCACAGCACAACATCAGCAACAATCCCCTTCCCAGCTGTGGGAGTACAGGAATCCTAGGGCCACAGCACAACCTCAGGCAACAATCCCTTTCCCAGCTGTGGGAGTACAGGAATCCTAGGTCCACAGCACAACCTCAGGCAACATGCCCCTCCCAGCGGTGGGAGTACAGAAATCCAGGGCTATAGCACAACATCAGCAGCAATCCCCTTCCCAGCTGTGGGCGTACAGGAATCCTAGGTCCACAGCACAGCCTCAGCCACAAGCCCCTTCCCAGCTGTGGGAGCACAGTCTCAGGCAGCAAGCCCCTCCCAGCTGCTGGAACAAGGGACTCCTGTGCCCACAGCACAACCTCAGCCAGCACGCCGCACCCAGCTTTCAGAACACAAGAATTCTGGGTCCACAGCAGAACCTCAAACAGCATTGTTTTTTTTTATTGTAACTCTTTACTGCCACACTCTGGGCATAATTTTGGGGTGTACCCTTGACAGCTGCCTCTGCTCCTTTGCCTGAACCCCATCCTTCACTAGAGGGACTCCCCACCACCCAGGCAGACCTAGCCCCCCGGCTCACCCCCCACGGGGTGGCCCCGTCCTTCCCCAATGGCCTTTCTGTAGTTACAGAGGTCCTGCCTTGGTGGTGTGGTGGCCTCGAGTCCCCGATCTGGGGCTGACAGTTGGGATGTGGGCAGCGTCCCTTGTACCCCTTTCATCCCAACAGGGTATGGCGAGGATTTTCTAGCTTTTTCTGTTTCCCCTGCAGAGCCCAGCCAGTAAGGCGATGTAACACTGTAGCTCCACCCCCCCAGGCATCTGCCATCTCCCCTAGGTTTGGCGGCCCCCAGCCACCACCAGAAGTTGCACAGTGAGTGGATGCACCCTGAACCGTCCCGGGAAGAGAGTGCAGTCCACCAGACGCTCGATCTCTTCCCTCCCCTGCAGACTTCCGGCCACCTGGGCTTGCTTCTGAACCCGCATCACCAGCGTGGCGTGAGGTGTGGTGTCCAGCACCTCAACCCTCAGCACCACCGGGACGGCGAACCTCAAACAGCATGCCCCTTCCAAACTGCAAGAACACAAGAATTCTGGGTCCAGAGCAGGCAACACATTTTTTTCCAGTCACCAGAGTATGGATCCTAGCTCCATAGTGCAACCTCAGGTAGCACGCTCCCCCCTGCTGCTGGAGCACAAAAATCCCAGGTCCACAGCACAAACTCAGGCAACCAGTCCCTCCCAGCCATCAGAGCAGAACATTATGGTTAGAGCTATGTATATATGGCCTATACCATGGCCCTAATGAAAACATCATTGATATTTCTCCTGACTGCAGTTTGAGTTCCTGACCAGTGGCAAAGCCTTGAATAATGTTAAAAGGTCAAACTGCATAGCCAGCCCATCGGCAGAAAGGTAGGACTACCGCTTCTGATGCTGGTGACCTGAATTCGGTAATGAGGTTGGGCTGCCAGAGATCAGCTGGGGGGGAGGGGTGAGGAGGCTCAAGCATCCCAAAAGACACTCTTCTTCTCTGGGAAGGGAAGGTAGCCAGTTACCGTGAAATACTGCCGCCTCGGTGAACACAGGTAGCAGTATGGCTGGAGTGGTTAGTGCATCAAGGGATGTCGGTAGGCACTGCACCATGCATGCTTGTGTGTATGTATGTTTGGTGTGCTCTTTTTGCTGGCATCTTGGGGAAATTAGATGAAAAATGTAGGAATACCCTGAGCAGCCTGTTGAAGCTAACCTGCACCTGGTTATCTAGGCGTGGCCTCTCACACCGGATCCTTCTGTGGTGGAGGTAAGGGTTAGCCACTCCTACCATATGAGGAAAGCTTTGGGGGTACATGAGAAGTTTTGTCATGGTGATGGAGCTGGGGTTGGTAGAGCATATGGGGGCCATCCGCAGAGCAGGGGGCATAAACAAATACCAAAACAAAAAGTGAAAGTATCACTGATATTTTCATTAGTGCCATGGCATAGTTGATTTATTCCATGCCTTTTGTTACTTAATGGCAAGGAAAAAATCATGTGTCCTGACTGTTCAGTGGCCAACTTTAACAGTGATGTTATCCCACCACTACTATGGCATTAATGGACCTAAAGTGAGAATGACTTGGACATTCTCACTCCAGGTCTGATGGTGACAAAAATATCACTTTTATCACTGATATTTCCCACTTTGTATCCTCACAGGTATGACATACTGAATATGTGTGTGTGTGTGTGTGTGTGTACAGATGTAAAATGTACTGCAAGTTATAAGAAGGTGCCAAATGGAGAGCGAGGGAAGCAGATGGCTTAAGATGAGCAGATGCATGGCATCACTCACTTAGGCTTGCATCTTCACTTCTGAAGCTGCAGACTTACTTGCTCTCTGCACTTCGTAGTTTCTTGTATGCAAAACACACAAAACTAAGCTTAAACTCAACAGCTTACATCTTTTTCAAGAAAATGTTCCTCATTGTAATACTATGGCAGCATACGGTTTATCACCATGAACACCACTCAGTCATGCTACACTCAGAGCAGAAAGTGAAGGTCATTACACATCAAAGACTATAAAAATGACAGGATCTATCAGATAAGTTTTGTAATCACCTTTTTACAGTCAAAATCATGGCAGGATCAACCAGATTACCTAAATAAAAATATTTTTCTGCTACACAAGCACTATCAGGATCAACCAGAACATGTAAATAAAAGTCTAATTTCTGAAGGACAAGGACAACATTTTGCCCCTCCCTAAAAAAAAAAAATGTCTTGCCATTTTATAAGATAAATCATCCACTACAAGGCATATGTTCATGCTCTGGTATACATGCACTTTGGGTGGTTGAATGCAGTCAGCCTGAGACCTCCTGCATCACATGGCACACCAAGGTGTGCATATATCAGAGTATGACTGCACACCCTGATATGGATTATCTATTACATATATACATATTTATTGCAAAAAAGTGTGTCAATGCAATAGTTAGGGAAATGTAATGTTAGGGTTTCCAACCCTAACTCCCCAACCCCCACTGCCCCAAGAAGTGAAAGGAAAAACATTAAGGTTTTGGATCTCTTGAGTCTTGGTAAATCAGTGATGTGGTCTTCCTTGGGATTCTCAGTCCTATTGCTCAGCCCCTCCCCTGAGCAAAGAAGGTCAGATGTGATCGGTTTTCTTCAGGCAGGGCCCACAGGTTGCTGGCAACATGTGTTAATCATAATTCTGTACCTTTGAACAGTGTATCAATATGAGATAGTGGCTTGGACCTGTACCTTGTGCTTTAAACAGGAGGGTATGGACTGGGGGAGCATTAGAGTTGAGAACCCCAAGGAAGACCCCACCAGTGATGCACCAAAACTTAGGACAGCCAACACCCTAATGTTTTTTCCTTTTGCTGCTTGGGTGTTAAGTTAGAGATTCTAAACCAAACACCACATTTCTCTAATTTTGTTGCTTCAAGCTGAACCCTTGAACTTGTGCATTAATGCAGTTCTTTTTGCAATTAATTTCCTTTCTTTTTTAGATTATAGAATTGCATCCTCATTCATGCTGGTCCCTGTGGGACCTGCATGAATTCATCTGTGTGGTTGTGGAGGGCCCTGTACTTCTATGCCTCTATAGATGCAGAGCCAAACATGGAGTCCATTATGCTGCAGAAGTGCAGGAGCCTCTGGGCCCTGCACTTCTTTGCAGCTAAAAGTAAAGAGAATACCAAGGGGACTGAGAGTCACTAAAAAGCTAGGCTATGGTCAAGATAGAGATGAATTTCAAACAGACTGGGAGAAAGCACAGCAGGAAGGTTCTACAGATTTGACTAGATGTGTGGTGAAGGATTATAAAAGGCAGCAACCAATGCTACAGGATGAATTATAACGGAAAGAAGAGCAAGCAGCGACATTTAAAGAGCACCCACGGTTTCAGGAATTGCAGAGAAAGTTAAAAGAGAAATGACAGTAGATAGACAGGATGAAAGACTAAAAGAACGAAGGAAGGAGAAATATGAAAGAGATAGGAATGACTTGCTTTAGGGAATGTATTCACATGGCCAAAACCTAATAATGGCTGAAGGAAGGACTTTAATAATAAAAAGCAATTTAAACCTAAGCAGCCAAAATCAATTCTCAAGTCTTGTAGTCCATCCCCTAATACCTCTAACTATACATCCACAAGCATAAGTGGCTTGGATAGTGAAGTACCAGAGGATTTTTTTGAGGAAAATATGACCCCAATGGACCCAGACCCAGGACCCCTTATGAACTTAAGAACACAGAGAACAGTGAGCTTCCAGAGTGCCTGACAAACAGTAGACACACTGGCACAAAAATAACTCATTGTAGAGGGAAGAAAAGAACAGCCATGCAGATATCTTGGAATGAGGAGGGTAGCAGTTCAATGAAGGAGAAATAAATGTTATTAATTTGTCAAAAAGAGCATTAACAATTTTAGAAGAGAGGACGTTACAAAAAGGATTGACATTTGTTCCAACATGTGACACCACACCATTTGAACTATTTATGGACTTTAGACGGTTGACTAGAAATTTGAATTTAAAAGCATTCTGGAGTAAGAATGAAGACATGCTAACAGAAAGCAGGTTTTTATGTGCTGATAATCAACATGTGCCATCAAGCACTGGAAGTGAACAAAGTGATGATTTTTCCATATACTGTTACGAGGGGCACATTTCAGTACAGGATACAGAAATACGACCTAGGATCCTTGCTCAAGATGTGGACTTAAATAAATTCAAACCAAGTTCTAACTTTAATCCACCTTATAATCTAAGTGTTTCCATTTTTGAGTGAGTGTGTGAGGCAGACTTCAAAAAAATGTTTGAAGAGAAATGAGAAGATAATCAGTATGGGAATATAAACAAGATGGAAAGAGAAATAATAAAGAATTTAGAAGAAGACAAAACAATAACAAGTGGGCAGACAAAGGAGGTGCTATAGTTATACAGGACACTAGTAAATATATTCAAGAATGTCTAAGACAACTTAACAATAAGGATTATTATGAACAAATGAAGGGAGACCCAACACAAACCTTCAAACACATCATGGATAATATGTTAGATGAAGTATTGGATAAAGCAGTAATATCTAGAACCACGCATGAAGCCTTAAGTGTGACACACCCAGTCAGAGTATGTTTCTACACACTCCCCAAGGTCCATAAAGGCCTAGTTGAGCCACCAGGATGGCCAATAGCATTTGGTACTTGTAGTTTACTAGAACTGATATCTCAATTTGTAGATGCACAAATAAAAGATCTAGTGACCCAATTACATACTAACATACTAAAATGCCAGCAGAATAGGCCTAATAGTCTTTTGTGTCTGCTCGTTTGGTCAGCCCCCACCCTGGGTGCTGACCTGGCTGTCCCCCTCGCCTGTATTACCTGTATATCTTAAAAATACAACCCAGGTTCTGAACATATTAGATGAAATAGAATTAGAACAAGACTGGTATCTGGTAATGGTTTACATCGAATCACTGTACACAAACATTTCACATGTGGAAGGTTTACAGGCTCTCAGGTTTCGGCTAGAAAATGGCACTGACCTTAACATCAGTCTAATAGATTTCTTATGTGAGAGTGCCCGCCTGGTGCTGAAGTTGAATATGTTTCTATTTCAGGGCCTCCACTACCTACAAATAAAAGGCGCGGCTATGAGGACAACATTTGCTCCCAATTATGTCAACCTATACCTGGGATATTGGGAGAGAACAAAAGTCTATTGCCCCGAGACTAATCTTTATTACCATAAGATAGATCTCTGTAGGCATCATATAGGTGAAATATTTATGGTTTGGAAAGGTGGCAGGGGAGAACTGGATGAATTTAAGGATATGGATGGAATATACCAACCCTAATTTGAAGTTTACAGTGCATGCAAGTAAGAAGGAAGTGCAGTTCCTAGATCTGTCAACATCAAAGCAAACAGATGGTACAATTAAAATAAAGATGTACAGCAAAGAGACAGATAGGAACACTATCTTATATGTGACAAGCTGCCACCCCCAGCATATAACAAATAGCATTCCAAAATCCCAATTCCCGAGGGCAAAGAGAAGCTGTTATGAGGAGGAAGACTTGAGAAAAATGAAGTAGTATGAGACAGAGATTTCAGCATGGGGGTACTGTCAGGAAGCATTGGACCGAGCAGAAACAGAAGTGACATTTAGAAGTAGATGTGAATTAATTAGACAACAGAAACAACCAAAAATAGACAAACCTGAGAGCCTTACTTTCGTGACAACTTACAGTATAGTAGGAGTTCAATGGCAGTGAGAAAGATAATTACACAAAATTGGAACATCACATGTTCAGATTCAACATTGGGAAAAAGCTGTAAAAAAACACAAAGATTCAGTTACAGAAGAGGGAAAATCTAGCAAATATGCAAGCACATAGCCTTAAACCAGCTGAAAGCAGAAGGAAACATTCATGGCTGCCAGAATTACCAGCTGGCAGCTTTAAATGTAATAGATGTAAGTACTGCTCAGTAATGGAAAATACTTCATGCTTTACTAGCCAAAATGCCACTAAAATGTTTGATATTAGGAATTTCATAATCTGTGACAGTACACATGTAGTTTATTTGGTGACATGCACATGTAAAAAGTTTTATGTAGGAAAACTGACTAGACAGCTAAAAGTCTGAGTAGGAGAGCATATGAAGACAATAGAAAACACTGATCTTAGGAATGCACTTGCAGCCCACGTCTTTGAAAGTTAAGATAGGAGTGCTCATAAATTCAGTTTTAAAGACATAGAAAAAGCTTATATGGGAAAAAGAGGGAGAAACCTTGATGATACATTACTGTATAGAGAGGCATTATGAGCCACTGCTTTTCGCAATTTACATTAACAGAATTGATGTCAGTATCAAAACGGCCAACATACATCTCTTTGCAGATGAAACAGTGTTTTATATCAGCAGACCGACCCCCAGAGCAGCATTTAGTGACCTACAACAAGACTTCAGTCAGCTGCAACTACAGCTTCTAAACCAGAAACTACTCCTAATTACCAAAAAAACTAAGGTGATGATCTTTTCACCTATTTCCATGCAGCCTCCTGTATCGACACCATGGATCAGTACTCCTAAGCGAACCCTTGGAATTTGTAACAAAGTTCAAATATCTGGAGGTTTGGATCAACCATAGACTTTCCTTCATGGACCACATAGAAGAACTGGTAAAAAAGCTCAGAGACTTGGTCTCTTTTATAGAATTAACTATCTCTTTTCAAGGGATGCCAAGATGAGACTGGTTTAAACCACCTTCCTTTCCCCTTCTGGACTATGCAGATTTCCTCTACAGTCAGGGTCCTGCCACAGTGCTTGCAAAGCTTGACACACTCTACCACAGAACTCTAAGGTTTATTACCGGCCTTCCATATTCAACACACCACTGTACCTTATACTCGGCTGTGGGATGGTCTTCCTTTACGTACAGGCGACAGAGAAACATCACCTTCTGGACCTTCAGAGCAATTATCAAGAAATTGCTCCACTATATTTTGGACTGCCAATCCCCCCCAAAAAAACACACACACAGCACTCCAGGCTAGCATTTCAGATTGCCTTCCATCAAGTATGATAGGCAAGTACATGTTGAGAAGTGCCTCCTACATTTCTCTGACAGTGTCCAAGATCAAATTGCAATTTGGTAGGGATTCTATAAGTTACATGCTACCTCTATTATGGAATAAGCTGCAAAAACATTGAAATTGGTCCACCCCATTACTTTAACAGCTTTCAAAACACAATATGCTCATTTTAAAGGGATATACTATGCAATGCCGAAATGCATCACCCCAACATTCACTCTCTCGACCACGGGCACCCAAAACACAGTTGCCCAACATGGGGATTTTACCCCCAGTGAATGTTTCAGAGGGCTCCACCCCCCACACCCCCTGTACTTTAGGATTCCTACTCCGCTGTGGGTAATATCCAGATATCGGGCAACTGTGTTTTGGATGCCCAGGGTCGGGAGAGTGAGCATCGGTGTGATGCATTTCAGCATCACAGAAGGGTGCCTTTTAAAGAATCCTGTAATTGTGCCCCATGATCATTGTCTCATCCTTAGGAGTGGATCTAGTGGCAGCTACATGCTGTCCCATTAACATCCTCTTCCCCCTTCTGTATCCTTCCACCTTCCATCTCCTCCTACATTTCACATTCCCTCTCATTCCTTCCATTCAATTGCCACTGTTATATGTTATTGTTCCCATATCCAATGACCGTACCCTTAAACTGAGAAAGACCCCCCTTACCAACCCCAACATGGAGTCTGTACGAAATCCACTTGGCTATGACAATGGTCCCTGGTATCCCATGGATTACCCTTGGGCCCCCCTGCTCCATCTCCTCTACTTCCTTCCCTCTGCTACCTCCTCCTCCAACCCCCCCTGTCAAAATCTTCTTAATAACTTTATACAACATCCTTGACCCCTTCCTCCTTCCTCTGGTTTCTTTCAGGCCATTGTGCTCATATTATTTAATCACTGTGACTTCTTATATGTTTGTAATTACTATTGCATATGCCATGCTACTGTTATCAGATTCATGGCATCTGTTTCTGCACAATTACATCTTATATTGTTGATTATGTAATCACTGTGCACATTATGATTATGTGTTGTCCAGGTCCATCTCAAAAATGAGCATTGCTCAATGGTGTTCACCTGGTTAAATAAAGATTTTGTTTGATTGATTGATTGATAGATAGCAAGAAAGGCATTATGAGATAAACACACACTTATGTGAGGGGAAAGGAGAAAAACAAAGTGAATGACTACCCTCACCCCCTGAAAACATATACATACATACATATATATATATATATATATATATATATATATATATTAATAAATAGAGAGATAAGAGAACGAGAATGTGAATAGATGTGTTTATCTGTTGTTGATGAGAAAGAGCTATTGATATATAAAACAAAGTAGACACACAAAATGTACTGTTTCAGCTAATTTTGGTAACTGAAGCTAGCCAAAAAGTAAAATCAATATTATGGAACATATATACATCTAAGGGTATACTAACCCAAATATGTCAAATAAGCAAGTTAATGCACAATCTAGAAGAAGACATGATATTAAATATTTAATTATAAACTATAGACTAAATACTCTAGTTAGGATTAATTCTTTTTAAACCTGTTGTAGTATGAAGTGCTTATGTTCTATAGTAGATACACTTTCTTTATTATGTATTATGTGGTGAATTGGTGGTCACTGATGTTAAGTTAGGCACTAAAGCACTTTTGTTAATGCAGCACTTTATGCACATGTCACTTTAAATTGTAGTGTGGGTAGGATGTCACACATTCTGATTGGTGTATTGTGATTTTAAAAGTGCAGCTCTCAGTACTCACCAGTATCCCTTTGATAAAGCCAAGTATGGTGAAACCAATCGGGAGTCTTTTTGCTGCTACCCAATATTTATAATATATTTATCATGGATAAAAACAAGTGAGTCTTGGTGCCATTTTTTCATTGTAATAACTTTTTGCAGCTACAGCTGCAGACATGCAGCCCTGTGGGCATGCAGCAAGTGAGGTGGCTGTGGTTGGCTAAAAAACAAAATTCTGAAAAAAACTGGGCTCCACCCACAAGAAGTTAGGGAGCTGCATTATAGTGCCTGCCAGAAAATGCCATGAGTACTAAACACTACAAGTGACTTCCCCCAAAAAACCTCACCTAAAAGCACAAGTTAGTGTTGGAAAATACATGAATCAACATGTAGAACTGAATCTGCTAGAACAAGAAGTTGCAAGAAAAAAATATAAAGAAATTTTTGTCTTTTGGTGTTACATCACCTAAAAAGGAGGGTAGATGCTATACGACTGGAGCTAAACCCAAATCAGCAAAAATGCTCTGAATGACTACAAGAACATCTTCGACTGGGCTCCAGAACACACAAAAGTTACCTCATGTTCCATAAAAGAGGGTATCTCTTCAGCTTTATTTCCCTTATTTCAAAATATGAGGAAAATGAGGAACTCTAATGGAGGAAGCAACACTCCTGAGCCAAACCTAATTGCAAGCACAGGGGTCCAACCTACAGTACCCCATGGGTGTAATGAAATACTCCAGAAGGTAGACCCAGGTCCATAACAATCGACAGAGACAACAGAGGAGGAAGCATGGATAAATAGTGCAACAGAACACAATGAGGACTACACACAAGAAGAGTTAAAGGAGTTGAATGTAAACCCCAGAAAAAAATGAACTACCAAAACAGTTTCCAGACACCAAGCCCTACAAGGCAGCAGTTGGTAGAGATAACCAGGATGGAAACATAATAACTGAACCTGGGGTAAGCTCCAAATTTATTTCCATTAATGTATTACCTCAACAAAATGAGAATACAAGCAAGCAATAGCACACAATGAGGTGTGGGTTATCTCCTGTTATGAGCATGACCAGGCATGAGGCACTTGCACTGAGTGCTTGATGCCCTGGGCATGCTCTTATCAGTAATAATTCACACCTTGAAGTGTATTACTACACTATTAAATGGACTCCTAAGTAATTATTTAATGGTAAAAAAAAATTAGAGGAGAGGAGTATAAAAATAAGTTTTAGTATTTGAAATAGTAAAAATAGTTCCCTTAATAAGTGATTCTGAATAGTGTTTCTTGGCAGCATAGGACTGTAAGTTCTCCCCCGTGTTCCTTTTAGTTGTTTATTTATTGTGTTTTGTTATTGTTTGCTATTTTGTAGTGTGATGGATGGTTTGTTGTTTCATAGCTCCGTTTCCTGAGAGCACATCATCGAGTGAGGTGGCCACCTCACCCACTCAGTCTGTGTTTGTTGATTGTTTTATTTTTTATTTTGGTTTGTGTTATTTTTTATATTTCTAAGTGTGCTGATGCTTGTGATTTGGAGGTATGGTCGGTGTTTATAGAGATTCATTGTGTTAGTCACATCATCGCATGACCCAATCAGTGAAGGATCACTTCCAGTTTTTTGTTAATGGGGTTACAGATCACAATCAGTTATAATTTTATTTTTCTGAGGAAGGACAGATGGATAAGACATTTTTTATGTCTAGGTACAGAAGGAGTGAAAGATGTTTTTGTATTTTATGCTTATTGGGAACTTTGGAAATTATGGATGAGTCACCAGTCAGTTTCGGTTTGGTCGGGTGGGAAGGAAGAAAGAAAAGGTCACACTTGAGAGACTTGAGTTTTTCAATAAATATAATAATTGTGTTGGGATTGCGTTGGGTGAGGGGAGAGTGTAACACCAGGTAGTGGTTTGCAGGTTACAGGAGTGCTGTGCAGGTGGTTGCACATCTGGTTAGCGTGGCACTGAGCTGCAGGTTGTTTTCAGAGAGGATGGTGTTGGGGACAGTGATATTTTGTGTGGTATGACTCAGCTTGGCAGAATTAGTGCTGGCTAGCACAATGCATGCTGATAAAGACATGGCTGAAACTAGGTTTTAGCCAATCAGCATTCTGGATTTTTTAGCCCATTTTATAAAAGAAAATATGAAGGTACAAAGATAACTGGCAATCATGGAAAATATTCCACCTCTGTATAATGTTAGTGTGAAAGAACTTACTTGGAATCAATTGCTTTTGTGTCCAGAAGTGCTTTCTTTATTCTTTTCCAAAAAATTTCTATGCTGAAGCACAAGAGACTGTAAAACATGTTAGGAAGACTTCCTGTTTTATCAGCAGGGGTGGGGGCTTGCTTGGAGGAGAGCCTTTCATGTGTGTCTGCACTATTTGAAAAAAATAAGGAAAGTACTTGGACACTAAAGCAATTGACTCCAAGTAGGTTCTGTTGGAACAGAGGCTATAATATCACTTTTTACAGTAATGCACTTGGATTCACCTAGGGCCTTACCCAAAAATTATTTTCATAAATTACCAAAAATAATAAATAAATCACATATGATGTTATCCTATGCTCTCCAGATTCAAATATAATGGCAAATTACACTGCTTTCCACACTTATAATTCTGAAAAATCTATGATTTATTAACACCTATATAATAGTTCTAAATATTCCTCATTAGCATAAATATCAAGCATAATAGAGTAAACATCAACAAAATTGCTTCAGGTAATCCAGCAACTAATAAAACAAATATTAGCAAATAAACATTACAAATGAATGAGCAATATTCATCATGGTAAATGGTAATAGTTATACTAAACTTTTATCATACTTTGGCCCAGATATTCAAAGCTTTGCGTGATGCACAAATCGTTTGCATGGGTGTAGCATGGGTCTGCTATATTCAAAAGGCCAAATAGCGCACAAACCACATTAGTGCCAGGCAAAATCATAATATACAGTATGCAAGGGGCAAACTGAACATGAATACAGGTGCACTGCTATATTAAGCGACTAGCACCATGTAAAGTGGTTTAGCGTGACTTAGAGCAACCCTTTGCGTGGTACAAATTAACATCCAGGAAAAGCTGGTCTTAACCTGGGGCAATCTAGCCTGGTGCAACATTGCAGCATTGTGTGGCATTAGCGCTGCTTTAGCGCGGCCTTGGGTGACCCAACATATGACTATGACACAGAGAAAATGCCAGACAGGGGGGAAACATGCTGCTCACTGATGGCACCACAACGATGCCAACACCTGCTACCAGTCCCAGCCATGCCAGGCAGTCTGTGGTGACCCAGCTCCTGGGGGCCACCATGGTAGTGTGACCATACAGCACACACCTGCAGACCATATGTCTGTGGTGACCAACAGATGCCAGCACACATGCAGCACTGTGGGCATGGTGGGTGTTGAGGGGGTGTGCGGGTGGCCAGGCCTCACCAGAGACCAGGTGTGGCCACAAGGCTGGGACACAGCATGCAGAGCACATGGGCCAGTATTGGGGATACCCCAAAACCAGTGTGTCTGTCTGATTATACATGTCCCCAGTCACATACACGCACAGCTGTACATACACCACAGCACACACAGCTGGCCATGTATATGTCATTATGAGCATCCCATGCCAGAGGTGCAGCATCTGTGGGTCACACAACAGTGTGACAGTATTGTCCACTGTCAGTAAACACCTGCAAGGTGGGCTTGTCACTGTGTACAGTGCAGTGGTCATCACTACCCTACACACCATAGGCAGTGTTATGTCCCTTCCACTACTGGCCCCCATGCTACTGTGGTGTCTGCTGTGCACTGTAGCATGCCCTACAGTGTGACAGTTGCATGCATCACCACCACCACCACCTGGGCCTATGCTGTGTTGTCCTCTGGGGTACACAATGCTATGCTGTACTGCATACATGCAGCCTGCAGCTACCATCATGCACTGTCAGACTGACCTACAGGTGGAGCTGCAGGCAGACCTGGCCAGCCTGTGCTTCCAAATTGACCTACAGGTGGAGCTGTGGGACCCTGCAGTAATGCTTGGCAAACTGCATGTAAATCAGGGCATAATGAGATGCTAATCTGGATGTTTGCCCAGAGACTACCCAAGTAGGCTCATTTGCATGTCACTTTTGAATATGGCAAAGTTTAACACCAGGCAAACATGTTTGCTCCAGACAAATGGCTTAGCTCTGTGCTAAACCCATGCAAACATGTTAGTGCAGTGCTAACGGTTCAGGGAATATTACACAGTTTTGCATACTGTACTTTCACATGCGCTGCTGCTTGCAGCTGTACTGTGTCCACGCATTTGCTGGCATGCACATTGGCCACATATTTCACCTCTACCTACCTTCCCGTTGCTGTGCACTCTGTTGCTGTTGTGGTTTGCACTTCCTGGTTGCTATAGTCAGAGCTGTCTTATTCCAGGGCTAAGTCTGCCCTCGCTCCCAGCCAGTTTGCCCAACATCATTCCCATGCTATATTCATAGGCTGTTTGCCCGGGCTATTCCTTTTGAATATAAGCTTGCTTTGCTCAGGCTACATTTGCCCACCAGGCAGCACTAGTTTAGCCCCAGGGTAAAGTTTTGAATATCTGGGCCTAAGTATTTAACCTAACTTTCATGTATAAAACATGCAACTCATAAGATCATTATCTCAGCTTATTTCTGCATAAAACTTGTTTCAAAATTTTATAGCATGTAAAATGAATTTTCTCTGAGAACTGGCAACAACTCATTACATCACTGGTTTGTACTATAGTTTCATAAACCCAGTTTTAACTTTTCAGATCATGCAAAATATTTCTCATTTAAAGCTTAAACTACATATACCCAAGTTCTATAGTTAAAAGTAAATTTCCTTGTTACTCTCCCAGATAAGCCAATTTAAATTACTGAACTATTAAACATTAATTAGTGAAAGTAATCAAAACTATACTTATATTTCTGGTTGTAGAAGTGGTTCTTCTTCTCTCAACTTAGAACTCTTGGTTGAGTCTGGCTTTGGACAAAAAGTCTCTTGGTCAACTAACCTTCTTAACCCTGGAACTTATTGGCATGGACAACCACTGCAGGTTAAACTTCCCTTGCTGAAAGTCACTTTACCAAAAGTCAATTCTTGGATTTGTAGAAGACAGCTTCAATCTGCATAGTCCATAGCAATACTGGATTCAAAGAACTTTTTATGGATATCAAAATTGTTTCAATAACTGGAACTTTAATGACTTTTTATGTTTCATTTGCTTTTAAAACCTTAGGACACTGGACATTTTTCTGCTTACCACCCTGTATAGCTTTTGTGAGTTTTAAAGTTAAGTCTGTGTCTAGGCATCAGCAGGCAACATTACTTCAGTCAAAATGCTCAGCAAATAAAACACAGACCTTGCTTCATACACAATGAGAATGTCCTTCCATCTGGCTTTTGCACCTGGATCTTGTGGCAGCACTGAATAAGCTTTCACGTTTCCTTAGGCTAGTCCCAATATTTCAAATACAGGTGTGGCCCAAAGCTTCTTGGCCTAGCTACAGTGATACAGCCATTAAAATTCTTAGTTAAACTAACATAAGTCCTTCTGCATCAATAGTTGATTCAGACTGAGGTATTTCTCAGACAAATTCACTAATATTTACTGCCCTGGTGATGTCATCACCAGATTTTGACTGGTTTGAGTCACTAAGGAGGTAGGACTTCTCAGAAGATAAATGATGAGATACAGACATGCCTTCTAAGACATCCCCTTCTCCTCAAAATTAGTTTTATGCTCAAAATTATTTTCCTTAAATAATATTCTTATTTAACCTAATTTAAACATTAAACTAACATATTTAGACATTTCTCCTCAAGGGAACATATTGGTATGAATCCGTATTTGTAGCATGGATATTTTTTAAGTTACGCTATTAAGGGTTATAACGTCATAATTTTAATAAAACTTCTTAAAATAAAATGATAGTCTTGCTCTAAATAGCCTAAGCTACATAATAATATAAGACTTGTAAGGAAAATCCATTATTAAAGTCTTTAAAACATTATGTTTTGTAGAAACACATAAAGTTCTTTGTTCTCCTTAAAGGCATACATCTTAAATTGTCACAAAGGTTATTTTAGATGCTTTTCCTCTCAATAGCAATAAAATACATTTTAAAAGTCTTACTGACATACTGCTTAAGGCATGAGCTATCATGAGATACTAGATTTGTTTAGTTTTTTTGATAAGGAAATTATATAAAATAAGTTTTAAACATAACTCCTGAACCCTTGGCCCTGCACTAATGAAACTTGGTAAGCTTATCTATGATACTAGTGTCCAATAACAGTCCAACTTGCATGGCAGCACCATATTGTGTTTTTAAGTTATAAGCAAAATACTTTTCTTATTATTCAAAGTTTAAAGAGGGTCAGTTTTTTTTCTTTCTTCACATAAGTCTGTACCAGCCACTGGTTTTGTATCTGATTGTAGTCATGGATACCTAGCTCTGAAATGTCCACTTTAGCCTGGATTCAAAAACATAGTTATAAATCAGTCAGATCACAAGGATGCTTCATTGGCTAGTTACAGAGCACAGAGGTCAGTCTCAGAGAAGCTCTTAGCTTTAAAAGTCTCCCTGACCATTTTGAGTTTGTGCACATGCATCAAACTCCATGGGAGAAGTAACCTTTGAGGGTGTGACACTGTCTGCCCAATGCAGAGTGCTCTCCATGGGACTTGACAGCATCACACCAATCCTCGATCAGGCTGGTCCTAATGCTGTTTGCCTTCAGTGGTCTGCACATGAAAAGAAAAGACGTGACAATCAGGAGCCAGCTTTTTCCTTTCATCTGCAGGGCACCACATTGCAAACAGCTATTTGCGTTGTGATGAAGAATTCTCCCACCCATGCAGAGCAGGCCACAGCCTGAGCTCTATACAGGCTGAGGTATTGTGTGCATGATCCGATCACACTAGCTGGGAGGCACTTTCCTCACCTGCCTCCTCCAGACCCAATTGTGCTGGCAGACCCCCTCCCCCAACTGCCAACATTGGAGTGCTCAATCCCCATGTGGCCTGCATCCCCAAACCCCTTATCCTTTAATGTGGCACACTGGGGGCCCACCCCAGTATGCCAAAACCCTGCTGTGGTATTTTCCAACACTGAGATGCCCACTCTTGGTGTTGGATATGCCTCCACATAAACTCCAACCATGTGGTGCCCATTCCCAGGTGGCATTAATCCCCCTTGCACCTCCAAGTACTATGGCACACTGGGAGCCCACTCCAGTGTGACAATATCATAGTGTCCCTGTAAAACAAAACAGACCCATGAAGTCTTTTGATTTTTTAAACCTGAAAAGACAGAAAGCGGTCTCTGTAGTTACCACAGGCCCCTCCCCAACCCGCACCCTCCTCTCGTGTGTCCCAGCTTCCCACCCCCCACCCATACTTACGTGCAGAGGTTGGGAGCAGTGATCTTCAGTTAACTGGGAACATGTCTGCACTATTCAAAAGCCGACCGCAAACTGAAGAAATGATGGTAAGTCCTATCATGGCTGTGAATGGGGGTTTCAATTTAGGTTGTTATCTCAGCAATTTTGGGGTTTTGGTCCCACATTTTCAACATGGGGTTCTTGGGACCCAACCTCATGAACACAGTCACTGTCATTTCATTTCTTGGTCCCGAAGGTGATTTGTGGTCACTGCGTGGAATCACCTTTCAGGACCAATTAATGAAATGACAGTGCCTCTGTTCATGAAGTGGGTCCCAAAAAGCCCTTGTTGCAAATTTGTTGAAAAAACTCCCAAAAT
Source organism: Neoceratodus forsteri (assembly GCA_016271365.2). Lineage (NCBI taxonomy): Eukaryota > Metazoa > Chordata > Ceratodontiformes > Ceratodontidae > Neoceratodus > Neoceratodus forsteri. The sequence goes on from CM028132.1 coordinate 1,408,527,522, forward strand.
GACAGCGTTATGAGTGTCCATTGTGCAGTTTCTATGCACTCTCATAACATCATGGTGGTGGTGCTACAAGAGGCCCACTGTTCCCCCCTGGCTAAGAAGCTGCCCACTCTCTCCCCGAAGGATCGGAGCTCCCTCCCGGAGCTGAAAGTCACAGTGGTGGTGCTACAAGAGGTAATTTAAACAACCTCTACCAGCACCTGTGAGGGGGGTTAGCCCATCGACGCGCTGCACGCATTGACTGTCCCACCCGCCCCAGCCACCCTCCCACCCAGGGTGTGCCCCTTTGTTTATAGTCCCTACCTGATGACATCATTTCCTGCTGCTTGAAATACTAAGTCCCCTTTTTCCCCTTTGCAGGTTATACCTGCCAGCCACTAGAGGGACCCTCTGTTACTGCCTCTAGCTCTTCTAGTTTTGAAAGCCTCCCCCCGTTATCCTTGGACCCTCTAACTACCTGTCCTCTTCCCTTCTCTCCCAGCCCTCTCAACCCCCACACCTGATCCTAAACTAGCCTATTCCTGGACCCCTTCCCTTCCAGCCCCCAAGCCCATCCTGGTTTAACCCTCTGTCCTGGATTTCTCCAACAACCTATCCCTTTTCCTATCTTCCCACCACCATTGGCCTGTCACGGCTCCCCTCCCACACCAGATGCTGTACTACATCCTGCCTGGACCCTCCTACCATTACGGCTGTGCCTTTTCTCAGTGGCCTCTAGGAGTCGCTATTAAGCACCCTTTTTGGTCCCAAACCTACCCTGTGTCCTGGCCCCAGAACGTGGAGCACAGCTGTTACCCTGGGTCCTGTGTCCAACTGCCCTGGGTTGGTCTTGAACCTGATACCCGGCCACCGAGTCCGTGTCACTACCACTACTCCAAAGTGGCATCCACACTTGCTGAGTGACACAAAACAACTTCAACCTACCACCCAGCTGCAACCACAAGCAATATGTTAGCCCTCTTATTACAATGCCTCCCTTTCATCCTCACCCTGGCACCTTTGTCTCTCCAACCTAATACCCCCCCTGGCACAATGGCACCTGATCCTACTATTGTTCTGGAGCTAGCCCAGCCACACCCTACTCTCATCATCTGCCCCAGTCATCAACAACCTCCCCCAGTCCTCTCCCTACCACAACTTCCTCAGGTGCCCACTTGAGACTTATTCTCCTCATGTTCTCAGCCTGGAAAACCCTGCCCACCCTGTGTGCCCAAAAGCACCCCCCCTCCACATGACATACATATCAAAAGCTCACCCTCTACCGTCCCCTGGCCAGGGCTGTGGTTATACTACTACTTCTGACAGGCAATATTCATCCGAACCCTGGCCCAGCTCCCTCAAAACCTCCTACAGGGACACCCGGGCTCTGCATTGCGTCCATGAATATATGCAGCCTGATGAAAAAACTAGATTCCCTCCAGTGTTGGGTCACCTCACATAGGCCAGATGTCAGTGCAGTGGTGGAAACCTGGCTATCAAAATCCACGCCAGACTCATTTGTCACTATTCCTGGGTACTCCCTCTACAGGGAGGATCATGTAGGTAGAAGGGGGTTGTGCGATATACACCAGGGAATCTCTCACTGGACTGACACTCCCTGCTCGGTTCCGCCCATAGAGTGCAGGCCCTAACCCTCAAACTGACTCCCGACCTCCAGGGGTCCCTCTATCTCTCACTGCTGCTTACATTCCCCAAAAACCAAACTGTGGCACTGGCTTTGCTAACTGATTATCTTTCAACCCTACCTCACACAGCTGACCAAGTCCTTGTAGGTGACCTGAATGTTAACTGGCTCAGCTCATCCATCAACACCACTCGTGACTCTTTGCAGCCATTGACATGTCCCAACTAGTCTCCCAACCCACCAGAATTAACACAAAGAAAGGTACCAGCACACTGCTAGATGTGGTCATCACCAACCGCCTCTACAAATCCATGATACCCAGGTCCTTCCAGACTCTATTAGTGACCACTCCCTATCATTTTCCACTGGGCCACCCCACTCCCAAACCCATGACTCATCCCACTCTTGTTCGTCTCAGACCTGGTGGGCTAAAGGCTTTAAGCTACATCTTGCCCAAATTAACTGGGCTCCCATACAACATGCCCTTGATGTTGGCTCACACCTTACCTTCTTCACCCAAACCTTCAACAATGCCTGCGACATCTTTGCTCCCATGACAGCAGTCCGGACCAAAGTTCATAATGCCCCTGGATTACCCGTCCCTGCTGCAACTACTCAAACACAGGGATAACCTGTGGCATCTGGCCACTGAAACAGGCCATGCTGTGGACAGACAGGCCTACAATGCGCTAGAAACAAAGGCACATGGGCCATCAGGAAAGCAAGACCGATCACTATCAGCGGCGCTTACCTCCTCCTGGGGAGCGGCAGAACGTTTGGGACAACATTAAGCAACTAAATGGGAGCACGTTCTCCTACCCCTTCCCAGATCACCATCAAAGGCTCTGTCTCCACTGACCCTGCCCACATAGCCAACTTCCTCAACACATCATTCACCGACCTTAGTTCGGTCCTCCCCAGAGACTTCTTTGACCCTCCTTCAACCCTACCCGCCCCTGACTTTCAATATCCTAGCTTCCTGTTATGCAGGGTGACTCCCCAGGAAGCTAGGCCACACTTGCTTCAAGCTCTTAAGAGCAATAATATTGGCAGTGACTCCCTGGACCCCAGTATCCTCCGCCGGGTCCTGGATCAGGTCCTTGCCCCCCTAACTACCCTGCTCAACAAGTCCCTCTGCCTGGGTCAATTCCCTTCAGGCTGGAAAACAGCCTCAGTCTTGCCCATACACAAAGGTGGTGACAGGTCCTCAGCCGGGAACTACCAGCCTATCTCCATCCTTCCACCCCTCTCCAAAGCCCTTGAAAACTGGTGGCAACCCAAATCACAGATTACCTGACCAAATATAACATCCTCTGCCATGAACAGCCGGATTCCATGCAGGTCACAGTACCAGTACTGCCCTTATTGAGTTCTCAAATTTTCTTCATTCCTCCCTAGACTCAGGTTCACTAGCAGGGGCAGTGTTTATTGACCTCTCAAGGCTTTCAACACTGTCTCCACCCCTATTGTTGGATGCCCTCAACGCCGGCTTTGCTGCCGGCCCGGTGCCCTGGTGCTCCAGCTACTTGTCGGACCGCTCAGCGTGTTAGAATTAATGGGACCCTCTCCAATACATGTCACATCCGATCAGGAGTCCCCCAGGGTTCCATCCTAGGCCCACTTCTCTTCTCACTATACCTCAATACCATGCCCAGAGCTTGCACGGGTAAAATCCTGCTGTACGCAGATAATGCCATCATCTTTGCCTTCCACCGAAACCCCATTTCCCTTCAAGACTCCTTGCAACTAGCCTTCAATGATGCTGAAGCCTGGTTCAAAGAGCACAGACTTGTGGTCAATCTAAAAAAAAACAAATCCATGCTCTTTGCCCATCCCCAAAACAAACTCAGTAATTTCCCACTCCGTATCCTCCCTGGCTCTAAACTTCCTCAATAGCAAGTCCGCCTGTACAAGTACCTTGGGGTCTCCTTTGACTCTGCCCTCACTTTCCATGACCACATTGATACTCTAGCCTCAGCTACAAATACATGGCTAGGTATCCTTTATCGCTATAAACACTGCCTCCCCCCTGAGGCCCTCCGACTAGCTGTCACCTCCTCAATCTTGTCCCTTGTGGACTATGGCCTGCCTGTCTATGGTGCCATGGATAGCCACCCTCAATAAAATTTGACACAACTTGAACAAGGCCTTAGGTTAATCATGGAGCCACCAGATTAACCATACCTGCCAGCTATATGACTTTGCTAAGCTGCTCAACCTGGACAAACGCTCAGATACCAAACCTGCCTCTAATCAAAAAACACTCCTTGGACTATCCTCCTGGGCTGACAGCCTCTATCCACCTAGCTCAACCCTTAGTCCAAACTCTTAGCTCCTCCAAGGCCACCCCCTGTCTATCCCAAGAGCGAGGACCACCCATGGTCAGCGGTCCTTCTATTACAGAGCCCCCACCTGGTACAATACTCTCCCAGCTCCATCACCGATACCGTTCAATCTCCAGCTTCAAAACTGCACTTTGAAGTCAACTATTTAACTTAACGTAGCTGTTGCTTGTCCCGGCCATAGGTGTTCAAGCTCATTGTACCCGACAAAACTCTCTGGTAACTTCACAATCAACAACTGATAAAACTCCCAAAGTGGCTTGCCCCCCCTTCCTATCACCTACCCTGTCTCAAAGCCACCTGTTTTTACTAACCTAGCAGTCCCTGCTCAAGACTAATTGTCTGCTTAACCAATGTATGCTTACCTCTCAATCCTATCCAAATAACTGTAATAACCTGTTAATACCTAACCTGTTACACTGTTATTGTAAACAAAGTAATTACAGCATATATCTGCCTAAACTGTTGCCTGCTATGATGTAAAAAAAAAAAAATGCTGTTATCTACAATGATGTAATGAAATGTTGTACTGTGTTTGTCCTCTTTGTGACAGGTACCTTTGGAAATAAGCCTCTGGCTCAAGGTTTGTAAACAGATGTATAAATAAATAAATAAATAAATAAATCATCAATTTTTAAGATTTTCACTTCATGTTTCCAACATTGCCATTTTTTCACATCCCCTTATGAACAGTACAGTTGCCATTTTTTGTATCCTTCCCAAAATGTGTTTTTGCACCTGTGGTGCAGAAAGGCATAGTTGCTGTGCAAAATCAACTTTTGGGACAGATTAACAAAATTCAAGTGCCACTATTCATGAGGGGAGGTCCCAAAAAGGTCATGTTGAAAATTTAGTGAAAATGTTCCAAACAATGACTGTGTTACAAGCATGCATTGCACAGTTTCTATACACTGATCTGCTAAATGTGAGATGTCATGCAAAAGTTGGGTAGTATAATTGAGGTCAGCTGAAGGGGCAATAGCAATTTCCAGTATGATTTGGGGTTGACCCTCAAGATTAACTCTTACCTATATAGCTTCTATAGTTGTTTGAAGTTGAATTTCATACAATGGGATCTCTTGATTTGCATAGATGCAAATCCACCCCTACTTTCTGTAATCGATTTTTGTGGTAGAGTTTGTACCCTGGTATTTCCTTAATCCGAGAAGAATTTGGATACCACTAGGTTTCTTTTACAGCTATTATATCTACTCCAAGATCAATACATGTTGCTGTTAGTTCAGCCAGTTTGACTGTGCCTAAGGATCTTGCATTCAAGGAAAGGATTTTACAATGCTTGGACTTATTAAGTGTTAGAGCATTGGGAACTTTCTCATTCTTCCCTGATTCAGCAGTTTAAATGTTATTTTTATGAAACAGTGGATGACATGATTAGAGACCTGAAACAAAAACTACCAGATGTATTTGTTTAAATGTATTTAGCAAACTCTGTAGTTAGAAGGTTCAAAATTATTTAATATAGGAACATGAGTATTATTAGTTGATGGAGGGATACTCCTGTAATGGTAATTAAGATTTATGAGCTTGTTCTTAAAAGTGATCTAAAGTGTTTCTTTTGATTTGTTATCTTGTTTGCTCAGGGATGCTGTGTATTCAAGTCAAAATCATATGTTAACCAATTCTTTATTTATTTACTGTAGCCCTAGCAACCACGAGGTGATTTCAGTGTGGTTGTCACCTGATCCCAGCCATCTTCTTTTATAGCGTATGGTCAAAAAACACTGTTTGCATTCTATGTGTGAAATTATGGAACTCTGGTGCATTATTTTTTGTTATGCCACTGTTTGGAAGTTCCAAAGTGTGGTTAACAACTTTTAAAATTCTAAACAGTGCATAACAAAGCTGTGTGACTGCTGATTATGGTGGTTAATAGGCACTTGCCATACATTATAATGTTTTACCCACTATGATTTGAAGACCAAAACTTTCTCACAAATTGATTATATACTAATATCAAAAAATCTAATTAATAGCTTAGTTACAGCTGATATTGACAATTTGTATATTTGACAATGCTCTGATAAGTACAGTATTAAATTTGTAAGATCTAAATGGGCATTATACATATCAATGGAAACTTAATAACAAGATATTGAAAGATCCTAAATTTATAGAAATAATAAAAACCGCCATACAATAATTTTGGTATTATAATTATAGTGGCCAGAAGTCAATTACATAACTATGGGATGCCTTCAAGGCCACTCTCCAACGGGCTATAATATTACAATATTACAGTGGTTTAAATAATTGATTAGCAGTTTTTTTCTCTTGGGACAATGCTAACTGTTCAGAAAGTATTTATATAGGTTTTCTAGAAGTGTTATGTTTGTTAAACACACTGAGGTAAGTGCTATGCATTTTTACAATGTTTCAGCACTTTTATGAGCAAAACACTAATCAATTTTTGGAGTTAAATAAAACCTGATATTGTATCAAATTAAAACCAATAAAACCAAGAAGAAAAAAGCCCAAGAAATAGAGGTGAGACATAAACAAATGGACAAACTAATATATTACAATAACCACAAAGAAGAATGGGACAGATATAGAAGTGAAAAATAAGAACTCATATCAGAAGGATACAAGAATAGCCAAATCCAATAGTGAAAAGAAAATATTTTCATACCAATGAATCAGGCAAACTATTGGCTGTTTACTTTGCCAAGAAAGGCAAAGAAATCTTGTAACAGGAATAAAGACAATTTAAGTACCTTAGTGGAATCAACAAAGTCCAAGAGGTAGCATCTTTTAGAAAAGATGTGCAAGAACAAGGGGACACAATTTGAAGATAGAGGGGGGACGGCTCAGGGGCAATGTGAGGAAGTATTTTTTCACAGAGAGGGTGGTGGATGCATGGAACAGCCTTCCTGAGGAGGTTGTGGGGTCTAAAACTGTGGGAGAATTCAAGAATGCATGGGACAGACATAATGCAATTTTTGTGGGGGGTAGGAAGAAATAGGCTGTTGGTTAAATAGGATCTGCAGCTTATCCTCTAGGTAGGAAAATGGGCAGACTAGGTGGGCCAAGCGGTCCTTATCTGCTGTCGAAGTCTATGTTTCTACGATGGTAATGCAAGATGTTTTGATAATCAAATAGCAAATATTTTCATAAACTTCTATAAAACAATATATCAGAGTAGTTTTACACTAGACCAACAAAACATGAAGGCCTTTATAAGCAAGGCTAAACTGGAACTACATTTCTTCAACTTTGAACAGATAAAACAGAAAAAAATTACTGATATAATAAACACACTACCAAGAAATAAAACTCCTGGATTAGACAGTCTCTCAAACAAATTTTACATAACTTTTGCACACAAACTAGCACCTTGGTTAAAAATAACCATGAAAGAACTGTTATTAATAGATAAAATTGATCTGCCCCAGTCTATGCAAATAGCAAAAAAAAAAAATACTAATCCCAAAACAAGAAAAACCCAGACTGACCCAAAACTTAGCATTCCTCTGCAATACTCAATTCTGATTATAAACTGATAGCAAAATTATAAATAACAAAATACAAATTAATTTATATAAATCTATACACTGTCACCAATATTGTTTATGCAAGGCCATACTCTTGCACAAGCAAACACTAAATTGCAAGCTATAATTCAACTTATCCATACAAAAACTCACTTAAAAAGTCACATACTATGCTATAGAAGTAAATAAAACAAAACTTTTGAACTCATTAATAGAAATTTATAATCCAAATACTTCAAGAATGGAGATTCCAACAGAACTGATATTAATAAAACAACTATATAAGAACACCATTGTGAAATTCCAGATAAATACACTATTAATGGAAGAATTCCCCATGCAGAATGGAGTGAGAAAGGTTGCCTCCTTTCCCCAACTATTTTTATATTAGCCCTTGAACCCGTGTTCAATATAAATCAAAAAATCCAGCTATAGAAGGAATAAAATAAAAAAAATGAACATCTGAAGCTTAGTGTCTTTGCTGACAATATGTTACTAAAAGTAAAACACATTAATACATCTCTAGAAGCATTTCTACAAAATATACAAATATACCTGGAACTATTAGGCTATAAAATAAATAAAAAGTAAGTCAGTGATTATGAAACTATCGAAACATGGTAATAATACACTAGACAAATTTAATAAAGACTTTAAAATTCAAGACCATATTAATTACTTAGGAATCCATTTAAAGGCAGAGCAAACTATCAATATTAAAATACATTTTAATAAAACCAAAGAAAGAATATTCTCTTTATTTGACAACTGGAAAAATCTTTCCCTTTCCTTTTGGAGAAAATAGATGCAATTGAAATGATGGACATGCCCAATTTAATATTTGTAATTCAAAACATATTAGGGGACTCAAATGAAAAATGTTTTGTGAAATAAAGAGGATCTTTAAAAAAAAGTGTGTGGGGGGGCACCAAATATTGTGTGGAACATTATGGAGGTTCCCAGAAGACTAGGAGGTTTAAGGTGTCACATTCCATTTAGTTATATGGTGACTCATCTAACATCACTAGTATATCAGTGTTTCTTTATTCCTAACAAACAGGAAACACTATATCAGGATATTCTATTTTCAAAAAAGGACAGATGTTATAAATATGTGAATTTTGGTTAGACCTAGATATTTCCAAATACAACATACAATTTTTACCATTATGGTTTCAATCTGTACTTAAGATAGCTAAACAACCCATCAGTGTAGCAATTTTCTTGGTTATTTTTGAAAATAAGCCATGGTAAGCGAATTTGGGATAATAATCATACAAAATGGATTTTAAACCATTTCTGAATAATAACAAACATCTGGAAAGACCTTCTTGAAGATAACATGTTTCCATCATATCAACAATTATTAAACATTAGTAAAAGCACATGACTTCCAAATTAACAAGTAGGGGTATCCCATGAGAAAGGCACTTGGAGAAGGAGCGCCGTCTGTAACAGTGACCACTCCCAGTGAATACCTCATGGTGATGGAAGGTAACATGGCGGATGGGGGTCAGCAAAAATAGTTACAGGATATTGCTATACATCCGTGGGTGGGTGGGGAAGTGAGAACACTGAGCGTGGGCTGGGAGGTGACAGAGGAGCTGTAGGGTGGCACTGCGGTGGGCCACCAAGCTTCATCATGGTGTTGGGGGTTGGTCTGCAGCTGCGGTGGGTGTGATACCAGGTTCGGGTCTGGGTGCTGGTGCAATTTTAGTGTGCCTGGCCAGAACCTTTTATTTTTTAATGTTTTCACCCCCCTCGACATGCACCCCCCTGGAGTTGAGAATCTTTTAGTAGGGGGGTGCGGGGGCAAAGCCCCCCACGTGGGTAAGTGTGGGGATCACAGTTCCCCCCACAGAAAACATTAAAAGTAAGTCCCCAGTGCCATTTTCCTGTGCGCCAGGGTGTCAGAGTGCCAAAAATGTTTTCAGCACTCTAGACTTCTTGATAATGGTGATTGCCTTTAGGCTTTCACCGTTATTACATAGAACCAAAGTAGGGGACTACTACACTGGATAAGTGCACTAATGCCTCAGAGCCTGAAATTTTCTACAAAGAAACCTGAAAACAGAAAAGCTGTTTTGGGGTATGTGAGGTCAGCACTTTATAGAGGAATAATAGTTCTTACACAAAATAAGTGCAGAATCTCCTTTATTAAATAACAAATGGCAGTAAAAACAAGTGAAAACATTTATCTGGTAAACCAGAGTCTCGCCTGTGCAGGTAACAAGGAAGTCAGCTGGTAGATGGAAAAAATCCCTGATATGTGCTGTACACAAGCAAAGATGCATGCAGGAACCAAAGTGCATCAGTAAGTATAGTAATTTCCAAATTCAGAAACTGCTACCATAGACAGAAAAACATGCACGGTGATACCGAATGTTTCAACAAACATAAACAGCCAACAGCCATTAGGGAGTTCTTCCTGCTGACCTCAGGAGAGTGCTTATGTATCAACCACACCACACATGGTCTTCCTCAGATCACTCTGAGGAAGACCCGCGTGTATGAATTGACAAGTAACACTCTCGAGTCAGCACAAGCCTCCCAACAACCTACAGGCTCTTATGTTTATTGAACTATTGGCTCTCCATAAAGTTTTTCTGTTTATGGTAGCAGTTTCTGCATTTGGAAGTTACCAAACTTACTGATGCACTTTGGTTCCTGCACACAGCATTACCTGTGCACAGCACATATTGGGGATTTTTTCCATCTACCAGCTGACTTGCTTGTTACCTACATGGGTAAGACACTGGTTTACCAAAGAAATATTTGTACTTGTTTTTACTGCCATTTGTTATTTAACAAAGGAGTTTTGCATTTATTTTGTGTAAGAACCATTATTCCTTTATAAAGTGTTGACCTCACATACCACAAAATTGCTTCTCTGTTTTCAGTTTTCTTTGTAGTAATCATTAACCTCTTACAAAACCCCAGATGAAACAAAATGCACTATTATATTTTATTGAAAAAGTTTAGAAAGTTTCAAAATACATTTGGATTGCCTGGAATGAACCTAACAAATATAACAAAACAAGATATTAAGGATATAGAAAAATTAACCACAAAATTACTGGCAAGTTTTAACAATTTTTTTAGTAATCAGGAATCAAGAGTCTATAAATAAAATTAATAACAAGTGGAACATGTAGGCACAATTACAACTAACTCACCATCAATGAGACTACATTGTAATACAAGCTACTAAATTACATGTTTCTGCTAAAAATAAAACAATACAAAAGAAAATTAATGATCAAGCCTATTACACTCCATGCTACAGTATAGAGCAAAAATAAATCCAGAATATTCAAACCTATTTTGGCATGGGTGTAAACAAAAATGAAATTTATTCCACTGTTTCTGGGAGTGCCTTATGATATATTTGTGGTGGCAGAATTTAAAATGTTATCTGATTGGATGTAAAAGAAAATACCATCTACACCAAAATTATAGCTTTTTAATAAATTTAACTCCATAAATATGAAGGATGTACAGTATAAGATTATTGTCCTTGCTTCCATGGCCCTAAAATGTATCATATTAGAAAAATGGAAAGCAAAGTCATTTAGTTTTCAGAAATGGTGGTCCATTTTTCCATGAAACAATACTTTTGAAAATGTCTTTATAACATTGATGAATATATTGATGATATTTATGGTTCTAACTGGAAAGAAATTGAACACAATATGCTACCATTAATGCCTTTTTAATGATATTTGAAATAATATAGCTTATATATCTACACTATCAGAATATATGTGATATCATTTGGACTGGCATTGATTACCATTAGGAGGGTCGGGTGGATTAAATTCTTTTCAAGACTGTTATTAGTTCCATGAATGTTACTATATTCATTCTACATATAGAAATTGATTGTGTATATATGATATAATTCTAATAAAAAACAGTATAAAAACAGTCTAAAATCTTGTTTTGTGAGCCCACATTCTTGCTTCATGTCATTTTCATGAGCTGATGAAAGGAAATTCCTTCTCATGAAAGAGTAATGCGAACAAGACCCTAAGTCCAAAATCTTGTTTTGTGAGCCATCTTCTTGTTTTGTGAGATTTTTGTGAGCTCATGGAAGATGCCGTCTCACAAAACAAGAATGTGAGAAAAACTAATCCCATCTAGATTCATGAGCCATATTCTTGCTTTGTGAGATTTTTGTGAGTTCATGAAACAATATGACTTCACACAAAACAAGGTGAAAAAAACCTATGTCCAAAATGTTGTTTCATGAGATCACCTTTTTATTTTGTGAGATTTACATGATCTCACAAAAGAGGACGCCATTTCATGAAGCAAGACTCTGAAACAAAACATCCAAAATCCTGTTTTGCAAGATGAAATTCTTGTTTTGTGAGGCCCTATTCCTTTTTCATGAGCCTTACAAAACAAAACACCCAGTTAATGAAACAAGACTCGCTAAGGATTTTTGGGATATCCCAAAAACATATTTCAGGGTAATTTTTTAAAAAACTAAGTGCTGAATTAAGATAAATGGTTCCCTTCCTTTTTAGCTAGATTGATGTACTTGCGCATCTCAAAGGTATTATTTTTATGGACTTTGAAAACAATTTTTTTGGGGGGTAAACAAGATGGCCACCATCCAAAGAAGAATATTTTCCTTACAAAGTAGAATCCTCTCTTATGAGGCAAAATTCTTCTTAAATATCAAACATATATCTGAAAGACCCTTTGGAGTATACTCAGAACCAAAATTTCAAATCTGTATAACTTGGAAGTGGACTAATATTTTTTTTCACCAAACCAGTGAAAGGCACCATTCTAGGACAAGCCCTTTGTACCCTGCAAGTTTCAGAAAAAATACAAGCCTTCTGGGCTGCAGATGAGAGAAAAAGAAATAGATCTATATATCTATATCTATATCTATATATATATCTATATCTATATCTATTTCCAATTTCTGCACTGTCCAGATCCCAGAATCCATACATCTGACCAGAGCAAAACTTGCCAGATCAAGAGACCTTGCCCCCAGACAGTGCATGAAAACTTTGATGCCATTCCTTTGAATGAGGACAAAGCTACTGTGGTGCAAAGTTGGGGGCTTAACATTAAACACCCTACTCAACCCTAACTATAGAATGCCATGTCACAGAATACTACATACAAAAAATGGTTTAATGGCCATTGAATTACATTGGCCCCAGCCCACAGTATATATCCAGCAACATCAGCACCTCATTATATTATGCATTTTATTTACACATCATCTGTGTCCTTGAACAACTGCTATTTATAATGCCTGTTTCCCAATTGATATTAGTTGTAGTAACTGTATTTGTATTTATTGTTCTTAGTGTACCTATATTTCCTTCCTTTCTCACACCATTACACATGTGGAAACAAGCTGCTACCCACTCAGTATGTCTTTCTGCTAAAACTCTTAAAATAAATAAATATATAGTGTGTGTGAGGAGAGTGAGAGAGAGAGAGAGAGAGTAAATTATAGGTAAGTGTGGTATATAGGCAAATATATCATGGGGGAAGGGACTAATTAACTTAATAACCCAAAAGTGCAAAGGAAGAATGGGTTTATTGAGCTAACTAGCCCAGAGATGGTAGATTTCCCTACGACAAACTTACCAGCATTTATTTTCTATAATATATAGTGATGGTATAACAGTATGCAAGCTTGCAAGCTATGGTCACATTTGTGATAATTTCCTGGTTGTGATTGTTGTCCTGGCAGTGTTTCTATAGTCTAGTGGAATTTGTAAGAGCAGAAGGATGTGTGTGTCCTTTGATTTGCTGTAGTGTAGTGGCCACCTATAAAAGGAGGCCTGTTGTCACTGGTCATTTGAGTGTGCATGGCATTCCTGATGGTAAGCTGTGGTTGGTAAATGACATTTGCAGGGGAGGCAGATGTTTGTTCAAGTGCCCTGGGGAGTGTTGCCAGTACTTGCGGTTAGGCTATGCAATCTTGGACTGCAGCATCTATGTTGGGTTGTGGTCATAAGTGGCAGTTTCTGTTGTTTGGGGCACCAGGAGCAGCAGTAAAATGAAAGTGAAAGCAGCACGTGGGGCTTGGAGGTGCAATAATTACTGAAATATCATGGAACACAGCTGTTTGGTAAGTGTGGCACTGTAGGTGGGAGGTGTTTAAAGTAGTTTGTAAATGTGTTAATAGAGGGGGTGTTTATATGATATTACTGTTGTGTTTAGGTGTTATTTGTGTGTTTATTACAAGCAGTAATAAGCTGTCATATACTATATATATATACACATACACACACACTTGCACACATATATATATGATATATAAGACTATTACATGTTGGAAAATGGTGTCGTCCTTGCTTACTGCAAACTGTAACAAGGTGTTATCTGTGCTTATAACAAGTTGTAATAAAGTGTATGTTGATTTTACCTACTAATTATTTTTCATGTATGATAATGAGGTACCAATTAGTTTGCATATATGATAATTGGGTATGGTCATATATGAAAAAATAACTGATGGTATTTTATTGGAGAAGAGGGTCGATCCATGTAATATAAAATGGCAAAAAACATTGTTAAAGCTCTAGATATGGTTAAAACAACAAAGGTAGGGAAATGTGGCATTAGGGTTTCCAGCCTCAGCACCTCAACCTTAACCTGCACAACAACAGGCATCGGGGTGTGCTTCAAGGTCATCAGCCCCAACATTCACCCCATTCCATAAGTAAATAAGCTGGGATGGGTACAGTATAGGAGAATAGGGTGAGCATTAGAGGGGACAACCCCAAGGAACACCCTGATGCCTGTCGGCATGTGTTAGGCAGGGTGGGGTGTTGGGATTGGAGACCCTAACACCACATTTCCCTCTTTGTTGATTTAGCCTAACAAGAGCATTAACAAAGTTATTTGCAATTTATTTCCTTTTATGTTTTAAGATTATATAATTGTATCCTTATTAGCTGAGGCCTGCACTCCATCCCTCCATAGATGCATATATGTATGTAGCTGTGGCTTAAGGAGCCCTCTGGGCCCTACACTTCCATTTATAGGGCAACAGACTTACAGACCTGATCAAATTACTATAAGTAAGTGGTTTGTAGCAAATTCATCAGAAAAGCTAATAATCTTCAGGTGGAAGTTACCCCCTATCTGAAAGCTGGAAAAGAGAAAATACTGAACTTAGAATCAGCAGGAAACACAGTCTTGCTCACATCAGAGGGAGGTGTACCTTACTTTACTTTTTACACTTGTATTGTTCTTTTGAATGAAGGGGCTTGCAATACTGCTTTGGAGATAGGGAGTTTAAACCCAGAGGGATTGAAATACTGTTTATTTTTTCTTTCCTTGTGCACAGCTGACTTGTTTTGGGGCTGATTGCTTTCAGAGCACAAATCACCAGGCAGTATTGGGGCTGGGGAGGCTTACCTGTGTTTGATTCAGCTGCTTGGTTTTTCTCTGTTTGTTTAGCAGGGTATTTCCTCTGTTAAATTGTTATGCAGGTTGTCTTGATGACAGGAAGTTCAACACTCATCGTAGTGGTGGTTCAGAGTTTGTAGCTGATTGTTTTGAGAGGGCACAGCATGGGCCCAAATCCCCCCTCCCTCACCCACCCACCCCTGGTACCATTTCCTTTATACCAGGGGTTCTGACATCATTTCAAGAGGGCAAGGTGCATACCACTGTTATATATATATATATGGATATGGGGGTTGATACCAGCCCATTTATAGAATTTCTTGACTTCTGCAGCCTCAGGAGAAAAAGAAAGCATTCAGAAAGTACAAGGAATCACAGAAGGAGCAGGACAGAGAATTGTATCAGTTAAAGCAAAAGGAAGCAGGGAAGACAGTCAGAACAGCAAAGACCCAAACCGAGTAAAAGATAGCCAACTCAGTTAAGAAGGGGACAAACCTTTTATAGGTACATCAGGGAGTGAAGGAAGACCAAGGGAGGATAGTGAGGCTTAATAAAGGGGAGGGGGTGGGCAGAGGGTGACTGTGAAAAGGCAGAGATACTAAACAAATATTTTTGCTCAGTATTTGCAAAGGAAGTGGGGGAGGTACCTAAAACAAACAGTAGAAACACTCTGGATACAGAAGTTGATACCAGCCCATTTACAGAAGAAAGAGTTCTGAAAGAACTCTAAAACTAAAGGTGGACAAAGCAAAGGGGCCTGATGGGATTCATCCCAGAATTCTAAAAGAACTATGGGTAGAACTAGTGACACCACTGACTACCCTCTTTAACCAATCATCGGAGGATGGGGTGGTACTTGAGGACTGGAGGAGAGCAGATGTTATTCCACTTCACAAAAAGTGGGAGCAGGGCAGAAGCAGGAAACTACAGACCTGTTAGTTTGACCTCAATGATAGGGAAAATGATGGAATCACTTCTGAAGGAAAGAATTGTTGAGTCATGAGAGGTCGAGGGGCACAGGACCCAAAGCAGCATGGATTCACAGCGGAAGCTCATCTCAGATGAATCTAATAGATTTCTTTGACTGGGTGACCAAAGTAGTAGATCAGGGAGGGGCTGTGGACATGGCCTACCTAGACTTTAGCAAGACATTTGACACAGTCCCACACAAAAGATTAATATACAAGTTAGCCAGCCTTGGAGTGGGTCCCAAGATGGTAGCCTGGGTAAAAAATTGGCTGGAGAACAGGACACAGAGGTTAATAGTAAACAGAGTCCACTCTGAAGAAAGGGGGGTTACTAGTGGGGTACTGCAGGGTTCAGTACTAGGACCGGTCCTCTTCAATGTCTTGGCTCATAGCTCACACAGCAGCCAGCAGCATGAGTTCAGCTGAGGCTGCAGAAGTCAAGAAATTCCCACTTGTTCTTAAGCAGAGAACGTGGGAGAAGCGCTCCTCTCACTAAGCTGGGCACCCAGGATTTTGGGTGCCCAGAAAAGGTATTTATGGTCAGTATTTTAAGAAATAAACATCAGAATCAAGCTAAACTGGTCCTGTTTAGCTAGATTCTGATGTTTGTTTTTTAAAATCCCTGCATTTTTTTGTATTTTCCACATTTGTTAGTTTGTGGAAAAAATCAACAAGATGGCTGTTGGCACGGCACAAAAAATGTTTGGTGCCCTGCCAAGCAAGTGGCACGAAACCAAAAAACATTTGCAGCATCAAACTTCACTGCAGAAAGTTCTCAAAAACCCTACTGTGCATGCACAGTCGGAAACCACTAAATTTTAAAGCCTTATAACTTGAAACCCTTTAATATTTTTCACTAGACCTGTCAAAGGCAGTACATTAGGACATGACACGTGTCCCCTGCAAGTCTGTGATAAAATTTCATTCCATGTAGACTGTACAGGAGAGCAAAAAATAGACATTTACAAAAAATGACGTGGATTTCAGCAACAGAACCACACAAGCTGGTCTCACAAAACTTTCCACAGATCAAGACCTTATCTCCTATACACCACATGTAATATTTTAGCTCATTTTGTTAAACTGTGCCAAAAATATTAATGGGCAAAGTTAGGGGTTTAACTCTGAACACCCTACTCAACCCTAACTACAGGGAATACATGATGGGTTGCAGTGGAAGAACACAGTTACAGTATCTTCACTAGTGAGTGGTAAGACCCATAACTCATGAGTGGTGAAGTCACGACTGAGTTAGTTATAAAGGTCTTACCACTCATGTGTGGAGATAAATGTGTTATTCCACTGCAACCTATTATGTGTCTGATATATTCCACACCATTTATAATGTTTTTACTGGTGTATTACCTTATTTTATCTTAGAACTGCCTTCTTTCCATTGTAAACTCTCTAGGCCTGATTCTCAAAGCTTTTCGGGCATTGCAAGGGCTTGCATCCCAAATATTGTTATCCCTCTGTACAGACAGCTGGTGAGATCCCATCTGAGTACTGCATGCAGTTCTGGAGACCCAAACTCCGCAGACATAAACAGGATGGAGGCAGCCCAGAGGAGGGCAACTAAAATGGTGCAGGGTCTGCACCAGAAGACATATGAACAGAGACTTAAGGAGCTTAATATGTATAGCCTCGATGTTAAAGTGCCCCTTGCACCCAATGATGCCCCAGAAGTGATTCACAAAGGCAGCCTGCATTTACCGCAGGCTGCCAGCACCAAACAGAGCTTGCAGTGCCTGTGCGCTACAAAACAGGTTGCAGCAAGGTGCTAGGAGCTTGCAGCAGATAAAGGCTGCTAAGGAGAGAACTAGTGACACCACTAACTATCCTTTTTAACAAATCATGGGATGTGTGGTACCTGAGGATTGGAGGAGGGAAGATGTGATTCCTCTTCTCAAAAGTGGGAGCAAGGCAGAGGCAGGAAACTACAGACCTGTTAGTTTAACCTTAGTGGTAGGGAAAATGAAGGAATCACTACTGAAAGAAAGAACTGTTGAGTATCTAGAGGCCAGCAGGGTACAGGACCCAAGGCTGCATGGATTCTCAGTGGGAAGGTCATGTCAGACTAATCTAGTAGAGTTCTTTGTCTGGGTAGCCAAAGTAGCAGACCAGGGAGGGGCTGTAGATATAGCCTACCTAGACTTTAGCAAGGCATTTGACAGAGTCCCACACAAAAGATTAATAAACAAGTTAGCCACCCTGGGAGTGGGTCCCAGGGTGATAGTCTGGGTAACAAACTGGCTGACCAACAGGATGCAGAAGGTAATAGTGAGCGGAGAACACTCTGAAGAAAGGGATGTTGCCAGTGGGGTACCGCATGGTTCAGTACTGGGACTGATCCTCTTTAATGTCTTTATAGGAGACATTGCAGAGGGGCCAGAAGGAAAAGTATGCCTCTTTGCAGATGATACAAAAATCTGCAACAGGGTTGATACACAAAGGGGGTATGGAAAGGATGAAAAGGGACTTGGCAAGGTTGGAGGAATGGTCAAAAATATGGACGTTTAGATTCAGTGCTAAAAAGTGCAAAGTAATGCACCTGGGAAACAAAAGCCCAGGGGAAGAGTACACAATGGGGGGCATTGCTAACAACAGCAAAAATGGAAAGGGACCTCAGGGCAGTCATATGAGATTACCTTAACGTAGGCAGGCAATGTGGAGAAGGCAGTAAGGAGGGTTAGAGGGATACTGGGATGCAGAAGGAGAGGCATCACCAGTAGAAAACAAGAAGTCGTTATCCCTCTGTACAGACAGTTGGATAGACCCCATTTAGAGGTCTGTGTGCAGTTCTGGAGACCCCATCTCTGCAAGGACATAGTCAGGATGGAGGCAGTCCAGAAGAGGGCAACTAAAATGATGTAGGGTCTGCACCAGAAGCCATATGAGGAGAGACTTAAAGAGCTTAATATGTACACCCTTAAGGAAAGAAGGGAGAGGGGGGGACATGATAAAAGCTTTCAAGTACCTCAAGGGACTCAACAAAGTCCGTCCAAGATGGGAGTGTCTTTGAGAGAAAGAAATGTACAAGAACAAAGGGGCACAGTTTGAAGATAGAGGGGGGACAGCTCAGGGGCAATGTCAGAAAGTATTTTTTCACAAAGATGGTGGTGAACGCATGGAATTGCCTTCCTTAGGAGGTCATGGGGTCACAAACTATGGGGGAATTCAAGATTACATAAGACAGACATAAGGCAATTTCAGAGAAGGGTAGGAGGAAGTAGGCTGTTGGTTAACTAGAATCTGCAACTTATCCAATACGTAGGGAATGGGCAGACTAGGTGGGCCAAGTGGTCCTTATCTGCCATCAAAGTCTATGTTTCTGTGCTTCAATGCTTCACAAATGGTATTCACTAAACTCACCCAAAGGGCAAATTTCTAAATACCCTTAGACTAGCCCGGGCAGGTCTGAGGATACCTAAAAATTCGCCCTCTGGGTGAGTTGAGCAAATTGGAAATGTGCTGTGGTCCTCCACCCCAGCCCTAATCTCCCATTAGAACAATAAAACTATCCCTGGTAATCAAGTGACCCCCCAGCCCAGATGACCTGTTACAAATATAATAATAACCCTGGCAGTCTAGCTCCCCAGTCCTAATCTCCCATTGTAATACATAGTACTGTGTAATAATATTATTATAATTGAAACTCAGTGAGTTTGACATCCACGGCTGAGGAAATCATGGAGAAACTGCTCAAGAGCAGAATAAACAACTATCTGGAAGAAAAGGACTTTGGGACCCGCACAGCATGAGTTCACGGAGGGCAGATCCTGTCAAACAAACTTAACAGAGTTTTTTGACTGGGTCACTAGGGTGGTGGATAAGGGAGGCTCAGTAAATGTGGCTTATCTTGATTTCTGAAAAGCTTTCGACTTGGTGCCACACAAGAGGCTCTTATACAAAATGGCCTGCTTGGGGCTGGGGGGGGGGACATACAGTGGGTGGGTAACTGGTTGGAGGGAAGAACACAAAGGGTACTGGTTAACGGGGTGCATGCAGAGGAGTCAGTGTTCATTAGTGGGGTTCTTCTGGGGTCAGTACTGGGACCTCTTCAGTTTAAAATCTTCATAAAGGATATTGCGGTGTTTTTTGGTTTTTTGTTGTTGATTCTGTTTCTCTCCTCCCCGGCTGGAACTCTCTCAGGCTGCCTCACTTGCCGAAGCCACTCTACCACCCACTGTGTTCTTGCTGTCTTCAGAGATGTTACAATTCCCTGGGGACATGGGGGGCTACAGCCCCAGGGAGATTGAAGGGGCAGTGGTGGAGAACCAGCGTTGGGCGTGTGGTGGCAGTGGCACTGGAGGAGCCATCACCTATCTGGCGGGAGGGGCTTTTTCCCCTTAGCGTGTCCTCCCTCCCCCCTCCCTCCCCCCTTGTGTGGTGCAGGTCCCGAGTGGCACACATCAACCCTGCCGACATCAGGCCATGCTGATTACGTGCAGACTAGTGCATGGCAGCGCCCCTGGTCTCCACCAGGGGCTGCTGGTGCACCAGACACCCCAGGACCCTCCCCCTGGGATAGAAGAGCAGCCCAGCAGGTGCTCAATCTGATCCTGCCCCTGCTGACCCCCGGCACCTGAGCTTGCTACTGAATCCGGGCTGCCAGCATGGCCATGGTGTGGCATCCAGCGCCTCAGCGTTCTGCACCACCGGGCCAATAGTGGTGGTTCTTGAGGGGAAGATAAGTCCTTTGGCAGATGACACAAAGGTCTGCAATTGAGTGGACACATCAGAGGAGGTGAAGAGGATGTGAAGGGATCTGGTGAGGCTTGAGGAATGGTCCAAGGAATGGCAATTGTCATTCAACATGACAAAGTGTAAGATCATGCACTTAGGCAGTAAAAAAAGGGACGGCAGAGTACTTGCTGGGAGGTACAGTAGTTCCCTGCAGGTAAGTGAAGATGAGAGGGACTTAGGCATCATCATTTCACATGATCTGAAGGTAGGAAAGCAGTGTGAGGGAGCAGTGGCAAGAGCAAGCAGAATGCTGGGTTGCATAGGGAGACGGATCTCAAGTAGAAAGAGGGAGGTCATAGTACCCTGTTACACACAGTTGGTCAGGCCATACCTGGAATACGGGGTTCAGTGCTGGAGGCCCTACCTCAGGAAAGATGTGGAGAGGGTAGACCGAGTTCGGAAGAGGGTGACAATGATGGTGAGGGGCCTAGAGCACTTATCATACGAGGGGAGACCAAATGATCTGAGCATGTACTCCTTGAAGCAAAGAAGGGAGAGGGAGACATGCTCGAGACTTTTAAATACTTCTGGGGTATAAATAAGGTGCCTGTGAAGAACCTTTTCTATTTGAAAGAGAGACCTAGGGCAAGTGGTCATAAATATCAGATCAAGAGGGGGGAATTTAGGGGTAACTTTAGGAAGATTTTCTTCACTGAGAGGGTGGTGCACAACTGGAATGAGTTGCCAACGGAGGTAGTGGAGGAAATGACAGTGGGGGGTTCAAGAGGGCCTAGGATAAACACAGGGGACTGCTGAAACAGGGGGACTATATCAAAAGCCTAGGTGAATCCTAAGCACTCTGGGTAGACTTGGTGGGCCTGGCGGTCCTTTTCTGCAGTCATATTCCTATGTTCCTGTATGCTCTGGTGATCCGGGGATGCCCCATTCCTGATCTACCACTGGCAGTATCCTGGTGGTCTAGTGGACCCACCCATCCATCACCACACTGTGCCCTACTGCCCTGCTCCCCCAACCCATAAGCGAGGTGGTGACTGGCATAACCACCACTCATCACCATGGCTAGCCACCGACTGAGCTCTGCCTGAGTGCACACTACATTAAATTTTGGCGCGACCAGTCGGCCTATAGTACAGAATAGAAGTGAAACTCCACACTGAGAAGCAGATAACCTTCTATGAAGGAAATATTTATTTGTTTTATAAATAATTCCAATAGAATGAATTAAAGGCATTCAATCCACTTTTTAGAAGCATTTTAACTAGACAAAACAAAACAAAACAAAACAAAAACACTTTTGTTTAACCTTTGTTTAACAGAGAATGGGGTGTGGGGTTAAGGCCAAACAAACCCCAGTGTTGTACAACTTGTTTTTACAGGCCTTCTTTTGTTTTTGTAGCTTGTTTAGGTCATGAAATAGTTATTGTGTAGCCTCTACTGAATGAATTCCTTTTTGTATGCTGCAAATAGAGTAAAATGCAGGCCATTTACAGGTATTTATTTACTCAATATGAAGCACTTTGTGCATTACTGCTGCCATTTAGAACGAGTTTCAAACCAGAAAGACCCCTTTTCTACAGCAAACAGGCTGAAAGGGACTTTGAAGGGGTTTTATACGCATAGAACCGAGATATTTAGTGTTTGGGACACTCGGGAGGCAGGAACACTTCTAAAGTGGTGTTCAGTGTATTTGACCAGGTAAAGAGGGTGGTTTCTGCCGCATGGGCTGCTCGCAGGATCGAGGAACCGCCACTCTAACTTATACAGGCTAGTTCTACCTTGCAGTTGCTCTGTAAACATTTTGGGGCTGCATTTACATTATTTCCACAGAACAACTAGCCTAGAAAGCAGTTCTGACTTACTCCACATATTTATAAGGAGGGAGCCAGAAAGGGGGGGTACCTAACGCTAAACGGAATGCAAACCAAGACCATACGAGGGTTTGCATACATAAAGGGGTCATTACAAGACCCACACCATGGATATAAATAAGCGCTTACAATTCCCATATCCAAATGAAATGAAATACTAATTTTAAACAACTATTTTATTTCTGCATACCTCACATTAGGAGGTTCTGAAATGAGGGGAGGGGAACTAATGAAAGAGCTGTGCAGATCTTCATATACCAGGGCAAGAATACACAGGGGATAGAAAGAAAGTTATATAGGTGGCCTGCCTATATAACATGGAAAGAAAGAAAGATGAGGAATTACAGCAAGAAAGGAGGAGAGTAAAAAGGGCTGTTGCAATAGACTTAAAAAAAAAAAAAGATTTGCCTGGTATATGGAGTTATCTGTCACACAGGGTGTGAATTCCCATACCTTAGGTGCCACAGAGCAGGCACTTTTATCTAAAGAAACCTACATCTCCCCAGGGCCTGCCCACTGGGGCACCTAAGGTATAGAATACTCGTCCTCTTTAAATTGTCCACATGGCTTGCTCCCACCTGAGGACAGTAGCCATTTTTTTCTCCCCACACAGCCCAACCCCCTTTCTGAGTGCTGCCTTCTGTACCTGTGGGCATCAGCGCTGCACAACAGAGGCATGTAAGTATCATACAATTACACAGACAAGGACCCAGGAGCAGTGGAGTGCAGTCAACTCGAAGACACCTCCTCATGCGAGTGCAAAGCCTTTCTTGTTGCAGTCACAAGGGAAGGCAGGAGCTACGACACTTTGAGCGTGTCAGTCTCTAGGACTGAGACATGGATTGGATGCTGTTGGTGATGACTGATCCCTTCGCTTTTACGAAGCACTGCTGGTGAGCATGGTT
This sequence comes from Neoceratodus forsteri, assembly GCA_016271365.2. Classification (NCBI taxonomy): domain Eukaryota; kingdom Metazoa; phylum Chordata; order Ceratodontiformes; family Ceratodontidae; genus Neoceratodus; species Neoceratodus forsteri. Next base: position 1,408,550,840 of record CM028132.1, read on the forward strand.
TAGCCTACTAGAATGCATTGTGGATGGGAGTAGAATCAGTCATGTCTCATCAAAGCAGCAGCAGGTAGCTAAAGAGCAGTGAGAGATTTAGTCCTTTTAAGGGCTAAAAATAGCCCTTTTAAGGATGCCTGAGGCAGAACCTAAAATAACAGCCCTTTTAAGGGCTTATGATAAATCCTCCGTAGGCTGAGAAGGAGCAGGAAAATTATAAAAAAAGCCCTTTTCATGGGGGGCTAGTGATTGTCCTTTTAAGGACTTCTCTGAGAACAGCAAGTGTGACCAAGTAGGGCTTGAATAAAGGCAGGAGGAAAATAATAAAATACATTAAATAAATAAAAGCCCTTTTCAGGACTCAGGAAGGGGCCTGTTGATTGTCTTTTTAAGGGTTGAGGGTAGTGAACAGTGAGGGCTTGCAGGCAGGCAAGTAAGCAGGAGGAAATAAAAGCCCTTTTCATGGCTCGGGTGGGGTGGGGGCTATTGTAAATTTATTTATTTTATTTATGACTTTGGTAACTGGGTAGGTGCACTGATCCCATGGACTGTTTTCAGGCACGACCCGGGCCACATACAGTGGCACAGAGTTAAACACAAACAACAATGCATGGAACAGTAGACAGTCTGACAAATAATAAAAGGTTACAATAGTACAACAAGATACAAAGTAGCAAAATACACAAATCCAATTGATCCGAGGTGATATAGTACATAAATCCGATGTGCATATACATAAAGAGAAATATTGATATACAGCAAATTGCATAGGAGATAATCAATGTTCCTCAAGAGTAGCATGAAAAGGATAAAGTGGGGCAAGTAGAGGGAAGGAGAGGGGAAGGGGTGTGAGAGGAATGGAAATTGGAGGATTTACAAAGGGAGTTGCATAGGCAAGAAATTATTTTGGTAAGGACAGGCAGAACATGAAGAACTACCCAGGAAAGTAGTGGCAGTGGGAAGTCTCCAGGAGACAATCTTTGAGTCAAGATTTGAACTGGCAGTGGGTGTGAATGGGAGAGCTTGGCAGGCAGTTTATTGCATACCATAGGGGCTGCCACTGACAAGGCTCTACCACTGATATTGGTGGATACGCTGGGAATATTCAGAGGAGGAATACTGTTTGAGCGGAGGCCACGGTGTAAAGTTCAGACCTTGAGGAGGGCTGCAAGGGGAGATTCCTGGCCAGTACAGATGGCGGAATCCACCATGCAGCAAAGGGCAAGGTCAAAGCATCCTTGCAGTGGAAGCCATCCTAGTGAATTGTAAAGGACTCAGTGGTGTGTAGTGAAAGAGGCCAGCAAGGTGAAATGACAGGCACAGTTGTAGGCAGAAGAGAGATTGTCCGTAAGGGTTGTGGATGTCCTAGCATAGATGGAGGAGCAGTAGTCCAAGATTGGGAGTAGATTCCCTTGGACAATGGCAAGTCAGGCCTCCGGGGTCAGCTACTGTCGGAATCTGTAGGCAGCATCTAATCTTTGGTGAAACCTTTGAACTAATGAGTTGATGTGCTCGAAGAAAGAGAGGGACGGCTCAAGTAGAACACCTAGGTATCTGAAAGTATTGACATCTTCAAGGGCTTGACCATCAGGGGAGCTGAAGTTTGGGGGGGGGTGAGTTTTGGATTTGGACAGGAAGGGCTTGGATCTGAACAGCATAGATTTTTTTTTTAGCATTAACCAGGAGGAAGTTATCAACAAACCAGTTGTGGGCAGCACCATAGTTTTGAGTTAGAACAGAGGAAATGTGGGCAGGGGATTTATTGCTGTAGAAAAGTACACTGTCATCAGCATAGAGGAGAGAGTGGCATCTGACACTGTCCGAGGGAAGGGAGTTAATAAATAAAGAGAATAGAAGGGGGCCCGGAATGGAGCCCTGGGGGACACCTGTCAAGATGGGCAGGGTGAGGAAGCAGACAGGACCAGTTCTCACGAATTTGGAACGATTGGTGAGGTAGCTCCTGAACCAGGAAGTAACCTCCTGAGAACAGCCAAGACAATGTAGCTTGGAGTGGAGGATGGTATGGTTGACCATGTCGAAGGCTTTGGAGAGGTCAACAAAGACCATGCCAGTGGCGTTACCATGGTCCATGTTTAAGAGGATGTGGTCGGTCAGTAGCACCAGTAAAAAACTTGAGTGGCATGTATATAATTTGGGATTTAATGTAAAATGTTACTTCTATTATTGTTTGTTGTAATGGTGCCCTAAGCCTCCAGGTAAGAGTGTCACAAATAAAAGCCACTACTACTAATTTGTTGGGCAAGTATTTTTACTACTTGCATGCACAAGTGGGCATGTAATTTTTTCATGAATTTTATACCCTGGTCATGCATCTGACAGCTCTTGGCCCAATTGCAAGGGTCACTGCAGTAATGGAGGATGCCAACCACCCCATCCCCAGGGAGGGAAAGAACAACCTCATACAGCACGCCTCTGCCAGCTGCCAGAGAACAGGAATCTAAAGTCCAGAGAACAACCTCAGGCAGAATGCCCCCGATACCACAGAACAAGATTCTAAAGACCACAGAACAACCTCAGGCAGAACACCCCTCCCAGCTGCCAGAGCACAGGAATCCCGAGTCCCCAGCACAACCTCATGCAGCACGTCCCTTATAGCCAACAGAACACAGCAATCCTGGATCTACAGCACAACCTCAGGCAGCATGCTCATCCCAACTGCTGAAGCACAGGAATCCTGGGTCCACAGTACAACTTCAGACAGTACACCCCTCCCAACCAACAGAGAACAGGAATCCAAAGACCACAGTGCAACCACAGGAAGCACGCCTCTTCCAGCTGCCAGAACACAGGAATCCTGGGTCCACAGTACAATTTCAGACAGTACACCCCTCCCAGCTGAAAGAGAACAGGAATCTGGAGTCCACAGTAAAACCTCAGGAAGCATGCCCCAACCAGCTGCCAGAACACAGGAATCCAGCATCTGCAACAGAAACTCAGCCAGTACACCCCATCCAGCTGCCAGAGAATAGAAATCCAGATGGGAATCCAGAGTCTACAGCAAAACCTCTGGCAGCAAAGTCCTCCCAGCTGATGCAGCTCAGGAATCCTAAGTCCACAGCACAACCTCAGGCACCACAACCCTCCCAGCCACAGGAGCACAGGAATCCTGAGTACACAGAAAAGCTTCAGGTAGCACACCCCTCACAGCCACCAGAGCACAGAAAACCCGGGTCCATATCACAGCCTTAGGCAGCATGGCCCTCTGAACCACCAGAGTATGGGAGTACTGTGTCCACTGCACCACCTCAGGTAGCATGCCCCTCCCAGCTGCCACAGTCCAGGAATCCAAAGTCCACAATATAACCTCAATCAACTTGCCCCTCCCAGCCACTGGATCACAAGAATCATGGGTACAGAATACAACCACAGGCAGCAGCACCCCACCCTTCCTAGATGCCAGAACCCAGGAATCTCAAGTCTACAGTAAACTATGTAATATATGCAACCATTAAACTATCTAATTCATGTAATATGTAACTATGTAACCCTGTAGCTAAAACTACAGTATGTAATATTCCCTGTTGCCAAGGTGTCCCTTGAAAATGAGTGTTAGCTGAAGGGATATGTACCTGTCCATGTCTTGAGAATAAAATACTACTACTACTACTACTACTACTACTACTACAGTACAACCTCAAGCAGCACACCCTTCCGAGCCATGGGCGCACAGAAATTCCAGGTCCACAGAACAGCTTCACATAGCACACCCCTCTAAGCCAACTGAGTACAGGAATCCCAGCTCCAAAGAACAACATCAGGCAGCACATCCCTCCCAGTTACTGGAACACAGGAATCCTGAGTTAGCATCACATTCTCAGGGCTATGCCCCACCCACCTGCCAGAGCACAGGAATTCTGGCCCCACAGCACAATCTCAGGCAGCACATCCCTCCCAGTTACTAGAACACAGGAATCCTGAGTCAGTGGCATGTTCTCAGGGCCATGTCCCACCCATCTGCCAGAGCACAGGAATTCCGGCCCCACAGCACAATTGCAGGCAGCACATCCCTCCCAGTTACCGGAACACAGGAATCCTGAATCTGCAGCACACCCCTCTTGGCCACGGGCACACAGGAATCCCACATCCACAGAAAAACTCCAGGTGGCACACCTCTCCCAGCCACCAGAGCACCGCAATCCTAGGTCCATAGCACAGTCTCGGGCAGCACATCTCCTTAGCAGTTGGAGCGCAGGAATCTCAGGTCCACAGCACAAACTCAGGCAGCACATCCCCTTCTGTCTGCCAAAGCACAGGAATTCCAAATACACAGTAAAACCTGAGGCAGCAAGCCCCACCCAACCACCAGAGTACAGGAGTCTAGAATCCACAGCACAACCTCAGGCAGCACACCCTTCCCAGTTGACAGAGCACAGGAATCCAGGTTCCACAGTACATACTCAGGCAACACATCCCTCCCAGTCACCGGAGTCCAGAAATCCCAGGTCTGTAGCATAGCCTCAGGCAGCACACCCCTCCCAGTTGCCAGAGAAGAGGAATCCAGGATCTACAGTACATCCTCGGGCAGCAAGCCACACCCAGCCACCAGAGTACAGAATCCCATGTACACAGCACAACCTCAGGCAGCATGCCCCTCCCAGCTGCCAGAGCACAAGAGTCCAGAGTTCACAGCACAACCTCAGGCAGTATGCTCCTGACAACCACTATAGCACAGAAATCCCAGTTATACAGCACATCCTCAGACAGCACACCCCTCCCAGCCACTGTAGCATAAGAATCCTGGGACCATAGCATGCTTCTCCCAATGTAACTTTATTCCGTAAACAACTGTTATATTGTGTTCTTTTGTTATCTGTATTGCACCTGTATGTTACCACGGTTGTATCTCATACTGTAACCATGTCTACCCTCCCTGAGACGAGGTGCCTTTGTAAATGAGTCCTTGACTCAAAGGTTGTAAATCCGACTTTCAAAAATAAATAAATAAAATAAATAAATTGCTGAAGCACAGGAATCCCAAGTCCATAACAAACCTCAGGATGCACACCCATCCCATCCACCATAGCACAGGGATCCTGGGTTCACAGCAGAACCTCAGCTAACAACTCTCTCCAATCCACCATACCACAGAAGTTCTGGGACCACAGCAGAACCTCAAGCAGCACATCCCTCCCAGCCACCAAAGCACAGGAGTCCCAAGTCCACAGCACAGTCTCAGGCCCACACCCCTCCTAGCTGCCAGAGCACAGGAATCCTGGGTCCATCGCAAAATCTCAGGCAGCATGCCTCTTCCAGCCGGTGAAGCACAGGAATCCCAAGACCACAGCATAGTCTAAGGCAGGACACACCTCCTAGCTGCCAGAACACAGTAATCCTGGATCCATAGCACAATCTCAGGCAGAATGCCCCTCTGAATAATCATAGCACAGGAATCCCATGTCCACAACACCATCTCAGGCAGCACATCCCTCCCAGCTGGCAGAACACAAGAATTCCATGTCCACACTACAACCTCAGGCAGCTAGTCCCTCCCAGTCACAAGAGCACAGGAATCCAGAGTCCACACCACAGCTTCAGGAAGCACTCCCTGCAGCTGCAGAGCAAAGGAATCTCAAGTCTACAGTGCAACGTCAGGCAACACACCCTTCCCAATCACTGGAGCACTGGAATTCCTAGTCCATAGAACAACTTCAGGCAGCATGCCCCTCCCAGAAGATGGAGCACATGCATTCTGGATCTACAGTACATCATCAGGCATCACATCCCTCCTAGCTGCTGGAGCACAGGAATCCTAAGTCCATAGCACAACCTTAGGTAGCACACCCCTGTCAGACGCTGAACCCAGGAATCCCAGGTCTACAGCACAACCTTAAGCAGCATGCCCCTCAGCAACAAAAGCACAAAGCTTGAGTCTACAGCAAAACCTCAGGCTGCATACCCTTACCAGCCACTGAAGCACATGAATCCCATGTCCACAGCACAACCTCAGGCAGCACATCTGTCAGACACCTATACACAGTAATTCCAGGTCTACAGCACAACCTCAGGCAGCACATTCCTCTCAGTTTCTAGAACAGAGGAAGCCTGTGTCCGTAGCATAACTTGAGGGTATACACCCCTCCCAGCCACAGGAGCACATAAATCCCAAGTCCACAGCACAACTACCGGCACCATGCCCCTCCCAGTCTACAAAGAACCCTGGGTCCGTAGTAGAACCTCAATCAGCATGTTCCTTCCAACTGCCAAAGCACAGGAATCTTGGTTCTACAGCAGAACCTTAGGCAGCAAGTACCTCCTTGCCACCAGAGCACATGAATCTTGAGTCCACAGCACAACCTCAGAAACAAGTCCTTCCTAGCTTCTGGAGTGTGGAAGTCCTGGAAGTACAATAGATCCTCAGGCAGCATGTCCCTCCCAGCCACCAAAGCACAAGAATCCTGGGTCTATAGGACAACCTCAGGCAGCACACCCCCAGCCGCTGGAGCACAGGAATCCCTGGTCCAGAGCACAGCTGCAGGCAGCATGCTGCTCCCAGATGCCACACCACAAGAATCCTGGGTTTCCGATACCCCATGCAGCAAGTCCCTGTCAGACAGTGGAGCACAGAAATCCAGGGCCACAGCACATCAGCAACAATCCCTTCCCAGCTGCGGGAGTACAGGAATCCTAGGGCCACAGCACAACCTCAGGTAACATGCCCATCCCAGCTGTGGGAGTACAGGAATCCTAGGGCCACAGCACAACATCAGCAACAATCCTCTTCCCAGCTGTGGGAGTACAGGAATCCTAGGGCCACAGCACAACCTCAGGCAACAATCCCTTTCCCAGCTGTGGGAGTACAGGAATCCTAGGTCCACAGCACAACCTCAGGCAACATGCCCCTCCCAGCGGTGGGAGTACAGGAATCCAGGGCTATAGCACAACATCAGCAGCAATCCCCTTCCCAGCTGTGGGCGTACAGGAATCCTAGGTCCACAGCACAACCTCAGCAACAAGCCCCTTCCCAGCTGGGGGAGCACAGTCTCAGGCAGCAAGCCCCTCCCAGCTGCTGGAACAAGAGACTCCTGGGCCCACAGCACAACCTCAGCCAGCACGCCACACCCAGCTTTCAGAACACAAGAATTCTGGGTCCACAGCAGAACCTCAAACAGCATTTTTTTTTTATTGTAACTCTTTACTGCCACACTCTGGGCATAATTTCGGGGTGTACCTTTGACAGCTGCCTCTACTCCTTTGCCTGAACCCATCCTTCACTAGAGGGACTCCCCACCACCCAGGCAGACCTAGCCCCCCAGCTCACCCCCCCCCAGAGTGGCCCGTCCTTCCCCAATGGCCTTTCTGTAGTTACAGAGGTCCTGCCTTGGGTGGTGTGGTGGCCTCGAGTCCTCCGATCTGGGGGCTGACAGTTGGGATGTGGGCAGCGTCCCTTGTACCCCTTTCATCCCCATGGGGTATGGCGAGGATTTTCTAGCTTTTTCTGTTTCCCCTGCAGAGCCCAGCCAGTAAGGTGATGTAACACTGTAGCTCCACCCCCCCAGGCATCTGCCATCTCCCCTAGGTTTGGTGGCCCCCAGCCACCACCAGAAGTTGCACAGTGAGTGGACGCACCTTGAACCCTCCCGGGAAGAGAGTGCAGTCCACCGAATGCTCTATCTCTTCCCTTCCCTGCAGACTTCTGGCCACCTGGGCTTGCTTCTGAACCCGCATCACCAGTGTGGCGTGAGATGTGATGTCCAGCACCTCAACCCTCAGCACCACCGGGCCAGCGAACCTCAAACAGCATGCCCCTTCCAAACTGCCAGAACACAAGAATTCTGGGTCCAGAGCAGGCAACACATTTTTTTATAGTCACCAGAGTATGGATCCTAGCTCCATAGTGCAACCTCAGGTAGCACGCTCCCCCCTGCTGCTGGAGCACAAACTCAGGCAACCGGTCCCTCCCAGCCATCAGAGCAGAACATTATGGTTAGAGCTATGTATATATGGCCTATACCATGGCCCTAATGAAAATATCATTGATATTTCTCCTGACTGCAGTTTGAGTTCCTGACCAGTGGCAAAGCCTTGAATAATGTCAAAAGGTCAAACTGCATAGCCAGCCCATCGGCAGAAAGGTAGGACTACCGCTTCTGATGCTGGTGACCGGAATTCAGTAATGAGGTTGGGCTGCCAGAGATCAGCTGGGGGGGGAGGGGTGAGGAGGCTCAAGCATCCCAAAAGACACTCTTCTTCTCTGGGAAGGGAAGGGAAGGTAGCCAGTTACCGTGCAATACTGCCGCCTCGGTGAACACAGGTAGCAGTATGGCTGGAGTGGTTAGTGCGTCAAGGGATGTCGGTAGGCACTGCACCATGCATGCTTGTGTGTATGTATGTTTGGTGTGCTCTTTTTGATGGCATCTTGAGGAAATTAGATGAAAAATGTAGGAATACTTTGAGCAGTCTGTTGAAGCTAACCTGCACCTGGTTATCTAGGCGTGGCCTCTCACACCGGATCCTTCTGTGGTGGAGGTAAGGGTTAGCCACTCCCGCCATATGGGGAAAGCTTTGGGGGTACATGAGGAGTTTTGTCATGGTGATGGAGCTGGGGTTGGTAGAGCATATGGGGGCCATCCACAGAGCAGGGGGCATAAACAAATACCAAAACAAAAAGTGAAAGTATCACTGATATTTTCATTAGTGCCATGGCATAGTTTATTTATTCCATGCCTTTTGTTACTTAATGGCAAGGAAAAAATCATGTGTCCTGATTGTTCAGTGGCCAACTTTAACAGTGATGTTATCCCACCACTACTATGGCATTAATGGACCTAAAGTGAGAATGACTTGGACATTCTCACTGTAGGTCTGATGGTGACAAAAATATCACTTGTATCACTGATATTTCCCACTTTGTATCCTCACAGGTATGACATACTGAATATGTTTGTGTGTGTGTGTGTGTGTGTGTGTGTACAGATATAAAATGTACTGCAAGTTATAAGAAGTTGCCAAATGGAGAGCGAGGGAAGCAGACGGCTTAAGATGAGCAAATGCATGGCATCACTCACTTAGGCATGCATCTTCACTTCTGAAGCTGCAGACTTACTTGCTCTCTGCACTTCGTAGTTTCTTGTATGCAAAACACACAAAACTAAGCTTAAACTCAACAGCTTACATCTTTTTCAAGAAAATGTTCCTCATTGTAATACTGTGGCAGCATACAGTTTATCACCATGAACACCACTCAGTCATGCTACACTCAGAGCAGAAAGTGAAGGTCATTACACATCAGTGACTATAAAAATGACAGGATCTATCAGATAAGTTTTGTAATTACCTTTTTACAGTCAAAATCATGGCAGGATCAACCAGATTACCTAAATAAAAATATTTTTCTGCTACACAAGCACTATCAGGATCAACCAGAACATGTAAATAAAAGTCTAATTTCTGAAGGACAAGGACAACATTTTGCCCCTCCCTAAAAAAAACATTTCTTGCCATTTTATAAGATAAATCATCCACTACAAGGCATATATTCATGCTCTAGTATACATGCACTTTGGGTGGTTGAAAGCAGTCAGCCTGAGACCTCCTGCATCACATGGCACACCAAGGTGTGCATATATCAGAGTATGACTGCACACCCTGATATGGATTATCTATTACATATATACATATTTATTGCAAAAAAGCATGTCAATGCAATAGTTAGGGAAATGTAATGTTAGGGTTTCCAACCCTAACTCCCCAACCCCCACTGCCCCAAGAAGTGAAAGGAAAAAACATTAAGGTTTTGGCTCTCTTGAGTCTTGGTAAATCAGTGATGTGGTCTTCCCTGGGATTCTCAGTCCTATTGCTCAGCCCCTCCCCTGAGCAAAGAAGGTCAGATGTGATCGGTTTTCTTCAGGCAGGGCCCACAGGTTGCTGGCAACATGTGTTAATCATAATTCTGTACCTTTGAACAGTGTATCAATATGAGATAGTGGCTTGGACCTGTACCTTGTGCTTTAAATAGGAGGGTATGGACTGGGGGAAGCATTAGAGTTGAGAACCCCAAGGAAGACCCCACCAGTGATGCACCAAAACTTAGGATAGCCAACACCCTAATGTTTTTCCTTTGCTGCTTGGTGTTAAATTAGAATTCTAAACCAAACACACATTTCTCTAATATTGTTGCTTTAAGCTGAACCCTTGAACTTGTGCATTAATGCAGTTCTTTTTGCAATTAATTTCCTTTCTTTTTAGATTATAGAATTGCATCCTCATTCATGCTGGTCCCTGTGGGACCTGTATGAATTCATCTGTGCGGTTGTGGAGGGCCCTGCACTTCTATGCCTCTATAGATGCAGAGCCAAACATGGAGTCCATTATGCTGCAGAAGTGCAGGAGCCTCTGGGCCCTGCACTTCTGCAGCTAAAAGTAAAGAGAATACCAAGGGGACTGAGAGTCACTAAAAAGCTAGGCTATGGTCAAGATAGAGATGAATTTCAAACAGACTGGGAGAAAGCACAGCAGAAAGGTTCTACAGATTTGACTAGATGTGTGGTGAAGGATTATAAAAGGCAGCAACCAATGCTACAGGATGAATTATAACAGAAAGAAGAGCAAGCAGCAACATTTAAAGAACACCCACAGTTTCAGGAATTGGAGAGAAAGTTAAAAGAGAAATGACAGTAGATAGACAGGATGAAAGACTAAAAGAACGAAGGAAGGAGAAATATGAAAGAGATAGGAATGACTTGCTTTAGGGAATGTATTCACATGGCCAAAACCTAATAATGGCTGAAGGAAGGACTTTAATAATAAAAAGCAATTTAAACCTAAGCAGCCAAAATCAATTCTCAAGTCTTGTAGTCCATCCCCTAATACCTCTAACTATACATCCACAAGCATAAGTGGCTCGGATAGTGAAGTACCAGAGGATTTGTTTGAGGAAAATATGACCCCAATGGACCCAGACCCAGGACCCCATATGAACTTAAGAACACAGAGAACAGTGAGCTTCCAGAGTGCCTGGCAAACAGTAGACACACTGGCACAAAAATAACTCATTGTAGAGGGAAGAAAAGAACAGCCATGCAGATATCTTGGAATGAGGAGGGGTAGCAGTTCAATGAAGGAGAAATAAATGTTATTAATTTGTCAAAAAGAGCATTAACAATTTTAGAAGAGAGGACATTACAAAAAGGATTGACATTTGTTCCAACATGTGACACCACACCATTTGAACTATTTATGGACTTTAGACGGTTGACTAGAAATTTGAATTTAAAAGCATTCTGGAGTAAGAATGAAGACATGCTAACAGAAAGCAGGTTTTTTATGTGCTGATAATCAACATGTGTCATCAAGCACTGGAACTGAACAAAGTGATGATTTTTCCATATACTGTTATGAGGGGGACATTTCAGTACAGGATACAGAAATACAACCTAGGATCCTTGCTCAAGATGTGGACTTAAATAAATTCAAACCAAGTTCTAACTTTAATCCACCTTATAATCTAAGTGTTTCCATTTTTGAGCGAGTGTGTGAGGCAGACTTCAAAAAAATGTTTGAAGAGAAATGAGGAGATAATCAGTATGGGAATATAAACAAGATGGAAAGAGAAATAAAGAATTTAGAAGAAGACAAAACAATAACAAGTGGGCAGACAAAGGAGGTGCTATAGTTATACAGGACACTAGTAAATATATTCAAGAATGTCTAAGACAACTTAACAATAAGGATTATTATGAACAAATGAAGGGAGACCCCACACAAACCTTCAAATTCATCGTGGATAATATGTTAGATGGAGCATTGGATAAAGCAGTAATATCTAGAACCACGCATGAAGCCTTAAGTGTGACACACCCAGTCAGAGCATGTTTCTACACACTCCCCCAAGGTCCATAAAGGCCTAGTTGAGCCACCAGGATGGCCATTAGCATCTGGTACTGGTAGTTTACTAGAACTGATATCTCAATTTGTAGATGCACAAATAAAAGATCTAGTGACCCAATTACCTGTATATCTTAAAAATACAACCCAGGTTCTGAACATATTAGATGAAATAGAATTAGAACAAGACTGGTATCTGGTAATATTTTACATCGAATCACTGTACACAAACATTTCACATGTGGAAGGTTTACAGGCTCTCAGGTTTCGGCTAGAAAATGGCACTGACTTTAACATCAGCCTAATAGATTTCTTATGTGAGAGTGCCCGCCTGGTGCTGAAGTTGAATATGTTTCTATTTCAGGGCCTCCACTACCTACAAATAAAAGGCGCGGCTATGAGGACAACATTGCTCCCAATTATGTCAACCATACCTGGGATATTGGGAGAGAACAAAAGTCTATTGCCCCGAGACTAATCTTTATTACCATAAGATAGATCTCTGTAGGCATCATATAGGTGAAATATTTATGGTTTGGAAAGGTGGCAGGGGAGAACTGGATGAATTTAAGGGTATGGATGGAATATAGCAACCCTAATTTGAAGTTTACAGTGCACGTAAGTAAGAAGGAAGTGCAGTTCCTAGATCTGTCAATATCAAAGCAAACAGATGGTACAATTAAAATAAAGATGTACCGCAAAGAGACAGATAGGAACACTATCTTATATGTGACAAGCTGCCACCCCCAGCATATAACAAATAGCATTCCAAAATCCCAATTCCCGAGGGCAAAGAGAAGCTGTTATGAGGAGGAAGACTTCAGAGAAAAAATGAAGTAGTATGAGACAGAGATTTCAGCATGGGGGTACTGTCAGGAAGCATTGGACCGAGCAGAAACAGAAGTGACATTTAGAAGTAGATGTGAATTAATTAGACAACAGAAACAACCAAAATAGACAAACCTGAGAGCCTTACTTTCGTGACAACTTACAGTATAGTAGGAGTTCAATGGCAGTGAGAAAGATAATTACACAAAATTGGAACATCACATGTTCAGATTCAACATTAGGAAAAAGCTGTAAAAAAACACAAAGATTCAGTTACAGAAGAGGGAAAATCTAGCCTTAAACCAGCTGAAAGCAGAAGAAAACATTCATGGCTGCCAGAATTACCAGCTGGCAGCTTTAAATGTAATAGATGTAATTACTTCTCAGTAATGGAAAATACTTCATGCTTTACTAGCCAAAATGCCACTAAAATGTTTGACATTAGGAATTTCATAATCTGTGACAGTACACATGTAGTTTATTTGGTGACATGCACATGTAAAAAGTTTTATGTAGGAAAACTGACTAGACAGCTAAAAGTCTGAGTAGGAGAGCATATGAAGACAATAGAAAACACTGATCTTAGGAATGCACTTGCAGCCACGTCTTTGAAAGTTAAGATAGGAGTGCTCATAAATTCAGTTTTAAGACATAGAAAAAAGCTTATATGGGAAAAAGAGGGAGAAACCTTGATGATACATTACTGTATAGAGAGGCATTATGGGCCACTGCTTTTCGCAATTTACATTAACAGAATTGATGTCAGTATCAAAACGGCCAACATACATCTCTTTGCAGATGAAACAGTGTTTTATATCAGCAGACCGACCCCCAGAGCAGCATTTAGTGACCTACAACAAGACTTCAGTCAGCTGCAACTACAGCTTCTAAACCAGAAACTACTCCTAATTACCAAAAAAACTAAGGTGATGATCTTTTCACCCTATTTCCATGCAGCCTCCTGTAACGACACCATGGATCAGTATACTCCTAAGCGAACCCTTGGAATTTGTAACAAAGTTCAAATATCTGGAGGTTTGGATCAACCATAGACTTTCCTTCATGGACCACATAGAAGAACTGGTAAAAAGCTCAGAGACTTGGTCTCTTTTATAGAATTAACTATCTCTTTTCAAGGGATGCCAAGATGAGACTGGTTTAAACCACCTTCCTTTCCCCTTCTGGACTATGCAGATTTCCTCTACAGTTAGGGTCCTGCCACAGTGCTTGCAAAGCTTGACACACTCTACCACAGAGCTCTAAGGTTTATTACTAGCCTTCCATATTCAACGCACCACTGTACCTTATACTCGGCTGTGGGATGGTCTTCCTTTACGTACAGGCGACAGAGAAACATCACCTTCTGGACCTTCAGAGCAATTATCAAGAGATTGCTCCACTATATTTTGGACTGCCAATCCCCCCCAAAAAACACACACACAGCACTCCAGGCTAGCATTTCAGATTGCCTTCCATCAAGTATGATAGGCAAGTACATGTTGAGAAGTGCCTCCTACATTTCTCTGACAGTGTCCAAGATCAAATTGCAATTTGGTAGGGATTCTATAAGTTACATGCTACCTCTATTATGGAATAAGCTGCGAAAACATTGAAATTGGTCCACCCCATTACTTTAACAGCTTTCAAAACACAATATGCTCATTTTAAAGGGATATACTATGCAATGCGAAATGCATCACCCCAACATTCACTCTCTCGACCCCGGGCACCCAAAACACAGTTGCCCAACATGGGGATTTTACCCCCAGTGAATGTTTCAGAGGGCTCCACCCCCCACACCCCCTGTACTTTAGGATTCCTACTCCGCTGCGGGTAATATCCTGATATCGGGCAACTGTGTTTAGGATGCCCAGAGTCGGGAGTGTGAGCATCGGTGTGATGCATTTCAGCATCACAAATGGGTACCTTTTAAAGAATCCTGTAATTGTGCCCCATGATCATTGTCTCATCCTTAGGAGTGGATCTAGTGGCAGCTATATGCTGTCCCATTAACATCCTCTTCCCCCTTCTGCATCCTTCCACCTCCCATCTCCTCCGACATTTCACATTCCCTCTCATTCCTTCCATTCAATTGCCACTGTTATATGTTATTGTTCCCATATCCAATGACCGTACCCTTAAACTGAGAAAGACCCCCCCTTACCAACCCCAACATAGATTCTGTACGAAATCCACTTGGCTATGCCAATGGTCCCTGGTATCCCACGGATTACCCTTGGGCCCCCCTGCTCCATCTCCTCTACTTCCTTCCCTCTGCTACCTCCTCCTCCAACCCCCCCATCAAAATCTTCTTAATAACTTTATACAACATCCTTGACCCCTTCCTCCTTCCTCTGGTTTCTTTCAGGCCATTGTGCTCATATTATTTAATCGCTGTGACTTCTTATATGTTTGTAATTACTATTGCATATGCCATGCTACTGTTATCAGATTCATGGCATCTGTTTCTGTGCAATTACATCTTATATTGTTGATTATGTAATCACTGTGCACATTATGATTATGTGTTGTCCAGGTCCATCTCGAAAATGAGCATTGCTCAATGATGTTCACCTGGTTAAATAAAGATTTTGTTTGATTGATTGATCGATAGATAGCGAGAAAGGCATTATGAGATAAACACACACTTATGTGAGGGGAAAGGAGAAAAACAAAGTGAATGACTACCCTCACCCCCAGAAAACATATACATACATATATATATATATATATATATATTAATAAATAGAGAGATAAGAGAACGAGAATGTGAATAGATGTGTTTATCTGTTGTTGATGAAAAGCTATGAGAAAGAGCTATTGACATATAAAACAAAGAAGACACACAAAATGAACTGTTTCAGCTAATTGTGGTAACTGAAGCTAGCCAAAAAGTAAAATCAATATTATGGAACATATATACATGTAAGGGTATACTAACTCAAATATGTAAAATAAGCAAGTTAATTCACAATCTAGAAGAAGACATGATATTAAAAATTTAATGATAAACTATAGACTAAATACTCTAGTTAGGATTAATTCTTTTTAAACCTGATGTAGTATGAAGTGCTTATGTTCTATAGTAGATACACTTTATTATGTATTATGTGGTGAATTGGTGGTCACTGATGTTAAGTTAGGCACTAAACCACTTTTGTTAATGCAGCACTTTATGCACATGTCACTTTAAATTGTAGTGTGGTTAGGATGTCACACATTCTGATTGGTGTATTGTGATTTTAAAAGTGCAGCTCTCAGTACTCACCAGTATCCCTTTGATAAAGCCAAGTATGGTGAAACCAATTGGGAGTCTTTTTTGCTGCTACCCAATATTTATAATATATTTATCATGGATAAAAACAAGTGAGTCTTGGTGCCATTTTTTTTCGTTGTTAATAACATTTTTGCAGCTACAGCTGCAGACATGCAGCCCTGTGGGCATGCAGCAAGTGAGGAGGCTGTGGTTGGCTAAAAAACAAAATTCTGGAAAAAAACTGGGCTCCACCCACAAGAAGTTAGGGAGATGCATTATAGTGCCTGCCAGCAAATGCCATGAGTACTAAACACTTCCCCCAAAAAAACTCACCTAAAAGCACAAGTTAGTGTTGGAAAATACATGAATCAACATGTAGAACTGAATCTGCTAGAACAAGAAGTTGCAAAAAAAACAATATAAAGAAATTTTTGTCTTTTGGTGTTACATCACCTAAAAAGGAGGGTAGATGCTATACTACTGGAGCTAAACCCAAATCAGCAAAAATGCTTTCAATGACTACAAGAACATCTTCAACTGGGCTCCAGAACACACACAAAGTTACCTCATGTTCCATAAAAGAGGGTATCTCTTCAGCTTTATTTCCCTTATTTCAAAATATGAGGAAAATGAGGAACTCTAATGGAGGAAGCAACACTCCTGAGCCAAACCTAATTGCAAGCACAGGGGTCCAACCTACAGTACCCCATGGGTGTAATGAAATACTCCAGAAGGTAGACCCAGGTCCATAACAATCGACAGAGACAACAGAGGAGGAAGCATGGATAAATAGTGCAACAGAACACAATGAGGACTACACACAAGAAGAGTTAAAGGAGTTGAATGTAAACCCCAGAAAAAAATGAACTACCAAAACAGTTTCCAGACACCAAGCCCTACAAGGCAGCAGTTGGTAGAGATAACCAGGATGGAAACATAATAACTGAACCTGGGGTAAGCTCCAAATTTATTTCCATTAATGTATTACCTCAACAAAATGAGAATACAAGCAAGCAATAGCACACAATGAGGTGTGGGTTATCTCCTGTTATGAGCATGACCAGGCATGAGGCACTTGCACTGAGTGGCTTGATGCCCCTGGGCATGCTCTTTCAAATAATAATTCACACCTTGAAGTGTATTACTACACTATTAAATGGACTCCTAAGTAATTATTTAATGGTAAAAAAATTAGAGGAGTGAGGAGTATAAAAATAAGTTTTAGTATTTGAAATAGTAAAAATAGTTCCCTTAATAAGTGATTCTGAATAGTGTTTCTTGGCAGCATAAGACTGTAAGTTCTCCCCCGTGTTCCTTTTAGCTGTTTATTTATTGTGTTTTTATTGTTTGCTATTTTGCTTGTGTCCTGCCTGGTTTAAAGTGTGATGGATGGTGTGTTGTTTCATAGCTCCGTTTCCTGAAGCACATCATCGAGTGAGGAGTGGCCACCTCACCCACTCAGTCTGTGTTTTGCTGATTGTTTTATTTTTTTATTTTGGTTCGTGTTATTTTTTTATATTTCTAAGTGTGCTGATGCTTGTGATTTGGAGGTATGGTCGGTGTTTATAGAGATTCATTGTGTTAGTCACATCATCGCATGACCCAATCAGTGAAGGATCACTTCCAGGTTTTTGTTAATGGGGTTACAGATCACAGTCAGTTATAATTTTATTTTTCTGAGGAAGGACAGATGGATACACATTTTTTATGTCTAGGTACAGAAGGAGTGAAAGATATTTTTGTATTTTATGCTTATTGGGAACTTTGGAAATTATGAATGAGTCACCAGTCAGTTTCAGTTTGGTGGTGGTAGGAAGAAAGAAAAGGTCACACTTGAGAGACTTGAGTTTTCAATAAATATAATAATTGTGTTGGGATTGTGTTGGGTGAGGAAAGTGTAACATCAGGGAGTGGTTTGCAGGTTACAGGAGTGCTGTGCAGAGTGGTTGCACATCTGGTTAGCGTGGCACTGAGCTGCAGGTTGTTTTTCAGAGAGGATGGTGTTGGGGACAGTGATATTTTGTGTGGTATTACTCAGCTTGGCAGAATTAATGCTGGCTGGCACAATGCATGCTGATAAAGACATGGCTGAAACTAGGTTTTAGCCAATCAGCATTCTGGATTTTTTAGCCCATTTTATAAAAGTAAATATGAAGGTACAAAGATAACTGGCAATCATGGAAAATATTCCTCCTCTGTATAATGTTAGTGTGAAAGAACTTACTTGAAATCAATTGCTTTTGTGTCCAGAAGTGCTTTCTTTATTCTTTTCAAAAATTTCTATGCTGAAGCACAAGGGGCTGTAAAACATGTTAGGAAGACTTCCTGTTTTATCAGCAGGGTGGGGGCTTGCTTGGAGGAGAGCCTTTCATGTGTGTCTGCACTATTTGAAAAAAAAATAAGGAAAGTACTTCTGGACACTAAAGCAATTGACTCCAAGTAGGTTCTGTTGGAACAGAGGCTATAATATCACTTTTTACAGTAATGCACTTGGATTCACCTAGGGCCTTACCCAAAAATTATTTTCATAAATTACCAAAAATAATAAATAAATCACATATGATGTTATCCTGTGCTCTCCAGATTCAAATAGAATGGCAAATGACACTGCTTTCCACACTTATAATTATGAAAAATCTATGATTTATTAACACCTATATAATAGTTCTAAATATTCCTCATTAGCATAAATATCAAGCATAATAGAGTAAACATCAACAAAATTGCTTCAGATAATCCAGCAACTAATAAAACAAATTTTAGCAAATAAACATTACAAATGAATGAGCAATATTCATTATGGTAAATGGTAATAGTTATACTAAACTTTTATCATACTTTGGACCAGATATTCAAAACTTTGCGTGATGCACAAATTGTTTGCATGGGTGTAGCATGGGTCTGCTATATTCAAAAGGCCAAATAGCGCACAAACCACATTAGTGCCAGGCAAAATAATAATATACAGTATGCAAGGGGCAAACTGAACATGAATACAGGTGCACTGCTATATTAAGCAACTAGCGCCACGTAAAGTGGTTTAGCGTGACTTAGAGCAACCCTTTGCGTGGTACAAATTAACATCCAGGAAAAGCTGGTCTTAACCTGGGGCAATCTAGCCTGGTGCAACATTGCAGCATTGTGTGGCATTAGGCTGCTTTAAGCCGTGCCTTGGGTGACCCAACATATGACTATGACACAGAGAAAACGCCAGACAGGGGGGAAACATGCTGCTCACTGATGGCACCACAACGATGCCAACACCTGCTACCAGTCCCAGCCATGCCAGGCAGTCTGTGGTGACCCAGCCCCTGGGGGCCACCATGGTAGTGTGACCATGCAGCATACACCTGCAGACCATATGTCTGTGGTGACCAACAGATGCCAGCACACACACGCAGCACTGTGGGCATGGTGGGTGTTGAGGGGAGGGTGTACGGGTGGCTAGGCCTCACCAGAGACCAGGTGTGGCCACAAGGCTGGAACACAGCATGCAGAGCACATGGGCCAGTATTGGGGATACCCCAATACCAGTGTGTCTGTCTGATTATACATGTCCCCCCAGTCACATACCGCACAGCTGTACATACACCACAGCACACACAGCTGGCCATGTATATGTCATTATGAGCATCCCATGCTAGAGGTGCAGCATCTGTGGGTCACACAACAGTGTGACAGTATTGTCCACTGTCAGTAAACACCTGCAAGGTGGGCTTGTCACTGTGTACAGTGCAGTGGTCATCACTACCCTACACACCATAGGCAGTGTTATGTCCCTTCCACTACTGGCCCCCATGCTACTGTGGTGTCTGCTGTGCACTATAGCATGCCCTACAGTGTGACAGTTGCATGCATCACCACCACCACCACCTGGGCCTATGCTGTTTTGTCCTCTGGGGTACACAATGCTATGCTGTACTGCATACATGCAGCCTGCAGCTACCATCATGCACTGTCAGACTGACCTACAGGTGGAGCTGCAGGCAGACCTGGCCAGCCCCTGTACTTCCAAATTGACCTACAGGTGGAGCTGTAGGACCCTGCAGTAATGCTTGGCAAACTGCATGTAAATCAGGGCATAATGAGATGCTAATCTGGATGTTTGCCCAGAAACTACCCAAGTAGGCTCATTTGCATGTCACTTTTGAATATGGCAAAGTTTAACACCAGGCAAAT
This sequence comes from Neoceratodus forsteri, assembly GCA_016271365.2. Lineage (NCBI taxonomy): Eukaryota > Metazoa > Chordata > Ceratodontiformes > Ceratodontidae > Neoceratodus > Neoceratodus forsteri. The sequence continues at coordinate 1,408,570,938 of CM028132.1, forward strand.
GTGTTTGCTCCAGGCAAATGGCTTAGCTCTGTACTAAACCCACTCAAACATGTTAGTGCAGTGCTAACGGTTCAGGGAATATTACACAGTTTTGCATACTGTACTTTCACATGCGCTGCTGCTTGCAGCTGTACTGTGTCCACGCATTTGCTGGCATGCACATTGGCCACATATTTCACCTCTACCTACCTTCCCGTTGCTGTGCACTCTGTTGCTGTTGTGGTTTACACTTCCTGGTTGCTATAGTCAGAGCTGTCTTATTCCAGGGCTAAGTCTGCCCTCGCTCCCAGCCAGTTGCCCAACATCATTCCCATGCTATATTCATAGGCTGTTTGCCCCGGGCTATTCCTTTTGAATATAGCTTGCTTTTTGCTCCAGGCTACATTTGCCCACCAGGCAGTGCTAGTTTAGCCCCAGGGTAAAGTTTTGAATATCTGGGCCTAAGTATTTAACATAACTTTCATGTATAAAAACATGCAACTCATAAGATCATTATCTCAGCTTATTTCTGCATAAAACTTGTTTCAAAATTTTATAGCATGTAAAATGAATTTTCTACGAGAACTGGCAACAACTCATTACATCAGCGTTTTGTACTATAGTTTCATAAACCCAGTTTTAACTTTTCAGATCATGCAAAATATTTCTCATTTTAAAGCTTAAACTACATATACCCAAGTTCTATAGTTAAAAGTAAATTTCCTTGTTACTCTCCCAGATAAGCCAATTTAAATTACTGAACTATTAAACATTAATTAGTGAAAGTAATCAAAACTATACTTATATTTCTGGTTGTAGAAGTGGTTCTTCTTCTCTCAACTTAGAACTCTTGGTTGAGTCTGGCTTTGGACAAAAAGTCTCCTGGTCAACTAACCTTCTTAACCCTGTAACTTATTGGCATGGACAACCCCTGCAGGTTAAACTTCCCTTGCTGAAAGTCACTTTCAAAAGTCAATTCTTGGATTTGTAGAAGACAGCTTCAATCTGCATAGTCCATAGCAATACTGGATTCAAAGAACTTTTTATGGATATCAAAATTGTTTCAATAACTGGAACTTTAATGACTTTTTATGTTTCATTTGCTTTTAAAACCTTAGGACACTGGACATTTTTCTGCTTACCACCCTGTATAGCTTTTGTGAGTTTTAAAGTTAAGTCTGTGTCTAGGCATCAGCAGGCAACATTACTTCAGTCAAAATGCTCAGCAAATAAAACACAGACCTTGCTTCATACACAATGAGAATGTCCTTCCATCTGGCTTTTGCACCTGGATCTTGTGGCAGCACTGAATAAGCTTTCACGTTTCCTTAGGCTAGTCCCAATATTTCAAATACAGGTGTGGCCCAAAGCTTCTTGGCCTAGCTACAGTGATACAGCCATTAAAATTCTTAGTTAAATTAACATAAGTCCTTCTGCATCAATAGTTGATTCAGACTGAGGTATTTCTCAGACAAATTCACTAATATTTACTGCCCTGGTGATGTCATCACCAGATTTTGATCAGTTTGAGTCACTAAGGAGTAGGACTTCTCAGAAGATAAATGATGAGATACAGACATGCCTTCTAAGACATCCCCTTCTCCTCAAAATTAGTTTTATGCTCAAAATTATTTCCCTTAAATAATATTCTTATTTAACCTAATTTAAACATTAAACTAACATATTTAGATGTTTCTCCTCAAGGGGAACATATTGGTATGAATCCCGTATTTGTAGCATGGATATTTTTTTAAGTTACGCTATTAAGGGTTATAACGTCATAATTTTAATAAAACTTCTTAAAATAAAATGATAGTCTTGCTCTAAATAGCCTAAGCTACATAATAATATAAGACTTGTAAGGAAAATCCATTATTAAAGTCTTTAAAACATTATGTTTTGTAGAAACACATAAAGTTCTTTGTTCTCCTTAAAGGCATACATCTTAAATTGTCACAAAGGTTATTTTAGATGCTTTTCCTCTCAATAGCAATAAAATACATTTTTAAGAGTCTTACTGACATACTGCTTAAGGCATGAGCTATCATGAGATACTAGATTTGTTTAGTTTTTTTGATAAGGAAATTATATCAAATAAGTTTTAAACATAACTCCTGAACCCTTGGCCCTGCACTAATGAAACTTGGTAAGCTTATCTATGATACTAGTGTCCAATAACAGTCCAACCTGCATGGCAGCACCATATTGTGTTTTTAAGTTATAAGCAAAATACTTTTCTTATTATTCAAAGTTTAAAGAGGTCAGTTTTTTCTTTCTTCACATAAGTATGTACCAGCCACTGGTTTTGTATCTGATTGTAGTCATGGATACCTAGCTCTGAAATGTCCACTTTAGCCTGGATTCAAAAACATGGTTATAAATCAGTCAGATCACAAGGATGCTTCATTGGCTAGTTACAGAGCACAGAGGTCAGTCTCAGAAGCTCTTAGCTTTAAAAGTCTCCTGACCATTTTGAGTTTGTGCACATGCATCAAACTCCATGGGAGAAAGTAACCTTTGAGGGGTGTGACACTGTCTGCCCAATGCAGAGTGCTCTCCATGGGACTTGACAGCATCACACCAATCCTCGATCAGGCTGGTCCTAATGCTGTTTTGCCTTCAGTGGTCTGCACATGAAAAAAGAGCGTGACAATCAGGAGCCAGCTTTTTCCTTTCATCTGCAGGGCACCACATTGCAAACAGCTATTTGCGTTGTGATGAAGAATTCTCCCACCACATGAGAGCAGGCCACAGCCTGAGCTCTATACAGGCTGAGAGTATTGTGTGCATGATCCGATCACACTAGCTGGGAGGAGGCACTTTCCTCACCTGCCTCCTCCACATCCCAATTGTGCTGCAGACCCTCCCCAACTGCAACATGGAGTGCTCAATCCCCATGTGGCCTGCATCCCCAAACCCCTTATCCTTTAATGTGGCACACTGGGAGCCCACCCCAGTATGCCAAAACCCTGCTGTGGTATTTTCCAACACTGAGATGCCCACTCTTGGTGTTGGATATGCCTCCCACATAAACTCCAACCATGTGGTGCCCATTCCCCAGGTCGGCATTAATCCCCCTTTGCACCTCCAAGTACTATGGCACACTGGGAGCCCACTCCAGTGTGCCAACATCCATAGTGTCCCTGTAAAACGAAACAGACCCATGAAGTCTTTTGATTTTTTTTAAACCTGAAAAGACAGAAAACGGTCTCTCGTAGTTACCACAGGCCCCTCCCAACCCGCACCCTCTCTCTGTGTTCCAGCTTCCACCCCACACCCATACTTACGTGCAGAGGTTGGGAGCAGTGATCTTCAGTTAACTGGGAACATGTCTGCACTATTCAAAAGCCGACCGCAAACTGAAGAAATGACGGTAAGTCCTATCATGGCTGTGAATGGGGGTTTCAATTTAGGTTGTTATCTCAGCAATTTTGGGGAGTTTTGGTCCCACATTTTCAACATGGGGTTCTTGGGACCCAACCTCATGAACACAGTCACTGTCATTTCATTTCTTGGTCCCGAAAGGTGATTTTGCGGTCACTGCGTGGAATCACCTTTCAGGACCAATTAATGAAATGACAGTGCCTCTGTTCATGAGGTGGGTCCCAAAAAGCCCTTGTTGCAAATTTGTTGAAAAACTCCCAAAATGACAGTGTTATGAGTGTCCATTGTGCAGTTTCTATGCACTCTTGTAACATCATCAATTTTTAAGATTTTCACTTCATGTTTCCAACATCGCCATTTTTTCACATCCCCTTATGAACAGTACAGTTGCCATTTTTTGTATCCTTCCCAAAATGTGTTTTTGCACCTGTGGTGCAGAATGGCATAGATGCTGTGCAAAATCAACTTTTGGGACAGATTAACAAAATTCAAGTGCCACTATTCATGAGGGGAGGTCCAAAAAAGATCATGTTGAAAATTTGGTGAAAATGTTCCAAAAAATGACTGTGTTATGAGCATGCATTGCACAGTTTCCACGTACACTGATCTGCTAAATGTGAGATGTCATGCAAAAGTTGGGTAGTATAATTGAGGTCAGCTGAAGGGGGCAATAGCAATTTCCCAGTATGATTTGGGGTTGACCCTCAAGATTAACTCTTACCTATATGGCTTCTATAGTTGTTTGAAGTTGAATTTCATACAATGGGATCTCTTGATTTGCATAGATGCAAATCCACCCCTAACTTTCTGTAATCGATTTTTGTGGTAGAGTTTGTACCCTGGTATTTCCTTAATCCAAGAAGAATTTGGATACCACTAGGTTTCTTTTACAGCTATTATATCTACTCCAAGATCAATACATGTTGCTGTTAGTTCAGCCAGTTTGACTGTGCCTAAGGATCTTGCATTCAAGGAAAGGATTTTACAGTAACTTGGACTTATTAAGTGTTAGAGCATTGGGAACTTTCTCATTCTTCCCCTGATTCAGCAGTTTAAATGTTATTTTTATGAAACAGTGGATGACATGGTTAGAGACCTGAAACAAAAACTACCATATGTATTTGTTTAAATGTATTTAGCAAACTCTGTAGTTAGAAGGTTCAAAAATATTTAATATGAGGAACACGTGTATTATTAGTTGATGGAGGATACTCCTGTAATGGTAATTAAGATTTATGAGCTTGTTCTTAAAAGTGATCTAAAGTGTTTCTTTTGATTTGTTATCTTGTTTGCTCAGGGATGCTGTGTATTCAAGTCAAAATCATATGTTAACCAATTCTTTATTTATTTACTGTAGCCCTAGCAACCACGAGAGGTGATTTCAGCGTGGTTGTCACCTGATCCCCAGCCATCATCTTTTATAGTGTATGGTCAAAAAAACACTGTTTGCATTCTATGTGTGAGAATTATGGAACTCTGGTGCATTATTTTTTGTTATGCCACTGTTTGGAAGTTCCGAAGTGTGGTTAACATCTTTTAAAATTCTAAACAGTGCATAACAAAGCTGTGTGACTGCTGATTATGGTGGTTAATAGGCACTTGCCATACATTATAATGTTTTACCCACCATGATTTGAAGACCAAAACTTTCTCACAAATTGATTATATACTAATATAAAAAAATCTAATTAATAGCTTAGTTACAGCTGATATTGACAATTTGTATATCTGACAACGCGCTGATAAGTACAGTATTAAATTTGTAAGATCTAAATGGGCATTATACATATCAATGGAAACTTAATAACAAGTTATTGAAAGATCCTTAATTTATAGAAATAATAAAAACCGCCATACAATAATTTTGGTATTATAATTAGAGCAGCCAGAAGTCAATTACATAACTATGGGATGCCTTCAAGGCCACTCTCCAAGGGCTATAATATTACAATATTACAGTGGTTTAAATAATTGATTAGCAGTTTTTTTCCTTGGGACAATGCTAACTGTTCAGAAAGTATTTATATAGGTTTTCTAGAAGTGTTGTTTGTTAAACACACTGAGGTAAGTGCTATGCATTTTACAATGTTTCAGCACTTTTATGAGCAAAACACTAATCAATTTTGGAGTTAAATAAAACCTGATATTGTATCAAATTAAAACCAATAAAACCAAGGAAGAAAAAGCCCAAGAAATAGAGGTGAGACATAAACAAATGGACAAACTAATATATTACAATAACCACAAAGAAGAATGGGACAGATATAGAAGTGAAAAATAAGAACTCATATCAGAAGGATACAAGAATAGCCAAATCCAATAGTGAAAAGAAAATATTTTCATACCAATGAATCAGGCAAACTATTGGCTAGTTTACTTTGCCAAGAAAGGCAAAGAAATCTTGTAACAGGAATAAAAGACAATTTAAGTACCTTAGTGGAATCAACAAAGTCCAAGAGGGTAGCATCTTTTAGAAAAAGAGATGTGCAAGAACAAGGGGACACAATTTGAAGATAGAGGGGGAACGGCTCAGGAGCAATGTGAGGAAGTATTTTTTTCACAGAAAGGGTGGTGGATGCATGGAGCAGCCTTCCTGAGAAGGTTGTGGGGTCTAAAACTGTGGGAGAATTCAAGAATGCATGGGACAGACATAATGCAATTTTGTGTGTGGGGTAGGAAGAAATAGGCTGTTGGTTAAATAGGATATGCAGCTTATCCTCTAGGTAGAAAAATGGGCAGACTAGGTGGGCCAAGCGGTCCTTATCTGCTGTCAAAGTCTATGTTTCTACAATGGTAATGCAAGATGTTTTGATAATCAAATAGCAAATATTTTCATAAACTTCTATAAAACAATATATCAGAATAGTTTTACACTAGACCAACAAAACATGAAGGCCTTTATAAGCAAGGCTAAACTGGAACTACATTTCTTCAACTTTGAACACATAAAACAGAAAAAAATTACTGATATAATAAACACACTACCAAGAAATAAAACTCCTGGATTAGACAGTCTCTCAAACAAATTTTACATAACTTTTGCACACAAACTAGCACCTTGGTTAAAAATAGCCATGAAAGAACTGTTATTAATAGATAAAATTGATCTGCCCCAGTCTATGCAAATAGCAAAAAAATACTAATCCCAAAACAAGAAAAACACAGACTGTCCCAAAACTTAGCATTCCTCTGCAATACTCAATTCTGATTATAAACTGATAGCAAAATTATAAATAACAAAATACAAATTCATTTGTATAAATCTATACACTGTCACCAATATTGTTTTATGCAAGGCCATACTCTTGCACAAGCAAACACTAAACTGCAAGCTATAATTCAACTTATCCATACAAAAACTCACTTAAACAAGTCACACACTCTGCTATAGAAGTAAATAAAACAAAACTTTTGAACTAATTAATAGGAAATTTATAATCCAAATACTTCAAGAATGGGGATTCCAACAGAACTGATATTAATAAAACAACTATATAAGAACACCATTGTGAAATTCCAGATAAATACACTATTAATGGAAGAATTCCCCATGCAGAATGGAGTGAAAAGGTTGCCCCTTTCCCAACTATTTTTATATTAGCCCTTGAACCCGTGTTCAATATAAATCAAAAATCCAGCTATAGAAGGAATAAAATAAAAAATTAACATCTGAAGCTTAGTGCTTTTGCTGACAATATGTTACTAAAAGTAAAACACATTAATACATCTCTAGAAGCATTTCTACAAAATATACAAATATACCTGGAACTATTAGGCTATAAAATAAATAAAAGTAAGTCAGTGATTATGAAACTATCGAAACATGGTAATAATACACTAGACACATTTAATAAAGACTTTAAAATACAAGACCATATTAATTACTTAGGAATCCATTTAAAGGCAGAACAAACTATCAATATTAAAATACATTTTAATAAAACCAAAGAAAGAATATTCTCTTTATTTGATAACTGGAAAAATCTTTCCCTTTCCTTTTGGAGAAAATAGATGCAATTGAAATGATGGACATGGCCCATTTAATATTTATAATTCAAAACATATTAGGGGACTCAAATGAAAATGTTTTGTGAAATAAAGAGAATCTTTAAAAAATGTGTGTGGGGGCACCAAATATTGTGTGGAACATTATGGAGGTCCCAGAAGACTAGGAGGTTTAAGGTGTCACATTCCATTTAGTTATATGGCGACTCATCTAACATCACTAGTATATCAGTGTTTTTTTATTCCTAACAAACAGGAAACACTATATCAGGATATAATATTTTCAAAAAAGGACAGATGTTATAAATATGTGAATTTTGGTTAGACCTAGATATTTCCAAATACAGCATACAATTTTTACCATTATGGTTTCAATCTGTACTTAAGATAGCTAAAAAACCCATCAGTGTAGCAATTTTCTTGGTTATTTTTGAAAATAAGCCATGGTAAGCGAATTTGGGATAATAATCATACAAAATGGATTTTAAACCATTTCTGAATAATAACAAACATCTGGAAAGACCTTCTGGAAGATAACATGTTTCCATCATATCAACAATTATTAAACATTAGTAAAAAGCACATGACTTCCAAATTAACAGAAGTAGGGGGTATCCCATGAGGAGGGCACTTGTGGAAGGGCGCCGTCTGTAATGGTGACCCACTCCCCAGTGAATCCCTCATGGTGATGGAAGGGTAGCATGGCCGGATGGGGGGTCAGCAAACATAGTTACAGGATATTGCTATACATCCGTGGGTGGGTGGGGGAAGCGAGAACACCGAACGTGGGCTGGGAGGTGACAGAGGAGCTGTAGGGGTGGCACTGCGGTGGGCCACCAAGCTTCATCATGGTGTTGGGGGTTGGTCTGCAGCTGCGGTGGGTGTGATACCAGGTTCGGGTCTGGGTGCTGGTGCAATTTTAGTGTGCCTGGCCAGAACCTTTTATTTTTTAATGTTTTCACCCCCCTCGACATGCACCCCCCTGGAGTTGAGAATCTTTTAGTAGGGGGGTGCGGGGGCAAAGCCCCCCACGTGGGTAAGTGTGGGGATCACAGTTCCCCACAGAAAACATTAAAAGTAAGTCCCCAGTGCCATTTTCCTGTGCTCCAGGGTGTCAGAGTGCCAAAAATGTTTTCAGCACTCTAGACTTCTTGATAATGGTGATTGCCTTTAGGCTTTCACCGTTATTACATAGAACCAAAGTAGGGGACTACTACACTGGATAAGTGCACTAATGCCTCAGAGCCTGAAATTTTCTACAAAGAAACCTGAAAACAGAAAAGCTGTTTTGGGGTATGTGAGGTCAGCACTTTATAGAGGAATAATAGTTCTTACACAAAATAAGTGCAGAATCTCCTGTATTAAATAACAAATGGCAGTAAAAACAAGTGAAAAACATTTCTCTGGTAAACCAGAGTCTCGCCCATGCAGGTAACAAGGAAGTCAGCTGGTAGATGGAAAAAATCCCTGATATGTGCTGTACACAAGCAAAGATGCATGCAGGAACCAAAGTGCATCAGTAAGTATGGTAATTTCCAAATTCAGAAACTGCTACCATAGACAGAAAAACACGCACGGTGATACCGAATGTTTCAACAAACATAAACAGCCAACAGCCATTAGGGAGTTCTTCCTGCTGACCTCAGGAGAGTGCTTATGTATCAACCACACCACACATGGTCTTCCTCAGATCACTCTGAGGAAGACCACGTGTGGTATGGTTGATAAGTAAGCACTCCCCCGAGGTCAGCAGGAAGAACTTCCTAATGGCTACAGGCTGCTTATGTTTATTGAAATATTTGGTGTCTCCTTAAAGTTTTTTTGTGTTTATGGTAGCAGTTTCTTCATTTGGAAGTTACCAAACTTACTGATGCACTTTGGTTCCTGCACACAGCATTACCTGTGCACAGCACATATTGGGGATTTTTTCCATCTACCAGCTGACTTGCTTGTTACCTACATGGGTAAGACACTGGTTTACCAAAGAAATATTTGTACTTGTTTTTACTGCCATTTGTTATTTAACAAAGGAGTTTTGCATTTTTTTTGTGTAAGAACCATTATTCCTTTATAAAGTGTTGACCTCACATACCACAAAATTGCTTCTCTGTTTTCAGGTTTCTTTGTAGTAATCATTAACCTCTTACAAACCCCCAGATGAAACAAAATGCACTATTATATTTTGTTGAAAAAGTTTAGAAAGTTTCAAAATACATTTGGATTGCCTGGAATGAACCTAACAAATATAACAAAACAAGATATTAAGGATATAGAAAAATTAACCACAAAATTACTGGCAAGTTTTAACATTTTTTTTTTAGTAATCAGGAATCAAAAGTCTATAAATAAAATTGATAACAAGTGGAACATGTAGGCAAAATTACAACTAACTCACCATCAATGAGACTACATTGTAATACAAGCTACTAAATTACATGTTTCTGCTAAAAATAAAACAATACAAAAGAAAATTAATGATCAAGCCTATTACTCTCCATGCTACAGTATAGAGCAAAAATAAATCCAGAATATTCAAACCTATTTTGGCATGGGTGTAAACAAAAATGAAATTTATTCCACTGTTTCTGGGAGTGCCTTATGATATATTTGTGGTGGCAGAATTCAAAATGTTATCTGATTGGATGTAAAAGAAAATACCACCTACACCAAAATTATAGCTTTTTAACAACTTTAACTCCATAAATATGAAGGATGTACAGTATAAGATTATTGTCTTTGCTTCCATGGCCCTAAAATGTATCATATTAGAAAAATGGAAAGCAAAAGTCATTTAGTTTTCAGAAATGGTGGTCCATTTTTCCATGAAACAATACTTTTTGAAAAATGTCTTTATAACATTGATGAGTATATTGATGATATTTATGGTCCTAACTGGAAAGAAATTGAACACAATATGCTACCATTAATGCCTTTTTAATGATATTTGAAATAATATAGCTTATATATCTACACTATCAGAATATATGTGATATCATTTGACTGGCATTGATTACCATTAGGAGGGTCGGGTGAATTAAATTCTTTTCAAGACTGTTATTAGTTCCATGAATGTTACTATATTCATTCTACATATAGAAATTGATTGTGTATATATGATATAATTCTAATAAAAAACAGTATAAAAACAGTCTAAAATCTTGTTTTGTGAGCCCACATTCTTGCTTCATGACATTTTCATGAGCCAATGAAAGGAGATTCCTTCTCATGAAAGAGTAATGCGAACAAGACCCTAAGTCCAAAATCTTGTTTTGTGAGCCATCTTCTTGTTTTGTGAGATTTTTGTGAGCTCATGGAAGATGCCGTCTCACAAAACAAGAATGTGAGAAAAACTAATCCCATCTAGATTCATGAGCCATATTCTTGCTTTGTGAGATTTTTGTGAGTTCATGAAACAATATGACTTCACACAAAACAAGGTGAAAAAACCTATGTCCAAAATGTTGTTTCATGAGATCACCTTTTTATTTTGTGAGATTTACATGATCTCACAAAAAAGGACGCCATTTCATGAAGCAAGACTCTGAAACAAAACATCCAAAATCCTGTTTTGCAAGATGAAATTCTTGTTTTGTGAGGCCCTATTCCTCTTTCATGAGCCTTACAAAACAAAACAACCAGTTAATGAAACAAGACTCGCTAAGGATTTTTTGGGATAACCCAAAAACATTTCAGGGTAATTTTTCAAAAAACTAAGTGCTGAATTAAGATAAATGGTTCCCTTCCTTTTTAGCTAGATTGATGTACTTGTGCATCTCAAAGGTATTATTTTTATGGACTTTGAAAACAATTTGTTTGGGGGGTAAACAAGATGGCCACCATCCAAAAGAAGAATATTTTCCTTACAAAAGAAGAATCCTCTCTTATGAGGCAAAATTCTTCTTAAATATCAAACATATATCTGAAAGACCCTTCGGAGTATACTCAGAACCAAAATTTCAAATCTGTATAACTTGGAAGCAGACTAATATTTTTTTTCACCAAACCAGTGAAAGGCACCATTCTAGGGCAAGCCCTTTGTACCCTGCAAGTTTCAGAAAAAAATACAAACCTTCTGGGCTGCAGATGAGAGAAAAAGAAATAGATCTATATATCTATATCTATATCTATTTCCAATTTCTGCACTATCCAGATCCCAGAATCCTTACATCTGACCAGAACAAAACTTGCCAGATCAAGAGACCTTGCCCCCAGACAGTGCATGAAAACTTTGGTGCCATTTCTTTGAATGAGGACGAAGCTACTGTGGTGCAAAGTTGGGGGCTTAACATTAAACACCCTACTCAACCCTAACTATAGTATGCCATGTCACAGAATACTACATACAAAAAAATGGTTTAATGGCCATTGAATTACATTGGCCCCAGCCCACAGTATATAGTCAGCAACATCAGCACCTCATTATATTATGCATTTTACTTACACATCATCTGTGTCCTTGAACAACTGCTATTTATAATGCCTGTTTCCCAATTGATATTAGTTGTAGTAACTGTATTTGTATTTATTATTCTTAGTGTACCTATGTTCCTTCCTTTCTCCCACACCATTACACATGTGGAAACAAGCTGCTACCCACTCAGTATGTCTTTTCTGCTAAAACTCTTAAAATAAATAAATATATAGTGTGTGTGAGTGAGAGAGAGTGAGAGAGAGAGAGAGAGAGAGAGAGAGAGTAAATTATAGGTAAGTGTGGTATATAGGCAAATATATCATGGGGGAAGGGACTAATTAACTTAATAACCCACAAGTGCAAAGGAAGAATGAGTTTATTGAGCTAACTAGCCCAGAGATGGTAGATTTCCCTATGGCAAACTTACCAGCATTTATTTTCTATAATATATAGTGTTGGTATAACAGTATGCAAGCTTGCAAGCTATGGTCACATGTGTGATAATTTCCTGGTTGTGATTGTTGTCCTGGCAGCGTTTCTATAGACTAGTGGAATTTGTAAGAGCAGAAGGATGTGTGTGTCCCTTTTGATTTGCTGTAGTGTAGTGGCCACCTATAAAAGGAGGCCTGTTGGCACTTGGTCATTTGAGTGTGCATGGCATTCCTGATGGTAAGCTGTGGTTGGTAAATGGCATTTGCAGGGGAGGCAGATGTTTGTTCAAGTGCCCTGGGGAGTGTTGCCAGTACTTGCGGTTAGGCTATGCAATCTTGGACTGCAGCATCTATGTTGGGTTGTGGTCATAAGTGGCAGTTTCTGTTGTTTGGGGCACCAGGAGCAGCAGTAAAATGAAAGTGAAAGCAGCACGTGGGGCTTGGAGGTGCAATAATTACTGAAATATCATGGAACACAGCTGTTTGGTAAGTGTGGCACTGTAGGTGGGAGGTGTTTAAAGTAGTTTGTAAATGTGTTAATAGAGGGGGTGTTTATATGATATTACTGTTGTGTTTAGGTGTTATTTGTGTGTTTATTACAAGCAGTAATAAGCTGTCATATACTATATATATACACACACACTCGCACACATATATATATGATATATAAGAATATTACATGTTGGAAAATGGTGTCATTCTTGCTTACTGCAAACTGTAATAAGGTGTTATCTGTGCTTATAACAAGTTGTAATAAAGTGTATGTTGATTTTACCTACTAATTATTTTTCATGTATGATAATGAGGTACCAATTAGTTTGCATATATGATAATTGGGTATGGTCATATATGAAAAAATAACTGATGGTATTTTATTGGAGAAGAGGGTCGATCCATGTAATATAAAATGGCAAAAAACATTGTTAAAGCTCTAGATATGGTTAAAACAACAAAGGTAGGGAAATGTGGCATTAGGGTTTCCAGCCTCAGCACCTCAACCTTAACCTGCACAACAACAGACATCGGGGTGTGCTTCAAGGTCATCAGCCCCAACACTCACCCCATTCCATAAGTAAATAAGCTGGGATGGGTACAGTATAGGAGAATAGGGTGAGCATTAGAGGGGACAACCCCAAGGAACACACTGATGCCTGTCGGCATGTGTTAGGCAGGGTGGGGTGTTAGGATTGGAGACCCTAACACCACATTTCCCTCTTTTGTTGATTTAGCCCTGACAAGAGCATTAACAAAGTTATTTGCAATTTATTTCCTTTTATGTTTTAAGATTATATAATTGTATCCTTATTTTCCTGCAGGCCCTGCACTCCCATCCCTCCATAGATGCATATATGTATGTAGCTGTGAAAGCACAGGGCCCTCTGGGCCCTACACTTCCATTTATAGGGCAACAGACTTACAGACCTGATCAAATTACTATAAGTAAGTGGTTTGTAGCAAATTCATCAGAAAAGCTAATAATCTTCAGGTGGAAGTTACCCCCTATCTGAAAGCTGGAAAAGAGAAAATACTGAACTTAGAATCAGCAGGAAACACAGTCTTGCTCACATCAGAGGAGGTGTACCTTTTACTTTTTACACTTGTATTGTTCTTTTTGAATGAAGGGGCTTGCAATACTGCTTTGGAGATAGGGAGTTTAAACCCAGAGGGATTGAAATACTGTTTATTTTTTATTTCCTTGTGCACAGCTGACTTGTTTTGGGGCTGATTGCTTTCAGAGCACAAATCACCAGGCAGTATTGGGGCTGGGGAGGCTTACCTGTGTTTGATTCAGCTGCTTGGTGTTTCTCTGTTTGTTTAGCAGGGTATTTCCTCTGTTAAATTGCTATGCAGGTTGTCTTGATGACAGGAAGGTCAACACTCATTGTAGTGGTGGTTCAGAGTTTGTAGCTGATTGTTTTGAGAGGGCACAGCATGGGCCCAAATCCCCCCTTCCCCTCACCCCACCCACCCCTGGTACCATTTCCTTTATACCAGGGGTTCTGACATCATTTCCTCAAGAGGGCAAGGTGCATACCACTGTTATATATATATATATGGATATGGGGGTTGATACCAGCCCATTTATAGAATTTCTTGACTTCTGCAGCCTCAGGAGAAAAAGAAAGCATTCAGAAAGTACAAGGAATCACAGAAGGAGCAGGACAGAGAATTGTATCAGTTAAAGCAAAAGGAAGCAGGGAAGACAGTCAGAACAGCAAAGACCCAAACCGAGTAAAAGATAGCCAACTCAGTTAAGAGGGACAAAACCTTTTATAGGTACATTAGGGAGTGAAGGAAGATGAAGGGAGGATAGTGAGGCTTAATAAAGGGAGGGAGGGTGGGCAGAGGGTGACTGTGAAAAGGCAGAGATACTAAACAAATATTTTTTCTCAGTATTTACAAAGGAAGTGGGGGAGGTACCTAAAACAAACAGTAGAAACACTCTGGATACAGAAGTTGATACCAGCCCATTTACAGAAGAAAGAGTTCTGAAAGAACTCTAAAACTAAAGGTGGACAAAGCAATGGGGCCTGATGGGATTCATCCCAGATTTCTAAAAGAACTATGGGTGGAACTAGTGACACCACTGACTACCCTCTTTAACCAATCATGGGAGGATGGGGTAGTACCTGAGGACTGGAGGAGGGCAGATGTTATTCCACTTCACAAAAAGTGGGAGCAGGGCAGAAGCAGGAAACTACAGACCTGTTAGTTTGACCTCAGTGATAGGGAAAATGATGGAATCACTACTGAAGGAAAGAATTGTTGAGTACCTAGAGGTCAGAGGGGCACAGGACCCAAAGCAGCATGGATTCACAGTGGGAAGGTCATGTCAGATGAATCTAATAGATTTCTTTGACTGGGTGACCAAAGTAGTAGATCAGGGAGGGGCTGTGGACATGGCCTACATAGACTTTAGCAAGACATTTGACATAGTCCCACACAAAAGATTAATATACAAGTTAGCCAGCCTTGGAGTGGGTCCAAGATGGTAGCCTGGGTAAAATATTGGCTGGAGAACAGGACACAGAGGTTAATAGTAAACAGAGTCCACTCTGAAGAAAGGGGGGTTACTAGTGGGGTACTGCAGGGTTCAGTACTAGGACCAGTCCTTTTCAATGTCTTGGCTCATAGCTCACACTGCAGCCAGCAGCATGAGTTCAGCTGAGGCTGCAGAAGTCAAGAAATTCCCACTTGTTCTTAAGCAGAGAACGCGGGAGAAGCCCTCCTCTCACTAAGCTGGGCACCCAGGATTTTGGGTGCCCAGAAAAGGTATTTATGGTCAGTATATTAAGAAATAAACATCAGAATCAAGCTAAACTGGTCCTGTTTAGCTAGATTCTGATGTTTGTTTTTTAAAATCCCAGCATTTTTTTGTATTTTCCACATTTGTTAGTTTGTGGAAAAAATCAACAAGATGGCTGTTGGCACGGCACAAAAAATGATTGGTGCCCTGCCAAGCAAGTGGCACGAAACCAAAAAAACATTTGCAGCATCAAACTTCACTGCAGAACGTTATCTCAAAAACCCTACTGTGCATGCACAGTCGGAAACCACAAAATTTTAAAGCCTTATAACTCTGAAACCCTTTAATATTTTTTCACCAGACCTGTCAAAGGCAGTACGTTGGGACATGACACGTGTCCCCTGCAAGTCTGTGATAAAAATTTCATTCCATGTAGACTGTACAGGAGAGCAAAAAAAATAGACATTTACAAAAAATGATGTGGATTTCAGCAACAGAACCACACAAGCTGGTCTCACAAAACTTTCCACAGATCAAGACTTTATCTCCTATACACCACATGTAATATTTTAGCTCATTTTGTTAAACAGTGCCAAAAATATTAATGGGCAAAGTTAGGGGTTTAACTCTGAACACCCTACTCAACCCTAACTACAGGGAATACATGATGGGTTGCAGTGGAAGAACACAGTTACAGCATCTTCACTAGTGAGTGGTAAGACCCATAACTCATGAGTGGCGAAGTCACGACTGAGTTAGTTATAAAGGTCTTACCACTCATGTGTGGAGATAAATGTGTTATTCCACTGCAACCTATTATGTGTCTGATATATTCCACACCATTTATAATGTTTTTACTGGTGTATTACCTTATTTTATCTTAGAACTGCCTTTCTTTCCAATGTAAACTCTCTAGGCCTGATTCTCAAAGCTTTTCGGGCATTGCAAGGGCTTGCATCCCAAATATTGTTATCCCTCTGTACAGACAGCTGGTGAGATCCCATCTGAAGTACTGCATGCAGTTCTGGAGACCCAAACTCCACAGACATAAACAGGATGGAGGCAGTCCAGAGGAGGGCAACTAAAATGGTGCAGGGTCTGCACCAGAAGACATATGAACAGAGACTTAAGGAGCTTAATATGTATAGCCTCGATGTTAAAGTGCCCCTTGCACCCAACGATGCCCCAGAAGTGATTCACAAAGGCAGCCTGCATGTACCACAAGCTGCAAGCACCAAACAGGGCTTGCAGTGCCTGTGCGCTACAAAAAAGGCTGCAGCAAGGTGCTAGGAGCTTGCAGCAGATAAAGGCTGCTAAGGAGAGAACTAGTGACACCACTAACTACCCTTTTTAACAAATCATGGGATGTGTGGTACCTGAGGATTGGAGGAGGGAAGATGTGATTCCTCTTCTCAAAAGTGGGAGCAAGGCAGAGGCAGGAAACTACAGACCTGTTAGTTTAACCTTAGCGGTAGGGAAAATGAAGGAATCACTACTGAAAGAAAGAACTGTTGAGTATCTAGAGGCCAGCAGGGTACAGGACCCAAGGCTGCATGGATTCTCAGTGGGAAGGTCATGTCAGACTAATCTAGTAGAGTTCTTTGTCTGGGTAGCCAAAGTAGCAGACCAGGGAGGGGCTGTAGATATAGCCTAGCTAGACTTTAGCAAGGCATTTGACACAGTCCCACACAAAAAGATTAATAAACAAGTTAGCCACTCTGGGAGTGGGTCCCAGGGTGATAGCCTGGGTAACAAACTGGCTGACCAACAGGATGCAGATGCCAGTGGGGTACCGCAGGGTTCAGTACTGGGACTGATCCTCTTTAATGTCTTTATAGGAGACATTGTAGAGGGGCCAGAAGGAAAAGTATGCCTCTTTGCAGATGATACAAAAATCTGCAACAGGGTTGATACACAAAGGGGGTATGGAAAGGATGAAAAGGGACTTGGCAAGGTTGGAGGAATGGTCAAAAATATGGACGTTTAGATTCAATGCTAAAAAGTGCAAAGTAATGCACCTGGGAAACAAAATGGGGGGCAGTACTAACAACAGCAAAAATGGAGAGGGACCTCAGGGCAGTCATATGAGATTACCTTAAGGTAGGCAGGCAATGTGAGAAGGCAGTAAGGAGGGCTAGAGGGATACTGGGATGCAGAAGGAGAGGCATCACCAGTAGAAAACAGGAAGTTGTTATCCCTCTGTACAGACAGTTGGCGAGACCCCATTTAGAGGTCTGTGTGCAGTTCTGAAGACCCCATCTCTGCAAGGACATAGTCAGGATGGAGGCAGTCCAGAAGAGGGCAACTAAAATGATGTAGGGTCTGCACCAGAACCATATGAGGAGAGACTTAAAGAGCTTAATATGTACACCCTTGAGGAAAGAAGGGAGAGGGGGGGGGACACGATAAAAGCTTTCAAGTACCTCAAGGGACTCAACAAAGTCCGTCCAAGATGGCAGTGTCTTTGAGAGAAAGAAATGTGCAAGAACAAGGGGGCACAGTTTGAAGATAGAAGGGGGACAGCTCAGGGGCAATGTCAGAAAGTAATTTTTCACAAAGATGGTGGTGAACGCATGGAATTGCCTTCCTTAGGAGGTCTTGGGGTCACAAACTATGGAGGAATTCAAGATTACATAAGACAGACATAAGGCAATTACAGAGAAAGGTAGGAGGAAGTAGGCTGTTGGTTAACTAGAATCTGCAACTTATCCAATACGTAGGGAATGGGCAGACTAGGTGGGCCAAGTGGTCCTTATCTGCCATCAAAGTCTATGTTTCTGCGCTTCAATGCTTCACAAATGGTATTCACTAAACTCACCCAAAGGGCAAATTTCTAAATACCCTTAGACTAGCCCGGGCAGGTCTAAGGATACTTAAAAATTCGCCCTCTGGGTGAGTTGAGCAAATTGGAAATGTGTTGTGGTCCTGCACCCCAGCCCTAATCTCCCATTAGAACAATAAAACTATCCCTGGTAATCAAGTGACCCCCCCCAGCCCAGATGACCCGTTACAAATATAATAATAACCCTGGCAGTCTAGCTCCCCAGTCCTAATCTCCCATTGTAATACATAGTACTGTGTAATAATATTATTATAATTGAAACTCAGTGAGTTTGACATCCACGGCTGAGGAGATCATGGAGAAACTGCTCAGGAGCAGAATAAACAACTACCTGGAAGAAAAAGGACTTTGGGACCTGGCACAGCATGAGTTCACGGAGGGCAGATCCTGTCAAACAAACTTAACAGAGTTTTTTGACTGGGTCACCAGGGTGGTGGATAAGGGAGGCTCAGTAAATGTGGCTTACCTTGATTTCTGAAAAGCTTTCGACTTGGTGCCACACAAGAGGCTCTTATACAAAATGGCCTGCTTGGGGCTGGGAGAGGGGGACATACAGTGGGTGGGTAACTGGTTGGAGGGAAGAACACAAAGAGTACTGGTTAACGGGGTGCATGCAGAGGAGTCAGTGTTCATTAGTGGGGTTCTTCTGGGGTCAGTACTGGGACCTCTTCAGTTTAAAATCTTCATAAAGGATATTGCAGAGTTTTTCTGTTTTTTGTTGTTGATTCTGTTTCTGTCCTCCCCGACCGGAACTCTCTCAGGCTGCTTCACTTGCTGAAGCCACTCTACCACCTGCTGTGTTCTCACCATCTTCAGAGATGTTACAATTCCCCAGGGACATGGGGGGGCTACAGCCCCAGGGAGATTGAAGGGGCAGTGGTGGAGAACCAGCATTGGGCATGTGGTGGCAGTGGCACTGGAGGAGCCGTCACCTATCTGGCGGTAGGGGCTTTTTCCCCATAGTGTGTCCTCCCCCGCTCCCTCCCTCCTTGTGTGGTGCAGGTCCCGAGCGGTGCACATCAACCCTGCCGACATCAGGCCACGCTGATTACGTGCAGACTAGTGCATGGCAGCGCCCCTGGTCTCCACCAGGGGCTGCTGGTGCACCAGACACCCCAGGACCCTCCCCCTGGGATAGAAGAGCAGCCCAGCAGGTGCTCAATCTGATCCTGCCCCTGCTGACCCCCGGCACCTGAGCTTGCTAATGAACCTGGGCTGCCAGCATGACCATGGTGTGGCGTCCAGCGCCTCAGCGTTCTGCACCACCGGGCCAATAGTGGTGGTTCTTGAGGGGAAGATAAGTCCTTTGGCAGATGACACAAAGGTCTGCAATAGAGTGGACACATCAGAGGAGGTGAAGAGGATGTGAAGGGATCTGGTGAGGCTTGAGGAATGGTCCAAGGAATGGCAATTGTCATTCAACATGACAAAGTGTAAGATCATGCACTTAGGCAGTAAAAAAAGGGATGGCAGAGTACTTGCTGGGAGGTACAGTAGTTCCCTGCAGGTAACTGAAGATGAGAGGGACTTAGGCATCATCATTTCACATGATCTGAAGGTAGGAAAGCAGTGTGAGGGCAGTGGCAAGAGCAAGCAGAATGCTGGGTTGCATAGGGAGGCGGATCTCAAGCAGAAAGAGGGAGGTCATAGTACCCTGTTACACACAGTTGGTCAGGCCATACCTGGAATATGGGGTTCAGTGCTGGAGGCCCTACCTCAGGAAAGATGTGGAGAGGATAGACCGAGTGCAGAAGAGGGTGACAATGATGGTGAGGGGCCTAGAGCACTTATCATATGAGGGGAGACCGAATTATTTGAGCATGTACTCCTTGGAGCAAAGAAGGGAGAGGGAGACATGATCGAGACTTTTAAATACTTCTGGGGTATAAATAAGGTGCCTGTGAAGAACCTTTTCTATTTGAAAGAGAGACCTAGGGCAAGGGGTCATAAATATCAGATCAATAGGGGGGAATTTAAGGGTAACTTTAGGAAGATTTTCTTCACTGAGAGGGTGGTGCACAACTGGAATGAGTTGCCAATGGAGGTAGTGGAGGAAATGACAGTGGGGGGTTCAAGAGGGCCTAGGATAAACA
This sequence comes from Neoceratodus forsteri, assembly GCA_016271365.2. Lineage (NCBI taxonomy): Eukaryota > Metazoa > Chordata > Ceratodontiformes > Ceratodontidae > Neoceratodus > Neoceratodus forsteri. The sequence continues at coordinate 1,408,591,330 of CM028132.1, forward strand.
CAGGGGACTGCTGAAACAGGGGGACTACATAAAAAGCCTAGGTGAATCCTAAGCACTCTGGGTAGACTTGGTGGGCCTGGCGGTCCTTTTCTGCAGTCATATTCCTATGTTCCTATATGCTCTGGTGGTCCGGGGATGCCCCATTACTGATCTACCACTGGCAGTATCCTGGTGGTCTAGTGGACCCACCCATCCATCACCACACAGTGCCCTACTGCCCTGCTCCCCCAACCCATAAGCGAGGTGGTGACTGGCACAACCCACCACTCATCACCATGGCCAGCCACTGACTGAGCTCTGCCTGAGTGCGCGCTGCATTCAGTACATGCTCAGTGATTGACAGCCACAGGGTTGTCGCAAAAAGAGGGACTTTGCTACCGAGACCCAGCCCAACAGAGAATCGGGTGCAGGGTCCCTGGCACACCAGGCAGTGGTGCAAGCTAGTGTTTGCCACAGCTTGTGCCGATCTAAGCCCTTTTGAGAATAGAGCCCTCTATCTGGCCTTTTGTTCTCTGTGTTCTATTTCCAGATTCTAAGTGGAAATAACATATTCTAAGTTAAATAAATTGTGTTCCAAGTTAAACAAGCATTTGTCAATGCCGAATGTTGATTGCGTTGGTCTGTTGAGCTCGCGCAGTGGGCCTCTGTCAGTGGCTCAGTCTGTTTGTCCCAGTGTTGCAGGCTACTCTTTTGTACTGGGCTGGTTCTGCCGAGGAAGGAATATGCAGCTGTCCTGAGAGAGCTCCATTGAGGTGGCTCACTCCCCCTTCGTCACTCACTCATTCTGTGTCTCCTGGCGCTGCAGGCTGCCCTTTTGTCCTGGGCTCCTGCCTATGTTGGTGGATTTTTCTACCCATAAAGAAATCCACAGCTGTCCCGGCAGAAGTCCGTTTAGGTCACTCAGTCTGCCTGTCTCACTCACTCATTCCGGTTCTCCTGGCGCTGCAGGCTGCCCTTTTGTACTGGGCTCCTGCCTCTGTTGGCACCTCTTTCTGCCCACAAAGAAATCTACAGCAGTCCTGACAAAGCTCCGTTGAGCTCACTCACACCCCTTCTCCCACTCGCTCATTTTGTTCTGCTGGCGCTGCAGGCTGTCCTTTTCTACTGGGCTACTGCCTGCGTTGCTGCCTTCTTATGCCCTTAAAGAAATTTGTAGCAGTTACAATACAGCTTTGTTGAGCTCACTCACTCTCTCATTCTGGTTTTCCTGCCACTGCAGGCTGCCCTTTTGTACTGGGCCCCTGCATGCATTGCTGCCTTTTTCTGCCCACAAACAAATCTGCAGCAGTCCCAACAAAGCCCCGTTGAGCTCATTGACTCCTCCTCCCTCACTCGCTCATTCTGTGTCTCCTGGCGCTGCAGGCTGCCCTTTTGTACTGGGCTCCTGCCTGCATTGGTGTTTTTTTCTGGCCAGAAAGAAATCTGAAGCAGTCCTGACACAGCTCCACTGAGCTCGCTCACTGCCCATCTGTCACTCTTGCATTCCATTTCTGCCAGCGCTGCAAGCTGGCCTTTTGTACTGGGCTTCTGCCTGCGTTGCCGCATTTTCTGCCCACAAAGAAATCTGCAGCAGTCACACGAGCCCCGTTGAGCTCACTCACTACCGCTCTGTCACTCGCTCGTTCTGTTTCTCTTGGCGCCGCAGACTGCGCTTTTGCATGGAGCTCCTGGCTGTGTTGGCAACTTTGTCTGTCCACAAAGAAATCCGCAGCTGTCCCGACAGAGCTCTCATCGCTCATTCTGTTTGTCCTGGCTTCAAGCTGCCCTTTTGTATAGGGCTCCTGCCTTCATTGGTGCCTTTTTCTGCCCATAAAGAAACCCAGCAGCTCTGACAGAGCTCCGTTAAGCTCACTAAGTCCCCTTGTCTCACTCGCTCATACAGTTTCTCCCACTGCTGCAGGCTGGCCTTTTGTACTGGGCCCCTCTGCCTGTATAGATGCCTTTTTCTGCCCACAAAGAAATTTGCAGCAGTCCTGACAGCGCTTCGGTGAGTCCGCACACTCCCACTCCCTCACTCGCTCTCTTGTTCTGTTTCTCCCAGTGCTGCAGGCTGCCCTTTTGTTCTGGGCTCTTGTGTTGGGGCCTTTGTCTGCCACAAACAAATCTGCAGCAGTCCTGACAGAGCTCAGTTGAGCTCTGTCACTCCCCCCTCTCACTCGGTCGATCTTAATCTGTCCCAAATACTGATTTCCCAGAGTGACCGTGTTATTGTCCGCAGGAGTGTAAAAACATATTGTAGCCAGGATGTGAAAAATGACAACTGTAGTGTTCATAAGGAGTTGAAAAATGCCACTGTTGAAAATGTGGCGTGACAGTATTACAAATTTGCGAAGTTACAAGGGTGCATAGAAACAGTTCAACGCATGCTTGTAACACAGTCATGCTACGGAGTTTCGTCACCAAATTTTCAACATAGGGATTTTAGGACCTCTGCTCAGGAACAGTGCCACTGTCATTTTCTTAATCTGTCCTGACCCCTGATTTCCCTCAGTGACCATGTTATTCTGCACGGGAACTGTGAAAATACATTTCGGTCAGGATTTGAAAATGACAGCTGTACTGCTTATAAGGAGGTGTGAAAAAATGGCACTGTTGGAAATGTGGTGTGACAATATTACAAATCTGCAAAGTTACAAGGGTGCGTGGAAAGTGCACAATGCACACTTGTAGCACAGTCAATTGATGGGCTATTGCCACCAAACTTTCCACATAGGCATTTTAGGACCTCTGCTCATGAACAGTACCATTGTCATTTTCTTAATCTGTCCTGAACAGTAATTTCCCACAGCGACCGCTCTATTCTGCGCTGGAAGTGTGAAAACACATTTTGGCCAGGATGGGAAAAATAGCAGCTGTACTGTTCATAAGTAGGTCTGAGAAAATGGCAATGTTGCAAATCTGGAGTGAAAATATTAGAAATTTGCGAAGTTACGAGCGTGCCTGCCAACTGCTCAATGCACGCTCATAACACAGTCATTTTATGGAGCATTGTTACCAAATTTTCAACATAGGCATTTTAGGACCTCTACTTATGAACAGTGTCACTGTCATTTTCTTAATCTGTCCTAAACACTGATTTCCCACAGTGACTGCGCTATTCTGCGCTGGAAGTGCGAAAACACATTTTGGCCAGGATGTCAACAATGACATCTGTACTGCTCACAAGGAGGTGTGACAAAATGCCAATGTTGAAAATCTGGCATGAAAATATTGTAAATTCGCGAAGTTATGAGCATACGTAGCAACTGCGCAACGTACGCTCGTAAAACAGTCATTTTTTGGATTTTTTCCACCAAATTTGCAACATAGGCTTTTTGAGAGCCCACCTCATGAACACTGGCACTGTCAGTTTGTTAATCAGCCCCAAAGGGTGATTCCGCACAGTGACCGCAAAACCACCTTTCGCGGCCGATTAACACCATGACAGTTCAAGAGTTCATGAGGAGGGGTCCCAAAAATCCCATGTTGAAAATTTGGTGAAAAAATTCCCAAAAATGCCTGAGATATGCACTAAAGTTGAAAAAACCCTATTCATTGCATTATACAGCTTACCCGGCATTCCTCAGTTCGCGGTCAACTTTGAAGAGTGCAGACGTGTTCCCAGTCCAGCGAAGATAGTCGCACCAAGCTCTGGAGGTAAGTATGGGTGAGGGTGGGTGTGGGGAGGCTGGCTGCGCCGTGGGTGGGTGCGGGTTGTGAGAAGGGGTGAGGGGAGACTACGAGGGACCATTTCCTTTCTTTCAGGTACAAGAAAACGTTGCAGGACGCTTTCAACATTTCAGGGGCATGGGGCACACTGGGCTGGGCTCCCAGCATGCCACCGGAGTCTGGAGGGGGACAGCTGTAGCCGATGGGGGATTGGGCACCCCCGTCGGCAAACAATAAAAGGGGGGGATTTCTTTCTGCCGACGGGGATTGGGCACCCCCCCGTCAGCAAACAACAAAAGGGGGGGATTTATTTCTGCCGACGGGGATTGGGCACCCTGTCGGCACACAATTAAATGAGGGGGGTACATTATGCCGATGGGGAGTGGGCTCCCCTGTCGGCAAATAAACATTGGGGGTGTACATATTGCTTGTGAACATGGTGGCAAGCCACCGCCATGTTCACAAACAATAGCACTGATCCTACATCCTGCCCTGCAATGACAGGTCACTCCCTCATTGCAGCGGATGGCTGATGCTGCAATGATGAGGGGCCCCTGATTGCAGCGGCTGATTTTTTTGAAAGTTGTGGTATGCTGTCTGAACTAGTGTCAGCAGCAGCGTGCCACGGCATTGGGGGATGGGGACAAGCCTTTGCAGGCTGTGGGGGCATTGGGCACAACAGTGCAACGCCTTCACAGCCTGCTTCTGCAGAAACCTGCCGCAACATGTTTCTTGCACATGCGCGCAATCAACATAATAAATGGTGTTCTAAGTGAAAATAAATATTTTTCACATAATAACATGATTTGTTTACACAATTCATTCGTTTGTGTGTGTATATATATATATATATATATATATATATATATACATATATATTTTAGCACATCATACACTGTATGGCGAAATCTTAGATAACCTGTTTTTGTCCCAGCCCTTTGCCATTTGACTTACTGTATCCACTCCACCAAACAGCAGTTCACCCATGCTCCCATAAACCTCTTTCAATGTCAGCTTTCCACTGGACAGCATAAATGTCAGGTACTCTCCGTCCACCTCTTCCCCTCGATCCAGCAGAGTCTGAATGTTCTCCATCTTTCTATCAACGAGCTTCTTTCCTAAAGATGTTTAAAACAACGTACATTTTAATATGCACAATCCCATACAGCAGAACTTTGATGTGGTATAGAATAAGTGTCTGTGTAGTAAATGTTTTTATTGTATATTTAGCTTTTGCCAGGTAGGTCACACTGAGCTATAAACTGGTTATTCACAGGTGCGTCCTGGGGGGGGGGGGTGCATGGGAGATGCTGTAATTACAGCAATAATTTATAAAGTTCAAATAGATAAAATCCTTAGTAAAGCAATAGACAACAAGCAACAATTATAAAACAGATGTGCAAAACAGCAGTATGTAATATCATTAGTAAGTGGTGTAAGGTAGTGCACTTGCCCCTCTGGCACAAGTATAATATCTAGTGTTGGCCCTGAAGTGCATGCAATGGGTGAGTGTGGTGCCCTCCTGATGGTACCATACTTCAAGTGAGATGTTACACCAGGTCCCTTTCACTCATCTCTGTTGGTTATCTAGCCAGCAGACAAAGATCCAGTAGCACTTATTGCAAAAACAATATTCTGACAAGTTTAAATATCCTATTTCACAATTAAAAATCTTGATTAAGAAATCCAAAGATATTGTCCTTTCTTTGTTCTTAATCCTTAAGAAAAATAGTTTAACTTCAAAGTTTGACATCTTGCTTTAGCTAGTTAAGAAAAATAAATCATGGTAAGCACTGTTTCATTTTTTCATCTGATTAAAAATATTATTTTATAGCTTAATGTCATCATGCTAAAATACTAGTTTTCAGAGTTTTAGGTTTTTATTAAATCAGTTTAAAGAATTAATAAGCAGCAAGCTTGTTTCCTATTTTCCAAGGAGGCTTATAAAATTCAGTTCATTTTGGTGTGTTTTTAACTGAACCTTACCATTATTCACGTTATGTTTGGCTAGGTTCGTTATGCCTTACTATACACTATGCACCTCATTTATTTTCATTGTTGCCATCATCATCATCCACACACACACACCCTGTGATGGCGTCTTTGAGATCAGGACCTGAAGCATCCTGAATCAAGATGCTCAATTTTCAAAGCCCCAAGAATGCTGCAAACTCCTGGGATCATTTGGCACATTCAGCTTGTGTCATTCCCCCAGCCTGCGATTGGGATTTTCACTCCAGATGTGAGATGCTGCAAGTTAGACCAGCATTTCTCTGGGCTAACTTGTTCCATTTGGGGGTCCTTTTTATGGGGTGTGTGCCAAATGTTTGTCGCAAGTTGCCATAAACTGAGGAAACTATTGCAGTAGCACTCAGCAATAGAAAATTGGGCACAGTTGCAGCAAAGGAGTTTGGCACAGCTACACTAAAAATGGCTTTAATGCAGGGCTTGACACAAGTCCTGTGTCAGCCTTTGAAAATCAAGCCTATGCTGTTGAATTTTTTGCTATGTGTTTGCAACATAATCTGTTCTTTTCTTTTACTTTTAACACTGCAAAAAATGATATATAGACAAAACAATGGGGTTTGCCAATAAAAGGCAGGCCAGGTTGTCCTATGTCCCCAGCCAGGAAGGAACTGTAGCTGGGGGATGACATCACATGGGGTGGGGACAAGGTAATGTGACTGGGCAGGCAGACTTGTTGGCTATTGGCTGGGGGGCGGAGACACCAGGCATCCTGATTGGGGTCCTAGGGGACTATATCAGGGCTGGACACCTTCTGCCAGCCCTCTTTTTGCTGGGTAATTTCATACTGAAGCTCAGCACATTCGTTGGCAAGGTAAGGACACCAAGAGGCCTTCAGGCCTCTCAGGCCACATAGTCTTGTGGTGCCTAGCTGGTTATTTGTAATTGATAGTCATTTTAGCCCATTGAGGTAAGAGATTGTTTTAAAAGAAAAGGAAAAAGGAATGTATAAAAAGAATAGACAAAGTAGTAGAGAGGAAAGTGAGATGTGATGTTCCTAGCTCGCTGCATATTGTATTTGTTTGGAATGGCTGCTCGCTGTAGCAGTATGAAGTGAGGGAGGGATTAGTGCATAAAAGAAAATAAGATAAGCAAGGAGTATCCTGTGATAGCTGCGGAAGACATGGAGAGGGCCCTAGGTCAGGGATTCAGGCTGTAGTGGCTGCGCTTAAGTCTTGTTTTCTTATTTTGTGTAGATCTCTCAGGCCAGGTGACCGATAGTGCGCATCGGGCCTAACGAGGTGGTGTTACTCACTTTTGGGGGATGCAGTGAGCGAGTGTTGTACAGTTGAAAGAAGAAGTAAAGGCCTACCCAGCCATGCATGGCATGGAGGCGGCCATGGCTTGTGGACTGAGGAGGTGGAAGACTAGGTTTGCTGGCCAAGGCAACTAGCTTCACCTGAGCTCTTTTCTTCTAGGTTGCTTGAAAGAACACAGCAAAGAACCTTACCAGAGCAAGAAAAAAGATTAAGGCTTCTTTTGGCTAGGCAGATTTACTGTGTGTTGTTATTTTTATTTTGTACTCACAGGGATTGTTACTGTTTGTTGCTAACATTTTATTGCTTTATTTTTATCTGATTCAAATTGTTGTTGCAGGGTATACCTTCTGCTGCATTATTACAGGGTGTGCCTGCAGGTGTGTGCTTACAGATTATTGCTGTAATATTCTGATTCAAATTGTCTTTTGCATGGTATAGCTTCTGTTACTGCTTTATTTTTCTCTGTAGCAAAGTGTTTCTTAAAGGGTATATCTTCTGTGAAATTATTACAGACGGTGCTTTACAGGTTTTACAGTTTTATCTATCATTAAGATAAGCTTTCAGGGCTACTGCATTTGTTGCTGGCTGAATGTTTCTGCTCTTACCTCCTTGTTTCTTTCGTCCATGGTTCTTCTTTTTCGCAAGGGAAAGACCCAGCCACCCACCCCCATCCCCAGCCACCGCACACTACACTCCTTTTATAGGGTAGCACAGTCGTGACATTTCCTGTAGCAAAGCAGGAAGGGGCGGGTCAGAGGGGTATCCACACAGTGACTTCATTTACAGGGGCACTAGTAATTTAACTTGTTATAACAAGTTATACAAAAACAAACAAAACACAAAATCAAACTTTTGCTTTCATTGTCTTTCTTCTAGTTACTCTGACCAGGTTATAAACCCAGAAACTTATCTGGGATGGATATCATTAATTGCAGGTACTGCATAAAACTTTTCAGAAGGGCAGTTTTACAGGATTTAGGACACTGTTCTACATGCTGGGCCATTGGAGATCTAAGGGCTCAGCTCCAGGCGGCATGGGCAGAGATTGCGCACCTCAAAATGCATATTCAAGAGGAAATATATTATAACAACTGCCAGCCATTTCCCCAACATCCAACAGAAGCACCTTGACTGCAGAGGGTAGTTGGTCTTGGAGGTTGGCAGGTGGTTAGGAGGGGCAAATTGGGTGCCCCATCACTCAGTGCTCTCCAACATATCACCTCCACAAACCATATAAAAACTACAAACAGGTACCTGCCTCTATCTCCGAAATCAAACAAAGGGGCAGAGGACACTGCAGCACAGGTGCTAGCACAACAAATCTTGCATAAAAAAAGGAACCAAAACAAAAAAAGCAAAAAGGAAACCCAAAAAACTTCTGATCATAGGAAACTCCATGATTCAGGGAGTTGATACATATTTCCAGCCAGGGGTAATGGTCAGATGTCTCCCAGGTACATCAACGTGGAGAGACACTGACCACATTGCTAAAATTGTTCAGGAAGCAGGAGAAAACATTGACGTCCTCATATGCATAGGGACTAATGATCTTGCCAGCTGGTCAGTTGTGGAGACCAGGGAACACCTGACCAGGCTGGGTGATAAAATATCATCCATTTCATCCATTTCATCCGGCGTCTCCTTCTCTGAGATCCTGCCAGTCTAGAAGGCGGGAGATGGACAGAAGGTCAGAGAAGGGGAGATAGGGGAGCTAAACATGTGGCTCAAGGGCTGGTGCCAGGAAAACGGACACAAATTTGTAGGGAACTGGCAACAGTTTTGGGAGCAAAAGTTTTTTTAAATTTGATGGACTGCATCTGACTACGGAGGGATGCACTGGGACAGAAGTTTGATGTCTTTGCAGAATATTTAAACTAGCAAATGGGGAGAGAGGTACAGCACCCCATACGTCGAATGGGAAGAACACCCCTCCCCCCTCAGCTAGTGGTCAAACAGGAGTTCAGCATGTTTATAGGTCATTTGCATCACCAGTTAAGGAAAAAGGTCCAGCTGCCCATACGACGCACAGGGGAAATGCCAGACCTCACCTAACAACTAACACACCAAAATCTGGCCAGTGGAAAATCATGTACACAAATGATCGCAGTCTGGGAAACAAGATCCCAGACCCGCAGGCAATAATGATAGAGGCTAAACTGGACATAGTAGCCATTAGCGAGACATGATTTACCAGTAACCACACTTGAGAGACTTCAGTACCTGGCTATGTACTGTTCAGAAAAGTGCAAAGGGGGGTGGAGGCCTTTATGTCAATGAAAATATCAAAGCTATAGAAATTCAGAATACACACAAGGAGCCAGAAGAACTCTGGGTCTTCCTGGAAATAGGAAATGGGACAGCCATACAAACCGGGGTTGTGTACAGGCCTCCAGACCAGGGGGAGGACACAGACACATTACTGTTAGAAGATATACAAAACATGACAGCTAAAGGAGAGGTTCTGATAATGGGAGACTTCAACATACCAAATACAGATTGGTTAATACCAGCAGGAACATCTGCCAGAACTAGACACATGGTGGATTCCCTGCAGGGGGAGGGTCTCAAACAACTGGTACAACAACCCACAAGAGACAGGGCTATCCTAGATCTAGTACTGACTAACGGGGAAAGGATCACAGATCTCCAGGTAGAAGGTCACCAAGGGGCTAGTGACCATCACCTGGTATGGTTCAATTTGGCCACTAGAACTAAGTCATCCCATTCCAAGGCACAAATATGGTACTTCAGAGGAGCTGACTTTGATGAGATGGCCAACAGAGTTAAGCTAGCCCTGGCAAGAAGAAATACAGGTGAGGGGGTACAGGCAAAGTGGGCAAGCATTAAGGATGCAATACTTGAATCAGCATCCCATTGTGTTAGAGAGAAAAGGAAGTGCAAAAGAAGAAGGAAACCACTTTGGTACTCAAAAACAGTAGCAGGAAAGGTCAGATCCAAAAGGCTGGCCTTCATGAAATATAAGGGAACGCAGCAGGATGAAGATAGAGAAGCATACCAAACTTCCCTAAGGGAAGCAGGGAATGCAGTAAGGCAGACAAAGGTCCAAAGCGAGGAAACACTAGCACAAACAGTAAAAGAAGGTGACAAGACTTTCTATAGATACATTAGTGAAAGGAGAAAGTCCAGAGGGGGTATGCTAATATCAAAGGGGATAATGGGACATATGAGGAGGAGGACCATGTAAAAGCATCTATCCTAAATAGATACTTCTGCTCAGTATTTACTGAGGAGAAGGTAGGGCAGGGCCCACAACTCATCACAATGGACACAGGGGGGAGTAAGGTGTGCACTAGTCCCTTCACAAAAGCAAGGGTCCTACAAGAGCTCAATAAGCTCAGGGTGGACAAGGCAATGGGACCTGATGGCAAACATCCCAGGCTACTAAAGGAGCTAAGGGTAGTACTAGCAGAGCCATTATCAGAACTGTTTAGTGAGTCTCTGAGCACAGGGGATGTCCCAGAAGACTGGAGAAGGGCTCATGTGATCCCGCTCCACAAGAGTGGTAGAAGGGAGGAGGCAAGGAACTACAGACCAGTCAGTCTTACCTCAGTAGTGGGCAAGATTATGGAGGCACTCCTTAAGGAAAGGATAGTCCAACAAATGGAATCCATAGAAGCACAGGATCCAAGACAGCATGTGTTTACAAAAGGAAGGTCCTGTCAAACTAATCTCAGATTTCTTTGACTTGGTAACCAGAGTGGTGGACCAAGGGGGAGCAGTTGATGTCACCTACCTTGACTTCAGCAAAGCTTTCGATACAGTTCCACATAGAAGATTGATTAATAAGCTGGGTAGGCTCGGGGTGGGTCAGAAGTTGGTCAACTGGGTGGCAAACTGGTTGATGGGCAGAAAACAGAGAGGGGTGGTAAACGGTATACAGTCAGAAGAGATGCAAGTCACAAGTGAGGTACCTCGGCGATCAGTCCTGGGGCCAGTCCTCTTCAATATCTTCATCAGTGACTTGCAGATGGACTGGAGGGTAAAGTCTGTCTGTTTGCAGATGACACCAAGATCTGCAACAAGGTAGATGATCCAGGCAGGGGTGGGCAGAATTAGAAGAGATCTGGATGAACTAGCAAAATGGTCGGAAGAGTAGCAACTGGAGTTTACAGAAAAGTGCAAGATCATGCACATAGGGAAGAAACCATGAAGCCACTTATAGGCTGGGAGGGAGTTGCTGACAGTCTAGCGGAAGAAAGAGACTTGGGCATCATCATCACCGATGACATGAAATCATCAAGCAGACCACTAAAGCAGTAGATAAGGCTAGGGGATGTTGGGGTGTATCAGTAGGTATCACAAGTCAGAAGAGGGTAATAATCCTCTTTACAAGTCACACAGTTAGGCCCCATCTGGATTACTGCATGCAGTACTGGAGGCCACACCTTAACAAGGACATTAACCAAATTGAGGCAGTCCAAGAAGGGCAATCAAAATGGTTGCAGGGACTGCATCAGAAAACATATGAGAACAGATTAATGGAGCTCAATATATACAATAGAGCAAAGGAGGAGAGAGGTGATATGATCGAAACATCCAAACACCTTAAGGGCATTAACAAGGTGAAAGAGTCTAACATGTTTCAATATAAGAAAAATAGCAGGACAAGAGGACACAGCATGAGTAAAGGGAGGCTGATTAAGGGGTAATGTGAGGAAGTTCTTTTTTCACAGAAAGGGTGGTGGATGCATGGAACGGCCTACCTCAGGAACTGGTGATATGAGTAGAGTACAGGGCTTCAAACAGGCATGGGATAGGAATAAGGGAGCAATACAGATGAGTATGAATAGATAGGCCATTGACAGAGCAAAGGCCAATGGGACATTCATAACTTAGAAAAAGAAATGGGCAGACTGGATGGGCCTTGCAGTCCTTATCTGCCGTCAACTTCTATGTTTCTGTGTTTCAGGGTGTTGTACCGGGCTTTAGCTCTGGTTTTTATTAAGGGGGGGCAGGACTCTCGGACCAAGAGGCCAACAGTATGCAGGGAAGTATGGTGTGGTGCCTCTCCCTTTGAGCGGTCAGGAGTGGGTTATTGCTCAGGTTGAAGGCAGGGTGAGTATGTGGACATCTTCGGACTGGTGGACAAGGACACTGCTGACGTCCTGTGAGGGTGCATAGAAGGGGGGCAGAAGGCCAGCGAACACTGCCTACATTTTTACAGAAAGAATAAAAAAAAAAAAAAGAGGACGACAGTTACGGTTTTGGTACTAAATCCATGGGGTCATGCTGTGGAGGGGGGATGGATGTGGGTTCAGGGGTGATGCAGCTGTCATCAAAGCCCTTCACAGGTGGGCAGTTTTAGAGGAAAACATCAGCGGGGCCACGTCCAGCATGGAGTGGATGATAGTGGGCCTGGAAGGCGGGCCCTGTTGCAAGAAGCGGCTGCCTGGTGAGGCATAGGCTGGTGGCAGAAAGGCCTTGTGGCTTTAGGCCTACAGGGAAGGCCAAGAGGCTGGCATCCAGTCGAAGAACATCTGACCCTGCGCACAGCATGGTTGTTGGGACAAGGGTGCACCTCAGCAAGGCCACAGATGCTGGGCCAGCTGGCCAGGGCTGGGAAACATGGTCTCGAGCCTGGGGGAGGGCTACGGTGGGTCAGCGGGCTGGCACCTCTCTCGGCTGGTGGTAGTGTACGAGGAGGTGGGGGCTCAAAGTGAGGCCTAGTGGATGGCTGCACGAGGGGTGGCCTGGGTTGAGAAGCAGCTGCCACGAGAGGGGCGGTGCTGTGGCTTCGGTGAGAGAGAGAGAGAGGAGGCTGGGAGCAATGGCACCCCCATGGTGGAGGAAGCAAGCAGTAGGTGATTGCTGAAGGTGTGCGTTGCACACCAGTGGAGTAAAAGCATGTGGAGCCTGGATCGGCAGCAGTGCCAGGCACAGCCACATGGGGGAACTGGACCATTGCAAGCAGGGCCAGAAAGGCATAAGGCGGGGAATGTGGGCCTCGTTGCACCTCCCCTCCAGCCAAAGGGAGGGATGATGGATAGGGCTGGGGAAGGGGCACATTGCCATAGGATCCTGAGCAAGTTACCTAACTGATGGGAGCCAACTGTGGCCGGATGCAGAGGAGAGTGGCAAAGGTGCAGCACTCATGATTTTCTTTTTCCACTCACAGTGAAAAGGCACCATAATGGCACCCTAACGAGCACCCATCTCCAGCAAAAAGATGATGCAGGAGGCAGCCATGCTGAAGAGGCAGATGACAGAATTGGTGGAGGTGGTCAAGCGGTGTGAGGCACAGGAAGCAGTGCAGAAGAAATGGAAGGACCAGGAGGATCGGACAGGCAAGGAGAGTGACTGGGAAGAGACGTCGGAAAGAGAGGCTGGATGCAGCGCCCACCCCTGCACCAATGCCTGCACCGGAGCCGGACAGGGAGAGACCAAATGGGGGTAAGAAGGATGTCGACATCACGGATGAAGGGGAATTAAAAGAGTACCTGGAGGGGCTGCTGGGTGACATGGGGGATGCCAGCATAGATAAACTGGAGAGGGCATTTCAAGCCATAAAAGGTAAAGGGGCCGGGGGTGACAAAGCAGGTTCAGGGAACAGGCTGGGAGGGAAGGAGCTATATGACGGGCTCCCGGGCTGCCCAGTGGGGGACCACGTACTGGTGTCGATCAAGGAGAAGATATGGGAGGGTGAGTATGTGGACATCTTTGGACTGGTGGACAAGGACACTGCCAGGAAATACGAGCAGAAGGAATCGGTGGGGAAGGCGGAAATGGCGGTGGCTTTAGCAGTGGTGGGGCATAAGGTGGAGGAGGCCATATACAAGGGTAAGACCATAGAGAATTGGCAAGGAGGATTCATCATTTACAGTGTCTTGCTGTTGGAGAAGCAACCAGAACTAGCCATTTCTTTGTTCCTTACATGTCCATAGTGTGGGACACGAACAAAGCCAAGGTGGGCTATGGGTGGTTGAAATACGATGAAGCTTCCCAAGAGAATTGTGGCAAAAGGGGATCTGAGATGGGATTGCACCCACTCAGAGCTATGGGATAGGTCCCTGTCAGCAGACAGGGGCCAGATCGGGGCCGACCAACCTAAGAGGACCCCACCCGCCCCAAGGGCCAATAATTACTGGGGTTTTAAAAAAGCTACCTGCACCTGGAGCAGTTGTAAGTTCAAGCACGTTTGTTCCTGATGCGGGGGTTCACACCCGGTATCCACTTGCAGACAAGGAGGCAAAAAAGGGGGGCAGGGCAGGAGACAGTTTCATGAGCAGCCCTTTTGGGGGGATGGAGGGGAGAGCAGGGTAGGGGTGGGGAGGACATAGCAGGGGTAGCTATAATTCCAACTATGGGTGGAATTAGTAGCCAGGAAGCAAGGGGGCAGTGTGGGCAGGCACTGGCCCACACTCCCATATCTGTCAAAATAGTGGAGGCTTGGACGGCAGAGTACCCCAATGGGAAAGGGTGGGCCCTGTTGAGGGAAGGTTTCAGGAAAGGATTCCCACTGGGTTTCCAAGGAACAAGGACGGGGATGAGGGCCAAGAATTTAGGGTCAGTGAAGGGGAAAGAGGGGGTTGTACGGGCCAAGATCAGGAAGGAGGTTGATGCTGGGCAGGTAGAGGGGCCCCTGGAGGCCCCTCCTTGTGATAACTTCCGGATGTTCCCATTAGGGGTAGTGCCTAAGAAGCAGGAGGGAGAGTTTTGCTTCATACATCACCTGTCCTACCCTGAGGGCTTGTCTATGAATGAGGGCATTCTGGACCACCTTTGGGCAGTGTCATATGCCTCACTGTAACAGGCCCTTATGTCGATCAGGGTGGTAGGGGGGGTGTGGGTGCCAAAAACAGACATAGAGTCAGCTTTTTGGCTCCTGCCAGTCAACTCGGTGGACTGGGACCTATTGGGCTTTCAGTTCAAGGGCAAGCTCTATTTCGACAAGGCAATGCCAATGGGCTGCTCGGTGTCGTGTTCCACTTTTGAGGCATTTAGCTCATGGGTGCAGTGGGTGTTCAGGGCCCAATATGGGCACAGAAGGGTGTTCCAATACCTGGACGACTTCCTCCTCATTGGCGAGTCGAAGGGGGAGGTGCACAAGATGTTACAGGATTTTAAGGAGATGTGCAAGCACATAGGAATTCCACTAGCACAAGAGAAAATGGAGGGCCCAGCCTGGAAACTAGAGTTTCTGTGGATAGAAGTGGACACAGTGCAGGGATACTTCCAGCTCCCAGGGGCCAAGGTAGCCCGGCTCCAGGGCCTGCTGGCTCAAGTGATGGGGCGGAGGAGGGTGCCGCTAATACAGGTACAGCAACTGCTGGGGCACCTTAATTTTGCATGTAACGCTATTAGCCTAGGCAGAGCATTCACTAGGAGGCTGGGCAGGGCCACAGGTAAGGCAAGACAGCCACATCACTGGGTGAGCATGTCTAAAGGAGTGCGGGAGGACTTTAAAGTGTTGGACAAGTTCCTGGACAACTATAATGGGGTGACGTTTTGGCAAGAGGACTGCGAGAGCAACTCAGATGTGGAGCTTTTCATGGATGCCTCGAGCTCCCTGGGAATGGGAGCATACTTCAAGTGTTGTGGCCAACGGCGCCACTGATTTTATGAGGTGTGCTCTGTGTCACCAACAGAATAGCATGCTGTCTATGACAGCACTGCGAAAAGCATGCCACTAACTTGAAATAATTTCACCACTGCAATGAGGGAGCAGCCCATCACTGCAGGGTGTGCATTGCCTGGTGTAACATTTCAATAAACATGGCGGTGGCTGTCACTGTTCGCCTCTCACAGCCCCACCTGAAAGACAACATTGGGGTGCCCAATCCCTATGTCAGTATGTCCCCTTCCCAGTTCATTTGCTGATGGGGGAGCACAATCCCCATCGGCATCATGTTTGACTATTTGTATGCTGAGGAGGGTGCCCAGTCCCCCTTGGCATCATGCACCACTCCAAACACAGAAACATTTTCTGTGCTGACAGGGGGCCCAGTCCCCATTGGCTGTAGTCCCCCTCCCCAAAAAACATAGGTGGCACACTGGGATCCCACCCCAGTGTACCAAACCAAACCTGTAAAAAAAAAAAAAACCACCTTCCCGCAATGTGTTTTTGGTTTTTTAACCTGTAAAAGAGAAAACGGTCTCTCATTGTCTCTGGTACCCCTCCCCCAACTGGCACCCGCCCTCTGCGCATCCCACCTCCTCACACCCCCCTTATCCCATACTTATCTCAGTAGCCTGGTGTGATGATCTTTGGTGGAGGGGGAACATGTCTGCCCTCTTGAAAGCAGACCGTGAACTGAAGAAATGCTGGTAAGTTGTATAATGGCATCAATTGGGGGGTTCAACTCAGGTGGATATCTTGCCCATTTTTGCAACGTTTGAATCCAAATTTTCAACATCGGCTTCTTGGGACCCCTACCTGATGAACTCAGTCACTGTCATGTTGTTATTCAGTCCCAAAAGGTGATTTCGCAGTCACTGTGTGGAATCATCTTTCAGGACCGATTAACAAAATGACAGTGTCACTGTTCATAAGGCGGCCTCCAAAAAAGCCTACAGTATGTTACAAATTTGGTGAAAAATTCCAAAAATGACTGTTATGAGCATGCGTTGCGTAATTTCCACACATGCTTGTAACTTCGAGAATTTTTAATATTTTCACTCCAGATTTTCAACATTGCTATTTCTGCACATCTGCTTATGAACAGTACAGCTGTCATTTTTTTATATCCTGCCCAAAATATGTTTTCACACATCAGGCACACAATTATTTATTTATTTAAAGGTTTTATCAAGAAGACATACTGAGCAGAACTTCTGCTCAATTTTAGATGTACCCTGGGAGGGGTAGAGGGATAACAGCACAGGTTACATATTTACATGTTGAGACAGAGTACAATATACACACACAGACATTGTTACAGTATTCACATACAGGTTACAATATACTCATAGACTTGTTACAATATTCACATACAAGGTAGTGTGCATTACTCTGGTAGGTTGTACAATGTATATGACAATAGGGTAAAGGTATGAAATAACTTAGTGTCGAGGCATATAACAGGGCAAAATGGAACATAAGCAGGCAGGCAGTTAGGCATTCAGAAACTCATTATAGGAAAAGGTCACTTTCAACCTGAAAAGAAGTATGCTTTTCAGAAAAGACCACGGGAGTTTCTTGATGCTTAGCAGCTCACTCCCTTAATGGAGAAAACACTTCAAAGAACTGAATATTGAGAGGGAGGTCTTTCCCTGAGCAGGATTCAAAGGGCACTTCCTGATGAAGCCTACTTGTTTGTAGGTGAAATGTCGAATATGGACCTCATGAAAAATGAATAAAACATATTAACAGAAGAAAATTTGTGCTGTCCACCATTATTTGTCGTGCCCCAGTTCATTCTCATTTTGGGAGACCTTATCTGGATTTCTTACTCACATTTGGGAGACAGCAGGACTCTAATCTGAAAAGTGCATTGCCTGTGGAGCATTCTGGTTTTCCAGAGACTATTTTCCAAAATGGAACATAGCCCAGATAGACCACCTTAGGTTAGGTAGTTCATTCTCCTTGAGTATTATACAGATGAGGCACACTGATGAGTCCTGGAAGGATGAAACACGTGCCTGTGTCTTCTGTTGGCACCCTTTGCAGACTGTGTGAGAGGCCTTTCAGCACCATGCATTTTTACTTAAAGTTGAACCAGCATACTATTCTGTGGTGATTTGCATATACATCCCATGATGCTTTGCATTATGGGGGTATGTGTGAATTTATAGTTCTTGAAACTTGGCTTCCTGGCCAAAGCCCTTTGGGGTAACCCTTGCCTCAGTGCTTGCACACTGAGGTTCTTTGTCAAAATAGAACGTGTTTAGACAGGTTACAATATACACTTTACATATGTTACCTTATTCACATACAATGTAGAGTGCACTTATGTGGCAGATTGTACAATGCTTAATGATATTTGGATAAGGGTACATGATAACTTGCAGTGTCAAGGCTTATAACCAGGCAAAATAGAAGGAACAGTGCACCATAAGGGAACCCCTATGCAAGTTGAACATGTGTCCCTAGTCAGGGGTTCGCAGGAGTGCATGAGCAGGTAGGGGAGAAGTGTTTATTGAGAAGTGATTTGAGGAGCTGGCCTAAGAGGCATTCCAGATAGCTGAGGGAGTGAGTTACAGAGTTTAGGCATGCATTGCATTATTTATTTCTTTAGTGTTTGTTTACCAGGTAGGTGCACTAGCCAACAGTGTAACTATTTTCAGGCATGACCCAGGAGAGTACAGAACATAAGTACAAGTACAGGAGAGTATAAACTGGTAACAGGTCAGCAAAGCAACACATTTTACAATAATGACATTGTGCAGTAATGTGAAATACTTAAGATATAACATAAAAGTGGCAGTGCAGCATAACAATTTGGAACATATTAAAACAAACTAACAGGTGGTAGTCAGTATCTGGAGCAGGAGGAACAGTGGAGGTGGAGACAGAAGTAGGTGAGTGGTTAGAGACAATAGAGTATCATAAGAGGGGAGTGCTAAGACAAGAAGGAAGAGCAGAGAAGTGGAGAAAAGTAGGGAGTAGGTCTAAGCAAAAGAATAAGAAGCCAGCAGAGAAGCAGGAAAGGGGGAAGAGTAACTATATGAAAGGGGAGGGGTAAGAAAGAACTATCGAGGTTTAGGAGGACAGGTAAAGATAAGTGCAGAGGTAAGCAAGGTGACAGGCTTTTGTGGATAGGGCAACACAAATATCGTCAGGGAGGGTCGAAGCATATACATGGATAAGTACACAGTAGATGTCAACGAAGATCCTTCTTGAAGCATTGATGAGATTCTGACAACCTGAGTTCTAGGGAAGGGTATTCCAAAACTGAGGAGCTACATGTCTAAAAGCACCAG
This sequence comes from Neoceratodus forsteri, assembly GCA_016271365.2. NCBI lineage: Eukaryota > Metazoa > Chordata > Ceratodontiformes > Ceratodontidae > Neoceratodus > Neoceratodus forsteri. Next base: position 1,408,610,142 of record CM028132.1, read on the forward strand.
AGCCTTTGGTTGTGTAACATCTGAGAAAAGTTAATCAAGATTTGTCAGCAGATCTTAGTCCATGAGAGAAGAGGTATGGGGAATAAGAAGCAATGCCAAGGATAAAGGGGTCTAGAGCTGAAGAATGGAGTCAATGAGGGAGCCAAGGTAATATTTCCTGGATGCAGATGGAGAGAGCCAACATAGATCTTGATAAAGTTTACAGCGATGCTTTAGTTGTGAGGAGGAGGATGCAAATCAACATATACTATTGTAGGTGACATCCCAGGTCTGGAGGGAAGTTTGCTGGGCCATTGCGAGGAGCGGGAAACAATAGGTTGGTGAGGGTAGTAGAGCACCTCTGGCAATGGCTAGTTTAGCAGAAGATGTTAGCATGTAGCTAGTCCTGTACACTGCGCCAAACTTGCAATTTAATAATTTGCAAATGGATTTAATGTGCAAATTTAGATCTAGAGATTGGTCGAGTAGTTCCCCAAGATAGTTAAAAGATGTGACAGTTTCGAGTTTAGAGCTTAGCATGTCATGTATTGAAAGGGATGAGGGACAGTTTCTAAGCTTAGGGGCTTAGCCGAAGAGCATGACCTTAGTTTTCTTTACATTTAGGACAAGTTTGTGATCACTGAGCCAGTTTTGGACAATTTTGATGTCAGTGGAAAGTGCTAGGTTTAGGTTATCAATGTTTTTGTTGCTGGCATAAATAACAAGATCATCAACATATAAGAGAGATGAGCAGTTTTGGAGGACACAAGAAACATTATTTATAATGAGAGAAGAGGAGAGGCCCCAGTACGGAACCTGGAGGCACACCAACACTTATTTTCGCAATGTTAGATATGGCCAAGTTAAATTTAACCACTTGAGACCTATTGGATAGGTAACTGCTGAACCATTACAGAACAAGAGGGAGAAACCTAGTCAACAAAGGCCAGATAGAAGCAAGAGGTGGTCCACGAGGTCGAAGGCCTTTGTGAGGTCAATAAAAACAGCACCAGTAAGGCAGCCAGAGTCCATATTTGAGAGAATGTCGGATGTATGCTTCAGTAGTGCAGTAGACGTACTATGATTTTTCCTGTAACCATGCTGAGCATCAGAAAGAATACCATATTTTGTAATGAAGCCCAGGGTTTGGGTGGCAACAATTTTCTCAAGTATTTTAGACAACACCGAGAGAATAGCTATAGGATGGTAATCTCTAATGTCTTTTTTGTCACCTTTTTTGAAGACCAGGGTGATGCGTGCTGATTTCCAGAGGACTGGAACTGTACCATTAGACAGGGATAATGTAAAGATTTTTGCCAGAAGAGGGGAGGCTATAAAGGAAGCAGCAAGTTTAAGAAGTCATGGTTTGAGACAGTCTGAACCCAGGCTAGTGTAGTCAGAGACAGCCTTTAGGAGTTTAAGGATCTCCTGTGAAGTTATGAACTTAAAATAAAAGGGCGGAGTATGAGACAATGCTGGGGAGGGCATGGGGAAGTAAGAAGCCCAATTTAAGTTGCTGGGCTGCGGGTGAGCGGCCTGGGGAGGAAAGGAGAGGTATAGAGGGACAGGTCAGAGAAAAAACTATTGAAAGTATTGGCTATAATGTTATGGTGGTTACAGTGTACTCCACTGAGTATCATGTCAGAGGGGGTGTTGGACTGGGAGGTACCAACAAAGGTCTTAATATGTGCCCAGAATTTCCTAGAGTCAGATGCGGAATTAATAAGCAGGTCCTGACAATACTTGCTTTTGGCTGCTCTTATTTTTTTTTTTACATAGATTTCTGTGGGCCCTATAGAAATGGAAATCTGTCAGTAGTTTAGTCTGTTTATAGTGTCTCCAGAGTTTGTCCCTCTTTTGCAGCTCAGCTAAGAGGTCCTTATGCAACCACCGGGTTTGCTTACCTCTTACTCTCCTGGTGACCTTTGGGGCATGACTAGACTGAATGACAATAAACTTGTTGAGAAATATTTGCAGAACCTCTTCAACTCCCTCTGCGAGATATACATCAGACCAGTCAATGCCTGAGATGTCCTGTAGGAAAGCAGATTTATCCAGATTTCCAAAGTTAGTGAAGGTAATGTATTGAGGTGGAGGAGAAGGAGGTGCACCTGAAGACCATAGACAGAAAATTGGAGCATGGTCTGTTATGGTGTCCGATAAAATCCCATCTGTGGGCAAATGTTCTAGTCAATTAGTGAGCAGCCACTCTAAGAGGGTACTGGTTTTAGTAGGGTTAGGAGTCTTAGTTGGTTCGGTAATCATCTGATGAAGGTTGAAGCTACTGGCCATGGCTACCAAGGAGCTGTGGCCAGGCCAAGCCGATCAAGGTTTATATCACCTAGGATTATAACCTCATTTTGATTGGTTTTAGAAATCGTAGAGTCAAGAGATCCCTGAAGGCCAGCCAAGCCCCAGAGAGGAGGTTATAGCATACAAACAATATGTAGTTTCTTTGCACCAAGAGTGACAGTGGTATGTAAATGTTCACATAATGTAGAAGACACTGGATCATTGATAATTGTTAGGTTAAGATGGTCCTTATGATAGATAGCAACACCACCTCCACGTTTATTTGCTGGCCTGTCTTTTCAGGTTAGGTAATAGTTGACAATAGAGTATACAGTGTCAGATATTCGAGGTTTTAGCCACGTTCCATAGGACACAGGATGTCCGGTTATAAACTTTTATTCAGGCCTGTAGTTCATCCATGTGACATATAAAGCTTCTAATATTCATATGAGTGATAAGTATCCTTGCTGGATAGGCCCATTAAGTTACTCACAGAGAAGAAAGTAGAGGAACCAGATTTGTCTCTGTGTTACCCGCTAGCAGAAGTATAGAAATGCCAGGAAGCAAAGTCCAGCACAAGGAAAAATTTGGATAAGGAGAACCCTATGTTTCAGATTTCTTAGGACTAGGAGTAAGTAATGAGTACAGCCCTTAGGGAAGAGGATAACTTGCCAGGAGCTAATAGTATGATGTTTATTAGTGATAAAGTTAGAGAACTGGAAATCCGTAGTTCCGGACACCACACCATGGTGGTCACAGGGTAGTAGAAATCCAGACAAGTTCAGGCAGAGTAAAGCTAGTAGGATGAGGGCCCCCACGCCCAAGCAGTAGCTAAGCATAGCTTTCTGCTCAGTAGACACTGGGCGCTGTAGGAGAGGCATATTTGGTGGATAATTCCAGATATGGTGGGGTGGACAGGGGAGACAATGTTTTAAATAGTCTCACACCAAAAGCAACAGGCTTTAAGGAAGATAGCAGACCTTACGATCTGTGAATTACATTTGAGATTAGGCCCAATATAGAGAGAAGCCTTCAGAAGGTATCACAGCACCATGAGTGATAATCGATATGATAGTAGTCGATTATGTGAAAAGCTTATAGAGAGGGTAGCATGAGGCTGAGAGAAAGCGCCAAACAAAAAACAAAAGTAAATTCAAAAGTAGATAGGCTTTAGGACCAATCAGACGACAGGAGTTTCAATTTGCCGGCCCCCTAATGACCCAGTTTTATAACGAGCCAATGGGATTTCTGGCACTTAGTCATATGTCTAGAAAGGGTCTATATAAGTAAGAGCCGAACCAGGGTGGGTCGGCTCTTACTTATGGCTTTGCCACCACTGCTGGGCAGATCAGTCGGGTTCACAGTCCTACTGCTGGGCAGGGTCATTATGTGGCGGTTGCTGTCTGCGGGCTCCTTCCTGAAGGGGAAGTCTCAGGAGGAGTGGCAGCAATGGCAGTCTAAGTGAGCCGCCCTGGAGCAGGCTTTGGGTCCGAAGCTCCGGTGGGTTAGAAACAAATCTGGAGGGCAGAGGAAGGCAAGAAGGTTAAGTAGGGTAGGTAGGGAGTGGGAGTACAGTGAAACAAAAGAAAATGGGCATGAAGCATGCTAGGAGGGAGTTGCCAGGGATCAGGTTTAGCAGGGAGAGGCAAGATCTAGTGAGAGAAGGTAGAGGTAGAGCCGGAGAGTGAGGGATGCAGACAGACAGGAGAGTGAAAAACAAGGCAAGTAAGATATTTAACCAGGGCAGATAGACTACTTCTGTGTTGGCACACTAGTGCTCAAATAACATAAACAGGCTGTAATCACTTAAAGCTCAAAATCTGAAATGGGCTGTAATTACTGAGGCGCTTCAGCTAGAAAGGTTGCAAGCACGTACAGAAATATAATATAAATTAACACTCTAAGGCAGGAGGACTAGTACTAGGCTCCAGTAGGAGTGCTCAAAAGAGTTATGGCAAAGTAGTCAAAACCAATTTGTAAGTAAAGGCAGGTAAAATCCAGGTTAGTCACTCAGTCCAATTAATTTCAATAGGCAGCTGCGGCTCCAAGCGAGTAGGATTCCAAAGACGCACCAATCAGCAAAGGCCTGTAGTGACACAGTCAGCCAATCAGATAAGCGGCACCCTAATTTGAAAGTTCCAGCTAGTCACTTGGTCCAAGAGAACATACCATTTCACTGTTTATGGCTTTGTCACCCGCTGCCGGAAAGCGCAGCTGGGTTTGCAGTCCTACTGTTGGGCAGGGTCTTTGAGTGGCAGTTGCTGTCTGTGGGCTCCTTCCTTGAGGGGAAGCCTCAGGAGGAGCGGCGGTGATGGCAGTCCAAGTGAGCCTCCCTGGAGCAGGATCAGGGTCTGAAGCTCCAGTAGGCTAGAAACAGACCTTTTCACCATTTACAGCTTTGCCACCAGTTGCTGGAAAGCACAGCCAGGTTTGTGGTCCTACCGCTGGACAGGGTCCTTGAGCGGCAGTTGCTGTCTGTGGGCTCCTTCCTCGAGGGGAAGCCTCAGGAGGAGTGGTGGTGATGACAGTCCAAGTGAGCCACCCTGGAGTAGGCTCAGGGTCTGAAGCCTTGGTGGGCTAGAAACAGACCTTTTGGCCGTTTACAGCTTTGCCACCCGCTGCTGGAATGTGTAGCCAGGTTCGCAGTCCTACTGCTGGGCAGGATCCTTGAGTGGCGGTTGCTGTCTGTGGGCTCCTTCCTCGAGGGGAAGCCTCAGGAGGAGCAGTGGTAATGGCAGTCCAAGTGAGCCTCCCTGGAGCAGGATCAGGGTCTGAAGCCCCAGTAGGCTAGAAACAGACCTTTTCACCATTTACAGCTTTGCCACCAGTTGTTGGAAAGCACAGCCGGGTTTGCGGTCCTACCGCTGGACAGGGTCCTTGAGCGGCAGTTGCTGTCTGTGGGCTCCTTCCTCGAGGGGAAGCCTCAGGAGGAGTGGTGGTGATGACAGTCCAAGTGAGCCACCCTGGAGTAGGCTCAGGGTCTGAAGCCTCGGTGGGCTAGAAACAGACCTTTTGGCCGTTTACAGCTTTGCCACCCGCTGCTGGAACGTGTAGCCAGGTTCGCAGTCCTACTGCTGGGCAGGATCCTTGAGTGGCGGTTGCTGTCTGTGGGCTCCTTCCTCGAGGGGAAGCCTCAGGAGGAGCAGTGGTAATGGCAGTCCAAGTGAGCTGCCCTGGAGCAGGCTCAGGGTTCAAAGCCCCGGTGAGCTAGAAACTGACCTGGAAGCTGACTGGCCTACCAAGGTTGACATATGGGGAATGGACAGAAAACGTGAGTTGTTTCTCCTCAGAGCATAGCCCTGGAAGGCAGAGACTGAGACGGCAGAGGCAAGATACAGAGGGAGGGACTGTGTGCAGAATTTGGCTGTGAGGGTGGCACAGTAGGTCCTGCAACAAGGGGAGGTCTAGGCTGCAGTATAGGACACAATAATGGGTGTTTGGAGGGCAGTCAAGGTCAAAGCAACAGAATGAGTGGAAGAGAGGGTCCAACCTGGCTAAGGCAGACTTTGGGGCAGCACTGTAGCTACATACCTGTAGTCAAAGATAGAATCAACTCATGCATGATTTTTCATGCCCGCAAAGGAATCCATCCACAATTATGGAACAATGCGCCAAGTTTAGGGTGCAACTTTTTGTTGATGTCATCAATATATGCAGTGAAGTCTAGGTGCTGGTCAAGGCAGACCCCTAGATACAGTATCTGCAGGAGATGCAGTTCTTAAGAATAGTCCCATCCAGGTTGAGGAAAGAGGGGGTGGAGGGTAGCCTTGAAAGTCTCTGTCTAATGCTGAAGGTCATTGAGATGGTTTTCTTGGTGTTAGGAAGATGGAGAACAGGGCGGCCAATGACTGAGCCTTGAGGAACACCAGAGGTAAAACAGGGAGGGAGGCAGCAGTAGAATTGCCAATTCTGATAGATTGGGATCTGCCTAGCAGGTGGGAATGGAACCAGCTGGTGGCGACATTGAGACCCTGCAAGAAGAGCTTGGAGAGAAGGAGGGAGTGGGAGACAGTGTCGAAGGCTTTGGCCAGGTCAACTAAAATAGCTGAGGTAATGTGGCCTCTATCCATACCAGTGAGGATGGAATCAGTGAGTCTTAGGAGAGAGAGGTGGTAGTGGATTGAGACTTCCTAAAGCAACACTGGAAAGGTATGAAAAATAAAGAGGAATCAAGATAAGAGGAAAGTTGTGAGAGTACAAGTTGTTCCTGTATTTTATCCAAGATAGGAAGGAGGGAAATCAGGCAGTAATTTCCAGGGACAGAGGGATCTCCACCTTTGGGGACAGAGATGACTGTGACATGCTTTCACTCATTTGGGATGGTGGCTAGAGTGAACAAGAGGTTATAGAGAGATACCGGGGGGCAGCGATTGCTGGGGCGGACAAGTATAACAACTTGGAATCTAGGCTGGTAGGGCATTTGCCCTTGGTGGGATTGAGGGTGAGTAGTGCTCTGTGGACATCAGCAGGGGTGGTCTGACAGAAGGTGAAAGTGGGGTCAGCTGGGGTGCTTTGGGGGTGTGGCTTGGTGTAGAGGTGGGTTGCAGTTCTGGATTGAGGGAGGCCAGAAGTGACATGGTGCAATCTGTGAAAAAGGAATTGAAGTGACAGTCCACTTTGAGGGGGTCTGATATCATAGAGCCATCTACATTGAGGGAAGGGGTTGGGGGCTGAGAGGGAGAGGTGAAGAGAGATTTAGCCACCCTCCAGAATTTAGTTGGATGGCTTAAGTTATCAATGGTTAACAATGGCGTGGTCACTGTGGGAAATCATTGTTGGGACAGATTAAGAAAATCATAGTGACACTGCTCATGAGCAGATGTCCCAAAATGCCAATGTTGAAAATTTGGTGAAAGAAATCCACAAACTGACTGTGTCATGTGTACGCACAGTTTCCACACGCTCGTAACTTCGAGAAGTTTTAATATTTTCACTTCCGATTTTCAGAATTGCCATTTCTTTACACCTTCTTATGAATGGTACAGCTGTCATTTTTCATATCTTGCCCAAAAACTGTCTTTGCACATCTGGCACAGAATGGCATGGTCACTGTGAGAAATCATCATTTGGGACAGATTAACAAAACCACAATGCCGCATTTCATGAGCGGGGGTCCCAAATGCTTTCATGAGGTGGGGTCACAGAAGGGCCAAGTTGAAAATTTGGAGTGCAAATACCAACAAACGCCCAGGGCGTTAGGATTTCTCACCATAACATCCCACCCTGTAGAGACTGACAGGCATCAGGGCTGTGCCTTTGGATTGTCGTCTATAATGCTCATGCCTTTCCACCCCCACTTCTACCCTGCAGCCAGTGATAGGCATCAAGGTGTGCCTTGGACTCTCCGGACCCAAAGTTCACCCCATTCTCCTATACTGCACCCATCTCAATGTATTTTCTTATGGAATGGGGTGATCGTAAGGCCTGATGACCCCAAGGCACAATGTGACACTTGTCAGAGTCTGCTGGGTAGGGTGAGGTGACATGGCATAAGTATTATGAGCCAATGACCCAAAGGCACACCTCAATGCATGTCAGTCTCTGCAGGGTGGGGTGGGGCTGACATTGGTTCCACACTTCACTGCCATTCCTATTATGCATCTCTCTAACTCCTGCACTACCAATGCCAACACCAGCAAGACAACATTCAGCATTGAAAAATACTTGTTTTTGTCTGTGTTGCTAGTGTTTTGCCTTACCACAATACAGATGAAAGTGTCACAATTCCCATGTCAGAAGTCAAAATATAAAATTATTAATTCTGATTTGATTTTTGCAAGGGATGCTGATTTCACACATGCATGAATGCATGTTGGCTGTGCAAATCATTAGTTCTTAAATAAAGATAGGTAGTCTGCTAAGAGGCAGATTACATACTGTACCAACATTCGTAAGACCTGCCTTTTAAGCACATACAGACAAGGGTCAGGAATTTTCACGCACATACAAGTTATCATTGTAAGCAAACATGATTTTAATTAGAGCATTTTTAAGTCAGCATTTGAAAGATGTCATGTACAACATGCAGTGAACAGAAAAAGGCCCCATGTATAACTAAATGTCAACTATGCCAGAATATTGGCAGTCCAAAAGAAATATTGTAGTAAATTCCACACTTCTTACATGACTACAGTTCAACAGTGACATACAGAATGAGATTGCAGTAAATCTCTTTCCAGGGTTCACAAATGCTATTGTCAACATTTACCAGTGGCCTGTCTCCTGCTCAAAAAACAGCAGACTACCTATCTTCATTCCAGAACTAATGATTTGCATACCTAACAGGTATTCATGCACATGTGAAATCAGCAACCTCGCAAGCATCAAATCAGAATTAATAATTCAATATTTTGACTTCTGACATGGGAAATTCTGAAACTTTCATCTGTACTGTGGTAAGGCAAAACACTAGCAACACAGACAAAACATGCAGGAAGCAGTATAGTGCAGTGGTTTAAGGCTCTGAGCTGCAAATCTGGTGACATCCAGCAGACCAAACCTGGGTTTGAATCCCACAGCTTTCACTTGCATACTGTGTGACAATGAGCAAGTCACTTAACTTTCCTGTGCTCCCAGGTTGCACCTGTAAAAAAGCTTTCAGCTTAGTGTGCTACTCCTGGTTAAACAACTAAAAAAAAAAAAAATTTGTCTTCAATGCTGAATTTTTGCTTGCTGATATTAGCATTGGACGTGCAAAAGTTAGATGCAGAATAGGAGTGGCAGTGAAGTATTAAACTCACTCCAACCCCACATCCACCCTGTAGAGATGGACAGGCATTGGGGTGTGCCTCTGGGCCATCACCCATAATACTCATGGCATTTCACATCATTCTGTCCTGTAGACACCGACAAGTGTTGAGGTGTGACTTGGGGTGTTTGGCTTCACAGTCACCCCATTTCATAATGACATACACTGAAATGGGGACAGTATAGGAGAATGGGGTGAAGTTGCGCCGAAGAGTCCAAGGCACACCTCAATGCCTGTCACTGGCTTCAGGGTGGGGGGTGGGGATGGACTGGCATGAGCATTACAGCCGACAATCCAAAGGCACACCCCTGATGCCTGTCAGTCTGTACAGGGTGGGACATTATGGTTAGAAACCCTAACACCCCAGGCGTTTGTTGATATTTACACGACAAATTTTCAATGTGGCCTTTTCGTGACCCCCACCTCATGAAAACATTTGGGAACTCTGCTCATGAACAGTGGCACTGGGATTTTGTTAATGTGTCCCGAACTTTGATTTTCCACAGCGACCATGCCATTCTGAGCCAGACGTGTGAAAATGCAGATCAGGCAGGATGTGAAGAATGACAGCTGTACTATTCATAGGGAGGTGTGAAGAGATGGCAATGTTGAAAATCTGTAGTGAATATATTAAAAATGCTCAAGCTTCCGAGCATACGTGGAAACTGCGCAGCACATGCTCGTAACACAGTCATTTAGTGGAATTATTTCACCAAATTTTCAACATAGGCATTTTGTGTCCTCTGCTCGTGGACACTGTCACTACGATTTTCTTAATCTGTCCTGAACATTGATTTCCCACAGCAACCGCACCATTGTGTGCCAGATGTGCAAACACACATTTCAGGCATGATGTGAAAAATGACAGCTGTACTGTTCATAAGGAGATGTGCAAAATGGACAGTGTTGAAAATTTTGAGTGGAAGTAATACACATTTTTAAAATTATGAGTGTGCGTGGAAAGCACACAATTCACGCTTGTAACAGAGTCATTTTATGGACTTTTGTCACCAACTTTTCAACAGAAGCATTTTAGGACCTCTGTTCATGAACAGTGTCACTGTAATTTTCTTAATGTGTCCTGAACACTGACTTCCCACAGCAAAACATGCTATTTTGCGCCAGAAGTGCAAAAATACATTTCAGCCAGGATGTAAAAAATGACAGCAGTACTGTTCATAAGGAGATGTGAAAAAATGTCAATGTTGAAAATCTAGAGTGAAAATATTACAGTTCGCGAAGTTATGAGGGTGCATGGAAAATGCAAAATGCACACTCGTAACACAGTCATTTTACGGACTTTTGTCACTAGATTTTCAACATAGGCATTTTAGGACCTCTGCTCATGAACAGTGTCATTCTGATTTCTTAATCTGTCCCGAACACAGATTTCCCACACTGACCGCGCTATTCTGCTCCGGAAGTGCAAAAACACATTTCGGTCAGGATGTGAAAAATGACAGCTGTACTGCTCATAAGGAGGTGTGAAAAAATGCCAGTGTTGAAAATCTGGAGTGCAAATATTACAAATTTGCTAAGTTACGAGTGTGCATGGAAACTGCACAATGCACGCTCATGACAGTCATTTTTTGAAATTGTTTCATCAAATTTACACAATAGGCTTTTTGAGAGGCCACCTCATGAACAGTGACACTGTCATTTCATTTATCGGTCCCGAAAGGTGATTCTGCGCAGTGACCGCAAATTCACCTTTTGGGACTGAATAATGCCATGACAGTGACTGGATTCATGAGGAGGGGTCCCAAGAACCCCATGTTGAAAATTGGGTGCCAAGTTGAAAAAATGGCTGAGATAGCCACATAAGTTGAAAAAAAAAACATTTATGCCATTATACAGCTTACCAGCATTTTTTAGTTCATGGTTGGCTTTGAAGAGTGTAGACGTGTTCCCAGTCCACCGAAGTTCATCATGCCCAGCTCCATAGGTAAGTATGGGGTGATGGGGTGTGTGTAAAGGTGGGGCGTACAGAGGGTGGGTGCAGGTTGGGGAAGGGCCATGAGAGACAGCGAGGGACCGTTTTCTTTTTTTTCACAAGGTTAAAAAAAAGACAACGAAGAATGCTTTTGGCATGCTGTGGTGGGCTCCCAGCTTGCCACCTGGGTGTGTTTTGGTGGAGGGGCTGGAGCCAATGGGGATTAGGCACCCCATCAGCCATACAGCATGCTGGGTGGGTCACATGAGCTGAGGGGGATTGGGCACCCCCTCAGCACACAACAAAAATGGGGAGCACATTATGCCAATGGGGTTGGGCTACCCCATCATCAAATGAACTGGGGAGGGGGCATGTCAACGGGGTGATTGGGCACCCCCTTCAGCTTTAATGGGGACTGTGAGAGGTGGTGGCTGTTTGTCAGCTTCTGTGGGGACTGTGAGAGGCCCATGGAGAGGTCACCGCCATTTTTATTGAAAGGGACACCAGGCAATGCAGCAGTAATTGGCTGTTGCAGTCAGGGACCACCCCACAGCAAAAACAGTTGATTGCTGATGAAGGGGAGCTCCCTGATTGCAGTGGCAAGTTTGTTTCAAGTTGGTTGCAAGCTACTTTTCCTGCCTTCACAGACAGCGTGATCCTCTATTGGTGCCACACAGACCAGCCCCAAAATGGGCTGCTGGCATTGGCAACAACACTGCCATGCCTCCACAACTCACTACCGCAGCAAGCTGCCTCAATATGCTTTCTGCACATGCGTGCAAGCAAACATAAAAAGGGAAACAACATAAAAGCTACTTGGACAATCAAGGCCAATGGCGTATGATTGTGGCAAATATCTTGAACTAGATGCATGAGATGAAAAAAAAAAGGCTAGGAAGGAATCAATATAAATTATACTTCAAAGATCACTGCCAACACAATGTGGTTTGTATTTGTAGCAACAATCTAGAACTTGGTGCAGGATCTCAGAGATAACTGTGAAATGAAATACATCCACTGCTTTTTGTTTTGTTCACCCCTTATACATTTTATGAACCTTTACAAGATCACTGCAAAAGGTTAAGATTTCTAGAAAATATATTGAACTTAGTGCTTTACCTCAGAGCGAACCGTGAAATGCATTAGTAATATATCCCCGATGTCAGACAAACTCTCTCTGGAAAATAAGATCTTGTAGTAGTGAACTGAAAGTTTGTTAAAAGTTTCAATTGCAGTCTAGAGGATCATTGATGATGCATGGTCCAAAAAAGACAGATTGGAAATATTTGTTTTTAACTGCCTTTCAGTTTATGCACATTCTTCTTTGTAAAATAAGGGATTGATGCAGTGCACTGAAAATACCATGACAGTTTCTGTTGCAGTCCACAGAAGATTGTGGGACATTGGCAATTCTTTTGTATTGCCCCATTTTCACAGTTTACACCCACTTGTCTGTATAACATATGGCATAGTAGTAGTCATATGAAAATTAGCAGAAACTTACTATTGCAGTCCAGAGAAAATCCTGGGATGATGCATGGTCCCCCCAACAATGGATTAGTGCAATATGAAGGGAACTTTCTTCACAACTGCAGCTGAAGCAGTGGAGTGTCCTTATGCAGACAGGCTATTGTTTCAAAAGGGAGAATCAACAGAACAATTGTGATTCCAGCAAACCTACACTGAAAAGGTTTCTCTCCAAAGCAGTACTACACAGGAAGCAATGCAACAAGAAAAACAAGCATTTGTCAATGCCGAATGTTTGCATGATGGTATTAGCATTGGAAATGCAGGAGTTAGTCAGATGCAGAATAGGAATGGTAGTGAACTACTGAAGTGATGCTAACCCCACCCCCACCCTGCAGAAATGAACAGGCACGGGGGTGTGCCTTTAGGTTGTCGCCCATAACACTGACATAATTTCACCTCACCCTACCCTGCAGACACCAACAAGTGTTGAGGTGTGCCTTGGGGGGTGTTCGAATTTACAGTGACCCCATTCCATAAGGAAATATGCTGAAATGGGTGCAGTATAGGAGAATGGGGTGAACTTTGTGGCCGAAGAATCCAAGACACACCTTGATGCCTGTCACTAGGCAGCAGGGTGGGGGTGGAATGGCATGAGCATTACTGTCAACAATCCCAAGTCACACCCCTGATGCCTGTCAGTCCCTATAGGCAGGACATTATGGTTGAAACCCTAACACCCTGGGCATTTCTTGGTATTTTCCCTCCAAGTTTTCAACATGGGCTTTTTGTGACCCCACCGCATGAACAGTGACACTATCAATTCATTAGCCAAAAGATGATTTTGCACAGTGACAGTGCCATTTGGTGCCATAGGTGTGAAAAAACATTTTGAACAGCATGTAAAAAATGATAGCTGTACTGTTCATGAGGAGGTGTAAAAAAATGGTAATGTTGAAAATCTGGAGTGAAAATATAAAAAAATTGGTGAAGTCACGAGCGTGCACATAAACTGCTCAACACACACCCATAATGCAATTATTTTGTGGATTTTTCACACCAGATTTTCAACATAGGCATTTTGGGACCCCTGCTCATGAACAGTGGCACTGTGACTTTCTTAATCTGTCCTGAACATTGATTTCACATAGTGACCATGCCCATTGTGTGTCAGATGTGTGAAACCACATTTTGGGCAGGATGTGAAAAACTACAGCTGAACTGTTCATAAGGAGGTGTGCAAAAATGGCAATGTTGAAAATCTGAAGTGAAATTATTAAAAATTCTGGAAGTTACAAGTGTGTGTGGGAACTGCACAATGCATGCTTGGAACATGCTCATTTTGTGGAATTTTGCCACCAAATTTTTTAACATAGGCATTTTAGGACCTTCGCTCATGAACAGTGTCACTGTAATTTTCTTACTCTGTCCCGAACATTGATTTCCCACAGCGACTGCAGCATTGTGCGCTGGATGTACAAAAACACATTTTGGGCAAGATGTGAAAAATGACAGCTGTACTGCTCATAAGGAAGTGTGAAAAAATGGCAATGTTGAAAATCTGGAGTGAAAATATTAAAAATTCTCGAAGTTACGACGGTGCGTGGAAACTGCATAATGTGCACTCATAACATAGTCATTTTGTGGAATTTTGTCACCAAATTTTCAATGTACACATTTTGGGACCTCCGCTCATGAACAATGTCACTGTGATTTTCTTAATGTGTCCTGAACATTGATTTCCCACAGCGACCGCGCCATTGTGCACCGGATGTGTGAAAACACATTTCGGGCAGGATGTGAAAAATGACAGCTGTACTGTTCATAAAGATTTGTGAAAAAATGGCAATGTTGAAAATCTGGAGTGAAAATATTAAAAATTCTCAAAGTTACAGTGTGCGTCGGATCACATAGCGCATGAGTAACAGTCATTTTTTTGAATATTTGCACCAAATTTGAAATATAGGCTTTTTGGGAGCCCACCTCATGAACAGTGACACTGTCATTTCATTAATCAGTCCCAAAAGGTGATTCCATACAGTGACCACAAAATCACCTTTTGGGACTGAATAACAACATGACAGTGAGTGAATTCATGAGGTGGGGTCCCAAGAACCCCATGTTGAAAATTTGGTGCTAAAAGTCACAAAAATGGCCGAGATATCCACCTAAGTTGAAAAAAAATACATTTATGCCATTATACAGCTTACCGGCATTTCTTCAGTTTGCGTTTGGCTTTGAAGAGTGCAGACATGTTCCCGCTTCACCGAAGATTGTCGCACTGGGCTCCAGAGGTAAGTATTGGGTGAGAGGGGTTTTGGGAGGTCGGGTGCACAGAGGGTGGGTGCAGGTTGGGGAAGGGGCAGGGGATGCCACAGACAGTGAGGGATCATTTTTTCTTTCACAGGTAAACAAAAAAAAAGTAAAAAAAAAACGTGGCGGGAAGGTTTTCTTTTTTACAGAGAAATTTGGCACACTGGGGTGGGCTCCCAGCATGCCACCTAGATGTTTCTTTCTTTATTTGGGGGGACTGGAGCTAACAGGGATTGGGCACCCCATCTGCAAAAAAGGAAAAGGGGTCTGTGTTTGGGGGGCATGATGTCAAGGGGGATTGGGCACCCTCTCAGCGCATAAATTACTATAGGGGATATTATGCCAGTGGGAATTGGGCTCCCCATTGACAAATTAACTGGGCAGGGGGCATGTTGACAGGAGGGATTGGGCACCCCCCTACATCGGCTTTCTGATGACTAGAGGTGGACAGTGCCAGTCGCACCATGTTTCATGAAATGTAACACCAGGTGAGGCACACCCTGCAATGAGGGGGTGCTCCCTCATTGCAGTGGCAAAAATGTTTCAAGTTGGTGTCATGTTTTTGGACTGCTGTCATAGACAGCTTGCTCATTTATTGGTGCCACAGAGACAAGCTCCACAAAATAGTAGGGGCATTAGCCACAACACGATCACACCTCCACAACCTGCTACTCTAGCAAGCTATTGCAACTTGTTTCTTGTGCATGTGCACAAGCAGACATAAAAATAAGCAAATGATTTGAAAAAAGCTCCTTCTGTATGTCAACCCATAAGATGCAGCCTACACCCACCCAATCAGAGCAAGATGTTATAGTCCCTTAGAAAGTAGTAGCCAATGAAACACAGCAGTGGGTAGGATTTTATGAACTGCCTGGTAGGCAGTGCTGCCTCAGAGGCAATCCATCAAACATACACTGACAAGCTCTTTCCCAAAAGAAGTACTGCACTTAAAGCAATTCAAAAATAATTTGCTTCACACAGGAGAATGAACAGAGCAATGAGGATTCCAGCAAACCTACACTGAAAAGCTCTTTCCACAAAGCAGTACTACACAGGAAGCAATGAAACAAGAAAAGAGTTGCTGTCCTTCATAAGGTATGAACAAATGAGACACAGCAGAGGGTGGGATTAAGTATTCTGCCTCTAAGGCAGGTGCACGTTTAACCAATCAGCAGCAAGAGGCGGCAATCTCAGTTACTGTCTTTCAGACGATATTAATCAATGAGACATAGTAGAAAATCATGACCCCACTGAAAACAAGATATTGCATCTAATCTGGGCAGCCTGAGTAAATACAGTGCAAAATGTGTAAATGAGCATCCCTGTGACAGAGAGATGTATCATCTCCCCGTCTTATCCAGGATATAAAATATAGATAAGAAATATTCAGTGCTCCCAGATCCAAATAACCATTACTTTGTAAGAAACCCTCATTTTCCCTGTGTTTTCCCCACAAAGGCAGAATCAAATCCCTGTATAAATTCATTTAGATTTTTCCATAAGCCACTGGTTCCTTATTTATGACTTTGTTCAGATTTGTTATATCAGCCACCTTTTTTAGGAAAAGAGCTCTGCTTTGCTGTTCTGTATTAATATTATATGTCAAGATGGCCTTGGAATGATTTGGATTTATATGCTATGTATAAGGCGTAATGGGGAACTTTATGAAATAACAAATATCAAGCTCATTATTTCATGAACTATACTCAGAATTAATAATCACAAGTCAAACAATCTTTCAAAAGCTACTAGAAATGCCTGTAAATACATTTATTGCAAGTAGAGACATTTCTATACATATATACACAAATGCTATTTTGCATCTTACAGCTGTTAGTTTAGACAAATTCTCATAGACTTTTTTGGTCCACCTGATGGAATCTTGAATGAGGTAAGTAAACGTTATGATTTTATCAAGGCCCTGATCCAGAAAATCAGTAAATATACACTCAGTATATCAGATATATATGCAGTTTGCAACTGTTTTATTAGCAATTTTATAAACGGTATACATCTATGTTGATCCAGTAAAAGGTATCAAAGCATTTGTGCCTGTATCACTCATGGTTTGTCAGCAGTTAATTCATTAGATGAGGTCTTTCTTACCAGGAGTTTGACTGTTTTTCCCACCCTCCCCAAACACACACACACGCACGCTAAGCACGCATATGCACACACACTATAAGAGATCTCAGTAGCTCTTATCTGTTATGTTTGCAGGCTGCAGCCCTTTGTGTCAAAAAAGAAATTATGTATTTAGTCTGGGTAGTTCACTGAAGACCTGGCATTTTATCAGATAGATCTTGAGAGGTTAAAAACAGTGTACCTCTTTAAACAAGCATTTGCCAATGCCGAATGTTGCTTGCTTGTATGTGCTGTTTAGGTATTTGAAGTGATAGTTCCATGCCTTCCTCCCAAGACATGCACTGTGCCTTTCCGCTCAGTATTCACAGAAGAGTGGAGGGGCAAAGGCCACAGCAGTACAGCAGTTGCCAAGGGGTGAAGAGGTGGACAATAGTCCATTCAAAGGCAAAAGAGTCTCTGCAGGAGCTCACTAAATTGAAGGTGGACAAAGTGATGGAACCAGATGGCATACACCCAAGGATATTAAGAGAACTGCGAAGGAGATAGCAGTACCTCTGGCAGCCATGTTCATTGAGTCATTCAACACGAGTGAATTGGAGGAGGGAACATGTGGTCCCTCTACACAAGTCCGCAGCTAGGGGAACAATAGGCTGTTCAGCCTCACCTCAGTAGTGGGGAAGATCATGGAGACATTGCTTAAAGAAAGGATAGTGGGGCATCTAGAAGCCATCGGAGCCCAGGACCATAGACAACATGGATTCACAGTGGGGACATCATGTCAGACATCTGGTTGATTTCTTTGACTGGGTGACAAAGGAAGTGAATCAGGGTGGGGCAGTGGACAACGCTTACCTTGATTTCAGTAAAGCCTTGACACCATCCCACATAGGAGGCTGATAAACTAGCTGGGTAGGCTGGGCATGGGGAAAGGGTGGTAAACTGCTAGAAACTGGCTAACAGACAGGAGGCAGAGAGTGGTGGTAAATGGGTGCAGTCTAGGAGAGGGGTGACCAGTGGGTGCTGCAGGATTGGTCCTGGGGCCAGTCCTGTTCAATGTCTTCATTAGTAACATTGCAGAATGGCTGAAGGAATTTTTTCCAAATTTTCAACATAGCCATTTTAAGACCTCTGCTCATGAACAGTGTCACTGCGATTTTCTTAATCTGTCCCAAACATTGATAGCGCAAACCGACTGCGCCATTGTGCGCTAATGCACGGAAACACATTTTGGGTGACATGTGAAAATGACAGCTGTACTGCTCATAAGGAGGTGTGGTAAAATGGCAATGTTGAAAATCTGGAGTGCAAATATTAAAATTAAGAAATTACAAGCCGCATGAACTGCGCAACGCACTGCAGAAACAGTCATTTTTAGAATTTTCACCAAATTTCAACATAGCCATTTTAAGACCTCTGCTCATGAACAGTGTCACTGTGATTTTCTTAATGTGTCCCATACATTGAGTTAGCACACCAACTGCGCCTATTGTGCACCACATGCACGGAAACACAGTTTGGGCAAGATGTAGAAATGACAGCTGTACTGCTCATAAGAAGGTGTGGTAAAATGGCAATGTTGAAAATCTGGAGTGAAAATATTGAAAATTGCGAAACCCACGAGCGCAGTATAGGAACAGCACAACGATGCTCATAAACAGTAATTTTGGATTGTTTCACCAAATTTTCAATATAGGGTTTTGGGGTCTACCTCATGAACTGTGACACTGTCATTTCATAAATCTGTCCTGAAAGGTGGTTCCACACAGTGACCGAGAAATCACCTTTCAGGGCTGATTAATGCCAGGACAGTGACAGAAGTCATGAGGTGGGGTACCAAAACCCCATGTTGAAAATTTGGTGAAAATTCCCCAAAATGCCCGAGATATGCAGTAAAGTTGAAAAACCCTATTTATTCCATTATACAGCTAATCGGCATTTCTCAGTTCAAGGGTCGGCTTTGAAGAGTGCAGACGTGTTCCTGGTCCAATCAAGATCATCGCGTGGACTCTGGAGGTAAGTATGGGGTGAGGTGGGGTGGGGAGGTAGATGCACAGAGGGTTGCCGGGTGGGGAAGGTGGGTCAGGACAGTCTGTGACGGATGTTTTTTTCTTTTAGGTGTTTTTTTTTTTTACTTGGATGATGCTGGACTTGTGCCATGCTGGGGTAGGCTCCAGTGTGGCAGATGGAAGGCTGTTTGGGTGGGGCAATGGAGCCGACGGGATTGGGCACCCCTGCCGTCTATAGGACCTGTTGCCATACTGGGCTGGGCTCCCAGCGTGGCACCTGGAACTCTGTTGGGGGGGAGTGCAGCACAGTCGACGGGGATTGAGCACCTGCATCGGCTATACAGTGTGTGTGCGTGGAGGCATGAGCACGCAGTATGCATGCGTGCGTGTGTGTGTGTGTGTGGGAGGGGAATGCGATGAGCACACGATCTTATCACTGCTCACTGAAGCGTAGCTCTCCTTTCAACTGTACGGCACTGCATTTTCAACTGCTGTCATAGATAGCTGCAGCGTTGATTGGAGAACTGCGACGTGCCTGCAAACACACTGACTGAATTGAAGAGGGCTGCCACACTTCCAAAAACTCAGATGATGGCATTATATTTCTTGCACATGCGCAAGCAACATAAACATTTGCTGGGAAAGGGTAACATTTATGAAGTATGAATCTTTCTTGAATATATTCATCCCCAACTGACGTTAGTAGCAAAAATATTTAAATGCTAATCATTTAAATGTGCAAGCTGTTGCATTTCAAGGGTAAACAAATCTCCAGTTTAATAGGCAACCAATATGTAACAAGATGTTTCAGTTTCCTAATGGTCATCAGATAAGTAGCTTGGAGTTATGTCTCCAACATTCTAAACAGAAAGAATGGATTATTTTATTTTAGTTGTCATAGTGATTTGTAGATGTGGAATGATACATTGAAAAGTCCAAAATCGGTTCCACTAAACTTCATTTTAAAGCTACAGATAGTAAATGACTGTAGGCTTTACCACAGCCTTAAAAAGGAAGAATAAAACTGGTCCCAATATAGAGTCTTGAGGACTCAACACTTTACAGATGCAGATTCAGAGACAACACCACCAAACATAACCCTCTGAAATCTTTCCCTAAGATAATCTTCAAGCCAGGTTAGAGCAAAATATTCCACCTCCATAGATTCAAGTCTGTCGATCAAGAACTCATGGTTAACCAAATTGAATGCCTTGGTCAAGTCCACAAAAGTGGCCCCAGTCAGATACCCATTATCCTTAACCTTTAAGACCACACCTGTGAACTCGACCAAGGCAGTCTCTGTACCACGCTCCTTTCTGAAACCATGTTGATGTTGGGACAACAATCCAAATTTTTCAATGAACTCGATAAATTGGTTATAAACTATTTTTTCTTGAATTGTTTGCCAAAGCTGATAAAATTGATATGGGTCTGTAGTTTCCAAAATCTTGCAGTGCACCAAATTCATAGACAGGGACAACCAGTGAGTCATTCCATAAGTCAGGGACTTTCCTAAAGAAAATGATACGTTAAAATAATATTAATGGGATAGGCTAATTCCAAAGCCATAGAAGCATAGAATTTGATGGCAGATAAGGACCGCTTGGCCCACCTAGTCTGCCCATTTCCTACCTACTGGATAAGATGCAGGTCCTAGTTAACCAACAGCCTACTTCCTCCTACCCACCACTAGAATTGGCTTATGCCTGTCTCATGCATTCCTGAATTCTCCCACTGACTCTGACTCCACAACCTCCTCAGGAAGGCTGTTCCATGCATCCACAACCTCTCTGTGAAAAATACTTTAACTTTACCTCTGAGCCGTCCCCTCATCTTCAAATTGTGCCCCTTGTTCTTGCACATCTCTTTTCTGAAAGATGCTTCCTGTTGACTTTGAGCCACATCTCAATAAATATGAAAGAAGTCCATTGCACCCTGCAGAACTTTCTCATTTGATTTGCCTTAATAGTTTTCTAACCTCCTTGGTGTGGTAGCTCTTGGGTAAAATTTACACTTCATGTTTGAATCTGCCATGGGAACATATAATGAACAATCTGCACAAATATGTGCAATATTTCTCCAGAGCAGTAAATATTTTGTTAAATTCATTCACTATTTTATAAGGACAAGTTATTAAAACATTGTCTAATTTCATAGAGGCCTGTAAGTCCACAGTAGGCCTAATTAAATTATTAATTGCGCCCAAATGTTTTATCAGTTAATCCCTCGGTTTACTTTTGCTTTAAATAGTTTATTTTGTTATTTTAATCTGAGCTTTACATTGATTTCTTAAGGTTCTATAGTGTTGATAATTGCAAGTAGAATTATACAGTTTATATTTTTTCAAGCCTTCTCCAGCTTCTCATTAATTTCAACAAGGGTGATGTTAATCAATTGAACTGTTTCCACAAACTCTTTGTTTAACACAAGGTACAAATTAATCCAAAACGGTTGTAAATTCTGAGATAAAAGTCAAGTGCACAGTTAATATTGGGGATTAGATGTCAATATGACCAATCAATGTTACCCAATTTTGTACAAAACCTTGTAAATCAAAGTTGATAAATAATCTAAAATTACATATACAGTAGCTGGCTTAGGTTTCCTTAGACTACTATGTTTCCATAAGCAAACAAATTCTAGCCAGAGCCGATACAGCTGCAGCGAACTTGTAGGAGCACCACTGCAGCAGAGGGACAACTGCAGCAGAATGCGTGTGAATGCCACATGCAATATGGCGGCCAGAGCCGATAGGGCTGTGAAGCGCTATCAGGACGAAGTTACACATGTATAGAAATCATTCAACGCCCAGGTGTAACCTAGCCATATGTTGGAGGTGTTGCACCAGATTTTCAACATGGCCTTTTTGACCCTCCTCATGAACAGTGCCAGTATCATTGCAATTCAGTTGTCCCGAAAGGTGATTGCGCAGACCAAACGTGCTATTCTGTGCCACAGGTGCGAAAACACATTTCGGGCAGGTTGTGGAAAATGGCAGCTGTACTGTTGTGAAGGAGGTGTACAGAAAGGGCAATGTTAAAATGTGAAGTGAAAGTATAAAAATTAGCAATGTTAGGAGGTGCATAGAAAGTGCAACTCACTGTCATAACGTAGTCATTTTTCAGAATTTTTCACCAAATTTTCAACATGGTATTTTTTTGACCCTCCTCACCTAACAGTGTCAGTGTCATTTTGTTCAATTGTCCTGAAAGGTGGTTAAGAGAGCAAATGCGCGATTCTGCGCCACAAGTGCGAAAACATGTTTTGAGCAGTTTGTGAAAATGACAGCTGTACTGGTTTGAAGGAGTGTGCAAAATGGCAGTGGTACAAATGTGGAGTATAAATATTAAAAAGTGGTGGCATTAGGAGCATGCGAGAAGCTGCGCAATGTGCACTCATAACGCAGTCATTTGTTGGAATTCTGTCACCAAATTTGCAACATGGGCTTTTTGGGACCCCACTTCATGAACAGTGGCAATGCATTTTGTAAATCGGTCCCGAAGGTGATTCCGCAGTGACCGTGAAACAACATTTCAGGACTGAGTAACAAACTGACAGTGACCGTTTTCATGATGTGGGTCCCTAGGAACTCCATGTTGAAAATTTGGGCCAAAATTCCAAACAAATGGCTGAGATATCAGCATAAGTTGAAAATCCCATTGAATGGCTGTATAGTACACTTACCATTAATTCTTCAGTTTGTGGTTGGGCTTTGAAGAGTGCAGACATGTTTTGGTCCAGAGAAGATGACAGTGCTGACCTCTGGAGGTAAGTATGGGGTAAAGGGGTGTGTGGGGGGTGGGTGCTCAGTGGGAGGGTGGGGAGGGAGGGAGACTGCAGTGGTGATGAGGGACCATTTTAGTTTTACATGAATGAAACAAAATGCAACGAGGGGCCATTTTCTAATTTACAGGAGAAAAAACATTTTGGCACACTGGGTGGGCCTCAGTGTGCCGCATGAATGGGGAAGGGGCACAGGATGCCAACATGGGGATTGGGCATCACAATGTCCAGCATATCGTGGCCCCTCCCATTCCCCTGATAAATCCTGAATTGGGAGGGTCATAGTACTAACATATTTTGGCACACTGGGTGGGCTCCTGTGTGCCACATGAATGGGAAGGAGTGCACAGGATGCTGACATAGGGATTGGGCACCCGACGCCAGGTATAACGTGGCCTCCTCCCATTCCCCAGACAAATCCTGAATTTGGGGTTGTAGTAAGGAATGACATAATGCCATTCCCAACATGGCGGCACCAACAGAACTGCACATGCACATGCGCAGTTCACGCATCAGAATGAGGAAGTAACAGCCAAAATAGTGCAGCTGTTATTACGATCCCGACCATGGCGACTGAAGGATTTAAGCTCCATTGGGCTTTCAGAAAGCTACTTCAAAAGTCCAATGGAAGCTGTTGTGAAATCGCCATTTGCAGCTGACAGAGCAGCGTGTAAGCGGCCATGGCTGAGCGCTACGACCGGTGTGCAGTTTCAGAAGGATCATTCCAAACTCCACTGGAAGCATTCCAAGGCCTATTCCAGTAGCTCGTTTTCTGAGCTGTTGCAAACGGCTGCAGGCTCGCTTATGCAGCTGTAAAATGGGGTGATGGTCATTTAATGCATCGGCAATTAAACCCCATTTTGTTTAGTGAACAAAATGGTTATATTAAATGTATGTTGAAAATAGAAAATAGAGTTAAAATCTATGTTTGACCTTAGGTCTTCTTCAGGAAATATCTAAAAGAGAAAACAACAAAGTTAGTGTTTTTCTCTTTACATATTTCCTGAAGAAGACCTAAGGTCGAAATGTAGATTTTAACCTATTTTGGGCATGCATTTAATATAACCATTTTGTTTTGCTTTCAGATCACATGGTGACGCAGCACCTTGTTTTGATTTTAGACTGTTGTATGTGGTTGGGTTTACATATTATTAGTTAATAACCAATCTAACACAGTGTGCTTTGTAGATCTGATGTTATGTCTAGAAGGGACGGTAACCATTTGTTGCAAAGTAGTTTGAATTAAAATCCATTCAATTTAGTGATCTCAGAACCAATCCAGTTTAAGTTAAAATTGCCCCAAACCAAAAGTCCCCATAGGGCCTTGAATTTAGGTGATCAACACATTCCTGTCACCTAGTTCTACTTACTTTAGGTGGAACATCAGTACAGCAAATAGTTTTTTTAATTTAACTCAATAGCAGTTTCATGATAAGGTATTGACAATGCATCAAGTCAGCCAACATTATACATTTCTCTTCCACTACAGTACATTTTTACATAAAACATTACCCCTCCCACCACAACACACACCGGTTACGGTCCTTCATGAATATTTTATATCTTAGAATCTTTATTTCTGAGTTTGATATTGAGGGTCTCAGCCATGTTTTGCTTAGTGTTAGGACATCAGGATTACACAAATGTATCCAAGCTTCTACCTCCTGAAATTTTGATAATAAACTCTGTGCGTTAAAGTGCATGGGCATCATGTAATAATAGTGACCCAAAATGAGCGACTACAAAATAGTGACTCTTTTAGGTGCTATTATTCTGGGCTACCTTGCAGAAAAGCGAGGATATGGGACAGCAAGGGAGGAACAGGGAATGGATTTTCAGGGACTGAGTATGTGCTGCTGCCAGCCTAGCCATGTGGGTGGTGATGTGGGAGGCTAGCTCTGGAAGAGCAGGTACTGGGTTCTGGACCGGGAGTGGGTTACATTTTGATGCAGCTGTGAGCTACGGCACTTAATTTTGCTCGACATCCGTATTTTGCCCCTTCCTGACATGCACCCCTGGAGCTGAGAATCCTAATTCAGGGGATGTAGGGCAAAGCAACACTTTTTGATATCTGGATATCAGGTCACTTAGAGTGTATATTGCCGATTTTGCTTTTCAGCACATACTTCTGCCATAATAGCAGTTGCTGTTTTGCAATCGCCATTATGACATGGAACCAAGTGCATTATGCTTAACCCCTGAGAGTATTGTATGAAATAATTACTATCTGCCAGGTCATTTACTATGAGTTTAGGGTTACAGTCTACATCACCAGAACAAAGCAGCAGAAGTAAACAGTGCATCCATACTTGGGCACAACTGAATTTTAAATACCTTAACTTTCTGCTTTCTAAAGGTGGACTCCATATTAAATACAACATGCAAGACATCCCTGTTGTCTAATCTTTAAAACATAATACCCTAGTACCATTAAATAATACACAGTTTCCAAAACATGACAGTTACCTGTAGTACTTCCGACTGCATGAGTTATGCTTTCCATTCTATATCTGTAACATAGATTATTGTGCTCAGATCCGAGTCACATATAGGGATATGACGAGTTTACCCAGATTCATATATGTCAGACACCAGGCCAAGTGGATAGGCCTGTAAAAGATGCAAAGTAGTCTAGAAAAGTGGTATACTTCCTCAATATGATTATTTATACAGTACATTATGTTCATAGTGATGTTGCCAGTTCCATTTG
The DNA here is from genome assembly GCA_016271365.2 of Neoceratodus forsteri. Classification (NCBI taxonomy): domain Eukaryota; kingdom Metazoa; phylum Chordata; order Ceratodontiformes; family Ceratodontidae; genus Neoceratodus; species Neoceratodus forsteri. The sequence goes on from CM028132.1 coordinate 1,408,635,458, forward strand.
CTCCTTTAGACTCAACCTGCAGAGGACCCCAGCTGATAAATTCAACAAGCTCTCTTCGCAGATTCATGTTCATTTAGTGATTGTGCCTTACTACTATGAAAGTGTATTTTATACATCCAGAACATTTTATTTGTAAATTATACATTATTTAATAGTATTAGGTATTTAACTCTTAGGCTGCCAACAGAATTAGAACACACAGAAATTCAGGACTGATATATCAGTCCATGACACAGCAAGGGTTAAGATTTAGATAACAGATAAACCATTACCCCCCAACCCCAACTTAAAAAAAAAAAAGTCAGCTGATTTTTCTTGGTTGCTATCACATCAGACCTGATTGGCAGTGTTGCTAGAGAGGAGGTGAGTGGCTTTAATTATGAACATATGAAATCACCAGCAGAAACAGGTCACGTGGTTCATCGAGTCTGCCCGAGTGTGTAGCTAGCACTTCATCTTGCAGCTGCCCTTCCGCCCCAATCACCGTATCCCTTCCCTTACTCTGTCCCACCCCATTTTTGAAACTGCCCACCATTTTACAGGACATCAGATCTTCCGTAGGGTATTCCACTTGTCCACTACCCTTTCTGTGAAAAATGTCTCTTACCTCCCTTCTAAACCTTCTCCTCTTATCTCAGTCCATGCCCTCTTGTGTTCCTCCCTCCTCAGCTGAAAGATCCCTTTGTTTAAGTTTTGTTAATCGTTCCACATACTTAGAGGTCTCTATCATATCCCCAGTCCTCATCTCTTTCAGTGAGTACATTTTCAGCTCTTTCAATCTCTCCTCATATGGCCTGTCCCCAAATCCTGTGTCATATTTGTGGCCCTGCACTGCATCCCCTTATAAACTTATGTTCCTTTAGAGGAACTAGTGCCAGAACTGCATGCAATACTCCAGGTGAGGCCTGACCATTGATCTGTACAAGGGCATTATAACCTCACTCCTTCTGGAAGAGATACCCCTTGCTATACACTCCAGCATTTTGTTGGCCTGTGCTGCCACCTTCCTGCACTGGACTGAATTGTTCATACTCCGCTTATGATTTGTTGATTACTCCTAGGTTCTTTTCCTCTGCAGTACTTCCCAGCTGCTCTCCATTCAAGTGATAGTCCCTCCCATGGTTCTTGCTCCAAAGTGCAACACCTTGCACTTTTTGGCATTAAACCAGCTACCATGTTTCTGCCTACTCCTGCAATTTAATCAGATTCTTCTGCAGCCTCTTCCACCCTCACGGTCATCATCCATGGCTCCCATTTTGGTATTGTTCATGAACAGGCAGATCTTGCTATGGCTCCCATGTGAAACATTGGCTATATATATTCAAACAGCACTGGTCCCAGTACAGATCCCTGTGGCACCCCACTCGTCACTGCTCTCTTTATGAGAGTTCCCACCCACTACCACTCTCTGCTGACACCTCCTCAGCCAGTTTGTGATCCAATTTGCTAATTTTGGCCCTTCCTCACATACTCCAGCTTCCCCCAACCTCCTATGTGGTACTGAATCAAAGGGCTTACTGAAGTCCAAATACAGGACATCCATTGCATGTCCTTTGTCCAGTTCCTGTGTCACCCAGTTGTACTATTCCATGAGGCTGGTTTGGCATGATCTTCCTGCTACAAACCTGTGTTGCTTGTGATCCTGAATACCATTGTCCTCTGGAAAGCTCACCAGTCTCTCCTTGAGGATGGTGTCCCTGAGCTTCCCATGATTGATGTGAGACGAATGGCCAATAGTTTGCTGGTTCACCCTTTGGGACACTTTTGTGGATGGGTACCACATGCCACCCTCCAGTCCTTCAGTACACATCCCATGTCCAGGAAGGTGTTGAACAAGTTGGCCAATGCCCTTGCCAGGACCTCAACTAGCTCCCTTAGCACCCTTAGGTTAATGTCATTTGGTCTTCGTGCTTTGCCCACTCTAGTGCCCTTATCCCTTCCAGTACCCTGCCGTCTGTAATTGCTACATCTGTTACGAATCCCCACCATTTTCCTAGGACTCTTCCCTCTCTCTTGAGTGAATACCGAGCAGAAGTATGTTTCTGCTTTCTCTTCCTCCCTCCACCCACCATCCTTTTTGTCCTCAACAGTTGGTCCTTATTCCTCCTTCTTTCTCCAATGTACCAGAAAAGTCTTTCTCTCCAGTCTTGATATCTTGTGCCAACTTCAGCTCCTGGCAGCCTTATCCACACTGACCATTCTTGTAACCTCCCTGGACTTCTCTGCATGCTTATCCTTATCTTCCTCACTCCCTGATTTCTATTTTGTCTAAATGCTACCTTCCTGGCCCTCACCTCTTCCATGACCCCTGCATCAGCCAACTTGGTTTCTTTGCCCTCCCTTTCATACATTTCTTCTTTGTGCATGCTACCATAACATCTATCAACCCATTCTTTATTTATTTATTTTATTTATTAAATTTTGGTGACCGGGTTAGCCCACTGAGCCCGAGGTCCCTTTTTCAGGGGTGACCCGAATAACAAAAAGAAACAAGAAGTAAATACAGCTTTAGTGCAGGTTACAGAAGTCACAACAATGCAACTATCCCCATTTCTGGTCTGTATCCATGTTCAGTTGCATACCTGCTGGGTGCCTTCCCAGAATTTCCCCATTTTCCCAAAGTCAATCACCCTTGTGTCTGTTTCCTGTATCCCTCCCCATGTTGAGCTTGAACCATACTCAATAGTGATCACTCCCAGTAAGTGGTTCTTCCACCACCAGGCTTCTAACTGACTCCTCATTAGCCAGCACAAGGTCCAGAGTTCTCTCTACCAGAGTCGGTTCCATACCAGCTGCATAAGGAAGCATTCCTGGAGAGCCTCCAAACAGGACCATTTCCTTTGATGTACCTTTACTGATGTACCTTGAATAGCTGCAGGAAACTTTGGGGTTATGGTAAGGCTGAGTTACCTTTAAAGGCTGGCTCCATAAAATGTTTCATCACCAAAGTCCTCCTCCTTCTGTAGATCCATCAAGGGTATCATTAAAGAACTCTGGCCAAGTCAACCTCACACAGTTGAGGTTCAGTGTTGCCATAAAAATGGTGTAAGGAGGTGGTGGCTACTTGCTTTAATCCGAAATCACAACTGAAAGTTTGATTGTGATTTGATAAAACCAAAATCAGAACCAGAACGTCCCCAGTTTTGCCTGCCTCTGGCACCAATGTTATGAGTCACACAAGACACAGTCAGTTTCACAGTTTAGCATTCAGTCCAGGTGAGAAAACACATAAGGCCTGATTCACAGTGTGGCTGGCATTCAAGTGATTTCCACCTGCTGGGCCACTCAGCTCCACACTACAATTGGTTTTGTTCATTGCCGATTCCATAACCCACTGGCGTCCAGATGCCAGTATATGAGTACAGACTGTTGCACAGGGTCTAGGTGTGTTCTGGGGTGCAGCCAGACATTAGGTATACTGGTTCCCTTGCTCCACACAGACCAGGGACTGATGGACATGGCTGTTCCCCAATGAATGCCGTATCCCGTTTGAGCGATATGATTTTAAAACAATCAAACCAAAGCTAGTGTGGACTGTCACCCCACCTTGACTATTTGGATGGGCTGGTGCTTTGCAGTTTTGTGGCCTGCTGAGGCCAGACATGCAAGAGTGGGTTGCACTGAAAAGGCATACAAGGCTTAGACTAGGGTACAATTGTTTGGTCTATGCCCTCCGGGATGCTATGCAGCACATGTTCAGTAATGTGGATATCATAGAAGGATGGCACATCAAGAAGAATCATGTGTTTAGTATACCTGGAGGTAGCATCCCAAAGAGGCATTCTACAAGAAGAGCAGAGACCCAGGGTCCTCTGAGGCAGGCCTGGTATCCTGGTTGAGACAATGACTGCACAGCACTGATGTGTCTTTACAGGAAGGAACATGTCTGTGGTTTGTTAAATTCAGCCAATACTGAATCAGAGGTAAAAGCCTGTCCAGAAAGTGATTTATGTTCTGGTGAAGCTGTGTCGGCCTGCCCTGCACACTGATTTGCTACCCATGATGCCTTGCACTGGGATTGATCATTTAAAGTGTTTATGCTTGTGGGTTGGAGAGATACACAGAAACCAAACAACTGAATATTTCTTCTCCTTGAATCATTTTAGGAATGCTCCGACATACAGCTTTTGTTATAAACTCTCTTCTTTATGCTGCTCCCCAGTGTACAAGATGACCAATTTCTCTGCAGCTTTAGTCTTACTTGTCATCAGTCAGGACTTCTACAATTTCTTTGAATTATGTTCAGGTGCCTCCCTAATTTCAGTCCTGTTGCTGAACCAATTATGGTATCTGTACCTTCTGTTTTTTTCCTCTGCCAGGAAGGTGAAAGGTGGCATAGACTACGGTCTGCTCTGAATCAGAGGATGCTGAAACCCAAGGATGCAGCACGGTATAGTGGAGTCATTAACGAGGTGGTGACAGACTTCATACAGAGATTGTACTACTTAAGGGATAACAGTCCGTCAGAGTTTTGGTCTCTGATATGGCTAAAGAACTTTATAAATTTGCTTTCAAGGTATGTTTGTGATCTGTGTGTATATGTGTACACTGAGTTGAACAATTTGTTTTTCAGCAGAATGCTGCACAAAACATTGATTTTGTATAATGTTTGTCATTCTGTCTTCATGCACTTGTCAAAATTGAGGGAAAACACCACTGTTTATGGGAAAAATCAAGTGAAAATCACAATATTGTTACATGGAAAACATGAAGTTTGCAAGCATTTTTCTATAAGACTTGTTTCTGCAAAAATGGTAATAGGTTTCACCAAACCCTATTGTGTATATATGTGAGTCTGCACCGTTATCCTTAAGCAAAGTTCCAACTTGGGCAGGACCTGTACCTTTTTTCCACTGTAGGGTTGCTGATTTTCTGTTTTCAAAGCTGGGCAGTTCTGTTTGAGTTATATATCATGATTTTTAGGCCATGCTCTAAAGCAATTTTAACCAAGTGAAAATATTTATCCTCAAAAGCACTTAGAAAATGAGCGTTTATTTCCTGAGCTCCTTTTGGCTGGGCTGGTACCCATTCCAGTGGGGTACATTAACTTTCAATAGCTGCCCAGGAAATAGAAAGTGCCATCCCAATGGACCCTTTTTCCATTGAATTATCCTTGTGCCTCCTTCTTGCTGATTGGCCAAAACACCCCAATTCAGTTTGCAATCACCGCCAATTTATTTTTCTAGCTAAGTGAGAGAGAAAGTCCCCATCCAATACAGCGGGTGGGTGTTGGGACACGAGGGAGACTCACCACTTTTCCGCAGTCTCCTAGTCTCTATAATTACAAATAAAACTCATTAAGATGAACACGCCAAATCTGTAATATTGTGCACAGCTCAGAGAGTGAAGCAGCTTCAAGAGACACTTTTCTTTAACCAATATTGCCTTGAGGCAGCACTGCCTAGGAGGCAGACCACTTATTCTCACCCTCCGCTGTGTCTCGTTAGTTAATACCTTCTGAAGAACAGTAGCTGAGGTTGCCTGCCTCTTGCTGCTGATTGGTTAAACATGCAACTGCCTTGGATGCAGACTATGTAATCCCACCCTCTGCTGTGTCTCATTGGTTTATACCTTATGAAGGACATTAACTCATTTGTATTGCTTCCTGTGTGGTACTGCTTTGGAGAAATAGCTTTTCAGTGTAGGTTTGCTGGAATCCTCATTATTCTGTTGATTCTCCTGTGTGAAGCAAATTCTTTTGAATTGCATCAAGTGTAGTACTTTTTGGGAAAGAGCTTTTCAGTGAATGTTTGCTGGATTGCCTCAGAGGCAGTGCTGCATACCAGGCAGACCATTTAATCCTACCTACTGCAGTGTTTCTCTGGTTAATATTTTCTGAGGACAGTAACTTCTTACTCTGATTGGGTGGGTGTAGGCTGCCTCTGACTTATTGACATACAGAAGGCACTTTTTATGTTGGCTTGCCGTGCCTGCACGCAAGTCAACATCTTGCGGTAGTGCAGATTTGGAGGCGCTGCCACTGTTGGCTAATGCAGGGCACGCATCAGTAGGTTCGTCCCTCATTCCCCAATCAGCCTGCATGCTGGCACCACACCATGCATGCTAATGTGGTGAGCACATCTAAGGAAAGGTCCACTGCAATCCGAGCAAAGCTGGTCAGACGTAACGGACCCTTCTTGCGTGCTCGCCACATTAGCTGCATGGCAGATGGCCACCCAACGGCTGACTTCGGGGTGCCCAATCCCCAGCTGGCTTACTGTCACCACACAAATTTGCCGACAGGGAGACCACTCCCGTCGGCATACAGCAGCCCCCATTTCCTATATGCTGAGGGGGTGCCCAATCCCCTCGGTTCTTGCCTCCCCCACTTTCATTGTGTGCCAACAGGGAAGTCCACTCCCATCAGCATAAATCAGCCCCCCACATTTCTTATATGCCAAGGGTGGTGCCTCAATCCCCTCGGCTCTTGCCTCCCTCTGCTGTCATTGTGTGCCGACAGGGGTGCCCAATCCCGTCGGCATAAATTCACCCTCATTGTCTGCCGATGAGGGTGCCCAATCCCCCATCGGCTGCAGCAACCAAAACAGTTAGGTGGCACGCTGGGAGCCCACCCCAGCGTGCCAAGTCCCTGGAAAAAAACTGTCCCACGATGTTAGTTTTTTTCTTCCTGTAACATAAAAACAGTACCTCCTAGTCTCCTGCCCCACCCACACCCAACCACTGTGCACCCCGCCTCCCCACACCCCCCACACCCTCACCCCATACTTATCTCCGGAGTCCAGCGCGACGCTTCGTGGACCGGAACACGCTCTGCACTCTTCAAAGCTGACCGCGAACTGAGGAAATGCCGGTAAGCTGTATAATGGAATGAATAGGGTTTTTCAACTTTGCTGCATATCTCGGGCATTTCATCATGGGGTTTTGGGGCCCCTCCTCATGATTTCTATCACTGTCATGGTGTTAATTGGCCTTGAAAGGTGATTTTGCAGTCACTGTGTGAAATCAACTTCGGGACCCATTAATGAAATGACAGTGCCAGTGTTCATGAGGTGGCCTCTCAAAAGCCCATGTTCCAAATTTGGTGGAAAAAATCCAACAAATGCCTGTTTTTGCGACGTGCATTGCACAGTTGCTATTTAGGCTCGTAACTTCATGAATTCACAATATTTTAATGCCAGATTTTCAGCATGGTCATTTTGTACACCTCTTTGTGAACAGTACAGCTGTCATTTTCCACATCCTGCCCAAATGTGTTTCCGCACTTCCAGCGCACAATAGCGCAGTCACTGCGGAAATTAGTGTTTGGGCCAGATTATGCAAATGACAGTGACACAGTTCATGAGCAGAGGTCCTAAAATGCCTATGTTGAAAATTTGGTGATGATACTCCATAAAATGACTGTGTTATGAGCGTGTGTTGGCAGATTGCACGCACGCTCATACCGGCCGTGGCATTTGTGATATTTTCACTCTGGATTTTCACCACTGCCATTTTTCCACACCTCTTGATGAACAGTACAGCCGTCTATTTCACATATCCTGCCCAAAATGTGTTTTCGCACTTCCGGCGCAGAATAGCATGGTCGCTGTGCAAAATCACTTTTGGGACACTTTGAGGAAATAACAGTGACACTGTACATGAGCAGAAGTGCTAAAATCCCTATGTTGAAAATGTGGTGCCGAATGCCCATAAATGGCAGTGTTCCAAGAGTGCTTTGCATATTTCCACGCACCCTTGTAACTTCACAAATTTCTATATTTACATGCCACATTTTCAACACTGGCATTTTTTACACCTCCTTATGAACTGTACAGCTGTCATTTTTCACATCCTGCCCAAAATGTTTTCCGCACTGCACTACCAAAGCTAATGCCAGTGCAACAACATTCAGCATTGACAAATGCTTGTTTGAATTTTGGCTCCAGATTTTCAACATGGGGTTCTTGGGACCCCATCTTTAACACATGCACTGTCATTTCGTTACTCAGTCCAGAAAAGTGATTTTGTGGTCACTGCACGGCATCACCTTTTGGGACCAATTAACAAAATGACAGTGCCATTGTTTATGAGGTGGGGTCCCAGAAAGCTTATGTTGCAAATTTGGAAAAAATTCCAAAAGATGACGAGTGTGCATTTTGTATTTCCACACATGCTCGTAACTCGGCAGTTTTAATATTTTCACTCCAGATTTTCAACATTGCCATTTTTCACACCTCCTTATGAACAGTACAGCTGTCATTTTTCACATCCTGCCCAAACTGTGTTTTCACACATCTGGCGCACAATGGCTCAGTCACTGTGGGAAATCAACTTTCGGGACAGATTAACAAAATTGCAGTGCCACTGTTTATGAGCAGAGGTCCCAAAATGCCTATGCTGAAAATTTGGTTAAAAATCCTCAATATAATTGCATTACAGGCGCAGCATTACCCAGTTTCTATGCACGCCACATGACTTCACCAATGTTTCATATTTTCACTCCAGATTTTCAACATTGCCATTTTTTGTACCTCCTCATGAAAATTACAGCTGTCATTTTTCACATCCTGTGCAAAATGTGTTTTCGCACCTGTGGCGCCAAATGGCACAGTCGCCAGCAAAATCACCTTTTGGCTAACGAACTGATAGTGCCACTGTTCATGAGGTAGGTCACAAAGTCCATGTTGAAATATTGGAGTGAAAATGTCTCAGGCGTTAGGGTTTCCAACCATAACGCCTCATTTTGTAGAGACTGACAGGTGTCAGGGTGTGACTTGGGATTGTCGGACGTAATGCTCACACCATTCCACCCCACCCCACCCTGCAGCCAGTGACAATCATCAAGATGTGCCTTGGATGCTTGACTCAAAGTTCACTCCACTGTCCTATACTGCATCCATCTCAGTGTATTTCTTATGGAATGGGGTGAGCATAAAGCCCGAAGACCCCAATGCACACCGTGACACTTGCGGTGTCTGCAGGATAAGGAGAGGCTAAATGGCATAAGCACTATGGTCAACACTCAAAGGACACCCCAATGCCTGTCAGTCTCTGCAGGGTGGATGTGGGTTGGCATCAGTTCAATACTTCACTGCCATTCCTATTATGCATCTCTCTAACTCCTGCACTACCAATGCCAATGCCAGCAAGACAACATTCAGCTTTGACAAATGCTTGTTTTCAAATCCTTTGCACATTTATTTTCTTGTTGCATTGTTTCCTGTAGTATTGCTTTGGAGAAAGAGATTTTCAGTGTAGGTTTGCTGGAATCTTTGTTGTTCTGTTGATTCTTCTGTGTGACTGGAGCAAATTATTTTGCATTGCTTCCTGTGTAGTACTTCTTTGGGAAAGAGCTAGTGTAGGTTTGCTGGATTCACAATTGTTCTTTGATTCTCCTTATGAGGTAACAGCCAGTCTGCATAAGGTCACCCATTTCTTCAGCTGCATTTGTGAAGAAAGTGCTCTTCAGATTGTACTAATCTGTTTTTTGGGACCATCTATCATCCCAGGATATTTTCTGGACTGCAATAGTAAGTTTACGCTAATTTTCAAATCACTACTACAATGTCTTATGTTATACAGATAAGTGGGTATAAAATGTGAAAAGGGGCAATAAAAAGAATCGGCAGTGTCCCACAATCTTCTGTGGACTGCAACAAAAACGTTCATGGTATTTTCAGTGCTTTACATCACATCTTTATTTTATAAAGAGAAGTGTGTAACATGAAATAAATATTACCAATCTATTTTGGACCATGTATCATCTATGATCGTCTGGACTGCAATAGAAACTTTCAACAAATCTTCAGTTCACTAATACAAGATCTTGTTTTCCAGAGATAAGTGTGTGTGTGTGTGTGGGGGTATATTGCTAATGCATTTCTTTTTTCTTCATTTAATATACTTTATTAAAGTTTTTCAGTATACACAGGAACAACAACTGCCAGTCAAATGTCCAATAATCCAATGTCATGATAAACCAGCACCCTAACCCTCCCACTAAACTACCAAATCCATAAGAAATTCCAGAGACACAATTCAATATAACTCCCCCATATCACATGCCCCTAGAACAAATCTTGTGGCAATCACAATTATTTTAACAAATAAGGACCAGAACCCTGGACAGAAAGCAGGAACAAAATTCAAATGTCCAATTAACTATTAAGGAAGGAGGAAAACCATCGAGTCATATGAAATAACTGTCTCACCTCCCAGCAATAAAGTTTGTCAAAGAATTCCATATCTCCCCAAATTGGTTAAGTCAATGGGTTTGTAATGCAACTGCTTTGTCAGCATTAATGGCTGTTGTTAGCTCCTGCAGCCACTCTCTTGTCATCGGAGAGTGTCACTTAACTAATGCCTCATTAAAACTAACTTGGTCACCAATGACATTAAAGCCATATCGGACTATCTTTTTATATGACTGTATCATTTGAAAGTCTCCTAAAATATACACCTCTGGTGGAAAAAATAAGGGTGACCGAATACACGTGTAAATGTTTGTGTAATGTCCTGCCAAAATACACTGCCTTTGAACATGTTCAAAGCATATGCAAAAGTGATCCTCTTTTGCAGACACCTTGGGCATAGAATGTCCTCTGTTTTCCCATTTTAACAGCTTAAATGGTGTGTAATAGAGATTGTGGAGAATCTTATATTGGACTAAGCTAAGTCTGTCTTGTTTAATGAGGTGGTAGAGGTCAAGCCATATTTTCTGCTATGTAGTTGAATCATAGGTCAAAGATAGTGCTTTGTTGCCAGTAAAATGCAGTTGAGAGCATTTTTCCCAAATTAAAGCCCCAAATGATTTGCATAACTGAGAAATGGGCCTATTCTGTAGAATAGCCTCAGTAAAATTGGAAGAGGGGCAACTACTTTCTAGTGACACAAGATTTTTCTCCAAAAAGTTCAAACACAATGTTTGATTTGATAAAACTTAAAGTGGGAAGGAGCGGAGGTGAGACAGCTCACAGAATTCTGCACCTGAGATAAAATTGCCTTTGTTTTACTAAATCTGAAAAAGTCTTGCTTTCCTAACAGGCCCAAATCCCTGTGATATGGTTTTATTAGTAATTTTCAGAATAGGGATTTTCAAATAGTGGTTGTCCCAAATCATGTTGGTGCTGAAACTGAGAGAACTGACACAGATGTTGATGCACCTGGACAGACCACCCAATTGGTCAGTCTTTTATTACTAATGCATTTCACAGTTCACTCTGAGGTCGTGCACTAAGTTCAAGATATTTGCTAGAACTCTTAAGCTGTTTGTAGTGATCTTGTAAGGGTTCATAAAACGTATAAGGGGTGAACAAAAGAAAAGTAATAGCTGTATTTCATTTCACAGTTAAGTCTGAGATCCTGCACCAAGTTCTACATACTTGCTACAAACCATATTGTGTTGGCAGTGATATTTGAAGTATTATTATATTGATTCCTTTCTAACTTATTTTGTTTATTTTTTGATCTCATGCATCTAGTTCAAGATATTTGTCACAAATCATACACTGTTGGCCTTCATTGTCCAAGCAGCATTTATGTTGTTTCCTTTTTATGTTGTCTTGTGTGCAAGTGCAACCAACATATTGTGGTAGCATGGAGTAGCAGGTTTTGAGGTGCGATCGTGTTGTGGCCAACGGCGCCACTGATTTTATGAGGTGTGCTCTGTGTCACCAACAGAATAGCATGCTGTCTATGACAGCACTGCGAAAGCATGCCACTAACTTGAAATAATTCACCACTGCAATGAGGGAGCAGCCCATCACTGCAGGGTGTGCATTGCCTGTGTAACATTTCAATAAACATGGCGGTGGCTGTCACTGTTCGCCTCTCACAGCCCCACCTGAAAGACAACATTGGGGTGCCCAATCCCTATGTCAGTATGTCCTCCCAGTTCATTTGCTGATGGGGAGCACAATCCCCATCGGCATCATGTTTGACTATTTGTATGCTGAGGAGGGTGCCCAGTCCCCTTGGCATCATGCACCACTCAAACACAGAAACATTTTCTGTGCTGACAGGGGCCCAGTCCCATTGGCTGTAGTCCCCTCCCAAAATATAGGTGGCACACTGGGATCCCACCCAGTGTACCAAACCAACCTGTAAAAAAACACCTTCCGCAATGTGTTTTTGTTTTTTAACCTGTAAAAGAGAAAACGGTCTCTCATTGTCTCTGGTACCCTCCCCAACTGGCACCCGCCTCTGCGCATCCCACCTCCTCACACCCCCTTATCCCATACTTATCTCAGTAGCCTGGTGTGATGATCTTTGGTGGAGGGGGAACATGTCTGCCCTCTTGAAAGCAGACCGTGAACTGAAGAAATGCTGGTAAGTTGTATAATGGCATCAATTGGGGGTTCAACTCAGGTGGATATCTTGCCCATTTTGCAACGTTTGAATCCAAATTTTCAACATCGGCTTCTTGGGACCCCTACCTGATGAACTCAGTCACTGTCTGTTGTTATTCAGTCCCAAAGGTGATTTCGCAGTCACTGTGTGGAATCATCTTTCAGGACCGATAACAAAATGACAGTGTCACTGTTCATAAGGCGGCCTCCAAAAAGCCTACAGTATGTTACAAATTTGGTGAAAAATTCCAAAATGACTGTTATGAGCATGCGCTATGTATTTCCACACATGCTTGTAACTTCGAGAATTTTAATATTTTCACTCCAGATTTTCAACATTGCTATTTCTGCACATCTGCTTATGAACAGTACAGCTGTCATTTTTTATATCCTGCCCAAAATATGTTTTCACACATCAGGCACACAATTATTTATTTATTTAAAGGTTTTATCAAGAAGACATACTGAGCAGAACTTCTGCTCAATTTTAGATGTACCCTGGGAGGGGGTAGAGGGATAACAGCACAGGTTACATATTTACATGTTGAGACAGAGTACAATATACACACACAGACATTGTTACAGTATTCACATACAGGTTACAATATACTCATAGACTTGTTACAATATTCACATACAAGGTAGTGTGCATTACTCTGGTAGGTTGTACAATGTATATGACAATAGGGTAAAGGTATGAAATAACTTAGTGTCGAGGCATATAACAGGGCAAAATGGAACATAAGCAGGCAGGCAGTTAGGCATTCAGAAACTCATTATAGGAAAAGGTCACTTTCAACCTGAAAAGAAGTATGCTTTTCAGAAAAGACCACGGAGTTTCTTGATGCTTAGCAGCTCACCCCTTAATGGAGAAAACACTTCAAAGAACTGAATATTGAGAGGGAGGTCTTTCCCTGAGCAGGATTCAAAGGGCACTTCCTGATGAAGCCTACTTGTTTGTAGGTGAAATGTCGAATATGGACCTCATGAAAAATGAATAAAACATATTAACAGAAGAAAATTTGTGTTGTCCACCATTATTTGTCGTGCCCCCAGTTCATTCTCATTTTGGGAGACCTTATCTGGATTTCTTACTCACATTTGGGAGACAGCAGGACTCTAATCTGAAAAGTGCATTGCCTGTGGAGCATTCTGGTTTTCCAGAGACTATTTTCCAAAATGGAACATAGCCCAGATAGACCACCTTAGGTTAGGTAGTTCATTCTCCTTGAGTATTATACAGATGAGGCACACTGATGAGTCCTGGAAGGATGAAACACGTGCCTGTGTCTTCTGTTGGCACCCTTTGCAGACTGTGTGAGAGGCCTTTCAGCACCATGCATTTTTACTTAAAGTTGAACCAGCATACTATTCTGTGGTGATTTGTATATACATCCCATGATGCTTTGCATTATGGGGTATGTGATTTTATAGTTCTTGAAACTTGGCTTCCTGGCCAAAGCCCTTTGGGTAATTCCTTGCCTCAGTGCTTCACACTGAGTTTCTTTGTCAAAATAGAACGTGTTTAGACAGGTTACAATATACACTTTACATATGTTACCTTATTCACATACAATGTAGAGTGCACTTATGTGGCAGATTGTACAATGCTTAATGATATTTGGATAAGGGTACATGATAACTTGCAGTGTCAAGGCTTATAACCAGGCAAAATAGAAGGAACAGTGCATCATAAGGAACCCCTATGCAAGTTGAACATGTGTCCCTAGTCAGGGGTTCGCAGGAGTGCATGAGCAGGTAGGGGGAAGTGTTTATTGAGAAGTGATTTGAGGAGCTGGCCTAAGAGGCATTCCAGATAGCTGAGGGGAGTGAGTTACAGAGTTTAGGCATGCATTGCATTATTTATTTCTTTAGTGTTTGTTTACCAGGTAGGTGCACTAGCCAACAGTGTAACTATTTTCAGGCATGACCCAGGAGAGTACAGAACATAAGTACAAGTACAGGAGAGTATAAACTGGTAACAGGTCAGCAAAGCAACACATTTTACAATAATGACATTGTGCAGTAATGTGAAATACTTAAGATATAACATAAAAGTGGCAGTGCAGCATAACAATTTGGAACATATTAAAACAAACTAACAGGTGGTAGTCAGTATCTGGAGCAGGAGGAACAGTGGAGGTGGAGACAGAAGTAGGTGAGTGGTTAGAGACAATAGAGTATCATAAGAGGGGAGTGCTAAGACAAGAAGAAGAGCAGAGAAGTGGAGAAAAGTAGGGAGTAGGTCTAACAAAAGAATAAGAAGCCAGCAGAGAAGCAGGAAAGGGGAAGAGTAACTATATGAAAGGGGAGGGTAAGAAAGAACTATCGAGGTTTAGGAGGACAGGTAAAGATAAGTGCAGAGGTAAGCAAGGTGACAGGCTTTTGTGGATAGGGCAACACAAATATCGTCAGGGAGGGTCGAAGCATATACATGGATAAGTACACAGTAGATGTCAACGAAGATCCTTCTTGAAGCATTGATGAGATTCTGACAACCTGAGTTCTAGGGGAAGGGTATTCCAAAACTGAGGAGCTACATGTCTAAAAGCACCAGAGCCTTTGGTTGTGTAACATCTGAGAAAAGTTAATCAAGATTTGTCAGCAGATCTTAGTCCATGAGAAGAGGTATGGGGAATAAGAAGCAATGCCAAGGATAAAGGGTCTAGAGCTGAAGAATGGAGTCAATGAGGGAGCCAAGGTAATATTTCCTGGATGCAGATGGAGAGAGCCAACATAGATCTTGATAAAGTTTACAGCGATGCTTTAGTTGTGAGGAGGAGGATGCAAATCAACATATACTATTGTAGGTGACATCCCAGGTCTGGAGGGAAGTTTGCTGGGCCATTGCGAGGAGCGGAAACAATAGGTTGGTGAGGGTAGTAGAGCACCTCTGGCAATGGCTAGTTTAGCAGAAGATGTTAGCATGTAGCTAGTCCTGTACACTGCGCCAAACTTGTAATTTAATAATTTGCAAATGGATTTAATGTGCAAATTTAGATCTAGAGATTGGTCGAGTAGTTCCCCAAGATAGTTAAAAGATGTGACAGTTTCAGTTTAGAGCTTAGCATGTCATGTATTGAAAGGGATGAGGGACAGTTTCTAAGCTTAGGGGCTTAGCCAAGAGCATGACCTTAGTTTTCTTTACATTTAGGACAAGTTTGTGATCACTGAGCCAGTTTTGGACAATTTTGATGTCAGTGGAAGTGCTAGGTTTAGGTTATCAATGTTTTGTTGCTGGCATAAATAACAAGATCATCAACATATAAGAGAGATGAGCAGTTTTGGAGGACACAAGAAACATTATTTATAATGAGAGAAGAGGAGAGGCCCCAGTACGGAACCTGGAGGCACACCAACACTTATTTTCGCAATGTTAGATATGGCCAAGTTAAATTTAACCACTTGAGACCTATTGGATAGGTAACTGCTGAACCATTACAGAACAAGAGGGGAGAAACCTAGTCAACAAAGGCCAGATAGAAGCAAGAGGTGGTCCACGAGGTCGAAGGCCTTGTGAGGTCAATAAAACAGCACCAGTAAGGCAGCCAGAGTCCATATTTGAGAGAATGTCGGATGTATGCTTCAGTAGTGCAGTAGACGATTATGATTTTTCCTGTAACCATGCTGAGCATCAGAAAGAATACCATATTTTGTAATGAAGCCCAGGGTTTGGGTGGCAACAATTTTTCAAGTATTTTAGACAACACCGAGAGAATAGCTATAGGATGGTAATCTCTAATGTCTTTTTGTCACCTTTTTGAAGACCAGGGTGATGCGTGCTGATTTCCAGAGGACTGGAACTGTACCATTAGACAGGGATAATGTAAAGATTTTTGCCAGAAGAGGGAGGCTATAAAGGAAGCAGCAAGTTTAAGAAGTCATGGTTTGAGACAGTCTGAACCCAGGCTAGTGTAGTCAGAGACAGCCTTTAGGAGTTTAAGGATCTCCTGTAGTTATGAACTTAAAATAAAAGGGCGGAGTATGAGACAATGCTGGGGAGGGCATGGGAGTGTAGCCCAATTTAAGTTGCTTGGCCATGGGTGAGCGCCTGGGGAGGAAAGGAGAGGTATAGAGGGACAGGTCAGAGAAAAACTATTGAAAGTATTGGCTATAATGTTATGGTGGTTACAGTGTACTCCACTGAGTATCATGTCAGAGGGGTGTTGGACTGGGAGGTACCAACAAAGGTCTTAATATGTGCCCAGAATTTCCTAGAGTCAGATGCGAATTAATAAGCAGGTCCTGACAATACTTGCTTTTGGCTGCTCTTATTTTTTTTACATAGATTTCTGTGGGCCCTATAGAAATGGAAATCTGTCAGTAGTTTAGTCTGTTTATAGTGTCTCCAGAGTTTGTCCCTCTTTGCAGCTCAGCTAAGAGGTCCTTATGCAACCACCGGGTTTGCTTACCTCTTACTCTCCTGGTGACCTTTGGGGCATGACTAGACTGAATGACAATAAACTTGTTGAGAAATATTTGCAGAACCTCTTCAACTCCCTCTGCGAGATATACATCAGACCAGTCAATGCCTGAGATGTCCTGTAGGAAAGCAGATTTATCCAGATTTCCAAAGTTAGTGAAGGTAATGTATTGAGGTGGAGGAGAAGGAGGTGCACCTGAAGACCATAGACAGAAAATTGGAGCATGGTCTGTTATGGTGTCCGATAAAATCCCATCTGTGGGCAAATGTTCTAGTCAATTAGTGAGCAGCCACTCTAAGAGGGTACTGGTTTTAGTAGGGTTAGGAGTCTTAGTTGGTTCGGTAATCATCTGATGAAGGTTGAAGCTACTGGCCATGGCTACCAAGGAGCTGTGAGCCAGGCCAAGCCGATCAAGGTTTATATCACCTAGGATTATAACCTCATTTTGATTGGTTTTAGAAATCGTAGAGTCAAGAGATCCCTGAAGGCCAGCCAAGCCCCAGAGAGGAGGTTATAAACGCAAACAATATGTAGTTTCTTTGCACCAAGAGTGACAGTGGTATGTAAATGTTCACATAATGTAGAAGACACTGGATC
This sequence comes from Neoceratodus forsteri, assembly GCA_016271365.2. NCBI lineage: Eukaryota > Metazoa > Chordata > Ceratodontiformes > Ceratodontidae > Neoceratodus > Neoceratodus forsteri. The sequence goes on from CM028132.1 coordinate 1,408,652,766, forward strand.
ATTGATAATTGTTAGGTTAAGATGGTCCTTATGATAGATAGCAACACCACCTCCACGTTTATTTGCTGGCCTGTCTTTTCAGGTTAGGTAATAGTTGACAATAGAGTATACAGTGTCAGATATTCGAGGTTTTAGCCACGTTTCCATAGGACACAGGATGTCCGGTTATAAACTTTTATTCAGGCCTGTAGTTCATCCATGTGACATATAAAGCTTCTAATATTCATATGAGTGATAAGTATCCCCTGCTGGATAGGCCCATTAAGTTACTCACAGAGAAGAAAGTAGAGGACCAGGATTTGTCTCTGTGTTACCCGCTAGCAGAAGTATAAGAAATGCCAGGAAGCAAAGTCCAGCACAAGGAAAAATTTGGATAAGGAGAACCCTATGTTTCAGATTTCTTAGGACTAGGAGTAAGTAATGAGTACAGCCCTTAGGGAAGAGGATAACTTGCCAGGAGCTAATAGTATGATGTTTATTAGTGATAAAGTTAGAGAACTGGAAATCCAGAGTTCGGACACCACACCATGGTGGTCACAGGGTAGTAGAAATCCAGACAAGTTCAGGCAGAGTAAAGCTAGTAGGATGAGGGCCCCCACGCCCAAGCAGTAGCTACATAGCTTTCTGCTCAGTAGACACTGGGCGCTGTAGGAGAGGCATATTTGGTGGATAATTCCAGATATGGTGGGTGGACAGGGGAGACAATGTTTTAAATAGTCTCACACCAAAAGCAACAGGCTTTAAGGAAGATAGCAGACTCACGATCTGTGAATTACATTTGAGATTAGCCCAATATAGAGAGAAGCCTTCAGAAGGTATCACAGCACTCATGAGTGATAATCGATATGATAGTAGTCGATTATGAAAAGCTTATAGAGAGGGTAGCATGAGGCTGAGAGAAAGCCCAAACAAAAACAAAAGTAAATTCAAAAGTAGATAGGCTTTAGGACCAATCAGACGACAGGAGTTTCACTTGCCGCCCCTAATGACCCAGTTTTATAACGAGCCAATGGGATTTCTGGCACTTAGTCATATGTCTAGAAAGGGTCTATATAGTAAGAGCCACCCAGGGTGTAGTGGCTCACTTATGGCTTTGCCACCCACTGCTGGAAAGCACAGTTGGGTTCACAGTCCTACTGCTGGGCAGGGTCATTATGTGGCGGTTGTTGTCTGCGGCTCCTTCCTGAAGGGAAGTCTCAGGAGGAGTGGCAGCAATGGCAGTCTAAGTGAGCCGCCCTGGAGCAGGCTTTGGGTCCAAGCTCCGTGGGTTAGAAACAAATCTGGAGGGCAGAGGAAGGCAAGAAGGTTACAGGGTAGGTAGGTGGGAGTACAGTGAAACAAAGAAAATGGGCATGAAGCATGCTAGGAGGGAGTTGCCAGGGATCAGGGTTTAGCAGGGAGAGGCAAGATCTAGTGAGAGAAGGTAGAGGTAGAGCCGAGAGTGAGGGATGCAGACAGACAGGAGAGTGAAAACAAGGCAAGTAAGATATTTAACCAGGGCAGATAGACTACTTCTGTGTTGGCACACTAGTCTCAAATAACATAAACAGGCTGTAATCACTTAAAGCTCAAAATCTGAAATGGGCTGTAATTACTGAGGCGCTTCAGCTAGAAAGGTTGCAAGCACGTACAGAAATATAATATAAATTAACACTCTAAGGCAGGAGGACTAGTACTAGGCTCCAGTAGGAGTGCTCAAAAGAGTTATGGCAAAGTAGTCAAAACCAATTTGTAAGTAAAGGCAGGTAAAATCCAGGTTAGTCACCAGTCCAATTAATTTCAATAGGCAGCTGCGGCTCCAAGCGAAAGTAGGATTCCAAAGACGCACCAATCAGCAAAGGCCTGTAGTGACACAGTCAGCCAATCAGATAAGCGGCACCTAATTTGAAAGTTCCAGCTAGTCACTTGGTCCAAGAGAACATACCATTTCACTGTTTATGGCTTTGTCACCCGCTGCCGGAAAGCGCAGCTGGGTTTGCAGTCCTACTGTTGGGCAGGGTCTTTGAGTGGCAGTTGTCTGTCTGTGGGCTCCTTCCTTGAGGGGAAGCCTCAGGAGGAGCGGCGGTGATGGCAGTCCAAGTGAGCCTCCCTGGAGCAGGATCAGGGTCTGAAGCTCCAGTAGGCTAGAAACAGACCTTTTCACCATTTACAGCTTTGCCACCAGTTGCTGGAAAGCACAGCCAGGTTTGTGGTCCTACCGCTGGACAGGGTCCTTGAGCGGCAGTTGCTGTCTGTGGGCTCCTTCCTCAGGGAAGCCTCAGGAGGAGTGGTGGTGATGACAGTCCAAGTGAGCCACCCTGGAGTAGGCTCAGGGTCTGAAGCCTTGGTGGGCTAGAAACAGACCTTTGGCCGTTTACAGCTTTGCCACCGCTGCTGGAATGTGTAGCCAGGTTCGCAGTCCTACTGCTGGGCAGGATCCTTGAGTGGCGGTTGCTGTCTGGGCTCCTTCCTCGAGGGAAGCCTCAGGAGGAGCAGTGGTAATGGCAGTCCAAGTGAGCCTCCCTGGAGCAGGATCAGGGTCTGAAGCCCCAGTAGGCTAGAAACAGACCTTTTCACCATTTACAGCTTTGCCACCAGTTGTTGGAAAGCACAGCTGGTTTGAGGTCCTACCGCTGGACAGGGTCCTTGAGCGGCAGTTGCTGTTCTGGGCTCCTTCCTCGAGGGGAAGCCTCAGGAGGAGTGGTGGTGATGACAGTCCAAGTGAGCCACCCTGGAGTAGGCTCAGGGTCTGAAGCCTCGGTGGGCTAGAAACAGACCTTTGGTCGCTTACAGCTTTGCCACCCGCTGCTGGAACGTAGCCAGGTTCGCAGTCCTACTGCTGGGCAGGATCCTTGAGTGGCGGTTGTCTGTGGGCCCTTCCTCGAGGGAAGCCTCAGGAGGAGCAGTGGTAATGGCAGTCCAAGTGAGCTGCCTGGAGCAGGCTCAGGGTTCAAAGCCCCGTGAGCTAGAAACTGACCTGGAAGCTGACTGGCCTACCAAGGTTGACATATGGGGAATGGACAGAAAACGTGAGTTGTTTCTCCTCAGAGCATAGCCCTGGAAGGCAGAGACTGAGACGGCAGAGGCAAGATACAGAGGGAGGGACTGTGTGCAGAATTTGGCTGTGAGGGTGGCACAGTAGGTCCTGCAACAAGGGAGGTCTAGGCTGCAGTATAGGACACAATAATGGGTGTTTGGAGGGCAGTCAAGGTCAAAGCAACAGAATGAGTGGAAGAGAGGGTCCAACCTGGCTAAGGCAGACTTTGGGGTAGCACTGTAGACTACATACCTGTAGTCAAAGATAGAATCAACCTCTGCATGATTTCATGACAAGCCGGCAAAGGAATCCATCCACAATTATGGAACAATGCGCCAAGTTTAGGGTGCAACTTTTGTTGATGTCATCAATATATGCAGTGAAGTCTAGGTGCTGGTCAAGGCAGACCCCTAGATACAGTATCTGCAGGAGATGCAGTTCTTAAGAATAGTCCCATCCAGGTTGAGGAAAGAGGGGTGGAGGGTAGCCTTGAAAGTCTCTGTCTAATGCTGAAGGTCATTGAGATGGTTTTCTTGGTGTTAGGAAGATGGAGAACAGGAGCGGCCAATGACTGAGCCTTGAGGAACACCAGAGGTAACAGGGAGGGAGGCAGCAGTAGAATTGCCAATTCTGATAGATTGGGATCTGCCTAGCAGGTGGGAATGGAACCAGCTGGTGGCTACACTTGAGAGCCCTGCAAGAAAGAGCTTGAGAGAAGGAGGGAGTGGAGACAGTGTCAAGGCTTTGGCCAGGTCAACTAAAATAGCTGAGGTAATGTGGCCTCTATCCATACCAGTGAGGATGGAATCAGTGAGTCTTAGGAGAGAGAGGTGGTAGGATTGAGACTTCCTAAAGCAACACTGGAAAGGTATGAAAATAAAGAGGAATCAAGATAAGAGGAAAGTTGTGAGAGCAAGTTGTTCCTGTATTTTATCCAAGATAGGAAGGAGGGAAATCAGGCAGTAATTTCCAGGGACAGAGGGATTCCACCTTTGGGGACAGAGATGACTGTGACATGCTTCCACTCATTTGGGATGGTGGCTAGAGTGAACAAGAGGTTATAGAGAGATACCGGGGGCAGCGATTGTTGGGGCGGACAAGTATAACAACTTGAATCTAGGCTGGTAGGGCATTTGCCCTTGGTGGGATTGAGGGTGAGTAGTGCTCTGTGGACATCAGCAGGGTGGTCTGACAGAAGGTGAAAGTGGGGTCAGCTGGGGTGCTTTGGGGGTGTGGCTTGGTGTAGAGGTGGGTTGCAGTTCTGGATTGAGGGAGGCCAGAAGTGACATGGTGCAATCTGTGAAAAGGAATTGAAGTGACAGTCCACTTTGAGGGGTCTGATATCATAGAGCCATCTACATTGAGGGAAGGGGTTGGGGCTGAGAAGGAGAGGTGAAGAGAGATTTAGCCACCCTCCAGAATTTAGTTGGATGGCTTAAGTTATCAATGGTTAACAATGGCGTGGTCACTGTGGGAAATCATTGCTTGGGACAGATTAAGAAAATCATAGTGACACTGCTCATGAGCAGAAGTCCCAAAATGCCAATGTTGAAAATTCGGTGAAAGAAATCCACAAACTGACTGTGTCATGTGCATGCATTGCACAGTTTCCACACGCCGAATCTCGAGAAGTTTTAATATTTTCACTTCCGATTTTCAGAATTGCCATTTCTTTACACCTTCTTATGAATGGTACAGCTGTCATTTTCATATCTTGCCCAAAACTGTCTTTGCACATCTGGCACAGAATGGCATGGTCACTGTGAGAAATCATCATTTGGGACAGATTAACAAAACCACAATGCCGCATTTCATGAGCGGGGTCCCAAATGCTTTCATGAGTGGGGTCACAGAAGGGCCAAGTTGAAAATTTGGAGTGCAATACCAACAAACGCCCAGGGCGTTAGGATTTCTCACCATAACATCCCACCCTGTAGAGACTGACAGGCATCAGGGCTGTGCCTTTGGATTGTCGGCTATAATGCTCATGCCTTCCACCCCACTTCTACCCTGCAGCCAGTGATAGATCAAGGTGTGCCTTGGACTCTCCGGATCCAAAGTTCACCCCATTCTCCTATACTGCACCCATCTCAATGTATTTTCTTATGGAATGGGGTGATCGAAGGCCTGATGACCCCAAGGCACAATGTGACACTTGTCAGAGTCTGCTGGTAGGGTGAGGTGACATGGCATAAGTATTATGGCCAATGACCCAAAGGCACACCTCAATGCATGTCAGTCTCTGCAGGGTGGGTGGGGCTGACATTGGTTCCACACTTCACTGCCATTCCTATTATGCATCTCTCAACTCCTGCACTACTAATGCCAACACCAGCAAGACAACATTCAGCATTGAAAATACTTGTTTTTGTCTGTGTTGCTAGTGTTTTGCCTTACCACAATACAGATGAAAGTGTCACAATTCCATGTCAGAAGTCAAAATATAAAATTATTAATTCTGATTTGATTTTGCAAGGATGCTGATTTCACACATGCATGAATGCATGTTGGCTGTGCAAATCATTAGTTCTTAAATAAAGATAGGTAGTCTGCTAAGAGGCAGATTACATACTGTACCAACATTCGTAAGACCTGCCTTTTAAGCACATACAGACAAGGGTCAGGAATTTTCACGCACATACAAGTTATCATTGTAAGCAAACATGATTTTAATTAGAGCATTTTTTAAGTCAGCATTTGAAAGATGTCATGTACAACATGCAGTGAACAGAAAAGCCCCCACGTATAACTAAGTGTCAACTATGCCAGAATATTGGCAGTCCAAAAGAAATATTGTAGTAAATTCCACACTGCTTACATGACTACAGTTCAACAGTGACATACAGAATGAGATCGCAGTAAATCTCTTTCCAGGGTTCACAAATGCTATTGTCAACATTTACCAGTGGCCTGTCCCCTGCTCAAAAACAGCAGACTACCTATCTTCATTCCAGAACTAATGATTTGCATACCTAACAGGTATTCATGCACATGTGAAATCAGCAACCTCGCAAGCATCAAATCAGAATTAATAATTCAATATTTTGACTTCTGACATGGGAAATTGTAAACTTTCATCTGTACTGTGTAAGGCAAAACACTAGCAACACAGACAAAACATGCAGGAAGCAGTATAGTGCAGTGGTTTAAGGCTCTGAGCTGCAAATCCAGGACATCCAGCAGACCAAACCTGGGTTTGAATCCCACAGCTTTCACTTGCATACTGTGTGACAATGAGCAAGTCACTTAACTTCCTGTGCTCCCAGGTTGCACCTGTAAAAGCTTTCAGCTTAGTGTGCTACTCCTGGTTAAACAACTAAAAAAAAAAGCATTTGTCTTCAATGCTGAATTTTTGCTTGCTGATATTAGCATTGGACGTGCAAAGTTAGATGCAGAATAGGAGTGGCAGTGAAGTATTAAACTCACTCCAACCCCACATCCACCCTGTAGAGATGGACAGGCATTGGGGTGTGCCTCTGGGCCATCACCCATAATACTCATGGCATTTCACATCATTCTGTCCTGTAGACACCGACAAGTGTTGAGGTGTGACTTGGGGTGTTTGGTTACAGTCACCCCATTTCATAATGACATACACTGAAATGGGGACAGTATAGGAGAATGGGGTGAAGTTGCGCCGAAGAGTCCAAGGCACACCTCAATGCCTGTCACTGGCTTCAGGGTGGGGGTGGGATGGACTGGCATGAGCATTACAGCCGACAATCCAAAGGCACACCCCTGATGCCTGTCAGTCTGTACAGGGTGGGACATTATGGTTAGAAACCCAACACCCCAGGCGCTTGTTGATATTTACAGACAAATTTTCAATGTGGCCTTTTCGGACCCCCACCTCATGAAAACATTTGGGAACTCTGCTCATGAACAGTGGCACTGGGATTTTGTTAATGTGTCCCTAACTTTGATTTTCCAGGCTACCATGCCATTCTGAGCCAGACGTGGAAAATGCAGATCAGGCAGGATGTGAAGAATGACAGCTGTACTATTCATAGGGAGGTGTGAGAGATGGCAATGTTGAAAATCTGTAGTGAATATATTAAAATGCTCAAGCTTCCGAGCATAAGTGGAAACCGGCAGCACATGCTCGTAACACAGTCATTTAGTGGAATTATTTCACCAAATTTTCAACATAGGCATTTTGTGTCCTCTGCTCGTGGACACTGTCACTACGATTTTCTTAATCTGTCCTGAACATTGATTTCCCACAGCAACCGCATTCATTGTGTGCCAGATGTAAACACACATTTCAGGCATGATGTGAAAATGACAGCTGTACTGTTCATAAGAGATGTGCAAAATGGACAGTGTTGAAAATTTTGAGTGGAAGTAATACATATTTTAAAATTATGAGTGTGCGTGGAAAGCACACAATTCACGCTTGTAACAGAGTCATTTTATGGACTTTTGTCACCAACTTTTCAACAGAAGCATTTTAGGACCTCTGTTCATGAACAGTGTCACTGTAATTTTCTTAATGTGTCCTGAACACTGACTTCCCACAGCAAAACATGCTATTTTGGCCAGAAGTGCGAAAATACATTTCAGCCAGGATGTAAAAATGACAGCAGTACTGTTCATAAGGAGATGTGAAAAATGTCAATGTTGAAAATCTAGAGTGAAAATATTACAGTTCGCTGGGTTATGAGGGTGCATGGAAAATGCAAATGCACACTGTAACACAGTCATTTTATGGACTTTTGTCACTAGATTTTCAACATAGGCATTTTAGGACCTCTGCTCATGAACAGTGTCATTCTGATTTTCTTAATCTGTCCCGAACACAGATTTCCCACACTGACCGCGCTATTCTGCTCGGAAATTGCAAAACACATTCGGTCAGGATGTGAAAAATGACAGCTGTACTGCTCATAAGGAGGTGTGAAAAATGCCAGTGTTGAAAATCTGGAGTGCAAATATTACAAATTTATGGTTACGAGTGTGCATGGAAACTGCACAATGCACGCTCATGACAGTCATTTTTTGAAATTGTTTCATCAAATTTACACAATAGGCTTTTTGAGAGGCCACCATATGAATAGACACTGTCATTTCATTTATCGGTCCCGAAGTGATTCTGCGCAGTGACCGCAAATTCACCTTTGGGACTGAATAATGCCATGACAGTGACTGGATTCATGAGGAGGGGTCCCAAGAACCCCATGTTGAAAATTGGGTGCCAAGTTGAAAAATGGCTGAGATAGCCACATAAGTTGAAAAAACATTTATGCTATTATACAGCTTACCAGCATTTTTTAGTTCATGGTTGGCTTTAAAGAGTGTAGACGTGTTCCCAGTCCACCGAGGTTCATCATGCCCAGCTCCATAGGTAAGTATGGGGTGATGGGGTGTGTGTAAAGGTGGGGCGTACAGAGGGTAGGTGCAGGTTGGGGAAGGGCCATGAGAGACAGCGAGGGACGTTTTCTTTTCACAAGGTTAAAAAGACAACGCGAATGCTTTTGGCATGTTGTGGTGGGCTCCCAGCTTGCCACCTGGGTGTGTTTTGGTGGAGGGCTGGAGCCAATGGGATTAGGCACCCCATCAGCCATACAGCATGCTGGGTGGTCACATGAGCTGGAGGGGATTGGGCACCCCTCAGCACACAAACAAAATGGGAGAGCACATTATGCCAATGGGGTTGGGCTACCCCATCATCAAATGAACTGGGGAGGGGCATGTCAACGGGTGATTGGGCACCCCTTCAGCTTTAATGGGGACTGTGAGAGGTGGTGGCTGTTTGTCAGCTTCTGTGGGGACTGTGAGAGGCCCATGGAGAGGTCACCGCCATTTTTATTGAAAGGGGACACCAGGCAATGCAACGGTAATTGGTTGTTGCAGTCAGGGACCACCCCACAGCAAAACAGTTGATTGCTGATGAAGGGAGCTCCCTGATTGCAGTGGCAAGTTTGTTTCAAGTTGGTTGCAAGCTACTTTTCCTGCCTTCACAGACAGCGTGATCCTCTATTGGTGCCACACAGACCAGCCCCAAATGGGCTGCTGGCATTGGCAACAACACTGCCACGCCCATTAACTCACTCACGCAGCAAGCTGCCCTCAATATGCTTTCTGCACATGCGGCAAGCAAACATAAAGGGAAACAACATAAAGTTACTTGGACAATCAAGGCCAATGGCGTATGATTGTGGCAAATATCTTGAACTAGATGCATGAGATGAAAAAAAGGCTAGGAAGGAATCAATATAAATTATACTTCAAAGATCACTGCCAACACAATGTGGTTTGTATTTGTAGCAACAATCTAGAACTTGGTGCAGGATCTCAGAGATAACTGTGAAATGAAATACATCCACTGCTTTTTGTTTTGTTCACCCATTATACATTTTATGAACCTTTACAAGATCACTGCAAACAGGTTAAGATTTCTAGAAAATATATTGAACTTAGTGCTTTACCTCAGAGCGAACCGTGAAATGCATTAGTAATATATCCCCCGATGTCAGACAAACCTCTCTGGAAAATAAGATCTTGTAGTAGTGAACTGAAAGTTTGTTAAAAGTTTCAATTGCAGTCTAGAGGATCATCGATGATGCATGGTCCAAAAAGACAGATTGAAATATTTGTTTTAACTGCCTTTCAGTTTATGCACATTCTTCTTTGTAAAATAAGGGATTGATGCAGTGCACTGAAAATACCATGACAGTTTCTGTTGCAGTCCACAGAAGATTGTGGGACATTGGCAATTCTTTTGTATTGCCCCATTTTCACAGTTTACACCCACTTGTCTGTATAACATATGGCATAGTAGTAGTCATATGAAAATTAGCAGAAACTTACTATTGCAGTCCAGAGAAAATCCTGGATGATGCATGGTCCCCCAACAATGGATTAGTGCAATATGAAGGGAACTTTTTCACAACTGCAGCTGAAGCAGTGGAGTGTCCTTATGCAGACAGGCTATTGTTTCAAAAGGGAGAATCAACAGAACAATTGTGATTCCAGCAAACCTACACTGAAAAGGTTTCTCCAAAGCAGTACTACACAGGAAGCAATGCAACAAGAAAACAAGCATTTGTCAATGCCGAATGTTTGCCATGATGGTATTAGCATTGGAAATGCAGGAGTTAGTCAGATGCAGAATAGGAATGGTAGTGAACTACTGAAGTGATGCCAACCCCACCCCACCCTGCAGAAATGAACAGGCACTGAGGTGTGCCTTTAGGTTGTCGCCCATAACACTGACATAATTTCACTCCTACCCTGCAGACACCAACAAGTGTTGAGGTGTGCCTTGGGGTGTTCGACTTACAGTGACCCCATTCCATAAGGAAATATGCTGAAATGGGTGCAGTATAGGAGAATGGGTGAACTTTGTGGCCAAGAATCCAAGACACACCTTGATGCCTGTCACTAGGCAGCAGGGTGGGGTGGAATGGCATGAGCATTACTGTCAACAATCCCAAGTCACACCCCTGATGCCTGTCGTCCCTATAGGCAGGACATTATGGTTGAAACCCTAACACCCTGGGTATTTTCTTTTTTCCTCTCCAAGTTTTCAACATGGGCTTTTTAGACTCACGCATGAACAGTGACACTATCAATTCATTAGCCAAAAGATGATTTTGCACAGTGACAGTGCCATTTGGTGCCATAGGTGTGAAAAACATTTTGAACAGCATGTAAAAATGATAGCTGTACTGTTCATGAGGAGGTGTAAAAATGGTAATGTTGAAAATCTGGAGGAAAATATAAAAAATTGGTGAAGTCACGAAGGCACATAAACTGCTCAACACACACCCATAATGCAATTATTTTGTGGATTTTTCACACCAGATTTTCAACATAGGCATTTTGGGACCCCTGCTCATGAACAGTGGCACTGTGACTTTCTTAATCTGTCCTGAACATTGATTTCACATAGTGACCATGCCCATTGTGTGTCAGATGTGTGAAACCACATTTTGGGCAGGATGTGAAAAACTACAGCTGAACTGTTCATAAGGAGGTGTGCAAAATGGCAATGTTGAAAATCTGAAGTGAAATTATTAAAAATTCTGGAAGTTACAAGTGTGTGTGGAACTGCACAATGCATGCTTGGAACATGCTCATTTTGTGGAATTTTGCCACCAAATTTTTAACATAGGCATTTTAGGACCTTCGTCATGAACAGTGTCACTGTAATTTTCTTACTCTGTCCCGAACATTGATTTCCACAGCGACTGCAGCATTGTGTGCTGGATGTACAAAACACATTTTGGGCAAGATGTGAAAATGACAGCTGTACTGCTCATAAGGAAGTGTGAAAAATGGCAATGTTGAAAATCTGGAGTGAAAATATTAAAAATTCTCGAAGTTACTGACGGTGCGTGGAAACTGCATAATGTGCACTCATAACATAGTCATTTTGTGGAATGTTGTCACCAAATTTTCAATGTACACATTTTGGGACCTCCGCTCATGAACAATGTCACTGTGATTTTCTTAATGTGTCCTGAACATTGATTTCCACAGCGATCACGATTATTGTGCACCGGATGTGTGAAAACACATTTCGGCAGGATGTGAAAATGACAGCTGTACTGTTCATAAAGATTTGTGAAAATGGCAATGTTGAAAATCTGGAGTGAAAATATAAAAATTCTCAAAGTTACGAGAAAGGTCGGATCTACGAACGCACATGGTAACAGTCATTTTTTAATTATTTGCACCAAATTTGAAATATAGGTTTAGAGCCCACCATGAATAGTGACACTGTCATTTTCATTAATCAGTCCCAAAAGGTGATTCCATACAGTGACCACAAAATCACCTTTGGGACTGAATAACAACATGACAGTGAGTGAATTATGAGGTGGGGTCCCAAGAACCCCATGTTGAAAATTTGGTGCTAAAAGTCACAAAATGGCCGAGATATCCACCTAAGTTGAAAAAATACATTTATGCCATTATACAGCTTACCGGCATTTCTTCAGTTTCATGCTTGGCTTTGAAGAGTGCAGACATGTTCCGCTCATCGAAGATTGTCGCACTGGGCTCCAGAGGTAAGTATTGGGTGAGAGGGGTTTGGGAGGTCGGTGCACAGAGGGTGGGTGCAGGTTGGGAAGGGGCAGGGGATGCCACAGACAGTGAGGGATCATTTTTCTTTCACAGGTAAACAAAAAAAAAAAAAAAAACGTATGGAAGGTTTTCTTTTTACAGAGAAATTTGCACACTGGGGTGGGCCCCAGCATGCCACCTAGATGTTTCTTTCTTTATTTGGGGGACTGAGCCAACAGGGATTGGGCACCCCATCTGCAAAAAGGAAAAGGGGTCTGTGTTTGGGGGCATGATGTCAAGGGGATTGGGCACCCTCTCAGCGCATAAATTACTATAGGGATATTATGCCAGTGGGAATTGGGCCCCCATTGACAAATTAACTGGGCAGGGGGTATGTTGACAGGAGGGATTGGGCACCCCCTACATCGACTTTCTGATGACTAGAGGTGGACAGTGCCAGTCGCACCATGTTTCATGGAAATGTAACACCAGGTGAGGCACACCCTGCAATGAGGGGTGCTCCTCATTGCAGTGGCAAAATGTTTCAAGTTGGTGTCATGTTTTTGGACTGCTGTCATAGACAGCTTGCTCATTTATTGGTGCCACAGAGACAAGCTCCACAAAATAGTAGGGGCATTAGCCACAACACGATCACACCTCCACAACCTGCTACTCTAGCAAGCTATTGTAACTTGTTTTGTGCATGTGCACAAGCAGACATAAAAATAAGCAAATGATTTGAAAAGCTCCTTCTGTATGTCAACCCATAAGATGCAGCCTACACCCACCCAATCAGAGCAAGATGTTATAGTCCCTTAGAAAGTAGTAGCCAATGAAACACAGCAGTGGGTAGGATTTTATGAACTGCCTGGTAGGCAGTGCTGCCTCAGAGGCAATCCATCAAACATACACTGACAAGCTCTTTCCCAAAAGAAGTACTGCACTTAGAGCAATTCAAAAATAATTTGCTTCACACAGGAGAATGAACAGAGCAATGAGGATTCCAGCAAACCTACACTGAAAAGCTCTTTCCACAAAGCAGTATTACACAGGAAGCAATGAAACAAGAAAAGAGTTGCTGTCCTTCATAAGGTATGAACAAATGAGACACAGCAGAGGGTGGATTAAGTATTCTGCCTCTAAGGCAGGTGACGCTTAACCAATCAGCAGCAAGAGGCGGCAATCTCAGTTACTGTCTTCAGACGATATTAATCAATGAGACATAGTAGAGGGAGATTATGGTCTGCCTCCTAGGCAGCACTGCCTCTGAGGCAATATTGGTTTAAGAAATATATGTTGCGCTAACCCCGCTACCACCTCTACACAAAAGTCCACATAATAATTAAGAAAGAGAAACACACACATAGAAAGGGAGAAACGCTGATCGCATTATCTTTTCTCCCCAGTCAGCAGTCACTCGACAACCAGGTAAACAGTCTGCGGCAACAGGACGCTGCAACACATAAAGCTTGACCATCCCTTCCTAGCAATAATGCCAGCCAATTCACTCTGTGGCATCAGAACTCCTGCTGTATACACTGAGATGACCAAAACTACTCTAAATTTGCTTCATTTTTACATTCTTTGGCTTGTATCAGACAAAGGAATCCTGCATGTCTGCAAATATAACTTCTGCTGCACAAGTTTTACAAACCTATTGATGTCTCACACTCTCCTCTTCCACATACAGTTGTCAAACCTGAACTATGGAAAATAAAAGCTAAATCGATGCTCCTGAAAGTGTTTGCTTGCTGTTGTTGTTGGGGGAGATGATCAACAGCACTCTGTGGTGATGACCCTGAATGACATTCAACATGGTGGGGAAGGGAAACAATGGGACCAATGTCAGGATACCAAAAAAGTATCACTCTATGTGTGTGTGTGTGTGTGTGTGTGTGTGTGTGTGTGATATTCAACTTTCTATAGAATCAGGATCTCTGCTGTATAGGGAACATTGATTGACATCTGTGTTGAGACACAGTCATGTTAGTGAGCATCAGGTAGTCTGAAACCCCTGCCAAATTATTCATTTAAATAGGCTGTTCATTTGTGAAGACAAAGTAACACTGCAGGGGCAGATAATGAAGCAAGACATTAATTAAGGAGGCACTATAGTGCAGTGGTTTAAGGCTCTGAGCTGCAAACCTACAGACCTAGGTTTCAATCCCACAGCCCCCACTTGCATACTGTGTGACCCTAAGCAAGTCACTTAACTTCCTTGTGCTCCCAGGGCACACCTGTAAACAAACCCTCAACTTAGTGTGTCTCTCCTGGTTAAAGAAAATGTCAAGAGAAAGCACAAATGGGAGGGAAAGAACTTATGAATGGATGATGCCCCATTGCTCTGATTTGAAAACAGCAGATCATCCAAGTTCTGTGTGTCTTGTCCATTGCTGCGTGCAAGGCAAAGACACGTGCAGATAAGACTATAGGCAGACCACAGTTTAAGACAAGTAATTGTTGGCTCTATCACTTCATATCTAGCTGATGGCTATTTTCCAGAGTCCGCCCTTTTTAAAGAAATAAAGTGTAATCAGTAATTCATTTTTGGGAGTGCTTCCCGGACACCAGGATTACTATGGAATATGTATGAAAGGAAGCACTCAACCTTCTTCCAAATTACAACAAATTTTAATTGTGATAATATTGATTTGTTAGCTCATCCAATTAAAATACTTTTCATCCAACAACTTGACATGCTCTCTTAATTACATTAGCATTTCATTTGTTAACATTTCAGGGCAACGTATCCGTTCTTCAGAACATTATTGGGCTGTATAGAAGAAATAATGTCGATATACAAAATGCTCAAAGTATTCCTTTTTAAATTTATTTATTTATTTATTTATGTGTTGTTTTCACTAAATTTTAAGGCACCTTAATAAATTACTAAATTGCAGGAGGAACATACCTACTATCTTTTGCAATCAAAGTATTGTACTGTTTTTTAGAGTTTTACTTTTCTCATTTTCTGTCTTTTTGAGCTTCTATTCTGTGTTTCCATTATACTGTACTTTAATTGTAAAAGATGGGAGGGGACATAATTTTTTCCATTTTATTTCTTTTTCTCCAAAATAAATTATTTATATGTTCTTTAGAGAGGAGTCATGTCATACGGAAACTCCAAGTTTATTACATTTTATAAGTTTGCCACTCCTTGAGCTGGAAAAGAACAAATCCGATACTTGCACTCTACCATTTGGATTTTTCACAAAAAATTCACAAACTTAGTGAAGTGGTTTCTGGTTTGGGTTTGAAAAACAAACTCATCCATATATTTTTGAAAAGGGCGGTGAATCCCAGATATCCCAGTTAATATGGTTTTAGAGATCAAAAGCTATTAAGAGATTGTTTCCTCATAGTCCTGACTGCCATTAACAAAGGTGCCATTTTGGCTTGATCCTTTCTTTTCTGTGCAAAGACAGAGGTTTATCATGCTGATGAGGCAGTGTCATTATGTCATTCATGACATTTTGCAATGGCGCAGTTGCTATCTGAACCACACTAACTCAGTGAAGGAGTGTAACACTGTATGGTGCTTGTGTGGACCCCTTTTGTAGGGCTTAGTGGTTCTACGTAAGATGTGGCTTGCTTAACTGCATTTTCATGGCCCCATCTGCTAATACTTTAATGCTATATTCAGAAGAACAGTGCTTTCTCCACAAGAACAGAAGGGTGAGAGCCATGAAATATCATGCTGTGGGTCTGTGCGATTATGTTATCTAAGATGCCCTTCTGTAGCCTGATCACTGTGGAAACCACACTTACTTCATGGAGAGTGTAACACCAGGTGGTGTTTGTGTGGTTCCCATCCTGTGGGGTTAGGAATTTTAATATAAAATGTGAGTACCCATGAAAAAGCAAAACTATATTTGATGATAAGATATTTTACAGGGAGGGGTGGAGTGGGTTTCAAGCCTTAAGTGTGAACCAGCAAATTCATCAGGGTGATTAAGGATAGTTCAATTTGAGATATTAGGTTCAGACAACAGTCAAACTAAGATGAAAGCAGGTGGGTTTATTGTGTATGTATATTACAGAGATCAACTGGATTTTTGCACAAGACAATTAAGGAATGTTGCTGGCACTATTATGTCTAGCTCAGGTGAAGATCCTATATAGATAATTATTATCTCCATCTGCATTCAAAACTTAGACCATGTTTCTTACTGAAATGAATTGTATGTAAGAATTGTATTCTGTTGTAGAATGTATATGAGGACCTTGCTACCTAATCTAAAAATACTAATGCATAAATAGATAATTCTATCCATGTGGTTTATATTTAACATGTCCTTATTGTTGTTGAATGCTATGTTCTTCCTCACATTAATCAATGATTTTGCCCTCATGCCTCCCATAAGCGTGAGTGACACTTATTATTCTAGTGCTAAAACACATTGCCATGCAAATATATTTCATCACTAATCATTCACCATTGTCCATGCCATATAATAGTGTAAGGAAAATGTTAAAGGATCCTCCATCCCCATATGACCTCTATAAATCCAGATGTCAAATATTATATCATTTCTCTTTTTATTGAAAAGTAGTCCATGTCAAATTTTCATTAAGCCCAAATCAGCTGTTATTAGTTTGTAGAGTGAATATCTATTATTCTTCATGTCTTAATAAAAGTTTTCTCCAAGCTCTACCTCTTTTAGGTTTTGTTACTTTCTCTATGTCCATACATTTCATAGCAGAGCATGCTGGTGTTTATTAAAATGTTTGGCCAATAGTGATTTGTCATAATTTCTCCTATTGTTACTTTTATGTTCTGATATTCTTATCTTCAACAGTCTTTTGCTTTCCCAATGAAATATATGGAACAAGGAGATATTATACAGTAGATCACATGGTCTGTGTAGCAAGTTATCAGATCTCAAATTTCACATTTTCTTGGCAAGTACTTTTATTTTTTGCACCCTCCCTGCACTCTGGCTGGAACCTCCTTCAGGTCACCTAGGACCTTGGCACTGCCCACAACCCTCATTGCCATCTGCTGCCCCATATCTGCAGCCCCTCCCCAGTAACCCATTGTATCCCATCATCAGGAGGGTTCTTCTCTTCTAAGAAGAAAGTGCCAGTAGGTATAACCAGTTGGCCTGTCTGTCCGGTGCTCCATGGTGGCAAGGATCCAGCAGCCATCATCCGGTTGGCTGGGGTGCCATTTTCTGTTTTCTCCTGCAGAGTGTGGTGTGCCACAGATGTCAAGGTGCGCCAATGTCCATCACCCTCCTCTTCAGTGGAGGCCTGTCAAGTGCTGTTCCCCGACAACCACTAGAAGCCAGCAAACACTGGGCCACAGACCCCCTCCACTACAAGGCCAGCAGTCATTGAACACTCAAGCCTTCCCCCCAGCTGACCCTCCAACACCTGAGTCCATTCCCAAGCCAGTGATGCAAGTAGAAATCCAACCACTGCACTTATGGACTGTCTGGCAAGTACTTTTAATACATTCTGATTTTGAACAAATGCTGCAGTGTACACAGTTTCCACAGTTATAAAAACTTTAATTCTTCAATTTAGCCATGTTGTTAGTGGGGGTTCTGGTGTACAATATTGTGTTTTACTAGTTTTCCTCTGATGTTTGATGTTCTGTCTCTAGTTACCCAGGGTCATTCCTAAAAAAAGTGCGTTTGAATCTCTCACTTAGACCAATTACATTAATGGTGTCTTTCAACTGTGACACTGTTTTTTCCTAGAATTTGGCTCTATGGTATGCTGCTTCATAAGGCTAGGGATGATAACTCTGCTACATGTAAAATGGTGTTTTATCTGATAGTTTTCTATAGAGGTTTGTGATAATTTTGTTGTCCTCCATTAGACTCTTGAGATCCAAGAATGGTATCTCTTTTTAGTGAAGTCCAGTGTGCACCTCAACTATGTCGTCCAGGTGCTGAGATAATCAAAAAGGTTTTTCAGTTCATTTTTCATATTTCAGTTCATCTTCCATATTTCCCCAAATAAAATATTGTCAATTTATATTGTACAGAGTATTGCTGATAATTTATTTTGATTGTCTCTGTTATGTATATGCATCTCTTCAAAATGCCATAAAAATGTTACCATAAGTGAGAGTCATAGCTACCCTCATGGCTGTCCCTTAGAGTTGAAGGTAACTATTTTGTTTAGACATAAAATAGTAGTTGCTACGCACTGCTTCTGATATAACAAAAGCTGATGTTAGGATCATTTGTTTGTCTTTGGGAAAATGACTTGCCATGGCTTTCAGACTATCTGAGTGAGGTATACTTATATAAAGATTCCTGACGTCAAGATAATTAGTAAACATTCTTGGATATTTGTATAACTTAAGCTAAAGTCATTTAGAAAATCTCTCAAATAGGATGGTGCTAGTGGTACCAGTTTTTTTTTTTTTTACAGTGGTGATCCACATACTGTATATGGAAAATTGTTCAGCGATGGAGTCAATACTTGAAATTATTGGTCTTCCTGGTGGATGTAATGGGTCTTTAAGTATTTTGGATAGGCGGTAAATTGATGTGATCCCATGGGTTTGTGTTCATTAATTCTGTTACTAGTCATTCTTTGATTCACTTTCTAGCAATTGCTTCTTCAATTATTTTCATTACTGTCTGTTTTAAAGTTTGAAAGGAATATTGGGAACTTCTCAAAATATGTGTGTGAGTTTGCTTTTCAAAGCCAAACCAGAAATTACTTGCTGAGTACATAAATTTTTTTTGTGAAAACCCAAATGGTAGGCATAAGAAATGTGTGTGTGTGTGTGTGTTTGTTTTGCAGCATGTCAGTGTGTGGCAATAATCTTCAGATGAGGTAAATTTACAGGTTTAAAAAGTTTTCAAAAGTTCGAAAATTAATAAATGAAAACAAATAATTGCAAAGAAAATCACTACTAACATCAGTAGTTTCTCACATAATACACTCTGGATCTTGACGCCTAAGACCCTTCTCATCTGCATTTAACTTGTCTGCACAAACAATAGAACTCTCTCAGGGTTGAGCTCCACTGGACTGAACTGAAGTGAACTCAGTGAAGAGTTTTTTTATCTTTTGGTAGGATTTCTTGATTAAGCCCTTTCTATTTTCATGTCTGAACATGCTGTTACATGTCAGGACATGCTGTTTTAAAATGAAGTTTTTGTTTTAGGTGACTTCCTGGTTCAGCAAAAGTACAGTGTATATATTAACTATCTATACTCTGATCCACAGTGACTAAGCACTTTTGTAAAGCATACTATGGCCAGCCTGTTTTCTGCCTATGAAGTATGCTAGAACCTTGGAAATAATTCTCTACTTTTTCTGTCTTTCTCCTCTTAAAATCATCAAATCATAAAACCATTAAATACACTTAATGTGTATTTGTAGGTATATCCTGCTTGGATTTAATAGGTCCCTAATGAATAGTGTCAATATAAATACAAATATTTGCAGACTGTATTGAATGTGATGAAATTCATGATATGATAGTCTTGATAAACTGGTTTAAAAATGTTTAAATATACTTGGTTAAAATCCTGATTAAAAACATAAAACAAGGGTTTATAAAGTGTTTGGGGTGCTTTAGAGGTATTCAGGGATTATAAAGAGCTGATAAAGTGTTTTGCTTTGTGCAGGTCATAAAAGTGGTAAAAAGTGCTTTATTTAATGCAGCAAAAAACTTAAATACTACTACTGGGCAGGCTGAACAGAAAACTGTAAAAATGGGCTTTATAGAGTAGCAGAAGTAGAAAATCAGTACCTCTGCTGAAGCTGTTCTCTCAAAATAGTGGTTTGCTTCCTGGTATATAAAGAAAAAAATGAAAAGTAAACCAAGAGAAAGAGTAGTTTTATTTTTTTCTTCAACAAGTACTGCAGGAATAAGTAACCTAGGGGATTAAAACAAGAGTCTCCCTTATTTTCTACAGTCAAACCCAAAACAAACAGTCAGTATAAAATATAACAAGGAAAGCATACAATAATGTCTATAGTAGCCTGTGAAACATAGAAACATAGACTTTGATGGCAGATAAGGACTGCTTGGCCCACCTATTCTGCCATTTCCCTACCTACAGGATAAGCTGCAGATCCTAGTTAACCAACAGCCTATTTCTTCCCACCTCCACAAAATTGCTTTATGTCTGTCCATGCATTCTTGAATTCTCCCACAGTTTTAGACCCCACAGCCTCCTCAGGAAGGCTGTTCCATGCATCCACCACCCTCTCTGTGAAAAATATTTCCTCACATTGCCCTGAACTGCCCCTCCTCTATCTTCAAATTGTGTCCTCTTGTTCTTGCACATCTCTTTTTCTGAAAGATGCTACCCTCGTGGACTTTGTTGATTCCACTGAGGTACTTAAAAGTTCTATCATGTCCCCCTCTCCCTCCTTTCCTCAAGGGTATACATATTAAACTCCTTTAGTCTCTCCTCATATGGCTTCTCTTGCAGACCCTGCACCATTTTAATTGCTCTCCTCTGGACTGCCTCTATCCTGTCTATGTCCTTACGGAGATAGGGTCTCCAGAACTGGATGCAGTACTCCAGATGGGTCTCACCAACTGTCTGTACAGAGGGATAACAACTTCTAGTTTTCTGCTGGTGATGCCTCTCCTATACATCCCAGTATCCCCAAGTCCTCCCTACTGCCTTCTCACATTGCTTGCTAATCTTAAGGTCATCTGATATGATTACCTCCAGGTCCCTTTTCATTGTTGTTGTTGTTACTACCTCCCTGCCCCCATTCTGTAATCTTCCCCTGGGTTTTTGTTTCCCAGGTGCATTATTTTGCACTTCTTTGCATTGAATCCAAGCTGCCATACTTCTGACCATTCCTCCAACCTTGCCAAGTACCTTCTCATTTTCCACACCTCCTTGTGTATCAACCCTGTTGCAGATCTTTGTGTCATCTGCAAAGAGGCATACTTTCTCTTCCAGTCCCTCTGCAATGTCACTTATAAAGACATTAAAAGGACTGGACCCAGTACTGAACCCTGCGGTACCCACCTAGTAATTCCTGTTTCTTCAGAGTGGACTTCATTTACAATTACTGTATGTGTCCTGTTGTCCAGCCAATGTTTTACCCAGGCTCAGGCTACCACCCTGGGACCCACTCTCAGGCTAGTTAATTTGACTATTAATCTCTTGTGTGGGACTGTGTCAAATGCCTTGCTAAAGTCTAGGTAGGCCATGTCCACAGCCCTCCCTGGTCTACTACTTTGGTCACGCAGTCAAAGAAATCAATTAGATTCTTCTGATATGACCTTCCCTGTGAACCCATGCTGCCTTGGGTCCTGTGCCCCACTGGCCTCTAGGTACTCAACAATTCTTTCCTTCAGAGTGATTCCATCACTTTCCCTACCACAGAGGTCAAACTGACAGGTCTGTAGTTTCTGCCTCTGTCCTGGTCCCACTTTTGTGAAGGAATCACATCCACCTTTCTCCAGTCCTCAGGTACCACACCATCCTCCCATGATTTGTTAAAAGGGTAGTCAGTGGTTTCACTAGTTCTCCCTTAATTCTTTAAAATTCTGGGGTGAATTCCATCAGGCCCCATTGTTTTGTCCACCTTCAGTTTTAGGAGTTCTTTCAGAACCCTTTCTTCTGTGAAAGGACTGGGATCAACCCCTATCCAGAGTGCTTCTGTTAATTTGATTAGGCACCTCCCCTCCTCTTTTGTGAATACTGAGCAGAAATATTCATTCAGTATCCCTGCTTTTTCACTGTCCCTCTCTGCCCACCCACTGTCCATTTTATTTAGCCTCACTATCCCTCCCTTTGTCTTTCTACACTCCCTAATGTACCTATAAAAAGTTTTATCCCCCTTTTAAATGAGTTGGCTATCTTTTCCTCAGTTTGGGCCTTTGCTATTCTGACTTTCCTCCCTGCTTCCTTTTGCCTTAACTGGTACAGCTCTCTGTCCTTCTTCTTCTGTGTTTCCTATACTTCCTGAATGCTATCTTTTTCTCCTTGACCTTCCTGCCACCTCTTTTGAGAACCATAGTGGCTTTTCTTTTGTTTTGATTTGTTTATTTGCTTCACACAAAGGCTTGTTGCCTCTGTGATGGCAGTTTTGATGATTCCCCATTGTTGCTCCACACCTCCTTCTAGCCTATTTATTTATTTATTTATTGAAAATGTTTTACTAGGAAAGGCACACTGAGCAAAAGATGCTTGTCTCACGGTGCGACCTGGGGGGGGGATTACAGAGGAGGCAGGTATACATACAAATAACTCACAGTAGACAGGAAAAATGAACATAGTTGGGAAGGATACATTTGAACAAATTACATAGGCAGTGCTGTTCCAGCACGGCACAGGCTCAGCAAGTACAGGTTAACCAACTAGGTAGGAACAGTATGGAACAAGAACGTAAGGGATGGTATACAAAACAAATGCATCGAGGCAAAACATGAAATACATAAGTGCCCGTAACAGAACAGAGGTAGTGATACAGAACTTGAGTGCCAGTAGCGGAGGATGAGCTTCAGGGAGGAGCATCAAGCAGAAAGGAAGGATTTGGAAGCAAGAGGGGGTGGGATGGGGGTGATGAAACGTAGGTGTATAAGGGAGGTTAGGTGAGGAGGGAGGGAGGGGCTGGGAGCTTAGATTGATTAGGGAGAGGAAGGGAGAAATTGAGAGTGCAGAGTAGGTAATGGAGAGGGCATAAGTGCGGCGGTAGTATATAAGCGGACAATTCGGCGATAGCCGAGCCACTGGTCAGGCCAGGGAGTGGGGGAGAGCTAATGGGATTTGCTAGTGCTTTTCTAAGGCACTCTCCCATCTTGCCAAAGTCAGCCCTCCTGAAGTCCAGTACCCTCACTTTTGTATGGCTTGACTCTGTAGCTGAGTTTATCATGAACCACACTGTTTGGTGGTCACTTGTTCCCAGATGGCTACCCACTTCTAGATCTGAGATCCTCTCACTGTCCTCATTTGAGAGTACAAGGTCTAAAATTGCTCCCTCATGAGTAGGTTCCAAAACTAGCTGTCTGAGGCATGCCACCTGTAGGGCATCAAGAATGGCCCTGCTCTTGGATGTGACTGCAGCAAATGTGCTCCATTTAACATCTGGCATATTCAGGTCTCCCACCAACAGTATCTCCCTTTCTCTGCCATCCTAAGAATGCCTTCTATCATATCCTTATCCATTCCCTCCCCTGACATGGGGTCTGTATACAACCCTGTGTGGATTGTGGTGCCAATTCCAGTCTCTAAGGTGACCCACAGTGCCTCCTCTCCTCCCTGTTTATTCTTTTGTTCAGTTGCTTTTATCCCTTCCCTTACATAGAGAGCTACTCCTCCCCCTTCCCCCTCCCTGTCTCTCATGTAGGTTGTGTACCCTGGTATGTTAACATCCCAGTCATGGTTCTCTGTGTACCATGTTTCTGTGACTCTACGATATCCAGGCATCCCTCTTCCATCAAGGCCACCAGTTCAGGGAGCTTGTTGCCCAGACTACGAGCATTGGTACTCATTACCCTCCATTTCCTGATGGCCTTACCCTCTTTGCCCCATCTCTGTCCTTATTGCCTTTGTCACTTTCTCCATTTACCCTGCCCTTCTCCTATTGACATCTCTAACTTGGTGTTTACATCACTTACTACCCTGACTTTTTGGGGGCTAGGATTTACCTGCTCCTTTCCAGTGCCTCCCTTGGCTGGTTTAAAGGCTTGCCAATGAAGCATTTAAACCTATCACCTAGGATCCTGGTTCCCTCCTGGACAGATACAGACCATCACTCCAGTATAGGCCTACATCACTCCATGTGGCCCCTAGTCCCCAATGAAGCCAAGTCCCTGAGCTCTGCACCAGTTTTTCAACCACTGATTGAATCCCATGGTGTGGAGCACCCTAACCTCACCTATCATAGACAGGCAGCACCTCCAAGAAGGTTACTGTGTGCTCCTTGTCTAAGGCCCCTCCCCAACTCTACAAACTCTTCCTGCACTGCTCTGATCCTTTCTTAGCCAGGTCATTTGTCCCTAGGTGGACAATGACATCCAGCTCCCTCCCTGTGCAGCTGCTCTGGCGATCCTGAGGATTCGCTCACTGTGTCCCTCAAGCCATGGCGCCAGGCAGCCACCTCCCTCTCCCTTCCTGCCCCAGTTCTACCTTTCCTAACAATGGAGTCCCCCACCGGGAGTTGTTTCCTTTCCTGTGGGTCCCATGCCACCCTCCTGTGGGTCTCCTTTGTGGAGGTTCCCAGCATCCTCCTTGGTCTCCACTGGGGTGCCTCCATAGAGGAACCACACTTTGATAGAATGGCATATGAATTGTGGAGGTACAACTGGAGTGATGCACCTCTGTTCACCACCCTCAACCTCCCTGAGCCCACTGTGCTCCAACCACTCCTCTTTCTTTGCACTCTGAGGCAACAGCAGTGGCCCTGGTGGTCCCTGGATGGGAGGATGTCCCACAAATCCTGGCCAACTCAGCCTGGAGATGAGCAACCTCTTCCCTCAGCCCAGAGAGGTGCCTCAGATGGGACAACACCGCAACCTCAGAACGTCTCCCGGAAGACTGCTGCTCCACAGCCACTGCACCGCATCACTCCCATCATGTCTTATTTCTGGCCCTTCACTGTTGTTTGGAATATTACTCCCTTCCTTTTTTGGTTTTCTCCCTACTTAGTTACTGCCTCTGTGCTCTTAAAGCACATGATCTTCCTGTTCTAAGACAAGAAGATCCTATATTTCTCAGAAGTCCCTTACTTGCTCAGAGGCAGACCTCCAGCAGCTGGGGCGGAGAGCTATGCTTGTCCTTCTAGGATGGTGAGTCTTTGGTGGCTCTGTGATCACTCACTCACTTCCTGCTCCCAAACAGGAAGTTCCTGTTGTCAGTCAAATCCTGTGCCTATAAAAGTAGAACTGGCTTTGGGTGGAGGGAGGGAAGGAGGGCAATATAGTCCCAGTAGAGAAGTCCAGTCACAACAGCAGCTCCTTGTCCTGGTGCTCTGACAATTCTCTGGCAGAAGCTATGAACACTATGTTTAACCCTAGGGCTGGAAATAGATAAAGGTTCCTTTTCTTTTAATATATATATATATATATATATATATATATATATATATATATATATATAATCAGAAGCCTGTGGGTTCTATCCCAGACCAGGCACTTGGTTAATATCCCAATACTGACACTGCAGTGCAACATGAGGGTGCTGCACTCCTGAGGTGCCATTCTTTGGATGAGACTTTAAACCGAGGCCCCATCTGCCTGATCTGGTGGAAGTTCAGGTGGATGTTAAAGATAAACATAAGAGGAGGCAGCACAAACACAGACGAGCGGGTGCTCAGACAGGAGGTGCTAACCTCAATAAGTCCAAAACAAACCAGATGTTGAGCACTCCAGGAACTGTAAAAGACAATGTCAGGAATCAAAATAAGTGCTGAAATAGCATCTTTATTCCAAATGCAACAGATACAGGAACAGGACCCCGTGCTTCAGCTCTCAGCCTTCTAAAGGGGTATGGCTCACTGAACAAACATTTCTGCATATATACTAGATAATGATGTCATAACTATGAGACAGAAAAATGTGACTCATACATGTAGACAAGAGAAGACTTGGTTTGCTGGCCAAGGCACCTAGCTTCACCTGAGCTCTTTCCTTCTAAGACTGCTTGAAGGCAGAGTGAAAAACTTACCAGAGCAAGGAGAAGGATTAAGACTTAGTTGGCTAAGCAGATTTACTGTGTGGTGGTGTTTTATATTTTTACTCACAGGGATTGCTACTGTTTGTTGCTAACATTTCATTGCTTTATTTTTTCTCTGATTCAAATTGTTGTTGCTGGTATACCTTCTTCTGCATTATTACAAGGTGTGCCTACAGGTGTGCTAACAGATTACTGCTGTAATCTTCTGATTCAAATTGTCTTTTGCAAGGTATATTTTCTGTTACTGCTTTATTTTTCTCTGTAGCAAAGTGTTTCTTACGGGTATATCTTCTCTGAAATTACTATATGGAGAGGTGGAGCTTACATTTTTGTGACTTTTTATCATTGGGCTAAGCAAAATTAATGATTGACACTGTGTTTTATTTTATTCTTGTTTGTTGAAAAGGTTTGTTGTCTCAGAGGTGTTTCAGTCTCCTTCTCACATTGAAGGAGCTAATTGCTTTTCCTCCCACAGCTCTTCCAAAGGATTAAGTGTGTATGTGGGGTGGAGCTAACAAACTGTCAGTAATTTCCAACAGAAAGAAGGGTTAAAAAGTCAAGTTAGTTGATATCTTGGAGGTAGAAGACTTGGTTTGCTGGCTATAAGCACCTAGCTTCACCTGAGCTCTTTCTTTCTAAGACTGCTTGAAAGGAGTAGAGAAACTTACCAGAGCAAGGGAGAAGGATTAAGATTTAGTCTGGCTAAGCAGATTTACTGTGTGGTGGTGTTTTTATTTTTTACTCACAGGGATTGCTACTGTTTGTTGCTAACATTTCATTGCTTTATTTTTTCTCTGATTCAAATTGTTGTTGCTGGTATACCTTCTTCTGCATTATTACAAGGTGTGCCTACAGTGTGTGCTAACAGATTACTGCTGTAATCTTCTGATTAAATTGTCTTTGCAAGGTATATCTTCTGTTACTGCTTTATTTTCCTCTGTAGCAAAGTGTTTCTTACAGGGTATATCTTCTCTGAAATTACTATATGGAGAGGTGGAGCTTACATTTTGTGACTTTTTTATCATTGGGCTAAGCAAAATTAGTGTTTGACACTGTGTTTTATTTTATTCTTGTTTGTTGAAAAGGTTTGTTGTCTCAGAGGTGTTTCAGTCTCCTTCTCACATTGAAGGAGCTAATTGCTTTTCCTCCCACAGCTCTTCCAAAGGATTAGGTGTGTGTATGTGGGGTGGAGCTGGCAAACTGTCAGTAATTTCCAACAGAAAGAAGGGTTAAAAAGTCAGGTTAGTTGATATCTTGGATGTAGAAGACTTGGTTTGGCCAAGGCACCTAGCTTCACCTGAGCTCTTTCCTTCTAAGACTGCTTGAAAGGCAGAGTAGAGAAATTACCAGAGCAAGGGAGAAGGATTAAGACTTAGTTTGGCTAAGCAGATTTACTGTGTGTGGTGTTTTATTTTTTACTCACAGGGATTGCTACTGTTTGTTGCTAACATTTCATTGCTTTATTTTTCTCTGATTCAAATTGTTTGTTGCTGGTATACCTTCTTCTGCATTATTACAAGGGTGCCTACAGGTGTGTGCTAACAGATTACTGCTGTAATCTTCTGATTCAAATTGTCTTTTGCAAGGTATATCTTCTGTTACTGCTTTATTTTTTCTGGAGCAAAGTGTTTCTTACAGGGTATATCTTCTCTGAAATTATTACAGGTGGTGCTTTACAGGTTTTACAGTTTTATCTAACATTAGGATAAGCTTTCAGGGTTACTGCATTTGTTGTTGACTGATTGTTTCTGCTCTTACCTCCTTGTTCTTTTGTCCGTGGTTCTTCTTTTAGGCAGGGAAGGGCCAGCCACCCACCCCCATCCCCAACCACCCCAGCTAACTACTCCTTTTATAGGGTACCACAGTTGTGACATTTCCTGTGGCAGAGAAGGAAGGGGCAGATGAGTGGGGCCTCCACAAGCGATCTCATTTACAGGGCACTAGTAATTTAACTTGTTATAACAAGTTAAACAAAGCACAATTAAACCATTACTTGCATTTTTTCCTTTTTTTCCTTCTAATTACTCTGACTAGGTTACAAACCCAGCAACTTATTTGGAATGGATTTCATTAACTGCAGGTACTGTGGAACAATTTTCAGAAGGACAGTCTTACAGGATTTAGGACACTGTCCACATGCTGGGCCTTTGGAGATCTTAGGTCTCAGCTCTGGGCAGCATGGCAGAGATTGCCGCCTCAAATTTCATATTGAAGAGGAAATACATTATAAGAACCACCGCCATTTCCCAGCATCCAACAGAAAAACCTCGACTGCAGAGGGTAGTTGGTCCAGGAGGTTAGCAGGTGGTTAGGAGGAGCAAATCAGGTGCCCCATCACTCTCTGCTCTCCAACACATTACCTCCAAAACCATATAAACACTACAAACAGGTATCTGCCTCTATCTCTGAAATCAAATAAAGAGGCAGAATACACTGCAGAGCAGGACACTGCAGCACAGGAGCTAGCACAACAATACTCACCCAAATCAGGAACCAAAACTAAACAAGCACAAAGAAATCCAAAAACTTCTGATCATAGGAGACTCCATGATTCGGGGAGTTGATACCCATCTCCAGCCAGGGTGATGGTCAGATGTCTCCCAGATACATCAGCATGGAGAGACACTGACCGCATTGCTAAAATTGTTCACAAAGCAGGAGAAAACATTGATGTCTTAGTACACATAGGGACTAATGATCTCCGCCAGCCGGTCAGTTGTGGAGACCAAGGAACACCTGACTAAGCTGGGTGACAAACTATCATCTATTTCATCCGCATCTCCTTCTCTGAGATTCTGCCAGTCTGGGAGAAGGGAGCAGATGGACGGAAGGTCAGAGAAGGGGAATAGGGAGCTAAACACGTGGCTCAAGAACTGGTGCCAGGAAAAAGGACACAGATTTGTAGGGAACTGGCAACAGTTCTGGGAAGCCAAAGTTCTTTAAATTTGATGGACTGCATCTGACTAAAGAGGAGTCAGTGCATTGAGGCAGAAGTTTGATGTCTTTGCAGAATATTTAAACTAGCAAATGGGAGGGGTGCAGCAACCCCACACGTCGAATGGAAGAACACCCTCCCCCTCAGCTAGTGGTCAAACAGGAATTCAGTGTGTTTGCCATTCATTTGCATCACCAGGTAAGAAAAAGGTTTGTCTCCCCATACGATGCACAGGGGTAATGCCAAACTTCACCCAACAACTAACACACCAAAATCTGGCCAATGGAAAATCATGTACACAAATGCTCACAGCCTGGGAAATAAGATCCCAGACCTGCAGGCAATAATGTCAGAGGCTAAACTGGACATAGTAGCAATTAGTGAGACGTGGTTTACCAGTAACCACACTTGGGAGACTTCAGTACCTGGCTATGTATTGTTCAGAAGAGACCGAGGTGCAAAAGGGGGAGGAGTGGCCCTGTATGTTAATGAAAATATCAAAGCTACAGAAATTCAGAATACACATAAGGATCCAGAAGAACTGTGGGTCACCCTGGAAACAGGAAATGGGACAGCCATAAGAACTGGGGTTGTCTACAGCCCCCAGACCAGAGGGAGGACATAGACACATTACTGTTAGAAGATATACAAAACATGACAGCTAAAGGAGGTTCTGATAATGGAGACTTCAACATGCCAGATACAGATTGATCAATACCAGCAGGAACATCTGCCAGAACTAGACTCATAGTGGATTCCCTGCAGGGGAGGGCCTCAAACAACTGGTACAGCAACCCACAAGAGACAGGGCTATCCTAGATCTAGTACTGACTAACAAAGAAGGGATCACAGATCTCCAGGTAGAAGGTCACCTGGGGCCAGTGACCATCACATGGTATGGTTCAATTTGGCTACTACATCTAAATCATCCCATTCCAAGGCAAAAATATGGGACTTCAGAGGAGCTGACTTTGATAAGATGGCCAACAGAGTTAAGCTAGCCCTGGCAAAAAAGAAACACAGGTGAGGAGGTACAGGCAAAGTGGGCAAGCATTAAGGATACAATACTTGAAGCAACATCCCATTATGTTAGACAGAAAAGGAAGTGCAAAGAAGAAGGAAACCACTTTGGTTCTCAAATACAGTAGCAGAAAAGGTCAGAGCCAAAAGGCTGGCCTTCAGGAGATATAAGGGAACACAGCGGGATGAAGATAGGGAGGCATACCAAACTGCCCTAAGGGAAGCAGGTAAGGCAGTAAGGCAGGCAAAGTCCCAAACTGAGGAAACACTAGCACTAACAGTAAAAGAAGGTGACAAGACTTTCTATAGATACATTAGTGAAAGAAGAAAGTCCAGAGGGGTTGCTAAGCTTAATGGAGAAAAGGGAGCATGTGAGAAGGAGGACCCTGTAAAGGCATCTATCCTAAATAGATACTTTGCTCAGTATTTACTGAAAAGAAGGTAGGGCAGGGCCCACAGCTCAGCATCATGGACACAGGGGAGGGAGGTGAGCACTACTCCCTTCACAAAAGAAAGGGTCCTACAAGAGCTTGCTAAGCTCAGGGTGGATAAGGCAATGGGATCTGATGGCATACATCCCAGGGTACTTAAGGAGCTAAAGGAGGAACTAGCAGAGCCATTAGCAGAATTGTTTAGTGAGTCTCTGAGCACAGGAGAGGTCCCAGAAGACTGGAGAAGGGCTCATGTGATCCCGCCCCACAAGAGTGGTAGCGGAGGAGGCGGGAACTACAGACCAGTCAGTCTTACCTCAGTAGTGGGCAAGATTATGGAGGCACTCCTTAAGGAAAGGATAGTGCAACACCTGGAACCATAGGGCACAGGATCCAAGACAGCATGGGTTTACAAAAGGAAGGTCCTGTCAAACTAATCTCATAGATTTCTTTGACTGGGCAACCAGAGTGGTGGACGAAGGGGCAGTTGATGTCACCTACCTTGACTTCAGCAAAGCTTTTGACACTATTCCACATAGAAGATTGATAAATAAGCTAGGTAGGCTCGGGTGGGTCAGAAGTTGGTCAACTGGGTGGCAAACTGGTTGACTGGCAGAAAACAGAGAGTGGTGGTAAATGGTATACAGTCAGAAGAGATGCAAGTCACAAGTGGGGTACCTCAGGGATCAGTCCTAGGGCCAGTCCTATTCAACATCTTCATTAGTGACCTCGCAGATGGACTAGAGGGTAAGGCTTGTCTGTTTGCAGATGACACCAAGATCTGCAACAGAGTAGATGATTCAGATGGGGTGGGCAGAATGAGAAGAGATCTGGATAAACTAGCAAAATGGTCAGAAGAGTGGCAACTGATTTAATGCAAGAAGTGCAAAATCATGCACATAGGGAAGAGAAACCCTGAAGCCACTTATAGGCTGGGAGGAGTTGCTAGCAGTCACAAAGGAAGAAAGAGACTTGGGCATCATCATCACTGATGACCTAAAATCATCCAAGCAGACCTCTAAAGTAGTAGGTAAGGCTAGGGGGTGTTAGGGTGTATTAGTGGGGTATCACAAGTTGTAAGAGGGAGGTAATAATTCCTCTGTACAAGACATTGGTTAGGCCCCATCTGGAGTACTCACGTGCAGTATTGGAGGCCACACCTTCACAAGGACATTAACCAAATTGAGGCAGTCCAGAGAAGGGCAACCAAAATGGTGCAGGGACTGCATCAGAAGACATATGAGGACAGATTAACGGAGCTCAATATGTATACCCTTGAGCAAAGGAGGGAGAGAGGTGATATGATCGAGACATTTAAACACCTTAAGGGCATAAACAAGGTGAAAGAGTCTAACATGTTTAAATATAAAAAAATAGCAGGACAAGAGGACACAGCATGAGAAGAATAGAGGGAGGCCGATTAAGGGGATGTGAGGAAATTCTTTTTCACAGAAAGGGTGGTAGATGCATGGAATAGCTTACCACAAGAAGTGGTGGCTATGAATACAGTGCAGAGCTTCAAACAGGCATGGGATAGGCATAAGGGAGCAATACAAATGACTATGAATAGATAGGTCACTGACAGAGCAAAGGCCGATGGCACATTTATAAGGTAGAAAAGAAATGGGCAGACTGGATGGGCCTTACGGTCCTTATCTGCCGTCAACTTCTATGTTTCTATGTTTCTAAACATTGTTAATGAAGAAAGATTTCTATGTAGAAAAATTATTTATACACTGTGTCTTAATACAAATAAAAAGCAAATAACAAATAAGAAAATAAAGAGTATTCCTAAATAGTTCCAAACATTTTAAATGTTTTGAAACTTTTCTAAGACATTTCTTAAACAAACTCAAAACTGTGAAACCTGATGGTTTCAATGATCAATAGGACCTTAAATCCTTTCTGAGAAATGGTAGAAAATAATTGTTCTGTGTCAGTATAGACTGGTATTAATTTGTTTTTTTCTGCAACACTGTGCACTGAGATTTAAAGTTACTATAGGACTGAATGAAATGATGAACTTTTGCTGGTTTTCCAGCTTGGTGCTTTTTAACTGAGTTTAACAGCCTGGTAAGTGCACCTCATGCTTGAAGGCTAAAAGTTTTGTGCCAATAAGCTACTGTCTTTTGTGCTTTTGCTATTTCAATATCTTATTCCACCCAACCACCACCACCACCAGCACAGTAGGAAACTGCAGACCCACTTTCAGTGTCCCAGATAATGCACCCTACCCCACTGTGAGACACTGGGGAACCCACTCACAATGTCCTGAAATATGTATGTAATGGTTTTGCCAACAGTGGGTGCCCAATCCCTGTCAGCACTACACTCATACCCACCAGCAGTGTGTGACTCTAGAGAGCCACCCCAGTGTACATAGTGTACCCAATATGTTGTATCTCCCACAGCAGTGTGGGGCACTGGAGAACCCACACCCAGTGCCCTGAGAAATGGTTCTACTGTTCCAGTGAAAAAGAAAACAGTTCACATGTTTTCTAAACTCCTGTAAAAAGGCCTCTCATTGTTTCCCCATCCCACCTCTCTCATCCCGACCCTTCCACTGAGCAACCAGCCACCCCACTCCCCTCTATACTTACCAAATGAGGTTGGCTGCTGTCACCTTCTGTGGACTGGGACACGCCTGCACCCTTCAAAGTTGAACAGCGAATTGAAAAATAAAGCTAAGTGCCATATAGAGGTGGTCAATGGCATTTTAAATATACTGAATGTTAATATCTTAGCCATTTGTAGGTATTTTACATAGATACATAGCCACTGTTGGCAGATAAGGGTCTATGCCCACCCTGTCTGCCCAGTTGAGCTTGTAAGTTCACTTTTCTAGAAGTCTGTTACCCCTACCCTGACCTCCAGAATGTCCTTATGTCTACCTCATCCATTCTTAAATCCTGTGATTGTTTCAGCCCCAACAATTCCTCTGGCAGGGTGTTCCACTTGTCCACCACATTCTGTGAAGAAATTCTTCTTCATGTTTCATCTGAACTGCCCTTCTTCCATCTTTATCCCATGCCATCTAGTTCAGGAACATCTTTTCACTGGAAAATAGTGTATTCCTGCACCATGTTCCTCCCTGTAAGGTACTTGTATGTCTCTATCATAATCCCTCTCCCCTCCTCTCCTCCAGGAGTACATATTCAGGTCCTTCAGCCTGCCCTCATAGGACTTGTGATGCAATCCCTGTACCATCTGTGTTGCCCTCCTCTGAACCTTCGCTACCCTGCCTATATCCTTACATAGGTAAGGTCTCCAGAACTGCACATTGTACTCCAGGTGGGGCCTCACTAGTGTATTGTATATTGAAATGATCACCTCCTTTTCCTGTAGGTAATGCCCTTCCTATGCATCCCAGCATCATGTTTCTTTACCTGCTGTCTTGTCACACTGTTTCCCTACATTCAGGTCATTAGAGATGATAACCCCAAGGTCCCTTTCCTGCTTGGTGCATGCTATATCCTCATCCCCCAACTGATGTGTTGTTCTAGGGTTTTGTGCCCCATATGCATTGTCTTGGACTTATTTGCATTGAATGTCAACAGCCAAACCCCTGATCATTTGTCAAGCTTCTACAGGTCCCCCTCATTCTGTCTGCACCCTCTGGCAGAACCAAATTTTCATCATGGACATTTTGGGACCCCACCTCATGAACACTGGCACTGTCATTTTGTTACTCTGTCTTGAAAGATGATTTCACTGTGGCTGAAGAAAATCACCTTTTAGGACTAAGTAATGAAATGGAAATGCCATTATGCACATGGTGGGAATCATGTATGGAAAATCTGGTGCAAAAATACCGAAACATGCCTGAGTTATGCATAGTCATTGAAATTTTCATTCACACCGTGCAACTTTGCCAGTTTATATTTTCACTCCAAGTTTTCAACATAGACACTTTTCACACCACCTCATGAACAGTACAGCTGCATTTCTCACATCCTGTCTGGAATGTGATTTTGCACCTGTGGGGCGAAATGGTGGGCTCGATGTGCAAAATCACCTTCGGGATTGAGTAATGAAATGGCAGTGCCAGTGTTCATAACGTAGGGTCCCAAAAGGCAATTTTGAAATTCTGGAACAAAGTAACAAAGAATGCCTGCGTCACATGCAATCAATGACATTTTCCTACACATGCTTGTAACTGCCAGTCATTTATATTTCATTCCAAAGTTTGAACATAGCCATTTCTTCACAGCACCTTGTGAATACTACTGTACAGCTGTCATTTCTCACATTCTGTCCAATGTTGTCCAATGTGTTTCCGCAGCTGTGAGCGCAGAATAACATTTTGCCATGGATTGAGAAATTTACACCTACAGTATGAGGTGGGGTGATAAGAAGACTATGTCAAAATTTGGGGTCACAATGTATAGAAATGACAAACTTTTGAGTATTTGTTGCAATTTTGTTACACACCTAACTCAAAGCGTAATGAAATTCATTGCAAAAAACTCTGTTTTACAAAACCAGTTAGGGTTTCCATTACACCTTTAAAGAATGGAAATTCAATGTTAGGTTATCGTGTATCAGCACAGCACCATCAATCTCTGCAAACATTAGAAACAAAACAATTATTTGATATATGTCTTGTTGTCCTTCCACCTAACTCATACACAATTTGAGCTATTAATCATGTGGTTATAGAACAATATATATGTATGGTGTATAAGTTAGGTGGAAGGACACCAAGATATATCAAATAACTATTTGTTTCTAATATTCTGAGATGGTATTAATACTGATACACATGGCCTAGTATTAATTGCCATACTTTAAAGGTGGAATGGAAACCCTAACTGATTTTGTAAAGAGTTTTGCAATGAATATATATATATATATACTCCTTTGAGGATAGTAAAAATAGGTTTAAAAATAAGTATCTGTTTTCCATACTCTTCCCAGACCCCAGTGCCAGATGTACCTAAATCCAGGAGCCAGAGAAAATGAACTTCTGTAGGGAAAACAGCACCCTGCATGCATAGTTTTATATGGTATAGACCTGTAAGCTCCTTAAAAGAGTGGGAGGGACTAAGGGGCTAATTAAAGCAATTAATTATGCAAGGCTGTTTGTAAGTCTGGATGTGTGTTATTATTTGCTAGCCTGTTTCATTTTATAGAGAATACAGTACACAGATGCTTATTTGTATAGGTCATTTTACCTTGCCTGTTTCATATATGGACAGAAAAATGTATATGTCAGTTAAGAAGCAGGTCAGGTGACCCAGCTAGTCACTACAAATACCCCTCCTAGAGGAGAGGATAGGCAGTAGAGTCTTGACTGTGGTAAGGTAAAGTGCTACCTGAGTGAAGTAACTAGAAATATTGATCACAGAGGTGAAGGATCTCTATTGACAGTCCGGGACTGTGAAGGCTACTAGATGTAGCTGGACTTGTGCCTTCTTGAATATTTTTGTTTAGCTTTCTTATTTTGGTGAAACTAAATATCACACCGAGGTGTGTTTTAAAGCCTAGTTTGTGTCCATGTTATCTATCCCATACCCATTCACATATACTATTCAGCCTCATACATAAAACCTTATACAGTAACAAGTTCATAGTGCGAACTTATGAAAATACTTTAAGGATTTCTTATAACTGTGCTAATCATTAACTTATTATTGTTTTATATGGCTTCTGAATCTTTTTATTTAAAAAGGCTTTATTAACTCTATTTATTCCTATTTCAGATAGCCTTCATGCTTTTATACACAAAATGCATATGCACTTTACACAACACCTTTCTGGGTGTTTGACATCCATCAGGAGTGGATGGAAGGAAATGGAAAAAGAATGAAAAGAAAACTAGTAGGAGGTTTAGTAAAGAGTTACTTTAGGTGGCCAACCTAAGGTAGAGGGAAAAGAAGAAAAGCATTAACTGTTGTGCAGCACAATTTTGATAGCTAGGAAATAAGGAGAAAGAAAAATGGTCCACCAGTCACAGCTGAGGTTATAGCCTAACTCCACCACATACCTCCCTCCTTAAGAAAAAAGAGTTCTCAAAACTGTTTTGTTTTCAGAACCCCTTTCAAGTCATAAATATTCTGTCAAAACAGTAGACTGGGGTTGGTCGAAATTTTCTCTCACCTACTGTGAGAGCTTCATTCCAGGGTCCCTTAATTCAGCTATTTTTAGTATTGTCCACCATACAAGTTACTGCAATATGACAATACTTTCATATATTATCCTGGGGCTATCACACAATTCAGTACAGTAATCATTTATGCATTCAATAAGCAGTTTCAGACTGTAATGACTGTCTCCCTATTTTACTCTGGTTACTACAACTCAGACATTTCATATGTAATATCAGGCACCCTTCAAAGGCATCATTTTATTTATTTAGCTTTTGTTGACCAGGTAAGTGCACTAGACAAATCCTGCCTATTTTCAGGCACGACCGGGGAGGGGATACAGATGAATGCCAACTGACCTTGAAGCAGATTAAGCTGTTGGTGGTATTTTTAGTGAATGAGGAAATTTGGCCAGGACACGGAAATTCCCCTACTCTGCTGGCGCTGGGAGGCCAGTAGGCGTCTTGAGGTCAGTAATGGCCTGTACAGAAGATGGAGGAGGAGGAGGTGGCGTTGGGAGGTCTCTGAAGTGAGGCCGGTCGGTTATGGCTTATGAGCGGTCGGAGCTCAAGCGACTATTCAACTGGTGAAGTTTCTACAGAACACGCTATTTCACGTATTTCTAAGTCCTTGGACTTACTGGCAGGAGAGAATTCCAGTTTGGAGGTGGACACTGAGTTTGCAGGCGTTCTTCGGCAGGAATGGTGGTGCCTTTAATTCAGAAGGAGGAACAAGATGCAGCTCCATGGATTATGTTAAACTAGGAAATAATATTACAGATAGCAGAAAAGGAACATGCTGTTTATATAAACCCCAGATTATTAATCCACAAAAAAGATTCGCACATTCAAAATTTTGGAATTTTACTACATAAAGAATTTGAGAATTAGGTAGTATTTTTGAAATTCCATGGAATTCCATTCTGACAAAATGTGAATATTCTTCATACTGTAGCTCTTTATCAGTTCACATCCTGGGAACAGAGAATGGAGAATTATTTTTGTAGCGCTGTGGGTGGACAGTGGCTGCCGTGGTTCACCCCAGAGGTGGCTGTGCACTAGTATTTTTTCATCTTGGAGTAGTGTGATGGTTATAAGGTATGCTACATGATGAGATCTAACTGGTTTTCGCAAAAATAAACAATTAAGTTGCTGTTTTAGTGCTAAAATGTGGTTACACAGAAGTCCCCATGAATTTAAATTTCGAATTTTTTTTCATTAATTGAGGGTATTTTTAATAGATCTTTGCTTTATCTGTTTGCACTGTTTATCCTTACTGAACCACATGTGGGAGCACATGGAGCCACTCACCAGATGAAGCTCTAATATATTTGATTTTGCAGAAATAATAATCAGCACCGTGTGCAACCCAGAAACATGTAACGTGTCGGCAGAAAAGGACTGCAGACCCATCTATTCTGCTCTATCTTCCCAGCCTAACACTATACCCTGAATTTACTTGGTCATCAGGTGTCCCTTCCTTACCTCTATATAGTGTATAGTGGAGTGTTGTTCTTGTAGAATTTCCATCCCTTTCAACATGCTGTTCTACCACAGTTCCAAGGTCATGGAATGTGATTCACCCTTGTCAGTAAACAGCATTCTAGAACCTCAGAGACTGCATGAGTCAGTTTCATTTTAAAGCAAAGAACCACAAACACATATTTCGACACAGTACTATACACTTATAAAATTATAGGATGAGCAACTCTATACTCAACTAGTGTGTTTTTCACTATACTGGGTTATTGGGTAACAGAACGGAAGAAGGCAATTTGCCCATTACACCATTCCCACAATGTGGGCTCTATTTTAACCCTTTATAATGTATCATTCGATCTATTTCCTTTTAAACTCATTTACTTAGTACTCATCACAATGTGCTTTGGTAAGCTGTTCTGATTTCTGTTATTCTATTTACGACGGAATAATGCATAGCATTGTCTTTGTCACTTTCATTTTTTATTTGAAATTTGTGTGCCTCAGTCCCAGTGGGTTTGTCTGCTAATTCAACCCCATTTCTTTGATAAATTTGGTCTTTCATTATTTTAAACAGTTGCATAAATCTCCTCTCATCCTTCTTGTCTCCAAGCTGTATAAATTTAACTTTAGTGGTCTAGTCTCAGTTATTGTTTTCATTGACCATATCAGTTTGTGGAAGGATCTTTGGATTTTTCCCCTGTTATTTATCTCTCCATTTGCATATGGGTTCACAAGGTGACCCATAATCAATATGTGGTGTAACATAAAAATTTCGATAATGGCAGACGGCATTGTTTGGACCTTATTGATGAATTTCCTTTAATATTCTTTTGTTCTTATAATTGACTTTTTCAAATTACCTGCAGACTTTGTGCTTTGAAATTATATTCTCATCAATAATAATACCATGTCTTTTCTCCTTATTTGTTACCTGCACTTGTTCTCTGTTTAACCAATATGCATGATTTGTTTTTCTTCCATATGCATCACTCCTGCATTTTTCGTACTAAAGGGCATTTTTTGTTAACACTTCACCATAGTTCTACTGTTTTCAGATCTTTCTCACTCTTGAATACTCTCTGCAGATTCCGCTTTTGCCTCCTAGCTTTATGTCATCCACAAATTTCACCATTATAATACTAATTCCTAGAGGTTATCCTCGATGCATAATGAGAACAAACTTGTCCCAGCAATCGACCGCGGTATTCCACTGGTCACATCAGCATATTCTGAATACATCCCTTAACTCTAACCTTTGCTTTCATTCCTTCAGTCAATTTTGAAACCAGGTCACTAATCTACTATCCACTCCCAAAGTGACATCTTATTATAAGGTTGATTGTGCGGCACTTTATCAAATGCCTTCCGAAGTCAAGGAAGAAGACATCCACTGATTGTTATTTAATTTCTATTTACTTGCTCGTAAAATCTAAGCTGGTTGGTCAAACAACTATTTCTCTTAAACCTGTGTTGCTTAACATCTTTATAGTTCAAAATATCTAGATTTTCTTCTAATTTCCCTTCAAAAAGGTTCTGCTATTTTACACAGCTCTGCAGTTAAGTTAACCAGTCTATAGTTTGACATGGATGTCTTGAACTCCCTTTTAATGGATCCAGTTAGCTCTCTCCACTCATCTGGCACCTCCTGTAGAGAAGGACCCATTATATACAATATGCCAGTGGTTTTGCTATCTGCTATCTGTGATCTGGGAGGGAGGGAGGTGAGCTAGCTACCTTCACAAAAGAAAGGGTCCTAGAAGAGCTCGCTAAGCACAGGGTGGACAAGGCAATGGGACCTGATGGCATACATCCCAGGGTACTAAAGGAACTAAGGGTGGAACTAGCAAAGCCATTAGCAGAACTGTTTAGTGAGTCTCTAAGAACAGGAGAGGTCCCAGAAGACTGGAGAAGGGCTCATGTGATCCTGCTTCACAAGAGTGGTAGCAGGGAGGAGGCAGGGAACTTCAGACCAGTCAGTCTTACTTCAATAGTGTGCAAGATTATGGAGGCACTCCTTAAGGAAAGGATAGTGCAACACCTGGAATCCATAGGGGCACAGGATCCAAGAAAGCATGGGTTTACAAAGGAAGGTCCTGTCAAACTAATCTCATAGATTTTGACTGGGTAACCAGAGTGGTGGACCAAGGGGAGTGGTGACGTTGCCTACCTTGACTTCAGCAAAGCTTTCGACGCTGTTCCATAGAAGATTGATAAATAAGCTGGGTAGGCGTGGTGGTCAGAGTTGGTCAACTGGGTGGCAAACTGGTTGACAGGCAGAAAGAGAGTGGTGGTAAATGGTATACAGTCAGAAGAGATGCAAGTCACAAGTGGGGTACCTCTGGGATCAGTCTCTGGGGCCAGTCCTCTTCAATATCTTCATTAGTGACATTGCAGATGGACTAGAGGGTAGAGGCTTGTCTGTTTGCAGATGACACCAAGATCTGCAACAGAGTAGATGATCCAGATGGGGTGGGCAGAATGAGAAGAGATCTGGATAAACTAGCAAAATGGTCGGAAGAGTGGCAACTGGGATTTAATGCAAAGAAATGCAAGATCATGCACACAGGGAAGAGAAACCCTGAAGTCACCTATAGGCTGGGAGGAGAGTTGCTGGCAGTCCCAAAGGAAGAAAGAGACTTGGGCATCATCAGCACCGATAACCTGAAATCATCCAAGCAGACCTCTAAAGCAGTAGGTAAGGATAGGGGGATGTTAGGGTGTATTAGTAGGGTGTCATGTCATAAGAGGGAGTGTAATAATCCTCTGCACAAGACACTGATTAGTTCTCATCTGGAGTACTGTGCAGTACTGAAGGCCACACCTTCACAAGGACATTAACCAAATTGAGGCAGTCCAGAGAAGGGCAACCAAAATGGTGCAGGGACTGCATCAGAAGACATATGAGGACAGATTAACGGAGCTCAACATGTACAGTATACCCTAGAGCAAAGGAGGGAGAGAGGTGATATGATCGAAACATTCAAACACCTTAAGGGCATTAACAAGGTGAAAGTGTCTAACATGTTTCAATATAAGAAAAATAGCAGGACAAGAGGACACAGAATGAGATTAGAGGGAGGCAGATTATGGGGTAATGTGAGGAAGTTCTTTTTTCACAGAAAGGGTGGTGGATGCATGGAACGGCCTACCTCAGGAAGTGGTGGCTATGAATACATTGCAGGGCTTCAAACAGGCATGGGATAGGCATAAAGGAGCAATACAGATGAGTATGAATAGATAGGCCACTGACAGAGCAAAGGCCGATAGCACATTTATAAGGTAGAAAATGAAATGGGCAGACTGGATGGGCCTTGTGGTCCTTATCTGCCGTCAACTTCTACGTTTCTATGATCTCACTAAGTAGTCTTGGATGCACTTGATCTGGCCCTGCTGATTTATGTGTTTTAATTTACTCAATAGCATTTCTATTTGTGTTGAACTAATCTGTAAATCTAGTTTGGTATTTATGTTTTGCTCAACCATTATTGCATCCTGTTCTTTTTTGTCATAGACTGTACCAAAGTAGGTATTTAAATGTCCTGCCATATCCTGTATATCTGACACCTCTAGCTCATTCACAGGCAGTGGCCCTATCTGATTTTTATGTTGATTGCATGCATGCGCAAGAAACGTTGCGTCAGCTTTCTCCACAAGCAGGTTGTGGAGGCGTGGCACTGTTGTGCCCAATGCCCTCACAGCCTGCAAAGGCTTGTCCCCCATCCCCCAATGCCGTGGCACACTGGTGCTGACACTAGTTCAGCCAGCATGCCACAATTTTCTAAAAAATCAGCCGCTGCAATCAGGGGCCACCTCGTCATTGCAGCGTCAGCCATCCGCTGCAATGAGGGAATGACCCATCATTGCAGGGTGGGATGTAGGATGTCTGATATTGTTTGTGAACATGGCGGCGGCTTGCCACCATATTCACAAACAATATCTACCCCCTGTGTATTTGCCAACGGGAGCCCACTCCCGCTGGCATACTGTGACACCCCTCGAGCCGATGTTGTCTGGCCGACCGGTGCCCAATCCCCATCAGCAGAAAGGAATTCCCTTCTGTTGTTTGCTGATGGGGTGCCCAGTCCCCATCAGCAGAAACGAATTTCTTTGTTGTTTGCCGATGTGGTGCCCAACTCCGCCGGCAGAAATGAATCCCCTTTTGTTGTTTGCTGACAGGGTGCCCAACTCCTCGCCGGGCAGAAACAAATCCCACCCACTTTGTTGTTTGCCACGGGGTGCCCAATCCCGCCGTCACAGCTGCCCCCCAAGCAAGACTCGTGTGGTACGACATGCCCTGAAAGGTAAAAACGGTCCCACTATGTTGTTTTTTTTTTTTTTCCTGAAAAAAAGGAAATGGTCCCTCGTAGTCTCCGGGGCCCACCTCCCACAACTCGTACCCACCCACTGCACACCCTGCCTCCCCACACCCCATACTTACCTCCGGAGCTCAGCGCGACGCTCTTCTGTGGACCGGGAACACGTCTGCACTCTTCAAAGCTGACCGCGAAGTGAGGAAATGCCGGTAAGCTGTATAATGTAATGAATAGGGTTTTTCAACTTTTGTGCATATTTCGGGCATTTTTGGGAATTTTTTCACCAAATTTTCAACATGGGGTTTTTGGGACCCCTCCTCATGAATTCTTGAACTGTCATGACGTTAATCAGCCCCGAAAGGTGGTTTCGTGGTCACTGCACGTAATCACCCTTTGGGGCTGAGTAACAAAACGACAATGCCAGTGTTCATGAGGTGGGCTCTCAAAAAGCCTATGTTGCAAATTTGGTGGAAAAAATCCAAAAAATGACTGTTTTACAAGCGTACATTGCACAGTTGTTGCGTACGCTTGTAACTTCACGAATTTACAATATTTTCATGCCAGATTTTCAACATTGGCATTTTGTCACACCTCCTTGTGAGCAGTACAGCTGTCATTGTTGACATCCTGGCTAAATTGTGTTTTCGCACTTCCGGTGCAGAATAGCACGGTTGCTGTGGGAAATCAGTGTTCAGGACAGATTAAGAAAATGACAGTGACACTGTTCATGAGTAGAGGTCCTAAAATGCCTATATTGAAAATTTGGTAACGATACTCCATAAAATGACTGTGTTACGAGCGTGCGTTATGCAGTTGGCACACATGCTCGTAGCTTCACGCATTTATAATATTTTCACTCCAGATTTTCAACATTGCCATTTTCCCAGACCTACTTATGAACAGTGCAGCTGTCATTTTTTCCATCCTGGACAAAATGTTTTTTCACACTTCTGGCGCAGAATAGAGCGGTCGCTGTGGGAAATCACTGTTCGGTACAGATTAAGAAAATGACAATGATACTGTTCATGAGCAGCGGTCCTAAAATGCCTATGTTGAAAATTTGGTGATGATAGCCCATCGATTGATTAGTTGCAAGTGTGCATAACGCACTTTTCATGCACCCTTGTAACTTCACAGATTTGTAATATTGTCACACCAGATTTTCAACAGTGCCATTTTTCCACACCTCTTTATAAGTAGTACAGCTGTCATTTTTCACATCCTGACCAAAATGTGTTTTCACAGTTCCGGCGCAGAATAACGTGGTCACTGTGGGAAGTCAGTGTTCGGGACAGATTAAGAAAATGACAGTGGCACTGTTCATGAGCAGAGGTCCTAAAATCCCTATGTTGAAAATTTGGTGACG
Source organism: Neoceratodus forsteri (assembly GCA_016271365.2). Taxonomy (NCBI): domain Eukaryota; kingdom Metazoa; phylum Chordata; order Ceratodontiformes; family Ceratodontidae; genus Neoceratodus; species Neoceratodus forsteri. Next base: position 1,408,696,042 of record CM028132.1, read on the forward strand.
AAACTCCATAACATGACTGTGTTACAAGCGTGTGTTGAACTGTTTCCACGCACCCTTGTAACTTCGCAAATTTGTAATACTGTCACGCCACATTTTCAACAGTGACATTTTTTCACAACTCCCTATGAACACTACAGCTGGCATTTTCACATGTTGGCTAAAATATGTTTTTGCACACCTGCCGGACAATAGCACGGTCACTCTGGGAAATCAATGTTTGGGACAGATTAAAATCGACCAAGTGACGGGGGGGAGTGACCGAGCGTGTCGGGACTGCTGCAGATTTGTTTGTAGACAGACAAAGGCACCAAAACAAGAGCCCAGTACAAAAGGGCAGCCTGCAGCACTGGGAGAAACAGAACGAGTGAGCGAGGGGGAGTGAGCGAACTCACCGAAGCGCTGTCAGGACTGCTGCAGATTTCTTTGTGGGCAGAAAAAGGCATCAATACAGGCAGAGGCCCAGTACAAAAGGCCAGCCTGCAGCAGTGGGAGAAACAGTACGAGCAAGTGAGACAAGGGGACTTAGTGAGCTCAACGGAGTCTGTCAGGACAGCTATGGAATTCTTGTGGGCAGAAAAGGAGCCAATGTAGGCAGGAGCCCCGTACAAAAGGGCAGCTTGCAGCGTCAGGACAAACAGAATGAACGCATGAGAGAGGGAGACTGAGCGACCTCAACGGAGCTCTGTCAGAACAGCTGTGGACTCTTTGTGGACAGACAAAGGTGCCAACGCAGTAAGGAGCCCCATACAAAAGCGCAGTCTGCGGCGCCAAGAGACACAGAACGAGCGAGTGACAGAGCGGTAGTGAGCGACCTCAACAGAGCTCTAGTGTGACTGCTGCAGATTTCTTTGTGGGCAGAAAATGCGGCAACGCAGGCAGGAGCCCAGTACAAAAGGCCAGCTTGCACCGCTGGCAGAAACGGAATGCGAGAGTGACAGAGGGGGAGTGAGCGAACTCAGTGGAGCTGTGTCGGGACTGCTTCAGATTTCTTTCCGCCAGAAAAAGTCAGCTAATGCAGGCAGGATTAGTACAAAAGGCAGCTCAAAAGCCAGGAAACACAGAACGAACGAGTGAGGGAGGGGGAGCCAGTGAGCTCAACGGGGCTTTGTTGGGACTGCTGCAGATTTGTTTGTGGGCAGAAAAAGGCAGCGATGCATGCAGGGGCCCAGTACAAAAGGGCAGCCTGCAGTGGCAGGAAAACCAGAATGAGTGAGTGAGTGAGTGAGCTCAACAGAGCTGCATTGTAACTGCTGCAAATTTCTTTGTGGGCATAAGAAGGCAGCAATGCAGGCAGGAGCCCAGTAGAAAAGGGCAGCCTGCAGCGCCGGCAGAACAGAATGAGCGAGTGAGAGAAGGGCAGTGAGCGAGCTCAACGCAGCTTTGTTGGGACTGCTGCAGATTTCTTTGTGGGCAGAAAAAGGTGCCAACAGAGGCAGGAGCCCAGTACAAAAGGGCAGCCTGCAGTGCCAGGAGAACCAGACTGAGTGAGTGAGACAGGGGGAGTGAGCAACCTCAACTGAGCTCTGTCTGGACAGCTGTGGAATTCTTTGTGGGTAGAAAAAGCCACCAACACAGGCAGGAGCCTAGTACAAAAGGGCAGCCTGCAGCGCCAGGAGAAACAGAATGAGCGAGTGAGAGAGAGGGACTGAGCCACCTCAATGAAGCTCTGTCGGGACAGCTGCAGATTTCTTCCTCAGCAGAACAAGGTGCCAATGCAGGCAGCAGCCCAGTACAAAAGAGCAACGTGCAGCACTGGGACAAACAGACTGAGCCAGTGACAAAGGGCCACTGAACGAGCTCAACAGACCAACGCAATCAACATTTGGCATTGATAAATGCTTGTTTTTTTTGGTGTTATTTATATCAGCACATAGTCCTTTAACATTGTCTTTTCTAAAAGCTAAATTAGTTTCTAATTTTATTCTTTCTGCTCGTATTTGTGCATTTAACATCTTTAATGCTTTTTTATAATCCTTGACTGATTCTGTATTTCCATTATTTCTCATTTTGTCATATGCCTTCTTTTTCTTTTTATATAACTTAATAATTTTGTTGGTATACCACCCAAGTTTTTTCCCTTTGCTTGAATACATTTTTATGTTGATTGCGCGCATGCACAAGAAGCATATTGCAGCAGCTTTCCAGAAGCAGGTTGTGGAGGCGCTGGCACTGTTGTGGCCAATGCCCCACAGGCTTTAAAGGCTTGGGCCCGCTTCCCCAATGCCGTACAGCTGCTACTGACACTAGTTCAGCCAGCGTGCCACCAACTTGTGGTTTTAGCCGCTGCAATGAGGGTCCGACCAAATCGCAGGCGTTGCTATTCGCTGCAATGAGGGAGTGACCCGTCATTGCAGGGCGGGACCTTGAAACACTGATATTGTTCGTGAACATGGCGGCGGCTTGCCGCGGTGTTCGCAAACAATATTGGCATTATGTAACCCCCCCCCCACTTTTGTTGTCTGCTGACGGGTGCCTAATCCCTGTCAGCATAATGTCACCCTCTTTGTTGTGTGCCGACGGGGTGCCCAATCCCCATCGGCATAATGTAACACCCTCTTTGTTGTGTGCTGATGGGGGTGCCTAATCCCCGTCAGCTACAGCTGCCCCCAAAAGACTCTGTTGGCATGCTGGGAGCCCACCCCAGCGTGCCACATGCCCCTGTAAAATCAAAACAGTCCTGCAATGTCTTTTTTTAACCTGTAAAAGGAACGGTCCCTCGGCAGTCTCCCTGCCCTCTCCCACAACCCGCCCACCCACTGTTCACCCTGCCTCCACACACCCCTCACCCCATACTTACCTCCGAGTCTGACGCGATGATCTTCAGTGGACCGGAACACGCCTGCACTCTTCAAAGCCGACCACGAACTGAGAAATGCCGGAAGTTGTATAATGGAACAAATAGGGTTTTTCAACTTTGATGCATATCTCAGACATTTTTCGATTTTGGCACCAAATTTTCAACATGAGGTTTTGGGACCCCTCCTCATGAATTGTGGCACTGTCATGGCGTTATTCAGCTCGAAAGGTGATTTCGCTGTTACTGTGCAGAACCTTTTGGGACAGATTAACGAAATGGCAGTGCCAGGTTCATGAGGTGGGCTCTCAAAAGTCTATCCTGCAAATTTGGTGGGAAAAATCAAAACAATGACTGTTTTCATGGCGTGCATTGCACAGTTACTTTCACCGCACCCGTAACTTTGCGAATTTACAATATTTTTCATGCCAGATTTTCCAACATTGGCATTTTTCAGACCTCCTTGTGAACAGAATAGCTGTCATTTTCCACATCCTGGCTGAAATGTGTTTTGCACTTCCGCGCAGACTTAGTGCAGTCGCTGTGGGAAATCAGTGTTCAGGACAGATTAAGAAAATGACAGTGGAACTGTTCATGAGCAGAGGTCCTAAAATGCCTATGTTGAAAATTTGGTGAATATACTCCATAAAATGACTGTGTTATGAGCGTGCATTGTGCAGTTTGTATGCACGCTCGTAACTTCACGAATTAATAATATTTTCATGCCAGATTTTCAGTATTGCCATTCTTCTGCACCTCCTTATGAACAGTACAGCTGTCATTTTTCACATCCTGGCCGAAATATGTTTTCGCTATTCCGGCACACAATAGCACAGTCTCTGTGGGAAATCAGTGTTCGGGACATATTAAGAAAATCACACTGACACTGTTCATGAGCAGAGGTCCTAAAATGCCTATGTTGAAAATTTTGTGATGAAACTCCATAAAATGACTGTGTTATGAGCGTGTGTTGTGCAGGTTCCACGCACCCTTGTAAGTATGCAAATTAGTAATATTTTAATGCCAGATTTTCAATACTGGCATTTGTTCACACCTCCTTATGAACAGTACAGCTGACATTTTTCACATCCTGGCCGAAATGTGTTTTCGCGCTTCTGACACAGAACACCGCAGCCGCTGTCGGAAATCAGTGTTTGGGACACATTAGGATCAAGCAACTGGGGGAGTGACCAAGCTCAACCGAGCTCTGTCGGGACTGCTGCAGATTTCTTTGTGGGCAGGAAAAGGTGACAATGCAGGCAGGAGCCCAGTACAGAAGGCCAGCCTGCAGCGCTGGCAGAAATGGAACGAGCAAGTGAGACAGGGGAGTGAGTGAGGCCAACGGAGCTGTGTCAGGACCGCTGCAGATTTCTTTTTGGGCAGAAAAAGATGCCGACAGAGGCAGGAGCCCAGTACAAAAGGGCAGCCTACAGCGCCAGGAGAAACAGAAAGAGTGAGTGAGACAGGGAGAGTGAGCAACCTCAATGAAGCTCTGTCAGGACAGCTGCGGATTTCTTGGTGGGCAGGAAAAGGTGCCAATGCAGGCAGGAGCCCAGTACAAAAGAGCAGTCTGCAGCGCCAGGAGAAACAGAATGAGAAAGTGAGAGAGGGGGAGTGAGAAAGCTCAACAGAGGTGTATCATGACTGCTGTGGATTTCTTTGTGGGCAGGAAAAGGCGGCAATGTAGGCAGGAGCCCAGTACAAAAGGCCAGCCTGCAGCGCCGGCAGAAACGGAATGAGCGAGTGAGAGAGGGGGAGTGAACGAGCTCAACGGAGCTGTGTCGGGACTGCTGCAGATGTCTTTGTGGGCAGAAAAAGCCACCAATGCAGGCAGGAACCCAGTACAAAAGGGCAGCCTGCAGCAGCAGGAGACACAGAATGAACGAGTGAGGGAAGGGGAGTGAGTGAGCTCAACGGAGCTCTATTGGGACTGCTGTGGATTTCTTTATAGGCAGAAAAAGGCAGCAATGCACACAGGGGCCCAGTACAAAAGGGCAGCCTGCAGCGCCAACAGAAAAGGAACGAGTGAGTGAGAGAGGGGGAGTGAGCGAGCTCAACAGAGCTCTGTTGGGACTGCTGCAGATTTGTTTGTGGGCAGAAAAAGGCACCAACAGAGGCAGGAGACCACTACAAAATGGCAGCATGCAGTGCCAGGAGAAACAGAATGAGCAAGTGAGACAGGCGGAGTGAGCGACCTCAACAGAGCTCTGTCGGGACAGCTGCGGATTTCTTTGTGGGCAGAAAAAGGTGCCAATGCAGGCAGAAGCCCAGTACAAAAGGGCAGCCTGCAGCACCAGGAGAAACACAATGAGCAAGTGAGAGAGAGGCAGTGAGTGAGCTCAACAGAGCTCTATCATGACTGCTGTGGATTTCTTTGTAAGCAGAAAAGGCAGCAACGCAGGCAGGAGCCCAGATAAAAAGGCCAGCATGCAGCGCCGCAGAAACGGAACGAGAGAGTGAGAGGGGGAGTGACCCACCTCAACGGAGCTGTGTCGGGACAGCTGCAGATTTCTTTGTGGGCAGCAAATGTGCCAACACAAGCATAAGCCCAGTACAAAGAGCAGCCTGCAGCACCAGGAGAAACAGAATGAGCAAGTGAGACAGGCGGAGTGAGCGACCTCAACAGAGCTATGTTGGGACAACTTCAGATTTCTTTGTGGGCAGAAAAAGGTGCCAATTCTAGCAGAAACCCAGTATAAAAGGGCAGCCCACAGCACCGGGAGAAACACAATGAGCGAGTGAGAGAGGGGGAGTGAGCGAGCTCAACAGACCTCTATCGTGACTGCTGCGGATTGCTTTGTGGGCAGAAAAAGGTGGCAACACTGGCAGGAGCCCAGTACAAAAAGCCAGCCTTCAGCACTGGCAGAAACGGAATGAGCGAGAGAGGGGGAGTGAGCTAGCTCAATGGACCTGTGTCAGGACTGCTGCAGATTTCTTTGTGGGCAGAGAAAGCCACCAACAGAGGTGGGAGCCCAGTACAAAAGGGTAGCCTGCAGCACCAGCAGAAACAGAATGAGTGAGTGAGAGAGGGGGAGTGACCCACCTCAACAGAACTCTGTCAGGACAGCTGCAGATTTCTTTGTGGGCAGAAAATGTGCCAATGCAGGCAGGAGCCCAGTACAAAAGAGCAGCCTGCAGCACTGGGAGAAACAGAACAAGTGAGTGACACAGGGCAGTGAGTAAGCTCAATGGACCAACGAATCAACATTCGGCATTGACAAATGCTTGTTCTTTTGGAGTGAATTTTTCCTCTAACTCAAGTAGTTTGTTTCTTATAATGTTCCACATTTCACCCATTGTTTTATTCTTAAGATCACATTCCCAGTTCCAGTCTGATAAGCACTTCTTTATTTTATTAAAGTCTGCCTTGTTATAATTTCTTACTACAGTTACCCCTTTATCTATTACTAATTTTCTTTTAGTATAAAATTTGATTATGTTATGATCACTACCAGTTAAGCTATCCTTAATAGTGATTTTGGTTATAAAGTCTTCTGTATTTGTGACTATCCAATCTAATATGTTCTCCCTTCTGGTGGGCCTGTGCACTAGCTGAGTTAGACCACATTCTTCCATTAAGTCCAAGTACCTATGGTGCATCCTATTTGTTGCTGTTTTTTCAATCCAGATGATGTCTGGTAAGTTCAAATTACCAGTAATTATTACATCCTCCTGCAAGGCTAGGGGCCAGATATTCAAAACTTTGCCCCAGGGCTAAATTAGCAGTGCCCGGCGGGCAAACTTAGCTCGGAGCACAAAGCAAGCCATATTCAAAAGGAATAGCCCAGGGCAAACAGCTTCTGAATATAGCATGGGAATGAGGCCGGGCAAACTGGGCTCGGAGTGCAGGGCAAACTTAGCCCTGGAATAAGACAGCTCTGAATATGGCAACCAGGAAGTGCAAACCACAACAGCAACACAGTGCACAGCGATGTGAAGGTAAGTAGAGATGAACTATGTGGCCAATGTGTGTGCCAGCAAATACATGGACCCAGTACAGCTGCAGGCAGCAGCATATGTGAAAGTACAGTGTGCAAAACTGTAAAATATTCCCTGAACTGTTTGCGCAGCACTAACACATTTGCGCAGGTTTAGCGCAGGGCTAAACCATTAGCCAGGTGCAAACACGTCTGCCTGGCACTAAACTTTGCCATATTCAAAAGTGACATTCAAATGAGCCTACTTAGGCAAGCTCAGGGCAAACATCCAAATTAGCATCTCATTATGCCCTGATTTGCATGTAGTTTGCACTGGGCTAATGGTTTAGCCCTGCACTAAACCCGCACAAATGTGTTAGCGCTGCGCAAACAGTTTGGGGAATATTATACAGTTTTGAACACTGTACTTTCACATGCGCTGCTGCCTGCAGCTGTACTGGGACAACATGGTATAGGCACAGATGGTGGTGGGTGATGCAACTGTCACACTGTAGGTCATGCTACAGTGCACAGCAGACACTACAGTAGCAAGGGGACCAGTAGTGTGTGGACACAGCAATGCCTATGGTGTGTAGGGCAGTGATGATGACTGCACTATACACAGTGAGAGACCCAACCTGCAGGTGTTTACTGACAGTGGACATTACTGCTATGCTGTTGTGTGACCCACAGATGCTGCACCTCTGGCATGGGATGCTCACAGTGACATATACATGTCCAGCTTTGTGTGCTGTGGCAGTTGTACAGCTGTGCGGTATGTGGCCGGGGGGGGCATAAATTATCAGAAAGGCACACTGGTGTTGGGGGTATTCCCAATACTGGTCCATGTGCACTGCATGATGTGTCCCAGCCTTGTGGCCACACCTGGTCTGTGGCACAGCCTGGCCACCCATACACTCTCCCCTCAACATCCTCCATGCCCACAGTGCTGGATGTGTGCTGGCATCTGTTGTGTCCACCCAAGAGTGGTTCACAGGTATGTGCTGTATGGCCACACTGCCATGCTATCTACTGGTGGCAGGGTCACCACTTTCTGCCTGGCATGGCTGGGACTGCTGGCAAATGATGGCATCATTGTGATGCCATCAGTTAGCAGCATGTTTGCTGTGTGTTTGGCTTTGTCTATGTGTCATATTTATTTGTTAGGGTCGTGCAAAGCCACACAAAAGCCGCGCAAAGCTGATTGCCCAGGGTTAAGACAAGCTTTTCCTAGGCGGTAATGTGCACCACACTAAGTGTCATGCTAAGTCGTGCTAAACCACTTAGTATGGTGCTAGTCGCCGAATATAGCATTTCACCTGTATTCATGTCAGTTTGCCCCTTGCATACATTATGATTTTGCCTGGCGCTAATGCAGTTTGCCCGCGCTATTTGGCCTTTTGAATATAGCAGACCCATGCTAATCCCGCGCTAAACCTGCACAAATGGTTTTTGCCCAGAGCAAAGTTTTGAATATCTGGTCTTAGTTCTTTTATTTGCATATCAATATAATCATCAGTGGCTTTATTTGTATTTGGGGTGATAATATAGACATAGCAACAGCTTTTTATTATTGTTAGTATCCTGTAATGGAGACCCATAAGGACTCTATTTCGTCATTTTGTTCATATTTATTGTAAATTGCACTCTTAATGCAGTTTTTTACATATATTGCAATTCCCCCACCTTTCTTGTTCCCCTGCTCTTTAGAGTATAATTTTAGCCCTCAATATTCCTGTTCCAAATAACTTCCCTTTCCCACCAGGTTTCCGTGATGAGGCATATATCCACATCTTCTTCCAGTAATCTTCTTTATAGTTCTAATTTTTTTATCCTTATTCCCTTAACCCTTTTTTGTTTTTATTTTTTGTTTTGTGGTTGTTTGTTTTGGCAGACCGCACACAGTGCCGTTTATCATTCCTTTATCTGTTGCCTAGCTGCCATGCATATAATGATTGTTTCTGTCCTGTTTACCTTTATGTTGTAGATTTTCTGGTTTCTCCTCTCCTCACCTTTCTTGCCAGACATGCCAGCCACATGCTAAGACATGCGTGTGTCTGTGCACATCTCCATGCGCAGGCACCATGCGCTCGAGCTCGCATCGCTCGCTCTAGTCTCTCAATTTAAGCTCCCCAACCCAGAAGTGTAGTTTGTGTCTCGCTTACTCAGAGCACAACTACAGACCCTAAAATAAGTAGTAAAAATGTAGCAAATACCCCCAATATGATAATGGTGCTGTCAACCACCTGTGACTGCTTCTGCAATTTAAAAATTCAGCTACAATCAGCATTTGTTGTCTCATAGCTTCTCCGTTGGACTACAATGCTTCTAGTCTACTTCCTGTCTCCTCTCCACCCACATATTTCACCCTGTGGCAGAAAAATAAAGGTAAAACAGAAAAGGATGCTGTTTTTCAAGATACACACACTCTCAATATAACCTTGGGGCTCTGATTCCCATGGACCTCTTGAGTTTCACTCTCAAGGTCAGAGGGAATCAGAACCCCTCTGTGGCAGAACACACTGATTCTGCATAGTTGCCCATCCAGTATTCTCTATTTACCATATCCCTGTGACTATCCAATGCATGCTTGAACCTCCCCACTGTCTTCAGCCTTCCACCTCCTCTGGCAGGCTGTTCCAGGCATCCACCACCCTTTCAGTGAAGATGTACTGGTATTTCTTCATGGCACGGGGTCATAATATCAAAACATTATGCCACATGGCAAAATCGTGCTGCCAATACAGCACGATTACTACCATAAGGAGCATCATCTTTTACTGTGGGGGCTCCTTTACACCCCCGTTACAGGCTACACCCCTCCCGGACCCCCTACTAAAGATTCTCAACTCCGGGGGTCCAACTCGGGGAGCACACAATTTGTGGAGAACAATAAAATGTCTGGGACCAGGAATTAAACCTGGTCCCAGCTGCAGCGCCTGGGTTCCTGCTGCTGTGGCTCAGTCCAGTGAGCCACGGCAGCTGCTCGGTGGAACCCACTCCCAGCAGAGGTCTAATCCTCTGCCTGGGAGTGTGTGAATGGTGCAATACTGCATACAGCAGTATACGTGGTATTGCACCATTCACTGTCATGCACAGCGCTGTTTCGGGTTAGCTATAAAGTCGTTCACTCTTAAGAGTACAACATTATGACCAAGTAGGTTTCTTCACAGTCTCCTAGTGCCCATGTTTAATGACAACCTGTCTCTTCATCAGGGCATCCTCCAAATATATTGTAGTATAAACTGTAAAGACAATTTTTTTATATATTTCCTTTAATTTTATCTTAAAACCCCTGACCATCTAATGGTCCTACAATTATTTGCAAGAAACCACCTCAAGTTATCAAATGTTACTGTCAGCCACACTTACTTTGAACAACAGACAAACATCAATGTTCTATTCCTAATTTTGTTTTTTCTATTTGTATAAACAGCATCAATTTCTTAATATCCACATTATATGTTTACACTTGCCAGGCAGTCCTAATGCTCTGGATGTGATATCACAGCCTGTTAATGTAGAAATGATTCTGATGTTGCAAGCAGAGGACTATGACTTCAGAGTAAGAAACACAGTGATAACAAATGAAGTCTAATGGGAAAGAGACTGTTTTCATGTAAATGTCTTTGGTGCTAAAGAACAGAATGCCCAGAAATTTAAGTTTTTCAAACATGTTATGAGATTTTATTCTGGTCTACACCAACTCTCAAGATTTTTTCAGGAAACTGAAAAATCCCTGTAAGCAGTGAAGTCTTAGTTTGAGGGCATTTCTTGGAGAATAATGCCGGATGGGAGGAGGTACTGACATAAGAGTAGTATAAGACTGGTTCTCTCCCTGTGTTTAGGGCTATATGATGGTGCTCTCATCCAGGAAGGCCCTGAATGCAACTAGAAACTGCATCTTTCACCACATTCCACCACCTCGGGTCTGGGAACTCATGGATATCAGACACCACAAAGGCACCACTAAACGGGAGACCACTCACAAACCAGAATGTTCATGCCAGGAGCTGGGATCAAGCAGGTCCACATATGTTATACAGCACTTAGGGCTTCTTCTCTTAACCATGTACTCGCCTCTTTATTTTGTGAAGATTCCACATTTACAGTACCAAAGACCTCTCACATAAGATGGGCACTACAGCACACATAGCTTCAATTCATTTAAGGAATGTCTCCCATTACAGGGTCTGGTAAGTGCTACTTTCCACCAGATTGGTGCACAATGCCACTGTCCCCAGGCAGGGCAAGATACCACCCAATGGGGTACATGCCTATACTTAGCATTGTGCTAGAAAGTGGCATTACAGTTATTCTAGAAATTAGCTGCTGGATTTTCTAATGTTTTACACCTACAGTGGAATCAACCACAATGCAACGTGATAACATGCAGTAAGTGACATGTCACAAAACACTGCATGACAAAAGGGCTTAGTTGCCATTGAATTACACTGTTCCCTGCAGCATACTGCAGCATTTTGTGATATGCTGCAGCATTTACTGCATTTCTTCCTGGCTGGCACCACCGTAGTTGGCCCAGCTGCATACACCTACCTGGCGTCATGCTGATAGGTCCTAGTGACTCCTGTACACCCAGGCCCCTTTGCCCAGCCAAACCTGAGTAGGACTTATTGACACTGACTCTTGCCAGGCCCCTTCTCCTACCAAATACTCATCATATACTCATCATATACATTCCCTTCCCTACCTCCCCCTCCCCCTTCCCCATCAACCTTAGGCCTCAGCTAAAACTCCATCCCACCCCCACCTGCTCCTGTCATACTCTCTGATTCTTCCCTTACTTGAGCCACTACCATCCCTGTTTTTGGGCTGCCACCTCTTCCTCCTGGGTTCTACCTCTGCCTGTATCAGGCTCCTTCCTTTTCTACATCTACAGTACACTGCCATTCATTCCACCAGTTTTTACCTCTTTATTTGTACATCAAAGTCATAAATTGTACCTTTGTTTAGCTCTATTTACTTTTATGTTCATTTGTAATTTATTTAACTGTACTCTGTTTGTACTTAACTTTGTGCTAACCAGTAATACCGTCTATGGTTTTTTTGTTGTATTTCCTGTTCCCTCTCACATGGGACACACCTGGAAATGAGTCTTGGCTCAGTGTGCCCTTCCCAGTTACCAATTTTCAAATAAATAAATAAATAAATTAGGGCTGCATGAACCTCCAAAAGTTCTGCTTCGCAAACTTTCTGAGTAGAACCCAAAAAAGTTCTACCAGGTTCTACCTGGTTCTACCAGGTAGAATTGGGTTCTACTAGGTAGAATTAGGTTCTACCAGCTATGACCAAGTTCTACTAGTTAAAACCAGGTTCTACCAAGTAAAACCAGGTTCTACAGGGTATAACCAGGTTCTACAATGTATAACCACATTTTACCTGCTTCTACTTAATTAAGAAATCCACTGAATTATTGTTTTGCATGTTTAGGAAGGTACATGTACCTGTAGTACAAAGAATGGTATGTATTATTAACTGGGTGGAAGAATGGCTAAAAGACAGTACCCAATGTGTTTGTATTAGAGGCAACAGGTCTGGAACTCTCCCTGTAAACAGTGGCTGACTCAGGGTCAGTATTGGGACCGATACTGTTTGATATATTTATATCCGGCATGACTATTGATACTAAAAGTTTTGCTATAAAATTTGAGATGATACAAAATTAGCAGCAACAATTGAAACATCAGAAGATTGTAGTAAACTTGTTAACGATTTGAAAAACTAGAAATTTGGGCAGACAAAATCGATTGTCCTTTAACATTAACAAATGTGTAATTATGCATTTTGGAACAAAAAACATAAATTTGAATATAAATTACATGGCAAAGTTTTAACATCTATAATACAACAAAAGATCTGGGTGTTATAATTGACCCTGACTTATCTTTTCAGAATCACTATACAAACATCATCAATAAAACTAACAGTTTAATAGGATGTATAAAGAGGAGTTTCACCTCTCGTGACAGAGGATGTATATTGCCATTGTACAGGGTGTACGTGAGGCCACACCTGACTACTGTTCCCCTTGTGGAGCCCACACCTCAGACGTGATGTAAATCGATTGGAGGGGTACAACGGAGAATAACTAAAATGGTTTTAAATATGTGCAATAAAAGTTATGACAAAATATTAGAGGAATTGGGTATGTATTCTCTGAAACAAAGAAGAAAACAAGGTGACTTGTTTATGTGGAGTTACTATCCCAGTCGGATATGTCCTATAATAGACGCAATTGTAATCTTAGAAGTCATAAACATCAGTTAACATTAACTTACCCTAGAACAAATAAAAGGAGATTCTATTTTACCCAAAGAATAATCCCTCTATGGAATTCTCTCCCAAGTTCATTATTGGAAACTACAGACCATGAAAAATGTAAGCATTACCTAGATATTCAAATGTTATAATAATTCAATGTACCAGCCTGGCTGGAGACATGCTCATATGGGCTTCAGCTTTCTGTATGTCTATACTTTCTTAATATAACTCTTAGTATTGCAAAGCTCTGGTGCATAGGATTCTGTCTCAGTGCACCAAAGCTTTGCAAAACTTACCATTCTTAAAGTTAGAATCTTAGTATTACATGTATGTTTCCAAACAAGCAAAATAAAATATGTAGATTTTTTTTAATACTCAAGTAGAACCAGGTAGAATGTGCTTATATATTGTAGAGCCTGGTTATACCCAGCAGATGGTCTGAAAGGGTCAGTGGGCAAAAGGTTCATGTCACAGCAGATATGTGACCAGTGGCCAAATGATTGACTATATGGCTGTGACTGGCCATTGAGTAAACTTTCCTCCTCCTCCTCTTCCTCCTTATCATGTAATATCACTATGAGCAGCATGATGCAAGGGACTTTCACTCTTTGAAGGCAGTCAGCACTATGTATTTATGGTTTTGTTAAAGACCACAAAGAGTGGAACACCTTTCAGAGGGTCTTGAAGAAAAGTTTGCTGAGTGGCTGACTCCAAAGTCCTTGCAACCTCTGTTTATAGTGTCAGACAACATTTTAAATATCGTGAAAGCAGTAAGGCTTGGTAACTTTACACATGCATCATGCTTTGCACACACTTTAAACTTGGTGGTAAAAGATTGTATCAATGAAGATAGAAATGTTCAGAACTTGACCGCAGTTGCCTGCACTACGTGCACCCACTATAGTTATTTTGTTAAAGCCCTAAAGTTGTTACGGCAGATTCAGATTGAAAATATCCCCCCTCTCCATCTCCACTAGATGATACATGAACTTCCAACCCAGTGGAATTCCACTTGCCATATGATGCAAAGAATGCTTGAACAACAGAATGCCATCCATCAGTATGCAGTCCAACACTGCATTGGGAAAGATGTGAATATCAGCCCCAATCAGTGGCGCTTGATGGAGAATCTTGTTGTATCCTTAAACCATTTGAGGAGGCTACCGAGTAGTAAGCTTCGATGGTGCTGGGCTAAGCAAGATAATACCGTTAATTTCATTCATCAGGCTGAGACTAGAGCATCTCGAGTCACAGTTCCTTGACAATGTAACAGCAAGGCTGCATCACTTGTGGGAAAAATGTTACAGGCCTTCCTGGTGGTGAGCTCATTGTAAATATGTACTGCAAAGCTGAACATTACATTTGGGCCACACTTCTGGATCCTCTGTTTAAGGATACAATTGAAACATTCTTCACACCACATGACTTTAAGGACCTGGAATATTATCGTGAACTGTACATTGAGAAAGTATCAGCATGTATAGTTGACAAAAGTAATACATCATCAGTGCCCTTTTAGCAACATTTAAATTATGAACAAAATCTGATCGAGATGGAGGGAGCACAATCTGCCGTTGCTGTTGCTGCTTGTACCACCACTACTGATGTTTTTGGCCATCAAACACCAACCAGAACTACTACTACACCACAAGAGGACAAATCACTGTGGGACATGCTGTCAAACGCTGGTCTGATAAAGACACTTGAAAGGCTTAAGCGCTACCAGAAGTCCTTCCTGCAAAATTGTGAAAGATGATATAGAGGAGACTGTACACCAGGGCTGCAAGTTTGGTTCACCCATGTACTTAAACGTTCACCCCAATAGATCAGTACAGCACTGCTGGCTGGGTCGAGTAACTGCACCAAAACAGGAAATTTACTCCCAAACAGGTCAATAAATCACTGCTGGTCACATTAAGTCAAGTATTTTAAGTAGTAAAACACAGGATATTTTTCCTAACAGTTCAGTACAGCACTGCTGGCTGTGTCAAGTACAATACTGTAAGTGATAAACACAGGATATTTTTCCCTAACAGGTCAGTACAGCACTGCTGGCTGTGCCAAGTACTTTAAGTAGTAAAACACAGGGAGATTTTTTTTCTTTAGCAGGAAAATACAGCACTGTTGGCTGCATCCAGTCAAGTACTTTAAGTTGTTAAACACAAGGAGATTTATTCAATAACAGGTCAGTACAGCAGCACTGGTGGCTGCACCAAGTAACTGTGCCAAAAACTGGGAAACTGAATTGATTAGTTCAGTAAAGCAGTAGCAGGAGAAAATATAAGGGCAAGGGGAAATTGTTTAATCAGAAAGGTACACTAAGCTGGAGCTTTCCAGGTACGACCTGGGAGCACACGGAAGTTAAGTGACTTGCTCAGGGTCAGGGTCAGACAGTACATAGGAGGGAGGTGATGGGATTCAAACCCAGCTTTCCACAGCAAAATCACTGGTGTTTAGCCTTTGAGTAGCAGAGAACAGGGATGTATTTATGTTGATTAGCCTTCCCTGCACTTTTTTCAGTTCACTCCCTGCAGTCCAAAAGAAATGTTTTTTTTTAATGCCTAGACTTTACCTTGCAGTTAGTGGCACATTAGTTTGTGTATTTATTGTGTTTATTTATTCAGGATTCAGAAAAATGCCTTTGAGTCAAAGACTCATTTACAAAGGTTCCACTTCACATAGTAAGGACATTACAGTAATAAGGTAAATACAATGCAGTAAACAGGACAAGCTAGGTTCATTTACAAAGGTTCCACGTCACATAGTTAGGACAGAGGGCAGGCTGGATGGGCCTTGTGGTCCTTATCTGCCATCAACTTCTATGTTTCTAAGGTAAATACAATGCAGGAAACAGGACAAGCTAGATACACGGTAAAAAAAAATACAATTAAAGACTCTCAATCTGGATTTAACAAGCTTAGGGCGATTGCCAGACCAGAAAAGCATATAGGCATTTATACTGAGATGCTCAGACTTGGAGGTAAGGGGAAGGGGGGTAAGCCAGCCAGAGGCCATTGTCATGGTAGGGGGAGGGGTGGGTGTCAGGTTCAGTGGCAGTCACAGCTGTTAAAGGACTGGAGGTGTCCCCTTAGATGGGTTTTGAAAGGGCAGATTCTATTTTCATTTTGCGAGGAGCTAGGTAGGCCATTCATCCAAGAAAGGGCCTTGTAGCTGAAGGATCTTTGAAACTGGGAGGTTTGACAGTGGGAACTGTGAGGAGTTTCTTGCTGGAGCTACGGGTTACTTTTTGGTCTGTAGCTGGATAGATTAAAGAGGTAAGACCAGGGGAAAGACCAAGGGTGATTTTTTGCCATAAAGCAGGTGTGGAACTTGACACTATTGTCTAAGTTAGGCCAGTTTGTGGAGTTATAAAGTGAGCAGGTATGGAGTGAGATGGTTGCAGTCTAGTACAAGGCGACAAGTTTTGTTGAGGGAGAGACGGAGCTAACTAAGGGCGAGGTGGTGGCAGCGCTGTAAATGAGTATACCATAGTCGAGAAGGGAGATGATAGAGGATGAGACAGCAAGTCGGAGGGCATCTGGAGTGAGACAGTGTTTAAACTGATAGAGCAAGCCGAGGCGAACATTAATGGCAGTGGACAGGTGATGTATGCGCTGGTGAAAATTGAGTGCCGGCTCAAGGGTGATGCCCAGATAATTAAAGGAGTCCACTTGCTCAAGAGGGGTTTGATCCACAGTTAGGATCTTGGGGGCAAAGGTCCTTCCTGGAGTTCTGGGGGTGAGAGAAGATCATGAACTTGGTCTTCTTGTAGTTCAATATAAGGCATTGTGCCGAAAACCACTGTTCAGCTTCGCTAAAGGAGGACCGGAGGGTTTGGTGGAGTTGAAGAGGGTCAGGGCTGTATGCATAAAGTACAGCATCATCTGCTTATAGTAGTAGGTTGCCAGAGCAGGATGCCCCTAGAGTACCCCACACTAGATCACATGCCCTAGACCCTCCCAACCCTGCACTTCTGTACTGAAACACTAATTACATGTTTTTTGCCAGGATTCCTTCAGTTGCCACAAGTTCAGCAGTGAAGCAGTTTTGTGTTCTTGCACAGTCACTGCACTAGCTTCATAGGTTTCATAGGTTTGTCAGAGCACTTAAAGACCAAAGTCCATATACTGCCAAAATTTAGGTATATCCAAAGAGTTTGTTACTAATCAGATATTTATCTAACTTAACCTTAAAGTCATCCATTGTTTTACTCACAATTTCAATTGGGAGCTTATTCCAAATTTTAGTTACCCTTACTGTTAACCAATACTTTCTCCTAGCTATATTATACCTTTCCCCACTTATTTGTAATGGATGGGATCTAGTGCTATATGTCTGCTCTCTCAATGCCAGATTTAACTGTTCCCAAAGTTGTGGATCATTTAATGCCCTATAGATCATGCACATATCGCCTCGTAGTCTTTGAAACTCCAGGGAATATAATCCCAGATTCTGTAACCAATGTTCGTAAACCTGACCCTGGACCTCTTTGATCCTACGAGTTGCTCTCTTTTGTACCCTCTCCAAGGATTTGATGTCACCCCTTCCCCCAGAGGCCCAAAACTGCACAATATTCCATATGTTGGTACACCAGTTAGGTATAAAGTGGCAAGAGAACCTCCCTGCTTCTACTTCTTATATGTTTATGAATGCAGTATTGAATACTACTAGCTTTTTAATGACCTGGTTGTAATGTGGCCTAAAACTAAGATCATTGTTGATTTTATACCAAGATCTCTTTCTTCATTGACTACCTTTAATATTTTATTCCCCAGCCTATATTGGTGTTGCTTATTTTTTCCCCCCATATGCATCACAGTGCATTTATCGTGTTAAATACTGACCCTTGTCCCTGGGCCCAAGCTTCCAATTCCACTAGGGCGGCTTGCAGGGTGTCGGCATCCTCTCTATATTCTACCACATGGCCAATACGGGAGTCATCAGCAAATTTAGAGAGCCATATATATAGTGGGGCGCTCATGGACCCAATATACAAATTAAAAAGACATGGACCCAAGACTGAGCCATGTGGGACCCCACTAGTCATTTCTGCCCAATTTGAATATTCCCCCTTGATACAGATCCCCTGCTTTCTGCCTGTCAGCCACGACTCAATCCAATGGGTAATATTCCCATGTATACCCAGCTTAATTAGGGCAGTGATCAATTTATCATGCGGGACTTTATCAAATGCTTTAGCGAAGTCCAAAAAAATGACATCCACAGATCTACCTTCGTCCAAAGCTTTATTTACTTTCCCGTAGAATTCCAAGTTTGACATAGATACATAGATACATAGACAGTGTCGGCAGATAAGGGCCTATGGCCCACCCAGTCTGCCCATTTGAGCTTGTAAGTTCAGTTTGTTTTCCTAGAAGTCTGTTTCCCCTTACCCCTGACCTCTAAAATTCCTTTTTGTCTATCCCATGCATTCTTAAATCCCGTGATTGTTTCAGCCCCCACCACTTCCTCTGGCAGGGTGTTCCACTTGTCCACCACCCGTTCTGTGAAGAAATTCTTTCTCATGTTTCCATACCTCTGGGACATCTCCTTCATTTAACGATTTCTGAAAAAGGCAAGTTACAGGACTTGCCAATTGTTCTGCCAGTTCCTTGATCACCCTTGGGTGCAGATCATCAGGACCCTGTGCCTTATTTTGGTCCAGCTGTTTTAGTTTTTTTCCCCACTTCAAATTTATCTAAAATAATGCTGGAATCATATAAGGAGTTACTATGCTGGGAAGTAGTGGTTACTGTACCATGACTAAAAACAGTGCAAAAATTATTACACTGTTCTGCCATTTCCTGACTTTCAGCTATTGTATTCCTGTCCGCCCCAGTAAAGGACCAATTGTTCTGTTGGTACCCTTTTTGCTATTTATATATGAGTAGAAGGACTTATAATTATCCTTTACTTTTGTTGCTAGTTTGATCTCATATTTCCTTTTAGCCTGCTCTGTACTCTTCTTTGTGGTCCTTAGACATTTTTTATAATTAGCCCAACTTGATTTATCACCACTTAATTTGGCCATTCTAAATGCTCTGTTTTTTTTTTATTGCCCTCCTGACTGAAGACGTCATCCATGGGGAAGAGATTTTTAGCCACATTATATTTACTTATAGTGGGCACGTGAGTCTGAACCAAGCTATTTATTTTGGTGGTTAGTTTTCCCATATACATGGTAATGATACACTTTAAATTCCTTTTCCCATTTCCAGCTATTCAGGTCCCTTCCCATACCATCAAAATCTGTTGTCAAACCTGTAAATTGTTGTTTTACTAGTATTTTGCCCATTAATCCCATGTAATTAAAGCTAACCATTGAGTGGTCACTTGAACCCAGAGGTGGTAAAACTGTACAATTTTGGATCATATCACCCAAATTGCTTAGGACCAAGCCAGGATATGGTTGCCCGGTATTACAGACATGAACTGTTCCAACCCAGCCAAGTTAAACACTTCTAGGTAATCCAACTCAGTAGCAGTGTTAACTTGTAGTGTTTCCCAGTTAATTCCAGGAGATTTAAATCACCTAGGAGTATAACATTTTTGATATTGTCAGCTGTTTAATAAAGTCTGTCAGTAGGGAATCCTCCAATGGGGAAATTGAAGGTGGTCTGTATACTAAACCTATATTGATTTTGGTAGTATGTGCAGGAGAGATTCCTACCCACAATACTTCACTATTTCCCATTTAGAGGTGTCTATACGTTCTGATAAGATGTAATCAGCGATATATAATGCCACACCCCCCCCAGACAGTGTCCTATCTTTATTATATAGTATGTACCCTGGAATATTTTTATCCCATGTGTCCTCTTGTTTCCACCAGGTTTCGGTTATGGCACAGATGTGTATGTCCAAATCGTGCAGGATAAATCGGAGTTCATCCATTTTATTTGCCAGACTTCTAGCATTTAATGAAGAAGATTTATTTTGGGTTTTGAATTCTCTAATATGTGGGTCCCTGGTTTTTATAATGCCTCCTACCCCCCCAATTATTAGTTTAAATGGGAGTCAGTTATGCACTTTAATTTATATGAACAAATACATTTACCCTGTCTGTTTAAATGCAGTCCATCATGTGTAAACAAATGATGCCCTTGAAAGTCCTGCCAATGGTCCACATATTCATACCCTTCCCTTTGGCACCAGCATTTCAACCACCTATTTAATCTTTGTATCTCCCTGGTTTGTCTTAAACTGGCCTTGGGTACCGGTAGAATTCCTGAAAAAACAATGTCACACCCCTGGGACTTAAGGGACAGTCCCACCTGCTCAAAATCTCTCTGGATATCGGTAAGGTTTCTCTTGCCCACATCATTCACACCAATATGTAGGAGTGTAACTGGTTTTGTGGTATTTTCTGTTAGGCCTGTAAGTAATCTCTTAATGTCACCAATTCCTGCTCCTGGTAATGTACTAACTGTAGCATAATCTTTACTGTTTTTACACAGAACGTGATCAGTATGCCTTAGCATTGAGTCACCTATAAGTAATACATCCTGTGGTGTAGCACTATTTAGCCCTGTAGTCTTAAATGTGCTCATGCACTTGTGGTCAGCTGTAGTAAAGTGACTACCTTCTGCAGGTTCGGGGCCTATTTGGGTAACTGGGACTTCCTCATCATTTGGGTATATATCTTGTGGAAGGGCATTAAATCTGTTAGGAGTTGATATGTTAGTTGAGCCCCCTATATTTCTTCTGCCTTTTTTATTTGTTGTTCTATGTACTAGGCACCAATCTTCAGTGTTAGTATCTCCCTCCTCAACCTTCAGTTCTGGTTCTGATAATACCAGTATCTCGGGTTGTACTACTTCAGTGATACTGTCAGCCAAAGTGTCAATAAATTGTTCAAGTGTAGTTATGTCCGCTTGCACCTGCATCCTTTACCTCAATTGCACTATCTCGGCTTGCAGGACTTCTATCATAGTGCATTTGTTGCATTTATACCCCTTCAGTTCCTCCCCCTCAGCAAACATATTACACTTCACACAAAACTTCATATTAACACGATACCTTATATTATAAACTGGTGGAATTATCCCAGTCTCCCCAGCGGACACAGGCGACACGCGCCCTGCCCGCACTCACCCTGCTTGCAGCAGGGCCGAGCTATAAGGCTAAAATGACAGGAAGTGACTGTGGGGGTCACGGGAATGCTTGCAACTAAAGTTGCGATTTAAAACACTTTTTTATGTTGGGCAACAGCCTCAAGGTGTATTTAAGGCACAGATAAGTGTTACACAGCACCCAATGTATAAAAAGCACGCAATAGCGCTGTAGTAGTTCTGTCCCACCACAGTGAGACTACAGCTACTTCTTCCTGTTTGGAAGATAGGGCTCCAAGGTAATAATATCAAGTATATTTAAACTAAAAACAGTATATCAGCTCCCACACACACTCCCACAGCTGACCCAAGATCAACGCAAATGCGTTCCCTTCCCTCGTTAACCCTGCCATTCTGTACTTCTTCTTCTTCTTCTTTATCTTCCCTTTAGTTTAACCCTCCACCAATGCCATTTCTATTTTTTTCCAGAGACCAGACCTGGAGTTGGTAGAACAAATTGTGAAGCAGTAGCAATGTTCCCTGCTCCAACAACTTTGAGTCCCCCTCCAGCCATGCGCTTAATTTTTCCCTTCGTTCCCCTCCCTTAATGTCCACGCAGTGCCAATGCCTTTTATTTTTCAGTTTAAGCCATGACTGAGTTTTTTCTTTTTTTCCCCCTTGCAGGAGAATGAAATATTTTTTTTTATTTGTAAGAACTTGAGGACAAGTTTCTCCACTTCACCACTACGCACTGACTCCTGTGCACACTGTGCCAGATTGTCTGTGGCGGGGTCTGTGGAGAATCCCAAAGTTGCGACTTGCTGGCTGCTGCACCAATGGCAGCTGTTGTTGTTTGCTAGGATCCCCCTTGGTGCAGTCAGGAAGGGTGATACTTGGAGTGAGGTACTGGTCATGGGATCACTCAGTGTTGCATCATATGACTGATGAGTCGGGCAAATACTCGAGGAGCCTCAGAGGATGAGCTGCAGCTGCTACTGGTAGGGAAGACAACTGCTTTTTTTTTTTACAGGTTGGGGCAAACCTTGTAACCAAAGTTCACATTTTTACAGGAAATGTTCACGTTGAGTGGACCTCCACGAACAGGGGAAATTCAAAGTATATCGGTCCAGGGTCGAACCGAACTTGCAGCCTTAAAATCAATATACAATGCAACCATACCATAAGGTTTACCAGGGTAATAACTACTTACTCACATACTTGTTATCCTCTTAAGCATCTCGTGCTGGTGGACTCTCATATTGCTCCCTCTTTTGCGTTCCTTTACTGGGAGTGGATCTGCATGGACCCTCAGTGACATCATTTGAGAGGAAGACCATCACTTCTCCCTCATGCCTGCTGTGTTTGGTGGATATTCTACTCCCTGTGGGAAAGGTTGCTCAGTTTTCCCTTCCCAGCTGTTCTCTGGAGGAACTCTAACCACCCGGGGGGGGGTCGCAAATAGAGACGGGTCTCACTCTGGACATCTCCCTTTCTTCTTAACCCTTCTAAATCTGATACTCTGTCTGGAATCTGGGCTCCATAGCTGAACAGAGGACTACAGACCAGCTAGGAGCCCAGGCATTACAATTCATGGCCCTGCCCTCCTACTCCTCTGTATTGACCAAACGAGGAGAGCAGAGCCAAGAATAATCATTCCTGTGCTCCTGGCTGACTGAACCAAGAAGTACAAGCACAAACATCCCAGACACCATGCCTAATAACTGAGTCCCAGCAGGAATCCACTTTCAGTGTCAGGGTTAACCCTTGAGAGCTTCTTGGTAAGCTGCCTCGAGCTTGGAAAAAGAGATAGGCTGCTTATAGAGAGAAAACCTATTGCATATACAGAGTTACACTGGGCATTGAGTGGGACCACAACTAGAATGCTTTTATGTTTTGTCTTCGGTTTATTTTTTTTATTACTGTTTCTCCCCCTTGGTCCCCACTGGCCACCCTTTACGTCCCCCACCTCACCTTCCCCGAGCATCAGACCCCCTCCCCTGTCACTCCCATGACTTGCCCTTCATGGCAGGGCATGGAGGGCTGCTTGACCTACTGGCACGGATCCAGCTCGGGAGGTGTCCTCTCAGGGCAGTGCTTTGTGGGGGGGGACTATCACCATTCTGCTGTGGCATGAATTATTTGGCAGGATTCAAAATATTGCTCAAATCATAGTGGTGACATCATCATGTGGGACTAGCTATAGCATTTTGTAGTTGATATCGCTTCCAATTATGTATATAGGAAAATCAAGGAATGAGGTTATAAACCACTGGGCCCAGGTCGTGTTCTTCATGAGAACTTGGTTATTTAGGTACAAAAGGGTATACAATATTTATAAAAGTTGCACAATATCTATAAAAGAAACAGAATTTGTCTATCCCTCTTTCCCCTGCCTATTCTGCAATCGCAGACCGTACTTGGTCTCCAGCCACCACTCCCACCCCTGCTTTGATACCAGTTTTCTATCATACTTACCCCATGCATGCTTGAAGCCCACTGCTGTTTTTTGCTGCCACAATCCTCATGTGAAAGATTGCTCCAGGCATTCACCATCCTCTCATTGAAGAATTACTTCTTCACATCCCTCCTACCACCCCCCAGCTTCATTGCATGCCCCCTAGTTCCTGTGCACCTTCTTTTCTGAAAAATTCTCTCTTCCCTTACCTTATTCACTCCTGTGAGGAATTTAAAGACCTCTATAACATCCCCTCTCTCCCTCCTGTCTTCCAGGGTGCACATGTTTTGATCCCTCTGTCTTTCCTCAAAGGACTTATTAATATTATTAATATAATAATTACTGGTTAGCATTTTTCCCCAAAGGAAGCCCAGTTATAATTTGTTGTTAAAACCAGCTGGTTATAACAGCAAACACATGCCAGGTTTCCCTCAGACTGAGCAGGCACCAACTGCTGCTCTTCCCTTCCTCAGCACCGCTCTCGGATACTGAACAGCCACTCGGAGTTGGTGGTAAGTGAATTTCAAAAAAATTAACTCACTTTGAGAACTGACACTCTGATGAAATCATGTGCTCTGATTGACAATATGTTAAAAAAAAAAGATGGAAAGATTTTAGTAGCCGATTGACCATAGACCGTGCTCCATCCCAACTGGAATGCGGCTGAACAGCATTGTCTCTGTATTTTATATAAGTGCAGTGGTGAAAAAAATGCTCCCCAGCAATTGCACAAAATAAATGCTGGGTAGGTCTGTAAAAAGTGTTACACACCCCCCTCAGTTTGGGATACCTTTGGAAAGCTCTCGAGCTTCACTCTCAGGGTTTATGTGGCATTCCATACCTCAAGGTTGGGGGGTAAAATTCAGTTATATGTCAAAGTTTATCAGGTAAGGTGACACATTTCACCTTATAGTGGCTTTGGTAGCATTATCTAGAGACGTTATTGCTGGTACAGAACCAGAGCAGGGTCTCCATGGGTGAGTAGGAAGTTCCATATAGGGTATGTGGACTAACATAGGAAAAAGCATATTGAGCCTGTTGCCTTTGATTCTGCAAAGCTCAAAGTTAAGGCAGCTTGTAGTACTAAGGCTGGACCTTATAGTACACCTGGCAAGGAGTAGGGAAACCTCCTCCCCCTCCCAGGACCTGGCAGGGGATGGGAAATCTCCTCCCCCACCCAGGGACTACCAGGGCCACTGCTGCTGCCTCAGAGGTTGCCTAGAATAAGGAGTGGTTGTACTATGGTGGGCTCAGGGAGGTTGAGGGTGGTGGAAGAGAGATGCATCCCTCCAGCTGTACCTCTCCACAATTCATATGCCTTTCTGGCAGAGCGTTGCTCCTCTAATGGAGGCACCCACAGTGGTGACCAATGAAGGTGCTGGGAACTTCCACACAGGAGTGTGGCACAGAATCCCACAGGAGAAGGAAACAACTCCTGGTGGGGGACTTAGTCATTGGGGGGGGTAGAACAGGGAAGCAGTATAGCGTAGTGGTTTAAGGCTCTGAATTGCAAGCCTGGACCTGGGTTTGAATCCCACAGCCCCCACTTGCATACTGTGTGACCCTGAGCAAGTCATTTAACTTCCTTGTGCTCCCAGGTCACACCTGTAAACAAGCTTTTAGCTTAGTGTGTCTCTCCTGGTAAAAAAAAAAAAAAAACTGTGGGAGGGAGGGGAGAAGGGATAAGGTGCCTGCCTGGCACTATGGCATGGAGGGACAGGAAGTTAATCCTCAGGATCGCAGGAGCAGCTGCACAGGAGAGGAAGCTGGATGTCATTGTCAACATAGGGACAAATGACCTAGCTGGGAATGGGATCAGAGCTGTGCAGGAGGAGTTTGTGGAGTTGGGGAAGGGCCTTAGACAAGCAGCACACATGGTAACCTTCTTGGAGGTGCTGTCTGTCTATGGCATGGATGAGGCTAGGGGATATGCTGCACCATGAAAGTCAATAAATGGTTGAAAAACTGGTGTGGAGCACAGGGTTTTAGCTTCATTGGGGACTGGAGGTCCTCCTGGAGGGATACAGGCCTATACTGGCACAATGGTCTGCATCTGTTCAGGAGGGAAACCAGAATCCTAGGTGATACATTTAAATCCTTTATAGATAAGCTTTTAAACTAACCAAGGGGGGGTCACTGAAGAGGATCAGGGAATTACCAGCTTCCCCCAACAAAACATGGTAGTTAGTGAGGTTAACACCAAGGTAGAGAGGTCAGTAGGGGACAGGGTAGGGAAAATGGAGGAAAAGGAAATCTGACAGCAGAGAAGGGAAAAGGGCTCAGACTAGGGCACCTGTTCTGTCTCTCTCTTAAAGACACTGCTGCCGACGCTCTGAACTCAGTTCTAAACCTCTGTATCAGTGGCACCTGCAAGGAGCATTGCAGGCTGAACTGATTTTTTTTTCTTTTTTAAATCCCGTAGGTGGGGAAGCATGAAATTGCCCCCCGCACCCCCATTCCCACCTTATTTCTGGCCATCTACTGATATACACTACTGGGACTGCCCATGTCCACAACAGGAAGGGAAACTTGTAGCGTCACTAGTTCCATCTTATAAAATGCCATCATTTCCTTCAGTCTCCTCCCAGGCACATCTTAATTTTGTTCCGCTCATCCACGGTTCCAGCCTAATACAACAAAAACATCTTTATAGGGACAAAACAAATAAGAAACAAAAAATAGAGGTGCTACTCTCTTGGGCACAGCACCTTCCTGCGGCACTCGCAGTTGCACAGTACTACACCTCTCCATCACCAACACTTCCTGCCCAGGGCAGATAGAGGATCTACTTAAAAAAAAAAAATTCCTTTCCTTTCGTCAACATCTCTTTCAACAGAGGGACCATCCATCCACTCCTTCTGTAAAATACAAGCAAACAAGCTGGCCTGATGGTGCAGAGGGCTGAGGCACTGGTGCCTTACCTCATGCTACACCAGCGACCCGGGTTCAGGAACAACCTTGGGCCACCATGGTGCCAACTCGAGGGGAAGGACTGGAATGGGATTTAGCCATGGTTCTCCCCTCCAAAAGGGTGGATGCCCACCCATCCATAGTCCCGGTCCCACCAGGTGGAGGACCGGTGGGTGCATAGGCAGCAACGGGCGATGACAAAAGTCAGGGGAGGGATGGAAGGGGCTACCGGATCCTGGCATGTGCCTCCACACGCATGTATGCCGGGTGCGCTGGGGCGAGGAGTAAAACAAGAAAAACTCTAAAAGTATAAACAAAAAAAAAACAAGCACACAAAAAGCTGATATATTTATTTGTTTTTCTCTTTCACCCACACCTCAGCCCTCAAGGAAAATGAGTATCATAAATTGCCAGTGGTGTGGCACTTCCTTCCAGAAGGCACAGATACTGGCATAAGGGCACTGTCCAACATGCTGGACAATAGAGGAACTAAAAAAACAGCTCACAGAGGCCTGGAACCACATAACATATCTCCATCACCTCTTACAAACAGCCAACCCACTGGCCCATTCGCCACATTACCTCCACCAGGGAAGTAGCTTATGCCATCCCCAGGCATCTGGTACTGGAGAATGTCGGGTGGTAAGAAGGGTCAGGTTCCATATGTCTCAGAAGCAGTCCCCAAATCAGGATACAAGCATCCCAATGGCAAGCAGATTTGCAACCTTGGCCAGTGCAATTAACAAGGGAGCAAACCTAGTCCAGTTAACCAATGTACAAGTTCTAAACAAAAAGGAAGCACTGGAGGCACCCCGAAAGAGCAAAACATCAGGGAAAATAGCAACATTTTTATCATTGGGGATTCCTTGATTTGAGTAATGGAATCCCACCTAACTCATTACCCTGATACTCAAGTAACTACCAGGTGCCTATCAGGGGCATCTCCAAAGAGAGATACCAAATGTATTGACCGTCTCATACACAGAGAAGGAAAGTGCACTGACATTTTGGTCTTTCTAGGCACATCAGTCAGTTGAAGAGACCAAAAAACATTTATCTTATCTAGAGGAACAATTATCATCACAATCTCCGGTCATAGTCTTCTCAGAGGTCTTACCAGTATGGAACAGAGGAGGCAGCACACAGGAAACCCGCAAGAGGAAATCAGGGAGCTGAACGTTTGGCTCCAAAACCTGTGCCTCGAAAAAGGATACCTCTTCATTGGGAACTGGAGGGACTTCTGGGACAAGAGTCTCTTCCATTAAGATAGCCTGCACCTGACCAAGGAAGGTGTTAGAGCTCTAGGGCAGAAATTTGATGTCTTCATGGACTGTTTAAACTGGGCATTGGGGAGAGAGTAGAAACACAAACACAATTCACTACCCTTCCCCATAAATTCATCCTATTAGAGGAGACAAATACAGAACTGAGCAGGAAACAGGACAGGTTGTGTTCAGGGAACAATACTCAGAAAATATCAGTATTGCAACAGGGTCCCAAAAAGGGGAAAAACCAGGCCTGGAAAGCCATGTACACAAATGCACATAGCCTAGCAAATAAAATGACTGACCTTACAGCTATTGTTGCACAGGCTGACTCAGACATCACGGAAACATGGTTGAAGGATAACCATGACTGGGAGGTTATTCTTCTGGGATACTGTCTTTTTTGAAGGGACAGACCTGAAAGAAAAGGGGGTGGGGTGGCAATGTATGTTAGGGAAGGAATCAAAGCTACCATGGCCCAGGACTCTCACACTGACACCAAGGCTCTTTGAGTTACTCTCGAAGGCGGAAGAGGTGCAGTTGCTAAAGTAGTAGTATTGTATAGACTGCCAGCAATCAACTTGCACGGGGACAAGAAGATCCTAGGATCATAGGATATTGCGAGTTAAGGGGGCATTTAAGTCCATAAGAAACTCGCCATCTATACTGGTGGAACACTTAGCTTAGGAAAGATATCTTTTTTTGACCCATATAGTGGTCAAAATTATATTTAAACTCAGCCATGCTTTCACTCTGAACAACATTAATGGGTAATGTGTTCCATGCAGAAGTCATTCTCTGAGTGAACCGGTTGTTACGCTTATTAGTTTTACTAGTGTGCCCTTTTAATTTTAGGTTGTGAGAGCTCGTGTTTGAGATACCATTATATCTAACCAGTCCCAATGTTTCAAGGAGATATTCATCTTTGACTGCTTTATAGGTAAAACATAAATCTCCCCTTAATTGTCTGTATTGTAAAGAATACAGTCCCAGATTTTTGAGTCTTTGGTCATAGCTCAATTTTTGAGCACTGTTGATCTGTTTAGTAATTCTTCTTTGGACTCCCTCAACTATTTTTTACCTCTAACTGTAATAGATGCACATAATGGAGCACAATATTCAAGATGGGGATGTACTAATGATGAATAAAGTGGTATTATGACTAGAATACAATATGAGTGTTAATGGGGATGTATTATTGGTGGGTAACTTCAATTTGCCAGACAAAAATTGGGGAAACCATTCCGCTGCTACAAGAAGATGCAAAGACTTCTTTGACACTCTGCACTGATCAGGCCTAAGACAGCTTGTCAAGGAACCAGCAAGGGGTGGAAGCCATCCCAGACCTGTCACTCACCAACAGTGACATCATATCAAGAGTAAAAGTCGAGAACAACCTAGAATGTAGCAGCCACCAGATGGTGTAATTCCAGGTTAAAATGGAAAAAGAAATCAAGCACACTAAAACTAAAATCTTGGACTTCAGACATGCAGATTTTGATAAAATGAGGGAAAAGCCAAGGCTTAATCTGACTTAATTAACACGGACAGAGGAAGTAGATAAGTATTGGGAATCTATAAAGGAAGCTATCATAGGAGCATCAAATAATGTATGAAATGTGTGAGTAAAGCCAAGAAGAGAAGAAAACCCCTATGGTTCTCCAAGGAAGTGGCCACCAAGGTCGGGGAGAAATGGTTGGCCTTCAAATGATACAAGCAAACAGGATGTGAAAAAAACACATACAAGGAGAAAGTGAAGGAAGCATGAAAGCAAATAAAGTGCAAACAGAAGAAAGGATCACCTCGGAGGTCAAAACGAGAGACAAAACCATATAGATACTGTATATCGAGGAGAAAAGGAAAATCAATGGAGGTATAGTCAGAGTTGAAGGGAAAGATGGGGAATGCACAGAGGATAACAAGAACAAAGCAGAAATACTTAACAGATACTTGTGCTCAGTATTTACTGCGGGAGAAGAAGGTTGTGGTCCTACCTTGACAGAAAAACGTGCAGACAGCAGCAATATGAATTCTACAACTTTCACAGGGGATAGTGTCCTGAAGGAGCTAGGAAAATGTAGGGTTGTCAAGGCCATGGGTCCTAATGAAATACACCCCAGGACACTGAAGGAACTTAGGGACGGCCTGGTGGCACCCCTGACTGAACTGTTCAACTTCACGCTTGAGGTCGGGGAAGTTCCTGTGGGCTGGGAGGTAGGCCACAGTTGTTCTTCTTCATAAAAATGGAAGAAGGGAAAGTGCTGGCAATTACTGCCCAGTAAACCTGACCTCAATTGTTGGCAAAATAATGAAAACTCTAATTAAGGAAATAATTATATCCTTTCTGAAAGAAAATGATATAATGGACCCAAGACAGCTTGACTTCACCAAAAGAAGATCATGCCAGACAAACCTAATAGATTTCTTCAATTGGATAAAAAAAGGCAGTAGATGAGGGCAGCTCTGTGGATGTAATATACCTAGACTTCAGCAAAGCCTTTGACTCTGTCCCACATAGAAGGCTATTGAACAAACTTGCCAGTACAGGAGTTGGGCATAAACTGGTAAACTGGGTAAGGAGCTGGCTTAGTGAAAGAACTTGGAGGGTACTGGTAAACAGCTAACTATCAGAGGAGAGAGAGAGAGAGAGAGAGGTACTGTAACTAGTGGGGTGCCACAGAGATCGGTGCTGGGGCCTATAGTCTTCAATATTTTTATCAGTGAAATATCTATGGGCCTAGAAGACAAGGTATGTCTATTTGCAGATGACACAAAGATATGTAACATGGTAGACACTCTGGGGGGAGTGGAAAGGATGAGGGCTGATTTTCAAATACTAGAAAGGTTGACAAAAATTTGGCAATTAAAACTCAAGGTGGACAAAGCAATGGGGCCTGACGGGATTCACCCCAGGATTCTAAAAGAATTAAGGAGAGAACTAGTGACACCAATGACTATCCTTTTTAACAAATCATGGGAGGATGGTGTGGTACCTGAAGACTGGAGGAGGGCTGATGTGATTCCCCTTCATAAAAGTGGGAGCAAGACAGAGGCAGGAAACTACAGACCTGTCAGTTTCAACTCTGTGATAGGGAAAATGATGGAATCACCTCTGAAGGAAAGAAATGTTGAGTACCTAGAGGCCAGTGGGGCACAGGACCCAAGGCAGCATGGATTTACAGCGGGAAGGTCATGTCAGATGAATCTAATCGATTTCTTTGACTGGGTGACCAAAATAGTAGACCAGGAAGGGGCTGTGGACATGGCCTACCAAAACTTTAGCAAGGCATTTGACACAGTCCCACACAAAAGATTAATAAACAAATTAGCCAGCCTGGGTGTAGGTCCCAGGGTGGTAGCCTGGGTAAAACTTTGGCTGGACAACAGGACACAGAATGTAATAGTAAACGGAATCCATTCTGAAGATAGGGGGGTTACTAATGGGGTACCACAGGGTTCAGTACTGGGTCCAGTCCTTTTTAATGTCTTTATGAGTGACATTGCAGAGGGACTGAAGGAAAAGTATGCCTCTTTGCAGATGACACAAAGGTCTGCAACAGGGTTGATACACATGGGGGGTGGAAAGGATGAGAAGGGACTTGGCAAGGTTGGAGGAATAGTCAGAAGTATGGCAGCTTGGATTTAATGCAAAGAAGTGCAAAATACAGTACAAGTCACATTAAACTGTTCCCTCAGCTCACTGGTGTAGCATTGTTCAATGAGTTTCCTAATCTGTGCAAGGTTTAATTCAATGAATTAGTAAAAGGTTAGTATTGGTTTGCATCTAGCTGTTATGTACTATAAATTTTATTTTTAGCTGAGTGCTTAGGATTTTCATTTCAGAAGGCAGACTAAACAACTCTTAGGGAATTCTGTGATATTTATACACAATGCTCTTAAGGAATGCTGTAATATTTATAAACAATGCTCTTAAGGAATGCTGTGATATATATAAACAATGCCATGAAAATGCAGCTACTGCCATTTCACTAAACAGTTACACGTGAGTTGAATAGGCACTGAAGGATGGTTTGAAAATAATTGAAAGCTTCAACAGTTTGAGTTGCCACTCCAGTAGCATCACAAAAAAAAATGCTACACCAGTGAGTTGATGGAACAGTTTAATGTGACTTATACTGTAATGCATCTGGGAAACAAAAACCCAGGCGAAGAGTACACAGTGGGGGGAGGTAGTAAAAACAACAAAAATGGAAAGGGACCTGAGGGTAATCATATCAGATGACCTTAAGGTTATCAAGCAATGTGAGAAGGCAGTAGGGAGGGCTGGGGGAATACTGGGATGTATAGGGAGAGGCATCACCAGCGGAAAACAGGAAGTTGTTATCCCAATGTACAGACAGTTGGTGAGACCCCATCTGTAGTACTGCATCCAGTTCTGGAGACCCCATCTCTGCAAGAACATAGACAGGATGGAAGCAGTCCAGAGGAGGGCAACTAAATGGTGCAGGGTCTGCAAGAGAAGCCATACGAGGAGAGACTAAAGGAGCTTAATATGTATACCCTTGGGGGGGCATGGTTAAAACTTTTAAGTATCTCAGTGGAATCAACAAAGTCCAAGAGGGTAGCAGAAAAAGAGATGTGCAAGAACAAGGGGACACAATTTGAAGATAGAGGGGGATGGCTCAAGGGCAATGTGAGGAAGTATTTTTTCACAGAGAGGGTGGTGGACGTATGGAATCACCTTCCTGAGGAGGTTGTGGGGTCTAAAACTGTGGGAGAATTCAAGAATGCATGGGACAGACATAAGGCAATTCTTGTGGGGGGTAGGAAGAAATAGGCTGCTGGTTAAGTAGGATCTACAGCTTATCCAGTAGGTAGGGAAATGGGCAGACTAGGTGGGCCAAGCGGTCCTTATTTGCCATCAAAGTCTATGTTTCTATGTAATTAAATTTCAATACCAAAAAGTGCAAGATCATGCACCTAGGGAGAAAAATCTAGGTGAGGATACCTCCTGTGTGGAGTGAAATTGGAAGCACTAAAGCAAGAAAGGTATCTGGGGGTGATTATAACAGACGACCTGAAAACATCCAAGCAGTGTAAAAAAGCAGCATTAAAGGTGAACAGTATGTTAGGCTGCATAGGAAAAGGAATTACAAGTAAAAATAGGTAGGTGATTATGTCACTGTCCAGATCAATGGTAAGGCCTCATCTGGAGTAGAGTGTGTAGTTCTGGAAACCTCACCTCAGAAAGGACATAGACAGACTGGAGAGAGTACAAAGGAGAGCTACAAAAATGATACTTAGACTCCACAACAAGACATACAAGGAACGTTTGCATGACCTAAACATGTACTCCCTAGAACAATGCAGAAAAAGGGGGGACATGATTGAAACTTTGAAGTGCTGGAAGGGAATAAACAAGGTCCAGGCTCAGGGCATATTTCAGATCAAGAATCATGCAAGAATAAGGAGGCATTGCATGAAGCTTGACGGAAGCAAGTTCTAGAGTAACACAGGAAAGTTCTTCTTACTGAGAGGGTGGTGGCTGCTTGAAATGGCTTCCACCATAGGTTGTGGAGACTAGGTCATTCAGATTGTTCAAGAAGGCATAAGGTAGGAACAAAGGTATTATAACACTGAATAGCAGTTAAGGGAGGGGGCTAGGCATATGGACAGACTAGATGGACCATGCAGTCCCCTTCTGCCATCACTTTGTATGTTTCTGTGAAAAGGCAAAGGCAGTAAATACAGGGATGGGGCTAAAAAGGGTAAGGCCACCAAAAAATGGAGGGCGATGAGTGCCAATGCCCATAGTCTTGGGTAATGAGCTTCCTGAACTAGTGGCTTTGATGGAAGAGGGACGCCTGGATATCATGGTAGTCACAAAAACCTGGTACACAGAAAACCATGAGTGGGATGTCAACAAACCAGGATACACAATCTACAGGAGGGACAGGAGTGTAAAAGACAGGAGGTGTAGATCTCTACGTAACGGAAGGGATCAAAGCAATGAAACTAAAGGGTAAACGGGGAGGAGAGGAGACACTGTGGGTCACCATGGAGACAGGAAATGGTGCCACAATCTGCACAGGGATTATATACAGACTCCTGTGTCAGGGAGAGGAAATGGACAAGGAACTGATAGGAGGCATCTACAGAATGGCAGAAAAAGGAGCAATATTGTTGATGGGAGACCTGACTATGCCAGATGTTAACTGGAGCACATTTGCTGCAGCCACATCCAAGAGCAGAGTCATACTCTGCTCTACTGGAGGCATGCCTCAGGCAGCTAGTGTTGGAACACACTCAGGGGGAGCAGTCTTATACCTGGTACTCTCAAATGGGGATGGTGAGAGGATTTCAGATTTAGAAGTGGGTAGCCATCTGGGAAAAAGCAACCACTAGACTGTGGTTCACAATAAACATGGACGTAGAGTCAAGCCATACAAAAGCAAGGGTTCTGGACATTTGGAGGGCTAACTCTAGCAGAATGGGAGAGTGCCTAAGGAATTCATTAACAAAAGGCAGGAAGGAGGGGTGGAGGAACAATGGGGAAAAATCAAAACTGTCATCACAGAGGCAATAAGCCTTTATGTGAAGCAAACAAACAAAACAAAGGAAAAAAAATTAAGTTTCTCAAAAGAGGTGGTGGGGAAGGTTAGGGAGGAAAAGATAGCATTCAGAAAGTATAAGGAATCACAGAATGAGCAGGACAGAGAACTCTGTCAGTTAAAGCAGAAGAAAGCGGGGATGGCAGACAGAATAGCAAATAGCAAATACCCAAACTGAGGAAAAGATAGTCAACTCAGTTAAGAAGGGGGATAAAACCTTTTATAGGTACATTAGGTAGCGAAGAAAGGCCAAGGGAGGGATAGTGGGGCTTAATAAAGGGGAAAGGGTAGGCAGAGGGTGACAGTGAAAAGACGGAGATATTGAACAAACCACTTTTGTTCGGTATTCACAAAAGAAGAGGAGGGGGATGTACCTAAACCAAACGATTAAAGCACTCTGGATGGGGGGGTTCAATACCAGTCCAATCACAAAGGAAAGGGTCCAGAAAGAACTGCTAAAACTCAAGGTAGACAAGGCAATGGT
Source organism: Neoceratodus forsteri (assembly GCA_016271365.2). NCBI lineage: Eukaryota > Metazoa > Chordata > Ceratodontiformes > Ceratodontidae > Neoceratodus > Neoceratodus forsteri. The sequence goes on from CM028132.1 coordinate 1,408,730,772, forward strand.
GCCTGATGGGATTCACCCCAGAAACCCACAGAAAAACCTCGACCGCAGAGGGTAGTTGGTCCAGGAGGTTGGCAGGTGGTTAGGAGGAGCAAATCAGGTGCCCCATGACTCTCTGCTCTCCAACACATTACCTCCGAAAACCATATAAACACTACAAACAGGTATCTGCCTCTATCTCTGAAATCAAATAAAGAGGCAGAAGACACTGCAGAGCAGGACACTGAGGCACAGGAGCTAGCACAACAATACTCACCCAAATCAGGAACCAAAACTAAACAAGCACAAATGAAATCCAGAAAACTACTGATCATAGGAGACTCCATGATTCGGGGAGTTGATACCCATCTCCAGCCAGGGGTGATGGTCAGATGTCTCCCAGGTACATCAGCATGGAGAGACACTGACCGCATTGCTAAAATTGTTCACAAAGCAGGAGAAAACATTGATGTCCTAGTACACATAGGGACTAATGATCTCGCCAGCCGGTGAGTTGTGGAGACCAAGGAACACCTGACTAGGCTGGGTGACAAACTATCATCCATTTCGTCTGGTATCTCCTTCTCTGAGATCCTGCCAGTCTGGGAGAGGGGGGCAGATGGACGGAAGGTCAGAGAAGGGAGATAGGGAGCTAAACACGTGGCTCAAGGACTGGTGCCAGGAAAAGGACACAGATTTGTAGGGAACTGGCAACAGTTCTGGGAGCGAAAGTTCTTTAAATTTGATGGACTGAATCTGACTAAAGAGGAGTCAGTGCATTGGGGCAGAAGTTTGACATCTTTGCAGAATATTTAAACTAGCAAATGGGGAGAGGGGTGCAGCACTCTACACGCCGAATGGGAAGAACACCTCCCCTCAGCTAGTGTGGTCAAACAGGAATTCAGCGGTTTGCCATTCATTTGCATCACCAGGTATGAAAAAGGTTTGTCTCCCCATACGATGCACAGGGGTAATGCCAAACTTCACCCAACAACTAACACACCAAAATCTGGCCAATGGAAAATCATGTACACAATGCTCACAGCCTGGGAAATAAGATCCCAGACCTGCAGGCAATAATGTCAGAGGCTAAACTGGACATAGTAGCACTAGTGAGACGTGGTTTACCAGTAACCACACTTGGGAGACCTCAGTACCTGGCTATGTATTGTTCAGAAGAGACCGAGGTGCAAAAAGGGAGGGAGGAGTGGCCCTGTATGTTAATGAAAATATCAAAGCTACAGAAATTCAGAATACACATAAGGAGCCAGAAGAACTGTGGGTCACCCTGGAAACAGGAAATGGGACAGCCATAAGAACTGGGGTTGTCTACAGGCCCCAGACCAGAGGGAGGACATATACACATTACTGTTAGAAGATATACAAAACATGACAGCTAAAGGGGAGGTTCTGATAATGGGAGACTTCAACATGCCAGATACAGATTGGTCAATACCAGCAGGAACATCTGCCAGAACTAGACTCATAGTGGATTCCCTGCAGGGGGAGGGCCTCAAACAACTGGTACAGCAACCCACAAGAGACAGGGCTATCCTAGATCTAGTACTGACAAACAAAGAAGGGATCACAGATCTCCAGGTAGAAGGTCACCTGGGGCCAGTGACCATCACATGGTATGGTTCAATTTGGCTACTACATCTAAATCATCCCATTCCAAGGCAAACATATGGGACTTCAGAGGAGCTGACTTTGATAAGATGGCCAACAGAGTTAAGCTAGCCCTGGCAAAAGAAACACAGGTGAGGAGGTACAGGCAAAGTGGGCAAGCATTAAGGATACAATACTTGAAGCAACATCCCATTGTGTTAGACAGAAAAGGAAGTGCAAAGAAGAAGGAAACCACTTTGGTTCTCAAATACAGTAGCAGAAAAGGTCAGAGCCAAAAGGCTGGCCTTCTGAGAAAATATAAGGGAACACAGCGGGATGAAGATAGGGAGGCATACCAAACTGCCCTAAGGGAAGCAGGTAAGGCAGTAAGGCAGGCAAAGTCCCAAACTGAGGAAACACTAGCACAAACAGTAAAAGAAGGTGACAAGACTTCTATAGATACATTAGTGAAAGGAGAAAGTCCAGAGGGGTATTGCTGAGCTTAATGGAGAAAAGGGAGCATGTGAGGAGGAGGACCCTGTAAAGGCATCTATCCTAAATAGATACTTTTGCTCAGTATTTACTGAAGAGAAGGTAGGGCAGGGCCCACAGCTCAGCATCATGGACACGGGGGAGGAGGTGAGCACTACCCCTTCACAAAAGAAAGGGTCCTACAAGAGCTTGCAAGCTCAGGGTGGATAAGGCAATGGGACCTGATGGCATACATCCCAGGGTACTTAAGGAGCTAAAGAAGGAACTAGCAGAGCCATTAGCAGAATTGTTTAGTGAGTCTCTGAGCACAGGAGAGGTCCCAGAAGACTGGAGAAGGGTCATGTGATCCCACCCACAAGAGTGGTAGCAGGGAGGAAGCGGAACTAAAGACCGTCAGTCTTACCTCAGTAGTGGGCAAGATTATGGAGGCACTCTTAAGGAAAGGATAGTGCAACACCTGGAATCCATAGGGGCACAGGATCCAAGACAGCATGGATTTACAAAGGAAGGTCCTGTCAAACTAATCTCATAGATTTCTTTGACTGGGTAACCAGAGTGGTGGACCAAGGGGAGCAGTTGATGTCGCCTACCTTGACTTCAGCAAAGCTTTTGACACTGTTCCACATAGAAGATTGATAACAAGCTAGGTAGGCTCGGGTGGTCAGAAGTTGGTCAACTGGGTGGCAAACTGGTTGACTGGCAGAAAACAGAGAGTGGCGGTAAATGGCATACAGTCAGAAGAGATGCAAGTCACAAGTGGGTACCTCAGGATCAGTCCTGGGGCCAGTCCTATTCAACATCTTCATTAGTGACCTCGAGATGGACTAGAGGGTAAGGCTTGTCTGTTTGCAGATGACACCAAGATCTGCAACAGAGTAGATGATCCAGATGGGGTGGGCATAATGAGAAGAGATCTGGATAAACTAGCAGAATGGTCAGAAGAGTGGCAACTGGGATTTAATGCAAAGAAGTGCAAAATCATGCACATAGGGAAGAGAAACCCTGAAGCCACTTATAGGCTGGGAGGAGTTGCTAGCAGTCACAAAGGAAGAAAGAGACTTGGGCATCATCATCACTGATGACCTAAAATCATCCAAGCAGACCTCTAAAGCGTAGGTAAGGCTAGGGGGTGTTAGGGTGTATTAGTAGGGTATCACAAGTCGTAAGAGGGAGGTAATAATCCCTCTGTACAAGACATTGGTCAGGCCCCCATCTGAGTACTGCGCAGTATTGAGGCCACACCTTCACAAGGACATTAACCAAATTGAGGCAGTCCAGAGAAGGGCAACCAAAATGGTGCAGGGACTGCATCAGAAGACATATGAGGACAGATTAATGGAGCTCAATATGTATACCCTTGAGCAAAGGAGGGAGAGAGGTGATATGATCGAGACATTTAAACACCTTAAGGGCATAAACAAGGTGAAAGAGTCTAACTTGTTTAAATATAAGAAAAATAGCAGGACAAGAGGACACAGCATGAGATTAGAGGGAGGCCGATTAAGGGGGAATGTGAGGAAATTCTTTTTCACAGAAAGGGTGGTAGATGCATGGAATGGCTTACCACAAGAAGTGGTGGCTATGAATACAGTGCAGGGCTTCAAACAGGCATGGGATAGGCATAAGGGAGCTATACAAATGACTATGAATAGATAGGTCACTGACAGAGCAAAGGCCGATGGCACATTTATAAGGTAGAAAAAGAAATGGGCAGACTGGATGGGCCTTGTGGTCCTTATCTGCCGTCAACTTCTATGTTTCTATGTTTCTATTTCTAAAAGAACTAAGGGGAGAACTAGTGACACCACTGACTACCCTTTTTAGCAAATCATGGGAGGAGGGTGTGGTGCCTGAGGACTGCAGGAAGGCGTTGAGATTTCTCTTCACAAAAGTGGGAGCAAGGCAGAGGCAGGAAACTATAGACCTGTTAGTTTGATCTCAGTGGTAGGGAAAATGATGGAATCACTTCTGAAAGAAAGAATTGTTGAATACCTAGAGGCCATCGGGGCACAGGACCCAAAGCAGCATGGATTCACAGCAGGAAAGTCATGTCAGACGCATCTAATAGATTTCTTTGACTGGGTGACCAAAGTAGTAGACCAGAGAGGGGCTGTGGACACGGCCTTCCTAGACCTTAGCAAGGCATTTGGCACAGTCTCACACAAAAGATTAATAAACAAGATAGCCAGCCTGTGAGTGGGTCCTAGGGTGGTAGCCTGGATAAAACATTGAAACATAGAAACTTAGACTTTGACAGCAGATAAGGACCACTTGACCCACCTAGTCTACCCATTTCCCTACCAATTGGATAAGCTGCAGATCCTAGTTAACCAACAACCTACTTCTTCCTACCCCCCACTTGGCTAGGGAGGAGGGAGGCGGCTATTTCTTTTCCTTTTATTTTATATATCTTTTAAAACATAAGCTGGATAGTTAATACCCAAATATTTTTGGGGCCCAGCCTTAGCATTTTCAAGGCCAAACCACAGAGGTGGATCCTGCCATCCTTGTCCTGCCCGCTGCTCAAAGTTCCAAGGACAAGAAAAGGCTCAGGTAAGAGATCCTTCACCTTCACTGCCCCATCCCTGTGGAATAAGTAACTTCTGGAAAAAGCAATGTTAGAGGTCCAAAACAGCTCTTCCTCTACTTTGTTCAAGAAAAACCTTAAGGCCTGTTTATTAGGGGGTGGCCAGTGCATGTGCTGCTGCTGCTGATGCACCTGGGTCTACCCAAGGCTGTCCAAGTTTTGCTACATGAGAAATGAATGTCCTCCCATGACTTTGAACAACTTTGCTGTCTGTGCACTTGTCACTTTGATCTCATGTGTATAACCTTGGAAGTAAAACTTGTGTAACCCCTAGGTGGCACTATCCCAAGGGATACTACCCCTGTCTGCATGACTAGGCACAGGTTGAGGGGCCTGAGCTCAGTGAATGGGTGCCTCTACCCAGAGGAATGGTTTTGGGGTAGCGTAACTGCTGTGGGTATAATCTTCCGGGACACTATAACCCCAGTAACCCTTCTAGTAGCCTAAACAGGTAAGCAGATTAAAGTTCAGATTTAAGTCCATAGCAATGCTGGAGCAGCTTCCAGCTAGCATAACACTTGAACGTGGGGAACCAATCGTGATCCACACGACACACCCAGCACATTTAAAAGTAAACAAATATTCAGCCACAATACAGATGAAGTCCGTTTGCAATACTACAGGATCTCTGTGCAGATCTTTTGTTCTGCGACTCCTTCAGTACCTGATGGGACGATCGCTTCCGGAGCAAGTCTTCAGTCCACACTCAGGGGAAATTCACTCTCTCTCTCTCGATTGAGGTCTCAAAAACAGTAGTCGGATATAGTCCTTTTTAATTTGCAGGCTTCTTCACACTGGAAGATTATAGTGGGCAGGCCAGTTACAGCCTTCCCCCGAATCCTTGCGCTACCATGCAGGAGCAGCTAATCCAGTGGCTCGAGCTGTTCACTCTCCAAACTCCAACTCTCGACTGACACTGCTGCAGATAGCTCTGGGATTTTCCAGTGATCCAAAAGGTTCAGTTGGCTAATCAATCTGTCTGTCACAGAAAAGGGCTTCCCCGCCAGGTCCATTTAGGTGCCAAACAGTAAAAACTACAATTCCTACAGAAATTCACTCCTACAAAACCTCTGGGGACAGGCTCCATTTTAGATCCCTCCCAGGGTTCTAATTGGTCCAAACTGGCAGTCCAGAACCAAAATAGTGGCTCTTTACATGCTGCAAAGGAAGGCAGGTTAGACAAACTACTATATTATAATTATTAAAGCAGATAATCAGCAAACAATCATAGATCCTAAAAGGGCTCCCTCAGTGCACATAGCGACAGCAGAATGAAGCAGCAAGACTACAACCTGGGCAGGACTGGAGCCTGAAACCACTCGGTCCCCACCCTGCTTAATTATATCCTATGATAATAGACAATTCTTAAAGAGATGGGCTCAGAGGCTAACAGGGCACTCTCATGCAGGCATATTCAACTGTTTGAGACACAGAACACCAACTCAGCAGTGGGCATTGGGCAAGCCTAGGGAGACATTTTACCCCCATTTGTAGGGGGGGTTATACTTGTAAATGCTATATTGTCTCTGTATGTAATAAACTCTGTACCCTTGAACATGTGACCTGGACTAAGATATAGGATTCAGTTTGTTTTTTTTAATTCTGACTCCAGAAACATGCCCAGCATGAAAAACTTGAATATCTTGGTACAGTGCTATGCTGTTTACCATCGAAAACATGCAGAAACACCATTTGAATACATCCTCAGTAGGAATCTATTATGTCTATGTAGAACAGCAGAAGACTTCGTCACTCAGCACCTGTTTAGCTAAGGACACCACTCAAAAAAGGCTCAGTATTTGTCCAGCTAGAAATCCATCTTTTTATTTAATCCCAGATTCCAAAACAGAAACAGTATCATGCTGAACGCATTCCAGATTTTGGCCAGACCCTTTATCAAAGGTGATTCAAGCTAAACAGGTGGTGAGTGCTGAATTTTTCTAACGTTCAGTCTGTAATGCTTATTTTGTGAACCATCAGCCTAGTGGGACTTTTTTAGATGTGTACTTTATGGATAGCCTCAACAGTTTGATATTTTTGCAGCTTGTGAGTGGCAGCCATCTTTAATGATGCGAGTCACTAAATACTAAATTAGCTTTAAAAGGTCTTTTAAAAATGTCTTAGAAAGTTAAAATTGCACTAAGGATGAATCTAAGGATGTCAATACATTTTGGCTGAAAAATTATATGGTGGAAAATGTTTGCTAACAAGTACATCTGCTTCAACAAAATCCAAATAAATAAATAGTAAATATTATTTAAACTGTCATCATGGCATCAGTTAGGGTGGATCACATTAATTTGTTTGTCAACCAATCTACACCAGACTGTCATGACTGAAATGCATCCTGGGGCTCTACTAAAGTACCAATGTGACCTGTAAAATAGCCAAGGGTGAGTGTTAAGGGATTTGTATTTTAGTCCACTAATAATAACCCAGTATGCTTATCACATGTTTCTGTGCTTGTGCTTTTTTCACTCAGACACTGTTCCATATGTGTCACTATGCAATCTCTCAAGATGAGACCAACTTCCCTGAGCCCCATCGGTTTGACCCAAAGCGTTGGTTGCGAGACGTGGGTGAGAAACACCACCCTTTCAGCTCTATACCCTTTGGATATGGAGTCCGAGCCTGTGTCGGACGCAGGATTGCAGAGTTAGAGATGCACCTGATCCTCATAAGGGTAAGTTTATAAATTCCACTTGGTCAGTTCCATAGTCTGTATATAGAATTAAACTGTGTTTTAAAGAGAACTTTTCATAGACTCTGCATCTCAAAACAGTTCGTAAAACAATATGTTAGATACTGGTAGTACAGGAACGTTATACAGTTTGTGCAATGTCAGTGGCTAAGCAGGTTGCATACTTGCCTCTGAAGCCAGAAGATCAGAGGGTAATGGGTTCTAGCCCCATATCAAGCACTTGGAGTAAATCCCAATGCAGACACTGCTGTGCAGCATGGGAGGGGGTGCTATACTCCTGGAGATGCATCTTTTAGATGAGATGTTAAACCATCTAACTGATGCAGAGGACAAGGGAGGAGGGAGCGAGGGGAGCACTATTGACCACTGGGGTACAGGCAGTGGGCTGAGAACAGAAGAATAGATTTGCCCTACTATAGGTGCTAAATGGGTGGAAGATAAGGAAAAGGGAGCTGAAGAGCACATGGGGAAGTAGCAGAGGCAAGCATAAAGGAAGGTGCGGAACAATTGAAAAGGGGGATGGCCCTATCAGACAAGGTGATGGCAACATTAGTGGAAGAGGAGAGGGGGAAGGATCTCCAGGAGGGTGCAGGAAAGGGTCAGGGAAGGGAATGCACAGGGAACAGTAGTCAGTCAGAGGAAGAAGACATGGGTAAAGAGTGGAGGAGCACAGCTGGAGGGGCAGTCAAACGGAGCAGGGGGAAGAGGAGAGGAGCAGTGTTGGTAGGGAAGACAGGAAGGGCAAAGGGGGCCCACAGAGGTTTGGAGGGATGTGGAGGATAGAAAAGGAACAGCAAGGGAGAAGGGGGATAGGGAGGGATCCATGTGGGGAAAGGTCAGAGCTACAGATGTGGCTGCCACTAGAGATAGTTACCGTGGTAATAGGGTGGGGACAAGGAATAATGAGTGAAGGATACTAGTGCTGGGGGATTCCAGACTAAAAGGGATAAGATGGGGCAGTAAGTGGGAAAGGCAGAGTCACATATGGGTAAAGTCCATACCTGGGTTAACAGCAAGCAAGGTGGGGCAATCAATTCTAAAGGGCACAAGGAGGGGCAGGAGAAAACTGCATCTTGTGGTGCATGTGGGTACAAATGACCTGGTGGGAAGAGAGTAGGGTGTGAGCGAGAAGTTCAAGAAGCAGGGAAGGTTGTGTGAGGAGCTGGGGGAATCTGTGGCATTCTCAGAGGTACTCCCAGTGCCCTGCGTGAGTACAGCGAGGAAAGGCAGGATTAAAGAGTTCAGCACATTGCTGGGGGAGTGGTGTCAATCCAAGGGGTTTGGGTTAGTGGGTGGCTGGGGCAAAACCTGGGACAATAATGATCTATATGTAAGGGGAAGGGGGCATTAAAGCAGGGGACAGAGGGGTATACAGCAGCAAAGACGGGTTTAAACTAGGAGGGGAATGGCAAGTGGACAGCTGGTAGGCAGGGGTCCCAGAGAGGGAAGCCAGACAAGCTTACCTCCCATGTTAACAGGGTAGAAGTCAGGGTAGAGGCACAGCAGGGAAAGAGGAGGAATGAGAACCAGGGAACGGTAAGGAAAGAAATGGGGTGGAGGGTGGTCATGCTAAATGCAAGGAGCCAAGGTAATAAGTTAGCTGAGTTGCAGGCTCTCCTGGCAGTGGGGAAGGTGGACATTGTGGCCATTACAGAAATGTGAGCCACCCAGTACCAGGACTGGGATATGATGATCACAGGGTATAGAATATTCAGGAAATATAGGACTAAGGGGAAGGGGGTGGCATTCTGTGTACGGAAAGGGTTACAGTGTATAGGGAGGAAGGCAGAATAAAAGCCCTATGGATGCAGTTTCAGGACTCAAAGGGTAGGATGCTGAGAATGGGAGCAGTATACAGACTACCACCCACAGAGGGAGGTGGTAGTGGGGAACCCTCATCTCCAAGGGAAGTGACGAGCAGGGTACCACAGGGATCGATACTGGAACCAGTGCTATTTGGGATATGCATAGCTGATATTTCACATGGGATCCAGGGTAGGAGATCAGTCTGCTCACTGACAAAATGAAGATGGGAGCTGTGGTAGATGACATCGGAGTGTGGAAGGGCTGCAGGAGGACCTGACCAAACTACAGGAATGGTTGGAAACGTGGCAGCTGGGGCTCAATACCAAGAAGTACAAGATGCTGCATTTTGGAGCTAGGAACCAGGGGAGGAGCTATGAGCTGGGAGGGGTGGAGCTGGAAAGCATCGAGGAGGAAGAGGATCTGTGGGGTGCTTATAATGGGCAGCATGAACAACTCAGCTCAGTGCAGGAAGGCAGCAGCAAAACCCAACAGGATGCTGGGATGTATAGCAAGGGGAATCTCCAGAAATAGGGAGGTGCTCCTTCCCTTGTACAGATCTCTGGTCAGGCTGTACCTGGAAAATTGTGTGCAGTACTGGTCCCCATTTCTGAAGAAGGACATTGAATTGTTGGAATGGGTGCAATGTAGGATGACCAAGATGATCCAAGGATTGGAGGGAAAGTCCTACGGGGATAGATTGGGCGAGCTGAACATGTACTCCCTGGAGGAGAGGAGAGATGGGGGGATATGATTGAAACCTTTAAATACCTCAAGGGGCTAAATAAGGCTAATACAGAAGAGATTTTCCAGCTTAGAAGAGGGAAGGATATGAGAGGGTATCAGCTGAGATTGGAGGGGGGAAGATTCAAAAGGGAAATCAGGAAACATTTTTTTACTGAATGGGTGGTAGACAGGTGGAATGCTCTGCCCAAGGGGGTGGTATCCTGTAGAACAGTAGGCGTCTTTAAAAGGGGTGGGACATGGTAAGGAGGGTTGTGACTAAGAGGAGTGGGGAGGCTGGGGCAGCTGCAAGTTAAGAGGCTAGCTGCACAATTAAGCAGACTCGATAGACCGTAGGGCCTGCTTCTGCTGGCATTTTCGTATGCTCGAATGTTCGTAAACAGAGGTCCGTCTGCCTTTTCTGATAGTTGCTTAGGACATTAAGGAATCCATTTACACTTCTAGAAAAGACTTGGAGAATTTAATGCAAACTTATAAATGTGCCAGCAAATAAAGGCCTTACTGTCTTTCTTGTCTTCTCTAATGTGCTGTTCCCACTGTGTTTACCGAGGGAACGTTCTACCTCACCATATATCCCTCTTGACTCCTGTCAAATACCTGCATCCCCCTCTCTCCACCTTCTACTTGCAACTTTCTCCCCTCCCCTCTCCCTATGCAAACATTTCATGAAGCTGACCACCATTTTTAGGGATATCACCTCTTCTGGCAACTCATTCCACCTAGCCACCATCCTCTTGGTGAAAACATGCCTCCTCCTCTCCCTTCTGAACTTTCTTCCAACTAACTTCAGGCTGTTACTCATAGTGGTCTTGTTTCCACTAAAACTGAAGAAACTTTATGTGCTCATCCTGTTTATACCCTAAAGTTCTTGAAGTTCTCAGTCATGCCCCCCTCCCTTCTGTCCTTAACAGAGTACATGTTGAGCCCCCAGTGCATCTCCTCATACATATTACCTTGCTAGTTCTGGATCATTGTTGTTACCCTTCTCTTGACCATTTCCAGAAAGCTGATATTCTTCTTGAGATAAGGGCACCAATACTGCACACTGTATTCCTGGTGCAGTCCCACCAGAGTTGTGTGTAGTGGCAGAATGTCCTTTGCCTCCCTACTGGTGATTTCCCTGGCTATGCAGCCTAGCACCCAATTTGCTCTGGCTGCAGCCATCCTGCATTGTGCAGAGTGTTTCAGGTCACTCTTGATAATTACACCCCGGTCCTTTTCTTCCACTGAGCTGGTATCTGCCCACCACTCAACAAGTATTTAGTCCTTCAGGGTTTTCATCCCCAAATGCATAACTTCACACTTTTTAGCTTTGGACCCCAGTTGCCAAACATCAGACCACTTCTCTAGCCTAGCCATGTCTTCCCTGAGTTTCTATGTCCCTTTCACCATGTCCACCTTCCCAAAGGGCTTGGCTTCTGTCCTGTTGCCAACCTCTGAGCCTGTCAACCAGCTTATCCCCCACCCTTAGGTCTTCTAGTTTCTTGAGCAGTCTCCTGTGAGGTACAGAGTTGAAGGTCTTGCTGAAGACCAGGTACAGGATATCAGGTGTCTAGACCCTGTCCACTGCCCTGTTGACCCAGTCAAAGAGGTCAAACAGGTTCATCTGGCAAGACATGACAGCTAAAGGGGAGGTTCTGATAATGGGAGACTTCAACATGCCTGATACAGATTTGTTAATACCAGCAGGAACATCTGCCAGAACTAGACACATGGGGGTTTCCCTGCAGGGGGAAGGCCTCAAACAACTGGTACAACAACCCACAAGAGACAAAGCTATCCTAGATCTAGTACTGACTAATAGGGAAAGGATCTCAGATCTCCAGGTAGAAGGTCACCTGGGGGCCAGTGACCATCACATGGTATGGTTCAATTTGGCCACTAGAACTAAATCATCCCATTCCAAGACAAAAATATGGGACTTCAGAGGAGCTGACTTTGATAAGATGGCCAACAGAGTTAAGCTAGCCCAGGCAAAAATAAATACAGGTGACGGGGTACAGGCAAAGTGGGCAAGCATTCAGGATGCAATACTTGAAGCAACATCACATTGTGTTAGAGAGAAAAGGAAGTGCAAAAGAAGAAGGAAACCACTTTGGTTCTCATAAACAGTAGCAGAAAAGGTCAGAGCTAAAAGGCTGGCCTTCAGGAAATATAAGGGAACGCAGCAGGATGAAGATAGGAAGGCATACCAAACTTCCTTAAGGGAAGCAAGGAATGCAGTAAGGCAGGCAAAGGCCCAAACCAAGGAAACAAATACTAGCACAAACAGTAAAATAAGGTGACACGACTTTCTATAGATGCATTAGTGAAAGGAGAAAGTCCAGAGGGGGTATTGCTAAGATCAAAGGGGATAAGGGGGCATGTGAGGAGGAGGACCACGTAAAAGCATCTATCCTAAATAAATACTTCTGCTCAGTATTTACTGAAGAGAAGGTAGGGCAGGGCCCACAGCTCAACACCATGGACACGGGGGAAGGAGGTGTGCACTAGTCCCTTCACAAAAGAAAGGGTCCTACAACAGCTCGATAAGCTCAGGGTGGACAAGGCAATGGGACCTGATGGCATACATCTATCAGAACTGTTTAGTGAGTCTCTGAGCACAGGAGAGGTCCCAGAAGACTGGAGAAGGGCTTATGTGATCCCGCCTCACAAGAGTGGTAGGAGGAGGCAGGAACAACAGACCAGTTAGTCTTACCTCAGTAGTGGGCAAGATTATGGAGGCACTCCTTAGGGGAAAGTATAGTGCAACACCTGGAATCCATAGGAGCACAGGATCCAAGACAACATGGGTTTACAGCAGGAAGGTCCTGTCAAACTAATCTCATAGATTTCTTTGACTGGGTAACCAGAGTGGTGGACCAAGGGGGAGCAGTTGATGTCGCCTACCTTGACTTCAGCAAAGCTTTCGATACTGTTCCACATAGAAGATTGATTAATAAGCTGGGTAGGCTTAGGGTAGGTCAGAAGTTGGTCAACTGGGTGGCAAACTGGTTGACAGGCAGAAAACAGAGAGTGGTGGTAAATGGTATACAGTCAGATAAGATGCAAGTCACAAGTGGGGTACCTCAGGGATCAGTCCTGGGGCCAGTCCTTTTCAATATCTTCATCAGTGACATTGCAGATGGACTGGAAGGTAAGGTTTGTCTGTTTGCAGATGTCACCAAGATCTGCAACAGAGTAGATGATCCAGATGGGGTGGGCAGAATGAGAAGAGATCTGGATAAACTAGCAAAATGGTCGGAAGAGTGGCAACTGGGGTTTAACGCAAAGAAGTGCAAGATCATGCACATAGGGAAGAGAAACCCTGAAGCCACCTGTAGGCTGGGAGGAGAGTTGCTGGCAGTCACAAGGGAAGAAAGAGACTTGGACATCATCATCACCGATGACCTGAAATCATCCAAGCAGACCACTAAAGCAGTAGGTAAGGCTAGGGGGATGTTGGCATGTATTAGTAGGTGTATCACAAGTCATAAGAGGCAGATAATAATCCCTCTTTACAAGACACTGGTTAGGCCCCATCTGGAGTACTGCGTGCAGTACTGGAGGTCACACCTTCACAAGGACATTAACCAAATTGAGGCAGTCCAGAGAAGGGCAACCAAAATGGTGCAGGGACTGCATCAGAAAACGTATGAGGGCAGATTAACGGAGCTCAATATGTATACCCTAGAGCAAAGGAGGGAGAGAGGTGATATGATTGAAACATTCAAAACCTTAGGGGCATTAACAAGGTGAACAAGTCTAACATGTTTCAATATAAGAAAAATAGCAGGACAAGAGGACACAGCATGAGATTAGAAGGAGGCCGATTAAGGGGTAATGTGAGGAAGTTCTTTTTCACAGAAAGGGTGGTGGATGCATGGAACGGCCTCCCTCAGGAAGTGGTGGATATGAATACAGTGCAGGGTTTCAAACAGGCATGGGATAGGTATAAGAGAGCAATAGAGATGAGTATGAATAGATAGGCCATTGACAGAGCAAAGGCCGATGGCACATTCATAAGGTAGAAAAAGAAATATGCAGACTGGATGGGCCTTGCGATCCTTATTTGCCATCAACTTCTATGTTTCTATGTTTCTATGTTATGACCTCCCTGACACAAACCCATGCTGCCTCATGTCCTGGAGCCCATTATCCTCCAAAAAGCGCACCAGTCTCTCTTTCGGAATGGGCTGCATTAGCTTGCCCACTGCTGAGGTCAGGCTGACCAGCCTGCAATTCCCTGGTTCATCCTTCAGCCTCTTTTGAGAAATGCACCACATGTGCAGTTCTCCAATCCTGGGGCATGATCCCTGACTTCAGAGAGATGTTGAACAGGTCAGGTCAGCCACAGGACCCACCAGGGCCTCCACCAGTTTCCTTGGGACCCTTGGGTACATGCCATCTGGCCCTGAAGATGTATCTACCTTCAGGGCCCTTAGGTCTTTTAGTACCCCATCAGTATGAATGTAACCATCTGTGACTTACCTTCTCCCTGTCTCCAGACCCTTGTTCCTCTATGGTACTGGCCCATCCTTCTCTCTAGTACAGACTGAACAGAAGTACTTGTTAAGTACCCCCTCTTATCTAGTCTGTGCCAAGCCACCCTCCTTTTATTTATTCCCACAGTGTCCTGACCATATTTGCCACATTCACTAAAATAAAGCCAGTAGTCAGCCAGATTCAACATGTCAGTTTGCATCTGTACAACCACCACCGCCCCGAATTAGCTGAAAATAGGCAGAACTGCCTATTCTTCCTTTACCAATCGACTAAAATGAAAGTACAAAATGTGCTGAAAGATGGCTAACCATGTAGTCTGCAGTTACAGAACAGGCTGGGAGAATAGCCTGATGCAATAGTTACAGAACAGGTTGTATGTACTTCATCGAAAAGAGGTCACTGGGCCTGAAAGCAGGCCCCAACATTATTGAGACATTAAAAGGTAGCCAGGAGTAGGTTGTATTCAATTCATGCTGTTGAGCCTTTCTTTCTGTATCCAACCTGTCACAGCGTGTGGGAATAAACTTCAGATGAGGCAAATTTACAGGTTTAAAACACACCATGGTGTGATATTTATTTTTCCGAAGTTCGAAAAATAATACATGAAAACAAAAAAATTGCAAAGAAAATCACTACTTAACATCAGTAGTTTCTTCCATAATAAAGTCCTGGATCTTAGAGCTCCTAAGATCCTTCTCATCTGCATTCAACAGCTTGTTTAAAGTAGCAGAAGATCCTCTCTCTCCTCTCTCTCCTCTCTCTCAGGACTGAGCCCCACTGGGCCGAACTGAAGTGAACTTAGTGAAGAGGTTTTATATCTTTTAGTGGGGTCACCTGACTAAGCCCTTTTTATTTACATGTCTGGACATGTTGTTTCAAAACCAAGGGGGGTGTCTCAGGGGTTTTCCTGGTTCAGTTAAAGGTGCAGTGTATATCTCCACAGATACTGACTCTATATATCTCTGATCCACAGTGACTAAGCACTTTTATAAAGTTTAACACATTCTCATACTGTACATAGAACCTTATACAGTAACAGGTTTTTAGTGTAAATTTATGAAACTACCTTAAGGATTTCTTATAACTGTACTAATCATGAAACTATTGTTTTTTTTATATGACTTCTGAATCCTTTTTCTTCAAAAAGACTACTAACTGCATTTATTCCTATTTAAAATAGCGTTCATGCTTTTTGTACACAAAATGCACTTATGCACTTTACATAACACCTCTCTGGGTGTTTGGCATCATTCCAGGGACTAAATAGATGGAAATGAAAAAAGAATGAAAACAGAGAACTAGTAGGAAGTTTAGTAGGGACAGTAAAGAGCTTATGCTAGGTGGCCAGCCTAGGGTGTGTGGGGGGGAGAGAAGAAAAGCAAAGAGACAAGCATTAACTGTTTCTAGGAAATAAGGAGATAGAAAAGCTGTCCATTAGTCACAGCCGAGGGTGTAGCCTAACTCTGCCACACACCTCCCTACTTACGAAAAAAACAGTTCTCAAAACTATACTGTTTTTTTTCCAATAACCCCCTCTCAGTCATAAATATTCTACCAAAACAATAAATTGGGGGGTTGGTTGAAAATTTCTCTCACCCACTATGAACGCTTCACCCCAGTGTCCCGTAATTCAGCTATTTTTAGTATTGTCCACCATACCAAGTTACTGCAATATGACAATACTTTCACAACATTACCCTGAGGTTGTAATACAGTTCAGCACAGAGTCCATCTATGCTTTCAGAGGACTTCAGTCTGTAGTGACTGTCTACCCCCTAACTATTTCACCCTGGTTACTACAACTCAGACATTTCATATGTAATATCAGAAACCCATCAATAGGCATCGTTTTAGCACCCCTCACTTGGCATAATTTCAGAATCCATCACTTGGCATCTTTTCAGAACCCATCACTTGGCATCGTTTTAAAACCCTGTGCACCAACTATCGTACCTTCATCAGTACATTAAAAAAAGGAAGTAATACACAGCAGTTTTATACTGACTTCTAGCATCCTCCATCTAGCGATCAGGACAGCCATACAGGCCTATACCACAACTTTCTCCTGGGTGAGTTGTAACCCAACTTTAACCCCATTCTAACATATTGTTTCAACTCAGGGGCCCAATCATAGGTTCCATCCCATACCTAGATCCTCCATAACCCTAGGTTCCTCATTTTATATCATACAGTATAGACATTACTTTTGTGTTATACATTTCTTGTAATCATTTCATACATTTCATTTATCCATTTCCCAAATCACAGGTAGTTCAAAACATGGGAAAGTCCCTTCAGGCACCATGGTGTCTTCCCTGTTGCTTGTAGTCTTCAACCCAGTATGCATATGTCCTGAAACAGCCTTCATTTCGTTGTCCTCCAAGTAGCAGCAGCCTGGAAAAATGGGCAACCTTGAGATATCAAAAGTGGCTGGCAACAAAGGTTCCATCAGGGGGTCCTCCTCCTCTACAACCCATGGATCTTGGTCCTCTGCTACAAAATCCTCCAGTTGGGAACCCTCCATCAGCATCTGGCCACGGTGCTCTGCCTCTCTCCAGCGCTGGTCCACCTCCGCGTTTCATCAAACTCCAATCCAGGCAATAGTTCCTTTCCAGTTCTCCTCACCTGGGCTCTGGTATACACACTGGTAAGCCCCTCCTCCTTCAACATATCCTTTTGACAGCCACAAGATCCTGGAGGTATGCCATCCTGCTCTTTTCCCCCATGTCTGAATACCAGGGCTGGTATCTGGGTACTGGTTTCCCCATTGTTTCTCTGGACAACCAGTACTATCCCACTTCTAACACCAAGTTTGTCACAGTGTATGGGAATAAACTTCAGATAAGGCAAATTTACAGGTTTAAAATACACCATGGTGCGATATTTATTTTTCAAAAGTTTTAAAAATAATAAATGTAAAAAAAATGCAAAGAAAATCACTACTTAACATCAATAGTTTTTCCTATAATATAGTCCTGGATCTTAGAGCTCCTAAGACCCTTCTCATCTGCATTTAACAGCTTGTTTACAGTAGCAGCAGAACCTCTCTCCTCTCTCTCTGGACTGAGCCCCACTGAGCTGAATTGAAGTGAACTTAGTGAAGAGGTTTTATATTTTTCAGTGGAGTCACCTGACAGAGCCCTTTCTATTTACATGTCTGGACATGTTATTTCAAAACCAAGTGGGGGGGTGTTTCAGGGGACTTCCTGGTTCAGTTAAAGGTACGGTATATCTCCACAGATACTGACTCTCTGTATCTCTGATCCACAGTGACTAAGCACGTTTATAAAGTATACCACATTCTCATACATGGAACCTTATACAGTAACAGGTTTATAGTGTGAATTTATGAAAATACCTTAGGGATTTCTTATAACTATACTAATCATGATATTATTATTTTTACATGACTTCTGAAGACTTTTTATTTAAAAAGGCTTTATTAAGCAAGCAATAACACATGACAAGGTGTGGGTTATCGCCTGATAAGGCACACCCAGGGGTGTACTAAGGCATGAGGTGCTTACACCTAGTGCCTTATGCCCCAGGGCATGCCCTTAGCAGGCGATAACCCACACCTCAGAGTGTGTTATTGCGCTTATAAAATGGGTTTTCCCCCTTCGTAAACCCACCTAGTAAAAAAAAAAAGTTATTTAATGAAGTATTACAGAAAGGTGGTAAACAGGTAGAAGATGAAAAAATAGTCCCATCTGCAGTGTACAGTTTCAGGCAATATATATCATGTTGGCACTACAGGGTATTGGTGTTACTTTTCTATCAACTTTGTAGTTGACCCAAGACAAAAACTCTTGTTTTTATTTTACTTTTTTTTTTATTTGTAATCATCAGATATCTTGATCATGATCAATCGTGTGCTTTAGCGGGCGCCTAAAGACCGGTTTCTGATGTGGCGTCTGTCTATCTTCGTAGCTCTGTATCTCCCAGAATGATTGTTTTATTTTATTTTTTTTCATTCTTTTTATTTGTTGATTTATTTATTTATTGTAGGTGCTGGCCCACTTAAGTGTGAGCGAACGTGTCCCTTGATGGCTGCCATACAGAGCAATTTCCAGTTTGCGTATTTCAAAGCGCGAGTTTTTTTTCTGTGGTGCTGTTGTAGCGAGGGGATTTTGTATTTTTATGGGCGGTCAGACAAAGTTACAGTGAGGGTAGATGAAAATACAGAGTTATGGTATCTGTAATGCACTCTGGTACCTTGCTGTAGGCAGACTGTACAGCACTGGGAGTGAGAACTACAAGTAAAAGGTATTTGGTTTCTTGTTGCTCATTGCGGACAGGTCTGAGTACTGTGAGGTTTTATTTTAAATGATTTTGTAAAAGTAGAGTGGCTCCCAAATTGTAGTTTTGTACTTGGCTCTGTGTGTTTGTATATGTGTTGGGGGGCGGGGGGGGAGTGTGCGCTCTAGGTCAGCGACGGCAAGCGAGGTCTGGTTTGTGGGGTGGTGACCAAGCTAATTCGCTTGGCATTGGCACAGTGATATTTCCTGTTCTGCGTCTTGAATGGCTGAAGAGGTGCCAGTTGGCTACTATATCATCTGATAAGGACACTGCTCAGATGATGTAGTAGCCAATCAGGATGATGGATTTTTTAAACCCAATTTATAACTGTATTTATTCCTATTTAAAATAGCCTTCATGCTTTTTGTACACAAAATGCACTTATGTGCTTTACACAACACCTCTCTGGGTGTTTGGCATCATTCCAGGGACTGAATAGATGGAAATGGAAAAAGAATGAAAATAAAGAACTAGTAGGAAGTTTCGTAGGGACAGTAAAGAGTTTATGCTAGGTGGCCAACTTAGGGTGGGGGAAGGGAAGAAGAAAAGCAAAGGGAAAAGCGTTAACTGTTTCTACGAAATAAGGAGCTAGAAAAGCGGTCCACCAGTCACAGCTGAGGGTGTAGCCTAACTCTGCCACATAACCCCCATCTTACGGCTCCTGTCTAATTTTCATAAAAGCCTCAGCATAAAAGAACAAATTAGCCTGGTCCTTAATGGGGCTCACACAACTAGCTATGGCTCTGGTAATCAGGACCTTTAAAGAGGAGGATCCTACAGCCACAAAAAACAAAACAAAAAAAACAAGAATGCACTCATGTCCAAGAAAGTGACAGCAAACTGGTGGCTAGGACCCTCCTCTCTAAAAGTTCTGATTACCAGGACCACAACTTGGGGGGCAGCTGTAGCATTTTAATAGGTGCTTGAGCCCAGTCCCCAAATCCCCGAGCAGTAGGCTAGGGATCTGTGGGCAGCTATAGAAATGTAGAAATTGTCAGCATATAAGGACCTCTGGGCCCATCCTGTCTTCCTTTAAGACCCCCAGACTCTTTACAAGTACTGAGGCCCCCTGGTGCTGAGGTTTATTTTGGCATCTTTTGCATTGTCTTGCATTTTGTAAAGGATGTACAATAAGTAAAGGATGTAAAGTCCTCCCAAAGATGGAAGTTTTGCCAAGTAGTGTTAAGAATGCAGAGCTACAGTAGCTTTCTGATTCTAAACAAGTCGCTCAACCTCCCCATACTTTGCCAAACACCTCTCTCCCATTGTTTTCTAGGTTTCAGCAGTCATGGGAGAAAGGCAATGCTGCCTCTGTAGGGGGCACTTGTTCAAACACACCTGGAGTATCCTCCTCATATGTGGACCCCAAATCCATACACAACTGTGTGTACTTCTGGAGCACTCGTCTATGGAAGGACAGGGAGATGTTCAGGTTCGAAACTAAAACAAAGGCAGAGAAACATTATCCAGGGATAGCAGGGTAGGCCCTATGAGGACTGACTAGAAAGTTTGTCATGCCTTATTGCTCAAGTAATGTATTGTAAGGCAGCAGGGCAAACTTGATAGACTAAGAAAACAATTACTCACGATAGTAATGTTGTTTCTTCTCAGGGATCTATCAATGAGCCTTACAAAAGTGCATCATTCTGTAGGAACGTGCTGCCCCGGGGATAGAACTTTATGCAAATTGCAGGATATAGAATTATGTACAAACTCTGCACTGTGATCAGGCTACTTCTACAGGCTTAATTCCAGATTTATTTCCATATCCAGTGAGACAGTGACCACCAAGACTGTCTAAGTGACTACTAAATTTGCTTTAAAAAATGTTTTAAAAAATTTTTAAAAACCCATTTGTTTTATTGTTTGGGTTACCGGGTAATTCACGGGAGACCACAGAGCACTGAGGAGGTTAAGTGTCTTGCTTAGGGTCACACAGTACGTAAGTAGAGGTTGTTGACAATGAAACCCAGGTCTGCTGGATGTTATTCATGGCTCATTACTCAAACCTGTAGGCTATACTGCTAGTCCCATTTAAATTATTAGCAGGCAAAATTTGTCATAAAATGACCACAGCTGTAAAACTATGTGAAACTTCAGCAAAGCAATGCTCAAGCAACCATAATATAAGAACTGATTATTGTGGGAACCTCTGTTCAGGTTCTGGAAAGGGAAGCAGGGTCAGGATTTGTAATGCTCATTGATGGATCCTTCCAATGACACAACATTACTATGGTGAGTAATTATTTCTTCTAACAACAGGAATCAGTCAATGATGCCTTTCAAAAGTGTGGACTCACTAGCAGTACCTTGTAGGATGGGTCTAGAACCTATTTAGGAAAAAGGTTCTACAAGAAAACTGTTCCAAACTGGCATTCCTCCTAGACTGTATGTCCAGACTGTAGTGCTACATGAATTGTGCACTGTTTTCCAGATAACTGCTTTACAGATTTCTTGAAGAGGAGTGCCCCTTGTAGCTGTGACAGAGGGAGGAGGGACACTTGTGGAATGTAATTGTAAGCCTCTGGGAGATTGTTTACCAACTTGCAGACAACAAAACTTGTATACAGGAGACTATCCAATGAGAGATAGTCTTTCTGACTGCTGGTTGTCACAAACACACTCTCCGCGGGTCAGGCCCTCTGCTCCCTCACTACCAAACCTCAAAGTGCAATATGTGAACAGGGACAGGGTAACCCTCCTGTCTGTTTTGGGTCTGAAACAACTACCAATCTTGAGTCCTGGGGTCAGATATGAACCCTTTTTCACTAGCACACCCAGTTAACAGGTTCAAATATCACACCCTCTTCAGGGAACTGCAGTGCAATACTTAACCCATTGGGCACCCAACCTGGTTCACAATCCCCCTTTTTGACTCAATTGAGACCTAGGTACTTTTCTTACCTTAGTGCATATTGTAACACACTATAAGCGCTTAACAGTTCTGTCAGACTTATCAACACTGTCCCAGCATTCACATTCAAAATGAGAAAAAGAATCAGGCAGAATTTAAAGGAAAACAAAATGTACTACAATTAAAAAAATAGTGGATGAAATGCCAAACACAGAACATATAAAATTGGGGTTACAGTCATTTAAATTAAATAAAACTGCCTTAATACTGAATATTTTCTCCTACCCTAGTTCCAGTAATAAACAGTGGTGACTGATTTCCTATTTCAGTAGAAGTGCCCTTGAGAGTGTGTCTTATCAGGCATCCAGAATCAAAAAGTCCTCTTTTTCTTCCAGCCATCTGGTAATATTCAGTTACAGTCCCAACTTCCCTGTGATGTCACAGCTCACAGTGATGCTGTCTATGAGGTCACTCAAATCTGGATACTGAATTAATTGATTAGTCACATGCCCCAGTACATTGCTAAACATTCCAATTATATATATATATATATATATACATATTCTTCCTAATTAGCATGCCTTATGACAGGTTACAGTTACCCCTTTGATGTTTTCAGGAACTTCCTGATGAGCTTCTTCGCCTATTTGTAAAATCTAGGTATCTGTCAGAGTTGATTTTTCCAATAGGTCATAAAATACAGCCTGTTTTATGGCTAGTTTTCCTGGAGTTCAGTAAGTGGTTTTACAAACTGTTACATCCTGGTATCATTATAGTCCTAGGAGGTCAGCTTTTACAAGCCAGAGGTAACTAAAAGACCACATCTTTTTTTCTTAAAAAAATCCAATATCCCATGATTATCTGGGCTGCTGCCATATTCTCCCAGCAAAAATTTACAGAAACATATATTTATAGAGCAAATGTTATACAAATAACAACAAGCAGATAGGTGAAGTATCACACTGGTTTACCTTTGCCAACCTCTCCATAGGTAACAGAGTTGTGTGCTCTTGGGCTTGACATCCCTTGTCTGGTCCATGTGGTAGCTAAGTGCTCTTTTTATATCAAGACTGCAGCTTTTGCTCTCCTGTACTGTAGTGTTCAGGCAAAAGAAAATGAAGGATCACTAAATGATTTAGGATGAATTCTGAAACCTTTCTAGGTAGGAATTTCCTATTGGTACCAATGACTACCTTATCAATGTGGAATAAAATAGAAACATAGAAGCACATAATCTGACAGCAGATAATGACTGCTTGGCCCATCCAGTCTGCTCATTTCTCCCTACCTACACGATTACATCAGACTGTCCTCAGTCTACAGCTCATTCTCCCTCAACTTTTCCTTTCCACTATGATTCCTTTGTACTTATTCCATGCATTTTTCATCCCCACCACTGTTTTTGTCCCCACCACCTCCGCTGGAAGGCTGTTCCAGAAATTCACGAAATCCAAAATGTAGTTTGGATGTGCACAAAGGGCTTGCAGTTTGCTTACCGTCCTAGCAAATGTAATGGCCACTAGGAAATATATTTTAAGTCTGCCTTAGCCATGGGTTCAAGGGTAGGGCTTCCATCATTGGAGAAGGCAGTATAGCACAATGGGTTAAAGCTCTGAGCTGTAGATCTGTACACCTGGGTTTAAATACAGCTGCCTAGGTACTGTACATACTGTGTGATCATGAGCAAGTCACGTAACTTCCTTGTGCTTCCAGGTCACATCTGGAAACAAGCTTTCGCTTAGTGTGCTACTCTTGGTTAAACAATGTTCCATTTCCTTTCTTTCCCATCAGCTGGGCAAGACAAATGTTCAAGTCCCATGAGGAACCAGTTACCATACAGGTAACTGAGGCCTTTGAAAAAGATTTAAAAAGAGGTTGAGACCAAAGACTTGTCCTTGCCTGCTAATGTGTAAGCAGACACAGTTGTCAAGTGCACTTTCAAAGGTCTCAGACCTAAGGAGTGTAGGTGTACCAGGTAGTCCAGAACTGTGGACAGCCCTGCCAGCACTGGATTACTATACCTTTATGGAGGCACACCAATATGAGATTCTCTTCCACTTAGAGGAATATGCTTTTCTTGTGGTTGGTTTCCTGGGAACCTTGAAGATTCTAAGCACCTATTCTGACAGATATCATCTAGAAAACTCTGACTCTTCAAGAATCATGCCTTTGGACATAACTTAACTTTCTGAGTCTGGGGAAGGTTATCCTGCCCTGGGACAGAGTGAACAAGTTGTAGCTCAGTAGCACGTTACTGGAGTCTTACGGGCCAGTGCCAGCAGTATTGAGTACCATGCCTGCTTGGCCCAGTGTGGAACTATCAGAATCATTGTTTCTGGCTTTCTCCTTACCTTCATGAGTACCCTCTGTATGAGGGAATGTGATGGCAAGGCAACAGGAACCTCTCTCTCCAGAGCAGGGCTAGGGTATACTCTGGGACAGTACTGTACCCCTGACTGGTGGCCTTCAACAAAGCTTTGGAAGCTGATTGTTCTGTGAAGATGCAAAAAGGTTTATTTATGGAGTACTCCACCTTCTGAAAATCGAAGCTAGCACTTTCTGGTTCAAGATTCACTCGTGGTTTCCCTGGCTGATTCGACTTAAGGAGTCTGCCAACACATTGTCTTTGCCTGGCAGATGCACTGCAGAAATCGTTGTGTCCAGGGAGTAAGCTATGTCCCAGATCCTCAAAGCTTCTGTGCAGTTTTGAGGGTCTTGTCCCTCCCCCATTTATGTAGTACTGCACATTGTTGTGGTATTGTCTTCCCATATTTAGACAGACAGATTTTGTAGCTGGGAGGAGCAGGACTGTGCTGCCAACAGTACTGCCCTGAGCTCAAGGAGGTTTTTATGTTCCTGAGTCTTCTAAGGGCTAAAGATGCCACTACAGTACTGTGAGATCTTGGGCCCTGTTCAGACTAGGGTAGTTACAATGGTTTAAAGAGCTTGAACCATTGTAAAGCGCCCTAATGTGGTTCATGTCTGCATCTAACAAACCTTGTAGTCCATTTTTAAAAACCGTGCTTAAAGCCTGATAAGACCTAGGCTTAAACATGTTTTTTACAACATTCAGGAGTAAAATTGAACTTACCTGCAGGACAGATGGTCAGTCAGACACAGTTCCCCTTCATGTAGTGAGTCAGTGCATGGGAACCGGTTGCTAGTTAACTCCGTCCAGAGGCAGTAGTGCAGATGCTGTAAACTGTTTTAATAATAGTTTACAACACACTTGTGGTACTGCAGATGCTAAAGCATGGATGCTACAGGATGGTAATTAATCTGTTCTAAAAAACATTTAATTTACCATGCTGTAGTCTGATCAGGGCCTTATAGGTGGGCACACTGCCCTAAGAGGGGAAGCAGCTACAGTATCATGAGGGCTGTGGTGGGAGATTACTGGAGAAAGGGAATGCCCTTTTTCAGGTTGCCTTCTCCTTCCACCACGCCACTCCTTGTACAAAAGCTCTTTGTGACTGAAACTTGTTGAGACAAGGAGTATGACTTTTGGGACTAATGGCATCTTAGATGGTACTGTATGCCCTTTATCTGGAGATGTGTCCATGACACCCTAGCTGTGGATGAAGACATGTGGCCTAACAGCTGCAGAAAATCCCATCCAGGCCCTGGCTGGCCTAGGGTGGATAATTCTGAGCTGGCAGTCAAATCTGTTACCCTGTCCTGTAGAGAAAGTAGTTTACCTGCAGGGTGTTCAGTTCTGCTCCAGTGAAATCCAGAACCTGCACTAGTCCTGTCTGGAAATTTAGCAGGTTTATCAGAACCCCAGTTTTACAAGTGCATCTTGCCAGCTGTATGGAACACATTGTTTCCAGTTTCATTTTCCATGACACTTCCCAGTCATGCAGATAAGGGAAAACCACTGCACTATGCTTCTTAAGAAGGCCAACACCATACTTAAGCACTTCATGAACACCCTTGGTGCTGAAGTGAAACCAGAAGGGAGGGCTGTGAACTTACTGGCCATTTCCAAGCCTGAACTTGAAATACTTTCTGTGGCTGTGTCTGACTGGAAAGGGGAAGTACGTATCCTTCAGATTCAGTGACCCCAACCAGTCTCCTGACTGTGGAGATGTTATTACTGTGCCCAGTGTGATGGATTTCTCTGACATGAGCAGCTGTTTCAAGGCTGCAAGGTGAGTTACATTATTGTGTGAAGCTGTATTGGTGTGGTAATGTTGCTGCCTGACATTATCAACATACAATATAATTAAATGCAGAACCACATAAAAAAGAACCCAGAACACTAATGAAAGTTTTTTTTTTTAACACAGTTTCATTATCATTGCAAAGTTCTGCTCTCATGGAAAATTGCTAAAGATGACTGTGGCTTACACATATGTATAACATCTGTACAGTGTGCATATAAACAGAAACTGTATAGCTATTTTCAGTTAAAAGTGCAATTCACTTGTTAATTTCAGGATTTTGGGCAACTATGGCCCGACTGATGTACTCATTTAACAGGTGTCAATCTCACAACTACTGTCAGCAGTTTGTGCCTGTCACTGCTTCCTGCTTGAGAAAGAGAGAGTGCTCATGCGGTGGGAGGGGTACTGACAGAACCCGCCCACAGGGAGAAAGTGAGCTAGCATACCATAGGATCAACACAGGCTAAAATAAATTCAGTATGGTAAATTAGAGACATGTCAATAAAGTCATAAGCTAATGTTTTTATCGCATACTGATTATTGAATTGCAAAAACATGTAGTTACCTGCTGTAATTTCAGCAGACCAGTCGGGGAGATGCTACAGTATTAATGATACCAGACTCTGCACCAGTACCCAACAACACTCAAATTACCTTGTCTGTACTATTGTATTTTCTAACATTGACTGCTTGTTTCAGGAATGCTGCCATATTCCATAGGTATAGGTGCCATATCTGCTGGTTACTCTTTATCGCCTAAAGACCAATCTGGTAATAAGAAGGGCACCTCTCTCTGGCATCCTCTGTGCTAACAGTGAATCCCCCAGTGACTGAATTATTGCTGAAGTTACCTTAATCGCATCCAAAAAGCTATACCTGGGATGCTGGTATAACCCCTCCCCCCCCCGACTGGGGGTGTTCTTGACATCCAGACCCTGCTTACAGGGCTAGGATCTCTCTCTCTCCCCCACCAGGGAAACTATCATTCTGGGTGACTTCAACCTGAACTGGTTGGGGGCCCAAGAGACTGACTATGCTAGCTTACTAAAGCAGCATAATCTGCTTCACACCATCGCCATCCCAATTCTGGTCTCCAAATGGAGGCATGAGTTCAGATCCCACTTCTAACACAACATTCTTGGGTGGACAAGGCAATGGGACCTGAAGGCATACATCCCAGGGTACTAAAGAAGCTAAGAGTGGAACTAGCAGAACCATTATTGAAACTGTTTAGTGAGTCTCTGAGCACAAGAGAGGTCCCAGAACACTGGAGAAGGGCTCATGTGATCCCGCTCCACAAGAGTGGTAGCAGGGAAGAGGCAGGGAACTACAGACCAGTCAGTCTTACCTCACTAGTGGACAAGGTTATGGAGGCACTCCTTAAGGAAAGGATAGTGCAACACCTGGAATCCATAGGAGCACAGGATCCAAGACAGCATGGGTTTACAACAGGAAGGTCCTGTCTAACTACTCTCATAAATTTCTTCGACTGGGTAACCAGAGTGGTGGACCAAGAGGGAGCAGTTGATGTCACCTACCTTGATTTCAGCAAAGATTTCAATACTGTTCCACATTAAAGATTGATTAATAAGCTGGGTAGGCTCAGGTTGGGTCAGAAGTTGGTCAACTGGGTGGCGAACTGGTTGATGGACAGAAAACAGAGAGTGGCAGTAAATGGTATTCAGTCAGAAGAGATGCAAGTCACAAGTGGGGTACCTCAGGGATCAGTCCTGGGACCAGTCCTCTTCAATATCTTCATCAGTGACATTGCAGATGGACTGGAGGGTAAGGTTTGTCTGTTTGCAAATGACACCAAGATCTGCAACAGCGTAGATGATCCAGATGGGGTGGGCAGAATGAGAAGAGAGCTGGAAAAACTGGCAAATTTGTTGGAAGAGTGGCAACAGGGGTTTAATGCAAAGAAGTGCAAGATCATGCACATAGGGAGGCGAAACCCTGAAGCCACCTATAGGTTGGGAGGGGAGTTGCTGGCAGTCACAAGGGAAGAAAGAGATTTGGGCATAATCATCACAGATGACCTGAAATCATCCAAGCAGACCACTAAAGCAGTAGGTAAGGCTAGGGGGATGTTGGAGTGCATTAGTAGGGGTATCACAAGTCATAAGAGGGAGGTAATAATCCCTCTTTACCAGACACTGGTTAGGCCCCATCTGGAGTACTGCATGCAGTACTGGAGGCCACACCTTCACAAGGACATTAACAAAATGGAGGCAGTCCAGAGAAGGGCAACCAAAATGGTGCAGGGACTGCATCAGAAAACATATGAGGACACATTAACGGAGCTCAATATGTATACCCTAGAGCAAAGGAGGGAGAGAGGTGATATGATCGAAACATTCAAACACCTTAAGGGCATTGACAAGGTGAGCAAGTCTAACATGTTTCAATATAAGAAAAATAGCAGGACAAGAGGACACAGCATGAGATTAGAGGGAGGCTGATTAAGGAGTAATGTGAGGAAGTTCTTTTTCACAGAAAGGGTGGTGGATGCATGGAATGGCCTCCCTCAAGAAGTGGTGGATATGAATACAGTGCAGGGCTTCAGACAGGCATGGGATAGGCATAAGAGAGCAATACAGATGAGTATGAATAGATAGGCCATTGACACAGTAAAGGCCTATGGCACATTCATAAGGTAGAAAAAGAAATAGGCAGACTGGATAGGCCTTGCGATCCTTATCTGCCATCAACTTCTATGTTTCTAATGAGGCTGAACCCTCATACATCTACCACTCCCTAATTTGTTATTTATTTCGTTTTTGTTGACCGGGTAAGTGCACTAGACAAATCCTGCCTATTTTCAGGCATGACCCGGGGGACGGGGATACAGATGAATGCTTACTGACTTTGAACCAGATTAAGCTGTTGGTGATATTTTTAGTGAATGAGGGAAATTTGGACAGGACACCGGGAAAATTCCTCTACTCTTTTCAATAAGTGCCATGGGATCTTTAACATCCACCTGAACTACCAATCCAGGCAGATGGGACCTCGGTTTAACTTCTCATCCGAAAGACGGCACCTCAGAAGTGCAGCACTCCTTTCATGCTGTACTACAGTGTCAGTACTGGGATATAACCCAAGTGCCAGATGTGGGAACTGAACCCACAGCCCTCTGATCTCATGGCCTCAGAGGCGAGTGTGCTACCTACTGAGCCACTGACACTGTGACACTGTAATTGACTGGATAATTACTAACAGCGGTGCCTGGATTACTCAAGCTGGCATACTATCTGACTCCTTAAGTGATCACTTCCCTACCTATGCTATCTGGTCCTCTAAAGCTTACTCCCCCAAATACCTATCATTCCACAACATCTCTCTCCCTGACACTTCACTTCTTATAGAAGATGTTAATACCATATGCTGGCAAAGCCTGTATGCTCCCTCTGATGCAACCCTGGGTAGCACCCACTTCACTAATATTCTCCTGGATATAGAGGCCTGCCACTTCCCCATTACCACCTGGAGAGTTTGTGATGGCTGTACTCTGTGGATTACCAAAGAACTAATCTCCCTCATGTCAAGTCAAATTTTATTGTTCTTCCACACAACCATATGGACATTACAATTATACATAATAAGTTAAGAACAATAGCTAAATAGTCCTTACAGATGATAAAATTCATTGTACGTCAGTTATTAGGTCTTACAAAAATATTTTCTGGACAAAAAATAAATCCATATTGTGATATATTAAACAGAGTGTTTTAACTCTTGTAAGTTTCAACCTCAAATTTTACTTTCTGAGACCAGGGAGATGATTTCTTTTAATTTTCATCACTTCATAAAAGAATTTTGCTACCATCTCTGCATCTTCAATTGTACTGTATGTGGATGTAAAAGAAAAAATATCGGGTCATAGTCTGCATTTATATATCTCACCAGAAAGTCATTTAATAACTTCATCTGTGGGGTTTTATATAATGAACATTGTACTACTATATTATAAATATTTTCCAGAAAGCCCCTATTACATCTACAATTTTCCATATAAGGGGAGTCAGGAGAAATTCTATTAAAATATGCATATTTAAAACATATAATTCCCATCCTTACCCATGTAATAGAGTTCCTATATGATGGTGTCAAAGGTAATATTAAATAATTCTCTAAATAAGCATCTGTTTTATTTTGGCTTAGCCAGACAGCCTGAAGTTGGTTTCTAACCTGCTCCATTTGTTTCTTCTGTGCAAGCCTTATAAAGTTCTTTTTAACAATCTGCTTGAACAAGAGTGAGATTGCAATTGATTTTTCAAAATCTGGCCGTAGATTTTATTTTTATTTATTTT
The DNA here is from genome assembly GCA_016271365.2 of Neoceratodus forsteri. NCBI lineage: Eukaryota > Metazoa > Chordata > Ceratodontiformes > Ceratodontidae > Neoceratodus > Neoceratodus forsteri. Next base: position 1,408,760,800 of record CM028132.1, read on the forward strand.
GTTTTATTGAAATCTAGGATTACAAATACCATAGAGCAGGAACTGCTCATTTACAAAGGTTCCACGTCAAGGAAATGGAAGGTAAACATACATACAAAGGTCGACAGGATTATAAATAGTTACATAGTACAAAGAAGCATGAGGCTGAGGCATAGTTAATTACAGTACCTCAATATGCGCCAAATGTTAGGTAGATGGTTCATAAATAATCTTCCCAAAGTTCCTTTAAGAGCTTTCACCCATGGAGATATATAATTCTGTTCTTGCCACCTAATCTTTTCTTTCAAACACCAAAAAGGAAGGCGGTTAATCTGATTATTAATAATCTTTAACCAATAACCCACCACCCGTAAGTCAATTAATGTAGAAATAGGAACTCTCCCCAATTCAGCCCTTACTAAAGCATTAGACATGGATAATGGGACCTGTAATAGAGATTTATAAAACATTGAGGGCCAGATATTCAAAACTTTGCCCTGGGGCTAAATTAGCACTGCCCGGCAGGCAAACTGATCCCATAGCAAAAACAAGCTATATTCAAAAGGAAAAGCCCAGAGCAAACCAGCTGAATATACTGTAGCAAGCAAAGGAAGTTGGGCAAACAGGTCCAGGAGTGCAGGGCAAAATAGCCCAGGAATAAGACAGCACTGAATATAGCAATAGGGAAGTGCACACTGTTACTGCAGTTCATTAGACCCTGGAGAAAGCCAATGTTGCAGGTGAAGAACATTGTGTGTGATTGCACAGAGATGTCTCACATCTACTGCAAACAACAATGTAAGCTACACACTGCAGAACTGTGCTATGCTGAAGTGAGGTTTGCCCAGGGCTAACCTGATTGTACAGTGCTAACACATTAGCCCAGTGCAAACTGGTTAGCCCAGGGCAAATGGGAGCTATATTCAAAGCTCCCATGCAAATGAGCCTACTTAGGTAAGCTGTGGGCAAACAGGTACATTTGTATCTCATTAACTGCTGCTCGGCATACAATACCATGCAGTTTGCCCGGTGCTACTGCATGGAGCACAAAACTCCCCCTTTTGGTCAGAATGGAAGTAGAGGCTGGATACTGCAGGCCAAGGCATGCCCACAGCATCCCCTGTTGGTTGTAATGGAAGCACAGGCTGTAAGCAGCAGGAACTGTGTGCTTGGCAGACACAGTCGGTGCATATATACCTCTCATCCCCTTGCCTCCTGAATCAGGGATAAGGCTTAAAAAATCAGGGAAAAAGACCTCAAATCAGGGACATATCTTAAAAAGTGGTACTATTCACTCAGAATGCAGATAGAATAAGGGGATTTGTAAGAAGATGCATTCTCAGAAGAAGAACAGGTCTGTAACTTTAATGTTCGACAATTGTTGTGTGAGTTTATTCCCCACTGTTCTGTCACAAAATAACAACTTTTATGAGAGATAGAGGAAAATATGGAGGCAACATCAGGGACATCCCTGACAATCAGGGACAGTCGAGAGGTATGGGTGCATACAAAGCACTAATGCATATGTGTGCCTATTACACACCCATTTCCCTGGTAGTCTAGTGGTCCCCCCCAACCCCAGCATGAATTCTGACCCCCGTTTCAGGTTGAAAAAAAGAATTTCCCTGGTAGTCTAGTGGTCCCCCCCCCCAGCATGAATCCTGACCCCCATACAAATAAATGAAAGTATTTTTCCCTGGTAGTCCAGTGGTCCCCCCAGCCACCAGCACAAGTCCTGACCCCATACAAAATAAAAGAAAGTATTTTTCCCTGGTAGTCTAGTGGTCACTCCACCTGGCAGTGAAGCCCCGCTCACCAAAATAGTATCCCACGGATTCATGCCAGCCCGGTGGCGCAGAGGGCTGAGGCACTGGATGTCTCACCTCGTGGCATGCCAGTGACCTGGGTTCAGGAGCGAGCCTGGGGCATCAGAGGTTGGCACGGGGGGGTGGGCAGAGCTGGATGGAGTGGCCATCAATACAACTGTCCTCTCTGGAGAGGTGGGGAGGCATCCCTCACTCACGGCTGTCCCCAGGTGGAGGCCGAGGGGTTGCGCAAGCAAGAGTGCCAGTGTTAGACCAATGGAGCGGACAGGAGGAGGGCCATTTCTGAGCATGTCTTTTCAGTATGCGCTCATACTGAACTCAGTCGGCGGCTGGCCATGGTGGTGAGAGGTGGGCTGTGCCAGTCACCAGCTGGAGACGGGTGGGGGGTGCTGGATGGGCTGGCACGGCTGGGTGGGGGGCCACTAGATTACCAGGGCAGGATTTTTTGCTGCATTTGTGGAGGGTGACTCGGGGGTCAGGGCATGGGTGTGGTGATGACAGCACCGCCCTGTGAGGCATTTTACAACAGGGGTTTCGGGGAGCTGGGGGTGTGGGCAGCCCTGCGGAGCATATCTATAGGGGGTTTCTGGGGCCACTTGGTGTGGCCAGCCCTGCGGGGATCATATTTGAGGTTTCAGGGGCCAGTTGGTGTGGCCAAACCTGCGGGGCACTTATATGTGGATTCAGGGGCCAGTAGGTGTGGCCAGCCCTGTGGAGCATTATGTGGATTCAGGGGCCTGTTGGTGTGGCCAGCCCTGCAGGGCACATACTGAAAGCTTGGGGAGGCAGGGGGTGTAGGCCGCCCTGCAGGGTGCTATTGTAGCTTTCTGGGCAGGAGGGTGCACTTACGACCTGCAGCAGTGGGTTGCAACATGCTGGCCAGGTAAGCCCTCTGTGCGGTGTACCTAGCTGCATGTCGCAAGTCGCAGGACTTTGCTGCGGAGACCCTGCCTCTTCTAGAATAGGGCGCAGGGCCAATGTTGCAGTTGCGGGTGGTGCAAGTTGCATTCGGCGGCAACTTGTGCCACCCTTCTAGAATCAGGCCCCTTGTCTAGAAAGTGCTAATAGTATCAAATCGTCTGTATATGCAAGAGTGTGTATTGGAGTATTACTAATTTTAGGGGAATCTAGGTTGTTTACCTCATTATAGGTCAGCAAGGAGTCAATATATATGCTAAGTAAAAGAGGTGCCAAAAGGCATCCTTGTTTTACTCCTGCAGTTGTTGGAAAATGACCTGACATATTTCCATTATTATCATATCTAACAGCAGTTAGGGTATGCATATATAGCAAATGAATTGGGAACAGAAGATTCAAGGGAAGCCTTTTCTCAACCAATATTTCCCACAATTTGCCTCTGTTTAGAGAGTTAAACACTGCCAAAAAATCGATAAACAAAACATAATGCTTCATTTTACAGAACAATTTATATTTTTCCACCAGATGTGAACGAATATAAATGTTATCTATAGTCAAATAGCTATGACGAAAGCCAGCTTGAAAGATGGATAAAGGGGATCTTGACTCAGTCCAAATCTGGAGTTTTTGTAACAATATTTTAGCAAATATTTTGCCACTGATATCAATTAAGCTGACTAGACGGAAATTAGATGGAGTTTAATATCGTCCTTTCTTATGAATCGGTACTATTATGTTTTTAGTCCATGAAGGTGGAAGAAATCTCTTCTTTAAACAAAGATTAAAAAAATTTGTAAGGAAGATTACCCAATAGTTTAAATGTGCTTTAAAGACTTTTCCCAGGATTAAATCAGGTCCTGGGGCTTTATTGTTTGGTAGATTCATTATGGCATCTTCTGCTTCCAGAAATGTGAATACTAAGGGAGAGTACTCTTCCTTATTTTTTTTTTAGTGGCTAGTTTTCCATTAGCAGGTTATACAGACCTGCCACTAGAGGGATTCTTGGTCTTTCTACACAAATCACTGTACTCAACCGTGGGCAATATGGCCTGCATGATCATTCTACTTCTTTCCCGGTGCTGCTACAAGGGGTGGTTGTAGTTGAGGTTCTTCTAAGCTTCACTGAACAGGCCGTCAACTTCCTTAAAACTGCCTGTGCGACAGCTCTGCAGCTGAAAACAGGAAGCCCTCAGTGTCTGCCGTCCACCCTTCAGACTCAAGTCAGATAGATTCTGAGCACCCTATTATTACCTACACTATGCTGACATACCGATAGATACTGATAGAATCCTCTGCAGACAGCCAGCATGCCTGGGCACCCTTGATTGGTGCGGCGCTGCCCTAGGGGGATCGTGATTGGTCCACCCGCTTGCCTGCTTTGCTCTGATTGGGGCGCCTTCTCTATAGCCTGTTACAGTGTTCCTTTCTTAATTCTGACTTCTCAGCTCTCGCTCTGACCTGAAATTTTCTCCCACCCCCACCCCCCCAGGCCTCCTTCAAATACACTCATGCTCCGCCTTCTATATCATATTACTGCTTCATTGGCCTAGTTTCAACTGCTGCCAACCTATGATTGGTAGCTGAGTGTGGCCAATAAGCCTGCCCTGTGTGAATATCTCTTGAGCCCCAGCCACTAAATAAGCTGCTCCTGCCTCCTTGTTCCCCTTTCCGCTGTATTTTCTCATCTAGGTTTTAAGTGAGTACCTAGGTGGGCAAATTACTTGCCTAGAAAATATTGCACTAATACAAATCACGAGACCACTCAATCTGGGACCATGGCTCTCTTTATTGTGTTTTATTGCTCCTAAGGTGCAGAGTTCTCAGCAATACAGGGCAATTGAGAGTGCCTCAATGCAGTTCAGTTCTCCAATGTACCTTATCAATACCTAATGTTATAACGGTCTGCCATGCAGACACTATGTCATTCTCCTCTCCCTTTAGCCTATTCCCCAGTTAGCCTGCACCCCCTTGCTACTGTCCTTGCCTATGTCTATTCAAGCACTTACATTGATCATGATAAACTGTCATTACAGTGGTGCCGCCTCTTGTGCTGCACGATATGGGTTACCGCGAAGAAATAAAAAAGCAGTCTCCATTCTTATAAGCTCCTTAAAGAAAGTTATACTTCTGCTTCTTCTCTGCTCAGGAAATGTGGAGCTCAACCCTGGCCCCCCCCTACAACTTACCTCGCCTATCGATTTTGCTGAGGCCACAGGTCTCAAAATGATGATGGTCAACATCTTAAGCCTGCCTAAAAAACTTGTACAGCTGCAAGCCTGGGCTGCACACGTTAACCCTGACCTTATCATAATTACTGAGTCATGGTTAAAAAAGACAAACACTAATCAACAAATATCACTGCAGGGCTACAATTTATTTAGAGCAGATAGAGAGTCCAGAGGCGGGGTGTGGTTATTCACGCCAAATCTAAGTACTGGTCAACAATATTAGTTGCAAATCTCTAGCCAAGGAATTGAGTTAATTTCGCTGAGCCTTCATCTCCCTCCTCGAATGTATCACTATCCTAGGTGGCTATAGACCCCGCCTGGTGGTGATGAAGTCCTTAATCTTTTGAAATCCATGTTCGTAGATGCAAAAACTGAAACTATATTTCTAGGAGATCTAAATATGGACTGGCTGTCACCTAAATCACATGGCCTCAAATCCCTTTGTGATGAGCTAGGTCTTGGGCAATTAGTCAGTGAACCCACTAGGAACAACACTCTAAATACTGCCAACAGTTCCATTCTAGATGTGGTACTAACCACCCATCCACACAAAATATCTCATTCGCAGTGTTTCACAACCACATGAGCGATCATGGAATTGTTGCTTGCATAAGATCTCAAATTATGCCCCGCAGCAGCCCATCTTTATAACAAAAGATCCTTTGCAAATTCAGTGCAGTAAACTTCCTATCTGACGTGAGTACCATCAGATGGCAAGATCTCTACCTAGCCAAAGATGTCAACAAGGCAGCTTACATCCTTAATGACAAACTCACTACAATAATAAATAAGCATGCCCCTTTCATCAAAGTAAGGGTACGGAACAATTCCAACACCTGGTTCACCTCGGATCTCAAGGCAGCCCTTATAGCTCAAGATAAGCTCTGGGCTAAAGCTAGACATTCCAAAGAATCTTCGGATTGGCAGGCCTTCAGAACAGCCAGGAATAACTGTGTGAAAAAAATTCGCTCTGCTAAAGCTAACTATTATATTTCTACTCTCGAACAAGCTAAAGGTAACCCTCATAAAATATGGAAGACTATCAACGCTATAGAAGGATGGCCCATGGCCCCCTCTGTTCGAACAAAGATAGTTGCAAGTGGCAAGATTGTGGAAAACAAGTCCCTAATCCTGGAGGAACTTAACTCCCACTTTGCCACAGCTGGATTAGCTTTTGACTCGTCACTTTATGCTGGTACTGTGGTGAACCAGCATACCCCTCCCCCTACATCTAGTCCTGCACCCAGCCCCTTCCAACTGCGTGAGATAACCTATAAAGAAGTAGAAGATTCTCTCCTTAACTTAGACACCAAAAAAAACGCAGGAGACAATGGCTTGGAACCCTTTTTCCTAAGGCCAGGCTACACCCATCTCACTGCCCCAATTCTCCACATCTTCAATCTTTCCATTACATCTGCTACTGTGCTGTCCTGCTAGAAATCAGCACATATCATCTCTCTATTTAAATCTGGTGACCCATGCGATGTAAACAACTATAGGCCTATCTCCATATTGCCTATCCTTTCTAAAGTTCTCAAAAAACTGATCCATATTCAGTTAAAATCTCACTTAGAAACCTTCTCTCTCATTAACCCAGCTCAATCCAGCTTCCGGGCTAATCATAGCACAATCACTGCGCTAGCAAAAGTAACCAATGATTGGATCTCTGCTATAGATACTAAGAAGGTAACTGGTGCAGTCTTTTTGGACCTCAGCAAAGCTTTTGATACTGTTGATCACAAACTATTAGTCAATTGCCTTGTAAAGTTGGGTGCCACATACCATACCACCCAGTGGTTCTCTAGCTACCTAACTGGGAGATCCCAAAAAGTAAAGGCGGAAGGCTTTTTTTCTGCTGCCTTGCAAGTTGCAAGAGGAGTCCCCCAAGGATCCATCTTAGGCCCTATCTCATTTTCTTTATACATTAATGACTTAGATGCTAACATATCTATGTCCAATCTGCACTTTTTTGCGGATGATACTGTGTTGTATACTTCTGGCTCATCGTTATCTGAAGTCAAGGGAGTGCTGCAAGTGGACTTCGCACAACTTGAGCATAATCAAAAGGCAATCATAAAGGCAAAGCTTCTGCTCAATGCTAAGAAGACTAAAGCGATGATATTCTCCCACAGTGCTGTCACGGGCCCCCTCAATACCCTTGCCCAAGACTTCATTGTCACCATGCTAAACGAGCCTCTGGAAGTTGTAACCAAATTTAAATATCTGGGTATCTGGATCGACAATAAATTATCTTTCAATGACCACGTCGAAGATGTCTCTAGAAGGTTAAAAGCCAGGTTAGGTTTCTTCTACAGAAATAGGCGCCTTTTCCCCCTTGAAACTCGAAACAAGCTTGTACAGGCCACTTTTCTCCCCCTGCTCGACTATGGCGATGTAATCTATTCCTCCACCACTCTTGCAAATCTAAGTAAACTGGACATCCTTTATCACTGTGCGCTACAGTTCATTACCAACTCCCCTTACCATTCACATCACTGTGACTTATATGCAGCTGTTGGTTGGACATCCCTTACTACTAGACGCCTGCTCCATGCTGGGCTATGGACTCTTAAACTGCTCCTGCAGAAATTGCCAAGCTATCTCTCTTCCCTCATTAGTATCTCACATAGTGCATACTCGTTAAGAAAATCTGATTTTATTATGCTTCATATACCAAGGACGCGGACCTCCTTTGGTAAACGTGCTATTGCATATGCCTTTCCCTCCATTTGGACCCAATTACAAACCGTACTGAAACTAACTAGCCCAGTTTCAATAAACTTCTACAAATCGCTAAGTTCAGCCAAAATAAAAGACACCTGTAACTGTCATTAAGTCTCTTCCTTCCCCATATGTGCCATATTTATCCACTGGTAAGGTATAATTGCTTTGTCATATTAACTGCTTTCCCTTCCCCTTCTACTCCTGGCTTTATCTATGCTTACACTCCACTGCTACTCTATCAAATCACTCTTCCCCCCCCATTTCAGTTGTGGTCTGTTGTTTGTTCTAGCTGCCAAAATATATGTATTGCACACACCAGTCATCATGTTTCATTTATCAGTATGCAACCTGTAAGTCGCTTCCCTGTGTCATATTAGTGTTTGCCACCTGTGGTCACCCTATGTGGTACCCTTGTGTGTATATCCAGCCTGTATCATGTAATGTGCATTTCATGTATATACTGTTATCACCTATCTATGTTTGTACTTTAAGTGTATATGTCACAGGGCCTCCTTGTGAATGAGCTTGCTCAATGGAGTTTTCCTGCAATAAACTTGAACTTGAACTTATTATAAAAAATATCTAACAAGCCTGCCCCTGAGTCTAAATCCCTATTAAGTAATGATTTATAATATGTTATCCAGGTTTCTTTTGGAATATATATTGGTAAAGTTGAGTTCTGATTTTTGGTTCCTTTTGCTACCAGTGACCAAAAGAGTTTAGCATCATTCATTTTAATGGCATGATGCATAGTTTCCCATTGTTTATGTGTAAACTCCACTTGTTTTTGTGTGAGAAGTTTTTTATAGTCTCTGCAGGCTTTATTTAATTTTTAGAATCGCACTCTTTATAGGTGTTCTTTTTGTTTGTCTAATAAGCCTTCCCAAATGTATTTTTTCTCTTGCACATTGAGGATCAAACCAGGAGAAGAACATATGCTTCTTTTTACTTGTGCAATATATCTCTTTATTTATTTGTTGATAGCATGTATTCAGTAAATGATTACTTTGTTTAATGTTTGGATCATTTATTATGTTTGCAAAAAGAGAAGAAAAAGTGGTAGAATAAATTAAGTGTGTTACCCTGTCCATAGTTTTAATATTTATAATCAACCTTGACTTCCCTTGAATTCCTATGGGCGCCATTGGTTTAATTGGTATGACAGTTACAGCATTATCGCTCATTCATGAGAGTAACAATGCTGCGAGATCACTTTCTGGCCACATAATGACCTGCAGTTTCTTAAAATGGACATAACTATGTGGGAGAACACAATATAAAATCAATCACACTTTTTCCCACTGAGGAAAAATAAGTGCTCTCTCCCTAGAAATCTCCAACCAATCTTCCATTAAGAATCAAAAAATTGTTACTCCTGATGAAACTCTGAAAACATCTCCCTGCCTCATTAAGTATCATATCTGTCATTTTTCTAGGTTCACGATCTGCCAAATACAATTGTTCTTTTAACTTTTGAACAAGTTGTTCAGTTGATAAAAAAGCTAAGTGATCAAACTTCGCTATTTTAGCATTGAAAACTCCTGCTACTAATACAGTATTAACCATATTTTGTTGTGTAATTACTTCTATCTCAGAAGCCAATTTCAGCCATATATCATATGTGGGGTGAGAGTGAAAGCTCGGGGGAATATAAACGTTCACAATCAATACTAACCTAGTGTCCCACAAAACTAAAACCAGAAGAATTTCTGGGGTTGGGGAATGGTTCATTAATACCCTTAGTCACTCCCTGATATTAATCAGTGTTACTAGCCCCCACTTATTTCTTCCTTGAGCTTTAACTCTAGTTGCTGGAACATAGCAGGACTCAAACCCATTTAAATGGGGTTGAGTTACTGTCCATGTTTCCTGAAAAGTAATTGCATCAAAACCTACAACAAAATCAACCCATTGGGAATTTGCATATTTATTATGTATCCCTGCTATGTTCCAATTCAGGAAGTTACAATTGGGGACTCTTACTGGTATAGGACCAGTTTCCCCAATTATAACCAGTTCTTGGCTTCCAGATGTTTGTAGTCACAAGGGGGTTGTTATGGTTTGATCTTGTGCATCCCACTCATTCATTATCACCAAACAGATATGCAACTCATCCAGGATCTGTCTACTTTCTAAAAGTAAAGCGAACAGTTCTGCCGAGCATATATGACAGTCAGTCAGTCTGGGTTACCCCTTTATCTCCTAAAACCCTTTCTACCTGAACTAATTCATTACTATGAATCTGGATTTTTGTGATAGTTGAAAGAATCAGCCTAAGATGAAAGGCTAGGTTACTGGGGGTTTCTCCTTCAAAAGTGTCAATTCCAAAAATGGACAGCACATATGATGTGGGGCTTGCTCCAAAGTCCCATTTTAACTGGGCTAAAGTTGTAGCAAACCTATCATATGCTAAAATCCCATCCAGTTTAACCCCTTTATAGGTGCTTTTCCAAATGGTAGCCCAGGTAACTGGTGATGATATCGACATGCTCAATGCATTTATCAGACTTTGTTTAGCCCAGACCAGCTTCACCATTTCCATGTTAGGTAATATGAAATAAATAGACTGGATTAGCAGGAGTAGATCTATTCCTGCTCACAAAATTGAGGGCAGCAGCTATCAGTGGCAGCCCTAATTAAGCTCTTAACAAGTGGGCTCTCAGATTCATTAGTGAGGCCTTGGTTTCATCTTTTTTACATACATCTGATCCAGTTTGAATACTACTTCATTGCCTGTGCATATTAAATTGAATACCCCCCCTTCTAAATCAAAATGCTGAGGTTCCTCTAGCAATAAAGATGGTTGAAATCTGAGAGGGGGTTGAACTTGATCCAAAGTGTTAAAAATGTTAAATTATGGTTGGTTCTAAAATCATCAAATTATTCAACCAGTTCTGAAATACACTTATCAAGCAGAGAGAACCTCTCTAGGCAGAGAAGTGACAAATTTTCTAGTGTAGATTTGATGCCATTATAAGCTACCAGCAACACAATGTTAGACATCCCCTGGTGGGCTAGGGCCTTAATAATATATCTTGATATGGTATCTGGACACTGGGTGATGAAATCCTGATCCAACTGAATATTCTGTACTTCTATCCATCCTTTCAAAGACCTCACCTGGCTAACCGCAAGAGTCTCTTCCCATTCACATCGCTTCCTCTTTTCCCCAGCTGAACCACCTAAACCACTCAACCCACTCATAACTCCAAGAGCTAAACAGGTCCATTCTAGATGGAAAGCATGAAATGCACTCTCCATTAGACATAGAATCCCCTTGCACTGGATCCAAATAGATAGATTTTACCCCTGTTTCCCCCATAGATTTACCCTTAAAGTTCTGTAGCTCTAGTGTAAAACCCCTGCGTGATCTTTTTTATACAGAAAAAAATATGTTATTTTAGTTTGACTTTTTAATAAGGACTCATGACCACTGGTCTCAATTACTGAAATGGATGGAGCAGGTGAAGTATCAATGGGATTTTCAGTATTATGATTATTAGATATTACATATGATGGAATGAGAGAAGAATCTGTCTAATATTGCCCATATTGCTATCCCTATTGTGATGGGGCAGTATTTAAGTATTTATGTTCCCCTCCCATTTTTTTGTTCCTTGTGTGTGGTGTTTTTTTTATTTTGTCTAGTAGAATGAATGAGCAGTCTTTGTCTGTGTCTTTGTTCTATGTCTGTACTTTGGGATAGTATGGTATAGACTGGCCACCTATACCACGCTATTCATAACCCCCCCCCCTTCTCGTAGTTTCATTCTGATGAATGGACGGGCATATGGAATTGCCCAGTGTAAAAAACTTTGGAGAATTATGAAAAGTAGAAAGAAGTATTTGTAGGGTACTATTGCTACCGGTATCAGATGGTTTAGGCAGTTTGCGACACAGAGTGCCGCTTCCCTTTAAGTTTCTGTCCCCGTATTTCCTGAATAGCTATAATCAGAGAGAGAGAGAGAGTCTAAAAGAACACTGAATCAACAGACTCCTCGTTCTGGTTGCTTTATCTTTTGGGATATTTCCCCATTCCCCTTTTGGTGCAGGTGTTTGTAAAACCCTCTGGAAGGTTTGCGGTAGGGTTTCTCTTGTGCGACTGTGCGCACGTTCGCACAGTAGCATTTTAATAATCGTCTATTATAGCGTTCCTGTAAAAGAAGATATTAGGTTAGAAGCCCCTTTGAATTACCTGCCTTCCCAAAGAAGTAAAAGTTATGTTCGCGGTCTCCAAGGGTATTCTCTTCCAGCCGAGAGCCGGGGTTCCTCCCTTTCCTGTTGCTCTATAGGAGCAGGGCAGCCCCGTTTCTTCTCATTTTGTTCAGTGAAACTCGGGGGAGGGTCTTTCATTTACTTAAGTTTAATAAATTTAAGGACAGAATTGTGGATAAAAGGGTAATTTTGTTTATATAACTATAATAATGCTAACCATTGTTTCCTCCAATGTTTATATGTATTATATATATAAAAAATGTCAATTTTGATAGAATTAGCTGCTGATAGACAGCTAAAAAGAACCAATCATGTTGTTTGACTGCCTTTAAATAACAGCCTAAATTGGAAATGAATCAGATGTATCCTAGGTGTTGTGCCTGTAACATCCTGCTGGGCAGTTGCGCTTCTCCTGCATTGTAAGGATTTGCTTCCAGTCAGAGATGTTATATCTGAATTTTTCGATTATTTTATGATAAGTTCATTTTGTTTCTTTATTTATATTTGGATGCATTCTGGGATCCTACCAATAAAAGCTTATGGACTTCAGCTTCTTCATGTCCTCCTGTTGATTTTATGTTGCCTGACGCTCTGCCTTCCACACCTATGGACAACCCCTTTACTATCAGTTATAGCATTAAAATTCGACTCTTGTGAGCACAAGGTCAGAGTGGATGTAGCAATTTGGAAATCCTGTGAATAAACACAACCATTTCTAGGTTTCTTAATACCCTTGTGATTAATTAGGCTATCCGTGGGTTCCTTAAATAATTCCTGGGGTTTAGCCTTATCACTTTTCTTACCTCGAGGGTTCTTAGATGCCCCTCCCTTGTTTAACAAAGAATTCTTTGACTTTTTTACAAGAACCCTTCCACTTCTAGTTGCCATCAGCTGTGAATCTGAGTGCTCTGTCATATCCTACTGGCTAATAAATAACAAATGAATAATAAGTTTATCACTAAAAAACTTCTGGGATGAGTTCAAAAATATAAACAATAAAGAATTAATTTTCAGTTCTTGCAAAAACATATCTGTGCTGGTTAAATGTCCTCTTTCCACATGTGCTTTAAGTGGATCCAACTGGCTTGATATAATTCCCTGATGTTCAATGTGGGTGCATTTACCATTAACCATAAAAAAAACCTTTCAGAGTGTTCTTTATTGTCCTTGCTTCGGTTCTTTTTTTTGCTGTGAAGGTATCAATATTCATTCCACCGGGTTGGGGTTGGAGTCATTTTGTGGGGGGACCACTTATGTTCCCTTTCCTTCATGAGGGAGATGCTGTGATACACACTCAGTAAGGATTCTGGGAGATGAGAGATCTGGCAGCTGCACGCTATCCATTCTGAGGAGGAGAAGGAGTAGCAGGGATGCAGAAACGCTTGAATTTTTTTTATTACAGGTATGCCTTTGTAGCCTGCATAATAGAGAAACATTCTGCGTCCTTTCAAATTCATCTTGTGCTGCAGTAGTGGAAGTGGGAGTAAAGCCACCGGTTCCATGATTTTGACTGCTGATTTTTGCTGAGTCCGGGCAGTGACAAAACTGCCAGGAGCCCAGCGTCTTAGCGGGGCGATCCTGTGGAGAGTCGGTCACCGGAGATCCTTTACCCCTACTCAGTTAATATTTTAGTGTCCTCTCTCTCTCATCCCCATTTTGCCATATTTTGCTATGTTCTTAAATTTATTTATTTTGTAGTCTCTGTTTTTGAATGTGATTACTGTGTTTGAGCTTGTGTTTGACATTGGTGTTCTTCGTGCAGCACACACTGACTTTTGTTGCTAGATTTGGGCGTTTGGTCATGTTTATTCTCGTCACATATTCTGGCACTCTGGGATTCAGACATTTGCTTTTAGCATTTTTTACAATATGTGGGCATGATTCTTGGGAAAGATTTTTTTTTTAATAAAAATAGCGTGTCGTCAGAGATTGTTTTTAACTTTAATTGTATTTGGGGGATCTGCAGGTGGGAGTTGGGATTTAATTGAGCCAAGCAGAAGAACTCGCTGATTTCAATTGGGTAAGCGGGTGGGTACTGGAGAAGGGATTAGGAAACCTCGAGCAGGTTTCAGTCATCTAACTACTCAATTATTCATTCAATAATCCTTAATTACCCCCACTTTTTTGTAATTGATGTTATAATGGGATGCAGATTTTAGAGCTTATTCAGTTTCAATATCAGACAGACTAGCCTATTCTACTGCATTCTGCTCTCTGCTGTTACCCCAATCAGTTGTGTTGGTGCGCTGAGGTGTGCGAACGTGTGCAAATTGCCTGTCTCCCCCTCTAATCTACAATTGTATTTTCTTAAGTTTGGGAGACAACAAAGAAAGAATTGGCCTGCCGTGGCTGCACTTTTAAACAAGCTTTTTGTCTACCTCTGTCTCTGATGACATGCTGCTGACTCGTTACTTGCTCTACCTTTGAAGGAATATTGGTAAAAATTTTGGGAGAGTTGAAAGTAAGTGATATTCCTTTTTTTTATGTATTAATTTATGGAGATAAATTAAGCGTTAGGGCGCTTGTGATCCTATGTATTAGTATTGCTATTGGCAATTTTTTTAATTTTTATTTTAGAGTTTTATTTTTTTTTTATTTAAATTACAGTTATTGTAGTATCCTTGCAGTGTCCTTGTTCTCTTATAACGTGTCCCTGGATTTTATTAGTCGCTACCCTGTATTTTTATTCCCCCCCTCCTCTTTCATTATTTAGTGGCTGGGGATAACTGGTGTCTCAAGTCCATTTGTACAGAAGAGATTCCTAGAGATTGGCCTTTGGACTGTTGGATTGTTGGAGAAGGAGCAGCGAGTCTGGATCAGGTGCTGAGAAAAGCTACTGTGCTGTGGAGGAAAACTGAGAGAGATCAGTGAATCAGGGCTTTCCCTCCTTTTCCAAGGACAGATTGGGCAGGAGAAAGATAAATAATAATAATAATAATACTTTATTTGTTATGTGCTTTTCAAATATCAAGGCGCAGTATAATACAACAGTAAAATACAACAGAATCAGCCTCATAAATAGCAATACAGATCAGCAGTCAACACAGCCATAAGCTTTTACCCAAAGAAAAGATTTTAGAAGTTTAAAACTCCCCATGGTCGTGCACTCCCTAATCCGATGGGGTAGAGAGTTCCAATGGGAAGGGGCCGTGAACATAAAAGCGCGGGCCCCAGCAGATTTTAAAGTCACTCTTGGAATCTCTAGCAACCTCCTCTCTCTTCTGATAACTACTGGCTTATATCCATTCTCCCCCACCTTAGCAAGCTATTCAAAAAGGTAGTGCACCATCAGTTATCGGTTCATCTCACAAAACATAACATCTTATGCAGCCAGCAGCATGGCTTCCACAAACACCACAGTACCACCATTGCCTTGACCCTATTCACTGACCACATCTTCTTGAACATGGACCAAGAGCATGCTACTGGTGTGGTTTATGTGGATCTCTAAAGACTTTGACTTGGCAAAAATTATTTTCTCTCTTCAAACTGCAATCTTTGTTGCTACTTCTCTAACCACTCTCAGTCAATGTGTACAGGCTCAGCCACTTCTCCTGACCTGTAGACCTCTACTGATGTACCATAAGGCTCTATTCTTGGTTCCCTGCTCTTCTCGATATTTGTAAACTCCCTCTCCTCCAATTGTCTCTCCTGTGAAAATGTCCTTTACGCCAATGACCTGGTTATATTCCACACCAACAACTCCCTTCCTCTGTACTTAACCAGAACTACTATGCTGCCCATAACTGGTTTATTGACAACTTGCTATTGGCCAATGCCAAGAAGACCAAGGCCATGCTTTTTGGAGCTAAGCCATTCCTTGCTAAGACTCTTAAATCCAATTCCTCCTTCATTACACACTCCCCTGATGGTGCTGCCCTTGATATCTACTCATATTTTACATACTTAGGAGTTACCCTGGACCCTTCCTTCTCCTTCACTGACCATATTAACCTCATTGTCCATAGGATCAATCAGAAGCTCAGTGCTGCCTATCACATCAAACCCTACCTAACTGATGAGGCCCACTTGGCCATAGAAAGAGGTAACCTTCTACCTATCCTGGATTACTGTTCCCCAATTTACTCCTATGTCTCTACCACCCTCTGATCTAGAGTGCCATCTGTCTACAACAGTATTTGCTGCTTAGTGCAATCTGCCCCTTATTCTACCTACCACTGCAACCTGTACCACTTCCTAGGCTGGCTCTCATTGCAAGGTCATTTTGATTTCACACTGGGATGCATTGTAGAAGCCATCATTAGATGTGGCCCTCCTTCCCACCTCTCCACCTCTACAAGCACCAACCCATGCTGCGATACCTTCAGTCCTCAGCTGTCCCTCCCCTTGATAATCCCAGAACCTGAACAAAGATGTGTGTGAATGCCATATCAGTAGCTGCCCTCACATGTTAGAACAGGCTTCCTGCTACACTCAGATTCTCTTGTACACATCTCTCCTTTAAACACACCTACAAATCCTGGCTCCTGTCCCGTGACAGTTGCAACTGCCTGTCCAGGTAGCCTCCACCCCCCACCTCTTGCTTTGTCCTCCCATACTATGACTTGACCCTCCTTTCTGACCTGCTCCTCCTTGCCAATTCATTTGGATCAGATATGCTAACAAAATGAGCGGTGTTGAGGGGGATGTGGGTGGTGGGGGACTTCATGTTATTCATTGTTCACTGGTTTGTGTAATGCTACTTGTGATTGTTATTTCACAAATATTTGTGTACAGCTTCTGTCTAATGCTGTTACCTGTGCTTTTATTAATTTTGTTACTACTTGCTTAAAGACTGCCTGATGTATGTACCGCTAGGTCTTTGTATTGTTTTTTTTTCACACCTTATTTGGCTCAGGTCTGGCCTAAAAATGTTCCCTTGGACCAGTGCACTTACCCAGTAAACAAAGTCATACAGTAAATAAATAAATATTCTGTCTCTGGATAGGATCCCATCTCCAGAGAAAGAAGTGGAGCCAGGATGAGGATCAACAGCATCATCAAATGAAAGCATAAGTGTTTCTGGCCAAAGGCAGGCAGCAGGCCGGGAAGGAAAAACATGTCAGCAGAGCAGCTCAAAGTCTGCCTCCCACACCAATGGAGCCCCAACTGTGAAACAGGCCAAGTATCCAGTTAAACATATACCTCCCTGGCCCCAGGACAAGCAGGGGGGGGCCAAGGCAACTGCAGCTCTCTACAAATAAAA
Source organism: Neoceratodus forsteri (assembly GCA_016271365.2). Lineage (NCBI taxonomy): Eukaryota > Metazoa > Chordata > Ceratodontiformes > Ceratodontidae > Neoceratodus > Neoceratodus forsteri. The sequence goes on from CM028132.1 coordinate 1,408,777,896, forward strand.
ATAAAGCTGCAGAAAGCTACTACAGCCTGGAATAGCAATGTAAACAAATATTGCAGCCCCCTAGTCTCCTTAGCACTGTAAAGCTTTCTTGGAAAGAGATCAGAGGTTATCATAAAATTGTGCCAGTGAACTTCAGCCAGTGAGGAGCCTCCAGACCTAGAAAGCCTGCATGCATGCCCAGCATGACAGGGTTAATGTTCTAAAAAAAGATTTGCCCCGGAACAAGACTGACCAATCAGGCATTGGGGTTTCATACCAGATAAAGGGACTGTTTCCAGAGACTGGGGCCAGTTCAGCAAGACTGTCAAGTGAGTGTGTCCTAAGGCATGGGCCCATGTGTCACTGTTTGTCTAGGTACAGTAAGAAAGGCAGCCTGAAAGAGTCTGGGATTGCAGTGAAAGTGTTTGTGTGGGCTGGCACAGTGGTAACACTACCACTTGCAATGCCAGCAGCCCAGTTTCAGGAACAAGCCCGAGGCACCAGAGGGCCAGCCAGGGGAGGAGGCTTGAGCATCTGAGGGGCTGCTCCTCACCTCCAGGAAGGGTATGGGGAGTGTAGTGTAGACTCGGTGTATGTTTGGCCTCTGGCAGTGGCTGCAGGCACAGCATGCTTGCTTCATGTTCGAGGGGAAGGAGGCATGACAGACATCGGTGTGCACCTTGACATCACAGCATACGTCATGCCTCCAGGGATAAGTATAGAAAAAAAGCTCAGTCCTGCCATGACACCAGCGGAGGGTCTAAGTATTGGCCCTCACTGACTGGCACCATGACCCATGAGGATCCCAACAAGATTTAAGGTATGAGGGGCCCAAGGGGGAAGCCCCACTTCATCCCTGCCTGAGGGGTTTATAGCCAAGTCTCCAAGGAGGATGTTCATTGTGTCCAGTTGGGGAAGTCAGGAGACAGTGCTGTTGACTTGAGGCATAAAAATAAATTAAAAAAGTGTCTGTGTGACTAAACATTGGCACAATGGTAGGACCATGGTACTGCATTATTTTTACAATTCAGGATTTGGCACCTCTCACAGCAACCCTGGACTCGTGTGGTAGCACAGTGGTACCAGTATTAATCTCATTATACTCTGTGCTGTAAATGCATTGTTAAGATAAACTACATTATCAACCTCATGGAGGAAGGACAGCTCTGAATTCCATATTTTCTTTTGTTCACTTGTCTTTATCTTACTGGTAATGAACTGCTATTGTTCACACAGACCAGAACATTCAAAGAGAATCTGCAATTGAAAATTTGTCAGTGACTCTCACACAACACTTTGCAGCCCCAACACAGGGCAGGATTGTAAAATAATATCTTAGATGGTAATGGTTAGTGAGTCTCTGAGCAGTTGGTGAATGGCTCTAAAAGATGTTGCCTCCCAAAAATAGGTATTGTCACTTCTGCCTCCTGTCCCTGCCTCCTTTGAGCTCTCATCATCAGTTATATGGCACTTCACCGGTGTTCAGTGGTTCCCCAGCCCAGCTCATACATCTGAAGTTCCCAATACCTACCTGCCTGCCCAGTCCCCACTGCTCCCACCACCACCACCATCCATGGCCCCCACCTTATGTTTATGCACTCTCCTCCCAATGCAATTGGCAGAGACACTCAGCTCTCTTCTGTCACCAACTGAGTACAGAATACCAGTCTGCGCTCACATGCCTACTGTATAAACAGCTGCGTACAGTTAGTGCATGATCACAAACTGTCATCCATTTCGTAGCTGATCGAGGAGCTGAGAGGAGGGTCTGTGCTGAATGTGATGGGTTGTCAAATATATTGTAAGCCTGGGGGCCAGGGGGTAGTGGAAGCAGTAAGAACTAATTGAGTTATGATGGGGGAGGCTTTGGATGTACAGGGAACAATGGGGACCACTGGACAGCAAGGATAGTAACCACCTACTGTACCTGTGGGGTGACCATAGGATGGGGTAGGATTGGACAGCAGGTAAATTATGAACTTTTACTGGTGGGATAATTAAGGGCTGGGGGCCACCGGACACTGGGGAAATTAATAATCTACACTAGTATGGTGACTGGGGTAGGGGTGACCACTGGACACAATGGAAGTGGGTACACAAACAGGAGATGGTGCAACAACAATTTATTACATTAACTAGGACCCGGCTGCTGTTCCCACTACTTTGTGCAATGTCTATTGGAATCAGGAACAAGGAAGCCAGGAAAATGTCAACATCACAGGGTCGGCACAGCAACCTCATCTGCCCACCTCATATTGTAGCTCACTCCCTGGCTTGTCTTTCTGGGATGCAAAATAATTAAGGGTTATTCCTGGGAGAGGAGAACCACATTCCCCACCATGATTCCCAAATCACCAGCCCTAAAGTTGTAGCTCTGCCAAAGCTGAGTCAGCTGTAGTGCAACTTTTACTTTTAATCCATACTGGTCCCTACCCTGCAACTTTATCTAGTGACCTCTGGGATTGTCTTTCCTTTTGCTGTACCTGCTGCTGCCTGTTGCTGCTTCTAACAATTGGGAACAAATGGCCCTCACAGATAGAACACCATCTAGAGTGATACAAGGAACAGGGCACCATTAAAAAAAAAAATAGCCAGACCAGATGACACATTTAACAGGGAAGGAGCCGAGAGTCACTGGGGGCAGCGTTATTTTCTGAGCTGTACAGACAGGCAGTGAAAGGGGGACATATAGCAAACAATGACCTGACCAAGGAAAGGGGTTGGGTGAACCCAAACAAGTGCCTGTGGGAGGAAGGATGCCCCTCAGGGTCCCTGTGTAGCTAGGTAGCTAGGTAAATCCAGATTCAGCCAGGTTTTCCCCTTATTTATTGCATCTCCTAGTGTAGCTATTATAGAATGTGGATGTTAAAGGGCCACTTCCGGGTATTGGCTGAGGGCAGTCTACCTAATCTATATGCTAGGGATCCCTTGCTAACTGTCCCTCCCTGGCTAAGGGGGCTATTGTCAACAACCAAAAGTCTGTGGGGCTCATTTCACTTCTGTGTGTATCCAGTTTGGTGCATGTAGCTTAAATCACACAAGATGCCAAATCTAAAAGTGTCAGAGTACTCAAACAATTGCTACTGCACAGACTTTAGCACATGTGCTTTCATGAATTCGTAAAGAAATGGTGCTAAGTCATGGATTAGCTGATCCATGATGTACCATCTGCGGGTGCACATTGCTGCTGGCAATAAGCTGCTATGGGAGCATTTATGGTAGTGCAGGCATGTATTTGTTTTTCTGTGTGGTTTTAAATGATGTAGTCAACTGCCTCTAATATTTATGTATGTACATACAATATTTTGCAAACCGCGATGTTATGCACCTCATTTCCACAATAAAGAATAAAATTAAACAGCAAAGGTAAGCTTTTCTTTATGAATTCATGAAAGCAGCGTGCTTAGGACTGTGCAGTAGCAATTGTTTGAGAACTTTGATACTCTTACAGTAGGTTTGGCTTCTTAAGGGGGCTATGGATCAGTTATACACTTAACAGGTTACTAGCCCTTGGCTAGACATTGGCAGCTATACTGCTAGGGTGGCTGACTAGCTGTCACACTCTTCCCTTTCTTTTGGCTGGAGCCACTACTCTAGTGTGCTTAAATTAACAAAATTTGCAGTTCAGTACTTCTGCCCTGGATTCGCTACTGGTGGCCATCTGGCTACTAACCACCCCTTTCCAGTCTGGGGCACTATCTCTTTTACAGTTAGGGCTTGCTTTGCACCAACTGGCCCACCTGTTACTTATTTATAACTAAATGAAACATTTGGGCTACCTAACCCTAGTTCAGTAGCCCACCTTGGCTAACTTATCTGAAAATGGGGCCTTTCTCTGCCCTTTTCCTTCACTGGAGCCTTTACTTTTGAATACAGGGCCTGCTTACCCTTTGATTCTGCCTGCAGGAGCCATCTACTTTACATAGACCCACCCCTGCAAATATTGCCTTCGGGTGGTCCTTTTCTCTGGGGCCTTGCCCTAGCCCCACAAACAGCTGTGGCCATCCCTTGCTGCACTGTCCAGTGCAATTAAACACATGTTTTTCTTTTAAGTAATTAGTTCTGGCAGACATCATTCTTTCCAATGGTGCTGACTCACTGCCCCAGCCAGGGGAGAAGCTAAAGAGAGGAGGGTTGGTAGAGGTGGTGGGATTTGGCTGTAGCCAGGTGATGGGCAGTCTTCTTTCTGGGCCTTACTGGCTGGTTGCTCCACTCTGACACTCCGATGGTCTGACATGCCACTGCTGAGGGACTGGAAACATTTTCTTTTTAACTAAATAAAATAACAAATAGGGCTAAACAGAGCCTGCACCAAGGCCAGCCAACAGCTAGTTCTTCTGCTCACTGCCTTGATCACTGACAGTACAAGTCACCATACCAACAGAACAGGGACTGGATGTCTTCACATGACTGGCCAGGATGCAGTGAGGACCCCCCCCCGCAAGCCTGTGGTAAGTCCCACTGCTGTCACTGGTTGGTTGATCACTGTCTCCTCTTCTGCTGCTGCTACTGGTTCTCTCCTCAATCTGCACTCTTTTCAAAAACTAATGGCTGCTACTGGCCACACACTCCAGAGCCCTCCCTGTGTTCGGGATGCCAAATCCCTAGTAACCAGTGCAGCAACCAGCTGCCCAGTGTGAGCTGGACCTTTAGCTGGCACAGGTTCATGCTAACTTGCTAACCAAGCTGAGCAAATAAAAAAAAAAAATTTTAAACTGCAAGCTGCAGTTTATTTTTATGGGGCTCCTGCCAGCCAGTTTGCTTACTCCTTGCTTGCTCCTGAATTATTAGGGGCACCTGGGCACATTACTGGGGATACTGGAGTTTTCTAGGGGCCCCACCTTTGGGATATTACATTCTATGTCCCAATGATAATTATTATTTGGGGAAGGGCAGGATGTGTTCATCCCCAACATGTGCTCCTCATCTTCAATAGTGGGGCAAGATTCTTTCAGATAGGAGAAATGAGATGCTGTATTTCACAGAAGCAAGGATTTGTCCTTAATTAGCTGATTTGTTTCCTGGAATTTATAGGGTGTGGAGTTTCTGAGGCTTTAATTCTTCCTCTTGTTTGCTGACCCCCTTTTCTAACTAATTTGGCTTCAATTGGAGGATGCCCTTTTAATTTCTTAGGCTCAGGCCGTTTCCCTTTTAATTGCAACTCCTCCTCCTGGGTGAAAGTTCACACCTCTCTTTCAGTTATGGGAGAGAACAGCCATTTTCAAATTAAGCTAGGAGCTGTGAAGATTTCTTGCAGAGTGCAGTATTTTACTCAGGAATTCAACAAGTTCATTGCTTCTTCTGGATCAGAAAAGTGTTTGTCCTGCCATTTTTAGGGAAAAGAAATGTAATCTTGTTGCTGTAAATTTTGACTAACTAGAGTAAACAGTTTCCTTTTGTAAGGCAGTTCTGATGAAAAGTCTTGGAAAATTAGTATTCTGTTCCCTTGCCTTTTAAGATCTCTGTTATCTCTGGCTACTTTTAAAATTAGCTTTTTTGTGTGAAGTTTAGGAAATATGCAATTATATAGGTCTTAGCTTTTCCTGTTGTTTTAGTGCTGGGACAAGGGAGATGTGAGCTCTTTCAATGATTATTTGCTGTTCAGGATTAATGTTTTAAAAGTTTGGGAAGAAAGTTTTGTAAAAAGAGCTTTTGTCCCCTTTGTCATCCCCAAGTATTCCATAATCTCAGGTTACTCTTCCAACATAAGTTTTTTAAATCAACTTTTTCTATTAAGTAGCTAAGGGGAAGTGGTTTGATAGCCTTGCACTTGCATTTTCTAACTACAGCAATCTAAAAATGTAATTGGGGTCTAAATTTCTAACAACTTTAAGCAGACGGTTACTTTGACTTGCAAGTTCAATACCCACCACCGCTGTCCACAGTACTGTGCAGATGCGGTCATCGACTTAAACTGCATTCACAAGCTAACCCCACAAAAATCAACAAACAGACACAAAGACAGGGCTCAAAATGTATTATTTTTTTTATGGAGCACCATAAAAGCTCTTATTCCCACACAATAACAGCATTCTCATCACGAATGATACTAGAACCAACAGAAAGGATGTAAATTTAGCCAGTCATAAATACCATGCAGCCATGGTCACCTGTTCCAAATTCAACCCCCACACATCAGAGGGTATTTAAAATTAAATTCAGTATGCTTGCACCAAAACATTTTGAAAACAACACTGGTGAGTGGGGGGAATTACATAGGGTATTCAACATTTTAAGTACTATACTGAACAGGCCTGGGACAAGGAACGAAAGCAAGGTCTCCAGTCACTAGCAGTATTTCTGCACCTGATCAGTCCAAAATGATTACAAAATGAAACTTTACTTTTACAACAGTACTATTATTTTTTATTTTACAAACTGGAAATGCCACATTGTGATTTCTAAATACTTTCAATTAGTCAGTTTGAATACTTCTAGTTGGGTGTTGCCAGGACAAAAGCCAGAACAAGTTTCAGACGCTCAGTTACATTTCTACAGAATCTTTGGCTTTAAACCTGATATCCGAGGTGGGGTTGGACACTTAATAATTCTTGCCTCAGCAATTTTAATCTCAGCAGTTCCAATTTCAACATCAGTGTAAATTTGACAAAAACCTACCGAACTAGACAGTTGCAAACTTCGGTCTCAATCACTGGCGCATCCCACTCCACTTAAAGGTAACCTGCCAACAAGAGCAAACCTCAATTACAGTGCTGGGTCCTAGAAATGCTCAGAAACCATGTTACATCCCTGCTGCTTCCCAGCAGGGCCAGTCTTCTCCCTGACGGTCTTCCTCCTGTTGTGGGCCTAGAGACCCTACCCACAGCCTTTGGGGCAGGTTTTCCCCGCACCTGCAAGGTGGCAAGCTAACTCCTCTGACCTTTGGCTCCTGCAGCTGATCCAGACAGGACACACACTGGAATTCATGGAGATACCGCTTTCTTTCCCCTCCCAGCGTCTCTCACTATGGACCAGGCATTGGTCCCCCGGACCAAGATTGATGCCTTGCTTTCAAAAAAGGCCATCGAACTAGTTCCCCTTCTTCAGAAGAGTGCGGGATTGTACTCCCACTTTTTCCTGGTTCCCAAATGGACAGAGGATTTATGCCCCTATTTGGATTTGAGGTGTCTCAACCTCTACATCGCTTACCAAAAGTTCTGCATGGTATCTCTTCCAACACTTCTCCCTTTGCTGAACACGGGAGATTGTCTCTGCTCTCTGGATATGAAGGATGCATATCTCCATATCATGATGCACCCAGCTCACAGACGCTTTCTCAGTTTCATGTTTCAGGGTCATCATAACCAGTTCAGGGCCTCCCTTTGAACTTTCCTCAGCCTCGAGGGTATTTACAAAATGCCTAGCAGCGGTTGCAGGAAGGCCTCTGTGTCTTCCCTACCTGGACAACTGGCTCCTGAAAGCCGCCCTCCAGCCAACAGCTAGCTTTCACACTTCTCGGACCCTACAGTTTTTCGCCAAGTGGGAATGGTGGTAAACTATCTGGAATCCAAGATGGACCCTGCACAATGCCTCCAGTATATCAGAGCCATGCTAGACACCTCCGTGGGAAGGTGTATTTGCCCATAGCTTGGGCAGACACCCTGATTGCTTTGGCATGCAGTTTAGAGTCTGGCAGATTACTCTCCGCACAAGACTACCTCAGTCTCTTGGGACATTTGGTTGCCACAATACCCACAGTCCCCAATGCCAGATTAAATATGAGGGTCCTTCAGTAGTTCCTCAGAGTCCAACAGGACCAAAAAAATGGATGATTTTGATGCCCCAGTCCTGATGTCTTCCCCCACTCTTTGAGCTCTACAAAGGTGGAAGTCCAGAGACAATCTAATGCGAGGCATGCCATTCCAATCTTCTGTCCCGAGTCTCATTCTGACTACAGATGCCTCCTTGACAGGGTGGGGTGCTCATCTCCTACATGTTAGATCACAAGGATCTTGGATGTCAGTGGAGGCCCGCCTCCACATCAATGTCTTGGAGCTGAGGGCAGTTCTGTATGCCTTACAGGCATTCGAGATTCACCTCCCCCCAGGTTGCCTACGAGGGCAATCAGACAATTCTACTGTAGTTCACTACCTGAACAAACAGGGAGGAACCCATTCATATAGTACCTTTTTTGCAGAGAATCAATGAGGGTGTGATATTGGGTGATCCAGAGGAATATTCATCTTTTGGCAGTACACATCCCAGGGGTGTCAAACACCCTGGCAGATGCCATGAGCAGGTCCACTGCCCAGGCAGATGAGTGAGAAATCTTGTCTGATGTTCTAAACGATGTCTTCCACTTATGGGGCCGACCGGAGTTGGACCTATTTGCCTCTCCACAGAATGCAAAACTGATGCTTTACTGCTCCCTAGTGCAAGGTCCTGGAACTGTGTGGTGGGACACATTATCTCTTTCCTGGACAGGAAGATTTCTTTATGCCTGCCCACCCTTTCCAATTGTTCAGAGAGTATGACTGAAACTGGTCCAGGACAGGGCATTTATAATTATCATAGCACCATTCTGGCCAAGACAAATTTGGTTCCCTACTTCTACAGCTCTTGGAACCAGAGTCAATACCTCTGCCAGTTTGCTGGGCTTTACTGTCCCAGGTGCAAAGCTCCTGTTACACCCAGACCTCGCCCCTCCACCTACATGCCTGGCTCCTGCGGACGTAGTCTTCTAACACTTCAGGGTGTCCCCAAAGGTTGTGGAAGTTCTCTGGGCTACTTGGAAGCCATCTACTCAGTCTTCCTATTCCTTGAAGTGAAAACACTTGTCTTCCCTGGAGTTAGATCCTTATGGATGTCCCCCTCGATGCATCTTAGATTATTTGATCTCCTTATCAGAGGGCAGACTGAAATATTCTTCTGTGAAAGTTCACTTTTCAGCCATTGCCACATTTCATTTACCTGTGAACAACATACCTTCGTCCAAGTTACTTTTGATTCAAACCTTTTTAAAAGGTATTCTGCACCTACAGCCCCCTATCAGGGATCCAGTCCCTCTCTGGGATTTGAATTTTGTGCTTGAAAAATTGTCTACGAGTCTGTTTGAGCCCACTGAAACCAGCGATCTCCTTTATCTTTCATGGAAAACTATATTTTTAGTTGCCATTTCATCTGGCAGACATGACTCAGAGTTGCACGACACTAATGTGCAAACCGCCATACATACAATTTCATAATGACTGGTGTCTTTACGCACTAACCCGCATTCTTGCCAAAAGTTGTTTCTGAATTTACTTCAGATCAGACCTAATTGCCAGTATACTTTGCAAAACCTCAGAATCCAGGGGAAGCCCTGCTTTATACTCTCAATGTGCATAGAACATTGAGCATTTACCTTCTCTGCACTTACAGTTGCGAAAGACTGAGCAACTTTTTGTTTCTTTCACCCTTGGAAACCAGGGTGTTCATGTTTCAAAGCAGTGCTTGTCTACATGGTTGGCCAACTGCATTACATTTATTTATGCAAAATACGAAACACCTGTCATAGGAGTTGTGAAACCACATTGTACCAGAGGCATGGCTGCCTCTACAGCGTGTTTCCTGTGCATTTCTGTCTTGGATATCTGTGAAGCCACCACATGGTCTACTGTACATACCATCACCAAGCATTAAAGTCTATATATCGCTTCTAAGAGGCACATGTTTTTTGTACGGGCCATCCTACAAGGACTACTGTCATAAGCCTTCATGATTCACTTCCTCCTTCCGATGGGTATAATAACTGCTTGGGAATCTTACCACACGTTATGACTTGCTGCAAGAGATTGCCTCAAAGAAGATAGTAAGGTTGCATAAGAACTTACCATAAGAGTAGATCTTCAAGAGCATCTCTTGCAGCAGGTCATGCAGCCCCACCCTCCTTCCCCCTTGCTGTTGCTTCAGAAGGATTCCTTGCTCCTGTCTTTTAAGACTCCACAAGCTGCTGCCTTGATTTCCCTCCTTGATTCTCATCAGAGGCCTGAGATACATTTATACATTCAATCACCAGGATGGAAAAGAACTGAGGAGTAGCTGGGACCTCATCCTGTTATATCTGCCAAGTGAACTGCATGTGGTGGTGCTAGGGGGAGGTCCCAGGGTTGAAGGCTGAGAAAAGTAATCAGGAGGAAATTATGCCTGCAGCTGAATCCCACAAGTTATGACCTGCTGCAAGAGATACTCTTGAAGATCTGCTCTTACGGTAAGTTCTTTTGCAACTGTACTAAACTCATATCAGATGACCTAAAGGTGACCAAGCAATGGAAAGGCTGTGGGAAAGCCAATAGGATGATGGGGTGCATTGGGAGAGGTATCACCAGCAGAAAGAGGGAGGTGGTTATGCCCTGTACAGATCGCTGGTCAGACCTCAGCTGGAGTACTGTGTTCAGTTCTGGAGACCACATCTCTGGAAGGACATAGACAGACTGGAGGCAGTTCAGAGGAGGACTACAAATAATGGTTCAGAGCCTGCATGAAAACCCGATGAGGAGAGGCTGGGGAACTCAATATTCATTTCCTGGAAGACAGGAGAGAGAGGGGGGATATGATAGAAACATTGAAGTATTTCAGGTATAAACAAGGTACAAGAGGGCAGCACCTTTTAAAAAAGATGTGCAAGAACAAGGGGTCATGGAATGAAGATAGAGGGGGTTGGTTCAGGGGCAACATGAAGAAGTACTTTTTCATAGAAAGAGTGGAGGATGCTTGGAATGACCTCCAAAAGGAGATGGTTGGGGCAAAAACAGTTAGGGAATGCAAGAATACATGAGATTAGGCATAAGGGTACCCTAGGAACAGGAAAAAAGGGTCGATCTTTAGATCAATTAAAATCAGTGGTTCAAAATAGGTAGTCGAAATGGGCAAACTAGATGGGCCAAGTGGTCCTTACCTGCCAAATTTCTATGTTTTTATGGATGCAACAGAAGCTAGGTCAAGGAGACGAGGACCAAGGAGGAGAAGGGAGGGATGAGGTCAGCCAAAAGAACATTTTAAAAAAAAAGTTTTATTTTGAGATCACCATGAGGGCAGAATAGTGAAAGGCCAGTGGGTGCCAAGCCACAGCCAGGCAGACTGAGGTGGGAGGAAGGACAGGGTGGAGCAGGGAGGGTGTATAGCAGAATTTTTGCTTCACTGGAAGCCTGAGCGATGAGCCAGTGACCACATTACTTAGTGAGCTGAGCCAACAGTCACACACCCACAGAGTACTAGAGTGGCTAGGTAACCCAATTTGCCGTCCCAGGCCACAGCTAGTGAGTTAGTGTGGTGTTGGTGGTGGTGTGGGCAAGCTGATGGACTGGAACAGATAGAATAGCAGCCGCACTGGAAGCAAGTGCAGATCATTACAGTAGGTGGGGAGTGCTGCATAAAAAGGTGATTTTTTTAATGCCCTGTCCCTCCCTCCATCTCTTCCTGCCTGCTATAATTATTGGGCCGTCTGATGTTTACTAGGATGATTAAGTGGTCAACAGGACTCAGGTGTGCATGTGTGTGTCTGTGTCCACTCTTCTTTTTAACATTATGCTGGTATTTATTCCATTAGATGCTGCATGTTCACTGTGTATACACTATACCTCCTGACTGTAGTCAATGTGTTGGATACTGGCTACTACAATTTTCACCAAATATCAGGAGTGCCAGTGCTTCCACTGATTGTAGAGCTCCTTCCACCACTGACAGCCAATACTGTATGTGCTGCTGTTGCCAAACTTGCCAGAGTAGTTCCTTATCCTGCCTCCTCCCTATGATGTTGTCATATTAAATAATGAGCAGACAGTCTTTCTGTAGTTTCAGACAGATTTTAATGGAAAAATTACTAAGGCTAATTTTTTTAGCTCCTCCTGCTCTTGGCCAGCCTCCTTCAGGGCTGCCTATGCTCCTCACTTGCAACCCTGCCCTGGTACAGCCATTGCCACCCCACATCGGAGCCCCCAGGTAGCCTGGCATAACCCTTTGCTGGATGGGTCCTCCTTCCAAGGGGAAGACACCAGTGGGGAGGCCAGCACACCCTTGTTGGCCTGAGTACTGCTGAGGAGGTCTTTAGGATGCCCAGGATCCCATGGCAGTGGGAGCCGATGACCGTCATCCAGTCGATCACGAAGCTCTATTCTCGTTTCTCCCTGGAGGTGTGGTGTGCCACTAACGTCAGGCATATGCTGACATTCACCACACACCACTTGGTTAGTGGGACCCACTGCATTGCTGTCCCTCCGGCCTCTACCAGGAGTCAGCAAGTACCAGGTCAGCCCCTCCCCCCGAGAGAAGGCGAGCAGTCATCGGATGTTCAAGCCTTCTCTCCCTGGCCTACCCTCCAGCATCCTGGGTCCATTCCTGAATCTGGGTCGCCAGCATCACAAACAGAAATCCAACCCCTGCGCTGACAGGCTGGCAGCTAAGGCTAAGTTTAATGCATTAAATAAGGTGGTTTGACTTAACTGGCTGCCTTGCCTAGGTGAACCCCAGTGCATGGCTGCTTCTTCCAGCACTGCTTGCTTTGGGAGGGGGGGCTGAGTGTAAAGGCAGAAGGCAAGTTTAAACAAGAAGCTCTGCTATGGATTGTGGAAGTTGCTGACTGTTCTGGCTGCAGCGTCCATTAACTAGGGAAACTGATGGGTGGTGGGCAATTGCTGCGGGTGTGTCTGGTTGCCATTTTCTGTACAGCCATGCTGCAGGGTACAGACATGTTGTTCAGTGTGCAGGCTACAGCATGCCCATTTCATACTAATATATCCCCTAAAGGGTCCCCAGCCACCCACTGGACTCTCCCACTAAGCCTCCAGCAGTACCTGAACTTTATTTTTGTCTGCGGCCCCACTCTAGGGCACTCTGTTTAATATACGCTCTGCACAAATACTGTAAGGTGCTTTTTTTGTTACCTCCATCAACAGGATGATGTCTGAATTCTTAAGTTTTCTTTTTAATTTTGAACCCTTTGAGAGCTGAATCACACTAAAGCCTGGTGTGTAGAGAGTGGCATTTCAACTGAGTATATGGGCCATTCTCTGCTATTTGGAGGCCATGTAATGTCCACAATTCAGCATTTAATTTTTAAGTCTATATTAAGTATTTGTAAAGACTGAATGCATTTTCTGGTGATGACTTAACTGAATAAATATTTATTATAAAACCAAAGAGATGTGTTGAGTGGTTTTTCTCTAATAATAAAAACTTAAAAAAAAAAACTGAAATCCTGCGCAGGTGCACTTGCAGTCAGAGGAAAGATCTCGCACGTGTGGGCGAGAATGTGCCACTAGTGGGTATGCGCGGGATTTCAACACCAGACTTCAGTAGGAATTTGCAGCTAATCCAGCACTCGTTTTATTGTCGTACATACCAGCAGCTCTTTAATTTTATCAGTTGCGCTGTATTACATGTCTGCTGTGATGTGTTTGCTAAAAAATGCACCTCAGCACAGAGTGCACACTAGACGTGCGTTCCCGGAGCATTCTCGGCATGGCATCTGCTTCCGGGGAATGAAGCCTTTCACTGAGACAAATATGAAGAAAGAAATGTAAAACGTTAGAAATCAGGTAAACTGATCACTTTTACTTTGATGCATGGCCATTCCAGAGCATACTTAATGCTCGTTTGTGTCCACAGGTCAGCATTTGTGAACTGACAGTAAACCGAGGGGCAAGCTGACCATGCCCCTTTAATGGGGCAAAAGTATCAACATTTTATTTAAGCAAATACTAAGTGCATATATCACCACCTCAGCCATGAGATGAGATGTATGCACTTACTAGTTTTGCAATGGCTAGCTAGCTTGGTGGGTGCTTGATTTGTTTTACCATGTTTACTATCTAAGGAAAGCACCCCAGTTTCAATACTGCTTGGTGCCGTTACTTTTTTTTGCTGTTGTGGATATCTGAATATAAGTTTGTAACTGTGCATAGCTGTTAAAGAATGTGCAGGCTATAAGAAAATGTATGTTGTCCAACTGGGAGGCAGTTGGTTGAAGAAGACATGGATATAGAAACATAGAAACAGAATTTGATGGCAGATAAGGACTGCTTGGCCCACTCAGTCTGCCCATTTTCCTACCTAATGGATAAGCTGCAGATTCTAGTTAACCAACAGCCTACTTCTTCCTACCCCCACCCCCTAGAATTGCCTTATGACTGTCCCATGCATTCTTGAATTCCACCACTGTTTCTGACTCCACAACCTCCTCCGGAAGGCCGTTTCATGCATCCACAACCCTCTCTGTGAAAAATACTTCCTTACATTGCCTCTGAGCTGCCCCTCCTCTATCTTCAAATTGTGCCCCCTGGTTCTTGCACACCTCTTTTCTGAAAGATGCTACCCTCTTGGACTTTGTTGATTCCCTTGAGGTACTTGAAAGTTTCTATCATGTCCCCCCTCTCCCTCCTTTCCTCAAGACTATACATATTAAGCTCTTTAAGTCTCTCTTCATATGTCTTCTGGTGCAGATCCTGCACCATTTTAGTTGCCCTCCTCTGGACTGCCGCCATCCTGTCTGTCTTTGGGGGGACTGGGTCTCCAGAACTGCACGCAGTACTCCAGAAGGGGTCTCACCAGCTGTCTGTACAGTAGGATAACAACTTCCTGTTTTCTACTGATGATGCCTCTCCCTATGCATCCCAGTATCCACCCAGCCCTCCTTATTGCCCTCTCACATTGCTGGCCCGCCTTTAGGTTATCTGATATGACTACCCCAGGTCCCTTTCCATTTTTGTTGTCAGTATCTCACCCTCCATTGTGTACTCTTCCCTTGGTTTTGTTTCCCAGGTGCATTACCTTGCACTTCTTAGCATTGAATCTAAGCTGCCATACATTTGACCATTCCTCCAACTATGCCAAGTCCCTTCCCATCCTTTCCACTCCACCTTGTGTATCAACTCTGTTGCAGATCTTTGTGTTATCTCCAAAGATACATACTTTTCCTTCCAGTCCCTCTGCAATGTTGCTTATAAAGACATTGAAGAGGACCAGTCTAAGTACTGAATCCTGCTGTACCCCACTAGTTACCCCCCTTTCTTCAGAGTGGACTCCATTTACTATTACCCTCTTTGTCCTGTTCTCAAGACAATTCTTTACCCAGGTGACCATCTTGGGACCCACTCCCAGGCTGGCTAACTTGTATATTAATCTTTTTTGTGGGACTGTGTCAAATGCCTTGCTAAAGTCTAGGTAGGCCATGTCCACAGCCCCTCCTGATCTACTACTTTGGTCACCCAGTCAAAGAAATCTATTAGATTGGTCTGACATGACCTTTCTGCTATAAATCCATGTTGCCTTGGGTCCTGTGCCACTCTGGCCTCTAGGTACTCAACAATTCTTTCCTTCAGAAGTGATTCCATCATTTTCCCTATCACTGAGGTTAAACTAACAGGTCTGTAGTTTCCTGCTTCTGCCCCGCCCAATAGCCCCATATTTATGTACAAGAAAGGTTCTTTATTAACAAGTTCAGGGCAGGCAGCACAGCAAGTAATACTAATGTACCTGCACCTAATTTCATCAACAAATAAGTTCTCTAAGGTGCAAGGAGGTACCTTGCTTTGTCTGTCTGGTGTACTGGCTAACGTACTGTATGTTTGTCAGGTGTTTACTGTGTTTGTCAGCTGTTCACTGGATATGTTACAACACAGCACGGTACCTCCTTGCACCATAGAGAATTTATTGACTAGTGGAAAAGGTGCCGATACATTGGTATTACTTGCTGTGCTGACTGAACTTCTTAATGAAGAACCTGTCTTTCAAATAAGTATGGGGTTTTCCCTCTCCCACAGGCCCACTAGCCAAAATGCTGGTAGATTTTGTATCTTGCTAGTAAGAATTTTTTTTGACTAGCCTTGTGGGCTTGTACTGGAAGGTAACATTTCAATACATAAAACAGAGGCCAGTGGAAAGGTCTGTGGGGCTAGTAGATATTCCCAGTCACTGGCCCTGCTGGCAAGTGGCTGCTGTCCTGTTTGTCTTGTACAAACTACCCTCAAGGCTGTGGGCATTGTTTGTAACCTAAAGGTTATGTGGTTACCATTTGTATTTGTTGCATTACAATGATCTATCTTGTTTTAGCATAAAACCAGTACAGAGCAGGTGCACACTGTCAGGTAACCAGTCACCTTCAAACATATATAGTCGCTGACCTGCTCCACTGTAGAGAGGTATTAGAAACTGCATGTGCTTCCCTCCTGAAAAAGTCATAGCACCCAAATTTGTACCCCAGAAGAAAAGACTGCCTGAACCTGCTGACACGTGCATGCCCCCAAGCAAGCACCCCATGCTCATTTTGCGACATCAGCCAATGAATCATGAGTGTACACTCAATTGACCTGTATAGGTACAATGTTTTATAGCATTTAGTACTATTTACTGCTGCAATGTAGAAAAATCAGACTGACCCCTCCGGTAACTGACTGATCCAGCTGCCGCTTTGAATTTTCTAAATTACAGCTATAGGACAATCATGCCATACAGGTCCAGTCACACTCTGCATTCATTTGTTGATGTCACAGAATGAGCAAGGGGGTGCCTGCCTGGTGACAAGTCAGACATGGCTGTTTTTTCTGGGGGTACACATTGTAATTCAGTATTGTAACCAAAGGCCAGTCTGTTAATCTACCAACTGTCTGCTGTTGGTGGTGTGGCTAGTGGTGTGTGAAAGAACCTCTGTGGGACTGGCTACCTTGATGTAGTACAGAGGCTTGCCACAATGCAATAATGTAACCAAAGGCCAGTCTGTTTGTCTGACAACTGTTGGTGGTGTGGCAACTGGTGTGTGTGAATGGACCTCTGTGGGACTGGCTACCTTGGTGTGGTACAGAGACTTGTCACAGTGCAATATTGTATGCAATTGTTGAGGCTGTGTGTGGGTGGTGATGTGAGATATGCCTGCCACCACACATTCAATCACTTCAATACCAGTCTAGCACTGCTTATAAAGCACTTTGGGATACACTTGTGTGAAAAGACCTATATGAATGCAGATTCTTCTTGTAACCAAAGTGGTGGTATGGCTAGTGGTGTGCTGTGCTGGTATACAACACAGAGAAAATGACGCTTGTGTCGGGTGAGAACACTAACATGGCATGAACAGTGGGGAAAGGGGAAGTTAGCCTGAACAATTGGGGGAGTAGCAATGAGTCTACTTGGTGTGCAGATCTGAAATTGCTGGCTACACCCCACTGCCCAATCCCCCTGTCAGCATGCCCTCTCCCCAGTTAATTTTCTGACGGGGGAGCCCAATTCCCATTGGCATCATCCCCCCAAACACAGACACGCTTGCCAATGGGGTGCCCAGTCCCCCTGTTGGCATGTTTAACCTCCCTGAGATTGTGTGGCACACTGGGGGCCCACCCCAGTGTGCCTCCATGTTACCCCACCCCCATTGTGGCCACACTGGGAGACCACCCCAATCTGGCTAACATTATTCCACAAATTGTTCCTTACTCCTGAAAAACAAGAAATGGTCCATGGTGTTTTTTAACCTGAAAAATGAAACGGTCCCTGCACCTACCCTCTGCACAGATCACCTCCACTCACCCCATACTTACCTCCGAGTCTGGCACTACACTCTTCGGTGAAGCAGGAACACGCCTCACTCTTCAAAGCTGACGCTGAATTGAAGAAATGCCGTAAGCTTTACAATCGCATAAATGGGAATAACTTGGGTAGATAGCGTGGCCATTTTTGTGACTTTTGGCACCAAATTTTCATCATGAGGGTTCTTGGGACCCCACCTCATAAACTCAGTCACTGTCATGTTGTTATTCATTCCCAAAAGGTGATTTCATGGTCAATGTGCAGAATCACCTTCCGGGACCAGTTAACAAAATGACAGTGGCACTGCTCATGAGGTGGGCTCCCAAAAAGCCTATGTTGCAAATTTGGTGAAAAAATTCCAAAAAATTACTGTTACCAGCGTGTGTTTCAGTTCCCAAGCATACTCATAACTTCGAGAATTTTTAATATTTTCACTCCAGATTTTCAACATTGTCATTTTTGCACATCTCCTTATGAACAGTACAGCTGTCATTTTTCACATCCTGCCCAAAATATGTTTTCGCACCTATGGCCCCAAATGGCACAGTTGTTGTACAAAATCACCTCTCAGCTAACATACTGATAGTGTCACTGTTCATGTGGTAGGGTCACAAAAGCCCATGTTAAAAACCTGGGTGAAAATACTAAGAAATGCCCAGGGCATTAGGCTTTCCAGCCATAATGCCCTTTCCTGCAGGGATTAACAGGCATCAGGGTGTGACTTGGAGATTGTCAACAGTAATGCTCATGCCATTCCACCCCCACCCCACCCTGCAGTCAGTGACAGGCATCAAGATGTGCCTTGGACTCTTCAACTCCAAAGTTCACCCCATTCTCCCATACTGCACCCATTTCAGTGTATTTTCACGGAGTGGGTGAGTGTAAAGTCTGAAAACCCCAAGGCACACCTAAACACTTGTTGTCTGCAGGGTAGAGTGAGGTGAAATGGTGTGAGAGTTATGGGCAACAACCCAAGGCACACCCCAATGACTGTCCATCTCTGCAGGGTAGGGGTGGGGTTGGCATCACTTCAACACTTCACTGCCATTCCTATTCTGCATCTGTCTTAACTCCTGCACTTCCAATGCTAATGCCAGCAAGCAAACATTTGGTATTGACAAATGCTTGTTTACTGTATGGGATACACTAGGGAGGAGAAAACACTGCCCCTTGCAAGTGTTCTCCTGGACTGGGGTGAGACAGGGGAGACTGTACAAAACATTGCAGTCACAGAAAATTTTGCTTTAGATGTAATTATTGGGAACAATCTCCAGAAGCGGATGGTGTATGCAGTTGTGCACAGCCAAGCAGCAAAGGCAAATTGTAGATCTCTGGACCCCATAGAAGCCCCTATGGAAACCATTGCAAGGATGGTCCCCCAGCCTGTATCTCCTGATATGGAGAACAGTAAAAGGGGGGTAGAAGTTCCCCAGGTAGCAGTTAACAGAACAGCTATGGAGGGTTAATCTGAGGAGGGAGGGGTGACCCATACTTAGAGGGTTTGGAATGACAGTGATCCTGAATGCCCTGATGCGAGAGCTAGGGACCCTAGTTTAGATGCTGGAGGCGATCTATCCCATGCTTTGGGAATGTGTAAGGTGATGGGTAACATAAAGTTTATTGGGACAATGGACTATTGTATTCACAGGATGTAAAGGCAGAGAGAGGGGTGATGGGCAGGCAGCTTTTCGTTCCCCATGGGTACCGTGAGCAGCTGCTCAAGATTGCACATGATATTCCCCTGTCTGGTCATCTGGGAACTGAATGCACTATGCAACGATTGACCCAGAATTTCTATTGGTTCAACTTCAACCAGCAGGAGAAGGAGTATCACAGGTCTTGTCACCAGTGCCAAGAAATAGGGAAGGCGGGTAAGAAAACCTAAGCCACCCTAATTCCTTTCCCCATAGAGGAGGAGGAGCAACTCCAGAGAATAGAAATGGATATTGTGGGGTCTTTAAATACCCCCAGCTCCTCTGGGAAGAGTTTTTTCCTGACTGTGGTGGATTATGCCACCCGGTACCCAAAGCAGTTACCCTATCCTTATTGAGGAAAGGCAAAGTGGCAGATGCCTTGCTAGGGATTTTCTCCCATGTTGGGTTTCTGCAGAAGGTCATCACCAATCAAGGGGTTCCTTCATGTCAGATCTGATGAAATGTTTGTGTAGAAGTGTGGGTAGTGCCGAGATGTACAACACCTTATCACCCGCTAAGCCAATGGGCTTGTAGAAAGGTTCAATGGTACCCTTAAATGATGCTCCAAGCATTTGCTGAACAGCATGGGAGGGACTGGAAGAAATATCTTCCCCACCTGTTGTTTGCATACAGGAAAGTGCCCCAAGACTCAACAGGGTTTCCCATTCAAGCTCTTAAATCGGTGCAGGGTATGTGGGCCCCTAGACTTGATCCAGCAGAACTGGGAAGGCAAGCATGCCAGCCAGGGAACTCCTGTAATGGATTATGTCCTTAGGTTTAGGGAAAAGCTGAAGGAGCTTATGGAAACAGCCCAGAGCAACCTGGCAGCTGCCCAACAAAAACAAAAGGTGTGGTATGACCTCAGAACCAGAGCTTGCTCACACACTGCGTCAGGAAGTCATGGTCCTAATTCCAGTCCAGAAAGATAAGCTGCAGGCCAAGTGGGCATGACTATACAAAGTAGTCAGACAGGTAAATGATGTAAACTACATTATAAAATGGGCTCAACAAATCCTGCAACCTGATTAGCTACAACATCTTCTGAGTTGTGTCTTTATCAGAAGATATTGTAGCCAACTGGCACTACCCTCCAGTCCCGAGCCCCACAGTACTATGAAATCAGTGAGCTGTGCCACCCGAAAACAGAAACACAAGCTGGCACAGCTCACAGTGAGAAACGCTTCCTCATAAGCACCGTGGCAGCAACTGAAAAACCACAGCAACACTAAAAAATCACTTCTATGCCCCCCTTCCTGCACAACCACTGCACCAAACTCCTAAAGTTAAATTTAATTCACTTTTTACTCATTCCCGGTCAGACAGTTCACAGCAGCAGCAGTCCAGCACTCCCATTCCTCAAACTGCTACCCAGTACACACGCCTCAGCGATCTTCAATCCCGATTCAAGAATTTCCTTTTTCAGGCCACAAACAAAACACCATGGTGAACAATAAAAAAAAATAATAGAAGAACTGCATTTCAATACAGTATCCTCAAAACGAAAACATCTATTTTTTTACCACGACCATTCCGGGTTCAAAAGCGCAAAGCAGGAACTCACAACATATGGCATCCGCTAAAGGACATGCTTGCTTGCTCACTCCAACTACAACCACCCGCTCTCTTACAAAAAAAACCTTGTACACTACGGAGCTTAAGAGGCACACGCTAGCTCCTTGTAAAACCACACTTACAATTTAAAAACACATGATCATCTTAATCATACGTCCTCTAAACCAGACAAACTGTACAGCAGGGCAGCTTCAGAAATACACGCTCGCTCCCTATGAAACTGCCCTTGCAGTTTTAAAATGCACACTTCAAAGCACTCTACAATTAAAACTATATCTCTGTGGTGACATAGGCAGCACAGTTGTGTGTGTGTGTGTGGGGGGTGGGGGCTCTACAAGTGACCAAGCTAAAGGCACTCTACTATACAGGGCAATACAGTACATAAACAGAGGAACTATTTTTTTCTCTTCTAAGAAAAAAAACTTTTTTCCCCTATTTTTCCTACTTTGACAGCTATTATTTCTTTCTTTTTAATTTCTACATAGAAAGCCCATTTTATAAGCGCAATAACACACTCTGAGGTGTTGGTTACATGCTGATAAGAGCACGCCCAGGTGCATAAGGCACTCGGCGCAAGCACCTCATGCCTTAGTACACCCCTGGGTGTGCTCTTATCAGCACATAACCCACACCTCATTGTGTGTTATTGCTTGCTTATAGAACTACCTGATAGGAGACATACAGAAAGAAAGTATCATGTCAACCTGATGAAGCCATATGCTAATAGGGCTGACATGGTGTTTGCAGTGTGCAGCCCTGGGGAGGGGATGGAGGAAGAAGACCCCCTTCTGGGCTTGCTGGAAGAAAGCAAGTGGGAGTCCTCTGTGGAGGCAATGTAAATGTCACCTTAGTTGACCCCAGACGAGATCCAGGAAGTAAGAGAGGTTTTAGCAGACTTTGCCCCATTGTTTAGCACCAAGCCTGGACTAAACCCCTTAGTGACACATAATGTGGAGACAGGGACGCTAGCGCCCATATGGTGAACAGCATATTGGGTGTCAGAGGCTGTCCAAAAGGACATTAGGAGGGAGGTGGAGGAAATGCTGGATTTAGGGATAATCCAGAAATCCCACAGCCCCTGGTCCTCACCCATAAATAGTCCTTGCTCCCAAGCCAGATAGTTCCACTCATTTTTGTGTGGACTATCATGGGCTCAATGCAGTCACAAAGTCAGATGCCCACCCAATGTCATGGATGGATGAACTCCTGGGCAAGTTGGGAGGGGTGACATACCTTACCACTATTGACCTGACAAAAGGATATTGGCAGGTAGAGTTAACTGCCAGAGCTAGGGAGAGGTCGGCCTTCATCACTCTGATAGGGTTATTTAAATTTAAAGTAATGCCTTTTGGAATGAAGAACGCCCCAGCCACCTTCCTAAGGTTGGTGAACCAGGTGTTAAATGATGCTGAGGAGTACGTTGTGGCATACATGGATGACATTGCCATCTTTAGTGCCAGCTGGAAGGGACACCTATTCCACCTTAGGGAAGTGCAGGGCAGGACACAGAGGGCCAGGTTCACTGTAAAAGCTGAGAAGTGCCAGGTGGCCATGGATGAGGTGGCATACCTCATACATGCTGTAGGCCGGGGACAGCTCCATCCTAACCAAGCAAAAATAGAGTCAATCAAGGCATGGCCCAGACTGGAAACACAGAAGCAGGTCTGGGGTTTTCTAGGACAGCAGGGTACTATAGGAAATTTGTACCAAACTACAGTGCCCTGGCCACTCCCCTATCTGGTCTGTTGAGGAAAAGGATGCCTAAAAAAGTTACCTGGGAACCAGCCTGTGAACAAGCTTTTACATGACTAAAGGAGGCACTGTGCAATGCTCCTGTACAGGCAAGTCCCGACTATAGTAAGCCCTTTGTAGTCCAGACTGATGCCTCAGATGTGGGTATTGTATCAGTGCTTAGTCAGACGTCCTACCAAGGAAAAGATCACCCCATAGCGTACCTCAGTAAGAATTTACTTCCCAGGGAGCAGACTTACTCTAGAGTGGAAAAAGAGTGCCTTGCCATGGTGTGGGCACTAAAAAAGTTAGAATCATACATATGGGCAGTATATTGAGGTACAAACAGATCACAACCCCTGGTTTGGCTGGCACAAATGGGTAAAAGAAATGGTAGGCTGTTAAGATGGAGCCTTGCCTTGCAAGGGTATGACATGACTCTCTCACACAGGGCAGGGGCAGCAAATGAAATGCCAACAGTTTATCATATCAGTTTGAGAGGTGAACTGAATTTGGGAACCTATCCCATGATAGAAATGGATTTCCCAAGTTCAGTCTAAGAGGGAGGAGACTAACGTGATAAACCCTCTAATAATTATATTTTAACACTGCTAACTGCTGATTTCCAGCCAGCAGTAAAATAACATTCTTTTGGATATTCCTACTCAGGTTGCAGATTACTCATAGGACTAACAGTGACCTCATGTGTGCTGTGACATCACAAGTAGGTGGAGAGATTGACTTTCAATGATGCCCAGCAACTGAGGGGATTGGACAGACTCCCTGTCTGAATTCAAAGACACACTTCATTTTCTGAGCTCCACAAGATTTCATCTCTGACTCCAAAAGAGACTTTATTTTCTGGACTCAAAGCAAGGCACTCCTGTTAAATATAGGTAACCCTCAAAACTGGAACTTAGCTGGGCTAGACATTTTAAGCTTCAGGCATTTTTGTTCTGTAAAATACCAAATTATTTTTGAACTGTAAGTACAGGTTATATGCTCTATACTGTACGTGTTTTGTATTTTATCTATTTTGTATCTTAGTAAACCTTTTCTTGGTTTTCCTTAATCCTGCTTGAGTCTTTCTGTTGCATGTGGAGGCTGAAACAGTATTGGGCAATCCTGACAACTGTTAAGGGTGTGTTGCTGTCTTCTCAAGGTTACCGAGGTCTCACACTGAGTCATAACGGTAGACTTGGAAACCTGGCTGGGTGCCCACTGGGTGAAGTATTGTAATGCATACCCCAGAGAGGGTACATATCTGAGCCTGTTAACTGGGTGTGGTAGCTTAAAAGGTTCATATTGGACCCCAGGACTTGAGTCTTGTAAATGATTCGGACCCAAAACAGACAGGAGGGTTACCATGTTTGTCTCCTGTTCACATATTGCACTTCGAGAATTGACACTGTGGAGCAGAGGGCTTGACCTGTGGGGTGAGTTTGTGACACTATATACCCAGATTCAGAAGAATTCCTGTAACCATGAGAAGGCAGATACGAGGATAGTGCTGCACTGTGCTCTTGCAAAAGGTCCAGTTGTCGTCCGAGCCAAAGATACAGACATCCTCATCCTGATTGTTTATGCTTTTGCAAAGACCTTTTGAGATTCACCATGGGTGCTCCAAATCAACCCCGATGTATTTGTAAACATTAGGGGTGGGATATTCAGAGTGCACCAGGCAGGGGCGCAAGCCTGGGTGCAGCACAATTGGGATGCACCAGGGAGTGTACTGGGTGATAGTCAAAGGTTCTGCACCATGGCTCAGCACCGTTGAATATGGCATCGTGCCCTCCCGCATTGTGCATGGTGCAGTGGCACTGTGCCAGTGCAAGTGGCAAGGGAGGAGCAGGGGGATTCGGCAGTGCAAGTGAGGTTGTGCTAGGTGCAGGAACCGCGATATTCAGCAGTGGATATGCAAATGGGGCCATAATGCATGCAAGCACAACTGGGGCCATTAACATGTCATTATGGCCCCATTTGCATTCAGGTGCGCCAATCCCTGATGACTTGCGCCTGGCACCCTGCCAGGCTGCAGCCATCGGGGACCGATGCCCCCTGCACATCGCAGCAAAGTGCCCCAATGCCCGATCACATGCCCCATATCCCTGGTGGTCCAGTGTACCACTTCCAGTGGATCCATTCACATATCGGGACTGTGTAGTACACTACGGTCTGCACGCCCATTTGCCCACGCTGTGGACCAATGGGTGTACAGCCGTACTGTACCCAGTCAGTCAGCGGGCAGTTTGGGGGTGGGGAGTGGGGTGGCAGGGCTCAGTGGGCGGGTGGGAAGGGGGTACCGCTGGACCACCAGGGATGATTTAAAATGTGTTTTTTATACCTATGCCAGTGATCGGGCTGGCAGTGGTCCACTGGAACACCAGGGATATGGGACATGTATTTAATTATACTTATGCCCGCGATCAGGCTGGCAGCGATCCACTGGACCACCAGGGATATGGGACATGTATTTAATTATACTTATGCCCGCGATCAGGCTGGAAGCGGTCCACTGGACCACCAGGGTTATCAGTTCTATTACAATGCCCGTGATCGGGCGTGGGGGGGGTGTTTCGCCATCAGACCCTGACTCCGGAGCTTGGGTGGCTACCCACAGCTGGCAGCTGCTGCATTGTGCCCTGCAATATAGCAGCACACCTGTGGGTGGCCAGCCCTTGCTCCTATTTCTTTTTGGATCAACTTTGAGCACCAGTGTGTGGCACAAGTAGGGGTTGCACCAGCATATGCACCGCACATCCCAGGCTGAATATTGGGATGTGCAGAATATGCATGGGCATGCCCCCGGCACTTGCACCGCATACATTACTGGTGCGCCCTGGCACATTGGGATCTGCCCGGAGCAACATCCCCTTTTGAATATCATGCCAGGGTGCATCAGTGGGTTGTGCATGGTGCAACACTGTTCCACCATGCGCAACCCCTTTGAATATCTCACCCAGAATGTATATGCCATCACGTTGGACATGCTGCAAGTCTCAATTTGCCAGCATACCATGCTGTCTTGATGTGATGCACTGAGTTACTTCTACAAGGTATCAAAGGAATTAGTCTTTCAACATTCACACAGGATCAAGGAAAGAATAAATCTCCTTTCAGGGTTTGAGAAAAGCACATATGCTTCACAAGACACTGAACAAAACATCAAGACCTTCATTCAACACTACGTGTACAATGGTACCGGAGGAGAGGATCTGGTAGACACATGAGTAAGGCAATACAATAACCTAAAAGTGAAGACTATGCAAATGATTCTACCAGCCCCAGCAAGTCTATGTCAGCACATAGAGAAAATCTCATGGCCTGCTATTGGCACCACTGCACAAAGCCAGAAACCCCGAACGTTCACCCTTGCTTGTCAGGATGGAAATGAGAGGATGAAATGCTGAAACCTGTGTGGTTCACTGTGCTTCAGTTACCTGACATCCTATGTCATAGAAGAAAGGGTGGAAAGTTAGCTGGCCAATGATGTGCAGCTAACGGAGATGAGGCAGGTGACAAAGGTGAGTCAACACCTCAAAGACACACACAGAAGACCAAACAAAAACCTTTGACTACAGTGCCAGTGACTGACTGTAGAGGAGATGATGACACTGAAAACAACACATTGACAGCTAATGAACAAACTTCTGCAGAAGAATATTCAAGCTGCAGGATTTAAAGTGCCAGTTCAGATCCAGAGTGGACTCCAATATAATGACTTCAAAACTGGACACTACAACCAAGGTGTACTGTTAACCCAAAATATTCATAGTGTTGGGTCAAATCATTGATAAAATGACTTAATTCTAAACAACAAATCAGCACATACAACATTTAGATTTTAAGCATTACTGTACATACTTCAAACTATTTTATCAGTAAATTGCCTCATGAATTCAGTTGTTTTATATAGTATTAATGTGTGCATTTGGTCCTGTGTCTAACAGGAAGCCTCAAAGCAATATATAAATGTCATAAATGTTCATGAATAAATGTTCAATATATATAGATGTTCATGAATCATTGACTGTCGGTATCTTGGAAACTTGGGAGTTGGAAATTATTAGCAAATTAAGTATTTACTAGCAATATGGTGGCCATATTGAATTTTGGTGGCCATTTTGGATTTTCTAAGTTGTTTCACCTGACTTGGCATGGCAATAAATGTAGGAAATGACACCTTGGAATTGTAAATCAGGCATTCCTAGACTGCACTATGGGGCATGGGGCCCACAATGTCCAAAATCTGAAATAGGCCCCCTGAGGGGCCATCCACCAATTTTCTCAGGAGTAACAAGCACATTCTGAAATGTGAGGTCTGTATACACAGGAATCTGCAGAGATACTAACCTGTGTATTGTAATTCAAAAGATTAGGCCAGTGCACCTATCTATAGAGGATAATGTATGGGCATGCATCAGTAACCGGTCTGTTAACCAGCAAGAGGGTGCCTTGGAAACCATGTAAACCTTGAGAGTAAAGGTCGAGAGGTTTATGTCCTTATCCGCAACCTACTACTCAAGGCACATTTCTCCTCCAGCTGCTCCTGCTAATCTAACAGTTTACTACAATAATGTTGAAGTCTAGTCATATTTGCAATTGTAAATCTATCCCTGTCTGTAAACTTCCTGCCATATGGTTGCCAGGAGTAAGTTTCTGTATTCTAATACTGTATTGTATATGTAAAACTCTTGTTATGTATTGGGTCTCGGCCCCCAGGTCGCATCTGGAATCGAGCATGTTGCTCAGTATGCCTTCCTGGTAAATCTCATAAATAAATAAATAAATGCCACCATGGCAACCTTAAGCTGATTATTCAAACTGGTTGCTGATGTATGGCCATACATTATATTTTATAGTGTATGGTCATGCATTTCTTGTTAAAAAAATTAAGCAGGATCCTTACTGTTGAAATTTTAGTCACTGTTACATCTGTTCTGGGTCATGCTTTCACCACTGCGGCCATTTCTGGAAGGCTGTCTAGTTGTAATGAGCATGCGCAAAGCGATCCCCATTGTCAACCTATCAATGTGACATAGCATCAATAGGTTAACAACACTGGAACGGATGGACAATGGGTTAATAGCACTAGGTAATTAGGATTTCCTAAGGTTAACAGCATTCTGCCATACATTATAGTTGTGCATAAAGTGTGTTTCACCTGCAACCATTCCAAGCATGCCACTGAGCTCCTGCCTGCTAGCAGCACCTGTGTCCCTAGTGTGGTACCTACTGTAACCCAAAATATATAAAGTGTCATTGCCCATGGCCTTTTAGAGAGAATTACAACAGGTACACCCACATTGAGGGTTTAAGGACTGCTGGGGGGGCAGATTCTGTGGGACAAGTATTAAAACTGTTTCATGACCTGCATAGAGTACTATGCAAGTGTTTTTTTTTCTGACTACAGTATATAGAGTTTATTGCTACCCAATTGCTCCCATTTTACCCTTCTGCCTCCTTGTTCTTTCCTTAGCTTCCCTTATAAGTACAGTAAATTATTTGTTGAATTGCATTTCTTGGTTTGTGGGATGTTAGCACATTACTGTCACTTGTTTGGGGTGGGCATTGTGTAAGCAGATTATGCACAATTTGTTGGAGAGTAATAGCCATATGTGTCAGCATCCAGGTGCCACACCAGGTTAACCTCATGTACTCAGTGTAGCACTACTTTAGGGAACCCATGTCAGCCCCTCACGAGGTTGTGAGAAGTGATCCTGAGGGCCCCAGGTGGCCCACTACAGATAGAAAATTCCAAACCCTGCCATAATCCAGTTTTGACTTGATGCCCCCACTTCCATTTTCAGCTTTATTGCCCAGACTTGCTGCATTTAAATAACAACCAAAAAGAAACTGCCATAATCCTGTTTGTACTGCAATGACTGTTGCTAGCTTTTGGAAGACAGAAATCTTGCTTGTAGAGCAGAAAGCAGCTAACTAAAAAAGCTACCTTTTTTCTTACTAATTTAACACTTCTATCTCAGCAGGAGTCCAAGCCTGTTGAGATTAAGCAAATGGATACTTTATTAGAGGTAGAAGGGGTCTCATTTTGGGTTAAGAAAAAAAGAAAAGAAAGAAAGTCAGTGTATGTTTCTGTGTTGGGAAGGGTACTGTATCAACTTATTTTTCTCAATCAGTAGGTGGGGAGAGAGAGGTTAATTGGGGGTGTGGCTTAGGCAATATAAAAGCAAGTGACTCCAATCACAACTTCCTGCTGCTAGCTTTTGGAAGACAGAAATCTTGCTTGTAGAGCATTAAGCAACTAATTAAAAAAGCTATGGTTTTTCTTACTAATTTAACACTTCTATCTCAGCAGGAGTCAGTGCCTGTTGAGATTAAGCAAACAGATACTTTATTAGAAGTAGAGGGGACCTCATTTAGGGTTAAAACAAGAAAAGAAAGAAAGTCAGTGTGTGTTTCTATGTTGGGAAGGGTACTGTATCAATTTATTTTGCTAAATTAGTAGGAGGGGAGAGAGAAGTTAATTGGGGGTGCAGCTTAGGCAGTATAAAAGCAGGTGACTCCAATTACAACTTCCTGCTTCTAGCTTTTGGAAGACAGAAATGTTGCTTGTAGAGCAGAAAGCAGCTAACTAAAAAAGCTACTGTTTTTCTTACTAATTGCCCTCCATCCCACCCCTCCACCCTCCCACCCTAAGCCAGTTCTACTTTTATACCCACTGGATTTGATTGACAACAAGAACTTCCTGTTTGGCAGTAGGAAGGGAAGGATCATAGAGAAGCATTAGTTTTGTTAACCCTAAAGGAAATAAGTAGCTCTTTCTCCCCCTCAGCTGCTGGTGGTCTGACTCTGAGCAAGGAAGAAGGAGGCTACTGAAGAATACAGGAAGTTGCTGTCCCAGAACAGGAAGGGTGAGAGTTGTAAGGAGAGGAGAGAGTAAGCATACAGAGAAACAGCAGAGGGGACACAAAATAAGACATGATGGGAGTGGTGCAGTGCAATGGCTGTGGAGTGACAGTGTTCTGGGAGATATTCTGGAGACTGCGATGCTGCCCTATTTTCAGGCACCTCTCTGGTCTGAGGGAGGAGGTTGCCCATCTCCAGGCTGACCTGGCTAGGATTCGTGAAACCTCCTCCCCCACCCAGGGACCACCAGGGCCACTGCCGCTACCTCAGAGGTTGCCAAGAAAGAGCAGCAGCTGGACCAAGGTGGGCTCAGGGAGAAAGAGGGTGGTGGAACAAAGGTGCATCCCTCCAGCTGTACCTCTCCACAATTCATATGCTGTTCTAGTGAGTAGTGGTTCCTCTATGGGGGCACCTGCAGTGGAGACCAAGGAGGATGCTGGGAACCTCCACAAAGGAGACCCACAGGAGGGTGGCACGGGACCGCACAGGGGAAGGAAACAGCTCCTGGTGGGGGACTCAATCATTGTGGGGTAGAAGTGGGGGAGGAAGGGGAGAGGAAGGTAAGGTGCCTGCCTGGCACCATGGCTTGGAGGGACAGGAAGCGAATCCTCAGGATCGTGGGAGCAGCTGCACGAGGGAGGGAGCTGGATGTCATTGTCCACCTAGGGACAAATGACCTGGCTAGGAATGGGATGAGAGCAGTGCAAGAGGAATTTGTAGAGTTGGGGAGGGGCCTTAGACAAGTAGTGCATACAGTAACCTTCTCAGAGGTGCTGCCTGTCTATGGCAAGGGTGATGCAAGGGTACTCCTCACCATGGAATTCAATGAATGGTTGAAAAACTGGTGTGGAGCTCAGGGTTTTGGCTTCATTGGGGATTGGAGAGCCACCTGGAGGGATGCAGGCCTATACTAACGCGGTGGTCTGCATCTGTCCAGGGGGGATCCAGGATCCTAGGTGATATGTTTAAATGCTTCATTGGCAAGCATTTAAACTAGTCAAGGGGGAGGCACTGAAAATGAGCAGGGAAATCCCAACCTCCCCCTCAAAACACGGTAATTAGTGAGGTAAACACCAAGGTAGAGAAGTCATTAGGGAGCAGGACAGAGGTAAATGCAAAAACAGGCAAAGGCAGTAAGGACAGGGATGGGGCTGAAAGGGGTAAGGCCATCAAAAATTGGAGGGTGATGAGTACCAATGCCTGTAGTCTGTGTAACAAGGTCCCTGAACTAGTGGTCTTGATGGAAGAGGAATGCCTGGATATTGTGGCAGTCACAGAAACATGGTACACAGAGAACCATGACTGGGATGTCAACATACCAGGATACACAATCTACAGGATGGACAGGGAGGGTAAAAGAGGAGGAGGAGGAGGAGGAGCTCTCTATGTAAGGGAAGAGTCAAAGCAACATAGCTAAAGAGTAAACAGGAGCAGATGAGGCACTCTAGGTCACCCTGAAGACAGAAAATAGCACCACAATCCGCATGGGGGTTGTATACAGACCCCCATCTCAGGGGGAGGGAATGGACAAGGAAATGATAGAAGGCATCCTTATAATGGCAGAAAAAGGGGGATATTGTTGATGGGGGACCTGCATATGCCAGATTTTAACTGGAGCATCTTTGCTGCAGGCACATCCAAGAGTAGGGTCATTCTTGATGCCCTACAAGGGGCATGCCTCAGACAGCTAGTATTGGAACCCACTCAGGAGGGAGCAATCTTAGACCTGGTACTCTCAAATGGGGACGGAGAAAGAATCTTGGATTTAGAAGTGGATAGCCATCTGGGAACAAGTGACCACCAAACAGTGTGGTTCACGATAAAGACAGCCGTAGAGTCAAGCCATACAAAAGCAAGCGTATTGGACTTTAGGAGGGCTGACTTTGGGAAAATGAGAGTGCCTCAGAAAAGCACTAGCAAACAGGCAAGAAGGAGGGGTGAAGGAACAATGGGGAGTAATCAAAACTGCCATCACAGAGGCAACATGCCTTTGGATGAAGCAAATCAACAAAACACAACAAAGGAAAAAACAGCTATGGTTCTCAAAAGAGGTGGCAGGGAAGGTTAAGGAGAAAATGAAAGCATTCAGGAAATATAAGGAAACACAGAAGGAGCAGGACAGAGAACTTTATCAGTTAAAGCAGAAAGAGGCAGGGAAGGCAGTCAGAATAGCAAAGGCCCAAACCAAGGAAAGGATAACCAACTCTGTTAAGAAGGGGGATAAGACCTTTTATAGGTACATTAGGGAGTGAAGAAAGACCAAGGGAGGGATACTGAAGCTTAATAAAGGGGAGGGAATGTGGGCAGAGGGTGACAGTGAAAAAGCAGGGATACTGAACAAATATTTCTGCTCAGTGTTCACAAAGGAAGAGGAGGGGGAGGTACCTAAACCAAACAAGAGAAACACTCTGGAGATGGGGGTCGATACCAGTCCATTTACAGAAGAAAGGGTTCTGAAAGAACTAGGAAAACTGAAGGTGGAAAAAGCAATGGAGCCTGATGGGATTCACCCAAGAATTCTAAAAGAACTAAGGGTACTGTAGAACTAGTGACACCGCTGACTACTCTCTTTAACAAATCATAGGAGTATGGGGTGGTACCTGAGGACTGGAGGAGGTGGATGTAATTTCTCTTCACAAAAGTGGGAGCAGGGCAGAGGCAGGAAACTACAGACCAGTTAGTTTGACCTAGGGAAAATGATGGAATCACTTCTGAAGGAAAGAATTGTTGAGTACCTAGAGGCCAGTGGGGCACAGGACCCAAGGCAGCATGGATTTACAGTGGGAAGATCATGTCAGATGAATCTAATAGATTTCTTTGACTGGGTGACCAAAGCAGTAGACCAGGGAGGGGCTGTGGACTTGGCCTACCTAGATTTTAACAAGGCATTTGATACAGTCCCACAATAAAGATTATTAAACAAGTTAGCCAGTCTTGGAGTGGGTCCCAAGGTGGTAGCCTGGATAAAAAATTGGCTGGACAACAGAATGCAAAGGGTAGTAGTAAACGTAGTCCACAGTGAAGAAAGGAGGGTTACTAGCAGGGTATCGCAGGGTTCAGTACTGGGACTGGTCCTTTTAATATCTTTATAAGTGACATTGCAGAGGAACTGGAAGGAAAAATATATCTCTTTGCAGATGACACAAAGATCTGCAACAGGGTTGATACACAGGATGGAGTGGAAAGGATGAGAAGGGACTTGGCAAGGCTGGAGGAATGGTCAAATGTATGGCAACTTAGATTCAATGCAAAGAAGTGTAAGGTAATGCACTTGGGAAACAAAAACCCAGGGGAAGAGTGCACAATGGGGGGTGAGATACTGACAACAATAAAAATGGAAAGGGACCTGGGGGTAATTATATCAGATGACCTAAAGGTGGGCAAGCAATGTGAGAAGACAGTAAGGAAGGCTGGGGAGATACTGGGATGCATAGGGAGAGGAATCAACAGTAGAAAACAGGAAGTTGTTATCTCTCTGTATAGACAGTTGATGATACACCATCTGGAGACCTCATCTCTGCAAAGACATAGACAGAGTGGAGGCTGTCCAGAGGAGGGCAACCAAAATGGTGCAGTCGCACCAGAAGACATACGAAGAGAGACTAAAGGATCTTAATATGTATACCCTTGAGGAAAGAAGGAGAGGGGGACATGATTGAAACTTTCAGGTACCACAAGGGAATCAACAAAGTCCAAGAGAATAGTATCTTTCAGAAAAAGAGATGTGCAAACCAAGGGGGACAGTTTGAAGATAGAGGAGGGATGGCTCAGATGTATGAGGAAGTATTTTTCATGGAGAGGGTTGTGGATGCATGGAACAGCCTTCCTGAGGAGGTCATGGAGTCAAGAACAGTGGGGGAATTCAAGAATGCATGGGACAGACAAAAGGCAGTCCTAGTGGGGGGTAGGAGGAAGTAGGCTGTTGATTAACTAGGATCTGCAGCTTATCCATTAGGTAGGAAAATGGGCAGACTAGGTGGGCCAAGTGGTCCATATCTGCTGTTAAATTCTATGTTTCTATGCCCCCTCCCTCCCTCCTGTTTTCAGCTTTAGCACCCAAACGTGCTCATTTAAACAAGCCTCTGTTCTGGTGTACCCCCCACCCCTTCATTTTTCAGCTTTACTGCCCAGACTCACTGCATTTAAACAACAACAAGGAAAAGCACTGATCCTGCCATAATTTGGTCTTTGTTGTGCAGTCCTTTCCCTCACTCCCATGTTCAGCATTACTTCGTGGACTGACTGCATTTAAACATCAACAGAAAAAAAAACCCTGCCATAATCTAGTCTCCGCTCTGGTGTTCCCTTCTCTCTGTTTTTCCTTATTCAGCTTTACAGGATGGACTCACTGCATTTAAACAAACAAAAAAAAAAACTGATATAATCCGGTCTCCACGCTGATGCCCCTTCCCTCACTCTTATTTTTATGTTGGCTCGCACATGTGCAGCCAACATATTGTGGTAGTAGCAGATTTGGAGGCGTGGTCACTGTTGAGCGAATGCAGGGCACGCATCAGTAGGTGCATCCCTCATTCCCCAATCAGCCTGCATGCTTATTGTGGTGATCACATCAAACGAAAGGTCTGCTGCAATGCGAACAAAAGTCATCATATGCAGCGGACCTCCCGACGTGCTTTCCCTGATGAAAAAAGAACATAACATGGCGGCACACTGCCTGCCATAATGCCGACTTAAGGGGTGCCCAATCCCCCTGTCAGCATGCCCTGCCCCAATGTATGTGCTGACGAGGGAGCCCACTCCCAATCGGCATCATGCACCCCCCATTTGTTATGTGCCGAGGAGTGCATAATCCCTCGGCTCTTGCCCCCACTTTCATTGTGTGCCGACAGGTGCCCAATCCCGTTGGCTATAGCATCCCCCAAAAAACACTTAGGTGGCATGCTGGGAGCCCAATCCAGCGTGCCAAATCACCCTGAAAAAGAAAAACCATCCCACAATGTTTTTTGTTTATTTTAACCCTGTGAAAGAAGAAAATGGTCCCTGACAGTCTCCCTGCCCCCTCCCACAACTCGCGCACACCTTTCGTGCACCCTGCCTCCCCACACCTCCCCTCACCCCATACTTACTTCCGGAGCTGGCGCAACGATCTTCGGTGGACTGGGAACACGTCTGCACTCTTCAAAGCCAACCGCGAACTGAGGAAATGCCAGTAAGCTGTATAATGGTATAAATAGGTTTTTTCAACTTTGGTGCAAATCTCTGGCCTTTTTTGGAATGTTTACACCAAATTTTTAACATGGAGTTATTGGGCCCCTCCTCATGAATACTGTCACTGTCACGGCATTATTCGGTCTTGAAAGGTGATGTCACAGTTACTGCACAGAATCACCTTTCGGGACTGAGTAATGAAATGACAGTGCCACTGTTCATATGGGGGACTCTCAAAAAGCCTATGTTGCAAATTTGGTGAAAAAAATCTAAAAAAATGGCTGTTTTGTGAGCATGCGTTGCGCTGTTTCCACACATGCTTGTAATTTCGTGAATTTGTAATATTTTCACTCCAGATTTTCAAAATTGGCATTTTTCCACACCTCCTTATGAACAATACAGCTGTCATTTTACATATCCTGGCTGAAATGTGTTTTCGCATGTTTGGTGCAGAATAGTGCGGTCGCTGTGCAAAATCCATTTTGGGACAGTTTGAGAAAATGACGGTGATGCTGTTCATGAGCAGAGGTCCTAAAATGCCTATGTTGAAAATTTGATGTCAACGTCCATAAAATGACTGCTACAACGGCATTGTGCAGCTTCCACGCACCCTTGTAACTTCGAAAATTTGCAATATTTTCATGCCAGATTTTCAACACTGCCATTTTTTCACACCTCCTTATCAACAGTACAGCTGTCATTTTCACAGCCTGCCCAAAATGTGTTTCTGCACCTGTGGCACACAATGGTGTGGTTGCTGTAGGAAATCAACTTTTGGGACAGATTTACAAAATCACAGTTGCACTGTTCATGAGAGGAGGTCCCAAATTGCCTATGTTGAAAATGTGGCTAAAAAACTCCCAAAAATAATTGGGTTATGGACGTGTGTTGTGCAGTTTCTATGCGTGCTCATGACTTCGCCAGGTTTTCAGATTTTCACTCCAGATTTTCAACGTTACCATTTTTTATGCCTCTTCATGAACAATACAGTTGTCATTTTCCACATCCTGCCCAAAATGTGTTTTCAACCCTGTGTCGCCAAATGGCATAGCCGCTGTGCAAAACCACCTTTCAGCTAACAAACTGATTGTGCCGCTTTTCATGAGGTGGGGTCACAAACAGCCTATGTTGAAAATTTGGAGTGAAATGCCAATGAAATGCCTACAACGTTAGGGTTTCCAACTGTAACACCCCACCCTGTAGAGATTGCCAGGCATCAGGGGTGTGACATGGGATCATTGGCTGTAATGCTCACGCCATTCCAACATAACCCCATCCTGCAGCCAGTGACAGGCATCGAGGTCTGCCTTCGACTGTTCAGTCCTAATGTTCACCCCATTCTCCTATACTGCACCCACCTCATTGTATTTCCTTATGGAATGGGGCAAGTATAATGCCCAAAGACCCCAAAGCACACCACAACACTTGTCAGTGTCTACAGGGTAGAATGAGGTACAATGGCACGACGTTATAGCTGATGTCCCAAAGGTATACCTCAATGCCTGTCGGTCTCTACAGGGTGGGGGTGGAGTTGGCGTCACTTCAATACTTCACTGCCATTCCTATTATGCATCACTAACTCTGGCACTACCAATGCCAAAGCCAGCGAGACAACATTTGGCAATGACAAATGCTTGTTAGCTTTACAACCCAGAATCACTGCATCTAAACAACAACAAAAAGAAAACCTGTCATAATTTGATGTCCTCTCTGATGTCCCCTCCCTCACTTTCATTTTCAGTAGGACTGTGCAGGGGCCAAATATTATTTTCTAAATACCACAAATAGTAGGGTTCCTGAATATTCTGGAACCCTTCCCAAATAGGGGGCTATTCGTATTCAGGAAAGAGTATTCAACCAGCTACTAAATAAATAAATGAAAATAACAAGTCCCACCTTCCCAGGCAAAAATCCATTAAAAGAAAAGTAACCTTTGCCCCCCCGACCCTCTATCACCAGCCACTCTCCTCCCCCAAGCACCCACGGTTTGTTATGTTTTATTTGTAAATTGTAAATAAATCCCCATCGACAACTGGCACATCCCACCCTCCTCCACCTTCTCATGAATGACAGCACTCACGCTCTTGCTCTTCTCTGTGTAATAAGACCAGCTGATCACATGATTTGGTGGTAGAGTGATCAAGGGCACAGACACTTTCATCCAATCCATGAGAAACAGCCAGCCATGGTGGAGGGCAAGTTTGAGCCTGAATTTCTTCTCATGTTATGAACTGGGTGCTGGGGGTTGAGGATTGGCGTAGGGTGGGAGGGTGGGGACATAATTAATATTTTTATTCACAAATGAGTCCCATATAATAAAAACAGATGGCAGCCAGCCATGGAGGTGGGCAGGCTGTTCCAGCCATCCACCAGAGGATTTATTTACAATTTACAAATAAAATGTAGCAAAGTGTGGTGTTTGGGGGAGGGAGGGGCACTGGGCTGTTGATAGAGTAAGGGATGGGGTTTAATTTTGTTTTACCATGTTACCTCATTTATTTCTTTAATTTTAGACAATACATGTTGTTTGTCCAAGAAATTTAAGAGTTTAAATATTATTGGTCTGTGTGGCTGGCCAGAGGTTGGTGGAGGATGCAGAGCTCGATGGGCTCTTTCAATTATGTATTCTCCTCCGTGCGGTGGTGGCCCGGCTATTTCAAAGCAGAGCTTTTGTAGAAATAGTATAGCTGTGTTCCTTCTTCTCTTTCGGAATCCTGATAACAATTAAGATGTTTTCTCCTGCTCGTCCCTCCAGGTCCTCCAATTTCTCTTCTAATTTCTTTATTCTTCGTCGCAGCGTTCACATTCTCCAGATCATTTTTATCTTGTTTCTTCTCTAGGAGGCTATTGAATTTGAGTCTCCGACTCTCCTTGTTAGGGAATCAACTGAGGTTTGGATTCTTTGAAGATCCTCCAATATGGTAGCGATCGCTGTTTGTAGCAGTTGCATGACTTCTAGGAATTTCTCCTCTGAGAGGGCTGCTGCTACTTCGGGCATTTTCGGTAGGCTAGCGGCTTGTTGTTTAGGCCGTTTCGCGGCCTTGTCCTTTTCTGGAGTAAGCGGTGGAGAGTGCCTTGGCGGCGCTTTTTTCATGTAAACATCCATTTTGAACTCGAGCTAGAGTTTCCAGAGTAGGTAGGCTCACTATCTGTACAGTAATTAAGATGATTGAGCTTACAATTATAAATATTTGCCAGAAAATCTGCGAGTGTAGAACGGAGCTCCGGGGAACTGCTGCTTCAGTTTAGGCTGCCATCACGTGACCCCCATTGCGCAGTTTCTATGCACACTCATAGCACCGTCAATTGTTAAGATTTTCACTCCAAATTTTCAACACTGCCATTTTATACACCCTATGAACAGTACAGCTGTAATTTTTTTGGTCCTTCACAAAATCTTTTTGCACCTGTGGCGCAGAATGATGCAGTCGCTGTGCAAAATCAATTTTGGGACAGATTAACAAAATTTCAGTGCCACTGTTCAAGAGGGAGGTCCCAAAAGGCCATGTTGAAAATTTGGTGAAACGCCTCAAAATGTAGATCAGCAAGGAGCGTGCCTTTACGCAGTTTCTACACACACTTGTAACTTGCCACTTTTTCATATTTTCACTCCAGATTTTCAACATTGCCATTTCTTCATACCTCCTCATGAACAGTACAGCTGTAATTTTTTACATCCTGCCCAAAATCCATTTTCACACATGTAGCGCCGAATGGCATGCTCGCTGAGCAAAATCACCTTTTGGGATTGAGTAACAAAATGATACTGGCACTGTTCATGAGGTGGTGTCCCAAAAAGCCTATGTTGAAAATTTGGAGCAAAAATACCAACAAACGCCCGGGCATTAGGGCTTCCAACCGTAATGCCCACCCTTAAAATGCAAGACAGAGAAAAATATGGGAGGCATGTACAAAAGTAATACCAACAGCAAACTCTCAGCATTGACAAATGCTTGTTATAATAGTGATAAAGCACTCTCAGGAGTTAGATTAACAGTCAATAAACCCTTAGAGGCAGTATGGTACTCGGCTGTGCCTTGTGCCTCATTATACTCTGGGAGGTGATTAATTGACTGTTAATGTAACTTCTGGATATGACTTATTAACACACCCACTGCTGAGTAGTGTTTGCTAGATGTGGTTTTACACTGCCTTCCTTAATACAATACTCTCTGTGAACCTTAGGGAACACATTTTTTAAATGAATTGAGTCTCTTGAGTGGGTCTGGACAGTCAGGATGGTAGCAGGAGTGACATTTGGTAAAATTGTAAGTGGGAAGGAACATCAGACTGCAGACTGGATTATTGCATCATTTTTTTTAATGAGCAAAATGAAAGTGAGGGAGGGAACGTCAGTGTGAACAACAGATTATGTCAGCTTTTTTTGTTGTTGTTTGAATGCAGTGACTCTGGGCTGTAAAGCTAAAAACTAGGCGAATATCTTTTCTGACTGTTCAGCTGAATATTTATTTTCGGCAGCCAAATATTTGGATATTCAGGTATTCGTACTCAGGGCCCATTTAAAACAAAATTAAACCCCATCCCTTACTCTATCAACAGCCCAGTGCCCCTCCCTCCCCAAACACCCACACTTTGCTACATTTTATTTGTAAATTGTAAATAAATCCTCTGGTGGATGGCTGGAACAGCCTGCCCACCTCCATGGCTGGCTGCCATCTGTTTTATTATATGGGACTCATTTGTGAATAAAAATATCAATTATGTCCCCACCCTCCCACCCTGGCAGCTCCCTACGCCAACCCTCAACCCCCAGCACCCAGTTCATAACATGAGAAGAAATTCAGGCTCAAACTTGCCCTCCACCATGGCTGGCTGCTTTCTCATGGATTGGATGAAAGTGTCTGTGCCCTTGATCACTCTACCACCAAATCATGTGATCAGCTGGTCTTATTACACAGAGAGAGCAAGAGCGTGAGTGCTGTCATTCATGAGAAGGTGGAGGAGGGTGGGATGTGCCAGTTGTCAGATGGGGGATTTATTTACAATTTACAAATAAAACATAACAAACCGTGGGTGCTTGGGGGAGGAGAGTGGCTGGTGATAGAGGGTCGGGGGGGCAAAGGTTACTTTTCTTTTAATGGATTTTTGCCTGGGAAGGTGGGACTTGTTATTTTCATTTATTTATTTAGTAGCTGGTTGAATACTCTTTCCTGAATACGAATAGCCCCCTATTTGGGAAGGGTTCCAGAATATTCAGGAACCCTACTATTTTGGTATTTAGAAATAATATTTGGCCCTGCACAGTCCTACTGAAAATGAAAGTGAGGGAGGGGACATCAGAGAGGACATCAAATTATGACAGGTTTTCTTTTTGTTGTTGTTTAGATGCAGTGATTCTGGGTTGTAAAGCTAACAAGCATTTGTCATTGCCAAATGTTGTCTCGCTGGCTTTGGCATTGGTAGTGCCAGAGTTAGTGATGCATAATAGGAATGGCAGTGAAGTATTGAAGTGACGCCAACTCCACCCCCACCCTGTAGAGACCGACAGGCATTGGGGTATACCTTTGGGACATCAGCTATAACGTGCGTGCCATTGTACCTCATTCTACCCTGTAGACACTGACAAGTGTTGTGGTGTGCTTTGGGGTCTTTGGGCATTATACTTGCCCCATTCCATAAGGAAATACAATGAGGTGGGTGCAGTATAGGAGAATGGGGTGAACATTAGGA
This sequence comes from Neoceratodus forsteri, assembly GCA_016271365.2. Taxonomy (NCBI): domain Eukaryota; kingdom Metazoa; phylum Chordata; order Ceratodontiformes; family Ceratodontidae; genus Neoceratodus; species Neoceratodus forsteri. The sequence continues at coordinate 1,408,818,095 of CM028132.1, forward strand.
CTGAACAGTCGAAGGCAGACCTCGATGCCTGTCACTGGCTGCAGGATGGGGTTATGTTGGAATGGCGTGAGCATTACAGCCAATGATCCCATGTCACACCCCTGATGCCTGGCAATCTCTACAGGGTGGGGTGTTACAGTTGGAAACCCTAACGTTGTAGGCATTTCATTGGCATTTTCACTCCAAATTTTCAACATAGGCTGTTTGTGACCCCACCTCATGAAGAGCGGCACAATCAGTTTGTTAGCTGAAAGGTGGTTTTGCACAGCGGCTATGCCATTTGGCGACACAGGGTTGAAAACACATTTTGGGCAGGATGTGGAAAATGACAACTGTATTGTTCATGAAGAGGCATAAAAATGGTAACGTTGAAAATCTGGAGTGAAAATCTGAAAACCTGGTGAAGTCATGAGCATGCATAGAAACTGCACAACACACGTCCATAACCCAATTATTTTTGGGAGTTTTTTAGCCACATTTTCAACATAGGAAATTTGGGACCTCCCCTCATGAACACTGGAACTGTGATTTTGTAAATCTGTCCCAAAAGTTGATTTCCTACAGCAACCACACCATTGTGTGCCACAGGTGCAGAAACACATTTTGGGCAGGCTGTGAAAAATGACAGCTGTACTGTTGATAAGGAGGTGTGAAAAAATGGCAGTGTTGAAAATCTGGCATGAAAATATTGCAAATTTTCGAAGTTACAAGGGTGCGTGGAAGCTGCACAATGCACGTTTGTAGCAGTCATTTTATGGACGTTCGGCATCAAATTTTCAACATAGGCATTTTAGGACCTCTGCTCATGAACAGCATCACCGTCATTTTCTCAAACTGTCCCAAAAATGGATTTTGCACAGCGACCGCACTATTCTGCACCAAACATGCGAAAACACATTTCAGCCAGGATATGTAAAATGACAGCTGTATTGTTCATAAGGAGGTGTGGAAAAATGCCAATTTTGAAAATCTGGAGTGAAAATATTACAAATTCACGAAATTACAAGCATGTGTGGAAACAGCGCAACGCATGCTCACAAAACAGCCATTTTTTTAGATTTTTTTCACCAAATTTGCAACATAGGCTTTTGAGAGTCCCCATATGAACAGTGGCACTGTCATTTCATTACTCAGTCCGAAAGGTGATTCTGTGCAGTAACTGTGACATCACCTTTCAAGACCGAATAATGCCGTGACAGTGACAGTATTCATGAGGAGGGCCCAATAACCCATGTTAAAATTTGGTGCAAACATTCCAAAAAGGCCAGAGATTTCACAAAGTTGAAAAACCTATTAATACAGCTTACTGGCATTTCCTCAGTTAGCAGGTTGGCTTTGAAGAGTGCAGGCGTGTTCCCGGTCCACCGAAGATCGTCGCGCCCGGCTCCGGAAATAAGTATGGGGTGAGGGAGGTGTGGGGAGGAGGGTGCTCGAAGGTGTGCATGGGTTGTGGGAGGGTCAGGGAGACTGTCAGGGACCATTTTCTTCTTTCACAGGGCTAAAATAAACAAAAACATTGTGGGATGGTTTTCTTTTTCAGGGTGATTTGACACGCTGGATTGGGCTCCCAGCATGCCACCTAAGTGTTTTTGGGGATGCTATAATAGCGAGGATTGGGCACCTGTCGGCACACAATGAAAGTGGGGGCAAGAGCCGAGGGATTATGCACCCCTCGACACATAACAAATGAGTGCATGATGCCGATTGGAGTGGGCTCCCTCGTCAGCACATACATTGGGGCAGGGCATGCTGACAGGGGATTGGGCACCCTGAAGTCGGCATTATGGCAGGCAGTGCCATGTTATGTTCTTTTTCATCAGGGAAGCACGTCGGAGGTCCGCTGCATATGATGACTTTGTTCGCATTGCAGCAGACCTTTGTTGATGTGATCACCACAATAAGCATGCAGGCTGATTGGGGAATGAGGGATGCACCTACTGATGCGTGCCCTGCATTCGCCCAACAGTGACCACGCCTCCAAATCTGCTACTACCACAATATGTTGGCTGCACATGTGCGAGCCAACATAAAAATGAGAGTGAGGGAGGGGGCATCAGTGTGGAGACCGGATTATGTCAATTTATTTTTTCTTTTTGTTTAAATGCAGTGAGTCCATCCTGTAAAGATGAATAAGGAAAAACAGAGAGGAGGGAACACCAGAGCGGAGACTAGATTATGGCAGGGTTTTTTTTTCTGTTGATGTTTAAATGCAGTCAGTCCACGAAGTAATGCTGAACATGGGAGGGAGGGAAAGGACAGCACAACAAAGACCAAATTATGGCAGGATCAGTGCTTTTCCTTGTTGTTGTTTAAATGCAGTGAGTCTGGGCAGTAAAGCTGAAAAATGAAGGGGTGGGGGGTACACCAGAACAGAGGCTTGTTTAAATGAGCACGTTTGGGCGGTAAAGCTGAAAACGGGAGGGAGGGGGCACAGAAACATAGAATTTAACAGCAGATATGGACCACTTGGCCCACCTAGTCTGCCCATTTTCCTACCTAATGGATAAGCTGCAGATCCTAGTTAACCAACAGCCTACTTCCTCCTACCCCCCACTAGGACTGCCTTTTGTCTGTCCCATGCATTCTTGAATTCCCCCACTGTTCTTGACTCCATGACCTCCTCAGGAAGGCTGTTCCATGCATCCACAACCCTCTCCATGAAAAAATACTTCCTCACATTACATCTGAGCCATCCCTCCTCTATCTTCAAACTGTCCCCCCTTGGTTTGCACATCTCTTTTTCTGAAAGATACTATTCTCTTGGACTTTGTTGATTCCCTTGTGGTACTTGAAAGTTTCAATCATGTCCCCCCTCTCCCTTCTTTCCTCAAGGGTATACATATTAAGATCCTTTAGTCTCTCTTTGTATGTCTTCTGGTGCAGACCCTGCACCATTGTAGTTGCCCTCCTCTGGACAGCCTCACTCTGTCTATGTCTTTGCAGAGATGAGGTCTCCAGATGGTGTATCATCAACTGTCTATACAGAGAGATAACAACTTCCTGTTTTCTACTGTTGATTCCTCTCCTATGCATCCCAGTATCTCCCCAGCCTTCCTTACTGTCTTCTCACATTGCTTGCCCACCTTTAGGTCATCTGATATAATTACCCCCAGGTCCCTTTCCATTTTTATTGTTGTCAGTATCTCACCCCCCATTGTGCACTCTTCCCCTGGGTTTTTGTTTCCCAAGTGCATTACCTTACACTTCTTTGCATTGAATCTAAGTTGCCATACATTTGACCATTCCTCCAGCCTTGCCAAGTCCCTTCTCATCCTTTCCACTCCATCCTGTGTATCAACCCTGTTGCAGATCTTTGTGTCATCTGCAAAGACATATTTTCCTTCCAGTTCCTCTGCAATGTCACTTATAAAGATATTAAAAGGACCAGTCCCAGTACTGAACCCTCGATACCCTGCTAGTAACCCTCCTTTCTTCACTGTGGACTATGTTTACTACTACCCTTTGCATTCTGTTGTCCAGCCAATTTTTTATCCAGGCTACCACCTTGAGACCCACTCCAAGACTGGCTAACTTGTTTAATAATCTTTATTGTGGGACTGTTTCAAATGCCTTGTTAAAATCTAGGTAGGCCATGTCCACAGCCCCTCCCTGGTCTACTGCTTTGGTCACCCAGTCAAAGAAATCTATTAGATTCATCTGACATGACCTTTCCACTGTAAATCCATGCTGCCTTGGGTCCTGTGCCCCACTGGCCTCTAGGTACTCAACAATTCTTTCCTTCAAAGTGATTCTCCTAGGTCAAACTAACTTGTCTGTAGTTTCCTGCCTCTGCCCTGCTCCCACTTTTGAGAGAGAATTACATCCACCTCCTCCAGTCCTCAGGTACCACCCCATACTCCTATGATTTGTTAAAGAGAGTAGTCAGCGGTGTCACTAGTTCTACAGTACCCTTAGTTCTTTTAGAATTCTTGGGTGAATCCCATCAGGCTCCATTGCTTTTTCCACCTTCAATTTTCCTAGTTCTTTCAGAACCCTTTCTTCTGTAAATGGACTGGTATCGACCCCCATCTCCAGAGTGTTTCTCTTGTTTGGTTTAGGTACCTCCCCCTTCTCTTCCTTTGTGAATACTGAGCAGAAATATTCATTCAGTATCCCTGCTTTTTCAATGTCACCCTCTGCCCACATTCCCTCCCTTTATTAAGCTTCAGTATCCCTCCCTTGGTCTTTCTTCACTCCCTAATGTACCTATAAAAGGTCTTATCCCCCTTCTTAACAGAGTTGGTTATCCTTTCCTTGGTTTGGGCCTTTGCTATTCTGACTGCCTTCCCTGCCTCTTTCTGCTTTAACTGATAAAGTTCTCTGTCCTGCTCCTTCTGTGTTTCCTTATATTTCCTGAATGCTTTCATTTTCTCATAACCTTCCTGCCACCTCTTTTGAGAACCATAGCTGTTTTTTCCTTTGTTGTGTTTTGTTGATTTGCTTCACACAAAGGCTTGTTGCCTCTGTGATGGCAGTTTGATTACTCCCCATTGTTTCTTCACCCCTCCTTCTTGCCTGTTTGCTAGTGCTTTTCTGAGGCACTCATTTTCCCAAAGTCAGCCCTCCTAAAGTCCAATACGCTTGCTTTTGTATGGCTTGACTCTACGGCTGTCTTTATCGTGAACCACACTGTTTGGTGGTCACTTGTTCCCAGATGGCTATCCACTTCTAAATCCAAGATTTTTCTCCATCCCCATTTGAGAGTACCAGGTCTAAGATTGCTCCCTCCTGAGTGGGTTCCAATACTAGTTGTCTGAGGCATGCCTTGTAGGGCATAAGAATGACCCTACTCTTGGATGTGCCTGCAGCAAAGATGCTCCAGTTAAAATCTGGCATATTCAGGTCCCCATCAACAATATCCCCTTTTCTGCCATTCTAAGGATGCCTTCTATCATTTCCTTGTCCATTCCCTCCCTGAGATGGGGTCTGTATACAACCCCATGCAGATTGTGTGCTATTTCCTGTCTCCAGGGTGACCTAGAGTGCCTCATCTGCTCCCTGTTTACTCTTTAGCTATGTTGCTTTGACCCTTCCCTTACATAGAGAGCTACTCCTCCTCCTCCTCTTTTACCCTCCCTGTCCGTCCTGTAGATTGTGTATCCTGGTATGTTGACATCCCAGTCATGGTTCTCTGTGTACCATGTTTCTGTGACTGCCACAATATCCAGGCATCCCTCTTCCATCAAGGCCACTAGTTCAGGGACCTTGTTACACAGACTACGGGCATTGGTACTCATCACCCTCCAATTTTTGATGGCCTTACCCCTTTCAGCCCCATCCCTGTCCTTACTGCCTTTGCCTTTTTTGCATTTACCTCTGTCCTGCTCCCTAATGACTTCTCTACCTTGGTGTTTACCTCACTAATTACCGTGTTTTGAGGGAGGTTGGGATTCCCTGCTCCTTTTCAGTGCCTCCCCTTGACTAGTTTAAATGCTTGCCAATGAAGCATTTAAACATATCACCTAGGATCCTGGATCCCCCTGGACAGATGCAGACCACCGCATTAGTACAGGCCTGCATCCCTCCAGGTGGCTCCCCAATCCCCAATGAAGCCAAAATCCTGAGCTCCACACCAGTTTTTCAACCATTTATTGAATTCCATGGTGAGGAGTACCACTGCATCACCCTTGCCATAGACAGGCAGCACCTCTGAGAAGGTTACTGTATGCACTACTTGTCTAAGCCCTCCCCAACTCTACAAATTCCTCTTGCACTGCTCTGATCCTATTCCTAGACAGGTCATTTGTACCTAGGTGGACAATGACATCCAGCTCCCTCCCTTGTGCAGCTGCTCCCATGATCCTGTGGATTCACTTCCTGTCCCTCCACGCCATGGTGCCAGGCAGGCACTACCTTCCTCTCCCTTCCTCCCCACTTCTACCCCACAATGATTGAGTCCCCACCAGGAGCTGTTTCCTTCCCTGTGCGGTCCTGTGCCACCCTCCTGTGGGTCTCCTTTGTGGAGGTTCCCAGCATCCTCCTTGGTCTCCACTGCAGGTGCCCCCATAGAGGAACCACTACTCACTAGAACAGCATATGAATTGTGGAGAGGTACAGCTGGAGGGATGCACCTTTGTTCCACCACCCTCTTTCTCCCTGAGCCCACCTTGGTCCAGCTGCTGCTCTTTCTTGGCAACCTCTGAGGTAGCGGCAGTGGCCCTGGTGGTCCCTGGGTGGGGGAGGAGGTTTCACGAATCCTAGCCAGGTCAGCCTGGAGATGGGCAACCTCCTCCCTCAGACCAGGAGGTGCCTGAAAGCATCACAGCCTCCAGAATATCTCCCAGAACACTGTCACTCCACAGCCATTGCACTGCACCACTCCCATCATGTCTTATTTTGTGTCCCTCTGCTGTTTCTCTGTATGCCTCTCTCCTCTCCTTACAACTCTCACCCTTCCTGTTCTGGGACAGCAACTTCCTGTATTCTTCAGTAGCCTCCTTCTTCCTTGCTCAGAGTCAGACCACCAGCAGCTGAGGGGAGAAAGAGCTACTTATTTCCTTTAGGGTTAACAAAACTAATGCTTCTCTATGATCCTTCCTTCCTACTGCCAAACAGGAAGTTCTTGTTGTCAATCAAATCCAGCGGGTATAAAAGTAGAACTGACTTAGGGTGGGAGGGTGGAGGGTGGGATGGAGGAAATTAGTAAGAAAAACAGTAGCTTTTTAGTTAGCTGTTTTCTGCTCTACAAGCAATATTTCTGTCTTCCAAAAGCTAGAAGCAGGAAGTTGTAATTGAGTCACCTGCTTTTATACTGCCTAAGCCGCACCCCAATTAACTTCTCTCCCCTCCTACTAATTTAGCAAAATAAATTGATACAGTACCCTTCCCAACATAGAAACACACACTGACTTTCTTTCTTTTCTTTTTAACCTAAATGAGGCCCCTCTACTTCTAATAAAGTATCTGTTTGCTTAATCTCAACAGGCACTGACTCCTGCTGAGATAGAAGTGTTAAATTAGTAAGAAAACCATAGCTTTTTAATTAGTTGCTTAATGCTCTACAAGCAAAATTTCTGTCTTCCAAAAGCTAGCAACAGGAAGTTGTAATTGAGTCACTTGCTTCTATACTGCCTAAGCCACACCCCAATTAACCTCTCTCTCCCACCTACTGACTGAGAAAATAAGTTGATACAGTACCTTCCCAACACAGAAACACACACTGATTTTCTTTCTTTTCTTTTTCTTAACCCCAAATGAGACCCTTCTACCTCTAATAAAGTATCCATTTGCTTAATCTCAACAGGCTTGGACTCCTGCTGAGATAGAAGTGTTAAATTAGTAAGAAAAAGGTAGCTTTTTAGTTAGCTGCTTTCTGCTCTACAAGCAAGATTTCTGTCTTCCAAAGCTAGCAACAGTCATTGCAGTACAAACAGGATTATGGCAGTTTCTTTTGGTTGTTATTTAAATGCAGCAAGTCTGGGCAATAAAGCTGAAAATGGAAGTGGGGGCATCAGAGTCAAAACTGGATTATGGCAGGGTTTGAATTTTCTATCTGTAGTGGCCACCTAGGGGCCCTCAGGGTCCACTTCTCACAACCTCGTAAGGGGGCTGACATGGGTTCCCTAAAGTAGTGCTACACTGAGTACATGAGGTTAACCTGGTGTGGCACCTGGATGCTGACACATATGGCTATTACTCTCCAACAAATTGTGCATAATCTGCTTACACAATGCCCACCCCAAACAAGTGACAGTAATGTGCTAACATCCCACAAACCAAGAAATGCAATTCAACAAATAATTTACTGTACTTATAAGGGAAGCTAAGGAAAGAACAAGGAGGCAGAAGGGAAAATGGGAGCAATTGGGTAGCAATAAACTCTATATACTGTAGTCAGAAAAAAAACTTGCATAGTACTCTATGCAGGTCATGAAACAGTTTTAATACTTGTCCCACAGAATCTGCCCCCCAGCAGTCTAAACCCTCAATGTGGGTGTACCTGTTGTAATTCTCTCTAAAGGCCATGGGCAATGACACTTTATATATTTTGGGTTACAGTAGGTACCACACTAGGGACCAGGTGCTGCTAGCAGGGAGGAGCTCAGTGGCATGCTTGGAATGGTTGCAGGTGAAACACACTTTATGCACAACTATAATGTATGGCAGAATGCTGTTAACCTTAGGAAATCCTAATTACCTAGTGCTATTAGCCCATTGTCCATCCGTTCCAGTGTTGTTAACCTATTGATGCTATGTCACATTGATAGGTTGACAATGGGATCACTGCATGCTCATTACACAACCAGACAGCCTTCCAGAAATGGCGCAGTGGTGAAAGCATGACCCAGAACAGATGTAACAGTGACTAAAATTTCAACAGTAAGGATCCTGCTTAATTTTTTAACAAAATGCATGACCATACACTATAAAATATAATGTATGGCCATACATCAACAACCAGTTTGAATAACCAGCTTAAGGTTTGCCACGGCTGCATTTATTTATTTATTTATTTATGAGATTTACCAGGAAGGCATACTGAGCAACATGCTCGATTCCAGATGTGACCTGGGGCCGAGACCCAATACATAACAAGAGTTTTACATATACAATGCAGTATTAGAATACAGAAACTTACTCCTGGCAACCATATGGCAGGAAGTTTACAGACAGGGATAGATTTACAATTGCAAATACGACTAGACTTCAACATTATTGTAGTAAACTGTTAGATTAGCAGGAGCAGCTGGAGGAGAAATGTGCCTTGAGTAGTAGGTTGTGGATAAGGACATAAACCTCTCGACCTTTACTCTCAAGGTTTACATGGTTTCCAAGGCACCCTCTCACTGGTTAACAGACCAGTTACTGATGCATGCCCATACATTATCCTCTATAGATAGGTGCACTGGCCTAATCTTTTGAATTACAATACACAGGTTAGTATCTCTGCAGATTCCTGTGTATACAGACCTCACATTTCAGAATGTGCTTGTTACCCTGAGAAAATTGGTGGATGGCCCTTCAGGGGGCCTATTTCAGATTTTGGACATTGTGGGGCCCCACATGCCCCATTGTGCGGCCTAGGAATGCCTGATTTACAATTCCAAGGTGTCATTTCCTACATTTATTGCCATGCCAAGTCAGGTGAAACAACTTAGAAAATCCAAAATGGCCACCAAAATTCAATATGGCCACCATACTGCTAGTAAATACTTAATTTGCTAATAATTTCCAACTCCCAAGTTTCCAAGATACCGATAGTCAATGATTCATGAACATCTATATACATTGAACATTTATTCATGAACATTTATGACATTTATATATTGCTTTGAGGCTTCCTGTTAGACACAGGACCAAATGCACACATTAATACTATATAAAACAACTGAATTCATGAGGCAATTTACTGATAAAATAGTTTGAAGTATGTACAGTAATGCTTAAAATCTAAATGTTGTATGTGCTGATTTGTTGTTTAGAATTAAGTCAGTTTATCAATGATTTGACCCAACACTATGAATATTTTGGGTTAACAGTACACCTAGGTTGTAGTGTCCAGTTTTGAAGTCATTATATTGGAGTCCACTCTGGATCTGAACTGGCACTTTACATCCTGCAGCTTGAATATTCTTCTGCAGAAGTTTGTTCATTAGCTGTCAATGTGTTGTTTTCAGTGTCATCATCTCCTCTACAATCAGTCACTGGCACTGTAGTCAAAGGTTTTTGTTTGGTCTTCTGTGTGTGTCTTTGAGGTGTTGACTCACCTTTGTCACCTGCCTCATCTCCGTTAGCTGCACATCATTGGCCAGCTAACTTTCCACCCTTTCTTCCTATGACATAGGATGTCAGGTAACTGAAACACAGTGAACCACACAGGTTTCAGTGTTTCATCCTCTCATTTCCATCCTGACAAGCAAGGGTGAACGTTCGGGGTTTCTGGCTTTGTGCAGTGGTGCCAATAGCAGGCCATGAGATTTTCTCTATGTGCTGACATAGACTTGCTGGGGCTGGTAGAATCATTTGCATAGTCTTCACTTTTAGGTTATTGTATTGCCTTACTCGTGTGTCTACCAGATCCTCTCCTCCGGTACCATTGTACATGTAGTGTTGAATGAAGGTCTTGATGTTTTGTTCAGTGTCTTGTGAAGCATATGTGCTTTTCTCAAACCCTGAAAGGAGATTTATTCTTTCCTTGATCCTGTGTGAATGTTGAAAGACTAATTCCTTTGATACCTTGTAGAAGTAACTCAGTGCATCACATCAAGACAGCATGGTATGCTGGCAAATTGAGACTTGCAGCATGTCCAACATGATGGCATATACATTCTGGGTGAGATATTCAAAGGGGTTGCATGGTGGAACAGTGTTGCACCATGCAACCACTGATACACCCTGGCACGATATTCAAAGGGGATGTTTATCGCGCAGATCCCAATGTGCCAGGGCGCACCAGTAATGTATGCGGTGCAAGTGCGGGGCGTGCCCATGCATATTCTGCACATCCCGATATTCAGCCTGGGATGTGCGGTGCATATGTTGGTGCAACCCCTACTTGCGCCACACACTGGTGCTCAAAGTTGAGCCAAAAAGAAATAGGAGCAAGGGCTGGCCACCCACAGGTGTGCTGCCATATTGCAGGGCACAACACAGCAGCCGCCAGCTGTGGGTAGCCACCCAAGCTCCGGAGCCAGGGTCTGATGGCGAAACACCCCCCCACGCCCGATCACGGGCATTGTAATAGAACTGATAACCCTGGTGGTCCAGTGGACCGCTTCCAGCCCGATCGCGGGCATAAGTATAATTAAATACATGTCCCATATCCCTGGTGTTCCAGTGGACCACTGCCAGCCTATCACTGGCATAGGTATAATAAACACATTTTAAATCATCCCTGGTGGTCCAGCGGTACCTTCCCACCCGCCCACTGAGCCCTGCCACCACTCCCCACCCCAAACTGCCCGCTGACTGACTGGGTACAGTCGGCTGTACACCCATTGGTCCTGGCGTGGGCAAATGGGCGTGCAGACCGTGATACTACACAGTCCCGATATGTGAATGGATCCACTGAAGTGGTACACTGGACCACCAGGGATATGGGGCATGTGATCGGGCATTGGGGCACTTTGCTGCGATGTGCAGGGGCATCGGTCCCGATGGCTGCAGCCTGGCAGGGTGCCAGGCGCAAGTCACCAGGGATTGGCACACTGCTGAATGCAAATGGGGCCATAATGACATGTTAATGGCCCCAGTTGTGCTGCATGCATTATGGCCCCATTTGCATATCCACTGCTGAATTCGCGGTTCCTGCACCTAGCACAACCTCACTTGCACTGCCGAATCCCCCTGCTCCTCCCTTGCCACTTGCACTGGCACAGTGCCACTGCACCATGCACAATGCGGGAGGGCACGATGCCATATTCAACGGTGCTGAGCCATGGTGCAGAACCTTTGACTATCACCCAGTACACTCCCTGGTGCATCCCAATTGTGCTGCACCCAGGCTTGCGCCCCTGCCTGGTGCACTCTGAATATCCCACCCCTAATGTTTACAAATACAGCGGGGTTGATTTGGAGCACCCATGGTGAATCTCGAAAGGTCATTGCAAAAGCATAAACAATCAGGATGACAATGTCTGTATCTTTGGCTCGGATGACAACTGGACCTTTTGCAAGAGCACAGTGCAGCACTATCCTCGTATCTGCCTTCTCATGGTTACAGGAATTCTTCTGAATCTGGGTATATAGTGTCACAAACTCACCTCACAGGTCAAGCCCTCTGCTCCCATAGTGTCAATTCTCGAAGTGCAATATGTGAACAGGAGACAAACATGGTAACCCTCCTGTCTGTTTTGGGTCCGAATCATTTACAAGACTCAAGTCCTGGGGTCCAATATGAACCTTTTCGCTACCACACCCAGTTAACAGGCTCAGATATGTACCCTCTCTGGGGTATGCATTACAATTCTTCACCCAGTGGGCACCCAGCCAGGTTTCCAAGTCTACCGTTATGACTCAGTGTGAGACCTCGGTATATCCTTACCTTGAGAAAGACAGCAACACACCCTTAACAGTTGTCAGGATTGCCCAATACTGTTTCAGCCTCCACATGCAACAGAAAGACTCAAGCAGGATTAAGGAAAACCAAGAAAAGGTTTACTAAGATACAAAATAGATAAAATACAAAACACGTACAGTATAGAGCATATAACCTGTACTTACAGTTCAAAAATAATTTGGTATTTTACAGAACAAAAATGCCTGAAGCTTAAAATGTCTAGCCCAGCTAAGTTCCAGTTTTGAGGGTTACCTATATTTAACAGGAGTGCCTTGCTTTGAGTCCAGAAAATAAAGTCTCTTTTGGAGTCAGAGATGAAATCTTGGGAGCTCAGAAAATGAAGTGTGTCTTTGAATTCAGAGAGAGTCTGTCCAATCCACTCAGTTGCTGGGCATCATTGAAAGTCAATCTCTCCACCTACTTGTGATGTCACAGCACACATGAGGTCACTGTTAGTCCTATGAGTAATCTGCAACCTGAGTAGGAATATCCAAAAGAATGTTATTTTACTGCTGGCTGGAAATCAGCAGTTAGCAGTGTTAAAATATAATTATTAGAGGGTTTATCACGTTAGTCTCCTCCCCCTCTTAGACTGAACTTGGGGAAATCCATTTCTATCATGGGATAGGTTCCCCAAATTCAGTTCACCTCTCAAACTGATATGATAAACTGTTGGCATTTTCATTTGCTGCCCCTGCCCTGTGTGAGACAGTCATGTCATACCCTTGCAAGGCAAGGCTCCATCTTAACAGCCTACCATTTCTTTTACCCATTTGTGCCAGCCAAACCAGGGGGTTGTGATCTGTTTGTACCTCAATATACTGCCCATATATGTATGATTCTAACTTTTTTAGTGCCCACACCATGGCAAGGCACTCTTTTTCCACTCTAGAGTAAGTCTGCTCCCTGGGAAGTAAATTCTTACTGAGGTACGCTATGGGGTGATCTTTTCCTTGGTAGGACGTCTGACTAAGCACTGATCCAATACCCACATCTGAGGCATCAGTCTGGACTACAAAGAGTTTACTATAGTCTGGACTTTCTTGTACAGGAGCATTGCACAGTGCCTCCTTTAGTCATGTAAAAGCTTGTTCTACAGGCTGGTTCCCAGGTAACTTTTAGGCATCCTTTTCCTCAACAGACCAGATAGGGGAGTGGCCAGGGCACTGTAGTTTGGTACAAATTTCCTATAGTACCCTGCTGTCCTAGAAAACCCCAGACCTGCTTCTGTGTTTCCAGTCTGGGCCATGCCTTGATTGACTCTATTTTTGCTTGGTTAGGATGGAGCTGTCCCGGCCTACAGCATGTATGAGTATGCCACCTCATCCATGGCCACCTGGCACTTCTCAGCTTTTACAGTGAACCTGGCCCTCTGTGTCCTGCCCTGCACTTCCCTAAGGTGGAATAGGTGTCCCTTCCAGCTGGCACTAAAGATGGCAATGTCATCCATGTATGCCACAACGTACTCCTCAGCATCATTTAACACCTGGTTCACAAACCTTAGGAAGGTGGCTGGGGCGTTCTTCATTCAAAGGCATTACTTTAAATTTAAATAACCCTATCAGAGTGATGAAGCGACCTCTCCTAGCTCTGGCAGTTAACTCTACCTGCCAATATCCTTTTGTCAGGTCAATAGTGTAAGGTATGTCACCCCTCCATGGCATTGGTTGGGCATCTGACTTTGTGACTGCATTGAGCCCATGATAGTCCACACAAAAATGAGTGGAACTATCTGGCTTGGGAGCAAGGACTATTTATGGGTGAGGACCAGGGGCTGTGGGATTTCTGGATTATCCCTAAATCCAGCATTTCCTCCACCTCCCCCCTAATGTCCTTTTGGACAGCCTCTGACACCCAATATGCTGTTCACCGTATGGGCGCTTGCGTTCCTGTCTCCACATCATGTGTCACTAAGGGGTTTAGTCCAGGCTTGGTGCTAAACAATGGGGCAAAGTCTACTAAAACCTCTCTTACTTCCTGGATCTGGTCTGGGGTCAACTAGGGTGATATTTACATTGCCTCCACAGAGGACTCCCACTTGCTTTCTTCCAGCAAGTCCAGAAGGGAGTCTTCTTCCTCCATCCCCTTCCCTCCCCAGGACTACACACTGCAAACACCATGTCAGCCCTATTAGCATATGGCTTCAACAGGTTGACATGATACTTTCTTTCTGTATGTCTCCTATCAGGTAGTTCTATAAGCAAGCAATAACACACAACAAGGTGTGGGTTACGTGCTGATAAGAGCACACCCAGGGGTGTACTAAGGCATGAGGCGCTTGCGCCGAGTGCCTTACGCACCTGGGCGTGCTCTTATCAGCATGTAACCTACACCTCGGAGTGTGTTATTGTGCTTATAAAATGGACTTTCTATGTAGAAATTAAAAAGAAATAAATAATAGCTGTCAAAGTAGGAGAAATAGGGGAAAAAAGCTTTTTTTCTTAGAAGAGAAAAAAATAGTTCCTCTGTTTATGTACTGTATTGCCCTGTATAGTAGAGTGCCTTTAGCTTGGTCACTTGTAGAGCCCCCACCCCCCCACACACACACACACAACTTGTGCTGCCTATGTCACCACAGAGATATAGTTTTTAATTGTAGAGTGCTTTGAAGTGTGCATTTTAAAACTGCAAGGGCAGTTTCATAGGGAGCGAGCGTGTATTTCTGAAGCTGCCCTGCTGTACAGTTTGTCTGGTTTAGAGGACGTATGATTAAGATGATCATGTGTTTTTAAATTGTAAGTGTGGTTTTACAAGGAGCTAGCGTGTGCCTCTTAAGCTCCGTAGTGTACAAGGTTTTTTTTGTAAGACAGCGGGTTGTAGTTGGAGCGAGCAAGGAAGCATGTCCTTTAGCGGATGCCATATGTTGTGATTTCCTGCTTTGCGCTTTTGAACCCGGAACGGTTGTGGTAAATAGATGTTTTCGTTTTGAGGATACTGTATTGAAATGCAGTTCTTCTATTATTTTTTTTTTTATTGTTCACCGTGGTGTTTTGTTTGTGTCCTGAAAAAGGAAATTCTTGAATCGGGATTGAAGATCGCTGAGGCGTGTGTACTGGGTAGCAGTTTGAGGAAGGAGTGCTGGACTGCTGCTGCTGTGAACTGTCTGACGGGAATGAGTAAAAGTGAATTAAATTTAACTTTAGGAGTTTGGTGCAGTGGTTGTGCAGGAAGGGGGCATAAGTGATTTTTAGTGTTGCTGTGGTTTTCAGTTGCTGCCACGGTGCTTATGAGGAAGTTTCTCACTGTGAGCTGTGCCAGCTTGTGTTTCTGTTTTCGGGTGGCACAGCTCACTGATTTCATAGTGCTGTGGGGCTCGGGACTGGAGGGTAGTGCCAGTTGGCTACAATATCTTCTGATAAAGACACAACTCAGAAGATGTTGTAGCTAATCAGGTTGCAGGATTTGTTGAGCCCATTTTATAATGTAGTTTACATCATTTACCTGTCTGACTACTTTGTATAGTCATGCCCACTTGGCCTGCAGCTTATCTTTCTGGACTGGAATTAGGACCATGACTTCCTGACGCACAGTGTATGAGCAAGCTCTGGTTCTGAGGTCATACCACACCTTTTGTTTTTGTTGGGCAGCTGCCAGGTTGCTCTGGGCTGTTTCCATAAGCTCCTTCAGCTTTTCCCTAAACCTAAGGACATAATCCATTACAGGAGTTCCCTGGCTGGCATGCTTGCCTTCCCAGTTCTGCTGGATCAAGTCTAGGGGCCCCATACCCTGCACCCGATTTAAGAGCTTGAATGGGAAACCCTGTTGAGTCTTGGGGCACTTTCCTGTATGCAAACAACAGGTGGGGAAGATATTTCTTCCAGTCCTCCCATGCTGTTCAGCAAATGCTTGGAGCATCATTTAAGGTACCATTGAACCTTTCTACAAGCCCATTGGCTTACGGGTGATAAGGTGTTGTACATCTCGGCACTACCCACACTTCTACACAACATTTCATCAGATCTGACATGAAGGAACCCCTTGATTGGTGATGACCTTCTGCAGAAACCCAACATGGGAGAAAATCCCTAGCAAGGCATCTGCCACTTTGCCTTTCCTCAATAAGGATAGGGTAACTGCCTTTGGGTACCGGGTGGCATAATCCACCACAGTCAGGAAAAAACTCTTCCCAGAGGAGCTGGGGGTATTTAAAGACCCCACAATATCCATTTCTATTCTCTGGAGTTGCTCCTCCTCCTCTATGGGGAAAGGAATTAGGGTGGCTTAGGTTTTCTTACCCGCCTTCCCTATTTCTTGGCACTGGTGACAAGACCTGTGATACTCCTTCTCCTGCTGGTTGAAGTTGAACCAATAGAAATTCTGGGTCAATCTTGCATAGTGCATTCAGTTCCCAGATGACCAGACAGGGGAATATCATGTGCAATCTTGAGCAGCTGCTCACGGTACCCATAGAGAGCAGCTGCCTGCCCATCACCCCTCTCTCTGTCTTTACATCCTGTGACTACAATAGTCCATTGTCCCAATAAACTTTATGTTACCCGTCACCTTACACATTCCCAAAGCATGGGACAGATCACCTCCAGCTTCTAAACTAGGGTCCCTAGCTCTTGCATCAGGGCATTCAGGATCACTGTCATTCCAAACCCTCTAAGTATGGATCACCCCTCCCTCCTCAGATTAACTCTCCATAGCTGTTCTGTTAACTGCTACCTGGAGAACTTCTACCCCCCCTTTTACTGTTCTCCATATCAGGAGATACAGGCTGGGGGACCATCCTTACAATGGTTTCCATAGGAGCTTCTATGGGGTCCAGAGATCTACAATTTGCCTTTGCTGCTTGGCTGTGCACAACTGCATACACCATCCGCTTCTGGAGATTGTTCCCAATAATTACATCTAAAGCAAAATTTTCTGTGACTGCAACATTTTGTACAGTCTCACCTGTCTCACCCCAGTCCAGGAGAACACTTGCAAGGGGCAGTGTTTTCTCCTCCTAGTGTATCCCATACAGTAAACAAGCATTTGTCAATACCAAATGTTTGCTTACTGGCATTAGCATTGGAAGTGCAGGAGTTAAGACAGATGCAGAATAGGAATGGCAGTGAAGTGTTGAGTGATGCCAACACCCTACCCTGCAGAGATGGACAGTCATTGGGGTGTGCCTTTGGGTTGTTGCCCATAACTCTCACACCACTTCACCTCACTCTACCCTGCAGACAACGACAAGTGTTTAGGTGTGCCTTGGGGCGTTCAGACTTTACACTTACCCCACTCCGTAAGAAAATACACTGAAATGGGTGCAGTATGGGGGAATGGGGTGAACTTTGGAGTTGAAGAGTCCAAGGCACATCTTGATGCCTGTCACTGACTGCAGGGTGGGGTGGGGGTTGGAATGGCATGAGCATTACTGTTGACAATTCCAAGTCACACCCCTGATGCCTGTTAATCCCTGCAGGAAAGGGCATTATGGCTAGAAAGCCTAATGCCCTGGGCGATTCTTGGTATTTTCACTCCAGGTTTTTAACATGGGCTTTTTGTGACCCCACCACATGAACAGTGACACTATCAGTATGTTAGCTGAGAGGTGATTTTGTACAGCAACTGTGCCATTTGGGGCCATAGGTGCGAAAACATATTTTGGGCAGGATGTGAAAAATGACAGCTGTACTGTTCATAAGGAGATGTGCAAAAATGACAATGTTGAAAATCTGGAGTGAAAATATTAAAAATTCTCGAAGTTATGAGTATGCTTGGGAACTGAAACACACGCTGGTAACAGTAATTTTTTGGAATTTTTTCACCAAATTTGCAACATAGGCTTTTTGGGAGCCCACCTCATGAGCAGTGCCACTGTCGTTTTGTTAACTGGTCCTGGAAGGTGATTCTGCACATTGACCATGAAATCACCTTTTGGGAATGAATAACAACATGACAGTGACTGAGTTTATGAGGTGGGGTCCCAAGAACCCTCATGATGAAAATTTGGTGCCAAAAGTCACAAAAATGGCCACGCTATCTACCCAAGTTGATCCCCCATTTATGCGATTGTAAAGCTTACCGGCATTTCTTCAATTCGCGGTCGGCTTTGAAGAGTGAGACGTGTTCCTGCTTCACCGAAGAGTGTAGTGCCAGACTCCGGAGGTAAGTATGGGGTGAGTGGAGGTGATCTGTGCAGAGGGTAGGTGCAGGGACCGTTTTCACTTTTTCAGGTTAAAAAAAACACCATGGACCATTTTCTTGTTTTTCAGGAGTAAGGAACAATTTGTGGAATAATGTTAGCCAGATTGGGGTGGTCTCCCAGTGTGGCCACAATGGGGGTGGGGTAACATGGAGGCACACTGGGTGGGCCCCAGTGTGCCACACAATCTCAGGAGGTTAAACATGCCAACAGGGGACTGGGCACCCCATTGGCAAGCGTGTCTGTGTTTGGGGCGGATGATGACAACGGGAATTGGGCTCCCCCATCAGAAAATTAACTGGGGAGAGGGCATGCTGGCAGTGGAGTGTAGCCAGCAATTTCAGATCTGCACACCAAGTACACTCATTGCTACCCCCCTAATTGTTCGGGCTAACTTCCCCTTTCCCCACTGTTCATGCCATGTTAGTGGTCTCACCAGACACAAGCGTCATTTTCTCTGTGTTGTATACCAGCACAGCACACCACTAGCCATACTACCACTTTGGTTACAAGAAGAATCTGCATTTATATAGGTCTTTTCACACAAGTGTATCCCAAAGTGCTTTATAAGCAGTGCTAGACTGGTACTGAAGTGATTGAATGTGTGGTGGCAGGCATATCTCACATCAACACCCACACACAGCCTCAACAATTGCATACAATATTGCACTGTGACAAGTCTCTGTACCACACCAAGGTAGCCAGTCCCACAGAGGTCCATTCACACACACCAGTTGCCACACCACCAACAGTTGTCAGACAAACAGACTGGCCTTTGGTTACATTATTGCATTGTGGCAAGCCTCTGTACTACATCAGGTAGCCAGTCCCACAGAGGTTCTTTCACACCACTAGCCACACCACCAACAGCAGACAGTTGGTAGATTAACAGACTGGCCTTTGGTTACAATACTGAATTACAATGTGTACCCCCAGAAAAAACAGCCATGTCTGACATGTCACCAGGCAGGCACCCCCATGCTCATTCTGTGACATCAACAAATGAATGCAGAGTGTGACTGGACCTGTATGGCATGATTGTCCTATAGCTGTAATTTAGAAAATTCAAAGCGGCAGCTGAAACACACAGTTACCGGAGGGGTCAGTCTGATTTTTCTACATTGCAGCAGTAAATAGTACTAAATGCTATAAAACATTGTACCTATACAGGTCAATTGAGCGTACACTCATGATTCATTGGCTGATGTCGCAAAATGAGCATGGGGTGCTTGCTTGGGGGCATGCACGTGTCAGCAGGTTCAGGCAGTCTTTTCTTCTGGGGTACAAATTTGGGTGCTATAACTTTTTCAGGAGGGAAGCACATGCAGTTTCTAATACCTCTCTACAGTGGAGCAGGTCAGCGACTATATATGTTTGAAGGTGACTGGTTACCTGACAGTGTGCACCTGCTCTGTACTGGTTTTATGCTAAAACAAGATAGATCATTGTAATGCAACAAATACAAATGGTAACCACATAACCTTTAGGTTACAAACAATGCCCACAGCCTTGAGGGTAGTTTGTACAAGACAAACAGGACAGCAGCCACTTGCCAGCAGGGCCAGTGACTGGGAATATCTACTAGCCCCACAGACCTTTCCACTGGCCCTCTGTTTTATGTATTGAAATGTTACCTTCCAGTACAAGCCCACAAGGCTAGTCAAAAAAAATTCTTACTAGCAAGATACAAAATCTACCAGCATTTTGGCTAGTGGGCCTGTGGAGAGGGATAACCCCATACTTAATTGAAAGACAGGTTCTTCATTAAGAAGTTCGGTCAGCACAGCAAGTAATACCAATGTATCGGCACCTTTTCCACTAGTCAATAAATTCTCTATGGTGCAAGGAGGTACTGTGCTGTGTTGTAACATATCCAGTGAACACCTGACAAACACAGTAAACACCTGACAAATATACAGTACATTAGCCAGTACACCAGACAGACAAAGCAAGGTACCTCCTTGCACCTTAGATAACTTATTTGTTGATGAAATTAGGTGCAGATACATTAGTATTACTTGCTGTGCTGCCTGCCCTGAACTTGTTAATAAAGAACCTTTCTTGTACATAAATATGGGGCTATTGGGCAGGGCAGAAGCAGGAAACTACAGACCTGTTAGTTTAACCTCAGTGATAGGGAAAATGATGGAATCACTTCTGAAGGAAAGAATTGTTGAGTACCTAGAGGCCAGAGTGGCACAGGACCCAAGGCAACATGGATTTATAGCAGAAAGGTCATGTCAGACCAATCTAATAGATTTCTTTGACTGGGTGACCAAAGTAGTAGATCAGGGAGGGGCTGTGGACATGGCCTACCTAGACTTTAGCAAGGCATTTGACACAGTCCCACAAAAAAGATTAATATACAAGTTAGCCAGCCTGGGAGTGGGTCCCAAGATGGTCACCTGGGTAAAGAATTGTCTTGAGAACAGGACAAAGAGGGTAATAGTAAATGGAGTCCACTCTGAAGAAAGGGGGGTAACTAGTGGGGTACAGCAGGGTTCAGTATTAGGACCGGTCCTCTTCAATGTCTTTATAAGCAACATTGCAGAGGGACTGGAAGGAAAAGTATGTATCTTTGGAGATAACACAAAGATCTGCAACAGAGTTGATACACAAGGTGGAGTGGAAAGGATGGGAAGGGACTTGGCATAGTTGGAGGAATGGTCAAATGTATGGCAGCTTAGATTCAATGCTAAGAAGTGCAAGGTAATGCACCTGGGAAACAAAAACCCAAGGGAAGAGTACACAATGGAGGGGTGAGATACTGACAACAACAAAAATGGAAAGGGACCTGGGGTAGTCATATCAGATAACCTAAAGGCGGGCCAGCAATGTGAGAGGGCAATAAGGAGGGCTGGGTGGATACTGGGATGCATAGGGAGAGGCATCATCAGTAGAAAACAGGAAGTTGTTATCCTACTGTACAGACAGCTGGTGAGACCCCTTCTGGAGTACTGCATGCAGTTCTGGAGACCCAATACCCCCAAAGACAGACAGGATGGAGGCAGTCCAGAGGAGGGCAACTAAAATGGTGCAGGGTCTGCAAGAGAAGACATATGAAGAGAGACTTAAAGAGCTTAATATGTATAGTCTTGAGGAAAGGAGGGAGAGGGGGGACATGATAGAAACTTTCAAGTACCTCAAGGGAATCAACAAAGTCCAAGAGGGTAGCATCTTTCAGAAAAGAGGTGTGCAAGAACCAGGGGCACAATTTGAAGATGAGAGGGGCAGCTCAGAGGCAATGTAAGGAAGTATTTTTCACAGAGAGGTTGTGGATGCATGAAGCGGCCTTCGGAGGAAGGTTGTGGAGTCAGAAACAGTGGTGGAATTCAAGAATGCATGGGACAGTCATAAGGCAATTCTAGGGGGTTGGGGTAGGAAGAAGTAGGCTGTTGGTTAATTAGAATCTGCAGCTTATCCATTAGGTAGGAAAATGGGCAGACTGGGTGGGCCAAGCAGTCCTTATCTGCCATCAAATTCTGTTTCTATGTTTCTATATCCATGTCTTCTTCAACCAACTGCCTCCCAGTTGGACAACATACATTTTCTTATAGCCTGCATTCTTTAACAGCTATGCACAGTTACAAACTTATATTCAGATATCCACAACAGCAAAAAAAGTAACGTGCACCAAGCAGTATTGAAACTGGGGTGCTTTCCTTAATAGTAAACATGGTAAAACAAATCAAGCACCCACCAAGCTAGCTAGCCATTGCAAAACTAGTAAGTGCATACATCTCATCTCATGGCTGAGGTGGTGATATATGCACTAGTATTTTAAATAAAATGTTGATACTTTTGCCCCATTAAAGGGGCATGGTCAGCTTTGCCCCTCGGTTTGCTGTCAGTTCACAAATGCTGACCTGTGGACACAAACGAGCATTAAGTATGCTCTGGAATGGCCATGCATCAAAGTAAAAGTGATCAGTTTACCTGATTTGTAATTTTTTACATTTCTTTCTTCATATTTGTCTCGAGTGAAAGGCTTCATTCCCCGGAAGCAGGTGCCGTGCCGAGAATGCTCCGAGAACGTGCATCTAGTGTGCACTCTGTGCTGAGGTGCATTTTAGCAAACACATCACAGCAGACATGTAATACAGCGCAACTGATAAAATTAAAGAGCTGCTGGTATGTACGACAATAAAACAAGCGCTGGATTAACTGCAAATTCCTACTGAAGTCCGGTGTTGAAATCCCGCGCATGCCCACTAGTGGCACATTCTCGCACACATGCGAGATCTTTCCTCTGACTGCAAGTGCACCTGCGCAGGATTTCATTTGTTTTTTTTAAGTTTTTATTATTAGAGAAAAACCACTCAAAACATCTCTTTGGTTTTATAATAAATATTTATTCAGTTAAGTCATCACCAAAAAATGTATTCAGTCTTTACAAATACTTAATATAGACTTAAAAATTAAATGCTGAATTGTGGACATTACATGGCCTCCAAATAGCAGAGAATGGCCCATATACTCAGTTGAAATGCCACTCTCTACACACCAGGCTTTAGTGTGATTCAGCTCTCAAAGGTTCAAAATTAAAAAAAAACTTAAGAATTCAGACATCATCCTGTTGATGGAGGTAACAAAAAGCACCTTACAGTATTTGTGCAGGCGTATATTAAACAGAGTGCCCTAGAGTGGGCCGCAGACAAAAATAAAGTTCAGGTACTGCTGGAGGCTTAGTGGGAGAGTCCAGTGGGTGGCTGGGGACCCTTTGGGGATATATTAGTATGAAATGGGCATGCTGTAGCCTGCACACTGAACAACATGTCTGTACCCTGCAGCATGGCTGTACAGAAAATGGCAACCAGACACACCATAGCAATTGCCCACCACCCATCAGTTTCCCTAGTTAATGGCGCTGCAGCCAGAACAGTCAACAACTCCACAATCCACAGCAGAGCTTCTTGTTTAAACTTGCCTTCTGCCTTTACACTCAGCCCCTCCCAAAGCAAGCAGTGCTGGAAGAAGCAGCCATGCACTGAGGTTCACCTAGGCAAGGCAGCCAGTTAAGTCAAACCACCTTATTTAATGCATTAAACTTAGCCTTAGCTGCCAGCCTGTCAGTGCAGGGGTTGGATTTCTGTTTGTGATGCTGGCGACCCAGATTCGGAAATGGACCCAGGATGCTGGAGGGTAGGCCAGGGAGAGAAGGCTTGAACATCCGATGACTGTTCGCCTTCTCTCGCGGGAGGGGCTGACCTGGTTCTTGCCTGCTCCTGGTAGAGTGCAGAGGGACAGCAATGCAGTGGGTCCCACTAACCAAGTGGTGTGTGGTGAACGTCAGCATATGCCTGACGTTAGTGGCACACCACACCTCCAGGGAGAAAACGAGAAATAGAGCTTCGTGGTCGACTGGATGACGGTCATCGGCTCCCACTGCCATGGGATCCTGGGCATCCTAAAGACCTCCTCAGCAGTACTCAGGCCAACAAGGAGTGTGCTGGCCTCCCCCACTGGTGTCTTCCCCCTTGGAAGAGGAGGACCCATCCAGCAAAGGGTTATGCCAGTCTACCTGGGGGCTCCGATGTGGGGTGGCAATGGCTGTACCAGGGCAAGGTTGCAAGTGAGGAGCATAGGCAGCCCTGAAGGAGAGGCTGGCCAAGAGCCGGGAGGAGCTAAAAAAAAAATTAGCCTTAGTAATTTTTTCCATTAAAATCTGTCTGAAACTACAGAAAGACTGTCTGCTCATTATTTAATATGACAACATCATAGGGAGGAGACAAGGATAAGGAACTACTCTGGCAAGTTTGGCAACAGCAGCACATACAGTCTTGGCTGTCAGTGGTGGAAGGAGCTCTACAATCAGTGGAAGCACTGGCACTCCTGATATTTGGTGAAAATTGTAGTAGCCAGTATCCAACACATTGACTACAGTCAGGAGGCGTAGTGTATACACAGTGAACATGCAGCATCTAATGGAATAAATACCAGCATAATGTTAAAAAGAAGAGTGGACACAGACACACACATGCACACCTGAGTCCTGTTGACCACTTAATCATCCTCAGTAAACATCAGACGGCCCAATAATTATAGCAGGCAGGAAGAGATGGAGGGAGGGACAGGGCATTAAAAAAATCACCTTTTTATGCAGCACTCCCCCCACCTACTGTAATGATCTGCACTTGCTTACCAGTGCGGCTGCTATTCTATCTGTTCCAGTCCATCAGCTTGCCCACACCACCACCAACACCACACTAACTCACTAGCTGTGGCCTGGGATGGCAAATTGGGTTACCTAGCCACTCTAGTACTCTGTGGGTGTGTGACTGTTGGCTCAGCTCACTAAGTAATGTGGTCACTGGCTCGTTGCTCAGGCTTCCAGTGAAGCAAAAATTCTGCTATACACCCTCCATGCTCCACCCTGACCTTCCTCCCACCTCAGTCTGCCTGGCTGTGAC
Source organism: Neoceratodus forsteri (assembly GCA_016271365.2). NCBI lineage: Eukaryota > Metazoa > Chordata > Ceratodontiformes > Ceratodontidae > Neoceratodus > Neoceratodus forsteri. Next base: position 1,408,842,639 of record CM028132.1, read on the forward strand.
TTGGCACCCACTGGCCTTTCACTATTCTGCCCTCATGGTGATCTCAAAATAAAACTTTTTTAAATGTTCTTTTGGCTGACCTCATCCCTCCCTTCTCCTCCTTGGTCCTCGTCTCCTTGACCTAGCTTCTGTTGCATCCATAAAAACATAGAAATTTGGCAGGTAAGGACCACTTGGCCCATCTAGTTTGCCCATTTCGACTACCTATTTTGAACCACTGATCTTAATTGATCTAAAGATCGACCCTTTTTTCCTGTCCCTAGGGTACCCTTATGTCTAATCTCATGTATTCTTGCATTCCCTGTTTTTGCCCCAACCATCTCCTTTGAGAGGTCATTCCAAGCATCCACCACTCTTTCTATGAAAAAGTACTTCTTCATGTTGCCCCTGAACCAACCCCCTCTATCTTCATTCCATGACCCCTTGTTCTTGCACATCTTTTTTGAAAGGTGCTTCCCTCTTGTACCTTGTTTATACCTGAAATACTTCAATGTTTCTATCATATCCCCCCTCTCTCTCTCTCCTGTCTTCCAGGAAATAAATATTGAGTTCCCCCAGCCTCTCCTCATACGGTTTTTCATGCAGGCTCTGAACCATTATTTGTAGTCCTCCTCTGAACTGCTTCCAGTCTGTCTATGTCCTTCCAGAGATGTGGTCTCCAGAACTGAACACAGTACTCCAGCTGAGGTCTGACCAGCGATCTGTACAGGGGCATAACCACCTCCCTCTTTCTGCTGGTGATACCTCTCCCAATGCACCCCAGCATCCTATTGGCTTTCCCTACAGCCTTTTCACATTGCTTGGTCACCTTTAGGTCATCTGATAGGAGTTTAGTACAGTTGCAAAAGAACTTACCATAACAGCAGATCTTCAAGAGTATCTCTTGCAGCAGGTCATAACTTGTGGGATTCAGCTGCAGGCATAATTTCCTCCTGATTACTTTTCTCAGCCTTCAACCCTGGGACCTGCCCCTAGCACCACCACATGCAGTTCACTTGGCAGATATAACAGGATGAGGTCCCAGCTACTCCTCAGTTCTTTTCCATCTTGGTGATTGAATGTATAAATGTATCTCAGGCCTCTGATGAGAATCAAGGAGAGAAATCAAGGCAGCAGCTTGTGGAGTCTTAAAAGACAGGAGCAAGGAATCCTTCTGAAGCAACAGCAAGGGGGAAGGAGGGTGGGGCTGCATGACCTGCTGTAAGAGATGCTCTTGAAGATCTACTCTTATGGTAAGTTCTTATGCAACCTTACTATCTTCTTTGAGGCAATCTCTTGCAGCAAGTCATAACGTGTGGTAAGATTCCCAAGCAGTTATTATACCCATCAGAAGGAGGAAGTGAATCATGAAGGCTTATGACAGTAGTCCAAAAACATTTGCCTCTTAGAAGCAATATATAGACTGTAATGCTTGGTGATGGTATGTACAGTAGACCATGTGGTGGCTTCACAGATATCCAAGACAGATGCACAGGAACACGCTGTAGAGGCAGCCATGCCTCTGGTACAATGTGGTTTCACAACTCCTGTGACAGGTGTTTCGTATTTTGCATAAATAAATGTAATGCAGTTGGCCAACCATGTAGACAAGCACTGCTTTGAAACATGAACACCCTGGTTTCCAAGGGTGAAAGAAACAAAAAGTTGCTCAGTTTTTCGCAACTGTAAGTGCAGAGAAGGTAAATGCTCAATGTTCTATGCACATTGAGAGTATAAAGCAGGGCTTCCCCTGGATTCTGAGATTTTGCAAAGTATACTGGCAATTAGGTCTGATCTGAAGTAAATTCAGAAACAACTTTTGGCAAGAATGCCGGGTTAGTGCGTAAAGACACCCAGTCATTATGAAATTGTATGTATGGCGGTTTGCACATTAGTGCGTGCAACTCTGAGTCATGTCTGCCAGATGAAATGGCAACTAAAAATATAGTTTTCCATGAAAGATAAAGGAGATCACTGGTTTTGGCGGGCTCAAACAGACTCATAGACAATTTTTCAAGCACAAAATTCAAATCCCAGAGAGGGACTGGATCCCTGATAGGGGGCTGTAGGTGCAGAATACCTTTTAAAAAGGTTTGAATCAAAAGTAACTTGGACGAAGGTATGTTGTTCACAGGTAAATGAAATGTGGCAATGGCTGAAAAGTGGACTTTCACAGAAGAATATTTCAGTCCACCCTCTGATAAGGAGAGCAAATAATCTAAGATGCATCGAGGGGGACATCCATAAGGATCTAAGTCCAGGGAAGACAAGTGTTTTCACTTCAAGGAATTGGAAGACTGAGTAGATGGCTTCCAAGTAGCCCAGAGAACTTCCACAACCTTTGGGGACACCCTGAAGTGTTAGAAGACTACATCCGCAGGAGCCAGGCATGTAGGTGGAGGGAGCGAAGGTCCGGGTGTAACAGGGAGCTTTGCACCTGGGACAGTAAAGCCCAGCAAACTGGCAGAGGTATTGACTCTGGTTCCAAGAGCTGTAGAAGTAGAGGGAACCAAATTTGTCTTGGCCAGAATGGTGCTATGAGAATTATAAATGCCCTGTCCTGGACCAGTTTCAGTCGTACTCGCTGAACAATTGGAAAGGGTGGGCAGGCATAAAGAAATCTTCCTGTCCAGGAAAGAGATAATGTGTCCCACCACACAGTTCCAGGACCTCGCACTAGGGAGCAGTAAAGCATCAGTTTTGCATTCTTGGAGAGGCAAATAGGTCCAACTCCGGTCGGCCCCATAAGTGGAAGACATCGTTTAGAACATCAGACAAGATTTCTCACTCATCTGCCTGGGCAGTGGACCTGCTCATGGCATCTGCCAGGGTGTTTGACACCCCTGGGATGTGTACTGCCAAAAGATGAATATTCCTCTGGATCACCCAATATCACACCCTCATTGATTCTCTGAAAAAAAGGTACTGTATGAATGGTTTCCTCCCTGTTTGTTCAGGTAGTGAACTACAGTAGAATTGTCTGATTGCCCTCGTAGGCAACCTGGGGGGAGGTGAGTCTCGAATGCCTGTAAGGCATACAGAACTGCCCTCAGCTCCAAGACATTGATGTGGAGGCGGGCCTCCACTGACATCCAAGATCCTTGTGATCTAACATGTAGGAGATGAGCACCCCACCCTGTCAAGGAGGCATCTGTAGTCAGAATGAGACTCGGGACAGAAGATGGAATGGCATGCCTCGCATTAGATTGACTCTGGACTTCCACCTTTGTAGAGCTCAAAGAGCGGGGGAAGACATCAGGACTGGGGCATCAAAATCATCTGTTTTTTGGTCCCGTTGGACTCTGAGGAACTACTGAAGGTTTCAAGGTGTCCTCATATTTAATCTGGCATTGGGGACTGTGGGTATTGTGGCAACCAAATGTCCCAAAAGACTGAGGTAGTCTTGTGTGGAGAGTAATCTGCCAGACTCTAAACTGCATGCCAAAGCAATCAGGGTGTCTGCCCAAGCTATGGGCAAATACACCTTCCCCACAGAGGTGTCTAGCATGGCTCTGATATACTGGAGGCATTGTGCAGGGTCCATCTTGGATTCCGGATAGTTTACCACCATTCCCACTTGGGCGAAAAACTGTAGGGTCCAAGAAAGTGTGAAAGCTAGCTGTTGGCTGGAGGGCGCTTTCAGGAGCCAGTTGTCCAGGTAGGAAAGACACAGAGGCCTTCCTGCACCGCTGCTAGGCATTTTGTAAATACCCTCGAGGCTGAGGAAAGTTCAAAGGGAGGGCCCTGAACTGGTTATGATGACCCTGAAACATGAAACTGAGAAAGCGTCTGTGAGCTGGGTGCATCATGATATGGAGATATGCATCCTTCATATCCAGAGAGCAGAGACAATCTCCCGTGTTCAGCAAAGGGAGAAGTGTTGGAAGAGATACCATGCAGAACTTTTGGTAAGCGATGTAGAGGTTGAGACACCTCAAATCCAAATAGGGGCATAAATCCTCTGTCCATTTGGGAACCAGGAAAAAGTGGGAGTACAATCCCGCACTCTTCTGAAGAAGGGGAACTAGTTCGATGGCCTTTTTTGAAAGCAAGGCATCAATCTTGGTCCGGGGGACCAATGCCTGGTCCATAGTGAGAGATGCTGGGAGGGGAAAGAAAGCGGTATCTCCATGAATTCCAGTGTGTGTCCTGTCTGGATCAGCTGCAGGAGCCAATGGTCAGAGGAGTTAGCTTGCCTTGCAGGTGCAGGGAAAACCTGCCCCAAGGCTGTGGGTAGGGTCTCTAGGCCCACAACAGGAGGAAGACCTTCAGGAGAGACTGGCCCTGCTGGAAGCAGCAGGGATGTAACATGGTTTCTGAGCATTTCTAGGACCCAGCACTGTAATTGAGGTTTGCTCTTGTTGGCAGGTTACCTTTAAGTGGAGTGGGATGCGCCAGTGATTGAGACCGAAGTCTGCAACTGGCTAGTTCGGTAGGTTTTTGTCAAATTTACACTGATGTTGAAATTGGAACTGCTGAGATTAAAATTGCTGAGGCAAGAATTATTAAGTGTCCAACCCCACCTCGGATATCAGGTTTAAAGCCAAAGATTCTGTAGAAATGTAATTGAGCGTCTGAAACTTGTTCTGGCTTTTGTCCTGGCAACACCCGACTAGAAGTATTCAAACTGACTAATTGAAAGTATTTAGAAATCACAATGTGACATTTCCAGTTTGTAAAATAAAAAATAATAGTACTGTTGTAAAAGTAAAGTTTCATTTTGTAATCATTTTGGACTGATCAGGTGCAGAAATACTGCTAGTGACTGGAGACCTTGCTTTGTTCCTTGTCCCAGGCCTGTTCAGTATAGTACTTAAAATGTTGAATATCTATAATTTCCCACTCACCAGTGCTGTTTTCAAAATGTTTTGGTGCAAGCATACTGAATTTAATTTTAAATACCCTCTGATGTGTGGGGTTGAATTGGAACAGGTGACCATGGCTGCATGGTATTTATGACTAGCTAAATTTACATCCTTTCTGTTGGTTCTAGTATCATTCGTGATGAGAATACTGTTATTGTGTGGAATAAGAGCTTTATGGTGCTCCATAAAAAAAATAATACATTTTGAGCCCTGTCTTTGTGTCTGTTTGTTGATTTTTGTGGGGTTAGCTTGTGAATGCAGTTTAAGTCGATGACCGCATCTGCACAGTACTGTGGACAGCGGTGGTGGGTATTGAACTTGCAAGTCAAAGTAACTGTCTGCTTAAAGTTGTTAGAAATTTAGACCCCAATTACATTTTTAGATTGCTGTAGTTAGAAAATGCAAGTGCAAGGTTATCAAACCACTTCCCTTAGCTACTTAATAGAAAAGTTGATTTAAAAACTTATGTTGGAAGAGTAACCTGAGATTATGGAATACTTGGGGATGACAAAGGGACAAAAGCTCTTTTACAAACTTTCTTCCCAAACTTTAAAATTAATCCTGAGCAGCAAATAATCATTGAAAGAGCTCACATCTCCCTTGTCCCAGCACTAAAACAACAGGAAAAGCTAAGACCTATATAATTGCATATTTCCTAAACTTCACACAAAAAAGCTAATTTTAAAAGTAGCCAGAGATAACAGAGATCTTAAAAGACAAGGGAACAGAATACTAATTTTCCAAGACTTTTCATCAGAACTGCCTTACAAAAGGAAACTGTTTACTCTAGTTAGTCAAAATTTACAGCAACAAGATTACATTTCTTTTCCCTAAAAATGGCAGGACAAACACTATTCTGATCCAAAAGAAGCAATGAACTTATTGAATTCCTGAGTAAAATACTGCACTCTGCAAGAAATCTCCACAGCTCCTAGCTTAATTTGAAAATGGCTGTTCTCTCCCATAACTGAAAGAGAGGTGTGAACTTTCATCCAGGAGGAGGAGTTGCAATTAAAAGGGAAACGGCCTGAGCCTAAGAAATTAAAAGGGCATCCTCCAATTGAAGCCAAATTAGTTAGAAAAGGGGGTCAGCAAACAAGAGGAAGAATTAAAGCCTCAGAAACTCCACACCCTATAAATTCCAGGAAACAAATTAGCTAATTAAGGACAAATTCTTGCTTCTGTGAAATACAGCATCTCATTTCTCCTATCTGAAAGAATCTTGCCCCACTATTGAAGATGAGGAGCACATGTTGGGGATGAACACATCCTGCCCTTCCCCAAATAATAATTATCATTGGGACATAGAATGTAATATCCCAAAGGTGGGGCCCCTAGAAAACTCCAGTATCCCCACTAATGTGCCCAGGTGCCCCTAATAATTCAGGAGCAAGCAAGGGTAAGCAAACTGGCTGGCAGGAGCCCCATAAAAATAAACTGCAGCTTGCAGTTTAAATTTTTTTTTTTTTTATTTGCTCAGCTTGGTTAGCAAGTTAGCATGAACCTGTGCCAGCTAAAGGTCCAGCTCACACTGGGCAGCTGGTTGCTGCACTGGTTACTAGGGATTTGGCATCCTGAACACAGGGAGGGCTCTGGAGTGTGTGGCCAGTAGCAGCCATTAGTTTTTGAAAAGAGTGCAGATTGAGGAGAGAACCAGTAGCAGCAGCAGAAGAGGAGACAGTGATCAACCAACCAGTGACAGCAGTGGGACTTACCTCAGGCTTGCGGGGGGGTCCTCACTGCATCCTGGCCAGTCATGTGAAGACATCCAGTCCCTGTTCTGTTGGTATGGTGACTTGTACTGTCAGTGATCAAGGCAGTGAGCAGAAGAACTAGCTGTTGGCTGGCCTTGGCGCAGGCTCTGTTTAGCCCTATTTGTTATTTTATTTAGTTAAAAAGAAAACGTTTCCAGTCCCTCAGTAGTGGTATGTCAGACCATCGGAGTGTCAGAGTGGAGCAACCAGCCAGTAAGGCCCAGAAAGAAGACTGCCTATCACCTGGCTACAGCCAAATCCCACCACCTCTACCAACCCTCCTCTCTTTAGCTTCTCCCCTGGCTGGGGCAGTGAGTCAGCACCATTGGAAAGAATGATGTCTGCCAGAACTAATTACTTACAAGAAAAAAATGTGTTTAATTGCACTGGATGGTGCAGCAAGGGATGGCCACAGCTGTTTGTGGGGCTAGGGCAAGGCCCCAGAGAAAAGGACCACCCGAAGGCAGTATTTGCAGGGGTGGGTCTATGTAAAGTAGATGGCTCCTGCAGGCAGAATCAAAGGGTAAGCAGGCCCTGTATTCAAAAGTAAAGGCTCCAGTGAAGGAAAAGGGCAGAGAAAGGCCCCATTTTCCGATAAGTTAGGCAAGGTGGGCTACTGAACTAGGGTTAGGTAGCCCAAATGTTTCATTTATTTATAAATAAGTAACAGGTGGGCCAGTTGGTGCAAAGCAAGCCCTAACTGTAAAAGAGATAGTGCCCCAGACTGGAAAGAGGTGGTTAGTAGCCAGATGGCTACCAGTAGCTGAATCCAGGGCTAGAGTACTGAACTGCAAATTTTGTTAATTTAAGCACACTAGAGTAGTGGCTCCAGCCAAAAGAAAGGGGAAGGGAGTGTGACAGCTAGTCAGCCACCCTAGCAGTATAGCTGCCAATGTCCTAGCCAAGGGCTAGTAACCTGTTAAGTGTATAACTGATCCATAGCCCCCTTAAGAAGCCAAACCTACTGTAAGAGTATCAAAGTTCTCAAACAATTGCTACTGCACAGTCCTAAGCACGCTGCTTTCATGAATTCATAAAGAAAAGCTTACCTTTGCTGTTTAATTTTATTCTTTATTGTGGAAATGAGGTGCATAACATCGCGGTTTGCAAAAATTGTATGTACATACATAAATATTAGAGGCAGTTGACTACATCATTTAAAACCACACAGAAGAACAAATACATGCCTGCACTACCATAAATGCTCCCATAGCAGCTTATTGCCAGCAGCAATGTGCACCCGCAGATGGTACATCATGGATCAGCTAATCCATGACTTAGCACCATTTCTTTATGAATTCATGAAAGCACATGTGCTAAAGTCTGTGCAGTAGTAATTGTTTGAGTACTCTGACACTTTTAGATTTGGCATCTTGTGTGATTTAAGCTACATGCACCAAACTGGATACACACAGAAGTGAAATGAGCCCCACAGACTTTTGGTTGTTGACAATAGCCCCCTTAGCCAGGGAAGGACAGTTAGCAAGGGATCCCTAGCATATAGATTAGGTAGACTGCCCTCAGCCAATACCCGGAAGTGGCCCTTTAACATCCACATTCTATAATAGCTACACTAGGAGATGCAATAAATAAGGGGAAAACCTGGCTGAAGCTGGATTTACCTAGCTACCTAGCTACACAGGGACCCTGAGGGGCATCCTTCCTCCCACAGGCACTTGTTTGGGTTCACCCACCCCCTTTCCTTGGTCAGGTCATTGTTTGCTATATGTCCCCCTTTCACTGCCTGTCTGTACAGCTCAGAAAATAACGCTGCCCCCAGTGACTCTCAGCTCCTTCCCTGTTTAATGTGTCATCTGGTCTGGCTATTTTTTTTTAATGGTGCCCTGTTCCTTGTATCACTCTAGATGGTGTTCTATCTGTGAGTGCCATTTGTTCCCAATTGTTAGAAGCAGCAACAGGCAGCAGCAGGTACAGCACAAGGCAAAACAATCCCAGAGGTCACTAGATAAAGTTGCAGGGTAGGGACCAGTATGGATTAAAAGTAAAAGTTGCACTACAGCTGACCCAGCTTTGGCAGAGCTACAACTTTAGGGCTGGTGATTTGGGAATCATGGTGGGGAATGTGACTTTCCTCTCCCAGGAATAACCCTTAATTATTTTGCATCCCAGAAAGACAAGCCAGGGAGTGAGCTACAATATGAGGTGGGCAGATGAGGTTGCTGTGCTGACCCTGTGATGTTGACATTTTCCTGGCTTTCTTGTTCCTGACTCCAATAGACATTGCACAAAGTAGTGGGAACAGCAGCCGGGTCCTAGTTAATGTAATAAATTGCTGTTGCACTATCTCCTGTTTGTGTACCCACTTCCATTGTGTCCAGTGGTCACCCCTACCCCAGTCACCATACTAGTGTAGATTATTAATTTCCCCAGTGTCCGGTGGCCCCCAGCCCTTAATTATCCCACCAGTAAAAGTTCATAATTTACCTGCTGTCCAATCCTACCCCATCCTACGGTCACCCCACAGGTACAGTAGGTGGTTACTATCCTTGCTGTCCAGTGGTCCCCATTGTTCCCTGTACATCCAAAGCCTCCCCCCATCATAACTCAATTAGTTCTTACTGCTTCCACTACCCCCTGGCCCCCAGGCTTACAATATATTTGCCAACCCATCACATTCAGCACAGACCCTCCTCTCAGCTCCTCAATCAGCTACGAAATGGATGACAGTTTGTGATCATGCACTAACTGTACGCAGCTGTTTATACAGTAGGCATGTGAGCACAGACTGGTATTCTGTACTCAGTTGGTGACAGAAGAGATCTGAGTGTCTCTGCCAATTGCATTGGGAGGAGAGTGCATAAACATAAGGTGGGGGCCATGGATGGTGGTGGTGGTGGGAGAAGTGGAGACTGGGCAGACAGGTAGGTATTGGGAACTTCAGATGTATGAGCTGGGCTGGGGAACCACTGAACACTGGTGAAGTGCCATATAACTGATGATGAGAGCTCAAAGGAGGCAGGGACAGGAGGCAGAAGTGACAATACCTATTTTGGGAGGCAACATCTTTTAGAGCCATTCACCAACTGCTCAGAGACTCACTAACCATTATCATCTAAGATATTATTTTATAATCCTGCCCTGTGTTGGGGCTGCAAAGTGTTGTGTGAGAGTCACTGACAAATTTAGCAATTGCAGATTCTCTTTGAATGTTCTGGTCTGTGTGAACAATAGCAGTTCATTACCAGTAAGATAAAGACAAGTGAACAAAAGAAAATATGGAATTCAGAGCTGTCCTTCCTCCATGAGGTTGATAATGTAGTTTATCTTAATAATGCATTTACAGCACAGAGTATAATGAGATTAATACTGGTACCACTGTGCTACCACACGAGTCCAGGGTTGCTGTGAGAGGTGCCAAATCCTGAATTGTAAAAATAATGCAGTACCATGGTCCTACCATTGTGCCAATGTTTAGGAGAGCTGACAAAAATATCAGAATTACGTAACACCATTGCACTACCAGTGTGTGTGTGTGTGTGTGTGTGAAAGAGAGAGAAAATGGTAAAAAATTGCCATAGGGATACCACTGTGCCAGTGCACTACTAATGCACAAAGGAAAATCCATATGTTGCCTACCACTGTGATACCAGAGTGCCACTGGATAGTACCATTGTGGATTTTTCAGCTTACCATGGTATTGCCATTGTTATACCACTGTATTGCCATTGTGACAAATTCAGTAAGGGCTGCCACTGTTGCTTTACCACCAAAAAACAACCAACTGCATTACTGGTTGGCAACTTGGCAAATCACTTTTTCTCCACATAAGCTTTAATTTTATTTTTTTTATTTATGTAGTTTTTGTTGACCGGGTAAGTGCACTAGGCAGGTTCTGCCTATTTTCAGGCACGACCCAGGGAGGGGGATACAGATGAAATGCCAACTGACCTTGAACCAGAGTAAGCTGTTGGTGGTATTTTTAGTGAATGAGGGAAATTTGGCCAGGGCACCAGGGAAATTCCCCTGCTCGACAGTAGGGGACCTTTGGCCATCAGAGGATGGCTGAGTCAGTTGCTGTACTGACAAGCGAGGTGCTGGAGGGGCAGCAGGTCATGGACTCTGTCTCCTCCTCGGCGCCAGATTTGCTGGAACCTGAGATTTTCTTTGATGTTGCAATGATTTCTCCTGCAGAAGGAAAGATGGACCTTATATTGCCTGAGTCTGGTAAAATCTGTGACCGACTGAAGGATTTTCATGAGCCGACTGTGGCAGGTCCTACATACAGGAGGAGACACAACAGACTTTAGAGCAGCTTTTGCTCCTTGAAGTAGCTGAATACTTATGCAGACAACAAGAACTTGTAGGTCAATTTCACTTGCAAACTCCAGAGACTGAGGGGAGGCCTGGCCCAGATGCTGAACCAGCAGTAGCCGACATTGTTATAGACACCAATTCTGAGACTGCACAGGAGAAACTGCAAATAGTTTTTTTATGATGGTGGGGATCAGCATTCTGCTACGGTTTTCTCCTTCTCGGCCTCTACGGATCATCAGTTAATGAAGCGTACTATTAAAAAAGGTACTCTGAGTAAATTACGTTGGGCTGACATGCCTATGCAGGAGGGTGGGACATGGTCTGTTGGAAGCTCCCTTGCAGCGGCAGGCTAGGTTTGCTCTCCAGATACTCAGCACTGGATTTCTGGGTTTGCACCTATCAAGATACCTGGTGTTTCTTTGGCTCCTACACGCTTGCCTCCCACCATCAGTACTGCTTCTAATTTTGGCTCTGAGGGGCAAGCTTCTGCTGACCAGTTATTACCTACTAGTCCTTCTGTTTCTCCTGTTGCCACACAACCTGGAGCTGCACACTCCCCTTTATGTTTACCCCCAGAACTCAAGTTGACCAGCACCCTGTCCATACTACAGCTCTCAATGAAGGGCCTACTGACTTTCCACAGGACAATCTTGGGGATGGCATGAGCGACCTTTCTGATTTTTCAGATATTCCTAAACACATTCCTGCAGCCATCAGGGACTGGCCTGTTGTACAGGACACGGCTTTACCCCCACAGGACACATCCCATAACCAGAGAACTTATGCTTCTTTTTTCCAACAGACTACTTATCCTACTAAACATCATAATGCGGTTAGGCTTATGTATAAAGAGGATTTAGAAACCTTTCCTGACTGGGTTTATGTCAGGAAAATGCTTTTGAAAGACTGCTTATAATTTACTGTCTCGGAACTTTATGCATTGATCCATGTTTCCAGTGAAAATACCTTTGATATTAGCTTTAAGTTGGGGAGTGGTCTGGATAAATTTTGTACCCGTTATCACCAGAAGAAAAATACTCCTCTTTGGGCTCCTTTTGAGGTAGTTCTCCTGACCAGACCTGCCCATAAAACTATCACGGTCCTATTTAGAAATGAGGGTGTTAGTGTAACTGATCTCCTTTATTGGTTAAAACAACGTTGTACTGTTACAGGTAATCCTGAAGCCATTTTTGACACTGAAGGTATCTGGACGGGGGGGCTGGCGAATTAGGGTAATCTTATGATCAGATGATGATGGCTTTCAGCATTTGCCCAATTGTTTTTTTTTAAGGCAGGGATAGAGGCGTCCTTTTCTATCTGGGACAGCCCAAAATCTGTTATTGATGTGGTCAGGTGGATCACATTAGCAGTGTCTGTGATCATAGAATATGTACTTTATGTCATGAATCAGGTCATACAAGTGCTCATTGCAATAATTCTGTCCAGTGTAACCTATGTGGAGCAACTGGTCATGCTTATGCCTCCTGTTCTGAAGCAGCACACAGGAAATCAGCTTCTGCAGATCCTGAGGAACAACAAATTTTAGTGACTACTGCACAGCGGGAGTTCAACAAATGACAATAAACAGGGGTGCCACTTGGAGTAGCTCCTCAGTGTGAACCTAGCTTCTCAGGTTAGTGTACGGGATCTCCTACCCTTGGGTGGTGGCCTTAATCCTGTGCAAGCTGTGGTAGAACCTCCCAACCCCCTACCCCTCCACCTCCCTTTCCTATCAGTACAGATGCCGGACGTCCGATGATGGTAGATCCCCCTCTGGTGACTAAACCTGAAAGTTCTCCTGCTGCTATGCCCCCTCCCCAGAGAGTTGTAGAACCTATGGGTGGGCAAATAATCACCAGGAAGAGACAATCCGCGTCCCAACCTTTGCCAGAAAATCCTAAAACTGCCTCTACTACCTCTACTACTACTGTACCTCCAACAGATATCAGGTATTGGAGGATGATGTGGCCTCAGATGATGGGTCTGTAGCTTCGTCTGCAGACTCTCATTCACAGGATGTAATGGATGATGGGGCACCTTTGGAAGCTGCGGACACTGGTCAGAAACCTATCCCTAGGAGAGGCAGGATTAAGAAAAAGAAAGAGTTAGCTTCTCTGCAGCCTGTTTGCATGTCTTTGTTACCTTCCTTATTTTTTCTGACATCTAATGTTAATAGCATTCAGAATGTTAAGAAATGGGGAGCGGTTTTTCATCTACTCCGCTCTCATCCCCCAGGTATTTTTTATTACAGGACACCAGGATCCACACCATTCCTGATGTTATGAAGGTAACTAAGGAATGGACCTCTGGAGTTTCCTATTGGTCCCTAGGTCTAGACTGTTGCTCTGGAGTTGGTATCCTGTTTCACCACCTTCAGCCAACTGTGCTTAAGCTCTTGGATCTGATTCCGGGCAGAGCCCTTTTATTGGATTTTCATATACAGAATGTTTCCTTTCGTGTCATTTCTATATATGCCTCACAAACTAAGGCTGAGCGCACAGCGATGTTTCACCTCGTTAGTCCATTCCTGCATGTGGCACATAATATTATTTGGGATGGGGACTTTAATTGTGGGACTAGTAGACAGGATAGGGGGTCTTTGACAATGACGGAGAAGATTTTTGGGGACATAACTGCTCTTAGTTCTATCACATGTATAGCTGGGTTGAAGGACGCTTTTTTGGAACATTCTGGCAAAAGAGAGAGGACTTTTTATGAAGGGAATCTGTCCACCAGAATAGATTTTATGTTTATTTCCAAGGATCTACTTATTACTCGCACATCAGTACAACCTGTGGAATATTCAGACCACTGTTCTCTGACTATTCTATTGGGTAGTCCAGAGGATCCCCTTAGTCCTGGATATTGGAAGTTAAACTCCACACTTTTGGAGCAGGCTTCCTTTCTCCAACAAATCGTTTATGTTTTACGTTGTAGAAAAACAGTTTTTGACCTCTACGAGAGTCTGATCCTGTGGTGGATGGAAACTAAATTGTACCTTCGGACTCTCATCTGGACCAGCAAACGCATTAGAACTACTGCTTATGTCAATTATCTGAATGATCGGAAGCAATTACAACATTTATTTTCCCTTTCTTACTCTACTAGACACGTGTTTTCGGACCAAATTTCCCTTATTAAACAACAAATGTTACAGTATCATACCACCCAGAGTGAAGGTTTGCATCTAAAGCAGCGATACTGTACAACTGATTCTTTTAATAATGTCTGCCCTTTGCTTAATAATCAGGCACATCTTAATCAGAAGATGATATCGGCACTACGGGACCCCGAGGGTGAATGTCACACCTCTGAACATCATCTCCTTCAGCTTGTTACGGAGTTTGCCATTTCCTTATTTGGTTGCCATGATACAGTTCAGATTGATTATGAGCCTTTATTTCAGAAATTCCTGATTCCATCTGCCCCCTTGACTTACTTGGGGTTCTGTCAGACCCTTTAACCATTTCTGAGCTTACTGAAACCATTAAGACCCTAGCTACCAATAAAACACCTGGACCTGATGGTTTCTGTTCTGAATTGTATGCCATATTGGGGCGTGAAATTCCTGGGGAACTCACTAATGTGTTTAACTGCCTTTTACAGCAGCATGAAGTCCCGCTGGACATGGCTACTGGTGTGCTCGTATTTTTGCATAACACAGGGGAGAAGTCGGACATCTCGAATTGGAGGCCAATTAGCCTTCTTTTCCTTTTTGAAATTCTCTTTTTATTAATTTTCAACTGTACATACATCAATTTAAACAGTGATATCTAAACATCGTACATACACTTAATAAATTCCATAGTTGGATATATTATGTTACTGGACAAAGGAAGAATATAGAGTAAAGGTACCAAAAGGAATCAGAAAAGACTGTAACTGGATAACCAGAACAACTGTCCCCCACCCCCAACCCCCAGTGAGGGCGTCACCACTAAGGGAAGAAATATATTGAGCTATCTCTAGTGGCTAGGTGTCCTTAGGATACTTAATCTAAAACAGCACTCGGGAGTCTAGTAGCATCAGAGTCCTGGGGTGAGGGCCAATTAGCCTTCTTAACGCTGACTTTAAATTACTGGCTAAAATTCTAAATGACAGACTGCTGATGGTAGCTAAGCATTTAATTTCCCCAGCCCAGTCATGTACTATCTCGGGTGGTTTGATAACGGATCCACTAATACTGTGACATGAGGTGTTTGACTGTAATAATACCTCTCCATTAGAGGGGGTAATACTTTCCCTGGATCAGAAACAGGCTTTTGACAATGTCAGCCATTCCTTTTTGTGGTATACCTTGGCCCGTTATGGCATTCCCTGTTCCTTTATTGATTGGTTGTGGACATTATATAAGACTGCCACTGTTAAACCTTGTGTTAACGGCTACTTAGGGCCTTTTGTCCCAATCCAGAAGGGTGTTCACCAGGGCTGTCCTCTTAGCCCTTTATTGTATGTCTTTAGTATCGACCCACTTCTGTGACTTCTTAATTCGGCTCCTGATATAAACCCAATACGATTGCCTAGTCAAGTAGTCCCATACACAGTCCTTGCTCATGCGGATGATCTGGTCATTTTGACAAGGGATGTCGTTTCAGCAGAGACTGCAATTCATCATTGCAATGACTTTGGATCTTTTTCTGGGACTCAGCTTAATGTTGTTAAAAGTAAAGGTAGATTCTTCAGGGCCCCAGATGCTTCCCCAACTACTGTGGTGGGGATTCCACTCACACTTGAGGATTTGCGTATTTTAGGTATTTTTTTGGGAGGTGCCCAAATGCATATTGTGAACTGGGATGCAAAGATACAGCTTGGGACTAAATTGTTGCATAACTGGAATAAGCAAAAAATGTCCTTTCAGAAAAAGATTTATCTCATTAAAACTTTTCTTCTGCCAGTTTTTATATTTTTAAGTGCTATTTTTCCTGTGCCCAAATCAAGGGAGGCCACTATTTATAGTACTTTTTTTCAATCTTTTTGGGGGAGCCAGTTAAACCCTATTCAACTTAATGTTCCTTATTTGCCCTTAAAGAAAGGGGGACAAAATATGGTGAACCCTGTACTTTTTTTTTCTGCCAGTTTCTTCAGGCTAATTTGAAACCCTATTGCTCTCCTCCACTAGATACTAGTGTGCAGATTTTTACATTCCATATCTCTGTGGTATATGGCTTGGGTAGGTGGTCAGGCACGGCAAGTTAAGAACTCTGCTCCTTCCTTAGCTTATCTTCATGAGGTTTTTGTTAAACTACGACAGTGGGGTCTTACCCATTCATTGGTACTGACTAAAACCAAAAACATTTATTCCCAGGTTCTTCTGTCACATTTCCAGGAGGTTGATTCTTTTCCCAAATGCCCATAGCTGTCAAGTGTGGCATTACAGCACTATATTTTAGACCATAGAATACCTGATAAAATGAAGGATTTCCACTGGTTGACTTGTCATGAGCATTTAAATGTCAAGGCTAATCAAAAACACAAGAAGCTGGAGGAAAGGAATTGTTCCAGGCCCTTATGTATTCTTCAACCTGAAACCCTTGATCACCTATATTTTTCTTATACTTATATCCTTTTGTTTTGGAATTTTCTATATGCTATGACTAATATGCCTGTTTTCCACCATATTTCTTATTCAGACTTATGTATGGTGACTATCCTCTTTCCTGGTTGCACTGGGACAGAAACACTTAGAATGTTATTTTTCTTGTCATAAAATGGTATGTTTGGAATTCCAGATGCCTTTTTACTTTACAGCAGCTTCATATTTCTCATTCTGAACGTTATGGTAAGATTTTACATGAATTACAAAGGATTTATTTTCAAGAAATGAACAATATGGATAGGACTAGATTATTGCAACTGTGGAGAAATTTGCCATGGGTAATGGACACTGATGTGCCCATAACATGAGTACTGGTGTTAGAGAATTGAGCTTCTTTTATATTATTGTTTTGATGTTATTGTTTGATTTCTATACAACTTTGTAGGCAACTTTTGTTTCTTTTGTATATTTATGGTTTATTCCTTTGTTTGGTTTGTACGATTTCTTAATAAAAACTTCCCCTACTCTTTTCGAGAAGTGCCATGGGATCTTTAACATCCACCTGAACTACCACCAGAACAGGCAGATGGGACCTCGGTTTAACGTCTCATCTGAAAGATGGCACCTCAGGAGTGCAGCACCTCCCTCATGCTGCACTACAGTGTCAGTATTGGGATATTAACCCAAGTGCCTGGTGTGGGGATAGAACCCACAGCCTTCTGATCTCCTGGCCTCAGAGGCGAGTATGCTACCTGCTGATCCACTGACACTGATAAAAGAGAAGCAAAACAAAAGATCATTCATATAGGCATTTTAAAAGCTAACCTACCTATGCAAAGTAACAACCTTGTGTGCAGAATATTTGTAAAACTTGCAACAGTCTGACTGACATCCTCTGTCTATACACTCTCTCCCCGATTTCGCATTTAACCTAGTGTATACTAAGAAAAAAAAACAAAAAAACAAAAACAAACTACCAGCAGCAACAACAGGATGGAAACCAAAACAGGACTGATTTACATACCCCAGTATCAGCTCCTCAGTTGTCTGTCTTCACAGAGAGTCAGGAACACTCAGCACAGACTAGGACAGGCACAGTTATCAGGCAGAATCCCCCTCCTTCTCTGCTCCACTGACTGCACTGCGGCTGCCTCCCAGTACTAGTAGCTTGGTGCTGCAGTCTGGACTCTGGAGACTCAGAAGAGGGCTGGTCTGGCTGGTTCCTCAGTGGAATGGACCGGCAGGTGGCGTGGAGAGATCGAGAGAGAGAGAGAGAGAGAGAGATGCAATGAGCAGCAAGAGGAGCAGCCAAGAGGAGGACCTGTGTAAGCAGAGCTGTTGTTGTGAAGGTACTGCTGATACACTTGTCTGTGTGGCATCTCTTGCGAACCTAATCCCATGTGAAGTTGCATTCTTCTTGTTCCTACCGCTCACTCAGCTCGTTCTTGCAGTTTCACTGAGAACTCCTGATCATCTCGATGGCTGTGAGGGACCTGGGGGTGGTGGTGGATGTCAAGATGAACAACTCTGAGACTTGTAGGAGGGCAGCAGCCAAGGTCAACAGGATGCTGGGATGCATCGCTAGGGGGATCACCTCCAGAAGCAGGGAAGTGATACTTCCTCTGTATAACTGGTTGGTGAGGCCACACCTCGAGTACTGCATGCAGTTTTGGGGGCCACACTTAAAGAGGGACATTAAACTCCTGGAGAGGGTCCAGAGGAGGGAAACCAAAATGATTTGGGGCTTAGGGGGCAGGACCTATGGGGAGGGTCTCGAAGCACTAAATATGTACACATTGGAAGAGAGAAGGGACCGGGGGGACATGATAGAGGTCTTCAGGTACATGAAAGGGGTAAATAGGGGAGGAGCAGTCAGGGTGCTTTGAAGGAAGGTGGAGGGAGCAACTGGAGGGCATGGGTGGAAGCAGGAGGGGGGGAGATTCAGGGAAGAAAGGAGGAGGTGCTACTTCAATGAGAGGGTGGTGGAGCCATGGAATGTGCTGCCCAGGGGGCTGGTGGAGGCAGAGACGGTGGAGGGGTTCAAGAGGGGGTGGGACAGGTATAGGGGAAGGGTTCTGGAAGCAAAATCCAGTGCAGCGAAAATATCTGGAACTGGGAAGGGAGAAGCCAGAGAAGTGGAGGAGGGCAGCAAGGTCAGCTCCCAGGGTGGGGGCTGACCAAAATAGCAGACACGAAAGACCGTTAGGCCTATTCTGCTGGCATTTTAGTATGTTAGTATCCTTATAATTATCAAAAATGATGATGACTTCCACTGGATTTGCTGCAGATGGAGGTGTGAATGTGACAAGAAGTGCTTTCCAAAAGCTGTCCCATGTACACTGTGCAGGAACTGCTCTGACCTTCACCATGGCATTGTATATGTACACTGAGCATAATGGAGCAGGGGAAGAACTTACGAACTTCTGCTTCATCAATGAGATAATTTCCCAAGACATGTTTGGTATTAGGTTTATAGAGGATTCTGTTCGGAGTTGCTATTGCAAAGGATATGTTGTGTGCAGATGGAAAAATGCATCTTTCTTGCCCAAGTACTTTGCAACAATCATGCCGAGAGCCTGATGATCTTCTTTCAAGACCGATTCTGCTTTGGGCATCTTTTTCTTCTTGTTAATTCCCGTGGAAATTCTGCTGTGTTTAATGGGCTTGAAGAAACCAATTTTCCTTGACAGGAGGCAGTTTATAATGCACTCAACATTACTTCCCCTGTTGCCCTTGCCTTCAAAAGCCCTCTACTATTGGGCGGTATTTCAATGCCTGTTGCAACCTTCAAACATTTGAAGGCACCAGACTAAAGCGCATCATCAGAATTTTCACTGTGTAACATACTTCTGTGCAATATAATCTTTCCATTTTCAAGTTCAACTCTTTGGAGTTTTTCTTCTGTATTTCCTCTCTTTTTCCTTTTCTTATCACAGATGAAGCAGGTCTCAACCTTCTTAAATTCCAATGACTTCCTTTTACAATGAGTTACATGGACCGCTTCACTGCTACTGGACATCTATGGGTCAGGTATGCCAGAGAATTCAGCTTCAGAAGATTGATCCAAAGAAAGTTGTTTCATTGAGTTGGTGTTTAATTTCCTTTCACTGGTGAAATTTTGGTGACACCTTGTATGAATGGGTAGGCCTGTTTCCCAAGGGCTGGGAGGAAGTTGGTCATGGATTTTATTACACACAAGGTGGAAGTTTCTGGTGTACTAGGAAGTTGGTTTTCTGACTGACCATTTCTCTGCAAAAGCCTTGATGGTATTCAGCCCATTCTCTCCTAATATTTGTTGCAGTTCTATATCTCTGATTTGGTTCTCACAAAGAACACAGGTAGGCAAATCGAATGGATTGACAAATCCAACAGGTATAGCTAGAGGGCTATCCATGTTAATGGAACAGAAACAGAAACTAAAATTAAAAACTAGAAATACAAACTAAGCAGGCATACATCATACTTGAACACACCACTCTATCCTGTGAACAAAGTGGCAAATTTTCACAGAGTGGATGCATCTTTGGGTCAACACCACAAACAAGTAGATTGATGCGTTATGCATCGCTTATTTATATTTATGTTCTATTATATTAATTTAATGTGTGTTTATATGTAACATAATAATAATAAACTCCCCATTCATGAATCATTGATAATCGATATCTTGGAAGTTAGGGATTTGGAAATTATTAGCGAATCAAGTATTTACTAGCGATATGGTGGCCATATTGGATTGTGGTGGCCATTTTGGATTTTCTAAGTTGTTCCATCCAACTTGGCATGACAATAGATGTAGACAGTGACACCTTGGAATTGTAAATTGGGCATTTCTAGGCTGAGCTATGGGGCCCACAGGGCCCACAATGTCCAAAATCAGAAATAAGCCCCCCAAGGGGCCATCCACCAATTTT
This sequence comes from Neoceratodus forsteri, assembly GCA_016271365.2. Lineage (NCBI taxonomy): Eukaryota > Metazoa > Chordata > Ceratodontiformes > Ceratodontidae > Neoceratodus > Neoceratodus forsteri. Next base: position 1,408,862,962 of record CM028132.1, read on the forward strand.
CTCGGGGGTAACGAGCAAATTCTGAAAGATTAGGTCTATCTACACAGGAATCTGTGAAGATACCAACTTCTGCATCGTAAATCAAAAGACACTTGTTTACTATGTTGCAGAGCAATAATCTGTGACTGTTCGAAAAGGGTTAAAACATGGGCCCCTACCACAGAGGATGGATGACAGTGTGGCCCCCTCCACAGGTCTTCTGCCTCAGCCTCTGACACTGGCAAAGCCCCACCCAGGACCTCTTCCTCAGTCCCTGACACAGTACACTTTCTCCCCAGCTGCAGGACTAAACTCCCAGGGTTTACTCATCATTTGATGCCTCAAAGGATAGCTCTGGTGTCAGATGCTGGGACAAGCATGATGGATGCAGTTGTTTCCAGCTGGGACATAGGCTTCCCATGACTTGCTGATGGCCTTGTAGCAGGGTGAACCCTGTACAATAAATAAGTCAAGAATGTGCCCATGCGTGACATTTCACCCCCCCAGCAGGAAATCCCCAGCTCTAACCTTGCCTTCACTCTGTAGTTCTTTAAAGCTGCTGCTTTTCTTCACACAGACACTTTTTTAAATTTATTTTTATGCCTCAAGTCAACAGCACTGTCACCTGACTTCCCCAACTGGACACAATGAACATCTTCTTGGAGACTTGGCTATAATCCCTCAGGCAGGGATGAAGTGGGGCTCCCCCCTTGGGCCCCTCATACTTTAAATCTTGTTGGGATCCTCATGGGTCATGGTGCAGGTCAGTGAGGGCCAATACTTAGACCCTCCGCTGGTGTCATGACAGGACTGAGCTTTTTTTCTATACTTACCCCTGGAGGCATGACGTATGCTGTGATGTCAAGGTGCACACTGACATCTGTCATGCCTCTTTCCCCTCGAACATGAAGCAAGCATGCTGTGCCTGCAGCCACCGCCAGAGGCCAAACATGCACCGAGTCTACACTACACTCCCCATACCCTTCCTGTAGGTGAGGAGCAGCCCCTCAGATGCGCAAGCCTCCTCCCCTGGCCGGCCCTCTGGTGCCTCGGGCTTGTTCCTGAAACTGGGCTGCTGGCATTGCAAGTGGTAGTGTTACCACTGTGCCAGCCCACACAAACACTTTCACTGCAATCCCAGACTCTTTCAGGCTGCCTTTCTTACTGTACCTAGACAAACAGTGACACACGTGCCCATGCCTTAGGACACACTCACTTGACAGTCTTGCTGAACTGGCCCCAGTCTCTGGAAACATTCCCTTTATCTGGTATGAAACCCCAATGCCTGATTGGTCAGTCTTGTTCCAGGGCAATCTTTTTTTAGAACATTAATCCTGTCATGCTGGGCATGCATGCAGGCTTTCTAGGTCTGGAGGCTCCTCACTGGCTGAAGTTCACTGGCACAATTTTATGATGTCCTCTGATCCCTTTCCAAGAAAGCTTTACAGTGCTAAGGAGACTAGGGGGGTGCAATATTTGTTTACACTGCTATTCCAGGCTGTAGTAGCTTTCTGCAGCTTTATTTTTATTTGTAGAGAGCTGCAGTTGCCTTGGCCCCCTGCTTGTCCTGGGGCCAGGGAGGTATATGTTTAACTGGACACTTGGCCTGTTTCACAGTTGGGGCTCCATTGGTGTGGGAGGCAGACTTTGAGCTGTTCTGCTGACATGTTTTTCCTTCCCGGCCTGCTGCCTGCCTTTGGCCAGAAACACTTATGTTTTCATTTGATGATGCTGTTGATCCTCGATCCTGGCGCCACTTCTTTCTCTGGAGATGGGATCCTATCCAGAGACAGAATATTTATTTATTTACTGTATGACTTTGTTTACTGGGTAAGTGCACTGGTCCAAGGGAACATTTTTAGGCAAGACCTGAGCCAAATAAGGTGTGAATAAATGAACAATACAAAGACCTAGCGGTACATACATCAGGCAGTCATTAAGCAAGTAGTAACAAAATTAATAAAAGCACAGGTAACAGCATTAGACAGAAGCTGTACACAAATATTTGTGAAATAACAATCACAAGTAGCATTACACAAACCAGTGAACAATGAATAACATGAAGTCCCCCACCACCCACATCCCCCTCAACACCGTTCATTTTGTTAGCATATCTGATCCAAATGAATTGGCAAGGAGGAGCAGGTCAGAAAGGAGGGTCAAGTAATAGTATGGGAGGACAAAGCAAGAGGTGAGGGGTGGAGGCTACCTGGACAGGTAGTTGCAACTGTCACGGGACAGGAGCCAGGATTTGTAGGTGTGTTTAAAGGAGAGATGTGTACAAGAGAATCTGAGTGTAGCAGGAAGCCTGTTCTAACGTGTGAGGGCAGCTACTGATATGGCATTCACACTCATCTTTGTTCAGGTTCTGGGAGTATCAAGGGGAGGGACAGCTGAGGACTGAAGGTATCGCAGCATGGGTTGGTGCTTGTAGAGGTGGAGAGGTGGGAAGGAGGGCCACATCTAATGATGGAGTCTACAATGCATCCCAGGGTGAAATCAAAATGACCTTGCAATGAGAGCCAGCCTAGGAAGTGGTACAGGTTGCAGTGGTAGGTAGAATAAGGGGCAGATTGCACTAAGCAGCAAATACTGTTGTAGACAGATGGCACTCTAGATCAGAGGGCGGTAGAGACATAGGAGTAAATTGGGGAACAGTAATCCAGGATAGGTAGAAGGTTACCTCTTGCTATGGCCAAGTGGGCCTCATCAGTTAGGTAGGGTTTGATGCGATAGGCAGCACTGAGCTTCTGATTGATCCTATGGACAATGAGGTTAATATGGTCAGTGAAGGAGAGGAGGGTCCAGGTAATCCTAAGTATGTAAAATATGAGTAGATATCAAGGGCAGCACCATCAGGGAGTGTAATGAAGGAGGAATTGGATTTAAGAGTCTTAGCAAGGAATGGCTTAGCTCCAAAAAGCATGGCCTTGGTCTTCTTGGCATTGGCCAATAGCATGTTGTCAATAAACCAGTTATGGGCAGCACAGTAGTTCTGGTTAAGTACAGAGGAAGGGAGTTGTTGGTGTGGAATATAACCAGGTCATTGGCGTAAAGGACATTTTCACAGGAGAGACAATTGGAGGAGAGGGAGTTTACAAATATCGAGAAGAGCAGGGACCAAGAATAGAGTCTTATGGTACATCAGTAGAGGTCTACAGGTCAGGAGAAGTGGCTGAGCCTGTACACATTGACTGAGAGTGGTTAGAGAAGTAGCAACCAAGAGATTGCAGTTTGAAGAGAAGAAAATAATTATTTGCCAAGTCAAAGTCTTTAGAGAGATCCACATAAACCACACCAGTAGCATGCTCTTGGTCCATGTTCAAGAAGATGTGGTCAGTGAATAGGGTCAAGGCAATGGTGGTACTGTGGTGTTTGTGGAAGCCATGCTGCTGGCTGCATAAGATGTTATGTTTTGTGAGATGAACTGATAACTGATGGTGCACTACCTTTTTGAATAGCTTGCTAAGGTGGGGGAGAATGGATATAAGCCAGTAGTTATCAGAAGAGAGAGGAGGTTGCTAGAGATTCCAAGGGTGACTTTAAAATCTGCTGGGGCCCGCGATTTTATGTTCATGGTCCCTTCCCTTTGGAACTCTCTACCCCATCGGATTAGGAGTGCACGACCATGGGGAGTTTTAAACTTCTAAAATCTTTTCTTTGGGTAAAAGCTTATGGCTGTGTTGACTGCTGATCTGTATTGCTATTTATGATGCTGATTCTGTTGTATTTTACTGTTGTATTATACTGTGCCTTGATATTTGAAAGGCACATAAGAAATAAAGTATTATTATTATTATTTATCTTTCTCCTGCCCAATCTGTCCTTGGAAAAGGAGGGAAAGCCCTGATTCACTGATCTCTCTCAGTTTTCCTCCACAGCACAGTAGCTTTTCTCAGCACCTGATCCAGACTAGCTGCTCCTTCTCCAACAATCCAGCAGTCCAAAGGCCAGTCTCTAGGAATCTCTTCTGTACAAATGGACTTGAGACACCAGTTATCCCCAGCCACTAAATAATGAAAGAGGAGGGGGGGGAATAAAAATACAGGGTAGCGACTAATAAAATCCAGGGACACGTTATAAGAGAACAAGGACACTGCAAGGATACTACAATAACTGTAATTTAAATTAAAAAAAAATAAAACTCTAAAATAAAAATTAAAAAAATTGCCAATAGCAATACTAATACATAGGATCACAAGCGCCCTAACGCTTAGTTTATCTCCATAAATTAATACATTAAAAAAAGGAATATCGCTTACTTTCAACTCTCCCAAAATTTTTACCAATATTCCTTCAAAGGTAGATCAAGTAACGAGTCAGCAGCATGTCGTCAGAGACTGAGGTAGACAAAAAGCTTGTTTAAAAGTGCAGCCACAGCAGGCCAATTCTTTCTTTGTTGTCTCCCAAACTTAAGAAAATACAATTGTAGATTAGAGCGGGAGACAGGCAATTTGCACATGTTTGCACACCACAGCGCACCAATACAACCAATTGGGGTAACAGCAGAGAGCAGAATGCAGTAGAATAGGCTAGTCTGTCTGATATTGAAGCTGAATAAGCTCTAAAATCTGCATCCCATTATAACATCAATTACAAAAAATTTGGGGTAATTAAGGATTATTGAATGAATAATTGAGTCGTTAGATGACTGAAACCTGCTTGAGGTTTCCTAATCCCTTCTCCAGTACCCACCCGCTTACCCAATTGAAATCAGCGAGTTCTCCTGCTTGGCTCAATTAAATCCAAACTCCCACCTGCAGATCCCCCAAATACAATTAAAGTTAAAAACAATCTCTGACGACACGCTATTTTTATTAAAAAAAAATCTTTCCCAAGAATCTTGCCCACGTATTGTAAAAAATGCTAAAAGCAAATGTCTGAATCCCAGAGTGCCAGAATATGTGACGAGAATAAACATGACCAAACGCCCAAATCTAGCAACAAAAGTCAGTGTGTGCTGCTCACAAAGCATGCCAATGTCAAACACAAGCTCAAACACAGTAATCACATTCAAAAACAGAGACTACAAAATAAATAAATTTAAGAACATAGCAAAATATGGCAAAAATGGGGATGAGAGAGAGAGGACACTAAAATATTAACTGAGTAGGGGTAAAGGATCTCCGGTGACCGACTCTTCACAGGATCGCCCCGCTAAGACGCTGGGCTCCTGGCAGTTTTGTCACTGCCCGGACTCAGCAAAAATCAGCAGTCAAAATCATGGAACCGGTGGCTTTACTCCCACTTCCACTACTGCAGCACAAGAAGAACTTGAAAGGATGCAGAATGTTTCTCTATTATGCAGGCTACAAAGGTATACCTGTAATAAAAAAAATTCAAGCATTTCTGAATCCCTGCTACTCCTTCTCCTCCTCAGAATGGATAGCGTGCAGCTGCCAAATCTCTCATCTCTCAGAATCCTTACCGAGCGTGTATCACAGCATCTCCCTCATGAAGGAAAGGGACCATAAGTGGTCCCCCCACAAAATGACTCCAGCCCCAACCCGGTGGAATGAATATTGATACCTTTGCAGCAAATGTAAGTATCTGTCCCAAACACTGAAGCAGAATTACTTCACTTCTCTGCAGGGAGTTAATCTCGGCATCCCCAAGAAATTCTGGAACTCTGTTAGCTCCCTTCTCTCTCTCCTTCTATCAAAAGCCCTAGTATCCACCTAAACTCCCCTTCTGGCACCCTTACTGATCCTGCTGAGGTAGCCTCAGCTTTTAATCTCAAATTCTCTGATCTGTCTTCCCTCCTCAGTAAGCTTCCTCCTGGTCATTCCTCTAGCCAGTTGCCTCATGCATCCCCATAGCCCCACTCCACCATTATTTCAGCCACCACTCCTCACCCCCATTCTATTTCAAGTCCATATCACCTAACCACATCTACAAACTACTAAGGAGTCTACCTAATCAGGGCAGCCCTGGCTCTGATGGCCTCTCCCCTGTTTTCCTCAAACTTGTGTCATCAGTGATCGCTAAGCATCTTACCTTCATTTTCAATCTTGCACTGTCTACCGCCACTATGTCTTCCCTCTGGAAATTGGCTAAAGTGGTCCCTATCTTCAAAGCCGGTGATCCTGTAATAAAAAAAATTCAAGCGTTTCTGCGTCCCTGCTACTCCTTCTTCTCCTCAGAATGGATAGCGTGTAGCTGCCAAATCTCTCATCTCCCAGAATCCTTACCGAGTGTGTATCACAGCATCTCCCTCATGAAGGAAAGGGAACATAAGTGATCCCCCAACAAAATGACTCCAACCCCAGCCCAGTGGAATGAATATTGATACCTTCACAGCAAAAAAAAGAACCGAAGCAAGGACAATAAAGAACACTCTGAAAAGTGTTTTTATGGTTAATGGTAAATGCACCAACATTGAACATCAGGGAATTATATCAAGCCAGTTGGATCCACTTAAAGCACATGTGGAAAGAGGACATTTAACCAGCACAGATATGTTTTTGCAAGAACTGAAAATTAATTCCTTATTGTTTATATTTTTGAACTCATCCCAGAAGTTTTTTTTAGTGATAAACTTATTATTCATTTGTTATTTATTAGCCAGTAGGATATGACAGAGCACTCAGATTCACAGCTGATGGCAACTAGAAGTGGAAGGGTTCTTGTAAAAAAGTCAAAGAATTCTTTGTTAAACAAGGGAAGGGCATCTAAGAACCCTCGAGGTAAGAAAAGTGATAAGGCTAAACCCCAGGAATTATTTAAGGAACCCACGGATAGCCTAATTAATCACAAGGGTATTAAGAAACCTAGAAATGGTTGTGTTTATTCACAGGATTTCCAAATTGCTACATCCACTCTGACCCCGTGCTCACAAGAGTCAAATTTTAATGCTATAACTGATAGTAAAGGGGTTGTCCATAGGTGTGGAAGGCAGAGTGTCAGGCAACATAAAATCAATGGGAGGACATGAAGAAGCTGAAGTCCATAAGCTTTTATTGGTAGGATCCCAGAATGCATCCGAATATAAATAAAGAAACAAAATGAACTTATCGTAAAATAATCGAAAAATTCAGATATAACATCTCTGACTGGAAGCAAATCCTTACAATGCAGGAGAAGCGCAACTGCCCAGCAGGGTGTTACAGGCACAACACCTAGGATACATCTGATTCATTTCCAATTTAGGCTGTTATTTAAAGGCAGTCAAACAACATGATTGGTTCTTTTAGCTGTCTATCAGCAGCTAATTCTATCAAAATTGACATTTTTATATATATAATACATATAAACATTGGAGGAAACAATGGTTAGCATTATTATAGTTATATAAACAAAATTACCCTTTTATCCACAATTCTGTCCTTAAATTTATTAAACTTAAGTAAATGAAAGACCCTCCCCCGAGTTTCACTGAACAAAATGAGAAGAAACGGGGCCACCCTGCTCCTATAGAGCAACAGGAAAGGGAGGAACCCCGGCTCTCAGCTGGAAGAGAATACCCTCGGAAACCGCGAACATAATTTTTACTTCTTTGGGAAGGCAGGTAATTCAAAGGGGCTTCTAACCTAATATCTTCTTTTACAGGAACGCTATAATAGACGGTTATTAAAACGCTATTGTGCGAACGTGCGCACAGTCGCACAAGAGAAACCCTACCGCAAACCTTCCAGAGGGTTTTACAAACAAACACCTGCACCAAAAGGGGGAATGGGAACTATCCCAAAAGATAAAGCAACCAGAATGAGGAGTCTGTTGATTCAGCATTCTTTTAGACTCTCTCTCTCTGATTATAGCTATTCAGGAAATACGGGGACGGAAACTTAAAGGGAAGCGGCACTCTGTGTCGCAAACTGCCTAAACCATCTGATACCGGTAGCAATAGTACCCTACAAATACTTCTTTCTACTTTTCATAATTCTCCAAAGTTTTTTACACTGGGCAATTCCATATGCCCGTCCATTCATCAGAATGAAACTACGAGAAGGGGGGGGGGTTATGAATAGCGTGGTATAGGTGGCCAGTCTATACCATACTATCCCAAAGTACAGACATAGAACAAAGACACAGACAAAGACTGCTCATTCATTCTACTAGACAAAATAAAAAAAACACCACACACAAGGAACAAAAAAATTGGAGGGGAACATAAATACTTAAATACTGCCCCTATCACAATAGGGATAGCAATATGGGGCAATATTAGACAGATTCTTCTCTCATTCCATCATATGTAATATCTAATAATCATAATACTGAAAATTCCATTGATACTTCACCTGCTCCATCCATTTCAGTAATTGAGACCAGTGGTCATGAGTCCTTATTAAAAAGTCAAACTAAAATAACGTATTTTTTTCTGTATAAAAAAGATCACGCAAGGGTTTTACACTAGAGCTACAGAACTTTAAGGGTAAATCTATGGGGAAACAGGGGTAAAATCTATCTATTTGGATCCAGTGCAAGGGGATTCTATGTCTAAGGGAGAGGGCATTTCATGCTTTCCATCTAGAATGGACCTGTTTAGCTCTTGGAGTTATCGAGTGGGTTGAATGGTTTAGGTGGTTCAGCTGGGGAAAAGAGGAAGACGTGTGAATGGGGAAGAGACTCTTGCCGGTTCGCCATGTGAGGTCTTTGAAAGGATGGATATAGAAGTACAGAATACTCAGTTGGATCAGGATTTCATCACCCAGTGTCCAGATACCATATCAAGATATATTATTAAGGCCCTAGCCCACCAGGGGATGTCTAACATTGTGTTGTTGGTAGCTTATAATGGCATCAAATCTACACTAGAAAATTTGTCACTTCTCTGCCTAGAGAGGTTCTCTCTGCTTGATAAATGTATTTCAGAACTGGTTGAATAATTTGATAATTTTAGAACCAACCATAATTTAACATTTTTAACACTTATAATACCAGAGACCCAAAAGGTAAAAAGAAAAATAGGTCCCATCAAAATAAAAAAATGGAAGGAGTTGAAAAAACATAGAAGAGCTAAAAAGAAACCTGGGAAAAATAATAATAATGGGATTCTTACAGAGGAATATAAGAATGAGGGGGTCTCTAAAACAGCAAAGAATAAGGGACAACACCATTTAGGGAAGGATAAAGAGGAATTACAAATAATAAATAAGGGGAAACCTTCTAAAAAGGCAGAGAATAGTGACAACCTCATAGAGCAGCAAATCCCAAAACACCACAACCTGGGTGATCTATGTCTTACAGGGGCCGTACATATGGTAGTTTCTGGGAATTCTATTACTTTGGATCAAGTTCAACCCCCTTTCAGATTTCAACCATCTTTATTGCTAGAGGAACCTCAGCATTTTGATTTGGGGGGGGGGTATTCAATTTAATATGCACAGGCAATGAAGTAGTATTCAAACTGGATCAGATGTATGTAAAAAAGATGAAACCAAGGCCTCACTAATGAATCTGAGAGCCCACTTGTTAAGAGCTTAATTAGGGCTACCACTGATAGCTCCAGTCTAATTATTTCATGTTACCTAACATGGAAATGGCGAAGCAGGTCTGGGCAAAACAAAGTCTGATAAATGCATTGGGCATGTCGATATCATCACCAGTTACCTGGGCTACCATTTGGAAAAGCACCTATAAAGGTGTTAAACTGGATAAGATTTTAGCATATGATAGGTTTGCTACAACTTTAGCCCAGTTAAAATGGGACTTTGGAGCAAGCCCCACATCATATGTGCTGTCCATTTTTGGAATTGACACTTTTGAAGGAGAAACCCCCAGTAACCTAGCCTTTCATCTTAGGCTGATTCTTTCAACTATCACAAAAATCCAGATTCATAGTAATGAATTAGTTCAGGTAGAAAGGGTTTTAGGAGATAAAGGGGTAACCCAGACTGACTGACTGTCATATATGCTCGGCAGAACTGTTCGCTTTACTTTTAGAAAGTAGACAGATCCTGGATGAGTTGCATATCTGTTTGGTGATAATGAATGAGTGGGATGCACAAGATCAAACCATAACAACCCCCTTGTGACTACAAACATCTGGAAGCCAAGAACTGGTTATAATTGGGGAAACTGGTCCTATACCAGTAAGAGTCCCAATTGTAACTTCCTGAATTGGAACATAGCAGGGATACATAATAAATATGCAGATTCCCAATGGGTTGATTTTGTTGTAGGTTTTGATGCAATTACTTTTCAGGAAACATGGACAGTAACTCAACCCCATTTAAATGGGTTTGAGTCCTGCTATGTTCCAGCAACTAGAGTTAAAGCTCAAGGAAGAAATAAGTGGGGGCTAGTAACACTGATTAATATCAGGGAGGGACTAAGGGTATTAATGAACCATTCCCCCACCCCAGAAATTCTTCTGGTTTTAGTTTTGTGGGACACTAGGTTAGTATTGATTGTGAACGTTTATATTCCCCCGAGCTTTCACTCTCACCCCACATATGATATATGGCTGAAATTGGCTTCTGAGATAGAAATAATTACACAACAAAATATGGTTAATACTGTATTAGTAGCAGGAGATTTCAATGCTAAAATAGCGAAGTTTGATCACTTAGCTTTTTTATCAACTGAACAACTTGTTCAAAAGTTAAAAGAACAATTGTATTTGGCAGATCGTGAACCTAGAAAAATGACAGATATGATACTTAATGAGGCAGGGAGATGTTTTCAGAGTTTCATCAGGAGTAACAATTTTTTGATTCTTAATGGAAGATTGGTTGGAGATTTCTAGGGAGAGAGCACTTATTTTTCCTCAGTGGGAAAAAGTGTGATTGATTTTATATTGTGTTCTCCCACATAGTTATGTCCATTTTAAGAAACTGCAGGTCATTATGTGACCAGAAAGTGATCTCGCAGCATTGTTACTCTCATGTATGAATGATAATGCTGGAACTGTCATACCAATTAAACCAATGGCGCCCATAGGAATTCAAGGGAAGTCAAGGTTGATCATAAATATTAAAACTATGGACAGGGTAACAAACTTAATTTATTCTACCACTTTTTCTTCTCTTTTTGCAAACATAATAAATGATCCAAACATTGAACAAAGTAATCATTTACTGAATACATGCTATCAACAAATAAATAAAGAGATATATTGCACAAGTAAAAAGAAGCATATGTTCTTCTCCTGGTTTTATCCTCAATGTGCAAGAGAAAAAATTAATTTGGGAAGGCTTATTAGACAAACAAAAAGAACACCTATAAAGAGTGCAATTCTAAAAATTAAATAAAGCCTGCAGAGACTATAAAAAACTTCTCACACAAAAACAAGTGGAGATTACACATAAACAATGGGAAACTATGCATCATGCCATTAAAATGAATGATGCTAAACTCTTTTGGTCACTGGTAGCAAAAGGAACCAAAAATCAGAACTCAACTTTACCAATATATATTCCAAAAGAAACCTGGATAACATATAATAAATCATTACTTAACAGGGATTTAGACTCAGGGGCAGGTTTGTTAGATATTTTTTATAATAAGTTCAAGTTCAAGTTTATTGCAGGAAAACTCCATTGAGCAAGCTCATTCACAAGGAGGCCCTGTGACATATACACTTAAAGTACAAACATAGGTAGGTAATAACAGTATATACATGAAATGCACATTACATGATACAGGCTGGATATACATACAAGGGTACCACATAGGGTGACCACAGGTGGCAAACACTAATATGACACAGGAAGCGACTTACAGGTTGCATACTGATAAATGAAACATGATGACTGGTGTGTGCAATACATATATTTTGGCAGCTAGAACAAACAACAGACCACAACTGAAATGGGGGGGAGGAGTGATTTGATAGAGTAGCAGTGGAGTGCAAGCATAGATAAAGCCAGGAGTAGAAGGGGAAGGGAAAGCAGTTAATATGACAAAGCAATTATACCTTACCAGTGGATAAATATGGCACATATGGGGAAGGAAGAGACTTAATGACAGTTACAGGTGTCTTTTATTTTGGCTGAACTTAGCGATTTGTAGAAGTTTATTGAAACTGGCTAGTTAGTTTCAGTACGGTTTGTAATTGGTTCCAAATGGAGGGAAAGGCATATGCAATAGCACGTTTACCAAAGGAGGTCCGCGTCCTTGGTATATAAAGCATAATAAAATCAGATTTTCTTAACGAGTATGCACTATGTGAGATACTAATGAGGGAAGAGAGATAGCTTGGCAATTTCTGCAGGAGCAGTTTAAGAGTCCATAGCCCAGCATGGAGCCTAGTAGTAAGGGATGTCCAACCAACAGCTGCATATAAGTCACAGTGATGTGAATGGTAACAGGAGTTGGTAATGAACAGTAGCGCACGGTGATAAAGGATGTCCAGTTTACTTAGATTTGCAAGAGTGGTGGAGGAATAGATTACATTGCCATAGTCGAGCAGGGGGAGAAAAGTGGCCTGTACAAGCTTGTTTCGAGTTTCAAGGGGGAAAAGGCGCCTATTTCTGTAGAAGAAACCTAACCTGGCTTTTAACCTTCTAGAGACATCTTCGACGTGGTCATTGAAAGATAATTTATTGTCGATCCAGATACCCAGATATTTAAATTTGGTTACAACTTCCAGAGGCTCGTTTAGCATGGTGACAATGAAGTCTTGGGCAAGGGTATTGAGGGGGCCCGTGACAGCACTGTGGAGAATATCATCGCTTTAGTCTTCTTAGCATTGAGCAGAAGCTTTGCCTTTATGATTGCCTTTGATTATGCTCAAGTTGTCACGAAGTCCACTTGCAGCACTCCCTTGACTTCAGATAACGATGAGCCAGAAGTATACAACACAGTATCATCCATAAAAGTGCAGATTGGACATAGATATGTTAGCATCTAAGTCATTAATGTATAAAGAAAACGAGATAGGGCCTAAGATGGATCCTTGGGGGACTCCTCTTGCAACTGGCAAGGCAGCAGAAAAAAAGCCTTCCGCCTTTACTTTTTGGGATCTCCCAGTTAGGTAGCTAGAGAACCACTGGGTGGTATGGTATGTGGCACCCAACCTTGCAAGGCAATTGACTAATAGTTTGTGATCAACAGTATCAAAAGCTTTGCTGAGGTCCAAAAGACTGCAGCCAGTTACCTTCTTAGTATCTATAGCAGAGATCCAATCATTGGTTACTTTTGCAGCAGTGATTGTGCTGTGATTAGCCCGAAGCTGGATTGAGCTGGGTTAATGAGAGAGAAGGTTTCTAAGTGAAATTTTAACTGAATATGGATCAGTTTTTCAAGAACTTTAGAAAGGATAGGCAATATGGAGATAGGCCTATAGTTGTTTACATCGCATGGGTCACCAGATTTAAATAGAGAGATGATATGTGCTGATTTCCAGCAGGACGGCACAGTAGCAGATGTAATGGAAAGATTAAAGATGTGGAGAATTGGGGCAGTGAGATGGGCATAGCCTGACCGTAGGAAAAAGGGTTCCAAGCCATCGTCTCCTGCGCTTTTTTTGGTGTCGAAGTTAAGGAGAGAATCTTCTACTTCTTTATAGGTTATCTCGTGCAGTTGGAAGGGGCTGGGTGCAGGACTAGATGTAGGGGAGGGGTATGCTGGTTCACCACAGCACCAGCGATAAGGTGATGAGTCAAAGCTAATCCAGCTGTGGCAAAGTGGGAGTTAAGTTCCTCCAGGATTAGGGACTTGTTTTCCACAATCTTGCCACTTGCAACTATCTTTGTTCAGACAGAGGGGGCCATGGGCCATCCTTCTATAGCATTGATAGTCTTCCATATTTTATGAGGGTTACCTTTAGCTTGTTCGAGAGTAGAAATATAATAGTTAGCTTTAGCAGAGCAAATTTTTTTCACACAGTTATTCCTGGCTGTTCTGAAGGCCTGCCAATCCGAAGATTCTTTTGAATGTCTAGCTTTAGCCCAGAGCTTATCTCGAGCTATAAGGGCTGCCTTGAGATCCGAGGTGAACCAGGTGTTGGAATTGTTCCATACCCTTACTTTGATGAAAGGGGCATGCTTATTTATTATTGTAGTGAGTTTGTCATTAAGGATGTAAGCTGCCTTGTTGACATCTTTGGCTAGGTAGAGATCTTGCCATCTGATCATGCTCAAGTCAGATAGGAAGTTTACTGCACTGAATTTGCGAAAGGATCTTTTTGTGATAAAGATGGGCTGTGACCGGGCCTTAATTTGAGATCTTATGCAAGCAACAATTCCATGATCGCTCATGTTGTTGTGAAACACTGCCGAATGAGATATTTTGTGTGGATGGGTGGTTAGTACCACATCTAGAATAGAACTGTTGGCAGTATTTAGAGTGTTGTTCCTAGTGGGTTCACTGACTAATTGCCCAAGACCTAGCTCATCACAAAGGATTTGAGGCCATGTGATTTAGGTGACAGCCAGTCCATATTTAGATCTCCTAGAAATATAGTTTCAGTTTTGCATCTACGAACATGGATTTCAAAGATTAAGGACTTCATCACCACCAGCAGGGTCTATAGCCACCTAGGATAGTGATACATTCCGAGGAGGGGAGATGAAGGCTCAGCGAAATTAACTCAAATTCCTTGGCTAGAGATTTGCAACTAATATTGTTGACCGAGTACTTAGATTTGGCGTAGATAACCACACCCCCGCCTCTGGACTCTCTATCTGCTCTAAATAAATTGTAGCCCTGCAGTGATATTTGTTGATTAGTGTTTGTCTTTTTTAACCATGACTCAGTAATTATGATAAGGTCAGGGTTAACGTGTGCGGCCCAGGCTTGCAGCTGTACAAGTTTTTTAGGCAGGCTTAAGATGTTGACCATCATCATTTTGAGACCTGTGGCCTCAGCAAAAAAATCGATAGGCGAGGTAGTTGTAGGGGGGCCAGGGTTGAGCTCCACATTTCCTGAGCAGAGAAGAAGCAGAAGTATAACTTTCTTTAAGGAGCTTATAAGAATGGAGACTGCTTTTTTATTTCTTCGCGGTAACCCATATCGTGCAGCACAAGAGGCGGCACCACTGTAATGACAGTTTATCATGATCAATGTAAGTGCTTGAATAGACATAGGCAAGGACAGTAGCAAGGGGGTGCAGGCTAACTGGGGGGAATAGGCTAAAAGGGGAGAGGAGAATGACATAGTGTCTGCATGGCAGACCGTTATAACATTAGGTATTGATAAGGTACATTGGAGAACTGAACTGCATTGAGGCACTTCGAATTGCCCTGTATTGCTGAGAACTCTGCACCTTAGGAGCAATAAAAACACAATAAAGAGAGCCATGGTCCCAGATTGAGTGGTCTCGTGATTTGTATTAGTGCAATATTTTCTAGGCAAGTAATTTGCCCACCTAGGTACTCACTTAAAACCTAGATGAGAAAATACAGCGGAAGGGGAACAAGGAGAGCAGGAGCAGCTTATTTAGTGGCTGGGGCTCAAGAGATATTCACACAGGGCAGGCTTATTGGCCACACTCAGCTACCAATCATAGGTTGGCAGCAGTTGAAACTAGGCCAATGAAGCAGTAATATGATATAGAAGGCGGAACATGAGTGTATTTGAAGGAGGCCTGGGGGGGTTGGGGTGGGAGAAAATTTCAGGTCAGAGCGAGAGCTGAGAAGTCAGAATTAAGAAAGGAACACTGTAACAGGCTATAGAGAAGGCGCCCCAATCAGAGCAAAGCAGGCAAGCGGGTGGACCAATCACGATCCCCCTAGGGCAGCGCCGCACCAATCAAGGGTGCCCAGGCATGCTGGCTGTCTGCAGAGGATTCTATCAGTATCTATCGGTATGTCAGCATAGTGTAGGTAATAATAGGGTGCTCAGAATCTATCTGACTTGAGTCTGAAGGGTGGACGGCAGACACTGAGGGCTTCCTGTTTTCAGCTGCAGAGCTGTCGCACAGGCAGTTTTAAGGAAGTTGACGGCCTGTTCAGTGAAGCTTAGAAGAACCTCAACTACAACCATCCCATGTAGCAGCACCGGGAAAGAAGTAGAATGATAATGCAGGCCATATTGCCCACGGTTGAGTACAGTGATTTGTGTAGAAAGACCAAGAATCCCTCTAGTGGCAGGTCTGTATAACCTGCTAATGGAAAACTAGCCACTTAACAAAATAAGGAAGAGTACTCTCCCATAGTATTCACATTTCTGGAAGTAGAAGATGCCATAATGAATCTACCAAACAATAAAGCCCCAGGACCTGATTTAATCCCGGGAGAAGTCTTTAAAGCACATTTAAACTATTGGGTAATCTTCCTTACAAATTTTTTTAATCTTTGTTTAAAGAAGAGATTTCTTCCACCTTCATGGACTAAAACATAATAGTACCGATTCATAAGAAAGGACGATATTAAACTCCATCTAATTTCCGTCCTGTCAGCTTAATTGATATCAGTGGCAAAATATTTGCTAAAATATTGTTACAAAAACTCCAGATTTGGACTGAGTCTAGATCCCCTTTATCCATCTTTCAAGCTGGCTTTCATCATAGCTATTTGACTATAGATAACATTTATATTCGTTCACATCTGGTGGAAAAATATAAATTGTTCTGTAAAATGAAGCATTATGTTTTGTTTATCGATTTTTTGGCAGTGTTTGACTCTCTAAACAGAGGCAAATTGTGGGAAATATTGGTTGAGAAAAGGCTTCCCTTGAATCTTCTGTTCCCAATTCATTTGCTATATATGCATACCCTAACTGCTGTTAGATATGATAATAATGGAAATATGTCAGGTCATTTTCCAACAACTGCAGGAGTAAAACAAGGATGCCTTTTGGCACCTCTTTTACTTAGCATATATATTGACTCCTTGCTGACCTATAATGAGGTAAACAACCTAGATTCCCCTAAAATTAGTAATACTCCAATACACACTCTTGCATATACAGACGATTTGATACTATTAGCACTTTCTAGACAAGGGGCCTGATTCTAGAAGGGTGGCACAAGTTGCCGCCGAATGCAACTTGCACCACCCGCAACTGCAACATTGGCCCTGCGCCCTATTCTAGAAGAGGCAGGGTCTCCGAAGCAAAGTCCTGCGACTTGCGACATGCAGCTAGGATCGACCGCACAGAGGCTTACCTGGCCAGCATGTTGCAACCCACTGCTGCAGGTCGTAAGTGCACCTTCCTGCCCAGCAAGCTACAATAGCACCCTGCAGGGCGGCCTACACCCCCTGCCTCCCCAAGCTTTCAGTATGTGCCCTGCAGGGCTGGCCACACCAACAGGCCCCTGAATCCACATATAAGTGCCCCGCAGGGCTGGCCACACCTACTGGCCCCTGAATCCACATATAAGTGCCCCGCAGGTTTGGCCACACCAACTGGCCCCTGAAACCTCAAATATGATCCCGCAGGGCTGGCCACACCAAGTGGCCCCAGAAACCCCTATAGATATGCCCCGCAGGGCTGCCCACACCCCCAGCTCCCCGAAACCCCTGTTGTAAAATGCCTCACAGGGCAGTGCTGTCATCACCCCACCCATGCCCTGACCCCCTGAGTCACCCTCCACAAATGCAGCAAAAAATCCTGCCCTGGTAGTCTAGTGGCCCCCCACCCAGCCGTGCCAGCCCACCCAGCACCCCCCACCCGTCTCCAGCTGGTGACTGGCACAGCCCACCTCTCACCACCATGGCCAGCCGCCGACTGAGTTCAGTATGAGCGCATACTGAAAAGACATGCTCAGAAATGGCCCTCCTCCTGTCTGCCCATTGGTCTAACACTGGCACTCTTGCTTGCGCAACCCCTCGGCCTCCACCTGGGGACAGCCGTGAGTGAGGGATGCCTCCTCACCTCTCCAGAGAGGACAGTTGCATTGATGGCCACTCCATCCAGCTCTGCCCACCCCCCCGTGCCAACCTCTGATGCCCCAGGCTCGCTCCTGAACCCAGGTCACTGGCATGCCACGAGGTGAGACATCCAGTGCCTCAGCCCTCTGCGCCACCGGGCTGGCATGAATCCATGGGATACTATTTTGGTGAGCAGGGGTGTCACTGCCAGGTGGAGTGACCACTAGGCTACCAGTGAAAAATACTTTCTTTTATTTTGTATGGGGTCAGGACTTGTGCTGGTGGCTGGGGGGACCACTGGACTACCAGGGAAAAATACTTTCATTTATTTGTATGGGGGTCAGGATTCATGCTGGGGGGGTGGGGGACCACTATACTACCAGGGAAATTATTTTTTTCAACCTGAAATGGGGGTCAGAATTCATGCTGGGGGTGGGGGGACCACTAGACTACCAGGGAAATGGGTGTGTAATAGGCACACATATGCATTAGTGCATTGTATGCACCCACACCTCTCGACTGTCCCTGATTGTCAGGGATGTCCCTAATGTTGCCTCCATATTTTCCTCTATCCTTCATAAAAGTTGTTATTTTGTGACAGAACAGTGGGGAATAAACTCACACAACAATTGTCGAACATTAAAGTTACAGACCTGTTCTTTTTCTGAGAATGCATCTTCTTACAAATCCCCTTATTCTATCTGCATTCTGAGTGAATAGTACCACTTTTTAAGATATGTCCCTGATTTGAGGTCTTTTTCCCTGATTTTTTAAGCCTTATCCCTGATTCAGGAGGCAAGGGGATGAGAGGTATATATGCACCGACTGTGTCTGCCAGCACACAGTTCCTGCTGCTTACAGCCTGTGCTTCCATTACAACCAACAGGGGATGCTGTGGGCATGCCTTGGCCTGCAGTATCCAGCCTCTACTTCCATTCTGACCAAAAGGGGGAGTTTTGTGCTCCATGCAGTAGCACCGGGCAAACTGCTTGGTATTGTATGCTGAGCAGCAGTTAATGAGATACAAATGTACCTGTTTGCCCACAGCTTACCTAAGTAGGCTCATTTGCATGGGAGCTTTGAATATAGCTCCCATTTGCCCTGGGCTAACCAGTTTGCACTGGGCTAATGTGTTAGCACTGTACAATCAGGTTAGCCTTGGGCAAACCTCACTTCAGCATAGCACAGTTCTGCAGTGTGTAGCTTACATTGTTGTTTGCAGTAGATGTGAGACATCTCTGTGCAATCACACACAATGTTCTTCACCTGCAACATTGGCTTTCTCCAGGGTCTAATGAGCTGCAGTAACAGTGTGCACTTCCCTACTTGCTATATTCAGTGCTGTCTTATTCCTGGGCTATTTTTGCCCTGCACTCCTGGACCTGTTTGCCCAACTTCCTTTGCTTGCTACAGTATATTCAGCTGGTTTTGCTCTGGGCTTTTCCTTTTGAATATAGCTTGTTTTTTGCTATGGGATCAGTTTGCCTGCCGGGCAGTGCTAATTTAGCCCCAGGGCAAAGTTTTGAATATCTGGCCCTCAATGTTTTATAAATCTCTATTACAGGTCCCATTATCCATGTCTAATGCTTTAGTAAGGGCTGAATTGGGGAGAGTTCCTATTTCTACATTAATTGACTTACGGGTGGTGGGTTATTGGTTAAAGATTATTAATAATCAGATTACCGCCTTCCTTTTTGGTGTTTGAAAGAAAAGATTAGGTGGCAAGAACAGAATTATATATTCCATGGGTGAAAGCTCTTAAAGGAACTTTGGGAAGATTATTTATGAACCATCTACTAACATTTGCATATTTGAGGTACTGTAATTAACTATGCCTCAGCCTCATGCTTCTTTGTACTATGTAACTATTTATAATCCTGTCGACCTTTGTATGTATGTTTACCTTCCATTTCCTTGACGTGGAACCTTGTAAATGAGCAGTTCCTGCTCTATGGTATTTGTAATCCTAGATTTCAATAGAATAAAATAAATAAAAATAAAATCTACTGCCAGATTTTGAAAAATCAATTGCAATCTCACTCTTGTTCAAGCAGATTGTTAAAAATAACTTTATAAGGCTTGCACAGAAGAAACAAATGGAGCAGGTTAGAAACCAACTTCAGGCTGTCTGGCTAAGACAAAATAAAACAGATGCTTATTTAGAGAATTATTTAATATTACCTTTGACACCATCATATAGGAACTCTATTACATGGGTAAGGATGGGAATTATATGTTTTAAATATGCATATTTTAATAGAATTTCTCCTGACTCCCCTTATATGGAAAATTGTAGATGTAATAGGGGCTTTCTGGAAAATATTTATAATATAGTAGTACAATGTTCATTATATAAAACCCCACAGATGAAGTTATTAAATGACTTTCTGGTGAGATATATAAATGCAGACTATGACCCGATATTTTTTCTTTTACATCCACATACAGTACAATTGAAGATGCAGAGATGGTAGCAAAATTCTTTTATGAAGTGATGAAAATTAAAAGAAATCATCTCCCTGGTCTCAAAAAGTAAAATTTGAGGTTGAAACTTACAAGAGTTAAAACACTCTGTTTAATATATCACAATATGGATATATTTTTTGTCCAGGAAATATTTTTGTAAGACCTAATAACTGACGTACAATGAATGTTATCATCTGTAAGAACTATTTAGCTATTGTTCTTAACTTATTATGTATAATTGTAATGTCCATATGGTTGTGTGGAAGAACAATAAAATTTGACTTGACATGAGGGAGATTAGTTCTTTGGTAATCCACAGAGTACAGCCATCACAAACTCTTCAGGTGGTAATGGGGAAGTGGCAGGCCTGTATATCCAGGAGAATATTAGTGAAGTGGGTGCTACCCAGGGTTGCATCAGAGGGAGCATACAGGCTTTGCCAGCATATGGTACTAACATCCTCTATAAGAAGGGAAGTGTCAGGGAGAGAGATGTGGAATGATAGGTATTTGGGGAGTAAGCTTTAGAGGACCAGATAGCATAGGTAGGGAAGTGATCACTTAAGGAGTCAGATAGTATGCCAGCTTGAGTAATCCAGGCACCGCTGTTAGTAATTATCCAGTCAATTACAGTGTCACAGTGTCAGTGGCTCAGTAGGTAGCACACTCGCCTCTGAGGCCATGAGATCAGAGGGCTGTGGGTTCAGTTCCCACATCTGGCACTTGGGTTATATCCCAGTACTGACACTGTAGTACAGCATGAAAGGAGTGCTGCACTTCTGAGGTGCCGTCTTTCGGATGAGAAGTTAAACCGAGGTCCCATCTGCCTGGATTGGTAGTTCAGGTGGATGTTAAAGATCCCATGGCACTTATTGAAAAGAGTAGAGGAATTTTCCGTGTCCTGTCCAAATTTCCTCATTCACTAAAAATATCACCAACAGCTTAATCTGGTTCAACAGTAAGCATTCATCTATATCCCCCTCCCCTGGATCAAGCCTGAGAATAGGCAGGATTTGTCTAGTGCACTTACCCGATCAACAAAAACGAAATAAATAACAAATTAGGGAGTGGGTAGATGTGTGAGGGTTCAGCCTCATTAGAAACATAGAAGCTGATGGCAGATAAGGATCGTAAAGCCTATCCAGTCTGCCTATTTCTTTTTCTACCTTATGAATGTGCCATAGGCCTTTACTGTGTCAATGGCCTATCTATTCATACTCATCTGTATTGCTCTCTTGTGCCTATCCCATGCCTGTCTGAAGCACTGCACTGTATTCATATCCACCACTTCTGAGGGAGGCCATTCCATGCATCCACCACCCTTTCTGTGAAAAGAACTTCCTCACATTACTCCTTAATCAGCCTCCCTCTAATCTCATGCTGTGTCCTCTTGTCCTGCTATTTTCTTATATTGAAACATGTTAGACTCGCTCACCTTGTCAATGCCCTTAAGGTGTTTGAATGTTTCGATCATATCGACTCTCTCCCTCCTTTGCTCTAGGGTATACATATTGAGCTCCGTTAATGTGTCCTCATATGTTTTCTGATGCAGTCCCTGCACCATTTTGGTTGCCCTTCTCTGGACTGCCTCCATTTTGTTAATGTCCTTGTGAAGGTGTGGCCTCCAGTACTGCACGCCGTACTCCAGATGGGGCCTAACCAGTGTCTTGTAAAGAGGAATTATTACCTCCCTCTTATGACTTGTGATACCCCTACTAATATACTCCAACATCCCCCTAGCCTTACCTACTGCTTTAGTGGTCTGCTGGGATGATTTCAGGTCATCTGTGATGATTATGCCCAAATCTCTTTCTTCCCTTGTGACTGCCAGCAACTCCCCTCCCAACCTATAGGTGGCTTCAGGGTTTCGCCTCCCTATGTGCACTTCTTTGCGTTAAACCCCTGTTGCCACTCTTCCAACAAATTTGCCAGTTTATCCAGCTCTCTTCTCATTCTGCCCACCCCATCTGGATCATCTACGCTGTTGCAGATCTTGGTGTCATTTGCAAACAGACAAACCTTACCCTCCAGTCCATCTGCAATGTCACTGATGAAGATATTGAAGAGGACTGGTCCCAGGACTGATCCCTGAGGTACCCCACTTGTGACATGCATCTCTTCTGACTGAATACCGTTTACTGCCACTCTCTGTTTTCTGCCCATCAACCAGTTCGCCACCCAGTTGACCAACTTTCTGACCTACCCTGAGCCTACCCAGCTTATTAATCAATCTTTTATGTGGAACAGTATTGAAATCTTTGCTGAAATCAAGGTAGGTGACATCAACTGCTCCCCCTTGGTCCACCACTCTAGTTACCCAGTCGAGAAAAAATTTACGAGAGTAGTTTGACAGGACCTTCCTGTTGTAAACCCATGCTGTCTTGGATCCTGTGGTCCTATGGATTCTAGGTGTTGCACTATCCTTTCCTTAAGGAGTGCCTCCATAACCTTGTCCACTAGTGAGGTAAGACTGACTGGTCTGTAGTTCCCTGCCTCTTCCCTGCTACCACTCTTGTGGAGCGGGATCACATGAGCCCTTCTCCAGTGTTCTGGGACCTCTCTTGTGCTCAGAGACTCACTAAACAGTTTCAATAATGGCTCTGCTAGTTCCACCCTTAGCTCCTTTAGTACCCTGGGATGTATGCCTTCAGGTCCCATTGCCTTGTCCACCCAAGAATGTTGTGTTAGAAGTGGGATCTGAACTCATGCCTCCATTTGGAGACCAGAATTGGGATGGCGATGGTGTGAAGCAGATTATGCTGCTTTAGTAAGCTAGCATAGTCAGTCTCTTGGGCCCCCAACCAGTTCAGGTTGAAGTCACCCAGAATGATAGTTTCCCTGGTGGGGGAGAGAGAGAGCTCCTAGCCCTGTAAGCAGGGTCTGGATGTCAGGAACACCCCCAGTCGGGGGGGAGGGGTTATACCAGCATCCCAGGTATAGCTTTTTGGATGCAATTAAGGTAACTTCAGCAATAATTCAGTCACTGGGGGATTCACTGTTAGCACAGAGGATGCCAGAGAAAGGTTCCCTGATGAGAATAGTTACACCACTGCCCTTCTTATTGCCAGATTGGTCTTTAGGCGATAAAGAGTAACCAGCAGGTGTGGCACCTATACCTATGGAATATGGCAGCATTCCTGAAACAAGCAGTCAATGTTAGAAAATACAATAGTACAGACAAGGAAATTTGAGTGTTGTTGGGTACTGGTGCAGAGTCTGGTATCATTAATACTGTAGCATCTCCCTGACTGGTCTGCTGAAATTACAGCAGGTAACTACATGTTTTTGCAATTCAATGATTGGTATGCGATAAAAACATTAGCTTATGACTTTATTGACATGTCTCTAATTTACCATACTGAATTTATTTTAGCCTGTGTTGATCCTATGGTATGCTCGCTCACTTTCTCCCTGTGGGCGGGTTCTGTCAGTACCCCTCCCACCGCATGAGCACTCTCTCTTTCTCAAGCAGGAAGCAGTGACAGGTACAAACTGCTGACAATAGTCGTGAGATTGACACGTGTTAAATGAGTACACCAGTCGGGCCATAGTTGCCCCAAATCCTGAAATTAACAAGTGAATTGCACTTTTAACTGAAAATAGCTATATAGTTTCTGTTTATATGCACACTGTACAGACGTTATACATATGTGTCTCAATTCTACAGTCTCAATTCTCCCTCCTCCAGCATAACCTATTAAAAAAGAAATTATTACTAAATGCTAAGAAAACCAAAGCTATGTTCTTTGCCCACAAGAACTGTTCTTCCACTATCCCATCATTCACCCTCCCACAACTCTCTACCATCCTTGGTGAAAATCTAGAATATGTTGACAAATTCAAATACCTAGGAGTATGGATAGACAATAAACTAGACTATATTACCCACGTTGAAGAGCTCCTGAAAAAGCTAAGACAAAGACTTGGTCTATTCTATAGAATCAAACACTACCTGACCAAAGATTCCAAACAAAGATTAATCCTTGCATCATTCATGTCCCTCATTGATTATGCTGACTTCCTCTATGGTCATTGCTCCCTCTCCCATCTAAACAAACTAGACACCTTGTATCATAGAGCTATTAGATTCATTACTGACCTTCCCTCTAGCACCCATCATTGCTCTCTTTACAATGCAGTCAGCTGGACATCCCTGCAAGATAGAAGAAGAAAAAATGCTGCTACCTGGATCTACAAAGCTCTGACAAACAAACTCCCTTCCTACATCTCAGATTGCTTCAACCGGATCACATCCAGGCCCTACACCTTGAGGATCAACAAACTGATCCTGCTGAAGATCCTGTCACCTGCACCGGTATGGAAGAGCTGCAATCAGTTATGCCCTGGCACTTATCTGGAATTCTATCCAAAAGACCTTGAAAATGGAAACACTGATCCCCTACATCCTTCAAAAGCTGTACACCAGCCTAATCCCAGATTCATGCAATTGCTTCCACAAGGCCTAGTCCTCCCACATCCCCACCCCCACACCCTCTCTCCCCCTTCTAAATCTCCTCCCTATTCTTCTATCATTCTCTGGTCCTTTCCATACAAACCTCAAATATATATGCCCACCCATGTACCATTATCCAAGCCTTATCCCCACCAAACTGTTTGTTTCTCACCTTTAATAGGTTTTTGGTTTACTGTCCTTTGCCTTGTATATATGTAAATAATTGTACATCTATCTCACTCATAAATGTTTGTATTTGTGCTATTTCAAATCCATGTTTTTGTATACACTCTGTAACCTTTTTTGTTATGACCACTCAGGTCCATCTTGTAAATGAGCTATGCTCAATGATGTTCGCCTGAATAAATAAAGATTTTGATTGATTGATTGATTGATGTGTAAGCCACAGTCATCTTTAGCAATTTTCCATGAGAGCAGAACTTTGCAATGATAATGAAACTGTGTGAAAAAAAAAACTTTCATTAGTGTTCTGGGTTCTTTTTTATGTGGTTCTGCATTTTAATTTATATTGTATGTTGATAATGTCAGGCAGCAACATTACCACACCAATACAGCTTCACACAATAATGTAACTCACCTTGCAGCCTTGAAACAGCTGCTCACGTCAGAGAAATCCATCACACTAGGCACAGTAATAACATCTCCACAGTCAGGAGACTGGTTGGGGTCACTGAATCTGAAGGGTATGTACTTCCCCTTTCCAGTCAGACACAGCCACAGAAAGTATTTCAAGTTCAGGCTTGAAAATGGCCAGTAAGTTCACAGCCCTCCCTTCTGGTTTCACTTCAGCACCAAGGATGTTCATGAAGTGCTTAAGTATGGTGATGGCCTTCCTAAGAAGCATAGTGCAGTGGTTTTCCCTTATCTGCATGACTGGGAAGTGTCATGGAAAATGAAACTGGAAACAATGTGTTCCATACAGCTGGCAAGATGCACCTTGTAAAAACTGGGGTTCCTGATAAACCTGCTAAATTTCCAGACAGGACTAGTGCAGGTTCTGGATTTCACTGGAGCAGAACTGAACACCCTGCAGGGAAACTACTTTCTGTACAGGACAGGGTAACAGATTTGACTGCCAGCTCAGAATTATCCATCCTAGGCCAGCCAGGGCCTGGATGAGATTTTCTGCAGCTGTTAGGCCACATGTTTTCATCCACAGCTAGGGTGTCATGGACACATCTCCAGATAAAGGGCATACAGTACTATCAAAGAGGCCATTAGTCCCAAAAGTCATACTCCTTGTCTCAACAAGTTTCAGTCACAAAGAGCTTTTGTACAAGGAGTGGCGTGGTGGAAGGAGAAGGCAACCTGAAAAAGGTAATTCCCTTTCTCCAGTAATCTCCCACCACAGCCCTCATGATACTGTCGATGCTTCCCCTCTTAGGGCAGTGTGCCCACCTATAAGGCCCTGATCAGACTACAGCATGGTAAATTAAATGTTTTTTAGAACAGATTAATTACCATCCTGTAGCATCCATGCTTTAGCATCTGCAGTACCACAAGTGTGTTGTAAACTATTATTAAAACAGTTTACAGCATCTGCACTACTGCCTCTGGACGGAGTTAACTAGCAACCGGTTCCCATGCACTGACTCACTACATGAAGGGGAACTGTGACTGACTGACCATCTGCCCTGCAGGTAAGTTCAATTTTACTCCTGAATGTTGTAAAAAACATGTTTAAGCCTAGGTCTTATCAGGCTTTAAGCATGGTTTTTAAAAATGGACTACAAGGTTTGTTAGATGCAGACATGAACCACATTAGGGCGCTTTACAATGGTTCAAGCTCTTTAAACCATTTTAACTACCCTAGTCTGAACAGGGCCCAAGATCTCACAGTACTGTAGTGGCATCTTTAGCCCTTAGGAGACTCAGGAACATAAAAACCTCCTTGAGCTCGGGGCAGTACTGTTGGCAGCACAGTCCTGCTCCTCCCAGCTACAAAATCTGTCTGTCTAAATATGAAACGACAATACCACAATAATGTGCAGTACTACATAAATGGGGAGGGACAAGACCCTCAAAACTGCACAGAAGCTTTGAGGATCTGGGACATAGCTTACTCCCTGGACACAATGATTTCTGCAGTGCATCTGCCAGGCAAAGACAATGTGTTGGCAGACTCCTTAAGTTGAATCAGCCAGGGAAACCACGAGTGAATCTTGAACCAGAAAGTGCTAGCTTCGATTTTCAGAAGGTGGAGTACTCCATAAATAAACCTATTTGCATCTTCAGAGAACAATCAGCTTCCAAAGCTTTGTTGAAGGCCACCAGTCAGAGGTACAGTACAGTCCCAGAGTATACCCTAGCCCTGCTCTGGAGAGAGAGGTTCCTGTTGCCCTGCCATCACATTCCCTCATACAGAGGGTACTCATGAAGGTAAGGAGAAAGCCAGAAACAATGATTCTGATAGTTCCACACTGGGCCAGGCAGGCATGGTACTCAATACTGCTGGCCCTGGCCCGTAAGACTCCAGTAACGTGCTACTGAGCTACAACTTGTTCACTCTGTCCCAGGGCAGGATAACCTTCCCCAGACTCAGAAAGTTAAGTTATGTCCAAAGGCATGATTCTTGAAGAGTCAGAGTTTTCTAGATGGTATCTGTCAGAATAGGTGCTTAGAATCTTCAAGGTTCCAGGAAACCAACCACAAGAAAAGCATATTCCTCTAAGTGGAAGAGAGTCTCATATTGGTGTGCCTCCATAAAGGTACAGTAATCCAGTGCTGGCAGGGCTGTCCACAGTTCTGGACTACCTGGTATATCTACAGTCCTTAGGTCTGAGACCTTTGAAAGTGCACTTGAAAACTGTGTCTGCTTACACATTAGCAGGCAAGGACAAGTCTTTGGTCTCAACCTCTTTTTAAATCTTTTTCAAAGGCCTCAGTTACCTGTATGGTAACTGGTTCCTCATGGGACTTGAACATTTGTCTTGCCCAGCTGATGGGAAAGAAAGGAAATGGAACATTGTTTAACCAAGAGTAGCACACTAAGCTAAAGCTTGTTTCCAGATGTGACCTGGAAGCACAAGGAAGTTACGTGACTTGCTCATGATCACACAGTATGTACAGTACCTAGGCAGCTGTATTTAAACACAGGTATACAGATCTACAGCTCAGAGCTTTAACCCACTGTGCTATACTGCCTTCTCCAATGATGGAAGCCCTACCCTTGAACCTATGGCTAAGGCAGACTTAAAATATATTTCCTAGTGGCCATTACATTTGCTAGGAGGGTAAGCAAACTGCAAGCCCTTTGTGCACATCCAAACTACATTTTGGATTTGGTGAATTTCTGGAACAGCCTTCCAGCGGAGGTGGTGGGGACAAAAACAGTGGTGGGGATGAAAAATGCATGGAATAAGTACAAAGGAATCATAGTGGAAAGGAAGAGCTGAGGGAGAATGAGCTGTAGACTGGGGACGGTCTGATATAATAGTGTAGGTAGGGAGAAATGAGCAGACTGGATGGGCCAAGCAGTCATTATCTGCTGTCAGATTATGTGCTCCTATGTTTCTATGTTATTCCACATTGATAAGGTAGTCATTGGTACCAATAGGAAATTCCTACCTAGAAAGGTTTCAGAATCCATCCTAAATCATTTAGTGATCCTTCATTTTCTTTTGCCTGAACACTACAGTACAGGAGAGCAAAAGCTGCAGTCTTGATGTAAAAAGAGCACTTAGCTACCACATGGACCAGACAAGGGATGTCAAGTCCAAGAGCACACAACTCTTTGTTACCTATGGAGAGGCTGGCAAAGGTAAACCAGTGTGATGCTTCACCTATCTGCTTGTTATTATTTGTATAACATTTGCTCTATAAATATATGTTTCTGTAAATTTCTGCTGGGAGAATATGGCAGCAGCCCAGATAATCATGGGATATTGGATTTTTTTTTTTTAAGAAAAAATGTGCTGGCCTTTTGTTACCTCTGGCTTGTAAAAGCTGACCTCCTAGGACTATAATGATACCAGGATGTAACAGTTTGTAAAACACCCACTTACTGTGAACTCCAGGAAAACTAGCCATAAAACAGGCTGTATTTTATGACCTATTAGGAAAAATCAACTCTGACAGATACCTGCTAGATTTTATAAATAGGCGAAGAAGCTTATCTGGAAGTTCCTGAAAACATCAAAGGGGTAACTGTAACCTGTCATAAGGCATGCTAATTAGGAAGAATGTATATATATATATATATCTATATATATATAATATATTAATTGGAATGTTTAGCAATGTACTGGGGCATGTGACTAATCAATTAATTCAGTATCCAGATTTGAGTGACCTCATAGACAGCATCACTGTGAGCTGTGACATCACAGGGAAGTTGGGACTGTAACTGAATATTACCAGATGGCTGGAAGAAAAGAGGACTTTTTGATTATGGATGCCTGATAAGACACACTCTCAAGGGCACTTTTACTGAAATAGGAAATCGATCACCACTGTTTATTACTGGAACTAGGGTAGGAGAAAATATTCAGTATTAAGGCAGTTTTATTTAATTTAAATGACTGTAACCCCAATTTTATATGTTCTGTGTTTGGCATTTCATCCACTATTTTTTTAATTGTAGTAAATTCTGTTTTCCTTTAAATTCTGCCTGATTATTTTTCTCATTTTGAATGTGAATGCTGGGACAGTGTTGGTAAGTCTGACAGAACTGTTAAGCGCTTATAGTGTGTTACCATATGCACTAAGGTAAGAAAAGTACCTAGGTCTCAATTGAGTCAAAAAGGGGGATTGTGAACCAGGTTGGGTGCCCAATGGGTTAAGTATTGCACTGCAGTTCCCTGAAGAGGGTGTGATATTTGAACCTGTTAACTGGGTGTGCTAGTGGAAAAAGGGTTCATATCTGACCCCAGGACTCGAGATTGGTAGTTGTTTCAGACCCAGAACAGACAGAAGGGTTACCCTGTCCCTGTTCACATATTGCACTTCGAAGTTTGGTAGTGAGGAAGCAGAGGGCCTGACCCGCGGAGTGTGTTTGTGACAACCAGCAGTCAGAAAGACTATCTCTCATTGGATAGTCTCCTGTATACAAGTTTTGTTGTCTGCAAGTTGGTAAACAATCTCCCAGAGGCTTACAATTACATTCCACAAGTGTCCCTCCTCCCTCTGTCACAGCTACAAGGGGCACTCCTCTTCAAGAAATCTGTAAAGCAGTTAACTGGAAAACAGTGCACACATTCATGTAGCACTACAGTCTGGACATACAGTCTAGGAGGAATGCCAGTTTTGGAACAGTTTTCTTGTAGAACCTTTTTCCTAAATAGGTTCTAGACCCATCCTACCAAGGTACTGCTAGTGAGTCCACACTTTTGAAAGGCATCATTGATTGATTCCTGTTGTTAGAAGAAATAATTACTCACCATAGTAATGTTGTGTTATTGGAAGGATCCATCAATGAGTCTTACAAATCCTGACCCTGCCTCCCTTTCCAGAACCTGAACAGAGGTTCCCACAATAATCAGTTCTTATATTATGGTTGCTTGAGCATTGCTTTGTTGAAGTTTCACATAGTTTTACAGCTGTGGTCATTTTATGACAAATTTTGCCTGCTAATAATTTAAATGGGGCTAGCAGTATAGCCTACAGGTTCGAGTAATGAGCCGTGAATAAACTTGGTGTACATCCAGCAGACCTGGGTTTCATTGCCAACAACCTCTACTTATGTACTGTGTGACCCTAAGCAAGACACTTAACCTCCTCAGTGCTCCCCTGGTCTCCCGTGAATTACCCGGTAACCCAAACAATAAAACAAATGGGTTTTTAAAAATTTTTTAAAACATTTTTTTAAAGCAAATTTAGTAGTCACTTAGACAGTCTTGGTGGTCACTGTCTCACTGGATATGGAAATAAATCTGGAATTAAACCTGTAGAAGTAGCCTGATCACAGTGCAGAGTTTGAACATAATTCTATATCCTGCAATTTGCATAAAGTTCTATCCCCGGGGCAGTACGTTCCTACAGAATGATACACTTTTGTAAGGCTCATTGATAGATCCCTGAGAAGAAACAACATTACTATCGTGAGTAATTGTTTTCTTAGTCTATCAAGTCTGCCCTGCTGCCTTACAATACATTACTTGAGCAATAAGGCATGACAAACTTTCTAGTCAGTCCTCATAGGGCCTACCCTGCTATCCCTGGATAATGTTTCCCTGCCTTTGTTTTAGTTTCGAACCTGAACATCTCCCTGTCCTTCCATAGATGAGTGCTCCAGATGTACACACAGTAGTGTATGGTTTTGGGGTCCACATATGAGGAGGATACTCCAGGTGTGTTTGAACAAGTGCCCTCTACAGAGGCAGCATTGCCTTTCTCCCATGACTGCTGAAACCTAGAAAACAATGTGAGAGAGGTGTTTGGCAAAGTATGGGGAGGTTGAGCAACTTGTTTAGAATCAGAAAGCTGCTGTAGCTCTGCATTCTTAACACTACTTGGCAAAACTTCCATCTTTGGGAGGACTTTACATGCTTTACTTATTGTACATCCTTTACAAAATGCAAGACAATGCAAAAGGTGCCAGAATAAACCTCAGCACCAGGGGGCCTCAGTACTTGTAAAGAGTCTGGGGGTCTTAAAGGAAGACAGGATGGGCCCAGAGGTCCTTATATGCTGACAATTTCTACATTTCTATAGCTGCCCACAGATCCCTAGCCTACTGCTCGGGGATTTGGGGCTGGGCTCAAGCACCTATTAAAATGCTACAGCTGCCCCCCAGTTGTGGTCCTGGTAATCAGAACTTTTAGAGAGGAGGGTCCTAGCCACCAGTTTGCTGTCACTTTCTTGGACATGAGTGCATTCTTGTTTTTTTTTTTGTTTTTGTTTTTTGTGGCGTAGGACCCTCCTCTTTAAATGTCCTGATTACCAGAGCCATAGCTAGTTGTGTGAGCCCCATTAAGGACCAGGCTAATTTGCTCTTTTATGCTGAGGCTTTTATGAAAATTAGACAGGAGCCGTAAGATGCGGGTTGTGTGGCAGAGTTAGGCTACACCCTCAGCTGTGACTGGTGGACCGCTTTTCTAGCTCCTTATTTTGTAGAAACAGTTAACGCTTTTCCCTTTGCTTTTCTTCTTCCCTTCCCCCACCCTAGGTTGGCCACCTAGCATAAACTCTTTACTGTCCCTATGAAACTTCCTACTAGTTCTTTCTTTTCATTCTTTTTCCATTTCCATCTATTCAGTCCCTGGAATGATGCCAAACACCCAGAGAGGTGTTGTGTAAAGCACATAAGTGCATTTTGTGTACAAAAAGCATGAAGGCTATTTTAAATAGGAATAAATACAGTTATAAATTGGGTTTAAAAAATCCATCATCCTGATTGGCTACTACATCATCTGAGTCGTGTCCTTATCAGATGATATAGTAGCCAACTGGCACCTCTTCAGCCATTCAAGACGCAGAACAGGAAATATCACTGTGCCAATGCCGAGCGAATTAGCTTGGTCACCACCCCACAAACCAGACCTTGCTTGCCGTCACTGACCTAGAGCACACTCCCCCCCCGCCCCCCAACACATATACAAACACACAGAGCCAAGTACAAAACTACAATTTGGGAGCCACTCTACTTTTACAAAATCATTTAAAATAAAACCTCACAGTACTCAGACCTGTCTGCAATGAGCAACAAGAAACCAAATACCTTTTACTTGTAGTTCTCACTCCCAGTGCTGTACAGTTCACCTACAGCAAGGTACCAGAGTGCATTACAGATACCTTAACTCTGTATTTTCATCTACCCTCACTGTAACTTTGTCTGACCGCCCATAAAAATACAAAATCCCCTCACTACAACAGCACCACGGAAAAAAAACTCGCGCTTTGAAATATGCAAACTGGAAATTGCTCTGTATGGCAGCCATCAAGGGACACGTTTGCTCACACTTAAGTGGGCCAGCACCTACAATAAATAAATAAATCAACAAATAAAAAGAGTGAAAGAAACTAAAATAAAACAATCATTCTGGGAGATACAGAGCTGTGAAGATAGACAGACGCCACATCAGAAGCCGGTCTTTAGGTGCCCACTAAAGCACACAATTGATCACGATCAAGGTATCTGATGATTACAACTAAAAAAAAAAAAGTAAAATAAAAACAAGTGTTTTTGTCTTGGGTCAGCTACAAAGTTGATAGAAGAGTAACACCAATACCCTGTAGTGCCAACATGATATATATTGCCTGAAACTGTACACTGCAGATGGGACTATTTTTTCATTTTCTACATGTTTACCACCTTTCTGTAATACTTCATTAAATAACTTTTTTTTTACTAGGTGGGTTTACAAAGGGGGAAAACCCATTTTATAAGCGCAATAACACACTCCGAGGTGTGGGTTATCGCCTGCTAAGGACATGCCCTGGGGCATAAGGCACTAGGTGTGAGCACCTCATGCCTTAGTACACCCCTGGGTGTGCTCTTATCAGGCGATAACCCACACCTCATCATGTGTTATTGCTTGCTTAATAAAGCCTTTTTAAATAAAAAGTCTTCAGAAGTCATGTAAAAATAATAATATCATGATTAGTATAGTTTTAAGAAATCCTTAAGGTATTTTCATAAATTCACACTATAAATCTGTTACTGTATAAGGTTCTATGTATGAGAATGTGGTATATTTTATAAACGTGCTTAGTCACTGTGGATCAGAGATATAGAGCGTCAGTATCTGTGGAGATATACTGTACCTTTAACTGAACCAGGAAGTCCCCTGAAACACCCCCCCCCCTTGGTTTTGAAATAACATATCCAGACATGTAAATAGAAAGGGCTCTGTCAGGTGACTCCACTGAAAAATATAAAACCTCTTCACTAAGTTCACTTCAATTCAGCTCAGTGGGGCTCAGTCCAGAGAGAGAGGAGAGAGGTTCTACTGCTACTGTAAACAAGCTGTTAAATGCAGATGAGAAGGGTCTTAGGAGCTCTAAGATCCAGGACTATATTATAGGAAAAACTACTGATGTTAAGTAGTGATTTTCTTTGCATTTTTTTTTCATTTATTATTTTTAAAACTTTTGAAAAATAAATATCGCACCATGGTGTATTTTAAACCTGTAAATTTGCCTCATCTGAAGTTTATTCCCACACACTGTGACAAACTTGGTGTTAGAAGTGGAATAGTACTGGTTGTCCAGAGAAACAATGGGGAAACCAGTACCCAGATACCAGCCTTGGTATCCAGACATGGGGGAAAAGAGCAGGATGGCATACCTCCAGGATCTCATGGCTGTCAAAAGGATATGTTGAAGGAGGAGGGGCTTACCAGTGTGTACACCAGAGCCCAGGTGAGGAGAACTGGAAAGGAACTATTGCCTGGATTGGAGTTTGATGGAACGTGGAGGTGGACCAGCGCTGGAGAGAGGCAGAGCACCGCGGCCAGATGCTGATGGAGGGTTCCCAACTGGAGGATTTTGTAGAGGACCAAGATCCATGGGTTGTAGAGGAGGAGGACCCCCTGATGGAACCTTTGTTGCCAGCCACTTTTGATATCTCGAGGTTGCCCATTTTTCCACGCTGCTGCTACTTGGAGGACAATGAAATGAAGGCTGTTTCAGGACATACGCATACTGGGTTGAAGACTACAAGCAACAGGGAAGACACCATGGTGTCTGAAGGGACTTTCCCATGTTTTGAACTACCTGTGATTTGGGAAATGGATAAATGAAATGTATGAAATGATTACAAGAAATGTATAACACAAAAGAAATGTCTATACTGTATGATATAAAATGAGGAACCTAGGGTTATGGAGGATCTAGGTATGGGATGGAACCTATGATTGGGCCCCTGAGTTGAAACAATGTGTTAGAATGGGGTTAAAGCTGGGTTACAACTCACCCAGGAGAAAGTTGTGGTATAGGCCTGTATGGCTGTCCTGATCGCTAGATGGAGGATGCTAGAAGTCAGTATAAAACTGCTGTGTATTACTTCCTCTTTTTAATGTACTGATGAAGGTACGATAGTTGGTGCACAGGGTTTTAAAATGATGCCAAGTGATGGGTTCTGAAAAGATGCCAAGTGATAGATTCTGAAATTATGCCAAGTGATGGGTGCTAAAACGATGCCTATTGATGGGTTTCTGATATTACATATGAAATGTTTGAGTTGTAGTAACCAGGGTGAAATAGTTAGGGGGTAGACAGTCACTACAGACTGAAGTCCTCTGAAAGCATAGATGGACACTGTGCTGAACTGTATGACAACCTCAGGGTAATGTTGTGAAAGTATTGTCGTATTGCAGTAACTTGGTATGGTGGACAATACTAAAAATAGCTGAATTAAGGGACCCTGGGGTGAAGCGTTCATAGTGGGTGAGAGAAATTTTCAACCAACCCAGCAATTTATTGTTTTGGTAGAATATTTATGACTGAGAGGGGGTTCTTGAAAAAAAACAGTATAGTTTTGAGAACTGCATTTTTCTTAAGGAGGGAGGTGTGTGGCAGAGTTAGGCTACACCCTTGGCTGCGACTAATGGACAGCTTTTCTATCTCCTTATTTCCTAGAAACAGTTAATGCTTGTCTCTTTGCTTTTCTTCCCCCACACCCTAGGCTGGCCACCTAGCATAAGCTCTTTACTGTCCCTACTAAACTTCCTACTAGTTCTCTGTTTTCATTCTTTTTTCATTTCCATCTATTTAGTCCCTGGAATGATGCCAAACACCCAGAGAGGTGTTATGTAAAGTGCATAAGTGCATTTTGTGTACAAAAAGCATGAAGGCTATTTTAAATAGGAATAAATTCAGTTAGTAAAGTCTTTTTAAAGAAAAAGGATTCAGAAGTCATATAAAAAAAAACAATAATAGTTTCATGATTAGTACAGTTATAAGAAATCCTTAAGGTAGTTTCATAAATTTACACTAAAAACCTGTTACTGTATAAGGTTCTATGTACAGTATGAGAATGTGTTATGCTTTATAAAAGTGCTTAGTCACTGTGGATCAGAGATATATAGAGTCAGTATCTGTGGAGATATTCACTGCACCTTTAACTGAACCAAGAAATCCCCTGAGACACCCCCCCTTGGTTTTGAAACAACATGTCCAGATATGTAAATAAAAAGGGCTTAGTCAGGTGACCCCACTAAAAGATATCAAACCTCTTCACTAAGTTCACTTCAGTTCGGCCCAGTGGGGTTCAGTCCTGAGAGAGAGGAGAGAGAGGATCTTCTGCTACTTTAAACAAGCTGTTGAATGCAGATGAGAAGGATCTTAGGAGCTCTAAGATCCAGGACTTTATTATGGAAGAAACTACTGATGTTAAGTAGTGATTTTCTTTGCAATTTTTTTGTTTTCATCTATTATTTTTCGAACTTCTGAAAAATAAATATCACACCATGGTGTGTTTTAAACCTGTAAATTTGCCTCATCTGAAGTTTATTCCCACACGCTGTGACAGGTTGGATACAGAAAGAAAGGCTCAACAGCATGAATTGAATACACCCTACTCCTGGCTACCTTTTAATGTCTCAATAATGTTGGGGCCTGCTTTCAGGCCCACAGTGACATAGCATTGCAGTAGGTACATACAACCTGTTCTGTAACTTGAATTGCACATGGCTATTCTCCCAGCCTGTTCTGTAACTGCAGACTACATGGTTAGCCATCTTTCAGCACATTTTGTACTTTCATTTTAGTCGATTGGTAAAGGAAGAATAGGCAGTTCTGCCTATTTTCAGCTAATTCCGGGGGGTGGTGGTTGTACAGATGCAAACTGACATGTTGAATCTGGCTGACTACTGGCTTTATTTTAGTGAATGTGGCAAATATGGTCAGGACACTGTGGGAATAAATAAAAGGAGGGTGGCTTGGCACAGACTAGATAAGAGGGGGTACTTAACAAGTACTTCTGTTCAGTCTGTACTAGAGAGAGAAGGACCAGTACCATAGAGAACAGGGTCTGGAGACAGGAGAAGGTAAGTCACAGATGGTGACATTCATACTGATGGGGTACTAAAGACCTAAGGGCCCTGAAGGTAGACACATCTTCAGGGCCAGATGGCATGTACCCAAGGGTCCCAAGGAATCTGGTGGAGGCCGGTGGGTCCTGTGGCTGACCTGACCTGTTCAACATCTCTGTGGAGTCAGGGATCATGCCCCAGGATTGGAGAACTGCACATGTGGTGCATTTCTCAAAAGAGGCTGAAGGATGAACCAGGGAACTGCAGGCTGGTCAGCCTGACCTCAGCTGAGGGCAAGCTAATGCAGCCCATTCCGAAAGAGAGCCTGGTGCACTTTTTGGAGCATAATGTTGCTCCAGGACATGAGGCAGCATGGGTTTGTGTCAGGGAGGTCATAACATAGAAACATAGAAACATAGAAGTTGATGGCAAATAAGGATCGCAAGGCCCATCCAGTCTGCATCTTTCTTTTTCTACCTTATGAATGTGCCATCGGCCTTTGCTCTGTCAATGGCCTATCTATTCATACTAATCTCAGTTGCTCTCTTATACCTATCCCATGCCTGTTTGAAGCCCTGCACTGTATTCATATCCATCACTTCCTGAGGAAGGCCGTTCCATGCATCCACCGCCCTTTCTGTGAAAAAGAACTTCCTCACATTACCCCTTAATCGGCCTCCTTCTAATCTCATGCTGTGTCCTGTTGTCCTGCTATTTTTCTTATATTGAAACATGTTAGACTTGTTCACCTTGTTAATGCCCCTAAGGTGTTTGAATGTTTCAAACATATCACCTCTCTCCCTCGTTTGCTCTAGGGTATACATATTGAGCTCCGTTAATCTGCCCTCATATGTTTTCTGATGCAGTCCCTGCACCACTTTGGTTGCCCTTCTCTGGACTGCCTCAGTTTGGTTAATGTCCTTGTGAAGGTGTGACCTCCAGTACTGCAAGCAATACTCCAGATGGGGCCTAACCAGTGTCTTGTAAAGAGGGATTATTACCTCCCTCTTATGACTTATGATACATCTACTAATACACCCCAACATCCCCCTAGCCTTACCTACTGCTTTAGTGGTCTGCTTGGATGATTTCAGGTCATCGGTGATGATGATGTCCAAGTGTCTTTCTTCCCTTGTGACTGCCAGCAACTCCCCTCCCAGCCTACAGGTGGCTTCAGGGTTTCTCTTCCCTATGTGTATGATCTTGCACTTCTTTGCGTTAAACCCCAGTTGCCACTCTTCCGACCATTTTGCCAGTTTATCCAGATCTCTTCTCATTCTGCCCACCCCATCTGGATCATCTACTCTGTTGCAGATCTTGGTGACATCTGCAAACAGACAAACCTTACCTTCCAGTCCATCTGCAATGTCACTGATGAAGATATTGAAGAGGACTGGTCCCAGGAAAGATCCCTGAGGTACCCCACTTGTGACTTGCATCTTATCTGACTGTATACCATTTACCACCACTCTCTGTTTTCTGCCCATCAACCAATTTGCCACCCAGTTGATCAACTTCTGACCTACCCTAAGCCTACCCAGCTTATTAATCAATCTTCTATGTGGAACAGTATCGAAAGCTTTGCTGAAGTCAAGGTAGGCGACATCAACTGCTCCCCCTTGGTCCACCACTCTGGTTACCCAGTCAAAGAAATCTATGAGATTAGTTTGACAGGACCTTCCTGCTGTAAACCCATGTTGTCTTGGATCCTGTGCTCCTATGGATTCCAGGTGTTGCACTATACTTTCCCTTAAGGAGTGCCTCCATAATCTTGCCCACTACTGAGGTAAGACTAACTGGTCTGTTGTTCCCTGCCTCCTCCCTGCTACCACTCTTGTGGAGCGGGATCACATGAGCCCTTCTCCAGTCTTCTGGGACCTCTCCCATGCTCAGAGACTCACTAAACAGTTCTGATAGATGTATGCCATCAGGTCCCATTGCCTTGTCCACCCTGAGCTTATCGAGCTGTTGTAGGACCCTTTCTTTTGTGAAGGGACTAGTGCACACCTCCCTCCCCGTGTCCATGGTGTTGAGCTGTGGGCCCTGCCCTACCTTCTCTTCAGTAAATACTGAGCAGAAGTATTTATTTAGGATAGATGCTTTTACGTGGTCCTCCTCCTCACATGCCCACTTATCCCCTTTGATCTTAGCAATACCCTCTCTGAACTTTCTCCTTTCACTAATGCATCTAGAGAAAGTCTTGTCACCTTATTTTACTGTTTGTGCTAGTGTTTGTTTCCTTGGTTTGGGCCTTTGCCTGCCTTACTGCATTCCCTGCTTCCCTTAAGGAAGTTTGGTATGCCTCCCTATCTTCATCCTGCTGTGTTCCCTTATATTTCCTGAAGGCCAGCCTTTTAGCTCTGACCTTTTCTGCTACTGTTTATGAGAACCAAAGTGGTTTCCTTCTTCTTTGCACTTCCTTTTCTCTCTAACACAATGGGATGTTGCTTCAAGTATTGCATCCTGAATGCTTGCCCACTTTGCCTGTACCCGTCACCTGTATTTATTTTTGTCTGGCTAGCTTAACTCTGTTGCCATCTTATCAAAGTCAGCTCCTCTGAAGTCCCAATATTTTTGCCTTGAATGGGATGATTTAGTTCAGTGGCCAAATTGAACCATACCATGTGATGGTCACTGGCCCCAGGTGACCTTCTACCTGGAGATCTGAGATCCTTCCTATTAGTCAGTACTAGATCTAGGATAGCTTTGTCTCTTGTGGGTTGTTGTACCAGTTGTTTGAGGCCCTCCCCCTGCAGGGAAACCCCCATGTGTCTAGTTCTGGCAGATGTTCCTGCTGGTATTAACCAATCTGTATCTGGCATGTTGAAGTCTCCCATTATCAGTACCTCCCCTTTTGCTGTCATGTCTTGCCAGATAAACCTGTTTGACCTCTTTGACTGGGTCAACAGGGCAGTGGACAGGGTCTAGACACCTGATATCCTGTACCTGATCTTCAGCAAGACCTTCAACTCTGTACCTCACAGGAGACTGCTCAAGAAACTAGAAGACCTAAGGGTGGGGGATAAGCTGGTTGACAGGCTCAGAGGTTGGCAACAGGACAGAAGCCAAGCCCTTTGGGAAGGTGGACATGGTGAAAGGGACATAGAAACTCAGGAAGACATGGCTAGGCTAGATAAGTGGTCTGATGTTTGGCAACTGGGGTCCAATGCTAAAAAGTGTGAAGTTATGCATTTGGGGATGAAAACCGTGAAGGACTAAATACTTGTTGAGTGGTGGGCAGATACCAGCTTAGTGGAAGAAAAGGACCTGGGTGTAATTATCAAGAGTGACCTGAAACACTCTGCACAATGCAGGATGGCTGCAGCCAGAGCAAATTGGGTGTTAGGCTGCATAGCCAGGAAATCACCAGTGGAGGCAAGGACATTCTGACTACACACATCTCTTGGGACTGCACCAGGAATACAGTGTGCAGTATTGGTGCCTTATCTCAAGAAGAATATCAGCTTTCTGGAAATGGTCCAGAGAAGGGTAACAACAATGATCCAGGACTAGCAAGGCAATATGTATGAGGAGATGC
This sequence comes from Neoceratodus forsteri, assembly GCA_016271365.2. NCBI lineage: Eukaryota > Metazoa > Chordata > Ceratodontiformes > Ceratodontidae > Neoceratodus > Neoceratodus forsteri. Next base: position 1,408,903,029 of record CM028132.1, read on the forward strand.
ACTGGGGGCTCAACATGTACTCTGTTAAGGACAGAAGGGAGGGGGGCATGACTGAGAACTTCAAGAACTTTAGGGTATAAACAGGATGAGCACATAAAGTTTCTTCAGTTTTAGTGGAAATAAGGCCACTATGAGTAACAGCCTGAAGTTGGTTGGAAGAAAGTTCAGAAGGGGGAGGAGGAGGAGGCATGTTTTCACCAAGAGGGTGGTGGCTAGGTGGAATGAGTTACCAGAAGAGGTGATATCCCTAAAAATGGTGGTCAGCTTCATGAAATGTTTGCATAGGGAGAGGGGAGAAAGTTGCAAGTAGAAGGTGGAGAGAGGGGGATGCAAGTATTTGACAGGAGTCAAGAGGGATATATGGTGAGGTAGAACGTTCCCTCAGTAAACACAGTGGGAACAGCACATTAGAGAAGAAAAGAAAGACAGTAAGGCCTTTAGTTGCTGGCACATTTATAAGTTTGCATTAAATTCTCCAAGTCTTTTCTAGAAGTGTAAATGGATTCCTTAATGTCCTCAGCAACTATCAGAAAAGGCAGACGGACCTCTGTTTACGAACATTCGAGCATACGAAAATGCCAGCAGAAGCAGGCCCTACGGTCTAGCGAGTCTGCTTGATTGTGCAGCTAGCCTCTTAACTTGCAGCTGCCCCAGCCTCCTCACTCCTCTTAGTTACAACCCTCCTTACCATGTCCCACCCCTTTTAAAGATGCCTACTATTCTACAGGATTCCACCCCCTTGGGCAGAGCATTCCACCTGTCTACCACCCATTCAGTAAAAAAATGTTTCCTAATTTCCCTTTTGAATCTTCCCCCCTCCAATCTCAGCTGATACCCTCTCATATCCCTCCCTCTTCTAAGCTGGAAAATCTATTCTGTATTAGCCTTATTTAGCCCCTTGAGGTATTTAAAGGTTTCAATCATATCCCCCCATATCTCCTCTCTTCCAAGGAGTACATGTTCAGCTCACCCAATCTATCCCCGTAGGACTTTCCCTCCAATCCTTGGATCATCTTAGTCATCCTACATTGCACCCATTCCAACAATTCAATGTCCTTCTTCAGAAATGGGCACCAGTACTGCACACAGTTTTCCAGGTACAGCCCGACCCGAGATCTGTACAAGGGAAGGACCACCTCCCTATTTCTGGAGATTTCCCTTGCTATACATCCCAGCATCCTGTTGGCTTTTGCTGCTGCCTTCCTGCACTGAGCTGAGTTGTTCATGCTGCCCGTTATAAGCACCCCACAGATCATCTTCCTCCTCGGTGCTTTCCAGCTCCACCCCTCCCAGCTCATAGCTCCTCCTCTGGTTCCTAGCTCCAAATGCAGCATCTTGTACTTCTTGGCATTGAACCCCAGCTGCCACGTTTCCAACCATTCCTGTAGTTTGGTCAGGTCCTCCTGCAGCCCTTCCACACTTCGATGTCATCTACCACAGTACCCATCTTCATTTTTTCAGTGAGCAGACTGATCTCCTACCCTGGATCCCATGTGAAATATCAGCTATGCATATCCCAAACAGCACTGGTTCCAGTATCGATCCCTGTGGTACCCTGCTCGTCACTTCCCTTGGTGATGAGGGTTCCCCACTACCACCTCCCTCTGTGGGTGGTAGTCTGTATATTGCTCCCATTCTCAGCATCCTACCCTTTGAGTCCTGAAACTGCATCCATAGGGCTTTTATTCTGCCTTCCTCCCTATACACTTTAACCCTTCCCATACACAGAATGCCACCCCCTTCCCCTTAGTCCTATATTTCCTGAATATTCTATACCCTGGGATCAGCGTACCCCAGTCCTGGTACTGGGCGGCTCATGTTTCTGTGATGACCACAATGTCCACCTTCCCCACTGCCAGGAGAGCCTGCAACTCAGCTAACCTATTACCTTGGCTCCTTGCATTTAGCATGACCACCCTCCACCCCATTTCTTTCCTTACCTTTCCCTGGTTCTCATTCCTCCTCTTTCCCTGCTGTGCCTCTACCCTGACTTCTACCCTGTTAACATGGGGGGGTAAGCTTGTCTGGCTCCCCTCTCTGGGACCCCTGCCTACCAGCTGTGCACTTGCCATTCCACTCCTAGTTTAAACCCGTCTTTGCTGCTATATACCCCTCAGTCCCCTGCTTTAATGCCCCGTTCCCCTTACATATAGATCATTATTGTCCCAGGTTTTGCCCCAGCCACCCACTAACCCAAACCCCTTGGATTGACACCACTCCCCCAGCAATGTGCTGAACTCTTTAATCCTGCCTTTCCTCACTGTACTCACGCAGGGCACTGGGAGTACCTCTGAGAATGCCACAGATTCCCCCAGCTCCTCACACAACCTTCCCTGCTTCTTGAACCTCTCGCTCACACCCTACTCTCTTCCCGCCAGGTCATTTGTACCCACATGCACCACAAGATGCAGTTTTCTCCTGGCCCTCCTTGTGCCCTTTAGAATTGATTGCCCCACCTTGCCTGCTGTTCTCGGTATGGACTTTACCCATATATGACTCTGCCTTTCCCACTTACTGCCCCATCTTATCCCTTTTAGTCTGGAATCCCCCAGCACTAGTATCCTTCACTCATTATTCCTTGTCCCCACCCTATTACCACGGGAACTATCTCTACTGGCAGCCACATCTGTAGCTCTGACCTTTCCCCACATGGATCCCTCCCTGTCCCCCTTCTCCCTTGCTGTTCCTTTTCTATCCTCCACATCCCTCCAAACCTCTCTTGGCCCCCTTTGCCCTTCCTGTCTTCCCTACCAACACTGCTCTCTCCTCTTCCCTGCTCCTTTGACTGCCCCTCCAGCTGTGCTCCTCCACTCTTTACCCATGTCTTCCTCCTCTGACTGACTACTGTTCCCTGTGCATTCCCCTTCCTGACCCTTTCCTGCACTCTCCTGGAGATCCTTCCCCCTCTCCTCTTCCACTAATGTTGCCATCACCTTATCTGATACGGCCATCCCCCTTTTCAATTGTTTCGCACCTTTCTTTATGCTTGCCTCTGCTACTTCCCCATGTGCTCTTCAGCTCCCTTTTCCTTATCTTCCACCCATTTAGCGCCTATAGTAGGGCAAATCTATTCTTCTGTTCTAAGCCCACTGCCTGTACCCCAGTGGTCAATAGTGCTCCCCTCGCTCCCTCCTCCCTTGTCCTCTGCATCAGTTAGATGGTTTAAAATCTCATCTAAAAGATGGCATCTCCAGAGTATAGCACCCCCTCCCATGCTGCACAACAGTGTCTGCATTGGGATTTACTCCAAGTGCATGATGTGGGGCTAGAACCCATTACCCTCTGATCTTCTGGCTTCAGAGGCAAGTATGCAACCTGCTTAGCCACTGACATTGCACAAACTGTATAACGTTCCTGTACTACCAGTATCTAACATATTGTTTTACGAACTGTTTTGAGATGCAGAGTCTATGAAAAGTTCTCTTTATAACACAATTTAATTCTATATACAGACTATGGAACTGACCAAGTGGAATTTATAAACTTATCCTTATGAGGATCAGGTGCATCTCTAACTCTGCAATCCTGCGTCCGACACAGGCTCGGACTCCATATCCAAAGGGTATAGAGCTGAAAGGGTGGTGTTTCTCACCCACGTCTCGCAACCAACGCTTTGGGTCAAACCGATGGGGCTCAGGGAAGTTGGTGTCATCTTGAGAGATTGCATAGTGACACATATGGAACAGTGTCTGAGTGAAAAAAGCACAAACACAGAAACATGTGATAAGCATACTGGGTTATTATTAATGGACTAAAATACAAATCCCTAAACACTCACCCTTGGCTATTTTACAGGTCACATTGGTACTTTAGTAGAGCCCCAGAATGCATTTCAGTCATGACAGTCTGGTGTAGATTGGTTGACAAACAAATTAATGTGATCCACCCTAACTGATGCCATGATGACAGTTTAAATAACATTTATTTATTTATTTATTTGGATTTTGTTAAAGCAGATGTACTTGTTAGCAAACATTTTCCACCATATAATTTTTCAGCCAAAATGTATTGACATCCTTAGATTCATCCTTAGTGCAATTTTAACTTTCTAAGACATTTTTAAAAGACCTTTTAAAGCTAATTTAGTATTTAGTGACTCACATCATTAAAGATGGCTGCCACTCACAAGCTGCAAAGATATCAGACTGTTGAGGCTATCCATAAAGTACACATCTAAAAAAGTCCCACTAGGCTGATGGTTCACAAAATAAGCATTACAAACTGAACGTTAGAAAAATTCAGCACTCACCACCTGTTTAGCTTGAATCACCTTTGATAAAGGGTCTGGCCAAAATCTGGAATGCGTCCAGCATGATACTGTTTCTGTTTTGGAATCTGGGATTAAATAAAAAGATGGATTTCTAGCTGGAAGAATACTGAACCTTTTTTGAGTGGTGTCCTTAGCTAAACAGGTGCTGAGTGACGAAGTCTTCTGCTGTTCTACATAGACATAATAGATTCCTACTGAGGATGTATTCAAATGGTGTTTCTGCATGTTTTCGATGGTAAACAGCATAGCACCGTACCAAGATATTCAAGTTTTTCATGCTGGGCATGTTTCTGGAGTCAGAATTAAAAAAAAGAAACTGAATCCTATATCTTAGTCCAGGTCACATGTTCAAGGGTACAGAGTTTATTACATACAGAGACAATATAGCATTTACAAGTATGACCCCCCCCTACAAATGGGGGTAAAATGTCTTCCTAGGCTTGCCCAATGCCCACTGCTGAGTTGGTGTTCTGTGTCTCAAACAGTTGAATATGCCTGCATGAGAGTGCCCTGTTAGCCTCTGAGCCCATCTCTTTAAGAATTGTCTATTATCATAGGATATAATTAAGCAAGATGGGGACCAAGTGGTTTCAGGCTCGAGTCCTGCCCAGGTTGTAGTCTTGCTGCTTCATTCTGCTGTCACTATGTGCACTGAGGGAGCCCTTTTAGGATCTATGATTGTTTGCTGATTATCTGCTTTAATAATTACAATATAGTAGTTTGTCTAACCTGCCTTCCTTTGCAGCATGGAAAGAGCCACTATTTTGGTTCTGGACTGCCAGTTTGGACCAATTAGAACCTTGGGGGGGATCTAAAATGGAGCCTGTCCCCAGAGGTTTTGTAGGAGTGAATTTCTGTAGGAATTGTAGTTTTTACTGTTTGGCACCTAAATGGACCTGGCAAGGGAGCCCTTTTCTGTGACAGACAGATGGATCAGCCTACTGAACCTTTTGGATCACTGGGAAATCCCAGAGCTATCTGCAGCAGTGTCAGTCAAGAGTTGGAGTTTGGAGAGTGAACAGCTCGAGCCATTTGAGTAGCTGCTCCTGCATGGTAGCGCAAGGATTCAGGGGGAAGGCTGTGACTGGCCTGCCCACTATAATCTTCCAGTGTGAAGAAGCCTGCAAATTAAATCAGACTGTATCCAACTACTGTTTTTGAGACCTGAATCGAGAGAGAGAGAGAGAGAGAGAGAGAGAGAGTGAATTTCGCCTGAGTATGGACTGAAGACTTGCTCCAGAAGCGATCGGCCCATCAGGTACTGAAGGGAGTCGCAGAACAAAAGATCTGCACAGAGATCCTGTAGTATTGCAAACGGACTTCATCTGTACTGTGGCTGAATATTTGTTTACTTTTAAATGTGCTGGGTGTGTCATGTGGATCACAATTGGTTCCCCACGTTCAAGTGTTATGCTAGCTGGAAGCTGCTCCAGCATTGCTATGGACTTAAATCCGAACTTTAATCTGCTTACCTGTTTAGGCCACTAGAAGGGTTACTGGGGGTTATAGTGTCCCGGAAGATTATACCCACAGCAGTTACGCTACCCCAAAACCATTCCTCTGGGTAGAGGCACCCATTCACCGAGCTCAGGCCCCTCAACCTGTGCCTAGTCATGCAGACAGGGGTAGTAGCCCTTGGGATAGTGCCACCTAGGGGTGACACAAGTTTTACTTCCAAGGTTATAGACATGAGATCAAAGTGACAAGTGCACAGACAGCAAAGTTGTTCAAAGTCATGGGAGGACATTCATTTCTCATGTAGCAAAACTTGGACAGCCTTGGGTAGACCCAGGTGCATCAGCAGCAGCTGCACGTGCACCGGCCACCCCCTAATAAACAGGCCTTAAGGTTTTTCTTGAACAAAGTAGAGGAAGACTGTTTTGGACCTCTAACATTGCTTTTTCCAGAGGTTACTTATTCCACAGGGATGGGGCAGTGAAGGTGAAGGATCTCTTACCTGCGCCTTTTCTGGTCCTTGGAACTTTGAGCAGCAGGCAGGACAAGGATGGCAGGATCCACCTCTGTGGTTTGGCCTTGAAAATTCTAAGGCTGGGCCCCAAAAATATTTGGGTATTCACTATCCAGCTTATGTTTTAAAATATATATAAAATAAAAGGAAAAGAAATAGTCACCTCCCTCTTCCCTAGCCAATTGGGGGGTAGGAAGAAGTAGGTTGTTGATTAACTAGGATCTGCAGCTTATCCAATTGGTAGGGAAATGGGTAGACTAGGTGGGTCAAGTGGTCCTTATCTGCTGTCAAAGTCTAAGTTTCTATGTTTCAATGTTTTATCCAGGCTACCACCCTAGGACCCACTCACAGGCTGGCTATCTTGTTTATTAATCTTTTGTGTGGGACTGTGCCAAATGCCTTGTTAAGGTCTAGGAAGGTCATGTCCACAGCCCCTCTCTGGTCTACTACTTTGGTCACCCAGTCAAAGAAATCTATTAGATGCATCTGACATGACTTTCCTGCTGTGAATCCATGCTGCCTTGGGTCCTGTGCCCTGATGGCCTCTAGGTACTCAACAATTCTTTCTTTCAGAAGTGATTCCATCATTTTCCCTACCACTGAGATCAAACTAACAGGTCTATAGTTTTCTGCCTCTGCCTTGCTCCCACTTTTGTGAAGAGAAATCACACCGCCTTCCTGCAGTCCTCAGGCACCACACCCTCCTCCCATGATTTGTTAAAAAGGGTAGTCAGTGGTGTCACTAGTTCTCCCCTTAGTTCTTTTAGAAATCTGGGGTGAATCCCATCAGGCACCATTGCCTTGTCTACCTTGAGTTTTAGCAGTTCTTTCTGGACTCTTTCCTTTGTGATTGGACTGGCATTGCCCCCCCATCCAGAGTGCTTTAATTGTTTGGTTTAGGTACATCCCCCTCCTCTTCTTTTGTGAATACTGAACAAAAGTGGTTTGTTCAATATCTCCGTCTTTTCACTGTCACCCTCTGCCCACCCTTTCCCCTTTATTAAGCACCACTATTCCTCCCTTGGCCTTTCTTCGCTACCTAATGTACCTATAAAAGGTTTTATCCCCCTTCTTAACTGAGTTGACTATCTTTTCCTCAGTTTGGGTATTTGCTATTTGCTATTCTGTCTGCCATCCCCGCTTCCTTTTGCTTTAACTGACAGAGTTCTCTGTCCTGCTCATTCTGTGATTCCTTATACTTTCTGAATGCTATCTTTTCCTCCCTAACCTTCCCCACCACCTCTTTTGAGAACCTTAGTGTTTTTTTCCTTTTGTTTGTTTGCTTCACATGAAGGCTTATTGCCTCTGTGATGACAGTTTTGATTTTTCCCCATTGTTCCTCCACCCCTCCTTCCTGCCTTTTGTTAATGAATTCCTTAGGCACTCTCCCATTCTGCTAGAGTTAACCCTCCAAATGTCCAGAACCCTTGCTTTTGTATGGCTTGACTCTATGTCCATGTTTATTGTGAACCACAGTCTAGTGGTCACTTTTTCCCAGATGGCTACCCACTTCTAAATCTGAAATCGTCTCACCATCCCCATTTGAGAGTACCAGGTATAAGACTGCTCCCTCTGAGTGTGTTCCAACACTAGCTGCCATTCTATAGATGCCTCCTATCAGTTCCTTGTCCATTTCCTCCCCCTGACACAGGAGTCTGTATATAATCCCCCGTGCAGATTGTGGCACCATTTCCTGTCTCCATGGTGACCCACAGTGTCTCCTCTCCTCCCCGTTTACCCTTTAGTTTCATTGCTTTGATCCCTTCCGTTACGTAGAGATCTGCTGTATTTTACACTCCTGTCCCTCCTGTAGATTGTGTATCCTGGTTTGTTGACATCCCACTCATGGTTTTCTGTGTACCAGGTTTTTGTGACTACCATGATATCCAGGCATCCCTCTTCCATCAAAGCCACTATTTCAGGAAGCTTGTTACCCAAGACTATGGGCATTGGCACTCATCGCCCTCCATTTTTTGGTGGCCTTACCCTTTTTAGCCCCATCCCTGTATTTACTGCCTTTGCCTTTTCACAGAAACATACAAAAGTGATGGCAGAAGGGGACTGCATGGTCCATCTAGTCTGTCCATATGCCTAGCCCCCTCCCTTAACTGCTATTCAGTGTTATAATACCTTTGTTCCTACCTTATGCCTTCTTGAACAATCTGAATGACCTAGTCTCCACAACCTATGGTGGAAGCCATTTCAAGTATCCACTACCCTCTCAGTAAGAAGAACTTTCCTGTGTTACTCTAGAACTTTCTTTCATCGAGCTTCATGCAATGCCCCCTTATTCTTGCATGATTCTTGATCTGAAATATGTCCTGAGCCTGGACCTTGTTTATTCCCTTCCAGCACTTCAAAGTTTCAATCATGTCCCCCCTTTTTCTGCATTGTTCTAGGGGGTACATGTTTAGATCATGCAAACGTTCCTTGTATGTCTTGTTGTGGAGTCTAAGTATCATTTTTGTAGCTCTCCTTTGTACTCTCTCCAGTCTGTCTATGTCCTTTCTGAGGTGAGGTTTCCAGAGCTACACACTCTACTCCAGATGAGGCCTTACCATTGATCTGGACAGTGACATAATCACCTACCTCTTTTTACTTGTAATTCCTCTTCCTATGCAGCCTAACATACTGTTCACCTTTAACACTGCTTTTTTACACTGCTTGGATGTTTTCAGGTCGTCACCCCCAGATACCTTTCCTGCTTTATTGCTTCCAATTTCACTCCACACAGGAGGTATCCTCACCTAGATTTTTCCTCCCTAGGTGCATGATCTTGCACTTTTTGGTATTGAAATTTAATTACATAGAAACATAGACTTTGACATCAAATAAGGACCGCTTGGCCCACCTAGTCTGCCCATTTTCCTACCTACTGGATAAGCTGGAGATCCTACTTAACCAGCAGCCTATTTCTTCCTACCCCCCACAAGAATTGCCTTATGTCTGTCCCATGCATTCTTGAATTCTCCCACAGTTTTGGACCCCACAACCTCCTCAGGAAGGTGATTCCATACGTCCACCACCCTCTCTGTAAAAAAATACTTCCTCACATTGTCCCTGAGCCATCCCCCTCTATCTTCAAATTGTGTCCCCTTGTTCTTGCAGATCTCTTTTGATGCTACCCTCTTGGACTTTGTTGATTCCACTGAGATACTTAAAAGTTTTAACCATGCCCCCCCAAGGGTATACATATTAAGCTCCTTTAGTCTCTCCTCGTATGGCTTCTCTTGCAGACCCTGCACCATTTTAGTTGCCCTCCTCTGGACTGCTTCCATCCTGTCTATGTTCTTGCAGAGATGGGGTCTCCAGAATTGGATGCAGTACTACAGATGGGGTCTCACCAACTGTCTGTACATTGGGATAACAACTTCCTGTTTTCCGCTGGTGATGCCTCTCCCTATACATCCCAGTATTCTCCCAGCCCTTCCTACTGCCTTCTCACATTGCTTGATAACCTTAAGGTCATCTGATATGATTACCCCCAGGTCCCTTTCCATTTTTGTTGTTTTTGCTACCTCCCCCCCGCCACTGTGTACTCTTGGCCTGGGTTTTTGTTTCCCAGATGCATTACAGTATAAGTCACATTAAACTGTTCCATCAACTCACTAGTGTAGCATTTTGTTTTGTGATGCTACTGGAGTGGCAACTCAAACTGTTGAAGCTTTCAATTATTTTCCAGCCATCCTTCAGTGCCTATTCAACTCACATGTAACTGTTTAGTGAAATGGCAGTAGCTGCATTTTCATGGCATTGTTTATAAATATCACAGCATTCCTTAAGAGCATTGTGTATAAATATCACAGCATTCCCTAAGAGTTGTCTAGTCTGCCTTCTGAAATGAAAATCCTAAGCACTCAGCTGAAAATAAAATTTATAGTACATAACAGCTAGATGCAAACCAATACTAACCTTTTACTAATCCATTGAATTAAACCTTGCACAGATTAGGAAACTCATTGAACAATGCTACACCAGTGAGCTGAGGGAACAGTTTAATGTGACTTGTACTGTATTTTGCACTTCTTTGCATTAAATCCAAGCTGCCATACTTCTGACCATTCCTCCAACCTTGCCAAGTCCCTTCTCATCCTTTCCACCCCCCATGTGTATCAATCCTGTTGCAGATCTTTGTGTCATCTGCAAAGAGGCATACTTTTCCTTCAGTCCCTCTGCAATGTCACTCATAAAGACATTAAAATGGACTGAACCCAGTACTGAACCCTGTGGTACCCCATTAGTAACCCCCCTATCTTCAGAATGGACTCCATTTACTATTACATTCTGTGTCCTGTTGTCCAGCCAAAGTTTTTCCCAGGCTACAACCCTGGGACCTACACCCAGGCTGACTAATTTGTTTATTAATCTTTTGTGTGGGACTGTGTCAAATGCCTTACTAAAGTTTTGGTAGGCCATGTCCACAGCCCCTCCCTGGTCTACTATTTTGGTCACCCAGTCAAAGAAATCGATTAGATTCATCTGACATGACCTTCCCGCTGTAAATCCATGCTGCCTTGGGTCCTGTGCCCCACTGGCCTCTAGGTACTCAACAATTCTTTCCTTCAGAGGTGATTCCATCATTTTCCCTATAACAGAGTTGAAACTGACAGGTCTGTAGTTTCCTGCCTCTGTCTTGCTCCCACTTTTATGAAGGGGGATCACATCAGCCCTCCTCCAGTCTTCAGGTACCACACCATTCTCCCATGATTTATTAAAAAGGATAGTCATTGGTGTTACTAGTTCTCCCCTTAATTCTTTTAGAATCTTGGGGTGAATCCCGTCAGGGCCCCATTGTTTTGTCCACCTTGAGTTGTAATTGCCAAATTTTTGTCAGTCTTTCTAGTATTTGAAAATCAGCCCTCATCCTTTCCACTCCCCCCCAGAGTGTCTACCATGTTACATATCTTTGTGTCATCTGCAAATAGATATACCTTGTCTTCTAGGCCCATAGATATTTCACTGATAAAAATATTGAAGACTATAGGCTCCAGCGCCAATCTCTGTGGCACCCCACTAGTTACAGTACCTCTCTCTCTCCTCTGATAGTTAGCTGTTTACCAGTACCCTCCAAGTCCTTTCACTAAGCCAGCTCCTTACCCAGTTTACCAGTTTATGCCCAACTCCTGTACTGGCAAGTTTGTTCAATAGCCTTCTATGTGGGACAGAGTCAAAGGCTTTGCTGAAGTCTAGGTATATTACATCCACAGTGCTGCCCTCATCTACTGCCTTTTTTTATCCAATTGAAGAAATCTATTAGGTTTGTCTGGCATGATCTTCTTTTGGTGAAGTCATGCTGTCTTGGGTCCATTATATCATTTTCTTTCAGAAAGGATATAATTATTTCCTTGATTAGAGTTTTCATTATTTTGCCAACAATTGAGGTCAGGTTTACTGGGCAGTAATTGCCAGCACTTTCTCTTCTTCCATTTTTATGAAGAAGAACAACTGTGGCCTTCCTCCCAGCACATAGGAACTTCCCCGACCTCAAGCGAGAAGTTGAACAGTTCAGTCAGGGGTGCCACCAGGCCGTCCCTAAGTTCCTTCAGTGTCCTGGGGTGTATTTCCTTAGGACCCATGGCCTTGTCAACCCTATATTTTTCTAGCTCCTTCAGGACACTATCCCCTGTGAAAGTTGTAGAATTCAAATTGCTGCTGTCTGCACGTTTTTCTGTCAAGGTGGGACCACAACCTTCTTCTTCCGCAGTAAATACCAAGCACAAGTATCTGTTAAGTATTTCTGCTTTGTCCTTGTCATCCTCTGTGCATTCCCCATCTTTCCCTTCAACTCTGACTATACCTCCATTGATTTTCCTTTTCTCCTCGATATACAGTATCTATATGGTTTTGTCTCTCGTTTTGACCTCCGAGGCGATCCTTTCTTCTGTTTGCACTTTATTTGCTTTCATGCTTCCTTCACTTTCTCCTTGTATGTGTTTTTTTCACATCCTGTTTGCTTGTACCATTTGAAGGCCAACCATTTCTCCCCGACCTTGGTGGCCACTTCCTTGGAGAACCATAGGGGTTTTCTTCTTTTCTTGGCTTTACTCACATATTTCATACATTATTTGATGCTCCTATGATAGCTTCTTTTAGAGATGCAAAATACTTATCTACTTCCTCTGTCCATGTTAATTAAGTCAGATTAAGCCTTGGCTTTTCCCTCATTTTATCAAAATCTGCGCTTCTGAAGTCCAAGATTTTAGTTTTAGTGTGCTTGATTTCTTTTTCCATTTTAACCTGGAATTACACCATCTGGTGGCCGCTACATTCTAGGTTGTTCTCGACTTCTACTCTTGTTATGATGTCACTGTTGGTAAGTGGCAGGTCTAGGATGGCTTCCACCCCTTGCAGGCTCCTTGACAAGCTGTCTTAGGCCTGATCAGTGCAGAGTGTCAAGGAAGTCTTTGCATCTTCTTGTAGCAGCGGAATGGTTTCCCCAATTTTTGTCTGGAAAATTAAAGTTACCCACCACTAATACATCCCCATTAACACTCATATTGTATTCTAGTCATAATGCCGCTTTATTCATCATTAGTACATCCCCATCTTGAATATTGTGCTCTATTATGTGCATCTATTACAGTTAGAGGTAAAAAATAGTTGAGGGAGTCCAAAGAAGAATTACTAAACAGATCAACAGTGCTCAAAAATTGAGCAATGACCAAAGACTCGAAAATCTGGGACTGTATTCGTTTATAATACAGACAATTAAGGGGAGATTTATGTTTTACCTATAAAGCAGTCAAAGATGAATATCTCCTTGAAACATTGGGACTGGTTAGATATAATGGTATCTCAAACACGAGCTCTCACAACCTAAAATTAAAAGGGCACACTAGTAAAACTAATAAGCGTAACAACCGGTTCACTCAGAGAATGACTTCTGCATGGAACACATTACCCATTAATTTTGTTCAGAGTAAAAGCATGGCTGAGTTTAAAAACAATCTTGACCACTATATGGGTCAAAAAAATATATCTTTCCTAAGCTAAGTGTTCCACCAGTATAGATGATGAGTTTCTTATGGACTTAAATGTCCCCTTAACTCGCAATATCCTATGATCCTATGATCTTCTTGTCCCCCTGCAAGTTGATTGCTGGCAGTCTGTACAATACTACTACTTTAGCAACTGCACCTGTTCCGGCTTCGAGAGCAACTCAAAGAGCCTTGGTGTCAGTGTGAGATTCCTGGGCCATGGTAGCTTTGATTCCTTCCCTAACATACATTGCCACCCTACCCCCTTTTCTTTCAGGTCTGTCCCTTCAAAAAAGACAGTATCCCAGAAGAATAACATCCCAGTCATGGTTATCCTTTAACCATGTTTCTGTGATGTCTGAGTCAGCCAACTGCAACAATAGCTGTAAGGTCAGTCATTTTATTTGCTAGGCTACGCGCATTTGTGTACATGGCTTTCCAGGCCTGGTTTTTCCCCTTTTTGGGACCCTGTTGCAATACTGATATTTTCTGAGTATTGTTCCCTGAACACAACCTGTCCTGTTTCCTGCTCAGTTCTGTGTTTGGCTCCTCTAATAGGATGAATTTATGGGGAAGGGTAGTGAATTGTGTTTGTGTTTCTACTCTCTCCCCAATGCCCAGTTTAAACGGTCCACGAAGACATCAAATTTCTGTCCTTGAGCTTTAACACCTTTCTCAGTCAGGTGCAGGCCATCGTAATGGAAGAGACTCTTGTCCCAGAAGTCCCTCCAGTTCCCAATGAAGAGGCATCCTTTTTCAAGGCACAGGTTTTGGAGCCAAACGTTCAGCTCCCTGATTTCCTCTTGCGGATTTCCTGTGTGCTGCCTCCTCTGTTCCATACTGGTAAGATCTCTGAGAATACTATGACCAGAGATTGTGATGATAATTGTTCCTCTAGATGAGATAAATGTTTTTTGGTCTCTTCAACTGACTGATGTGCCTAGAAAGACCAAAATGTCAGTGCACTTTCCTTCTCTGTGTATGAGACGGTCAATACATTTGGTATCTTTCTTTGGAGATGCCCCTGATAGGCACCTGGTAGTTACTTGAGTATCAGGGTAATGAGTTAGGAGGATTCCATTACTCGAATCAAGGAATCCCCAATAATAAAATGTCTATTTTCCTGATGTTTTGCTCTTCAGGTGCCTCCAGTGCTTCCTTTTGTTTAGAACTTGTACATTGGTTAACTGGACTAGGTTTGCTCCCTTGTTAATTGCAGTGGCCAAGGTTGCAAATCTGCTTGCCATTGGGATGCTTGTATCCTGATTTGGGGACTGCTTCTGAGACATATGGAACCTGCCCCTTCTTACCACCCGACATTCTCCAGTACCAGATGCCTGGGGATGGTGTAAGCTACTTCTCTGGTGGAGGTAATGTGGCGAATGGGGCCAGTGGGTTGGCTGTTTGTAAGAGGTGATGGAGATATGTTATGTGGTTCCAGGCCTCTGTGAGCTGTTTTTTTAGTTCCTCTATTGTCCAGCATGTTGGACAGTGCCCTTATGCCAGTATATGTGCCTTCTGGAAGGAAGTGCTACACCACTGGCAATTTATGATACTCATTTTGCTTGAGGGCTGAGGTGTGGGTGAAAGAAAAACAAATAAATATATCAGCTTTTTGTGTGCTTGTTTTTTTGTTTATACTTTTGAGTTTTCTTGTTTTTACTCCTACCCCCCCCGCCACGTATACATGCATGTGAGGCACATGCCAGGATCTGGTAGCCTTCCACCCCTCCCCTGACTTTTGTCACCGCCCGTTGCTGCCTATGCACCCACCGGTCCTCCACCTGGTGGGACCGGGACTACAGATGGGTGGGCATCCACCCCTTTGGAGGGGAGAACCATGGCTAAATCCCATTCCAGCCCTTCCCCTCGAGTTGGCACCATGGTGGCCCAAGGTTGTTCCTGAACCCGGGTCGCTAGTGTAGCATGAGGTAAGGCACCAGTGCCTCAGCCCTCTGCACCATCAGGCCGGCTTGTGTGCTTGTATTTTACAGAAGGAGTGGATGGATGGTCCCTCTGTTGAAAGAGATGTTGACGAAAGGAAAAGGATTTTTTTTTTTTAAATAGATCCTCTATCTGCCCTGGGCAGGAAGTGTTGGTGACAGAGAGGTGTAGTACTGTGCAACTGCGAGTGCCGCAGGAAGGTGCTGTGCCCAGGAGAGTAGCACCTCTGTTTTTTGTTTCTTATTTGTTTTGTCCCTATAAAGATGTTTTTGTTGTATTAGGCTGGAACTGTGGATGAGCGGAACGAAATTAAGATGTGCCTGGGAGGAGACTGAAGGAAATGACGGCATTTTATAAGATGGAACTAGTGACGCTACAAGTTTCCTTCCTGTTGTGGAGATGGGCAGTCCCAGTAGTGTGTATCAGTAGATGGCCAGAAATAAGGTGGAATGGGGGGTGGGGGGCAATTTCATGTTTCCCCACCTACGGGATTTAAAAAAGAAAAAAAAAATCAGTTCAGCCTGCAATGCTCCTTGCAAGTGCCACTGATACAGAGGTTTAGAACTGAGTTCATAGCGTCGGCAGCAGTGTCTTTACGAGAGAGAGACAGAACAGGTGCCCTAGTCTGAGCCCTTTTCCCTTCTCTGCTGTCAGATTTTCTTTTCCTCCATTTTCCCTACCCTGTCCTCTACTGACCTCTTTACCTTGGTGTTAACCTCGCTAACTACCATTTTTTGTTGGGGGAAGCTGGTAATTCCCCGATCCTCTTCAGTGACTCCCCCTTTGTTAGTTTAAAAGCTTATCTATGAAGGATTTAAATGTATCACCTAGGGTTCTGGTTTCCCTCCTGAACAGATGCAGACCATTGTGCCAGTATAGGCCTGTATCCCTCCAGGAGGACCTCCAGTCCCCAATGAAGCTAAAACCCTGTGCTCCACACCAGGTTTTCAACCATTTATTGACTTTCAGGGTGCAGCATACCCCCTAGCCTCATCCATGCCATAGACAGACAGCACCTCCGAGAAGGTTACCATGTGTGCTACTTGTCTAAGGTCCCTTCCCAACTCCACAAACTCCTCCTGCACAGCTCTGATCTAATTCCCAGCTAGGTCATTTGTCCCTATGTTGACAATGACATCCAGCTTCCTCTCCTGTGCAGCTGCTCCTGCGATCCTGAGGATTAACTTCCTGTCCCTCCATGCCATAGTGCCAGCCAGGCACCTTATCCCTTCTCCCCTCCCTCCCACAGTTTTTTTTTTTTTTTACCAGGAGAGACACACTAAGCTAAAAGCTTGTTTACAGGTGTGATCTGGGAGCACAAGGAAGTTAAGTAACTTGCTCAGGGTCACACAGTATGCAAGTGGGGGTTGTGGGATTCAAACCCAGGGCCAGGCTTGCAATTCAGAGCCTTAAACCACTACACTATACTGCTTCCCTGTTCTACCCCCCCAATGACTAAGTCCCCCACCAGGAGTTGTTTCCTTCTCCTGTGGGATTCTGTGCCACACTCCTGTGTGGAAGTTACCAGCACCTTCATTGGTCACCACTATGGGTGCCTCCATTAGAGGAGCAACGCTCTGCCAGAAAGGCATATGAATTGTGGAGAGGTACAGCTGGAGGGATACATCTCTCTTCCACCACTCTCAAACTCCCTGAGCCCACCATAGTACAACCACTCCTTATTCTAGGCAACCTCTGAGGCAGCAGCAGTGGCCCTGGTAGTCCCTGGGTGGGGGAGGAGATTTCCCATCCCCTGCCAGGTCCTGGGAGGGGGAGGAGGTTTCCCTACTCCTTGCCAGGTGTACTATAAGGTCCAGCCTTAGTACTACAAGCTGCCTTAACTTTGAGCTTTGCAGAATCAAAAGCAACAGGCTCAATATGCTTTTCCTATGTTAGTCCACATACCCTATTTGGAACTCCCTACTCACCCATGGAGACCCTGCTCTGGTTCTGTACCAGCAATAACGTATCTAGATAATGCTACCAAAGCCACTATAAGGTGAAATGTGTCACCTTACCTGATAAACTTTGACATATAACTGAATTTTACCCCCCCAACCCCGAGGTATGGAATGCCACATAATCCCTGAGAGTGAAGCTCGAGAGCTTTCTAAAGGTATCCCAAACTGAGGGGTGTGTGTAACATTTTTTACAGACCTACCCAGCATTTATTTTGTGCAATTGCTGGGGAGCATTTTTTTCACCACTGCACTTATATTAAATACAGAGACAATGCTGTTCAGCCGCATTCCAGTTGGGATGGAGCACGGTCTGTGGTCAATCGGCTACTAAAATCTTTTCATCTTTTTTTTTTAATATATTGTCAGTCAGAGCACATGATTTCATCAGAGTGCCACTTCTCAAAGTGAGTTAATTATTTTGAAATTCACTTACCACCAACTCCGAGTGGCTGTTCAGTATCCGAGAGCGGTGCTGAGGAAGGGAACAGCAGCAACTGGTGCCTGCTCAGTCTGAGGGAAACCTGGCATGTGTTTGCTGTTACAACCAGCTGGTTTTAACAAATTATAACTGGGCTTCCTTTGGGGAAAAAATGCTAACCAGTAATTATTATATTAATAATATTAATAAGTCCTTTGAGGAAAGACAGAGGGATCAAAACATGTGCACCCTGGAAGACTGGAGGGAGAGAGGGGATGTTATAGAGATCTTTAAATTCCTCACAGGAGTGAATAAGATAAGGGAAGGGAGAATTTTTCAGAAAAGAAGGTGCACAGGAACTAGGGGGCATGCAATGAAGCTGGGGGGTGGTAGGAGGGATGTGAAGAAGTAATTCTTCAGTGAGAGGATGGTGAATGCCTGGAGCAATCTTTCACATGAGGCTGTGGAAGCAAAAAACAGCAGTGGGTTTCAAGCATGCATGGGGTAAGTATGACAGAAAATTGGTATCAAAGCAGGGGTGGGAGTGGTGGCCGGAGACCAAGCACAGTCTGCGATTGCAGAATAGGCAGGGGAAAGAGGGATAGACAAATTCTGTTTCTTTTATAGATATTGTGCAACTTTTATAAATATTGTATACCCTTTTGTACCTAAATAACCAAGTTCTCATGAAGAACACAACCTGGGCCCAATGGTTTATAACCTCATTCCTTGATTTTCCTATATACATAATTGGAAGAATATCAACTACAAACTGCTATAGCTAGTCCCACATGATGATGTCACCACTATGATTTGAGCAGTATTTTGAATCCTGCCAAATAATTCATGCCACAGCAGAATGGTGATAGTCCCCCCCTTCCCAAAGCACTGCCCTGAGAGGACACCTCCCGAGCTGGATTCGTGCCAGTAGGTCAAGCAGCCCTCCACTCCCTGCCATGAAGGGCAAGTTATGGGAGTGACAGGGGAAGGGGTCTGATGCTCGGTGAAGGTGAGGTGGAGGACGTCAAGGGTGGCCAGTGGACCAAGGGGAGAAACAGTAATAAAAATAAATCAAGACAAAACATAAAAGCATTCTAGTTGTGGTCCCACCCAATGCCCAGTGTAACTCTATATATGCAATAGGTTTCTCATATAAGCAGCCTATCTCTTTTCCAAGCTCGAGGCAGCTTACCAAGAAGCTCTCAAGGGTTAACCCTGACACTGAAAGTGGATTCCTGCTGGGACTCAGTTATTAGGCATGGTGTCTGGGATGTTTGTGCTTGTACTTCTTGGTTTAGTCAGCCAGGAGCACAGGTATGATTATTCTTGGCTCTGCTCTCCTTGTTTGGTCAATACAGAGGAGTAGGAGGGCAGGGCCATGAATTGTAATGCCTGGGCTCCTAGCTGGTCTGTAGTCCTCTGTTCAGCTCTGGAGCCCAGATTCCAGACAGAGTACCAGATTTAGAAGGGTAAAGAAGAATGGGAGATGTCCAGAGTGAGACCCGTCTCTATTTGCGACCCCCCCCCGGGTGGTTAGAGTTCCTCCAGAGAACAGCTGGGGAGGAAAAACTGAGCAACCTTTCCCACAGGGAGTAGAACATCCACCAAATACAGCAGGCATGAGGGAGAAGTGTGGTCTTCCTCTCAAATTATGTCACTAGGGGTCCATGCAGATCCACTCCCAGTAAAGGAACGCAAAAGAGGGAGCAATATGAGAGTCCACCAGCACGAGATGCTTAAGAGGAGAACAAGTATGTAGGTAAGTAGTTATTACCCTGGTAAACCTTATGGTATGGTTGCATTGTATATTTATTTTAAGGCTGCAAGTTCGGTTCGACCCTGGACTGAAATACTTTGAATTTCCCCTGTTCATGGAGGTCCACGCAACGTGAACATTTCCTGTAAAAATTTGAACTTTGGTTGCAAGGTTTGCTCCAACCTGTAAAAAAAATAAAAGCAGTTGTCTTCCCTACCAGTAGCAGCTGCAGCTCATCCTCTGAGGCTCCTTTAGTATCTGCCTGACTCATCAGTCATATGATGCAACACTGAGTGATCCCATGACCAGTACCTCACTCCAAGAATCACCCTTCCTGACTGCACCAAGGGGGATCCTAGCAAACAGCAACAGATGCCATTAGTGCAGCAGCCAGCAAGTCGCAACTTTAGAATTCTCCACAGACCCTGCCACAGACAATCTGGCACAGTGTGCACAGGAGTCAGTGCGTAGTGGTGAAGTGGAGAAACTTGTCCTCAAGTTCTTACAAATCAAAAAAAATATTTCATTCTCCCGCAAGGAGGAAAAAAAGGAAAAACTCAATCATGGCTTAAACTGAAAAATGAAAGGCATTGGCACTGCGTGGGCATTAAGGGAAGGGAATGAAGGAAAAAATTAAGCGCATGGCTGGAAGGGGACTCAAAGTTGTTGGGGAGGCAACATTGCTACTGCTTCACAATTTGTTCTACCAACTCCAGGTCTGGTCTCTGGAAAAAATAGAAATGGCATTGGTGGGGGGGTTAAACTAAAGGGAAGATAAAGAAGAAGAAGAAGAAGTACAGAATGGCAGGGTTAATCGAGGGAAGGGAACGATTTATGCTTGTATCTTGGGTCAGCTGGGGAGTGTGTGTGGGAGCTGATATACTGTTTTTAGTTTAAATATACTTGATATTATTACCTTGGAGCCCTATCTTCCAAACAGGAAGAAGTAGCTGTAGTCTCACTATGGTGGGACAGAACTACTACAGCGCTTTTGTGTGCTTTTTATACATTGGGTGCTGTGTAACACTTATCTATGCCTTAAATACACCTTGAGGCTGTTGCCCAACATAAAAAAGGTTTTAAATCACAACTTTAGTTGCTAGCATTCCCGTGACCCTCACAGTCACTTCTGGATCATTTTAGCCTTATAGCTCAGCCCTGCTGCAAGCAGGGTGAGTGCGGGCAGGGCGCATGTCGCCTGTGTCAGCTGGGGAGACTGGGATAATTCCACCAGTTTATAATATAAGGTATCGTGTTAATATGAAGTTTTGTGTGAAGTGTAATATGTTTGCTGAGGGGGAGGAACTGAAGGGGTATGAGTGCAACAAATGCACTATGATAGAAGTCCTGCAAGCCGAGATAGTGCAATTGAGGAAAAGGATGCAGGTGCAAGCGGACATAACTACACTTGAACAATTTATTGACACTATGGCTGACAGTATCACTGAAGTAGTACAACCCGAGATACTGGTATTATCAGAACCAGAACTGAAGGTTGAGGAGGGAGATACTAACACTGAAGATTGGTGCCTAGTACGTAGAACAACAAATAAAAAAGGCAGAAGAAATATAGGGGGCTCAACTAACATATCAACTCCTAACAGATTTAATGCCCTTCCACAAGATATATACCCAAATGATGAGGAAGTCCCAGTTACCCAAATAGGCCCCGAACCTGCAGAAGGTAGTCACTTTACTACAGCTGACCACAAGTGCACGAGCACACTTAAGACTACAGGGCTAAATATTGCTACACCACAGGATGTATTACTTATAGGTGACTCAATGCTAAGGCATACTGATCACGTTCTGTGTAAAAACAGTAAAGATTATACTACAGTTAGTGCATTACCAGGAGCAGGAATTGGTGATATTAAGAGATTACTTCCAGGCCTAACAGAAAATACCACAAAACCAGTTACACTCCTACATATTGGTGTGAATGAAGTGGGCAAGAGAAACCTTACCGATTTCCAGAGAGATTTTGAGCAGGTGGGACTGTCCCTTAAGTCCCAGGGGTGTGACATTGTTTTTTCAGGAATTCTACCGGTACCCAAGGCCAGTTTAAGACAAACCAGGGAGATACAAAGATTAAATGGGTGGCTGAAACGCTGGTGCCAAAGGGAGGGGTATGAATATGTGGACCATTGGCAGGACTTTCAAGGGCATCATTTGTTTACACATGATGGACCGCATTTAAACAGACAGGGCAAATGCATTTATTCATATAAATTAAAGAGCATAATTGACTCCCATTTAAACTAGTAGGGGGCATTATAAAAACCAGGGACCCACATATTAGAGAATTCAAAACCCAAAATAAATCTTCTTTCATTAAATGCTAGAAGTCTGGCAAATAAAATGGATGAACTCCGATTTATCTTGCACAATTTGGACACACACATCTGTGCCATAACCGAAACCTGGTGGAAACAAGAGGACACATGGGATAAAAATATTCCAGGGTACATACTATATAATAAGGATAGGACACTGTCTGGGGGAAGGGGGCATTATATATCGCTGATGACATCATATCAGAACGTATAGACACCGCTAAATGGGGAAATAGTGAAGTATTGTGGGTAGGAATTTCTCCTGCACATACCACCAAAATCAATATAGGTTTAGTATACAGACCACCTTCAATTGCCCCATTGGAGGATTCCCTACTGACAGACTTTATTAAACAGTTGGCAGCATCAAAAAATGTTATACTCCTAGGTGATTTAAATCTCCCTTGAATTAACTGGTAAACACTACAAGTTAACACTGCTACTGAGTCGGATTACCTAGAAGTGTTTAACTTGGCTGGGTTGGAACAGTTTGTGTCTTGTATTACTTGGGCAACCATATCCTGGACTTGGTCCTAAGCAATTTGGGTGATATGATCCAAAATTGTACAGTTTTACCACCTCTGGGTTCAAGTGACCACTCAATGGTTAGCTTTAATTACATGGGATTAATGGGTAAAAATACTGGTAAAACAACAATTTACAGGTTTGACAAGGCAGATTTTGATGGTATGAGAAGGGATCTGAATAGCTGGAAATGGGAAAAGGAATTTAAAAGTGTATCATTACCATGTATGTGGGAAAAACTAACCACCAAAATAAATAGCTTGGTTCAGACTCACGTGCCCACTATAAGTAAATATAATGTGGCTAAAAAATCTCTTCCCCCATGGATGACGTCTTCAGTCAGGAGGGCAATAAAAAAAAAAAACAGAGCATTTAGAATGGCCAAATTAAGTGGTGATGAATCAAGTTGGGCTAATTATAAAAAATGTCTAAGGACCACAAAGAAGAGTACAGAGCAGGCTAAAAGGAAATATGAGATCAAACTAGCAACAAAAGTAAAGGATAATTATAAGTCCTTCTACTCATATATAAATAGCAAAAAGGGTACCAACAGAACAATTGGTCCTTTACTGGGGCAGGACAGGAATACAATATCTGAAAGTCAGGAAATGGCAGAACAGTGTAATAATTTTTGCACTGTTTTTAGTCATGGTACAGTAACCACTACTTCCCAGCATAGTAACTCCTTATATGATTCCAGCATTATTTTAGATAAATTTGAAGTGGGGAAAAAAACTAAAACAGCCGGACCAAAATAAGGCACAGGGTCCTGATGATCTGCACCCAAGGGTGATCAAGAAACTGGCAGAACAATTGGCAGGTCCTGTAACTTGCCTTTTTTCAGAAATCGTTAATTGAAGGAGATGTCCCAGAGGTATGGAAACAGGCAGTGGTCGTCCCCATACATGAAAAGAGTTCAAGGCAGGACGTCAGGAAATATAGACCGATTAGTCTGACATCAATCCTGGGAAAAATTTTGGAGGGCATTATAAAAGAATACATTATTGAATTCCAACAAATGATGGGTAATATTGAAACTACACAACACGGGTTTATGAAAGGGAGGTCATGTCAAACTTGGAATTCTACGGGAAAGTAAATAAAGCTTTGGACGAAGGTAGCTCTGTGGATGTCATTTTTTTGGACTTCACTAAAGCATTTGATAAAGTCCCGCATGATAAATTGATCACTGCCCTAATTAAGCTGGGTATACATGGGAATATTACCCATTGGATTGAGTCGTGGCTGACAGGCAGAAAGCAGAGGATCTGTATCAAGGGGGAATATTCAGACTGGGCAGACATGACTAGTGGGGTCCCACATGGCTCAGTCTTGGGTCCATGTCTTTTTAATTTGTATATTGGGTCCATGAGCACCCCAACATATATATGGCTCTCTAAATTTGCTGATGACTCCCGTATAGGCCATATGGTAGAATATAGAGAGGATGCCGACACCCTGCAAGCTGCCCTAGTGGAATTGGAAGCTTGGGCCCAGGGACAAGGGTCAGTATTTAACACCGATAAATGCACTGTGATGCATATGGGGAAAAATAAGCAACAACAATATAGGCTGGGGAATAAAATATTAAAGGTAGTCAATGAAGAAAGAGATCTTGGTATAAAAATCAGCAATGATCTTAGTTTTAGGCCACATTACAACCAGGTCATTAAAAAAGCTAGCAGTATTCAATACTGCATTCATAAACATATAAGAAGTAGAAGCAGTGAGGGTCTCTTGCCACTTTATACCTAACTGGTGCACCTACATATGGAATATTGTGCAGTTTTGGGCCCCTGGGGGAAGGGGTGACATCAAATCCTTGGAGAGGGTACAAAAGAGAGCAACTCGTAGGATCAAAGAGGTCCAGGGTCAGGATTACGAACATCAGTTACAGAATCTGGGATTATATTCCCTTGAGTTTCAAAGACTACGAGGCGATATGTGCATGATCTATAGGGCATTAAATGATCCACAACTTTGGGAACAGTTAAATCTGGCATTGAGAGAGCAGACATATAGCACTAGATCCCATCCATTACAAATAAGTGGGGAAAGGTATGATATAGCTAGGAGAAAGTATTGGTTAACAGTAAGGGTAACTAAAATTTGGAATAAGCTCCCAATTGAAATTGTGACCAGTAAAACAATGGATGACTTTAAGGTTAAGTTAGATAAATATCTGATTAGTAACAAAATCTTTGGATATACCTAAATTTTGGTGAGTATATGGACTTTGGTCTTTAAGTGCTCTGAAAAACCAATGAAACCTATGAAGCTAGAGCAGTGACTGTGCAAGAACACAAAACTGCTTCACTGCTGAACTTGTGGCAACTGAAGGGAATCCTGGCAAAAAAACATGTAATTGGTGTTTCAGTACAGAAGTGCAGGGTTGGGAAGGTCTAGGGGCATGTGATCTAGTGCAGGGGTACTCTAGGGGCATCCTGCTCTGGCAACCTACTACTATAAGCGGATGATGCTGTACTTTATGCATACAGCCCTGACCCTCTTCAACTCCACCAAACCCTCCAGTCCTCCTTTAGTGAAGCTGAACAGTGGTTTTCGGCACAATGCCTTATATTGAACTACAAGAAGACCAAGTTCATGATCTTCTCTCACCCCAAGAACTCCAGGAAGGACCTTTGGCCCCAAGATCCTAACTGTGGATCAAACACCTCTTGAGCAAGTGGACTCCTTTAATTATCTGGGCATCACCCTTGAGCCGGCACTCAATTTCCACCAGCACATACATCACCTGTTCACTGCCATTAATGTCTGCCTCGGCTTGCTCTATCAGTTTAAACACTGTCTCACTCCAGATGCCCTCTGACTCGCTGTCTCATCCTCTATCATCTCCCTTCTCGACTATGGTATACTCATTTACAGCGTTGCCACCACCTCGGCCCTTAGTATACTCCGTCTCTCCCTCAACGAAACTTGTCACCTTGTACTAGACTGCAACCATCTCACTCATACCTGCTCACTTTATAACTCCACAAACTGGCTTAACTTAGACAATAGTGTCAAGTTCCACACCTGCTTTATGGCTAAAAAATCACCCTTGGTCTTTCCCCCCTGGTCTTACCTCTTTAATCTATCCAGCTACAGACCAAAAAGTAACCCGTAGCTCCAGCAAGAAACTCCTCACAGTTCCCCACTGTCAAACCTCCCAATTTCAAAGATCCTTCAGCTACAAGGCTCCTTCTTGGATGAATGGCCTACCTAGCTCCCTCACAAACGAAAATAGAATCTGCCCTTTCAAAACCCATCTAAGGGGACACCTCCAGTCCTTTAACAGCTGTGACTGCCACTGAACCTGACACCCACCCCTCCCTCTACCATGACAATGGCCTCTGACTGGCTTCACCCCACTTCCCCCTTACCTCCAAGTCTGAGCATCTCAGTATAAATGCCTATATGCTTTTCTAGTCTGGCAATCGTCCTAAGCTTGTTAAATCCAGATTGAGAGTCTTTAATTGTATTTTTTTTTACCGTGTATCTAGCTTGTCCTGTTTCCTGCATTGTATTTACCTTAGAAACATAGAAACATAGACGTTGATGGCAGATAAGGACTGCAAGGCCCATCCAGCCTGCCCTCCTAACTATGTGACGTGGAACCTTTGTAAATGAACCTAGCTTGTCCTGTTTACTGCATTGTATTTACCTTATTACTGTAATGTCCTTACTATGTGAAGTGGAACCTTTGTAAATGAGTCTTTGACTCAAAGGCATTTTTCTGAATCCTGAATAAATAAACACAATAAATACACAAACTAATGTGCCACTAACTGCAAGGTAAAGTCTAGGCATTAAAAAACATTTCTTTGGACTGCAGGGAGGAACTGTGAAAAAATGCAGGAAGGCTAATCAACATAAATACATCCCTGTTCTCTGCTACTCAAAGGCTAAACACCAGTGATTTTGCTGTGGAAAGCTGGGTTTGAATCCCATCACCTACTCTTATGTACTGTCTGACCCTGACCCTGAGCAAGTCACTTAACTTCCTTGTGCTCCCAAGTCGTACCTGGAAAGCTCCATCTTAGTGTACCTTTCTGATTAAACAATTTCCCCTTGCCCTTATATTTTCTCCTGTTACTGCTTTACTGAACTAATCAATTCAGTTTCCCAGTTTTTGGCACAGTTACTTGGTGCAGCCACCAGTGCTGCTGTACTGACCTGTTATTGAATAAATCTCCTTGTGTTTAACAACTTAAAGTACTTGACTGGATGCAGCCAACAGTGCTGTATTTTCCTGCTAAAGAAAAAAATCTCTTGTGTTTTACTACTTAAAGTACTTGGCACAGCCAGCAGTGCTGTACTGACCTGTTAGGAAAATATCCCTGTGTTTTATCACTTACAGTATTGTACTTGACACAGCCAGCAGTGCTGTACTGAACTGTTAGGGAAAAAATATCCCTGTGTTTTACTACTTATAATACTTGACTTAATGTGACCAGCAGTGATTTATTGACCTGTTTGGGAGTAAATTTCCCTGTTTTTGGTGCAGTTACTCGACCCAGCCAGCAGTGCTGTACTGATCTATTGGGGGTAAACATTTTAAGTACATGGGTGAACCAAACTTGCAGCCCTAGTGTACAGTCTCCTCTATATCATCTTTCACAATTTTTGCAGGAAGGACTTCTGGTAGCCGGCTAAGCCTTTCCAAGTGTCTTTATCAGACCAACGTTTGACAGCATGTCCCACAGTGATTTGTCCTCTTGTGGTGTAGTAGTAGTTCTGGTTGGTGTTTGATGGCCAAAAACATCAGTAGTGGTGGTACAAGCAGCAACAGCAACGGCAGATTGTGCTCCCTCCATCTCGATCAGATTTTGTTCATAATTTAAATGTTGCTAAAAGGGCACTGATGATGTATTACTTTTGTCAACTATACATGCTGATACTTTCTCAATGTACAGTTCACGATAATATTCCAGGTCCTTAAAGTCATGTGGTGTGAAGAATGTTTCAATTGTATCCTTAAACAGAGGATCCAGAAGTGTGGCCCAAATGTAATGTTCAGCTTTGCAGTACATATTTACAATGAGCTCGTCACCCAGGAAGGCCTGTAACATTTTTCCCACAAGTGATGCAGCCTTGCTGTTACATTGTCAAGGAACTGTGACTCGAGATGCTCTAGTCTCAGCCTGATGAATGAAATTAACGGTATTATCTTGCTTAGCCCAGCACCATCGAAGCTTACTACTCGGGTAGCCTCCTCAAATGGTTTAAGGATACAACAAAGATTCTCCATCAAACGCCACTGATTGGGGCTGATATTCACATCTTTCCCAATGCAGTGCTGGACTGCATACTGATGGATGGCATTCTGTTGTTCAAGCATTCTTTGCATCATATGGCAAGTGGAATTCCACTGGGTTGGAAGTTCATGTATCATCTAGTGGAGATGGAGAGGGAGGACATTTTCAATCTGAATCTGCCGTAACAACTTTAGGGCTTTAACAAAATAACTATAGTGGGTGCACGTAGTGCAGGCAACTGCGGTCAAGTTCTGAACATTTCTATCTTCATTGATACAATCTTTTACCACCAAGTTTAAAGTGTGTGCAAAGCATGATGCATGTGTAAAGTTACCAAGCCTTACTGCTTTCACGATATTTAAAATGTTGTCTGACACTATAAACAGAGGTTGCAAGGACTTTGGAGTCAGCCACTCAGCAAACTTTTCTTCAAGACCCTCTGAAAGGTGTTCCACTTTGTGGTCTTTAACAAAACCATAAATACATAGTGCTGACTGCCTTCAAAGAGTGAAAGTCCCTTGCATCATGCTGCTCATAGTGATATTACATGATAAGGAGGAAGAGGAGGAGGGAGGAAAGTTTACTCAATGGCCAGTCACAGCCATATAGTCAATCATTTGGCCACTGGTCCACATATCTGCTGTGACATGAACCTTTTTGCCCACTGACCCTTTCAGACCATCTGCTGGGTATAACCAGGCTCTACAATATATAAGCACATTCTACCTGGTTCTACTTGAGTATTAAAAAAAATCTACATATTTTATTTTGCTTGTTTGGAAACATACATGTAATACTAAGATTCTAACTTTAAGAATGGTAAGTTTTGCAAAGCTTTGGTGCACTGAGACAGAATCCTATGCACCAGAGCTTTGCAATACTAAGAGTTATAGTAAGAAAGTATAGACATACAGAAAGCTGAAGCCCATATGAGCATGACTCCAGCCAGGCTGGTACATTGAATTATTATAACATTAGAATATCTAGGTAATGCTTACATTTTTCATGGTCTGTAGTTTCCAAAAATGAACTTGGGAGAGAATTCCATAGAGGGATTATTCTTTGGGTAAAATAGAATCTCCTTTTATTTGTTCTAGGGTAAGTTAATGTTAACTGATGTTTATGACTTCTAAGATTACAATTGCGTCTATTATAGGACATATCCAACTGGGATAGTAACTCTGCATAAACAACAAGTCACCTTGTTTTCTTTTTTGTTTCATTTGTTTCAGAGAATACATACCCAATTCCTCTAATCTTTTGTCATAGCTTTTATTGCACATATTTAAAACCATTTTAGTTATTCTCTGTTGTACCCCTCCAATCGATTTACATCACTTCTGAGATGTGGGCTCCACAAGGGGGAACAGTAATCCAGGTGTGGCCTCACGTACACCCTGTACAATGGCAATATACATCCTCTGTCACGAGAGGTGAAACTCCTCTTTATACATCCTATTAAACTGTTAGTTTTATTGATGATGTTTGTATAGTGATTCTGAAAAGATAAGTCAGGGTCAATTATAACACCCAGATCTTTTTGTTGTATTATAGATGTTAAAACTTTGCCATGTAATTTATATTCAAATTTATGTTTTTTTTGTTCCAAAATGCATAATTACACATTTGTTAATGTTAAAGGACAATCGATTTTTGTCTGCCCAAATTTCTAGTTTTTTCAAATCGTTAACAAGTTTACTACAATCTTCTGATGTTTCAATTGTTGCTGCTAATTTTGTATAATCTGCAAATTTTATAGCAAAACTTTAGTATCAATAGTCATGCCGGATATAAATATATCAAACAGTATCGGTCCCAATACTGACCCCTGAGGTACGCCACTGTTTACAGGGAGAGTTCCAGACCTGTTGCCTCTAATACAAACACATTGGGTACTGTCTTTTAGCCATTCTTCCACCCAGTTAATAATACATACCATTCTTTGTACTACAGGTACATGTACCTTCCTAAACATGCAAAAACAATAATTCAGTGGATTTCTTAATTAAGTAGAAGCAGGTAAAATGTGGTTATACATTGTAGAACCTGGTTATACCCTGTAGAACCTGGTTTTACTTGGTAGAACCTGGTTTAACTAGTAGAACTTGGTCATAGCTAGTGAAACCTAATTCTACCTAGTGAACCCAATTCTATCAAGTTCTACCTGGTAGAACCAGGTAGAACCTGGTAGAACTTTTTTGGGTTCTACTCAGAAAGTTTGCGAGGCAGAACTTTTGGAGGTTCATGCAGCCCTAATTTATTTATTTATTTGCAAATTGGTAACTGGGAAGGGCACACTGAGCCAAGGCTCATTTCCAGGTGTGTCCCATGTGAGAGGGAACAGGAAATACAACAAAAAAACCATAGATGGTATTACTGGTTAGCACAAAGTTTAGTACAAACAGAGTACAGTTAAATAAATTACAAATGAACAAAAAAGTAAATGGAGCTGAACAAAGGTACAATTTATGACTTTGATGTACAAATAAAGAGGTAAAAACTGGTGGAATGAATGGCAGTGTACTGTAGATGTAGAAAAGGAAGGAGCCTGATACAGGCAGAGGTAGAACCCAGGAGGAAGAGGTGGCAGCCCAAAACAGGGATGGTAGCAGCTCAAGTAAGGGAAGAATCAGAGAGTATGACAGGAGCAGGTGGGGGTGGGATGGAGTTTTAGCTGAGGCCTAAGGTTGATGGAGGAGGGGAAGGGGGCGGGAGGGAAGGGAATGTATATGATGAGTATATGATGAGTATTTGGTAGGAGAAGGGGCCTGGCAAGAGTCAGTGTCAATAAGTCCTACTCAGGTTTGGCTGGGCAAAGGGGCCTGTGGTATAAAGGGGTCCCTAGGATCTATCAGCATGATGCCAGGTAGGTGTATGCAGCTGGGCCAACTATGGTGGTGCCAGCCAGGAAGAAATGCAGTAAATGCTGCAGCATATCACAAAATGCTGCAGTATGCTGCAGGGAACAGTGTAATTCAATGGCAACTAAGCCCTTTTGTCATGCAGTTTTTGTGACATGTCACTTACTGCATGTTATCACGTTGCATTGTGGTTGATTCCACTGTAGGTGTAAAACATTAGAAAATCCAGCAGCTAATTTCTGGAATAACTGTAATGCCACTTTCTAGCACAATGCTAAGTATAGGCATGTGTACCCCCCATTGGGTGGTATCTTGCCCTGCCTGGGGACAGTGGCATTGTGCACCAATCTGGTGGAAAGTAGCACTTACCAGGCCCTGTAATGGGAGACATTCCTTAAATGAATTGAAGCTATGTGTGCTGTAGTGCCCATCTTATGTGAGAGGTCTTTGGTACTGTAAATGTGGAATCTTCACAAAATAAATAGGCAAGTACATGGTTAAGAGAAGAAGTCCTAAGTGCTGTATAACATATGTGGACCTGCTTGATCCCAGCTCCTGGCATGAACATTCTGGTTTGTGAGTGGTCTCCCGTTTAGTGGTGCCTTTGTGATGTCTGATATCCATGAGTTCCCAGACCCGAGGTTGTGGAATGTGGTGAAAGATGCAGTTTCTAGTTGCATTCAGGGCCTTCCTGGATGAGAGCACCATCATATAGCCCTAAACACAGGGAGAGAACCAGTCTTATACTACTCTTATGTCAGTACCTCCTCCATCCGCATTATTCTCCAAGAAATGCCCTCAAACTAAGACTTCACTGCTTACAGGGATTTTTCAGTTTCCTGAAAAATCTTGAGAGTTGTAGACCAGAATAAAATCTCATAACATGTTTGAAAACTTAAATTTCTGGGCATTCTGTTCTTTAGCACCAAAGACATTTACATGAAAACAGTCTCTTTCCCATTAGACTTCATTTGTTATCACTGTGTTTCTTACTCTGAAGTCATAGTCCTCTGCTTGCAACATCAGAATCATTTCTACATTAACAGGCTGTGCTGTCACATCCAGAGCATTAGGACTGCCTGGCAGGTGTAAACATATAATGTGGATATTAAGAAATTGATGCCGTTTATACAAATAGGAAAAACAAAATTAGGAATAGAACAGTGATGTTTGTCTGTTGTTCAAAGTAAGTGTGGCTGACAGTAACATTTGATAACTTGAGGTGGTTTCTTGCAATAATTGTAGGACCATTAGATGGTCAGGGTTTTAAGATAAAATTAAGGAAATATATAAAAATTGTCTTTACAGTTTATACTACAATATATTTGGAGGATGCCCTGATGAAGAGACAGGTTGTCATTAAACATGGGCACTAGGAGACTGGTGAAGAAACCTACTTGGTCATAATGTTGTACTCTTAAGAGTGAACGACATTATAGCTAACCGAAACAGCCTGTGCATGACAGTGAATGGTGCATCATGATACTGCTGTATGCAG
This sequence comes from Neoceratodus forsteri, assembly GCA_016271365.2. Taxonomy (NCBI): domain Eukaryota; kingdom Metazoa; phylum Chordata; order Ceratodontiformes; family Ceratodontidae; genus Neoceratodus; species Neoceratodus forsteri. The sequence goes on from CM028132.1 coordinate 1,408,934,802, forward strand.
TATTGCACCATTCACACACTCCCAGGCAGAGGATTAGACCTCTGCTGGGAGTGGGTTCCACCAAGCAGCTGCCGTGGCTCACTGGACTGAGCCACAGCAGCAGGAACCCAGGCGCTGCAGCTGGGACCAGGTTTAATTCCTGGTCCCAGACATTTTATTGTTCTCCACAAATTGTGTGCTCCCCGAGTTGGACCCCCCCCGGAGTTGAGAATCTTTAGTAGGGGGGTCTGGGGGGTGTAGCCCCCCTGTAACGGGTGTGTGGGGGTTGGAGCCCCCACAGTAAAGACGATGTCTCATGTGGTAGTAATCAGGCTGTATTGGCAGCACGATTTTGCCATGTGGCATAATGTTTTATTATGACCCCGCCATGAAGAAATACCAGTACATCTTCACTGAAAGGGTGGTGGATGCCTGGAACAGCCTGCCAGAGGAGGTGGAAGGCTGAAGACAGTGGGGAGGTTCAAGCATGCATTGATAGTCACAGGGATATGGTAAATAGAGAATACTGGATGGGCAACTATGCAGAATCAGTGTGTTCTGTTATAGAGGGTTCTGATTCCTCTGACCTTGAGTGAAACTCAAGAGGTCCATGGGAATCAGAACCCAAGGTTATATCGAGAGTGTGTATCTTGAAAAACAGCATCCTTTTCTGTTTTACCTTTATTTTTCTGCCACAGAGTGAAATATCTGGGTGGAGAGGAGACAGGAAGTAGACTAGAAGCATTGTAGTCCAACGGAGAAGCTATGAGACAACAAATGCTGATTGTAGCTGAATTTTTAAATTGCAGAAGCAGTCTCAGGTGGTTGACAGCACCATTATCATACTGGGGGTATTTGTTACATTTTTGCTACTTATTTTAGGGTCTGTAGCTGTGCTCTGAGTAAGCGAGACACAAACTACACTTTTGGCTTGGGGAGCTTAAATGGAGAGACTAGAGCGAGTGACGCGAGCTCGAGCGCATGGTGCCTGCGCATGGAGATGTGCACAGACACGCATGTCTAAGCATGTGGCTGGCATGTCTGGCAAGAAAGGTGAGGAGAGGAGAAACCAGAAAATCTACAACATAAAGGTAAACAGGACAGAAAGTGAAGATTTCAGAGTGCAGTATTTTACTCAGGAATTCAACAAGTTCATTGCTTCTTCTGGATCAGAATAGTGTTTGTCCTGCCATTTTTAGGGAAAAGAAATGTAATCTTGTTGCTGTAAATTTTGACTAACTAGAGTAAACAGTTTCCTTTTGTAAGGCAGTTCTGATGAAAAGTCTTGGAAAATTAGTATTCTGTTCCCTTGTCTTTTAAGATCTCTGTTATCTCTGGCTACTTTTAAAATTAGCTTTTTTGTGTGAAGTTTAGGAAATATGCAATTATATAGGTCTTAGCTTTTCCTGTTGTTTTAGTGCTGGGACAAGGGAGATGTGAGCTCTTTCAATGATTATTTGCTGCTCAGGATTAATTTTAAAAGTTTGGGAAGAAAGTTTTGTAAAAAGAGCTTTTGTCCCCTTTGTCATCCCCAAGTATTCCATAATCTCAGGTTACTCTTCCAACATAAGTTTTTTAAATCAACTTTTTCTATTAAGTAGCTAAGGGGAAGTGGTTTGATAACCTTGCACTTGCATTTTCTAACTACAGCAATCTAAAAATGTAATTGGGGTCTAAATTTCTAACAACTTTAAGCAGACAGTTACTTTGACTTGCAAGTTCAATACCCACCACCGCTGTCCACAGTACTGTGCAGATGCGGTCATCGACTTAAACTGCATTCACAAGCTAACCCACAAAAATCAACAAACAGACACAAAGACAGGGCTCAAAATGTATTATTTTTTTTTATGGAGCACCATAAAGCTCTTATTCCCACACAACAACAGTATTCTCATCACGAATGATACTAGAACCAACAGAAAGGATGTAAATTTAGCTAGTCATAAATACCATGCAGCCATGGTCACCTGTTCCAAATTCAACCCCACACATCAGAGGGTATTTAAAATTAAATTCAGTATGCTTGCACCAAAACATTTTGAAAACAGCACTGGTGAGTGGGGGGAATTACATAGATATTCAACATTTTAAGTACTATACTGAACAGGCCTGGGACAAGGAACGAAAGCAAGGTCTCCAGTCACTAGCAGTATTTCTGCACCTGATCAGTCCAAAATGATTACAAAATGAAACTTTACTTTTACAACAGTACTATTATTTTTTATTTTACAAACTGGAAATGTCACATTGTGATTTCTAAATACTTTCAATTAGTCAGTTTGAATACTTCTAGTCGGGTGTTGCCAGGACAAAAGCCAGAACAAGTTTCAGACGCCCAGTTACATTTCTACAGAATCTTTGGCTTTAAACCTGATATCCAGGTGGGGTTGGACACTTAATAATTCTTGCCTCAGCAATTTTAATCTCAGCAGTTCCAATTTCAACATCAGTGTAAATTTGACAAAAACCTACCGAACTAGCCAGTTGCAGACTTCGGTCTCAATCACTGGCGCATCCCACTCCACTTAAAGGTAACCTGCCAACAAGAGCAAACCTCAATTACAGTGCTGGGTCCTAGAAATGCTCAGAAACCATGTTACATCCCTGCTGCTTCCCAGCAGGGCCAGTCTTCTCCCTGAAGGTCTTCCTCCTGTTGTGGGCCTAGAGACCCTACCCACAGCCTTCGGGGCAGGTTTTCCCTGCACCTGCAAGGCGGCAAGCTAACTCCTCTGACCATTGGCTCCTGCAGCTGATCCAGACAGGACACACACTGGAATTCATGGAGATACCGCTTTCTTTCCCCTCCCAGCATCTCTCACTATGGACCAGGCATTGGTCCCCCGGACCAAGATTGATGCCTTGCTTTCAAAAAAGGCCATCGAACTAGTTCCCCTTCTTCAGAAGAGTGCGGGATTGTACTCCCACTTTTTCCTGGTTCCCAAATGGACAGAGGATTTATGCCCCTATTTGGATTTGAGGTGTCTCAACCTCTACATCGCTTACCAAAAGTTCTGCATGGTATCTCTTCCAACACTTCTCCCTTTGCTGAACACGGGAGATTGTCTCTGCTCTCTGGATATGAAGGATGCATATCTCCATATCATGATGCACCCAGCTCACAGACGTTTTCTCAGTTTCATGTTTCAGGGTCATCATAACCAGTTCAGGGCCCTCCCTTTTGAACTTTCCTCAGCCTCGAGGGTATTTACAAAATGCCTAGCAGCGGTTGCAGGGAAGGCCTCTGTGTCTTTCCCTACCTGGACAACTGGCTCCTGAAAGCGTCCTCCAGCCAACAGCTAGCTTTCACACTTTCTCGGACCCTACAGTTTTTCGCCCAAGTGGGAATGGTGGTAAACTATCTGGAATCCAAGATGGACCCTGCACAATGCCTCCAGTATATCAGAGCCATGCTAGACACCTCCGTGGGGAAGGTGTATTTGCCCATAGCTTGGGCAGACACCCTGATTGCTTTGGCATGCAGTTTAGAGTCTGGCAGATTACTCTCCGCACAAGACTACCTCAGTCTCTTGGGACATTTGGTTGCCACAATACCCACAGTCCCCAATGCCAGATTAAATATGAGGGTCCTTCAGTAGTTCCTCAGAGTCCAACAGGACCAAAAAATGGATGATTTTGATGCCCCAGTCCTGATGTCTTCCCCCACTCTTTGAGCTCTACAAAGGTGGAAGTCCAGAGACAATCTGATCGAGGCATGCCATTCCAATCTTCTGTCCCGAGTCTCATTCTGACTACAGATGCCTCCTTGACAGGGTGGGGTGCTCATCTCCTACATGTTAGATCACAAGGATCTTGATGTCAGTGGAGGCCCGCCTCCACATCAATGTCTTGGAGCTGAGGGCAGTTCTGTATGCCTTACAGGCATCGAGACTCACCTCCCCAGGTTGCCTACGAGGGCAATCAGACAATTCTACTGTAGTTCACTACCTGAACAAACAGGGAGGAAACCATTCATACAGTACCTTTTTCAGAGAATCAATGAGGGTGTGATATTGGGTGATCCAGAGGAATATTCATCTTTTGGCAGTACACATCCCAGGGGTGTCAAACACCCTGGCAGATGCCATGAGCAGGTCCACTGCCCAGGCAGATGAGTGAGAAATCTTGTCTGATGTTCTAACGATGTCTTCCACTTATGGGGCCGACCGGAGTTGGACCTATTTGCCTCTCCACAGAATGCAAAACTGATGCTTTACTGCTCCCTAGTGCGAGGTCCTGGAACTGTGTGGTGGGACACATTATCTCTTTCCTGGACAGGAAGATTTCTTTATGCCTGCCCACCCTTTCCAATTGTTCAGAGAGTATGACTGAAACTGGTCCAGGACAGGGCATTTATAATTATCATAGCACCATTCTGGCCAAGACAAATTTGGTTCCCTCTACTTCTACAGCTCTTGGAACCAGAGTCAATACCTCTGCCAGTTTGCTGGGCTTTACTGTCCCAGGTGCAAAGCTCCCTGTTACACCCAGACCTTCGCTCCCTCCACCTACATGCCTGGCTCCTGCGGACGTAGTCTTCTAACACTTCAGGGTGTCCCCAAAGGTTGTGGAAGTTCTCTGGGCTACTTGGAAGCCATCTACTCAGTCTTCCTATTCCTTGAAGTGAAAACACTTGTCTTCCCTGGAGTTAGATCCTTATGGATGTCCCCCTCGATGCATCTTAGATTATTTGCTCTCCTTATCAGAGGGCAGACTGAAATATTCTTCTGTGAAAGTCCACTTTTCAGCCATTGCCACATTTCATTTACCTGTGAACAACATACCTTCGTCCAAGTTACTTTTGATTCAAACCTTTTTAAAAGGTATTCTGCACCTACAGCCCCCTATCAGGGATCCAGTCCCTCTCTGGGATTTGAATTTTGTGCTTGAAAAATTGTCTACGAGTCTGTTTGAGCCCACTGAAACCAGCGATCTCCTTTATCTTTCATGGAAAACTATATTTTTAGTTGCCATTTCATCTGGCAGACATGACTCAGAGTTGCACGCATTAATGTGCAAACCGCCATACATACAATTTCATAATGACTGGGTGTCTTTACGCACTAACCCGGCATTCTTGCCAAAAGTTGTTTCTGAATTTACTTCAGATCAGACCTAATTGCCAGTATACTTTGCAAAACCTCAGAATCCAGGGGAAGCCCTGCTTTATACTCTCAATGTGCATAGAACATTGAGCATTTACCTTCTCTGCACTTACAGTTGCGAAAGACTGAGCAACTTTTTGTTTCTTTCACCCTTGGAAACCAGGGTGTTCATGTTTCAAAGCAGTGCTTGTCTACATGGTTGGCCAACTGCATTACATTTATTTATGCAAAATACGAAACACCTGTCACAGGAGTTGTGAAACCACATTGTACCAGAGGCATGGCTGCCTCTACAGCGTGTTTCCTGTGCATTTCTGTCTTGGATATCTGTGAAGCCACCACATGGTCTACTGTACATACCATCACCAAGCATTACAGTCTATATATTGCTTCTAAGAGGCAAATGTTTTTGGACTACTGTCATAAGCCTTCATGATTCACTTCCTCCTTCTGATGGGTATAATAACTGCTTGGGAATCTTACCACACGTTATGACTTGCTGCAAGAGATTGCCTCAAAGAAGATAGTAAGGTTGCATAAGAACTTACCATAAGAGTAGATCTTCAAGAGCATCTCTTACAGCAGGTCATGCAGCCCCACCCTCCTTCCCCCTTGCTGTTGCTTCAGAAGGATTCCTTGCTCCTGTCTTTTAAGACTCCACAAGCTGCTGCCTTGATTTCTCTCCTTGATTCTCATCAGAGGCCTGAGATACATTTATACATTCAATCACCAAGATGGAAAAGAACTGAGGAGTAGCTGGGACCTCATCCTGTTATATCTGCCAAGTGAACTGCATGTGGTGGTGCTAGGGGGAGGTCCCAGGGTTGAAGGCTGAGAAAAGTAATCAGGAGGAAATTATGCCTGCAGCTGAATCCCACAAGTTATGACCTGCTGCAAGAGATACTCTTGAAGATCTGCTCTTACGGTAAGTTCTTTTGCAACTGTACTAAACTCATATCAGATGACCTAAAGGTGACCAAGCAATGTGAAAAGGCTGTGGGGAAAGCCAATAGGATGATGGGGTGCATTGGGAGAGGTATCACCAGCAGAAAGAGGGAGGTGGTTATGCCCCTGTACAGATCGCTGGTCAGACCTCAGCTGGAGTACTGTGTTCAGTTCTGGAGACCACATCTCTGGAAGGACATAGACAGACTGGAGGCAGTTCAGAGGAGGACTACAAATAATGGTTCAGAGCCTGCATGAAAAACCGTATGAGGAGAGGCTGGGGGAACTCAATATTCATTTCCTGGAAGACAGGAGAGAGAGGGGGGATATGATAGAAACATTGAAGTATTTCAGGTATAAACAAGGTACAAGAGGGCAGCACCTTTAAAAAAGATGTGCAAGAACAAGGGGTCATGGAATGAAGATAGAGGGGGTTGGTTCAGGGGCAACATGAAGAAGTACTTTTTCATAGAAAGAGTGGAGGATGCTTGGAATGACCTCTCAAAGGAGATGGTTGGGGCAAAAACAGGGAATGCAAGAATACATGAGATTAGGCATAAGGGTACCCTAGGAACAGGAAAAAAGGGTCGATCTTTAGATCAATTAAAATCAGTGGTTCAAAATAGGTAGTCGAAATGGGCAAACTAGATGGGCCAAGTGGTCCTTACCTGCCAAATTTCTATGTTTTTATGGATGCAACAGAAGCTAGGTCAAGGAGACGAGGACCAAGGAGGAGAAGGAGGGATGAGGTCAGCAAAGAACATTTAAAAAAAGTTTTATTTTGAGATCACCATGAGGGCAGAATAGTGAAAGGCCAGTGGTGCCAAGTCACAGCCAGGCAGACTGAGGTGGGAGGAAGGTCAGGGTGGAGCATGGAGGGTGTATAGCAGAATTTTTGCTTCACTGGAAGCCTGAGCGATGAGCCAGTGACCACATTACTTAGTGAGCTGAGCCAACAGTCACACACCCACAGAGTACTAGAGTGGCTAGGTAACCCAATTTGCCATCCCAGGCCACAGCTAGTGAGTTAGTGTGGTGTTGGTGGTGGTGTGGCAAGCTGATGGACTGGAACAGAGAGAATAGCAGCCGCACTGGTAAGCAAGTGCAGATCATTACAGTAGGTGGGGGGAGTGCTGCATAAAAAGGTGATTTTTTTAATGCCCTGTCCCTCCCTCCATCTCTTCCTGCCTGCTATAATTATTGGGCCGTCTGATGTTTACTAGGATGATTAAGTGGTCAACAGGACTCAGGTGTGCATGTGTGTGTCTGTGTCCACTCTTCTTTTTAACATTATGCTGGTATTTATTCCATTAGATGCTGCATGTTCACTGTGTATACACTATACCTCCTGACTGTAGTCAATGTGTTGGATACTGGCTACTACAATTTTCACCAAATATCAGGAGTGCCAGTGCTTCCACTGATTGTAGAGCTCCTTTCCACCACTGACAGCCAATACTGTATGTGCTGCTGTTGCCAAACTTGCCAGAGTAGTTCCTTATCCTTGCCTCCTCCCTATGATGTTGTCATATTAAATAATGAGCAGACAGTCTTTCTGTAGTTTCAGACAGATTTTAATGGAAAAAATTACTAAGGCTAATTTTTTTTTTTTTTAGCTCCTCCCGGCTCTTGGCCAGCCTCTCCTTCAGGGCTGCCTATGCTCCTCACTTGCAACCCTGCCCTGGTACAGCCATTGCCACCCCACATCGGAGCCCCCAGGTAGCCTGGCATAACCCTTTGCTGGATGGGTCCTCCTCTTCCAAGGGGGAAGACACCAGTGGGGGAGGCCAGCACACTCCTTGTTGGCCTGAGTACTGCTGAGGAGGTCTTTAGGATGCCCAGGATCCCATGGCAGTGGGAGCCGATGACCGTCATCCAGTCGACCACGAAGCTCTATTTCTCGTTTTCTCCCCTGGAGGTGTGGTGTGCCACTAACGTCAGGCATATGCTGACATTCACCACACACCACTTGGTTAGTGGGACCCACTGCATTGCTGTCCCTCCGGACTCTACCAGGAGTCAGGCAAGTACCAGGTCAGCCCCTCCCCCCGAGAGAAGGCGAGCAGTCATCGGATGTTCAAGCCTTCTCTCCCTGGCCTACCCTCCAGCATCCTGGGTCCATTCCTGATCTGGGTCGCCAGCATCACAAACAGAAATCCAACCCTGCGCTGACAGGCTGGCAGCTAAGGCTAAGTTTAATGCATTAAATAAGGTGGTTTGACTTAACTGGCTGCCTTGCCTAGGTGAACCTCAGTGCATGGCTGCTTCTTCCAGCACTGCTTGCTTTGGGAGGGGGGGCTGAGTGTAAAGGCAGAAGGCAAGTTTAAACAAGAAGCTCTGCTATGGATTGTGGAAGTTGCTGACTGTTCTGGCTGCAGCGTCCATTAACTAGGGAAACTGATGGGTGGTGGGCAATTGCTGCGGGTGTGTCTGGTTGCCATTTTCTGTACAGCCATGCTGCAGGGTACAGACATGTTGTTCAGTGTGCAGGCTACAGCATGCCCATTTCATACTAATATATCCCCTAAAGGGTCCCCAGCCACCCACTGGACTCTCCCACTAAGCCCTTGTCTCCAGCAGTACCTGAACTTTATTTTTGTCTGCGGCCCCACTCTAGGGCACTCTGTTTAATATACGCTCTGCACAAATACTGTAAGGTGCTTTTTTTGTTACCTCCATCAACAGGATGATGTCTGAATTCTTAAGTTTTCTTTTTAATTTTGAACCCTTTGAGAGCTGAATCACACTAAAGCCTGGTGTGTAGAGAGTGGCATTTCAACTGAGTATATGGGCCATTCTCTGCTATTTGGAGGCCATGTAATGTCCACAATTCAGCATTTAATTTTTAAGTCTATATTAAGTATTTGTAAAGACTGAATGCATTTTCTGGTGATGACTTAACTGAATAAATATTTATTATAAAACCAAAGAGATGTGTTGAGTGGTTTTTCTCTAATAATAAAAACTTAAAAAAAAAAAATGAAATCCTGCGCAGGTGCACTTGCAGTCAGAGGAAAGATCTCGCATGTGTGCGAGAATGTGCCACTAGTGGGCATGCGCGGGATTTCAACACCGGACTTCAGTAGGAATTTGCAGCTAATCCAGCACTTGTTTTATTGTCGTACATACCAGCAGCTCTTTAATTTTATCAGTTGCGCTGTATTACATGTCTGCTGTGATGTGTTTGCTAAAGAATGCACCTCAGCACAGAGTGCACACTAGACGTGCGTTCCCGGAGCATTCTCGGCATGGCATCTGCTTCCGGGGAATGAAGCCTTTCACTCGAGACAAATATGAAGAAAGAAATGTAAAATATTAGAAATCAGGTAAACTGATCACTTTTACTTTGATGCATGGCCATTCCAGAGCATACTTAAGGCTCGTTTGTGTCCACAGGTCAGCATTTGTGAACTGACAGTAAACCGAGGGGCAAAGCTGACCATGCCCCTTTAATGGGGCAAAAAGTATCAACATTTTATTTAAGCAAAAATACTAAGTGCATATATCACCACCTCAGCCATGAGATGAGATGTATGCACTTACTAGTTTTGCAATGGCTAGCTAGCTTGGTGGGTGCTTGATTTGTTTTACCATGTTTACTATCTAAGGAAAGCACCCCAGTTTCAATACTGCTTGGTGCCGTTACTTTTTTTTGCTGTTGTGGATATCTGAATATAAGTTTGTAACTGTGCATAGCTGTTAAAGAATGTGCAGGCTATAAGAAAATGTATGTTGTCCAACTGGGAGGCAGTTGGTTGAAGAAGACATGGATATAGAAACATAGAAACAGAATTTGATGGCAGATAAGGACTGCTTGGCCCACTCAGTCTGCCCATTTTCCTACCTAATGGATAAGCTGCAGATTCTAGTTAACCAACAGCCTACTTCCTACCCCACCCCTAGAATTGCCTTATGACTGTCCCATGCATTCTTGAATTCCACCACTGTTTCTGACTCCACAACCTCCTCCGGAAGGCCGTTCCATGCATCCACAACCCTCTCTGTGAAAAAATACTTCCTTACATTGCCTCTGAGCTGCCCCTCCTCTATCTTCAAATTGTGCCCCCTGGTTCTTGCACACCTCTTCTTCTGAAAGATGCTACCCTCTTGGACTTTGTTGATTCCCTTGAGGTACTTGAAAGTTTCTATCATGTCCCCCCTCTCCCTCCTTTCCTCAAGACTATACATATTAAGCTCTTTAAGTCTCTCTTCATATGTCTTCTGGTGCAGATCCTGCACCATTTTAGTTGCCCTCCTCTGGACTGCCGCCATCCTGTCTGTCTTTGGGGGGACTGGGTCTCCAGAACTGCATGCAGTACTCCAGAAGGGGTCTCACCAGCTGTCTGTACAGTAGGATAACAACTTCCTGTTTTCTACTGATGATGCCTCTCCCTATGCATCCCAGTATCCACCCAGCCCTCCTTATTTCCCTCTCACATTGCTGGCCCGCCTTTAGGTTATCTGATATGACTACCCCAGGTCCCTTTCCATTTTTGTTGTTGCCAGTATCTCACCCCTCCATTGTGTACTCTTCCCTTGGGTTTTTGTTTCCCAGGTGCATTACCTTGCACTTCTTAGCATTGAATCTAAGCTGCCATACATTTGACCATTCCTCCAACTATGCCAAGTCCCTTCCCATCCTTTCCACTCCACCTTGTGTATCAACTCTGTTGCAGATCTTTGTGTTATCTCCAAAGAGACATACTTTTCCTTCCAGTCCCTCTGCAATGTTGCTTATAAAGACATTGAAGAGGACCAGTCTAAGTACTGAATCCTGCTGTACCCCACTAGTTACCCCCCTTTCTTCAGAGTGGACTCCATTTACTATTACCCTCTTTGTCCTGTTCTCAAGACAATTCTTTACCCAGGTGACCATCTTGGGACCCACTCCCAGGCTGGCTAACTTGTATATTAATCTTTTTTGTGGGACTGTGTCAAATGCCTTGCTAAAGTCTAGGTAGGCCATGTCCACAGCCCCTCCCTGATCTACTACTTTGGTCACCCAGTCAAAGAAATCTATTAGATTGGTCTGACATGACCTTTCTGCTATAAATCCATGTTGCCTTGGGTCCTGTGCCACTCTGGCCTCTAGGTACTCAACAATTCTTTCCTTCAGAAGTGATTCCATCATTTTCCCTATCACTGAGGTTAAACTAACAGGTCTGTAGTTTCCTGCTTCTGCCCTGCCCAATAGCCCCATATTTATGTACAAGAAAGGTTCTTTATTAACAAGTTCAGGGCAGGCAGCACAGCAAGTAATACTAATGTATCTGCACCTAATTTCATCAACAAATAAGTTCTCTAAGGTGCAAGGAGGTACCTTGCTTTGTCTGTCTGGTGTACTGGCTAAGTACTGTATGTTTGTCAGGTGTTTACTGTGTTTGTCAGGCTGTTCACTGGATATGTTACAACACAGCACAGGTACCTCCTTGCACCATAGAGAATTTATTGACTAGTGGAAAAGGTGCCGATACATTGGTATTACTTGCTGTGCTGACTGAACTTCTTAATGAAGAACCTGTCTTTCAAATAAGTATGGGGTTATCCCTCTCCCACAGGCCCACTAGCCAAAATGCTGGTAGATTTTGTATCTTGCTAGTAAAATTTTTTGACTAGCCTTTGGGCTGGACTGAAAGGAACATTTCAATACATAAAACAGAGGGCCAGTGGAAAGGTCTGTGGGGCTAGTAGATATTCCCAGTCACTGGCCCTGCTGTCAAGTGGCTGCTGTCCTGTTTGTCTTGTACAAACTACCCTCAAGGCTGTGGGCATTGTTTGTAACCTAAAGGTTATGTGGTTACCATTTGTATTTGTTGCATTACAATGATCTATCTTGTTTTAGCATAAAACCAGTACAGAGCAGGTGCACACTGTCAGGTAACCAGTCACCTTCAAACATATATAGTCGCTGACCTGCTCCACTGTAGAGAGGTATTAGAAACTGCATGTGCTTCCCTCCTGAAAAGTCATAGCACCCAAATTTGTACCCCAGAAGAAAAGACTGCCTGAACCTGCTGACACATGCCCCCAAGCAAGCACCCATGCTCATTTTGCGACATCAGCCAATGAATCATGAGTGTACACTCAATTGACCTGTATAGGTACAATGTTTTATAGCATTTAGTACTATTTACTGCTGCAATGTAGAAAATCAGACTGACCCCTCCGTAACTGTGTGATTCAGCTGCCGCTTTGAATTTTCTAAATTACAGCTATAGGACAATCATGCCATACAGGTCCAGTCACACTCTGCATTCATTTGTTGATGTCACAGAATGAGCATGGGGGTGCCTGCCTGGTGACATGTCAGACATGGCTGTTTTTTCTGGGGGTACACATTGTAATTCAGTATTGTAACCAAAGGCCAGTCTGTTAATCTACCAACTGTCTGCTAACTGTTGGTGGTGTGGCTAGTGGTATGTGAATGAACCTCTGTGGGACTGGCTACCTTGATGTAGTACAGAGGCTTGCCACAATGCAATAATGTAACCAAGGGCCAGTCTGTTTGTCTGACAACTGTTGGTGGTGTGGCAACTGGTGTGTGTGAATGGACCTCTGTGGGACTGGCTACCTTGGTGTGGTACAGAGACTTGTCACAGTGCAATATTGTATGCAATTGTTGAGGCTGTGTGGGTGGTGATGAGTATGCCTGCCACCACACATTCAATCACTTCAATACCAGTCTAGCACTGCTTATAAAGCACTTTGGGATACACTTGTGTGAAAAGACCTATATAAATGCAGATTCTTCTTGTAACCAAAGTGGTAGTATGGCTAGTGGTGTGCTGTGCTGGTATACAACACAGAAAAATGGCGCTTGTGTGGGTGAGAACACTAACATGGCATGAACAGTGGGGAAAGGGAAGTTAGCCTGAACAATTGGGGAGTAGCAATGAGTCTACTTGGTGTGCAGATCTGAAATTGCTGGCTACCCACTGCCACCCTGTCAGCATGCCCTCTCCCCAGTTAATTTTCTGATGGGGGAGCCCAATTCCCATTGTCATCATCCGCCCCAAACACAGACACGCTTGCCAATGGGGTGCCCAGTCCCCCTGTTGGCATGTTTAACCTCCCTGAGATTGTGTGGCACACTGGGGGCCCACCCCAGTGTGCCTCCATGTTACCCCACCCCCATTGTGGCCACACTGGGAGACCACCCCAATCTGGCTAACATTATTCCACAAATTGTTCCTTACTCCTGAAAAACAAGAAAATGGTCCATGGTGTTTTTTTTAACCTGAAAAAATGAAAACGGTCCCTGCACCTACCCTCTGCACAGATCACCTCCACTCACCCCATACTTACCTCCGGAGTCTGGCACTACAATCTTCGGTGAAGCAGGAACACGTCTCACTCTTCAAAGCGGACTGCGAATTGAAGAAATGCCGGTAAGCTTTACAATTACATAAATGGGGGATCAACTTGGGTAGATAAGCGTGGCCATTTTGTGACTTTGGCACAAATTTTCATCATGAGGTTCTTGGGACCCCACCTCATAAACTCAGTCACTGTCATGTTGTTATTCATTCCCAAAGGTGATTTCATGGTCAATGTGCAGAATCACCTTCAGGACCAGTTAACAAAATGACAGTGGCACTACTCATGAGGTGGGCTCCCAAAAGCCTATGTTGCAAATTTGGTGAAAAATTCCAAAAATTACTGTTACCAGCGTGTGTTTCAGTTCCCAAGCATATCATAACTTCGAGAATTTTTAATATTTTCACTCCAGATTTTCAACATTGTCATTTTTGCACATCTCCTTATGAACAGTACAGCTGTCATTTTTCACATCCTGCCCAAAATATGTTTTCGCACCTATGGCCCCAAATGGCACAGTTGCTGTACAAAATCACCTCTCAGCTAACATACTGATAGTGTCACTGTTCATGTGGTAGGGTCACAAAAAGCCCATGTTAAAAACCTGGAGTGAAAATACCAAGAAATGCCCAGGGCATTAGGCTTTCCAGCCATAATGCCCTTTCCTGAAGGGATTAACAGGCATCAGGGGTGTGACTTGGGATTGTCAACAGTAATGCTCATGCCATTCCACCCCCACCCCCACCCTGCAGTCAGTGACAGGCATCAAGATGTGCCTTGGACTCTTCAACTCCAAAGTTCACCCCATTCTCCCATACTGCACCCATTTCAGTGTATTTTCTTACGGAGTGGGGTGAGTGTAAAGTCTGAAAACCCCAAGGCACACCTAAACACTTGTTGTCTGCAGGGTAGAGTGAGGTGAAATGGTGTGAGAGTTATGGGCAACAACCCAAGGCACACCCAATGACTGTCCATCTCTGCAGGGTGGAGGTGGGGTTGGCATCACTCCAATACTTCACTGCCATTCCTATTCTGCATCTGTCTTAACTCCTGCACTTCCAATGCTAATGCCAGTAAGCAAACATTTGGTATTGACAAATGCTTGTTTACTGTATGGGGATACACTAGGGAGGAGAAAACACTGCGCCTTGCAAGTGTTCTCCTGGACTGGAGTGAGACAGGGAGACTGTACAAAACATTGCAGTCACAGAAAATTTTGCTTTAGATGTAATTATTGGGAACAATCTCCAGAAGCGGATGGTGTATGCAGTTGTGCACAGCCAAGCAGCAAAGGCAAATTGTAGATCTCTGGACCCCATAGAAGCCCCTATGGAAACCATTGCAAGGATGGTCCCCCAGCCTGTATCTCCTGATATGGAGAACAGTAAAAGGGGGGTAGAAGTTCCCCAGGTAGCAGTTAACAGAACAGCTATGGAGGGTTAATCTGAGGAGGGAGGGGTGACCCATACTTAGAGGGTTTGGAATGACAGTGATCCTGAATGCCCTGATGCAAGAGCTAGGGACCCTAGTTTAGATGCTGGAGGTGATCTATCCCATGCTTTGGGAATGTGTAAGGTGATGGGTAACATAAAGTTTATTGGGACAATGGACTATTGTAGTCACAGGATGTAAAGACAGAGAGAGGGGTGATGGGCAGGCAGCTTTTCGTTCCCCATGGGTACCGTGAGCAGCTGCTCAAGATTGCACATGATATTCCCCTGTCTGGTCATCTGGGAACTGAATGCACTATGCAACGATTGGACCCAGAATTTCTATTGGTTCAACTTCAACCAGCAGGAGAAGGAGTATCACAGGTCTTGTCACCAGTGCCAAGAAATAGGGAAGGCGGGTAAGAAAACCTAAGCCACCCTAATTCCTTTCCCCATAGAGGAGGAGGAGCAACTCCAGAGAATAGAAATGGATATTGTGGGGTCTTTAAATACCCCCAGCTCCTCTGGGAAGAGTTTTTTCCTGACTGTGGTGGATTATGCCACCCGGTACCCAAGGCAGTTACCCTATCCTTATTGAGGAAAGGCAAAGTGGCAGATGCCTTGCTAGGGATTTTCTCCCATGTTGGGTTTCTGCAGAAGGTCATCACCAATCAAGGGGGTTCCTTCATGTCAGATCTGATGAAATGTTTGTGGTAGAAGTGTGGGGTAGTGCCGAGATGTACAACACCTTATCACCCGCAAGCCAATGGGCTTGTAGAAAGGTTCAATGGTACCCTTAAAATGATGCTCCAAGCATTTGCTGAACAGCATGGGAGGGACTGGAAGAAATATCTTCCCCACCTGTTGTTTGCATACAGGAAAGTGCCCCAAGACTCAACAGGGTTTCCCATTCAAGCTCTTAAATCGGTGCAGGGTATGTGGGCCCCTAGACTTGATCCAGCAGGACTGGGAAGGCAAGCACGCCACCCAGGGAACTCCTGTAATGGATTATGTCCTTAGGTTTAGGAAAAGCTGAAGGAGCTTATGGAAACAGCCCAGAGCAACCTGGCAGCTGCCCAACAAAACAAAGGTGTGGTATGACCTCAGAACCGGAGCTTGCTCATACACTGTGTGTCAGGAAGTCATGGTCCTAATCCCAGTCCGGAAAGATAAGCTGCAGGCCAAGTGGGCATGACTATACAAAGTAGTCAGACAGGTAAATGATGTAAACTACATTATAAAATGGGCTCAACAAATCCTGTAACCTGATTAGCTACAACATCTTCTGAGTTGTGTCTTTATCAGAAGATATTGTAGCCAACTGGCACTACCCTCCAGTCCCGAGCCCCACAGCACTATGAAATCAGTGAGCTGTGCCACCCGAAAACAGAAACACAAGCTGGCACAGCTCACAGTGAGAAACGCTTCCTCATAAGCACCGTGGCAGCAACTGAAAAACCACAGCAACACTAAAAAATCACTTCTATGCCCCCCTTCCTGCACAACCACTGCACCAAACTCCTAAAGTTAAATTTAATTCACTTTTTACTCATTCCGAGTCAGACAGTTCACAGCAGCAGCAGTCCAGCACTCCCATTCCTCAAACTGCTACCCAGTACACACGCCTCAGCGATCTTCAATCCCGATTCAAGAATTTCCTTTTTCAGGACACAAACAAAACACCATGGTGAACAATAAAAAAAATAATAGAAGAACTGCATTTCAATACAGTATCCTCAAAACGAAAACATCTATTTTACCACAACCATTCCGGGTTCAAAAGCGCAAAGCAGGAACTCACAACATATGGCATCCGCTAAAGGACATGCTTGCTTGCTCACTCCAACTACAACCACCCGCTCTCTTACAAAAAAAACCTTGTACACTACGGAGCTTAAGAGGCACACGCTAGCTCCTTGTAAACTCACACTTACAATTTAAAAACACATGATCATCTTAATCATACGTCCTCTAAACCAGACAAACTGTACAGCAGGGCAGCTTCAGAAATACCCGCTCCCTATGAAACTGCCCTTGCAGTTTTAAAATGCACACTTCAAAGCACTCTACAATTAAAACTATATCTCTGTGGTGACATAGGCAGCACAAGTTGTGTGTGTGTGTGTGGGGGGGTGGGGGCTCTACAAGTGACCAAGCTAAAGGCACTCTACTATACAGGGCAATACAGTACATAAACAGAGGAACTATTTTTTTCTCTTCTAGAAAAAAACTTTTCCCCTATTTTTCCTACTTTGACAGCTATTATTTCTTTCTTTTTAATTTCTACATAGAAAGCCCATTTTATAAGCGCAATAACACACTCTGAGGTGTTGGTTACATGCTGATAAGAGCACGCCCAGGTGCATAAGGCACTCGGCGGAAGCACCTCATGCCTTAGTACACCCCTGGGTGTGCTCTTATCAGCACATAACCCACACCTCATTGTGTGTTATTGTTGCTTATAGAACTACCTGATAGGAGACATACAGAAAGAAAGTATCATGTCAACCTGATGAAGCCATATGCTAATAGGGCTGACATGGTGTTTGCAGTGTGCAGTCCTGGGGAGGAGGGATGGAAGAAGACCCCTTCTGGGCTTGCTGGAAGAAAGCAAGTGGGAGTCCTCTGTGGAGGCAATGTAAATGTCACCTTAGTTGACCCCAGACCAGATCCAGGAAGTAAGAGAGGTTTAGTAGACTTTGCCCCATTGTTTAGCACCAAGCCTGGACTAAACCCCTTAGTGACACATAATGTGGAGACAGAGGCATAGCGCCATATGGTGAACAGCATATTGGTGTCAGAGGCTGTCCAAAAGGACATTAGGGGAGGTGGAGGAAATGCTGGATTTAGGGATAATCCAGAAATCCCACAGCCCTGGTCCTCACCCATAAATAGTCCTTGCTCCCAAGCCAGATAGTTCCACTCATTTTTGTGTGGACTATCATGGGCTCAATGCAGTCACAAAGTCAGATGCCCAACCAATGCCATGGAGGGGTGACATACCTTACCACTATTGACCTGACAAAAGGATATTGGCAGGTAGAGTTAACTGCCAGAGCTAGGGAGAGGTCGGCCTTCATCACTCTGATAGGGTTATTTAAATTTAAAGTAATGCCTTTTGGAATGAAGAACGCCCCAGCCACCTTCCTAAGGTTTGTGAACCAGGTGTTAAATGATGCTGAGGAGTACGTTGTGGCATACATGGATGACATTGCCATCTTTAGTGCCAGCTGGAAGGGACACCTATTCCACCTTAGGGAAGTGCAGGGCAGGACACAGAGGGCCAGGTTCACTGTAAAGCTGAGAAGTGCCAGGTGGCCATGGATGAGGTGGCATACCTCCTACATGCTGTAGGCAGGGACAGCTCCATCCTAACCAAGCAAAAATAGAGTCAATCAAGGCATGGCCCAGACTGGAAACACAGAAGCAGGTCTGGGGTTTTCTAGGACAACAGGGTACTATAGGAAATTTGTACCAAACTACAGTGCCCTGGCCACTCCCCTATCTGGTCTGTTGAGGAAAAGGATGCCAAAAAGTTACCTGGGAACCAGCCTGTGAACAAGCTTTTACATGACTAAAGGAGGCACTGTGCAATGCTCCTGTACAAGAAAGTCCAGACTATAGTAAACTCTTTGTAGTCCAGACTGATGCCTCAGATGTGGGTATTGGATCAGTGCTTAGTCAGATGTCCTACCAAGGAAAAGATCACCCCATAGCGTACCTCAGTAAGAAGTTACTTCCCAGGGAGCAGACTTACTCTAGAGTGGAAAAAGAGTGCCTTGCCATGGTGTGGGCACTAAAAAAGTTAGAATCATACATATACTGGGCAGTATATTGAGGTACAAACAGATCACAACCCCTGGTTTGGCTGGCACAAATGGGTAAAAGAAATGGTAGGCTGTTAAGATGGAGCCTTGCCTTGCAAGGTATGACATGACTGTCTCACACAGGGCAGGGCAGCAAATGAAAATGCCAACAGTTTATCATATCAGTTTGAGAGGTGAACTGAATTTGGGGAACCTATCCCATGATAGAAATGGATTTCCCCAAGTTCAGTCTAAGAGGGGAGGAGACTAACGTGATAAACCCTCTAATAATTATATTTTAACACTGCTAACTGCTGATTTCCAGCCAGCAGTAAAATAACATTCTTTTGGATATTCCTACTCAGGTTGCAGATTACTCATAGGACTAACAGTGACCTCATGTGTGCTGTGACATCACAAGTAGGTGGAGAGATTGACTTTCAATGATGCCCAGCAACTGAGTGGATTGGACAGACTCCCTCTCTGAATTCAAAGACACACTTCATTTTCTGAGCTCCACAAGATTTCATCTCTGACTCCAAAAGAGACTTTATTTTCTGGACTCAAAGCAAGGCACTCCTGTTAAATATAGGTAACCCTCAAAACTGGAACTTAGCTGGGCTAGACATTTTAAGCTTCAGGCATTTTTGTTCTGTAAAATACCAAATTATTTGTGAACTGTAAGTACAGGTTATATGCTCTATACTGTACGTGTTTTGTATTTTATCTATTTTGTATCTTAGTAAACCTTTTTTGGTTTTCCTTAATCCTGCTTGAGTCTTTCTGTTGCATGTGGGCTGAAACAGTATTGGGCAATCCTGACAACTGTTAAGGGTGTGTTGCTGTCTTTCTCAAGGTAAGGATATACCGAGGTCTCACACTGAGTCATAACGGTAGACTTGGAAACCTGGCTGGGTGCCCACTGGGTGAAGAATTGTAATGCATACCCCAGAGAGGGTACATATCTGAGCCTGTTAACTGGCTGTGGTAGTGAAAAGGTTCATATTGGACCCCAGGACTTGAGTCTTGTAAATGATTCGGACCCAAAACAGACAGGAGGGTTACCATGTTTGTCTCCTGTTCACATATTGCACTTGAGAATTGACACTATGGGAGCAGAGGGCTTGACCTGTGAGGTGAGTTTGTGACACTATATACCCAGATTCAGAAGAATTCCTGTAACCATGAGAAGGCAGATACGAGGATAGTGCTGCACTGTGCTCTTGCAAAAGGTCCAGTTGTCATCCGAGCCAAAGATACAGACATTGTCATCCTGATTGTTTATGCTTTTGCAATGACCTTTCGAGATTCACCATGGATGCTCCAAATCAACCCCGATGTATTTGTAAACATTGGGGGTGGGATATTCAGAGTGCACCAGGCAGGGGCGCAAGCCTGGGTGCAGCACAACTGGGATGCGCCAGGGAGTGTACTGGGTGATATTCAAAGGTTCTGCGCCATGGATCAGCACTGTTGAATATGGCAACGTGGCCTCCCGCATTGTGCATGGTGCAGTGCTGTGTCAGCGCAAGTGGCGAGGGAGGAGCAGGGGGATTCGGCAGTGCAAGTGCGGTTGTGCTAGGTGCAGGAACCGCGATATTCAGCAGTGGATATGCAAATGGGGCCATAATGCATGCAAGCACAACTGGGGCCATTAACATGTCATTATGGCCCCATTTGCATTCAGGTGCGCCAATCCCTGGTGACTTGCGCCTGGCACCCTGCCAGGCTGCAGCCATCGGGGACCGATGTCCCCTGCACATCGCAGCAAAGTGCCCCAATGCCCGATCACATGCCCCATATCCCTGGTGGTCCAGTGTACCACTTCCAATGGATCCATTCACATATCGGGACTGTGTAGTATGCTACAGTCTGCACGCCCATTTGCCCACGCTGATGACCAATGGGTGTACAGCCGTACTGTACCCAGTCAGTCGGTGGGCAGTTTAGGAGTGGGGGGCTGCTGCTAGCTGCTCACCGGGGGAGCAGGGTGGCAGGGCCTCAGTGGGTGGTGGGAAGGGGTACCGCTGGACCACCAGGGATGATTTAAATGTGTTTATTATACCTATGCCAGTGATAGGGCTGGCAGTGGTCCACTGGAACACCAGGGATATGGGACATGTATTTAATTATACTTATGCCCGCTGATCGGGCTGGGCGTCCACTGGACCACCAGGGATATCAATTCTATTACAATGCCCGTGATCGGGCGTGGAAGTGTTGCCATCAGACCCTGGCTCGGAGCTTGGGTGGCTACCCACAGCTGGCGGCTGCTGTGTTGTGCCCTGCAATATGGCAGCATACCTGTGGGTGGCCAGCCCTTGCTCCTATTTCTTTTTGGCTCAACTTTGAGCACCAGTGTGTGGCGCAAGTAGGGGTTGCACCAACATATGCACCGCACATCCCAGGCTGAATATCAGGATGTGCAGAATATGCATGGGCACGCCCGCACTTGCACCGCATACATTACTGGTGTGCCCTGGCACATTGGGATCTGTCGGGAGCAACATCCCCTTTTGAATATCGTGCCAGGGTGCATCAGTGGGTTGCGCATGGTGCAACACTGTTCCACCATGTGCAACCCCTTTGAATATCTCACCCAGAATGTATATGCCATCATGTTGGACATGCTGCAAGTCTCAATTTGCCAGCATACCATGCTGTCTTGATGTGATGCACTGAGTTACTTCTACAAGGTATCAAAGGAATTAGTCTTTCAACATTCACACAGGATCAAGGAAAGAATAAATCTCCTTTCAGGGTTTGAGAAAAGCACATATGCTTCACAAGACACTGAACAAAACATCAAGACCTTCATTCAACACTACATGTACAATGGTACCGGAGGAGAGGATCTGTAGACACATGAGTAAGGCAATACAATAACCTAAAAGTGAAGACTATGCAAATGATTCTACCAGCCCCAGCAAGTCTATGTCATCACATAGAGAAAATCTCATGGCCTGCTATTGGCACAACTGCACAAAGCCAGAAACCCCGAACTTTCACCCTTGCTTGTCAGGATGGAAATGAGAGGATGAAACACTGAAACCTGTGTGGTTCACTGTGTTTCAGTTACCTGACATCCTATGTCATAGAAGAAAGGGTGGAAAGTTAGCCGGCCAATGATGTGCAGCTAACGGAGATGAGGCAGGCGACAAAGGTGAGTCAACACCTCAAAGACACACACAGAAGACCAAACAAAAACCTTTGACTACAGTGCCAGTGACTGATTGTAGAGGAGATGATGACACTGAAAACAACACATTGACAGCTAATGAACAAACTTCTGCAGAAGAATATTCAAGCTGCAGGATGTAAAGTGCCAGTTCAGATCCAGAGTGGACTCCAATATAATGACTTCAAAACTGGACACTACAACCTAGGTGTACTGTTAACCCAAAATATTCATAGTGTTGGGTCAAATCATTGATAAACTGACTTAATTCTAAACAACAAATCAGCACATACAACATTTAGAGTTTAAGCATTACTGTACATACTTCAAACTATTTTATCAGTAAATTGCCTCATGAATTCAGTTGTTTTATATAGTATTAATGTGTGTATTTGGTCCTGTGTCTAACAGGGAGCCTCAAAGCAATATATAAATGTCATAAATGTTCATGAATAAATGTTCAATATATATAGATGTTCATGAATCATTGACTATCGGTATCTTGAAACTTGGGAGTTGGAAATTATTAGCAAATTAAGTATTTACTAGCAGTATGGTGGCCATATTGAATTTTGGTGGCCATTTTGGATTTTCTAAGTTGTTTCACCTGACTTGGCATGGCAATAAATGTAGGAAATGACACCTTGGAATTGTAAATCAGGCATTCCTAGGCCGCACAATGGGGCATGTGGGGCCCCACAATGTCCAAAATCTGAAATAGGCCCCCTGAAGGGCCATCCACCAATTTTCTCAGGGGTAACAAGCAAATTCTGAAATGTGAGGTCTGTATACACAGGAATCTGCAGAGATACTAACCTGTGTATTGTAATTCAAAAGATTAGGCCAGTGCACCTATCTATAGAGGATAATGTATGGGCATGCATCGGTAACTGGTCTGTTAACCAGTGAGAGGGTGCCTTGGAAACCATGTAAACCTTGAGAGTAAAGGTCGAGAGGTTTATGTCCTTATCCACAACCTACTACTCAAGGCACATTTCTCCTCCAGCTGCTCCTGCTAATCTAACAGTTTACTACAATAATGTTGAAGTCTAGTCGTATTTGCAATTGTAAATCTATCCCTGTCTGTAAACTTCCTGCCATATGGTTGCCAGGAGTAAGTTTCTGTATTCTAATACTGCATTGTATATGTAAAACTCTTGTTATGTATTGGGTCTCGGCCCCCAGGTCACATCTGGAATCGAGCATGTTGCTCAGTATGCCTTCCTGGTAAATCTCATAAATAAATAAATAAATAAATGCAGCCGTGGCAACCTTAAGCTGATTATTCAAACTGGTTGCTGATGTATGGCCATACATTATATTTTATAGTGTATGGTCATGCATTTCTTGTTAAAAAAATTAAGCAGGATCCTTACTGTTGAAATTTTAGTCACTGTTACATCTGTTCTGGGTCATGCTTTCACCACTGCGGCCATTTCTGGAAGGCTGTCTGGTCGTGTAATGAGCATGCGCAAAGCGATCCCCATTGTCAACCTATCAATGTGACATAGCATCAATAGGTTAACAACACTGGAACGGATGGACAATGGGCTAATAGCACTAGGTAATTAGGATTTCCTAAGGTTAACAGCATTCTGCCATACATTATAGTTGTGCATAAAGTGTGTTTCACCTGCAACCATTCCAAGCATGCCACTGAGCTCCTCCCTGCTAGCAGCACCTGTGTCCCTAGTGTGGTACCTACTGTAACCCAAAATATATCAAGTGTCATTGCCCATGGCCTTTTAGAGAGAATTACAACAGGTACACCCACATTGAGGGTTTGAGGACTGCTGGGGGGGCAGATTCTGTGGGACAAGTATTAAAACTGTTTCATGACCTGCATTGAGTACTATGCAAGTGTTTTTTTTTTCTGACTACAGTATATAGAGTTTATTGCTACCCAATTGCTCCAATTTTACCCTTCTGCCTCCTTGTTCTGTCCTTAGCTTCCCTTATAAGTACAGTAAATTATTTGTTGAATTGCATTTCTTGGTTTGGGGGATGTTAGTACATTACTGTCACTTGTTTGGGGTGGGCATTGTGTAAGCAGATTATGCACAATTTGTTGGAGAGAAATAGCCATATGTGTCAGCATCCAGGTGCCACACCAGGTTAACCTCATGTACTCAGTGTAGCACTACTTTAGGGAACCCATGTCAGCCTCCTTACGAGGTTGTGAGAAGTGGACCCTGAGGGCCTCAGGTGGCCCATTACAGACAGAAAATTCAAACCCTGCCATAATCCAGTTTTGACTCTGATGCCCCCCACTTCCATTTTCAGCTTTATTGCCCAGACTTGCTGCATTTAAATAACAACCAAAAGAAACTGCCATAATCCTGTTTGTACTGCAATGACTGTTGCTAGCTTTTGGAAGACAGAAATCTTGCTTGTAGAGCAGAAAGCAGCTAACTAAAAAAGCTACCTTTTTTCTTACTAATTTAACACTTCTATCTCTGCAGGAGTCCAAGCCTGTTGAGATTAAGCAAACGGATACTTTATTAGAGGTAGAAGGGGTCTCATTTGGGGTTAAGAAAAAAGGAAAAGAAAGAAAATCAGTGTGTGTTTCTGTGTTGGGAAGGGTACTGTATCAACTTATTTTTCTCAGTCAGTAGGTGGGGAGAGAGAGGTTAATTGGGGGTGTGGCTTAGGCAGTATAGAAGCAAGTGACTCCAATTACAACTTCCTGTTGCTAGCTTTTGGAAGACAGAAATTTTGCTTGTAGAGCATTAAGCAACTAACTAAAAAAGCTACCGTTTTTCTTACTAATTTAACACTTCTATCTCAGCAGGAGTCAGTGCCTGTTGAGATTAAGCAAACAGATACTTTATTAGAAGTAGAGGGAGCCTCATTTAGGGTTAAAACAAGAAAAGAAAGAAAGTCAGTGTGTGTTTCTATGTTGGGAAGGGTACTGTATCAATTTATTTTGCTAAATTAGTAGGAGGGGAGAGAGAAGTTAATTGGGGGTGCAGCTTAGGCAGTATAAAAGCAGGTGACTCCAATTACAACTTCCTGCTTCTAGCTTTTGGAAGACAGAAATGTTGCTTGTAGAGCAGAAAACAGCTAACTAAAAAACCTACTGTTTTTCTTACTAATTTCCCTCCATCCCACCCCTCCACCCTCCCACCCTAAGTCAGTTCTACTTTTATACCCGCTGGATTTGATTGACAACAAGAACTTCCTGTTTGGCAGTAGGAAGGGAAGGATCATAGAGAAACATTAGTTTTGTTAACCCTAAAGGAAATAAGTAGCTCTTTCTCCCCCTCAGCTGCTGGTGGTCTGACTCTGAGCAAGGAAGAAGGAGGCTACTGAAGAATACAGGAAGTTGCTGTCCCAGAACAGGAAGGGTGAGAGTTGTAAGGAGAGGAGAGAGTAAGCATACAGAGAAACAGCAGAGGGGACACAAAATAAGACATGATGGGAGTGGTGCAGTGCAATGGCTGTGGAGTGACAGTGTTCTGGGAGATATTCTGGAGACTGTGATGCTGCCCTATTTGCAGGCACCTCTCTGGTCTGAGGGAGGAGGTTGCCCATCTCCAGGCTGACCTGGCTAGGATTCGTGAAACCTCCTCCCCCAGGGACCATCAGGGCCACTGCCGCTACCTCAGAGGTTGCCAAGAAGAGGACGAGCTGGACCAAGGTGGGCTCAGGGAGAAAGAGGGTAGTGGAACAAGGTGCATCCCTCCAGCTGTACCTCTCCACAATTCATATGCTGTTCTAGTGGGTAGTGGTTCCTCTATGGGCGCACCTGCAGTGGAGACCAAGGAGGATGCTGGGAACCTCCACAAAGGAGACCCACAGGAGGGTGGCACAGGACCGCACAGGGGAAGGAAACAACTCCTGGTGTGGGACTCAATCATTGTGGGGTAGAAGTGGGGGAGGAAGGGGAGAGGAAGGTAAGGTGCCTGCCTGGCACCATGGCGTGGAGGGACAGGAAGTGAATCCACAGGATCATGGGAGCAGCTGCACAAGGGAGGGAGCTGGATGTCATTGTCCACCTAGGTACAAATGACCTGTCTAGGAATAGGATCAGAGCAGTGCAAGAGGAATTTGTAGAGTTGGGGAGGGGCCGTAGACAAGTAGTGCATACAGTAACCTTCTCAGAGGTGCTGCCTGTCTATGGCAAGGGTGATGCAGTGGTACTCCTCACCATGGAATTCAATAAATGGTTGAAAAACTGGTGTGGAGCTCAGGATTTTGGCTTCATTGGGGATTGGGGAGCCACCTGGAGGGATGCAGGCCTGTACTAACGCGTGGTCTGCATCTGTCCAGGGAGATCCAGGATCCTAGGTGATACTGTTTAAATGCTTCATTGGCAAGCATTTAAACTAGTCAAGGGAGGCACTGAAAGGAGCAGGAAATCAACCTCCCCTCAAAACACGATAATTAGTGAGGTAAACACCAAGGTAGAGAAGTCATTAGGGAGCAGGACAGAGGTAAATGCAAAAAAGGCAAAGGCAGTAAGGACAGGGATGGGGCTGAAAGGGGTAAGGCCATCAAAAATTGGAGGGTGATGAGTACCAATGCCTGTAGTCTGTGTAACAAGCTCCCTGAACTAGTGGTCTTGATGGAAGAGGGATGCCTGGATATTGTGGCAGTCACAGAAACATGGTACACAGAGAACCATGACTGGGATGTCAACATACCAGGATACACAATCTACAGGACGGACAGGGAGGGTAAAAGAGGAGGAGGAGGAGTAGCTCTCTATGTAAGGGAAGGGTCAAAGCAACATAGCTAAAGAGTAAACAGGGAGCAGATGAGGCACTCTAGGTCACCCTGGAGACAGGAAATAGCACCACAATCTGCATGGGGGTTGTATACAGACCCCCATCTCAGGGGGAGGGAATGGACAAGGAAATGATAGAAGGCATCCTTAGAATGGCAGAAAAAGGGGGATATTGTTGATGGGGGACCTGAATATGCCAGATTTTAACTGGAGCATCTTTGCTGCAGGCACATCCAAGAGCAGGGTCATTCTTGATGCCCTACAAGGGGCATGCCTCAGACAACTAGTATTGGAACCCACTCAGGAGGGAGCGATCTTAGACCTGGTACTCTCAAATGGGGATGGAGAAAAAATCTTGGATTTAGAAGTGGATAGCCATCTGGGAACAAGTGACCACCAAACAGTGTGGTTCACGATAAAGACAACCGTGAAGTCAAGCCATACAAAAGCAAGAGTATTGGACTTTAGGAGGGCTGACTTTGGGAAAATGAGTGCCTCAGAAAAGCACTAGCAAACAGGCAAGAAGGAGGGGTGAAGAAACAATGGGGAGTAATCAAAATTGCCATCGCAGAGGCAACAAGCCTTTGTGTGAAGCAAATCAACAAAACACAACAAAGGAAAAAACAGCTATGGTTCTCAAAAGAGGTGGCAGGGAAGGTTAAGGAGAAAAGGAAAGCATTCAGGAAATATAAGGAAACACAGAAGGAGCAGGACAGAGAACTTTATCAGTTAAAGCAGAAAGAGGCAGGGAAGGCAGTCAGAATAGCAAAGGCCCAAACCAAGGAAAGGATAACCAACTCTGTTAAGAAGGGGGATAAGACCTTTTATAGGTACATTAGGGAGTGAAGAAAAGACCAAGGGAGGATACAAGCTTAATAAAGGGGAGGGAATGTGGGCAGAGGGTGACAGTGAAAAAGCAGGGATACTGAACAAATATTTCTGCTCAGTGTTCACAAAGGAAGAGAAGGGGGAGGTACCTAAACCAAACAAGAGAAACACTCTGGAGATGGGGGTCGATACCAGTCCATTTACAGAAGAAAGGGTTCTGAAAGAACTAGGAAAACTGAAGGTGGAAAAAGCAATGGAGCCTGATGGGATTCACCCAAGAATTCTAAAAGAACTAAGGGTACTGTAGAACTAGTGACACCGCTGACTACTCTCTTTAACAAATCATAGGAGTATGGGGTGGTACCTGAGGACTGGAGGAGGGTGGATGTAATTCCTCTTCACAAAAGTGGGAGCAGGGCAGAGGCAGGAAACTACAGACAAGTTAGTTTGACCTAGGGAGAATCACTTCTGAAGGAAAGAATTGTTGAGTACCTAGAGGCCAGTGGGGCACAGGACCCAAGGCAACATGGATTTACAGTGGGAAGGTCATGTCAGATGAATCTAATAGATTTCTTTGACTGGGTGACCAAAGCAGTAGACCAGGAAGGGGCTGTGGACATGGCCTACCTAGATTTTAACAAGGCATTTGAAACAGTCCCACAATAAAGATTATTAAACAAGTTAGCCAGTCTTGGAGTGGGTCTCAAGGTGGTAGCCTGGATAAAAAATTGGCTGGACAACAGAATGCAAAGGGTAGTAGTAAACATAGTCCACAGTGAAGAAAGGAGGGTTACTAGCGGGGTATCGCAGGGTTCAGTACTGGGACTGGTCCTTTTTAATATCTTTATAAGTGACATTGCAGAGGAACTGGAAGGAAAAATATGTCTCTTTGCAGATGACACAAAGATCTGCAACAGAGTTGATACACAGGATGGAGTGGAAAGGATGAGAAGGGACTTGGCAAGGCTGAAGGAATGGTCAAATGTATGGCAACTTAGATTCAATGCAAAGAAGTGTAAGGTAATGCACTTGGGAAACAAAAACCCAGGGGAAGAGTGCACAATGGGGGGTGAGATACTGACAACAATAAAAATGGAAAGGGACCTGGGGTAATTATATCAGATGACCTATAAGGTGGGCAAGCAATGTGAGAAGACAGTAAGGAAGGCTGGGGAGATACTGGGATGCATAGGGAGAGGAATCAACAGTAGAAAACAGGAAGTTGTTATCTCTCTGTATAGACAGTTGATGATACACCATCTGGAGACCTCATCTCTGCAAAGACATAGACAGAGTGGAGGCTGTCCAGAGGAGGGCAACCAAAATGGTGCAGGGTCTGCACCAGAAGACATACGAAGAGAGACTAAAGGATCTTAATATGTATACCCTTGAGGAAAGAAGGGAGAGGGGGGACATGATTGAAACTTTCAAGTACCACAAGGGAATCAACAAAGTCCAAGAGAATAGTATCTTTCAGAAAAAGAGATGTGCAAACCAAGGGGGGACAGTTTGAAGATAGAGGAGGGATGGCTCAGATGTAATGTGAGGAAGTATTTTTTCATGGAGAGGGTTGTGGATGCATGGAACAGCCTTCCTGAGGAGGTCATGGAGTCAAGAACAGTGGGGGAATTCAAGAATGCATGGGACAGACATAAGGCAGTCCTAGTTGGGGGTAGGAAGAAGTAGGCTGTTGGTTAACTAGGATCTGCAGCTTATCCATTAGGTAGGAAAATGGGCAGACTAGGTAGGCCAAGCGGTCCATATCTGCTGTTAAATTCTATGTTTCTGTGCCCCCTCCCTCCCGTTTTCAGCTTTACCGCCCAAACGTGCTCATTTAAACAAGCCTCTGTTCTGGTGTACCCCCACCCTTCATTTTTCAGCTTTACTGCCCAGACTCACTGCATTTAAACAACAACAAGGAAAAGCACTGATCCTGCCATAATTTGGTCTTTGTTGTGCAGTCCTTTCCTCACTCCCATGTTCAGCATTACTTCGTGGACTGACTGCATTTAAACATCAACAGAAAAAAAAACCTGCATAATCTAGTCTCCGCTCTGGTGTTCCTCCTCTCTGTTTTTCCTTATTCATCTTTACAGGATGGACTCACTGCATTTAAACAAAAAGAAAAATAAATTGATATAATCCGGTCTCCACGCTGATGCCCCCTCCCTCACTCTCATTTTTATGTTGGCTCGCACATGTGCAGCCAACATATTGAGGTAGTAGCAGATTTGGAGGCGTGGTCACTGTTGGGCGAATGCAGGGCACGCATCAGTAGGTGCATCCCTCATTCCCCAATCAGCCTGCATGCTTATTGTGGTGATCACATCAACCGAAAGGTCTGCTGCAATGCGAACAAAGGTCATCATATGCAGCGGACCTCCCGACGTGCTTTCCCTGATGAAAAAAGAACATAACATGGCAGCACACTGCCTGCCATAATGCCGACTTCAGGGGTGCCCAATCCCCCTGTCAGCATGCCCTGCCCCAATGTATGTGCCGACGAGGGAGCCCACTCCCAATCGGCATCATGCACCCCACATTTGTTATGTGCGAGGGTGCATAATCCCTCGGCTCTTGCCCCCACTTTCATTGTGTGCCGACAGGGTGCCCAATCCCCGTTGGCTATAGCATCCCCCCCAAAAACACTTAGGTGGCATGCTGGGAGCCCAATCCAGCGTGCCAAATCACCCTGAAAAGGAAAAACCATCCCGCAATGTTTTTTGTTTATTTTAGCCCTGTGAAAGAAGAAAATGGTCCCTGACAGTCTCCCTGACCCCTCCCACAACCCATGCACACCCTTCGCGCACCCTCCCTCCCCACACCTCCCCTCACCCCATACTTATTTCCGGAGCCGTCGCGACGATCTTCAGTGGACCGGGAACACGTCTGCACTCTTCAAAGCCAACTGCGAACTGAGGAAATGCCAGTAAGCTGTATTAATAGGTTTTTTCAACTTTGGTGCATAATCTCTGGCCTTTTTGAATGTTTGCACCAAATTTTAACATGGAGTTATTGGGCCCTCCTCATGAATACTGTCACTGTCACGCATTATTCGGTCTTGAAAGGTGATGTCACAGTTACTGCACAGAATCACCTTTCGGGACTGAGTAATGAAATGACAGTGCCACTGTTCATATGGGGGACTCTCAAAAAGCCTATGTTGCAAATTTGGTGAAAAAATCTAAAAAAATGGCTGTTTTGTGAGCATGCGTTGCGCTGTTTCCACACATGCTTGTAATTTCGTGAATTTGTAATATTTTCACTCCAGATTTTCAAAATTGGCATTTTTCCACACCTCCTTATGAACAATACAGCTGTCATTTTACATATCCTGGCTGAAATGTGTTTTCGCATGTTTGGTGCAGAATAGTGCGGTCGCTGTGCAAAATCCATTTTTGGGACAGTTTGAGAAAATAGCCGGTGATGCTGTTCATGAGCAGAGGTCCTAAAATGCCTATGTTGAATTTGATGCGAACGTCCATAAAATGACTGTTACAAGCGTGCATTGTGCAGCTTCCACGCACCCTTGTAACCTCGAAAATTTGCAATATTTTCATGCCAGATTTTCAACACTGCCATTTTCACACCTCCTTATCAACAGTACAGCTGTCATTTTCAATCTGCCCAAAATGTGTTTCTGCACCTGTGGTACACAATGGTGTGGTTGCTGTAGGAAATCAACTTTTGGGACAGATTTACAAAATCACAGTTCCACTGTTCATGAGAGGAGGTCCCAAATTGCCTATGTTGAAAATGTGGCTAAAAACTCCCAAAAATAATTGGGTTATGGGACGTGTGTTGTGCAGTTTCTATGCGTGCTCATGACTTCACCAGGTTTTCAGATTTTCACTCCAGATTTTCAAGCGTTACCATTTTTATGCCTCTTCATGAACAATACAGTTGTCATTTTCCACATCCTGCCCAAAATGTGTTTTCAACCCTGTGTCGCCAAATGGCATAGCCGCTGTGCAAAACCACCTTTCAGCTAACAAACTGATTGTGCCGCTCTTCATGAGGTGGGGTCACAAACAGCCTATGTTGAAAATTTGGAGTGAAAATACCAACAAATGCCTACAACGTTAGGGTTTCCAACTGTAACACCCCACCCTGTAGAGATTGCCAGGCATCAGGGGTGTGACATGGGATCATTGGCTGTAATGCTCACGCCATTCCACCATAACCCCACTCTGCAGCCAGTGACAGGCATTGAGGTCTGCCTTCGACTGTTCAGTCCTAATGTTCACCCCATTCTCCTATACTGCACCCACCTCATTGTATTTCCTTATGGAATGGGACAAGTATAATGCCCAAAGACCCCAAAGCACACCACAACACTTGTCAGTGTCTACAGGGTAGAATGAGGTACAATGGCATGCGCGTTATAGCTGATGTCCCAAAGGCACACCCCAATGCCTATCAGTCTCTACAGGGTGGGGGTGGGGTTGGCATCACTTCAATACTTCACTGCCATTCCTATTATGCATCTCTAACTCTGGCACTACCAATGCCAAAGCCAGCGAGACAACATTTGGCATTGACAAATGCTTGTTAGCTTACAACCCAGAATCACTGCATCTAAACAACAACAAAAGAAAACCTGTCATAATTTGATGTCCTCTCTGATGTCCTCCTCACTTTCATTTTCAGTAGGACTGTGCAGGGCCAAATATTATTTCTAAATACCAAAATAGTAGGGTTCCTGAATATTCTGGAACCCTTCCCAAATAGGGGGCTATTCGTATTCAGGAAAGAGTATTCAACCAGCTACTAAATAAATAAATGAAAATAACAAGTCCCACCTTCCCAGGCAAAATCCATTAAAAGAAAAGTAACCTCTGCCCCCGATCCTCTATCACCAGCCACTCTCCTCCCCAAGCACCACGTTTGTTATGTTTTATTTGTAAATTGTAAATAAATCCCCCATCGACAACTGGCACATCCACCCTCCTCCACCTTCTCATGAATGACAGCACTCACGCTCTTGCTCTCTCTCTGTGTAATAAGACCAGCTGATCACATGATTTGGTGGTAGAGTGATCAAGAGGCACAGACACTTTCATCCAATCCATGAGAAAGCAGCCAGCCATGGAGGGCGGCAGGTTTGAGCCTGAATTTCTTCTCATATTATGAACTGGGTGCTGGGGGTTGAGGTTGGCGTAGGGAGCTGCCAGGGTGGGAGGGGGGGACATAATTGATATTTTTATTCACAAATGAGTCCCATATAATAAAAACAGATGGCAGCCAGCCATGGAGGTGGGCAGCTGTTCCAGCCATCCACCAGAGGATTTATTTACAATTTACAAATAAAAATGTAGCAAAGTGTGGGTGTTTGGGGGAGGGAGGGGGCAATGGGCTGTTGATAGAGTAAGGGATGGGGTTTAATTTTGTTTTAAATGGGCCCTGAGTACTGAATACCTGAATACCCAAATATTTGGCTGCCGAAAATAAATATTCAGCCGAACAGTCAGAAAAAGATATTCGCCCTAGTTTTTAGCTTTACAGTCCAGAGTCACTGCATTCAAACAACAACAAAAAAAGCTGACATAATCTGTTGTTCACACTGACGTTCCCTCCCTCACTTTCATTTTGCTCGTTAAAAAAAATGATGCAATAATCCAGTCTGCAGTCTGATGTTCCTTCCCACTTACAATTTTACAAATGTCACTCCTGCTACCATCCTGACTGTCCAGACCCACTCAAGAGACTCAATTCATTTAAAAATGTGTTCCCTAAGGTTCACAGAGAGTATTGTATTAAGGAAGGCAGTGTAAAACCACATCTAGCAAACACTACTCAGCAGTGAGTGTGTTAATAAGTCATCCAGAAGTTACATTAACAGTCAATTAATCACCTCCCAGAGTATAATGAGGCACAAG
Organism: Neoceratodus forsteri; assembly: GCA_016271365.2. Taxonomy (NCBI): domain Eukaryota; kingdom Metazoa; phylum Chordata; order Ceratodontiformes; family Ceratodontidae; genus Neoceratodus; species Neoceratodus forsteri. The sequence goes on from CM028132.1 coordinate 1,408,967,998, forward strand.
GCACAGCCGAGTACCATACTGCCTCTAAGGGTTTATTGACTGTTAATCTAACTCCTGAGAGTGCTTTATCACTATTATAACAAGCATTTGTCAATGCTGAGAGTTTGCTGTTGGTATTACTTTTGTACATGCCTCCCATATTTTTCTCTGTCTTGCATTTTAAGGGTGGGCATTACGGTTGGAAGCCCTAATGCCCCGGGCGTTTGTTGGTATTTTTGCTCCAAATTTTCAACATAGGCTTTTTGGGACACCACGTCATGAACAGTGCCAGTATCATTTTGTTACTCAATCCCAAAAGGTGATTTTGCACAGCAAGCATGCCATTCGGCGCTACATGTGTGAAAATGGATTTTGGGCAGGATGTAAAAAATGACAGCTGTACTGTTCATGAGGAGGTATGAAGAAATGGCAATGTTGAAAATCTGGAGTGAAAATATGAAAAAGTGGCAAAGTTACAAGTGTGTGTAGAAACTGCGTAAGGCACGCTCATAACACAGTCATTTTTTGGAACGTTTTCACCAAATTTTCAACATGGCCTTTTTGGGACCTCCCCTTGAACAGTGGCACTGAAATTTTGTTAATCTGTCCCAAAAATTGATTTTGCACAGCGACTGCATCATTCTGCGCCACAGGTGCAAAAAGATTTTGGGAAGGTCACAAAAAAATTACAGCTGTACTGTTCATATAGGGGTGTATAAAATGGCAGTGTTGAAAATTTGGAGTGAAAATCTTAACAATTGACGATGCTATGAGTGTGCGTAGAAACTGCGCAATGGGGGTCACATGATGGCAGCCTAAACTGAAGCAGCAGTTCCCCAGAGCTCCGTTCTACACTCGCAGATTTTCTGGCAAATATTTATAATTGTAAGCTCAATCATCTTAATTACTGTACAGATAGTGAGCCTACCTACTCTGGAAACTCTAGCTCGAGTTCAAAATGGATGTTTACATGAAAAAAGCGCCGCCAAGGCACTCTCCACCGCTTACTCCAGAAAAGGACAAGGCCGCAAAATGGCCTAAACAACAAGCTGTTAGCCTACCAAAAATGCCGGAAGTAGCAGCAGCCCTCTCAGAGGAGAAATTCCTAGAAGTCATGCAACCGCTACAAACAGCGATCGCTACCATATCGGAGGATCTTCAAAGAATCCAAACCTCAGTTGATTCCCTAACAAGGAGAGTTGGAGACTCCTAAATTCGAATAGCCTCCCTAGAGAAGAAACAAGATAAAAATGATCTGGAGAATGTGAACGTCGCACGAAGAATAAAGAAATTGAAGAGAAATTGGAGGACCTGGAGGGACGCAGCAGGAGAAACATCTTAATTGTTATCAGGATTCCGGAAAGAGAAGAAGGGAACACAGCTATACTATTTCTACAAAAGCTCTGCTTTGAAATAGCCGGGCCACCACCGCACGGAGGAGAATACATAATTGAAAGAGCCCATCGAGCTCTGCATCCTCCACCAACCTCTGGCCAGCCACACAGACCAATAATATTTAAACTCTTAAATTTCTTGGACAAACAACATATATTGTCTAAAATTAAAGAAATAAATGAGGTAACATGGGAGGGCAGAAAAATCCGTATTACGCAGGATCTCCCTCATTCTGTGCGAATGCACGGCAAGAACTTCACCCGCTGGTCTCTAAGTTAGTGGCTGCAGCTAAGGCATTCAGGGTTAAATACCCTGCTATTCTAATGGTCAGGCATGAGGAAAAATGGTTATCCTATGACTCCCCGGCACAAGCATTGAAAGGGCTGAAGGAAATTTGTCCAGAACTGTACAAGTGAGACTGGCGGAACAATCTCTGGATACACAGCAAAGGCTCATTTTCAGTTGATGATCTGACCAGCAGTCATGACAGTTATTGAAAGCAAGTACCTGAACAGTTTATTAGAGTGTTTCGTTGTGAATGAAATTAATAATTAAACAAGCGAGGCAATGATCCGAATTGCTGTTTGAATTAATGGGCCTCTTGGGAGAGTGCATCGGATAGCTTGGAACTGTGTTTGAGCAATGGGGAGCTCTGGTTATGTAGAAATCCTGTTGACTCAGAGGGAGATGCGAGAGTTATGTCTACACGAGAGAGGAATTGCCAGCTAGACGGTCTCGGCTGAGGATATTTAGAGACTTTTGTTCCTATTTTAATTTCTCTCTTCCATATCACAGAACTGGTTAATTAAGCTGGACAATGTTATGACACGGACTGATGCATGGTCCTGTATACGCTCAGGAGTGGTCGTATTATAATAGCAAGAGCTATATAGATGTCGGAATGGCTCCCGAGAATGATTTTGATGCTTAATATAGTTATTTGTGTGGACATAAGAAACCTCATAGAGGCAACGAATTTATTTACACTCAGCAGCCTTTAATTTTGAATTTGATTTGCAATAGGTTCAAACCCAGGGGGCTGTTTATGTACCGTCGAAAATATGCTTTCAAGAAGGGCATAAGTGTGTTTTGGGTTTTGGGCGTTATGTATTGCCAAGGCAGGGGAATACTAAGGACTCTCCTCCCTTCCTCTTCTCCCCTCCTAGCTCTCTTTCAAAGGTTATGTTTTAAGGGGCTATCTTCATTATGTTTATTATAGGATTTAACTGATGACCTGCATGTGCCGATCCAGATATAGCCCTCAATTAAGTTGTCACTGTGTTACTAATAAGCCCTTTAAACAGAATAGTGAAGTGCATGTTAAAGTTCTACGGTTGTCAAATGTTAGTATTTAATATGGATAAGTTTAGAGCTTACAAGGTATAGATCGGATACTGTTAGACATAGAACTGTTGTGTATTAAGGTATTATACTTTCTCAGCTACATATGCAGAGGGACAAGATTAGGGAAGGGGGCTTCGGGGAACAAACTGTTAGACTGGGTTATGCTTAAGTATAAATCATGTGGCATATGAGACTTTGGAGTGCAGTAAATCTGAACTGGGGATTTTTTTTTAAGTTGGGTATTACGAGTTATAAGGTTAATAACTATAGAGTATTACTCTGTGGGGTGGGGTTAAGACTACACACTATCAATACGTGGGGGTCCAAGGTATGCCTAAGTATATCTTGGTTCTTTCAACTAGGGCTGTACTGTGCTAACCAAATGGTAGTTAGTCAAAAAAAGGGACTGTATTCCCTGAAGGCTCTAACTGCTCGCCCATCCATTTACATTCCCAAACTGCCATAGTAGAACATGGGTAATCGTTACCGTTTTGTAAGTTGGAATATCAAAGGAGCCAAAGATAGGGTCAAAAGGCAAATAATCCTGAAGCATTTGCGGCAGTTGGGAGCACAAATAGTTTTCTTACAAGAAACACATCTGACGAGGGAGGACGTAATCCTTTTTAGGAAGTCATGGGTTGGGCAAGTTTTGGATCAGGGCAACCACGAATAAAGAGGGTAGCCATATTATTAGTGAGGAATATCCCTTTAAAATGACTCAGGAAATTTGGGACCCAGAAGGCCGATAAATAATAATTCATGGCTCGCTAGAATCCTGTCCGGTCCTTTGGGCTCAATTTCACGCCCTAATAGCGATTCCCCATCCTTTTTTGTAAACTTACTTAATATTGTGTCGACCAATCCGCCAAAATGTACCATATTGGGAGGAGATTGTAATTTAGTGCTCCAAACAGATTTAGATAGATCTGATCGTGTGAGACGGGGCTTGTTTCCAGCACAAAGGGCAATAAAAGAGCTTATAAGCAGTGTTGCGCTGGTAGATGTATGGAGAGTTCTTAACCCCTCAGAAAGGCAATATACCTTCTTTTCTACAGTGCATAGAACATATTCTCGAATTGACTACCTACTCATAAGCTCTTTTGCATGGCCTGGAGTTTCCCAGGCAGAAATATCAGCTAGAGTTTTGTCTGATCATGCACCAGTCAGCATGGAATATCGGCTAAGTGCAGGAGGCAAGAGATCTCCACAATGGCAGTTGAATAGCCAATTACTGCGAGACAAAACCTCTTTAGAACACATTGTGGATTTCATTGCTTCTTTTCTTAGTAGTAATCAAGGATCAGTGACTAAATATGACTTCATTTGGGCAGCTTTAAAATGCTCTTCGAGGGGGGAATTCATAAAATGGCTTCCAACAGAGTTAGGCATCAGAGGGCACAGATGGAGGATCTCCTTGTATCCATTACAAGCCTGGAACACAGATTATCCGATTCCTCACCGGTAGAGATGTGGACTAGGCTTCATCAACTACAAGCCCAGTACACAGGACTGGTATCTCAAAAAAGCAGAGTTGGCCCTACAAAGAACCAAATTTAAATACCTAGAGATGGGGGAAGGGCAAGTAAGTTACTTGCGATGCGTATCCGCCAAGTGGAGGCTTCACAATTTATTGCAGGAATTCATACAGGGCAGAATGGTCCAGTGTGCACTGACCTTCAGGAAATTGCGAAATTGTTCGGATCTTACTTTCAAGATCTTTACACAGTAGACCCAGCCTTGCGTCCCATTAACGAAGGAGTAAACTCTTATCTTAGCTCTGTAAGTCTGCCTAAGATTACAGCTGCAGAAGCAGCCCTCTTAGGTGCCCCAATATCCCTAGCAGAAATTCAGCAGGCAGTTCAGAAGCTACCCCAGATAAATCACCGGCCGGATGGATTACCGAGTAACTTCTATAAGGCCTGCCAATCTATAATAATACGGTATTAAAAGATGTTTACAATTATTGCTATGATAACGGATATCAGACCCAAGTTTTCAAGAGGCTGTAATATCCCTAATTTTAAAACCAGGAAAGATCCACTAAGTCTTAGTAGTTACCGCCCTATATCTTTATTGAACACGGATATTAAAATTTTAGCCAAAGTGTTAGCAAACAGACTCTCAAAAGTTATGAGTACTCTCATAAGTCATGAACAAGTCTGATTCATGGTGGGATGATCATCTCAAGATCATATGAGAAAATTGTTACATCTCGTTTCGGTTGCCAGGGACTCCAGCAAGCCACTGGTGCTGGTCTCCCTGGATGCCGAAAAGGCGTTTGACAGAGTCTCTTGGGACTTTCTGTTTGCTACCCTAACCTCAATTGGACTACCCAAAGAATTTCTAAGATGGATACAACTCCTATACTCCTCCCCCATGGCTAGAGTAAAGTGCAATGGCTTATTTTCCCCCTCTTTCAACCTAGCTCGGGGCACAAGGCAGGGATGTCCATTGTCCCCCCTGCTGTTTAACATATATTTGGAGCCTCTGATCCTTAGATTGGTGGGCAATATCAATATTAAAGGGATCCAAATAGGTACTGTAAGATATTCCATCTCGGCGTATGCAGATGACATATTATTACATGTGGAGAGGCCAGGCCTTTCAGTCCCAGCTATCCTAAGTGAGATAGAGGAATATGCTAAAATTTCATTTTATAAACTGAATTGGGCTAAAACTAAGATTTTGCCTTTAAATAGTAGAGTAAATAAGGCAGATTTCTCCTCCCTCGGCCTCTCTTGGGAGGAGAAGCACATACTATACCTAGGAATCAAGATTTGTAGAGATCTTGGTACTATAATAAGAGACAACCTTGATAGCCTAGTCAAAACAATAGCCCGGGATATGGAAAGATGGTGATTGCTTCCTTTTTCTTTATGAGGTACGCTAAGTACAATTAAAATGAATATCCTACCAAGGATGCTATACCCATTGGGTATACTGGGTACTTACCTGCCAAAAGCATGGTTCCTTAAATTACAAAGAATAGTAAATACTTTCTTATGGAACAAGAAAGGTATTAGCAGATCCTATCTCAAGTTGACAGCCCCAAAACACAGGAGGGACTTGCGGCCCCCTCTTTCTTCCTATATTATATAGCACAACATATGAGCAAGCTGGCCTTTTGGAGTAAAGAGAGTGGGAATTCAGAATATCTCCTCTTGTGGCTCTCTATAGAAAAATACTTAGCCTCCCAAGCGAATTGCTCATTGGGGGCGCCCTTATATGCCTCACCATCTCATATTCCTAAATCAATTAGGAATAATCCCATGGGTTGGTCTTTGAAGGCCTCTCATCAGGCCCAAAAATACTTAGCAGTGAAGTGGTATCAGTCTATAGATCAACCAGTCATTGGCAACCCTCATTTTAAGATTAATAATGTGCCAATATCCCTCAATTTCTGGCCTTGGCTAAGCCAATGCAAAGCTTCAGACATATGGTCGAATGGAAAGCCACTCTCTTTTGATCAATTCCCGGAAATCCAATGAGGCATTAGATAAAGAAGCCTTTAAATATATCCAAGTTAGTAAGGCCCTTGCATCCTTTTTCTCCCAGTTTCCGCCAATGGACCCAGAGGGAAAAGAACTAACTACGCTCCTTAAGGTAGCCTCCCAATCACATTCAGTTTCTAATATGTACAAAACTCTCCAGGCATGGGACAGCAGATTACCGTCAGGAGTTTGTTTTTATTGGACAAGAGAGCTAGGAGTCCCAGAGGACCCACCCTGATCTATGGAGGAAACTCTGGTTATCAATGTACAAATTCATAAAGCAAGACAAAATTAGTTCATTTTAACATTATGCAGAATATCTATCTTACACCCGCTAAGCTCTTCAGGTATGGGACATTAAATGCTTCAACATGCAGCAATGCAAGGGTGACACTGGCTCCCTTTATCATATGATATGGTTGTGCCCCCTATGTGCAGACCTTCTGGCAATCCATTAATAACGCTTTAGATCCTATCCTTGGCTTGAAGACCTTATTTACCCCTGAAGTCTGTTTAATAAATTATTTCCCAGGTGATATCCCCAAAGTTAGGAAAGCACATATGATACTTGTCTCTGCGATAGCTAAACTGATAATTATGAGACATTGGATAGAAGATAAGTCCCCTAATGTAGTGGAGTGGTACAAAGAAATTGGTCAGGCATTACAATTGGAAAGACACATTGCATCTATGCAGAATAGATTAGAAGCTTATTTGTCTCTCTGGGGCAGCCTAGAGACCCTACTGATAGTCTGGAAACCATAATAACGATTAGTTATATTCTAGGTGAGACATACTGAAGGTATTTAATAGTGTGTAGTCGGGGGGGGGTAGGGATTGGGTTTTAATTTGAGGTATGTATTTAGCGCCTATTACTTTGTTGTGTTTATGTACTATCTAATGTACTCTGACTGGTGCTTAAACTAATAAAACTTGTTAAATCAAAAAAAAAAGAAACTGCTCAATGGATGCTCATAACACAGTAATTTTTAGGAGTTCTTTTTCACCAGATTTGCAACAAGGGCTTTTTGGGACCCCACCTCATGAACAGTGCCATTAATTGATCCCAAAAGATGATTCCATGCAGTGACCATGAAATCACCTTTTGGGACAGAGAAACAAAATAACAGTGACTGTGTTCATGAGGTGGGGTCCCAAGAACCCCATGTTGAAAATTGGGGACCAAAACTCCCAAAAATGGCTGAGATATCAACATAAATTGAAACTCCCATTCACTGCTATTATAGGACTCACCATCATTTCTTCAGTTTGCAGTCGGCTTTTGAAAAGTGCAGAAGTGTTCCCTGTCCACTGTAGATCGCTGCTCCCAATCTACGGGGGTAAGTATGGGGGGGGGGGTGCGGGGAAGTGGGGTGTAGAGAGAGAGAGGGTGTGGGTTGGGGGGCCAGCAACAACCACGAGGGACCATTTTCTATCTTTTCAGGTTTAAAACAGGTTTTGGGTTGTACCTGAAAATAGGCACTTGGCTGTCTAGTGTGCTTACCTGGTTAACAAAAGTAAATAAATACTTTTTTACAGTAAAACGATGGATGTTGGCACATTGGGGTGGGCTTCCTGTGTGCCAGATCAATGCTGACCCAGGGATTGGGCACCCTGAGGTCGGAGAATATGGGGGGCCCATCCTACACTGGGAGTAGGCATCTCAGTGTCGGAACCATGAGGGACTGTTTTCTTTCTTTTCAGGTTTCAAAATTTAAAAAAAAGACTTTTTGGGTCTGTTTTCTTTTTTTACAGTAAAACGATGGATGTTGGCACACTGGGGTGGGCTCCCAGTGTGCCAGATCAATGCCAACCTGGGGAATGGTCACCCCGAGGTCGGAGAATATGTGTGGGGGGGTGCATCCGACACTGGGAGTAGGCATCTCGGCATTGGAACCAGTTTACTGAAGGGCGGGGACAGGCCACACAGGGATTGAGCACTCTGTTGTTAGCGGGGGGGGGGTTTCACCAGTGCGATGGCAGAGAGCAGGGACGTGGAGGAGGCAGGCGAGGAAAGCGCCTCCTCCAAACCAGCGTGATTGATCGTGCTTACAGTGTTGCCTTCAGGCACGCAATACCCCCAGCCCGTACGGAGCTTAGGCTGTGGTCTGCTCCACATGGCTGGGAGAAACTTTAACACAGCAAAGAACGGGACGTCAAGACGCAAACAGCTGTTTGCTGTGTGGTGACCTGCAGATGGAAGGAAAAAGCCAGCTCCTGATTGGTGCAGCTTTTTATTTTCATGTGTAGACTATTGCAGGCAAAACTGCGTCACAACTCACCTAGCTGAGGATTGGTGTGATACTGTCGAGCCCCATGCAGAGCTCTCTGCATTGGACAAACAGTGTCACACCCCTCAAAGCCTTCTCTCCCAAGGAGTTCGACGTACATGCGCGAACTCAAAAAAGCATTTCAAAGGAAAAGAATTAGAAAGTGTGCTTTTTGAATGGTTTCCTCATTGAGATGGAATTTTTAATACAATAGTTTATCTCCCAACAGTTTAAGAATGCTTATGCGTGCAATGCTCTCCCCTACCCCTTCTACACACCAGTATACCTGGGCCTCATTATCGAATATTATAAAAATGGTCTCAGAAATTCTCAGTTCTAATTGGCTGCCAGGATTCTGACAGCCTTACATTTATGAAAGAGAATGTGTACCAGAGCTATTCTCCTTGCTGCCAGATGTCTTCTGTCACATGATCTACTAAACTGCAGTGAGAAATAATTTTTTTCTGTCACAGTAAAGTAGTTTAAAATACTTTGAAAACAGTTTTGATTTCTGAGACATTACCTACCATCTTCATCAAGCTTCAGTTGCACAGCAGTCTCAAATGTCAGCTGTGCTGACGTACGTGCCTCACCAGGGTCAGCGCATCATATCAGTGTTTATAGCGCCAATCTAGGAATGCAGGGTTTCTATACACATGGCTAGCATAAACTGGGGGGGCATAATACACTAATATCAACCACAAAACACTACCAATTAAAATAAAATGAGAAGTTACATGCACATGACAGTTATGCCTTCAGCAGATGTTAAGAATGACTGGAAGAAGAATGACTATACTGGCAATTTTAACTTTCTGATCCTTGCTGCTGTACAGTCACTGCCTTACAGTTTCCTACATTCACTAACTCGCTTGTAGTAAGGCATGCATCTCATCGCACTCAACCAGCGCAAAACTCTAGGGAACTAAGGGGAAAATGGAGGGTTGCACTAAAAAGGATTAAAACATGAAAAAAAAGGTTATTTTATGTGCTGCTGATAGTGCAATTTCACTGATTGGTCAGTCTGGATCACCCTTGCACACTGACTGTGAGAAAATAGACTTTTGAGTACACTTTACCTTTAAGTAATTTTCTGGTTAGGCCCTCCTATCTCCCTGGTACATAACCAATGAACTATGACATGAAACTGTAGGTTGGGAGATACCAGCACTGCCTGGTCACCAACAGCATTGAGGTGATTCCTCTTTTCCACCTGTAGGTAGCACCCTCCAACTGGATTTAGCATAATACCTCCACATCATGTGGCAGTCCCCCCAGGCATGGGAAAGGGATCAGAGACTGAGAATCAATCCCAAGTCTACCACATAGTGGAGTGGTACCCCACCAGCTGGCACCCCTCAGACTGGGCCCAGTATTGTCATTTTTATGTTAAGCATTAGCTCAAGTGCCAGCTGCAGTGTTTGAACCCATGTTCATGTAACCATCCTGTCTGATCCAGAGGTAAGAGCTACCAGGTGAGTCATTGATACTGATATGGAGTCCAGGTTTTTGTTGAGTACCAAATTGCAAAGTTAGGGCTGGTAAGTCAGTAAACATCACACTACTAGCTCCATACTCCTTGGCACAGGATTTTTTTTAAGTGCAGCTTTTTCTTCCCCCTCCCCTGCTCACCCAATAGCACCCCCAGCCCTACCACCAAGCTTCTCATGGACTTACTGGTTATTTACAGCATACCCAGGTCCCTTAAACTGGTGAGTGCACTGCCATGTGAGTTGTGCCTGGGCTTGTGGGCTGATGCCAGCACAACAACAGATCTGGCTTTTTTTTCCCTCCATCTCCAGGTTTTCTCCTAGATGGTGCCAGGGTGCAGTGACATGCACAAATGCATGCCTGCCTGGTGTCTGGTGGGTGCCTATCTCTCCTTCTCTGTGCTTCTACTGTGCTGCCAGGTGGCTGTTGAGCAGTGGAAAGCAATGTCCCCACCCCCATCCAAGGGAGTAGAGCTATCCCTGGGATGCTTGATTCTCCCTTCCTCACCAACTGGTCCTCCAGCGACCCAAGTCTGTTCCCAAACATGGGTTGCCAGCATAGCAAGCAACAGTGTTACCACTGTTCTTCCAGACCATCCATGTCCATCACATACTTGACCAACCTGTGTACAACTGAATTCAAAAGAGATGCTGCAACAGATATCACACACAGGAAATGTTTGTTTTGTTTTTATCTTACTATCTATGTCAACTGTAAAATATGTTAGTCTGGTGGGCATTTCTGGGTTTTCAGAGATTGTGGGTGAACAGCAACAGTTTTTTGTCTTGCAAGGGCTCTTTTATTTTACTTAAACATCAATGGATGAGCACCCATTTTCATTTAAAATGTTTTGTTTTGTGGTTAAACATCAAAGGTCTGCTTCCCTTTTAAAAGAAAAGGACATGCTTTAAAGGGAATCTGTACGCTTCCTTATGAAATTATTGTGAAGGTTACCATGAGGATCCAGTATGTAAATTGCTAGATTATATTTATTTATTTAGTTTGTTTTTGTTAACATTTAGAAAATGTTTTCAGTAAGACAGAAAAATACATTTAAGATTGTGATGTGGAGGCATCCATTTTGTGGGCAGAAAGGGTGCTGTGATGATGTCACTGCCTCACCAGCTCTAACAGTATGCAGTTAAGCAGATTAAAACAAATTGCTCCTACAGACAGGGATCATGTTCTATCATGAAGTAAAGCACTAAATTATTTTCTTGCACTATGCCAAACATAAAATCCTGGGTGTTCCTTAGAACATAATAGAATTCCTGACAGCACAGTCAACCCGTTCTCACCTACTGCACTGCAGACTGTTAACACTGGTGAGGTAATGACATCATCACAACACCCTTCCTGTCCACAAAATGGATGCCTTCACATCCCTATTAAAACAAACATTTTTTCTGTCTTACTGAAAATATTTTCTAAATATAACCCTGCAATTTACATACTGGATCCTCATAGTAACATTTACAATAATTTCATAAGGAAATGTACAGATTCCCATTAAAGGTAAACGAGACCAAGACAGAACCCCACTGACTGAGCCAGACAGAAGACAAATGGACCAAGGCTGCAAACTGCAAAACCAGGATCTAAATAATACATCCAGTTTGGATCTATTCTTAAAAAGGGTAGTCACCAGAGTTCAAAAGTGTGGTCTAGGATGTGATGACAGAGAGGCATGTATGATGATGCAGGTGTAGTAAGCCAGCCAGCCAAAGGCATTTCTCTGTGTATGTTAGCTCTTAGAGTCCACTATGTTTTAGAATTTTTAAACTAATGTCAAGGATTTAAGTCTCTCATAACTCATTAGTTGAGGTAAGCTTCTTCTATTCTACTTGGAATCTAGATAGCGTCTGACTTCGGTTCTTTATCAGTATCTTTATCTCTGTTGAAATACTGTATTTCCCATAGTCTTTAGTGTGTATTATCCTGTAATTTTTGCAACATATGTAAATATTGTAGAATATTAAATACTATATTTATATATTGTAAACAAAACAAAGTCGGTACCAAGCACAAGGACAGCTATGCAACAGCTTTATTAACGTGCTCAAGTGCATCAACAAATGTGCAAAACAGCAGTAAAAAAAAACAGCAACTTACTGCATCAAGGTGGCAGGTTGGCAAAAGCAACAAATATGCCCCAGCTTTTTTAGCCTGCCACATTCCATAACTGTGGAACAGTGTCTTGCTTTTATCATAGATTTTATATATATATATATATTTTTTTTTTAGAGGCAAAAAACTCAGTTTAATGCATTAGTTAGGGTTGTTCCACAGCGACAAAAGTGAGGAAATTCGCTGTTAGGGTTGAAAACCCTAACTCCGAATTCACCCCCCCAGCACCACACACACACACACACACACACACATACACACACACACACACACATATGCAAGTATGGGGGAGGACCAAGTCAACACAACATAATACCTGGGAGTGGCTTATTGCTATTATAATAAAACTGTTTTTTTAAACAACATTAAACCATGTTCATCATATGGTTAGGCTCTACATGTATGTTAATAAAAACTAAACATAAGGCTGTTACAATGCTTACAGTCAATTAGAAAGCTGCATTTCTCAAACCCTTGTTATAATCAGAGATATAATACCTGTACAACTCCTTGGTTTTGCTGAACTCTATTGCTCAGGTGGCCCACCACATGTGGTGTGGTCTGGTGTGGGGCATCGGTAGGTAAGGCCATGCAACTACTAAGTGTGGTACGTTGTGTGCAGCTGCAATCAGGGATTGTACGCTTGGTGTACATGGCCTCAGTTTTGCTGTTGATCTCCACTGAGCATGCAGTACCTGGTCAGGTGGGTGGGGATGTCTCTAGTACATTTAGACAATTGTTTGTTATTTCTGTCACCTGCTGCTGGATGTCTGTCATTGGTTGTGTTGACTTGGTCCTCCCCCATACTTGAATGTGTGTGTGTGTCTGTGTGTGTGTGGTGCTGGGGGGGGGGTGAATTCGGAGTTAGGGTTTTCAACCCTAACAGCGAATTTCCTCACTTTTGTCGCTGTGGAACAACCCTAACTAATGCATTAAATGGAGTTTTTTGCCTCTAATATGTATATACACATATACATACACTCAGTGATTGAGTCATTTCAGGTATAAATAACCAGGGGCAAATCAACAAGTCTATGATCTCTCTCTGAAGAAATCTGGGTTTGATCCCCACAACTTCCACTTGCATACTGTCTGACTGTGAGCAGGTCAGTTAGCCTCCCCAGTGTTCCCGGGTCCCCCCAGAAAAAAGAAACTTATGCCTAGTGAGCCTTACCCAGTTAGCAAAGAATAAATAAATCTGACTTTACCAAGAACACCAGCATTTTCCTATAGAGTGTCTGTTTCTTACCAGAAACTAGCCTTCTGATATATATATTTTTTTCACAAAGAGCAGGAGCTGGACACTAGAAAAGGGGAGACACATCTTATTGTCACTGGAGTACACCCTAATTTACCCCTTTTCAGCTCGACACCCTTATGATAGAACACCTTACCATGAGTCAGTTGGATAATCACAGAACCTGAGATACACTGGCCTTTTGGTCATTTTTTATCATTTTATCTGCCCTTTCCTTTAAATAACAACACTAGCTATGCAGTTCTGTGGTCTAGAGGAGGGCTATGCACTCACATGTGGGCAGCCTGAGCCAGGTGTGTGACCCTGTCCAACTGCTCTGGGCCTGTGGGGTCTGGGAATGCTAGCAAGACAGCACCCTCTGGCACTGTTAGGGAAGGTAGTGGTGGTGTTCTCACTGCTATGGTGTCTTTTATGAGGGGATCAGGTTGCACAGGATGTCACTGGTGACAACCCAATATCCTACCCCCCAGGCCAGGTACCATATGGACATACTGAGCATTACCAAGTCCTATGAGGGAAGAAAATGTACCACCACTTGTATAGAGGATGTCACCTCATGCCACCAGGCTCAGGATAATCTCTGTCTCCTCTCAGCATTGAATGCAAATTAGTGTGTAAGCCTGGAGGTATTGTTCCACTTCTGGGGCCTACAGGGGTGTAAAGAGAGGCAGAAGACTTTCTGTTAAACCCATATTTCTGGTTGGTGCTTAAGGCTCCTTTTTTGTATCCATGAGGGGGGTGGTATGTACAATAACACCATGTTTGATGCCATTCCCACCTATGATATTAAAGTAACTTATGACTAGTACATTGCTGTACAGCAAAATATAACTTAAGCCCACGTGCATGCATGGGATGTCTGATTTTGCACTTGGTTATTATTACACTGACTGTGTGTGACACTGTGTCAGACAATGGTAGAGAGTGATGTATGATGGCCAGATGCCTCACAGTGCTGCACCCAGAGGGAGGTTGGTGCTCTGGCATTGGGGTTGGGGTGTGGGGCCACTGGATCACCAGGTCATGTGGTTGGCATGGCAGTAATACATTTTCTGATTCAGTAATCAGACAGTTATACATTACCTGGCCAGGAAGGGCTATTAGATCATCAGGGCATGTGTGCTTATTATCACGAACACCAGGATGGGCCAGAAGGGCAGTTAGACTACCAGGGAATATTTAGTTACATATGCTGGGGCCTGGGACCAGGCAGGAACAGTACACTAGGCTACCATGGGAAAAACTACCAGAACTGGGTGAGGGGGGGTCCACTAGATTATAGGGAATATGTAGTTATGTACCCTGGCACTTGGATAGGGAAGGATGGTGGTCCACTAGACTACTAGGCAACATGTAGTTATGAATGCTGGTACAGGGGTTGGGTGGAAGGAGGGGATGACTGGACTATCAGGGTAGTTTGGATGACATTACTGGTTGGTACAAGGTATGAATAGCACTACTGCACTTGTGACAGTACTGGGCATGGGGCAGGGAGATATCTGTGTGCTACACATCATTGCACAGGTGCTGCCAACAGAGGGGAGTGGCATGGCACTGTGCACCTTGTTTGTACTAGGTTTACAGAGGTGTTAACTAGTGTGGTATGAACAGCTAGCTTATTCGTGCCTCCACAAACTGGTGGACTGCCTGTATGTAAGGCACATTCAAGTGATTTGCTTAGGCACCTTGTATGCTTTAGGGCTGATTTGCTAATAGGTTAGTACCTCGCTATCACACACTGTTCCTTCCAGAACTCAGTCCGCACTGCACTACCAGTTTTTCACAACCTGCAGACACCTGTATGGTCAGTATTCTGCCACCACCCAGCTTGACTTGCACTCGGGATATCTTTAGATTTGATTCCAACCACTAGCTACTGCTCACACAGTACAATGACTTTCCCCAAGAGCAAACTACCCACCCCTATAGTCACAGCTGGGAACACTGTTTCACCTGCCCTGTATTAGGCACAGGTGAGATTTGGAACAGTTTGGTAGCCTGCCTTTTCGGAGATGAACCAACAGACTTTCCAGTTACCCTAGGCTATCTGTCCCATTAAAAGAAGAGTACAGCCACAGAGAACATAATAAAGTATATAAACATTATATTTAGTACCCCACAGCTAAATGAGTATACACAGCAAAAACTATGGGTGATAGAGTAACACTACAGAAATGAAAAATAAAAGCTTTTGGACATGCAGAATACAGACCAGAAAAACTCACTAGTCTCTAAACTAGACTCTTAGTAGATAACTTGAGCTTACCCTGAACTGGGATCTATAGAATCACAGCAGTTACCGACAGATGATGTTCCCAGGTCAGCTCCCAAAATATGAGTTTTATAAGGAAATTCCAGCATAGAAATATCCATGTTGGGCTGATCCCTCCCATTTACATCATCTGACGTGGCCCTCTTACATTAGAAGATGGACATCCTTTAATCTGCAGACAAACCTCTGCTCCTAAAACCATTATGACCAGGTTTAGTCTTGACTGTGATTTAGAGCCACTTGCCTTTGTTACACATGGAACACAGCACACCACGGGCTGTTGGCCTGCCCTGGCTACTGATTATGCATAAACAAATAGCCCCTTTTAGATGAAAGCTCCCTTTACAGGATGAATGGTGCTCCTGTATGGTGAGAACAAATGGTTGATCACCCTTTATTCCGGGACAGCAGAACAAATTAAATTCAGCCCTCCCCAACATCCACAGTTTATTACAATATTTCACAGAGAAATCAGGACTTAAATGGGTTGGGTCTAGAAGGATCTCTCAGCAAAAATGTTTTGAGGGATTTAGAGTCTCACAGAGTCTCAAAGCGGGGCCCCTTACTCCATGTTTGTCTCCCCTTACAAAGACTTTAAGCAGGCTGTCTGACCTTTAGTTCCTTTCTTTCTCAGTTTTCTACAATAACCTCCTGTTTTGTGCATGCGTTTGACTATTTATTTCAAAGGTTTCACCAGGAAAGACATACCGAGCTGAGTACAGTTTATTTCTGGATGCGTCCTGGGGGGGAAGGGAAAGAGAAGGCACATTTGTGTACAACAATTGAGAAGTGGTACAGGTACAACATTTGAACATTGTCTAACAGGCAGAAAAATAGCTTAACACTGATTATACAAGCTAAGCATGGAAGCACTTGGGGTACAAAACAGTACAGGCATATAGTGCATTTTATGATTTGCCCTTAGCAGGGAGGTACAGACATAATTAGGAGGGCGGGGGGGAGGATGTGAGCAGATAAAAGTGAGAGTGGGATTATATAAGAGGTGGGAAGGTGGTAGGCAGGCAAGACAAGAGAGGGAGGAGAGTAGATAGGTATGGGAAACAGAGGAGAGAAGAGGAGGCTCAGTTGTGGTTATATGAGGGGCGGGTGGAGTTCAGTAGGAGAAAGACTAGAGAATGAAGGGAGGAAGCAGAACGGAAGGGTAGGGGGAGAGAGATCCAGGCTTTCAGGGAGTTGGGTAGGGGAAAACAGTGGAGAGAGAAAGAGGGGGATCATTTGCAGTTACAGGAGGGTGAGGTAAAGTTAAGTAGGAGAGAGGCTAGAGAGTGAAGGGCAGAGGCAGAATAGATGGGAAGGGGAGAAGGAGTTCCAGAGTTTGGGGAAGCGGAAGGAGAACATTTTAAAAACTGGATAATAATGAAAAGACAAAGTCCACACTATGAAGAACAAAAAGGACTTCCACTGTAGTAGTCCATCCACCTTTTTATAATCATGATTTTTATAGACCCAGAAATTTGTTCTGTACACTTTATGCACTGCGAGAAACGCGCACAAAAAACAACAACATTGCACTGGCATCACACTTGTGAACGCTGCCTTCCAAAATGAAACTTTTAGTATTTCCAGAGGCTCTAACATTGTTAACATGGTGCTAATTCATTTGAATATCTTGACCTGGGTGTTCAAAAACAGCTGGTAATACTGATGAAATCCTGAGGATAGCTATATTAAAAGGAGCATTGCTTTTAATAATTTCAACTCTAAAAAAAAGGTGCTAAAGCAGACAATTAAAAGAGGGCACTAATGGCATCTTACAAGTCAGGAGGAAAAAGGTGTACTGCAATGGAATAAAAGGTATTGGTTCAAAGATTTTTCCAAACTATGCCCTGCTGCTTTAAACAACAGCACGTCACAAGCTCTTTAAAGCCATAAGACCATGCAAAATCTAAACCCAATGATTTGACCTGTTTTCTTTGTTAAATATATAGAAAACAGGAGATCCCATGGAGACTTCATTAAAGTCCATATACATAAGCCCCTTCCTTCCCACATTTTCTGTCACTTCTGAATGTTCCTGTTGTTTATTATTCTATTTAATGTCTTTCAGATAATGAAGACTTCCAAAGTGAGACCAGACCCAAGCTCTGACAAAGTCAAGGCTGTGACACGCATCGTCCTTGCAGCCAACAAGCCGATTAACCTCCAGTTCATAGACAGGCGGGCAGCGGCTTCTTGTTGAAGAAATGAAAAATGCAGCACATTCCAAGGCAGTTGGGTTGCCAAAAGGAGCACAAATCACTCCCCAGATCATGAACTAACGAGTGCCACTCAATTTTTATCCCTGCTGATCTGTGTTACAATACAATGAATCTTTGGGGACTCTCTCCAGAAAGCTTGTGGAACCACGATAATGTAGTTAGAGCTTGCCAGCTACCACACATCATTTGCCATTCCAGCATGTATCCAGGGATGAACAAATTAATTGTATCTATATCCTCTGTGCCAGAAAATTGATTACTTTTTAGGAACAAATACAGAATGTCTGGAGAAATAATCTCATCTCCATTCTGATGGTGTACTGTACCTTAAATTGGTGTGGTGAATCCTTTTTGGCCCTGTGAATCCAGCTTGTCAGCCTGTCAAAGCCTGCCCTGATGTAGGGGAAAGAGGTTCTATGATGAGTCAATCATATTCAAACAGCCTCCCCTGAAAAGTTTCTAAAAGCCATAGTAAGCTTGCACTGCTCATCCACCAACACCGCACACAAGCCCTGACATAGTCTGCAGTGAGTGTTTAACACTGGGGAGTTTTGAACCTGTGACCTCCTGGTTTCCAGGCCAGTGCTCTAATAGTATTCTGAAAAAATCAGATACCATTGGACACCATCTTTTCATTGGATTTTGAATTTATCAGAAATGGCTACTTCTGACGAAACACCAGCATGGATAATTCTTAGGATCAAGTGGCCACTATTCTGATCGGAGTGTCTAATTTTTCTAGGTGTGTATGTCTGTCTGTCTGTGTCTGTGTGTTTATGTCAAATAAATAGGCAATCCTGATTAGGGCATCAGTTATTTAACATAAAACAAAAATCTGATCGAATCATCGGATTTTGATAAGCACAGTATCTGACAAAGCTCAGATGGATTGGATTTTCCACTTGCTAATCATTGTAGTTCTTTAACAAGTCTTTATAGGCCCGTTAACACTGACCAAACTGTTACACACTGGAGTGGTTCATTCCTGTGTCAGTCTGCACATCGTGATTTATGAAACCAGTGGTATATACAACTTAAGGACATTGACTTTCACACGAGTATCACATCAGTGTCTAGGAAATGGCATTGTGGGACCCATGCTGCACCCACATCAGTTCAGCTCATCTGCCTAGGAGAGGAGCACAAGAGCCACACTGGTTTGATGTCAGCACAGTTCACACACACGTATGTACACTGATGTGGCTCCCCAAACCACCTACACTGTTGTAGAAATTTTCAGTGTAAATGGGGCTTTAAGTATTAGAAAAACAGCAGCTGTAAACAAGTATCAGAAAAACTTCAGCTGTAAACAAGGAAGGGAGAATTCGACTATCCCTCACCTTCCAGCAGCATTTAACACATATGGGATATGACTAATCTACACTGATTGCACTCTACTCTCTCCAAACTTCCCAGACTCTGATATCCTGTGCAAAGGAGGGGGGCAGCAATGTCCAGTGCAGCCAAACCTTCATAGAAACATAGAATCTGATAGCAGATAAGGGCCGCTGGTCCACCCAGTCTGCTCATTTTCAATGCTTTCATTCTCACCACAGACCCTACTTGATCTACAGCTTTCCCCTCTCCCTTTCCGCCATGATTTCCTTGTGTTTATCCCATACATTCTTGAACCCTACCACTTTGTTAACCCCCACAATCTGTATTGTAAGACTGTTCCAGGCATCCACCACACTTTCTAACTTCCCAGCGCACTTAATGCTTGATGGGGAGGGGTAGTCTGCATTCCTTACACCCTACATTCCTCCATACTCCCATGTCCTCTGGAGAACTGGAAGAGGGGAGTCAATTTCCACTCTGATACAGTTAATCTCTCACCTTTCAACAGCACTTAACAATTGGTGGAGTAGGGTAGCCTGCATTGCATTCTACTCTCCCCCAAAACTCCCTATCCATGTCCTGTGGAAAATGGTGGTGGTGGTGGTAGAGGGGCTATTGCTTAGCAGTGCAATCCTCACCTTTATCTGCACAGAACTCATCCTAGTGTGGGTAGATGCTTTGCTGCACTCTAAGGTTTAATGGTTCATATCAGTTACCAGTACAGTGAATCCATCGTTTTTTAGCCAAAATATGTAGTGCATACACCACTAGCTTCAAAACCTAAAGTTATCAAATAAAATAAGCAACCTGTGTATAATAAAGCAGGTCATTTTTTTTTTTACTACTGAGTGTGTATCAATAAGCAATCCTAACCAACTTGCAAGCTAAAGTATTAAAGGCTTCAATTCCATTTGTTCAATGCAAGGCAAGGCTATTTTGTTTTTAGGTGCCTGAGGCTTAAGGTGCCGTACAGAAGCAAAACTACTAAAACAATAAATAGAAAGTACAGTAAAATAGTTAGTAAGCTACTAACTAAATATATAATAACTGAAGACATGGGGTTCGATTTTCAAAGAGCCGCTAGATGGGCACATGATGCGCTGATCCCCAGCTGCAGCAAACTCCAGATGAACCAGGGACCCTGCACCCAATTTTAGTACAAAGGGGTCCCTGTGCCAAAGTCCTGAGAGTTGCTGCAGTTGGAGTATTGTGACAAAGATTTGGCACACTGGAGGGGCTTTCCTGTCCAGTGCAATGCTGGCCCACACCTGCTTGTTGGTGAGGGAGCCTGCAAGGTGCTGGTACAGAGAACAAGGAATTGGGGGTGCCATAGTGGGCAGCATTGGCATGGCAGGGTACAGAGTTCACACCAGGGCAGTTGTACCCTGATCAGTTCCACAGACACATGATCAGGGTAAGCTGATGTATGCAGGCGCTGACCATGTCTCAGATCCCCTGATGCCACCAGCCCTGCCAGATACTCCACATCCTGCACTGTCCTTGACATGCAATGACAAGCCATGCCTACATGGTATGAGGTGTTGTTGGCAGGCAGAGACATACCACGGGCAGTGCCACCTACCCTGATGTGCATCTCCCAGTGATGGCATACTGCTGCTACAGGTGCTGTACTAGCTACGGTGGTGGGTAGGGCACCCTGATGAGCACGTGCCATGATGAGGTCTGGCAGACAGCATGTACAAGACTTGGTAACACAGATAACAGAGTGTGGATGCTCTGGCCCTGCCACTGTGCCCTTCCATGGTGGAACAGTGTACTGAAATGTTGAATGGGTGAGGGCATCCTGTGCAACACCCATGTATCTGACGGTGACAGTCCCAGACTGTGCAGTGGATTGTCAGCATGGATCTGCCTGTACTGGTCCACCATGGTCAGGTACTGTGGCAGGGCTGGAGCATCAACACTCCATTATCTCTATTTACCAGGTCCTCTACAAGCCATCTGCCAGACCTCATGACACTTACTTATCATGGTGCCCTACCCACCTGCCATAGCTAGTATGGCACCTGTATCAGCTGTATGCCATCACACTTCGAGGGGTGTAGTAGGGGAGCCGTGATACAGGCAGACTTACATACCTCAGCTTACCCTGACCATGGGGCAATGGAATTGATCAGGCACAACTGCCCTGGTGCCACTACTATACCATGCCACATCCTGCCATGCCAATGCTGCCCACTACAGAACCCCCAAGGCCATCCTCCCTGTACCACCACCTTGCAGGCTTCCAACTCCCCACGCACACTGCACTTCTTACATACAACATATGGGCTGCTAGACCAGCTCATGGGTGGTGTAACGATAGCCCCAACTTCATCAATGGTGGGGCTTTCAAATCCCAAATAAGGGAATCTGCAGCATTGGCACAATGGTGGCACAGGGTGGGTTCAACACACAGCTTCTCATTTTCAACACAGCCTGTGTTCAAAAATCAGGAATGACGCAACCTTTGATGCAAGGTGCCACTTGCATGAATTCCCTTTGCTGCAGATACGGCGCTTTAAAAATCAAGCCCATGACATTGAGTGGGCTAAGAAAGAACAATCAACTGCTGATAAATCGAGTACAGTAGGTTGGAAAACCAAACATTATACCTGCTAGTAAATGCCTTCCTCTCTCACGTTATACAGCATTTGAATCCTGTATCATGCAAAAATCAGGGTAATCATTAGATAAGCAGTAGCTCCCTGCTTATACAAATAGGTAAACCAAGACAAGCATTTTAGTGCTTAGTTTTAGGGATGTGATTCCCACTTCAAACATGCTTACCTTTATAGTTTACTGCTGATGCGGCTCTCACCATTCCAAAATATGAGAGTGTGGGTTCCATGCAAAAACAGCATTAAATGCCGTAAACTGAATTGGGAGGGTGTATGTGCATGCAAGCATCATACGTCAAACATGCATGCATGATGGCATCACATGCATCCTATGTGTGCAGACCCCTCTCCTGGCCTGTCTAACCAAAATGAAAGAGCACCTCACAAGGACAACAGTGTCCATAAGCTAACAAGCAAACAATTAGAGCCACACAGAAAACCGCTGGGTGCTCTGTGACAAATCATTAACTTAACTCCACAGTCATGGCACACCAAACACACCATACAAAGGGCTTACTACAGTTCAGTATAGTTTTTCTTCATATCTTCACTGGGTGGTACATACAGAAAATCCAGGACTAACGGACACACACACACACTAGCATCTGATGTTTCACCAACTCATTGGCTTTCACGAAGATAAGTTTAATCAGTGCATACACTCATTTTAAAGCCAAAAGGCTATAGTCACCTGACCATTTCTTAAAGTGACAGTGCTATATTACTATAACAACCCTAATACATTTAATATACGTGCATATTAAAGTGCATAATAATAAAGGTGTACCCCAAACCAATTAAAAACAACCACTGCCATTTGCTAATCCTGGTAGTATTCTGGTGCTCAATCCACACTCTAATTTGAAATAATTATTACAAAAAAGGATACCTTACCTGCTCTGTCTTCCCTTAAGCTTTCTAACTCTCATAGACCAGATGGGTTAGACACTAATGTTCTTCTCCTTTCTGCCCTGCTATTGTCATCCCTCTCATCCACCTACTTGATTTATCTTCCTGTCTCAGTTCTGCGCCTCAGTCCTGAAAGTTTGACAAGGTTCTTCTTTTCAAAGGTTGGGAACCTTTCCTCTCCTGGAAACCTTTGACCACTCTGTTCTCTTCCTACTCACACCATGCTACAAGAAAAACATGTGTACTCCCAACCTATGGATTTCCTTCCCTCTTTTGATTTCTTCACTCTATTCCAGTCTGGCCTCCACAAAAATAACTATCATTTCCTGTCTGCTATGTGTTACTGACTCCATCCTCAACTGTATGGAACAGGGACACATTACTGCTGCTATTTTTGTTGACCTTGCCAAGGCTTTCAATTCTGTAGCCCACTCTCTCCTTCAAGACAAGTTGTATGCCACTGACTTTTCTGTTCCAACTATCAGATCTTACCTGTCTTGACACATACAGTCAGTACAGGGTGGGGATGCCTTTTCTTCCCCCTCCCTATACATCCTGGGTTTCCTCAAGGCTCCATACTGGGTTGTGTACTGTATTCAGTCTTTCATAATGACCTTTCTTCTGTCTGTGTCAGCTTGCTTATTTGCATGTATGCAGATGACACTGTACTTTTTGCCTCCGTTACCTCAGCCTCTGCCCTGAAAGATCGCTTCAGCATAACTTTGATAATGTCCTGCGTTGGTTCCAAGTACATGCATTTTGGGTTAATACCAAGAGGACTGTGTCCATGACCTTTGGTACCAGCCATAAGCTTTCTAGGCTCCCTTCCCTTTTAGTCTTTTCCACCTTGGATGGCATTTCTCTTGATACTGTCCCCAATTTCAAATACCTAGGCATGCTGCTAGATAGCAAACTTGACTTCTCCACTCACACCAATGCCATCTGCAGAAAACTCTGCCCAAACTCAGCTTCTTTCATCACAAAAAGGGTTGCCAACCAGTGCCAGTTGACTGTAAATTATTTACCAAAATGGTGCTTTCAGTGTTTGACTATGCAGATGTGATTTATGGTGCCACCCTTTCCACTTCTCTCCCCAGGCTGGATATTCTTTGCATTGTCTTTTTGCCATTTTGCTACAGATGTTCCCTTTCCTGCTTATCATTGTTCAATACATACTGGCCTCTCAATACCCCCTCCACCCCTTGCTTCCTGTTGCCTTATTCACAGTGCTTCTTTCATTTCTAAATATGTTTTGTCTTTCCCTACTTATCTCTCCTCTCGCACCCCCCCCATGCACTTTGCCCTTGGTCTTCCACACCTCTTTATCCCACATTACAAATCTGCTGCTCAGCAATCCACTTTCTCTTCTCATCTTCCCTCCATTTCAAACTCCTTTTCCCTTATGCTCTTTTGCCTCCTTCTTATCTCTGTATTAAACACCATCTTAACCTTCTTTTTGCACCCACTTGCTCTTGCTCTGATATTGGTTAGTTTGCTCCTTACCTAATCTACTCATTCTACTTAAAGTGGAACAGTCATCACTAAGAACACTACACTTAAGTGTGGGGCTATTCCCAATTAGCACTTCTTGTGATGAAACATTTTTCTACTGTTTACTGTACCATTGTAGATTGCATCAGACTAATTTTTCTTACTTCTGGTACAGAAAATGTCAGCCCTGAAGTAAACAACATTAGTCTGATACAATCTACTATACCACAGTAAACAGTAAGTAAAAAAATGTTTCTTCAAACAAAGGGCAAATAGGGACTAGCCCCACACTTTGGTGAGCACTTAGTAATGACTACTGCATTCCCCTTTAATTTACTCCTTCTGACTTCATGTTTTCTAGTCTGTCCTTACCTTCACCTGTTTCTGTCTCTTCCTGTTAATCATTTTTCTTGTACTCCCAGCATTACCTCATGTATCTGTATATCTATTTTAGCCATTATTGTGTTGCTTAGCTATGTATATTTCTGTTTCACTCTTTAATTCCCTTTGATATAGCTTGCTTACTATGGAGGGATTAAGCCTCAACACAGTATGGGTTACTGAGCATTAATCCACACCTGAGAGGGTTGGACTCATGAGGTAAAGCCGAGTGACTTCAACCACCCAGAAGTGAATTAACGCTCAGTAAACCCACACCCTGGAGTGGGTTAATCCTCTTATAACAAGGGTAATCTTATATTAGAGTTTTATTTATTTTTAATTAGGTTTTGTTGACTGGGTAAGTGCACTACACAAATTCTGCCTATTTTCAGGCACGACCCGGGGAGGGGCATACAGATGAATGCCAACTGACCTTGAACTAGATAAAGCAGTTGGTGGTATTTTTAGTTAATGGAGGGAAATTTGGCCAGGACACCGGGGAAATTCCCCTGCTCTATTCAAGAAGTGCAATGGGATCTTTAACATCCACCTGAACCACCACCAGAACAGGCAGATGGGACCTCAGTTTACTGTCTCATCAAAAGATGGCACCTCAGGAGTGCAGCACCCCCCTCATGCTGCACTACAGTGTCAGTATTGGGATTTAACCCAAGTCCCTGGTGTGGGGATAGAAGCCACAGCCTTCTGATCTCCCGGCCTCAGAGGCAAGTGTGCTACCTGCTGAGCCACTGACACTTCTATATTTTACCTAAAGAAATAGTAAAATAAAGCCCTGTGCACATGCAACTGTGGGTATATCAGGGAATAATTAATGGTCAGGTGACCTGTTTGGATGAATCAGAAGACAATATTTTTGAACTCATTTTTTTATGCTTAGTAACCTTAGTAATTCACATACAGTATATGGCTGTATAGTTACTGCATTTTAACATTGATTTTATTCTACCTTTTGAATGTACATTTCTTCCAATCCTCACTCCTCCAGGTCATGCCTGGAAATGAGCCTTGGCTCAGTGTGACTTTCTCAATAAATAAATAAATAAATAAATAAATAAATAAATCTTTGCCTAATGTTTGTAAAATTCTCAACCCAGTGTTTGTTACTAATTATCTTGTACCTGTATGTATTTTCACCTGGCATTGTGTTTTGGTTTATGAACAGTATTTTTCACCTATTGATTGTAACTAATTCCAGGTCACCCCTAAAAAGGTGACTTTTTGTCTCAGTGGGCCTACCTGGTCATCAAAATTCAAATAAATAAAATAAAATAAATAAATAAATTACATGTGTCTTTCATAAACCTATTTTTATCACTAAGTTGTCAGAGATCATTAATAGCATTTTTATTAATTGATAATAACCAACAAACTAAAGCTTGTTTACCATGGTGTCCTTTAGCTCGTGTTATACATACAACTGCTAAAAGGTGTACAAAATAGTACAGTCAGTACACAGTAAATACCAGGAATAATTTCTGAAAGTAACTGTCTATGCACTTTAATTTACATTTGCCATTCTGTAGTTAAGCAAATTATTTCATTTAATGTAAAATAAACTGCATTTTAATCTGAGACACAATGTCTGTTTTTTAATAAAATATATATTGCAAGATTAAAAACAAAATAACATTTTTAGAACAACCGTTTCTACTGAGACTTCTTTTATTACCAGAATTTGTTTAAAACTATGACAGTTTTGTTATAACTCCATCAAAACCTGCTCAGAGATTAATTAAGTTGTGTGTCCCAATTTGTCTGTTCTATATGAATATGTGCTATCTGTAGTACAAAATGTGAAGTATTGTACTGCACTCTTGTGAATGATCAATAAACCACAAGTTTAAAAAACAATTTGTCCAGAAAATCCCAGCAGAGTCACATTTCAGTGTGTGTGTGTGTGTGTGTGTGTCTGTGTGCATGTGTGTGTGGGGGGTATCATGTTTCTGCCCAGGGTGGAAAACTGAAGTACAGGGAGGTCAAGTAACTTACTTTAATGTGACAGAGTGAATCTCTAGCTGTGATGGGATTTGGACATGGGGTCTCCTGTTTCGGATTTGTTCAGTGCTCAAACTACTGGACTTCCTCTCCCATTTGTATTTTGAAAGGCAATGAATGACACAAGTTCTAGTTAACTTGCTGCATTAAGAAAACACAAGAAGCAGGTAAGACTTACTGTCACCCATGTTTTCTTAAGTATACACCGACGGATGTCAAACTGTGAAATGTTACCAATTTTTCACCAAGTTCTATCAAGTTCCCTCCATGCCAACAGAGTCCATCCCTCAAGGCAAGCTCAGGAAATCACAACTGTTAGATAGCACTTTAAAATGAAATATTCTAATTGGATGACTGCATTCTAAAGGTGTCCACAGTTTCGCTGACTGATGAACCATGTGGCATGCGTACAGTACTATAGTGGCATGGTAGTACCACTATAGTTAGGGTTGAGTAGGCATTTCTATGTTAGACCACCAAATTTGCACTTTAATAGCTTTGCAACCATTCGACAGATTTGCACACAATTTTGCATGCCTGGTCTTGGAGTATGGGCTCTTGAGGTGCCATGGTTTATTCTGGACAAATGTGCTAGTTCCAAGATCCAGAGTGAAAAAAATCTGTGGGGGGTGCTATTTATTTTGTCATCACCGAGCACCCAGATGGTTTGGAATTCCGCTGTAAAAATTTTAGGATAGAATGGGCGTGGGTCACAGTGGTGCCTTTCAGGGTTTGGTGTAAAATATTAATCAGTTCCAAAGTTACAAGAATTAGAAATTTCAGTTCTGAGCATGCTCAATATGTTTTTTAACATCTGCTTAGAATGAAAAATAATTTGATCCATATGAAAAAAATATTCTTTTTTATATGGGGGAAATTGTTTTCATGAGAAAAAAATCTTTTTTTTCATGTTGCCGCAATCCTGTATTCATTTAAAAAAAAAATTAAAACCCATAATAATGAGATCATGCAGAGACACCAACACATGTTTCTTGTTAATTGGGACCCTGTTAGGTGGATTCTGGAGTTTTGTTTTGGAAAAATTACCAATAAATTTGTTTGGATTCATTTTTAAATTGTTTTCAGGACTGGATTTTCTTTTTTTTTTGTTTGTTTTTTTGTTTTGCATGGCATACAAAAAATAAATTGGACCATACAAAAAAGACCCTTTCATATGGAAAAAAAATTTGATATGCAGGCATCCTTTTTTGTATAAACAAAGCAACCATACCAAAAAAAAGGATCCCTTCATACAAAAAAAAGAATCTGGGGGAATACTAAGTTCAAATATGTTTTCATATGAACAGCACAACATCATGAAAAAGGATACACTCAGATTAGTGTTGTGCACAGACTGTGGACGGTGGGTGCAAGGAAAGGCAGCCACTCAAAATGATGAAAGAAAAAATTCAAGCACCCCAGACGTCTCTTTCCACTGTATGAAGTGTATATTTATTCCATTGTAAAGGACAAAGTCAGAACAAACAAAACCCTAGAGCCTCAACCGTTAGGTCTTCTAGGGTTTAAAGTTCAATACAAGCTTGTTCTCCTTAAATACATCTCAATCCATTCAATTAAACAATTAGACAATTAAATCATTGTTCTATTAATGCTCATAAATTTTTACAGAGCTAAAAATGGTTAAATGCTATACATAAAAACTGATTCAAAAGTCAATACCAAAAAAACTACGCAATAAAAGGAGAAAAGGAACATGACACAGATCTTAAAGTTTGTCATTTTTCAATTTCATTATTCTATTTTTATATACCAAATCTTATAATATCTTAGGTATATTAACGTAAACTTTTAAATATAAAGTACCTAGGTAGCACATAAAGAATGACATAGTCCACAATTTTACATTTTTATTATTCTAAATAATGATTTGAAATTATATTATAGCAATATGTGTATGGGAACCTGAAATTGTGTCAGCCAATGACTTAAATCTATAAAAAGAAATAAAAAATTGTGTAAATAAGCATACCATCAATTTATCTTTGTTTTTAAATGTGAACAATATCCATCATTTGCCTTATCATTTATGCAGAAGTTGAGACCATACATTGGAGGTCACGTCGAACTGCAAAATGTCAAAAACAGACCACATTTGGTCAACAAATTATTTCTAAATTAAATCTAATATTATAAAAACTAGGGTGACACACAAAGGTTTCCAGCATGTTTAAGCATAATGATGCATATAGGTGTCCCACATTCTTTTTGCAGGCATTGCAGGAAATTGGCCCACACCAAATGAACCAGGTGATCAGTTCCTTTCAAGCTTCATCAGCATATTAACAACCTAGGGAAACAGTGAATAGACAAACTTATGAGAAAAACCAATCAGTAATAGAAATTACTCTCACAGTTTGATGACCCAAGTTATTTCATCACTTTTGAAATATCTGTAATAATTCAACTCCAGTAGTTAGATTTTTTGTTGGATCTTTCATTACTGTGGGAGAGTAAGCCTGTTAGAAATCAACAAGAAAATTCAATGATTGTAGCACAAGTAATAAATATGTAGCAGAAGGACAACTAGATATAGCAAAAGCTTCCTATTAACAACATTATTTCGTTATGGGGTTAGATCAAAATCCTCATTTATGTCTCTAGGGGTAAGTGTTTATAGATGAAAGATCCAGCATTTCTCTTTCTGCTGTAAGATCATGAGTCTTTCCCCTCCCCAGATGAATAGAGGAACACATTTAAGTGCCATAAATTTTAAAACTTTTGGATTCGCATTGTGTGCTACTGTGAAATGTGCTCCAATCACATTTTCCAAATTGCAATTGTATATTGCACGAAAGTGTTCCTGTATCCATGTTTTAAAAAAATGGGTTGTCATGCCCACATATTGTAAGCCACAAGGGCACCATGCCACATAAGCAACATAAGTACTTTGACATGTCAAAAATTGATAAATGTGTGTTACTGTATCCTATCTTAGGGGGTGGATGTAAATATTTCCTTCATATGCATAGGTGCAGATATTGCAAAAACCACATTTGAAGAAGCCTTTTGGCAGAGCAGGCAGCCATGTTATATTCACAATTTTAGATGTAAAATGACTTTTTGTTAGTATATCAGCCACTGATTTCCCTTTACAAAAAGTTACCCTAGGAGTATTCCCTATACATTTTTGTAAATTTGGGTCCGAAGTCAGGATTGGCCAATATTTGTGAATATAGCTGCCTACTTGGCCAGAGATTGGGCTAAAATCCAAGACCATTGTTAGAGGGTTAGCATTAGTCGATGTGTTTACTTTTGGCTCCAATAATGTCAATCTTTCTAGTGATTTAACCCTATTAAGGGTGTTCAATAACACATCTCTATCGTATCCCCTCCCTAATAGGTGCTCTATTAAATCTTGGGCTTGTCTTTCCAACAGAATATCATTAGAGCAATTGCATCTTATTCGAATGAGTTCTGAATAAGGGATAGTTTTGATTAAGCACTTTGGATGTGCGCTTTTAAAATGCAAAACTGCATTTGCTGCTAGAGGTTTTTGATAGCAGCTTGTTGTGATTCCCTCATTTGTTAATCCTGGCAACTGAATATCTAAGAAGTTAATTGTCTCTTGCTCAACATTATGTGTAAACCTTAAATTGTGATTATTACTGTTGATACTGTATATGCCAAAAACTGTTTGCTCTAAGTCAGACCCATCCCAGATACACAAGATGTTGTCAGTAAAGCACCACCAATGAATAATATTTCTTGTTCTGTTGCCCTATTTACTTAACAATCAAATTTGTTCTGGAACTCAGTGGCGGGATTAGAAACAAGTTTGTGATAATCTTCAGCTACATCTAACAGATCATACACTTTTTTATGTAGAATTCTTCATAAATTATTACAATATTACCCCCCTTATTGAAGGGTTTTATGATAATACCTGGATGGTCCATTAGTTCTTTAAGGACCATATGTTCGGCTGGTGTCAGAATACTGTTCTAATGAAATTTCTTCCCATCAACGAGTTTTCCACTGCTTTCTCAAACACTAAGATTGCAGGATGTGTGGGTCCTGTAGGGTTAAAGATGGATTTTGGTTAACAGGGTGTATGGTTATAAAATTGAGAGGTTAACTCTGGGGCTGAGTCCAGAAGCAGTTCATCCAAGTTCACAGTGTCCAAAATATTTTGTCCCCAAAATTCAAGCTGTGATAAATCTCATTGTGTTTGTCCTGTTTCCAGTGAGGTCCCTTTTCTCATATTTACTTCTTCATTAACCACGAGTTTGTCACTATCTAGACCCATAATCAAGCTTGTTTCTTCTCGAAAATGCCACCACAGCTTAAATTTTCTAATAAATCTGAAAATGTCCACTTTGATATTAAATATATCAACTCATGTTAGTACAAATGTTAATCCTTTGCATAACACATGCTTCTGTTCATCAGTTAAAGTTATATCATCAAGGTTTATGATGTTTATTTCCTGGATTGGTACTTCATTTGTTTGCCTCCTTTTACCCCTCCTCCACCATCTGGTTTTCTTTGACCACCCATGTTTTTTGACTCCTTAGACTTTGTTATTTTATTAATATTTTTCTGTTGGTCTTGTTGTTGATCTTGATTCCTTTTGCCCTGTTGCCTATTCTTATGTTTAACAGGGATTGATTCTTGATTCTGTTGGGTGGGGGGGTAGTGTTATCTGAGCTTTCTTGACATGATTCAGTGTTATCTCTACATGGATCTTCTCCTGCAAACCTTGTCTGTTTATTAATTTTTTGTGTTTGCTGTGATGTTTGTGATGTAGTGGATTTTGGTCTAAAATTTCTAGAGCTAGATTTTTGACGACCTCTGCTTTGGGATCTTAATTTTCTCTCCCAGACAAAAACTTCACCGCATTCATAAATCAGTTGAATCATGGTTCAATTTATGTTTTTTCCTCTGGAACAGTTCCTTTTCATGTTTGGCAATTTTTGCTATATAAGCTTTATTTAGTTCCAGAAATCTAATTTATTGTTGATGTTCAGCTAACTGTTTTTGTAGGTCCTCAGTTCATTGATTTAATCTTGTCTGGTGTTTCTTGTCTCTCTTAAAAATGATTCTCATTAAGGTATCAGTACAAGTAGTTAAGCATTCTTCCCACTTTGATTTAAATTTGGCTTCATCTTCATCAAACCCAAATGATGGAGATTTGCCAATTCGTAAACCTCTAGGTGAAATGCCTTTTTCCATATAATTCTCTAATGTAATGGCATTATAAAAATGATTCAACTCAGAAACTATTAGTTTAATGAGCTTGTTAAACAGGTCATCTAGCTCCTTGGTGAAGAAGTCACTCACTGCTGTGTCTGCAAACAGTGCTTGTCTGGACCTTTTTCTGCATTCAATTACTAATTCTGTGTTCTCCAAGCAATGGTGTTCCCTTGTCTTAGCTGATGTACCCTGATCATGATCCTGATTCATCACTCACAATCTGTTTATTATCTATTCTTCCAAACAGCGTAAAAACAGTGGATCTTTCTTGCATGAATATTTCAGTAGATTGGAAATCAAATAAGGAATCACAAAATAGAAGGGAAGAAGGAAATTATCCTGACAACAGGTGAAAGAAAATGAGACTTCAAACCTGTCCAGTAATGTTGAGTTCCATCAGGCAGCAGCAGCAGTAAAGGTACAGTGAAGAAACTCAGATTAGTGTTGCGCACAGCCTGTGGACAGTGGGTGCCAGGAAAGGTAACCACTCCAAATAATGAAACAAAAAATTCTAGCACTCCAGAAGTCTCTTTCCACTGTATGAAGTGTATATTTATTCCATTGTAAAGGAGAAAGTCAGAACAAATAAAGCCCTAGTGCCTTGACCGTTAGGTCTTCCAGGGGATAAAGTTCAATACAAGCTTGTTCTCCTTAAATACATCTCAATCCATTCAATTAAACAATTAGACAATTAAATCATTGTTATATTAATGCTCATAAATTTTTACATAGCTAAAAATGGTTAAATGTTAAACATAAAAATTGATTCAAAAGTCAATACCAAGAAAACTATGCAATAAAAGGACACAAGGAACATGACACAGATCTTAAAGTTTGTCATTTTTCAATGTTATTTTTCTATTTTTATATAACAAATCTTATAATATCTTAGGTATATTGTCGTAAACTTTTAAATATAAAGGACCTAGGTATCACATAAAGAATGACATAGTCCACAATTTTACATATTTGTTATTTTAAATAACGATTTGAAGTTATATTATAGCAATATGTGTATGGGAACCTGAAATTGTGTCATCTAATGTTTTAAATCGATAAAAAAAGAAATTGTGTAAATAACCATACCATCAATTTATCTTTGTTTTTTAAATTTTTAAATGTAAACAATATCCATCATTTGCCTTATCATTTATGCAGAAGTTGAGACCATACATCGGTGGACACAGCAATCTGCAAAAGGTCAAAAATAGACCACATTTGGTCAACAAATTATTTCTAAATTAAATCCAATATTATAAAAACTAAGGTGACACACAAAGGTTTCCAGCATGTTTAAGCATAATGATGCATATAGGTGTCCCACAATCTTTTTGCAGGCATTGCAGAAAATCGGCTCACACCAAATGAACCAGGCGATCGGTTCCTTTCAAGTTTCATCAACATATTAACAACCTAGGGAAACAGTGCATAGACAAACTCATGAGAAAAATCAATCAATAATAGAAATTACTCTCACAGTATTGATGATCCAGGTTATTTCATCACTTTTGAAATATCTGTAATAAGACAGCTCTTGTAGTTACATAGATACATAGATACATAGACAGTGTCGGCAGATAAGGGCCTATGGCCCACCTAGTCTGCCCATTTGAGCTTGTAAGTTCAGTTTGTTTTCCTAGAAGTCTACTTCCCCTTACCCCTGACCTCTAGAATTCCTTTATGTCTATCCCATGCATTCTTAAATCCCGTGATTGTTTCAGCCCCCACCACTTCCTCTGGCAGGGTGTTCCACTTGTCCACCACCCGTTAGATTTTTTGTTGTATCTTTCATTACTGTGGGAGAGTAAGCCTGTCAGAAATCAACAAGAAAATTCAATGACTGTAGCACAAATAATAAATATGTAGCAGAAGGGCAACTAGATATAGCATGAGCTTCCTGTTAACAACATTATTTCTTTATGAATGGGATTAGATCAAAATCCTCATTTAAGCCTCTAGGGCTAAATGTTTGTAGATTAAAGATCCAGCGTGTCTCTTTCTGCTGTAAGTTCGCAAGTCTATCCCTTCCCCGGATCGATAGAGGAACACATTTAAGTGCCATACATTTTAAACCTTTTGGATTTACATTGTGTGCTTCTGCGAAATGTGCTCCAATCGTTTTTTCCAAATTGTGATTGTATATTGCACGGATGTGTTCCTGTATCCATGTTTTCAAAAAATGAAAAAGAATCCCTGCATACAAAAAAACAATTTGGACAGTTTGTTTTTTCAGATTCTTTTTTTCATATAAAGGGATCTTTTTTGATGAGGTTGACTCATTCATACAAAAAAAGGTTCCCCTCATATTAAACAAAATGAAATCGGACTTAGTTTTTTCATCAATATTTCAACTTACACAAGCCATACCCCCCTCAATATTAATGAGTAGTACAAAAATAACACATATACCCCAAAAAAGCTTTAAGAGCCATATAAAAAAAAATTGCCATAGGATAAAATTGTAAGTTTCTCAAGTCATACAATATAGCAAATAAATTGTTTTTTGAGAGAAATGGAATGGCAGTACCCATATAGCTCTCCACTTCAACAGTAACATACAAGTATACATCTATAAAGGGATGGAATCACAGGGCCTAGAGGGTCCTGTGCTTCCATAGCAAATGGATATGTTCACACTAGCCCCTTCAGGACCTGTGTGAATGAGGACATGATTATACTATCTCAAAAAGTAAGGACATTCTGTGCAAAAATCTTCATTAATGCACCAGTTAGGGTTCAGATTAAACTGACAAAAGTAGGTAAATGTGGTGTTATGGTTCCCAGTTCTAATACCCCACCCCCGCCCTGCAGGCAGGAAAAGGAAAAACCATTACAGTCTCACCTTCACTGAGTCTTTGTAGATCAGGCCTGGAGTGTTCCTAAGGGTTGTCAACCCTAACACTCACTCCATTCTTATATAGTCTGCACATCTCAGCTTTTTAACTGCTGGAATGGGGTGAGCGCTAGGGTTGACAACTCCAAGGAACACCCCAGGCTTGATCTGCAAAGACTCAAGAGAGGTAAAACCATAACAGTGTTTCCTTATGCTGTCTGCAGGGTGAGGGTGAGGTGTTATGGTTGGGAACCCTAACCTCACAATTCCCTACTTTTGCCAGTTCAATCTAAACCCTAAGTGATGCATTAATGAAGTTTTTTTTTGCAAAGAATATATATAAATGTATATCATGGGAGTGCAAATACATTTGAAAGATAAAAGCTGTCATTTTCACTGGAGACATACTGTAGCTACTGTTTAAATATCATGAGTCCAATACAAGAAGCACCCCTACTCATGTCGCAAGTTGCAACATTTAAGGGGTGCAGCTGCGCCAAGGACTCTGTGCCTGATTCTGTAATAGGCAAGGTCCCCACGGCAAAGTCCCATAACGAGCACCAACCCGACAGGTATAGCAAACAGAGGGCATACTTGTACAGGTTGTTGCAAGCCTGTGGCATGGGATTTGGAAGGGTGCAAGTGCCCCCCACCCCAATCCCCTGGTAATCAGTAATAAAAGCCCTGCAGGGCTATTGGACCCCTCACGCCCCAATACCCCAAAAATGCATACTGTAAGCCTTACAGGGCTAGCAGGACCCCCCCAAGCCCTGATCCCCAAACCCCAAGTCCAGATAATACTGACAAATGTTGGAAAAAATATCCCATTATCCCTGTTAGTCTAGTGGCCCCCCCACCCTATGGCAGTGCAAGACTGCCCCACCCCACCCATCCCCAGCTGGTGACTGGCACAACCCACCTCTCACCACCATGGTGAGCCACTGACTAAGCTCTGTATGAGTGCATACTACTGGAACTAGTATGTGCTCAATGAATGACAGCTCATATACTGGGGGAATCGGGGCTGGAAACACATTGGCACAACCCCCAGTGGATGAAAAGTACACTTACACCAGTTATTAGCTAGTGTAAATGAACTTTGACAGATGTCCTCCATGGGTTGTTTTAGAATTGCAGATTTGGTGACCTAGCAGCTGCCCTTCCTAAATAGGGCCTAACTGCTGCCATAAATCCCCTTGAGCCATGTCGCAGTAGGTTTATGGCATAACCAGTGGCATAAATCCACTTTTGCACAAACAGCCTGTGATGTTGCAGGCTGCTTTGCAGAATCCCAAGTGTCGCAACTCCTGGCACAAAGTGCTACTTGCTCCATTTGTGGGGGCACAAGTCACTACCTTTTAAGAAGCTGGCCCCATGGTATTTACACAGTAGCTATGCTATTTGTATAGTGGCCACAACCCATGCGGGCCACATGAATGGGATCTCTGCAAGCAGAACATCAAGCAACGGTGCTGTCACTTTAACAATAAAACAAATGACTCACTTTGAAAACAGCACAGTTCATCAGTGAAACACTGAAGGAAGCGAGGGGCATTCCTGAATAGGAAGCAATGGAACTCAATAAAGCTTCAATGAGACTTGACTTGATTAACAAAGAAGAGTCCATTCTTTAATAATAACACACAAAACCAAAAACACAAATCCATCAAGGGATAGATAAAGTACACCAGTGCAACAAGGGATTCCTGCATGTGCCTAAAGCACAACTCAGTCACTCGCTAAATTACGAGAGACAAAAACGCTTCACACTGCCAGCATGAACTATACTGGTTGGAGCTAAAAAACCTTAAACAGCCCAAACAACAGAGCATAATGCCATTTTATAATTTCAGGCAGAGCAGGAGCATTTGTTTAGGCACATGCAGGAATCCCTTGTTGCACTGGTGTACTTTATCTACCCTGGATGGGTTTGTGTTTTGGGTTTTGTGTGTTACTATTAAAGAATGCACTCTTCTTTTTATGGCTGCAGTGGGTGGAGCCTGCAGATGTTTTGCATGTACAAAAGGGGGTGATGTCATGTTTTCTGTCTGTGGGAACTGACTGAAGGTGTAAATAGTCTTCTCTGCCTTACCCTACTCCAAGAAATGTTTTCCACCCTCAAATAAATACGCTTTCATGTTAGTCAATGGTTGCAGGGCACTATTTTCTTTCTTAAATGGGAGGTACAAGAACTGGAACCTGAGTAGTCAGAGGCAGCATTAGTTTTTTGGGGGAGGAGTAAGATCCACACCACCTCCACCCGAGAAGCTCCTAAAGATCCACCCCACCTTTTTTTTGGTTCATGTGGGAGGGCCATGAGGTGGATCTATCATGTTGGAACAACTGACTATCAGAGCTGCCTGTGGAAGTAATTAAGGAGTGCCTGAAACTACATCTAAGCATACACCCCCCCCACCACACACACACATATACAGCATGATTGTTTTCTTTTTTAACTCTAAGCATGTCAATATTTGGCTCTAACAGTATGAACAAGTTGGGCATAAAAATAAAATAGAAAGAAGGATAAAGCAGGTGCCTTTTCCTTTGTCAGATACATGCAGACAGAAGGACACAAATCCTGTATGACAAGTTCATTGTATGAATATTTTCCATGTAAAACAGAAATTGTGTTATTGTTATATCTGTAGCATCGTTTGTAGCCAGTAAACTATTATTTATGAAAGGCGCTCTATAAATAAACTTAGTATTATTATTATTTATGTGGGTACTGTAAACGACAGGTTTTAATTCAGAAATCCAGTCTTGATAAATTTGTTTTTTTTTTTAGCAGTTCTGTAAGATATACTGTATGTCTCTCTGATGTAAGAGAGTGCACAGCACAGAAATGAAAGGGTTTCTGTAATTTACTGTTGTTTGCATGAGAAGTGGATGTGACAGTGGCATGTGAGAGTGAAGTCTAAATTGTTTCTTGGCCATTCGGGGATCTGAAGTTTCACAGTAATGTGTGAAGAGAATAAAGTCTTGTGTTTTGTGCATTTGAATAGGTTTAGTGTTTTGAAGTTAAAATATATAAATATAAATATATAGTGTCATTGGCACTGAAAAGGAAAGATATACTACTGAAATGAATGCTATACTGATGATTTATTTATTTATGTGTAAGATTTTAAGTGTAGTTCTGCCTAGGTCACAGACAAATATGCTATAAAATGCACATTTAAGGATGGATGAATTTGTCAAAGCTTGTAGTAGCTAAGTGAAGCAAGAAAAATAATATATTGTGTTTTTTTTCTCTTTCAATTGTTTAACCAGGAGTGCCACACTAAGCTGGAAGCTTGTTTACAGGGGCAACCTGGGAGCACAAGGAAGTTGTGACTTGCTCAGGATCACCCAGTATGCAAGTGGGGGCTGTGGGATTGAAACCCAGATCTCCAGATTTGCAGCTCAGAGCCTTAAACCACTGTGCTACACTGCCTCCCTAGTTATGGCAGTCATCTGTTTTATGGTTCATGTTGTTGGTGCAGTAAGCAGCAGTACATTGCATAGCAGGTGTAAAATATCAACAAGTAGGTCATGCAACATATGTGCTGAGCAGTTACTGAAACAAAAAATGTATTTAGGATAGTAAAATATTCCTGTTAGAAAACTGATAAATGTGTGACATTTGCATCTCAATTTCAAGGAGGTCCTTTGGGAGTGTCAATGTACAATATAAAGTAGTTATAGTTTTCAAGTTGTCTGAGTAATTGTTTTGTACTACCACTGTTACTAAATTTAAATTATTCTATGAAGGAAATTAAGTTTATGTAACTGTCTGTAAATGTATTACAAATATTTACTTGTCCTTATAATGTAATGCATTAAATGCTGTTGCTAGGTTAAGAAGTCACATAACAGCAATAGAGATGAAAACAATGGGATGCATAGGAATTTGAAAAAAGTATACATTAGCAGGAGCAGTGTCATGACTTTACAAATTTGTTTTATAGTTTCACTCTAGATTTTCAACATTACCATTTTTTTTACACCTCCTCATAAACAGTACACCTGTCATTTTTTACATCCTCTTCAAAATGTGTTTTTGCACCTGTGGTGCCAAATGGCACAGTTGCTGTGCAAAATCACCTTTTGGCTAATGAACTGATACTGTCACTGTTCATATGGTAGGGTCACAAAAAGCCAATGCTAAAAACATGGAGTGAAAATACCAAGAAATGCCCAGGGCATTAAGGTTTCTGACCATAACACCCTGCCCTGTAGGGACTGATGGGCATCAGGGGTGTGACTTGGGATTGTCAACAGTAATGCTCATGCCATTCCACCCCCATCCCCACCCTGAAGCCAGTGACAGGTATCGAGGTGTGCCTTTGACTCCTCAGCCCCAAAGTTCACTCCATTCTCTTATACTGTACCCATTTCAGTGTATTTCCCTATGGAATGGGGTGAGTGTAAAGTCTGAACACCCCAAGGCACACCTCGACACTTGTCTGTGTCTGCAGGGTAGGGTGAGGTGAAATGGCGTGAGCGCTATGGGCAATGACCCAAAGGCACACTCCAATGCCTGTCCATGTCTGCAGGGTGGGGGGTGAGGTTGACATCACTTCAGTACTTCACTGCCATTCCTATTCTGTCTGCCTGTCTGTGTGTGTGTCTCTCTCTCTATATCTATATGTCTATGTAATTATTTATCTTTCTATCAATTGCAGCTGCTTGATTTTTCACCCCCTGATACTGTTTAAATACACTTAAACCCCAGCCCGGCTTTCTAGCTCACTCCTGCAGGCTACTGCCAGCCACGCCCACCCACCATGTCCCCGACCTCTATTAAATCCCCAAGGGTACTGCCCGGTTCTCATCTTCTCTGCTCTTATTAGCTATCAGTAGACTTATCCCACCTCCCCCTAAAAAGCTCATACCTTCTGCCCCAGAGAACAATATTTCTGACCTCTCTCTATGCTTAAGTATGGGAACCTCTTTCCCACAAATGAGTCTGCTTATTATTCTCAGTCTAATCATCTACTCTGGAAGGGCTGCTATACTGCAACCCCAAAATACCACCAACCTCTCCACTGAATTCCCATTATCTACCCCAAGGATGATCATGTACAACTACTCCCTAACTCTCACCCAAAATACACCACCCAAACTGCTTCACCTATGGATGGCTCTCCCATCAAGAACACATGTTCTCATGCTCCTCAGCAGCTCTCTCCTGTTAACAGGTTTCCCTGCCTCAAATTGCTATCCCTTTAAAGAGGCTTCTAATACATTTACAGTACAGGGACAAAAGAAGTATATCAAAACTCTTTTAAGGTCCCTAATTCTGATGCTGATCCTCATCTCAGGTAATGTCCACCCAAACCTTGGTCCCCAACAGTCTAGCCCCTGTGGTGCTGACAGGTCTAGGGGTCTCTGCCTGGCTACCATCAGTATCTGAAGCCTCCTAAAAAAGCTGAATCTTCTCACTGCCTGGATCACACTCCACAACCCAGATATAATATCAGTAATTGAGACATGGCTATCACTTAAGACCCCCGACACTGCAATAACAATTCTGGGTTATGCCATTTTCAGGCAAGACAGATGCTCCAAGAAGGGGGGAGGCTGTGCCCTGTACCTAAAGGACACTCTAATTGGGCACACCCTACCTATACCTCACCCTGTGAGCGACATCCAGGTTCTTGCCACAAAAATACGTCTGGGGACACACCATAAAACACTGACGGTGGCATCAGTCTACATACCCCCCAAACTTACCAACCAAGGATTGAACTCCGTACTGGATGTCATTCACTCCCTAGATCAGAAATCTGAAACTATCCTTCTCGGGGACGTTAATGTAAATTGGTCTTCCCCCAATGCACATAAGTATAAAGATGCCTTGACAGCTGCCAATTTCTCCCAAATGGTTAAAACTCCCACCTGAGTAAACTACAGAACAGGTACCTCAACTTTACTGAACTGGGTTCTTACAAACTGCCCTGAACACATTACTAATACAGTAGTTCTCCCCAACTGTATAAGCAACCACTCACCAGTCCTACTCTCATGGTCCAACAAATTCATTAAGACCCCACTAAAATCATCAACAGTAGAAAATCACTTGGCCACCTGTGGTCGCTAAAACATGCCCACGAGATCACGACTGGTCACCTATAGCTGCAGCCCCAGATGTGGACACTGCACTTGACTACTTTATCCAAAGCTTCAACACAGCCTGTGATGCACATGCATCTTTCATGAAATGCAAGATTAAAGGTGTTAACAACCCTTGGATCAACCTTGGTTTCCTCGAGCAAATGAAGTCCTGGGATCACCTCTGGCAAAGCTGACCAGAAACAGGGCAGACACTCAAGCCTTCAAAGCTGCAAGAAATGCCTGCACCAACGCTATTCGAAATGAAAAGGCCAACTACTACAGAAGAGTGCTAACAAACTCTTGGAAAGATGGAAATAAGTTTTGGGCCAACCTAACGGAACTAACTAGAAAAAAAAAAGTCCCACCCACTATGGTCCACATCATCACAGATCAAGTCACCATGGCAAATGCCTTTAATGTAGCATTTACAAACTTTAGCCATGTTTTACCACCAACTTTCTTTGATCCCCCTCAAGATACCATTAACTCAGTCAAAGTCAGAAATTTGGAGGGAAATCCGCCATTCTACTTCAAAGCCATCTCCAAGGACATCACAAAAAAGTACCTCCTTCGAGTACTTGGAAAGTCTAGATCAAGCAGCAACTCCCTCGACCTGAAACTCCTCACTCTTACCCTCGATGAAGTCCTGACCCCCCCTCACCAAAATCCTTAACAAATCTCTCATGCTCTCACAGTTCCCCCAAAAATGGAAATCAGCGATGGTGACACTTATCCACAAAAGTGATGATAAATCTGTTACAAGCAGCAACTATAGACCAATCTCCATTCTCCCCCCCTCTCAAAAGCACTGGAAAGAATAGCTGCTGACCAACTGATAGAATACCTTACTGAGTATAACCTGCTATGTCAAGAACAACATGGATTTCGCAAGGGCCACAGCATGACCATGGCACTCCTAGAGCTTACCTCCTACATCCACAATGCCCTGGACCAAGGGGATCTTGTTGTCCCCAATTTCATCGACCTAACTAAGGCATTTGACACCATCAACCATTCACTACTGATTCAACAACTATCTCTAATAGGCCTATCTCCGGACACAACTCTTTGGTTTCAAGGCTACCTCTGTGACTGAACACAGCAGGTAAAAATTGGTGAATCCCTCCCAACATCCCTCTTGGTCCAATCAGGAGTCCCACAAGGATCCATCCTGGGTCCTAAGCTTTTCAGCATTTTCT
Source organism: Neoceratodus forsteri (assembly GCA_016271365.2). Classification (NCBI taxonomy): domain Eukaryota; kingdom Metazoa; phylum Chordata; order Ceratodontiformes; family Ceratodontidae; genus Neoceratodus; species Neoceratodus forsteri. The sequence goes on from CM028132.1 coordinate 1,409,009,948, forward strand.
TAAACAGCCTCCCTTCATCTTGCTCAGAAAAAATCCTATTCTATGCCGACGATGCTGTCATCTTCACCTCCCACTCTGACCCCTCCTTTCTTCAGTTGCTACTACAAGAAAGCTTCACTGATGTAGAAGCATGGTTTAAATCCCACAAGCTTATTCTTAACTACAGCAAAACCAAATCAATGCTGTTCCATGGTACCCACAGCAAACATAAAAACAGAAACCTCTCTATCTCAAACAGCAAAGGGGCCACCCTTGAACAAGTACATCTATTTGAATATCTTGGGGTGATTCTTGACCCAACACTTGGATACTCTGAACATATCAACTACGTAGCAAAAACTGTGAATACCCACATAGGCCTGCTCTATAGACATAAGAACTGCCTTCTGGATGAAGCTCTAAGCACTGCCATTCACAGATCCATAATCTCTATAATAGACTATGGGCTTGTGATCTACGGGTCTGCCACTGCCACAGCTCTCCAACGTATTGCCGAAGTATTAAACAAGGCATGTCATCTCCAAACATCTGCAAACCACCTTACACACACCTGCAAGATCTATGAACACGCAAACTGGCTCCAACTAACTGGCAGAATTAAATATTAAACCTGCATCCTAGCAAAAAAGCAAGCATTGAACCTACTACCCCCTGGATCACAGGCACTGCTGAGACCATATAGCTGCCCATGACAAACCAGGAATTCAAACAACCTCTCCTTCACTGTTCCTCTTTGCAGGACTACCCAAGGCCAATGATCCTTCTTTTTCAGAGCTTCCTCCTGGTTCAACACCCTGCCAGCAGAAGTTACCAGCAAAGCAACCCTGGGTGCCTTTAAGCTCAGCCTGCATCAATACCTCATCTCCTGTGCCTCCTGCGACTGCTACACCAAAATGGTTTACCCCCCACCTCCATACCCCACCCTTCCCCTCCTCCACTCCTCCTCTACTCCCTCCACACACCTCCTTGCTGACCCTGCCCTTGACTCACCCCCACTCCTCTCTTTCTCCCTCTTTACACCAGCCTCTGGCCTCACCTCCTCTGTCAGATGGCTACCTATACAAATCTATATTGTTTAAATTGTTATAGATGTGATTTGCACAATTTGTGATGTTTTGGTAATTGACAGAGCCCTCCGGCTGCTATGTTTATTTCTCTTTTGCACAATACCACTGCTTGCCCTAATGTTTCAAGTAACCTGACGTGGAACCTTTGTAAAAGATCCCCTGGCTCAAAGGTGTATCTGATTCCCTTAAATAAATAAATAAATAAAAATGTATTGCCATTTTTACCTATTTCTAAAACAAACCTGCATATCAAATTTGCCTGCACTCTGAGCACATACTTATGAAACTGTGCATATTTGTACTCCACTTCTACATAGACCTCATACTTTCCTAATATTCCTATTATCATAAGCATAACTACCTTTTTCTTATCAAAAGCGACCCCCTCTGAAAGGTACTATCACATTTTCTCTGCTAACAGTCCATCATTACACCCGACTTCCTGGCAACAATACATTGCTTAAATATAATTTACATCACCTCATGGACAAAAAGCCTGTTTCTCTAAAAAAAAAAAAACAACAACTGTGTAAATAATCCCAAGGCTGAATATATGCCCGCCATTACTTTTTCATGTACTGCCACCTTCTGTACCATCATGGAGATTTGCATATGTTTTTCATCATGCTTTGCATTATTGGGGTATGAGCAATTGTGTTTTCTTTAAAATTTGGCTGTCCGGCCAATATCATCTGGGATAACACATACTGTACATCAGTGGCATTTGCTCTGGGGTTCTTTTGTAAACCTATATTGCTTCCTATTCCTTTCATTAAAATGTACACCTCCATATATTTTCCTAATAATGTGTATGCCTTCCTTAGAACAGAAACTAAAACATATCTTACTACTTACAAATCATTGTGTTGTTTCTCTATACCTCCTTAACAATTCCACACAACTTCACTAACTTCATTATGCAGCCATTGTGGATCCGACCAGAATTTGTTTAATCAAGCCAAGTCTCATTGAAACTTTATTGAGTTCTATTACTTCCTATTCAGGAGTGCACCCTTCCCCCACCCCTTCAGTGTTTCACTGATGAACTGTGCTGTTTTCAAAGTACCTTTGTAAGTTGCAGCTTTCCTCCCTTCCTTTTTGTGTTTTTGAAATGGCTCAGTTTCCTCATCATTAAAGTGGAAAAGTAAGAAAATCTGTAACCAGATAATCCATTTGCATAGTACATATTTTTTGCCTGCAAGAGACAAACAAAAAAAGTAGGAACTCCCATTGTATACATCAATTATCCCATGAGGCAGCTTCAGATATTCATGTTGTCTGGTTTGAAATGTTGTTATTGTCACTGTGCACTTGTGGCTGGAGCACTCACACAAGTGACAGCAACAACATTCCAAACCACATAACATGCATATTTGAAGCTACAATAGGACCTCAAAGTTATGGACACAATGGGAATGCATGTTGTTCATAACTCTGAAAATCCTGTAAGTCTAAAATGCAACAGAAGTGAAAAAAAAACAAGCTTCATTGATTTTATTTATATTTTATTGTATACAGTGCTTAAAAATCAAATAAATGTACTACAGTGTGATTACAATCATGAGCACAAATCCTGTATGCACTACAACACTTTAAGACTCTGCTACTTCATGAGCATTGACAGGTTTAAATAATTTTTTTTTATTGTGCTCTGCTCCAACGTGCTGATACTAAAATGTTTTTTAGCTGCTAAGTTCTGCAGGTCTTGTAACATCATTAGGTTCATCAGGGTAGCCTCCTCTTGTTGCTCTAGTCACAGCATACAAATCAGAAAGCACTCCTCTGCCCATGTGTGTGGTACACTAGGAATCTCCTCCTCCCCTCCCTCTGTTTCACTGTCAGTCTAATGTCCCTTTATTGGAGTTTCTCTTGGAGGATCAATCAGTTCTTGATCACTTAATAACTGGTGTCTGTTTTTTATTTTGGTCTGCATTGAGCCACTCTTCTTCCTCATCAGTTGTCATTTCGAAATGCATTCTTTCAAACTGACTTGACTGCTGACATCTGGGTTCGCCGGTACCTCAGCTCCCAGCCTGATTTTGATCCATGCTCTCCTCAAAGGCTCCTGGCCAGTCTCTGACCATGATTTGGCACACATACAAACAGCGTCCTTTATGGTGAGCTGTTTTCAAAAGTTGACATAGCAGTCAAGTTAACTTGAACCAAGCAACAAACACTGTAACAGTTTTTTTTTTTTTTGTAACGGTGTTTCAGATTCTCTAACATGCCTTGGTTCATTGGCTGAATTAGGCTTGTCACATTTGGGGGCAGAAACAAGTATTGGACTATTCCATCTTCAGCCTTTGAGTTTTCAGCAGCAGGATGGGACAGGGTGTTATCTATAACCAGCACAGCATGAAACCATTTGGTAAAAATGTTTCTGTCCATCCAAGCACTACGATAACTATAGTAGTGCACAGATGGGGAAAACGTGTTTACAATAGCAAAGCAGCATGGCTTAGCACTTTTATGTATGAAAAGCAGAGGTAGACAGAAATCACTGCTCGCATTTGCTGTAGCCATCAAGGTGACCCTGTCTTTGCAGGATTTAAAATTATTTACTTTTTTTTTAGTGCCATCAGCAAGTGTTTTGTTAGGGAACAGATGCCAGTAATGCCCCATTTCATCAAAGTTAAACACCTGTTCCCTTACGAGTCCATGCTGCTCAATGAACAAGAGAAAGGTGCTTTTAAAGTTTTCTTCGGCTACTGAGTCTGCTGACATTGACTCACCTTGCAACCCTGACTGGTGTGTCTCATGCCTGTTTTTAAATCTGTGCAGCCACCCAGGGCTTGCTTTAAATTCATGCTGTTCCCAGACAGGTTACATTTGCTGGTGTAGGATTTTTGCCTTTTTAGTAACAATAACACCACTAATGGGTGTTCCTTTACACCCCTCTTGGATGAACCAGAGGGGCACAGCTAAATCGAATTCATCATCATCAGTCCTAAGGATTGGGTCATGTGATCCCAAAACATCAGTAAGATTGTCCAGCCCAGCAGCATGAGGGGAAAGAAGGGTGCAGAGTTAGCCATGGAGCCCAAGCAGCTATTCATGCATACACATGGGCAGCAGACTTTACAAACATACAAACATGCAAAATTGCCAGCAGAAAAAGGCCCACAGGTCTATCAAGTCTACCCAATTGTGCAGCTCTTGGTTTCATATCACTACAGCTGCCTCATCCCCTTCCAAACCACTCTCTTCCTCCTCTTTTCTGGTCCTTTCCCCCTTGGTGTTTTTGTCTGTACTAACCCTACCCTTGACTCTGTCCCAACCCCACTTAAAGCTATCCTCTGTCCTTTGAGTGATTAACTCTTCTGGCAGTGCATTCCAACCTGACACCACTCTCTCTGTGAAGTAGTGCCTCCTCATCTCCCTCCTAAACCTTCCCCCTTTCAACTTCAGACTGTGCCCCCTAGTGACCCTTCCCCCCTTTAAATGGAACAATCCTCCCTCCCTGACTTTGTTTATGCCTTGCAATTACTTAAAGGCTTCTATCATGTCCCCTCTTACCCTTCTGTCTTCTAGCGAGTACATGTTGAGCTCTTTCAACCTTTCTTCATATGGCTACTCCCCTAGTACCATGATCAATTGTGTAGCCCTACACTGCACCCTCTTCAGTAATCTCACATCATTTTTGAGGTATGGGCACCAGTACTATAAACAGTATTCCAAGTGTGGCCTCACCAGTGATCTATACAGTGGCAGGATGACTTCCCCCTTTTGAGAGGTGATCCCTCTGGCAATGCACCCCAGCATCCTATTTGCCCTTGCTGCAGTTTTCCTACAGGGTGCAGATTTATTTATTTATTTATTTTGTTTTTGTTTTTGTTGACCGGGTAAGTGCACTAGACAAATTCTGCCTATTTTCACAACCTGGGGAAGGGGGATACAGATGAATGCCAACTGACTTTGAACCAGATTAAGCTGTTGGTGGTATTTTAGATACCTTCATGTCCCCTGTGACTATCACCCCAGGTCCCTTTCCTCCTCTAGCACTCCCCAAAGCCAGTAGTTTTTCTTGGGATGTTTGGCTCCAAGGTGCATGACCTTGTACTTCTTAGTGTTAAACCGCCAACTGCCACTCCCTAGACCAGTGTTCGAGTTTAGCTAGATTCTGAGAGCCTGCCTCTTTTCCTCATTGTCCACTTTTGCACAAATCTTAGTGTCATCTGTGAACAGGCAGATCTTATTCTTGACCCCCCCCAATGTCTTCAATGAAGACATTGAACAAAACAGAGCCCGGCACTGAACCCTGTAGTATTCCACTCATTATTGGCCGTGGCTTGGATGTCACCCCCTTATAACTACCCTCTGTTGTCTGCCCTGCAGCGAGCTCTCAACCCACCCCACCAGTTTTGCCCCTGCTCCCATGTCCCTCAGCTTGCTCATTAACCTCCTGTGTGGCACAGAGTCGAAAGCCTTGCTGAAGTCCAGATACAGGACATCCATAGCATGGCCTTCATCAACCGCCCTAGTGACCCAGTCAAAGAAGTTGATCATGTTTGTTTGGCATGCTCTTCCCATGACAAACCCATGTTGTCTCTGCAAACCATTGCTATGAAGCAAGGTTATCAACCTCTCCTTCAGAATGGTTTCCATCAACTTTCCCACTATGGAAGTCAAGCTCTGTAGTTACCCAGTTGGTCCTTGGGTCCACTCTTGTGAAGGAGCATCACTTGAGCCATCCTCCAGTCCCTGGGTACATTCCATGTATCTAAGGAGCTGTTGAACAGGTCCGTTAGAGGGCATGCCAATAACTCTGCCAGTTTCTTCAGGACCCTTGGATGTACACTGTCCGGTCCTGGTGCCTTGTCCACCCACAAGCCTTTAAGGCCCTTAAGAACTCTGTCCTCTTGAATGATCTCATCTGTTATCTCTGCCCCTCCACCCTTGCCCCCTTTCCCCTGCGGTATTGAGCCATCCCTTTCTTTTGTGAACATCGAGCAGAAATACTCATTGAGTGCCTCTACCTGATCTTCCCCTTGTTCCTCCCATCCTCCCTCCCTCTCTCTCTCTTGATTCTAACTATGTTACCTCTACAACTCCTCTTCTCCCATATGTATTTAAATAATCCCTTTTCCCCCTCTCTGATCCCCTGAGCCTATGTCAGCTCCTTTGCTGCCACGGCTGCTCTGACTGACCTGGTCATCTTCCTGAAAAATCTGAATATTTCCTGTGGATATGAGGGTCAGAGCCTGCTCACAGAGTCCTGTTTAGTCCTTCAAATAGAACATTAGAGAAGGACACTGGACCAAACAAGAAAGAGAGGATTAGGCATGAAAATTAGGCAATAGAGCCGTGAAGAACAAAAAAATAAGGAGCCGTGGGGTAAAGTACTGTATCTTTACAAAACTGACTACTGACTTATGACTGTTCTATATGAGGAGTAGAAGCATTATTTGCACACAGTTTGCACAATTTTTTTATGCAGTTTTCTACACCCATTTGAACTAGATGGTATTTTATAGCTACAATGTCATTTAGAAGTAAAACTAATTAAAGGGGCATATGCCCAATTTTAAGAGTGCTGCTGAAATGTACCTCTTTAAGACACACAGTAATCTGTTGACATTGACTCACCTTGTAACCCCAACTGGAGTATCCCATGCCTGTTTTTAAATCTGTACAGCTATCCTGAGCTTGCTTTAAATTCATCCTGTTCTGGGTCAGGATACATTTGCTAGTCAGTAACGATAACACCACTTATGGGTGTTCCTTTATGCCAGTCTTTGGCAAACCAAAGATGCCTAACTTGATCTAATTCATCATCAGTGGCTTTCTGAACTATGCACCTTGTGTTTCTATGCCCCACTGTCTTTGGACTCCCTGGCAAATTGCTTTTTATTTCTTGCCCTTTTCTGATGTCACTGACTGTACTGTTGTCTATTACGTACTCCTGTGCCACACAAGAAAGACTTGTGCCCCTATAAATCTTCTTTAATATGTCAAGCTTGGTCTCGATGGAGAGCGTGACTCACTTTCATTTACAACTTTGTGCCATTTTAAATTGCTGTGGTAAACTTTCAAGGAGTAGTCTTTTAAACCATATGCAAGTGTATGATTGGCAAATACCCATCTTTTAGATGAAACTTAAAACCAAGGTCCCATCTGCCTGTTCTGGTGGTAGTTCAGGTGGATGTTAAAGATCCCACGGCACTTCTTGAAAAGAGCAGATGTATTTTTTATTGAATGGTACAATATCAAATATACAGAAACAAAAATTTTCTTTTTTTTATAAAGAAAAAAACTACATAAAGGTAAAGGACATCATGGAATACCAGAAGAGAAATGTCATAGGTACAAAAAAAAGAACTGCATAAACCTTAGTAGTCACTTTTATCTTATCTATCAACAAAAATCTGTACTTCTAAAAGTATTTCCTATTCCTAGAGATTTATGTGTCTAGCTCACAAGATTACTTAAATTTAATAAAAAAGGAGAGGCCTCTCCACCAAGATTTGAACATCTGTAAACCATAGTTTAAGCTGGCTGCCCTATAGCATTTAAAAAAATAAACTATATAAACATGTTTTGAAAGTTGTTAGTATAGGAAATATGGTTCCTATGTATATTAAACCCAGAATCAAAGATTGCATAATTATATGAATCCTTTTTCATTTTGATCGCTTCCACCCCTTCCAAAGATTTACTTTCCTTTTACAAGAATTTAAGGCATTGTCCCAACTGATTGCAGCTAAATTCTGGTAGTCAGAAAGAATCCTTAACATTTTAACTGGACCAAAGGCCACTGGGAAATATCCTATTACAGAAGGTAGAGCCATCAGGGTCCCCAGGGGGACTGCTTTATATTTCTCCCCATTAAACCAGGCTGATGAGACTTCTGAGAAAAGCTATAATTCTGTACAGGCTGCTTTTATACTTCTGATACCGTTAACGAATAAGTAGGTATTGCCTGCATAGGCCAGAACTTTTACCTCATCTCTCTGGGTATTTCCCGAGAGTCCTAGTATAGATGGATCTGCAATAATATTTTCCCAAAGAGGATTAAGATAAAAGATGTAAAGCATGGGGCTTAGGGGGCAGCTCTGCCTAACTCCTACAGAAATATTACCTTTGGAGCCAATAACCCCCTGAATAAATGGACTGCAATATGCTTGTTTGTATGACATCTGAATTTTGGAAATAAAGGTATGATGGATACCATATGCTTGAAGTACTTTAAACAAGAAGTTATGGTTTACCATGTCAAAAGCTTTGCTTTAATCCAGGGATATGATCTACCCATTAGTATTGTTTTTCTGGTAGAATTCCCATAATTCCCACAAGATTATTACAGGATGATGTATTATCCTGTCCAGTAATCCACAAAATTGTGTTGGGTGAATAATATATGCTGCAATTGTACATAACTGAAGGTGAAGGATTTGAGATAATAATTTGAAATCAGCATTAAGTAGACTGGTGGGTTTCCAATTATGCAGATGGATTTTGTCTCCAGACTTATATAAATAAGTCACCAAGTTCAGAGAGAAGGATTTTGGAATAGAATTATGGACAAAATAAATACTTTTTCCAAAAACAGGACTATCTCAGTAAGGAATGATTTATAAAATTCAAAGGGTAAACCATCTATACCCGGAACTACCCCTAGTCTACTGGATTGAATTACTTCAGTGATTTCCTGGGTGTAACCTAATTTGTAAGGAAGACAGTGTCTTCTGGAGATAGGATATGTTTAGGTATTTTGGAAAGGAGTTGTGATTGCTTTTGTTCCTCACTGGACTCTCTTGGTACTGTGGCATCCAGGGGTTCTGAGACCACTCCCATAATCTGCTCAATAGATGAAACTATTGAGCCATCATTCTGTTGTAACATGGATAAAGATGATACCTGATGTCATGCTTTGCATGCTACACATGGGTCAAAGAATGGGGACTTTTGAATTCTAAAAGAGAGTTCTGCTTTGATGAACATGGCCCTGTCATATTGAACTTTCTGTATGTCAGCTTTTACTGTATTGACCTGAGAAGCTAGATTATTCCCAGTAACTGGAGTTAGTGATAATAGGTGTTGTAGTTGATAAAGATAAGCATTTAAAATACTGCTGTCTAGACTGCTCAATGGTGCCTTTCCCAGTTATCAACTTTTAAATAAATACTTTCAAACAAAAAAAGTAAGATGGAGAAATATATTCAATCAGAAATTGCAGAAACAGCACAACATCCCAAACATCATTTAACCCAATGAAGCAGTGTCTCTCCAGGGACACATATCAGAAGAATTACCAGTTATGAGTGGAGACCCACAGGAATAAGTCCTTGGACCTATCCTATTCAAGATCTATACAACGGAAAATGGAGGTTGGCTTAGAAAGTTGGTGTACCCGTTACATAGAAGATACCAAAATCAATAATATTGCTTTGACTGCAAATTGCATAATTATCCAGCTATGATCTAAACAGACTAATGACTGGGTCCAAACATGGGTATGTGATTCACTACATCCAAATGCTAATCTGTACATATAGGCAATAACAACCCTAAACCGAATTCTACCTTGGTAACGAAAAGATAACAAGCAAGGAGTCTGACAGAGATCTTGCAATAGCAATAGATAATGAATTCAGCATGCAGCCCCATTATGTAATAATCACAAGAAAAGCAAATTTCTTGATACAAAACACTAAAAGAGCAATCAAATCTAGAAACGCCAAACTCAGGCGGGGAGGTACGATATGTCACATTTATGTCAGACCATATCTGGATTATGGATCTCAGTTCTGGTTGCCATTCAAAAAAGGTGATATAGGAAAAGTAAAAAGAGTTCAACATAGGTTTACAAAAACAATTTGTGGGCTACAGGACATGTCATTTGAAGACAGATTGAAAAAAACGTAGCCTACAAAGCCTTGAGGACAGAAGAAAAGGGGGAGGGGCATAATACTAATCTGTAGAGTTATAGATAGGGATGTAAGTTTGTCATGGCAGTCATACACATCATTGATTCCATGACATTTGATCTGTATTCAGGACTTCCATGACTTTCACTAGTGTCATCAGAATGTAGCAATGATGACAGTGCCACAACATTTACTACTGTTTACTAATGATTTCATGAACAAACAATGAGTCATTAAAACCTCATCCATGATAAACTTACATCCCTAGTTATAGAGGATGAAACATTACTTAATTTAATGGGAATATACTGTATCTAAACAAGTCATCTCACACCCTAAGGGGACATATTAAGCAATTAAAAAGTTCCCGTTTGAAGGCAGAGAAAAAAAATATTCCTACACTCGAAGAATTGTAGGACTCTGGAATAACTTAGTAAAAAATACAAATAAAGAAACCTTTAAGAAAAATCTAGGCAAATTGATTGGATTAATTACAAGCTGCTGCCACTGTGAAGTGGGGGTAGTATAAATAGGTCACTAGACTTAACACTACCTCAAAAGACAGTTGTATAAGGGCCAGTACAATGGTGCTGAGGGTTAATAATAATAAATAATAAAATGTATTTATATGGCGCCTTTCCAATGCCAAGATGCCTCACAGTAAAAACAAAATACATCTTCAAATAATTAACACGTACATAAATAACAGATACCTCTGTAATCATTAATCAACTCAGTTAGCTTAAAAAACTTTACTATACAGGTAAATCTTTAAACCCTGTTTAAATTCCTCCACAGCTGCACACTCTCGTAACTGGCGAGGTAGAGAATTTCAGAGGGTGGAGGCCATGTAAGCAAACATTCTAAAACCAGATGACTTCAGATTCACCCTTGGAATCTCTAACAACCCCTCGTCGGCCGAACGGAGCGACCGACCGGGGCAGTAAGAAACCAGATGCTCTTTCAGATAGTCTGGGGATTGTCCATGAAGGGCTTTAAAAGTCAGTAAACTGACTTAAAGGTGATCCGCCACTGAACCAGCAGCCAGTGCAGTCCACTCAGCATTGGGTAATATGACAAGATCAAGGGGGATCTGGTCAAAAGCTGTGCTGCTGCGTTCTGCACCAGCTGCAAGTGATGGATTTCAACCTCAGAAAGTCCTAGATAAAGGGAGTTGCAGTAATCCAAGCACGAGGACACAAAGGCATGTACCAGAGTTGGAAGGTCATTGGACGAGACCAGATGCCTAATCCTGGTGATATTCCTAAGGTGATAAAAGGAATTCTTGATGACAACCAACACCTGCGCATGCAGGGTCAGTCCATCATCAACAGCTACCCTCAGGTTATGCACCCGATCAGAGGTCGGGATTGAGACACCCCCCCGAAAAATTTCAGAGGGTGCACCAACACCTGAACCCCCTACCCGACAACTTGGGTCCACAACCAGTACCTCAGTCTTATCTGAGCTCAACTTCAGCCAGCTGGAATCCATCCACTCCTTGATTTCTTGCAGACAGTTGTTAAAGACCGAGAGGGCTCCATCCTGGTCAGGTGCAAAAGAAAGGTAGAGCTGGGTATCATCTGCATAACAGTGAAACCTCAGCCCATAGCTTCTTACAATGTCTCCGAGGGGCAACATATACACTGCAAACAACATGGGTGACAGTACTGAACCCTGAGGCACCCCACAAGACAAAGCAGTTGGGCCTGAGTAAAATGCCCCAGACACAAATCTTTGTATTCTACCGGTGAAGAAAGATGTAAACCAACTAAGGACTGTCCCTGACATTCCACAGATATGCCTCAGGTGTCCTATCAACACTGCGCGGTCCACGGTGTCAAAAGCTGAGGACAGATCCAGGAGAACCAAGATGGAACGGTTCTTCCGATCTCTCGCCATCAGGAGATCATTGAGCACCCGAACCAGCACCATCTCAGTACTATGTCTTTTACGAAAACCAGACTGGAGTGGTTCATAGATGTCATGGATGGTCAAATGGTTCTCCAGTTGAGCTGCCACTACTTTCTCAATCACCTTCCCTACAAAGGGGAGGTTAGAGATAGGTCTGTAGTTTGCGTAACAGTCTGGGTCCAAGGTAGCTTTCTTCAAGACTGGTGTCACCACTGCCTCTTTCAGAGAACAAGGAAACACTCCGGATTCCAAGGAGCACCAGACTATTCATGCAAGGATTGGGTCAATGATGTCAGTGCAACCCAGAATTAGGGAGGTCGGTCCAGGATCCAAACTACAGCACGTAGGATGCACACACTGGATGATCCTCATGACATCCATGAACGCTGGCTGAAGGTACTCCAAGAAAACTGAGGTACGGTGACCCCGTGCTGATCACAAAAAACCCCTATAGAGTGTGCTGGACGAAGATCCACCCTGATGACAGCCACCTTATTTGCAAAGAATTGAGCAAGCTCATTGCATTATAATTGCAAAAAAGCTTTCCGAGCATGCAGACAGAATGGGTTGCAGAGTCTGTCCAGTTTGGAATAGCAGAGCTGGTCGATTCTGAGCAGCCGCAATCTCCCCGGACATGAATTCTGCCTTCTTACAGGTGACTGCAGATTGATAGACTAAATAGTGGTCCATCAATCTAAGGCGGTTGGCATCAAGGGCGGACCTTCGCCAGCAACGCTCTAATCTTCGCCCTAGTCTCTGCATCTCCCTCAATGTCCCATCAAACCAAGGGGACCTGGGGTGAAGAGAGAGAGGGTGAACATGGACAGGAGCAATTGAATCCAGAGCCACTGAGATGGCTAAATTATAAGCCGACACGAGGGTCTCTGGGTCATTGCTGGTCACAGGGAGGGATGAGAGGTCAAGTATCACTTCCAGGTCATGGGAACTTGTGTCTCATAAAGGGCGGTGCCTAACTGTCTCCACAGAGGTAGGCCTATGAGGGGAGGTGCTAAACCTGAACCTCATGGTGTAATGATTGGACCACCCCAATGGTTCCACCCCCCAAGTCTGATGTTTCGATCCCTAGGAGAAAGATTAAGTCGAGAGAATGTCCATGTTTATGAGTAGCAGTGAAAACCACCTGTGTAAGGCCAAGAGATGTCACTAACTGGAGGAAGTGCTGACCAAAATGCGAGAGTTCTTCATCAACCCAAGCATTAAAATCACCCAGAACCATCAATCTGGGCGATTCAAATGCCATGTCAACAACGAAGTCCACCACTTACTTAAGGAATCGCTTCTCATCGCCAGGTGGACGGTAGATGAGGATGATTCGATAGTCTACACCTGCTACTACTGAACACTCAAAAGACTCAACCTCATCAACTAGTACCCTCGTGAGGCTCAGTTCGGTCTTGAAACAGATCACAACCCTCCCCTGCGGTCCAATCCTGGGTGGTGTATAACTGAGTACCCGACTGGAGTCATAGCCTCCAAAAAGGGGCCAGAATTTTCATCCAGCCAGGTCTTAATAATGCATGCCAGGTCCACCATTTCAGCAAGATCCATAATAATTGTGGTTTTGTCTTTAATGGACCTGGCATTGCAAAACACCACCTGAATTGGATGAACTGCCCGGGCCATCTGCCTACCACAATCCGTAGTGCCCTTGGGTATGGGCACCAGACATGGTAAACCATAATCAGGATTCCATTTCACCCCTGGGCATCTTCTGGGCCTTACCACCCCAATTCGGTGACCCCCCTCTTTCATCCTCCACTGTTCATGACCCCCTGCCCTCCTCCTCCTTCTACGTGTAACCCCCACCCAGGTATGCCATTTCCATCTTGACAGCAATACCAGGTGGGCTGGGTTCAGGGAGGAATATGTCACTTGGCACATTGGCTAGGTTTGGCTAATCTGCAACAATGGCACCCAAGTTACTCCGGACACAGGAAGCAATAACTGTAATGTCCAATTCCAGAAGTGGGATTCTAAAGTGTGGCTTTTATTCACATCCAAACAGAATAAACAAAGCATAGATGGACCCCCCACGGGGCTACACTCCTGGTAATGCAGATTTATGGAGATCAAAACACATCCTCATTCACTTTAGCCCTCAGGCTCTGAAACACACTGGGCACACAGCCCGAACTTGTACGCTGCTCTGGGTTTTCCCTGGCTTAGCTCCCTTGCCAGACACTTGGGCACTTTCTATATAGCATGGAAACATTTACTGGTGGCTCCCTAAACCACCTATGGGCATTTCTGCTCCATCAGGGAATCTTCCTCATCAATCCCACATCTGGGTACTTTTCTCAGGCACTGGCCAAGTACCTGAGAGAAAGCAACAGGTGTCCCAAAGTAAACCCGTAGAGGTGAATTTGGTTACTACTGATGGGGGGCTCCCACCTATTGCTCCCATAATTCATACCTGATCATTTTTCTGGACTGTAACACCTCATCCTTTAAAACACTTTGCTGTGTAGATTCTTTTTAAATAGAAACATAGAATTTGACGGCAGATAAAGACCGCTTGGCCCACCTAGTCTGCCCATTTTCCTACCTAACAGATAAGCTGCAGATCCTAGTTAACCAACAGCTTAATTCCTCCTACCCCCCCACTAGGACTGCCACTAGGAAATGTATTCACATTCAATCTACTGTCTTTACATCCCATTTGTGCTGAACTTGAACATACTTAAATAAGTGGCTGTGTCCACCTGGTTTCATCAGGGGGAGGTCATGTCAGACCAACCTCATTGAATTTTTTGACTCGGTGACTAGGGAGGTGGATCGGGGAGGGTAGTGGACATGGCCTATCTGGACTTCAGCAAGGCCTTTGACACTGTGCCACATAGAAGACTATTACACAAACTGGGGAATATGGGTGTGGGCAGGACAGTAGTGTGGTGGGTAGGTAACTGGCTGGGTGGCAGGACACAGAGGGTGGTGGTAAATGGCTGTCACTCCACAGAGGGAAGAGTGACCAGTGGGGTACCACAGGGATCAGTGCTGGGACCGGTCCTTTCAACATCTTCATCAGTGACATGGCGCAGGACCTAGAAGGCAGAATTTCACTGTTCGCTGATGACACAAAGCTCTGTAACAGAGTAGATACACCAGAGGGTGTAGACAGAATGAGAAGCGACCTGCAGAAACTTGAAGAATGGTCAGGGTTTGGCAGTTGAAATTCAATGCAAAAGTGCAAGATAATGCATATGGGGCACAAAACCCTGGCACAATATATCAGTCAGGGGTGAGGATATAGCATGCACAAGCAGGAAAGGGATCTTGGGGTTATCATCTCTGATGACCTCAAGGTAGGGAAACAGTGTGACAAGGCAGCAGGTAAAGCAAATAGGATGCTGGGATGTATAGGCAGGGGCATTACCAGCAGGAAAAGGGAGGTCATAATTCCGCTATACAAGACACTAGTGAGGCCCCACCTGGAGTACAGTGTACAGTTCTGGAGACCATACCTATGTAAGGACATAGACAGGGTAGAGAAGGTTCAGAGGAGGGCAACAAAGATGGTGCATGGATTGCATCACAAGTCCTATGAAGACAGGTTGAAGGAACTGAACATGTACTCCCTGGAGGAAGGAGGAGGAGGAGAGAGGATATGATAGAGACATACAAGTATCTTACAGGGAGGAACAGGGTGCAGGAAAACACTATTTTTAAGCAAAAAGATGTTCCAGGACTAGAGGGCATGGGATGAAGTTGGAGGGAGGACGATTCAGAGGAAACATGAGAAAGAATTTCTTCACAGAACGGGTGGTGGACAAGTGGAACACCCTGCCAGAGGAAGTGGTGGGGGCTGAAACAATCACAGGATTTAAGAATGCATGGGATAGACGTAAAGGAATTCTGGAGGTCAGGGGTAAGGTGCAACAGACTTCTAGGAAAACAAACTGAACTTACAAGCTCAAATGGGCAGACTGGGTGGGCCATAGGCCCTTATCTGCCGACACTGTCTATGTATCTATGTATCTATGTCCATTACTCTAGACCCCCCACAGAGTTAAGCAGTGCAATCCCCACATCTTCCAAACTGTACTTGGCTGTCTTTTCCTGACCCCACAGTAACAGTCACATTAGTTCATTTTGTTTCAGGTGAAAACACATGGCCCTTTAGCAGAGCAAACTCACCCCTTGGTTGCAGGTGTCCCACAGGCGTTTTCTCCTCAAAGGAAATCTTGTCCAGAACTTCTGGTGCCTCAGCACGGACTTAAATCAGGCAGCTTCTTTTTTCCCTAGCCGGACCAGGGGGATTGCCCCTGGAAGCAGGCTGATTCTTCCCCCTCATTCCCACAGGGATGGGGCCCTGAACCACTGAAAGCGGTCTCTACCACTTCAATGTGTTCTTCTTATGTTCCTCTTCAGGTGAGAACACACACCTATACCAAACAATAGCTCTTTGACAGAACTTAGTGCTCTGAGGGCCTGCCTACAGCAGAGCACCTCTACTACAGACTGCCACAGACTCTACTCACTGACTTCAAATTCTTCAACGTTTCTCTAACCTCCAACTGCAACATTCCAGTGTGGTCATGCAGCTGCAACAGTGCTAAATTATGTCATCCTCAGTCTCAGCTGAGACTGAGAACAGAGGAGACAGTGTGAAATCCATTTAACTGGAGTTTTACAAGCTGCCTTCCCTGCCTACCACTAGGTCTTACTGGGATTCTAGTAACCCTGGGTAACAGGGGGGTTACACTCACCCTGGGCCAGGAAAATGACTGTCCTCAGTCATTAGTTACCCGACCTAGGCCATCCTACCCTATGTGCTACCTATGGAGAGGGATGTGCTAGGCACAGGCAGGCAACACTAAGGGCCCAGAGGCTATTGGCTGATGAGTCAGCCTCTACTCTACCCACTGACTATGGGTACCAAGTGGCTCAGGAAGAACTGTCCAGAGTATAGCCCTATTAGATCAGTACTGCGGCCCCTATGGCTGTTCAGGACCACAGCCTGTCTAGCCCCCTAGCCCTCTAGGGAAAATCTGTCTGCCTCTAACTTAAAATTCCAAAACAAAACAAACAGGAGACCTCCCCAACCCTGGACACCATGCAACTACACACTAGGAGCTAATACCATACACCGTGCATTACTCCCACACTCCCCTACAACCATACCTGTGGAAGGAAAAGTTACACACAGTAACAACAACACTTTAAACACTACACTCTAAAGTACTACTGAGGAACTCCGATGAGTCCCTCCTCCTCTTCTTGTCTTCTCTTCTATCTTCTTCAGGAACACCTGCAAGAAAAAGAAAGACAACACACTCTCCTAATCTGCATACACAGTCTATCTAAACCCCTACCATCAAAATACTGGAGAATCCCAAAAAGATTTTTTTTTCAGAAAAGTAGAAAAAACAGTATAAACATTAGAAAACAATAGAAAACAATGACATTATGTACAATACACAATATTTGGGGGATGGAGTGCCCTAAAAGTCCCATCTAGTGACCACAGTGCCTGAAGGCAAGTCCATTAAAGAGTCTCTCCTGGGCTGGAGCCCGGTGAAGCACAGTTCTAGCAGGCTAAAGTCCCAAAGGGGAGAGTCTTTGAGGACAGTTCAAACATCTGGAGTCTTCTAGTGTAGGGTGTGTACTGCAATATCATAAGAATAGAAAAGTCTGGACTTATCAGTCCCTTGTAGAACAATATGATACCACACCTGGTCCTCAGCCGAAGACTCTCCCTGGCAGCATTCTTCCAATACAGCTGGGCAGACATCTTCCGGGAAATGTTAAGAGGGCACATCTGGAAACTGCTGGGCTGATGTCATCTCTGGAGATGGAACCTTGGAACAGGAACAAAAAGGAAAACAGCTGGTCTGAAGTCATCTGATACCCAGGTGATGAATCAGGATACAGCTGGGCTGGTGTCCTCTCTGGATCTGAAGTCATCTGGTGGGCCAGACGATGGATTCTGGAAAGCCAGTACACTGCAGAACTGATGAATGTGGGGCACCTGAGTCTTGGACATCCAGACTGGCAAAACAACATAGGTACGGCAACGGCTGGAGTGGCAGAACTGGCTACCACTGCTCTGCTTTCCATTTGGTAGGCATGGGCACATTTGCAGGAAGGTCTTTGCATTGTGGCCAACAGCACAACGGGTCAGGTGCTGGAATTATTACCCTATCTGGGCACTCATAATTCACACTGTGAAAGGTTTCACATCCCTCTCCATCCACCCACTATTCGAACAGTGTCAATAAACAGTGTCCTGCCTCTTTTCCACTGGCTGTATTTTTCTTGAAAGATTCTGTTCTTGACATGCTTGTTTACACCAGGATGCACATATTTCATTGCTTCTTCCCAAATCCAGGATTTCCTGCTTTTTTTCAATCTCCTCTTAGACTCTCTGAGGAAAGGTAGGAAAGGACATCTCATAGATTTCATTCGCTTTTCTATGAACCAGTCTTTCCTCTTTACTAGCTTTGGTCAACCTGAGACCTCTGGCCTGGCTTGGGGATGGCCAGTCCTGGTTCTGCCAGCTATGCATTCTTAACGTCACAAAAAATGGATCACTGGCTTCTTCTTGCACAGCCAGGGCAGTGGAATCACCACTCTCTTCCATGCGTTCCTCTGAGGCAAGAGCTTGAGGCTGTGTACCAGTTCCTTTTTCACAAGGCCACATAGGTTCCCCCTCTTCTTCTTCCTTACTGAGAATCTGTGCCCAGGAGTGAGCAGTTGTCCTTACTCCTGAGACTGTCCATTCTTCGCTGGGCGTGGAGGTCAAAACCTCCAATTCAAAGGCCTCTCTCATCTCGTCTTCACCTATGAGACTTGGGTTAGGCCCCTCTCTCCAAGGGTCTACTGATGCTCTTCCTGAAATGTCTCTCTGCGACTCAGACTCTGAAACACCAGCACATTGTTCTGTCTGTAAATCTGCACCCTCTAGCTTTGTGCCTCACTCTGAGGGGCCTTCTCCAACAGGCTCCGCCTGGTGCTGTGTGCTGCCAACTGCAGATTTGTGAACTTTTGTCCATGTGGGAGCCAAACGAATCTTGGGTGCTTTAAACAAACCATATTTCTCTAGGCACCCAGAACAGTGAGGTACCATGAAGACGTCTCTTCCAGCATTTAGGCACATCACACATACTCGCACTGGATATCCAGGAATCGCCACATGAGAAGGCAGTCATCCCCCATAGTAACACCTCTCAATGTCCCTTAACTTGTTAACTTCTACTGCTATCACAGCCCAGGCATGATCCGGGTAGCGGGCTGGTCCTGAAGCCATGACTGCAGAGAAAAACAAACAACGCTCACTGTTATTTCAAGTCCCACATCACTGAAAACTTTCTTTCTCTTTCAAAATGGCTCCTCTGCTGCTGTGTTTACATTACTACCCCACCCTGTAATGGCGGCGGCAGCACTCCTATGCATCAGCATTCTGTAATTGGGTCAAGCCACTGCGCATCCAATTTACACACTCTACTGATAACTTTGCTCAAACTGCACAAACTTGCACTGTTCTTTATCCTAGCACATTTATATGATTTACCATGGACTTTTTACTCGCTGAAGACATTGCTCTAGCTTACAGTCCCTTAACGCCTCAGTATTTCATAGCACAGGATTGAATGTATTTCTTGCTGCATATCTGATACCACTCACAGTCTCTCACATGGCTTTGAAAATTATACTGACACTGCACCTATAATTATGCTCACAGTCGATTGCTTAGAATTCTTGCTTTTGCTGGTAAAACTTAACACATTCCTTCTTTGTAAAGTGATTACACTGCTGCACACAGATTCAGCTGGCTTTTGGCAAAATCACTTGGTTTGAGCAATTATTTCTGTTGATACTCACTGTTATCAGTAGCTGTTTGCTGCAATGGAAAAATGGCCTGCAGCCAGTCTTGGAGGCCTCTGGAAAGAAGTGGGTTGGCAGTCCTGCCGATTGTCCCTCTGAACACCACACTCACAGTCCAGTTGATCGAGATGTGGGTTGAGCCCGAATTTAAACAGAAAAGTCAGTTTATTACACTTTTACAGTGCTTTCAGTCACCGCGACACTCCTCTTGACAAGCCAGTTGCACACTCCACTCCCTCTCCTCTCGAATGCTGTGCAGTCACTCTAGAGCTGGCTTGGGAGTGGGACTGATTGCAGTCTCACTAATCACTTGACGCCATGCAAATGAGCCTCTTTCCTCTCGTGCTCTTCTCCTCATGGCGATCGTCAAGCAGGCAAAATTTAAACTGCAAAACCACCCTTTTTTTTTCTTCAACGACTCCTTGGTGGGAGCACATTTCAACAATTTTTCATGGCCATTAAGCACAACAAGTCTCTCAGTCCACACAGAAAGCATTTCCAACATCTAGGGCACAATTTTCCTTTTGCTACCCACAGTTTTCCACACTTTTCATTGTCACAAACACTTTTAAAAGCTGGCAAATGCTGTAATTTGATGCAGGACAAGGGCATACACTCTCAGGCTTTACTGCTCCTTGGTAAACAGTTGGCATTTTAATAGCAGCACATGGATAACAGCACACAGCGGCACATTAGTTATATGTTGCTTCAGTTGTTTTGAGCCACCCACTATCAGATAACCAAAATGCTAGCCTTTGTCTGAGCGACCTTTCTTACATCCCTCCTTAAATTCCAAACCCAAATCCTCAGCGGTGCCTCCATTTTTGTAACCCCCACCCAGGTATGCCGTTTCCATCTTGACAGCAATACCAGGTGGGCTGGATTCGGGAAGGCATATGTCACTCGGCACATTGGCTAGGTTTGGCTACTCTGTAACAGGGGCACCCAAGTTACTCTGGACACAGGAAGCAATAACCGTAATGTCCAATTCCAGAAGTGGGATTCTAAAGTGTGCTTTTATTCACGTCCAAACAGAATAAACAAAGTATAGATGGACCCCCACGAGGCTACACTCCTGGTAATGCAGATTTATGGAGATCAAAACACATCCTCATTCACTTTAGCCCTCAGGCTCTGAAACACACTGGGCATACAACCTGAACTTGTACGCTGCTCTGGGTTTTCCCTGGCTTGGCTCCCTTGCCAGCCACTTGTACACTTTCCATATAGCATGGAAACATTTACTGGTGGCTCCCTAAACCACCTATGAGCACTTCTGCTCCATCAGGGAATCTTCCTCATCAATCCCACATCTGGGTACTTTTCTCAGGTACTGGCCAAGTACCTGAGAGAAAGCAACAGGTGTCCCAAAGTAAACCCGTAGAGGTGAATTTGGTTACTACTGATGGGGGGGCGGGGGGCTCCCACCTCTCGCTCCCATAATTCATACCTGGCCATTTCTCTGGACTGTAACACCTCATCCTTTAAAACACTTTACTGTGTAGATTCTTTTTAAATGTACTCACATTCAATCTACTGTCTTTACATCCCATTTGTGCTGAACTTGAACATACTTAAATAAGTGGCTGTGTCCATTACTCTAGACCCCCCACAGAGTTAAGCAGTCCAATCCCCACATCTTCCAAACTGTACTTGGCTGTCTTTTCCTGACCCCACAGTAACAGTCACTTTAGTTTCATTTTGTTTCAGGTGAAAACACATGGCCCTTTAGCAGAGCAACTCACCTCTTGGTTGCAGGTGTCCCACAGGCATTTTCTCCTCAAAGTAAATCTCGTCCAGAACTTCTGGTGCCTCAGCACAAACTTAAATCAGGCAGCTTCTTTTTTCCCTAGCCGGACCAAGGGGGTTGCCCCTGGAAGCAGGTTGATTCTTCCTCCCATCCCCACAGGGATGGGGCCCTGAACCAGTGAAAGCAGTCTCTACCACTTCAATGTGTTCTTCTTGTGTTCCTCTTCAGGTGAGAACACACACCTATACCAAAAAATAGCTCTTTGACAGACCTTAGAGCTCTGAGGGCCTGCCTACTACAGAGCACCTCTACTACAGACTGCCACAGACTCTACTCACTGACTTCAAAATCCCCAACGTTCTACTCTATGCTCCAACTGTAACATTCCAGTGTGGCTTATGCAGCTGCGACAGTTCTGAAATGATGTCATCCCTCAATCTCAGCTGAGACTGAGAACAGAGTGAGACAGTGTGAAATCCTTGTAAGTGGAGTTTCACAAGCTGCCTTCCATGCCTACCACTAGGTCTCACTGGGATTCTAGTAACCCCAGGTAACAGGGGGGGTTACATACGCATAGTTGAGGCACTGGATGCCACACCTCGTGCCACGCCGGTGACCCGGATTCGAGAACGAGCCTGGGATGCCAGGAATTGGCAGGGGGAGAGAGGACTGAGCATCCGGAGGACTGCTCTCCTTTCTTGGGGGGAGGGGGATTAGTCATCCACTTGCTGACTGCCCTCTGGTGGTGGCTAGAGGGCAGTACAGGTCAGGAGACTTGAAGTCGATATCCTTGCATCAGCAGCGAGGGGGGCTGAGTGAAAACAGGAAAAGTGAGCCTGGCAGGCTCAGTGATGGTCCATTGCTCCAGGGAGTGGTCCCTCAAATTCTGGAATAGGTCTCCAGGAGGGGAGAGAAGCTGGCAACCTCCTCCTGGCCCTGCCGTGGAAGAACTACCAGGGGTCCACCTAGCATGGGAGTGGCAGGACCAGAGAGAGAGTCCCTCCAATCAGAGGGCTGTAGCTGCCTGCCAGGACTAAAGAGGAAAAGTACAAATAAAAAACAAAGACAATTTAATAGTATAGATTGTAAATTAGCCTACATTGCAATGGACGTTTTAGTCTATTCCCCCCCCCCCACCTGGGAATGGGGGCAATGTGATCCAGGCCAACAAAATGAAAGGATTTGAGGTCCAAATTGGGGACCCTGCTCCTGCACCTACAGGAGTGCCACATTTGTGACTGGTAAGCAAGCAGACATGCTCTTGGATTCTCTTCTTCATTGGACGGATGGTCCATCCAATGTAAAGAAAAGGGCAGGCACACCGTACACCACAAATGGTGATTTACAGGTAATAAATTTGTGAATTTCATTAGTGGTACTATTTGTGGGACATTCAGATTTAGTACTGTGGTTTAAGTTCTGACCTACATTAAGTGAGCCATAATGATGGAACAGGGCATGGGATCGCAGTGATGGTACATTTAGTATGGGAAGTGAAGTAACTATGGAAAACCTGATCCTTTACACTTTTTCCCTTTGGGCAAACATCAGGGACTGAGCAGGGATGACCATGAATGTCCATAGACAACCTTGTTTGTCTGTGAAAACCTGGACAACCTGAGAGTGGGACATGGCCTTGGTATGCCACATCTAAACTTGCAAGATTATGCAGGCTTGCACAGAACTGAATGGCATGCTTTCATATATTTCAGAATACATTATATCATAAACAATTTTAAATTGGAATTCACTGAAAGAATAAAAACAATATGGTGCAGAAAACAGGCATTTGAGATTGCACCGTGCACATCTGTGCAATAACAGGTATGAAGCTGTCCATCTCTTCATTTATATACAGACCCACAAGAGGATAAATAATATTTTGGTAGACCACCTCTGGCAAATTCAGGGATGCCTATAAAATAGTAATATGTGGAGAACTTGTAGAGGGTTTGCCCTCACCAGCTGACATACACTCTGTGGAGAAGGAGATGGGGGCAGGGATAGAAAACAGTGAAATAAGAAAGCAAGGAAAAGATTGTTACAACACATCAGTGAAAATAAATGTCATCAGATTATTAGTGTTCCAACCTCATTAAAATAATATCCAAAGACCTTGAGAGATGGCGATTACTTCCTATTTCATTATGGGGTAGGCTAAATATAATTAAAATGAATCTCTTACCTAGAATATTATACCCATTGGGAGTGCTGGGTGTGTACCTCCCTAAAATATGGTTTTCTAAGCTGAGAGGTATGCTGAGTTCCTTTTTGTGGAACAAAAAGAAGGTTCGTAGGTCTTACCTCAAATTAACAGCGTCAAAAGTGAGGGGAGGACTGGCAGCCCCTTCTTTCTTTTTATATTATATTGCACAACATTTAAGTAAGTTATATTATTGGCAGAAAGAGGTGGACCACACAACATGCTCCCCTTTGTGGCTACCTATTGAAGAACATTTGGCATCTCGGGAAAGATGCTCGCTGTGTGCTTTGCTTTATGCCTCTCCGTCACATATTCCCAAAAACCTTAGAAATAACCCTATGGGCTGGTCAATGAAAGCCTCTCATCAGGCCCAAGTATATTTGGCAGTTAAGTGGAGCCAATCCTCTGACCAACCAATTGTTAATAATCCGCATTTCAAAATCGGTAGTGTACCGATACCCGATGCCTTTTGGTCTTGGTTGAGACAATGTAAAGTCTCGGAGATATGAAGGGATGGAAAGATGGTCACTCCGGCTCAATTATATGACTCTGCTAGTACTGTGTGTAAAGAATCCTTTAAATATTTACAAGTTAGCAAGGCCCTATCCATGTTTCATAGGATCTCTCCATTAATAGACATAGGGGAAAAGGATCCTATTACGCTTCGTAGTTGCTTCTCAGCGCATAATCTCAAATCTATACAAAACTTTGCAAGATTGGGATAATAGACTACCTTGGGCGTCTGCTTTTATTGGGTAAGAGAATTAGGTCTCCCTGAGGATGTTAATGTGTGGAAAAAACTTTGGATATCATTGTATAAGCTTATTAAGCAAGATAGGCTCAGATTAGTGCATTACAATATTATGCATAATATGTATTTGACACCATCCAAACTTTGTAGATTTGGATCCTTGCAAGCACCAATGTGTAACAGATGCAAGATGGATGTAGGGTCCCTTTATCACATGTTATGGTTGTGTCCACACATTAAGACATTTTGGCAGGCTATCAACAACTCTTTAGACCCTATTCTCGGTTTGAGGGAGCTGTTTACTCTGGAAGTGTGCCTAATAAATTATTTCCGATAGATGCTCCAAACAGTAGGAAAGCTGATGGCTTTGGTGGCAGCACTGCCAAACTAACAATAATGAGGCATTGGATGGATGAGAATGCACCCCTAATAGTGGAATGGTATAGGGAGTGTGTTTTGGCTCTACAATTGGAAAGACATATAGCACTTGTGCGAAACAGAGGCAAAACTTCTACCTCACGGTGGGGAAGCTTAGAGACTATTCTGACAATATGGAAATCATAATGTAAATAGGACTGCAGTATATAATTTCAGTTATAATGATGGTAAGAATGCGTAGTCTGTGGTGTGGGGGGGTAGGGTGTGGGATCTTTTCTCTTCCTTTATGTCTTTCTTTTTTAATGTAAAAGATGAGCCTAATATCCTCAAATGTATATACTTACTTGATATTGTATATTTGGTGCTGGAAAATCAATAAAGAGCTTAAATAATAAAAAAAAATTATTAGTGCTCCATCACAAGTCAGTTATGGTGCTCCTGACCCCTCACAAATGCAGATTAAAGGCATAGACTGAGTCAGGCTAGAGCTTATCCGATATAGATACTGTATATAATTCTAATAATAGTATATTATTTTGTTTCAGAACCTGCTTGTGTTTTGCAGTTACGCTGCCTCCATGGATGAAAAAATTTCCCTGACCCACAGGCATTCTCCCCCGAGTCACGGATTTGGGGGAAGGAAGGACTGAAGCAGCATCCCTTCAGCTCCATCCCTTGGGTATGGGGTTCGAAGCTGCCTGGACAGCAGGATAGCAGAACTTGAGATGTATCTGACCTTGGAGCAGGTAGGAAGGAACATTATAAAATCATTTGTATCCACTTGTCCTCTCAACTTTCTTTAACTCCTTCTCTTCTTTCCTTTTCTCCTTCCAGTCTAGAGTTCTGAAATGCCAGTCTCTCCCTCAAGTCTCTAACTCTGTCCTGACAGGGATGGACAAAGACTGCCTGATCAGTGCATAATGGTTGATCTTATTGAGACCTGCTAAACAGTGTCTCACACTATCCAACTGGGCCAGTTGGTAGGGAACATATTTTTTGACCTTGTGATTGTGATTGTCTGTTTCCATTCGTACCTTTCTGATCTTCACCAGTCAGACCAGGTTAGTGACACCTTCTCTCCCCACCCCATCCACTCTGGAGACCCAAAGAGCTCCATCACGGGTCTCTTCTTCATCTTCTTAAACAGCCTCCCTACCACCTGTCTTCTGGCACATTTACATGTACAGGGATAATATTGTAATTTGTGCTTCAGATGCCTCAGTTCCTGAGTGGAAATCATCTTTGCAGTAGGACTTAAACAATATCCAACGCTGGTTCCACTCAGCTGTCTCTTAACTCATTGTCACCTGTGAGGGCATTTTGTGTCTGGTTAAGCAATGTATAGCTCAGAAAGTATATAGTTATTGGAAGTATTTAAGACTAAAAAATGGTTTTCATGACCTGTGGCACCATGCAGTAGGCATGTGTGAAAAAAAATTTCCACCTCTGGAATTCCAGCGAAATGAAATTCTCTTCTGCGAAAGTCCGGAAATCTTTTGCGGAACTTTTGCGGAAATTCCACCTTAAAACTGCAGAAAAAATATATATAAACTGCAGGTTAATTTATTAAACTGTGGAAAAAAAATCTGCAGACAGGATCACTGCCAGTGGTCAGTTCTGAGGCTTTTTTTAACTGCAGTTTAATTCATTAATCCACTCCCCACTGATCAGGGGTCCCGGTAAATACCCTCAATCCCTTCCATGGACCCTCCTGGTTTCTAGTGGCCCCTCCACCCACCAATCATGGCCCCCAAAACATATTGTTTCCCTGATGTCTAGCAGACCACCCTGCCTATCCTGGATTCCTTAATCCACAAATAAACAGCCAGAAGTCTACCAATTCAGCCCCCTCTATTCCCAGTATTTCCTGGTGTCTAGTGGACCTCCCCATCCCTGATCCCTTATAAACATAATCCAAATTCCCTGGTTTCTATTGGACCCTCCAACCACCACCCTGACTGTTCATCTGTCACCACCCCACTCCCCTCCCCACCCTGCCCCTGAGTGAGCCACCAGCGCAGCACTCCTCTCTCCTTCACTACCAGTAGCTCACTGAATTGTCAGTGAATGACCACATGGTTGTACAAGCAGGCATTCATTCACTGACAGTTCATTAAACTATGGATAGAATAAATTCTGCCGTTTATATGAATTTTTCCACAGTTCACAAAAAAAGTCCACAGAACTCAGAAACTCCACAGAAAATCCCAGTTTCGCAAATGGCAAAAGTTCTGCAATTTCTGAGAAATTTCCAAAGTTTCACGGAAGTTCTGCAAAGGCAGAATTCGCAACTTTCACCCACCCCTACCATGCAGACTCTAACCTGGTTACTCTCGATGCCTGTCTTCACAAGCCTCAGAGGTGCTCTGCCCCCCAAAAAGTCCCTGGCTTCAAATACCTCAATGTTTGATTGGACCAAAATTTTGTTTTTTCCCTCTCTCACATCAGTGTCATGCACAAGAAATTCTGCTCCCAGCTGGGCACACTGTACCTCAACAAGTCCTGCCTTACACTCCTGGTCTACCCAAGGTTATCCTTGATTGGTGATGTTTGACTATGCAGATGCAGTCTACAGTACTGCACCAAGTACTGTACTGTCTATAGTACTGCACTATGGCATTTTGGTTTGGTCTGCCACAAGAAGACCCTTACATTCTCTCTGGTCTGCCTGACCCTTTGCTTGATGCTGGTGAGGACCCCTTGCTGGACCATTCGAATAAACAGGATGGACACAGAAATAAATGCATGAATGGTTTATTCTGTACTGCAGACATGTTCTCTTCCTGAGGTCTAACCCTAGACTGAATAATTCCATGACTGACAGACATTACATGGCACTGCCAGGCAGTGCAACAAATAGTTACATGCAGGTTCTAAGTGCTCTTAAAGGGATGGCAGCTGACATTAAGTCCCATGCTTAATGTGTACTTCGCAGCACCATATCATTGCCATTCTGCGTCCCTCTTCACCTTTCTCATTTCATGCTTAACTGCCCTCCACACACTTACCACTATTTCCTTTACCAGAATCTTTCACGTCCTTCCCTTGAGAACTGGCGTTTACATCACTGTACCTCCTTTCATGCTAAATATTGGTTCACATCCCTTCCTTTCTACAGTACAGTATCTCTTCTCTCTGCTATCCCTGTTTCTCCACTTCCTCATCTTCTTTCTCCCTCCGTTAATCGGGCATCCTCTCTATCTGCATTTCCCACTGCAGGATGATGTCACCCTTTCTTGTCCCAGCAGCTAGCAATTTTGTCCCTTTTCTCCTCAACTTTTGTTCTTCCTCCTTTCTCTTTCTCTCTCTCTCTCTCTCTCCCCCTCTTTCTGTTCTGCTTATTCCCCCATTCCCCACCCTGTGTTCTTCATTGCTATCTCAGCCTCACTTGTATATTCATGCCTCCCCATTCTCCCACTCTATTTTATAAAATGGGCCATGAAAATCGTATTACTACATTGGCTGAAACACATTACATGACAGTTGATTATGTTCCAACAACTGCACACCTCGTCTGAACTATATACAGTTTCAACAAATTAAAGCCCATTTTATAAATGGGATAACACACATGAAATGATGTAATCATAAGGGAATGTTGCA
Source organism: Neoceratodus forsteri (assembly GCA_016271365.2). Taxonomy (NCBI): domain Eukaryota; kingdom Metazoa; phylum Chordata; order Ceratodontiformes; family Ceratodontidae; genus Neoceratodus; species Neoceratodus forsteri. The sequence goes on from CM028132.1 coordinate 1,409,038,326, forward strand.
CTTCTCAGGTGGTTGCAGCACTCAGCCATGCCTCATGCCTAACAAAAAGACTTGGCTGCTCCTGTAGGGGATGTTGAAAAAGGGCCTGGAACCCTGCCAGTGGCATGTGTCCATGGGGTGGGGTAAAAGGGCATCTATGTGCATGGGGGAGCATACTATTCCACCCCCTTGCCCCACAATTATCAGAAACCAATGATTAAATCATTTAATGATATGTATGGAAGGTATATGAGATGGATTAGGGGACACTTTAGAACCCTGTTAAGCCAGCCTGTTATAATAAAGGGAACATAAACCCTACAAACACATGAAAATGCTGTCTGAAAAAGGCCCATAGGTCTATCTAGTGTGCAGCTCACAGTCTAGTTTTACTGCAGCTGCCCCCCAGTCCCTTTCCATCATCCCCACCCCGCTGATTTTCACCCCATGTTCTTATCTGTACTCACTCGCCCTTTGACTCTATCCCATCCCATTGTAAAACTGTTCACTGTTTTCAGTGCAATTAACTCTTCTGACAGTGCATTCCATCCAGCCACCACCATCTCTGTGAAGTTGTGCCTCCTCGTCTCTCTCCTAAATCTACCTCCTTCCAGCTTCAGACTGTGACCCCTCTTGACCCCTTCCCTTCAAATGGAACAATTCTCCCGCTTTGACCCTATTACTGCCTTTTAAGTACTTGAAGGTCTCTATCATGTCCCCCTTCTCTACTTCTACCCTCTAGGGAATACATGTTGAGCTCCCTCAATCTTTGCTCATAGGGTTTATCCCTCAGGCCTAGGATCATCTTTCTTACACTATGCTGCACCCCTTCCAGTAATCCTATATCTTTTTTTAGATAAAGGCACCATAATTGCACACAGTACTCCCCAGTGCTGCCTCTCCTGTGATCTGTACAATGGCAGGATAACCTCTCTTCTAGAGGTAAGACCCCTGGCAATGCAACCCAGCATTCGACTGGCCCTTGCTGCCACCCTCCAGCACTATGCTGATACCTTCATGTCCCCTGTGACTAGTACCCCTAGGTCCTTCTCTTCCTTTGAAATAGATAGCTGCACTCCCCTAACCAATAGCTGGTCTTGGGGTTTCTGGCTCTGAGGTGCATGACCTTACACTTAGCATTAAACCCAACTGCCACTCACCCAGCCAGTGCTTGAGTTTTGCTAGATCTTCCCTGAGTTCCTGCCCCTCTTCCTCACTGTCCACTGATGCACATATCTTTGTGCCATCAGCAACCAGGAGGATCTTACTCTTGAACCCTTCTGCAATGTCCCCCATAAAGTTTTTGAATAAAATGGGGCCTAGCACTGAGCCCTGAGGTACCCCACTTAGTCATGGGTCTTGACTTGGTCTGCCCCCTAACAATTACCCTCTGCTTTCTGTTGTGCAGCCAGCTTCTAACCCACCCCACTAGTTTCTCCCTGGCCCCCAGGTTACTCAGCTTTTCCAGTGACCTTCCATGTGGCACTAAGTCAAAGACCTTACTGAAGTCCAGACACAGGACATCCATGGCATGGCCTCTGTCAACCACTTTTGTGACCCAATCAAAGAAGTCAATTAGCATAGTCAGTCATGATCTTCCTGACGCAAACCTGTGCTGCCTTTCATCCTGGAGCCCCACTATCCAGGCAAATTATCAATATTTTGTCTAGAATGATCTCCATCAGCTTCCCCACAATGGAGGTAAAGTTTACCAGTCTATAATTGCCCAGTTCATCCCTGGGACCACTGTTGTGGAGGGGCACCATGTGAGCCATCCTCCAGTCCATGGATATGTTTCCTGTCTCCAGTGAGGTGTTAAACAGGTATGCCAGTAGACCTGCTGATACCTCTGCCAACTTCTTCAGGACTCTTGAATGTGTTCCATCAGGTCCCGGAGCCTTGTCCACCCACAATGTTTTAAGGCCTTTTAGAACCCTATCATCCTGGATGATCCCATCTATTACCTCTGCCCCTCCACTGCCTGCCCCTACTTTCACTTGTGGTATCTGCCTGCCTTTTTCTTTAGTGAATACCGAGCAGAAGTGCACATTGAGTGCCTCTGCCTGGTCTTCCCCATTTTCTGCCCAACCCACCTCCCTCTTGATCTGGGCAATCTCATCCCTACAGCTCTTCCTCTCACTTATGTACTTGAAGAAATCTTTTTCTCCCCTCTATAATCCCCTGAGGCAATCTCAGCTCCCTTGCCACTTTTGCTGTCCTGCCTCCTCTACTCACTTCCTTGGATTTCTTTGAGTACTCCGCCTTGTCCTTCCCTTGCCCCATTTTTCTTGTACCTATTGAAGGCCACTTACTTCTTCCTCACTTTTCCTACCAATTCCCTGCTGAGCCAGCTAGGTTTCTTTAGACCTGGACTGCTTACTCTGTGTCTTGGCACACCCATTAGTGGCCTCTGTCAGATCCCTCTTTATGATGGACCATTTCTGTTCTGTATCCATCCTTGAGCAACTTTCAGCAAGATGCCCCCCCCACCCCCCGGATGCTGCCCATCCTAGCAAAATCTGCCTCCTGAAGTCTACCACTCTCATCCTTGTCCTACCTGCCTCTCTGCCTGTGTGAAGGAAGAGCCACACTGCACGGTGATCGCTGCCCATTAGAGGGTCCTGTATGACTACATCCTGGTCTTGGTCCTAATTTGCTAACACAAGATCCAGTATGTTACCCTCCCTGGTTTACTCTGTCACTCCCTGCACCAGGTAACTGTCTTGGATAGTCTCCAGCAGTACCTGTTCCCTGGCGATTGAGGTAGTCGTGGTTCTCCAGTCAATCCCAGGCAGATTGAAGTCACTAAGTATGACTGTACTCCCTCTGCCACTGACCTTTCGAATTTGTTCCCCCAGCTCCCTATCATTTTCCTCATTCTGTGAGGCTAGCCTGTACACCACCACCATCCTAGCCTTCCTACCTTTAGAGTTTTGGAACTGTACCTATATGGCTTCTGGCTTACCCTCTTCCCCCAACTCCCTAGCACATAGTAGTCCATCCCTCACATAAATAGCTAGCCCCCACCCTTCCTCCCTTGTCTTTGCAGTATACCCTGTATCCAGTAATCATAAGATCCCAATCATGGTATTGGGTAGCCCAGGTTTTTCTGATTGCAGCAATACCTACCTCTGTTTCTGTGATCATCACTTGGAATTCTGCTACCTTGTTTGTCAAGCTCCTTGCATTTAAGGATACTACTTTCAACTGTGCCCCCTATCCCTCTTTCCCAGTCCCTCATTCCTGTTTCCCCTGTTATACTTTTCAATTGGAAATTTGACTGTGTGATGTCTGCTTAATACCCCCAGCGTATTGTGTCCTTATTTAGGATCCCCTGTTGGACTGAAGCAGTATTAATTTAATCTGAATTAGGAAAGTTGGAAGTACATCTATTGAGCTAAAAACTCCTTTATGAAGGATCCTCATTGTACAATAAAGGAAAAAAGGAGGGGAGACAAGACAGGTGGGAATATACAGTATGCAGTTGTAAGGCATTGTCAAAATAAACAGTATTAGAGTATGCAGTATCACTGTAATGTCAACAATATTACAGAGTTGACAAAAATTTGGAACACCAGATTGTAAGGGATCTCAGCTATGATGAGGAGGAAAAGTGCAAAGTCAGAAAGGTACAGGAACTGAATAATAGTAAGTAGGTAGTGGCAGCGGCACTAGGAATGAGCCTAGGTCTAACTAGACTGTGTTGCAGAAGAAAGGTGGGGAGAGTGACAAGATCCAGCAAGTCAGTTAATTGTGGACACGGTGTTAGAGGGTTAAGGAAGGTAAATAGTGTGTGGGGGTTTAAAGGGGGATAGGTAGACTGGAGATACAATAGGGGAGGTAGTAGGGGAGGGGTCATAGGCAACAGAATAGATTGTGCAATCTGGGCGGGCCAGGCTTTCGGGGAGTTAGTGCCCATAGGTGGCCAGAGGTGGCAGAAGCACTGCTCAGGGGGTGTGATGAATTTTCTTAGTTCGGTTTTGAAGTGGCTAAGGCTTGTGTGGCTGTTAGAGAAAGGGAATGCACTGAGCCAGGAAGGAGCCCTTAATGCAAAAGCTTGCTTTCCTAATGCTGTTTTTCTAAAAGGCACCGCAAGTGCATGTTTAGTAACACTTCTAGTGGCATGCTCAGCCAGGGCTGTTCGGAATAAGACCTGTAGAGAAGGAGGTGCAAGACCAAGGAGGGCCTTCTTTCCGAGGATACAGGAATGCAGCTTGGTCCAGTCTTTGAGAGGAAGCCATTGCATCCTAATAGAAAGATCTTATGTATGCATAAGGCGATCGGCACCGAGGACAAATCTGCAGGCTTTATCGAGGGAGGTCCGTATTCTGCAAAGGCTGGTGTCTGTGGCAGCAGCATATATCATGTTTCCATAGTCAAGCATTGGTAAAATTGTACCTCTAACTGCTTGGAGCATAGCTTCAGTTGTAAGGCAGAACCGAACCCTATTGAGGGCACCTAGATTCCAGTTAGTGGCAGTGGTGAGACTGGATATGTGCTCGTCAAAGGAAAGGGATTCTTCAATGGTGACTCCCAAATACTGGAATGAGGACACCTGCTCAAGGATGGAGAGAGAGTTGTGGGTAATTAAGAGAAGCTTTGTTAGCCTCCTCTTTTGGCACCCCGAGAAGAGCATAGTTTTAGTCTTTTTGCTGTTGAGCACCAGCAGACTATAAGTGATCCAGTTTTGAATCAGGTTAAAGTTGTGCTGGAGGTTCCTGGCGAGTGTTTCTTGGCAGGGACTATGAAAGAAAATTACTGTGTCATCTCATAAAGCAGTATGTCAGAGGTTGGACAGGCAGCTAAAAGCTTATTCACGAAGAGGATGAATAGAAGAGGGCCCAGGATAGACCCTTGGGGGACCCCAACTGTGACTTTGCGATTCTCAGATATGACTCCACTGATTTTTACTTGCTGGGAGCACAAAGTCAGGTAGCTGGAGAACCATCTGACTGTATTTGGGATAGCCTTAGGGCACTTAGCCTAAGGAGCAGTAACTGGTGAGTGACAAGGTTGAAGGCCTTGGTCAGGTCAATGAAGACTGCTCAAAGCAAGCTGCCCTGGTCAAGTGCCTCAGGCACATAGCCAGTGAAATCAATTAGAGCTGTGCTTGTGCTGTGCAATTGGCAGAACCCATGCTGCTAGGGGCAGAGGAGGTTGTATTTAAGCAGGTGGTCCATGAGGTAGTCACCTATGATTCTCTCAAGTGCTTTGGACAGCAGGGACAGGATTGATATTAGTCTGTAGTTGGCTACTAGTGCTCTGTCTCTCCCTTTTAACACTGGGGTGACCAGAGCATACTTCCAGACAGAAGGGAAGGAAGACATGCTGAGTGATGGGTTGAACAGCTTGCTGATGGGAATAACGATCTCGGGTAGTGTGATGTTGATCAGTTTCATATCAAGGCCATCACCTCCCATGCGAGTTTTCCCTAGGACTCTGGGAATGCACTTGCTGGCTTCAGCCACTGTCTTTAGTCTGAAGTAGAAATTAGGGCAGCAATTAGAGGGGGATGGTATATTGGTGGGTGGAGTACCGCCAAGGGGCGTGGTGGGTCCCAGGAGGGGAGGACCGCGCTATAGTCCGAGAAGGCTTCGTTGAATACATTGGCCATGGCAGCATCAAGTAATGATCTCCTCCTTATGTTGGAGTATGGAGAGAGTGATCTATCACCAGTCTTGAGGAGGTTCTTTATTGAGGACCAGAACTTCTTCCCATTAGCCAAACTCTGGGATTGCTGTGTCTTGTGAAATGCAGCTTTGGCCGGCTGTATTGCCAAGGTACATTTGTTTCTGGCAACTCTGTAATTTTGTATGTCTGTGGTAGTCATAGTTTCCCTAGCATAGTGCCATAGGAGCTCATGCGGTCGCATCATGGTGAATAGTTGAGGTGAATCAGTCCATGCTACCGCCTTTCATTTTCTTCCTGTGATAGGGGGTGAATTTGTCCACTGCCACATTAAAGAGGGTGAGGAAGAGTTGAAAGGCTGTGTCAACTGAAAGGCATTTATCTAGGAGGCTCCAGTCTTGGTTTGAAAGATGGTTCCTGAACTTGTCCATGGAGCTGACTCTGATGACTCTATTTCATACTAGTTGAGGAGGGGGCTTGATCTTTTTAGCTGATCTCTCACATTGGGTGGGTGAGTGGTCACTCAGGGTGTCAGATAGTACCTAAACATTGGTAAGTATTTCTGGATGTGTGGTAAGTACCCAGTCGATTAAGGTACTAGTCCCCTTAAGATAGTTAGTTCTGGTGCTGCTGGCAACCATCTGTTTTAGGTAAAGCCCAGAAATTAGTTCTCTGTCTTCGCACTGGAGCTGGCCAGCCAGTTATAGTTAAAGTCCCCTAGTACAATGGGTTCTTTATTTTGGCTGGCTTGGGTGAATTGGGATGTGAAGGCTTCCAGCCCTACTTGCTGCCTCCCTGGGGGAATGTAGACCGCCATGACAACTAGGCCCTTACCTCCTTTGCCAAGCAGTATTTTTATGGCAACACATCTGCAGTCACTATTTGCAGGGGCTAGTTGGATTCTGTGGCACAGCAGATGGTTCCGGATGTAGATTATGCAACCCTCCCTTTCACAGATCAGTCAAACTTATGTGAATTGTAGCCAGGGATGGAGACTTCAGAGTCAGCTGTACACGTGGACAACCAGGTCTCAGTTCCCACAAGGATGTCTGGCTGGTTAAGGGCTGCCCAGACCTCGAGATGGGTTAGCTTAGCAAGGAGGCTGCAGATGTTCAAAGACATGATCTTTAGCTGCCCCCCTCCAGACGAAGTCTGGGTATGTGCTGGCATGGGGCCAGAGTAATGGTGGATGTTCCCTGAGATCAACAGCAGAATTAGAATTAGTTTCCTGCACAATTTCGGGAGGAGTAGCTTTCCTTTTTGGAGCATCTGAGACTGGATGTCAGAATTGGGCGGTTGAGCCCAGATTGTACCATGGAGGTCAGTAAAAAGCCATAAGGGCAGAAAAGTGATCCCTGAAACTAGTGTCCAAGTGGGAGGTAACCTAGTGATTATTAGAGATGGCAGGTTACTGCTGGAAAGAAGGACTAAGGTTATTTGGTACATTATAAAAATGAGGTAACAGCAACAGTTAGCAAGCTATGGGAATCTGAAGAACTAGCGGTAGCTGTGGTGCACAGCAAGGTCTGAGGACCCTATGAGGTTGGAGGATTCATGAACACAAAGAAGCCAATGGGTGGAAGCAGGTAGATGGGGCAGAGTTTTAATGTATTTAATAGAGGTAGGTGTGGTGGGTGGGTGGGCCAGAAGATCAAGTATGAGGGCAAGTCCAATTTAGAAATAAACGCTAGCTAAGCACAGAAGTCAGTGCAGTCCAATGAAGAGCTGCTCCTAGTGCTGAATGACCAATTAGCATCCGAAAGCAGCCAGAGTGCACCAATGGGAGCAACAGCTTTGGAGCCTTTCAATCAGGCAGGAGCCTACCTTGTTCAGATCTTCAGGCAGATGAGCTGAAAATGGTGACTGTGGCTGGCTTTGCAGAGAGCCTTATCCACAGTTGTAGATAGTGAGATTACACAAGGCACAGGAACTGGAGAGAGAGGAAGAGAGATCATAGATACAGCTAGTTATAGTAGAGATCAGGGCTGAGACAGTGGGTGGGATGAGAGCAGGATAAAAGATTAGGTGTGACTACACAGGGGAGTAGGTGACAAAAGGGGGTGGAGAGCAAAGCAGGGAGCAATCAGGTGGGGGTGTCTGACCTGAGGCACCAGAAAGCGCTAATCAGAGTCAGAACAAGGGAGGGAGGGGCAGAGGGGGAGAGGGGAAGAGGGAGAGGAGGGAGAGAGAGGGAGGGGAGAGAGAGAGAGAGAGAGACTAGTATAGTGTAGAGGTTAAGGGCACTAAGCTGCAAACCTGGAGACCTGAGTTTGAATCCCATCACCCCCCACCTGCATGCTGTGTGACCTGAGCAAGTCACTTAACTTCCTTGTGCTCCCAGGTCACATGTGGAAATAAGCTCTGGCTCAGTGTGCCTTTTCTGGTTAAATAAGTTCCCCTTTCCCTTCCTTGTTACTGCTTCTTTTTTCCTAGCCAGTCTTCATTTTTACGTCTGCATGGGCAGAGCCCTGCAGATGTTTTGCATGTAGAAAAGGGCTGACGTCATGTTTTCCATCCGTGGAACTGTTTTTCCTCCACCTGACCTTCCCCCAAGAAGCAATCCGCCCATGTTACCATGTTATCCCTATGGACTGCAGCACAGCACTATATCACAGTGGGCGTTTTTTTTATTTTTATGGGCGTTTTTTTGGCGTAGCTACTGATACGTCTGGTCAAGTGGTTACCTTACGTGGCGAGCAACGGCCCTTTAACAACTTTCCTGTCATGCCCTCTCACAGACGCACACATCTCAAGTACAGTAAAATTCTAAAATATACATAAATAAAAGGGGTAAAAAGCCAACCTATTCCCAAGCTGAGGTAAAACTTGGTGTTTTACTCTGCACTGAATTGTTCGCTGGTCGGAATGAATGAAATTAATATAAAAAAAAATGGTCAGGTTGGTCACCACTCTCTCACCGCCAGTCGCCGCATCAAGAGTCTGAGCATCGCTTTAACAATTTTCCTGTCACGCCCACTCACAGACGCGCACATCTCAAGTACAGTAAAATCCTAAAATATACAAAAATAAAAGGGGTAAAAAGCCAACCTATTCCCAAGCCGAGGTAAAACTTGGTGTTTTACTCTGCACCGAATTGTTCGCTGGTCGGAATGAATGAAATTAATGTTAAAAAAAACAGTTGGGTTGGTCACCACTCTCTCACCACCAGGCGCCGCGGCAAGAGTCTGAGCATCGCTGGAGCACACAGCAGGAGTCTGGAGTGTCTTTGTTGCCTACCGGCTACCTGGACTAGCCTCGGATGCACACTGACTGACTTTCCGCCTTCAAGCAGCAGCTGCAGGGAGCGAAGTCCACAGGGCAGGTGAGCCTTCAGCTGGGAACGCGGGCAGAATTGCAAGTTTGCATCATGGCAGGATTCAGCTGCAACTCCCAGTCTGTCACTCTCATTACACTCACTAACCTACCAGTCAATGTACTCAGGTAATGAGGAGTTTATGCATTTTTAGTTCCCACTCGGGTAAATACTACTGGTAGTAATTGGCTGTGGATGGAGAAACTATCCTAATGTCCTAGAGCTCGGGAACATTGCTCACAACACTGGAGAGATCACCTTCCAAACCAGAAGCTGCTGTCTGGTTAATACTGAGCTGCACCAAAAAATTAAAAGCAGTACCATGTCATCCAGCACTCATCTTACATGGATACTGCTCTCAACGCTGGAGAGATCGCCTCCCATCCAGAAGCTGCTGTCCCGAATCACAAACAGAGTTAAGCGGCTAGCTAGAAGGGACCAATAATATTTTTGCAGCAGTAGTTGATGTGTGTGAGTTCTGAAAACACATTTTTGTTTTGTAGCTCAGTGTTTCATTTGTTGTATGTGTCTGAGCTAGTGTGTGAGTGGAGCGGGGGGATGTGCAGACATCGTAGTGAAATTAAGTGCAGTGCTGCAAATATTTATGTTCCCAGTTTTCAACTTCATGAATTCTCATACCTCCTGGTAGCTGTGTTTTACAATACTGCATACATGCAGTTAAGTAAGAGAGATGTCAGTTAATTAATTATCTCAGTCCATCTGGTTTGGTTGTGGATTGTCTGAAGCAGGATGAACAGGGTGAACCACAAGTATACGGAAATGCTGTGCTGACTGCTAGTCACACTCTGTTGGATCCTGCAGAGAATACAGTTTCATTTCATTTTAGGTCCATTTCCTTTTTTAGCCATTGTAAGTCATTTGTGAATGTAAATTATCACTAGCTTTGGCTTGGCTTGGTTGATGGCACTGAGCTGCGCTATACTGTTTGTAGTAAACTGCTATATGGCTGTGTGTGGAACTCACTTTGTTTTATTTTTTTCTAAATACCACGTCTGTTATGAGTTCCACAAATCTAATCAGCATGGCAATAAGCAGTGCTGTCTTATCTGTTGTAAACTGCTTTTAAATACAACATGTTCCACAAATATAATTAACATGGCACTGACTTCTCAGCACTTATTTCAAAGAAGTGCCATGTCTGTCATTATGTTAAATCAGTGTTTTATTAACAAACAGTGTTCTTATAAATGTTTTTTTTTTAAGTATATGCAATAAAATGTGTTTTCCTTTATACTTCTGAAGTGCATGTGCCTTATTTCATATAACTTGTATGCCTGTTGTGGCTCCTTGGGAAAGGATGCAAACTCATGTGGCTCCAAAGCCGGTTAGGACTGAGTATCACTGCTCTAAAGCCAACTGCACACTGGTCCTAACAGTAATTGTACCACTGTAGGAATAGCGGGATGGGGGATTTGGCTTTATGGTGTCTGGTTCACTCCTGCCACCTTGTAGTGAGAGAATTACATTTTTTCCTGCTCCTGGATAGATTGTAGAAATGCAACCCCATACACTGTGCAGAATGTTCAGTCAGTCGGGCGGACGGGCGAAACGCACCCACGTAAGCATGGGTAACACTAATTTAAGGTCTCAATGGACTCAACATTCATCCAGTCCACCCTTTGTTTCACAGCCGGGTAGGGACATGCATTCTGTGTAACACATGTGCCAAATCAAAGGGGTTCCCTACTTACACTACTATTCAGGGTATCCAGTGATACTCTCTGCCTGCCTTCACAGCCTATCCAATGACTCCCTACTGTACTAGCAGGGTATCCAGTGATTCTGTATCCACTACCCAGAGTATACAGTGATTCCCTATCCAGGGTGTCTAGTGATTCCCTCCTTTATTTACTACCCAGTGTGTCCAGTGAGACTTGGTACAGGTGGGTACACTTTGCTTTTAAAATTAAATGTATAAGCAAGTTAGTTCCTCCTAGGCATACTGTATGTTCCCTAGCTGCCCACTAACTGCCGCCCAGTCTGCTTTTACAAGTTCTTCAGTGAGTGTGATTGGTTGCAGCAAATTGAGCAATATGAAATCACTGCTGAAGCCCCAAGAAGCAGGAGTCGGAGATGCATTTCTGACCACAGGTGCACTGCAGGTACGTCTTCAAAATCTCCCATGATGGCGATCGATCTTTTGACCACAGGCACAGAGAGACTGTACATCTCCCAATGATGCAGAATCCATCTCTCTGCAGCATGGTCATGGGGTGTGTCTGTGACAAAGGCGTGGGGGTGATACTCTGACTGCTGGCTGGGATGCCACAAGGTTGGGTAGTTGGGGGGACTGGGTTTCTACCAGGAGGTTTGCTCAAACTTTGGGGCTGTTTGCTGGGGGGAACCCCCCCCCCCCACTCACTGCACAGAAGTGTACCTATTTTAATCTCTGAAATGTTGGAGGTTCTGCTGCAGATTTAGTGGTTTCCATTTGTCTCCGAGAGTTGGTGCTCTTTGGTTGGGAGAGGGGGGCGGACTTCGAAGGGGGCGGTTCTTGGTGCTGGGAGAGGGTTTGCGAGAGTGTAATTATTTATTTATTTTACTGACAGATTTGCTTTTTCTGGTGGTGCTGCCTGTGAGAAACTAGAGTGAGAGTTAAAAGAAATGGCGATGGAAGTGGAAGCGTAGTCTGCAGTGTCCGTACCCGAGCAGGACGGTAAACGCAACCTTTACCTCAGGAATTTCTCCTTTCTTTCTCTTCTGCCAGATGGCCTTCCTCGAAAACACAGGACTGGGACACCAGATTCAATAGTTTCATAATTTACTGTGCACTCCCTTCCAGTGTTCGCCAGAAGAGTCTCGCTCGCTCTGTTTTAGCGTCCAAACTGGGGATCTGCCTTCTGTAGATGCAGTCTCATAAGCAAAACGTGCCTCTTGGTTTAAATAGTGCATGTTAGATTTGTGCAGAAGTAAGTCCTGAATGCTTTTTTTTGTTTGGGCCTAGAGGGCTCTGCTCTGTTTGGGCTCCGTGGGGGTAGTGCTATTGCAACATAGACTTCATCACCACTCCTTCCAGAGCCTGGGGGCACTACGTCCACAGCGCTCCCAAGAATCCACCAACCCAGAGTCTGCAAACATTGCCTCCATAGCACTCCCATGAGTCCATTAGCCCACAGCCTGAGAGCACAGCCTCAACAGTGTGCCCACAAACCCACAAACCAATGCCTAAGGGCACAGTCTCCACAGCACTCCCATGAATCCACCAACCCAGAACCTGAGAATATAGCCTCCACAGCACTACCACACATCCACCAACACAGAGCCTGAAGGCACTACCTCCACAGCACTCCCATGAATCCTCGACACACAGCCTGAGACCACAGCCTCCACAGCATTCCACAGATCCACTATCCTACAGCTGAGAGTAAAACATCCACAGTGCTTCCACAAATCTACCAACCCAGAGCCTGACGACTCTACCTCCACAGCACTCCCGTGAATCCACTGACACAGAGCCTGAGACCACAGCCTCCACAGCATTCCACACATCCACTGTCCTAGAGCCTGAGAATAAAACCTCCACAGTGCTTCCACAAATCCACCAACCCAGAGCCTGACAGCACTACCGCCACAGCACTCCCATGAATCCACTGACGGAGAACCTGAGACCACAGCTTCTACAACATTCCATAGATCCACTGTCCTAGAACTGTAGCCCACCTCACCCCTTTTTGCACCCAAGAAAAGCACAAGACTTCACTGAAATGATCCAGCCAGGGTGCTGTTAGCCCACAGGAGGGCAAGAAAAATGCATTGTTTTGCTGATGTCAGCTGCTCTTTCAGCAAATGCCACAGAAACAAAAATGGGTGTACTAGATGGACCCCTAGTCACCTTCTGCTGTCACCTTTTTATGTTTCAGTTATGTGTGGTCCAGCATCATTGCAGTGGTGGTGTATACTTGGTTGTAGGTGGTGGTGGGGGTTGAAAGGCTTCAATCATACAAGACCTAGGTAATTTGTCAAGGGGGGCAGTAAGTGCAGAGAAGGGATTTCATAGCAGTGCTAGTGTTCTCTGGAATAATTGAGCATGTTAATTTCTTCTAATGTTTGCCATTGTTCCAGATGCCCAGGTGTGATTAACGGCTCCTTAAGACCTTGCACCTAGCAGTACCATGTTAGGGATCTGGACTAAATATGAGTCTTTAGCACACCATTATCTATCCCCAGCTAATCTACTGGCTTTCAGCAGGTGATGTTAAGTGCCATTGTTCTGTAACAATATATTTAATTACTTTTAGTCTTGGTGTAATGTAAACAGAATTTACCATCAGAATTGACAATATGACACAGAAAAGATAGCTCTTGGTATATTAACATTCCATATTTTCCAAAGCAACTGACTACATTACCCTCATAAACATGCAATTTGACACTAGGTAAGGACCACAGGGGCCATCCTAATCTGCCCATTTTCTTCACAAACTTCATTATGCAGCCATGGTGGATCTGACAAAATCTTGTTGAATTACTGTTATCTGTTCTAGAGGTTGGTGACATCAGTTGCATGGAAAACTGCAGGAAAGTCTTTACTGTAGGCATTCATTCAACTGATGTCACTGGGTTCTAAGAACTCTTGAAGGAGAAGTCTTGCTTCGTTTGCTGCCTTAGTCTACTTACTTGGAGATGTTCATGTGTTCATCAGCCTCTGCCTATCTCCCAATAGCATTTTCCGACTAAATCCGTGTTTTAAACTGTTTTTTATATAGTAAACAGTTTTGCTGTTGTTGCCCTCCATTTTGAGCTCCGAGGTGTTCCTGTGTCATCATCACCACAACACCCGAGATAGTGTGTTGCGTTAAATGTTGTACCATGGGCAAAGCGTGCACTGAATATTGGTTCCCCCTCCTGACTGGGGAAGCATTTTACTGTCGTGCACATGCAAGATCACACTCATGAAGCTACAGAACAAGTATGGTGTGATGCAGACTGTATAGCATATAGTTTTTGGTAGCTTAAAGTGCCAAACAATAATACAAATAAATATTAACACCAAGTAAATATTGTCCTTCTCATTTTTTGCAATAAAGAGTTTTAATAGACATTTCCTGTTACACTGCTGTTGCATTTCCCAGTCTGTGCCTTCTGCCATTAGCCATATGTGCGTGTATACTTTTATTTCATTGGCTGCCTATACAATTATTTTCTACTTTCCCTTCATCACATACAGTACTTCTCCCTCCAAAGCTCATCAGAAAGTACAGAGATTGTCATAGTTGAATGCTTCATCAAAACTTAAACAGTACTGTTTAGGGAAAGTCATGTCCTGCTGAAATTATATTGTTTATTTTATTTTTAAATTCAGTACAGTGTATTTATTCACAGTTTTGTGATTTAATAATTTTTTTACCTGTAATTATCAAAATGCCTCATTGTATGGTACCTGGATGCAGTAATATGACAAGACAAACTGTCGATATACTATATAAGCCATTCCCAAGAAATGACAAAACTCTGGCATCTCAGAGGTTCCATAATATTCGTCGAAAGGACTTGAGCTTAAAGCACACCAAGTGGTCCAGGAATCATGTAGTATGCTCCAATCACTTTGCAGAGGACTGCTTTGAAACTGAATACACCATAAGGGCGCAAGTTTTTGGCCGTGAACCACAATGCTTTATCAGAGACAATGCAGTTCCTCACTGACTTCTAGAGACACAGAAGAAACCGATAGAAAGATTGCATACTGTGTGTCACTTGCAGCACAAGGAGCATGACCAGGTAATCACGTCTTGACCTTTTTTTTTAAATTACAACTTTGAATAATGATAATGTTATATATAATGTAAATAGTATTGTGTTGGTATTGTTGATAGGCATTATTACGAGCACATGAATACCCATCAATAGTATCAGAGTTCATGAACATGCACAGGTGGTGCATTGAGACACTTGCAACTGCATGTGATATTAGCAGCAGTTTACAGCACAGTACATCACGCTGTCATGTATGCCCAATGTTTGTACTTGAATGCACCTGTCAATGCCTTGTGCCTCGGTGGTGCTGTGTTTTGTGCATGTCATTAACACCAGGTGTAAAACCATGCATCCTGGAAACTCATGCATGAAAACTTGTCTGATCACCATTTCAGCACATGGTCCATATCCTCATCCACCTCTCCTATAAGCTGACAGCTCTGCCTGCACCTGTGGCACCTTCAGGTCTGGCTCTGCTTGTAACCCCAAGTTCTGTACTGTGAAGTGTGCTGGACAACCATTTCATTCACTTAATCAACGGTTTCCAGTGATTTACCCCTCCCTGGATGTTCCTCACTGTCTGCCCCAACTAGTCACATCTGTAGCTCAGTTGTCTGTAAAATGACCACTGATGTGAGTAACATGGCTGCAGTATACTACCAAAATACATTATTTTCCCTTTCTCCTCCAGCGGTGTGTATTCGATATGGGCCTTAAATTTGGATGCTCCCACATAGCATGTCATCACTGGAACAGCATGTCCAGTCAGTCTCCTTTTAGACTCTTTATTCTAATATATTAACATACTAAAGCCAGTAGAATAGGACTCATGGTCTGTCATGTCTGTTCGGTAAGCAGCCACATACTGGGTGCTCACTTCCCATCCCCAACTCCCAGAGAGGTCTTCTTCAGCTTCAGTTTCCCTTGTATCTGTCCCACACCTTCTTGAATCCCTCCACTGTGCCCTCTTCCACCAGACTCCTGGGCAGTGCATTCCATGGCTCCACCACCCTCTCAGTGAAGTAGTGTCTCCTACGCTCCCCTGTAGTTCCCCTTCAGCTTCCACTCATTCCACATTTGTTCCCCTTCTTTAGCCTGAACATCTCCTTGTCTTCACCTTATCTATTCCTTTTACATATTTGAAGACCTTGATCATGTCCCCCTGTTTCTCCTCTCCTCCAGTGTGTACAGCCCAGCACTTCCAGTCTCTCCTCATAGGGCCTCCCTCCATGCCCTGAATCATCCTGGTCAGCCTCCTCTGGACCCTCTCCAGAACTGCTATCTTTCTTAAGTGGGGTCTCCAGAACTGCACACAGTACTCGACATGCGGCCTGGCCGGCGTTATACAGAGGAGGATCACCTCACTTCTCCTGGAGGTAATCCGCTATGCATCCCAGTATCCTGTTTGCTTTTGTTGCAGTTCTTCTACAGTTTTCAGTGTTATTCATTTTGATGTCCACCACAATCCCTAGATCCCTCTCACCTGATGTGACTTGCAGTGTGTCCTCCCCAGGGTGTATACATGGCCCTGTTTTCTGACTCCCAGATGCAGTATCTTACATTTCCCTGCATTAAACTTCAATCCCCACCTCCTTGACCACCCCTCCAGGGTATCCAGATCCCCCTGGATTGCATCTCTCCCATCTCCCCTGTCTGCCAGTGCTCCCAGTTTTGAGTCATCTGCAAAGAGACTCAGCCTTCTCCTAACCCACCTCCCTATGTCCAAGACATAGGCATTGAACAGGAGTGGTCCCAATACCAAACTTTGGGGGACCCCACTGATGACCCATCTCAGGGAGGAAACTATCCCACCAACCACTACCCTCTGTATTCATCCTGTAAGCCAATTTTCTACCTACCTGAGCAACTGTTCCCCACCCCATGCCCCCTAACTTTGTTAGCAAGCCATTGTGGTGTACCGAATCGAATGCCTTGCTGAAATCCAAGTATAGGACATCCACTGGCCTATGTCAGTCCAGGGCCCCCATCACCCAGTCATAAAACTACATGATGTTGGTCTGGCACAATCTCCCTGGGACAAAGCCGTACTGTTTGTCATTCAGGTGCCCCAACCTTTCCAGCTGCCTCCCAAGCCTCTCCTTGATAATGCCCTCCATTAGTGTGCCTACCACAGACGTTAGGCTGACAGGCCTATAATTCCCCATCTCATCACTAGACCCCCTTTGTGGATAGGCACCACATGAGCCACCTCCAGTCTTGAGGCACCCATCCTGTCTGCAGAGAGATGATAAAGAGTGCAGCCAGTGGAGCTGCCAGCACAGCCGCCAGTTCCTTCATAACCCTCAGATGCAGCCCATCTGGCCCCGGTGCATTATCAGTGTTTAGCATCCGAAGGGCCTCCCTCACCCAATCCACTGTGATTTCTCCCTCCCAGCCTACCCCGTTATGCAACCAACCCTCCCCTTCTACATTTGGGCCAGCTTCTACCCTAGCTTGGTTGTCCATTGTAACCTCAGGGTACCCTTTCAGGCATGAAACCTTGCAATTATTCACCCCATAGTTTCCTCAACTGAGGCTCCACTCCTGGAATTTGGTGTGCCACTCTTATCAGCATATTGCAGTTACATACTGCCATGTAATGTTGACAGGTGCAGATAGCACATCATCTCTGGGATACCATGTCTGGTCAGTCTATGTTCTTGATTTTAGCTCCATGATGTACTGGTAGCAACTGTCATAAAATCTGTCTTATACCCATCCAGCCCCTTGATGAAAGTTATCACTGCCCCTTATCCAAATGGTGTATCATTTGGCATCTGGATGATAAAATGTTCATGTAACTATCACTGTGTTCATGTATTACACAACTGTACACTTCACCAATGTATGCACATTGTGGCAGTGGCAATGTATGTGAGGCCAGCAGATTTTAACCATTAGTATCCCTGCATTTTGGAAAATTATTTTCCAATATTTATCACCTCACAATTATGAATCACACAATTAACGGCTGAAACTGCCTGATTTTTAACTGAAACCTTATTTTGTTATTGTTTTGTTTTTGGAGGGTAGGAGGGTTCTACACGTGTACTGTAACATGCAGGAACAGCAGGTGTTGGACTATAATGTTGTGCTCATGTTGTTCTCATGTGACAGGGCAGATCATCTTGTGATGGACAGTACCATCCTCCAATCTGAACACGTAACCTTTTTATGACACTGAATGCCAGACAACACACAAATAACATGCATGCACCATACATGTAATGTGTCACACTGGGAAAACTATCAATACACTTGTATTACAGATATCAGTACACATGGTATCTGAGGGGGGTCTATTATGGAATAGGAGACTCGACATGTGTTGTTTATGAAAAAGGACACCAAAGTAAAGCTGATCGTACTGGCTGCCCAACTGTCATGAGAGGGCTCACAAAAGTCATAACTCAACTGCGAAGCAGATCAAGGGATTTATGATAAATTTCATGAATTTGGCTTCTGATTTTAACAACTCAATGCACAACACCCCCAACTGGCAAAAATGTGACAAATAACTTACATTGTAACTTTACACAATGAAATGCCACTGTATGCAGGCTGGTCTACACAACGCATGTGGCATGTCTTTGCAATAGAAAAATCAAGATAAACATAAAGTGACGTGGATAAACACACTGGCAATCAATGAATCAGACATGTGAAGACCACTGTGCCTTCTGAATAAATGCTAAAATAAGCTGCAAACATGCTGAACCGGAAGCACAATATCAGAACTACACTATAATATTGTTGTCTTGCCTTTTCAAATATCTCCACATAAATCGTATGACACACTGTAGCTTGAGATGCAGATATGAGTGATGGCCCACACACTAATAAATTGATTGCTGTCCCTTTTTTTTTATTGTAATTAAGATTAACAGGCTTGGAGGTTGCATGCCGGCGCTAGATTGCGACAGTCACAAGAGTGTGAGCTCCATCCTTTTCCTTCCGTTTTAAACAATTTATAGCCCGTTTTAATTTTAAAACCATCGAATGGAAATTCTGATCTTCAGTCCTTCATTCAGGCAAGTGGGTAATATAAGTTTGAAGTTTAAATCACGTATTAAGTGATTTTCAGTCATTCTAAACTAAGGACAATGCCGTCAGGAGGTCCCGTTCCCCATTCACCTGGTCGCATAAATTATTCAGATGTTACATACCAAGATTACTCTGACAGCTCCAAACAATTTGCCACAAAGACTGATATATCTCAGTTAAAAGAAATACTATCTGAAATATGAATGGGCCAAATTGAAGTTAAGAATTCTACAGCTACCCTGTCGTAACATGAAGGAAATGTGTAGTATTGTTAGTAAAAACAACAAACAAATTACAGAACTGACCTCAGCAATTACTTACCTAGAACAGCTTACATTTAAGCAATCTGAAAAGATTTATCAATTATCTCAAAAGGTAGATGACCTCGAAAACAGAGGTCAGTGTAATAATATCAGAATATTGGGGGTACCAGAAGGGGCTGAGGGAGACAATATGCTGGCTTTTCTTAAATCTTTTCTACCTGAAGTTCTTAGATATCAATGGCGTGGTCCTTTAGAGATTGAATGAGCTCATAGATCGTTGGGTCCCAAACTGATTAACCAAAACCCAGACCAATAATTGCCTACTTGTTATTTCTCTGCAAGGAAGAAATAATGTGACTGTCAAGGAAAGAAGGTAGCTTAAGTGGGAAGGGAAAAGATTTTAATATTTAAAGATTTCTCCAGTGAAGTGGTAGCCAGAAGGAAAGAATTTATAGAAGTTAAGCAATGTTTGAGAGATTTTGGTCTAAAATACTATTTCAAGTACCCTGCTACACTCATCGTTCAGGACCAGGAGGAAACCACCAAATGTAACTCTTCAAATGGTGCATGGCAATTTAGTTCAAACTTTTAAAAAAATCACTTCAGAAGTTCAACTACCAACAAGTTGAACTACCATTTTCAAAATCAGCACGCTCCCCAGAACCAGCACATCTAGATTCTGAAACTTCGCTAAACACACTTCTTCATGATCTTGCAAACTACTGCAGGGAAAGACTCTTCCTTCCCAAATTGTCAACTCCATGTCTATTTTTCAAGTTGCCAGTTCTGTTGTAGAACATACCTGAGCTCTGACATCCAAAGGAGAGCTAGACAACGATCCAAACAATCCAGCATCCGAGATTAACAAACTCTGTTTATAATCCCAGAAGAGAGGAGTAAAGAACAGCCACCGTCCTCTCCTAGATCATCTCCAGATCTGATGCGAAGAGAAATGAATGCCTCTGAGTCAGTCCATACTAATTCAGTCCCTGCAACAACATCCCATAATAGAATCTGTACCTGGGTCAAAAGGATGTACATGACACCTTTTAATCGGACCACTTCCTGTGACTCATACAGTCTAAAATCGATGTGATTAACAATGCAGATATGATTTGTATGCAGTGGTAGGATTTTATTCTACATAATTATTTTATCAAGGTAGATTACTGATGATGGAGTATTTTTACTTCGGACTAATTTTGGGTTTGCTTGTTCTATTGTTCTATTATACCCAGAATATCATACCCAGAGTGTTTTACATGTTATGTTATGCGACAGTCCATTTTCAAGGGAGAAAGAAGAGACCTTAGTAATTTGATTAGAAGCAAACCTGCCATACATTCATTACTAAATAATACTGTGCTGTTTGCACAATTTTATAAAAATAGGCTTAGATATTTGGAATCCTGTTACATGTAATGTACTCTACTCTTTTTCTAAACTTTTCAATTCACTCTTTCTGCTGATGCTGTCACCCACTTTAAATCGTTTGATTGATTATCCCTAGTCAGAATCACTGCCTTCAAATAGAGCTCAATTTACTAGTCTCTGTGTTAACAGTGCCTAATTTCCATTATATGAAACAGGTATTTAGAGCACAGAGCTTATCAGCATCAGATATGGTAAACTGATGAAGGCCTGTATATGCTCAACACTAGTGGATGGCCTTTGTACAGATAGGCAGCTCTTTAATTTTGGTATTTGCTTAGGTAGTGAGTTATATTAATTGCACTGGGCTAACTGTTCCCCCTATAATTTTCACTTATGCTCTTACACTTTGTGTTCATGACTATTTTGTATTTAGATATCTTGCCTATTTGTTTTCCTTTAGTCTGTTACTCATTTGATTTGTTGTATGCCAATCTTTGCATCTGATCAAATACTACAGGTCTAGTATTAATCTTTTTTCTACATGGGGTATATCATACTACAACCAGAAGGAGTAATGCCCTCTCTTGTGTAAGTTGCTGTGGTGTGTGACTGGTTAGTAAAACCTTGGACAGTAGTCCGGTGGACAATATCTGACTATGCAGTAGCTAACAACCTACTGTTCTAGTTTATTTTGAAAGTTTTTTCCTTTTTAAAAGTCATTTCTAGTACTTGGACTCTGGACACTCAGTGCTGGAATTTTATTTAGGATCACATAAGATCTTTACTTGTGTTATATCATTGTAAGTGCAGAGTGCTCTCAGGTTAAGAAATAGTTGATTCATCTTTTTGTATTGTTTTAGAGTATATTCTATCTGTATTTATATCTACTGTAGGGTTATACTTTTTTAGAAAATGCTTCCTTATAGAATTGTTTCATGGAATGTAAATGGTTTGGGGACCCGTATTAAAAGAAAAAAAATATTAACATACCTTAACAAAGAGAAGGCAGATATGGCTTTCATACAAGAAATCCATTTAAATGAGAATGAATCTGTCAAATTATGCAAATCCTGGGTAGCTATGGTGGAGTTTAGTACCTTTAATTGTAAGAAAAGAGGTACTGCTATTTTGATTACAAAAGGTATTAACTTTGTGAAGTTGGAGCATTTCTCAGACCCAGAGGGAAGATATCAATTTCTTCTGGGTACCTTGAATGGTTTTAAGGTTGCTTTAGTTAACATCTATGCTCCCAATTCAAAACAAAATGTTTTTTTTGGAGAAAGTTTCAGAATTATTGTCTAGTTATCCGAGACAAAATCATTATGGGAGGGATTTTAATGAAGTCATGGACCCTATACTAGATAAGAAGAAAGCAAACAACCCATTGACCTTCACCAGATCTCGTTTAGCCTTGCATAAACTGGTTCAGAATCTTTCTTTATCTGATGTATGGAGAATAGGAAGAAATCCAAGGAAGTGAGTGGAGGAGGCGGGACAGCAAAGTGGCAAGGTGGAGATTGCCTCTAGGTATAGAGGAGAAAAGATGTCTCAAGTACATAAGGAGGAGGAGCTGTAGGATGATTTCCAGATCAAGAGGAGGTGGTTGGGCAGAAATGGGGAAGACCAGGCAGAGGCACTCAATGTGTTCTGCCGGTATTCACTAAAGAAAAGGCAGCAGATTCAAAGTGATAGTAGGGGCAGGCAGTGGAGGGGCAGAGGTAATAGATGGGATCATCCAGGATGATAGGGTTCTAAAAGGCCTTAAAACATTGTGGGTGGACAAGGCTCCGGGACCTGATGGAACACATTCAAGAGTCCTGAAGAAGTTGGCAGAGGTATCAGCAGGTCTACTGGCATAGCTGTTTAACACCTCACTGGAGACAGGGAACATATCCATGGACTGGAGGATGGCTCACATGGTGCCCCTCCACAACAGTGGTCCCAGGGATGAACTGGGCAATTATAGACCGGTAAGCTTAACCTCCATTTTGGGGAAGCTGATGGAGATCATTCTAGACAAAAGATTGATAATTTGCCTGAAAAGTAGGGCTCCAGGATGAAAGAGAGCACAGGTTTGCCTCAGGAAGATCATGACTGACTATGCTAATTGACTTCTTTGATTGGGTCACAAAAGTGGCTGACAGAGGCCATGCCATGGATGTCTTATGTCTGGACTTCAGTAAGGTCTTTGACTTAGTGCCACATGGAAGGTCACTGGAAAAGCTGAGTAACCTGGGGGCCAGGGAGAAACTAGTGGGATGGGTTAGAAGCTGGCTGCACAACAGAAAGCAGAGGGTAATTGTTAGGGGGCAGACCAAGTCAAGACCCATGACTAAGTGGGGTACCTCAGGGCTCAGTGCTAGGCCCCATTTTATTCAAAAACTTTATGGGGGACACTGGAGAAGGGTTCAAGAGTAAGATCCTTCTGGTTGCTGATGGCACAAAGATATGTGCACTGGTGGACAGTGAGGAAGAGGGGCAGGAACTCAGGAAGATCTAGCAAACTCAAGCACTGGCTGGGTGAGTGGCAGTTGGGTTTAATGCTAAGTGTAAGGTCATGCACCTCAGAGCCAGAAACCAAGACCAGCTATTGGTTAGGGAGTGCAGCTATCTATTTCAAAGGAAAGAAGGACCTAGGGGTACTAGTCACAGGGGACATGAAGGTATCAGCATAGTGCTGGAGGGTGGCAGCAAGGGCCAGTCGAATGCTGGGGTGCATTGCCAGGGGTCTTACCTCTAGAAGAGAGGTTATCCTGCCATTGTACAGATCACAGGAGAGGCAGCACTGGGGAGTACTGTGTGCAATTATGGTGCCTTTATCTAAAAAAAGATGTAGGATTACTGGAAGGCATGCAGCATAGTGTGAGAAAGATGATCCTAGGCCTGAGGGATAAACCCTATGAGCAAAGATTGAGGGAGCTCAACATGTATTCCCTAGAGGGTAGAAGTAGAGAAGGGGGACATGATAGAGACCTTCAAGTACTTAAAAGGCAGTAATGGGGTCAAAGTGGGAGAATTGTTCCATTTGAAGGGAAGGGGTCAAGAGGGGTCACAGTCTGAAGTTGGAAGGAGGTAGATTTAGGAGGGAGACGAGGAGGCACAACTTCACAGAGATGGTGGTGGCTGGATGGAATGCACTGTCAGAAGAGTTAATTGCACTGAAAACAGTGAACAGTTTTACAATGGGATGGGATAGAGTCAAAGGGAGAGTGAGTACAGATAAGAACATGGGGTGAAAATCAGCTGGGTGGGGATGATGGAAAGGGACTGGGGGCAGTTGCAGTAAACTAGACTGTGAGCTGTACACTTAGATAGACCCTATGGGCCTTTTTCAGACAGCATTTCTACATGTTTGTAGGGTTTATGTTCCCTTTATTATAACAGGCTGGCTTAACAGGGTTCTAAAGTGTCCCCTAATCCATCTCATATACCTTCCATACATATCATTAATGATTTAATCATTGGTTTCTGATAATCTGTGGAGGAGGGGTGAATAGCATGCTCTCACACATAGATGCCCTTACCCCACCCCATGGACACATGCCACTGGCAGGGTTCCAGGCCCTTTTTCAACATCCCCTACAGGAGCAGCCAAGTCTTTTTGTTAGGCATGAGGCATGGCTGAGTGCTGAAACCACCTGAGAAGTGCAACACTCCCTTATGATTACATAATTTCAAGTGTGTTATCCCATTTATAAAATGGGCTTTAATTTGTTGAAACTGTATATAGTTCAGACGAGGTGTGCAGTTGTTGGAACATAATCAACTGTCATGTAATGTGTTTCAGCCAATGTAGTAATACGATTTTCATGGCCCATTTTATAAAATAGAGTGGGAGAATGGGGAGGCATGAATATACGAGTGAGGCTGAGATAGCAATGAAGAACACAGGGTGGGGAATTGGGGAATAAGCAGAACAGAAAGAGGGAGAGAGAGACAGAGAGAGAGAGAGAGAGAAAGAGAAAGGAGAAAGAACAAAAGTTGAGGAGAAAAGGGACAAAATTGCTAACTGCAGGGACAAGAGAGGGTGACATCATCCTGCAGTGGGAAATGCAGATAGAGAGGATGCCTGATTAATGGAGGGAGAAAGAAGATGAGGAAGTGGAGAAACAGGGATAGCAGAGAGAAGAGATACTGTACTGTAGAAAGGAAGGACGTGAACCGATATTTAGTATGAAAGAGGTAGAGTGATGTAAGCTTGAGTTCAAGGGAAGGACGTGAAAGATTCTGGTAAAGGAAATAGTGGTAAGTGTGTGGAAGGCAGTTAAGCATGAAATGAGAAAGGTGAAGAGGGATGCAGAATGACAATGATATGGTGCTGCGAAGTACACATTAAGCATGGGACTTAATGTCAGCTGTCATCCCTTTAAGAGCACTTAGAACCTGCATGTAACAATTTGTTGCACTGCCTGGCAGTGCCATGTAATGTCTGTCAGTCATGGAATTATTCAGTCTAGGGTTAGACCTCAGGAAGAGAACATGTCTGCAGTACAGAATAAACCATTCATGCATTTATTTCTGTGTCCATCCTGTTTATTCGAATGGTCCAGCAAGGGGTCCTCACCAGCATCAACCAAAGGGTCAGGCAGACCAGAGAGAATGTAAGGGTCTTCTAGTGGCAGACCAAACCAAAACGCCACAGTGCAGTACTATAGACAGTACAGTATTTGGTGCAGTACTGTAGACTGCATCTGCATAGTCAAACATCACCAATCGAGGATAACCTTGTGTAGACCAGGAGTGGAAGGCAGGACTTGTTGAGGTACAGTGTGCCAAGCTGGGAGCAGAATTTCTTGTGCATGACACTGATGTGAGAGAGGGAAAAAACAAAATTTGGTCCAATCAAACATTGAGGTATTTGAAATAGGACTTTGGGGGCAGAGCACCTCTGAGGCTTGTGAAGACAGGCATAGAGAGTAACCAGGTTAGAGTTTGCATGGTAGGGTGGTGAAAGTTGCTGAATTCTGCTTTTGCAGAACTTCCGGAAACTTGGAAATTTCTCAGAAATTGCAGCACTTTGCCATTTTGCAACTGGATTTTCTGTGGAGTTTGAGTTCTGTGGACTTTTTGTGAACTGTGGAAAATTCATATAAACGGCAGAATTGATCTATCCATGTTTAATGAACTGTCAGTGAATGAATGCCTGCTTGTACAACCATGTGGTCATTCACTGACACCAGTGAGCTACTGGTAGAAGGAGAGAGGTGGCAGCTGGTGGCCCACTCAGGGCAGGGTGGGAGGGAGGGTGTGAGGTGGATGAACAGTCAGGGTGGTGGTTGGAGGGTCCAATAGAAACTAGGAATTTGGATTATTTGTTTATAAGGGATCAGGATGATGGAGGTCCACTGGTACACCAGGAAATACTGGAATAGAGGGGCTGAATTGGTAGACTTTCTGCTGTTTATTTGTGGATTAAGGAATCCAGGATAGGCAGGGTGGTCTGCTAGACATCAGGGAAACAATATGTTTTGGGGGGCTATGATTTGTGGGTGGAGGGGCCATAGAAACCAGAGGGTCCATGGAAGGGATTGAGGGTATTTGATCGGACCCTGATCAGTGGGGAGTGGATTAATGAATTAAACTGCAGTTAAAAAGCTCAGAACTGACCACTGGCAGGATCCTGTTCTGCAGATTTTTTCCACAGTTTAATAAATTAACCTGCAGTTTATATATTTTTTCCAGTTTTGGGTGGAATTTCCGTAAAAGTTCCGGAAAAGATTTCCAAACTTTCGCAGAAGAGAAATTCTCATTTTCGCTGGAATTCCGCAGGTGGAAATTTTTTTTCACACATGCCTACTGCATGGTGCCACAGGTCATGAAAACCATTTTTTAGTCTTAAATACTTCCAATAACTATATACTTTCTGAGCTATACATTGCTTAACCAGACACAAAATGCCCTCACAGGTGACAATGAGTTAAGAGACAGCTGAGTGGAACCAGCGCTGGATATTGTCTAAATCCTACTGCAAAGATGATTTCCGCTCAGGAACTGAGGCATCTGCAGCACAAATTACAATATTATCCCTGTACATGTAAATGTGCCAGAAGACAGGTAGTAGGAGGTTGTTTAAGAAGATGAAGAAGAGGACCCGGATGAGCCTTTGGGCCCAGAGTGGATGGGTGTGGGAGAGAAGGTGTCACTAACCTGGTCCGACTGGTGAAGATCAGAAAGGTACGAATGGAAACAGACAATCCCAATCACAAGGTCAAAAAATATGTTCCTTACCAACTGGCCCAGTTGGATAGTGTGAGACACTGTTTAGCAGGTCTCAGTAAGATCAACCATTATGCACTGATCAGGCAGTCTTTGTCCATCCCTGTCAGGACAGAGTTAGAGACTTGAGGGAGAGCCTGGCATTTCAGAACTCTAGACTGGAAGGAGAAAAGGAAAGAAGAGAAGGAGTTAAAGAAAGTTGAGGGGACAAGTGGATACAAATGATTTTATAATGTTCCTTCCTACCTGCGCCAAGGTCAGATACATCTCAAGTTCTGCTATCCTGCTGTCCAGGCAGCTTCGAACCCCATACCCAAGGGATGGAGCTGAAGGATGCTGCTTCAGTCCTTCCTTCCCAAATCCATGACTCGGGGGAGAATGCCTGTGGGTCAGGGAAATCCTTTTCATTCATGGAGGCAGCGTAACTGCAAAACACAAGCAGGTTCTGAAACAAAATAATATACTATTATTAGAATTATATACAGTATCTATATCGGATAAGCTCTAGCCTGACTCAGTCTATGCCTTTAATCTGCATTTGTGAGGGGTCAGTAGCACCATAACTGACTTGTGATGGAACACTAATAATCTTTTTTTATTATTTAAGCTCTTTATTGATTTTCCAGCACCAAATATACAATATCAAGTAAGTATATACATTTGAGGATATTAGGTGCATCTTTTATATTAAAAAAGAAAGACATAAAGGAAGAGAAAAGATCCCACACCCTACCCCCCCACACCACAGACTACGCATTCTTACCATCATTATAACTGCAATTATATACTGCAGTCCTATTTACATTATGATTTCCATATCGTCAGAATAGTCTCTAAGCTTCCCCAACGTGAGGTAGAAGTTTTGCCTCTGTTTCGCACAAGTGCTGTATGTCTTTCCAATTGTAGAGCCAAACACACATTCCTATACTGATTCCACTATTAGAGTGCATTCTCATCCATCCAATGCCTCATTATTATTAGTTTGGCTTGTTGCCACCAAAGCCATATAAGCGCTTTCCTACTGTTTGGAGTATCTATCGGAATAATTTATTAGGCACACTTCCGGAGTAAACAGTCCTCAAACCGAGAATAGGGTCTAAAGAGTTGTTGATAGCCTGCCAAAATGTCTTAATGTGTGGACACAACCATAACATGATGATAAGAGACCTACATCCATCTTGCATCTGTTATGCGTTGGTGCTGCAAGGATCCAAATCTACAAAGTTTGGATGGTGTCAAATACATATTATGCATAATATTGTAATGCACTAATCTGAGCCTATCTTGCTTAATAAGCTTATACAATGATATCCAAAGTTTTTTCCATTAACATCCTCAGGAGACTCTAATTCCCTTACCCAATAAAAGCAGATGCCCGAGGGTAGTCTATTATCCCAATCTTGCAAAGTTTTGTGTAGATTTGAGACTTTATGCGGCTGAGAAGCAACCTGAAGAAGCGCAATAGGATCCTTTTCCCCTATGTCTATTAATGGAGAGAGCCTATGAAACATGGACAGGGCCTTGCAAACTTGTAAAAATTTAAAGGATTCTTTACACACAGTGCTAGCAGAGCCATATAATTGAGCCGGAGTGACCATCTTTCCATCCCTCCATATCTCCGAGACTTTACATTGTCTCAACCGAGACCAAAAGGCATCGGGTATCGGTACACTACCAATTTTGAAATGCGGATTATTAACAATTGGTTGGTCAGAGGATTGGCTCCACTTAATTGCCAAATATACTTGGGCCTGATGAGAGGCTTTCATTGACCAGCCCATAGGGTTATTTCTAAGGTTTTTGGGAATATGTGACAGAGAGGCATAAAGCAAAGCACACAGCGAGCATCTTTCCCGAGATGCCAAATGTTCTTCAATAGGTAGCCACAAAGGGAGTATGTTGTGGTCCACCTTCTTTCTGCCAATAATATAACTTACTTTAAATGTTGTAGCAATATAATATAAAGAAGAAGGGCTGCCAGTCCTCCCTCACCTTTGACGCTGTTAATTTGAGGTAAGACTCTCTGAACCTTCTTTTTGTTCCACAAAAGGAACTCAGCATACCTCTCAGCTTAGAAACTATATTTTAGGGAGGTACACACCCAGCATTCCTAATGGGTATAATATTCTAGGTAAGAGATTCATTTAATTATATTTAGCCTACCCCATAATGAAATAGGAAGTAATCGCCATCTCTCAAGGTCTTTGGATATTATTTTAATGAGGTTGGAAACACTAATAATCTGATGACATTTTATTTTCACTGGATGTGTTGTAACAATCTTTCCTTCTTTCTTTATTTCACTGTTTTCTATCCCTGCCCCATCTCCTTCTCCACAGAGTGTACATCAGCTGGTGAGGGCAAACCCTCTACAAGTTCTCCACATATTACTATTTTATAGGCATCCCTGAATTTGCCAGAGGTGGTCTACCAAAATATTATTTATCCTATTGTGGGTCTGTATATAAATGAAGAGATGGACAGCTTCATACCTGTAATTGCACGGATGTGCAAGGTGCAATCTCAAATGCCTGTTTTCTGCACCATATTGTTTTTATTCTTTCAGTGAATTCCATTTTAAAATTGTTTATGATATAATGTATTCTGAAATATATGAAAGCATGCCATTCAGTTCTGTGCAAGCCTGCATAATCTTGCAAGTTTAGATGTGGCATACCAAGGCCATGTCCCACTCTCAGGTTGTCCAGGTTTTCACAGACAAACAAGGTTGTCTATGGACATTCATGGTCATCCCTGCTCAGTCCCTGATGTTTGCCCAAAGGGCAAAAGTGTAAAGGACCAGGTTTTCCATAGTTACTTCACTTCCATACTAAATGTACCATCACTGCGATCCCATGCCCTGTTCCATCATTATGGCTCACTTAATGTAGGTCAGAACTTAAACCACAGTACTAAATCTGAATGTCCCACAAATAGTACCACTAATGAAATTCACAAATTTATTACCTGTAAATCACCATTTGTGGTGTATGGTGTGCCTGCCCTTTTCTTTGCATTGGATGGACCATCCGTCCAATGAAGAAGAGAATCCAAGAGCATGTCTGCTCACTTACCAGTCACAAATGTGGCACTCCTGTAGGTGCAGGAGCAGGGTCCCCAATTTGGACCTCAAATCCTTTCATTTTGTTGGCCTGGATCACATTGCCCCCATTCCCCGGTGGGTGGGGGAGGAATAGACTAAAATGTCCATTGCAATGTAGGCTAATTTACAATCTATACTATTAAATTGTCTTTGTTTTTTTATTTGTACTTTTTCCTCTTTAATCCTGGCAGGCAGCTACAGCCCTCTGATTGGAGGGACTCTCTCTCTGGTCCTGCCACTCCCATGCTAGGCGGACCCCTGGTAGTTCTTCCACGGCAGGGCCAGGAGGAGGTTGCCAGCTTCTCTCCCCTCCTGGAGACCTATTCCAGAATTTGAGGGACCACTCCCTGGAGCAATGGACCATCACTGAGCCTGCCAGGCTCACTTTTTCTGTTTTCACTCAGCCCCCCTCGCTGCTGATGCAAGGACATCGACTTCAAGCCTCCTGACTTGTACTGCCCTCTAGCCACCACCAGAGGGCAGTCAGCAAGTGGATGACTAATCCCCCTCCCCCCAAGAGAGGAGAGCAGTCCTCCAGATGCTCAGTCATTTCTCCCCCTGCCAATTCCTGGCACCCCATGCTCGCTCTCAAATCCAGGTCACCGGCATGGCACGAGGTGTGGCATCCAGTGCCTCAACTATGCGTATGTAACCCCCCTGTTACCTGGGGTTACTAGAATCCCAGTGAGACCTAGTGGTAGGCAGGGAAGGCAGCTTGTGAAACTCCAGTTAAAAGGATTTCACACTGTCTCACTCTGTTCTCAGTCTCAGCTGAGGGATGACATCATTTTAGAACTGTCGCAGCTGCATAAGTCACACTGGAATGTTACAGTTGGAGGTTAGAGTAAAACATTGGGGATTTTGAAGTCAGTGAGTAGAGTCTGTGGCAGTCTGTAGTAGAGGTGCTTTGCAGTAGGCAGGCCCTCAGAGCTCTAAGGTCTGTCAAAGAGCTGTTTTTTGGTATAGGTGTGTGTTCTCACCTGAAGAGGAACACAAGAAGAACACATTGAAGTGGTAGAGACTGCGTTCACTGGTTCAGGGCCCCATCCCTGTGGGGATGGGGGGAAGAATCAACCTGCTTCAAGGGGCAACCCCCCTGGTCTGGCTAGGGAAAAAAGAAGCTGCCTGATTTAAGTTTGTGCTGAGGCACCAGAAGTTCTGGACGAGATTTACTTTGAGGAGAAAATGCCTGTGGGACATCTGCAACCAAGAGGTGAGTTTGCTCTGCTAAAGGTCCATGTGTTTTCACCTGAAACAAAATGAAACTAAAGTGACTGTTACTGTGGGGTCAGGAAAAGACAGCTAAGTACAGTTTGGAAGATGTGGGGATTGGACTGCTTAACTCTGTGGGGGGTTTAGAGTAATGGACATTGCCACTTATTTAAGTATGTTCAAGTTCAGCACAAATGGGATGTAAAGACAGTAGATTTAATGTGAATACATTTAAAAAGAATCTACACAGCAAAGTGTTTTAAAGGATGAGGTGTTACAGTCCAGAGAAATGGCGGGGTGTGAATTATGGGAGCAAGAGGTGGGAGCCCCTCACCCCCCCATCAGTAGTAACCAAATTCACCTCTTCGGGTTTACTTTGGGACACCTGTTGCTTTCCCTCAGGTACTTGGCCAGTACCTGAGAAAAGTACCCAGATGTGGGATTGATGAGGAAGATTCCCTGATGGAGCAGAAGTGCTCATAGGTGGTTTAGAGATCCACCAGTAAATGTTTCCATGCTATATGGAAAGTGTACAAGTGTCTGGCAAGGGAGCCAAGCCAAGGAAAACCCAGAGCAGCGTACAAGTTCAGGCTGTATGCCCAGTGTGTTTCAGAGCCTGAGGGCTAAAGTGAATGAGGATGTGTTTTGATCTCCATAAATCTGCATTACCAGGAGTGTAGCCCCATTGGGGGTCCATCTATGCTTTGTTTATTCTGTTTGGATGTGAATAAAAGCCACACTTTAGAATCCCACTTCTGGAATTGGACATTACAGTTATTGCTTCCTGTGTCCGGAGTAACTTGGGTGCCCCTGTTACAGAGTAGCCAAACCTAGCCAATGTGCTGAGTGACATATGCCTTCCCGAACCCAGCCCACCTGGTATTGCTGTCAAGATGGAAACGGCATACCTGGGTGGGGGTTACAAAAATGGAGGCACCGCTGAGGATTTGGGTTTGGAATTTAAGGAGGAATGTAAGAAAGGTCGCTCGGACAAAGGCTAGCATTTTGGTTATCTGATAGTGAGTGGCCCAAAACAACTGAAGCAACGTTTAACTAAAGTGCCGCTGTGTGCTGTTATCCATGTGCTTCTATTAAAATGCCAACTGTTTACCAAGGAGCAGTAAAGCCTGAGAGTGTATGCCCTTGTCCTGCATCAAATTACAGCATTTGCCAGCTTTTAAAAGTGTTTGTGACAAAGAAAAGTGTGGAAAACTGTGGGTAGCAAAAGGAAAATTGTGCCCTAGATGTTGGAAATGCTTTCTGTGTGGACTGAGATACTTGTTGTGCTTAATGGCCATGAAAAATTGTTGAAATGGGCTCCCACCGAGGAGTCATTGAAGAAAAAAAAAGGGTGGTTTTGCAGTTTAAATTTTGCCTGCTTGACGATCGCCGTGAGGAGAAGAGCACGAGAGGAAAGAGGCTCATTTGCATGGCGTCAAGTGATTGGTGAGACTGCAATCAGTCCCACCCCCAAGCCAGCTCTAGAGTGACTGCACAGCATTCGAGAGGGAGAGGGAATGGAGTGTGCAACTGGCTTGTCAAGAGGAGCGTCGCGGTGACTGAAAGCGCTGTAAAAGTGTAATAAACTGACTTTTCTGTTTAAATTCGGGCTCAACCCACATCTCGATCAACTGGACTGTGAGTGTGGTGTTCAGAGGGACAATCGGCAGGACTGCCAACCCGCTTCTTTCCAGAGGCCTCCAAGACTGGCTGCAGGCCATTTTTCCATTGCAGCAAACAGCTACTGATAACAGTGAGTATCAACAGAAATAATTGCTCAAACCAAGTGATTTTGCCAAAAGCCAGCTGAATCTGTGTGTAGCAGTGTAATCACTTTGCAAAGAAGGAATGTGTTAAGTTTTACCAGCAAAAGAAAGAATTCTAAGCAATCGACTGTGAGCATAATTATAGGTGCAGTGTCAGTATAATTTTCAAAGCCATGTGAGAGACCGTGAGTGGTATCAGATATGCAGCAAGAAATACATTCAATCCTGTGCTATGAAATACTGAGGCTTTAAGGGACTGTAAGCTAGAGCAATGTCTTCGACGAGTAAAAAGTCCATGGTAAATCATATCAATGTGCTAGGATAAAGAACAGTGCAAGTGTGTGCAGTTTGAGCAAAGTTATCAGTAGAGTGTGTAAATTGGATGCGCAGTGGCTTGACCCAATTACAGAATGCTGATGTGCAGGAGTGCTGCCGCCGCCATTACAGGGTGGGGTTGTAATGTAAACACAGCAGCAGAGGAGCCATTTTGAAAGAGAAAGAAAGTTTTCAGTGATGTGGGACTTGAAATAACAGTGAGCATTGTTTGTTTTTCTCTGCAGTCATGGCTTCAGGACCAGCCCGCTACCCGGATCATGCCCAGGCTGTGATAGCAGTAGAAATTAACAAGTTAAGGGACATTGAGAGGTGTTACTACGGGGGATGACTGCCTCCTCATGTGGCGATTCCTGGATATCCAATGTGAGTATGTGTGATGTGCCTAAATGCTGGAAGGGACGTCTTCATGGTACCTCACTGTTCTGGGTGCCTAGAGAAATATGGTTTGTTTAAAGCGCCCAAGATTCGTTTGGCTCCCACATGGACAAAAGTTCACAAATCTGCAGTTGGCAGCACACAGCACCAGGCAGAGCCTGTTGGAGAAGGCCCCTCAGAGTGTGGCACAAAGCTAGAGGGTGGAGATTTACAGACAGAACAATGTGCTGGTGTTTCAGAGTCTGAGTCGCAGAGAGACATTTCAGGAAGAGCATCAGTAGACCCTTGGAGAGAGGGGCCTAGCCCAAGTCTCATAGGTGAAGATGAGATGAGAGAGGCCTTTGAATTGGAGGTTTCGACCTCTGTGCCCAGCGAAGAGTGGACAGTCTCAGGAGTAAGGATGACTGCTCACTCCTGGGCACAGATTCTCAGTAAGGAAGAAGAAGAGGGGGAACCTATGTGGTCTTGTGAAAAAGGAACTGGTACACAGCCTCAAGATCTTGCCTCAGAGGAATGCATGGAAGAGAGTGGTGATTCCTCTGCCCTGGCTGTGCAAGAAGAAGCCAGTGATCCATTTTTTGTGTCGTTAAGAATGCATAGCTGGCAGAACCAGGACTGGCCATCCCCAAGCCAGGCCAGAGGTCTCGGGTTGACCAAAGCTAGTAAAGAGGAAAGACTGGTTCATAGAAAAGCGAATGAAATCTATGAGATGTCCTTTCCTACCTTTCTCAGAGAGTCTGGGAGGAGATTGAAAAAGCAGGAAATCCTGGATTTGGGAAGAAGCAATGAAATATGTGCATCCTGGTGTAAACAAGCATGTCAAGAACAGAATCTTTCAAGAAAAATACAGCCAGTGGAAAAGAGGCAGGACACTGTTTATTGACACTGTTCGAATAGTGGGTGGATGGAGAGGGATGTGAAACCTTTCACAGTGTGAATTATGAGTGCCCAGCTAGGGTAATAATTCCAGCACCTGACCCGTTGTGCTGTTGACCACAATGCAAAGACCTTCCCGCAAATGTGCCCATGCCTACCAAATGGAAAGCAGAGCAGTGGTAGCCAGTGCTGCCACTCCAGCCATTGCCGTACCTATGTTGTTCTGCCAGTCTGGATGTCCAAGACTCAGGTGCCCCACATTCATCAGTTCTGCAGTGTACTGGCTTTCCAGAATCCATCATCTGGCCCACCAGATGACTTCAGATCCAGAGAGGACACCAGCTCAGCTGTATCCTGATTCATCACCTGGGTATCAGATGACTTCAGACCAGCTGTTTTCCTTTTTGTTCCTGTTCCAAGGTTCCATCTCCAGAGATGACATCAACCCAGCAGTTTCCAGATGTGCCCTCTTGTCATTTCCCAGAAGATGTCTGCCCAGCTGTATTGGAAGAATGCTGCCAGGGAGAGTCTTCGGCTGAGGACCAGGTGTGGTATCATATTGTTCTACAAGGGACTGGTAAGTCCAGACTTTTCTATTCTTATGATATTGCAGTACACACCCTACACTAGAAGACTCAAGATGTTTGAACTGTCCTAAAAGACTCTCCCCTTTGGGAATTTGGCCTGCTAGAACTGTGCTTCACCGGGCTCTGGCCCAGGAGAGACTTTTTAATGGACTTGCCTTCGGGCACTGTGGTCACTAGATGGGACTTTTAGGGCACTCCATCCCCCAAATATTGTGTATTGTACATCATGTCATTGTTTTCTATTGTTTTCTAATGTTTATACTGTTTTTTCTACTTTTCTAAAAAAAAAATCTTTTTGGGATTCTCCAGTATTTTGATGGTAGGGGTTTAGATAGACTGTGTATGCAGATTAGGAGTGTGTGTTGTCTTTCTTTTTCTTGCAGGTGTTCCTGAAGAAGATAGAAGAGAAGACAAGAAGAGGAGGAGGGACTCATCGGAGTTCCTCAGTAGTACTTTAGAGTGTAGTGTTTAAAGTGTTGTTGTTGTTGTTACTGTGTGTAACTTTTCCTTCCACAGGTATGGTTGTAGGGGAGTGTGGGAGTAATGCACGGTGTATGGTATTAGCTCCTAGTGTGTAGTTGCATGGTGTCCAGGGTTGGGGAGGTCTCCTGTTTGTTTTGTTTGGGAATTTTAAGTTAGAGGCAGACAGATTTTCCCTAGAGGGCTAGGGGGCTAGACAGGCTGTGGTCCTGAACAGCCATAGGGGCCGCAGTACTGATCTAATAGGGCTATACTCTGGACAGTTCTTCCCGAGCCACTTGGTACCCATAGTCAGTGGGTAGAGTAGAGGCTGATGCATCAGCCAATAGCTTATGGGCCCTTAGTGTTGCCTGCCTGTGCCTAGCACATCCCTCTCTATAGGTAGCACATAGGGTAGGATGGCCTAGGTCAGGTAACTAATGACTGCGGACAGTCATTTTCCTGGCCCAGGGTGAGTGTAACCCCCCTGTTACCCAGGGTTTCTAGAATCCCAGTAAGACCTAGTGGTAGGCAGGGAAGGCAGCTTGTAAAACTCCAGTTAAATGGATTTCACACTGTCTCACTCTGTTCTCAGTCTCAGCTGAGACTGAGGGATGACATCATTTTAGCACTGTTGCAGCTGCATAAACCACACTGGAATGTTGCAGTTGGAGGTTAGAGTAGAACGTTGGGGAATTTGAAGTCAGTGAGTAGAGTCTGTGGCAGTCTGTAGTAGAGGTGCTCTGCTGTAGGCAGGCCCTCAGAGAACTAAGTTCTGTCAAAGAGCTATTGTTTGGTATAGGTGTGTGTTCTCACCTGAAGAGGAACATAAGAAGAACACATTGAAGTGGTAGAGCCCGCTTTCAGTGGTTCAGGGCCCCATCCCTGTGGGGATGAGGGGGAGGAATCAGCCTGCTTCCAGGGGCAACCCCCCTGGTCCGGCTAGGGAAAAAAGAAGCTGCCTGATTTAAGTCCGTGCTGAGGCACCAGAAGTTCTGGAAAAGATTTCCTTTGAGGAGAAAATGCCTGTGGGACACCTGCAACCAAGGGGTGAGTTTGCTGTGCTAAAGGGCCATGTGTTTTAACCTGAAACAAAATGAACTAATGTGACTGTTACTGTGGGGTCAGGAAAAGACAGCCAAGTACAGTTTGGAAGATGTGGGGATTGGACTGCTTAACTCTGTGGGGAGTCTAGAGTAATGGACACAGCCACTTATTTAAGTATGTTCAAGTTCAGCACAAATGAGATGTAAAGACAGTAGATTGAATCTGAATACATTTAAAAAGAATCTACACAGCAAAGTGTTTTAAAGGATGAGGTGTTACAGTCCAGAAAAATGATCGGGTATGAATTATGGGAGCAAGAGGTGGGA
The DNA here is from genome assembly GCA_016271365.2 of Neoceratodus forsteri. Lineage (NCBI taxonomy): Eukaryota > Metazoa > Chordata > Ceratodontiformes > Ceratodontidae > Neoceratodus > Neoceratodus forsteri. The sequence continues at coordinate 1,409,074,945 of CM028132.1, forward strand.
GCCCCCCATCAGTAGTAACTAAATTCACCTCTACGAGTTTACTTTGGGACACCTGTTGCTTTCTCTCAGGTACTTGGCCAGTGCCTGAGAAAAGTACCCAGATGTGGGATTGATAAGGAAGATTCCCCAATGGAGCAGAAATGCCCATAGGTGGTTTAGGGAGCCACCAGTAAATGTTTCCATGCTATATGGAAAGTGCCCAAGTGTCTGGCAAGGGAGCTGAGCCAGGGAAGACCCAGAGCAGCGTACAAGTTCGGGCTGTGTGCCCAGTGTGTTTCAGAGCCTGAGGGCTAAAGTGAATGAGGATGTGATTTGATCTCCATAAATCTGCATTACCAGGAATATAGCCCCGTGGGGGGTCCATCTATGCTTTGTTTATTCTGTTTGGATGTGAATAAAAGCCACACTTTAGAATCCCACTTCTGGAATTGGACATTACAGTTATTGCTTCCTGTGTCCGGAGTAACTTGGGTGCCATTGTTGCAGAGTAGCCAAACCTAGCCAATGTGCCAAGTGACATATTCCTCCCTGAACCCAGCCCACCTGGTATTGCTGTCAAGATGGAAATGGCATACCTGGGTGGGGATTACACGTAGAAGGAGGAGGAGGGCAGGGGGTCATGAACAGTGGAGGATGAAAGAGGGGGGGTCACCGAATTGGGGTGGTAAGACCCAGAAGATGCCCAGGGGTGAAATGGAATCCTGATTATGGTTTACCAAATCTGGTGCCCATACCCAAGGGCACTATGGATTGTGGTAGGTAGATGGCCCGGGCGGTTCATCCAATTCGGGTGGTGATTTGCAATGCCAGGTCCATTAAAGACAAAACCACAATTATTGTGGATCTTGCTGAAACGGTGGACCTGGCATGCATTATTAAGACCTGGCTGGATGAAAATTCTGGCCCCTTTTTGGAGGCTATGACTCCAGTCGGGTACTCAGTTATACACCACCCAAGATTGGACCGCAAGGGAGGGTTGCGATCTGTTTCAAGACTGAACTGAGCCTCACGAGGGTACTAGTTGATGAGGTTGAGTCTTTTGGGTGTTCAGTAGCAGCAGGTGTAGACTATCGAATCATCCTCATCTACCATCCACCTGGCGATGAGAAGCGATTCCTTAAGGAAGTGGCGGACTTCGTCGTTGACATGGCATTTGAATCACCCAGATTGATGGTTCTGGGTGATTTTAATGCTTGGGTTGATGAAGAACTCTCGCAATTTGGTCAGCACTTCCTCCAGTTAGTGACATCTCTGGGCCTTACACAGGTGGTTTCCAATGCTACTCTTAAACATGGACACTCTCTCGACTTAATCTTTCTCCTAGGGATCGAAACATCAGACTTGGGGGGTGGAACCAGTGGGGTGGTCCAATCATTGTTCAGTTTTATCACCTCCCCTCGTAGGCCTACCTCTGTGGAGACAGTTTGGCACCGCCTTTACGAGACACAAGTTCCCATGGCCTGGAAGTGGTACTTGACCTCTCATCCCTCCCTGTGACCAGCAATGACCCAGAGACCCTTGTGTCGGCTTATAATTTAGCCATCTCAGTGGCTCTGGATTCAATTGCTACTGTCCATGTTCGCCCTCTCTCTCTTCACCCCAGGTCCCCTTGGTTTGATGGGACGTTGAGGGAGATGCAGAGACTAGGGCGAAGGTTAGAGCATTGCTGGCGAAGGTCCGCCCTTGATGCCAACCGCCTTAGATTGATGGACCATTTAGTCTATCAATCTGCAATCACCTGTAAGAAGGCAGAATTCATGTCTGGGGAGATTGCGGCTGCTCAGAATCAACCAGCCATGCTATTCCAAACTGGACAGACTCTGCAACCCATTCTGTCTGCATGCTCGGAAAGCTTTTTTGCAATTATAATGCAATGAGCTTTCTCAATTCTTTGCAAATAAGGTGGCTGTCATTAGGGTGGATCTTCATCCAGCACACTCTATGGGTTTTTTTTGTGATCAGCAAGGGGTCACCGTACTTTAGTTTTCTTGGAGTACCTTCAGCCAGCGTTCATGGATGTCATGAGGATCATCCAGTGTGTGCGTCCTACGTGCTGTAGTTTGGATCCTGGACCGACCTCCCTAATTCTGGGTTGCACTGACATCATTGGTCCAATCCTTGCATGAATAGTCTGGTGCTCCTTGGAATCTGGAGTGTTTCCTTGTTCTCTGAAAGAGGCAGTGGTGACACCACTCTTGAAGAAAGCTACCTTGGACCCAGACTGTTACGCAAACTATAGACCTATCTCTAACCTCCCCTTTGTAGGGAAGGTGATTGAGAAAGTAGTGGCAGCTCAACTGGAGAACCATTTGACCATCCATGACATCTATGAACCACTCCAGTCTGGTTTTCGTAAAAGACATAGTACTGAGATGGTGCTGGTTTGGGTGCTCAATGATCTCCTGATGGCGAGAGATCGGAAGAACCGTTCCATCTTGGTTCTCCTGGATCTGTCCTCAGCTTTTGACACCGTGAACCACACAGTGTTGGTAGGACACCTGAGGCATATCTGTGGAATGTTGGGGACAGTCCTTAGTTGGTTTACATCTTTCTTCACCGGTTGAACACAAAGAGTTGTGTCTGGGGTATTTTACTCAGGCCCAACTGCTTTGTCTTGTGGGGTGCCTCAGGGTTCAGTGCTGTCACCCATGTTGTTTGCAGTGTATATGTTGCCCCTCAGAGACATTGTAAGAAGCTATGGGCTGAGATTTCACTGTTATGCAGATGATACCCAACTCTACCTTTCTTTTGCTCCTGACCAGGATGGAGCCATCTCGGTCTTTAACAACTGTCTGCAAGAAATCAAGAAGTGGATGGATTCCAGCTGGCTGAAGTTGAGCTCGGATAAGACTGAGGTACTGGTTGTGGATCCAAGTTGTCGGGTAGGGGGTTCAGGTGTTGGTGCACCCTCTGAAATTTTTCAGGGGGGTGTCTCAATCCCGACCTCTGATTGGGTGCATAACCTGAGGGTAGCTTTTGATGATGGACTGACCCTGCATGCACAGGTGTTGGTTGTCATCAAGAATTCCTTTTATCACCTTAGGAATATCGCCAGGATTAGGCATCTGGTCTCGTCCAATGACCTTCCAACTCTGGTTCATGCCTTTGTGTCCTCGTGCTTGGATTACTGCAGCTCCCTTTATCTAGGACTTTCTGAGGTTGAAATCCATCACTTGCAGCTGGTGCAGAACGCAGCAGCACAGCTTTTGACCAGATCCCCTTGATCTTGTCATATTACCTCAATGCTGAGTGGACTGCACTGGCTGCTGGTTCAGTGGTGGATCACCTTTAAAGTCAGTTTACTGACTTTTAAAGCCCTTCATGGACAAGCCCCAGACTATCTGAAAGAGCTTTTGGTTTCTTACTGCCCCGGTCGGTCACTCCGTTCGGCTGACGAGGGGTTGTTAGAGATTCCGAGGGTGAATGTGAAGTCATCTGGTTTTAGAATGTTTGCTTACATGGCCTTCACCCTCTGAAATTCTCTACCTCACCAGTTATGAGAGTGTGCAGCTGTGGAGGAATTTAAACAGGGTTTAAAGATTTACCTGTATAGTAAAGTTTTTTAAGCTAACTGAGTTGATTAATGATTACAGAGGTATCTGTTATTTATGTATGTGTTAATTATTTGATGATGTATTTTGTTTTTACTGTGAGGCACCTTGGCATTGGAAAGGTGCCATATAAATACATTTTATTATTTATTATTATTAACCCTCAGCACCATTGTACTGGCCCTTATACAACTGTCTTTTGAGGTAGTGTTAGGTCTAGTGACCTATTTATACTACCCTCACTTCACAGTGGCAGCAGCTTGTAATTAATCCAATCAATTTGCCTAGATTTTTCTTAAAGGTTTCTTTGTTTGTATTATTTACTAAGTTATTCCAGAGTCCTACAATTCTTTGAGTGTAGGAATATTTTTTTTCTCTGTCTTGAAACGGGAACTTTTTAATTGCTTAATATGTCCCCTTAGGGTGTGAGATGACTTGTTAAGATACAGTATATTCCCATCAAATTAAGTAATGTTTCATCCTCTATAACTAGGGATGTAAGTTTGTCATGGATGAGGTTTTAATGACTCATTGTTTGTTCATGAAATCATTAGTAAACAGTAGTAAATGTTGTGGCACTGTCAACATTGCTACATTCTGATGACACTAGTGAAAGTCATGGAAGTCCTGAATAAAGATCAAATGTCATGGAATCAATGACGTGTATGACTGCCATGACAAACTTACATCCCTATCTATAATTCTACAGATTAATATTATGCCCCTCCCCCTTTTCTTCTGTCCTCAAGGCTTTGTAGGCTACATTTTTTTCAATCTGTATTCAAATGACATGTCCTGTAGCCCACAAATTGTTTTTGTAAACCTATGTTGAACTCTTTTTACTTTTCCTATATCACCTTTTTTTAATGGCAACCAGAACTGAGATCCATAATCTAGATATGGTCTGACATAAATGTGACATATGCGTACCCTCCCTCCCCCCGCCCGAGTTTGGTGTTTCTAGATTTGATTGCTCTTTTAGTGTTTTGTATCAAGAAATTTGCTTTTCTTGTGATTATTACATAATGGGGCTGCATGCTGAATTCATAATCTATTGCTATTGCAAGATCTCTGTCAGACTCCTTGCTTGTTATCTTTTCATTACCAAGATAGAATTCGGTTTAGGGTTGTTATTGCCTATATGTACAGATGAGCATTTGGATGTAGTGAATCACATACCCATGTTTGGATCCAGTCATTAGTCTGTTTAGATCATAGCTGGATAATTATGCAATTTGCAGTCAAAGCAATATTATTGATTTTGGTATCTTCTATGTAACAGGTACACCAACTTTCTAAGCCAACCTCCATTTTCCATTGTATAGATCTTGAACAGGATAGGTCCAAGGACTGATTCCTGTGGGTCTCCACTCATAACTGATAATTCTTCTGATATGTGTCCCTGGAGAGACACTACTTCATGGGATTAAATGATGTTTGGGATGTTGTGCTGTTTCTGCAATTTCTGATTGAATATATTTCTCCATCTTACTTTTTTTGTTTGAAAGTATTTATTTAAAAGTTGATAACTGGGAAAGGCATCATTGAGCAGTCTAGACAGCAGTATTTTAAATGCTTATCTTTATGTAATCAACTACAACACCTATTATCACTAACTCCAGTTAATGGGAATAATCTGGCTTCTCAGGTCAATACAGTAAAAGCTGACATACAGAAAGTTCAATATGACAGGGCCATGTCCATCAGAGCAAAACTCTCTTTTAGAATTCAAAAGTCCTCATTCTTTGACCCATGTGTAGCATGAAAAGCATGACATCAGGTATCATCTTTATCCATGTTACAACAGAATGATGTCTCAATAGTTTCATCTATTGAGCAGATTATGGGAGTGGTCTCAGAACCCCTGGAAGCCACAGTACTAAGAGAGTCCAGTGAGGAACAAAAGCAATCACAACTCCTTTCCAAAATACCTAAACATATCCTATCTCCAGAAGACACTGTCTTCCTTACAAATTAGGTTACACGCAGGAAATCACTGAAGTAATTCAATCCAGTAGATTAGGGGTAGTTCCGGGTATAGATGGTTTACCCTTTGAATTTTATAAATCATTCCTTACTGAGATAGTCCTGTTTTTGGAAAAAGCATTTATTTTGTCCATAATTCTATTCCAAAATCCTTCTCTCTGAGCTTGGTGACTTATTTATATAAGTCTGGAGACAAAATCCATCTGCATAATTGGAAACCCACCAGTCTACTTAAAGCTGATTTCAAATTATTATCTCAAATCCTTCACCTTCAGTTATGTACAATTGCAGCATATATTATTCACCCAACACAATTTTGTGGATTACTGGACAGGATAATACATCATCCTGTAATAATCTTGTGGGAATTATGGGAATTCTACCAGAAAAACAATACTAATGGGTAGATCATATCCCTGGATTAAAGCAAAGCTTTTGACATGGTAAACCATAACTTCTTGTTTAAAGTACTTCAAGCATATGGTATCCATCACACCTTTATTTCCAAAATTCAGATGTCATACAAACAAGCATATTGCAGTCCATTTATTCAGGGGGTTATTGGCCCCAAAGGTAATATTTCTGTAGGGGTTAGGCAGAGCTGCCCCCTAAGCCCCATGCTTTACATCTTTTATCTTAATCCTCTTTGGGAAAATATTATTGCAAATCCATCTATACTAGGACTCTCGGGAAATACCCAGAGAGATGAGGTAAAAGTTCTGGCCTATGCAGGCAATACCTACTTATTCCTTAAAGGTATCAGAAGTATAAAAGCAGCCTGTACAGAATTATAGCTTTTCTCAGAAGTCTCATCAACCTGGTTTAATGGGGAGAAATATAAAGCAGTCCCCCAAGGGACCCTGACGGCTCTACCTTCTGTAATAGGATATTTCCCAGTGGCCTTGGGTCCAGTTAAAATGTTAAGGATTCTTTCTGACTACCAGAATTTAGCTGCAATCAGTTGGGACAATGCCTTAAATTCTTGTAAAAGAAAAGTAAATCTTTGGAAGGGGTGGAAGCGATCAAAATGAAAAAGGATTCATATAATTATGCAATCTTTGATTCTGGGTTTAATATACATAGGAACCATATTTCCTATACTAAAAACTTTCAAAACATGTTTATATAGTTTATTTTTTTAAATGCTATAGGGCAGCCAGCTTAAACTATGGTTTACAGATGTTCAAATCTTGGTGGAGAGGCCTCTCCTTTTTTTATTAAATTTAAATAATCTTGTGAGCTAGACATATAAATCTCTAGGAATAGGAAATACTTTTAGAAGTACAAATTTTTGTTGATAAATAAGATAAAAGTGACTACTAAGGTTTATGCAGTTCTTTTTTTTTTTGCACGTATGACATTTCTCTTCTGGTATTCCATGATGTCCTTTACCTTTATGTATTTTTTTTTCTTTATAAAAAAAAGAAAATTTTTGTTTCTGTATATTTGATATTGTACCATTCAATAAAAAATACATCTGCTCTTTTCAAGAAGTGCCATGGGATCTTTAACATCCACCTGAACTACCACCAGAACCGGCAGATAGGACCTTGGTTTTAAGTTTTATCTAAAAGATGGGTATTTTCCAATCATACACTTGCATATGGTTTAAAAGACTACTCCTTGAAAGTTTACCACAGCAATTTAAAATGGCACAAAGTTGTAAACGAAAGTGAGTCACGCTCTCCATCGAGACCAAGCTTGAAATATTAAAGAAGATTTATAGGGGCACAAGTCTTTCTTGTGTGGCACAGGAGTACGTAATAGACAACAGTACAGTCAGTGACATCAGAAAAGGGCAAGAAATAAAAAGCAGTTTGCCAAGGAGTCCAAAGACAGTGGGCATAAAAAAACAAGGTGCATAGTTCAAAAAGCCACTGATGATGAATTAGATCAAGTTAGGCATCTTTGGTTTGCCAAAGACTGGCATAAAGGAACACCCATAAGTGGTGTTATCGTTACTGACTAGCAAATGTATCCTGACCCAGAACAGGATGAATTTAAAGCAAGCTCAGGATAGCTGTACAGATTTAAAAACAGGCATGGGATACTCCAGTTGGGGTTACAAGGTGAGTCAATGTCAACAGATTACTGTGTGTCTTAAAGAGGTACATTTCAGCAGCACTCTTAAAATTGGGCATATGCCCCTTTAATTAGTTTTACTTCTAAATGACTTTGTAGCTATAAAATACCATCTAGTTCAAATGGGTGTAGAAAACTGCATAAAAAAGTTGTGCAAACTGTGTGCAAATAATGCTTCTACTCCTCATATAGAACAATCATAAGTCAGTAGGCAGTTTTGTAAAGATACAGTACATTACCCCATGGCTCCTCATTTTTTTTGTTCTTCATGGCTCTATTGCCTAATTTTCATGCCTAATCCTCTCTTTCTTGTTTGGTCCAGTGTCCTTCTCTAACGTTCTATTTGAAGGACTAAACAGGACTCTGTGAGCAGGCTCCGACCCTCATATCCACAGGAAATATTCAGATTTTTCAGGGAGATGACCAGGTCAGTCAGAGCAGCCGTGTCAGCAAAGCAGCTGACATAGGCTCAGGGGATCAGAGAGAGGGAAAAGGCATTATTTAAATACATATGGGAGAAGAGGAGTTGTAGAGGTAACATAGTTAGAATCAAGAGAGACAGGGAGGATGGGAGGAACAAGGGGAAGATCAGGTAGAGGCACTCAATGAGTATTTCTGCTCGATGTTCACAAAAGAAAGGGATGGCTCAATACCGCAGGGGAAAGGGGGCAAGGGTGGGGGGCAGAGATAACAGATGAGATCATTCAAGAGGACAGAGTTCTGAAGGGCCTTAAAGGCTTGCGGGTGGACAAGGCACCGGGACCAGACAGTGTACATCCAAGGGTCCTGAAGAAACTGGCAGAGTTATTTGCATGCCCTCTAACAGACCTGTTCAACAGCTCCTTAGATATATGGAATGTATCCAGGGACTGGAGGATGCTCAAGTGATGCTCCTTCACTAGAGTGGACCCAAGGACCAACTGGGCAACTACAGAGCTTGAGTTCCATAGTGGGAAAGTTGATGGAAACCATTCTGAAGGAGAGGTTGATAACCTTGCTTCATAGCAATGGTCTGCAGAGACAACATGGGTTTGTCATGGGAAGTGCATGCCAAACAAACATGATCAACTTCTTTGACTGGGTCACTAGGGCGGTTGATGAAGGCCATGCTATGGATGTCCTGTATCTGGACTTCAGCAAGGCTTGACTCTGTGCCACACAGGAGGTTAATGAGCAAGCTGAGGACATGGGAGCAGGGTAAAACTGGTGGGTGGGTTGAGAGCTGCTGCAGGGCAGACAACATAGGGTAGTTGTAAGGGGGACATCCAAGCCATGGCCAATAATGAGTGGAATACTACAGGGTTCAGTGCCGGGCTCTGTTTTGTTCAATGTCTTCATTGAAGACATTGCGGGGGGGGGGTCAAGAATAAGATCTGCCTGTTCACAGATGACACTAAGATTTGTGCAAAAGTGGACAATGAGGAAAAGAGGCAGGCTCTCAGAATCTAGCTAAACTCAAACACTGGTCTAGGGAGTGGCAGTTGGGGGTTTAACACTAAGAAGTACAAGGTCATGCACCTTGGAGCCAAAAATCCCAAGAAAAACTACTGGCTTTGGGGAGTGCTAGAGGAGGAAAGGGACCTGGGGTGATAGTCACAGGGGACATGAAGGTATCTAAAATATCACCAACAGCTTAATCTGGTTCAAAGTCAGTTGGCATTCATCTGTATCCCCCTTCCCCAGGTCATAAAAATAGGCAGAATGTGTCTAGTGCACTTACCCGGTCAACAAAAACAAAAACAAAATAAATAAATAAATAAATCTGCACCCTGTAGGAAAATTGCAGCAAGGGCTAATAGGTTGCTGGGGTGCATTGCCAGAGGGATCACCTCTCAAAAGGGGGAAGTCATCCTGCCACTGTATAGATCACTGGTGAGGCCACAGTTGGAATACTGTTTATAGTATTGGTGCCCATACCTCAAAAAGGATGTGAGATTACTGGAGAGGGTGCAGTGTAGGGCTACAAAATTGATCATGGTACTAGGGGAGTATCCATATGAAGAAAGGTTGAAAGAGCGTAACATGTACTCGCTAGAAGACGGAAGGGTAAGAGGGGACATGATAGAAGCCTGTAAGTAATTGCAAGGCATAAACAAAGTCAGGGAGGGAGGATTGTTCCATTTAAAGGGGAAGGGTCACTAGGGGGCACAGTCTGAAGTTGGAAGGGGGAAGGTTTAGGAGAGAGATGAGGAGACACTACTTCACAGAGAGAGTGGTGTCAGGTTGGAATACACTACCAGAAGAGTTAATCACTCAAAGGACAGAGGATAGCTTTAAGTGGGGTTGGGACAGAGTCAAGGGCAGGGTTAGTACAGACAAAAACACCAAGGGGGAAAGGGCCAGAAAAGAGGAGGAAGAGAGTGGTTTGGAAGGGGGTGAGGCAGCTGTAGTGATATGAAACCAAGAGCTGCACAATTGGGTAGACTTGATAGACCTGTGGGCCTTTTTCTGCTGGCAATTTTGCATGTTTGTATGTTTGTAAAGTCCGCTGCCCATGTGTATGCCTGAATAGCTGCTTGGGCTCCATGGCTAACTCTGCCCCCTTCTTTCCCCTCATGCTGCTGGGCTGGACAATTTTACTGATGTTTTGGGATCACATCACCCAATCCTTAGGGCTGATGATGATGAATTCGATTTAGCTGTGCCCCTCTGGTTCATCCAAGAGGGGTGTAAAGGAACACCCATTAGTGGTGTTATTATTACTAAAAAGGCAAAAATCCTACACCAGCAAATGTAACCTGTCTGGGAACAGCATGAATTTAAAGCAAGCCCTGGGTGGCTGCACAGATTTAAAAACAGGCGTGAGACACACCAGTCAGGGTTGCAAGGTGAGTCAATGTCAGCAGACTCAGTAGCCGAAGAAAACTTTAAAAGCACCTTTCTCTTGTTCATTGAGCAGCATGGACTCATAAGGGAACAGGTGAACTTTGGGAACTTTGATGAAATGGGGCATTACTGGCATCTGTTCCCTAACAAAACACTTGCTGATGGCACTAAAAAACAACTAAAGAATTTTAAATCCTGCAAAGACAGGGTCACCTTGATGGCTACAGCAAATGCGAGCAGTGATTTCTGTCTACCTCTGCTTTTCATACATAAAAGTGCTAAGCCATGGTGCTTTGCTATTGTAAACACGTTTTCCCCATCTGTGCACTACTATAGTTATCTTAGTGCTTGGATGGACAGAAACATTTTTACCAAATGGTTTCATGTTGTGCTGGTTATAGATAACACCCTGTCCCATCCTGCTGCTGAAAACTCAAAGGCTGAAGATGGAATAGTCCAATGCTTGTTTCTGCCCCCAAATGTGACAAGCCTAATTCAGCCAATGGACCAAGGCATGTTAGAGAATCTGAAACACCGTTACAAAAAAAAAAAAACCTGTTACAGCGTTTGTTGCTTGGTTCAAATTAACTTGACTGCTATGCCAACTTTTAAAACAGCTCACCATAAAGGACGCTGTTTGTATGTGTGCCAAATCATGGTCAGAGACTGGCCAGGAACCTTTGAGGAGAGCATGGATCAAAATCAGGCTGGGAGCTGAGGTACCAGTGAACCCAGATGTCAGCAGTCAAGTCAGTTTGAAAGAATGCATTTCGAAATGACAACTGATGAGGAAGAAGAGTGGCAGACCAAAATAAAAACAGACACCAGTTGTTAAGTGATCAAGAAATGATTAAGGCTCCAAGAGAAAAGGCTGACTGGCAAAGTGCAGACCAGGGGAAAACAGAATCCCCATGGGAACACGAGCAGGGGAAATGGAACTATAGGGAAAGGGTGGAAGGTAGTCCTGCTAAATGCCAGGAGCTTGGGCAATAAAATGCCTGAGCTCCAGGGGATGCTAACTGAGGGAGCAGTGGATGTGGCAGCGGTCACTGAGACTTGGGCCACTGCAGGACATGACTGGGACCTAAACCTGGAGGGTTACACTATGTTTAGGAAGGACAGGGGGGAGGGAAGGGGAGGAGAGGTAGCAATGATAGTCAAAAACTGCATTGGCATAGGGGGAGTAGAGGAGGCGGAGGGAACCGTGGAGGCAATTTGGGTCACCTTGATAACAAGGGGGGGCAAGACAGTAAAAATAGGAGTGGTGTATTGACCCCCTGCCCTGGCGGAGGAGCTGGATGACAGTCTGGTGGCAGATGTTGGGAGACACTGCAGACTGGGCAGAGGAACGGTGGTGGTGTTGCTGGACTTAAACATGCCAGGAACAGACTGGGAGACTATGACATCCTCTGTGACCAGGGAACAGAGGTTGTTGGATGTCTTTCAAGATGTGTTCCTAACTCAGCAGATGAGGGAACTGACCAGGGAGGCGCGGGGTTCTGGATGTGGCCCTGGCAGACAGTGACCGGATTGGGGGCCTGGAGGTAAGGGATCCATTGGCGGGGAGTGACCATGCCACGGTCTGGTTCTGCCTGGACCTAGGAGGGGTAGAAGGCTGCACAAAGACGGAAGTAACCGACTTCAGGGGGGCGGATTTTAAGGAAATGGGAAGGATCCTTAAGGAGCATTTGGATGGGATTGGGTCAGACATGGACTCTGATAGTAGGTGGGAAATCATCAGGAGAGGGGTGCAGGATGCTACCAGCACCTGTGCAAGAGTAAGACAAAAATGCGGTAGGGCCCAAAAACCCTGCTGGTGGACCAAGGAGGTCCAGGAGGTGGTGTGGGGAAAGAAAGCAGCCTATAAGCAATTCAAGTGCTCAAGGAGTGAAAGGGATCGAGGGGAGTATGAGCTGATGGCTAGAAGGGCCACTAGAGTGGTGAGAGCGGCTAAGGCAAGGAAGGAGCAGAACCTGGCCAGGGAAATTAGGAGAGGAAGTAAGGGGTTCTTTAGATACATTGGGGAAAAACGAAGGGTGAAGGGGCAGATTAGCAGGATTAAATCAGGGGAGAGATGGGCACAAGACCCAGGAGAGCAGGCTGAGGTACTAAATGAGTACTTCACCTCAGTTTTCACCAAGGAAAATGGGGGTGCTGCATCATACATGGGAGGAGACAGAGATACTGAGGAGGGGGGGAACCTTACCGATCAGCCAGTCTGGGGAGAGGGGAGGCATCACTGGCAGGTGGCGGGAGGGCTAAGCAGGGAGAAGAGGTACCGGAAGTGGAAATCACAGCAGAGAGAGTGAGGGAAGCCCTCAGCTCCCTTAAGATGGAGAAAGCACCAGGGCTGGATAAATTACATCCCAGAGTGCTGAAGAAACTTGTGGATGTCCTGGCGAAACCCTGGCGGAGCTTTTCACCATCTCTCTGAGGACAGGGTGGGTGCCCCAAGACTGGAAGGTGGCGCATATAGTGCCTATCCACAAGGGGGGATCAAGAGAGGTGGCAGGGAACTACAGGCCTGTCAGCCTGACCTCGTGGTGGGCAAGGTGATGGAGGGATTGTCAAGGAGAGGCTGGGGACCTGGATAAGTCAGGGTGCCTGGACGATATACAGCATGGATTCATCCCAGGGAAATCATGTCAGACAAACCTGGTGGAGTTCTATGACTGGGTGACAAGTGCCTAGGACCTGGGTAGACCAGTGGATGTCCTCTTTCTAGACTTCAGCAAGGCATTTGACTCTGTTCCTCACGTGGGCCTGTTGGATAAGCTGGGAGAAATGGGAATGGGGAACCAGATGATCAGATGGATAGGCAATTGGTTCCAGGACCGGACCCAGAGGGTCATAGTTGGTGGGATAGTCCCCAAGGAGGGTCATTAATGGGGTCCCACAGGGATCAGTCCTTGGGCCCCTTCTGTTCAAAACCTACGTATCTGACATAAGGACAGGAATCAGGAGTGAGATGAGTCTCTTTGCAGATGACTCAAACTGGGGCGGTGGTGGATGGGGAGGAGGAGGGTGGCCCTACAGGGGACCTGGAGGCTCTGGAAAGATGATCTAGAAAGTGGAAGCTGAGGTTCAATGCAGGAAATGCAAGGTACTCCACCTGGGGCCAGAAACCCAGGCCAAGTGTACACCCTGGGGAAATGCTACAAGTCTCGATGGCTGAGAGGGACCTGGGGTGGTGGTGGATGTCAAGATGAACAACTCTGAGACTTGTGGGAGGCAGCAGCCAAGGCCAACAGGATGCTGTGATGCATCGCTAGGGATCACCTCCAGAAGGAGGGAAGTGATACTCCCTCTGTATAACTGCTTGGTGAAGCCGCACCTTGAGTACTGTGTGCAGTTTTGGAGGCCACACTTAAAGAGGGACATTAACCTCCTGGAAAGGGTCCAGAGGAGGGCAACCAAAATGATTTGGGGCTTGGGGGACAGGACCTATGAGGAGAGGCTTGAAGAGCTAAATATGTACACATTGGAAGAGAGAAGGGACCGGGGGGACATAATAGAGGTCTTCAGGTACATGATGAGGGTAAATAGGGGAGGAACAGTCAGGGTGCTTCGAAGGAAGGAGGAGGGGGCCACTAGAGGGCATGGGTGGAAGCTGGAGGGGTGAAGATTCAGGAGAGAAAGGAGGAGGTGCTACTTCACTGAGAGGGTGGTGGAGCTATGGAATGCACTGCCTAGGGGGCTGGTGGAGGCAGAGACAGTGGAGGGGTTCAAGAGGGGGTGGGACAGGTACAGGGGAAGGGTTCTGGAAGCAAAATCCAATGCAGCAAGAATATCTGGAACTGGGAAGGGAGAAGCCAGAGAAGGCGAGGGGGACAGCAAGGTCAGCACCCAGGGTGGGGGCTGGCCAAACGAGCAGACACGAAAGACCGTTAGGCCTATTCTGCTGGCATTTTAGTATGTTAGTATGTTAGAAACTCCAATAAAGGGGCATTAGACTGACAGTGAAACAGAGGGAGGGGAGGAGGAGATTCCTGGTGTACCACACATGGGCAGAGGAGTGCTTTCTGATTTGTATGCTGTGACTAGAGCAACAAGAGGAGGCTACCCTGATGAACCTGCTGATGTTACAAGACCTGCAGAACTTAGCAGCTAAAAAACATTTTAGTATCAGCACATTAGAGCAGAGCACAATAAAAAAAATTATTTAAACCTGTCAATGCTCATGAAGTAGCAGAGTCTTAAAGTATTGTAGTGCATACAGGATTTGTGCTCATGATTGTAATCACACTGTAGTACATTTATTTGATTTTTAAGCACTGTATACAATAAAATATAAATAAAATCAATGAAGCTTGTTTTTTTTCACTTCTGTTGCATTTTAGATTTACAGGATTTTCAGAGTTATGAACAACATGCATTCCCATGGTGTCCATAACTTTGAGGTCCTATTGTAGCTTCAAATATGCAAGTTATGTGGTTTGGAATGTTGTTGCTGTCACTTGTGTGAGTGCTCCAGCCACAAGTGCACAGTGACAATAACAACATTTCAAACCAGACAACATGAATATTTGAAGCTGCCTCATGGGATAATTGATGTATACAATGGGAGTTCCTACTTTTTTTGTTTGTCTCTTGCAGGCAAAAAATATGTACTATGCAAATGGATTATCTGGTTACAGATGTTATTACTTTTCCACTTTAATGATGAGAAACTGAGCCATTTCAAAAACACAGAAAGAAAGGGAGGAAAGCTGCAACTTACAAAGGTGCTCAACCCCTGGAGTGTACTTTGAAAACAGCACAGTTCATCAGTGAAACACTGAAGGGCGGGGAGGGGCGACTCTGAATAGGAAGTAATGGAACTCAATAAAGCTTCAATGAGACTTGGCTTGATTAAACAAATTCTGGTTGGATCCACAATGGCTGCATAATGAAGTTAGTGAAGTTGTGTGGAATTGTTAAGGAGGTATAGAGAAACAACACAATGATTTGTAAGTAGTAAGATATGTTTTAGTTTCTGTTCTAAGGAAGGCATACACATTATTAGGAAAATATATGGAGGTGTACATTTTAATGAAAGGAATGGAAGCAATATAGGTTTACAAAAGAACCCTAGAGCAAATGCCACTGATGTACAGTATGTGTTATCCCAGATGATATTGGCCGGACAGCCAAATTTTAAAGAAAACACAATTGCTCATTTTATTTATTTATTTATTGAAAATTTCAGAATTACAACCTTTGAGTCAAGGACTCCTTTGCAAAGGCTCCACGTCAGTCATGACAGGACAATACAACAAGACAGAGTGGACAACGTTCTCAAAACAGAGATATTACATTTCGACAAACGATTAAAATCATAGCATAAGTAAAAGGCTACACGTCAGTTGTAATAGTAAATTTACACAGAGAACAGGCTTGTACAGAAGTTGCCAGGACATTACAAGAGTTTAACAATCACAGTATAGGGTATTACCAAAGCTGACATAATATCTGAGAGTTGAGATGTTCCTAACGATGTGGTGGCCCCGGTGCCTGACAACCTATGTGAAAAGATGGAGAACAACTACAGGTCTCCGAGTTAAGCAGAAACTTCTTGATCCCTGTTTTGAATAGACTTAGATTGGGGGCAAGTAAGATGGAAGATGGTAGAATGTTTAGCCAGAGGGGAGCACGATAATGGAAAGATCTTTGCCCTAGAGAGGTCCTGCAGTGGGGGACTGTGTAGGAGGTCCCGGCCAGTCATCTAGGGGTGCCCCTATGGGGGGCTGGTTGGATGAGGCGATGAAGACAAATTGGTGCGAGTTTCATAAGGATCTTTTTGGCTTGGAGGCAGGTTTGGTATTTAAGCCTCCCTTCTAAGGTTAGCCAGTCCACTCAATAATAGAGCAAGCAAGTATGTGTTTTTCTATTGCTGCTGGTGACCATGCGGCAGGCTTTGTTGAGTGCTATATTGATTCTGTTTAGGGCTGACTGGTCAGCAGTGCCGTAAATAGTTATTCCATAATCGACCAATGGGAGGACTGAGCTAGTAACGGCTAATCGTAGTACCTGTGGGGGAAGGCAGTGTTTGTGTCTGTAAAGAATGCCGAGTTGGGTATGAACTGAGGAGGAGAGAAGTTTAATATGATGGTGGTAGGTAAGGGATGTGTCCAGAGTGATACCTAGATATTTAAAATGGGTGACCTGCTCAATGTGGGTACCCTGTAAGTTTGAGATTGAGAGCTGGGAGTTATTGAGGGGGTTTTGTCGATGGGCAAACATTATGGATTTTGTTTTGTCATAGTTAAGTATTAGACGGTGGTCAGTGAACCAGTATTCAAGCTCCCTAAAACAGCCTTGAAGGGTATTTTGGAGATGGATGAGGTTGGTGTGTTTCCCAGTATAGCACGGCATCATCCACATATAGTAATAGCTTTCCACTACATGCTAGGGGGAGTGAGTTCAGAAAGAGAGTGAACAAGAGAGGGCCAAGTATTGACCCTTGAGGGACACCAGCAAGAACTGGTTGTTTGGAGGAGAGTGTGTTTCTAATTTTTACTTCCTGTGTTCTGTCAGTCAGATAGTTTTTGAACCAGGAGATAGTTTCAGGTGCAATATGGAGGGATGCAAGGGCATGAAGAAGAAGCTCATGATTGACAGTGTCAAATGCCTTGGTCAAATCAACATAGATTGCACCAACTGCTGACCCCTGTTCAAGGGCTTCATGAATGAAAGAAATAAATTCTAGTAGTGCTGTGGTAGTACTGTGCCCTTTTCTGAAACCATGTTGCTCATAGCAGAGGAGTCCATATTTGTTTAGTTATTCTGTGAGTTGGTCAGACACAAATTTTTCTAGAGCTTTTGAGAGGGGAGGAAGGATCGTAATGGGCCTATAGTTGCCAGGGGTTGTTGGATCACCCTTTTTTAGGATAGGTGTGATAATACCCCTCTTCCATAGTGTGTAGGGATTTGGCCATGGCACAGTGAGTAGTTGAGGAGTTTGGTGAGATGTGTGAGTCTCATTAAGGGTGAGCCAAGAATTTTAAGGTCAAGGGAGTCACTGCTATAACTTGATTTATGCAGGGCTTTAGAGAGGTAGCATTTAGCCTGATTGCAAGAAATTACACGCAGCCTGAAAGGAGGGTGTGTAAGGGTACAAGTGGTAATAGTAGGTGTGTGGGAAATGGGGTCAAAGAAGTTTATGGGGAGGACATGACTAAGGTCAGAGAAGGTGGTGTTTAGGGTATTGGATATGGCATTGGGGTCGTGAGAGAGGGTACCCTGAACTAAGAGCTGGGTTGGGTCTGTGTTTGTGACTTTCCCACAGAGTTCCTTAACATTGTTCCAGAAAGATTTCCCAGAGCTCCACGTGGTGGTAAAGGCTTGTTGATAGTAGGTGGCCTTGGCTTGCCGAAATAGCCCTCATGCATTTATTTCTTGCTTCTCTGTAGAGCTGTCTATCATGGGGCAGCTGAGAGGATAGGGCCCTGTGCCAGAGGTTATCCCTGTGATGCATCAGTTGTAGGAGGGACTGGGTAATCCAAGGGGTGTCCCAGGTTTTATTACCTTCTTTGTGAAGGGGGCAAATATGTCACAGGCAACATTGAAGATAGTAATAAATGCAGTGAGCGCAGCGTCTAGAGATTGGGCAGTATGAACTGGCTCCCAGTCACAGGTGGAGAGGTACACTCTGAGGCAAGAGAGGGCACCTTTTTTGAGGTGCCTTTGGATGGAAATTTTAGGTCTGTTTGGAGTATTTTTATTTGTCCACCAGCATACGACGGGGAAGTGGTCACTGAGTACATCGGGAAACACACTGACTTTGGAGAGGTGGTTCGGGAAGTTTGTAAAGATAAGGTCTATAAGTGTGGAGGAGCCTGTCTGAGGATCCTGCCTAGTGGGTGACAGTACTACTTGGGTAAGATCATAGGCACTAGCTGTGTCTTTGTAGGAAGCCGACGTAGAGGATAGCCAGTTCACGTTAAAATCACTCATAATAATCAGTTCACTTTTTGGGGGAAGATATGTGATTGCAGATAGAACAGAATCAAATGCTAGCTTCTGGTTTGTTGGGGGGATGTAAACTGCCATAATATAAAGAGGTTTACCAGGAGTACCAAGGGTAACTTTGATGGTAGTGGCCTGAGCACCATGCTCAGGCATGGGAAGTGGGACTAAGAGAGGTTGGAGGGATGTTTTAGCATATATGGCACATCCCCCCCACCCCTTTTGCCTGCCCTATCAGTTCTGAAAAGGGTAAAGCCCTTGAGTGAGACCGAGGCATCAGGGACCTTTTTTGAGAGCCAGGTTTCTGATAAGGTAAGGATGTCTATGGGGTGTTGTGCAAGCCAACCCTGCAGCAAGGTACATTTTTTTGGTAGACTGCAGATATTGAGGGAGGCCATAAATAGGCCACTATGTGTGCCCTTCTTATTGCCATTGGGCATGGAAGGACCTGGGTTGGGATGGACATTCCCGGATATAAGCAGGAGGAGAAGGAGAAATTGCCAGAGAGCGTATATCCTCATCTGCTTAGTTGTATTGCAGCGAGGACCTGGATAAGCGGGTGATTTGGTGGGACTTGTAGGTATGGGGAGTGTGGATACTAGGTGAGTTAGGGATACTAAGAGGTATGTGCTAGACAGTGGGAGTCTGCAGGTGGGGGAGGGCGTTTGGGCAAGCCAGATGCCATTAATGGTACAGCTAAAGCTAGGGGTACAGTTTCTGCTGTGAAAAACAAATGAGAGAGGTTGTAGGCATTTTGACCCAGGTGCCTTTCCAGTGAGATAGGCAGAGGAGCCAGCAACAGGGTCCCAAGTAGTTTTAAGCACCCAAGAGGTTATCAGGGGGTGAGAAACAAGTATCAGGATAAAAAGTTGTAAGATACAAGAGGTGGTGTTCATATTGTCGTAAAATATAGGTCTGCAAATGTATGAAAAAGAGGGGAGGCCCTCTGGTGGTGCTGCAGTATAAGCTGCAGATGGCAAAGTGGGCTGATTAGTTCCACACCACCACGTGGTCTTAACTATAAAATCAAATGCCGACCAAGGGTGGTGGTGGGGGTGGTGGGGAGCTGGCGCAAAGCGCCGGCGGGGACCAATTGCGCTGTAAAGTTTGTCCTTAGGAGGAGAAAGCAGGCTGAGAGCGATGAGCCGCAATGTCCCCTTCATATCTGGCTCTTGTGTGATTCAGGGAGGGCTGCTGAAAATTCAGCCCCTCGCGACCTCGGGCGACCAGAGGACTTCCTGGAGGGAGGGCAGCTTGTGGAGACCCTCGCGACCTCTTCGGGTATGCTGTGGACAAAGGAGAGAGGGATCGTTTTAAAGGTAGGCTGAGGAGAGGGCACATAAAGTACACTGGTAGGATTAGTGACTGCTATATTAAATGTTAAACCCTGGTAGGATAAGCAGTAAAAAAAAAAAAAAACACTTGTAATACAGCCAGTAAACTCAGTAAGAGTGATGAATTTTGCGACTAGGTTCACAGGAGTTCCCTTAGCTAAAAGCAATGCATTCAAAACTTTTAAAATGAAGGCTTGGCACCAAAAAAAAAAAAAATTCCACGGTCCTGACTGCACTGTAAAGTTTGTCCTTAGGAGGAGAAAGCAGGCTGAGAGCGATGAGCCGCAATGTCCCGTTCGTACCTGGCTCTTGTGTGATTCAGGGAGGGCTGCTGAAAATTCAGCCCCTCATGACCTCGGTTGACTGGAGGACTTCCTGGAGGGAGGACAGATACCCCAATAATGCAAAGCATCATGGGAAACATATGCAAATCTCCATGATGGTATAGAAGGTGGCAGTACATGAAAAAGTAATGGCTGGCATATGTTCAGCCTTGGGATTATTTACACAGTTGATTTTTTTTTTTTTTTTTAGAGAAACAGGGTTTTTGTCCATGAGGTGATGTAAATTATATTTAAGCAATGTATTGATGCCAGGAAGTCAGGTGTAATGATGGACTGTTAGCAGAGAAAATGTGATAGTACCTTTCAGAGGGGGTCGCTTTTGATAAGGAAAAGGTAGTTATGCTTATGATAATAGGAATATTAGGAAAGTATGAGGTCTATGTAGAAGTGGAGTACAAATATGCACAGTTTCATAAGTATGTGCTCAGAGTGCAGGCAAATTTAATATGCAGGTTTGTTTTAGAAATAGGTAAAAATGGCAATACATTTTTATTTATTTATTTATTTAAGGGAATCAGATACACCTTTGAGCCAGGGGCTCTTTTACAAAGGTTCCACATCAGGTTACTCGAAACATTAGGACAGGCAGTGGTATTGTGCAAAAGAGAAATAAACATAGCAGCCGGAGGGCTCTGTCAATTACCAAAACATCACAAATTGTGCAAATCACATCTATAACAATTTAAACAATATAGATTCATATAGGTAGCCATCTGACAGAGGGAGGTGAGGCCAGAGGCTGGTATAAAGAGGGAGAAAGAGAGGGAGTGGGGGTGAGTCAAGGGCAGGGTCAGCAAGGAGGTGTGTGGAGGGAGTAGAGGAGGAGGGAAGGAGTAGGGTGGGAAGGGTGGGGTATGGAGGTGGGGGGTAAACCATTTTGGTGTAGCAGTCGCAGGAGGCACAGGAGATGAGGTATTGATGCAGGCTGAGCTTAAAGGTGCCCAGGGTTGCTTTGCTGGTAACTTCTGCTGGCAGGGTGTTGAACCAGAAGGAAGCTCTGAAAAAGAAGGATCATTGGCCTTGGGTAGTCCTGCAAAGAGGAACAGTGAAGGAGAGGTTGTTTGAATTCCTGGTTTGTTGTGGGCAGCTATATGGTCTCAGCAGTGCCTGTGATCCAGGGGGGTAGTAGGTTCAATGCTTGTTTTTTTGCTAGGATGCAGGTTTAATATTTAATTCTGCCAGTTAGTTGGAGCCAGTTTGAGTGTTCATAGATCTCGTAGGTGTGTGTAAGGCAGTTTGCAGATGTTTGGAGATGACATGCCTTGTTTAATACTTTGGCAATACGTTGGGGAGCTGTGTCAGTGGCAGACCCTAGTCAATGGGGGAGGCACTGACAAGCAGCAGAAAAATCCCAGCATCTCCCTACAAAACAGGGTACTAAATGAGAAAAAGACCAAGGTAGAACGGTCAGTGGGGGATGCTGCAACAGAAGGTAAGGCCATCAAAAAATGGAGAGCAATGAGTACCAATGCCCGTAGTCTAGGTAACAAGCTTCCTGAATTAGTGGCCTTGATGGAGGAGGAACATCTAGATATCGTGGCAGTCACAGAAACATGGTACACACAAAACCATAACTGGGACGTAAACATACCAGGATACACTATCTACAGGAGGGACAGGGAGGGTAAAAAGAGGAGGAGGAGGAGTTCTTTACATAAGGGAAGGAATAAAAGCAAGAAAACAAAAGGGTAAACAGGGAGGAGAAGAAGCACTGTGGGTAAATTTGGAGCAGGCAATGGCACCACAATCCGCACAGGGGTTGTATACAGACCCCCTTCTCAGGGGGAGGAAATGGACAAGGAAATGATAGAAAGTATACTTAGAATGGCATAAAAAGGGGAGATATTGCTGATGGGTGATCTGAATATGCCAGATGTTAACTGGAGTGCAGTTGCAGCTGCCACTTCGAAAAGTGCAGTTATTCTAGATGCCCTACAGGGGGCATGCCTTAGACAACTAGTACTGGAGCCCACTCGAGAGGGAGCAATATTAGACTTGATACTCTCAAATGGAGATGGAGAGAGGATCACAGATGTAGAAGTGGGTAGCCATCTGGGAACTAGCGACCATCGAACAGTATGGTTCACAATAAACACAGCAATAGAGTCAAGCCATACAAAGACAAAAGTACTGGACTTTAGGAGGGCTGACTTTGCCAAAATGGGTGAGTGCCTAAGGAATGCACTAGCAAATGGGTGGGAAGGAGGGGTGGAAGAACAATGGGGAATAATAAAAACTGCCATCACAAAGGTAACGAGCCTTTGTGTGAAGCAAATAAACAAAACAAGACGATGTAAGAAACCTCTATGGTTCTCAAAGGAAGTGGCAGTGAAGGTTCAAGAGAAAAAGAAAGCATTCAGGAAGTACAAGGAATCGCAGCAGGAGCAGGACAGAGAACTGCATCAGTTAAAGCAAAAGGAGGCTGGGAAGGCAGTCAGAACAGCAAAGGCCCAAACCGAGGAAAAGACAGTCAACTCAGTTAAGAAGGGGGATAAAACCTTTTATAGGTACATCAGGGAGCAAAGGAAGACCAAGGGAGGGATAGTGAGGCTGAATAAAGGGAGGGAGGGTGGGCAGAGGAGAATGTGAAAAGGTGAGATACTAAACAAATATTTTTGCTCAGTATTTACAAGGGAAGAGGGGAGGTACAAAACAAACAGTAGTAACACTCTGGATACAGAAGTTGATACCAGCCATTTACAGAAGAAAGGTTCTGAAAGAACTCTTAAAACTGAAGGTGGACAAAGCAATGGGGCCTGATGGGATTCATCCCAGAATTCTAAAAGAACTAAGGTAGAACTAGTGACACCACTGACTACCCTCTTTAACAAATCATGGGAGGATGGGGTGGTACCCGAGGACTGGAGGAGGGCAGATGTGATTCCCTTCACAAAAGTGGGAGCAAGGCAGAAGCAGGAAACTATAGACCTGTTAGTTTAACCTCAGTGATAGGGAAAATGATGGAATCACTTCTAAAGGAAAGAATTGTTGAGTATCTAGAGGCCAGAGGGGCACAGGACCCTAGGCAGCATGGATTCACAGCGGAAGGTCATGCCAGACAGATCTGATAGATTTCTTTGACTGGGTGACCAAAGTAGTAGATCAGGGAGGGGCTGTGGACATGGCCTACCTAGACTTTAGCAAGGCATTTGACACAGTCCGGCCAAAAGATTAATATACAAGTTAGCCAGCCTGGGGTGGGTCCCAAGATGACAGCCTGGGTAAAGAATTGGCTGGAGAATAGGACACAGAGGTAATAGTAAATGGAGTCCACTCAGAAGAAAGGAGGGTTACTAGCGGGTACGAGGGTTCAGTAGTAGGACCAGTCCTCTTCAATGTTTTTATGCTACATTGCAGAAGGACTGGAAGGAAAGTATGTCTTTGCAGATGACACTAAGATCTGCAACAGAGTTGATTCACAGGTTGGGGTGGAAAGGATGAGAAGGACTTGGCAAGGTTAGAGGAATGGTCAAATGTATGGAGCTTAGATTCAATGCTAAGAAGTGTAAGGTAATGCACCTGGGAAACAAAACCCAGGGAAGAGACAATGGGGGTGAGATACTAACAACAACAAAAATGGAAAGGGACCTGGGGGTAGTCATATCAGATGACCTAAAGGTGGGCAAGCAATGTGAGAAGGCAGCAAGGAGGGTTGGGGGATACTGGGATGCATAGGAGAGGCATCACCAGTAGAAACAGGAAGTTATTATCCTCTGTACAGACAGCTGGTGAGACCCCATCTGGAGTACTGTGTGCAGTTCTGGAGACCCAATCTCCGAAAGACATAGACAGGATGGAAGCTGTCAGAGGAGGGCAACTAAAATGGTGCAGGGTCTGCACGGAGGACATATGAAGAGAGACTTAGGAGCTTAATATGTATAGCCTCGAGGAAAGGAGGAGGGGACATGATAGAAACTTTCAAGTACCTCAAGGAATCAACAAAGTCCATGAGGGTAGCATCTTTCAAAAAAAGAGGTGTGCAAGAACAAGAGGGCACAATTTGAAGATGGGGCGGCTCTGAGGTAATTTAAGGAAGTATTTTTTCACAGAGAGGGTTGTGGATGCATGGAATGGCCTTCCGGAGGAGGTTGTGGAGTCAAAATCAGTGGTGGAATTCAAGCATGCATGGGATAGTCATAAGGCAATTCTGGGGGGTTGGGGTAGGAAGCAGTAGGCTGCTGGTTAACTAGGATCTGCAGCTTATCCAGTAGGTAGGGAAATGGGCAGACTGGGTGGGCCAAGCGGTCCTTATCTGCCATCAAATTCTATATTTCTATGTTTCTATGTTAGACCCGTAGATCACAAGCCCATAGTCTATTATAGAGATTACGGAACTGTGAATGGCAGTGCTTAGAGCTTCATCCAGGAGGCAGTTCTTATGTCTATAGAGCAGGCCTATGTGGGTATTCACAGTTTTTGCTATGTAGTTGATATGTTCAGAATATCCAAGTGTTGGGTCAAGAATCACCCCCAAGATATTCAAATAGATGTACTTGTTCAAGGGTGGCCCCTTTGCTGTTTGAGATAGAGAGGTTTCTGTTTTTATGTTTGCTGTGGGTACCCTGGAACAGCATTGATTTAGTTTTGCTGTAGTTAAGAATAAGCTTGTGGGATTTAAACCATGCCTCTACATCAGTGAAGCTTTCTTGTAGTAACAACTGAAGAAAGGAAGGGTCAGAGTGGGAGGTGAAGATGACAGCATCGTCGGCATAGAATAGGATTTTTTCTGAGCAAGATGAAGGGAGGCTGTTTAAGAAAATGCTAAAAAGCATAGGACCCAGGATGGATCCTTGTAGGACTCCTGATCGGACCAAGAGGGGTGTTGAGAGGGATTCGCCAAATTTTACCTGCTGTGTTCAGTCACAGAGGTAGCCTTGAAACCAAAGAGTTGTGTCCGGAGATAAGCCTATTAGAGATAGTTGTTGAAGCAGTAGTGAATGGTTGATGGTGTCAAATGCCTTAGTTAGGTCGATGAAATTGGGGACAACAAGATCCCCTTGGTCCAGGGCATTGTGGATGTAGGAGGTAAGCTCTAGGAGTGCCATGGTCATGCTGTGGCCCTTGCGAAATCCATGTTGTTCTTGACATAGCAGGTTATACTCAGTAAGGTATTCTATCAGTTGGTCAGCTGCTATTCTTTCCAGTACTTTTGGGGGGGGAGAATGGAGATTGATCTATAGTTGCTGCTTGTAACAGATTTATCACCACTTTTGTGGATAAGTGTCACCATCGCTGATTTCCATTTTTGGGGGAGCTGTGAGAGCATGAGAGATTTGTTAAGGATTTTGGTGAGGGGGGTCAGGACTTCATCGAGGGTAAGAGTGAGGAGTTTCAGATCGAGGGAGTTGCTGCTTGATCTAGACTTTCCAAGTACTCGAAGGAGGTACTTTTTTGTGATGTCCTTGGAGATGACTTTGAAGTAGAATGGCGGATTTCCCTCCAAATTTCTGACTTTGACTGAGTTAATGGTATCTTGAGGGGATCAAAGAAAGTTGGTAGTAAAACATGGCTAAAGTTGGTAAATGCTACATTAAAGGCATTTGCCATGGTGACTTGATCTGTGATGATGTGGACCATAGCAGGTGGGACTTTTTTTTTTCTAGTTAGTTCTGTTAAGTTGGCCCAAAACTTATTTCCATCTTTCCAAGAGTTTGTTAGCACTCTTCTGTAGTAGTTGGCCTTTTCATTTCGAATAGCGTGGGTGCAGGCATTTCTTGCAGCTTTGAAGGCTTGAGTGTCTGCCCTGTTTCTGGTCAGCTTTGCCAGAGGTGATCCCAGACCTTCATTTGCTCAAGGAAACCAAGGTTGATCCAAGGGTTGTTAACACCTTTAATCTTGCATTTCATGAAAGATGCATGTGCATCACAGGCTGTGTTGAAGCTTTGGATAAAGTAGTCAAGTGCAGTGTCCACGTCTGGGGCTGCATCTATAGGTGACCAGTCGTGATCTCGTGGGCATGTTTTTAGCGGCCACAGGTGGCCAAGTGGTAGTTTTCTACTGTTGATGATTTTAGTGGGGTCTTAATGAATTTGTTGGACCATGAGAGTAGGACTGGTGAGTGGTCGCTTATACAGTTGGGGAGAACTACTGTATTTGTAATGTGTTCAGGGCAGTTTGTAAGAACCCAGTCCAGTAAAGTTGAGGTACCTGTTCTGTAGTTTACTCAGGTGGGAGTTTTAACCATTTGGGAGAAATTGGCAGCTGTCAAGGCATCTTTATACTTATGTGCTCTGGGGGAAGACCAATTTACATTAACGTCCCTGAGAAGGATAGTTTCAGATTTCTGATTTAGGGAGTGAATGTCGTCCAGTACAGAGTTCAATCCTTGGTTGGTAAGTTTGGGGGGTATGTAGACTGATACCACCAGCAGTGTTTTATGGTGTGTCCCCAGACGTATTTTTGTGGCAAGAACCTGGATGTCGCTCACAGGGTGAGGTATGTATAGGGTGTGCCCAATTAGAGTGTCCTTTAAGTACGGAGCACAGCCTCCCCCCTTCTTGGAGCATCTGTCTTGCCTGAAAATGGCATAACCTGGAACTGTTATTGCAGTTTCGGGGGTCTTAAGTGATAGCCATGTCTCGATTACTGATATTATATCTGGGTTGTGGAGTGTGATCCAGGCAGTGAGAAGATCCAGCTTTTTGAGGAGGCTGCAGATACTGATGGTAGCCAGGCGGAGACCCCTAGATCCCTAGACCTGTCAGCACCACAGGGGCTAGACTGTTGGGGGCCAGGGTTTGGGTAGACATTACCTGAGATGAGGATCAGCATCAGAATTAGGGACTTTAAAAGAATTTTGATATACTTCTTTTGTCCCCATACTGTTCATGTATTAGGAGCCTCTTTAAAGGGATAGCAATTTGAGTGAGGGAAACCTGTTAACAGGAGAGAGCTGCTGAGGAGCATGGGAACATGTGTTCTTGATGGGAGAGCCATCCATAGGTGAAGCAGTCTGGGTGGTGTAGTTTGGGCGAGAGTTAGGGAGTAGTTGTACATGATCATCCTTGGGGTAGATAATGGGAATTCAGTGGAGAGGTTGGTGGTATTTTGGGGTCGCAGTATAGCAGCCCTTCCAGAGTAGATGATTAGATTGAGAATAATAAGCAGGCTCATTTGTGGGAAAGAGGTTCCCATACTTAAGCATAGAGAGAGGTCAGAAATATTGTTCTCTGGGGCAGAAGGTATGAGCTTTTTAGGGGGAGGTGGGATAAGTCTACTGATAGCTAATAAGAGCAGAGAAGATGAGAACCGGGCAGTACCCTTGGGGATTTAATAGAGGTCGGGGACGTGGTGGGTGGGCATGGCTGGCAATAGCCTGCAGGAGTGAGCTAGAAAGCCGGGCTGGGGTTTAAGTGTATTTAAACAGTATCAGAGGGTGAAAAATCAAGCAGCTGCAATTGATAGAAAGATAAATAATTACATAGACATATAGATAGAGAGAGAGACACACACACACACAGACAGGCAGACAGAATAGGAATGGCAGTGAAGTACTGAAGTGATGCCAACCTCACCCCCCCACCCTGCAGATATGGACAGGCATTGGAGTGTGCCTTTGGGTCATTGCCCATAGCGCTCATGCCATTTCACCTCACCCTACCCTGCAGACACAGACAAGTGTCGAGGTGTGCCTTGGGGTGTTCAGACTTTACACTCACCCCATTCCATAGGGAAATACACTGAAATGGGTACTGTATAAGAGAATGGAGTGAATTTTGGGGCTGAGGAGTCAAAGGCACACCTCGATACCTGTCACTGGCTGCAGGGTGGGGATGGGGGTGGAATGGCATGAGCATTACTGTTGACAATCCCAAGTCACACCCCTGATGCCCATCAGTCCCTACAGGGCAGGGTGTTATGGTCAGAAACCCTAATGCCCTGGGCGTTTCTTGGTATTTTCACTCCATGTTTTTAGCATTGGCTTTTTGTGACCCTACCATATGAACAGTGACAGTATCAGTTCATTAGCCAAAAGGTGATTTTGCACAGCAACTGTGCCATTTGGCACCACAGGTGCAAAAACACATTTTGAAGAGGATGTAAAAAATGACAGGTGTACTGTTTATGAGGAGGTGTAAAAAAAATGGTAATGTTGAAAATCTAGAGTGAAACTATAAAAAAAATTTGTAAAGTCATGACACTGCTCCTGCTAATGTATACTTTTTTCAAATTCCTATGCATCCCATTGTTTTCATCTCTATTGCCGTTGTGTGACTTCTTAACCTAGCAACAGCATTTAATGCATTACATTATAAGGACAAGTAAATATTTGTAATACATTTACAGACAGTTACATAAACTTAATTTCCTTCATAGAATAATTTAAATTTAGTAACAGTGGTAGTACAAAACAATTACTCAGACAACTTGAAAACTATAACTACTTTATATTGTACATTGACACCCCATAAGGACCTCCTTGAAATTGAGATGCAAATGTCACACATTTATCAGTTTTCTAACAGGAATATTTTACTATCCTAAATACATTTTTTGCTTCAGTAACTGCTCAGCACATCTGTTGCATGTCCTACTTATTGATATTTTACATCTGCTATGCAGTGTACTGCTGCTTACTATACCAACATCATGAACCATAAAACAGATGACTGCCATAACTAGGGAGGCAGTATAGCACAGTGGTTTAAGGCTCTGAGCTGCAAATCTGGAGATCTGGGTTTCAATCCCACAGCCCCCACTTGCATACTGGGTGATCCTGAGCAAGTCACAACTTCCATGTGCTCCCAGGTTGCCCCTGTAAACAAGCTTCCAGCTTAGTGTGGCACTCCTGGTTAAACAATTGAAAGAGAAAAAAACACAATATATTATTTTTCTTGCTTTACTTAGCTACTACAAGCTTTGACTAATTCATCCATCCTTAAATGTGCATTTTATAGCATATTTGTCTGTGACCTAGGCAGAACTACACTTAAAATCTTACACATAAATAAATAAATCATCAGAATAGCATTCATTTCAGTAGTATATCTTTCCTTTTCAGTGCCAATGACACTATGTATATATATTTATATATTTTAACTTCAAAGCACTAAACCTATTCAAATGCACAAAACACAAGACTTTATTCTCTTCACACATTACTGTGAAACTCTCACATGCCACTGTCACAACCACTTCTCATGCAAACAACAGTCAATTGCAGAAACCCTTTCATTTCTGTGCTGTGCACTTTCTTACATCAGAGAGACATACAGTATATCTTACAGAACTGCTAAAAAAACAAATTTATCAAGACTGGATTTCTGAATTAAAACCTGGCGTTTACAGTACCCACATAAATAATAATAATAATAAGTTTATTTATAGAGCGCCTTTAATAAATAATAGTTTACTGGCTACAAACGATGCTACAGATATAACAATAACACAATTTCTGTTTTACATGGAAAATATCCATATAATGAACTTGTCATACAGGATTTGTGTCCTTCTGTCTGCATGTATCTGACAAAGGAAAAGGCACCTGCTTTATCCTTTTTTCTATTTTATTTTTATGCCCAACTTGTTCATACTGTTAGAGCCAAATATTGACATGATTAGAGTTAAAAAAGAAAACAATCATGCTGTGTATGTGTGTGTGTGGTGGTGGGGGGGTGTATGCTTAGATGTAGTTTCAGGCACTCCTTAATTACTTCCACAGGCAGCTCTGATAGTCAGTTGTTCCAACATGATAGATCCACCTCATGGCCCTCCCACATGAACCAAAAAAAAAGGTGGGGTGGATCTTTAGGAGCTTCTCAGGTGGAGGTGGGTTGGCTCTTACTCCTCCCCCAAAAAAACTAATGCTGCCTCTGACTACTCAGGTTCCAGTTCTTGTACCTCCCATTTAAGAAAGAAAATAGTGCCCTGCAACCATTGACTAACATGAAAGCGTATTTATTTGAGGGTGGAAAACATTTCTGGGAGTAGGGTAAGGCAAAGGAGACTATTTACACCTTCAGTCAGTTCCCACAGACAGAAAACATGACATCACCCCCTTTTGTACATGCAAAACATCTGCAGGCTCCACCCACTGCAGCCATAAAAAGAAGAGTACATTCTTTAATAGTAACACACAAAACCCAAAACACAAACCCATCCGGGGTAAATAAAGTACACCAGTGCAACAAGGGATTCCTGCATGTGCCTAAACAAATGTTCCTGCTCTGCCTGAAATTGTAAAATGGCATTAAGCTCTGTTGTTTGGGCTGTTTATGGTTTTTTAGCTCCAACCAGTATAGTTCATGCTGGCAGTGTGAAGCGTTTTTGTCTCTTGTAATTTAGCGAGTGACTGAGTTGTGCTTTAGGCACATACAGGAATCCCTTGTTGCACTGGTGTACTTTATCTATCCCTTAATGGGTTTGTGTTTTTGGTTTTGTGTGTTATTATTAAAGAATGGACTCTTCTTTGTTAATCAAGTCAAGTCTCATTGAAGCTTTATTGAGTTCCATTACTTCCTATTCAGGAATGCCCCTCGCTTCCTTCAGTGTTTCACTGATGAACTGTGCTGTTTTCAAAGTGAGTCATTTGTTTTATTGTTAAAGTGACAGCACCATTGCTTGATGTTCTGCTTGCAGAGATCCCATTCATGTGGCCCGCATGGGTTGTGGCCACTATACAAATAGCATAGCTACTGTGTAAATACCATGGGGCCAGATTCTTAAAATGTAGTGACTTGTGCCCCCCAAAATGGAGCAAGTAGCACTTTGTGCCATGAGTTGCGACACTTGGGATTCTGCAAAGAAGCCTGCAACATCACAGGCTGTTTGTGCAAAAGTGGATTTATGCCACTGGTTATGCCATAAACCTACTGCGACATGGCTCAAGGGGATTTATGGCAGCAGTTAGGCCCTATTTAGGAAGGGCAGCTGCTAGGTCACCAAATCTGCAATTCTAAAACAACCCATGGAGGACATCTGTCAAAGCTCATTTACACCAGCTAATAACTGGTGTAAGTGTACTTTTCATCCACTGGGGATTGTGCCAATGTGTTGCCAGCCCCGATTCCCCCAGTATATGAACTGTCATTCATTGAGCACATACTATTTCCAGTAGTATGTGCTCATACAGAGCTTAGTCAGTGGCTCGCCATGGTGGTGAGAGGTGGGTTGTGCCAGTCACCAGCTGGGGATGGGTGGGGGTGGGGTGGTCTTGCACTGCCATAGGGTGGGGGGCCACTAGACTAACAGGGATAATGGGATATTTTTTTCCAACATTTGTCAGTATTATCCGGACTTGGGGTTTGGGGATCAGGGCTTGGGGGGTCCTGCTAGCCCTGTAAGGCTTACAGTATGCATTTTTGGGGCATTGGGGCATGAGGGGTCCAATAGCCCTGCAGGGCTTTTATTACTGATTACCAGGGGATTGGGGTGGGGGGCACTTGCACCCTGCCAAATCCCATGCCACAGGCTTGCAACAACCTGTACAAGTATGCCCTCTGTTTGCTACACCTGTTGGGTTGGTGCACGTTATGGGACTTTGCCGTGGGGACCTTGCCCATTACAGAATCAGGCACAGAGTCCTTGGCGCAGCTGCACCTCTTAAATGTTGCAACTTGTGACATGAGTAGGGGTGCTTCTGGTATTGGACTCATGATATTTAAACAGTAGCTGCAGTATGTCTCCAGTGAAAATGACAGCTTTTATCTTTCAAATGTATTTGCACTCCCATGATATACATTTATATATATTCTTTGCAAAAAAAACTTCATTAACGCATCACTTAGGGTTTAGATTGAACTGGCAAAAGTAGGGAATTGTGAAGTTAGGGTTCCCCACCATAACACCTCACCCTCACCCTGCAGACAGCATAAGGAAACACCGTTATGGTTTTACCTCTCTTGAGTCTTTGCAGATCAAGCCTGGGGTGTTCCTTGGAGTTGTCAACCCTAGCGCTCACCCCATTCCATCAGTTAAAAAGCTGAGATGTGCAGACTATACAAGAATGGAGTGAGTGTTAGGGTTGATAACCCTTAGGAACACTCCAGGCCTGATCTACAAAGACTCAGTGAAGGTGAGACTGTAATGGTTTTTCCTTTTGCTGCCTGCAGGGTGGGGGTGGGGTATTAGAACTGGGAACCATAATACCACATTTACCTACTTTTGTCAGTTTAATCTGAACCCTAACTGGTGCATTACTGAAGATTTTTGCACAGAATGTCCTTACTTTTTGAGGTAGTATAATCATGTACTCATTCACACAGGTCCTGAAGGGGCTAGTGTAAACATATCCATTTGCTATGGAAGCACAGGACCCTCTAGGCCCTGTGCTTCCATCCCTTTATAGATGCATATGTGTATGTTACTGTTGAAGTGGAGAGCTATATGGGTACTGCCATTCCATTTCTCTCAAAAAACAATTTATTTGCTATATTGTATGACTTGAGAAACTTACAATTTTATCCTATGGGAATTTTTTTTTATATGGCTCTTAAAGCTTTTTTGGGGTATATGTGTTATTTTTGTACTACTCATTAATATTGGGGGGGGTGGTATGGTTTGTGTAAGTTGAAATATTGATGAAAAAACTAAGTCCAATTTCATTTTGTTTAATATGAGGGGAACCTTTTTTTGTATGAATGAGTCAACCTCATCAAAAAAGATCCCTTTATATGAAAAAAAGAATCTGAAAAAACAAACTGTCCAAATTGTTTTTTTGTAGGCAGGGATTCTTTTTCATTTTTTGAAAACATGGATACAGGAACACATCCGTGCAATATACAATCACAATTTGGAAAATACGATTGGAGCACATTTCACAGAAGCACACAATGTAAATCCAAAAGATTTAAAATGTATGGCATGGCACTTGAATATGTTCCTCTATCGATCCGGGGAGGGGATAGACTTGCGAACTTACAGCAGAAAGAGACACGCTGAATCTTTAATCTACAACCATTTGCCCCTAGAGGCTTAAATGAGGATTTTGATCTAATCCCATTCATAAAGAAATAATGTTGTTAACAGGAAGCTCATGCTATATCTAGTTGCCCTTCTGCTACATATTTATTATTTGTGCTACAGTCATTGAATTTTCTTGTTGATTTCTAACAGGCTTACTCTCCCACAGTAATGAAAGATACAACAAAAAATCTAACTACAAGAGTTGTCTTATTACAGATATTTCAAAAGTGATGAAATAACCTGGATCATCAATACTGTGAGAGTAATTTATATTATTGATTGATTTTTCTCATGAGTTTGTCTATGCACTGTTTTCCTAGGTTGTTAATATGTTGATGAAGCTTGAAAGGAACCGATCACCTGGTTCATTTGGTGTGAGCCGATTTTCTGCAGTGCCTGCAAAAAGATTGTGGGACACCTATATGCATCATTATGCTTAAACATGCTGGAAACCTTTGTGTGTCACCTTAGTTTTTATAATATTGGATTTAATTTAGAAATAATTTGTTGACCAAATGTGGTCTACTTTTGACCTTTTGCAGATTGCTGTGACCACCGATGTATGGTCTCAACTTCTGCATAAATGATAAGGCAAATGATGGATATTGTTTACATTTAAAAATTAAAAAAACAAAGATAAATTGATGGTATGCTTATTTACACAATTTCTTTTTTTTATCAATTTAAATCATTAGATGACACAATTTCAGGTTCCCATACACATATTGCTATAATATAATTTCAAATCATTATTGAAAATAACAAATATGTAAAATTGTGGACTATGTCATTCTTTATGTGATACCTAGGTCCTTTATATTTAAAAGTTTACGACAATATACCTAAGATATTATAAGATTTGTTATATAAAAATAGAAAAATAACATTGAAAAATGACAAACTTTAAGATCTGTGTCATGCTCCTTGTTTCCTTTTATTGCATATTTTTCTTGGTATTGACTTTTGAATCAATTTTGATGTTTAACATGTAACCATTTTTAGCTCTGTAAAAATTTATGAGCATTAATATAACAATGATTTGTCTAATTGTTTAATTGAACGGATTGAGATGTATTTAAGGAGACCAAGCTTGTATTGAACTTTATCCCCTGGAAGACCTAACAGTCAAGGCACTAGGGCTTTATTTGTTTTGACTTTCTCCTTTACAATGGAATAAATATACACTTCATACAGTGGAAAGAGACTTCTGGAGTGCTAGAATTTTTTGTTTCATTATTTGGAGTGGTTACCTTTCCTGGCACCCACCATCCACAGGCTATGTGCAACACTAATCTGAGTTTCTTCACTGTACCTTTACTGCTGCTGCTGCCTGATGGAACTCAACATTACTGGACAGGTTTGAAGTCTCATTTTCTTTCACCTGATGTCAGGATAATTTTCTTCTTCCCTTCTATTTTGTGATTCCTTATTTGATTTCTGATCTACTGAAATATTCAAGCAAGAAAGATCCATTGTTTTTATGCTGTTTGGAAGAATAGACAATAAACAGATTGTGAGTGATGAATCAGGATCATGATCAGGGTACATCAGATAAGACAAGGGAACACCATTGCTTGGAGAACACATAATTAGTAATTGAATGCAGAAAAAGGTCCAGACAAGCACTGTTTGCAGACACAGCAGTGAGTGACTTCTTCACCAAGGAGCTAAATGACCTGTTTAACAAGCTCATTAAACTAATAGTTTCTGAGTTGAATCATTTTTATAATGCCATTACATTAGAGAATTATATGGAAAAAGGCATTTCACCTAGAGGTTTACGATTTGGCAAATCTCCATCATTTGGGTTTGATGAAGATGAAGCCAAATTTAAATCAGAGTGGGAAGAATGCTTAACTACTTGTACTGATACCTTAATGAGAATCATTTTTAAGAGAGACAAGAAACACCAGACAAGATTAAATCAATTAACTGAGGAACTACAAAAACAGTTAGCTGAACATCAACAATAAATTAGATTTCTGGAACTAAATAAAGCTTATATAGCAAAAATTGCCAAACATGAAAAGGAACTGTTCCAGAGGAAAAAACATAAATTGAACCATGATTCAACTGATTTACAAATGCGGTGAAGTTTTTGTCTGGGAGAGAAAATTAAGATCCGAAAGCAGAGGTCGTCAAAAATCTAGCTCTAGAAATTTTAGACCAAAATCCACTACATCACAAACATCACAGCAAACACAAAAAATTAATAAACAGACCAGGTTTACAGGAGAAGATCCATGTAGAGATAACACTGAATCATGTCAAGAAAGCTCAGATAACACTACCTCACCCTCCCACCCAACAGAATCAAGAATCAATCCCTGTTAAACATAAGAATAGGCAACAGGGCAAAAGGAATCAAGATCAACAACAAGACCAACAGAAAAATATTAATAAAATAACAAAGTCTAAGGCGTCAAAAAACATGGGTGGTCAAAGAAAACCAGACGGTGGAGGAGGGGTTAAAGGAGGCAAAAAAATGAAGTACCAATCCAGGAAATAAACATCATAAACCTTGATGATATAACTTTAACTGATGAACAGAAGACTGCGCTATGCAAAGGATTAACATTTGTACTAACATGAGTTGCTATATTTATTATCAAAGTGGACATTTTCAGATTTATTAGAAAACTTAAGCCGTGGTGGCATTTTCTAGAAGAAACAAGCTTGATTATGGGTCTAGATAATGACAAACTCTTGGTTAATGAAGAAGTAAATATGAGAAAAGGGCCCTCACTGGAAACAGGACAAACACAATGAGATTTATCAAAGCTTGAATTTTGGGAACAAAATATTTTGGACACTGTGAACTTGGATGAACTGCTTCTGGACTCACCCCCAGAGTTAACGTCTCAATTTTATAAACATACACCCTGTTAACCAAAATCCATCTTTAACCCTACAGGACCCACACATCCTGCAATCTTAGCATTTGAGAAAGCAGTGGAAAACTCATTGATGGGAAGAAATTTCATTTGAACAGTATTCTGACACCAGCCGAACATATGGTCCTTAGAGAACTAATGGACCATCCAGGTATTATCATAAAACCCTCCAATAAGAGGGGGTAATATTGTAATAATGAATGAAGAATTCTACATAAAAAAGTGCATGATCTGTTAGATGTAGCTGAAGATTATCACAAACTTGTTTCTAATCCCGCCACTGAGTTCCAGAACAAATTTGATCGTTAAGTAAATAGGGCAACAGAACAAGGGTGGATTACATACTGAGAGGCAGGATTTATTAAACCAAAGTTTCTAGTTACACCTACTTTCTATATTTTGCCTAAAACTCATAAAAATAGTGTGGACCCACCTGGTCATCCAACTGTTTCTGGGATAGGTTCCCCAACTGAGAATTTGGAGATATACTTAGACTATATCCTGCAGCCAATGGTCACTAATATGAAGTCCCACATTAGAGACACCGTGCACTTACTGTATAAGTACTTGCAGTATAGTGCAGTGGTTTAAGGATCTGAGCTCAAATCTAGTGACATCCAGCAGACCAGACCTGTGTTTGAATCCCACAGCTTCCACTCACATACTGTGTGACCCCGAGCAAGTCACTTAACTTCCCTGTGCTCCCAGGTTGCACCTGTAAAAAAGGTTTCAGCTTAGTGTGCTACTCCTGGTTAAAACAACTAAAAGAAAATATAAGATTGATTGGTACTCACATTATAGGTGACTAACAATTGATGTTGATAGTCTATATATGAGTATACTACATGTCAAGGGCTTACAAGCCACTGAACATTTCTTGAGTAGGGATATAAACTATAACCAAATGCCCACACAATTTATCCTGGAATGCCTAGAATTTCCCTTACAAGAAATTATTTGTATTTAATAAACAATATTACTTACAACAAAAAGGCACAGCCATGGGTGCTGCATTTGCACCATCGTACATGAACTTGTACAAGGGACACTGGGAAGAGCTTTATATCCATGGACAAAACAACCCCTTCTTGAGAAATATTATTGATTGGTCACACTTTACTGACAACATCTTGTGTATCTGGGATGGGTCTGCCTTAGAGCAAACAGTTTTTGGCATATACAGTATCAACAGTAATAATTACAATTTAAGGTTTACACATAATGTTGAGCAAGAGACAATTAGCTTCTTAGATATTCAGTTGCCAGGATTAACAAATGAGGGAATCACAACAAGCTGCTATCGAAAACTTCTAGCAGCAAATGCAGTTTTGCATTTTAAAAGTGCACATCCAAAGTGCTTAATCAAAACTATCCCTTATTCAGAACTCATTCAAATAAGATGCAATTGCTCTAATGATATTCTGTTGGAAAGACAAGCCCAAGATTTAATAGAGCACCTATTAGGGAGGGGATACAATAGAGATGTGTTATTGAGCACCCTTAATAGGGTTAAATCACTAGAAAGATTGACATTATTGGAGCCAAAAGTAAACACATCGACTAATGCTAACCCTGTAACAATGGTCTTGGATTTTAGCCCAATCTCTGGCCAAGTAGGCAGCTATATTCACAAATATTGGCCAATCCTGACTTCGGACCCAAATGTACAAAAATGTATAGGGAATACCCCTAGGGTAACTTTTTGTAAAGGGAAATGAGTGGTTGATATACTAAGAAAAAGTCATTTTACATCTAAAATTATGAATTTAACATGGCTGCCTGCTCTGCCAAAAGGCTTTTTCAAATGTGGTTTTTGCAATATCTGCACCTATGCATATGAAGGAAATATTTACATCCACCCCCTAAGATATGATACAGTAACACACATTTATCAATTTTTGACATGTCAAAGTACTTATGTTGCTTATGTGGCAAGGTGCCCTTGTGGCTTACAATTTGTGGGCATGACAACCCATTTTTTTAAAACACGGATACAGGAACACTTTCTTGAAATAAACAATTGCAATTTGGAAAATGTGATTGGAGCACATTTCACAGTAGCACACAATGCGAATCCAAAAGTTTTAAAATTTATGGCACTTAAATGTGTTCCTCTATTCATCTGGGGAGGGGAAAGACTCATGATCTTATAGCAGAAAGAGAAATGCTGGATCTTTCATCTAAAAACACTTACCCCTAGAGACATAAATGAGGATTTTGATTTAACCCCATAAAGAAATAATGTTGTTAATAGGAACCTTTTGCTATATCTGGTTGCCCTTCTGCTACATATTTATTTCTTGTGCTACAATCATTGAATTTTCTTGTTGATTTCTAACAGGCTTACTCTCCCACAGTAACGAAAGATCCAACAAAAAATCTAACTACTAGAGTTGAATTATTACAGATATTTCAAAAGTGATGAAATAACCTGGGTCATCAAACTGTGAGAGTAATTTCTATTACTGATTGGTTTTTCTCATGAGTTTGTCTATTCACTGTTTCCCTAGGTTGTTAATATGCTGATGAAGCTTGAAAGGAACTGATCACCTGGTTCATTTGGTGTGGGCCAATTTCCTGCAATGCCTGCAAAAAGAATGTGGGACACCTATATGCATCATTATGCTTAAACATGCTGGAAACCTTTGTGTGTCACCCTAGTTTTTATAATATTGGATTTAATTTAGAAATAATTTGTTGACCAAATGTGGTCTGTTTTTGACATTTTGCAGTTTGCCGTGACCTCCAATGTATGGTCTCAACTTCTGCATAAATGATAAGGCAAATGATGGATATTGTTCACATTTAAAAACAAAGATAAATTGATGGTATGCTTATTTACACACTTTTTTATTTCTTTTTATAGATTTAAATCATTGGCTGACACAATTTCAGGTTCTCATACACATATTGCTATAATATAATTTCAAATCATTATTTAGAATAATAAAAATGTAAAATTGTGGACTATGTCATTCTTTACGTGCTACCTAGGTACTTTATATTTAAAAGTTTACGTTAATATACCTAAGATATTATAAGATTTGGTATATAAAAATAGAATAATGAAATTGAAAAATGACAAACTAAGATGTGTGTCATGTTCCTTTTCTCCTTTTATTGCATAGTTTTCTTGGTATTGACTTTTGAATCAATTTTTATGTATAACATTTAACCATTTTTAGCTCTGTAAAAATTTATGAGCATTAATAGAACAATGATTTAATTGTCTAATTGTTTAATTGAATGGATTGAGATGTATTTAAGGAGAACAAGCTTGTATTGAACTTTACCCCTTAGAAGACCTAACGGTTGAGGCACTAGGGTTTTGTTTCTTCTGACTTTCTCCTTTACAATGGAATAAATATACATGTCATACAGTGGAAAGAGACATCTGGGGTGCTTGAATTTTCTCTTTCATCATTTTGAGTGGCTGCCTTTCCTGGCACCCACCGTCCACAGTCTGTGCACAACACTAATCTGAGTGTATCCTTTTTCATGATGTTGTGCTGTTCATATGAAAACATATTTGAACTTAGTATTCCCCCAGATTCTTTTTTTTGTATGAAGGGATCCTTTTTTTTGTACTGTTGCTTTGTTTATACAAAAAAGGATGCCTGCATATCAATTTTTTTTTCCATATGAAAGGGTCTTTTTTTGTGTGGCCCAATTTATTTTTTGTATGCCATGCAAAACAAAAAAACAACAAAAAAAGAAAATCGAGTCCTGAAAACAATTTAAAAATGAATCAAAACAAATTTATTGGTAATTTTTCCAAAACAAAACTCCAGAATCCACCTAACAGGGTCCCAATTAACAAGAAACATGTGTTGGTGTCTCTGCATGATCTGATTATTATGGGTTTTCATTTTTTTTTTTACATGAATACAGGATTGCGGCAACACGAAAAAAAGATTTTTTTCTCATGAAAACAATTTCCCCCCGTATAAAAAAGAATATTTTTTCATATGGATCAAATTATTTTTTCATTCTAAGCAGATGTTAAAAAACATATTGAGCATGCTCAGAACTGAAATTTCTAATTCTTGTAACTTTGGAACTGATTAATATTTTTACACCAAACCCTGAAAGGCACCACTGTTACCCACGCCCATTCTATCCTAAAATTTTTACAGCAGAATTCCAAACCATCTGGGTGCTAGGTGATGACAAAATAAATAGCACCCTCCACAGATTTTTTCACTGTGGATCTCGGAACTCACACATTTGACCAGAATAAACCATGGCACATCAAGAGCCCATACTCCAAGACCAGGCATGCAAAATTGTGTGCAAATCTGTTGAATAATTGCAAAGCTATTAAAGTGCAAATTTGGTGGTCTAACATAGAAATGCCTACTTAACCCTAACTATAGTGGTGCTACCATGCCACTATAGTACTGTACGCATGCCACATGGTTCATCAGTCAGCGAAACTGTGGACACCTTTAGAATGCAGTCATCCAATTAGAATATTTCATTTTAAAGTGCTAACAGTTGTGATTTCCTGAGCTTACCTTGTGGGATGGACTCTGCTGGCATGGAGGGAACTTGATAGAACTTGGTGAAAAATTGATAACATTTCACAGTTTGACATCCGTCTGTGTATACTTAAGAAAATATGGGTGACAGTAAGTCTTACCTGCTTCTTGTGTTTTCTTAATGCAGCGAGTTAACTAGAACTTGTGTCATTCATTGCCTTTCAAAATACAAATGGGAGAGGAAGTCCAGTACTTTGAGCACTGAACAAATCCGAAACAGGAGACCCCATGTCCAAATCCCATCACAGCTAGAGATTCACTCTGTCACATTAAAGTAAGTTACTTGACCTCCCTGTACTTCAGTTTTCCACCCTGGGCAGAAACATGATACCCCCCACACACACATGCACACAGACACACACACACACTGAAATGTGACTCTGCTGGGATTTTCTGGACAGATAGTTTTTTAAACTTGTGGTTTATTGATCATTCACAAGAGTGCAGTACAATACTTCACATTTTGTACTACAGATAGCACATATTCATATAGAACAGACAAATTGGGACACACAACTTAATTAATCTCTGAGCAGGTTTTGATGGAGTTATAACAAAACTGTCATAGTTTTAAACAAATTCTGGTAATAAAAGAAGTCTCAGTAGAAACGGTTGTTCTAAAAATGTTATTTTGTTTTTAATCTTGCAATATATATTTTATTAAAAAACAGACATTGTGTCTCAGATTAAAATGCAGTTTATTTTACATTAAATGAAATAATTTGCTTAACTACAGAATGGCAAATGTACATTAAAGTGCATAGCCAGTTACTTTCAGAAATTGTTCCTGGTATTTACTGTGTACTGACTGTACTATTTTGTACACCTTTTAACAGTTGTATGTATAACACGAGCTAAAGGACACCATGGTAAACAAGCTTTAGTTTGTTGGTTATCAATTAATAAAAATGCTATTAATGATCTCTAACAACTTAGTGATAAAAATAGGTTTATG
Source organism: Neoceratodus forsteri (assembly GCA_016271365.2). Lineage (NCBI taxonomy): Eukaryota > Metazoa > Chordata > Ceratodontiformes > Ceratodontidae > Neoceratodus > Neoceratodus forsteri. The sequence continues at coordinate 1,409,116,308 of CM028132.1, forward strand.
AAAGACACATGTAATTTATTTATTTATTTTATTTTATTTATTTGAATTTTGATGACCAGGTAGGCCCACTGAGACAAAAAGTCACCTTTTTAGGGGTGACCTGGAATTAATTACAATCAATAGGTGAAAAATACTGTTCATAAACCAAAACACAATGCCAGGTGAAAATACATACAGGTACAAGATAATTAGTAACAAACACTGGGTTGAGAATTTTACAAACATTAGGCAAAGATTTATTTATTTATTTATTGAGAAAGTCACACTGAGCCAAGGCTCATTTCCAGGCATGACCTGGAGGAGTGAGGATTGGAAGAAATGTACATTCAAAAGGTAGACTAAAATCAATGTTAAAATGCAGTAACTATACAGCCATATACTGTATGTGAATTACTAGGGTTACTAAGCATTATAAAATGGGTTCAAAAATATTGTCTTCTGATTCATCCAAACAGGTCACCTGACCATTAATTATTCCCTGATATACCCACAGTTGCATGTGCACAGGGCTTTATTTTACTATTTCTTTAGGTAAAATATAGAAGTGTCAGTGGCTCAGCAGGTAGCACACTCACCTCTGAGGACAGGAGATCAGAAGGCTGTGGGTTCTATCCCCACACCAGGGACTTGGGTTAAATCCCAATACTGACACTGTAGTGCAACATGAGGGGGGTGCTGCACTCCTGAGGTGCCATCTTTCGATGAGACATTAAACTGAGGTCCCATCTGCCTGTTCTGGTGGTGGTTCAGGTGGATGTTAAAGATCCCATTGCACTTCTTGAAAAGAGCAGGGGAATTTCCCCAGTGTCCTGGCCAAATTTCCCTCCATTAACTAAAAATACCACCAACTGCTTTATCTAGTTCAAGGTCAGTTGGCATTCATCTGTATGCCCCTCCCCGGGTCGTGCCTGAAAATAGGCAGAATTTGTCTAGTGCACTTACCCAGTCAACAAAAACTAATTAAAAAGAAATACAACTCTAATATAAGATTACCTATGTTATAAGAGGATTAACCCACTCCAGGGTGTGGGTTTACTGAGCGTTAATTCACTTCTGGGTGGTTGAAGTCACTCGGCTTTACCTCATGAGTCCAACCCTCTCAGGTGTGGATTAATGCTCAGTAAACCCATACTGTGTTGAGGCTTAATCCCTCCATAGTAAGCAAGCTATATCAAAGGGAATTAAAGAGTGAAACAGAAATATACATAGCTAAGCAACACAATAATGGCTAAAATAGATATACAGATACATGGGGTAATGCTGGGAGTACAAGAAAAATGATTAACAGGAAGAGACAGAAACAGGTGAAGGTAAGGACAGACTGGAAAACATGAAGGCAGAATGAGTAAATTAAAGGGGAATACAGTAGTCATTACTAAGAGCTCACTAAAAGTGTGTGGGCTAGTCCTATTTGCCCTTTGTATGAAGAAACATTTTTTTACTTACTGTTTACTGTGGTATAGTAGATTGTATCAGACTAATGTTGTTTACTTCAGGGCTGACATTTTCTGTACCAGAAGTAAGAAAAATTAGTCTGATGCAATCTACAATGGTACAGTAAACAGTAGGTAAAATGTTTCATCACAAGAAGTGCTAATTGGGAATAGCCCCACACTTAAGTGTAGTGTTCCTAGTGATGACTGTTCCACTTTAAGTAGAATGAGTAGATTAGGTAAGGAGCAAACTAACCAATATCAGAGCAAGAGCAAGTGGGTGCAAAAAGAAGGTTAAGATGGTGTTTAATACAGAGATAAGAAGGAGGCAAAAGAGCATAAGGGAAAAGGAGTTTGAAATGGAGGGAAGATGAGAAGAGAAAGTGGATTGCTGAGCAGCAGATTTGTAATGTGGGATAAAGAGGTGTGGAAGACCAAGGGCAAAGTGCATGGGGGGTGAGAGGAGAGATAAGTAGGGAAAGACAAAACATATTTAGAAATGAAAGAAGCACTGTGAATAAGGCAACAGGAAGCAAGGGGTGGAGGGGGTATTGAGAGGCCAGTATGTATTGAACAATGATAAACAGGAAAGGGAACATCTGTAGCAAAATGGCAAAAAGACAATGCAAAGAATATCCAGCCTGGGGAGAGAAGTGGAGAGGGTGGCACCATAAATCACATCCGCATAGTCAAATACTGAAAGCACCATTTTGGTAAATAATTTACAGTCAACTGGCACTGGTTGGCAACCCTTTTTGTGATGAAAGAAGCTGAGTTTGGGCAGAGCTTTCTGAAGATGGCATTGGTGTGAGTGGGGAAGTCAAGTTTGCTATCTAGCAGCATGCCTAGGTATTTGAAATTGGGGAGAGTATCAAGAGAAATGCCATCCAAGGTGGAAAAGACTAAAAGGGAAGGGAGCCTAGAAAGCTTATGGCTGGTACCAAAGGTCATGGACACAGTCCTCTTGGTATTAACCCAAAATGCATGTACTTGGAACCAACGCAGGACATTATCAAAGTCATGCTCAAGCGATCTTTCCAGGGCAGAGGCTGAGGTAACGGAGGCAAAAAGTACAGTGTCATCTGCATACATGCAAATAAGCAAGCTGACACAGACAGAAGAAAGGTCATTATGAAAGACTGAATACAGTACACAACCCAGTATGGAGCCTTCAGGAAACCCAGGATGTATAGGGAGGAGGAAGAAAAGGCATTCCCACCCTGTACTGACTGTATGTGTCAAGACAGGTAAGATCTGAGTCAACTGACAGTTGGAACAGAAAAGTCAGTGGCATACAGCTTGTCTTGAAGGAGAGAGTGGGCTACAGAATTGAAAGCCTTGGCAAGGTCAACAAAAATAGCAGCAGTAATGTGTCCCTGTTCCATACAGTTGAGGATGGAGTCAGTAACACATAGCAGACAGGAAATGATAGTTATTTTTGTGGAGGCCAGACTGGAATAGAGTGAAGAAATCAAAAGAGGGAAGGAAATCCATAGGTTGGGAGTAAACATGTTTTTCTTGTAGCATGGTGAGAGTAGGAAGAGAACAGAGTGGTCAAACGTTTCCAGGAGAGGAAAGGTTCCCAACCTTTGAAAAGAAGAACCTTGATAAACTTTCAGGACTGAGGCGCAGAACTGAGACAGGAAGATAAATCAAGTAGGTGGATGAGAGGGATGACAATAGCAGGGCAGAAAGGAGAAGAACATTAGTGTCTAACCCATCTGGTCTATGAGAGTTAGAAAGCTTAAGGGAAGACAGAGCAGGTAAGGTATCCTTTTTTGTAATAATTATTTCAAATTAGAGTGTGGATTGAGCACCAGAATACTACCAGGATTAGCAAATGGCAGTGGTTGTTTTTAATGGTTTTGGGGTACACCTTTATTATTATGCACTTTAATATGCACGTATATTAAATGTATTAGGTAGTTGTTATAGTAATATAGCACTGTCACTTTAAGAAATGGTCAGGTGAATATAGCCTTTTGGCTTTAAAATGAGTGTATGCACTGATTAAACTTATCTTCGTGAAAGCCAATGAGTTGGTGAAACATCAGATGCTAGTGTGTGTGTGTGTGTCCGTTAGTCCTGGATTTTCTGTATGTACCACCCAGTGAAGATATGAAGAAAAACTATACTGAACTGTAGTAAGCCCTTTTTATGGTGTGTTTGGTGTGCCATGACTGTGGAGTTAAGTTAATGATTTGTCACAGAGCACCCAGCGGTTTTCTGTGTGGCTCTAATTGTTTGCTTGTTAGCTTATGGACACTGTTGTCCTCGTGAGGTGCTCTTTCATTTTGGTTAGACAGGCCAGGAGAGGGGTCTGCACACATAGGATGCATGTGATGCCATCATGCATGCATGTTTGACGTATGATGCTTGCATGCACATACACCCTCCCAATTCAGTTTACGGCATTAAATGCTGTTTTTGCATGGAACCCACACCCTCATATTTTGGAATGGTGAGAGCCGCATCAGCAGTAAACTATAAAGGTAAGCATGTTTGAAGTGGGAATCACATCCCTAAAACTAAGCACTAAAATACTTTTCTTGGTTTACCTATTTATTTAAGCAGGGAGCTACTGCTTATCTAATGATTACCCTGATTTTTGCATGATACAGGATTCAAATGCTGTATAACGTGAGAGAGGAAAGCATTTACTAGCAGGTATAATGTTCGGTTTTCCAACCTACTGTACTCGATTTATCAGCAGTTGATTGTTCTTTCTTAGCCCACTCAATGTCATGGGCTTGATTTTTAAAGCGCCGTATCTGCAGCAAAGGGAATTCATGCAAGTGGCACCTTGCATCAAAGGTTGCGTCATTCCTGATTTTTGAACACAGGCTGTGTTGAAAATAGGAAGCTGTGTGTTGAACCCACCCTGTGCCACCATTGTGCCAATGCTGCAGATCCCCTTATTTGGGATTTGAAAGCCCCACCAATGATGAAGTTGGGGCTATCGTTACACCACCCATGAGCTGGTCTAGCAGCCCATATGTTGTATGTAAGAAGTGCAGTGTGCGTGGGGAGTTGGAAGCCTGCGAGGTGGTGGTACAGGGAGGATGGCCTTGGGGGTTCTGTAGTGGGCAGCATTGGCATGGCAGGATGTGGCATGGTATAGTAGTGGCACCAGGGCAGTTGTGCCTGATCAGTTCCATTGCCCCATGGTCAGGGTAAGCTGAGGTATGTAAGTCTGCCTGTATCACGGCTCCCCTACTACACCCCTCGAAGTGTGATGGCATACAGCTGATACAGGTGCCATACTAGCTATGGCAGGTGGGTAGGGCACCATGATAAGTAAGTGTCATGAGGTCTGGCAGATGGCTTGTAGAGGACCTGGTAAATAGAGATAATGGAGTGTTGATGCTCCAGCCCTGCCACAGTACCTGACCATGGTGGACCAGTACAGGCAGATCCATGCTGACAATCCACTGCACAGTCTGGGACTGTCACCGTCAGATACATGGGTGTTGCACAGGATGCCCTCACCCATTCAACATTTCAGTACACTGTTCCACCATGGAAGGGCACAGTGGCAGGGCCAGAGCATCCACACTCTGTTATCTGTGTTACCAAGTCTTGTACATGCTGTCTGCCAGACCTCATTATGGCACGTGCTTATCAGGGTGCCCTACCCACCACCGTAGCTAGTACAACACCTGTAGCAGCAGTATGCCATCACTGGGAGATGCACATCAGGGGCAGGTGGCACTGCCTGGAGTATGTCTCTGTCTGCCAACAACACCTCATACCATGTAGACATGGCTTGTCATTGCATGTCAAGGACAGTGCAGGATGTGGGGTATCTGGCAGGGCTGGTGGCATCAGGGGATCTGAGACATGGTCAGCACCTGCATACATCAGCTTACCCTGATCATTTGTCTGTGGAACTGATCAGGGCACAACTGCCCTGGTGAACTCTGTACCTGCCATGTCAATGCTGCCCACTATGGCACCCCCAATTCCTTGTTCTCTGTACCAGCACCTTGCAGGCCCTCACCAACAAGCAGGTGTGGGCCAGCATTGCACTGGACAGGAAAGCCCCTCCAGTGTGCCAAATCTTTGTCACAATACTCCAACTGCAGCAACTCTCAGGACTTTGGCACAGGGACCCCTTTGTACTAAAATTGGGTGCAGGGTCCCTGGTTCATCTGGAGTTTGCTGCAGCTGGGGATCAGCTGATCATGTGCCCATCTAGCGGCTCTTTGAAAATCGAACCCATGTCTTCAGTTATTATATATTTAGTTAGTAGCTTACTAACTATTTTACTGTACTTTCTATTTATTGTTTTAGTAGTTTTGCTTCTGTACGGCACCTTAAGCCTCAGGGAAAGGGCAACTAAAACAAAATTGCCTTGCCTTGCATTGAACAAATGGAATTGAAGCCTTTAATACTTTAGCTTGCAAGTTGGTTAGGATTGCTTATTGATACACACTCAGTAGTAAAAAAAAATGACCTGCTTTTATTATACACAGGTTGCTTATTTTATTTGATAACTTTAGGTTTTGAAGCTAGTGGTGTATGCACTACATATTTTGGCTAAAAGACGATGGATTCACTGTACTGGTAACTGATATGAACCATTAAACCTTAGGAGTACGGCAAAAGCATCTACCCCACACTAGGATGAGTTCTGTGCAGATAAAAGGTGAGGGATTGTACACTGCTAAGCAACTAGCCCCCTCTACCACCACCACCACCATTTTTCCACAGGACATGGATAGGGAGTTTTGGGGGAGAGTAGAATGCAATGCAGGCTACCCTACTCCACCAATTGTTAAGTGCTGTTGAAAGGTGAGGGATTAACTGTATCAAAGTGGAAATTGACTCCCCTCTTCCAGTTCTCCAGAGGACATGGGAGTATGGAGGAATGTAGGGTGTAGGTAATGCAGACTACCCCTCCCCATCAAGCATTAAGTGCGCTGGGAAGTTAGAAAGTGTGGTGGATGCCTGGAACAGTCTTACAATACAGATTGTGGGGGTTAACAAAGTGGTAGGGTTCAAGAATGTATGGGATAAACACAAGGAAATCATGGCAGAAAGGGAGAGGGGAAAGCTGTAGATCAAGTAGGGTCTGTGGTGAGAATGAAAGCATTGAAAATGAGCAGACTGGGTGGACCAGCAGCTCTTATCTGCTATCAGATTCTATGTTTCTATGAAGGTTTGGCTGCACTGGAAATTGCTGTCCCCCACCTTTGCACAGGATATCAGAGCCTGGGAAGTTTTAAGAGAGTAGAGTGCAATCAGTGTAGATTAGTCATACCCATATGTGTTAAATGTTGCTGGAAGGTGAGGGATAGTCAAATTCTCCCTCCCATGTTTACAGCTGAAGTTTTTCTGATACTTGTTCACAGCTGCTGTTTTTCTAATACTTAAAGCCCCAGTTACACTGAAAATTTCTACAACAGTGTAGGTGGTTTGGGGAGCCACATCAGTGTACATATGTTTGTGTGAACTGTGCAGACATCAAACCAGTGTGGCTCTTGTGCTCCTCTCCTAGGCAGATGAGCTGAACTGATGTGGGTGCAGCATGGGTCCCACAATGCCATTTCCTAGACACTGATGTGACACTCGTGTGAAAGCCAATGTCCTTAAGTTGTATATACCACTTGTTTCATAAATCACGATGTGCAGACTGACACAGGAATGAACCACTCCAGTGTGTAACAGTTTGGTCAGTGTTAACGGGCCTATAAAGACTTGTTAAAGAACTACGATGATTAGCAAGTGGAAAATCCAATCCATCTGAGCTTTGTCAGACACTGTGCTTATCAAAATCCGATGATTAGATCAGAGTTTTGTTTTATGTTAAATAACTGATGCCCTAATCAGGATTGCCTATTTATTTTTGACATAAACACACTGACACAGACAGACAGACATACACACCTAGAAAAATTAGACTCCAATCAGAATAGTGGCCACTTGATCCTAAGAATTATCCGTGCTGGTGTTTCAGTAAGTAGCCATTTCTGATAAATTCAAAATCCAATGAAAAGATGGTGTCCAATGGTATCTGATTTTTTAGAATACTATTAGAGCACTGGCCTGGAAACCAGGAGGTCACAGGTTCAAAACTCCCAGTGTTAAACACTCACCTGCAGACTATGTCAGGGCTTGTGTGCGTTGTTGGTGGATGAGCAGTGCAAGCTTACTATGGCTTTTAGAAACTTTTCAGGGGAGGCTGTTTGAATATGATTGTCTCATCATAAAACCTCTTTCCCCTACATTAGGGCAGGCTTTGACAGGCTGACAAGCTGGATTCACAGGGCCGAAAAGGATTCACCACACCAATTTAAGGTACAGTACACCATCAGAATGGGAGATGAGATTATTTCTCCAGGCATTCTGTATTTGTTCCTAAAAAATAATCAATTTTATGGCACAGAAGATATAGATACAATTAATTTGTTCATCCCTGGATACATGCTGGAATAGCGAATGACGTGTGGTAGCTGGTAAGCTCTAACTACATTGTCGTGGTTCCACAAGCTTTCTGGAGAGAGTCCCCAAAGATTCATTGTATTGTAACTCAGATCAGCAGGGATAAAAATTGAGTGGCACTCATTAGGTCATGATTTGGGGAGTGATTTGTGCTCCTCTTGGTAACCCAACTGCCTTGGAATGTGCTGCATTTTTCATTTCTTCAACAAGAAGCCGCTGCCCGCCTGTCTATGAACTGGAGGTTAATCGGCTTGTTGGCTGCAAGGACGATGCGTGTCATAGCCTTGACTTTGTCAGAGCTTGGGTCTGGTCTCACTTCGAAGGTCTTCATTATCTGAAAGACATTAAACAGAATAATAAACAATAGAAACATTCAGAAGTGACAGAAAATGTGGGAAGGAAGGGGCTTATGTATATGGACTTTAATGAAGTCTCATGGGATCTCCTGTTTTCTATATATTTAACAAAGAAAACAGGTCAAATCATTGGTTTAGATTTTGCATGGTCTTATGGCTTTAAAGAGCTTGTGACGTGCTGTTGTTTAAAGCAGCAGGGCATAGTTTGGAAAAATCTTTGAACCCATACCTTTTATTCCATTGCAGTACACCTTTTTCCTCCTGACTTGTAAGATGCCATTAGTGCCCTCTTTTAATTGTCTGCTTTAGCACCTTTTTTTTAGAGTTAAAATTTTTAAAAGCAATGCTCCTTTTAATATAGCTATCCTCAGGATTTCATCAGTATTACCAGCTGTTTTTGAACACCCAGGTCAAGATATTCATATGAATTAGCACCACATTAACTATGTTAGAGCGTCTGGAAATACTAAAAGTGTCATTTTGGAAGGCAGCGTTCACAAGTGTGATGCCAGTGCAATGTTGTTGTTTTTTGTGCGCGTTTCTCGCAGTGCATAAAGTGTACAGAACAAATTTCTGGGTCTATAAAAATCATGATTATAAAAAGGTGGATGGACTACTACAGTGGAAGTCCTTTTGTTCTTCATAGTGTGGACTTTGTCTTTTCATTATTATCCAGTTTTAAACGTTCTCCTTCCGCTTCCCCAAACTCTGGACTCCTTCTCCCCTTCCCATCTATTCTGCCTCTGCCCTTCACTCTCTAGCCTCTCTCCTACTTAACTTTACCTCACCCTCCTGTAACCGCAAATGATCCCCCTCTTTCTCTCTCCACTGTTTTCCCCTACCCCTCAACTCCCTGAAAGCCTGGATCTCTCTCCCCCTACCCTTCCGTTCTGCTTCCTCTCTTCATTCTCTAGTCTTTCTCCTACTGAACTCCACCCGCCCCTCATGTAACCACAACTGATCCTCCTCTTCTCTCCTCTGTTTCCCATACCTATCTACTCTCCTCCCTCTCTTGTCTTGCCTGCCTACCACCTTCCCACCTCTTATATAATCCCACTCTCACTTTTATCTGCTCACATCCTCCCCCCCCTCCTAATTATGTCTGTACCTCTCTGCTAAGGGCAAATCATAAAATGCACTATATGCCTGTACTGTTTTGTATCCCAAGTGCTTCCATGCTTAGCTTGTATAATCAGCGTTAAGCTATTTTTCTGCCTGTTAGATAATGTTCAAATTGTGTACCTGTACCACTTCTCAATTGTTGTACACAAATGTGCCTTCTCTTTCCCTTCCCCCCCAGGACGCATCCAGAAATGAACTGTACTCAACTCAGTATGTCTTTCCTGGTGAAACCTTTGAAATAAATAGTCAAACGCATGCATAAAACAGGAGGTTATTGTAGAAAACTGAGAAAGAAGGGAACTAAAGGTCAGACAGCCTGCTTAAAGTCTTTGTAAGGGGAGACAAACATGGAGTAAGGGGCCCCGCTTTGAGACTCTGTGAGACTCCCTAAATCCCTCAAAACATTTTTGCTGAGAGATCCTTCTAGACCCAACCCATTTTAAGTCCTGATTTCTCTGTGAAATATTGTAATAAACTGTGGATGTTGGGGGAGGGCTGAATTTAATTTGTTCTGCTGTCCCCGGAATAAAAGGTGATCAACCATTTGTTCTCACCATACAGGAGCACCATTCATCCTGTAAAGGGAGCTTTCATCTAAAAGGGGCTATTTGTTTATGCATAATCAGTAGCCAGGGCAGGCCACACAGCCCCGTGGTGTGCTGTGTTCCATGTGTAACAAAGGCAAGTGGCTCTAAATCACAGTCAAGACTAAACCTGGTCATAATGGTTTTAGGAGCAGAGGTTTGTCTGCAGATTAAAGGATGTCCATCTTCTGATGTAAGAGGGCCACGTCAGCTGATGTAAATGGGAGGGATCAGCCCCACATGGATATTTCTATGCTGGAATTTCCTTATAAAACTCATATTTTGGGAGCTGACCTGAGAACATCATCTGTCGGTAACTGCTGTGATTCTATAGATCCCAGTTCAGGGTAAGCTCAAGTTATCTACTAAGAGTCTAATTTAGAGACTAGTGAGTTTTTCTGGTCTGTATTCTGCATGTCCAAAAGCTTTTATTTTTCATTTCTGTAGTGTTACTCTATCTCCCATAGTTTTTGCTGTGTATACTCCTTTAGCTTATACAAATATTGTGGGTTACTAAATATTATGTTCATATACTTTATTATGTTCTCTGTGGCTGTACTCTTCTTTTAATGGGACAGATAGCCTAGGGTAACTGGAAAGTCTGTTGGTTCATCTCCGAAAAGGCAGGCTACCTAACTGTTCCAAAGCTCACCTGTGCCTAATACAGGGCAGGTGAAACAGTGTTCCCAGCTGTGACTATAGGGGTGGGTAGTTTGCTTTTGGGGAAAGTCATTGTATTGTGTGAGCAGTAGCTAGTGGTTGGAATCAAATCTAAAGATATCCCGAGTGCAAGTCAAGCTGGGTGGTGGCAGAATACTGACCATACAGGTGTCTGCAGGTTGTGAAAAACTGGTAGTGCAGTGCGGACTGAGTTCTGGAAGGAACAGTGTGTGATAGCAAGGTACTGACCTATTAGCAAATTAGCCCTAAAGCAGACAAGGTGCCTAAGCAAATCACTTGAATGTGCCTTGCATACAGGCAGTCAACCAGTTTGTGGAGGCACGAATAAGCTAGCAGTTCATACCACACTAGTTAACACCTCTGTAAACTTAGTACAACAAGTGCACAGTGCCACTCCCTCTGCTTTCAGCACCTGTGCCATGGTGTGTAGCACACAGATATCTCCCCGCCCCATGCCCAGTACTGTCACAAGTGCAGTAGTGCTAGTCATACCTTGTACCAACCAGTAATGTCATCCAAACTACCCTGATAGTCCAGTCATCCCTCCTTCCACCCAACCCCTATACCAGCATTCATAATTACATGTTGCCTAGTAGTCTAGTGGACCACCATCCTTCCCTATCCAAGTGCCAGGGTACATAACTACATATTCCTATAATCTAGTGGAACCCCCCACCCAGTTCTGGTATTTTTCCATGGTAGCCTAGTGTACTGTTCCTGCCTGGTCCCAGTCCCCAGCATCTGTAACTAAATATTCCTGGTAGTCTGACTGCCCTTCTGGCCCATCCTGGTGTTCGTGATAATAAGCACACATGCCCTGATGATCTAATAGCCCTTCCTGGTCAGGTAATGTATAACTGTCTGATTACTGAATCAGAAAATGTATTACTGCCATGCCAACCACATGACCTGGTGATCCAGTGGCCCCACACCCCGACCCCAATGCCAGAGCACCAACCTCCCTCTGGGTGCAGCACTGTGAAGGCATCTGGCCATCATACATCACTCTCTACCATTGTCTGACACAGTGTCACACACAGTCAGTGTAATAATAACCAAGTGCAAAATCAGACATCCCATGCATGCACGTGGGCTTAAGTTATATTTTGCTGTACAGCAATGTACTAGTCATAAGTTACTTTAGTATCATAGGTGGGAATGGCATCAAACATGGTGTTATTGTACATACCAACTTTCATGGATACAAAAAAGGAGCCTTAAGCACCAACCAGAAATATGGGTTTAACAGGAAAGTCTTCTGCCTCTCTTTTACACCCCTGTAGGCCCCAGAAGTGGAACAATACCTCCAGGCTTACACACTAATTTGCATTCAATGCTGAGAGGAGACAGAGATTATCCTGAGCCTGGTGGCATGAGGTGACATCCTCTATACAAGTGGTGGTACATTTTCTTCCCTCATAGGACTTGGTAATGCTCAGTATGTCCATATGGTACCTGGCCTGGGGGGTAGGATATTGGTTGTCACCAGTGACATCCCTGCAACCTGATCCCTCATAAAAGACACCATAGCAGTGAGAACACCACCACTACCTTCCCTAACAGTGCCAGAGGGTGCTGTCTTGCTAGCATTCCCAGACCCCACAGGCCCAGAGCAGTTGGACAGGGTCACACACCTGACTCAGACTGCCCACATGTGAGTGCATAGCCCTCCTCTAGACCACAGAACTGCATAGATAGTGTTTTTATTTAAAGGAAAGGGCAGATAAAATGATATAAAATGACCAAAAGGCCAGTGTATCTCAGGTTCTGTGATTATCCAACTGACTCATGGTAAGGTGTTCTATCATAAGGGTGTCAAGCTGGAAAGGGGTAAATTAGGGTGTACTCCAATGACAATAAGATGTGTCTCCCCTTTTCTACTGTCCAGCTCCTGATCTTTGTGAAAAAAATATATATATCAGAAGGCTAGTTTCCGGTAAGAAACAGACACTCTATAGGAAAATGCTGGTGTTCTTGGTAAAGTCAGATTTATTTATTCTTTGCTAACTGGGTAAGGCTCACTAGGCACAAGTTTCTTTTTTCTGGGGGGACCCGGGAACACTGGGGGGGCTAACTGACCTGCTCACAGTCAGACAGTATGCAAGTGGAAGTTGTGGGGATCAAACCCAGATTTCTTCAGAGAGAGATCATAGACTTGTCGATTTGCCCCTGGTTATTTATACCTGAAATGACTCAATCACTGAGTGTATGTATATGTGTTTATGTATATATATATATATATATTATGGTAGCACGGTAGTGCTACCATAGTTAGGGTTGAGGAGCCATTTCTATGTTAAACCCCAAAACTTTGCACCTTAATAACTTTGCAACTGTTTGACAGATTTCCCTGAAAGTTAGAATACATGATCAAGAGACCATAGGCCTTGGGATCTGCCAAGTTTCACTGGTCGGATATACGGCTGCAGAGTTATTACATGATCTGCGCGCACGCTTATGCTTTTCTGGAATTCTACGGGCGCTACCACAGGTCGCATTTGCTTTTATAACTGGCCCAAAATCTTCAGGGAATGCAGCCAGGGTCCCCGATGTACCTTTAGAAGATTTCGTGAAAAATATTAAACGGTTCAAAAGTTATTCAAAAACAGTTTCCCATTATAAGTCAATGGGAAAGTTAACAAAAGTTCGACAGTGTCGCAAATGCATTTTTACTTTCGCAAATGGGCCTGTTACTTTTGCAAATCGGCCATTTTGTTTTCAGTTGGTGATCAGAGAAATGGCTGGCATTTAAATTTGGGACCCTCTAGCAACCTAATTCTTTTTGTATTCACCTAGTCGGACCCTGAGGATGTTTGCCATGTCTTTATTTTGTGGTAAAACACCCCAGAAATATGTTTTTCAAATTTCTGGAAAAAGTACTTTCGCAAATTACTTTCGTGCTCACAAAAGTGTCGAACCTTTTTGCAAAAGCTTTCGCAAATTGAGACAGTAGTTTTCCATCTGTGGGAAAGTGACAGCAATTCTTTGGCACTGCGCTGCAAAAGAACCGTTGGGAGGTTTGGGCTGAAATTTGGAAGGAACGGAGCCGACATCTCACAGATGTGCCTTTCCATGTTGTATTGAAAAAATATTACACGGTGGCAAAGTTATGGCACTCGAAAGTTGACGTTTTTTTCCCATAGGATAACATTACAGTGCCCGACGCATTACAGAAATCCTTTGGCACCCTGCTGCAAAATAACGGTTTGGTCTTTTTTCCTGAAATTTGGAGGGAAGATAGCCAACAGCCCACAGATGTGCCTTTCAGTGGTTTGGTGAAAAAATATTACATGGCGGCAAAGTTACGGTACTCCAAAGTTGACGTTTTCCCATAGGATAACATTCTGGCTAGCGATTACAGAAACCTTTGGATCCCTGCTGCAAAATAACAGTTTGGTCTTTTTTCCTGAAATTTGGAGGGAAGACAGCCAACAGCCCACAGATGTGCCTTTCCGTGGTTTGGTGAAGAAACATTACAGGGAGGCAAAGTTATGGTGCTCCGAACTTTTCTTTTTTTTCCATAGGATAACATTACGGCGTTCGCCGCGCCTTTCAGGGCCCGTATCTTGGAAACGGTGCGAGATACGGACTTTTCATCAGAAAAATTCTTAGCCCCCTAACAAGGGCTAAGTACCAAATTAGCCAGGACAGTTGTAAATAATATGACTTTTAAATTTTTTTTCTACATCGTACGGTTCCTGAGATATAACGTATTTAGTATTCCAAGTTCTCATTTTCTGCACCGATACTCATTATTAGGCATACATTATTTGTACTCACTGTCTTTCTCTATGCAGGTTTTGGGAAAACCAGCCTGTGCAGATTATTACTGTTACTGTTGCCCTTTTAAGCTTGCGGTTCATTACCAGTTTCACTTACGCTTGACGTCCTGCGCCACCATGTGCGTTATCCTGCGTTTTCATTTGCACTTGCGTTTCTGTTATTTTTGCCATTTCTGTCTACAGTACTGTTTATCTTTCTGTTTCACTTTACGTCACCATGCCCATTGACATTTCTGTTTGCAGGCACCATGTTACTTATGTGACACACACTGCAGACCACCCCCGTCTATGCCACCATGTGTGTTATCCTTTCTGTTCTCATTCGCACTTGTGTTACCATGTGCGCCACTGTTAGCATTTCTGTTTGCGTTGCTGTCCGTGTTAGTATGCCACAAGACATCATGTGGCGGGAGCGCGGGGCCCTCCCGCCGCTGTATTACATTCACTATTTCTCATTATCATTCTCAAAAAGAAGGGAAATTAGAGGCAAAAAACTCCATTTAATGCATTAGTTAGGTTGTTCCACAGCGACAAAGTGGGGAAATTGGGCTGTTAGGTTGAAAATCCCTGACCTCGCCAACCCCCAACCGGCATTGGGAGTGCATTGGGATCATGGTCCCAACTCTCACCCCATTCTCCTATACTTCTGCTGCTTTACATGTCATGGGGTGAGAGTTAGGCTGATGATCCCAATGCACACCCCAATGCTACCACGGCGCTATCCTTTATGCTTTCATTTGCGCTATGCTTGTTACTTTTTTGCCATTTGTGTCTACCGTACTGTTTCTCTTTCTGTTTCACTTTGAGTCACCATGCCCATTGACATTTCCGTTTGCAGGCACCATGTTACTATGTGAGAACACATCACGTGACAGACTGTTCCCGTCTATGCGACCGTGTGCATTGCCCTTTCTGTAGTCATTTGCGTTTGCGTTACCATGTGCGCCACTGTTAGCGCTTCTGTTTGCGTTGCTCTTCCTGTTACTATGCCACAAGACATCATGTGGCGGGAGAGCAGGGCCCTTTGGGCCCCGCGCTCCGGCTGCTGCATTATGTGCCGGGAGGGCCCTATGTGATTATCCTTCCGCTTACTTGCGCTATGCTTGTTGCTTTTTTGCCATTTGTACCATACTGTTTCTCTTTCTGTTTCACTTTGCTTCACCATGCCCATTGACATTTCCATTTACAGGCTCTACATGTATGTTAATAAAAACTAAACATAAGGGTGTTACAATGTTTACAGTCAATTAGAAAGCTGCATTTTTCAAACCCTTGTTATTATCAGAGATATTATACCAGTACAACTCCTTGGTTTTGCTGAACTCTATTGCTCAGGTGTCCCACTACATGTGGTGTGGTCTGATGTAGGGCATCGGTAGGTAAGGCCATGCAACTACTAAGTGTGGTACGTTCTGTGCAGCTGCAGTCAGGGATGTGTACGCTTGTGTACATGGCCTCAGTTTTGTTGTTGATCTCCACTGAGCATGCAGTACCTGGTCAGGTGGGTGGGATGTCTGTAGTACATTTAGACAACTGTTTGTTATTTCTGTCACCTGCTACTGGATGTCTGTCATTGGTTGTGTTGACTTGGTCCTCTCCCATACTTGCATGTGTGTGTGTGTGTGTGTGTGTGGTGTTTGGGGTGAATCGGAGTTAGGGTTTTCAACCCTAACAGCTAATTTCTCACTTTTGTCGATGTGGAACAACCCTAACTAATGCATTAAACTGAGTTTTTGCTCTAATATATATATAGTATATATATATATATATATATATATATATATATATATATGTATCTCTCAGGCTGCCATCATATCATGGCAATTCACTTCCCTAGAATTCATCTCCACAGATACCTCACCCCCTGGCTATAATCTTCTCCCATTAACTCCAGGCTCCTACCTTAGCCCTTATCACTGCCTTTCACCTCCCAGCTCTAGCACCAGCCCCTGCTCAAGTCATGTGTACCCCTTCCTACCATGTCACTTGTCTCAGTCTATGACCACCTCTTTCAGTCATCCAATCACTATTTCTCTTTGTCCACATTGACTTCTTGGATCTTTGGAATCTTGGTATATCATGTTGAATGTATGCCATGTTTACTGCCAATGTTGATATGTATATACTGGTTTACCTAGAGTGCATCTCATATGTTCCTACCATATCCTGTTATGTTTAAACAATTTCTGTTCTTGATTTCTGTATATAAGTGTTTTAATTAGTCATGTACATATACCAATTATTGAACCTTGATTACTGTATATAAGTATATACGTGTTTTAAATCTTCCTATACATGTACCAATTATTGAACCTTGACCTTATCTGGTCCATCTTGCAAATGAGCTGTGCTCAATGATGTTCGCCTGAATAAATAAAGATTTGATTGATTGATTGATTGATATATATATATATATATATAATCTATGATAAAAGCAAGACACTGTTCCACAGTTATGGAATGTGGCAGGCTTAAAAAGCTGGGGCATATTTGTTGCTTTTACCAACCTGCCACCTTGATGCAGTAAGTTGCTGTTTTTTTACTGCTATTTTGCACATTTGTTGATGCACTTGAGCACGTTAATAAAGCTGTTGCATAGCTGTACTTGTGCTTGGTACCGACTTTGTTTTGTTTACAATATATAAATATAGTATTTAATATTCTACAATATTTACATATGTTGCAAAAATTACAGGATAATACACACTAAAGACTATGGGGAATACAGTATTTCAACAGAGATAAAGATAATGATAAAGAACCGAAGTCAGACACTATCTAGATTCCAAGTAGAATAGAAGAAGCTTACCTCAACTAATGAGTTATGACAGACTTAAATCCTTGACATTAGTTTAAAAATTCTAAAACATAGTGGACTCTAAGAGCTAACATACACAGAGAAATGCCTTTGGCTGGCTGGCTTACTACACCTGCATCATCATACATGCCTCTCTGTCATCACATCCTAGACCACTCCTTTGAACTCTGGTGATTACCCTTTTTAAGAATAGATCCAAACTGGATTTATTATTTAGATCCTGGTTTTGCAGTTTGCAGCCTTGGTCCATTTGTCTTCTGTCTGGCTCAATCAGTGGGGTTCTGTCTCATTCTGTCTTGGTCTTGTTTACCTTTAACAGGAATCTGTACATTTCCTTATGAAATTATTGTAAATGTTACTATGAGGATCCAGTATGTAAATTGCAGGTTATATTTAGAAAATATTTTCAGTAAGACAGAAAACATGTTTTTTTTTAATAGGGATGTGAAGGCATCCATTTTGTGGACAGGAAGGGTGTTGTGATGATGTCATTGCCTCACCAGGTAACAGTCTGCAGTGCAGTAGGTGAGATCGGGTTCACTGTGCTGTCAGGAATTCTATTATGTTCTAAGGAACACCCAGGATTTTATGTTTGGCATAGTGCAAGAAAATAATTTAGTGCTTTACTTCATGATAGAACATGATCCCTGTCTGTAGGAGCAATTTGTTTTAATCTGCTTAACTGCATACTGTTAGAGCTGGTGAGGCAGTGACATCATCACAGCACCCTTTCTGCCCACAAAATGGATGCCTCCACATCACAATTTTAAATGTATTTTTCTGTCTTACTGAAAACATTTTCTAAATGTTAACAAAAACAAACTAAATAAATAAATATAATCTAGCAATTTACATACTGGATCCTCATGGTAACCTTTCATATATACTTATAAGGAAACGACAGATTCCCTTTAAAGCATGTCCTTTTCTTTTAAAAAGGAAGCAGACCATTGATGTTTAACCACAAAACAAAACATTTTAAATGAAAATGGGTGCTCAGCCATTGATGTATAAGTAAAATAAAAGAGCCCTTGCAAGACAAAAACTGTTGCTGTTCACCCACAATCTCTGTGAAAACCCAGAAATGCCCACCAGACTAATATATTTTACAGTTGACATAGATAGTAAGATAAAACAAAACAAGCATTTCCTGTGTGTGGTATCTGTTGCAGCATCTCTTTGAATTCTGTTGTACACAGGTTGGTCAAGTATGTGATAGACATGGATGGTCTGGAAGAACAGTGGTAACACTGTTGCTTGCTATGCTGGCAACCCATGTTTGGGAACAGACTTGGGTCGCTGGAGGACCAGTTGGTGAGGAAGGAGAATCAGCATCCCAGGGATAGCTCTACTCCCTTGGATGGGGTGGGGACATTGCTTTCCACTGCTCAACAGCCACCTGCAGCACAGTAGGAGCACAGAGAAGGAGAGATAGGCACCCGCCAGACACTGGGCAGGCATGCATATGTGCATGCCTCTACACCCCGCACCATCTGAGGAAAACCTGGAGATGGAGGGAAAAAGCCAGATCTGTTGTTGTGCTGGCATCAGCCCACAAGCCCAGGCACAACTCACATGGCAGTGCACTCACCAGTTTTAGGGACCTGGGTATGCTGTAAATAAACCAGTAAGTCCATGAGAAGCTTAGTGGTAGGCTAGGAGCTATTGGGTGAGCAGGGAGGGAAGAAAAGCTGCACTTAAAAAATCCTGTGCCAAGGAGTATGGAGTTAGTAGAGTGGTGTTTACTGACTTACCAGCCCTAACTTTGCAATTTGGTACTCAACAAAAACTTGGATTCCATATCAGTATCAGTGACTCGCCTGGTAGCTCTTACCTCTGGATCAGACAGGATGGTTACATGAACATGGGTTCAAACACTATAGCTGGCACTTGAGCTAATGTTCAACATGAAAATGACAATACTGGGCCCAGTCTGAGGGGTGCCAGCTGGTGGGTACCACTCCACTCACGTGGTAGACTTGGGATTGATTCTCAGTCTCTGATCCCTCTCCCATGCCTGGGGGACTGCCACATGATGTGGAGGTATTATGCTAAATCCAGGGGGAGAGTGCTAAGTATTCCACACTCAGAGCACCACCTGCAGGTGGAAAAGAGGAATCACCTCAATGCTGTTGGTGACCAGGCAGTGCTGGTATCTTCCAACCTACAGTTTCATGTCACAGTTCATTGGTTATGTACCAGGGAGGTAGGAGGGCCTAACCAGAAAATTCCTTAAAGGTAAAGTGTACTCAAAAGTCTATTTTCTCACAGTCAGTGTGCAAGGGTGATCCAGACTGACCAACCAGCACATAAAATAACCTTTTTTCATGTTTTAATCCTTTTAGTGCAACCCTCCATTTTCCCTTAGTTCCCTAGAGTTTTGAGCTGGTTGAGGTGATGAGATGCATGCCTTACTACAAGCGAGTTAGTGAATGTAGGAAACTGTAAGGCAGTGACTGTACAGCAGCAAGGATCAGAAAGTTAAAATTGCCAGTATAGTCATTCTTCTTCCAGTCATTTTTAACATCTGCTGAAGGCATAACTGTCAGGTGCATGTAACTTCTCATTTTATTTTAATTGGTAGTGTTTTGTGGTTGATATTAGTGTATTATGCCCCCCTGTTTATGCTAGCCATGTGTAAGGAAACCCTGCATTCCTAGATTGGCGCTATAAACACTGATATGATGCGCTGACCCTGATGAGGCGCGCACGTCAGCACAGCTGACATTTGAGACTGCTGCGCAACTGAAGCTTGATGAAGATGGCGGTAATGTCTCAGAACTCAAAACTGTTTTCAAAGTATTTTAAACTACTTTATTGTGACAGAAAAAAATTATTTCTCACTGCAGTTTAGTAGATCATGTGACAGAAGACATCTGGCAGCAAGGAGAATAGCTCTGGTACACATTCTCTTTCATAAATGTAAGGCTGTCAGAATCCTGGCAGCCAATTAGAACTGAGAATTTCTGAGACCATTTTTATAATATTCGATAATGAGGCCCAGGTGTACTGGTGTGTAGAAGGGGTAGGGGAGAGCATTGCACGTATAAGCATTCTTAAACTGTTGGGAGATAAACTATTGTATTAAAAATCTCCATCTCAATGAGGAAACCATTCAAAAAGCACACTTTCTAATTCTTTTCCTTTGAAATGCTTTTTTGAGTTCGAGCATATGCGTCGAACTCCTTGGGAGAGAAGGCTTTGAGGGGTGTGACACTGTTTGTCCAATGCAGAGAGCTCTGCATGGGGCTCGACAGTATCACACCAATCCTCAGCTAGGTGAGTTGTGACGCAGTTTTGCCTGCAATAGTCTACACATGAAAATAAAAAGCTGCACCAATCAGGAGCTGGCTTTTTCCTTCCATCTGCAGGTCACCACACAGCAAACAGCTGTTTGCGTCTTGACGTCCCGTTCTTTGCTGTGTTAAAGTTTCTCCCAGCCATGTGGAGCAGACCACAGCCTAAGCTCCGTACGGGCTGGGGGTATTGCGTGCCTGAAGGCAACACTGTAAGCATGATCAATCACACTGGTTTGGAGGAGGCGCTTTCCTCGCCTGCCTCCTCCACGTCCCTGCTCTCTGCCATCACACTGGTGAACCCCCCCCGCTAACAACAGAGTACTCAATCCCTGTGTGGCCTGTCCCCACCCTTCAGTAAACTGGTTCCAATGCCGCGATGCCTACTCCCGGTGTCGGATGACCCCCCCCACACATATTCTCCGACCTCGGGGTGACCATTCCCCAGGTTGGCATTGATCTGGCACGCTGGGAGCCCACCCCAGTGTGCCAACATCCATCGTTTTACTGTAAAAAAAGAAAACAGACCCAAAAAGTCTTTTTTAAATTTTGAAACCTGAAAAGAAAGAAAACGGTCCCTCATGGTTCCGACACTGAGATGCCTACTCCCAGTGTAGGATGGGCCCCCCTTATTCTCCAACCTCAGGGTGCCCATTCCCCGGGTCAGCATTGATCTGGCACACAGGGAGCCCACCCCAATGTGCCAACATCCATCGTTTTACTGTAAAAAAGTATTTATTTACTTTTGTTAACCAGGTAAGCACACTAGACAGCCAAGTGCCTATTTTCAGGTACAACCCAAAACCTGTTTTAAACCTGAAAAGATAGAAAATGGTCCCTCGTGGTTGTTGCTGGCCCCCCCAACCCACACCCTCTCTCTCTCTACACCCCACTTCCCGCACCCCCCACCCATACTTACCCCGTAGATTGGGAGCAGCGATCTACAGTGGACAGGGAACACTTCTGCACTTTTCAAAAGCCGACTGCAAACTGAACAAATGATGGTGAGTCCTATAATAGCAGTGAACGGGGGTTTCAATTTAGGTTGATATCTCAGCCATTTTTGGGAGTCTTGGTCCCAAATTTTCAACATGGGGTTCTTGGGACCCCACCTCATGAACACAGTCACTGTTATTTTGTTTCTCTGTCCCAAAAGGTGATTTCATGGTCACTGCACGGAATCATCTTTTGGGATCAATTAATGAAATGACAGTGGCACTGTTCATGAGGTGGGGTCCCAAAAAGCCCTTGTTGCAAATCTGGTGAAAAAGAACTCTTAAAAATTACTGTGTTATGAGCCTCCATTGCGCAGTTTCTTTTTATTGATTTAACAAGTTTTATTAGTTTAAGCACCAGTCAGAGTACATTAGATAGTACATAAACACAACAAAGTAATAGGCGCTAAATACATACCTCAAATTAAAACCCAATCCCTACCCTCCCTGACTACACACTATTAAATACCTTCAGTATGTCTCACCTAGAATATAACTAATCGTTATTATGGTTTCCAGACTATCAGTAGGGTCTCTAGGCTGCCCCAGAGAGACAAATAAGCTTCTAATCTATTCTGCATAGATGCAATGTGTCTTTCCAATTGTAATGCCTGGCCAATTTCTTTGTACCACTCCACTACATTAGGGGACTTATCTTCTATCCAATGTCTCATAATTATCAGTTTAGCTATCGCAGAGACAAGTATCATATGTGCTTTCCTAACTTTGGGGATATCACCTGGGAAATAATTTATTAAACAGACTTCAGGGGTAAATAAGGTCTTCAAGCCAAGGATAGGATCTAAAGCGTTATTAACGGATTGCCAGAAGGTCTGCACATAGGGGCACAACCATATCATATGATAAAGGGAGCCAATGTCACCCTTGCATTTGCTGCATGTTGAAGTATTTACTGTCCCATACCTGAAGAGTTTAGCTGGTGTAAGATAGATATTCTGCATAATGTTAAAATGAACTAATCTGATTTTGTCTTGCTTTATGAATTTGTAAATTGATAACCAGAGTTTCTCCATAGATAAGGGTCCTCTGGGACTCCTAGCTCTCTTGTCCAATAAAACAAACTCCTGACGGTAATCTGCTGTCCCATGCCTGGAGAGTTTTGTACATATTAGAAACTGAATGTGATTGGGAGGCTACCTTAGGCGTAGTTAGTTCTTTTCCTCTGGGTCCATTAGGGAAACTGGGAGAAAAGGATGCAAGGGCCTTACTAACTTGGATATATTTAAAGGCTTCTTTATCTAATGCCTCATTGGATTTCCGGAATTGATCAAAAGAGAGTGGCTTTCCATTCGACCATATGTCTGAAGCTTTGCATTGGCTTAGCCAAGGCCAGAAATTGAGGGATATTGGCACATTATTAATCTTAAAATGAGGGTTGCCAATGACTGGTTGATCTATAGACTGATACCACTTCACTGCTAAGTATTTTTGGGCCTGATGAGAGGCCTTCAAAGACCAACCCATGGGATTATTCCTAATTAACTTAGGGATATGAGATGGTGAGGCATATAAGAGCACCCCCAACGAGCAATTCGCTTGGAAGGCTAAGTATTTTTCTATAGAGAGCCACAAGGGGAGATATTCTGAATTCCCACTCTCCTTCCTCCAAAAGGCCAGCTTGCTCATATATTGTGCTATATAATATAGGAAGAAAGAGGGGGCCACAAGTCCTCCTCTGTGTTTTGGGGCTGTCAACTTGAGATAGGATCTGTGAATACCTTTCTTGTTCCATAAGAAAGTATTTACTATTCTTTGTAATTTAAGGAACCATGCTTTTGGCAGGTAAGTACCCAGCATACCCAATGGGTATAGCATCCTTGGTAGGATATTCATTTTAATTGTACTTAGCCTACCCCATAAAGAAAAAGGAAGCAATCACCATCTTTCCATATCCTGGGCTATTGTTTTGACTAGGCTATCAAGGTTGTCTCTTATTATAGTACCAAGATCTCTAAAAATCTTGATTCCTAGGTATACTATGTGCTTCGCCTCCCAAGAGAGGCTGAGGGAGCAGAAATCTGCCTTATTTACTCTACTATTTAAAGGCAAAATCTTAGTTTTAGCCCGATTCAGTTTATAAAATGAAATTTTAGCATATTCCTCTATCTCACTTAGGATAGCTGGGACTGAAAGGCCTGGCCTCTCCACATGTAATAATATGTCATCTGCATACGCCGAGATGGAATATCTTACAGTACCTATTTGGATCCCTTTAATATTGATATTGCCCACCAATCTAAGGATCAGAGGCTCCAAATATATGTTAAACAGCAGGGGGGACAATGGACATCCCTGCCTTGTGCCCCGAGCTAGGTTGAAAGAGGGGGAAAATAAGCCATTGCACTTGACTCTAGCCATGGAGGAGGAGTATAGGAGTTGTATCCATCTTAGAAATTCTTTGGGTGGGGTCACGTGATGGCTGCCTAGCTGAAGGACGTACCTTCTCGGAGCTCCGCCGTCCGCCCGCTATTTAACGCTTTCCTGCTGTTCATATACGCGAATCGAGCAAGTAATTAAGAGTCGGGAGTCAGTCTCCGGTATCGCGGTTGATTTCAGTGGTTTAAAATGGAAAGTTACATGCGGAAGCCACGGCCCAAACACTTGCCCCCGCAGACGCCTGAAAAGATGCAGGCCACGAAAAGGGCTAAACAGCAGGCTACTAGCCTGACACAGCTCCCCATATTGGATGCACCACTCACGGAGGCAAAGTTTATGGAGGTGATGAAGCCCCTGCAAGCCTCCATGGCAGCACTAACTGGAGATGTCCAGGAGATTAAAGCCTCTGTGGAAACGCTCACCAAAAGGGTTGGAGACACAGAAGTTAATCTCTCCTCCCTAGAAAACAGGCAAAATTCTGCTGATAAGGAGATTGTGATGGCCAAAAGGTGAATTAAAAAATTAGAGGAGAAACTGGAAGACTTGGAGGGGCACAGCAGAAGGAATAACCTGGTGATAATGGGTATCCCTGAAAAGGAGGAAGGGAGTGCCCCAATTATCTTCATGCAAAAATTTTGCAACAAGATCGCTGGTTCTCCCCTGAGGGGAATATAAAGAGAGGGCACATCGAGCTCACCCCTGCACAGGGGCAGTCTCCGAGGCCTATGATAATGCACTTCCTTAATTTCCAGGACAAGCAACATGTGCTAGATAAGGTCAGAGGAATAAAGGAGCTACTATGGGAGGGCAATCGTGTAAGGATCGTTCAAGACCTTCCTCATTCTGTAAGAGTAAGGAGGCAAGAGCTACATCCGATAGTTTCTAAACTTATTGCTGCGTCAAGCCTTTTAAGGTGAAATACCCCGTGATTTTGTTGGTGCTGCATGAAGAGAAGTGGCTATCCTTCGAGACTCAACAGCAGGCCTATCAAGAGCTGCAGCGGATACTGCCAGACTTATTCAAGTGATTTCTCGTTCTCCTGTTCAAGTTCAGTGAATTTCAATTATGAGTCTGGTGTTAAAAATGTGAGACAAGCCTGCTCTGGTCAATAGACTTTTGCATATAGCAATGGACGGACTTTCATTTTCTTTAATGGAATACGGAAGATAGACTCTGAGTGTCTTTTTTTTTTTTTTGTTAGGATTGGTCTACAAGACTGACCTATTTAGGTCAACTGTAACTCAACTAATCGGGCTGGCCCATCAAGCTCAAAGAAGGTTTGAACGGAGGTAGTCCAGGCTGAGATGGAAGAATGAAGATAAAAAGAATGGAACACCGAAGACAGACTCTGAGTGTTTTTTTTTTTTTTTACTGCATTATGTGGGCTCCAAGTACTTCTACATTTTTGCGTATCGGCTATAGTTTACATTGGTGGGGGCTGCGGTGAGCTCCGGGGAGATATGGGTCATTCTGTTGGGCTGCTTGGATAACATCATGTGGCAGAATAGTGGGAGGAGTGCGGTTTCATTGAACTGGGGGGTTGGAGGTAGGGAGGGTGGAGGGGGGCGGGCAAGGGCTATTGTGGAGGGCGGAGGGCGGTTGGTTTCAGCGAACTGGTTAGGGGGAAGGGGCTTGAATGGTTTCCATATACAAGGGTGTACTTGTAACTGGTCCTTGTTTAATGTTGAGTGTGCTTGCATCTTTAGAATAGTGATAGGCCTCTACAATATTGCAATTAGATGCCAGATTAGTCCTCCCTGTGTTTCTTTTGTCAGTTATATGGTGATGCCATATAATTTTGTTAGCTGGAATATCAAGGGAGCCAAGGACAGGGTCAAGAGGCAGGTGGTGTTAAAACACCTCCTCCATCTAGGGGCGCATATTGTGTTTCTGCAAGAAACTCACCTAAAAAGGGTAGACCTGCATTACTTCAGAAGATCGTGGGTAGCCCAAGTCTTTGGCACTGGATCATCATCTAATACAGCAGGGGTAGCTATCCTAATTGCTAGGGGAGTAGCTTTTAAATTGCTACATGAATGTTGGGACCCAGAGGGTCGTTTTGTAATTGTCTATGCCCTATTAGCATCCCAACCGGTCGTATTGGGTTCGATTTACGGCCCTAACACTGATTCGCCAGCTTTTTTCCATGATCTCAGCAATATAGTAGACCTTGATGCTCAGAACATAGCCATTCTTGGAGGAGAGACTGGAACCTGGTTCTTCAAAATGATATTGACAGATCCTTTAATAAGCGTGAGGCTTTTTCTCCATCTCAGAGAGCCCTGAAAGGCCTCATCAATAAATTAGCATTAGTTGACATTTGGCGCCTACTCTACCCTGATAGGAAACAATACTCCTTCTATTCTTCAGTGCATCATTCCTATTCGAGAATAGACTACATTTTAATGAGTTTATCTGCAGTTCCCAATGTTTCTTTGGTAGAGATTTCGGCGAGGGTAATATCAGATCACGCCCCGGTTAGTGTTAAGTATAGGCCTGGCCCAGAGTTGCATAGATCTCCACAATGGAGGTTAAACAACCAAATGCTGAAGGATGAATGTGTTTTGAGGGATATGAGGAACTATATAGCCCTTTTCATGGCAGAAAATAAAGATTCCACGGCACGGATAGATCTGGTATGGGCTGCCTTAAAATGTGCCCTCAGAGGGGAATTAATAAAGATGGCCTCTAAGAGGAAATGAGAACAGAATAAATTGAGGACTTTATTGTCCTCTATTCAAAAGATAGAACATAGTCTATCCCGTACTTCTACTGACTCTGAATGGGTCAAACTACACCAGCTACAGGCCCAGTATTCGGACATAGTTTTTCAAAAAGCAGAGCTGGCCCTCTCTTGAGTTAAATTACAGTACCTAGATATAGGAGAAAAGGCTAGCAAACTCCTAGCTTGGCGGGTAAAACAAAAGGAGGCGATACAGTTTATAGCAGGGGTTCAGGCAGGTCACGGGGGGCAGATCTGCACAGATCCGAGGGAAATCTCAAGGATTTTTGGGAATTACTTCCAAGATTTATATACTCAGGAGCCCGGTATCAGTGCATCCAATTCAGAAATTGAGGCTTATCTAAGAGAAGCACACTTATCTAAGCTCTCAGAGGCTGAATCCAAATTATTAGAAGTGCCATTAACTATACAAGAGATACATCAGGCTATCCTTCAATTGCCCATAGATAGATCTCCAGGCCCGATGGCTTTTCAAGTAATTTTTATAAAGTCTTCTTATCGGACGTTGCACCAATATTGCTTGATGTTTTCAGATTCTGGTTTGAATTCGGCATTTCGGATCCGAGGTTCCTAGAAGCTACAATTTCCTTAATTCTAAAGCCAGATAGGGATCCGTCCAACCTGGATAGTTATCGGCCGATTTCGCTCCTTAATACGGACATCAAGATTTTGGCAAAAATATTAGCCAATCGATTATCCAAGGTAATGGATAGACTTATATGTAGAGAGCAAGTGGGGTTCATGAAAGGGAGACTATCTCACAACCATATGAGGAAACTTGTTCATCTGATGGCGGTAGCTAAAGACTCAAAAATTCCAATGGCACTTATGTCACTAGGTGCCGAGAAGGCATTCGATCGAGTCTCCTGACCTTTTTTATTCGCTTCCCTCTCGACTGTTGGTATCCCCCCGAGCTTCCTAAACTGGGTTAGAATTTTATATTCTTGCCCATCAGCGAGAGTGAAATGTAATGGATTTTTGTTCCCAGCCTTTAAGTTGGAGCGAGGTACCAGGCAGGGCTGTCCGCTATCACCCCTGTTATTCAGTGTATATTTGGAGCCTTTGTTGCGTAAACTTATGCGGAATCCATCAATTGAGGGTATACGAATAGGTGATTCTAGATATGTATGCTGCGACGTGATGACGTGCTTTCGTATTGAGAATCGGGACCTCGATTCCCTTGATCTTATATGAGATTGCCTGCTTCTCGCAAGTATCGTCGTACAAGTTAAACCATACTAAGTCCAAAGTTCTCCCTCTAAATTATTTAGCGAGGAAAACACATTTGCAGGGCTTGGGGGTTGCATGGGAACCTAAATTCATTACATATCTGGGTATTCACATTAATGCGAGCTTGTCTTGTATGCATAGGGACAACGTAGACCGCATGATACGAGAGGCCTCCGAAGACCTTAAAAAGTGGGAGTCATTATCATTATCAATTTGGGGCAGACTAAATCTTATTAAGATGATGATCCTCCCTAAGTTCCTCTATCCCTTAGATATGATGGTGCTTACTTGCCTAAAAGCTGGTTCTTGAAGGTACAGAAACTATTCAACTCATTTTTGTGGCAAAATAAGGCCGTTCGACGGTCCTATTTTAAGCTTACGGCTCCTAAATCCAAGGGAGACTTAGCCGGCCCTTCTTTGTTCATGTACTATTTAGCTCAACATGTTAGCAAAATGGCCTTTTGGAAAAGAGAACCAGCAATAGCAGCCTATACTCCTCTTTGGCTGGAGATAGAGTCGGCGTTAGTAAAGAGGGCGAAATGTTCCCTTCACGCTCTGCTGTATGCCCCAGTGTCACTCCTACCTAAACACCTCAAGGATACTCCTCTGGGATGGACTTTTAAAGCCTATCACCAGCTGCAGCGTTATCTTGGGGTCCGATGGTGGCTCGCTGGCTCTCAGCCCATTATAAATAATCCTCAGATCAGAATTAATGGGGTTTCCATCTCTGAAGCCTTTTGGCCGCGTATAAATGATTGTGTAGTAGATGACTTCGGGATCACAATGGCCGATATTCATTTGAGGCTCTGAAGAAAAAGTGGGATCTTGCAGATACTGAATTTTATAAGTGGTTGCAGGTTAGTAAAGCCCTAATTCAGGCTTTTCTACAACTGGCTTAATGGATGAGGGTCAAAGGAATGTTCAAAGTCTGTTCTTGGTCGCTAAGCAGCAGCATTCGGTAGCCAGGGTTCGTAGACTCCTCCAAGAATGGGATCACAGACTCCCCCATGGGATATGTTTTTATTGGGTTGAGGCCTTGAATATCAGTCCCTCCCGGAGAATATGGCAAGCTCTCTGGAATTCGATGTATAGGTATATTAAACAAGATAGGCTAAGATTGGTGCACTTTAAAATGATGCATCACATACACTTAACTCCCTCCTTCTTACATAGAAGGGGTGTGCTTGGCTCTCCTCTATGTCAGAAATGCAAGAAAGAAGATGGAACACTATATCATTTGTTATGGAAATGTTCAGGAGGTTCAGGTGCTCTGAAATCAGTAGGCACCCTCTTGGGCCCTGTTCTTGGCTCCACTAGATTAGATGCCCCAGGGATATGGTTGTTGGGCGCCTTCCGGCAGATACTACTAAAGGCTGGAGGCTCGGCCTCTCTGGCCTCTGCGGTAGTGAAATTACTTATTCTGAGACACTGGACCTCGGATAAGATCCATCGTTAGTCGAGTGGCACAGGAATGCACACTGGTGATACAGCTTGAAAGCATATAGCAAGTATGAGAGGCAGTTGGGATCAGCTAGTCTCTGTCTGGGGTCCCTTAGAATGTTTGTTGTTGAGGTGGAGGCCATCTGATTAGAAGAATTTTTTTTTTTTTTTTGCATTATAAGCATTCACTCAAGTTATGTTTTAGGTATACCCTTCTTTTGATAACTCATAATCTGGGATATGGGTGTGGGAGGAGGGAGGTAATGGGTATTTGGGGGCAGTAGGTTTTCACTGTTTGTTATTCTCTTGAAAGCGATGTATCTGTAATCCATATATAAGTGTGAAATTTCTACGCTTTCCTTGTAATGTCTTTGTGGTTATATGAAAATAATAAAAAATGTTAATTATAAAAAAAAAAAAAGAAATTCTTTGGGTAGTCCAATTGAGGTTAGGGAGCAAACAGAAAGTCCCAAGAGACTCTGTCAAACGCCTTTTCGGCATCCAGGGAGACCAGCACCATTGGCATGCTGGAGTCCCTGGCAACCGAAAGAAGATGTAACAATTTTCTCATATGATCTTGAGATGATCTTCCCACCATGAATCCAACTTGTTCATGACTTATGAGTGTACCCATAACTTTTGAGAGTCTGTTTGCTAAC
This sequence comes from Neoceratodus forsteri, assembly GCA_016271365.2. Classification (NCBI taxonomy): domain Eukaryota; kingdom Metazoa; phylum Chordata; order Ceratodontiformes; family Ceratodontidae; genus Neoceratodus; species Neoceratodus forsteri. The sequence continues at coordinate 1,409,146,288 of CM028132.1, forward strand.
ACTTTGGCTAAAATTTTAATATTCGTGTTCAATAAAGATATAGGGCGGTAACTACTAAGACTTAGTGGATCTTTCCCTGGTTTTAAAATTAGGGATATTACAGCCTCTTGAAAATTTGGGTCTGATATCCCGTTATCATACCAATAATTGTAAACATCTTTTAATACCGGTATTATTATAGATTGGCAGGCCTTATATTTCTGTTGTGCAAACTCGGTTTTCGCTGATAAATCATCCGCCGCATCCAGCATCTCCTGAACAGACTCAGATGGGTCTAAAGCTACAACCTCCTCCTCCATCACAAGCCAGAAGCACACTGGGCAGCCACCAACAGGCTACAAACAGCACCCTCTGCTGCAGCAAGGCAATACGAAAATCGGATTTTCCCCAGTGTCGTAGTCACATGTTTCTCATTCATTAATCCACCAACAGATTAACCTTGTTCAATATCAGTTGAAGTGCATCTGAGCATATAGTAGAGAGCTGTTGTGCAGTGTGCTGGCACTGAATGACTGCTGCATTCCACCCCAGAGGTGGCCATACTTCAGTGATTGTTTTTCATGAGTCCTGAGTTGATTGTAAAGTGCTTTGAGATGCTTGCATGAAATGTGTTAATTAGCTGATTATTATTATTAAAAGTTGATTATTATTAAGTATGGTGACAAAGATCACATAAGGTGGGTGCTGGGGATGGTAGAATTGGGGCTCTGAGGGTGGGAGGATGGGGTGGTGGCTTATGTATTTAAAATGATCTTAGCTAGGAAGGAGGGAGGGGACTATTTATTTTCCTATTATTTTATATATTTTTTAAAACATAAGCTGAATAGTGAATATCCAAATATATATATATTTTTTATAAGTCCGTTATGCTCCTTCTGCCCTGGCTGTCCCCTTCTGACCAATCCCCCCAGCCCTATCACCCCAGTATCACTGGGACTTACCTCAGTCCAGTTGCCAGGTGCAGAGCCTGCGGGTGGTCACTCATCATGCTGCAACCGGCGGGGTGTTTCCAAATTTTCTCCCTTCCCCATTGCTGGGACACACACGCAGGACATGCGCACATAGAGGTGCACACATGTCTGCAGAAGTCCTGCAGCTCCCTCCCTATGTCTGGCCCCTCTGACCCACACTACCCATTAGCCTCCACCTGGGGATAGTCATTCGGTGGGAATGCCAGTCCTCCCCCCCCCCAGCAGAGGAGAGCAGTCCTCTGGATGCTCAGTCTTCTCCCTCCCCTGCCAAACCCTGATGGCCCATGCTCCTCCTAACACAGGTCACTGGCGTGGCACGAGGTGTGGCGTTCAATGCCTCAACCCTCAGTGCTACCAGGCCGGCCTGAATATCCAAATATTTTGGGGCCCAGTCTAAGCATTCTCATGGCCAAACCCCAGAGGTGGCTTCTACATCCTTGTCCTGCCCACTACTCAAAGTACTTAGGACCAGGACAGGCTCAGGTAAGATCCTTCGCTTCACTGCCCCATCCATGTGGAATAAATATTCTCTAGAATAAGCAATATTAGAAGTCCAAAACAGCTCTTCCTCTACTGTGTTCAAGAACAACCTTAAGGCCTATTTATTAGGGGGTGCCAGTACAGCTGCTGATGATACACCTTGCTCTACCCAAGGCTGTCCAAGTTTTGCTATGTGTGGAATTAATGTCCTCCTGAGAGTCTGAACAACTTTGCTGTCTGTGCACTTGTCACTTTGATCTAATGTCTATAACTCTGAAAGTAAAACTTGTGAATGCTATGTTGTATCTGTATGTAATAAACTCTGTACCCTTGAACATACTGTATGACCAGATCTGTGAAATACCAACCAATTATTTACCAGGTGAGACACACTAAGCTGAAAGCTTATTTGCAGGTGCAACCTGGGAGCACAAGGAAGTTAAGTGACTTGCTCAGGGTCACACAGTATGCACCTAGGGGGCTGTGGGATTCAAACCCAGGTCTCCAGATTTGCAGCTCAGAGCTCTTAACCCACTGCGCCATACTGCCTCGTGAAAACTGCAATACGAATCGCCCTGCCTTGGATCCTCTGCTCATTGTTAACTTTCTGAACCTTGCCTTCTTGGATCTCAGTAGTGTGCTTCTGACAAACCTCTTCAATACCCCTGCTCCTGGGGTCAATGAGAAGACCCCAGCATGACCAAACCAACAAATCTTCTGTTTCAAGCTGGTCTCCGAAGCTGTTGCTAGAAAATACCTTGAAAAAGCCTTTGGCAAATCAAGGCACAGTGGGTACTCTCTGGACCTGAAATTTGTTCAACTAACACTAGACAAAGTACTTGGTCCACTGACAAAGGTAATTAATCTATCCCTCTGCCACTTGAAATTCTCCCAAATCTGGAAAGCTGCCACAGTCACCCCGGTACACAAAAGTGGTCTCTTCAAAACAACTACATGCCGATCTCTATACTCCCCACATCCCCGCTCTCCAAGGTCCTTGAATGGATTGTGGCTGACCAGCTGGTGGAGTACTTTGATCAGTATCAGCTCCTATGCCCAGAACAGCATGGTTTCCAAGCTAGCCATAGCACCATCACAGCTCTGATGGAATTTACCGGATTCATACATAGTGCTCTTGACAAAGGGCACATTGTAGGGGCGGCCTTTGTTGCTCTATCAAAGGCATTTGACACAGTCCATCATGCCCTCCTCCTTGAACAGCTCTCGGACATAGGACTAGCCCTAGAAACTGTAGCATGGTTTTGTAGCTACCTTAGCCTGTGATCACAGCAAGTAAAGATGGGGGACATCCTATCAGAAAGTCGACCAGTCAGATCAGGGGTACCACAAAGATCCATACTTGGTCTGTTATTCTTCGGTGTCTTCCTAAACAACCTCCCAGGTGCTTGCAATAGCCACATGCTCCTCTACGCAGATGATGCGGTGATCTTTACTTGCAACCTCAACCCTGCACTTCTGGAACATGACCTCCAGAGTGGCTACACAGCAGCTGAAAAATGGTTCAAAGAACAAAAACTGGTCATGAACTATGAAAAGACCAAGACCATGCTCTTCGCCACTGCCCAAAACAAGTTAAAGGCTATCCCCGGGCAATTCAGAATGACTCCGGTAGCACCCTTGAACTAGTCCCCCATTTCAAGCACTTGGGAATCACACTGGACACTGCCCTGTCTTACACACAGCACATTAACATCACGGCCAAAGCCTTTAACACCAGGATCGGTATCCTCTACAGGCATAGACATTGCCTGACCTATGAAGCTCTAAAACTTGGCAATTAACAGTTTACTCATCACCTTGATTGACTATGGCCTAGCTGTCTATGGCTTCTCTACTGACACAGTGCTCCAGCGCCTCTCAACAGCCTTAAACAAAGACTGATGCCTGCTCACTAATGCCCCAAACCTCACCCACACCAGTGAGCTTTATGTACAATTGGGCTGGCTTCAATTGAAGGACAGAATACTTTATCAAACCTGCCTACTCGCAAAAAAAGGTCTCACTAAACTTACTGCCTCAAGGAGTTCTGAGCCTTCTGTCACCACCTATACATGCCAGGCACACCAGGAGCTCGATTACACAAGTATTCCATGTGCCCAGGTGCCGCACAACTATGGCCCAGCAATCTTTTGCTCACCGGGCCCCTCTGTGGACAAATGGTCTACCAACTGACATCACTGGAGCTACAACCCTTGGTTCCTTTAAGCGTAAACTCTGTCAGCACCTCACCGACAATAGTACCTGTAGGTGCCCCTGCTAGTCTGTGCCTGCAGCTTTAGTCTGCCTCAGGACTTCCAACTCCTGACCCGCCAAGTTAAGTCTTTGCCCAAGCACTTAGCTCCCACCCCTTTGTCCTAGCACTGGCCTCCCAACCCCTACCCCTTGGCTCTTTTCTTTCCCTCTGTCCTCCCTATCCCAGCTCCCACTGCCCCTCCCCACCTCACCCTAACAGTCTGCCTCTGCCTCTCTCTCCCGCATGATGTTGGCATACCATGTACAATGCCTTAGCACAATTTGTGAACTGTTTGTCATTGCAACCCATGTACTGTTGAATTTTTTTGTACTCTGTATGTATAATTTACTGTATCTATATTGTGTCTTCTTGTGTTACTGTATCTGACATGGAACCTGTCAACGAGCACCTGCTCACAGGTGTTATCCAAGACTTCAATAAATAAAAAAAAATAAATAAATAAACAAAGTGCTTAGAATTAACTCCAGGTCGCCCCTGAAAAAGGGATATCATGTCTCAGTGGGCCTACCTTGTTAAAGCAGTGGTCTTTGTTAGACGCTGTGTTTTTTTTTTTCAGCAATTATGATTTCCTGGAAAAACATCAATATACACTTTTTCATGTTTGCTTCTGTGCATGTACAAGAAACATTATGCGGCAGCTTAGAAGAGAAGTGGGTTGTGGAGGTGCGGCAGTGTGGTGGCCAATGCCAGCACTGCATTTGTGGGCTTGGCGGTGTGCATCCAATGCTGGCCCAGTGTCCTGATGACACTGGATCTGCAGAAGTGCCACCAACTTGAAACAATTTAGCCACTGCAATGAGGGGCTGCCTCCTCATTGCAGCATCAGCAATTCCACTGAAATGAGAGAGTGACCCATCATTGCAAGGTGGTACCTTGCCTGGTGTAACATTTCTGTGAACATGGAGGCCTCACAGTCCCATGTAAGCCTACGGGGGAGCCCAATCCCCCTGTCGGCATGCCATAGACCCAATTCATTTGCTGATGGGGGAGCCTACTTCCCGTAGGCATAATGTCATTCCCCCCCCATTTGTTGTGTGCAGAGGGGTGCCCAATCCCCCTCGGCATCATGCCTTCTCCAAACAGTCTTTATTTGCCAATGGGGGGCCCAATCCCCATCAGGTTAAGTCCCCCCTTCCCCAAAACACAGGCAGCACACTGGGACCCCACCCCAGTGTGCACAAATGAAGCCTGAAAAAAAAAAAACTTCCCATAATGTCTTTTTTATTATTTTTGTCACTGAAATAAAGAAAACAGTCCCTTGCAGTCTGTCGTGACACCTCCCACAACTCATACCCACCCTCTGTGCACCCCACCTCCCCACAGCCCCCTCACTCCACACTTACCTCCAGAGCCTGATGTGTCAATCTTTGGTGGACCGGGAACACGTCTGCACTCTTCAAGGCCAACTGCGAACTGAGGAAACACCAGTAAGCTATATAATGGCATAAATAGGGTTTTTTCAACTTTTGTGGATATCTTGGCCATTCTTTGGACTTTTGCCACCAAATTTTCAGAATGGGGTTATTGGGACCCCTCCTCATGAATACAGTCACTGTCATTGCATTATTCAGTCCCAAAAGGTGATTTAGCAGTCACTGCACGGAATCACCTTTCGGGACCGATTAGCAAAACAACAGTACCACTGTTCATGAGGTGGGCTCTCAAAAAGCCTATGTTGCAAATTTCATGAAAATAATCCAAAATGACTATTTTACGAGCGTGCATTGCGCCGTTTCCATGCTCTCTTTTAACTTTAAGAATTTGTAATATTTTCACTCCAGATTTTCAACATTGACATTTTTTTCAGACCTCCTTATGAACAGTACAGCTGTCATTTTTCACATCCTGGCCAACATGTGTTTTCACACTTCCAGTGCAGAATTGCACAGTCGCTGTGGAAAATACAGTGTTCGGGACAGATTAAGAAAATCACAGTGACACTGTTCATGAGCAGAGGAGCTAAAATGCCTATGTTGAAAATTTAGTGACAAAAGTCCTGTGTCCTGTAACTGTGTTACGTGTGTACGTTGCACAGTTTCCCGGCACCCTTGTAATTTTGAGCATTTGTAACATTTTCACTCCAGATTTTCAACATTGCCATTTTTTTCATACCTCCTTATGAAGAGTACAGCTGTCACAGAGCAAGGGGAAAAGGATTAAGACTTCTTTTGGCTAAGCAAATTTACTGTGTGTTGTTATTTTTATTTTGTACTCACAGGGATTGCTACTGTTTGTTGCTAACATTTCATTGCTTTATTTTTCTCTGATTCAAATTGTTGTTGCTGGTATACCTTCTTCTGCATTATTACAAGGTGTGCCCACAGGTGTGTGCTAACAGATTCCTGCTGTAATCTTCTGATTCAAATTGTCTTTTGCAAGGTATATCTTCTGTTACTGCTTTATTTTTCTCTGTAGCAAAGTGTTTCTTACGGGGTATATCTTCTCTGAAATTATTACAGGTGGTGCTTTACATGCTTTACAGTTTTGTCTAACATTAGGACACGCTTTCAGGGTTACTGCATTTGTTGTTGACTGATTGTTTCTGCTCTTACCTCCTTGTTCTTTCATCATGGTTCTTCTTTTTAGGCAGGGGAAGGGCCCAGCCACCCAACCCCATCCCCAACCACCCCACACTCACTCCTTTTATAGGGTACCACAGTTGTGACATTTCCTGTGGCAAAGCAGGAAGGGGCGGATCAGTGGGGCATCCACAAGGTGAGATCATTTACAGGGGCACTAGTAATTTAACTTGTTATAACAAGTTATACAAAAACAAAACACAATCAAACCATTACTTGCATTTTCTTCCTTCTAATTACTCTGACCAGGTTATAAACCCAGCAATTTATCTAGAATGGATATCATTAACTGCAGGTACTGTGGAACACTTTTCAGAAAGACAGTCTTACAGGATTTAGGACACTGTCCTACATGCTGGGCCATTGGAGATCTTAGGGCTCAGCTCCAGGCAGCATGGGCAGAGATTGCACGCCTCAAATTTCATATTCAAGAGGAAATACATTATAAGAACCACCCGCCATTTCCCAAACATCCAACAGAAGAACCTCGACCACAGAGGGTAGGTGGTCCAGGAGTTTGGCTGATGGTTAGGAGGGGCAAATCAGGTGCCCCATCACTCTGTGCTCTCCAACATTTTACCTCCAAAAAACATATAAACACTACAAACAGGTATCTGCCTCTACCTCCGAAATCAAACAAAGGGGCAGAGGACACTGCAGAGAAAGACACTGCAGCACAGGAGCTAGCACAACAAAACTCACCCAAATCAGGAACCAAAACAAAAAAGCAAAAAGGAAATCAAAAAACTTCTGATTGTAGGAGACTCCATGATTAGGGAGTTGATACCATCTCCAGCCAGGGTAATGGTCAGATGTCTCCCAGGTACATCAGCGTGGAGACACTGACGCATTGCTAAAATTGTTCACAAAGCAGGAGAAAACATTGATGTCCTGGTACACATAGGGACTAATGATCTCGCCAGCATGTAAGTTGTGGAGACCAAGGAACACCTGACCAGGCTGGGTGACAAACTATCATCCATTTCATCTGACATCTCCTTCTCTGAGATCCTGCCAGTCTGGGAGAGGGGGGCAGATGGAAGGAAGGTCAGAGAAGGGGAGATAGGGGAGCTAAACATGTGGTTCAAGGGCTGGTGCCAGGAAAAAGGACACATATTTGTAGGGAACTGGTAACAGTTCTGGGAGCGAAAGTTCTTTAAATTTGATGGACTTCATCTGACTAAGGAGGGAGTCAGTGCATTGGGGCAGAAGTTTGGCATCTTTACAGAATATTTAAACTAGCAGATGGGGAGAGGGTGCAACACCCATATGTCGAATGGGAAGAACACCTCCCCCTCAGCTAGCAGGGAAGGCAGTAAGGCAGGCAAAGTCCCAAACTGAGGAAACACTAGCACGAACAGTAAAAGAAGGTGACAAGACTTTCTATAGATACATTAGTGAAAGGAGAAAGTCAAGAAGGAGTATTGCTAAGCTCAAAGGGAAAAGGGTGTGTGTGAGGAGGAGGACCCTGTAAAATCATCTATCCTAAATATATACTTTTTCTCAGTATTTACTGAAGAGAAGGTAGGACAGGGCCCACAGCTCAGCACCATGGACACAGGGGGGAAGGAGGTGAGCACTACACCCTTCACAAAAGAAAGGGTCCTACAAAAGCTCGCTAAGCTCAGGGTGGACAAGGCAATGGGACCTGATGGCATGCATCCCAGGGTACTTAAGAGCTAAGGGTGGAACTAGCAGAGCCATTAGCAGAACTGTTTAGTGAGTCTCTGAGCACAGGAGAGGTCCCAGAAGACTGGAGAAGGGCTCATGTGATCCCGCTCCACAAGAGTGGTAGCAGGGGAGGCAGGGAACTACAGACCAGTCAGTCTTACCTCAGTAGTGGGCAAGATTATGGAGGCACTCCTTAAGGGAAGGATAGTGCAACACCTGGAATCCATAGGGCACAGGATCCAAGACAGCATGGGTTTACAAAAGGAAGCTCCTGTCAAACTAATCTCATAGATTTCTTTGACTGGGTAACCAGAGTGGTGGACCAAGAGGGAGCAGTTGATGACACCTACCTTGACTTCAGCAAAGCTTTTGACACTGTTCCACATAGAAGATTGATAAATAAGCTGGGTAGGCTCGGGGTGGGTCAGAACTTGGTCAACTGGGTGGCAAACTGGTTGACGAGCAGAAAACAGAGTGTTGTGGTAAACGGTATACAGTCAGAAGAGATGCAAGTCACAAGTGGGGTACCTCAGGGATCAGTCTTGGGACCAGTCCTCTTCAATATCTTCATCAGTGACATTGCAGATGGACTTGAGGGTAAGGTTTGTCTGTTTGCAGATGACACCAAGATCTGCAACAGAGTAGATGATCCAGATGGGTGGGCAGAATGAAAAGAGATCTGGATAAACTAGCAAAATGGTCAGAAGAGTGGCAACTGGGATTTAATGCAAATAAGTGCAAGATCATGCACATGGGAAGAAAACCCTGAAGCCACCTATAGGCTGGGAGGAGTTGCTGGCAGTACCAAAGGAAGAAAGAGACTTAGGCATCATCATCACCGATGACCTGAAATCATTCAAGCAGACCTCTAAAGCAGTAGGTAAGGCTAGAAGGGTGTTAGGGTGTATTAGAAGGGGTATCACAAGTCATAAGAGGGAGATTATAATCCCTCTTTACATGACACTGGTTAGGCCCCATCTGGAGTACTGCATGCAGTACTGGAGGCCACACCTTCACAAGGACATCAACCAAATTGAGGCAGTCCAGGGAAGGGCAACCAAAATGGTGCAGACACTGCATCAGAAGACATATGAGGACAGATTAACAGAGCTCAATATGTATACCCCTGAACAAAGGAGGGAGAGAGGTGATATGATTGAAACATTCAAACACCTTAAGGGCATTAACAAGGTGAAAGAGTCTAACATGTTTAAATATAAGAAAAATAGCAGCACAAGAGGACACAGCATGAGATTAGAGGGAAGCCGATTCAGGGGGAATGTGAGGAAATCCTTTTTCACAGAAAGGGTGGTGGATGCATGGAAGAGTCTACCTCAGGAAGTGGTGGCTATGAATACAGTGCAGGGCTTCAAACAGGCATGGGATAGGCATAAGGGAGCAATACAGATGAGTATGAATAGGTAGGCCACTGACAGAGCAAAGGCCGATGGCACATTTATCAGGTAGAAAAAGAAATGGGCAGACTGGATGGGCCTTGCGGTCTTTATCTGCCATCAACTTCTATGTTTCTATTTTTCATATCCTGCCCAAAATATGCATTTATACGTCTGGCGCAGAATAGCACGGTCGCTGTGGGAAATTAATGTTCGGGGCAGATTAAGAAAATCATGGTGACAGTGTTCATGAGCAGAGGTCACATAATGCCTATGTTGAAAATTTGGTGAAATAATTCCACTAAATGACTGGTTATGCACATGCGTTGAGCAGTTTCCATGTACGCTAAGAAGTTCAAGCATTTTTAATATTTTCACTACAGATTTACAACATAGCCGTCTCTTCACACCTCCCTATGAGTGGTACAGCTGTCATTCTTCACATTCTGCCCCACCTGTGTTTGTACATCTGAGAACAGAATGGCACAGTCGCTGTGGGAACTCAAAGTTTGGGACACATTAACAAAATTACGGTGCCACTGTTCATGAGAAGAGGTTCCAAATGCTTTCATGAGGTGTGGGTCACAAAAAGGCTATGTTGAAAATCTGTAGTACCAATCCCAACAAACACCCAGGGCATTAGGGTTTCTAACCATAACGTCCCACCCTGTACAGACTGACAGGCATCAGGGATGTGCCTTTGGATTGCTGACTGTAATGCTCATGCCCTTCCACCTCCACTCCCCCACCCTGGAGCCAGTGACAGGCATCGAGGTGTGCCTTGGACTCTTCGGCCCCAGAATTCACCCCATTCTCCTATACTGCACCCATTTCAACATATGTCCTTCTGGAATGGGGTGAATGTAAAGCCACACACCCCAAAGCACACCTCAACATTTGTCGGTGTCTGCAGGATTGGGTGAGGCGAAATGGCATGAACGTTATGGGTGATGACCCAAACACATACCCCAATGCCTGTCCCTCTCTGCAGGGTGGAGGTGAGGTTGGCGTGAAGTTCAATACTTCACTGCCATTCCTATTCTGCATCTTTCTAACTCCTGTATTCCTGATGCTAATACCAGCAAGCAAACATTTGTCATTGACAAATGCTTGTTTCTTTTTGCTTTCTTTCATTCCTGGACTAAAATATGGGATTCAATTTTTCTTTATTCCCACTCAGGAAACATGCCCAGCATGACAAACTTAAATGTCTTGCTACAGTGCTATGCTGTTTACAACCAAAAACATGCAGAAGCACCATTCGAATATGTCCTCAGTATGACTCTAGTATATCTGTATAGAACAGCAGAAGACTTCAGCACTCAGCACCTGTTTAGCTAAGGACACCACTCAAAAACCGCTCAGTATTCTTTCAGCTAGAAATCCATCTTTTTATTTAATCCCAGATTCAAAAACAGAAACAGAATCACACTGGACACATTCCAGATTTTGGCTAGACCCTTTATCAAAGGCAATTCAAGCTAAACAGGTGGTGAGTGCTGAATTTTTCTGATGTTCAATTTGTAATACCTATTTTGTGAACCATATGCATAGTGTGACTTTTTTCAGATGTGTGCTTGACAGAGAACCTCAACAGTTCGATTTTTGCAGCTTGTGAGTTGCGGCCATCTTTAATAATGTGAGTCACTAAATACTAAATTAGCTATAAAAGGTGTTTTAAAAATGTCTTAGAAAGATAAAATTACACTAAGGATAAATCTAAGGATGTCAGAAATACATTTTGACTAAAAAAAATATATGAGGAAAATGTTTGCTAACAAATACTGCTGCTTTAACAAAATCCAAATAAATAAATAGTTATTATTATTTAAACTGTCATCATGGTATCAGTTTGGCTGGATCGCTTTTATCTCTTTGACAACCAGTCCACACCTGACTATGATGACTGAAATGTATCCTGGGACTCCAACAAAGTACCAAAGTGACATGTAAAATAGCCAGGGGCAAGCATTTAGGGATTTATATTTTAGCCTGTTAATAACCCAGTTTGCTTATCATGTTTGTATGTTTTTTACCCAGACGCTGTTCCACCTGTGTCACTATGCAATCTCTTATGATGAGACCAACTTCCCTGAGCCCCATCGGTTTGACCCGAAGCGTTGGTTGCGAGATGTGGGTATGAAACACCACCCTTTCAGCTCTATACCCTTTGGATTTGGAGTCCGAGCCTGTGCCGGACGTCGGATTGCAGAGTTAGAGATGTACCTGGCCCCTTCATAAGGGTAAGTCTGTAAATGCCACATGGTCAGTTCCTTACTCTGTATATAGAATTAAACTGGGTTTTAAAGAGAACTTTTCATGCACTCTGCTTCTCAAAACAATTCATAAAGCAGTATGTTAGATACTGGTAGTGCAGGCGCGTTATACAGTTTGTGCAATGTCAGTGACTAAGCAGGTTGCATACTTCCCCCTGAAGCCAGAAGATAAGAGGGTGATGAGTTCTAGCCCCACATCATGCACTTGGAGTAAATCCCAATACAGACACTGTTGTGCAGCATGGGGAGTGCTGTACTCTGAGATGCCATCATTTAGATAAGATGTTAAACCAAGGTCTGTCTACTTGTCCTGGTAGTTGCTTAGGACATTAAAGAACCCATGGCAGAAAAGACTTGGACTTGAAGAATTTCATACAAACATACAAATGTGCCAACAGATAAAGGTCTTACAATCCATCTTGTCTTCTCTAATGTGTGGTTCCCACTGTGTTTACAGAGGAGCGTTCCACCTGCCATATCCCTCTTGACTCCTGTCAAATATCCATCCCCTTCCCCCTTCTACTTGCAACTTTCACCCTCACCCTATCCCAACCTTTCTTGAAGCTAGCAACCATTTTTAGGGATAGCACCTCCTCTGGCAACTCATTCCACCTAGCCACCACCCTCTTGGTGAAAAAGTGCCTCCTCATCTCCGTTCTCAGCTTTCCTCCCACCAGATTCAGGCTGTTACCCCTAGTGGTCTTGTTTCTACTGAGACTGAAGAAGACATCTGTGCTCACTATGTTTATACCCTTATGTTCTTGAAGTTCTCAGTCATGTCTCCCCTCCCTTCTGTACTCAACAGAGTACACGTTGAGCCCCCAGTGCCTCTCCTCATACATATTGCCTTGCTGGTCCTGGATCACTGTTGTTGCCCTTCTCTGGACCATTTCCAGCAAGCTGAGATTCTTCTTGAGGTAAGAGCACCAACACTGCACACTGTACTCCAGGTGCAGTCCCACTAGAGATGTGTGTAGTGGCAGAATGACCTTCACCTTCCTGCTGGTAATATACCTGGTTATGCAGCCCTGCATCTGATTTACTCTGGCTGCATCCATCCTGCATTGTGCCGAGTGTATCTGGTCACTCTTCATAATTACATCTAGGTCCTTTTCCTCCTCTGAGCTGGTTACCTGCACACCACTCAACCAGTATTTAGCCTTTGGGCTTTTCATCCCCAATTGCACAACTTCACACTGTTTAGCATTGAAACCCAGTTGCCATATGTCTGACCACTTCTCTAGCCTAGCCATATCTTCCCTGAGTTCCTCTCGCCCTTTCACCATGTCCACCCTCCCAAAGGAATTGGCTTCTGTCCTGTTGCCAGCTTCTGACCCTGTCAACCAGCTTAGCCCCCGCCCTTGGGTCTTCTAGCTTCCTGAGCAGTCTCCTGTGAGGTACAGAGTGGAAGGTCTTGCTGAAGACCAGGTGCAGGATATCAAGTGCTTGGACCCTGTCCACTGTCCTGGTGACCCAGTCAAAGAAGTCAATCAGGTTCATCTGGCAAGACCTCCCCAACACAAACTCATGCTGCCTCATGTCCTGGTACCTATTATCCTCCAGAAAGCTCACCAGTCTCTCTTTCAGAATGAACTCCATTAGCTTGCCCACTGCAGAGGTCAGGCTGACCAGCCTGTAATTCCCTGGTTCATCCTTCAGCCACTTTTGAAGAAAGGCACCACATGTGCAGTTCTCCAATCCTGGGGCATGATCCCTGACTCCAGAGAGATGTTAAACAGGTCAGGTCAGCCACAGGACCCACCAGGGCTTCCACCAGTTTCCTTAGGACCCTTGGGTGCATGCCATCTGGCCCTAGGGATTTATCTACCTTCAGAGCTCTTAGGCCCTTTAATATCCCTTCAGTATGAATGTTGCCATCTGTGCCTTCCCTCCTCCCCATCTCCCCCCTGTTCCCCTATGGCCCATCCTTCTCTAGTACAGACTGAACAGAAGTACTTGTTAAGTACCGCCATTTCTCTACTCTCTGCCAAATCACCCCTTTCATTTATTCCCACGGTGTCCTGGCCAAATTTGCCCCATTCACTAAAATACAGCCAACAGCTTAACAGCCAGATTCAACATGTCAGTTTGCATCTGTACACCCTCCACCCTCACACCCAGGTGGGCTGAAAATAGGCAGACTTGCCGAACCTTCCTTACCAGTCAACTAAAATAAAAGTACAAAAGGTGCTGAAAGGTGGCTAACCATGTAGTCTGCAGTTACAGAACAGGCTGGGAGAATAGCCACGTGCAATTCAAGTTACAGAACAGGTTGCATGTACCTACCATAGTGCTATGTTAACTGTGGGCTGAGCTGGCCTCAACATTGTTGAGACATTAAAGGTATCCAAGAGATTTTGTTCAATTCATGGTGTCGAGCCTTTCTTTTTGTATCCAACCCCAATCATACTGCACCTGTCCCATTTTTATAAGAGCCTCAAAATAAATGAACAAATTGGTCTGGTCTTTAATGGGGCTCACACAGCTAGCTATGGCTCTGGTAATCAGGACTTTTAAAGAAGAGGTCCTACAACCACAAAAAGAAAACAAAAAAAACAAAAAACAAGAAAGCTCCTGTCCGAGGAAGTAACAGCAAACTGATGGCTAGGACCCTATTTTCTAAAACCTCTGATAACCAGGACCATAATTGGAGGGGGGGTTGTAGCATTTTAATAGGTGCTTGAGCCCAGTCCCCAGATCCCTGCACAGGGATCTGTTATCAGCTACAGAAACATAGAAACTTCAGCAGATAAGGACCTCTAGGCCCACGTAGTCTGCTTGTAAGGCCCCCAGACTCTTCACAAGTTTTGATGCTCTCTGGTGCTGAGGTTTATTCTGGTACCTTTTACATTATCTTACATTTTGCAAAGGATGTGCAATAAGTAAAGGATATAAAGTTCTCTCAAAGAAGGAAGTTTTGTAGAGTAGTGTTAAGAGTGCAGAGCTACAGTCGGGGCACTTGTTCAAACCTATCTGGAGTATCCTACTCAGATGTGGGCTCCCAAACCGTACACAACTGTATGTACTTCTGGAGCACTCATCTATGGAAGGACAGAGAGAGGTTCAGGTTTGAAACTAAAACAAAGGGTGGAAAACATTATCCAGGGATAGCAGTGTAGGCCTGTAAGGACTGACTATAAAGTCTGTCATGCCTTATTGCTTAAGTAATACATTGTAGGGCAGCAGGGCAGACTTGATAGACTAAGAAAACATTTACTCACCATAGTAATGTTGTTTCTTCTCAGGGATCAATCAGTGAGCCGTACAAAAGTGCATCATTCTGTAGGAACGTGCTGCCCAGGGATATAACTTTATGACAAATTACAGGATACAGAATCATGTTCAAACTCTGCACTGTGATCATGTCGAGCTTTGCTGCTGGTATTTTTGTGTAGCTTGTAAAGCTTCCAAGATATTTATTTGTTTGGCATGTATGTGCTGAATGTTGGGTCTCTGCTACATCACTGTCACATGAGACAAGATGCACTGTGGGAACAAGGAATACAATTAAGTTGTCTCAGATGAAGATCCCAGGGGTCATAAAACAAGCATAAAGCTAGCAGGCTAATTTAGGAAAAACTCTAAAAGCAGTCAGAGGAAGGAAACACTAGAACTTCATATACAAATTAAAACACTCTGCACAGCATATATTTTTGCAAGTTTGGGTAGATTACTCCTTTAAGGAGTCTGCCAACATGTTGTCTTTGCCTGGCAGATGTATTGCAGAAACCATTGCATCCAGGAGTAAGCTATGTCCCAGATCCTCATACCTTCTGTGCAGTTTAGAGGTCTTGCCCCTCCATTTATGTAGTACTGTACATTGTTGTGTATGTGTCTCCATATTTAGATTGATGGATTTTGTAGCTGGGAGGAGGAGGAGAACTGCATTGCCAACAGTACTGCCCCAAGCTCGAGGAGGTTTTTATGCTCCTGAGTCTCCTAAGAGCTCAATATGCTACTACAGTACTGTGAGGTCTTAGGCTCTGTTCAGACTAGGGTATTTGAAATGGTTTAAGGAACTTAAACCATTATCAACCTAGTGCGGTTTACATCTGTGCCTAGCACACCTTGTAGTCCGTTTTAAAAACTGTGCTAAACCCTGATAAGACCTAGGCTTAAACATGTTTTTACAATGTTCAGGAGTTAAATAGAATTTGCCTGCAGTGCAGATGGTCAGTCACAGTTCCCCTTCATTTAGTGAGATGTCAGCACGTGTGAACCGGTTACTAGTTAACTCCCAGTAGTGCAGGTGCTGTAAACTGTTTTAGTAATGGTTTACAACACACTGGTGGTAGTGCAGATGCTAAAGCATGGATGCTACAGCATGGTAATTAATCTCTTTTTAAAAACATTTTAAGTTACCGTGCTGTAGTCTGAACAGAACCTTATAGGTGGACACCCTACCCTAAGAAGGGAAGTGTCTATTGTGAGGGCTATGGTGGGAGATTACTGGAGAAAGGGAATGCCCTTTTTGAGGTTATCTTCCCCTTCCACCACTCCACTCCTTGTACAAAAGCTCTTTGTGACTGAAACTAGGTGAGACAAGGAGTATGACTTTTGGGACCAGTGACCTCTTAGACAGTACTGTATGTCCCTCATCTGGAGATGTGTCCATGGCACTAAAGGTGTGGATGAAGATATGTCAGCTAACAACTACAGAAAATCCTGTTCAGACCCTGGCTGGCCTAGGGTGGATAATTCTGTGCTGGCAATCAAATTTGTTACCCTGTCCTGTAGAGAAAATCCTTTCCCTGCAGAGTATCCAGTTCTGCTCCAATGAAATCGAGAACCTGTACTAGTTCTGTCTGGAAATTCAGCAGGTTTATCTGGAACTGCAGGTTTTCCAAGGTGCATCTTGTCAGCTGTATGTAACACATTGCTTCCAGTTTCATTTTCCATGACACTTCCCAGTCATCCAGATAAGGAAAAACCACCGCACTATGTTTCTTGGGAAGGCCATCACCATAGTTCAGCACTTTTTATGAACACCCTTGGTCCTGAGGTGAAACCAAAACAGAGGGCTATGAACTTATTGGCCATTTTCAAGCCTGAACTTGAAATACTTTCTGTGGCTGTGACTGACTGGAAAGGGGAAGCATGTATCCTTCAGATCCAGTGACCCCAATCAGTCTCCTAACCGCAGAGATGGTACTACTGTGCCCAGTGTGACTATACTGAAATATGTGGGGCAGGCATCTAGTAATGGGTTTGCTTGACGTGATCAGCCATTGCAAGGCTAGTTATATCATTGTATGAAGCTGTATTGGTGTTAATGCTGCTGCCTGACCTTATCAACATACAACACAAATGAAAAAGCAGTAGCACATGAAAAAGAACCCGAGATACTAGTGAATGCTTTTTTTCCACACAGTTTCATTGCTGCACAACACAAGGCCAAAGATCCTTTGCTTACCGGGCTGCTAGTTGGTTGGTCTTCCCAGTGACATGTCATCCTCACTATCGCTCAGCACCTTTTAAGACTTGGCTCCACCTAACACTCACTGCCTCCAACCTCTGTGATTGTTGTGGCTAAACATGCCTTTTGGTTCCATAGCTGATGATGCCCTTTTGGATCCACATCTACTCCTGCACTTTGCCAGCACCCCACCATCTTCACCTCCCTGCTGGCCCATGACAAATGCCACGGCTGCTACCTCTATTCTTACCAGCCTTCCACCTCTCCTCTCTCTGCCCCCCCACCTACCTCCCCTTTTCTCCCATCCACTTAGTTTCCCTGATTTCAGCCTCCTCCTTTCCCTTTCCCCTCCCCAAAGTCTCACCTTATTGTTCTTTTTTCCTCTACAAGACTGTTTTTTTTTAATTTTATAAACTGTTATCATTGCTTATGTTTGTCTCAATTGTACCAATGACGTGAACCTTTGTAAAAGAGCCTCGGCTCAAAGGTATGTGTAATCCTAGAACAAATTAAAAAAAAAAAAATCATTGCAAAGTTCTGTTCTAATGGAAAATTGCTAAACATGACTGTGGCATACACACACACACAGACATATATATATATATATATATATATACATATATATATATATATATATATAGTCTATCAGTGTGCACATAAACAGAAAAGATAATAGTTATTTTCAGTTAAAGTGTTATTCACTTGGTAATTTCAGGATTTAGGGCAACTATGGCCCGACCGGGTATACATTTAACAGGTGTCAATCACACGACTGTTGTCAGTGGTTTGCACCTGTCACTGCTTCCTGCTTGAGAAGAGAGAGTGCTCATGTCGGGGGTGGGAGGGTAGTGACAGAACTGCTGACAGGGAGAATGGGCAGCATAACATAGGATCAGCACAGGCTAAAATAAATTCTGTATAGTAAATTAGAGACATGTCAACAAGTCATAAGCTAATGTTTTTATCACATACCGATTCTTGAATTGCAAAACCAAGTAGTTACCTGCTATAAATTCAACAGACCAGTCGGGAGATGCTGCAGTGTAAATGATAACCAGACTGTGCACAGTAGCCAACAACACCCAAACTACCTTGTCTGTACTATTGTGTTTTGGCTACTTGTTTCACAAATGCTGCCATATTCTATCTCTGGTCCTGTGTCGCCTCCCTCTTTCCCGTTCTCAGCTTTACTGCCCAGACTGACTCCAGTTAAAAGCAAAAACCTGCCATAATCAGTCTCCATTCTGATGTCCCTCCCTCCTTCCTGTTCTCAGCTTTACTGCCCCACCTCATTGCATTTAAACAAGTAAGTCCCCCGTTCTGGGAGCTAGCCTGTCTACCTCCTCCAGCTCCAGGATGCCTAGCTTCACCCCAGTCCCTGGACTGCAGAGGAACTGGGAGAGCAACTGCCCCAGATTCCAGGAGCCCTGGAGGGAGCTATGCCAGTGCTCCACTTGAAAGATCTTCATGACCAGAGCCACCCTGTCCACCAGTGGTCTTGGCCCCACAACTGGGATAGAGGCTGAGACTGGGAATGGAGAGCCCCATCAGGTACATTTGCTAGGTTTCCCCTGATCCATGGGATGGCAGAGGGTCAGGGAATGAGAAAGTGCATCCTCATGGAGCTGGCACTCCATAAGCAAAACTGGGCCACACTCCCGCTCCTGGATAGGACCCCATTTCCAAGGAAGGCAGTGGAGCCAGGATCTAGGATCGGCAGCACTGTCAAGTGCAAGTATAAGTGTTTCTGACCCAGGGCAGGCAGCAGGTCGGGAAGGAAAAACAGACATTGTGCAGGAGCACTCCATCTCAGGAGAGCAGCTCAAAGGCTGCCTCCCACAACAACAGAGCCCCAACTGTGAAATGTCCCAAGTTCCCAGTCAAACATGTACCTCCTGGCCCCAAGGCGGGCAGGGGACCAAAACAACTGCATCTCTTTACAAATAAAAATAAAGCTGCAGAAAGCTACTACAGCCTGGAATAGCAGTGTAAACAAACATGGCAGCCTTGTCTCCTTAGCACTGCCAAGCTTTCTTGGAAAGGGTCAGAGGTCATCATAAGATTGTGCCAATGAATTTCAGCAAGTGAGAGCATCCAGACCTACAAAGCATGCATGCATGTCCAGCACGACTGGGTTAATGTTCTAAAAATGTTTGCCCTGGAACAAGCCTGACCAATCAGGCATCGGGGTTTCATGCCAGATAAAGGGACTGTTTCCAAAGACTGGAGCTAGTTCAGCAAGATTGCCAAGTGAGTGTGTACTGAGGCATGGGCCGGTGTGTCACTGTCTCTCCAGGCATGGCAGGACTGGCAGACTGAAGGAGTCTGGGATTGCAGTGAAAGTGTTTGTGTGGGCCAGCCTGCTGTCACAATGGTAGCACTACCACTTGCAATGCCGGCAACCTGGTTTTAGGAACAAGCCCGGGGGAACAGAGGGCCAGCCAGGGGAGGAGGCTTGAGCATCCAAAGGGCTGCTTCTCTCTTCTGGGGGATATGGGGAGTGCAGACTTGATGCATGTCTGGCCTCTGGTGATGGCCTTAGGAACAGTATGCTCAAGTCATGTTCGGGGAGGTGTGATGGGACGTCAGCATGTGCCTTGATGTCACAGTGCATGTCTATGCCTCCGGGGGTACAGAGAAAAGCCAACCCCAGCACAACACCAATGGAGGGTCAGAGTACTGCCCTCACCCACCCAGCACCACAACCCATGAGGATCCCAAAGAGATTTAAGGTATGAGGGTCTCGAGGGAGGGAGCCCTGCTTCATTCCTGCCTGAGGGTTTATAGCCAAGGCTCCGGGGGTATAGTCAAGGTGCATGGTGTCCGTTTGGGAAGTCGGGTGACAGTGCCAGTGACTTGAGGGGCATAAAAGAAATTACAAAAAAAGTGTTTGTGTGAAGAAAAGCAGCAGTGTTAAACAAACTACAGAGTGAAGGCAAGGTTGGAGCTGGGATTTCCTGCCCCACCACAGATTTGGCTCGGATCAAGGGAGTGCAATGGGCCACTGCCTTCTGTTCCTCTTCCACCTGTCTGGGTACTTATATGCAATACCCACTGGTAGCACCTCCCAAGCAGCCTCGACAGTACCAGTAATCCCACTTCTAACACCAGTGTAGTGGCATGGGATAAAACAGACACAGTAGACAGATATCAAGTGTATAAAAATGCAAACATGCGTTTGTCAATTTATTTTCTCAAACAAAAATAATAAAACTAAATAAAAAAAAATTACTTACAGAAAGGAAAGGTGTTAGTCTGTCACACCAAATAGTCAGGCCCAGGCAACTGCTTCCTTCAGCTAATTCCTGTAGCTTATCTTGCCTTTCTTAGAAATCCTTTAACTAGTGTGAAAGCATGCACACTCCAGAACCTTCTCATTCTGTGGTCAGCAAGCTAGTAAATCACCTATCTGAATTCTAGCCGCTAGTGGTGGGATTTTTATACTCTTCCAGAGGTGACATCACTGTCAGGCGATCCACCCCTTTCTCTTATAATGCATCTTAATGCCTCAAACTCCTCAGGTGATGTTAAAACCTAAGTCAAAACCTAAGGTTTCAGCGTACTGTATGTTATTATCTTTTGAATTAGTGCCTACAGGTTCTTAGGATTTGTTTAGAGCCTTCGACATTTTCAGCTCTGCACAGCTTACCAATATTCTGTCTGATTGTCCTATGACTTGAATATAAGTAGTTATTTAATGTACTGCTTGCTAGGCACAGTATGTTGTATTGCTTATAATAATAATTTTCATCTGTATATTGGTAATATTAGTTGTGGGGAAACTACTGTTGTGCTGTGAGTGGTGATGTAAGGGCTGGGAGGGAGGTGTTAATTTGTTTATATTATATTTTATTTATTTTTATTTTATTTTATTTTGCTTAAATCCCCGTCCCTTTCTGTGAGAGAGAGAGAGAGAGGAGGAGTAATTTTTGGATATTAGAAGGGGTAGGTTTTTATGCTGTGTTATTTTATTCATTTTATTTTTATTTTTCCCCCACTCAGTGAGAGGATTGTATTGTATTTTTGGATTTTGTTATTGGATTTTTATGTTATTTTGTTTTGGTTCTAGTTTTATTAGTCTGCGGGTTAGCGAAGTGTGAACTGCCTTTTAATTTGACTGTTAGAATGTGCAGAGGCCTGCTTCCATGGTCGTGCACTATTCACCCTCTACTCTTCATGCCTTCCACCCCTTTTGTCCTCACCACTGCAATTTGCAACTTACCAGCACTGTAGGGCACTGGGTATTGCTCGTAAGGGGAGGAGGGGGGGGCTGGGGGTAGCAAACAGTGGAGGGTGAATGAGTGGGGCCATCACTTCAGGGTCATGAGAACCAGGAGACACCCTGGGGCAAAATGGAACCTAGAACGTGGTTCGCCATGTTTGGTTTCCATACCCAAGGGCACCACCAGTACTGGTGGGCAGGTGGCTCGGGTAGCCCTGGAGGGTCATCCAACTCGGACTGTGTTATGCAATGCCAGGTCCATTAAAAACAAGACTGCAATAATTGCAGATCTTGTGGAAATGGTGGATCTGGCTTGCATCACCGAGACCTGGCTAGCTGAGAATTCTGGCCCCATTTTGGAGGCTCTAACTCCAGCCTGGTACTTGGTGATTCACCGCCCAAGATTGGATCATGAGGTGGGGAGCAGTTGCGGTCTGTTTTAAGACCAAACTTATCCTCACGAGTGTACCAGTTGAGGAGACTGAATCATTTGAGTGTACCATGGTAGCAGGTGTAGGTTGTAGGATCGCTTTCATCTACCGTCCACCCAGAGATGAGAAGCAGTTCCTTCAGGAAGTGGTGGACTTTGTCACCTACATGGCATTTGAGTCGCCCAGATTGATGGTTTGGGTAACTTCAGTGCCTGGGTTAATGATGAACTCTCGCAGTTTGGACAACACTTCCACCAGTTGATGTCATCTTTGGGCCTTACACGGATTGTTACCACTGCTACCCATAAACATGGTCATTCCCTTGATTTAGTCTTTCTCCTGGGGATTGAGGCCCTGATTAGGAGTGGGACCAGTTGGATGGTCCGATCATTACACCGTGGGGTTTAGTTTTACACCCTTAAGTAGACCCTACACCTGTGGAGATGGTCAGGTATAAGCCCTTTATGGATTTTAGCTCTGAAGGCCTGGCGGTGGAACTTGACCTATCGACCATCTCAGTGGCAAACAGTGACCTAGATGCCCTCATGGTAGCCTATAACACGGCTATCTCAGCTGCCCTGGATGTCATTGCTCCTGTCTTTGTTCGCCCTCTCCCCCTTCAACCTCGGTCTCCATGGTTTGATGAACCTTGAGGAAGATACGGCGACTAGGACGAAGGTTAGAGCATTGCTGGCAGAGATCCTCCCTTGATGCCGACCACCTTAGGTTGATGGAGCATTATCAAGCCTATCAATCTGCAATCACCCCTAAGAAGGCAGAGTTCCTGTCCGGGGAGATTGTGGCTGCTCAGAATTGACCAGCTCAGCTCTTTCGCACTGCAGACTGACTGTACAACCCAGCCTGCCTACAAGTCCAAAAAGCCTTTTCGCAAATAGAGTGCAATGAATTTGCTCGATTCTTTGCAGCTAAGGTGGCCAACATTAGGGTGCTGCTCCAACCAGCACACTCTATGGGTGTTGCTTTGGACCAGCACATTGCCGCTGCTCCTTGGCTTTCCTGGAGCACCTTAGTACGACCAGAGTTCATAGATGTCATGCGAATTGTCCGGGGTGCACACTCTACATGCTGTAGTTTGGATCCTGGACCAATTTCCCTGATTTTGGGTTGTCTTGATTCCATCGGTCTGGTCCTAGCACAGATAGCCTGGTGCTCCATGGAAGCAGGTGAGTTTCCTTGCTCTCTGAAGAAGGCGGTGGTAACACCCTTCTTGAAGAAAGCTTCTTTGGACCCTGACTGCTATGCAAACTACATACCAATCTCTAACCTTCCTCTTTTAGGTAGAAGGTAGTGGTCGTACAGCTGGAGAACCACCTGACCATCCATGATATCTATGAACCCCTCCAATCCGGCTTTTGTAAGAGGCACAGTACTGAGACAGTGCTGGTTCGGGTGCTCAGTGATCTCCTGATGGACAGGGACCGGAAAAACCGTTCCATCTTGGTTCTTCTAGATCTCTCATCACCTTTTGACACTGTGGACCATGGGGTTCTACTAGAGCACCTGAGGCTTATCTGTGGACTATCAGGTGCAGTCCTCAGGTAGTTTACATCTTACCTCACTGGAAGAATGCAGAGAGTGGTTTCTGGGTTGATTCCTCAGGCCCAGTTTCACTACCTTGTGGGGTTCCTCAGGGCTCTGTGTTGTCCCCCATGTTGTTTGCTGTGTACATGCTGCCCCTCAGAGACATTGTAGGAAGGTACAGGTTGAGGTTTCACTGCTATGCTGATTATACCCAGCTCTAACTTTATTTTGCACCTGACCAGGATGGAGCTCTCTCAGTCTATAATAACTGCCACAAAGATATGCAGGAGTGGATGGACTCGAGTTGGCTGAAGTTGAACTTGGAAAAGACAGAGGTGCTGGTTGTGGATCAGGCGCACCAGATAGAGGGCAAGGGTTAGTTCACCCTCCAGAATGTATCTCATGGGTGTTTCCTCCCAACCTCTGAACAGCTGCACAACCTGGGGCAATTTTTGATGAAGGGATGACTCTGCATTCGCAGGTGTCTGCCATCATCAAGTCCTGTTTTACCATCTGAGGAATATCTCCAGGATTTAGCACCTTGTTCCGTCTGGCGATCTTGCTGGGCTGGTCCATGCCTTTGTGTCTTTGCACTTGGACTACTGCAATTCCCTTTACCTAGGGCTTTCTGGGGTGGAAATCTGCCGCCTGCAGCTGGTGCAGAACGGCGCCCGGCTTTTGACTGGTACCTCCGGTGCGCTCATATTTGCTGGTGCTGCACGGACTGCACTGGCTGCCAGTACAATGGTGGATCACCTTTAAAGTCAGTCTTCTGACTTTCAAAGACCTACCGGACTTGGCCTGGACTACCTGAAAGAGCTCCTGGTTTCCTTACTGCCCAGGGGATCACTCTGCTCTACTGATGAGGAGTTGCTAGAGATCCCAAGGGTGTGTTGAAATCTTCTGGGGCCTGTACATTAATGCATGTGGCCCCTACCCTCTGAAATTCTCTACTCCGTCAGTTACAGGAGTGCAGACTATGGAGGGAGTTAAAAAGGCCCTGAAAACATATTTATGGACTAAAGCATTCGGTGATTGATTTTATCTGCCCAGTTGTGTCAGCTGTTTTATATATTTTAAGAGTTGAACTGTTTGATGTAGTTTTAAATTTTGTAAGGTGCCTTGAGTTTTGAAAAGAACCATAGAAATTAAGCTTATTATTATTATTATTATTTATAGCATAGTACTTACTGTGGAAGCTAGCTGGTATTGCTGCAGGCCCACCTCTTGGCTGAATTTCTCTAGCATTTACTCAAGGCCATTGTCAGATCCTTTCTCTCTCTCTCTCTCTCTCTCTCTCTCTCCCCCCCTTTGCAGGCTGCCAGTTTGCACATGCTCACTAGGGCCTGGCCTACTGTCTCTTTCAGCCAGACTCCTAATCCACATTCCCTTGTTCTCTATCCTTATTACAGGCTCGGGACCCCACTCCCCAAGCACACACAGGCAGTACACAGCACAGCACAGTACCTGGGAGTGGAGCAGAGCAGGACCGTGGGAGCCTAAAGGTAATTCAGCAGCCTCTTGGAAGAGCTTCTTTGCATCGACTGCCCCACCACCCCAGCCACCCTTAATTTAGGACCTCCACTGGTTCGTGGCGTCCTGCCTTTATTTGCCTACTTTGCCGTTTGCAGGTTATACCATTCCACCACTTGAGGCGGTATTGCTGGTTCCTGCTCTTCTCAGTCATGCCTCTCTGTCCACCTTCCCCCTGGGGTTAGCATAATGCCCCCACATCATGTTTCAGCCCCCCCAAAAAAGCATGGGAGAGAGATTTGGGACTGAGAATTGATCTCAATTCTCCCATGTAGTGTAGCAGTACTCCATCAACTGACACCCCCAGACTGGGCCCAGTACTACAATTTTCATGTTAGGCATTAGTTCAAGTGCCAGCTGCAGGGTTTGAACTGATGTTCATATAACCATCCTGCCTGACCCAGAGGTAAGAGCTACCAGATGAGCCACTGATACCTATATGGAATCCAGGTTTTTGCTGAGTACCAAATTGTAAAGCTAGAGCTGAGTAAGTCAGTAAACACTTCTCTACTAACTCCATATTCCTTGATCCAGGATCTGACCCAGTATCCAGTCCATCCCAGATTTGCTCACCTGATAGCACCCTTCAGCCCTGCCACCAAGCTTCTCATGGACATACTGGTTATTTGCAGCTTACCCAGGTCCCTAAAATTGGTGAGTGGACTGCCATGTGAGTTGTGCATGGGCCTGCGGGGTGATGCCAGCACAAGAGCGGATCTGGCTTTTTTTTCCCCTCCAGTTCCAGGTTTTCTCCTAGATGGTGCCAGGGTGCAGTGACATGCACATATGCATGCCTGCCTGGTGTCTGGCAGCTGCCTCTCTCCTTCTCTGTTCTCCTACTGTGCTGCTAGGTGGCAGTTGAGCAGTGGAATACAGTGTCTCCACCAAGAGAGGAGAGCCATCCCTGGGATGTTTGATTCTCCTCCCTCACCAACTGGCCTCCACCAACCAGTCTGTTCCCAAACCTGGGTTGTCAGTGTTACAGCGATAATGTTACCACTGTGCTATCAGACCATCCATGTCCATCACATACTTTACCAACCCTTGTACAATTGAATTTAAAAGAGATGCTGCAACAGATGCAACACCCAGGAAATGTTTATTTTGTTTCTATCTTACTACCTATGTCAACTGTAAAATATGTTAGTTGTGTGGGCATTTCTGGATTCTCACAGAGGTTGGGTGGACAGGAACAGTTCTTGTCTTGCAGAGGCTCTTTATTTTACTTAAACATCAGTGGCTGAGCACCCCTTTTCATTTAAAATGTTTTTGTTTTGGGGTTAAACATCAAAGGGCTGCTTCCCTTTCAAAAGAAAAGGACGTGCTTTAAAGGTAAACAAGACCAAGGCAGAATGAGACAGAACTCCACTGATAGAACCAGACAGAAGTCAAATGGACCAAGGCTGCAAACTGCAAAACCAGGATCTAAATAACAGATCCAGTTTGGACCTATTCTTAAAAGGGTAGTCACCAGAGTTCAAAGGTGCCGTCTGGGATGTGATGTGACAGTGGCATGTATGATGATGCAGGTGTAGTGGGCCAGCCAGCCAAAGGCATTTCTCTGTGTGTGTTAGTTCTTAGAGTCCATTGTTTTGGAATATTCAAACTAGCAATATCACGGCTTTGAGTTTGCCCTAACTCACTAGTTGGGGTAAGCCTCTTCTACTCTACTTAGAATCTAGATAGTGTCTGACTTAAGTTCATCTGTATGTCATCTATATTTTTCGAAGTCTTTATTTTATCTCTGTGGAAATATATGTATACACATAATCTTTAGTGTATATTATCCTGTAACATATGCAACATATGTAAATATTGTAGAATATTAAATATTATCTTTATATACTATAAACCAAACAAAATTGGCACCAAACACAAGGACAACTGTGTAACAGCTTTATTAAAGTGTTCAAGTGCATCAATAAATGTGTAAAACAGCAGTAAATGAAGAGTAACTTACTGCATCGAGGTGGCAGGTTGGCAAAAACAACAAATATGCCCCAGCTTTTTTAGCCTGCCACATTCAATAATTGTGGAACAGCATCTTGCTTTTATCATATATTTATATATATATATATATATATATATATATATATATATATATATATATATATATATATATACACATACATATATATATATATTATAGGGTGCAGTCGCGTCCCTATATTTAGAGTTATGAAGGCACTTCTATGTTAAACTTGAAATTTTGCATGTTAATAACTTTTGACCCATTCAATGGATTTGCGTGAAATTTGGTATGGATAGTGGGGCATGGTAGATCTCTTGATTTGCCACATTTCATTTCAGTCAAACTTATGGTTTTTGTGCACCAAAACGCTGAAAAAAAGCACTTTTCACCAGTTATTGGGCAGTTTTAAAATTTTGTCTATGGTGCTGCGTGGCTGTTGTGTGGTGTGCTGCTCTATGACTTGGCTTGTCTAATAGAGCTTGGGTCAAGGAATGTGCCGCTTTTTGTTTTGTGAAAAAATATTAATCCATTCAAAAGTTATTAAACTTTTAAGTTCCCATTATAAGTCAATGGGAAAATTTATATGGTTATTTTGCGAACAAAGAATGGGATTTCGGACATCTGGTCCCTCCACACAATCAAAGATTTTGCAGGCTCTTGATCAAAGAATCTTTGATTGTGAGAATTCTTTGATCACGACAGCTGCCATCTTGTTTTCAGTTTCCGTCGGAAAAATCAAATATCTCGGCTCAGGGGTCACTCCTGAAGTAAAACTTGGATGAATTTACTCAGGGGACTTTGCTCCATCGAGCCATGGCTGTGGTTTGCTTCAAAACTGTCTAAAAATAGAGTTTCAACATTTTTATTCTTTGATCACGGCTCGCTAATTATCTTTGATCGTGAGCCTGCAAATTCTTTGATCACAGATTCTTTGACCGCAATCTTTGATCGTAAGTGAGGGACAAGATGGCCAGTTAAAAAAATTCTCAGCTCAGGGTGGCCTATTAACACAAATGAGGTGAGTTTTGCTCAGGGGCTTTGTTTTATTGAACCATGGCGGTGGTTCCATGTATTTCTGTGTAAAATTTGAATTTCACCATTTTTGTTCTTTGATTGTGAGCCTGCAAATTCTTTGATGTGAGATTCTTTGATCGTGAGTGAGGAACAAGATGGCCAGTTGAAAAAGCTAATTTCTCAGCTCAGGGGAGGTTATTAACACAAATGAGGGTGGATTCTGCTCATGGACCTTCATTTTATCTAACCATGCTGGTGGTTTCATGCATTTGTCTAAAATTTGATTTTCACATTTTCTATTCTTTGATCATGAGCCTGCAAATTCTTTGATTGTGAGCCTGCAAATTCTTTGATCACAAGATTCTTTGATTTGCGATCTTTGATCATGAGAAGCACTAGTTGGCCAGATTTTAATGCAACAGATAGGCCAATTTTAAAAATCTTTAACATTAAATATCCAGAAATGGTTTGGTCTTTTACTTGAAATTTGGAGGGTGTTCATGGGGTGTCCTCTACATGGAAATTATGGTGATTACATGTCAGACAATATATTTTTGTGGAGATATTGAGTGGTGCAATTCGTTTACAAACAGCATTTTCCATTGTGGTAGTGGCTTCAAATTTGTAGGATAGCTAGCCTTACTGCCATGGATGTACTTTTCAGTCATTAGGTGTCTAAAATCTTAACAGGTGTGGAACTTTCCACTCCATGAATGAAAATCTCAAACTTTCACATGTTATATTTGAGAAGGTTTTGTCTTTTACATTGAAATTTGGAGGTCTTCACATGTCCTATACATGTGAATTATGGTGTTTAGGTGTTGGAAAATTAATCTGCTGCAGACATATTGCATGACATACTTTCTGTTTTGCATCTGGTATTTTGCATTGTGGTACTGGCTTCACATTTATAGGGTGCCTAGTGTTACTGCCATGGAGGTACTTATCAGTGGTTACATGTCTGACATGTTAGCAGCTGTTGAATTATCACACTCTGATGACTGACACTTTGCTTTCTTTCAACATGGTGGAAGCTTTTGGGCCCACACTCCTACCCATATGTGCTCCCAGCAATACATATGATATTCAGTACTTCTACTCTTATCTTCGCATTTTCAAGTTGGTGGTAGCATGGGGCCCAAAGAGCCCTCACTCCTGCCAACTTCCACAACTTTGTACTTTTGTATTCTTTCTCAAAAAGTAAGGAAATTCTATGCAAAAAAAACTACGTTAATGCATCATTTAGGGATAAAACAAAAAAAGTCAGGAAATGAGACTTTTAGGGTTGCTCCTCCCCCCGTGGACCCGCCCATCATCCCAAGACTGACAGATGATGGAGAGGGTCATTGAGGATGTGAGGCCTAAATGTCACCCCATTCATTTTTCCTTTGGCTTGTCAATATGATTACACATGGAATGGGGTGACATATAGGTCTCACAACCCCAATGACACCACCAGCTGTCAATCTTTGGATGGTGGGCGGCCCACAATGGGGAGCAACTCTAAAGGTCTCATTTCCTGATGTTTTGTGTTTTAAGCCTAAATGATGCATTAACACAGTTTTTTTGCATAGAATACATCTATATATATATATATATAAAATGAATAGGAAATATTATTCATTGCTGGTTGGTTGAAACACATCACATGACCATGCATATATCAGAGCATGACCGCACACCTGCACTTTCACCCCCCTCCAAAACAATTTTGCTATTTTATAAGATAGATAACCTGCTCTAGGGTGTGCAGTCGTGCTTTGATATACGCATGCATTTGGTGGTTGATGCACTCAACCTACGGCCTCATGCATAACAATGCACACCAAGGCATGCACATATCAGAGTGTGACTGCACACCTTAGAGTGGGTTATATTTTTTGACAGAAGAGCTTTGATTTCAGAGCAAGGTACAGCAGTCTACAACTACTGATTTTTTACTGATGAATCACTTCTATCTCAGCAGGAGTCAGTACCTGTTTGGATTAAGCAAACAGATACTTTATAGAAGAGGAGGTCTCATTTAAGTAAATTGCCTTCCTTCCACCTTCACCCTACCACCCAAAGCCAGTTCTACTTTTATAGCCACTGGATTTGACTGACAACAGGAACTTCTTGTTTGGCATTAGGAAGGGAAGGATCACTGAGACACATTAGTTTCATCAACTTTGAAGAATCCTTAAAAATAACTCCCCCCCAGCTGCTGGAGGTCTGAATCCAAGCATGGAAGAAGGAGACTACTGAAGACTGCAGGAAATTCCTGTCCCAGAACAGGAAGGGTGAGAGTTGTAAGGGCACATAGGCAATAGGAATGTAAGTGTAAAAATACATAGAGGGAGGAGACAGAAAGCATACAAAGCAACAGGAGAGGGGACACAAAATAAGTCAAGATGGGAGTGGTGCAGTGCAATGGCTATGGGGCAGCAGTGTTCCAGGAGACATTCTGGAGGCTGCAATGCTACCCTGTTTGCAGGCACCTCTCTGGACTGAGAGAGGAGGTTGCCCATCTCCAGGCTGACCTGGCTAGGATTTGTGAAACCTCTTCCTCCACCCAGGGACTACCAGGGCCACCACAATTACCTCAGAGGTTGCCAAGAAAGATGAGTGGTTGGACCAAGGTGGGCTCAGGGAGGGAGAGAGTGGTGGAACAGAGGTGTATCCCTCCAGTTGTACCTCTCCACAATTCATATGCTGTTCTGGCAAACAGTGGTTCCTCTATGGAGGCACCTGCAGTGGAGACCAAGGAGGATGCTGGGAACCTCCATAAAAGAGACCCACAAGAGGGTGGCACAAGACCCCACAGGGGGAAGAAACAACTCCTGGTGGGGGACTCGATCATTAGGGGGTAGAAGTGGGGGAGGAATGGGATAGGGAGGTAAGGTGCCTACCTGGCACCACAGCTTGGAGGGACAGGAAGCAAATCCTCAGGATTGCAGGAGCAGCTGCACAAGGGAAGGAGTTGGATGTCATTGTCCACCTAGGGACAAATTACCTGGCTATGAATGGGATCAGAGCGGTGCAAGAGGAGTTTGTAGAGTTGGGGAGGGTTCTTAGACAAGTAGCATGTACGGTAACCTTCTCGGAGGTGCTGCCTGTCTATGGCAAGGATGATGCTAAGGTACTCCACATCATGGGATTCAATGAATGGTTGAAAAACTGGTGTGGAGCTCAGGGTTTTGGCTTCATTGGGGACTGAGGGATCTACCTGGAGGATGCAGGCTTATTCTGGGCAATGATCTGCATCTGTCCAGGGGGAACCAGGATCCTAGTTGACAGGTTTAAATGCTTCATTGGTAAGTATTTCAACTGGCCAAGGGGAGGCACTGAAAAGGAGCAGGAAATCCCAGCCTCCCCACAAAATGCAGTAGTTAGAGAGTAAACACCAAGGTAAAGAAGTCAATAGGAAGCAGCAGGGATAAATGCAGAAAAAGGTGTTAAGGACAGGGATGGGCAAAAAGGGTAAGGCCATAAAACTAAATGGAAGGTAATGAGTACCAATGCCTGCAGTCTGGCAACAAGCTCCCTGAACTAGTGGCCTTGATGGAAGAGGAGGCCTGGATATTGTGGCAGTCACTGAAACATGGTACACAGAGAACCATGACTGGGATGTCAATGTACCAGGATACACAGTCTACAGGAGGGACAGGGTGGGTAAAGAGGAGGAGGAGGTAGCTCTCTATATAAGGAAGGCATTAAAGCAACATAACAAAGAGTAAACAGGAAGTTGATGAGTCACTAAGGGTCACCTTGGAGACAGGAAATGGCACCACAATCTGCATGGGGTTGTGTACAGACCCCATCTCAGGGAGGAAATGGACAAGGAAATGATAGAAGGCATCCTTAAAAGGTAGAAAAGGGGAGATATTGATGGGGACCTGAATATGCGGATGTTAACTGGAGTACCTTTGCTGCAGCCACATCCAAGAGCAGGGTCATTCTTGATGTCCTACAGGGGCATGCCTCAGACAGCTAGTGTTGGAACCCACTCAGGAGAAGCAATCTTAGACCTGGTACTCTCACATGGGGAAGGAAAGGATCTCAGATTTAGAAGTGGGTAGCCATCTGGGAACAAGTGACCACAAACAGTGTGGTTCCAATAAACACAGCCATAGAGCCAAGCCATATAAAAACAAGAGTACTGGACTTTAGGAAGGCTGACTTTGGGAAAATGAGAGAGTGCCTTACAAAAGCACTAGCAAACAGGCAAGAAGGAGGGGTGGAGGAACAATTGGGAATAATCAAAACAGTCATCACAGAGGCAACAAGCCTTTGTGAGAAGCAAATAAACAAAATGAAGGAAAAAAACACTATGGTTCTCAAAAGAGATGGCAGGGATAGTTAAGGAGAAAAGTATAGCATTCAGGAAATATAAGGAAACACAGAAGGAGCAGGACAGAGAACTTTATCAGTTAAAGCAGAAAGAGGCAGGGAAGGCAGTCAGAATAGCAAAGGCACAAACTGAGGAAAAGATGGCCAACTCTGTTAAGAAGGGGGATAAAACCTTTTATAGGTACATGAGGGAGTGAAGAAAGACCAAGGGAGGGATACAAAGACTTAATAAAGGGGAGGGGATGTGGACAGAGGGTGACAGTGAAAAAGCAGGGATACTGAACGAATATTTCTGCTCAGTATTCACAATGGAAAAAGAGGAGGAGGTACCTAAACCAAACAAGGGAGAAACTCTGAATAGGAGTCGATACCAGTCCATTCACAGAAGAAAGGTTTGAAAGAACTCTTGAAATTGAAGGTGGACAAAGCAATGGGGCCTGATGGATTCACCAAAATTCTAAAAGAACTAAGAGTAGAACTAGTAACACCACTGACTACTCTCTTTAACAAATCATGGGAGGATGGGGTGGTACCTGATGACTGGAGGACGGCAAATGTGATTCTACTTCACAAAAGTGGGAGCAGGGTAGAAGCAGGAAACTACAGACCAGTTAGTTTGACTTTAGTGGTAGGGAAAATGATGGAATCACTTCTGAACAAAATAATTGTTGAGTACCTAGAGGCCAGTGGGGCACAGGCAGCATGGTTTCACAGCAGGAAGGTCATGACAGATGAACCTAATAGATTTCTTTGACTGGGTGACCAAAGTAGAAGACATGGGAGGGGCTGTGGATATGGCCTACCTAGATTTAGCAAAGCATTTGACACAGTCTCACACAAAAGATTAATATACAAGTTAGCCAGCCTTGGAGTGGGTCCCAAGGTGGTAGCCTGGATAAAAAACTGGCTGGACAGCAGGGTGAAAAGGGTAATAGTAAACGGAGTCCACAGTGAAGAAAGGAAGGTAACCAGGGGGGTACCGCAGGGTTCAATACTGGACCGGTCCTCTTTAATGTCTTTATAAGTGACATTGGAGAGCACCTGGAAGGAAAGGTATATCTCTTTGCAGATGACACAAAGATCTGCAACATGGTTGATACACAAGGTGGGGTTGAAAGAATGAAAAGGGACTTGGCAAGGTTGGAGGAATGGTCAAATATGTGGCAGCTCAGATTCAATACAAAGAAGTGCAAGGTAATGCATCTGGGAAACAAAAACCCAGGGGAAGAGTACACAATGGGGGTAAGTTAATAACAACAACAAAATTAAAGAGACCTAGGAGTAATAATATCAGATGACCTAAGGTGGGCAAGCAATGTGAGAAGGCAGTAAGGAGGGCTGGGGATACTGGGATGCATAGGGAGGCGCATCAACAGTAAAAAACAGAAGTTGTTATCACTTCGTGCAGACAGTTAGTGAGACCCCATCTGAATTACTCGTGCAATTCTGGAGACTCCATCTCCACAAAGACATAGACAGACTGGAGGCTGTTCAGAGGAGGGCAACCAAAATGGTGCAGGGTCTGCACCAGAAGACATATGAGGAGAGACTAAAGCAGCTTAGTATGTATACCCTTGAGGAAAGGAGGGAGAGGGGGGACATGATAGAAACTTTAAGTATCTCAAGGGAATTAACAAAGTACAAGAGGGTAGTATCTTTCAGAAGAAGAGATGCACAAGAACAAGGGGGCACAATTTGAAGATAGAGGGGATGGCTCAGAGGTAATGTTAGAAAGTATTTTTACACAGAGAGGGCTGTGGATGCATGGAACAGCCTTCCTGAGGAGGTTGTGGAGTCAGGAACAGCGGGAGAATTCAAGAATGCATGGGACAGGTTTAAGGCAATTCTAGAGGGGGGTAGGAGGAAGTAAGCTGCTGATTAACTAGAATCTGCAACTTATTCATCAGGTAGGGAAATGGGCAGACTAGGTGGGCCAAGCGATCCTCATATGCAGTCAAATTCTATGTTTCTATGTTTCTGTGTTTCTATATGCAAAAAACTTTGTTACTGCATCATTTAGGGTTAAAACACAAAAAGTAAGGAAATGAAACTTTTAGGGTTGACCCCTCCCCTCCTTGGACCTGCCCATCATCCCAAGATTGACAGCTGATGGGGTGTGTCCTTGGGGTTGTGAGGCCTAACTCTCACCCCATTCCATGTGTAATCATATTCACAAGCCACAGAAAAGAAGAATGGGGTGATATTTGGGCCACACAACTGGGACACCCGATCAACTGTCAATCTTGGGATAAACAAACAGGTCAGAGAGAAGGTCTAAAAGATTCTTTCACTACGCACGTGTTCTTCTAAATGATAGCATTAAAATCTTTTAAATAGAAAAAAATATATATAAATATATATATAAATGTTAGCACAGTAGTGCTACCATAGTTAGGGTTGAGTAGCCTTTTAAGGTTAAAGGGCGAAACTTTGCACTTTAATAACTTTGCCACCATTCAATGGGTTTGCCTGAAATTTGGAAGACACAGGACATTGGCATAGATCTTGGGATCTGCCACCTTTTGTACCAGTCGGATATACGGCTGCAGAGTTATTAAGCAACATTCGTGTTCGCAATTACGTTTTTTTTGCAAATTCTTTGCTCGTGCCTACAGGTTGCACGGTTTATGTGACTACTCTGAAAACTTCAGGGAACATGTGGCTGGGATCTGCGATGTGCCTTTTGAAGATTTTGTGAAAAAATATTGAATGGTTCAAAAGTTATTCAAAAACAAGTTCCCATTATAAGTCAATGGGAAAAGTTAACAAAAAGTTCGACACTGTTGTAAATGGCCCTAGTAGTGTCGCAAATCTGCCATCTTGTTTTCAGTTACTGATCACAGAAATGTTTGGTATTTAAAAAGGGGACCCTCTAGGAACACAATTATTTCTGTGTTCACCTAGTTGGACCCTCAGGACGCTAGGCATGTCTTTATTTTGGGGTTAAACACCCCAGAAATATGATTTTCAAATTTCTGGGAAAAGTAGTGTCGCACCTGCGACACTTTCACAAATTTTGCGAAAGATTTCATAAATCACGACACTACTTTTCTAGGCTATGGCCAAAATGGCAGGAATTCTTTACCACCCTGCTGCAAAAAACAGTTTGGTCTTTTGAGGCTGAAATTTGGAGGAGAAAAGCCAACATCTTACAGATGTGTATTTTCATGGTTCGGTGAAAAAAATGGAGGAATGCAAAGTTACAGTACTCCAAAGTTGACATTTTTTTCCCTTAGACTAACATGGTGGTGTCTGCGTCACCTTTCAGGGCTCATATCTCAGAAACGGTGCGAGATACGGAATTTTCATCGCAACAGTGAGTAGCCCTGTGGGCTACACATTCAATGAAGACCTAGCCAGGAAACTCATGAATCATCTGAAATTTAAAGTCTTTTTCTATGTACACGGTTCCTGAGATATAAGCAATTTAGTATTCCAACAGCTCATTTTCTGCTCCGAGGCCCATTATTATCCATGCATTCTTTGTACACACTGTGTTTCTCTACGCAGCTGTTGGGCAAAAACAGGGTGTGCGCTTCCATTACTATTACAGTTAACTTTTACACTTGCGTTTCCATAACCATAGAAACATAGACTTTGATGGCAGATATGGACCACTTGGCCCACCCAGTCTGCCCATTTCCTACCTATTGGATAAGCTGCAGATTCTAGTTAACCAACAGCCTACTTCCTGCAACCCCCACTATAATTGCCTTATGTCTGTCCCATGCATGTTTGAATTCCCCACTGTTTTAGACCCCACAACCTCTCCAGGAAGGTGGTTCCCTCCATCCACCACTCTCTCCATGAAAAAGAATTTCCTCCACATTACTCCTGAGCCATCCCCTCTATCTTTAAATTGTGCCCCTTGTTCTACATCTCTTTTCTGAAAGATGCTACCCTCCTGGACTTTGTTGATTCCTTGAGGTACTTAAAAGTTTCTATCATGTCCCCTGTCCCTCCTTTCATCAAGGGTATACATATTAAGCTCTCTCAGTCTCTCTTCATATGGTTTCTGATGTAGACACTGCACCATTTTAGTTGCCCTCCTCTGGACTGCTTCCATCTTGTCTATGTCCTTGCGTAGATGAGGTCTCCAAAACTGCAGTACTCAGATGGGGGTCTCACCAACTGTCTGTATAGAGGATAACCACTTCCCTTTTTTACTTGTGATGCCTCTCTATGCATCCCAGTATCCCCTATCTCTCCTTACTGACTTCTCACATTGCTTACCCACCTTTAGGTCATCTGATATGACTACACCCAGATCCCTTTCCATTATTGTTGTCGTTAGTACCTCCCTGCTATTGTGTACTCTTCTCCTGGATTTTATTTCCCAGGTGCATTACTTGCACTTCTTTGCATTGAATCTAAGTTGCCATATGTCTGACCATTCCTCCAACCTTGCCAAGTCCCTTCTCATTCTTTCTACCCCACCTTGTGTATCAACTCTGTTACAGATCTTTGTGTCATCTGCAAAGAGGCATACCTTTCCTTCCAGACCTTCTGCAATGTCACCTATTAAGACGTTAAAGAGGACTGGACCCAGTACTGAGCCCTGAGGTACTCCACTAGTAACCCCCCTTTCTTCAGAATGTGTTCCATTCACTATTACCTTCTGTGTCCTGTTGTGCAGCCAGTTTGCTACCCAGGCTACCACCATGGGACCCACTCCCAGGCTGGCTAACTTGATTATTAATCTTTTGTGAGGGACTGTGTCAAATGCCTTGCTAAAGTCTAGGTAGGCCATATCCACAGCCCCTCCTGGTCAATTACTTTGGTCACCCAGTCAAAGAAATTGATTAGATTCATCTGGCATGACCTTCCTGCTGTGAATCCATGATGCTTTGGGTCCTGTGCCCGCTGGCCTCTAGGTACTCAACAATTCTTTCTTTCAGAAGTGATTCCATCATTTTCCACACCACTGAAGTCAAACTAACAGGTCTGTAGTTTCCTGCTTCTGCCATGCTCCCACTTTTGTGAAGGGGAATCACATCTGCCCTCCTCCAGTCCTCAGGTACCACCCCATCTTCCCATGATTTGTAAAAAAGTGTGGTTAGTGATGTCACTAGGTCCTCCTTAGCTCTTTTAGGATTCTAGGTGAATCCATCAGGCTCCATTGCTTTGTCCACCTTGAGTTTTAGGAGTTCTTTCAGTACTCTTTCTTCTGTAAATGGACTGGCGTCAACCCCACTATCCAGAGTGCTTCCACTGTTTGGTTTAGGTAACTCCTCCTCTTCTTCTTTTGTGAATACTGAGCAAAAGTATTCATTCAGTATCTCTGCCTTTTCACTGTCTCCCTCTGCCCACCTCCCCTCTCCTTTATTAATCTTCACTATCCCTCCCTTAACCTTTCTATGCTCCCTAATGTACCTATAAAAGGGTTTATCCCCCTTCTTAACTGAGTTGGCTATCTTTTCCTCAGTTTGCGTTACCGTTCCCATGTACGCCACTGTGTGCGTTACAGTTTGCGTTCCCGTTTGCATATGTGTTTGCATTCGCTTTTCTATTTCTGTTTCCTTTGGCGTTATTTCTGCTGTTAACATTACCATTTGCATTTCCAATTGCAGTACCATCACTGTGCGCATCACGGTTTGCGTTTCCTTATGCGCTTGCGTCTCCTTTTGCGTCACTGTTCGCTTTGGCATCACTTTGCTCTTGTGTTTCTACTAACATTTGCTTTTCCATTTATGTTTCAGTCACCATGTGCACAACCGTTAGCGCTTGCGTTTCCCTTACAATTGCCATTAATATGTCACAAAAAATCACATGGTCGGCCCCGCGCTCCCACCACCACATTCCATTCACTATTTCTACTGCACATTCTCAAAAAGAAGGGAAATTAGAGGACAAAAACTCCATTTAATGCATCAGTTAGGGTTGTTCCACAGTGACAAAAGTGAGAAATTTGGTGTTAGGGTTGAAAGCCCCTTGAACCCCCAGCCATACCCATCTGGCATCTGGGTGTGCGTTGAGGTCATCGGTCCTAACTCTCACCCCATTCTCCTATGCCTCAGCTTTTTCACTCATGTGATGGGGTGAGAGTTAGGGCTGATTACCCTTACGCACACCCCGATGCCAGTTGGGGTGGCAGGCTGGGGGGGTGCAATTGGGGCTTTCAACCCTAACACCAAATTTCCTCACTTTTGTCGCTGTGGCGCAACCCTAGCTGCTACCATTTGCATTTGCGGTACCATGACCATGCACGTTATGCTTTGTGTTTCCATACGAGCTTGCGTTTGCCCTTCCGTTTCAGTTCCCTTTGGCATTATTATTGCTGTAACAGTTAACATTTGCATTTACAATAGTGGTACCATGACCGTGCGTGTTACCAGTTGCGTTTCTGTATGCACTTGCGTCTCTGTTTGCATCACTGTTCGCTTTGATGTCACTTTGCGCTTGCGTTTCCATTAACGTTCGCGTTACCATTTACGTTTGCTTCACCATGTGCATAACCATTAGCACTTGCATATTCTGTTACCATTACTATGTCACAAGACATCACGTGGTGGGAACGAGGGGCTTGCGCTCCCACTACCGCATTCTATTCGCTATTTATAGTCCTCATTCTCAAAAAGAAGGGAAATTCATGGCAAAAAAATTCCGTTAAATGCATCAGTTAGGGTTGTTCCACAGTGACAAGTGAGGAAATTTGGTGTTAGGGTTGAAAGCCCCCCTTGCACGCCCCAGCCGCCTCCCAACCGGCATTAGGGTGCATTGGGGTCGTCGGTCCTAACTCTCACCCCATTCTCCTACACCTCAGCTTCTTTACACATGTGATGGGGTGAGAGTTAGGGCTGACGACCCCAACGCACACCCCAGTGCTGGTTGGGGGGGCAGGCTGGGGGGTGAAAGGGGGGCTTTCAACCCTAACACCAAATTTCCTTGCTTTTGTCACTGTGGAACAAACCTAACTGATGCATTAAACAGAGTTTTTGCCATATATATATATTTTGTGATTGAGTCATTTCAGGTATAAATAATCAGGGGCAAATCGACAAGTCTATGATCTGTCTCTGAAGAAACCTGGGTTTGATTCCCACAACCTCCACTTGCATACTGTCTGACTCTGAACAAGTCAGTTAACCTCCCCAGTGCTCCCAGGTGCCCCCTTAAAACAGGCACTTGTGCCTAGTGAGCCTTACCCGGTTAACAAAGAATAAAAAATCTGGCTTTACCAAGAACACCTGCATTTTCTTATAGCGTGTCTGTTTCTTACTGGAGACTAGTCTTCTGATATTTTTTTTTTCACAAAGATCAGGAGCCAGACAGTAGAAAAGGGGAGACACATCTTTTTGTCACTGGAGTATACCCTAATTTACCCTTTTCCAGCTTGACACCCTTATGATACTACACCTTATCATGAGTCAGTTGGATAATCACAGAACTTGAGATCTACTGGCCTTTTGTTCATTTTTTATTATTTTATCTGCCCCTTCCTTTAAATAGCAGCACTATCTACTCAGTTTTGTGGTCCAGAGGAGGGCTCTGCACTCACACGTAGGCTGTCTGGGTCAGCTGTGTGACACTGTCCAACTGCTCTGGGCCTGTGGGGTCTGGGAATGCTAACAAGACAGCACTCTCAGGCACTGTTAGGGAGGGTAGTGGTGTTCTCACTGCCATGGTATCTCCTATGAGGGGTTCAGGTGGCACGACATGTCACAGGTGACAATTCAATATCCTACTCCCCCAGACCAGGTGCCATATGGATACACTGAGCACTACCAAGTCCTATGAGGTAAGAAACTATACCACCACTTGCACAGAGGATGTCACCTCATGCCCCCATGCCACCAGCCCCAGGATCATCTCTGTCTCCTCCCAGCATTGAATGCAAACTAGTGTGTAACCCTGGAGGTATCCTTCCACCTCTGGGGCCTACAGGAGCATGGGAAAGAGTCAGACGATGTTCCCCTTGAACCTACATTTGTGGTGCATGTTCAAGGGTCCTTCTTTTGTATCCATGAGGGGAGTGGTATGTACAATAACCCCATGTTTGATGTCATTCCTACATATGGTACTAAAGTAACTTATGACTAGTACATTGCTGTACAGCAAGCTGTAGCTTAAGTCCACATGCATGCATGGGGTGTCTGATTTAGCACTTAGTTATTATTACACTGACTGGGTGTGACACTGTGGCAGGCAGTGGTGGAGAGTGATGTGTGATGGCCAGATGCCATCACAGTGCTGCATCCAGAGGGGGGTTGGTGCTCTGGCATTGGGGCCGGGGTGTGGGGACACTGGATCACCAGGGCGTGTGGTTGGCATGGCAGTAACACAGTTTCTGATTCAGTAACCATACATTATCTGGTATGGATGGGCCATTAGATCATCAGGGCATATGTGTTTATTACCACCAGCACCAGGATGGGCCAGAGGGGGAGTCAGACTACTGGGAAATATTTAGTTATGTATGCTGGTACTGGGATCAGGCAGGAACAGTACACTAGGCTACCATGGAAAAAACACCAGAATCAGGTGAGGGGGGTCCACTAGACTATGGGGAATATGTAGTTATGCACCCTGGTACTTGGATAGGGCAGGATGGTGGTCCACTAGACTACTAGGCAACATGTAATTGTGAATGCTGGTACAGGGATTGGTGGGAGGAGGGAGAACTGGACTACCAGGGTAGTTTGGATGACATTACTGGTCAGTACAAGGTATGAATAGCACTACTGCACTTGTGACAGTACTGGGCATGGGGCAGGGAGACATCTGTGTGTTACACATCATGGCACAGGTGCTGCCAGTGGGGGAGGAGGTGCGCCACTGTGCACATTGTTTGTACTAGGTTTACAGAGGTGTTAACTAGTGTGGTATGAACAGCTGATTAGTGTCTCCACAAACTGGTGGACTGCCTGTATGCAAGGCACATTCAAGTGATTTGCTTAGGCACCTTGAATACTTTAGGCCTGATTTGCTAATAGGTTAGTACCTCGCTATCACACACTGTTCCTCCCAGAACTCAGTCCGCACTGCACTACTAGTTTTTCATAACCTGAAGACACCTGTATGGTCAACTCAGCATTCTGCTACCACCCAGCTAGACTCACACTTGGGGTATCTTTAGGTTTGATTCCCACCACTAGCTACTGCTCACATAGCACAATGGCTTTCCCAAGAGCAAACTACCCACCCCTGTAGTCACAGCTGTGAACACTGTTTAACCTGCCCTGTATTAGGCACAGGTGAGCTTTACGACAGTTTAGTAGCCTGCCTCTTTGAAGATGAACCAACAGACTTGTCGGTTACCCCAGGTTATCCATCCCATTAAAAGAATGGTACAGTCACAGAGAACATAAAGTATATGAACATAATATTTAGTACTCCACAATATTTTATAAGCTGAAGGAGTATGCACAGCAACAACTATGGGAAATAGAGTAACACTACAGAAATGAAAAATAAAAGCTTTTGGACATGTAGAATACAGATAGAAAAAACGCACTAATCTCTAAACTAGACTCTTGGTGGATAACTTTTGCTTACCCTGAACTGGGATCTACTGAATCACAGCAGATACTGACAGATGATGTTCCCAGGTCAGCTCCCAAAATATAAATTTTATAAGGAAATTCAGGCACAGAAATATCCATGCCAGGCTGATCCCTTCCATTTGCATCATCTGACATGGCTCGCTTACATCACAAGATGGACATTCCTTTGATCTGTAGACCAACCTCTGCTCCTAAAATCAGTATGACCAGGTTTAGTCTTGACTGCGATTTAGAGCCACTTTCCTTTGTTCCACATGAAACACAGCACGCCACGGGGCTGTCTGGTCTGCCCTGGCTACTGATTATGCATAAACAAATAGCCCCTTTTAGATGAAAACCCTCTTTACAGAATAAATGGTGCTCCTCTATGGTGAGAACAAAGGGTTGTTCACCCTTTGTCCCACGGACAGTAGAACAAATGAAATGCAGCCCTCCCCCAACATCCAAAGTTTATTACACTATTTCAAAAAGAAATCAGGACTTAAAATGGGTTGGGTTTGGAAAGAACTCTCAGCAAACATTCTTAGGGGTTTAAGGGAGTCTCACAGAGTCTCAAAGCAGGGCCTCTTACTCACTGTTTGTTTCCCCTTACCATAACTTTAAGAGGGCAGTATGACCCTTAGTTCCTTTCTTTCTCAATTTTCTACACTACCTCCTGTTTTGTGCATGCATTTGACTATTTATTTATTTATTTATTTATTTCAAAGGCTTCACCAGGAAAGACATACTGTTCTCAGAGATTACAAGAAACTGGTAAGCATACGTTGGAGGCAAGAAGGCAAAGAGGGCATCTTTAATTATTTTACAAAATAATACATAGTACAGGTGGTCTAAAAACTTTTAATTTGCATTATAGCAATACAAGAAGTGACCTTTGTTCTCATAATCAGAAGATAAAGGTTGAAAAGTCAAGCACGTTTAAAAGGGATTACTTTTTTACCGTTAAGACATCATTTGTATGGAACAAACTTACTCAGGATGTAATTGACGGTTCTAGTCTGGCTATATTTAAGAATAATTTAGATCGTATATATTATAATAAAAACTTATTGGTATAAATTATCCCACCTATGTGGGAGAAGTATATAATGGACTTTTAAGCTCCCTTATTTCAATAAAAATCCTAGTAATCCTAGTAATAC
This sequence comes from Neoceratodus forsteri, assembly GCA_016271365.2. Classification (NCBI taxonomy): domain Eukaryota; kingdom Metazoa; phylum Chordata; order Ceratodontiformes; family Ceratodontidae; genus Neoceratodus; species Neoceratodus forsteri. The sequence continues at coordinate 1,409,189,038 of CM028132.1, forward strand.
AGGTACAGAATTTGAACATTGTCTAACAGGTGGGAAAATAGCCTAACACTGATTATACAAGCTAAGCATGGAAGCGCTTACAGGCATACAGTGCATTGTGTGAGCTGCCCTTAGAAAGGGGGTGGAGCCACAATTAAGAGAGAGGGGGAGGAGAAGGATGTAAGCAGATAAATGCGAGAGTGGGATTATATAAGAGGTGGGAAGGTGGCAGACAGGCAAGACAAGAGAGAGATGGGGAGGAGAGTAGATGGGTAGGGGAAACAGAGGAAAGAAAAGGAGGATCAGTTATGGTTACAGGAGGGGGAGGTGAAGTTAAATTGGAGAGAGGCTAGAAAATGAAGGGAGGAGACAGAGCAGAAGGGTAGGGGGAGGGAGTTCCAGGGTTTAGGGGAGTTGAGAGTGGTCAACTAAATGAGGAAAGGCAAGGGAGCATCAAAGTGAGGTGAAAAGAGATTAACAGCTAGGTATGGGAAGACAGTGGAGAGAGAAAGAAGGGGGTCAGTTGCAGTTACAGGAGGGGGAGGTAAAGTTAAGTAGGAGAGAAACTAGAGAGTTAAGGGAGAGTGAAGGGAGAAGGCAGAATGGATGGGGAAGGAGAGTTCCAGAGTTTGGGGAAGCAAAAGGAGAAAAATGTAGAAACTGGATAGTAATGAAAAGGCCAAGTCCATGCTACGACGAACAAAAAGGACTTCAACTGTAGTACTCCATCCATCTTTTTATAATTATAATTTTTATAGACCCAGCAGGTTGTTTTGTACACTTTATGCACTGAGAGAAATACGTACCAAAAAAAATCACATTGCACTGGCATCACACTTATGAACGCAGCCTTCCAAAATGACACTTTTAGTTATATCCGAGGCTCTAACATTGTTAGTGTGGTACTAATGCATTTGAATATCTTGACCTGGGTGTTCACAAACAGCTGGCAATGCTGATGAAATCCTGAGGATAACTATAGTAAATGGAGCATTGCTTTAATAATTTCAACTCTAAAATAGTGCTAAAGCAGACAATTAAAAGAGGCACTAATGGCACCTTAGAAGTCAGGAGGAAAAGGGTGCACTACAATGGAATAAAAGGTATGGGTTCAAAGATTTTGCAAAATTATGCCCTGCTACTGTAAACAACAGCATGTCACAAGCTCTTTAAAGCCGTACGACCATGCAGAATCGAAGCCCAATGATTTGGCCTGTTTTCTTTGTTAAATATATAGCAAACAGGAGATCCCATGGAGACTTCATTAAAGTCCATATATAGAACCCCCCTCTTTTCCACATTTTCTGACACTTCTGAATGTTCCTGTTGTTTATTATTCTGTTTAATGTCTTTCAGATAATGAAGACCTTCGAAGTGAGACCAGACCCAAGCTCTGACAAAGTCAAGGCTGTGACACGTATCGTCCTGGTGGCCAACAAGCCGATTAACCTCCAGTTCATAGACAGGCGGGATGCGGCTTCTTGTTGAAGAAATGAAAACTGTGATGCATTTCAAGGCAGTTGGGTTGCCAAGAGGAGCACAAATCACTCCATAAATCATAACCTAATGAGTGCCTCTCGATTTTTATCCCTGCTGATCTGAGTTACAATACAATGAATCTTTGGGGACTCTCTCCAGAAAGCTTGTGGAACCACTGTAATGCTTGCCAGCTAGCACACGTCATTCGCCATTCCAGCATGTATCCAGGGATGAACAAATTAATTGTATCTATATCTTCTGTGCCAGAAAATTGATTATTTTTTAGGAACAAATACAGAATGCCTGGGGAAATGATCTCATCTCCCATTCTGATGGTGTACTGTACCTTAACATGGTGTGCTGAATCCTTTTTGGCCCTGTGAATCCAGCTTGCCAGCCTGTCAATGCCTGCCCTGATGAAGGGGAAAGGGGGAATTCTTTGATGAGTCAGATTCTAACAACCTCCCCTGAAAAGTTTCTAAAGGCCATAGTTAGCTTGCACTACTCATCCACCAGCACCGTACACAAGCCCTGATGTAGCCTGCAGGGAGTGTTTAACACTGGTGAGTTCTGAGCCTCTGACCTCCTGGTTTCCAGACCAGTGCTCTAATAGAATGCTAAAAAAATTAGATACCATTGGATGCCATCTTTTCGTTGGATTTTGAATTGATCAGAAATGGCTACTTCTGACAAAACACCAGCACAGATAATTCTTAGGATCAGGTGGCCACCATTCTTATCTGTCTAATCTTTCTATATGTGTGTGTGTGTGTGTGAGTGTGTGTGTTTATGATGCCATAAGTGTGTGTGTGTGTGTGTGTTTATGTTGCTATAAGAGCGTGACTGTGTGTGTGTGTGTGTCTGTGTCTGTGTTTGTCTCTGTCTGTGTGTTTATGTCATAAATAAATAGGCAATCCTGGTTAGGGCATCAGATATTTAACATAAAACAAAAATCTGATCTAATCAGCTGTTCATCGGATTTCGATAAGCACAATATCTGACAGAGCCCAATGGATTGGATTTTCCACTAGCTAATCATCGTAGTTCTTTAACAAGTCTTTATAGGCCCGTTAACACTGACCAAGCTGTTACGCACTGGAGTGCTTCACGCCTGTGTCAGTCTGCACATCGTCATTTATGAAGCCAGTGGTGTATACCACTTAAGGACACTGGCTTCCACATGGGTGTCACATCAGTGTCTAAGGAACTGCATTGTGGGACCCATGCTGCACCAGCATCAAGTTCAGCTTTTCTGCCTAGGAGAGGAACACAAGAGCCACACTGGTTTGATGTCTGCACAGTTCACACACATATGTACATTGATGTGACTCCCCAAACCACATACACTGTTGAAGAAATTTTCAGTGTAAATGGGTCTTTTTAAGTATTAGAAAAACAGCAGCTGTAAACAAGTATCAGAAAACCTTCAGCTGTAAACAAGGGAGGAATAATTCGACTATCCCTCACCTTCCAGAAACATTTAACACATATGGGGTATGACTAACCTACACTAGACCCCGGAGCTGCCTTCGGCAGTCGGAATTGTGGACCGCAATTCAAGGCAGTTGGAATTAGTTGCAATTGCCTTGAATTGCAGCCATAATTCTGGGGAGTCATATTTACCAAAATTCGACTACGCAGACTCCAGCTGGCTTGCTTGCCTGACACTGTCTCACCCCTCCCCCACCAAGTCATCTCGGAGATTCTATAGCAGCACAATTTGCTTTTTTTTAATAATTTTTTTACATTGTTGCATCTCGCTGTTTCAAACTTTGGTGGAGAAACTCAACCACCAACCACATGTGTTCCTGGCTCCTCGGCTTGAAAACTCATCCAATGAGTAAGAGAAGGAGGAGGAGCCAGGATTGTGTGACCTGAGGCTGCGCCACGAGTAATTCGTCCGACGCACTCTGTTCGTTTGTGTGGGCAGTAGGAGAAGAATACATTTCTGGCATCAAGGAGGAGTGAGGGCAGAGCGAGATACGGATGGCCACATGTTTTTGAACAGTGTCATAATTCGGATGGTGAGTCAGACGTTGATCGGTCTGTCAGGGGTGCTGGTGGGAGGAGGGGGAAAAACAAAAAGACTAGTAGCTAACTCTGCAGCTGCCCCCCCCCAGGAGCAAATACCAAACCACTGAGGAATTAGCCAGGTGTTTCGAGTCAATCAGGGCTGCTGGCATTAAGACGAGGTGCCGAGGTTGTGATGGGATGGGGAGGGCAGAGGGGGGATGCCATGATGAAAATGGTCACCAGAGTGAACCTCTGGCGGCTGGTGGTCAACAAAATGAGGAAAGGCAAGGGAGCATCAAGGTGAGGTGAAAAGAGATTAACAGCTAACTCTGCCCCTCCCACCCCCACCGGGGTGAAATGCAAACTGATCAGGAATTGGGCAGGGTTTCAAATAAACATATGAACCACCAATAACCTAAGTTTCAAAGCTCTAGAAACCAAACTGTCATGAGAGACCCACTGCCCCATCCTCTTTGGCCTTGCACTCTTCATGTGTGCTGCTGGGGGTGAGAGTCTCCTGTTACAGTCCATCTGCCAAACTTAAAGTTGTGTGTTTCTGTGTAAAGAAATGGGGAAGGGTGGCACAGTTGCCTATGTGTTGGGAGGTGAGGTTGCTAAGTGCATGACAGAATGAAATAACATTGAGAAAAACACAAGAGAGAAAAAGGAATGTACTGCACAAGAAACCTTGCTGTTTGGGCTGTATTATGGGGGGTCTGCCGCAATTATATTTTCATTGTGTTATGTCATTGTTCTTGATCAGTAATGACTTCTTAACAATCTTAAGCCCCCCTGCTCTCCTCTTTTGGGCTAGAGTCTCCCATGTGGGTGGATGAGGTGGAGGGTGATTTTGTGAAGAAGCAACAGACCAAATTTGCAAATGTGGGGTGGGGTGGGGAGGCGAGATTACTAAAGACTATTGATGGTTTGGTCCAGAAAAAAAAATGAAATAAAATGGCAAAGATCGCTGCTAGAGTTTTCTGCAGAGAAAGAGCTTTAGTTGGCTACCCAGAAATGCTGCTTAATACTGCCGAGATTGGGGAGAGAGAAAAAGAAGAGGGAGCGAGAGAGAGGATAGATTGGGGGGGGGGAGAGAAGGAGATAGAGAGAGAGAGAGAGAGAGAGAGACGCAGCGAGAATACCATTCACTCAAGTCAAGTGTCAGCTATGTGCTCTGCTAATTGATTTTTAAAAGGGGTGGGAGATATTGCTGTTTTGTGTTTTTTATGTTTCTGGATGTTCAGGGTACTGTCCCACCCCACCTCCCCACAGGTTCTGGTATCTACCACCCCCACCCAGGTGCAGGGTTCTGGATCAACCCAAAGAGCAGGATATTGCTCTCCCCTTCCCCATGTACTGGTAACGCCCCCCCCCAAGGTGACAGGTACCCCCTCCCCGGGTGTGTAGGTGTCTGGTGACTCAACCCCAAGGTGCACTGGGAAATGGTCCCTCGTGATGCAGGGTACTGGCACCTCATTAGAGAAAGTGATTGGACCCCCACCTCCCCGCAGTTTCCCATCATCCCCCAAATAGTGTGCACTGATCCCCACCCCAGTGTCAGGTTACTGGCACCCCCTCCACCTCCACTTGCAGTGTACTGGTTACCCCCCCATTCTCCCCATGTGCACGGTTCTAGTGCCCCAGGTGCATGGTACTTGGCCCTTCCCCAACCCCCATGTTAAGGGTACTGTCCCACCCCACCTCCCCACATGTGTTGCTATTGGTCCCCTCCCTCGAATGCAGGATTCTGGTTCAATGCAACTAGAAGTGTATTGCTTCCCCCCTCCTCCATGAAGTGTATGTGAGTACCTTTAACCACCCGAGCAGTGACATTATCCAGCTTTACACACACCATTGAGTGCCTTGTTGTGATTATAAAATGGATCCAGTAGAGAAAAAAAAGGGCAGGATTTTCAAAGACTATGTAAACCATTGTTTAACTGGCATTGCCTTGTTTCATGGAGCTGGCGGTATAGCCTAGAGGTTAGAGTAATGAGCTGTGAATGAACTTGGAACATCTAGCAGACAGACCTGGGTGTGATTCCCGCAATCTCCAGTTGCATACCGTTTGACTCTGAACAAATCACTTAATCTCACCAGTGCTCCTGGGTTGCCCCTGAAAACAGGCACGTGGGCCTTACCTGGTTACCAAAGAATAAAAAAAGAAATGTCAGTGGTTAGGGCATGTGTCTGTGATGACATGCTTTTTGAGTGTCAACTCAAGAGTAGTTATTTTATCCTGTCTTGTATATTTTCTTTGTGTGTGTGTGTGTGTATTCATTAGCAAAGGAAGTACCACTCGGTGTTACTTATATAATTATATATACACATTCTTATGACTTTCCTGTTGCATTTGAGAGACTGTTTATGACCAGATTCTGAGCTTTAAACAGCAGCACATCAACTTGGGATATGAAGCATACTGACTTGTTATTGACCTGCTTGCTGCTAAAAGAAACAGTACTGAACTTTGTCAGCCACAACAGATAATTAATGAGCTTATTTTATTCAGCCATTTATACAAGTCAAGAGGAGAGGAGTGGACTTTTCCTTATTGACCTGGTGGACATGTGAAACTACTCTGCCTTAATGGAAGTAGGATAGCTTAAAGGGGAACAGTCAGTAAAGCCTCACACCCAAGTGTGACGCTGATCACAATTTGCACTTGGTGTACAAAAACATTTTTTAATTACTGCTTACTGCACGATAGTAGTGTGTACTGGGCTAAATTGACCGACGTTGACTTGTAGGATGCAGTTTCATGTAACCACACATACTCTCTGAGGTCAGAATCCCTGGTGCTCACATCAAAGAAGAACTGCTGAAATGGGAGATGCAGTCTTCAGTAGCATGCACCCTGCAGTATACATGTGAATAATTTTGTAAGTTAAAATCAAATTTTGCTGGTACTGTTGTGCTCATGGTGCTTAGTATAATCCTCTCTGACTTCACTGTACCCAGCCTAAGCCCCACAAGAACAGCTGTCCAGCAAATTGAAGATTTCAGCTTACAAAACATTAACATTCACTACAGGCTGGCTATTAAAGGCAGTTGAATCTCCCAGCTCTGCAGTTCTCTCTGAAGTCAGCATCATGGGATTCTGGGATGTCTGGTTACATGAAATGGCATCTTACAAGTCAATGACATTACTTAGCCTGATTTATTACGCTGCAGTAATCTATAAGTAAGTAAATAAAAGTGTTGCACACAAAAACCTAATTAGGATTAGCCTCATACTTTGGGGTCACTCAGGCTGTCAGATTATTATTGCTGACAGTTCCCCTTTAATACATAATGTGAACCCATTTCTTGCAGGTTTATATATTCGTATATACGTGCGGTTGCTCATGTGGTGGGACTTCACTGTATTCTTAGTGGGACACTGGGTTTGGATAAAACCCCCGACCTAGAATGTTTGTATACATTTTGCTGAATTGCTGGTGATTGCTGTATGTATCGAAGGTCCTAAAAGCCTTATGTTAATATCTACAGATGTATTATGCAACATATGCCAAATAATGAAGTTAAAGTATGACAAACTACAACATAATAAAATTCAGCAATGGCGAAAGTTGGAAAAATCGGTTGGATTTTCTTTATTTAGTTGAAGTCAGAAATTTCAAACTAGTTGAAAAAATCAGTCGGAATGTGTGGTGAGTCAGTCATAATTGGTTTAACTGACTCCGGGGTCTACACTGATTGTACTCTACTCTCCCCAAACTTCCCAGGCTCTGATATCCTGTAGAAAGGTGGGGGCAACAATTTCCAGTGCAGCCAAACCTTCATTTAAACATAGAATCTGATGGCAGATAAGGGCCGCTGGCCCACCCAGTCTGTTCATTTTCACTACTTTCATTCTCACCACAGACCCTACTTGATCTATAGCTTTTCCCCTGCCCCTTTCCTTTCACTATGATTCCCTTGTGCTTATCCCATGCATTCTTGAATCCTACCACTGTTTTAACCCCTACCATCTCTACTGGAAGACTGTTCCAGGTATCTTCCACACTTTCTAACTTTCCAGTAGCACTTAACTGTTGATTGGGAGGGATAGTCTGCATTACTTACACCCTACATTCCTCCAGTCTCCCATGTATCTGGAAAAAAGGGGGAGTGGAGTCAATTACCAGCTCAGTAAAGTTAATCCCTCACCTTTCAACAGCACTTAACAATTGGTGGGGTAGGGTAGCCTGCACTGCAGTCTACCCTCCCCCAAATTCCCTATCCATGTCCTGTGGAAAAATGGTGGTGGTGGTGGTAGAGGGGGCTAGTCACTTACCAGTGCAGTCAGTCCCTCACCTTACATCTACACAAAACTCATTGCCCAACCCCTAAAGTTCAATGGTGCATGTCAGTTACCAGTACACTGAATCCCTCACCTTTTAGCCAAAATATATAGTGCATATGCCACTAGCTTCAAAACATGAAGTTATCAAATAAATTAAGCAACCTGTGTATAATAAAGTGTTTTTTTTACTACCAAATGTGTATCAATAAGCAATCCTAACCAACTTGCAAGCTAAATTATTAAAGGCTTCAATTCCATTTGTTCAAGGCACGAGCAAGGCAATTTTGTTTTTAGTTGCCTTTTCCCTGAGACTTAGGATGCCATACAGAAGCAAAATTACTAAAAAAAATAAATATAAAGTGCAGTAAAACAGGAAATGAGCTATTAACTAAAATAATAAAGAGGAAGGGAGGAGAGGAAGCATTGTGGATTAACTTGGAGATTGGCAATGGCACCACAATCCACACAGGGGTTGTATGCAGACCCCATCTCAGGGGGAGGAAATGGACAAGGAAATGATAGAAGGTATCCTTAGAATGGCAGAAAAAAGGGATATATTGTTGTGGGGGATCTGAATATGCCAAATGCTAACTGGAGTGCATTTGTTGCAGCCACATCAAAGAGTAGGATCATTCTAGATGCCCTGCAGGACAACTAGTATTGGAACCCACTCAGGAAGGAGCAGTCTTAGACCTGGTACTCTGAAATGGAGATGGAGAGAGGATCACAGATGTAGAAGTGGGTAACCATCTGGGAAATAACGACCATTGAATAGTATGGTTCATGATAAACATAGCAGTAGAGTAGAGCCATACAAAGGTAAAGGTCCTGGACTTTAGGAGGGCTGACTTTGCCAAAATGGATGAGTGCCTAAGGAATGCACTAGCAAATGGACAGAAGGAGGGGTGGAAGAACAATGGGGAATAATCAAAACTGCCATCACTAAGGCAACAAGCCTTCATGTGAAACAAATAAACAAAATGTGCTCAAAGGAGCTGGCAGGAAAGGTTAGGGAGAAAAAGGTAGCATTTAGGAACTACAAGCAATCACAGAAGGAGCAAGACAGAGAACTGTATCAGTTAAAGCAGAAGAAAGCAGGGAAGGCAGTCAGAACAGCAAAGGCCCAAACCAAGGAAAAGATAGCCAACTCAGTTAAGAAGGGGGATAAAAAGAGAATAACTGATAGGTCTGAGTCTATTACCAAGGAGTAATACCATTGAGAGGTTCTGGACACATGAACCTCGACAGAGAAGCTCAAGAGGTTCCAATGTGTCCGGAACCTCGAGATGGTAGGACTCCCTGATAATGGAGACAAACCTATTGGTTATTTTTTTTAATATAGGGATCCGAGTTTTAATTTTTTTTCTGTAATGGGTGGTTGATCGCTTCACTGAAGGACTGACTTTGTGCTGGTTGACCACTGAACTGTCTTCCACTGTGTGGTAGAGCTATCTACATCTCACTCATTCGTGTCACTTCTCACCCCCCTTCCGGCTTTTCAGTCCCACACATCCTACCTGTTCTTCATTAGGGGACAGCAGGATGAATGATGTAATTTCTTTTTGTAGTCAGAAAAAATGGAGAAATGCTGAGGAGCCACTTCGGTCTCGGTAGGCGAGAGACTTGCTGCCATGTTTTTCTAATTGTTCTGCCCACCCACATAGGGAAAGCGGCCAATCAGGAGACACGCTTTAGCAGACGTGGGGGAGACAGACTGGTGCATGTGCTGTTGCCATTCTGTGATAATATTATCGTTCAGGTCCTGAACTATACTATTACCAGTCCTGAACAACAGTATTATCACTCTTGAAGTGTAGTATTATCACTTCAGTAGTGATGATTTTACTGAAATTTTTCTGTATGCTTTTCTGTACTATTAAAATGCAAATCCATATATTAAAACCTTTTATAGGTACATCAGAGAGCGAAGAAAGACCAAGGGAGGGATAGTGAGGGTCAATAAAGGGGAAGGGGTGGGCAGAGGGTGACTGTTAAACAGCAGAGAAACTAAACAAATATTTTTGCTCAGTATTCACAAGTGAAGAATGGGAGGTACCTAAACCAAACAACAGAAACACTCTTGATAGGGGGAGTTGATACCAGCCCATTCATAGAAAGGAAGAATTCTGAAAGAACTCTTAAAACTGAAGGGGGACTAAGCAATGGGACCTGATGGGATTCATCCCAGAATTCTAAAAGAACTAAGGGTAGAACTAGTGACACCACTGACTACCCTCTTTAACAAATCATTGGAGGATGGAGAGGTACCTGAGGACTGGAGGATGGCAGATGTGATTCCACTTTACAAAAGTGGAAGCAGGGCAGAGGCAGAAAACTACAGACCTGTTAGTTTGACCTCAGTGATAGGGAAAATAATGGAATCAAGTCTGAAGGAAAGCATTTTGAGTACCTAGAGGCCAGAGGGGTACAGGACCCAAGGCAGCATGGATTCACAGCAGGAAAGTCATGTCAGACGAATTCAATAGATTTCTTTGACTGAGTGACTAAAGTAGCAGATCAGGGAGCACTGTGGACATGGCCTACCTAGACTTTAGCGAGGCATTTAACACAGTCCAACACAAAAGAGGAATATACAAGTTAGCCAGCCTGGGAGTAGGTCCCAAGATGGTAGCCCATGTAAACAATTGGCTGGAGAACAGGACACAGAAGGTAATAGTAAACAGAGTCCACCCTTAAGAAAGGGGGGGTTACTAGTGGGGTACCGCAGGGTTCAGTTCTAGGACCGATCCTCTTCAATGTCTTTATAAGTGACATTGCAGAGGGACTGGAAGGAAAAGTATGTTTCTTTGCAGATGACACAAAGATCTGCAACAGGGTTGATACACAAGGCGGGGTGGAAAGGATGACAAGGGACTTGGCAAGGTTGGAGGAATGGTCAAATGTATGGCAGCTTAGATTCAATGCTAAGAAGTGCAGAGTAATGCACCTGGTAAACAAAAACACAGGGGAAGAGTACACTATGGGGGTGAGATACTAACAACAACAAAAATGGAAAGGGACCTGGGGGTAGTCATATCAGATGACATAAAAGTGGGCATACAATGTGACAGGGCAGTAAAGAGGGCTGGGGGGATACTGGGATGTATAGGAAGAGGCATCACCAGTAGAAAACAGGAAGTTGTTATCCCTCTGTACAGACAGCTGGTGAGACCCCATCTGGAGTACTGCATGCAGTTCTGGAGACCCAGTCTCTGCAAGGACATAGACAGGATGGAGGCAGTCCAGAGGAGGGCAACTAAAATGGTGCAGGGTCTACACTAGAAAACTTATGAAGAGAGACTTAAGGAGCTTAATATGTATAGCCTTGAGGAAAGAAGGGAGGGAGAGGGGGGGAAATGATAGAAATTTTCAAGTACCTCAAGGGAATCAACAAAGTCCAAGATGGTAGTATCTTTCAGAAAAAGAGATGTGCAAGAACAAGGGGTCACAATTTGAAGGTAGAAAGGGGACAGCTCAGAGGTAATGTGAGGAAGTATTTTTTCACGGAGAGGGTTGTGAATGCATGGAACGGCCTTCCTGTGGAGGTTATGGAGTCAAAAACAGTGGGGTAATTCAAGAATGCATGGGACAGACATAAGGCAATTCTAGAGATTGGGAGTAGGAGGAAGTAGGTTGTCCTTATCTGCTATCAGATTCTATGTTTCTAAATAAAGACATGGGGCTCAATTTTCCAAGAGCTGCAAGATCAGCACATGATGTGCTGATCCCAAGCTGAGGCAAACTCCAGGTACACCAGGGACCCTGCACACGATTTTAGTACAAAGGGGTTCCTGTGCCAAAGTCCTGAGAGTTGCTGCAGTTGGAGCATTGTGGCAAAGATTTGGTGCACTGGAGGGGTTTGATGGAGAGTCCCATCAGTCTCCCCTGCCCAGCGCAATGCCAGCCCAGACCTGTGTTGTTGGTGAGGGAATCTGTAAGGTGCTGGTACAGAGAAGATGGCCTTGGGGGTACCATAGCAGGCAGCATTGGCACAGCAGGGTGTGGCAGAGCACAGAGGTGGCACTGGGATAATAGTGCCCTGATCAGTACCACAGACCCGTGGTAAGGGTAAGCCAAGGTATGCAGGCACTGACCGTATCCCAGATCATTTGATGCCACCAGCCCTGCCAGATGCCCCACATTCTGCACTGTCCTCAACATGCATTGACAAGCCATGCCTGTGCAGTATGAGGTGCTGTTGGCAGACAAGGACATACCATGGGCATCGCCACCTGCCTCTGATGCACACCTCACTGTGTGATGGCATACTACATAGTTGTTACAGGTGCTATACTAGCTACAGCAGGTGGATAGGGCACCCCAATAAGCAGGTGCCATAATGAAGTCTGGCAGACAGCATGTACAGGACTTTTTAACACAGATAACAGAGTGTGGATGCTCCAGCCCTGCCACTGTACCCTACCATCATGGAACAGTGTACTGAAATGTTGGGTGGGTTGGGGCATACTGTGCAACACCCACATATCTGACAGTGACAGTCTCTGACTGTGTAGTGGACTGTCAGCATGGCTCTGACTTTACTGGTCCACCATGGTATGGTACTGTGGCAAGACCAGAGCATCCACACTCCATTATCTGTATTACCAGGTCCTGCGAAAAACCTCATTATGGCACTTGCCTATCAGGATGCCCTACCCACCTGCCATAGCTAGTATTGCACCTGTATCAGCAGTATGCCATCACACTGGGAGGTGTGCTATAGGGATCTGGGACACAGTCGGTACCTGCATATCTCAGCTGACCCTGTGAGTCTATGGAACTGATCAGGGCATGACTGCCCCAGTGCCACCACTGTACCCTGCAACACACTGCCGTGCCAAACTCACCCACTACAGCACCCTCCCAAGGCCATCCTCCCTGTACCACCACCTTGCAGTCTTCCAACCACCCCACACTACACTCGTGACTTGCAACTCATGGGCTGTTAGACCAGGTCATGGCTGGGCTAATGACAGCCCCAACTTGTGGCGATGGCAGGGCTTTCAAAATCCCAAATAAGGGGATGCTGCAACCCCACTGTGGTGCAAGCCTCCTTCCACCTAGTTGCACCACCACTTTTGGCACAAGTGTGGCACTGGGCAGGTATGGTGTATAGCTTCCCATTTTCAATGCAGCCTGTATTCGAAGTGCAGCAACTTTTGATGCAAGGTGCCACTTGAGTGACTTCCCTTTGATGCAGGCACCTTGCATCAGACATAGGGCTTTGAAAATTGAGATTATGGGTTTGAGTGGGCTAAGAAAGAACAATCAACTGCTAATAAATGAAATACAGTAGGTTGCAAAAACATACATTATACCTGCTAGTAAATGCGTTCCTCTCTTTTGTTATACAGCATTTGAACCCTGTATTGTGCAAAAATCTGGGTAATCATTAGTTAAGCAGTAGCTCCCTGCTTATACAAATAGGCAAACCAAGAAAAGCATTTTAGTGCTTGGTTTTAGGGACGTGAATCCAGCTTCAAACATGCTTACCTTTATAGTTCACTGCTAATGCAGCTCTCACCATGCCACAACATGAGAGCATGGGCTCCATGCAAAAACAGCATTAAATGCCATAAACTGAACTGGGAGGGTGTGTGTACGAGCATGCCAGCATTATGCATCAAAGATGCATGCATGATGACATCACATGCATGATGATGTCACATGCATCCTATGTGTACAGACCTCTCTCCTGGCCTGTCTTATCAACAAGAAAAAGCATCTCACAAGGACAACAGTGTCCATAGGCAGTTTCAGTGCTTGCGCACAGAACCTTAAAGGATTATCAAGAACTGATGATATTCATGAGTGTTTAAAGAGATGCTATCAGCTTTTCAGTTTAATTTCTTGTCCTCTGTGACCAGTTTTTCTCTAGGCACAGACTTATCAAACTAATAGCATCTTTCAGTAAAAGAGATGTGTAAGAACAATGGGACACAATTTGATGATAGAGGGGGGATGGCTCAGGACAATGTGAGGAAGTATTTTTTCACAGAGACGGTGGTTGACACATGAACCGGCCTTCCTGAGGAGGTTGTGGGGTCAAAAACAGTGGGGGAATTCAAGAATGCATGGGACAGACATAAGGCAATTCTTGTGGGGGTAGGATGAAATAGGCTGTTGGTTAACTAGGATCTGCAGCTTATCCGGTAGGTAGGGAAATGGGCAGACTAGGTGGGCCAAGCAGTCCTTATCTGCCATCAAAGTCTATATTTCTTTACAATTCTGTTGAATACCCCCACATGTAAAATATTTTATTTTACTTTTCAAGCCATTTTTTTCTTTTCATGGTCAAACCAAGCAAATTCTGCCACCAGAAACCTATTTCCTCCATGCATGCGAGTCTCTAAGGGTTCTTAAACCCAGTAAACTTGTGCATGCAACTTTCAATTTTTTCCATGTATATTCCATAAGGGATGATATCCAATGGGGAATGTGATGCTGAGTAAGTAGATGTTGTTTTGTAAGCAAAACGAGCGATGACAGTGCTAATGAATACGTCTGAAAAACAGGGACATGATCCTGCACGTACACATCAGCTGAAGCACAGGATCTCAGCTCCGTTTTTCAAACATTATTTACTAGCACTGTCAATGCTCATGTTGTTTACAAAACAACATTCCTTTATTCAGCATCACATTCCCTACCAGTTACCATCCTTCATGGAATACACATGGAAAAAATTGAAAGCTGCATGCATAAGTTTATTGGGTCGATGAAGTGCCCTTAGAGATGTATGTTTGCAAAGGACATATGCTTCTGTTGGTGGAATTTGCATGGACCACTCGATCTGACCATGAAAAGGAAAAATGACTTAAAAGGTGAAATAACTATTTTACATGTGGGGGGCATTCAACAGAGTTCATTTGGTAAGTCTGTGCCTAGAGGCAAACTTGTCACAGATGACCAGAAATTAGACTGAAAATCAATAGTATCCCTTTAACATAAAAGAATCCAGACTGGATCTATGATGTAATCAATAAGGCATGACGGGGTGGGTTATTTGGGGGATTTATCAATGCCTAGTGTGGTATCATGAGGTGCAGTTGAGTGACTTGACCACACAAGAAGCGGGTAATCACCCAATTATGCATGTCCTGGGGTGCCTTATCGTGATTATACTATGGATACATGAATAAAAAAAAAAATCTAACTTTGTTTATGTTTTTTTTATAGATGTTTTTTTCTCAGTTGTAGGTTACTGCAGAATTTACTCATGGGTAAAGATCTTAACCAATCAGTCAGGTTACAGGATTTTTACCATTGAATACAAAATTTCTTCATTTAAATGTGCCAAAAGGGGGTTTCAAATGTCATTTTGTTGACCGGGTCAGCTCACTGGGCCAACATGGTCCTTTTTTCAGGGGATATACAGAATACTATGGAAAACTATAGCCACTTCTGCTAAACCAGATGTACAAAAAATCAAAATGAGATGGAGGGCAAAAACCCATTTAAATGTGGAAATTTGTGATAGTCATACAAAGACACATAAAGAATGCATATCAAAATGACAGAGTTGGGGAATTCAGTGCATCACAGACCAAATGAGCAAATTATTGAGAGTAAATTTTGTGCAAAACAGAGCCAGATGGTGGGTGATTTACATATCGCATTCTACCCAGAGCCTTCCATGTATAATCTCAGACCGATCAGTGGGATATGGGATATGCTCACCAGCAGGGATGTCCTCAACCTTAAGGACAGGAAACAATGAAAAACTATGTATTTTTAAACATCCTGAATAACATGTACACCTTCTCTGAATACAGCAAATGGATAGTCAACAAATTTCTAGATCACAGATATCTAGTCTAAATTCTCATTTATCCCGAATCTCAGTTTAGTGTTTGAGAATCTGTCGATGTAATGCTCTTCCTAGAGTAAGAGGTGTTTTTCCCTGTTCCCACCTGTAGGAATCATGGAAAGATGCTTGGTACCCGCAAACCTGAGCATAGGAGTAGTATGCCTTGCTTCTTGAAAATGTCTTACGATAGTGGAGGTGAGATATCTCCACCTTATATTACTATTGGGCCAACTCACCCTGGTTTTGAGTTGGCAACAAATCTTATCTATGTACACTAAGTCATAAGGGCATCTTATTCCATACACCACATGGTCTGTTTTGCAAATTACATTATCCTTTATATCATTTGTTTCATCATTCCCAGGGTTCCTGATGATTCTGGTCCTGTAGGTATTTGAGTAATTACTATATTGTCCAGATGGATAATTCCCAGTTACTTTTGTTTCTGCTGATGTAATAATATCCACATTCACTTTCCTTGGGATCTGATGCCGGGACACTCATCTCAGTGTGGGATTCCTGCACTGTCCTCCTGCCCACTGTCCTTTCCTTGTAGATAAAAAGGTAGGGGGCCACTTACCAGAACATCAATCCATCATCTTTCAGCAGTAGTAAAAATGTACCCAGGTTGAAAAAAGCAAATCATCTAATTTAGGAAGCACAACACAGTTTAATGCAATCATAGCATCCACAAGTAAAAGAGTGTCACCTCCCCCATCCCCCGGATTACTTCTGACCTCATTGCTCTTTGTGACACTCAGGACACTGCCTGGTTTTGCTTCAAACTGTCACATTAGCAGTCTGACCTCCTAAGCTACAGGAAACTCAGAATGTCCTGTACAAAAGTCACTAGAGCAGCTAAAGCTAGATATTTTGCTACTAACCTCCAAAATAATCTTAAGTCTCCTGCCAAATTCTAGCAGCTGGTTAATTCCCTCTTTGATCCTTCTTCCCTCTTCTCCTTGCCTATCTTAGTTATAAAAGGTCCCTTTATCTCTGCTCCCTCCAAGGTTGATTCTCACTTTTAAAAATTGTTTATAACTTGTGCTCTCCCCCCGCCTTTGCATTCGTTGGCTCCTCCTTTACTGCAGACATTTCCTTCTCTTCGTTCTTCTGACCCCTGCTTTGACTTCTCTGCCATCTCGCTACAGGATACCTTACCTGCTCTGTCTTCCCTTAAGATTTCTAAATCTCATAGACCAGATGGGTCAGACATTAATTTTCTTCCCCTTTCTACCCCTGCTGTTTTCATCCCTCTCACCCACCTACTTAATTTCTCTTCCTGTCTCAGTTCTGTACCTCAGTCCTGAAAGTTTGACATGGTTCTTCTTTTCAAAGGTGGGGACCTTTCCTCTCTTGGAAACCTTCAGCCACTCTGCCCTTTTCCTACTCTCACCAAGCTGCAAGAATCACTTGTCTACTCCCAACTTGTGGATTTTCTTCTCTCTTCTAATTTCTTCACTTCAATCCAGTCTGGTTTCCACAAAATAACTCAATCATTTCCCAGCTACTATGTGTTATTGACTCCATCCTTGACTGTACGGACCAGGGACACATTACTGCTGCCATTTTTATTGACTTTGCCAATGCTTTCAGCTCAGTAGCCCACTCCCTCCTTCAGGATAAGCTGTATACCACTGACCTTTCTGTTACAGCTGTCAAATGGTTCAGGTCTTACCTCTTTGGACAACTCCAGTCAGTACAGATTGGTAATGCCTTTTCTTCCCCCTCCATATACATCCTGGGTTTCCTCAATGCACCACACTGGGTCCTATACTGTATTCAGTCTTTCTTAATGACCCTCCCTCTATTTGTGTCAGCTTGCATATTCACATGTATGCAGATGACACTGTACTTTTTGTCTCAGTTGCTTCAGTCTCTGCCAGGAAACATCTCTTCAGCATGATTTTAATAATGTCCTACATTGGTTCCAAGCACATGAATTTTGGGTTAATACCAAGAAGACTGTTTCCATGACCTTTGGCACCAGAGATAAGCTTGCTAGGCTCCCTTCCCTCTTAGTCTTTTCCACTTTATATGGCACTTCTCTTGATACTGTCCCCAGTTTCAAATACCTAGGCATGTGGCTGGATAGCAGACTTGACTTCCTCTCTCACACTGATGCCATCTTCAAAAAGCTCCACCCAAACTCGGCTTCTTTTATCGAAGAAAGTGTTGCCTACCACTCCCGGATGGCTGTAAATTGTTCACCAAGGCAGTGCTTCCAGTGTTTGACTATGCAGATGTGATTTATGGTGCCGCCCCTTCCATTTCTCTCCCCTGGCTGGATATACTTTGCAATGCCTTTTTGCCATTTTGCTACAGATGTTCCCTTTCCTGCTTATCATTGTTTCCTACATACTGGCCTCTCAATACCCCTTTTTGCCTCATGTTGCCTTATTCATAGTGCTTCTTTCATTTCTAAATAATCCCTACTTACCTCTCCTCTCGCACCCCGCCCCGAATGCACTTTGCCCTTGGGTTATCCCACATTACACATCTGGGCAATCCACTTTCTCTTCTCATCTTCCTTCCATTTCAAACTCTTTCTCCCTTATACTTTTCTGCCTCCTTCTTATCTCTCTGTTAAACATCACCTCAAGCTTCTTTTTGCTCCCTCTTGCTCTTGATCTGGTATTGGCTAGTTTGTTCCTTACCTAATTTACTCATTCTACTTAAAGTGAAAGAGTCATCACTAAGAGCTCTACACTTAACTGTGGGCTGTTCCCAATTAGCACTTTTTGTGAAAAACATTTTTTACGTACTTTTTTACTGTAGTAAAGTAGATTGCATCAGACTAATTTTGTTTACTTCCAGTACAGAAAATGTCAGCCTTGAAGTAAACAACATTAGTCTGATACAATCTATTATACTACAGTAAACAGTAAGAAAAAAATGTTTCTTCATACAAAGCATAAAGGGCAAATAGGCACTAGCCCCACACTTGTTTGAGCTCTTAGTAATGACTGTTCCCCTTTAATTTACTCCTTCTGCCTTTTTGTTTTCCAGTCTCTCCTTCCCTTCTCCTGTTTCTTGCTGTTAATTATTTTTCTTTTACTCCTAGCATTACCCCATGTATCTTTGTATGTATTTTAGCCATTATTATTTTGCTTAACTATGTATATTTCTGTTTGGCTCTTTAATTCCCTTTGATATAGCCTGCCTACTATTGCTCAGTAACCATAGTAACCATAGTAATTGACACATACGGCTGTATACTAAATTTCTATATTGATTGTATTCTTCCTTTTCAATGTCCTTTTCTTCCAATCCTCTTTCCCCCAAGGTCATTCCTGGAAATGAGCCTTGGCTCAGTGTGACTTTCCCAGTCACCAGCTTTCAATAAATACTGAAATAAATCTTTGCCTAATATTTGTAAAATTCTCAACCCAATATTTGTAACTAATTATCTTGTACCTACATGTATTTTCACCTGGTATTGTGTTTTTATTTATGATATTTATTTTTCACCTACTGATTGTAACTAATTCCAGGTCGCCCCTGAAAAAGGGACCGTTTTCGTCTCAGTGGGCCTACCTGGTCATTGAAATTTAAATAAATAAAATAAATAGATAAATTACATGTGTCTTTCATAAGCCTATTTTTTATTACTCTCAGTTGTCAGAGATCATTCATAGCATTTTCATTCATGGATAATAACCAACAAACTAAAGCTTGTTTACCATGGTGTCCTTTAGCTCATGTTATACATACAACTGTTATAAGGTATACAAAATAGTACATTCAGTACACAGTAAATACCAGGAACAATTTCTGAAAGTAGCTGTTTGTGCACTTTAATTTATATTCACTGTTTTGTAGTTAAGCGAATGATTTCATTTAATGTGAAATAAACTGCATTTCAATCTGGGACATGACAGCTCTGCTTTTTTAATAAAATTTATATTGCAAGATTAGGAACAAAATAAAAAATTTTAGAACAACCATTTCTAGCCAAGACTTCTTTTATTAGCAGAATTTGTTTAAAACTATAAGACGGTTTTGTTATAAATCCATCAAAACCTGCTCACAGACAAATTATTAAGCTGCTGTGTGTCCTGATTTTTCTGTTTTATATGAATATGTGCTACCTGTAGTACAAAATGTGAAGTATTGTAGTGTACTCTTGCGAATGATCAGTAAACCATAAGTTTAAAAAAAAAACTATTTATCCAGAAAACCCCAGCAGAGGCACATTTCATTTTCTGTGTGTGTGTGTGTATGTGTGTGTGTGTGTGGGGGGGGGGGGCTGTCGAGGCACACATCAGGAAGCATAGGAAAACCAGGAGCAGTTGTAAAACTCACAACATGTGTTTTATTATTAATAACAGTAAAAACAATAAAACTGTTCAGTATAACTATTTACAAAGGCAGTACAAACATAAAAAATCCATCTGGGTTTCTTCTCAGTTTCCAATCTCAGACTCTCTCAGTCTCTGTCTCTCTTTTGCAAAACATTGCAGCTCCTTTTTATAAATCTGTGCAGGAGCTTGTTAAGAAAATAGCATGCTTCTCACACCATGTTCTTCTACGTTCCCAGTGTTCTTTTCAGTTTCAGCAGGTGCAGCAAAAAAGAACATTGTGACCCAGAACTGGCCTCTTGTTTACATCTTCTCAAACAGCTTAAAAATTGCATCTCATGTTAACCCCTTGAGTTCCAAATAGCTTTGCAATCATTTCAACAGTATAACTATATACAGTTTTAACTTTGCAATCATTTCAACAGTATAACTATATACAGTTTTAACTTTGAAATCATTTCAACAGTATAACTATATACAGTTTTAAACAAAGGGATCCCAGTATCAATTCAATTTCTACAAAAAGATTCACATATATTTTTATACCTGCAGATATGTAAGGGGGAAGAAAAGACAGAACAGTAAGTGAGGGTAGAGAGATAGCATGAGGCAGAGAATTGCAAGACTGTCTGGGTGATCAAGTCCTAGATTGCACAAGAAAATGTGGTTGTGCAACCAGACAGAAAAGAAAAGAACAGACCCTTGCATTTAAACTCTTTCTCCATAACAACTGGGACTGGGACATTTTCAACCCTTTCACATACCCCCTCCAAGAGAGAACCTGTTTTACAAAAACAGATTTCCAAAACATTCTAGTCATTCTCATCTAAAATAAGCATATAACTTTTACTGTTAAGTGCATATGCAGCATAGCAAACAGAGAAAGTTAAACTCACACATTGTTTATTCAACCTTCAGAATGCTCAATTCCTGATCCATATCTAGACAGAAAATCAGCACTGACATTCTCTTTCCAAGATGTGTGCATCACTTTAAATTTAAATGGCTGCAGTGCAGGTACCACCGTATGATTCTGGAATTCTTATCCCTCATTTGGTTAAGCCAGCAGAGAGGACTGTGATTTGTTTCAAGTACAAAGTCAGCTCCTAGTAAGTAAAACTTAAGGGACTCCATGGCCCACTTTGCTGCTAGACATTCCTTTTCAATGGTGGAGTATATTTTCTCTTTGCCATGCAACTTCCTACTTATGTATAGAATAGGATGTTCTTTCTCATCTATATGCTGACTCAAGACTGCACCTAGACCTACTTCTGATGCATCTGTTTGTACAGAAATTGTTTCTCAAAGTCTGGGTTTCTTAAAACAGGGGCGGAACATTATGTAGCCTTAATGGTCTGAAAAGCCTCTTCACACTGTGGGGTCCATTACACAGTATTCAGGATCTTTGTGAGTTCAATGAGGGGAGTAGCTAACTTGGCAAAACTGGGAACAAATCTCTGATAATAACCAGTCAGCCCTAAAAAATGACCTGATATGTTTCTTGGTTTTGGGGACAGGGCTGTTAGCTACAGCTTCTATCTTAGAAAGCTCTGGCTAGACTTCTCCATTTCCCAAAACAAAGCCCAGATATCTGGTTTCCTGCATGCCCAATGCACACCTGGCAGGATTAATTGTTAGACCTGACTTTTTGATCAATTGGATAACTGCTCATAGGTGTTCCAGGTGGCTTTTCCAGTCTGGACTGTACATCACGACATCATCCAGGTACACAACACAATAACCAGTGTGAGGGGATACAATTACATCCATGTACCACTGGAATGTAGCCAGTGCACCATGTAAACCAAACTGCATGGTGATGAACTGATAGAATCCTATAGGAGTGGCAAAAGCAGTTTTGTCTCTGGATTCTTTAGCTGAGGAATTTGTCAGTAACCCTTGGTGAGATCAAGGGTACTGATATACTTGGCACTACCCAGTCTGTCCACCAAATCATCTATTTTGGGTATAGGATATCTGTCAAATTCTGACACTTGATTAAGTTTCCTAAAATCAAGGCAGATTCTTACACTCCCTTCCTTTTTGTTTACAATCACCATTGGTGATGACCAAGCACTTCTCAACTCTTCTGTGATACCGAATTCTTTCATTTTTTTGTATTTTCCTTAACCACATCAGCTCTTAACCACTCTGGTAATCTGTATGTCTTTTGTCTAATAGGGTGAGCATTCTTTGTCACTATTACATGCTCATCCCCTTTTGCTCTGCCTAGTACTATGGTAAAAGTACTGCTAAATGTCTTTAGCAAGTTGCAAATTTATGTGGTTTGTTCAGAGGTTAAAAAAACATTCATGTTTACAGCATCAGCAGTAACAATTTGTTTCAGTCTATCATAAGCTACATCAATATCTTCTTTATCAGTTTCTTGTAGTTAGCAAAACAGCTGTTGGTGTTTTTTCAACCCATTTCTTGAGGAGGTTAGTATGGTATATCTTAGTAAGATTTTTCCTATCAGGGGTGTCAATCTCATAGTTAACTGTGCCAGTGCATCTAAGCACTTTATAAGGCCCTTGCCTCTTCATTAACATTTTATTTTCTGTAGTGACTAACAGTAGCAAGACCTTTTCATCTGACTCAAAAACTTTTTCTTTTACCCCAAGATCATAATACACCTTCTGCTGGTTTTGGGCCTCTTCTGATTACTATCGGTGATACTAATATACTAACATACTAAAAATGCCAGCAAAGTAGGTCCAATGGTCTATCTAGTCTGCTCAAGAGTCAGTACCCTTAGAGGGCACCACAACCCCAAATGTTGATTTCAACATATTTTGCAAGCTTCTTTCTCAGGGCACACATATAAGATGTAATAGATTGTTTCTGACAGGGGTTATCTTCCCATGTTTCTTTTATTACACCTAGTGGCCGGCTAGGTTTTCTACCATACAGCATTTCAAATGGTGAAAAACCTGTTGATGCCTGTAGCACTTCTCTCTAAGCAAAAAGCAGCTAAGGTAAGTATTCATCCCAGTCTTTCCCTTCCCCTTTTATAAACCTTTTTAACATGTGTTTTAGGGTTTAATTGAAATGCTCCAAAAGACCATCTGTCTGAGGGTGATAAGGGGAGGTTCTTATGGCAGTGATACCTAGTAGTCTGTACAGCTCCTTCAGCAATGCAGCATCAAAATTACTACATTGATCAGTAATAATCTCTTTTGGTATGCCTTACCCTGCTGAAAATTTTGACAAGCTGTGCTGCAACTTTTGGGGCTGTGACAGTATGCATAGGAACAGCCTTTGGGTATCAAGTAGCATAGCCACATACTACAAAAATGAATTGATTACCCTTTTTACTTTCGTCTAAGGGGCCAACCACATCCATTGAAATTCTCTCAAAAGGAACATTTATCAAGGGTAGGGGCACCAGGGACACCTTTTCATTTTTAGTCACTGGAGCTACTTCGGACAGCACAAGAACTGCAATATGTAGCAACATCTACATGAATTCCAGGCCAGTAAAATCTGTATAGCAATCTGTCAAGGGTGTGATCCCTTCCTGAGTGACCAGCCATAGGACTATCATGTGCTATCTGTAACAACTCTGTTCTACACTTCTGTGGTATAACCAGTTGTTCTATCTGGTCCTGTGTCTGAGGTTTAACCCATATTCTGTACAGTAACCCATTACAATTTTTAAACATAGGTTCACCCTGTTTTGGTTTCACCCCCCTGCTGCTTAAAATAATCCTGGAGAGAAACATTGTTAGCGTGTTCTGAAATAAAATCACAATCAGTGATCAGTTTAGTTTCAGCTTTTTCATGTTAACCCCTTGTGTCCATCAGTCTTTTGTTACCACTGTTTCTTCAGGCATTGTCTTTCTTTCTTTCCTGGACTTCTGGATCTTGGAGCTGTGCTCAAAAATGTCCGGATCAAAATCATTGAAATCAAAAGAGTCTCCACCGTCTCAGATTTTCTTTATCTTAGTTCTTGTCACCATGGCTGCTGAAACATTAGGATTTACTCCCTCTTTGATTAACTCAGTAAATCCTGGAAAGTAATTTCCAATACTCACAGGTACAGATAACCTAGGTACTACCCCCACTTTCATTTGGTGTGACACCCTATTAATAGTCAGAGTCACTTGGGTGGTGGGATAGTATCGAGTGTCCCCATGAATGCAGATGACACCAGTACCTGAACCTTTTGGACATTGTTTTCCCAACACTTCAATATGCACTAGGGTCTGTCTGCTTCTCAAATCTGTAATTCCCTTCACAGTCTTATCTCCCACCTTCACATCTGTTAAATAATTGCACCAATTTGTGAAGGACAAAACTGCTCCAGTGTCACTCTTCTTACTATGGCAATTTCTTGCAATATGACCTGGCTTATTACAGTTATAGCAAATAAAGTCTTTGGGCACAGATTTGTTACCCTACCAGAGATCTTATCAGATTTGGAGTTTAAATGGGAGAAAAAGAATGTCTTACCAATGCTTGGCTGTTACCTCACTGCTGTGGCATCTGTCTGACCATTTGGCAGTCTTCAGCCAAAGAAACAGCCTTTTCACCACTTTCTGGTGTTCTTTTACCCAAAGCTGCACATCTGTAGGCAGGATGTTAATGAACTGCTCCATTGCAAATGCGTTAATGATCTTTGGGACTGTTTTGCCCTCTGGTTGGAGCCATTTTATCAGGAGTTCTGTGAGTCAGGTGAAGGCTTCTCGAGGCTTGTCGACTGAGTTGTACTTCAGAAACCGAAATCTCTGCCTGTAAGTCTCTCCTGAGATGTCATACCATGTCAGGATTTTGCTTTTCACCAGGTCATAGTTTTTCGACTGTGCAGTGTCCATATTGCTGTAAAAAAGTTGGGCTTTCCCTGTCAGATAAGGTACCAGTCTGATTACCCATTGCAACTTCGGCCACTGGAAGGCTGCGGCAACCCTTTCAAAAGTTGTTGGGTTAGCTTCAGTATCATCCGAGGGACACAACTTTGTAAGTTTAATGTATTTTAAGTTGTAAGTGTCTTATTGCTCTTCTTTGCTGCATCTGTTGCTGCATCTCTTCTTTTCTTTGCTGCTCCTGTCAATGCATCTCTTCTTTTCTCTGCTATTCGAGTTGTTGCATTTCTTCTTTTCTCTGCACTTCTAAACGTTGAATCTATTTTTCTATCTGCTTCTATGTCTCTTTTTGTTGTATAGCCCACCATTTGAGAAAGGCAGCCAGGCTTTCAGGTTCTGTCACTGCCTGTTCTTTTTCTATAACTGGTGCTAGTTGTACAGTCTCAGCTTGGACTTCTAGCTCTGCCAGTTTGGCTGCCATTCTCCTGTTAACCACTCCTGGGCTTGCTGCTGCAGAATCCATAACTTTCTTCTATGCTTCTCTGGTACCAGATCTAGTACTCATGCACAAAGCCCCTGGCTTAGAGTATGCACAGCATAAATCCCACTTAGGCTGACACCATCTGCTGTCAAGGCACAGGTCAGGAAGCACGGGAAAACCAAGAGCAGTTGTAAAATTCACAAGTGTTTTATTATTAATAACAGTAAATTAAAAAAATAAAACTATTCAGTATAACTATTTACAAAGGCAGCATAAACAGAGAAAGTCCATCTGGGTTTCTTCACGATTTCCAATCTCAGTCTCTCTCAGTCTCTGTTTTACAAAACATTGCAGCTCCTTTTTATAAGTCTGTGCAGGAGCTCATTAAGAAAATACCATGCTTCTCACACAGTGTTCTTTTAAGTTTTCATTGTTCATTGTTCTTGTCAGTTTCAGCAGGCGCAGCAAAAAGAACATTGTGACCCAGAACTGGCTTCTTGTTTACATCTTCTTCAAAAGGCTTAGCAATTGCATCTCAGAATAACCCCCTTGAGCTCCAAATAGCTTTGCAATAATTTCAACAGTATAACTATATACAGTTTTATCTTTGCAATCGTTTCAACAATATAACTATATACAGTTTTAAACCAAGGGATCCCAGTATCAATTACATTTCCACAAAAAGATTCACATATATTTTTATACCTGCATATATGTAAGGGGAAGAAAAGACAGAACAGCAAATGAGGCGAAGAACTGCAAGACCATCGGGGTGATCAAGTCCTAGGTCTCATGAGAAAATTTGGTTGCCCAGCCAGACAAAGAACAGACAGAAAAGGAGAGAATAGAATGGACCCTTGCATTTAAACTCTTTTTCCACAACAACTGGGACAGGGCCATATTCAACCCTGTTATGGGGGGGATCATGTTTCTGCCCAGGGTGGAAAACTGAAGTACGGAGAAGTCAATAACTAACTCTAATGTGACAGAGTGAGTCTCTGGCTGTGATGGGATTTGAATGTGGGGTCTCCTGTTTTGCATTTGTTCAGTGCTCGAACTACTGGACCTCCTCCCCCATTTGTATTTTGCAAGGAAATGACACAAGTTCTAGTTAAGTGGTTGCATTAAAAAAAACTCAAGAAGCAGTTAAGACTTACTGCCACCCATATGCTTCTAAGAATACACAGATGGATGTCAGACTGAGAACCGTTACCCATTTTCTCCAAGTTCTGTCAAGTTCCCTCCATGCCAGCAGAGTCCATCCTTCAAGATAGGCTCAGTGAATCACAACTGTAAAGCAGTGGTTTAAAAGGAAATATTCCAATTGTCTGACTGCATTCTAAAGGTGCTCACAGTTTCCCTGAATGACAAACCATGTGGCAGGCATACAGTATTATAGTGATGTGGTAGCACCACTATAGTTAGGGTTGAGTAGGCATTTCTATGTTAAACTCCCAAATTTGCACTTTAATAGCTTTGTAACCATTCAACAGATTTACACACAATTGTACATGCCTGGTCTTGGGGCATGAGCTCTTTATGTGCCAAGTTTCAGTCTGGTCAGACGTGTGGATTCCAAAATCCAGAGAGTGAAAACAATTGTAGTTTTTTTGCTGTTTTTTGTAATCACCTAGCATCCAGATGATTTGGAATTCTGCTCTGAAATTTTCAGGGTGGAAAGGGATTGGGCCACAGTGGTGCCTTTCACTGGTTTGGTGTGTAACCCCCTTGTTACCTGGGGTTACTAGAATCCCAGTAAGACCTAGTGGTAGGCAGGGAAGGCAGCTTGTGAAACTCCAGTTAAATGGGTTTCACACTGTCTCACTCTGTTCTCAGTCTCAGCTGAGACTGAGGGATGACATCACCAATAGAACTACCGCAGCTACATGAGCCACATTGGAATCTGCAGCAAGGGAGTTGGAATAGAATGTTGGGAGTTTTGAACATTAATCAGTGGTCAGTTGGGGTTGGGAGCTTGCTGAGAAAGCAGCTCAGCAGCTCAGTAAGGCTCTAGGAGCCTCAGCCCTGACAGAGGGCTACTTTAAAGTGAAAGGGTGTGTGTCTCCACCTTAAAGAGAGACACAGAAGATCATTGAAGTGGTGGAGACCACTGTTTTTGGGTCTCAGTGCCCTCTCCCTTTGGGGATGGGAGGTAGGAAAGGGTTCCCTGCAGATTCTTGGGGCAACCTCCTAGTTCTGCTCATAAAGGAGAAGCTGCCTATGTGTTCCAGAGTTTATTTGGGAGAACAAGAAGATTTGTGAGTCACCTGTGGGGCACCTGCAACATGAGGGTGAGTGTCTGCTCTTGCTAAAAGGGCCTATGTTTTTCACCCTGGGACTTGTGCGACAATATGGGGATTGAACTACTAAAATAGTGGAAGCCTAGAGTAATGGGCTAAGCAAATTAAAAGTAGGTTCAAGTCCAGAGCTTGTTGGGATGCAAATGATATGTAGAGGAGATGTGACAGACGTCTACCCAGAATCTACATTTGAAAGTTTTCAGTAAAGGAATTGTTCAGTTTCCAGAGAAATGGCTGGGTATGGGCTGTGGGAGCTGGAGGTGGGTGGCCCCCCATCTTTAGTGACCAGGTCCACCTCTACGGGATTTCTTCTGTGGATTTCTACTTTACCTCAGGCATTTGGCCAGTGATGAGGGAAGTACCCAGACATGGGATTGTAAGGAAAATTCTCTCTAGGAGTCGAAGGCTCTAGTGTGGTTTTGGAGCCACAACTGGATAATTGGTTGATTCCCAAAATGGACCATGGATCAAGTGGCCAGCGGGGGAGCCGGGCCAGTGGGGAAAACCCCAGTAGTGTACAAGTCGGGCTGTGTACCCAAAGCTGCGTGCAAGTCCGGGCTGTGTGCCTGGTGGGTTCAGAGCCTGAGGGCTGGAAATAGTGATAAAGTGTCCTGTTATCTCTAATCTGCATTACCAGGAATGTAGCCCCATGGGGGTCTGTCTATGGCTTTGTTTGTTCAGCTTGGATGTGAATAAAAGCCACACTGGAGAATCCCATTCCTGGTTCTGGACATTACGGTTATTGCTTCCTGTGTTCGGATTTACTTGGGTGGCCCTGTGCAGAGTAGCCAAACCTAGGTCCCCTGTGCCGAGTAACCTCATCCTCCCCGAACCCAGTCCCCACCAGGTACTGCTGTCAGCTTCAACAGCATGCCACCTGTCACTTTGCTAAAAAGGCAGGGGTGAGGGGTTACAAAAATGGAGGCACCGCTTTGGATTTTGTTCAGGAAGGAAGGTGCTCAGGTGAGGGGCTAGCATTTTGGCTATCTGGCAGTGGGTAGCCCAAAAGCTGAAGCAAATTAACTAGTGTGTTGCTGTGTGCTGTGGATCTTGTGCTGCTGTTTAAAATGCCAACTGTTTACCAAGGAGCAGTAAAGCCAAAGAGTGTGCCCTTGTCCTGCATCAATTGTTTACAGCATTTTGCCTGCTTTTAAAATGAACTGTGGTAAAGAAAAGTGTGGAAGACTAGGGGTAGCAACAGGAAAATTGTGCCCTGGACATTGGAAATGCTTTTTGAATGGATGAGAGACTTGCAGGTGTAATGGCTATGTTAAATGGCTGAAATGGGCTCCTGCCATGGAGTCAGTTGAAAAAGAAAACAAGTTGCATTCTGCAGTTTAAATTTGCCTGCTCTATGATCGCTGTGAGGAGAAGAGCCCTTGCAAGGAAGAAGAGGCTCATTTGCATGGCGTCGTGTGATTGGTCACGCAGAGATCAGTCCCGCCCCTCAGCCAGCTCTACAGTGACTGCCCCAGCATTTGAGAGGGAGTGTGAGTGGAGTGCATGTACTGGCTAATGGGGGAGCATCACAGAGTGTTAAAATCGCTGTAAACTTTGTAAAAATAGACTATCTTGTTTGAAATCGGGCTCGACCCGCTAATCGATCGTCGGAATTGCAAGTGTGGTGGTCAAGAAGATGATCGGTAGGACTGCCTGCCCGTTTCTGTTCTAAGGCCTCCAAGAACTGGCTGCAGGCCGTTTTTCCCCATCGCAGCAAACTGCTACTGATAACAGTAAATAACAACTTAAAAAACTGCTCAAACAGTAATTTTCTGCCCTCTGCCATATACATGTGTGTGCAGCAGTGTAGTTGCTTTGCAAGTAACGACTGTGTCAAGTCCTGCCAGCAAGTGCAAGTCTGTTAAGCCATTGACTGTGTGCATAGTAATGAGTCCAGCCTCAGTTTAAAGTTTAAAGCCAGAGAGAGACTGTGAGTTGTAGCCAAATGTGCAGCACTAGTTATACAGGCAATCCTGTGTTTGAGAAAACCTGAAGCTGTAAGGGACTGTGAATCAAATAAATGTTTCCAGCAAGTAAAAAGTCCGTGGAAAATCCTGTAAATGTGTTTAAAGCAAGAACAGTGCAAATTTGTGCAGTTTGAGCAAAAGTTATCAGTAGTTTGTGTAAATTGGGTGCGCAGTGGCGTGACCCAATTTCTGAATGTTGATGCACAGGAGTGCTGCTGCCGCCATTGCAGGGTGGGGTAGTAAAGTAAACACAGCAGCAGAGGAGCCATTTTACAGCTAAAGTGTGTGTTCAGTAAAGTGGGACTTTCAGTTACAGTGAACTTTTGTTTGTTTTTCTGCAGTTATGGCCTCAGTACCAGCTCGTTACCCGGATCATGTTCAGGTTGCAGTAACAGCAGCAGTAAATAGACTGAGGGATATTGAAAAGTGGTGCTGTGGAGGACAACTGCCTCTTCATGTGGTGGTTCCTGGATATCCAGGGCATGTATGTCAAATATGCTTGAGAGCTGGAAGGGACATCTTCATGATACCTCACTGTGCTGGATGCCTAGAAAAATATGACTTGTATAAAGTGCCTCAAATTTGTTTGGCTCCCACATGGACAAAGGTTCATGAATCTGCAGTTGGCAGCACACAGCACCAGGTGGAGACTGTGGAGGAAGGCCCCTCGAGGGAGTGTGGCACAAAGCTAGAGGGTGCAGAGTTAGAGACAGAACCAGAAGTTGAAGTTTTGGATGCTGGATCCCAGAAGGAAAGTTTGGATAAAGCATCAAAAGACCCCTGGAGGGGGGGCCTAGCCCAAGTCTCTTAGGAGAAGATGAGATGCGGGAGGCCTTTGAGTGGAAAGTGTCGACCTCCACACCTAGTGATGAGTGGATAGTCTCAGGAGTGAGAACGACTGCTCACTCCTGGGCTCAGATCCTCAGTGAAGAGGAAGATGAGGGGGAACCTATGTGGTCTTGTAAAAAAGGAACGGGTACACAGCCTCAAGATCTTGCCTCGGAGGAATTCATGGAAGAGAGTGGTGATGCCACTGCTCTGGCTTCACAAGAGGAAGAAGTCATGGATCCATTTCTACTTTCTTTAAGGATGCGTAGCTGGCAGAACCAGAACTGGCCACCCCCAAGCCAGGCCAGCAGTCTCAGATTGACCAAAGCAAGTAAAGAGGAGAGACTGGTTCATAGAAAGGCAAATGAGATCTATGGTATGACCTTTCCTACCTTTCCTCGAAAAGTCTGGGAGGAGATTGAGAACAGCAGGAAATCCTGGATCTGGGACAAAGCAATGAAAAGTGTGCATCCTGGGGCCAACAAGCATGTAAAGAACAGACTGTTTCACAAGAAGTATACCCAGTGGAAGAGAGGCAGGACACTTTATAGACAGAGTGAGAATAGTGGATGGAGAGGGATGTGAAATCTCCCACTGTGTGAATTATATACGCCCAGACGGGATAATAATTCAAGCTCCTGACCCCCGGTACTATTGGCCTCAGTGAAAGGACCTCCCAGCAAATGTGCCCGTGCCTACTAAATGGACAGCCGAGCAGTGGTAGTCAATACTGCCACACCAGACTGTGAAGTGCCTTTATTGATCCGCCAATATGAACATCCAGGACTCAGGTGCCCCACATTCATCAGTTCTACAGTGTACTGGCCTTTCCAGAATCCATCAACTGGCCCACCAGATGACTTCAGATCCAGAGAGAGCACCAGCCCAGCTGTATCCTGCTTCATCACCTGGTAATTGGATGACGTTGGACCAGCTGTTTTCTTTTTGGTGGCCCCCCCTTCTTTAGTGACCAGGTCCACCTCTACGGATTTCTTCTGTAGATTTCTACTTTACCTCAGGCACTTGGCCAGTGATGAGGGAAGTACCCAGATGTGGGATTGTAAGGAAAATTCTCACTAGGAGTCGAAGGCTCTAGTGTGGTTTGGGGAGCCACAAGAGGATAATTGGTTCATTCCTCAAATGGACCGCGGATCAAGTGGCCAGCGGGGGAGCCGGGCCAGTGGGGAAAACCCCAGTAGTGTACAAGTCGGGCTGTGTACCCAAAACTGCATGCAAGTCCAAGGCTGTGTGCCTGGTGGGTTTAGAGCCTGAGGGCTGGAAATAGTGATAAAGTGTTCTGTTGTCTCTAATCTGCATTACCAGGAATGTAGCCCCATGGGGGTCCATCTATGCTTTGTTTGTTCAGCTTGGATGTGGATAAAAGCCACACTGAAGAATCCCATTCCTGGTTCTGGATATTACAGTTAGTGCTTCCTGTGTTCGGATTTACTTGGGTGCCCCTGTGCAGAGTAGCCAAACCTAGGTCTCCTGTGCCGAGTAACCTCATCCTACCTGAACCCAGTCCCCACCAGGTACTGCTGTCAGCTTCAACAGCAAGCCACCTGTCATTTTGGCCAAAGGCAGGGGTGAGGGGCTACAGGTGCAAAAATATTAATCTGTTCCAAAGTTATAAGAATTTGAAATGTCAGTTCTGAGCATGCTCAGTACAGTTTTTTGGTAGTTGCTTGGAATGAAAAAAGAATTTGGTCCATGTGAAAAAGTATAATTTTTGTATGGAGTAATCTTTTTTCATGAGAAAAAAAAATATTTTTTGTGTGGACATCATCTTGCATACATTTTTTTCCAAAAAACAGTTGTGCAAGCCCATACACTTAAGATCCTGCAGAGACACCAACACATGTACCTTGTAAATTAGGACCCTATCAGGTGGATTTTGGAGTTTTCTTTTGGAAAAATGACCCATAATTTTTTTTTATACATTTTTATATCTTTTTTCAGGACTCAATTTTCTTTGTCTGCATGGCCACATGAAAAAGGAATTTCATACAAAAAAATATTCTTTTTTCGTATGCAGGCATCCTTTTTTATATGAACAAAACAACCTTACAAAAAGGAATCCCTTCATACAAAAAAAGAATCTGAAAAAAAAACACTAAGTCCAAATTCTTTTTTCATATGAAGGAATCCTTTTTCATATGAATAGCACAACCTCATGAAAAAGGATCCCTTCATACTAAAAAATAATTTGGATTTTTTTTTTCAGATTCTTTTTTGTATGAAGGGATCCTTTGTGATGAGATTGTCTCATTCATACAGAAAAGGTTCACCCCGTATGAAAAATAATTTGGACTTAGTGTTTTTTACCATATTTCAACTTCAACAAGCCATACCTCCCTCAATATTTGTACTTGCTGTGAGGGACAATTGGCAGCATATATCCTAAAACTGAAGTGATACAGAGAAGATATATCAAAACAAAGGTCTTAATGAGTAGTACAAGAATAACATATATACCCCCAAAAAAACTTTAAGGGCCATATAAAAAAACCAAAAAATTTAAAAATCTAAATTCCTATAGAATAACATTGGAAGTTTCACAAGCCATATAACCATGCAAATAAATTACTTTTTGGAAGAAATGGAAGAGCAGAGCCTGTACAGCTCTGCGCTTCCACAGCAATATCAATGTATGCATCTATAGAGGGATGGAAGAGTGGGGACTAGAGGGCCCTGTGCTTCCATAGCAAATGGATATGTTTACACAAGTCCCTTCATGACCTGTGTGAATGAGGATATGATTATACTATCGCAGCAAATAAGGAATTTCTGTGCAAAAATCTTCATTAATGCACCAGTTAGGGTTCAGGCTAAACTGACAAAAGTAGGGAAATGTGGTGTCAGGGTTCCTAGCCCTAGCATCTCACCCCCACCCTTCAGGCTGCAAAGGGAACAAACTCTAGCCAGAGCCAATTGGGCTGTGAAAAGCTACCAAGTCACAGAAGTTACACATGTGTATAGAAATTATTCAATGCCCAGGTGTAACTTGGCCATTTTTTGGAGGTGTTGCACCACATTTTCAACATTACCTTTTTTGTACCCCTCCTCATGAACAGTACCAGTGCATTTTGTTCAATTGTCCCGAAAGGTGATTGCGCAGGTGCGAAAACACATTTTGGGCAGGTTGTGGAAAATGACAGCTGTACTGTTTTGAAGGAGGTGTGCAAAAATGGCAGTGTTAAAAATGTGGAGTGAAAATATTAAAAACTGATGACATTAGAAGCATGCATAAAAACTGCGCAACGCACACGTGTAATGCAGTAATTTTTTTTTATTTTTTCACCAAATTTGCAGCATGGGCTTTTTGGGACCCCACCTGATGGATACTTCCAAAAGTCCAATGGAAAGGATTCTGTGATCGGCTACAGAGTTCTCACAAAATGGCAGTAGGCTTTACCCACAGCCCTAAAAACCATTACAGTTTCACCTCCACTGAGTCTTTGAAAATCAGGCCTGGAGTGTTCCTTGGGGTTGTCTGCCCTAATGTTTACCCATTCTCATATAGTCTGCACATCTCAGCTTTTTTACTGGGGTGAGCATTAGGGCAAGCATTAGGGGCATATTTGAAGCTACCTCATGAGCTAATCCCTATTTATGGCTCCTTAGGCCTTTGCTGGTAAAACTCTGTCAATGAAAAAGTAAAATGCACAATGTCATTTATTTTTTTATTGAATATACAATAGTCTAAGTAATTTACATTTTTTTTGTAGCTGTTTACCATTTCTATTACAAAACCACCTAAACACCTGGGGCCTGATATTCAAATGTTTGCATGGGTACTAATGGCAAGGGCGCTAATGGGTCTTATTTTTTTTTTTACTTACTGCACTTTTGGGACTAGGGCAATTCCCCCATCAGCTCATGCATCATGTTCACGTCCACCGGTATGGCACTGAGGCCATCCCACCCAGTGTTCCTCTCTGGCTCACCCTCCCGGGCCTCCCCTTACCTTTTCAGACTCCACATCTGGTGTCCGGGCAGGGAGCCCTGGGCAGCTACATGATTGCAGTGGCATGACAGGGGCATCATTGAGCTTTGTTTGGCAAGATTTTGTTGTTTAACCATGGGAGGTGTGGGGTGCAATGATGCTGTGGCATGAACACGCCATGTGTCCAGCATGCCTCCCGTTGCCAGCTCCTGCTGGATTGTCAGTGACAGGATACCCTGTGATCACACAGGAGCCTTGCACTGAAGACATGGCCACACTCTCCCTCAGAGGTGGAGAGCATGCAAAGGCCTCTCAGTCCACCTCCCCCCAGCTAGCCCTCTAGCAACCTGGGCTCGTTGCCAAACCAAGGTCACCAGCTTTGTGAATAGTAGCTCTACCACTGTATTGGCGGACAGCCACTAATGGGTCTCTGCCCATGTAAACCAGGGTTTGCTCTAGATCCCCATATTCAAAAGTGGCTGTTGCAGGGGTGAAGAGGGTTTGCGCCCATGTAAAACATAATGTATGCAAGTGGGAAAGGGTGTGCGTGGCCATGAATAGCCACACTACCCCATATTCAGTGGCTTTGTGCTGTGCAAAAGGGTTTACTGAGGTTCTTTTGTGCAGCACAAATACTGCTGAACAACACCCTGACTTACTCCAGGCAACCCTAGCAGCTGCCAGAGGTATTGCAGCCACCTAGCTGGTTGGCCACTGGGGGAGCACACTCACCATCTGGGGTCCCTGGCACTCCCCTTCCAATCACCAGCTCTACTATAAAAATGAACTCCCTGGTGGTAGTAGTCAACCCCGATCATCAGCCCTTACTGTCATTAATAAATTCTGTAGTGGTCCACCCGATCACCAGTAGATCTGTCATTAACAAGATCCCTCATGGTGGTGGGCCTCTCCTCTGATCTCCAGCTCATCCTTTAGTATACAAAAATCCCTGGTGGTGGTGGACCCCCCCCAATTGCCAGCCTTTCCTGTCACTAACAAAATCCCTGGTGGTA
Source organism: Neoceratodus forsteri (assembly GCA_016271365.2). NCBI lineage: Eukaryota > Metazoa > Chordata > Ceratodontiformes > Ceratodontidae > Neoceratodus > Neoceratodus forsteri. Next base: position 1,409,224,245 of record CM028132.1, read on the forward strand.
GTGGTCCCTCCCAATCACCAGCCAGTCCTGTCATTCACATAATCTTTGGTGGTGGTGGTGCTCCCCCTCTGATTGCCAGCCCATCCTGTCATTCACATATTCCCTGTAGGTAGTGGTCCCCCCACCTGATAGCCAGCCCATCCTGTTATTTATATAATCCATGGTGACTGTGGTCCCCCCAGTCACTGGCCCCTCCTGTAGTATAACACAATCCCTGCCATCTAGGGCAACCCTCACAGTGGCACTGAACTCCCTTCAGTCACCTTATCATTCCCCCCAGTGCTGTGGGTGAATACAATGACTGGCACAGTCATCCTCACACCTCCTTGGTTGGCCCCGTATGTCCAGCCAGGGAGTGCACCCCTTGTTTATATGACAGGGCATGTCATCTTGTCCTATAAATAAGGAGTGAGCTCTCTGGCTGGACATATGATAGCTGGCAGAGCAGGTGTGAGGAGGGCTGTGCCAGTCATCATATACACCCATGGCACTGAGGGGAACGATAAGGTGACTCGGCAGGTGTTTGGTGCCATGGTGGGGGGCCCACTAAATGCCAGGGATTATTTTATACTACAGGATGGGCTAGTGATCAGAGGGGGGACTACTACCACTAGGGATTAAGTGAATCACAAGATGGGCTGGTGATTGGAGGTGCGGGGAATCACTACCACCGGGGATTATGTGAATAACAGGCTCAGCTGGTGATTGTAGGAGGGCACTAACACCAGGGATTTTTGTAAACTACAAGATAGACTGGTAATTGTGGGGGGCCACTACTAGTGACATGACAGGCTGGCGACCAGGAGGGAGGTACCACTACCACCAGAGATTATGTTAATGACAGGACAAGCTGGTGATTGTGGGGGATACTACCACCAGGGATATTTACGTAGCTCTAGGATGAGGCAATTGGGGGGATGGCACTGCACTAACCTGCCTCACTACCCATGCAAATGAGCCCATAATGGGCATACAAATGGCCACTTAGCACCTTGCATGCCCACTGGGTTGATTTGCACGTGTCCTTTCGAATATTGCAGACAGCACTCCGGTGATATTAATTCTGGTGGCGGCCTTTGGGATCTATGTCAGGGCAGTGCTACTTGATGTAGCACTGCACAAACATGGCCCTATATTCAGTCGAATAGAACTGGTGTGCTATTCAACTGAATATAGCATCCTCAGGATCTCAGGCAATCTCAAGGTGCAGTGCAAGGTTTTGCACTGCATTTTGTACTCTGTTGAATATTGGGTCCATGTTGTATAAATTAAATATGACATGGGCTGACTTAAGATATCATTTTTATCTTCTTTTGAATGCACTGGTCTGTTGCTATCTTACTTGTGGCTTCACCAGTCATGAGATATCAACAGACCAATTCATGCTCATGAAGATAAAAATGGTATTTTAAGTCAGCCCATGTCATAGCACCTATATATTTATACAATGGAGCCCACCTGGATGAAATGCAGCGTCTCAGGTTACTGCATGAACAAACAGGACAGGATGATATTGCAACTGCCTTATTTCTTGCATCAACTCTGCTACAGAATGCCACAGTATTGTGTTGTATCCTGGTGGGCTTCACTGTATGTTCAGAACTTGAATAGGTTCTGTACATATTCAGCATTCAAAGGGCTAATGCACTTCATCAATGTTATCATCAGTCTCCTGCAAGTCAACTATTGGACTTTTCCCTTCTTGACTCACTTTAGGTCCTTACCCACATACTGTAGTACAAGGACTCCTGAAATAGAAATACCCACTTTCTTTCAGCTCTCCAGTCCATTGCTTTGCTAGAACATGGGACTGTTGATATAGAAACTATCAAGTAGCCCTCCTTTAAGATGAATCACCAACAGATTGCCCCACTGTCCCTGATTTCAGACTCTAGTCAAGTTCTGAGCCTCTGAATACCTGCACTGAAGGGAGCCAGTGCCCCTCAGTCCTAGGACCCTGCCACATTCTTGGCTCCGCAAGCCCCATCCGTCAGGTCACTGGAGAAAATGCACCCAGAGGTGCACAGAACCCTGAGAGCTCTGTTTCACTCTAACCCAGTAACACAGCACAGACTGTGAGGACATCTGTGAATGCAGAACTGAACTGAAACTGCTCTTATGTCTGGCTACCGATATTTATATTCCAAGGGAATCTGGGTGTCTCAGGTATTTGGTTTACTTGGTTGTTTAGACAGAAGTAGGCAATTTCAACTGCCAGCACTCCTAGTGGGGTTTACTGGAGGGGGACTTTGCCTATTTGCAGATGACACCAAGATCTGCAACAGAGTAGATGATCCAGATGGGGTGGGCAGAATGAGAAGAGATCTGGAAAAACTGGCAAAATAGTCTGAAGAGTGGCAACTGGGGTTTAACACAAAGAAGTGAAAGATCATGCAAATAGGGAAAAGAAACCCTGAAGTTACCTGTAGGTTTTTTGGGGGGGAGTTGCTGGCAATCACAAGGGAAAAAATAGACTTGGGCATCATCATCACAGATGACCTGAAATCATCCAAGCAGACCACAAAAGCAGTAGGTAAGGCTAGAGGGATGTTGGGGTGTATTAGTAGGGGCATCACAAGTCATAAGAGGGAGGTAATAATTACTTTTTACAAGACACTGATTAGGCCCCATCTGGAGCAGTGGTGGGTGAAGTGGCCTCAATTCACTCCGCAAAGTGATTCGCGGAGCCAAGGCGAAGTCGCAGAGTACTCCGCAATGCAAAGCAGAGTAATTTGCGTTATAATGAGTAACGTGAAATCCATTGAGAACAATGACTTCATGTTACTCTGCCTTCCCACATCACTACTCCACCAATCTTAAAGGTGAAGTGCATTGAAAGCAATGTACTTCACATCATTTTGCCTTGTTTTTAAGCTCCAAAGTCGAATTTTGCAGTGATTCATAGGATTTCAGGTCACATGGGCTCTATATTGATCTGCACAGCCTCAGTTCGGGGTAGTGTGTGTAGGAAGCTGTAGGAGACAGTGTGTTCTGAGAGCTGTCTGTGATTCAAACCTTCTAAAAGCTGATAAAAAAGTATTTTTGAGTAATTTTGTTTTGCTCAAACTTTAGTCCATCGATTGTAGGAAACCCTCTTGTGCTCATATCATCGAGCGTTTTGTTTGTGTGTGGATTTTGAATGTTAATGTACAACACTGAGTCTGTGTAGTAAGAGTCAGTGAAAGTGTGCTTTGGGGGAAGGGCGTATCTGTAGTGTAGGTAGATATAAGTTGGAGAAATAGAAAGTTCTTTGTTTTTTGGTTATATTTTTGTTACATAACTGACTGTGTTAATGTACACACAGTAATATTGCCAGTAATTGTTGACATTTTTTGCTGATTGTGTGTTGTGTGGATCTGGTGCAGCAGTTCATAATTTCAGGTTGTTTACAATATGTGGTATATTACTGAACTTTTCAATTTTCTATGCATTACTTGTAGACAAATTGTGTGTGTGTGTGTGTGTGTGTGTGTGTGTGTGTGTGTGGTGTGTGACATCAAATAATACACCTTTTATTGTGCCACAGTGTAATTGCAGGCGCTGCAATGTGAACCTGCTGTCCACTGCAGCTGCGTGATTTTGTACTGCCATTGTGGTTTCTTTTCTTTGTTTTGCTGCTTGCACTGCCATAAAAATCTGCAATCCATGCTCCCCCCCTCCACTGACAAAAAGAATTGTTTTCCAGATTGAATTGTTTGTGACTTCAGCACCACTCGTTAGTTAAGGTGTTGCTTTCACTTGTGAATTTGCGTCTGTATCTGTTGTTGAAGCCACAGTTATTTTTTTGGCTTCACATCCTGCATCCCTCCACCCAGAGTGAATGTTCCAAAATCTAAATTTGTTTAAAATATTGTTGTTGATCCTCCAAAATGCCCGCAAAGAGACGTGCAAGGAAAGCTGGTTCTCACCATGGCACTGCTGCCAGTGGTAAGGTTGTCTGTGAGCATGGTAGTATGCAGATGCAGAAGTGCATTGCCGATGTAAGGAAAGGTATTTCTCCTGCAGTGTTTTTTACAGCCCAATCAGTAGCTTCACTCGTAGTTGGAGGAGATGATGTTGTCTCAGCTGGTGGTGTTAATTGCAGTTGCTGGTGGTGGCATGAGTATTGCTGCCTCAAGTTCCACTTCTGACCAGTGTACCATGTCCAAAAATATAGTGGAGTGTGAAGCAGTGTGAGTGAGTGGCAGTGTAGATAATGTCATACTTCCCAGTAACATCCCAGTAACTGAACATGAGGATTCTGTTAATCATGTCATTGATAGCATACAATGTGACATTTCTTCCACTGCAGTTCAAGTCATGTATTTTCCATGCAGTGATTCACAGTGTGGTGAAAAAATATCAGGTGATGGACATGGTGGTGTTGATGATGATGATGAATCTGATGATGATATTGCTGTGGTTGCAACATGCAGTCCACATGCCAGCATCCAAGCAGAAGATGTGGATGTGGGTGATGTTGATGAATATGATGATGATGTAAATGTCCAATAAGCAGCATCGGGGACATGTTAAAAGTAGGGCATCGCAATCCCTTGTTTGAGATTTTTTTGTGCAAGATGCAAATGATGAGTCAGTTGCAATCTGCCAGGTTTGCCATGTGCGTGTGAGTCGAGATAATAAGGGTAGCCATCTGGGCACAGGAGGACAGCATATGCATCTTAAGAATAGGCACATGGAACTGTGGACCCAGCACAAGATGGGAGCTAATACCACAGTGAGGCGTTCACCCTCGTCATCAAGCCAACTATTATGTCTCCACCCTTAAACAGGCAAAAAAGGAATTCCCAAAAAATCTGGAAGACACTCAAGTCCATCGAAGGTCGGCCTGTAGCCCCCTCCATCCCTCTGAAGATCCTCAGCAATGGTAAGGCTGTGGAAAACAGCTGCCTAATCCTTGAGGAAATAAATAATCACTTTGTAACTGCTGGCCTAGCTTTTGACTCTTCGCCTTATGCAGTCTGTGGCAGCAACCAAGACTGTAATTACATTGACTCGTAAACTTTAACCCGCCCACTCCAGTTGTGCCCACTTAGCTATAAAGAAGTCAAAGATTCACTTCTTAACATAGACATTGAAAAAATGTGCAGAGAACGATGGTCTGGAACCTTTTTTTCTTAAACTAGGCTATCTCAACCTCACCATCCCTATCCTCCACATATTCAATCTTTCCATTTCCACTGCCACTGTTCCCTCCTGCTGGAAGTCTGCCCACATCCTCCGATTATTCAAGTGAGGGGACCCATGCAACCTAAACAACTATAGGCCCATCTCAGTCTTATCTGTCCTCTCCAAAGTCCTCATAAAGCTAGTTTACTCCCAAATGAAACTCCATATCGAATCATCCTCACTCCTCAACCCTGTGCAATCTGGCTTCTTCTGGCCCAACCATAGTACAGTCACTGCTCTAGCCAAAGTTACCAATGAATGGATCACAGCCATGGACTCCAAGAAAGTTACTGGTGCAGTATTTTTAGATCTCAGCAAAGCATTCGACACTGTTGACCACAATCTGTTAGTCTCAAGCCTAATAAAAGTAGGTGCCACCCCCTTTGCTGCTCAGTGGTTTACCAGCTACCTATCTGGAAGGACCGAGAAAGTCAAAGCTGGTGGCTTCTTTTCTGCATCCCTCCCAGTTGTCAGGGGAGTCCCACAAAGCTCCATATTAGGTCCATCTTCTTCTCCCTATACATCAATAACTTTGACGCACATATATCCCAGTCCCATCTGCATTTCTTTGCTGATGATACTGTACTGTATACATCAGGCCCTACACTTGCTGAAGTGAGGGATGTACTCCAAGCCGACTTTGCACAACTAGAAATAAACCTAATCAATGCCAAACTACTCCTCAATGCCAAGAAAACTAAGGCCATGATCTTTGCCCCAAACACCACCTCCACTTCCCTTGCAAACATGCACAAAGAATTCATCACTACCTGCCAAGGTGAACCCCTTGAAATCACCTCCAAATTCAAATATCTTGGTATGTGGTTAGACAACAAGCTTTTCTTTTATGAACACCTCGACGATCTGGCAAAGAGGCTAAAAATTAGTCTAGGTTTCTTCTTCCGTCACCAGTACCTCTGTCCATTGGATACCAGAACTAGGCTGATCCAGGTCACTTTCTTGCCGCTACTCAACTATGGAGATCTAATCTATTCCTCCGCATCGGCCTCAGGACTCAACAAACTAGACATCCTCTACCACTGTGCCATATGGTTCATGACAAATCTACCCTACCGTACCCACCATTGTGATTTGTACCTAGCTGCTGGCTGGACATCACTCTCAATTAGACGCATGCTTCATGCTGGTATCTGGACTCTTAAGCTACTCCTGAACAAGCTCCTGAACTATCTCACAACCCTTTTCCATATTTCCCATAGCACCTACTCTCTTAGGAAACATTACCTCCTCCTCCTCCTCCTCCTCCTCGATGTACCAAGAACTCACACCTCACTCGACAAGCAGGCTATATCGAGCATACTCCCAGCTATCTGGAAGCAGCTCCAAGGTGTACTTAAACTTCCTGGTACTGTCCCTGTCAGCCTATATAAAAGGTTGGTTGCAGCAAAAATAATAGATACATGCAGCTGCTTCTAAATCCTAGCTCACTGCTCTAACCCTAGCCCACTGCTTCCTCTTACTTACCTAGAAATTAGCTGCCTTGATACTCTGAAGCAAGCACTTTATACCTTTTTTCCTACGTGCATTTTTCTATGCCATTGTCATTTTTATACAACATGTTAACGCTTCCCCATAATTCTGTACTTGAATTTGTACTGTTTTTTCGATTATGCATTCTGTAACTACCTGTCTGTGTCAAAGGACCTCCTTGTGAATAAGCTTGCTCAACTGAGTATTCCTACAATAAACTTGAACTTGAACTTGAACATAACGAGCATGTTATCCCCTTCCAGGACTGTTAAATCCAGTAGGAAATTAAATGTGTGCAGTAGTGATGAAATAAGAGCAGAGGATTACTACAGGCATGATGAGGTGGAGGAGCATAATGATTTTGAAATCTTGTCCAGAGCTGGTGAGAGCAGCAGTTTTGGTGATGGTGGTGGTAGTAGTGAATGCAGTATGTCTAGTGCAAGTGGTACATCAACCCCAGTTGGTAAATGTGGCAAAATAACTGCATTTGTGGGTTTGTCATCATCACCTGTGCAACCATCTTCATCAAACATCCACACTCCACCCCCTGCCATTTGCAGAGCAGAACCATTTGTCATCACACCCCATGTAAAACATTTAAGTCAGCCCATGTTACAGAGTGTTTTTGTGCATAAGCTGAAGTACCCACCCAATCATACAGTGTTACATGAACTTAATACTGCTGTAGCTGAAATGCTGGCAATTGATCTTTTGCACTTCTCCTTTATGAAGAATTCTGGGTTCTGGCAGTTTTCTGCACGTGCCTGTCCAAAATGGAAAGTCCCATCCAGGACATACTTTTCAACCCATGCTGTCCCCGAGTTGTGCCGCACTGTGTCCAACTCAATAAGACATGCCCTTCAACATTCCTCCTCTCTCCAGTTATCCATTTAAGTATGGATATGTGGACAAGTGACAAAACAGCGGGGACTTCATATTTGTGTATAACTGCACACTGGGCGCAGGTGCTGGTGGCTGTTTGTGATGTTGGTAGAGTGAATAATCAGTGCAGTAAGGTGGAGTATCGTGGTAGCAATCTTCCAGGAATTCGACAGCATGCAACAATTACTATGCACAATGTAACCTGTTCACACACTGGTGAAAACATGTTGGATGTGGTACTGACTGAAATTGACAAATGGCTAAATCCCCTGTCCCTGAGAGCTGGGTTCATAGCATGTGACAATGGGTTAAATGTGATGAAATGCATCACAAATGGTGGCTTTTTTCATGCTCCATGCATGGCCTATTGTTTAAATCTTGTGGTGCAGGAGTTTCTGCAGCACCCTGATGTAAAGGAAATGCTGACAGTTGCACGCTGTATCTGTTCTCACTATTCAAGATCTGCAAAGGCCTGTGATCAACTTTGGCAGTTGTAGATGCGAAACAGCCTCCCTCAGCACCGCTTGATGCCGGAAGTTGTCACCCGGTAGAACTCCACTTTATACATGGCAGAGAGGTTGTATGAACAATACAAAGCCATCTCAGAATACCTTGTGATGCACACTAGCTGTGACAGTTTTGGGGCCTCCATGTCCATGACGACTGAGCAGTGGCACCTCATGAACTCTGTAACAATTTTGTGGTCTTTTGAACATGCCACACAGGCATTGAGTGGCGAGTCTGCCTCCATTAGCCAATCAATTCCACTGCTGCGGGTGCTGAGGCAGACATTGGTGAATGTACAGCATGGTCTTGATGTAGCTGGAGACAGTGCTAGCAGTATGTTGCTGAAACACATGCTGACAGTATTCGACCAGAATCATCACATTATGAGCATTCAGTATAGTGACAACTTTGCCATAGCAACAATGTTGGACCCATGATACAAATGTGGAATTGCCTCAGTACTGGAGGGAGGACCTGAACATGTAAAAAATGTCAGTGGGCAACTGGTGTGCTTGGTTCATGGGGCACAGAAGTCACGTGCCAAGGTCAGCAAACCTCAGCAGCATAATCAGGCTGAAGGTGCACCTGGAGGAGTATCAAGCATATCCTGTAAGGGGAAGGGGACTGCAGTTCCAGGTGGTCTATCATCCAAAGTGGTTGGCGTCAACCCGCTTTGGGAGACTTTGTCCCAAGTGGGGATTTGTGGAATAAATGATTCCAGAGAACAGGATGATGCATCAATCACTGGACTTAGTGCAGCACAGAGAATGGTTGAGTCATATTTGTCTGAAAACAGGCATCTGTCAATAACTGATGATCCCCTTTTTGGCTTGCGGCGCATCGCAAGAAACATCCTGCGACGATCTTTGGTCTTGGGGCGTGGCTGCTCTTGGGCGAATGCAGGCCGCATCAGTAGGTCGTCCTCATTCCCAATCAGCCTGCATGCCACCGCCACACCATGAATTCATAATGGGGCAAGACATCAAAGCAAGGTCCACTGCAATCATCATACACAGTGGTCCTTTGCTTGCCGTGCTGCTGCCATTATGATCATGCTGGCGGGTGGCCAGCTCACAGTTTCCGACATCAGGGGTGCCCAACCCCCTGTTGGCACCCAGTGTTTGTGTGCCCAACAGGGGCCCACTCCCGTTGGCATCCCCTCCGCAAATGTGGAATGCGGGGGTGCCCAATCCTAAACCGCCCCCCTGCTTTCTTTGCTTCCAATGGGGAGCCCACTCCATATCGGCATCACCCCCAACTGTTGAATGCCAAGGGTGCCCAATCCCCCTCAGCTCGCTCTCCCGCCCTTCTTTGTTTGCCAGATTGGGTGCCCAATCCCACCATACCCCCGTGTTGTGTGCCAGCAATTGCCCAATCCCGTCGGCTACTGACACCTCCCACAAAACCCACATAGGTGGCATGCTGAGAGCCCACCCCAGCATGCCAAATGCCCTATAATACAAAAACTGTCCCGTGACGGTTTCGCTTTTTTCTACACCTGGAAATGAAAACCGTCCCTGTAGTCTACATGCCCCCTCCCCACCCGCACTCACACACTCTCGCACCTGCCTCCCCTCACCCCCTTACCCCATACTTACCTCCGGACTCAGCGCGCGATCTTCCATGGACGGGAACACGTCTGCACTCTTCAAAGCCGACCGCAAACTGAGGAAATGCCGGTAAGCTGTATAATGCAATGAATAGGGTTTTTTTCAACTTTGTTGCATATCTCAGGCATTTCTTGGAATTTTGGCACCAAATTTTCAACATGGGGTTTTTGGGGCCCCTTCTCATGAATTCTTTCACTGTCATGGCATTAATCAGCCTTGGAAGGTGATTTCACAGTCAGTGCGTGAAATCACCTTTCGAGACCCATTATCGAAATGACAGTGCCAGTGTTCATGAGGTGGCCTCTCAAAAAGCCTATGTTCCAAATGTGGTGGAAAAAATCCAAGAAATGCCTGTTCTAGAGCGCGATTGCGAGGTTGCTACGCAGGCTCGTAACCAGCATTCAAAATATTTTAATCACGTATTTTCAGCATTGGCATTTTTCTGCACCTCCTTGTGAACAGTACAGCTGTCATTTCCCACATCCTGCCCGAAATGTGTTTCCACATAGCCGGCGCACAATTGCTCAGTTGCTGTGGGAAATCAGTGTTTGGGCCAGATTATGAAAATGACAGTGACACAGTTCATGAGCAGAGCTCCTAGAATGCCTATGTTGAAAATTTGGAGCTGATACTCCATAAAATGACTGTGTTACGAGAGTGCATTGGCAGATTGTACGCATGCTCGTACCGCAATGCATTTGTGATATTTTCACTCTGGATTTTCACCATTGCCATTTTTACACACCTCTTGATGAACAGTACAGCTGTCACTTCACATATCCTGCCCAAAATGTGTTTCCGCACTTCCGGCGCAGAATAGCGTGGTCGCTGTGCGAAATCACTTCTTGGGACACTTTGAGGAAATGACAGTGACACTGTACATGAGCAGATGTGCTAAAATGCCTATGTTGAAAATTTGGTGCCGAACGCCCACAGACTCCAGTGCTGCAAGCGTGCCTTGCATATTTGTCACGCACCCTTGCAACTCCGCAACTTTCGTATATTTGTATGCCACATTTTCAGCACTGCCATTTAATTGCACCTCCTTATGAACTGTGCAGCTGTCATTTTTCATATCCTGCCCAGCACGTTTTCCCGCACTGCACTACCAAACACCCACAGGGACACCCTAATGCCTCTCACTCTCTGTAGGGTTGGGGTGGGTTGGCATCAGTTCAATACTTGATTGCCACTCCTATGCTGCATCTCTCTAACTCCTGCACTGCCAATGGCAGCAAGACAACATTCGGCATTGACAAATGCTTGTTTGTACTGGAGTGGAAAGGTCAGTGAATGGCCAGAGCTGACTGCAGTGGCACTGAAGTACCTCACATGCCCACCCTCCAGTGTAAGTGTTGAGAGGGTATTCAGCTCAGCAGGTGCAATAGTTAGGGATCATCAGACAAACCTCTCTCCTGCAAATGTTAGTTTGCTAACATTCATAACAATCATTTGTCAATGCCAAATGTTTGCTTGCTGGCATTGGCATTGGTAGTGTAGGAATGAGAAAGATGCTTAATAGGAATGGCAGTGAAGTATTTAACTGAAGCCAACCCCACCACCACCCTGCAGAGACTGACAGGCATTGGGGTGTGCCTTTGGGTCATCAGGCATAACAGCCATGCCATTTCACCAGAGAACAGAGAACAGACAGATCACCAGGAGAAAGGAACCACTCGTATAACTAAAACTTCTCTACTGGGACTAAGAACCAGAAATCTTGTACTGGGACCTTCAATTTAGGGTAAAAAAAAGAGTTAGTGTGTTTGTCAGAGGTAGTTGAAGTAAATTGTTATCTGTTATCTGTGTTATCTGTGTGCTTATCAAGGCGCTTGTCACAGGTGTCAGAAGGGAATTGTTATCTGTGAAATTAACTAAGTGTAGAAAGATTTGCAAAGTAGGGGGAGTGGCTTAGCTAGAAGGAGCCAGATTAAAACCAGATTTAAGCACTGCCCTAAACAGCTTCTGCCAGAGAACAGACAGATCACCAGGAAGAAGGAGCTACTGGTATAACTAAAACTTCTCTACTGGGACTATATTGTCCTCCTTCCCTCCCCCTTCCTAAACCAGTTCTACTTTTATAGGCACAGGATTTAACTGACAGCAGGAACTTCCTGTTTGGAAGCAGGAAGTGAGTGATCAAAGAGCCACCAAAGACTCACCATCCTAGAAGGGCAAGAGTAGCTCTCCATCCCCGCCTAGCTGCTTGAGATCTGACTCTGAGCAAGTAAGTAGACTACTGAGAAAAATAGGAACTTCTTGTCTTAAAACAGGAAGATCAGGAGCTAAACGGGCACAGAGGTAGTAAGTAAGTAGGGGAAGAAAAAAAAAAAAACAAACAGAGAAAAGAGTAAGTATTCCTAACAACAGTCAGGGGGTCAGAAAAAATACATGATGGGAGTGGTGCAGTGCAGTGGCTGTGGAGCAGCAGTCTTCCGGGAGATGTTCTGGAGGACACAGTGTTGTCCCATCTGCAGGCACCTTTCTGGGCTGAGGGAGGAGGTTGCTCATCTCCAGGCTGAGATGGCCAGAATTTGTGGGACCTCCTCTCCCACCCAGGGACCACCAGGGTCACTGACATTGCCTCAGAGGTTGCCAAGAAAGAGGAGTGGTTGGACCACAGTGGGCTCAGGGAGGGTGAGGGTGGTGGAACAGAGGCACATCCCTCCAGTTGTACCTCTCCACAATTTCTATGCTGTTCTGGAAAAGTGTGGTTCCTCTATGGAGGCACCCACAGTGGAGACCAAGGATGATGCTGGGAACCTCAACAAAGGAGACCCATAGGAGGGTGGCATGGGACCACACAGGAGAAGGAAACAACTCCTGGTGGGAGACTCCATTGTTAGGAAGGTAGAACTGGGGGAGGAAGGGGAGAGAGAGGTAAGGTGCCTGCCTGGTGCCATGGCTTGGAGGGACAGGGAGCAAATCCTCAGGATCACAGGAGCAGCTACACAGGGGAGGGAGCTAGATGTCATTGTCCACCTAGGGATAAATGACCTGGCTAAGAAAGGGATCAGAGCAGTGCAAGAAGTGTTTGTGGAGATGGGTAGGGGCCTTAGACAAATAGCACACACGGTAACCTTCTCAGAGGTGCTGCCTGTCCATGGCATGGATGAGGCTAGGGCACGCCACACCATGGGATTCAATCAGTGGTTGAAAAACTGGTGCAGAGCTCAGGAATTTGGCTTCATCGGGGACTGGGGGTCCACCTGGATTGATGTAGGCCTATACTGGTGTGATGGTCTGCATCTGTCCAGGAGGGGAACCAGGATCCTAGGTGATAGGTTTAAATACTTCATTGGCAAGCATTTAAACTAGCCAAGGAGGGAGGCACTGGAAATCCTAGCCCCCCCCAAAAAATCAGGGTACTAAGTGAGGTAGACACCAACATAGAGATGTCAATAGGGAGAAGCGCAGGGGTAAATGGAGAAAGTGACAAATGCAATAAGGACAGGGATGGGGCAAAAAGGGGTAAGGCCATCAAGAAATGGAGGGTAATGAGTACCAATGCCCATAGTCTGGGCAACAAGCTCCCTGAACTGGTGGCCTTGATGGAAGAGGGATGCCTGGATATTGTAGCAGCCACAGAAACATGGTACACAGAGAACCATGACTGGGATGATAACATACCAGGGTACACAACCTACAGGAGAGACAGGGAGGGCAGAAGGGGGGAGCAGCTCTCTATCTAAGGGAAGGGATAAAAGCAACTGAACAAAAGAGTAAACAGGGAGGAGAGTAGGCACTGTGGGTCACCTTAGAGACTGGAAGTGGCAGCACAATCCACACAGGGGTTGTATACAGACCCCCATGTCAGGGGGAAGGAATGGACAAGGATATGATAGAAGGCATACTTAGGATGGCAGAGAAAGGGGAGATACTGTTGATGGGGACCTTAATATGCCAGATGTTAACTGGAGCACCTTTGCTGCAGCCACATCCAAAAGCAGGGCCATTCTTGATGCCCTTCAGGTGGCATGCCTCAGACAGCTAGTTTTGGAACCTACTTGTGAGGGAGCAATCTTAGACCTCATACTCTCAAATGGGGACAGTGAGAGGATGTCAGATCTAGAAGTGGGCAGCCATTTGTGAACAAGTGACCACCAGTGTGGTTCATGATAAACTCAGCTACAGAGTCAAGCCATACAAAAGTGAGGGTTCTGGACTTCAGGAGGGCTGACTTTGGCAAGATGGGACAGTGCCTTAGAAAAGCACTAGCAAACAGAAGGGGTGGAGCAACAATGGGGAAATATCAAAACTGCCATCACAGAAGCAACAAGCCTTTGTGTGAATCAAATAAACAAATCAAAATGAAAGAAAAGCCACTATAGTTCTCTAAAGAAGTGGCGGTGAAGGTTAGGGAGAAAAAGATAGCATTTAGGAAGTATAAGGAAACACAGAAGGAGCAGAACAGAGAACTGTACCAGTTAAGGCAGAAGGAAGCAGGGAGGGTAGTCAGAATAGCAAAGGCACAAACTGAGGAAAAGATAGCCAACTCAGTTAAGAAGGGGGATAAAACCTTTTATAGCTACATCAGGGAGCATAGAAAGACAAAGGGAGGGATAGTGAGGCTGAATAGAATGGATGGTGGGTGAGCAGAGTGACAGTGAAAAAGCAGGGATACTGAATGAATACTTCTGTTCGGTGTTCATAAAAGATGAAGTGGGGGAGGTGCCTAATCCAATTAACAGAAGCACTCTGGAGAGGGGGGTCGATCCCAGTCCTTTCACAGAAGAAAGGGTTCTGAAAGAACTCCTAAAACTGAAGGTGGACAAAGCAATGGGGCCAGATGGAATTCACCCCAGAATTCTAAAAGAATTAAGCAGAGAAATAGTGACACCACTGACTACCCTTTATAACAAATCATGGGAGGATGGTGTGGTACCTGAGGACTGGAAGAAAGCTGATGTGATTCCCCTTCACAAAAGTGGGAGCAAGACAGAGGCAGGAAACTACAGACCTGCCAGTTTGACCTCTGTGGTAGGGAAAGTAATGGAATCACTTCTGAACTAAAGAATTGCTGAGTACCTGGAGGCCAGTGGGGCACAGGACCCAAGGCAGCATGGGTTCACAGCAGGAAGATCATGTCAGATGAATCTAATTGATTTCTTTGACTGGGTGACCAAAGTAGTAGACCAGGGAGGGGCTGTGGACATGGCCTACCTAGACTTTAGCAAGGCTTTTGACACAGTTCCACACAAAAGATTAGTTGTCAAATTAACCAGCCTTGGAGTGGGTCCCAGGGTGGTAGCCTGGGTAAAACATTGACTGAACAACAGGACAAAGAAGGTAATTGTAAATGGAGTCCACTCTGAAGAAAGAGGGGTTACTAGTGGGTGCCGCAGGGGTTCAGTACTGGGTCTAGTCCTTTTTAATGTCTTTATACATGACATTGCAGAGACTGGAAGGAAAAGTATGCCTCTTTGCAGATGACACAAGATTTGCAACAGGGTTGATACACAGGAGGCATGGAAAGGATGAGAAGGGACTTGGCAAGGTTGGAGGAATGGTCAAGTATGGCAGCTTGGATTCAATGCAAAGAAGTGCAAAGTAATGCACTTGGGAAACAAATACCCAAGGGAAGATTACACAATGTGCGGGAGGTAGTAACAACAACAAAAATGGAAAGGGACCTTGGGGTAATCATATCAGATGACCTTAAGGTTGGCAAGCAATGTGAGAAGGTGGTAGGGAGGGCTGGGGGGATACTGGGATGTATAGGGAGAGTCATCACTGCCAGAAAACAGGAAGTTGTTATCCCCCTGTACAGACAGTTGGTGAGACCCCATCTGGAGTACTGCGTCCAGTTCTGGAGACCCCATCTCCGCAAGGATATAGACAGGATGGAGGCAGTTCAGAGGAGGGCAACTAAAATGGTGCAGAGTCTGCAAGAGAGCCACACGAGAAGAGGCTAAGGAGCTTAATATGTATACCCTTGAGGAAAGGAGGAGAGGGGACATGACAGAAATGTTTAAGTACCTCAGTGGAATCAACAAAGTCCAAGAGGGTAGCATCTTTCAGAAAAAGAAATGTGCATGAACAAGGGGACACAATTTGAAGATGGGGGGGGGGGACAGCTCAGGGGCAATGTGAGGAAGTATTTTTTCACAGAGAGGGTGGTGGACACATGGAACAGCCTTCCTGAGTAGGTTGTGGGGTCTAAAACTGTGGGAGAATTCAAGAATGCATGGGAGAGACATAAGGAAATTTTTGTGGGGGGTAGGAAGAAATAGGCTGTTGGTTAAACAGGATCTGCAGCTTATCCTCTAGGTAGGGAAATGGGCAGACTAGGTGGGCCAAGCGGTCCTTATCTGCCGTCAAAGTCTATGTTTCTATGTTTCACCACACCCTACCCTGCAGACACAGACAAGTGTCACGGTGTGCCTTGGGTCTTTGGGCCTTATGCTCACCCCATTCCATCAGGAAATACGGGGTGATGGGTGCAGAATAGGAGAATGGGGTGAACTTTGGGGCTGAAGAGTCCAAGGAACACCTTGATGCCTCTCACTGGCTGCAGGGTGTGGGTGGGGGTGGAATGGTATAAGCATTACAGGCGACAATCCCAAGTCACACCCCTGATGCCTGTCAGTCTCTACAGGGTGGGGCATTATGGTCAGAAATCCTAACACCTCAGGCGTTCATTGGTATTTTCACTCCAAATTTCAACATGGGTTTTTTGCAACCCCCACCTTATAAACAGTGGCAATATCAGTTTGTTAGCCGAAAACTGATTTTGCACAGTGACTACGCCATTTGGCACCACAGGTGCGAAAACACATTTTGAACAGGATGTAAAAAGTGACAGCTGTACTGTTCATGGGGAGGTGTAAAATATGGCAATGCTGAAAATCTGCAGTGAAAATATAAAAAAAACTGGTAAAGTTACGAGTGTGCATAGAAACTGCGAAACGCAACCTGTAATGTAATTAGTTTGGGGATTTTTTTACAGCAGGTTGTCAACACAGGCATTTTGGGACCTCTGCTCATGAGCAGTGTCACTGGGATTTTCTTAATCTGTCCCGAAAAGTGATTTCTCACAGCGACCACGCATTTCTGCACCGGAAGTGCGAAAACACATTTCGGCCATGGTGTGAAAAATGACACCTGCACTGTTCATAAGGAGGTGTAGAAAAATGCCAGTGTTGAAAATCTGGACTGAAAATATTACAAATTCAAGAACTTACGAGGGTGTGTGGAAACTGCAAAATGTTCGCTCGTAACACAGTCATTTTATGGACCTTTGTCACCAAATTTTTAACATAGCCATTTTAAGACCTCTGCTCATGAATGATTTCACTGTGATTTTCTTAATGTGTCCCATACATTGATTGTGCACACCAACTGCGCCTTTGTGTGCTACATGCGTGAAAACACATTTTGGGCGAGATGTGTAAAATGACAGCTGTACTGCTCATAAGGAGGTGTGGTAAAATGGCAATGTTGAAAATCTGGAGTGAAAATATTAAAAATTCATGAACTTATGAGCATGCGTAGGAACTGCTCAATGCATGCTTGTAACACAGTCATTTTTGGGAAGTTTTTCACCAAATTTTCAACTTAGAGTTTTGGGGGGCCTACCTCATGAACTGTGCCACTGTTGTTTCGTTACTCAGTCCCTAAATGTGGTTCCATGCAGTGACCGAAAAATCAACTTTTGGGACGAATAACAAAATGACAGTGACTGAGTTCATGAGGTGGCCTCAAGACCCCATGTTGAAAATTTGGTATAAAATTCCCATAAATAGCCGAATATCACCAAAGTTGAAAAAAAACATTTATGCCATTATACAGCTTACGGCATTTCTTCAGTTCACGGTTGGCTTTGAAGAGTGCAAATGTGTTCCAGGTCACGAAGATCATCAGCTGGGCTCGGAGGTAAGTATGGGGGAGGTGTGGGAGGTGGATGCACAGAGGGTGGGCATGGGTTGGGAGGGGGGCCAGACTGTCAACAAGGGACTGTTTTGTTTTACAGGTCGTTTTTTTGTACTGCAGGAAGATGACACGGGACTTTTGCCACGCTGGGGTGGGCTCCCAGTGTCGCAGCTGAAAGAGTATTTTTTGGGGGCAGCAGTGAAGCCAACAGGGGATTGGGCACCCTCAGTGGCCATACCAACTTCTGCCGTGCAGTAGTGGGCTTCCAGGGTGGTATCTTCTACAGGAAGACAAAACGGGACTTTAGCCATGCAGGGGTGGGCTCCCAGTGTGACAGCTGAGAGGCTATTTTTTTTGGGGGGCGGCAGTATAGCTGATGGGGATTGGCCACCCCCGTCGGCCATACTGATGTTTGCCATGCTGGGGAGGGCTCCCAGGGTGGCACAGAGGTCTGTTTTGGGGGGTGCAGTGGAGCCAACAGAGGATTGGGCACCCCCATCGGTCATACAGTGCACGCAGGTGGAGGGGAGCTCATGAGCACGCTCGGGTGGGCTCCCAGCGTGCTACGTACGTGGGGGGTGACAATGAACTGTCTATGACAGTTAAGATGCAGTGAAGACATACGTGTAGGCAATTTGCATACTGCTGTCAGCAGTATGCAAATTGTCTATACGTTACCACCGCTGATTGTGGTGGTATTTTCCTCTGAACTGTATGCCACTGCATCTGAACGCTGTCATAGACAGCTCGGACAGTCATTGATGCAGTGTAGCTGCACCTGCAAAATGGACCAGGGCACTGGAAGTGTACAAGGCACACCTACGAATTCTTGTGTAAGGTGGCACTATGTTTCTTGCACATGCGTGCAAGCAAACATAAAAATGAATGGGAGGCACCTACCAGCACAAACTGCAACCTCAGTATTTGTATCCCAGCCTAGTCATGGTGGTTTTAGTGATGTAGAAATGGACCATCCTGGTGGCACTGGCAGTGGCAGCATGAAACGGCCTACCACTGACGTAGATGATGACACAATGGAGAAAGAATTTTCCCAGTGGTCAGACTTCAGACATAGATGACTGTGAGAGCAGCTTTCTTTATGAGGATGATGATGAGGTTAATGTTGGCAGGTTTTAACTGAAGTTGTTAAAATGTGGTGACATTTGCTGTATGATATATGTTTTCTTTTTCATGACTTTGTGTGCCTCCCCTGGACCACCACCAGGACCGCAGCTGTTGGCTACTGCCACCACAGAGAACGACTTAGTGTGCCCCCCGGACCACCACCACTAGGACCAATGTTAGCCACTGCCACCACAGGGAATGACTTTGTGTGCCCCCCTGAACCACCATCACCAGTACCAATGTTAGCCACTGCCACCACAGAGAATGACTTTGTGTGTCCCCCTGAACCACCACCACCAGTACCAATGTTAGCCACTGCCACCACAGAGAATGACTTTGTGTGTCCCCCTGAAAAACCACCACCAGTACCAATGTTAGCCACTGCCACCACAGAGAATGACATTCTGTGCTGCCCTGGACCACCATCACTACCACCAGGACTGATGTTAGCCACTGCCACCACAAAGAATGACTTGGTGTGCCCCCCCAAACCACCACAACCAGGACCGATGTTAGCCACTGCCACCACAGAGAATGACTTTGTGTGCCCCCCTGGACCACCACCACCACCACTATTAGCCACTGCCACCATGGAGAATGACTTAGCGTGCCCCTCCTGAAGCAGCACCATTACCACCGTTGTTAGCCCCTTCCACCACCACCAGATGCAGGAAGATGTCACAGGGAATGTCATCATGTGCCGCAGCTATCACCACCAGCACCCACCACCAGTGTCATTCTGACAATGTTTTTTTCCATTACATTGACCATGCAAAGGCAGAGCGAGTCGAACAGGAGACCACGTCCATCAGCCACAGGCACAAGGATTCTTAATATTAAAACTATTAAGTGAGTATGTGTACTAATGTTTTTTATGCTATTCATTTTCCTTTAGCGGTATGTTTTGTTTTCGGTTGCCTTTTTGAGCTGCAATGGTCAAACACATATGGTAAACTTATTTTGTTTTTTTACAGGTTAACAAAAAACAACTCTTCTTTGCTGAAAGTCGGTATCAATGGTACTGCAGTAGTACCATACACAGGAACCTATGGAATATCCATTTCAAATCCATACTGGTAAGTACATATATTTGATTTCATTTGTTCCATTTTTTTTAAAGAATGCAACAAATCCGACTGAGGAGGATTCATAAACTAGATGACATGTGTATGTCGCCAAAGCTATTTCTGCAAGATATCATGCACTGTATTCCGAACTTGCAACTGTGCAGCCATGACAGGGTTGAAAAAGTTGCACATAGGTTGTGTTACTTGACAAGATATGGTTTTGAAATGTAACTTGAGTTGAGAATGAGAACCAGGACACTGGCACAGTGTATTTGTTACACAGCCTGGTACTAAATTAAGTTGTGATCGATCTGCTGATTGCAGTGTGACCGTTTATTATCTGTGTTAATAATCCAGATACCCATGGAACAGCCACGACTGAAACATAATGTGTTACTGCTGTAATCAATTTTCAAGAAATCCTTCATTTCTTTTTTTTAGGAAACTTCCGGATGCTTTGTTGTGGCATAGTTGCATTATCCAAAGAAGTTCTTCAACATCAGACACCCCACCTGGGCTGGGGCAGACATGCAACACGTAGAAGTCATTTCAATCGATGACTATGACCTTCATTACCAACCAGACCCGAGAAGGATGCAGATGAAGTCTGTGAAGAAGTAACCAAATAAGAAACCATTAATGAGACCTCCCTGCAAATATGCTTCTCCCCTCAAAAAAAATACTTACCTTCATTGGCTTGAGAGTTATCCATTTCCAATTTCAATGCAAAATGTTATCATCGAGCACTGGAATGTGCACACTAACAGTATCTGTGACCTGTGATACAAAACAATACAATGAGTAAATGTCTATATATGTCAACCCCCCACATACAAAATATCAAAATATATTTCTATTATCTATCTATTGATATATATCAACTCACCAAGGCTACTATTAGTGTACAGACAAAGGCACCCTTCCATCCAGTTGAGATGATCGCATTGCATTTGCAGGGAATCGCGACACACATTGCACCGGTAACAGTTTGCTCACGGTCATCATTTCTGACAGGACTTTGCATGTGGTGTAATGCTCCCATTTTACTTTGTTACCACTTGTCAATTTTCTGAACACAAGACAGATGCATTTTGGGGATGCAGAAAAAATCTGGTGACTCTGTGTGAGTACTGCACTCATGACTGAGTGCACCATTAATTCTGGGACACTACATTTCATGTTATGCTCTCATTTCACTTCGTTACCACTTGTCAATTTTCTGGACACAAGACAGTTGCATTGAGGGGATGCACAATACTTCTGGGGACTGTGTGTGAGTACTGTGCTCATGACTGAGTGCGCCAGTAATTCTGGGACACTTTGCATTTCATGTTACACTCTCATTTCACTTTGTCAGCATGTGTGAATTTTCTGGACACAAGACAGTTGCATTGTGGGGATGCACAATAATTCTGGGGACTGTGAGTACTGCGTGCATGACTGAGTGTGCCATTAATTCTGGGGGACTTTGCATTTCATGTTACACTCTTATTTCACTTCATCAGCACTGGGGAATGTTCTGGACACAAGATGGTTGCATTTTGGGATTGGGAATTCTGGTGAGTCTGGTAAATATATTTGGAGCCTCAATAATGTTTACTTTCTGTCATGCTGTCATGAAGTATTTGTCAAAAAACAGGACTGAGCACTGCAATTATACTGTCCTAAAGTACATGGTCTGGATTCTAGAAGGGTGGCGCAAGTTGCCTCCGAACGCAACTTGCGCCATCTGCACCTGCGACACTGACCCTGTGACCTATTCTAGTAGGGGCAGGGTCGTCGCAGCTAAGTCCTGCGACTTGCGACATGTGGCCAGGTACACCGAACTGTGGGCATACCTGGTGAGCATGTCGCAAGCCGCAACAGCAGGGTGGTGCGGTCAACCCCCCACCCATGCCCTGACCCCTAGTCACCAGCCACAAATGCGGCATATACCCAGGTAGCCCTGGTAGTCTAGTGCTCCCCCATCACTGTCATACATAAGCATACCTATTCCCTGGTAGTCTAGTGGCTCCCCCGAACTGTATAATAATAATAATAGTGATCCCCATATCCCTGGTAGTCTAGCAGCCCCCAAACTGTATACTAATAATAGTGATCCCTGTATCCATGGTAGTCTAGCGCCCCCCCAAACTGTATAATAATAATAGTGATCCCTGTATCCATGGTAGTCTAACTGCCCCCAAACTGTATAGTAATAATAATAGTGATCCCATATCCCTGGTAGTCTAGCAGCCCCCCGAACTGTATAATAATAATAATAGTGATCCCATATCCCTGGTAGTCTAGCAGCCCCCCTGAACTGTATAATAATAATAATAGTGATCCCCGTATCCCTGGTAGTCTAGCGCCCCCCCAAACTGTATAATAATAATAGTGATCCCGGTATCCATGGTAGTCTAACGGCCCCCAAACTGTATAGTAATAATAATAGTGATCCCATATCCTGGTAGTCTAGCAGCCCCCGAACTGTATAATATAATAATAGTGATCCCATATCCTTGGTAGTCTAGCAGCCCCAGACTGTAAAATAATAATAATAGTGATCCCCATATCCCTGGTACTCTAGCGCCCCCCAAACTGTATAATAATAATAATAGTGATCCATGTATCCCTGGTAGTCTAAGCCCCCCAAACTGTATAATAATAATAATAGTGATTCCTGTATCTGTGGTAGTCTAATGGCCCCTGAACTGCATAATAATAATAATAGTGATCCCTGTATCCCTGGTAGTCTAGCGCCCCCCCCAAACTGTATAATAATAATAGTGATCCCTGTATCCATGGTAGTCTAATGGCCCCCGAACTGTATAATAATAATAATAATAGTGATCCCCATATCCCTGGTAGTCTAGCGGCCCCCCAATCAACATAAAATATATACAGTACACCCATTCCCTGGATTAATATCTGAGCGCGTCTTTTCAGTATGCGCTGATACTGGTCTCAGTCGGCGGTTGGCCATGGTGGTGAGAGGTGGGCTGTGCCATTCGCTGGCTGAGGATGGGTGGGAGGTGCTGGGTGGGCTGGCAGAGCTGGGTGGGGGGGCCACTTGACTACCAGGGAATGGGTGTGCTGTATATATTTTACTAACATACTAAAATGCCAGCAGAATAGGCCTAACAGTCTTTCATGTCTGCTCGTTTGGTCAGCCCCCACCCTGGGAGCTGACCTTGCTGCCACCCTCGCCTTCTCTGGCTTCTCCCTTCCCAGTTCTGGATATTCTTGCTGCATTGGATTTTGCTTCCGGAACCCTTCCCCTGTACTTGTCCCACCTTTTCTTGAACCCCTCCACTGTTTCTGCCTCCATCAGCCCCCTAGGCAGCGCATTCCATGGCTCCACCACCCTCTCAGTGAAGTAGCACCTCCTCCTTTCTCCCCTGAATCTTCCCCCCCTTCAGCTTCCACCCATGCCCTCTAGTGGCCCCTCCTCCTTCCTTGAAGCACCTGACTGTTCCTCCCTATTTACCCTCTTCATGTACCTGAAGACCTCTATCATGTCCCCCAGTCCCTTTCTCTTCCAATGTGTACATATTTAGCTCTTGAGCCTCTCCTCATAGGTCCTGTCCCCCAAGCCCCAAATCATTTTGGTTGCCCTCCTCTGGACCCTCTCCAGGAGGTTAATGTCCCTCTTTAAGTGTGGCCTCCAAAACTGCACGCAGTACTCAAGGTGCGGCCTCACCAAGCATCTATACAGAGGGAGTATCACTTCCCTCCTTCTGGAGGTGATCCCCCTAGTGATGCATCCCAGCATCCTGTTGGCCTTGGCTGCTGCCCTCCTAAAAGTCTCAGAGCTGTTCATCTTGACATCCACCACCACCCCCAGGTCCCTCTCAGCCATCGAGACTTGTAGCATTCCCCCCCCCCAGGGTGTACACTTGGCCTGGGTTCTGGCCCCAGGGTGGAGTACCTTGCATTTCCTGCATTGAACCTCAGCTTCCACTTTCTAGACCATCTTTCCAGAGCCTCCAGGTCCCCTGTGAGGCCACCCTCCCTCCTCCCCATCCACCACCACCCCCAGTTTGCAGTCATCCATCAAGAGACTCATCTCACTCCTGATTCCTGTCCCTATGTCAGAGATGTAGGCATTGAACAGAAGGGGCCCAAGGACTGATCCCTGTGGGACCCCACTAATGACCCTCCTTGGAGATGAGACTATCACACCAACTACGACCCTCTGGGTCTGGTCCCGAAGCCAATTGTCTATCCATCTTATTATCTGGTTCCCCACCCCCATTTCTCCCAGCTTATCCAACAGGCCCACGTGAGGAACAAAGTCAAATGCCTTGCTGAAGTCTAGAAAGAGGACGTCCACTGGTCTACCCAGGTCCAAGGTACTTGTCACCCAGTCATAGAACTCCACAAGGTTTGTCTGACACGATTTCCCTGGGATGAATCCATGCTGTCTATTGTCCAGGCACCCCAACTTATCCAGGTCCCCCTCTAGCTTCTCCTCGACAATGCCCTCCATCACCTTGCCCACCACCGATGTCAGGCTGACAGGCCTGTAGTTCCCTGCCACCTCCTTTGATCCCCCCTTGTGGATAGGCACTATATGTGCCACCTTCCAGTCCTGGGGCACCCACCCTGTCCTCAGAGAGATGGTGAAAAGCTCTGCCAGAGGTTTCGCCAGGACATCCGCAAGTTTCTTCAGCACTCTGGGATGTAATTTATCCGGCCCCGGTGCTTTCTCCATCTTAAGGGAGCTGAGGGCTTCCCTCACTCTCTCTCTGCTGTGATTTCCACTTCCAGTACCTGTTCTCCCTGCTTAGCCCTCCCCCCTCCTGCCAGTGATGCCTCCCCTTTTCCCCAGACCTGCCAATCGGTAAGGGCCCCCCCTCCTCAGTATCTCTGTCTCCTCCCATGTATGCTGCAGCACCCCTGTTTTCCTTGGTGAAAACTGAGGTAAAGTACTCATTTAGTATCTCAGCCTGCTCCCCGGGTCTTGTGCCCATCTATCCCCTGATTTAATCCTGCTAATCTGCCCCTTCACCCTTCGTTTTTCCCCAATGTATCTAAAGAACCCCTTGTTCCCTCTCCTAATTTCCCTGGCCAGGTTCTGCTCCTTCCTTGCCTTAGCCGTCCTCACCACCCTAGTGGCCCTTCTAGCCATCAGCTCATACTCCCCTCGATCCCTTTCACTCCTTGAGCACTTGAATTGCTTATAGGCTGCCTTCTTTCCCTGCACCACCTCCTGGGCCTCCCTGGTCCACCAGCAGGGTTTTTGGGCCCTACTGCATTTTTGTCTTACTCTTGCACAGGTGCTAGTAGCATCCTGCACCCCTCTCCTGATGATTTCCCACCTACTATCAGCGTCCATGTCTGACCCAATCCCATCCAAATGCTCCTTAAGGATCCTTCCCATTTCCTTAAAATCTGCCCCCCTGAAGTTGGTTCCTTCCATCTTTGTGCAGCCTTCTACCCCTCCTAGGTCCAGGCAGAACCAGACCGTGGCATGGTCACTCCCCGCCAATGGGTCCCTTACCTCCAGGTCCCCAATCTGGTCACTGTCTGCCAGGACCACATCCAGTACCCGCACCTCCTGGTCGGTTCCTCACCTGCTGAGTTAGGACGCATCTTGAAAGACATCAACAACCCTCTGTTCCTGGTCACAGAGGATGTCATAGTCTCCAGTCTGTTCCTGGCATGTTTAAGTCCCCCAACACCACCACTGTTCCTCTGCCCAGTCTGCAGTGTCTCCCAACATCTGCCACCAGACTCTCCTCCAGCTCCTTACGCCAGGCAGGGGTCTATACACCACTCCTATTTTACTCTCTTGCCCTCCCTTGTTATCAAAGGTGACCCAATCGCCTCCACGGTTCCCTCCACCTCCTCTACTCCCCTATGCCAATGCAGTTTTGACTATCATTGCTACCCCTCCTCCCTTCCCTCCCCTGTCCTTCCTGAACTAGTGTAACCCTCCAGGTTCAGGTCCCAGTCGTGTCCTGCAGTGGCCCAGAGTCTCAGTGACCACTGCCACATCCACTGCTCCTCAGTTAGCATCGCCTGGAGCTCAGGCATTTTATTTCCCAAGCTCCTGGCATTTAGCAGGACTACCTTCCACCCTTTCCCTATAGTTCCATTTCCCTGCTCATGTTCCCATGGGGATTCTGTTTCCCCTGGTCTGCACTTTGCCAGTCGGCCTTTCTCGCAATCCTCCAGCCCCCAGGGGTGGAGGAGTCCTCCTTATCGGCATCCCTTGACAGCCTTTTCTCCCATCCCTCCCCCTTCACAAGTTTAAACCCCACTTTTCACCAATGAACCCCTCTATTTTCAAGTTAAGGATTCCCCTCCCCTCCAAATTGAGATGGAGTCTATCTCTAGCACACAGCTCCTTATCCTCCCAGGTCTCCCCCCAATCCCCCATCAACCCATACCCTCTGGCCTCACACCACTCCCTGAGACACTGGTTTATCTACCTAATCTTCCTTTAGTGTTCCCCACTAGCCCTTGGCACCGGCAGGATTTCTGAGAAGGAAACTGTGCGTCCTATGTCGTGACAGACCCTGGCAAGCTCTCTGAATCTTGCCTGTATCTCTAGCTCGCTATTTCCCTCAATGTCATTTGTACCAAGGTGGACCAGTATGTCTGGGAACCCCACAACTTTGCCAGCTGATATACCTAGTGTTAGCCCTGTGCACCGTTAGTCCAGGGAAGCATCTTGTTCTAACTGGCTAGGCTTCTCCTCCCTATCCCATTTGATACCCTGATCATAGAATCCCCCAACAGGAGCACTCTGACCGCTCCTTTTCCTCCATTCCCCCCTTCCATGTCCCTCATCCTTTCTATTGGCCCCTCCACCCAGCCGGCTCCTTGTTCCTCCCCCTATCTGGGTGCCACATGCCACCCCCTCCTTATTTACCATGGCCACCCTCCTCCAATCCTATGCCTCTCCTCCTCCTGAGTATCCTTCTGTACCTTGCTAATTCCCCCCTCACTGCTCACGACTGGTCCTTCTCCCCCATCTGCTAAACTAGCCTGACTCATCCTCCCTTCCTTCCTATCTCCATTTAGTTCCTACTTGCTCGTCATGCTCCCCTGGCCTAAACCCTCAGCTCCCTTTACTGAATCCTCCTTGTACTTCTGGTCCTTCTCCTTGCACTTTCCTCCCTCTGTGATTCACTGCTCCCCTCATTTTCCTGCATTCCAGGTCCCCCCCTGTTCTTCCTGCTATCTGGCCCCTGCCTCCTGCCCCCACTCCCTTTCCGTCTCTAACCACCCCTGTTGTGTCTACATCACCCCCCATCCCCGAGCAGAAGAAGAGATTTGAAGCAGTTACTGAGTGTAAGGTCTGATCCACCTCCCCGCCTTCCTTCCTTCCTTCTGTCCAGCCCTGGCCATCTGCCTACTTCCCTGAGAATGTTGTCCCTCTGTCCCTCCTTTGTGAGGGTCCCCAGTTACCTGCCTGCTTCCTTGGTAGTGTTCTTTTGGACCCCCTCTGCCAGGGTCCCTATGTGACCCCTGAGTATTCTCCTGCACTCCTTTCCCTATGCCCCCACTCCCAGTGCTTGGTGCAACCCTGTGGGAGATCCCCAGCCCCCTTCCCCAACCATACCTCCCCTTCCTCCAGCTGTCTCCTAATCCCCGCAACCTCCTCCCTAAGCTGTGCCAGCTGGTAGCACACTGGGCAACCACCGAACTTCCAAGCCCAGTCTAGTATCATGGTTGCTCCACACCCTGTGCACCCCACCACCCTCCCAAAGATGCCGGCCCTAATGACATGTGGTTCCATCCCCTTCCAAATAGGTTTCCTTGGGTGGGCCACCAGGTTCCCACCTAGTCCAAGATACACCCTACTGCCTAATCAGGTCACCCACTAATCTTAGAGACAGTCCCACTGTACACCAGTAACCCTGTTACTAGGTGCAGTACAACACATTAAACTTATAAGGGAAATGAACAACTCCCTAAGCTCCTCTCTCCCAGCCTTTAAATCCAACCCCCAATGGCTAGAACTACATGAGCTGCACCTGCAGCCTTTTCCTTAAATTGCAGGGCAGGTGTTCCCCTATAAATTAGCAGAATTCTGGGGAGGCAGGGGTGGGGGAGAGCAGGTCTTGGGCAGACACCTGACTCGAGAGAGAGAGTGTATCAGCCCTGTGTCTCCCCTCCAAGCCCAGCAGCCAAAGAACCAGGCCCAAGCAAATCCTACCAAATAGGTTTTAAATCAGAAGAAATAGGCCTCCACCAGCGCAGCCTGTTACACAGTGAAACATCCACAAAATGAGCCCACTTACAGCCACCAAACCAGTTTTCAAACTTCCAGCATCCCCCATTATTATGTTGATCGGGGGGCACTAGACTACCAGGGCTGGCTTTTTGCCGCATATGCGGCCGGTGATTCACAGTTCAGGGCATGGGTGGGGGGATGGCAGCATGTTGACATGTCTGCAGGTGGGTCTACGGGACCCCCGGGGGCTGCCATAGGTTACACCAGCTAAATGCTGGTGTAACTTACGATGCCGGTTCTCCTCTGGGGGTTCTTGTAGAATCCCGAAGTGGGGACTTTGTGGCTGCCCTTCTAGAATGGGGGTGCAACTGCTGCCATAAACCCCCTAGTGCCATGTCACAGGGGGTTTATGTGGTGTAACTGCTGTTCTGAGCAAGTGGCCTGTGACATGTCATAGGCCACTTTGTAGAATCATGCATGTTGCAACTGTTGGCGTAAGTTGCTACATGCACCATTCTATTTGGTGTGACTGCTGTTATGCCAGGCGTAACCCTTCTAAAATCTGGCCCCATGTTTGCAGTC
Source organism: Neoceratodus forsteri (assembly GCA_016271365.2). Taxonomy (NCBI): domain Eukaryota; kingdom Metazoa; phylum Chordata; order Ceratodontiformes; family Ceratodontidae; genus Neoceratodus; species Neoceratodus forsteri. The sequence goes on from CM028132.1 coordinate 1,409,252,720, forward strand.
CATCTTCTTTCCTGTGTGTGCAAACACCGTCCAGCATCAAGTTGCAACTATATATATATATATGCTGATGCTGACTTTTTGCACTGTTCATAGTGATGGTATAAAGAATAAAGGTATGAATATATATTGTATGTTTTATTTGTACCATCAACGGCAGCAGACAAAGTCATATGATATGTTTTCAGAGGTTTTGGGCCAGTGTGCACCTCAATCACTTGTCACACAGACACAGTGCACACATGACTTTGTGGAGATAATAGCATAAAAAATCAAGCTTTTAAACAAGCCATACCCAACAGACATAAAATATTACTGAGACACCCAAAATATTTTATGGTGTACAGACATGTTCAAGTCAGAATATATAACAGGTCCTGCAGTCCACTGCCACCACACTGTACTACCACTGACTCTGTGTCGTGTTATGGTTTACATCAACTTGCTGAAAAACTGACACTGCCAGTGTAAACTAAAAAGACATATTCCAGAACAAATAATGAAAAGAAGGAATGTGGTAGTACAGTGTGGTGGCAGTGAACTGGACTTTATATATTTTCTGACTTTATAATGTCTGTACACCATGAAATATTTGGGGTGCATCAACAATACTTCATGTCTGCTAGATACGGTTTGTTGAAAAGCAGGATTTTGGGTTCCTATGCTCTCCTAACAAAATATATGTTACATATGCTTAACTTTATTCTTTATACCATAAACACAGCAACAAGTCAGACAGCAATCAGCATATATATGTTTGCAAGAAGCTGGACAGTGTCTGAGGTACATACACACACAGGAAAGAAGACTGACTGCACACATGCAGTTTAACACAGTATACTTGCACTGCTCAGTCTGCTTTTCCACAAACACTCCTCCACAGAAAGTAAACATTAATGAGGCACCAAAACAGCCACGCACACACACACACACACACACACACACACACACACACACACACACACACTTAACAGAAGGTGGGGGGCCAGAATACAAAGTGTCATACATGAGGAAGACAACAAAAAAGGTCATAATTATATACAAGGGTCAGGGATGGTGGAGGAATACATTTTATAACACAGCAAGGAAGGTGGGGGACACATGGTGTGAGGAAAAATAATTTGGGATCCCATGGTGATCCAGCAGCAGTTCCAGCATGGACATAATTTGCAACTGATGTCCCTGTATGTGATCCAGCCACTGCTCGATAGTACTCACCCTCTCATTGTTCTCCTCGACAGCACTCCAGAGAACTGCCAAGTCAGCCTGTGTTACATGCATTTCTCTGGGGTCCATACATTCTACAGGCTGACCTGCTGGTGGTGGTGGTGAGGGGGGGTGCTGGTGGAGCAGCAGGTGCTGCTCTGGCCCTCCTCTTCTTAGGGCTGCCGGCATACACAGCTGCAAGCTCTGCCACAGAAGGGCCAGAAGGTGCAGACCTGACCTGTTCTGTGGCAGCCTGCCACTCCAACTGGTGGTGATGGAGCATATGGGTGTGCTGGCCCCCAGTCCCCAGGTGAGTCCCCCGGGGGCGACAGCACACCTCCACCTCACATAGGCAGCACCTGACCATGCTGCTGCTGTTCCCCCCAACACAGTAAAAAAATTTCCAAATAATGTAGATGTGAGGAGGACCAGGCACAGGCAGGGGAGGGCCAGATGAACTGGCAGCCGGCTGGTCACGGTGCTCAGCAGGGATGGGATCCATACCTGGGCCCAGGGGGCACAGGCACATCTACTGCCAGAGGAACTGGTGCTGGAGCTGGTCCTGGACATGGTGGTGGTGGTGGTTCAACTGCCTCAGAGTCAGGAGGCGGTGCTGGTCCTGCTTTGGGGGGGGACACTTAGAATTTCTGATTGGTCCAATGGAACTGGTGGCCATGTCCCCCACATGTGCTCATGGTACAACATCTACCAGTACCATGATCTCCCAGAGCTGCCCCCGCCCCAGACATTCCTTCACCCTGGTCCATTTCTACTACTGCACTCCCTCAGTCTGAGCAATGACTACTCACACTGTCACACACACACACACACACACACACACACACACACACACAGTCATACAGTCATACAGACACAAACAACTAACTACTTACAAAGGTAAGAAAAATGAATTTACAGAAAGAACAAATAAGTAAAAAAGAGTACAGAAAAGACAAAAACATGTAGCTTTTAAAAAGCTGATGGATCTAAATCAAAGTTTAAATCTCCTCCTTGCTCTGATCTGCAAGTCTCAGCAGTGGCAAAACAACACATTCCTCTCTCTCCGTCTGCACAGGAGAAAGTGAAAGTGCCTGCTTGTATGACTCACTTCCTTCCTGCCCGGCTAAAGAGCATGTGACTTACTGTACTGTAAGCCATGTGATGTGTGGGTGGTTGCCAAATCTGAAACACAAAGTGGATCACTTGGAATCATAATGAGGAACGTGAAGTCCATTGAAAACAATGACCTCACCTTATTTTGCATTGCCATTCAGCCTTAACGCGAAGTGGTAATGACAAGGGAGAGCGAGCACTTTGCATTACCCACTCAACATATCAGAGTGGCAACATGGAGTACCCACTTCGTGTTCACTTCCCTGGTGTAATTTAAATTCGCTGCATCTCTAAAGAGTATGGCATGCAGTACTGGAGGCCACACCTGCACAAAGACATTAACAAAATGGAGGCAGTACAGAGAAGGGCAACCAAAATGGTGCAAGGCCTGCATCAGAAAACATGTGAGGACAGATTAACAGAGCTCAATATGTATACCCTAGATCAAAGGAGGAAGAGAGGTGATATGATCTAAACATTCAAATATCTTAAGGGCATTAGCAAGGTGAAAGAGTCTAACATGTTTTAATATAAGAAAAATAGCAGGACAAGCGGACACAGCATGAGATTAGGGATAGGCCGATTAAGGGGCAATGAGAGGAAGTACTTTTTCACAGAAAAGGTGGTGGATGCATGGAATGGCCTACCTCAGGAAGTGGCAGATATCAATATAGTGCAGGGCTTCAAACAGGCATGGGATAGGCATACAGGAGAAATACAGATGAGCATGAATAAATAGACCATTGACAGAGTAAAGGCCTATGGCACATTCATAAGGTAGAGAAAATGGGTAGACTGGGTCGGCCTTGCAGTCCTTATCTGTCGTCAACTTCTACAGTATGTTTCTCTTTATGTTTATGTTTATGTTTTTAATCACCTGTTTATCCAGTTCTGCCTTGAACCTAGTGAATGATGGTATCTTGGCTATCTCTTTTGGTAACATGTTTCATTTTTTCATAGCCCTTACTGTGAAGAACTCATACTAACATATGAACATATGAAACTTCCAGCAGACAGGCCATATGGTCTATCAAGTCTGCACGAATGTGCAGCTAGCAGTCCATTACACTGCAGCTTCCCCTTCCTCCCCTACCCACATAACGGTGACCATCCTCTTCACTTTGCCCCATCTCCTCTTAAAACTGTCAACTGACTGACAGAATACCACCTCTTCAGGCAGCGTGTTCCACTTTGTCGCCACTCTTTCCATGAAATAGTGCCTTCTCATTTCTCTCCTGAATCTTCCACCACCCAATCTCATACTATGCCCCCATTGTCCCACCAACTTAAACATTTCCTCTGTACCAGTCTTGTTTATGCCTTTCATATATTTAAAGGTTTCTATCATGTCCCCTATATCCCTCCTGTCCTCCAGGGAATACATGTTAAGCTTCCTCAGCCTCTCCTCATAGGGTTTGTCTTCCATTCCTAGGACTATCTTGATAGCTCTACGCTGGACCCCCTCCAACAATTTAGCATATTTTCTTAAGTATGGGTGCCAGACCTGCACACAGCACTCCAGGTGCAGTCTCACCAACAAACTGTACAGTGACAGGATTACCTCCCCTCTCCTGGAGGTGATTCCTCTGGCATCTCAGTTATTTTTCTTTGCTCTACCCAGGTTTATCAGTCTACTGTGGGAGCTTAAAGACATTCCTCTATTGGAATATTCTAACCCCAAGTCCTTAATACTGTAAGTTCCTCATCCCCTAGAACCTGAAGTAGCTGTAATAGGTCTGTCCTATGTCTTCGCTCCTGTAGACTAAATAGATAAAAAAAATAATCAGGAAGTAGCAAGTTCTAGTGTCAGCATATGTCTTCCACTATAGATCACAGGAATACGGCAGTCATGGGACTGGTAGTGAGGAATCACACTAATGAATGCCATAGAGAGGATTGGCTTTTGCATGTGTGCAAGAACCCTTACCGGAGGACAATATGAAACAGCATTGTGAGGCACTGTCAGAATAACAGAAGTGAGATACACTTATACACAGATAGGACCTGGCAGAAACTACATAAAACAATAAGTACAGAAGACAAACTGCAAAACCAATGCAAAAAAAAAAAAAAAAAAAAAATTTCAAAACACAAATTCAAAAGGCCAAAGCAAATTATTATAGAGATAAAATAAATTCCACCACAATCCTTCTTTGTGCTGGAAGTTAATAAAAAAAAATCTTGAGAGCTTAGGCAATACCAAATCAGAATTCCTTTTCCTCAAAGAAATGGTGAGGAACAACCTTCTAAATATATTGACAATTTACATAATAAGTATTTTTGCACACTTCCAGTCACACAGTTACAAGATGTTGTTGATTTTGAAAACCCCAAACTTGGAAGAAACAACAGGAAACAAAATAGTGTATTAAATAATAAGGGTAAACCAACATTTCATTTTAAAATTATTAAAAACTAAGATGTACTTAGAGAGATATATCAATTGAACAGGTAAGTCTGGATTGGATCAAACTGAGATACATTTTATGTAGGCCCCAGCTGAAATTATCTTGCCAGTTCGTCTTCTCAGATGCATGGAAGTGGGAAAACATTGTATCCATAAATAAGGGAAGGAGAGTAAACACTGTATCTAATTATAGATTGTGGTAATTCTCTCAATCATTTCAAAACTATTTGAGGGGGTGGTGTGCAAAACATTGTATTCTTAACTGGAAAATCATTCTTTGTTGGCAGCCCACAATGGAGTTTAGTAGGGCAGGCCACAGACACCCAGCTCATTGATTTTGTTGACTGGTTGTGAGAGTCCTTGATTCTGGGAATTCTAGGGTGCTATGTTCAGCTTTCAAAAGGGTTAGGGCCTGATACCAGTGACTCAGGACAATACTTGATATACCATCATATAAGTATAATATGAGTGAAATTAGTAATAGGGGTCAATACACTAAAAGTTACAATATCCATAATGGAATGGTGACAAATGGCAATATCCCTAATACCTGGAGTGCTCTTAACCCTATGATCAGAAGCGTATCAACCACAGAAGCTTTTAAATGAATACTGAACTCTGAATGAATTGAAGAATGCAAGAGTTTTTATGTTCAGTTGTTAAATTATGATTTACTGTATTCTTTCCTTTTATGCCAAGTTTTTATATGTTAATTCATTTCATTTTGAGATGTCAGTTGTTATTTATTAAATGTTCAACCACGTAACATTTATTGTACTTTGAGGAGGAGGAATTTCACTCCCTGAAATGGAGGCTTTTTAGGCATCCTCTGTTTTGTTCTAAATAAATATGTTTGATTACTCTGAGTGATTGGCAGCTTATTCGTGTGATCTATAGTGCAATACCTTTCAGTATATTTATACCCTGCAGAGGGAAGGCATTCCAGACAGCATGGAGCCTTATGGGACAGCAAGGGCAGGATGTAGCCAGGAAACTTATTTTTGAACACTAAACTCTCTGCAAAATGGTAAACACCAAGCATTGCAACATTTCTTTTTCTGTCTTTTCTGACTGGAAACTGTTAAGCCTTTGCAAGCTTAAGAAGGTATGGGAACACTAGTAACCCATATTTTGACATGGGGGCTCATTAAGATTCTAATTTCTTCTGATGTGTTTAACATTATTATATGTTTCAAGTCTGTGACAGAACTTTTCCATAAATTTCACCCAGATATTTTCATTTAGCCATTTCAACTACTCTTTGTTTAACAACTAACAGCTATTTTAAGCATATTACTATACCCTTTAGCTGATATTCCTCTAAATAATAGAAATCATATAACTGGAGTATGTGAAGCAAGGTTGAAAATGGATCTAGGGATGTTCACATATTTCTTGTTTTCTGGCACTGCTCTTTTTCTTTCAAACAATACATTTGTAACAGAGACTTATCCATCTGAGTCATTTTAATCCAATACTTTACCAGTCCTGCATTAATTATCTGTAATTCAGATTCTTCCTAGTTCTGCTCTTATGTTTTGTGTGCCACTAGAGCTACCTTTGGTACCATTATTAAATATTTGCAGTATAAAACCCTGTTAGCATTTTATCTAATTCTTCAGATTTTCCATCTCCTTAGACCTCAATGGCATGAAGTTGAATTTAATTTCACTTCCCAGCTTTAAAGGCTGGTTCCACTATTAGTCTCCCCTACTTTTTATTAAATCTTAAGATTCTCAGTTTTGCTTGATTTAACCTTTTATTACTGATATGTTTAGTCCACTTCATATAATCTCTGAAAAATAAGCACAGCTAAATACATTCTTTCGCCACTCCCAGATTTCTGTCATTTATCCACAAGGAATTATTGCACTTGTAGTGGAGCCCACCAGGATACAACATAATACTGCAGGATTCTGCAGCAGAAATACTACAGGGAACAATTTCAATGGCAGTGAATCCCTTTTGTCATGCAGTGTTCTGTGACATTTCATTACATCTTAATGAGCTCCCTCTGAATTTTCCCCAAATACAAGGTCCTTACTTTTATCTGTTTTAATAGTAAGCTGTGAATCTCAGCACAGTGCTGTCCAAAAACATTAAACTTTCTTTGTAAACCTATGGGAGGATAGAACAGTCTTCAAATGGTCTGCATAAGCTAACAACAAACATGAAATGCCAACAATTCTGGGTGAGTTATGTGGATCCTTATGCAATCATTTTGGGAATCCATTAGTATATAAATTGAATACTAAAGGTATTAAATACATCCATTGTGTTGTATTATAAGACTAATTCATTATTTATTCATGAGCCTAACTAGGCTCCTGATTGGCTACTGGATCAATCATTAATGTCTTACAAATGACCAATCCAGCTGCCAACTGACAAATATGCGACTTGCATGGTTCATGCCACTCAACTTTAAAATTTAATTGTGGTAAAAATAAACGGGGAAAAAAGTTGTTATTGTAGTTAGACATATAATCACAATAACAACTTCAAAGTCGGTCATTTTCTTGGATTAACGACCAGCTGAAGGGAAGTGACCCTTGGCGCATCCCCACAACGAGTCATTAATCCTTCAGAAATGACCAGTTTCTCTGTCCTTATTGCTTAATTAGCAGAAAGTACAGTGTTCCTGATGAAGCAGGTTTATGTCACAAAATGTTGGCTTTAACCTACATGCTGATAGCTGAAGTAATGAAAAACAGCACATATGATATAGTCGGTGATAAGTAGGCCTTATTTCCAACCTTTGTGCTGAGGATTATTTTTTTACCCACCTAAGGAATCTTGATAACTCTTTCCTGTGAGATTTACACTTGGTGGCAAAACAGTCAGTCTGTTCTTTTTTTTCCCCAGACTTTATGTCCCCGTGCTCTCTGGACATTCCCTCGTCTGTCCTTGCCTCCCCGGCCCTGTCACCTGTGTTTTCATACAAACAATGACGGTAGAAAAAGATCAATGGTCCATCCAGTCTGCCCGAATTTCCTACTGAACCCTGGGACCTATTCTCCATCCAGAGTTCTAGCCTCCCCATTCTTTTTTGCAGTTGTCACCCTGAGTGACCACTATTCCCGTCACTCTGTCCCAACTGTGCCTGAAACCAATAACTGTTTTATTGCCCACCACCTCAGGTGGTAGACTGTTCCACATCTCCACCACCCTTTCTGTAAAATAATGCTTCCTCAGGGCCTTCCTGAACCTCTCTCCTGTTAGTTTCCATTCATGGCTCCATGACCTTGAACTAGCATTCAAGTTAAAAAGTTCCTTGCAGTTCCCCTTATTTATTCCTTTTAGGAACTTGGAGGTCTCTCTCTCTTATCTTCTCACTCCCTTCTGCCCTTCAGCGAGTACATGTTCAGTGCCTTGAGGCACTCCTCATAAGATCTGCCCTGTTGGCATTGAATCATTTTTGTCACCCTGTGCTGCACCGTCTTCAGCCTGTCCTTGTCTTTCCTGAGGTGAACGCTCCAGAACTGAGAGCAGCACTCCAGATGTGATCTCACTAAAGATCTATAAAGGGGGTAGTATTACCTTTTTCATCCTGCTATCAGTACCTCTCCCTATACCTCCCAGCATTCTATTTGCCTTACCACAGGCCTTGTTACACTAGCTCAATTGTTTGAGGGTGTCACTGATGATAGCTTCTAGGTCATGTTCCTCATTCGTAGTGCTACGTCTCACCTCACCCATCCAGTACTCTGTCTTGCGGTTCTTATTCCATAGGTACACTACTTTGCACTTTTTGGTGTTGAGTTTCAAGTGTCAAACCTTAGACCAGCCCTCCAGCTTTTGGAAGTCTCTCTGCATTTCCTTGATTCCTTCATCTCTATCTACCCTCCAACAGCACTTAATGTCATCAGCGAAGAGACACAGCCTGCTTTGGATACCCTCTCCAATGTCGCTTATACACATATTGAAGAGGACCGGAACCAGGATAGACCCCTGTGGCACCCCACTCATGAACCCCTCTTTTCTGATTTGACCCCATTCACCACAACCCTCTGCTGCCTAATCTTTAGCAAGTTTCCTACCCAGTTGGAGCATGAAGTCAAAAGTCTTGCTGAAGTTTAAATAGAGCAAATCTATATTACGGCCCTAATCCAATTCCCTCATCACCCAATCAAAGAAGACTATAAGGTTTGTCTGACAGGACCTCCGTGCCACAAACTTGTGCTGTTTACTATCCTGGAGACTGTTGATCTCCAGGTAATCTACAGGGTCTTCTTAAATTAATGACTCCATTAGCTTCCCTACAATAGAGGTCAGACTGATAGATCTGTAGTTCTCTGCTTGTTCCTTGCCCTCCCCCCTCCATGGAGCAGAATGATATCCACCACTCTACAGACCATCGGAACTACCCTTGTCTGTACTGATCAGCTGAACAATCCTACCAGGGGTTCAGCCAGTTCTGCAGTCAGTTCCAGGAGAATCCTTGGATGCAATCCATCTGGTCCCGGGGTCTTATCTATCTTTAGGGCTGCCAACCCTTTCTGGAACCCTGTAACATGTAAATATTGACTATCTCATCTCTAAGACCCCATTATTGGCCACTTTGATTGCACTCTCAGGCAATGGCCGGCCTTACTCACTGGTGAAAATGAAGCATTAAGGATAGCGGCCTTTTGTGGCCTTTTGCCCATCCTCTTCTATCACCCTACCTTTGGCAGCCTTATGATTCCCCCTCTCTGCTTTCTTTTTTCCCCAATCTATATTAGAAAAAAATGCTTTTCTCTGCCCTTGACTCTTCCAGCACACACAACTCTGTGTTTTGTGGGCTTATATTTGTACTCAAGCTTTGATGTGCCTTCTCCCCACAGCACAGGTGGCTGGGCTCCCCCAACTCCTGACCTGGTTTACTTGGTGTGGGGCCTGCTGGAGTCTGGGTCATCATTATACAGTGGGCTGGCAGATTTACCAGTTTTCTTTCCTGTTCCCACTAGGCTGTGGCCATGCTCAGGTTTGAAGTTATGCATGCATGTGTGTATAAGCTCATCACCTGCGAATCACCTGCCAGCATCCCTCCTCCCGGAAAGTGGCTTCATATATGCATTGTGACCTGTGGTCACCAATGTGGCAGTACAGCACTGGAGCAAACTGCACTCCTTCCCAGGAGGAAGAGGAGAGTGTTCTCAGTGAAAATCAATCCTACTTCCCTAGCCAGCCCTCAGCGACTTAAGCCATTCACTAACTCACATCACCAGTGTCATGATCAGTGGCATTACCACTACACCAACAGGCTGGCCTACCTATCTGATTTTTGACTGGCAAATGTTTGTTGTATAAGAATGGCATCACATGAATGAAGATTTGTAAGACATATACATAAACCGTATTTGCCAAATTAGCAAAGATAATCTCATCTAATAGCTCCTGCATCGCTTTATTCTTCCAAAACACTAAACTCATCTTGGTCAAATTACTGTCTGATTTTATCATTCTAAGATTACATACAGAAACAGAAGGTTGCCAAATGTCATGAACTGAAATTGGTGCCACGTTTGTTTTTTAAGATAAAAAATACTTTCTCCAAAACCACTGGTAAACTATCACTATCTACATGATAAGGAATTTCCAATAAGGAGATACTGTCAATATCTGCAAGATGACATATTTTACAGCCTATTGTACTTTGACCATTTGAAGCAATATGTGTAGTTTTGCCTGGCATATCTTCCTTTATTCATCCCCTTAGCATTGTCAAGCAGTTATTTACTAAATATTTAGATTAACTGAGATACATTTTTCATTTGTTTTATATCTGCTGCTACTCTCACTGTATCATCAATATATGTTATAGTGATGGAGGTATCTACAATATTGTCTAAATTAACTGTTTTTATATTGAAGTCTCCAAACATAATCAGTGATGCATCAGGAAACTAGGATAGCACAACATTAATCATTTTGTCAAATTATTGCCATAGCTGGCAGTCAAAATATTTAGAGTTGCTTGAGGAAATTATATATTACTGGGAATATAAAAAATTCTTTATAGATTTCTAATAGTAGTATAATATAGTTCTAGTATTAGTTTTTGCTTGTGCACCACAATATCCTTAGAGCTTTTTGTTTTTTTACCAAAGTAGGTAGGCACCCAATTGGTCTATCAACTGATGCCACACTAGATATTGGTGTATTGATCACTATATATCCATCAAAAGTTATTTCGCTTGATGGCCCAAGTTTCTTGTAAAATGTGTTTTGTTCTAATTAGAGATGTTGCAAAGTTTTACTCTGCCTGCAAAGTCCCCACGAAGTCACCAAATTCACCCCACAAAAATGTTGCAAAATTGGCTTCTGGTGCCAAATTTCGCCTGTTAACTTCCAAGTTTAACTTCAATTTATGTTAGTAACCTCAAAGGTAATTGGCTTCTGGTGCCAAAACTTTGCTGGTTAACTTTGATGCTAACTTTGACTTTGTTAGTAATGTCAAAGTTAATGAGAAATATGGTTTGTCACATGATTCACTTACAGCAGGTCACATGGGAGACTCCAGGCAGGCAGAAAGTGAATGTTGCACTTTAATTTCAGCAATTGTAGCTGTAGGAGACAATGTGCTAGACAGTCACTGATCACTTGAGCAGCAACATCTTTATATATCTTCTTAGTATTTTTCTATTTTACACCTTTTTGACTTCTATTCCTTAGCTTTCTTTTCTGTAGTTTCTGAATTTATAAATTTTGTTAATCTATACTGCTTTTTTTTCACTTCTTCTTACTCTCTTTTTCTTTCATTTTCTTTGAATTGTTTCTTGTAATGGAGGGGGAGCATCAGGACTCCAAGTAGTCAAGACAGGGTGGGGCTGGTGGAGATGTAGTTATTCACCTTAGCAGGCATGCATTTACCAGAGGGACTGCTCCCCCCCAGCTCAGGAAGGGAGTTCTGCTGCTGCAGAGCAGCAGCAATGATGACAGCAAGAGAAACAGCAGCAGCAGCAGGAAGAACAGCAGCAGCCACAGCAGCAGCAGCAGGAAGAACAGCAGCAGCCACAGCAGCAGCAGCAGCAGCAGGAAGAGCAGCAGCAACAGGAAGAACAGCAGCAGCCACAGCAGCAGCAGCAGGAAGAGCAGCAGCAGCAGGCAGAACAGCAGCAGCCACAGCAGCAGCAGCAGGAAGAGCAGCAGCAGCAGGAAGAACTGCAGCAGCCACAGCAGCAGCAGGAAGAACAGCAACAGCCACAGCAGCAGCAGCAGCAGGAAGAATAGCAGCAGCCACAGCAGCAGCAGCAGCAGGAAGAACAGCAGCAGCAGCAGGAAGAACAGCAGCAGCCACAGCAGCAGCAGGAAGAACAGCAGCAGCCACAGCAGCAGCAGCAGCAGCAGCAGCAGGAAGAGCAGCAGCAGGAAGAGCAGCAGCAGCAGGAAGAACAGTAGCAGCCACAGCAGAAGCAGCAGCAGGAAGAGCAGCAGCAGCAGGAAGAACAGCAGTAGCCACAGCAGCAGCAGCAGCAGGAAGAGCAGCAGCAGCAGGAAGAGCAGCAGCAGCAGGAAGAACAACAGCAGCCACAGCAGCAGCAGCAGCAGCAGCAGGAAGAACAGCAGCAGCCACAGCAGCAGCAGCAGGAAGAACAGCAGCAGGAAGAACAGCAGCAGCCACAGCAGCAGCAGCAGGAAGAACAGCAGCAGCCACAAGTCCCCCTCCCTTCAGTAGGAGCCTGCCACCTCCTCATCTGGTGCTACCCTGCTCCCATGGCAATCAGTAGTATGGGACATTTTTGAAATGCACCCTGCAGGTGAGAGTGCAACTATCTTCAAGGTATGTTGGTGCTGTGAGGTAGAGAGAAAAAGTGACCTGCCTTGGGACCAGTGGCCAGAGGATGCACCTCCGCATCCACCACCTCAATGAGCAGAGGGCCAAGGAGTGCAATGTGGCTGCATCACGTGATGGTGGTGGTGGTGGTGATGTCTCTGTGGGCAATGTGGAGCAGTGGGAGGTCAGTGCTGATGCTGTTGAGAATCATCACTGCAGCTGCAGGAGTGACCACAGCAGTACTTGCCCTGTACTCCCAGATAGCAGCCTGATGACCCTACTGGCACCTGCCACACATGGCAATGTGGCATTTTGTGGGCCAAGGTGTAGGATCTGTGGCATGATTTTAACATTTTTTGGCAGGACGTGATGGATCAGCTGGACAATTTTATGTCCAGCCAGGAGAGGATCCTCACTCTCCTGGCCAAGCTGCGTAGTGGTGGAGGGCACAGCTCGGCTTCCGGCAGTGCTGGTGGGGTTGTCTGAGTGGTTGTCAGAAACTGTTTATTTTATATTTAGTTATTCCATAATCTGTGTTCTTAATTTCTTCACTGTCTAGTCCCTCTCATTAAAAATAATATATATATATAGTTATAAAAGTAAAAAAAAACTTTTGCTTTCTTTTTCTCTATCCTCTTTTTTACTATTGTTTTGTTCATTTGGATGTCCCTTGCCTGTCCAGTTCTGTTATTTCTTTAATCATTTTTACATGTGATGAACCACTTTCCTCCCTTTCATTTTTGTTACTAATTCATCATGTGTACTCCCTCTATCCACAAATGTCAAGTATTTGCCACATTAAATAAATTGTTTACCCATGGTATGTGATGGTGCATGACTGGTAGATGTGTGCAACCTCCAACCACCCAAAAAAGTGCAAACCATAACCCAAAGCATAAGCTATTCACCTCAAAGTTAAACATAAATCTGTTTTAAGCCACTTAATATTATAACTGCAGCCACCAGAAATGTCCAGTTGTATCCACAAAGAGAAAACGCTTCCCTTCAGTCAAATGCTGTTGCCACACACACCTGAGAAGGTGGTGCAAAGCAGATGTGAAACTTGCAAGAGAACTTACACATATTTATGGTACTAAGCATTTTGGGGCCTGCCACCCCAGTGACCCCACCACCAGCACTTTGCCAGAAATGTGAAGTTGTGCCCCCAAAGAGAAAAATGCTTCCCTTCAGTCAAATAGAGTTGCCACACACACCTGAGAAGGCAGTGCAAAGCAGATGTGAAACTTACAAGAAAACTTTAAACATATTTATGGTACTAAGCATTTTTGGGCCTGCCACCCCAGTGACCCCACCAGCACTTTGACAGAAATGTGAAGTTGTGTCCTCAGAGAGAAAAATATCAAGTGACTGTGTTTTTTACATTGAGAATGGAGTACATAGCTTAAGGAGATGGTGCTTTGCTGCTTCTGCTGCTGCTGCGTGCTGCTGTTGTTACAGAGTTGGAGAAATGTCCTCTTGCTCATTATGGATTCATGATGGCACATAGACATAGTGCACAGATAAGTACCTTTGTTTTCTTTTCATTGTAAGGGAAGGGAGTTATTGCTACTGTTTGAAGTCTAATATAATCGTATTGCTCTTTCATTCATTTTCAGTTAAAGTATGTGTGCTGATGACATCACACTGCTGGACAGCTACAACATAGATGTCGTTGTCATGCACAACACTGGCCAACCACAAAGGTAAGTATTTTTTTGTTTAGGGGATTGTTTCTCTACCACAACTGATACATTAATTGTATTTGTAAATCACTATCTCAGCTGTTCTTCCCTACAGGTATTCCTCGTGCATGTATTTTTTCCAGTGATGGGTCGATTCACCAAGCAAATGATTTTGACTGAGTGACGGGACGTGGTACATTCTGACTTCCAACTTCCATCAAGCTTGATCCTGGTATTGCCGCACCTTTCAAGGTGATACTTTTTCATTTTCAGTTTCTGAGTTGTGGGTATTTATTGCAATTGTGCCTGATTCAATATTCAGTATTTCCTGTTGCTGTTGTTATAATTTCAGGTACAGTACTTTACAGACTGTGTATGCGCTGGGATATACTTGACTTGACTTAACTGAGAAGATGGAAAGGACTTGCTTGCCTGCAGGATCTCTTCACATACCATTTCATTCAAATTTCAGTCCAGAGAGCACCTGTGAAGACAAGAAAGGATTTTTGTAAAGGAAAGGAAAGGAAAGGAAAGGAAAAACATTAAATCAAAATAACACTTACTGTCAGAGTACTACTGCTGGCTGTGTGCAATGGTGTATTTTTGGTGTTCATGTGTATTGGAACCAGCGAAACCTGCAGGAAGAAGAAATGACATGAAAACATTTTAATGCTGCACTGAATTTAATGGACTGATTTTCTGCCTCTAGTAGGCTGATAGAAGGGCTGCAGTTTAAGAGAAACACTGCAGGTGTCTTACCATCACAGCCACTGAAGAAAGTCCTTGCTGCAGTGTGGTTCCGCATGACAAGGTCTTGCCGGCCTTAGTCAGTTGCTGTTGATAGACTGTAGGACCAATACTTCTTTGTGCTAACAGTTCCAATGTTGTGGCATGCTGTATGATAATTCTGGTGAGGAGGACCAAGCTGAATCTGGAAGGAGGAGTTTTGAGGAGGTACAGGAGGTGGCTCTGTTTATCACATTGGTGGCAATGAATGATCACTACAGTGGTGGAAGTGGTAGCCAATGCTGTTTCATACTTGCTGTGAGGAGGGGGAGGACATAGCTGAAGCAGTGCAGGGAGTACAGAGGAGGTGGTTCTCTTTATCACATTTGGGTGATTGCCATGTGCCGCCTGTGCCTTGCATGTATTGTACATTCATTATCGTATGAATCGCTACGCTGGCTGGTTAGATACCACTGTGGTGGTGAAAAGTGCTATGCCATGCTGTTTCTGCCTCGTGTTGGAGGATCCAATGTGACTACACATGAGATGATACGAGAAGGAGAAGGTTGAGGATGTTGGGGTTGGCTGCTGCAGCCATACTTATGTGTCTTCTGTACAGCGGATGTTCATTCTAATGGTATAGTGCATTGTTTACTGGTATTCCATTTGATGCAATTAAAAGCATTAATAATTATGGATTTGTATATCAGCACTGAATGTGAACATTATAATTGTTATTAATTTGACATCCAGGATTACATGGTTGGGGACAGACGGGGAGGGAGAAGGAGAAAATAAATTGGAGAGTTTGTAAGTCTTCCTTGTCATCCATGAAGCATCTCTCACAGTCTTCAAGACTGGAATTGTCAACACAGGAGAATTCCCTCTCCATCACTGCTTTATCCACTTCAGTACTGTGAGACAATGATGAGGTACATCCTGGTCTGCCAAAAGCACTTTCCTTATCATCATCATCATCATCACTGTCAAGCGATGGTGTGACAAGGGACATTACTCTTCTTGGTGGAATGTGAACCTCATACATTATTTATTTATTTATGACTTTGATAACTGGGTAAGTACATTGATCCCAGGGACCCTTTTCAGGCGCACCCAGGCCAATACAATGGCACAGGAGCAAACAAAAGCATTGTACATAGAAACATGGAAGGCCAGTTTACACAATGATGTCAAAAGTGATAAAAGGAAAAACAACAACCGTCCTTACAATAATAGATACAGAACATAATACATGGTAAATAAATTCAAAGAACGGTAAAAATACAAGGTGTCAGTAATACATGGCAGAACAAACAAGAGGAGGGGGGTAAGTGCTAAGAGGGAGGCAATGATAAACAAGGGAAGGGTAACTAGAATGGACTAAAGGAAATAAGCATTCTGGGAACGGGAACACTCACCCACGGAAGCACTGGCAGCAAGACTCAGCTAGAGCCAGTCCTTAAGGTGAGATTTGAACAGGCGGTGGGTGTCCATGGAACGGACCTCAGCAGGCAGTCTATTCCATAGCAATGTCAGCATGCCAACATTTTTGAGAGAGAGATTGCTGTGCCTGTCATGCACAGTGCCACCCGCTGAACTGAAGACCCACTCAGCGCTGACACTGGAGGACAAGCGGCTCAGATATTTCAGGGCAACCGCTGGCCAGTCATTGACCTTAGTGCCTCAGTATAGCAGTGGCTCATATCCAGTGGTGAGGTTCTTTGCATCTGCAAAATATGCATCTACCATGTGTTTTGTCACTCGAAGACGTGACACATGATCCTCCTCCTCCTCCTCAGTTTCCTCCATGTCAGCGACTCCCACCTGACTGAGAGTGGCCGAAATGGGATTCAGCATAGGTTCCTTTAACCTGCATGTTTTTTGTACAGTTTGACACCCCTGGGATGATAAGGAGTAGGTGGCAAGAACACCAGCTCTCTGTACAGTACCCTCATGTGGCTTTGATCCTTGTGCCCAAAGTAGCAACTGTGCACAACTTACCCTCTGAGTGAATAGTTCTGTCAGTCTCTGCAACTCCTGATGCCCACCTTGTAATATGGCTGCCAGCCCACGTTTACAATGTTGGTCAAGCACTGTGGCAATCCCAAACTCCTCAGATTGCAGAATATACTTTATGTGGGTGTTGTAGCCTAATGTGGACATCACGTGTTCCATCAATGACCAAATTGCTCTGTCACCACTTGCTTCCAGCTGTTGCTGCATGTTCAGCAGTGTCTGCCCCAGCACCTATAGCAGAGGGATGGACTCACTGATGCTGGCAGTGTCCCCACTCACTGCCTGTGTTGCATGCTTGAAGGACCCAGAATCGAGATGAACTTTATCCATTAGGTGCAACTTCTCTGTTGTGAAACACATGGATGCCCCACTGTCATATGACTCAGATGAAGTAGCAGATACTCAGAAATTGCCTTGTACTGTTGGTATAGATGCTCCACCATGGACAAGGTGGAGTTTCGCCAGGTGACAACGCCAAGTTTTAACCAATGCTGAGGCAGCTTGTTCTTCTACCTGCAGAGCACAAAGATGGTCACGTGTTTTCGCTGATCGTGCAAAGTGGGCACAGATGCATCAGACCAGAGCAAAATGTGTTTTATATCCAGATGGTTGATGAAAGTCTACACAACAAGGTTAAGGCAGTGTGCCAAGCATGGTACCCTAACAAATCCCCCATCAGTGATGCATTTCCGCACACTTGATCCATTATCACTGGCAATGAATCCAACTTTCAGTGCATGGGGGTGGAGCCACTCATCAGTCTGGCTGACAGTATATCCTAGAGGTTAGAGTGATGAGATGTGAATGAGTTTGGTACATCCAGCAGACCAGACCTGGGTTTGATTCTCACAACCTCCACTTTTGATTTGATTAAGTGTTCCACATTTTGCCCATTTGTTCCACATTTTGACAGGCAATGTTCCACATTTGGGGGACAAAAGGTTGAGAGGTATGTGTGTGACTCTGAGCAAGTCACTAAGATACCACCAACAGCTTAATCTGGTTGAAAGTCAGTTGGCATTCATCTGTATCCCCTTCCCCCGGGTCATACCTGAAAGTAGGCAGAATTTGTCTAGTGCACTTACCCGGTCAACACAAACTAAATAAATAAAATAAATAAATAATAATTGCCCAGTGCTCCCAGGTCACCCCTGAAAACAGGCACTTGTGCCTAGTGGGCCTTACCTGGTTACCAAAGACTAAAATAAAAAAAAATAAAAAAAATAAAAATCTCTGTTAGTACCACTTCCAGCCATCTTTTCTCCAGTGTGTGACCCAGAGATACTCTTCATGATCAGTGCTGCATGCTGCCTAACACCAGGCATGTTGCTACCACCACAGTTTTCCCTAGTGCAATTCTTGCCTCTCCCCCAATCAGCCGCTACCCCAGGTGCCTATGCCTGGTGTGCTGTAATGCACAGGTAAGAGCTTCCAGATGTTTTCCCACTGGTCCACATGTCCATGCTCAGATGTTAATACTGTGCTGAGGAGTGCTGCAGGACATGATGTACCATGTCACATACATTACTGTACAGTTCCAGGATGGCACACTTTGAAAAGTATGTACGTGATGGCACCTGCCATTTAGGCAAGGCACAGGCCACTAACCACCTAATTCCCACACTCTCTACAAAGGAGTATGGCAGCAAATCCTGAGCAAGTATTTCTGCAGCTGCTGCATTCAACTGATTAGGCAGGAATTTAGTTTGCCGATCAAAAATGGAATGCAGCGTCAACTGAACTTTTCTAGATATCGCTGCCGGTGATGCACCTGGTGGTGTGCCAAACAGCTTGCCTCACTGTTGTGCCATTAATGGGGTGCTCCTTGACTATGGATTGCCAATGGTATTCACAGGTGTTGTACGACAGACCTCAGCATCTTTTTTTGTTTTTAATTACTGGGTAGCAATCACATTTTGATTTGGGGTTGTAGTGCTGCTGCTATGACCGCTACTTGGCCCACCTCCAGAATCCTCCGCATACATTACCACAAATATGTCCTCCTCCTCCTCACCTGCACCACCATCTCCTTCAGGTAGTGCCGGGTGTATTTGGCTTACATTGCCCACTGATTTGGATGGGCCAGGACTACTGGTGTTGGCTGCCTTCTGGTATTCATGCCACCAAATTGGGTGCCTGTTTTTAAGGTGTGTATGTTGCCCACCTGTGCCAAGGTGACTACCCACCCTTCTTACCCCAACTTATTCGGGTTTGATACAGTTGGCAAATTGCCACTGTCTTGTCAGATGGGTCCAATACATAAAAATCCCACACTAGGGATTTCTGGGACATTGCATTTACTTGGTGCCAAAATGACTGGGACAGCAAAGGAGAAGATTTGCTCTTTGTTATGTTGTGGGATGACTGGACAAATGGGAGAAACAGTGCTAGGGGATAATTTTCCTTGGTGGTTGTAGCAGTTAAGGCAACAGGAAAGACACGTTCTGTAACAACCTGTTTTGGCCTTTTCTTTTCAGGCTCCCATGAGGGATCCATGTCATCTGACACATCATAGTCTGCAAAAAAGCAGGCGTTCTCATCATCTTCTTCAGATCTGTCCTCAGCTGCAACAGGCTCTGTGACTTGCACCTCCTCTTCATGACTGGCATCCTCATGTTGCTCCACATGTACCACCTCACTCTCACCCACTAGACACACATTATCAGGCTCCACCTGCTGCAACCCACCATCACGAACAGCACCACTTTCTAATTGCACTTCCAAACCAACCGCCTCCATGCCTACAGTTGTTTGCTTGGTGGTGGTGGTGCTGCTGCTGCTTCCTGTCACTGTGTCACTTGACATTGACACAGCCGTCACCATGTCTGCCACAGATTCGGCAAAGAAATCACAGAGGCAGAAAAGCCAGCACCAAGGCAAAATGCATGGCTACTACTGCTACTACCTGCCACAGTCATCTGAATGTTGTCCCTCTGCTCTCACTGACACATTTTTGGTTCCTGGAGCACTATTATGGACAACAAATTGAGCAATGTTCTTTGTGGCTCATCCATGGCCTCTCCCTTTAGTTGACCTTTTCTTATCAGTCATTCTTCAATGCACGAATGGACACAACTGTCAATATAGTTAAATAGCAAATCAGGAGGACAATGATTTTTCTCCTAGTACAGGTATGCACGCAGAGACAAAACAGTCACTCTGAACTGGCTAAATCACAGTCAGAAGGACAGTGATTTTTTTTCCTAGCATAGGTCTGTACACAGGGAAACAACAATCACTCTGGTCTGGAATGGTTAAATCGCAGTCAAGAGGACAATGATTTTTTTCCTAGCACAGGTCTACACACAGGGACACAACAGTCACTCTGGTCTGGTTAAATCATAGTAAGGAGGACAGTGATGTTTTCCTAGTACAGGTGTGCAAGCAGGGACACAACAATCACTCTGGTTAAATCACAGTCAGGAGGACAGTGATTTTTTTTCCTAACACAGGTCTGCACACAGGGACACAACAGTCACTCTGGTCTGATCTGGCTAAATTGCAGTCAGGAGAACAGTGATTTTTTTCTAGCACAGCTCTGCACACAGGAACACAACTGTCACACTGTTATGGTTAAACTGGAGTCAGGAGGACAGTGATTTTTTCCTAGTACAAGTGGGCAAGCAGGGGACACAACAGTTCCTCGGTCTGGTTAAATCTAGTCAGGAGGACAGTGATTTTTTTTTACTAGTACAGGTGTGCAAGCAGGGACATAAACACTCTTGTTAAACCACAGTAAGGAGGACAGGTGATTTTTATTTTATAGCACAGGTCTGCATGAAGGGATACAACAGTCACTCTGGTCTGGTTAAATCACAGTCAGGGGGAAGTGAACGTTTTCCTAGCACAGGTGTGCATGCAGGACTCAGCAGTCTCTCTGGACTGGTTAAATCACAGTAAGGAGGACAGTGATTCTTTCCTAGCATAGGTCTACACACAAGGACACAACAGTCAATTCAGTCTGGTTAAATCGCAGCCAGAAGGACAGTGATTTTTTTTTCCTGGTACAGGTGTGCATGCAGGAACACAACAATCACTCTAGTTAAATCACATTCAGGAGGACAATGATTTTTTTTCCTAGCACAGGTCTGCACACAGGGACACAACAGTCACTTCAGTCTGGTTAAATCACAGTCAGGAGGACACTGAATTTTTTTCCTGGTACAGGTGTGCATGCATGGACACAACAATTACTCTAGTTAAATCACATTCAGGAGGACAGTGATTTTCTTCCTAGCACAGGTCTGCACACATGGGCACAATAGTCACTCAGTCTAGTTAAATTGCAGTCAAGAGGACAATGATTTTTTTCCTAGGACAGGTCTGCAAACAGGGACACAACAGTCACTCCAGTCTGGTTAAATCACAGTCAGGAGGACAGTGATTTCTTTTCCTGGTACAGGTGTGCACACAGGGACACAACAGTCACTCTGGTTAAATCACAGTGAGAAGGACAGTGATTTTCATCTTAGTACTATCACACATCTGCACAGAGGGACACAACTGCCACTCAGGTCTTATTAAATCGCAATCAGGAGGATTGAGATTTTTTTCCAAGCACAGGTCTGCATACAGGGACAACAGTCACCTGGTTAAATCGCAGTCAGAAGAACAGTGATTTTTTCCTAGTACAGGTTCACACACAGGAATACAACAATCACTCTGGTTAACTCACAATCAGAAGGACAGTGATTTTTGCCTAGCACAAGTCTACACACAGGGACATGACAGTCACTCCAGTCTGGTTAAATTGCAGTCAGGAGGACAGTGATTTTTTTCCTGGTATAGGTGTGCACGCAGGGGCACAACAATCACTCTGGTTAAATCACAATCAGGAGGACAGTGATTTTTTCCTAGCACAGGTGTGCACACAGGGACAAAACATTCACTCTGTTCTGGTTAAATATCAATCACAAGGACAGGGATTTTTTGCTAGTACAGGTGTACACGCAGGGACACAACAATCACTCTGGTTAAATCACAGTAAGGAAGACAGTGATGTTTTTCCTAGCATTAGCACAGGTCTGCACACAGGGACATAACTGCCACTCGGGTGTGGATAAATAGCAGTCAGGAGGATAGTGACTTTTTCCCAAGCACAAAGTTTTCAGACAGGGACAACAGTCACTATGATCTGGTTAAATCACAGTCTACAGGACAGTGATTTTTCTTCCTAGCACAGGTCTGCACACAGGGACACAACAGTCACTCGGTCTGGTTAGATCACAGTCAGCAGGACAGTGATTTTTTCCTAGTACAGGGGTGCACGCAAGGACAGAACAATCACTCTTGTTAAATCACAGCAAGAAGGACAGGTGGTTTTTATTTTCTAACACAGGTCTGCATGTAGGGACACAAGAATCACTCTGGTTTGGTTAAATCACAGTCAGGAGGAAAGTGATTTTTTTCCTAGTGCAGTTCTGCACACAGGAACACAACAGTCACTCTGGTCTGGTTAAATCACAGTCAGGAGGACAGTGATTTGTTTTTCCTGGTACAGGTGTGCATGCAGGGACACAGCCATCACTCTGGTTAAATCACAGTCAGGAAAACAGTGATTTTTTTTCCAAAAACAGGTCTGCACACAGGGACACAACAGTTACTCTGGTCTGCTCTATCTAAATTGCAGTCAGGAGGACAGTGATTTTTTTCTAGCACAGGTCTGCACACAGGGACACAACTGTCACACTGGTGTGGTTAAATTGGAGTCAGGAGGACAGTGATTTTTTCCTTGTACAGGTGTGCACGCAGGGACACAACAATCACTCTGGTTAAATCACAGCAAGGAGGACAGTGATTTTTTTCCTAGCACTAGCAGAGGTCTGCACACAGGGACACAACTGCCACTCAGGTCTTGTTAAATCACAGTCAGGAGGATAGTGAGTTTTTCCTAGTGCAGTTCTGCACACAGGGACACATCCATTACTCTACTCTGCTCTGGCTAAATTGCAATCATGAGGACAGTGATTTTTTTCTAGTACAGGTCTGCACACAGGGACACAACTGTCACACTGGTCTGGTTAAATTGGAGTCAGGAGGACAGTGATTTTTTCCTTGTACAGGTGTGCATGCAAGGACACAACAATCACTCTGGTTAAATCACAGCAAGGAGGACAGTGATTTTTTTCCTAGCACTAGCACATATCTGCACACAGGACACTACAGTCACACTAGTCTGGTTAACTCGCAGTCTATGAGGACATTGATTTTTCCTAGTGTAAGTCTGCACACAGGGACACAACAGTTTCCTGGTCTGGTGAAATCTCAGTCAGGAGGACAATGATATTTTCCTAGCACAGGTCTACACACAGGGACACAAAATCACTCCGGTCAGGATTAAATCACAGTCAGGCGGATGGTTTTTTTCCTGGTACAGGTGTGCATGTAGGGACACAACAATCACTCTTATTAAATCACAGTCAGGAGGACAGTGATTTTTTCCTAGCACAGGTGTGCACACAGAGACAAAACATTCACTCTGTTCTGGTTAAATATCAATCACAAGGACAGGGATTTTTTTGCTAGTACAGGTGTACACGCAGGGACACAACAATCACTCTGGTTGAATCACAGTAAGGAAGACAGTGATGTTTTTCCTAGCATTAGCACAGGTCTGCACACAGGGACATAACTGCCACTCAGGTGTGGATAAATAGCAGTCAGGAGGATAGTGACTTTTTTCCCAAGCACAAGTTTGCAGACAGGGACAACAGTCACTATGATCTGGTTAAATCACAGTCTACAGGACAATGATTTTTCTTCCTAGCACAGGTCTGCACACAGGGACACAACAGTCACTCGGTCCGGTTAGATCACAGTCAGCAGGACAGTGATTTGTTTCCTAGTACAGGTGTGCATGCAGGGACAGAACAATCACTCTTGTTAAATCACAGCAAGAAGGACAGGTGGTTTTTATTTTCTAACACAGGTCTGCACATAGGGACACAAGAATCACTCTGGTTTGGTTAAATCACAGCAAGGAGGACAGTGATTTTTCCCTAGCACTAGCAGAGGTCTGCACACAGGGACACAACTGCCACTCAGGTCTTGTTAAATTGCAGTCAGGAGGATAGTGAGTTTTTCCTAGTGCAGTTCTGCACACAGGGACACATCAATTACTCTACTCTGCTCTGGCTAAATTGCAATCAGGAGGACAGTGATTTTTTTCTAGTACAGGTCTGCACACAGGGACACAACTGTTACACTGGTCTGGTTAAATTGGAGTCAGGAGGACAGTGATTTTTTCCTTGTACAGGTATGCATGCAAGGACACAACAATCACTTTGGTTAAATCACAGCAAGGAGGACAGTGATTTTTTTCCTAGCACTAGCACATGTCTGCACACAGGGACACAACAGTCACACTAGTCTGGTTAAATCGCAGTCTAGAGGACATTGATTTTTTTCCTAGTGTAAGTCTGCACACAGGGAAACAACAGTTTCCCTGGTCTGGTGAAATCTCAGTCAGGAGGACAATGATATTTTTCCTAGCACAGGTCTACACAGGGACACAAAAATCACTCCGGTCAGGTTAAATCACAGTCAGGCGGATAGGTTTTTTTTTCCTGGTACAGGTGTGCATGTAGGACCAACAATCACTCTTATTAAATCACAGTCAGGAGGACAGTGATTTTTTCCCTAACAGGTCTGCACACAGGGACACAACAGTCATTTCTGGTCTGATCCGGTAAAATTACAATCATGGGGACAGAGATTTTTTTCCTAGCACAGGTCTGCACACAAGGACACAACTCTCACACTGGTCTGGTTAAACTGGAGTCAGGAGGACAGTTATTTTTTCCTAGTACAGGTGTATACGCAGGAACACAACTCTCACACTGGTCTGGGTTAAATTGGAGTCAGGAGGACAGTGATTTTTTTCCTGGTACAAGTGTGCATGCAGACACAACAATCACTCTTGTTAAATCACAGTCAGGAGGACAGTGATTTTTCCTAAGCACTGGTCTACACACAGGGGCACAATAGTCACCAGTCTGGTTAAATCGCAATCAGGGGACAATGATTTTTTCCTAGTACAGGTCTCCAAACAGGGACACAACAGTCACTCTAGTCTGGTTAAATCACAGTCAGGAGGACAGTGATTCTTTTCCTGGTAAAAGTGTGCAAGCAGGACACAACAACCATTCTTGTTAAATCACAGTCAGGAGGACAGTGATTTTTTCCTAGCACAGGTCTGCACACAAGGACACAATCTGTCACACTGGACGGGTTAAATTGGAGTCTGGAGGACAGTGATTTTTTCCTAGTAGAGGTGTGCACGCAGGGACACAACAGTCCTGCTGGTTGGTCACAGTCAGGAGGACAGTGATTTTTTTACTAGTGCAGGTGTGCAAGCAGGGACATAACAGACACTCTTGTTAAACCACAGTCAGGAGAGAGCTGGTTTTATTTTCTAGCACAGTTCTCAATGCAGGGACACAACTGTCACCTGGTCTGGTTAAATCACAGTTGGGGAAAGTGAATGTTTTCTAGCACAGCTGTGCATGCAGGGACTCAGCAGTCACTCTGGTCTGGTTTAATCACAGTAAGGAGGACAGTGATTCTTTCGTAGCACAGGTCTACACACAGGGACACATCAGTCAATTTGGTCTGGTTAAACTGCAGCTAGAAGGACAGCGATTTTTTTTCCTGGTACAGGTGTGCATGCAGGAACACAACAATCACTCTAGTTACATTACATTCAGGAGGACAATGATACTTTTCCTAGCACAGGTCTGCACACAGGGACACAACAGTCACTCTGGTCTGGTTAAATCACAGCCAGAAGGACAGTGATTTTCTTTCCAGGTACAGGTGTGCATGCAGGAACACAACAATCACTCTAGTTAAATCACATTCAGGAGGACAGTGATTGCTTTCCTTGCACAGGTCTGCACACTGGGACACAAGAGTCACTCTGGTCTGGCTAAATCCATTCAGGAGGACAATGATTTTTTTCCAAGCACAGGTCTGCACACAGGGACAGAACAGTCACTCCAGTCTGGTTAAATCACAGTCAGAAGGACAGAGATTTTTTTCCTGGTACAGGTGTGCATGCAGGGACACAGCCATCACTCTGGTTAAATCACAGTCAGGAAAACAGTGATTTTTTTCCTAACACAGGTCTGCACACAGGAACACAACAGTTACTCTGGTCTCGCTCGTAAATTGCAGTCCGGAGGACAGTAATTTTTGTATCACAGGTCTGCACACAGGGACACAACTGTCACACTGGTGTGGTTAAATTGGAGTCAGGAGGACAGCGATTTTTTCCTTGCACAGGAATGCACGCAGGGACACAACAATCACTCTTGTTAAATCACAGTCAGGAGGACAGTGATTTTTTTCCTAACAGGTCTGCACACAGGGACACAACAGTCATTCAGGTCAGATCTGGTAAAATTGCAATCAGGAGGACAGTGATTTTTTTTCTAGCACAGGTCTGCACACGGACACAACTCTCACACTGGTCTGGTTAAATTGGAGTCAGAAAGAGAGTGATTTTTTTCCAGTACAGGTTTACACACAGGACACAACAATCACTCTGGTTCAATCACAGTAAGGAGGACAGTGATTTCTTTTCCTGGTACAGATGTGCAGAGAACACAACAATCACTCTAGATAAATCACATTCAGAAGGACAGTGATAGTTTTCCTAGCACAGGTATGCACACTGGGACACAACAGTCACTCTGGTCTGGTTAAATCACAGTCAGGAGGACAGTGATTTTTATTCCTAGCAAAGGTCTGCACACAGGACTCAACCGTCACTCCAGTCTGGTTAAATCACAGTCAGGAGAACAGTGTTTCTTTTTCCTGGTACAAGTGTGCATGCAGGGATGCAGCAATCACTCTTGTTAAATCACAGTCAGGAGGACAGTGATTTTTTTCCTAACACAGGTCTGCACACAGGGATACAACTGTCACACTGGCCCGGTTAAATTGGAGTCTGGAGGACAGTGATGTTTTTCCTAGTAGAGGTGTGCACACAGGGACACAACAGTCCCTCTGTCTGGTTAAATCGCAGTCAGGAGGACAGTGATTTTTTTACTAGTGCAGGTGTGCTGGCAGGGACATAACAAACACTCTTGTTAAACTACAGTCAATAGGAGAGCAGATTTTTATTTTCTAGCAAAGTTCTGCATGCAGGGACACAACTGTCACTCTGGTCTGGTTAAATCACAGTCAGGGGGAAAGTGAATGTTTTCCTAGCACAGCTGTGCATGCAGGGACTCAGCAGTCACCCTGGTCTGGTTAAATTACAATAATGAGGACAGTGATTCTTTCCTAGCAGAGGTCTACACACAGGGACACAACAGTCACTCCTGTCTTGTTAAATCACAGCCAGAAGGACAGTGATTTTCTTTCCAGGTATATGTGTGCATGCAGGAACACAACAATCACTCTAGTTAAATCACATTCAGGAGGACAGTGATAGCTTTCCTAGCACAGGTCTGCACACAGGTACACATGAGTTACTCTGATCTGCTCTGGCTAAACTGCAGTCAGGAGGACAGTGATTTTTTTCTAGCACAGGTCTGCACACAGAGACACAGCTGTCACACTGGACCGGTTAAATTGGAGTCTTTAGGACAGTGATTTTTTCCAAGTACAGGTGTGCACGCGGGACAACAGTCCTCAGTCTGGTTAAATCACAGTTAGGAGGACAGTGATTTTCTTACTAGTAAAGGTGCAAGCAGGAACATAACAAACACCTTGTTAAACCACATTCAGGAGGACAGCTGATTTTATTTTCTAGCACAGTTCTGCATGCAGGGACACAACTGTCACTCTGTTCTGGTTAAGTCACAGTCAGGGGGAAAGTGAATGTTTTCCTTGCACAGGTGTGCATGCAGGGACTCAGCAGTCACTCTGGTCTGGTTAAATCACAGTAAGGAGGACAGTGATTCTTTCCTAGCACTGGTCTACATACAGGGACACATCAGTCAATTTGGTCTGGTTAAACTGCAGCTAGAAGGACAGCGATTTTTTTTCCTGGTACAGGTGTGCATGCAGGAACACAACAATCACTCTAGTTACATTACATTCAGGAGGACAATGATACTTTTCCTAGCACAGGTCTGCACACAGGGACACAACAGTCACTCTGGTCTGGTTAAATCACAGCCAGAAGGACAGTGATTTTCTTTCAGGTACAGGTGTGCAGGAACACAACAATCACTCTAGTTAAATCACATTCAGGAGGACAGTGATTGCTTTCCTGCACAGGTCTGCACACAGGACACAAGAGTCACTCTGGTCTGGTTAAATCACATTCAGGAGGACAATGATTTTTTCCAAGCACAGGTCTGCACACAGGGACAGAACAGTCACTCCAGTCTGGTTAAATCACAGTCAGAAGGACAGAGTTTTTTCCTGGTACAGGTGTGCATGCAGGGACACAGCCATCACTCTGGTTAAATCACAGTCAGGAAAACAGTGATTTTTTTTCCTAACACAGGTCTGCACACAGGAACACAACAGTTACTCTGGTCTGCTCTCGCTAAATTGCAGTCCGGAGGACAGTAATTTTTTGTATCACAGGTCTGCACACAGGGACACAACTGTCACACTGGTGTGGTTAAATTGGAGTCAGGAGGACAGCGATTTTTTCCTTGCACAGGAGTGCACGCAGGGACACAACAATCACTCTGGGTAAATCACAGTAAGGAGGACTGTGATTTTTTTCCTAGCACTAGCACATGTCTGCACACAGGGACACAACAGTCAATCTAGTCTGGTTAAATTGCAGTCTAGAGGGCAACAATTGTTTCCTAGTCCAGGTCTGCACACGGGACACAACAGTCTCTGGTCTGGATTAAATCACAGTCAGGAGGATAATGATTTTTCCTAGCACAGGTCTACACAGGACACAATAACCACTCTGGTTCAGTTAAATCACAGTCAGGAGGATAGTTATTTTTTTTCCAGGAACAGGTGTGCATACAGGGATGCAAAAATCATCTCTTGTTAAATCACCGTCAGGAGGACAGTGATTTTTTTTCTAACACAGGTCTGCACACAGGGGCACAACAGTCATTTTTTCTGATTTGGTTAAATTGCAATCAGGGGGACAGTTATTTTTTTTCCTAAGCACAGGTCTTGACACAGGGAGACAACTCTCACACTGGTCTGGATAAATTCGACTCAGGAGGACAGTGATTTTTTTTCCTAGTACAGGTGTACACGCAGGGACACAACAATTACTCTGGTTAAATCACAGTAAGGAGGACAGTGATTTTTTTCCTAGCACTAGCAGAGGTCTGCACACAGCGGCACAACTGCAACTCTGGTCTGGTTGAATCACAGTCAGGAGGATAGTGATTTTTTTCCTAGTGCAGTTGTGCACACAGGGATGCAACAGTTACTCTGGTCTGGTTAAATCGCAGTCAGGAGAACAGTGATTTTTTTCCTAACACAGATCTGCACACAGGGACACATGAGTTACTCTGGTCTGCTCTGACTAAACTGCAGTCAGGAGGACAGTGATTTTTTTCTAGCACAGGTCTGCACACAGGGACACGGCTGTCACACTGGACCATTTAAATTGGAGTCTGGAGGACAGTGATTTTTTCCTAGTACAGGTGTGCACACAGGGACACAACAGTCCCACGGTCTGGTTAAATCGCAGTTAGGAGGACAGTGATTTTCTTACTAGTACAGGTGTGCGAGCAGGGACATAACAAACACTCTTGTTAAACCACATTCAGGAAAACAACTGATTTTTATTTTCTAGCACAGTTCTGCATGCAGGGACACAACTGTCACTCTGGTCTGGTTAAATCACAGTCAGGGGGAAAGTGAATGTTTTCCTTGCACAGGTGTGCATGCAGGACTCAGCAGTCACCTGGTCTGGTTAAATCACAGTAAGGAGGACAGTGATTCTTTCCTAGCACTGGTCTACATACAGGGACACATCAGTCAATTCGTCTGGTTAAACTGCAGCCAGAAGGACAGCAATTTTTTTCCAGGTACAGGTGTGCATGCAGGAACACAACAATCACTCTAGTTACATCACATTCAGGAGGACAATGATACTTTTCTGGAACAGGTCTGCACACAGGAACACAACAGTCACTCTGGTCTGGTTAAATTGGAGTCAGGAGGACAGTGATTTTTCCTTGTACAGGTGTGCATGCAGGGACACAACAATCACTCTTGTTAAATCACAATAAGGAGGACAGTGATTTTTTCCTAGCACTAGCAGAGGTCTGCACACAGGGACACAACTGTCACTCAGTTCTTGTTAAATCGCAGTCAGGAGGATAGTGATTTTTTCCTAGTGCAGTTCTGCACACAGGACACATCAGTTACTCTACTCTGCTCTGGCTAAATTGCAATCAGAAGGACAGTGATTTTTTCTAGCACAGGTCTGCACACGGGACACAACTGTCACACTGGTCTGGTTAAATTGAGTCAGGAGGACAGTGATTTTTCCTAGTACAGGTGTGCACGAGGGACACAGCAATCACTCTGGTTAAATCACAGCATGGAGGACAGTGATTTTTTCTAGCACTAGCTCAGGTTTGCTCACAGGGCCACAACAGACACACTAGTCTGGTTAAATTGCAGTCTAGAGGACAATTATTTTTTTCCTAGTGTAGTTCTGCAAACAGGGACACAACAGACTGTCTGGTCTGGTTAAATTGCAGTCAGGAGGACAATGATATTTTTCCTAGCACAGGTCTACACACAGGGACACAATAATCACCCCGGTCGGGTTAAATAACAGTCAGGAGGATAGTTATTTTTTTTCAATGTACAGGTGTGCATGCAGGGACACAACAATCACTCTTGCTAAATCACAGTCAGGAGGACAGTGTTTTTTTCCTAACAGGTCTGCACACAGGGACAACAGTCATTCAGGTCTGATCTGGTAAAATTGCAATCAGGAGGACAGTGATTTTTTTCTAGCACAGGTGTGCAACAGGGACACAACTCTCACACTGGTCTGGTTAAATTGGAGTCAGAAGGACAGTGATTTTTTTTCCTAGTATGGGTTTACACGCAGGGACACAACAATCACTCTGGTTCAATCACAGTAAGGAGGACAGTGATTTATTTTCCTGTTACAGGTGTGCATGCAGGAACACAACAATCACTTTAGTTAAATCACATTCAGAAGGGCAGTAATAGTTTTCCTAGCACAGGTATGCACACAGGGACACAATAGTCACTCTTTTCTGGTTAAATCAGTCAGGAGGACAATGATTTTTATTCCAAGCACAGGTCTGCACAGGGACTCAACAGTCACCCAGTCTGGTTAAATCACAGTCAGGAGAAAGTGTTTTTTTCCTGGTACAAGTGTGCATGCACGGACACAACAATCACTTTGTTAAATCACAGTCAGGAGGACAGTGATTTTTCCTAACACAGGTCTGCACACAGGGACACAACTGTCACACTGGCCTGGTTAAATTGGAGTCTGAGGACAGTGATTTTTCCTAGTAGAGGTGTGCACGTAGGGACACAACAGTCCCTCTGTCTGGTTAAATCGCAGTCAGGAGGACAGTTATTTTTTAGTAGTGCAGGTGTGCAGGCAGGACATAACAAACACTTGTTAAACCACAGTCAGGAGGAGAGCTGATTTTTTTTTCTAGCACAGTTCTGCATGCAGGGACAACTGTCATTCTTGTCTGGCTAAATTACAGTTAGGGGAAAGTGAATGTTTTCCTAGCACAGCTGTGCATGCAGGGACTCAGCAGTCACTCTGGTCTGGTTAAATCACAGTAATGAAGACAGTGATTCTTTCCTAGCACAGGTCTACACACAGGGACACAACAGTCACTCAGTCTGGTTAAATCACAGCCAGAAGGACAGTGATTTTCTTTCCAGGTACAGGTGTGCATGCAGGAACACAACAATCACTCTAGTTAAATCACATTCAGGAGGAGAATGATATTTTTCCTAGCACAGGTCTGCACACAGGGACACTCAGTCACTCCAGTCTGGTTAAATCACCGTAGTAGGACAGATATTTTTTTCCCTGGTACAGGTGTGCATGCAGGGACACAGCCATCACTCTGGCTAAATCACAGTCAGGAAAACAGTGATTTTTGTTCTAACACTGGTCTGCACACAGGGACACAACAGTTACTCTGGTCTGCTCTCGCTAAATTGCAGTCAGGAGGACAGTGATTTTTTTAGCACAGGTCTGCACACAGGGACACAACTTTCACACAGGAGTGGTTAAATTGGAGTCAGGAGGACAGTGATTTTTTTCCTTCTCATGTGCATGCAGGGACACAACAATCACTCTGGATAAGTCACAGTAAGGAGGACAGTGATTTTTCCTAGCACTAGCACAGGTCTGCACACAGAGACACAACAGACAATCTAGTCTGGTTAAGTTGCAGTCTAGAGGGCAACAATTGTTTCCTAGTGCAGGTCTGCACACAGGGACACAACAGTCTCTCTGGTCTGGTTAAATCACAGTCAGGAGGACAGTGATTTTTTCCTAGCACAGGTCTACACACAGGGACACAATAATCACTCCGGTCGGGTTAAATCGCAGTCAGGAGGATAGTTATTTTTTTTTCCTGGTACAGGTGTCCATACAGGGATGCAACAATCACTCTTGTTAAATCACCGTCCTGCAGGGACACAACAATCACTCTGGTTATATCACATTAAGGAGGACAGTCATTTTTTTTCCAAGCACTAGCACAGGTTTGTACACAGGGACACAACTGCCGCACAGGTCCTGTTAAACCGCAGTCAGGAGGATAGTGATTTTTTTCCTAGTGCAGTTCTGCACACAGGGACACAACAGTCACTCTGGTCTGGTTAAATCACAGTCAGGAGAACATTGATTTTTTTTTCCTAACACAGGTCTGCACACTGGGACACAACAGTTACTCTGCTCTGCTCTGGCTAAATTGCAGTCAGGAGGACAGTGATTTTTTTCAAGCACAGGTCTGCATACAGGGACACAACTGTCACACTGTGTGTGGTTAAGCTGAGTCAGGAGGACAGTGATTTTCCTGTACAGGTGTGCACGCAGGGACACAACAATCACCTAGTTAAATCACAGCAGGAGGACAATGATTTTTTTCCTAGCACTAGCACAGGTCTGCACAGAGGGACACAACAGTCACTCTGGTCTGGTTAAATCACAGTCTAGTGGACAATGCTTTTCCTAGCATAGGTCTGCACACAGGACACAACAGTCTCTCTGGTATTGGCAAATCGCAGTCAGGAGGACAATTATATTTTTCCTAGCACAGGTGTACACACAGGGACACAATAATCACTCCAGTCGGGTTAAATCACAGTCAGGAGGATAGTTATTTTTTTTCCTGGTACAGGTGTGCATGCATGGACACAACAATCACTCTTGTTAAATCACAGTCAGGAGAACAGTATTTTTTTTTCCTAACACAGGTCTGCACATTGGACACAACAGTCATTGGTCTGATCTGGTTAAATTGCAATACGGAGGACAGTGATTTTTTTCCTAGCACAGGTCTGCACACAGGGACACAACTCTCACACTGGTCTGGTTAAATTGGAGTCAGGAGGACAGTGATTTTTTCCTAGTACGGGTTTACACGCAGGGACACAACAATCACTCTGGTTCAATCACAGTAAGGAGGACAGTGATTTTTTTCCTAGCAC
Organism: Neoceratodus forsteri; assembly: GCA_016271365.2. Classification (NCBI taxonomy): domain Eukaryota; kingdom Metazoa; phylum Chordata; order Ceratodontiformes; family Ceratodontidae; genus Neoceratodus; species Neoceratodus forsteri. Next base: position 1,409,286,243 of record CM028132.1, read on the forward strand.
TGGTCTGCACACAGGGGCACAATAGTCACTCAGCCTGGTTAAATCACAGTCAGGAGGACAATGATTTTTTTCCTAGCACTGGTCTGCACAGGGCACAATAATCACTCAGCCTGGTTAAATTGTAATCAGGAGGACAATAATTTTTCTTAGCACAGGTCTGCAAACAGGGACACAACAGTCACTCCAGTCTGATTAAATCACAGTCAGGAGGACAGTGATTTCTTTTCCTGGTACAGGTATGCATGCAGGGACACAACAATCACCCTTGTTAAATCACAGTCAGGAGGATAGTGATTTTTTTCATAACACAGGTCTGCATACAGGGACACACTGTCACAGTGGTCTAGATAAATTGGAATCTGGAGGATACTGATTTTTTCCTAGAACAGGTGTGCACGTAGGGAAACAACAGTCACTCTGGTTAAATCACAGTAAGGAGGATGGTGATTTTCTTGCTAGTACTATCACACGTCTGCACACAGGGACAGAACTGCCACTCACGTCATGTTAAATCGCATTCAGGATGATAGTGATTTTTTTCCAAGCACAGATATGCACACAGGGACAACAGTCACTCAAATCTGGTGAAATCACAGTCAGAAGAACAGTGTTTTTTTCCTAGAACAGGTTCACACACAGGAATACAACAATCACTCTGGTTAACTCACAATCAGAAGGACAGTGATTTTTTTCCTAACACAGGTCTGCACACAGGGGCACAACAGTCATTCTTTCAGATCTGGTTAAATTGCAATCAGGGGGACAGTTATTTCTTTTCCTAGCACAGGTCTAGACACAGGGAGACAACTCTCACCCTGGTCTGGTTAAAATCGAGTCAGGAGGACAGTGATGTTTTTCCTTGTACAGGTTCACACACAGGCATACAACAATCACTCTGGTTAACTCACAATCAGAAAGACAGTGATTTTTTCCTAGCACAGGTCTACACACAGGGACAAAACAGTAACTCGGTCTAGTTAAATCGCAGTCAGGAGGACAGTGATTTTTTTATTGCAGTTCTGCACACTGGGACACAACAGTCACTCTGGTTTGGTTAAATCACAGTCAGGAGGACAGTGATTTTTTCCTGGTACAGGTTTTCATGCAGGACACAGCTATCACTCTGGTTAAATCACAGTCAGGAAAACAGTGATTTTTCCTAAACAGGTCTGCACACAGGGACACAACAGTTACTTTGGTCAGCTCTGGATAAATTGCAGTCAGGAGGACAGTGATTTTTTCTAGCACAGGTCTGCACACAGGACACAACTGTCACACTGGTGTGATTAAATTGAAGTCAGGGGACAGTGATTTTTCCTTGTACAAGTGTGCATGCAGGGACACAACAATCACTCTGGTTAAATCACATTAAGGAGGACAGGGATTTTTTTCCTAGCACTAGCAAAGGTCTGCACACAGGGACACAACTGCCACTCAGGTCTTGTTAAGTCGCAGTCAGGAGGATAGTGATTTTTTCCTAGTGCAGTTCTGCACACAGGGACACAACAGTCACTCTGGTCTGGTTAAATTGCAGTCAGGAGAACATTGATTTTTTTTTACTAACACAGGTCTGCACACAGGGACACAAAAGTCACTCCAGTCTGGTTAAATCACTGTCAGAAGGACAGTAATTTTTTTTCCTGGCACGAGTGTGCAAGCACGGACTCAACAATTACTTTTGTTAAATCACAGTCAGGAGGACAGTGAATTTTTTCCTAGCACAGGTCTGCACAAAGGGGCACAATAGTCACTCGGTCTGGTTAAATCGCAATCAGGAGGACAGTGATTTTTTCCTAGCACAGTTCTCCAAACAGGGACACAACAGTCACTCCAGTCTGGTTAATTCACAGTCAGGAGGACAGTGATTTCTTTTCCTGGTACAGGTGTGCATGCAGGGACACAACAATCACTCTTGTTAAATCACAGTCAGGAGGACAGTGATTTTTTTTCTAACACAGGTCTGCACACGGGGACACAACTGTCACACTGGCCTGGTTAAACTGGGGTCTGGAGGACAGTGACTTTATACTAGTTCAGGTGTGAACACAGGGACACAACAGTCCCTCTGTCTGGTTAAATCACAGTCAGGAGGACAGTGATTTTTTTTACTAGTACAGTTGTGCAAGCAGGGACATAACAAACACTCTTGTTAAACCACAGTCAGCAGGAGAGCTGATTTTTATTTTCTAGCACAGTTCTGCATGCAGGGACACAACTGTCACTCTGCTCTGGTTAAATCACAGTCAGGGGGAAAGTGAAAGTTTTCCTAGCACAGTTGTGCATGCAGGGACTCAGCAGTCACTCTGGTCTGGTTTAATCACTGTAAGAAGGACAGTAGTTCTTTCCTAGCACAGGTCTACACACAAGGACACAAGAGTCACTCCAGTCAGGTTAAATCACAGCCAGAAGGGCAGTGATTTTTTTTTCCTGGTACAGGTGTGCATGCAGGAACACAACAATCACTCTAGTTAAATCACATTCAGGAGGACAGTGATTTCTTTCCTGGTACAGGTGTGCATGCAGGGACACAACAATCACTCTTGTTAAATCACAGTCAGGAGGACAGTGATTTTTTCCTAACACAGGTCTGCATACAGGGACACAACTGTCACAGTGGTCTAGTTAAATTGGAGTCTGGAGGATAGTGATTTTTCCTAGTACAGGTGTGCACGCAGAGACACAACAGTCACCTGGTTAAATCACAGTAGGAGGATGGTGATTTTCTTGCTAGTATTATCACATGTCTGCACACAGGGACAGAACTGCCACTCAGGTCATGTTAAATTGGAGGCAGTATAGTGCAGTGGTCTAAGGCTCTGAGCTGCAAATTTAGTGATATCTAGCAGACCAGACCTGGGTTTGAATCCCACATCTTCTACTTGCATACTGTGTGACCCTAAGCAAGTCACTTAATCTCCTTGTGCTCCTGTAAAAAAGCTTTCAGCTTAGTGTGCTATACCTGGTTAAACAACTAAAAAAAAAAATTGCAATCAGGAGGATAGTGATTTTTTTTTCCAAGCACAGATCTGCACACAGGGACGACAGTCACTCAGATCTGTAAAATTGCAGTCAGAAGAACAGTGATTTATTCCTAGAACAGGTTCACACACAGGAATACAACAATCACTCTGGTTAACTCACAATCAGAAGGACAGTGATTTTTTTCCTAGCACAGTTCTACACTCAGGGACACAACAGTAACTCCGGTCTGGTTAAATTACAGTCAGGAGGACAGTGATTTTTTTTCCTGGTGCAGGTGTGCACGCAGGGGCACAACAATCATTCTGGTTAAATCACAGTCCAGAGGACAGTGATTTTTTCCTAGCACAGGTGTGCACACAGGGACAAAACATTCACTCTGCTCTGGTTAAATATCAGTCACAAGGACAGTGATTTTTTTCCTAATACAGGTGTACACGCAGGGACACAACAATCACTCTGGTTGAATCACAGTAAGGTGGACAGTGATGTTTCTCCTAGCATTAGCACAGGTCTGCATACAGGGACACAACTGCCACTCAGGTGTGGATAAATCACAGTCAGGAGGCTAGTGATTTTTTTACCAAGCACAAGCTTGCAGACAGGGACAACAGTCACTATGATCTGGTTAAATCACAGTCTACAGGACAATGATTTTTCTTCCTAGCACAGGTCTGCACACAGGGACACAATAGTCACTCTGTCCAGTTATATCACAGTCAGCAGGACAGTGATTTGTTTCCTAGTACAGGTGTGCACGCAGGGACACAACAATCACTCTTGATAAATCACAGTCAGGAGGACAGGTGATTTTTATTTTCTAACACAGGTCTGCATGTAGGGACACAGCAATCACTCTGGTTTGGTTAAATCACAGTCAGGAGGAAAGTGATTTTTTTATTGCAGTTCTGCACACAGGGACACAACAGGCACTCTGGTGTGGTAAAAGCACATCAGAGGACAGTAATTTTTTTTTCCTGGTACAGGTGTACATGCAGGGTCACAGCCATCACTCTGGTTAAATCACAGTCAGGAAAACAGTGATTTTTTTTTCCTAAAACAGGTCTGCACACGGGGACACAACAGTTTCTCTGGTCTGCTCTATCTAAATTGCAGTCAGGAGGACAGTGATTTTTTCTAGCACAAGTCTGCACACAGGGACACAACTGTCACACTGGTGTGGTTTAATTGGAGTCAGGAGGACAGTGATGTTTTCCTTGTACAGGTGTGCATGCAGGGACACAACAATCACTCTGGTTATATCACATTAAGGAGAACAGTGATTTTTTCCCTAGCACTAGCATAGGTATGCACACAGGGGCACAACTGCCACTCAGGTCTTGTTAAGTCACAGTCAGGAGGATAGTGATTTTTTTCCTAGTGCAGTTCTGCACACAAGGACACATCAGTCACTCTGGTCTGGTTAAATCACAGTCAGGAGAACATTGATTTTTTTTCCTAACACAGGTCTGCACACAGGGACACATCAGTTACTCTTCTCTACTCTGGCTAAATTGCAATCAGGAGGACAGTGATTTTTTTCTAGCATAGGTCTGCACACAGGGACACAACTGTCACACTGGTGTGGTTAAATTGGAGTCAGGAGGACAGTGAATTTTTCCTTGTACAGGTGTGCATGGAGGTGCACAACAATCACTCTGGTTAAATCACAGCAAGGAGTACAATGATTTTGTTCCTAGCTCTAGCACAGGCCAGCACACAGAGACACAACAGTCACTCTAGTCTAGTTAAATCTCAGTCTTGTGGACAATGATTTTTCCTAGTGTAGGTCTGCACACAGTGACACAACAGTCTCTCTGGTCTGGTTAAATCACAGTCAGGAGGACAATGATGTTTTCCTAGCACAGGTCTGCACACAGGGACTCAATAATCACTCCAGTTCAGTTAAATCACAGTCAGGAGGATAGTTATTTTTTTCCTGGTACAAGTGTGCATGCCGAGACAAAATCATTTTGTTAAATCACAGTCAGGAGGACAGTGATTTATTCCTAACAGGTCTGCACACAAGGACACAACAGTCATTCTGGTCTGATCTGGTAAATTGAATCAGGAGGACAGTGCTTTTTTTCCGAGCACAGGTCTGCACACAGGTACACAACTCTCACACTGGTCTGGTTAAATTGGAGTCAGGAGGACAGTGATTTTTTCTTCTAGTACAGGTGTATGTGCAGGAACACAACAGTCACTCTAGTTAAATCACATTCAGAAGGACAGTGATAGTTTTCCTAGCACAGGAATGCACACAGGGCACAACAGCCACTCTGGTCTGGTTAAATCACAGTCAGGAGGACAATGATTTTTATTCCTAGCACAGGTCTGCACACAGGGACACAAAAGTCACTGCAGTCTGGTTAAATCACAGTCAGGAGGACAGTGTTTTTTCCCTGGCAGAGGTGTGCAAGCACGGACACAACAATCTCTCTTGTTAAATCACAGTCAGGTGGACAGTGAATTTTTTCCTAGCACAGGACTGCACAAAGGGGCAGAATAGTCACTCAGTCTGGTAAAATCGCAATCAGGAGGACAATGATTTTTCCTAGCACAGGTCTCTAAACAGGGACACAACAGTCACTCCAGTCTGGTTAAATCACAGTCAGCAGGACAATGATTTTATTCCTAGCACAGGTCTGCACACAGGGACACAAAAGTCACTCCAGTGTGGTTAAATCACAGTCAGGAGGACAGTGATTTTTTTTCCTGCAGAAGTGTGCAAGCACGGACACAAGAATCGCTCTTGTTAAATCACAGTCAGGTGGACAGTGAATTTTTCCTAGCATAGGTCTGCACAAAGGGCACAATAGTCACCGGTCTGGTTAAATCGCAATCAGGAGGACAGTGATTTTTTCCCAACACAGGTCTGCACATCGGACACAACTGTCATACTGGCCTGGTTAAACTGGGGTCTGGAGGTCAGTGACTTTTTCTAGTTCAGTGTGCACGCAGGGACACAAAAGTCCTTCTGTCTGGTTAAATTGAAGTCAGGAGGACAGTGATTTTTTTTACTAGTGCAGGTGTGCAAGCAGGACATAAACACTCTGTTAAACCACAGTCAGCAGGAGAGCTGATTTTTATTTTCTAGCACAGTTCTGCATGCAGGACACAACTGTCACTCTGGTCTGGTTAAATCACAGTCTGGGGATAGTGAATGTTTTCTCGCACAGTTGTGCATGCAGGGACTCAGCAGTCACTCTGGTCAGGTTAAATCACAGTAAGGAGGACAGTGGTTCTTTCCTAGCACAGGTCTTCACACAGGGACACAACAGTCACTCCAGTCTGGTTAAATCGCAGCCAGAAGGACAGTGATTTTTTTTTCCTGGTGCAGGTGTGCATGCAGGAACACAGCAATCACTAGTTAAATCACATTCAGGAGGACAGTGATAGCTTTCCTAGCACAGGTCTCTACACAAGGACACAACAGTCACTCTGGTCTGGTTAAATCACAGTCAGGAGGACAATGATTTTTATGTTTGCTTGCACGCATGTGCAAGAAACATAGTGCCTTCATCGGAGATTTCGGAGGTGTGTCACTTCCTCCTCCAATTCAGGCACTGTCCTGGCAGGCGCGGCCCCTGTAAGCCAATGCATTTTGGAGCTGTCTATGACACGCTCCAAAATGCAGTGGCATACAGTTGAAAGGGGGAGCTACGCTTGAGTGAGCAGCGATAAGAAGCTGCTCACGCGCAGCCCCCAGCCACAGGCGTGCGCCCCCCCGCACACAGCGTATAGCCGACGGGTTCCCAATCCTCCGGGCTGAACTGTCTGTCTCCTCCCTCCCAAGAGTTGCTGCCACCCTGGGAGCCCACCCCAGCGTGGCAATCCATCATGTTGCCGACGGGGTGCCCAATCCCCGTTGGCTGAACACGCCCTCCTCCAGTGTCCTGTGCCACGCTGGGAGCCCACCCCAGTGTGGCACGGTCCTGCTTTTTTATTTTTTGCCGACAGGTGCCCAATCCCCATCAGCTGAACCCCCAAAGTCCTTGTGCCATGCTGGGAGCCCAATCAACGCGGGCAAGCGGTCCCACGACGCCTTTTTTTGTCTTAACTTGTAAAAACGTTCCCTGCTGCTTCCAACCCTCTTCCCACAACCCACACCCACCACTGCGCATCTAGCCTCCCCCACACCCTCACTCCATACTTACCTCTAGACTCCATCGCGACGATCTTCGTGGATCGGGAACACGCCTGCACTCTTCAAAGCCGACTACCTAACTGAGGAAATGCTGGTAAGCTGTTTAATGGGCTAGATAGGAGGGGTTCAACTTTATTGCATATTCCAGGCATTTTTTATATTCAATTTCAACATGGGTTTTTGGGACTTCTCATGATCGATGTCACTGTCATGGCATTTTCGGGCTGAAAGGGTGATTTCGCGCAGTAACTGCGCAGTGACTGTGAAATCACCCTTTGGGACCAAATACCACCATGACAGTGACATCATTCATGAGAAGGGGGCCCAAAACCCCCATGTTGAAAATTTGGTGCCAAAATTCCAAAAAATGACTGTTTAACGAGCGTGCATTGTGCAATTCCTACGCAGGCTCGTAAGTTCGCGAAATTTCAATATTTTCACTCCAGATTTTCAACATTGCCATTTCACCACACTGTCTTATGAGTAGTACAGCTGTCATTTTTCACATCTCACCCAAAATGTGTTTCCACCCTTGTAGCACAGAATGGCGCAGTCGGTGCGTAAATCAATGTACGGACAAATTAAGAAAAATAACAGTGACACTGTTCATGAGCAGAGGTCTTGAAATGGCTATGTTGAAAAATTTATGAAAAATTCCTAAAAATGACTGTTTTACGAGCGTGCGTTGCGCAGTTCCTACGCAGGCTCGTAAGTTTGCGAATTTTCAATATTTCCACTCCAGATTTCCAACATTGCCATTTTTCCACACCTCCTAATGAGCAGTACAGCTTTCATTTTTCACATCCTGCCCAAAATGTGTTTCCGCCCATGTAGCGCACAATGGCGCAGTCGGTGTGCAAACTCAATGTATGGGACACATTAACAAAACCACAGTGACACTGTTCATGAGCAGAGGTCTTAAAATGGCTATGTTGAAAACTTGGTGAAAAATTGCCTAAAAATGACTTTTACGATGCATGCTGTACAGTTCCTATGCATGCTCGTTAGTTTGCAAATTTATTATTTTCCTAGATTTTCAACATGTCCATTTTATTAAACTTCCTTATGAACAGTACAGCTGCAATTTTTCATATGTCACCCAAAATGTGTTATCGCACATGTGGCGCACAATGGTGCTGTTGGTGTGCGAAAGCAATGTTTAGGACAGATTAAGAAAATCACTGTTACACTGATCATGAACAGAGGTCTTAAAATGGCTATGTTGAAAATTTGGTGACAAAAGTCCATAAAATGACTGTGTTATGAGTGAGCATTGTGCAGTTTCCACGCATCCTCGTTAGTTCATGACTTTGTAATATTTTCAGTCCAGATTTTCACTAGTGGCATTTTCAACACTTCCTTATGAACAGTACATGCTGCCATTTTTCACAACATGGCCAGTGTGTTTCCTTCTTTACACTTCAGTGCAGAGGTGCGTGGTCGCTGGGGAAATCATTGTTCGCACAGATAAAGAAAATCACATTGACACTGTTCATGATCGGAGGCACCAAAATGCCTGAGTTGACAATCTGCTATAAATATCCCAACCTACTTATATAACGGGTAAAGGTACAGTTTCTGCACGCTGTGACTTCACCATTTTTTTAAATATTTTACTACACATTTGCAACATAGCCATTTTTACACCTCATGAAAAGAGTACAGCTGCCATTTTTTACAGCCTTTTCGGAATATTTTTGCACCTGTGGTGCTAAATCCCGTAGTCGCTGTGCATAAGCAGCTTTCGGCTACCACACTCATATTCCTCCTGTTCATGAGGTGGGGTCACAAAACAAACATGTTGAAGATTTGGAGTTAAAATACCAATGAATGCCTGAGGTATTAGACTTTTCAACTAAATCGCTCAACCCTATAGAGAATGACAGGAATCAGGGGTGTGACTTGGGATTTTTGCCTGTGATGCTCATACCATTCCACACCCTGCAGCCACTGAGAGGCATCGAGGTATGCCTTGGACTCTTCGGCCCCAAACTTCACCCCATTCTCCTATATCACACCCATCTCACCGTATTTCCTAATGAAATGGGGTGCGCATAAGGGCCAAAGACCCCAAGGAGCACGTCACACTTGTCAGTCTCTGCAGAGTGGGGTGTGGTGAAATGGTGTGGCCGTTATGCCTGATGACCCAAATGCACACCCCAATGCCTGTCACTCTCTGCAGGGTGGTAGTGGGATTGGCTTCAGTTCAATACCTCACTGCCATTCCTATTACGCAGCTCTGTAACTTCTACACTACCACTGCCAATGCCAGTAAGCAAACATTCAGCATTGACAAATGCTTGTTTTTCCTAGCACAAGTTTGCACACACGGATACAACAGTCACTCCAGTCTGGTTAAATCACAGTCAGGAAAACAGTGATTTTTTTTCCTAAAACAGGTCGGCACACAGGGACACAACAGTTACTCTGCTCTGCTCTGGCTAAATTGCAGTCTGGAGGACAGTGATTTTTTCCAGCACAGGTCTGCACACAGGGACACAACTGTCACACTGGTGTGGTGAAATTGGAGTCAGGAGGACAGTGATTTTTTCATTGTACAGGTGTGCACGAAGGGACACAACAATCACTCTGGTTAAATCACAGTAAGGAGGACAGTGATTTTTTTTGCTAGCACTAGCACAGGTCTGCACACAGGGACACAATAGACAATCTAGGCTGTTTAAATTGCAGTCTAGAGGGCAATGATTTTTTTCCTAGTGCAGGTCTGCACACAGGGACACAACAGTCTCTCTGGTCTGGTTAAATCACAGTCAGGGGGACAATGATTTTTTTCCTAGCACAGGTCTACACACAGGGACACAATAATCACTCTGGTTGGGTTAAATCGCAGTCAAGGGGATAGTTATTTTTTTTTCCTGGTACAGGAGCTGCTTGTCAAAGGCATGGGGGAGGCGAGGGTAATTGGCACCATGCAGTTTCATGAATGGTTGAAAAAATGGTGCAGAGCACAGGGGTTTGGCTTCATTGGGGACTGGGGTTCCACCTGGAGGGACACCAGCCTATACTGGCAGGATGGTCTGCATCTGTCCAGGAAGGGAACAAGTCTTTTGAGCAATCAGTTTAAATGCTTCATTTGCAAGCTTTTAAACTAGTCAAAGGGGGAAGCACTGACAAGCAGCAGGAAAATCCCAGCCTCTCCCTACAAAACAGGGTACTAAATGAGAAAAAGACCAGGTAGAACGGTCAGTGGGGGATGCTGCAACAGAAGGTAAAGCCATCAAAAAATGGAGAGCAATGAGTACCAATGCCCATAGTCTGGGTAACAAGCTTCCTGAATTAGTGGCCTTGATGGAGGAGGAACATCTGGATATCGTGGCAGTCACAGAAACATGGTACACACAAAACCATGACTGGGACATAAACATACCAGGATACACTGTCTACAGGAGGGACAGGGAGGGTAAAAGAGGAGGAGGAGGAGTAGTTCTTTACATAAGGGAAGGAATAAAAGCAACAGAACAAAAGGGTAAACAGGGAGGAGAAGAAGCACTGTGGGTAAATTTGGAGACAGGCAATGGCACCACAATATGCACAGGGTTAGACACGACCCCTTCTCAGGGGAGGAAATGGACAGGAAATGATAGAAAGTATACTTAGAATGGCAGAAAAAGGGGAGATATTGCTGATGGGTGATCTGAATATGCCAGATGTTAACTGGAGTGCAGTTGCAGCTGCCACTTCGAGGAGTGCAGTTATTTTAGATGCCCTACAGGGGGCATGCCTTAGACAACTAGTACTGGAGCCCACTCAAGAGGGAGCAATATTAGACTTGATTCTCTCAAATGGAGATGGAGAGAGAATCACAGATGTAGAAGTGGGTAGCCATCTGGGAACTAGCGACCATCGAACAGTATGGTTCACAATAAACACAGCAATAGAGTCAAGCCACACAAAGACAAAAGTACTGGACTTTAGGAGGGCTGACTTTGCCAAAATGAGTGAGTGCCTAAGGAATGCATTAGCAAATGGGCAGGAAGGAAAGGTGGAAGAACAATGGGGAATAATAAAAACTGCCATCACAGAGGTAACGAGCTTTTGTGTGAAGCAAATAAACAAAACAAGACGATGTAAAAAACCACTATGGTTCTCAAAGGAAGTGGCAGTGAAGGTTCAAGAGAAAAGAAAGCATCAGGAAGTACAAGGCATTGCAGAAGGAGCAGGACAGAGAACTGTATCAGTTAAAGCAAAAGGAGGCTAGGAAGGCAGTCAGAACAGCAAAGGCCCAAACCGAGGAAAAGATAGCCAACCAGTTAGAAGGGGATAAACCTTTATAGGTACTTCAGGGAGCGAAGAAAGACCAAGGGAGGGATAGTGAGGCTTAATAAAGGGAGGGAGGGTGGGCAGAGGGAGACTGTGAAAAGGCAGAGATACTAAACAAATATTTTTGCTCAGTATTTACAAATGAAGAGGGGGCAGTACATAAAACAAACAGTAGTAACACTATGGATACAGAAGTTGATACCAGCCCATTTACAGAAGAAAGGGTTCTGAAAGAATTCTTAAAACTGAAGGTGGACAAAGCAATGGGGCCTGATGGGATTCATCCCAGAATTTAAAGAGCTAAGGGTAGAACTAGTGACACCACTGACTACCCTTTTAACGAATCATGGGAGGATGGGGTGGTACCCGAGGACTGGAGGAGGGCAGATGTGATTCCCCTTACAAAAGTGGGAGCAAGAGCAGAAGCAGGAAACTACAGACCTGATAGTTTAACCTCAGTGATAGGGAAAATGATGGAATCACTCTGAAGGAAAGAATTGTCGAGTATCTAGAGGCCAGAGGGCACAGGACCCTAGGCAGCATGGATTCACAGCCGGAAGGTCATGCCAGACAAATCTGATAGATTTCTTTGACTGGGTGACCAAAGTAGTAGATCAGGAGGGGTTGTGACATGGCCTACCTAGACTTTTAGCAAGGCATTTGCCACAGTCCCACACAAAGATTAATATACAAGTTAGCCAGCCTGAGAGTGGTCCCAAGATGACAGCCTGGGTAAAGAATTGGCTGGAGAATAGGACACAGAGAGTAATAGTAAATGGAGTCCACTCAGAAGAAAGGAGGGTTACTAGTGGGTACTGCAGGGTTCAGTATTAGGACCGGTCCTCTTCAATGTCTTTATAAGTGACATTGCAGAAGGACTGAAGGAAAATATGTCTTTGCAGATGATACTAAGATCTGCAACAGAGTTGATGCACAGGGTGGGGTGGAAAGGATGAGAAGGGACTTGGCAAGGTTAGAGGAATGGTCAAATGTATGGCAGCTTAGATTCAATGCTAAGAAGTGCAAGGTAATGCACCTGGGAAACAAAACCCAGGGAAGGGTACACAATGGGGGTGAAATACTAACAACAACAAAAATGGAAAGGACCTGGGCATGTCATATCAGATGACCTAAAGGTGGGCAAGCAAAGTGAGAGGGCAGCAAGGAGGGCTGGGGATACTGGGATGCATAGGGAGAGGCATCAGTAGAAAACAGGAAGTTATTATCCCTCTGTACAGACAGCTGGTGAGAGCCCATCTGGAGTACTGTGTGCAGTTCTGGAGACCCAATCTCCGCAAAGACATAGACAGGATGGAAGCTGTCCAGAGGAGGGCAACTAAAATGGTGCAGGGTCTGCACTGGAAGACATATGAAGAGAGACTAAAGGAGCTTAATATGTATAGCCTCGAGGAAAGGAGGGAGAGGGGGGACATGATCGAAACTTTCAAGTACCTCAAGGGAATCAACAAAGTCCAAGAGGGTAGCATCTTTCAAAAAAAGAGGTGTGCAAGAACAAGAGGGCACAATTTGAAGATGGGGAGGCTCAGAGGTAATTTAAGGAAGTATTTTTTCACAGAGAGGGCTGTGGATGCATGGAATGGCCTTCCGGAGGAGGTTGTGGAGTCAAAATCAGTGGTGGAATTCAAGCATGCATGGGACAGTCATAAGGCAATTCTGGGGTGGGGGTGAGAAGAAGTAGGCTGCTGATTAACTAGGATCTGCAGCTTATCCAGTAGGTAGGGAAATGGGCAGACTGGGTGGGCAGCTGTCTTTATCTGCTGTCAAATTCTATGTTTCTATGTTTCTATGTTAGTGTGCATACAGGGATGCAACAATCAGTCTTGTTAAATCACCGTCAGGAGGACAGCGATTTTTTTCCTAGCACAGGTCTGCACAAAGGGCACAATAGTCACTCGGTCTGGTTAAATCGCAATCAGGAGGACAATGATTTTTTTCCAGCACAGGTTTCCAAACAAGGACACAACAGTCCCTCCAGTCTGGTTAAATCACAGTCGGAGGACAGTGATTTCTTTCCAGGTCAGGTGTGCATGCAGGACACAACAATCACTCTTGTTAAATCACAGTCAGGAGGACAGTGATTTTTTCCTAACACAGGTCTGCACACAGGGACACAACTGTCACACTGGCCTGGTTAAACTGGGGTCTGGAGGACAATGACTTTTTCCTAGTTCAAGTGTGCACACAGGGACACAACAGTCCCTCTGTCTGGTTAAATCACAGTCAGGAGGACAGTGTTTTTTTTTTACTAGTACAGGTGTGCAAGCAGGGACATAACAAACACTCTTGTTAAACCACAGTCAGCAGGAGAGCTGATTTTTATTTTCTAGCAGAGTTCTGCATGCAGGAACACAACTGTCACTCTGGTCTAGTTAAATCACTGTCAGGGGGAAAGTGAATGTTTTCCTAGCACAGTTGTGCATGCAGGGACTCAGCAGTCACTCTGGTCTGGTTAAATCACAGTAAGGAGGACAGTGGTTCTTTCCTAGCACAGGTCTACACACAGAGACACAATAGTCACTCCAGTCTGGTGAAATCACAGCCAGAAGGACAGTGATTTTTTTTTTCTGGTACTTGTGTGCACGGAGGAACACAACAATCACTCTAGTTAAATCACATTCAGGAGGACAGTGATAGCTTTCCTAGCACAGGTCTGCACACAAGGACATAAGAGTACTCTGGTCTGGTTAAATCACAGTCAGGAGGACAATGATTTTTTTTCCTAGCACAGGTCTGCACACAGGGACACAACATTGACTCCAGTCTGGTTAAATCACAGTCAGGAGGACAGTGATATTTTTTCCTAAAACAGTTCGGCACACAGGGACACAACAGTTACTCTGCTCTGCTCTGGCTAAATTGCAGTGAGGGGACAGTGATTTTTTCCAGCACAGGTCTGCACACAGGGACACAACTGTCACACTGGTGTGGTTAAAATGGAGTCAGGAGGACAGTGATTTTTTCCTTGTACAGGTGTGCACGCAGGGACACAACAATCACTCTGGTTAAATCACAGTAAGGAGGACAGTGATTTTTTTGCTAGCACTAGCACAGGTCTGCACACAGGGACACAACAGACAATCTAGGCTGGTTAAATTGCAGTCTAGAGGGCAACGATTTTTTTTCCTAGTACAGGTCTGCACAGAGGGACACAACAGTCTCTCTGGTCTGGTTAAATCACAGTCAGGAGAACAATGATTTTTTTCCTAGCACAGGTCTACTCACTGGGACACAATAACTCACTCCGTCGGGTTAAATTGCAGTAAAGAGGATAGTTTTTTTTCCTGGTACAAGTGTGCATACAGGGACGCAACAAACAGTCTTGTTAAATCACCGTCGAGGACAGTGATTTTTCCTAACACAGGTCTGCACACAGGGACACAAAAGTCATTCTTTTCTGATCTGGTTAAATTGCAATCAGGGGGACAGTTATTTTTTTTCCTAGCACAGGTTTAGACACAGGGACACAACTCTCACACTGGTCTGGTTAAATTCGAGACAGGAGAACAGTGATTTTTTTCCTAGTACAGGTGTACACGCAGGGATACAACAATCACTCTGGTTAAATCACAGTAAGGAGGACAGTGATTTTTTTCCTAGCACTAGCAGAGGTCTGCACACAGGGACACAACTGCCACTCAGGTCTTATTAAATCGCAGTCAGGAGAATAGTGATTTTTTTTCCTAGTTTAGTTCTGCACACAGGGATGCAACAGTCACTCTGGTCTGGTTAAATCAGAGTCAGGAGAACAGTGATTTTTTTTCTAGCACAGGTCTGCACACAGGGACACAACTGTCACACTGGTGCAGTTAAATTGGAGTCTGGAGGACAGTGATTTTTTCCTAGTATTGGTGTGCATGAAGGGACACAACAGTCCCTCGGTCTGGTTAAATCGCAGTCAGGAGGACAGTGATTTTTTTACTAGTGCAGGTGTGCTGGCAGGGACATAACAAACACTCTTGTTAAACTACAGTCTGCATGCAGGGGCACAACTGTCACTCTGGTCTGGTTAAATCACAGTCAGGAGGAAAGTGAATGTGCATGCAGGGAATCAGCAGTCACTGTCATCGGGTTAAATCACAGTAAGGAGGACAGTGATCCTTTCCTAGCAAAGGTCTACATACAGGGACTCAACAGTCAATCCGGTCTGGTTAAATCGCAGCCAGAAGGACAGTGATTTTTTTTTCCTGGTACAAGTGTGCATGCAGGAACATAACAATCACTCTAATTACATCACATTCAGGAGGACGGTGATAGATTCCTAGCCAAGGTCTGCACACAGGGACACAACAGTCACTCTGGTCTGGTTAAATCACGGTCAGGAGGACAATGATTTTTATTCCAAGCAAGGGTCTGCACACAGGGACACAGCAGTCACTCCAGTCTGGATCATCAAAGTCAGGAGGACAGTGATTTTTTTTTCCTGCTACAGGTGTGCATGCACGGACACAACAATTGCTCTTGTTAAATCACAGTCAAGAGGACAGTGATTTTTTTCCTAGCACAGGTCTGCACTCAGGAGAGCAATAGTCACTCAGTCTGGTTAAATCGCAAGCAGGAGGACAATGATTTTTCCTAGCACAGGTCTGCAAACAGGACACAACAGTCACTCCAGTCTGGTTAAATCACAGTCAGGAGGACAGTGATTTCTTTTCCTGGTACAGGTGTGAATGCAGGGACACAACAATCACTCTTGTTAAATCACAGTCAGGAGGACAGAGGGATTTTTCATGACACAGGTCTGCACACAGGGCTCAACTGTCACACTGGTCTAGTTAAATTGGAGTCTGGAGGACAGTGATTTTTCCTAGTACAGGTGTGCACACAGGGGACACAACAGTCACTCTGGTTAAATCACAGTAAGGAGGACGGAGATCTTCTTCTTAGTACTATCACACATCTGCATGCAGGGACAGAACTGCCACTCAGGTCATGTTAAATCACAATCAGGAGGATAGTGATTTTTTTCCAAGCACAGATCTGCACACAGGGACAACAGTCACTCAGATCTGGTAAGATCGCAGTCAGAAGAACAGTGATTTTTTCCTAGTACAGGTTCACACACAGGAATACAACAATCACTCTGGTTAACTCACAATCAGAAGGACAGTGATTTTTTCCTAGCACAGGTCTACACACAGGGACACAACAGTAACTCTGGTCTGGTTAAATCAGATCAGGAGGACAGTGATTTTTGTGGTACAGGTGTGAATGCAGAGCACAACAATCCTCTGGATAAATCACAGTCAGGAGGACAGTGATTTTTCCTAGCACAGGTGTGCACACAGGGACAAAACATTCACTCTGGTCTGGTTACATATCAGTCACGAGGACAGGGATTTTTTCCTAGTACAGGTGTACATGCAGGGACACAGCAATCACTATGGTTGAATCACAATAAGGAGGACAGTGATGTTTTTCCTAGCATTAGCACAGGTCTGCACACAGGGACACAACTGCCACTCAGGTCAGGATAAATTGCAGTCAGGAGGATAGTGATTTTTTTCCCAAGCACCGTTTGGAGTCAGGGCAACAGTCACTATGATCTGGTTAAATTACAGTCTACTGGACAATGATTTTTTTTCCTAGCACAGGTCTGCACACAGGGACAGAACAGTCACTCGGTCCGGTTAAATCACAGTCAGAAGGACAGTGATTTGTTTCCTAGTGCAGGTGTGCATGCAGGGACACAACAATCACTCTTGTTAAATCACGGTCAGGAGGACAGGTGATTTTTATTTTCGAGCACAGGTCTGCATGTAGGGACACAACAATCACTCTGGTTTGGTTATATCTCAGTCAGAAGGAAAGTGATTTTTTTCTTATTGCAGTTCTGCACACAGGGACATAACAGTCACTCTGGTCCGGTTAAATCGCAGTCAGGAGGACAGTGAATTTTTTTTCCTGTTTCAGGTGTGCATGCAGGGACACAGCCATCACACTGGTTAAATCACAGTCAGGAAACAATTATTTTTTTTCCTAACACAGGTCTGCACACAGGGGCACAATAGTCACTCAGTCTGGTTAAATCACAATCAGGAGGACAATGATTTTTTTCCTAGCATAGGTCTGCAAACAGGGACACAACAGTCACTCCAGTCTGGTTAAATCAGAGTTAGGAGGACAGTGATTTCTTTTCCTAACACATGTCTGCACACAGGGACAAAACTGTCACACTGGCCCGGCTAAACTGGAGTCTGGAGGACAGTGACTTTTCCTAGTTCAGGTGTGCATGAGGACACATCAGTCCCTCTGTCTGGTTAAATCGCAGTCAGGAGGACAGTGATTTTTTTTTACTAGTACAGGTGTGCAAGCAGGGACATAACAAACACTCTTGTTAAACCACAGTCAGCAGGAGAGCTGATTTTTATTTTCTAGCACAGTTCTGCATGCAGGGACACAACTGTCACTCTGCTCTGGTTAAATCACAGTCAGGTTGAAAGTGAATGTTTTCCTAGCACAGTTGTGCATGCAGAGACTCAGCAGTCACTCTGGTCTGGTTAAATCACAGTAAGGAGGACAGTGGTTCTTTCCTAGCACAGGTCTACAAACAGGGACACAACAGTCACTCCAGTCTGGTTAAATTGCAGCCAGAAGGACAGTAATTTTTTTTCCTGGTTCAGGTGTGCATGCAGTAACACAACAATCATTCTAGTTAAATCACATTCAGGAGGACAGTGATAGCTTTCCCAGCACAGGTCTGCACACAAGGACATAAGAGTCACTCTGGTCTGGTTAAATCACGGTCAGGAGGACAATGTTTTTTTTTCCTAGCACAGGTCTGCACACAGGGACACAACAGTCACTCCAGTCTGGTTAAATCACAGTCAGGAGGACAGTGATTTTTTTTCCTTTTACAAGTGTGCATGCAGGGACACAACCATCACTCTGGTTAAATCACAGTCAGGAAAACAGTGATTTTTTTTCCTAAAACAGGTCGGCACACAGGGACACAACAGTTACTCTGCTCTGCTCTGGCTAAGTTGCAGTCAGGAGGACAGTGATTTTTTCTAGCACAGGTCTGCACAAAGGGACACAACTGTCACACTGGTGTGTTTAAATTGGAGTGAGGAGGACAGTGATTTTTTCCTTGATCAGGTGTGCACGCAGGGACACAACAATCACTCTGGTTAAATCACAGTAAGGAGGACAGTGATTTTTTTGCTAGCACTAGCACAGGTCTGCACACATGGACACAGCAGACAATCTAGGCTGGTTAAATTGCAGTCTAGAGGGAATTTTTTTTTTTCTAGTGCAGGTCTGCATGCAGGGACACAACAGTCTCTTGGTCTGGTTAAATCACAGTCAGGGGACAATGATTTTTCCTAGCACAGGTCTACACACTGGGACACAATAATCACTCCGGTCGGGTTAAATCGCAGTCAAGAGGATAATTATTTTTTTTCCTGGTACAGGTGTGCATACAGGGACGCAACAATCAGTCTTGTTAAATCACTGTCAGGAGGACAGTGATTTTTTTCCTAACACAGGTCTGCACACAGGGACACAAAAGTCATTCTTTTCTGATCTGGTTAAATTGCAATCAGGGAGACAGTGATTTTTTTTCCTAGCACAGGTTTAGACTCAGGGACACAACTCTCACACTGGTCTGGTTAAATTCATGTCAGGTGGACAGTGATTTTTTTCCTAGTACAGGTGCACACTCAGGGATACAACAATCACTCTGGTTAAATCACAGTAAGGAGGACAGTGATTTTTTCCTAGCACTAGCAGAGGTCTGCACACAGGACAGAACTACCTCTCAGGTCTTATTAAATCGCAATCAGGAGAATAGTGTTTTTCCTAGTGGAGTTCTGCACACAGGATGCAACAGTCACTCTAGTCTGGTTAAATCACAGTCAGGAGAACAGTGATTTTTTCCTTGCACGAGTTTGCACCAGGACACAACTGTCACACTGGAGATAGTTAAATTGGAGTCTGGAGGACAGTGATTTTTCCTAGTACAGGTGTGCATGAAGGGACACAACAGTCCCTCAGTCTGATTAAATCGCAGGCAGGAGGACAGGTTTTTTTTAATTTCTAGCACAGTTCTGCATGCAGGAAATCAGCAGTCACTGTGGTCGGGTTAAATCACAGTAAGGAGGACAGTGATTCTTTCCTAGCACAGGTCTACATACAGGGACACAACAGTCAAACCGGTCTGGATAAATCGCAGCCAGAAAGACAGTGATTTTTTTTCCTGGTACAAGTGTGCATGCAGGAACACAACAATCACTCTAGTTACATCACATTCAGGAGGACAGTGAAAGTTTTCCTAGCCCAGGTCTGCACACAGGGACACAACAGTCACTCTGGTCTGGTTAAATCACAGTCAGGAGGACAATGATTGTTATTCCTAGCAAGGGTCTGCACACAGGGACACAGCAGTCACTCCAGTCTGGATAATCAAAGCCAGGAGGACAGTGATTTTTTTTCCTGGCACAGGTGTGCATGCACGGACACAACAATCACTATTGTTAAATCACAGTCAAGAGGACAGTGATTTTTTTCCTAGCACGCGTCTGCACACAGGGGAACAATAGTCACTCATTCTGGTTAAATCGCAAGCAGGAGGACAATGATTTTTCCTAGCACAGGTCTGCAAACAGGTACACAACAGTCACCCACTCTGGTTAAATCACAGTCAGGAGGACAATGATTTATTTTCCTGGTACAGGTGTGCATGCAGGGACACAACAATCACTGTTGTTAAATCACAGTCAGGAGGACAGTGACTTTTTTCATAACACAGGTCTGCACACAGGGGCACAACTGTCACACTGGTCTTGTTAAATTGGAGTCTGGAGGACAGTGATTTTTTCCTAGTACAGGTGTGCACACAGGGACACAACAGTCACTCTGGTTAAATCACAGTAAGGAGGACGGTGATCTTCCTCTTAGTACTATCACATGTCTGCACACTGGGACAGAACTGCCACTCAGCTCATGTTAAATCACAATCAGGAGGATAGTGATTTTTTTCCAAGCACAGATCTGCACACAGGGACAACAGTCAATCAGATCTGGTAAAATCGCAGTCAGAAGAACAGTGTTTTTTTCCTAGTACAGGTTCACACACAGGAATCCAACAATCACTCTGGTTAACTCACAATCAGAAGGACAGTGATTTATTCATAGCACAGGTCTACACACAGTGACACAACAGTAACTCTGGTCTGGTTAAATCGCAGTCAGGAGGAAAGTGATTTTTTTCCTGGTACAGGTGTACATGCAGGGGCACAACAATCCCTCTGGTTAAATCACAGTCAGGAGGACAGTGATTTTTTCCAGCACAGTGTGCACACAGGGACAAAACATTCACTCTGGTCTGGTTAAATATTAGTCACGAGACACAGATTTTTTTCCTAGTACAGGTGTACATGCAGGGACACAACAATCACTATGGTTAAATCACAATAAGGAAGACAGTGATGTTTTTCCTAGCATTTGCACAGGTCTGCACACAGGGACACAACTGCCACTCAGGTCAGGATAAATCGCAGTAAGGAGGATAGTGACTTTTTTCCCAAGCACCGTTCGGAGACAGGGCAACAGTCACTATGATCTGGTTAAATTACAGTCTACTGGGCAATAATTTGTTTTCCTAGCACAGGTCTGCACACAGGGACACAACAGTCACTCGGTCTGGTTAAATCACAGTCAGCAGGACTGTGATTTGTTTCCTAGTGCAGGTGTGCATGCAGGGACACAACAATCACTCTTGTTAAATCACGGTCAGGAGGACAGGTGATTTTTATTTTCTAGCACAGGTCTGCACGTAGGGACACAACAATCACTCTGGTTTGGTTAAAACTCAGTCAGGATTAAAGTGATTTTTTTGTTAGTGCAGTTCTGCACCCAGGGACACAACAGTCACTCTGGTCTGGTTAAATCGCATTCAGGAGGAAAGTGATTTTTTTTTCCTGTTACAGGTGTGCATGCAGGGACACAGCCATCACTCTGGTTAAATTACAGTCAGGAAAACAGTGATTTTTGTTTCCTAACACAGGTCTGCACACGGGGGCACAATAGTCACTCAGTCTGGTTAAATCGCAATCAGGAGGGCAATGATTTTTATCCTAGCATAGGTCTGCAAACAGGGACACAACAGTCACTCCAGTCTGGTTAAATCACAGTCAGGAGGACAGTGATTTCTTTTCGAGGAACAGGTGCATGCAGGACACAACAATCCTCTTGTTAAATCTCAGTCAGAAGGGCAGTGATTTTTTCCTAACTCATGTCTGCACACAGGGTACAACTGTCACACTGGTCTAGTTTAATTGAGTCTGAGGACAGTGATTTTTCCTAGTACAGGTGTGCACACATGGACACAACAGTCACTGGTTAAACTCACAGTAGGGAGGATGGTGATCTACTTTAGAACAATCAAACGTCTGCACACTGGGACAGAACTGCCACTCAGGTCATGTTAAATTGCAATCAGGAGGATAGTGATTTTTTTCCAAGCACAGATCTGCACACAGGGACAACAGTCACTCAGATCTGGTAAAATCGCAGTCAGAAGAACAGTGATTTTTTCCTAGTACAGGTTCACGCACAGGAATACAACAATCACTCTGGTTAACTCACAATCAGAAGGACAGTGATTTTTTCCTAGCACAGGTCTACACACAGGGACACAGCAGTAACTCCTTTCAGGCTAAATTGCAGTCAGGAGGACAGTGATTTTTTTCCTGGTGCAGGTGTGCATGCAGGGGCACAACAATTACCTCTGGTTAAATCACAGTCAGGAAAACAGTGATTTTTTTTTCCTAACACAGGTCTGCACACAGGGACACAACAGTTACTCTGGTCAGCTCTGGCTAAATTGCAGTGAGGAGAACAGTGATTTTTTTCTAGCATAGGTCTGCACACAGGGACACAACTGTCGCACTGGTCTCTTTAAATTGGAGTCAGGAGGACAGCGATTTTTTCCTTGTACAGGTGTACACGCAGGGACACAACAGTCACTCTGGGTAAATCACACTAAGGAGGACTGTGACTTTTTTTCCTTGTACAGGTGTGCATGCAGGAACACAACAATCACTCTAGTTAAATCATATTTAGAAGGACAGTGATAGTTTTCCTAGCACAGGTATGCACACAGGGACACAACAGTCATTCTGTTCTGGTTAAATCACAGTCAGGAGGACAATGATTTTTATTCCTAGCAAGGGTCTGCACACAGGGACACATCAGTCACTCCAGTCTGGTTAAATCACAGTCAGGAGGACAGTTATTTTTTTTTTCCTGGCACAGGTGTGCATACACAGACACAACAATCACTCTTGTTAAATCACAGTCAGGAGGACAGTGATTTTTTTCCTAGCACAGGTCTGCTCACAGGGGCACAACAGTCACTCAGTCTGGTTAAATCGCATTCAGGAGGACAATGATTTTTTTCCTAGCATAGGTCTGCAAACAGGGACACAACAGTCACTCCAGTCTGGTTAAATCACAGTCAGGAGGACAGTGATTTCTTTTCCTGGTACAGGTGTGCATGCAGGGACACAACAATCACTCTTGTTAAATCACAGTCAGGAGGACAGGGATTTTTTTCATAACACAGGTCTGTACACAGGGGCACAGCTGTCACACTGGTCTAGTTAAATTGGAGTCTGGAGGACAGTGATTTTTTCCTAGTACAGGTGTGCACACAGGGACACAGCAGTCTCTCTGGTTAAATCACAGTAAGGAGGACGGTGATCTTCTTCTTAGTATTATCACACGTCTGCACACTGGGACAGAACTGCCACTCAGGTAATGTTAAATCGCAATCAGGAGGATAGTGATTTTTTTCCAAGCACAGATCTGCACACAGAGACAACAGTCTCTCAGATCTGGTAAGATCGCAGTCAGAAGATCAGTTATTTTTCCTAGTACAGGTTCACACAGGAATACAACAATCACTCTGATTAACTCACAATCAGAAGGACAGTGATTTTTCCTAGCACAGGTGTGCACAAGGGACAAAACATTCACTTGGTCTGTTTAAATATCAGTCACAAGGACAGGGATTTTTTTCCTAGTACAGGTGTACATGCAGGGACACAGCCATCACTCTGGTTAAATCACAGTCAGGAAAACAGTGATTTTTTTTTCCTAACTCAGGTCTGCACACAGGTACACAACAGTCACTCTGCTCTGGTTAAATGACAGTCCGGAGGACAAAGATTTTTATTCCTAGCAAGGGTCTGCACACAGGGACACATCAGTCACTCCAGTCCGGTTTAATCACAGTCTGGAGGACAGTGATTTTTATTTTCCTGGCACAGGTGTGCATAGACAGACACAACAATCACTCTTGTTAAATCACAGTCAGGAGGACAGTGATTTTTTTCCTAGCACAGGTCTGCACACAGGGGCACAATAGTCACTCAGTCTGGGTAATTCACATTAAGGAGGACAATGATTTTTTTCCTAGCATAGGTCTGCAAACAGGGACAAAACAGTCACTCCAGCTTGGTTAAATCACAGTCAGGAGGACAGTGATTTCTTTTCCTGGTACAGGTGTGCATGCAGGGACACAACAATCACTCTTGTTAAATCACATTCAGGAGGACAGTGATTTTTTTCATAACACAGGTCTGCACACAGGTGCACAACTGTCACACTGGTCTAGTTCAATTGGAGTCTGGAGGACAGTGATTTTTTCCTAGTACAGGTGTGCACACAGGGACATACCAGTCACTCTGGTTAAATCACAGTAAGGAGGACGGTGATCTTCTTCTTAGTACTATAACACATCTGCACACAGGGACAGAACTGCCACTCAGGTAATGTTAAATCGCAATCAGGAGGATAGTGATTTTTTTCCTGGTACAGGTGTGCATGCATGGGCACAACAATCCCTCTGGTTAAATCACAGTCAGGAGGACAGTGATTTTTTCCTAGCACAGTTGTGCACACAGGGACAATACATTCACTCTGGTCTGGTTAAATGTCAGTCACGAGGACAGGGATTTTTTTTGCTAGTACAGGTGTACATGCAGGGACTCAACAATCACTATGGTTAAATCACAATAAGGAGGACAGTGATGTTTTTCCTAGCATTAGCACAGGTCTGCACACAGGGACACAACTGCCACTCAGGTCAGGATAAATCGCAGTCAGGAGGATAGTGATTTTTCCCAGCACCGCTTTGGAGACAGGGCAATAGTCACTATGATTTGGTAAATTACAGTCTACTGGACAATGATTTTTTCCTAGCACAGGTCTGCACACAGGGACAGAACAGTCACTTGGTCCAGTTAAATCACAGTTAGCAGGACAGTGATTTGTTTCCTAGTGCAGGTGTGCATGCAGGGACACAACAATCACTCTTGTTAAATCACGGTCAGGAGGACAGGTGATTTTTATTTTCTAGCACAGGTCTGCACGGACACAACAATCACTCTGGTTTGCTAAATCTCAGTCAGGAGGAAAGTGATTATTTTCTTAGTGCAGTTCTGCACACAGGGACACAACAGTCACTGTGGTCTGGTTAAATCACACTCAGGAGGACAGTGATTTTTTTTTCCTGGGACAGGTGTGCATGCAGGGACACAGCCATCTCTCTGGTTAAATCACAGTCAGGAAAACAGTGATTTTTTTTCCTAACACAGGTCTGCACACAGGGACACAACAGTTACTCTGGTCAGCTCTGGCTAAATTGCAGTGAGGAGAACAGTGATTTTTTTCTAGCATAGATCTGCACACAGGGACACAACTGTCGCACTGGTCTCTTTAAATTGGAGTGAGGAGGACAGTGATTTTTTCCTTGTACAGGTGTGCATGCAGGGACACAACAATCACTCTGGGTAAATCACACTAAGGAGGACTGTGACTTTTTTCCTGGTACAGGTGTACGCAGGAACACAACATTCACTCTAGTTAAATCACATTTAGAAGGACAGTGATAGTTTTCCTAGCACAGGTATGCACACAGGGACACAACAGTCACTCTGTTCTGGTAAATCACAGTCAGGAGGACAATGATTTTATTCTAGCAAGGGTCTGCACACAGGGACACATCAGTCACTCCAGTTCTGGTTAAATCACAGTCAGGAGGACAGTGATTTTTTTTCCTGGCACAGGTGTGCATACACAGACACAACAATCACTCTTGTTAAATCACAGTCAGGAGGGGAGTGATTTTTTCCTAGCACAGGTCTGTACACAAGGTCACAATAGTCACTAAGTCTGTTAAATCGATTCAGGAGGACAATGATTTTTTTCCTAGCATAGGTCTGCAAATAGGGACACAACAGTCACTCCAGTCTGGTTAAATCACAGTAAGGAGGACAGTGATTTCTTATCCTGGTACAGGTGTGCATGCAGGGACACAACAATCACTCTTGCTAAATCAAAATCAGGAGGACAGTGATTTTTTTTCATAACACAGGTCTGCACACAGGGGCACAGCTGTCACACTGGTATGGTTAAATTGGAGTCTGAAGGACAGTGATCTTTTCCTAGTACACGTGTGCATGCAGGGACACAGCAGTCCCCCGGTCTGGTTAAATCGCAGTCAGGAAGACAGGTGATTTGTATTTTCTAGCACAGTTCTGCATGCAGGGACACTACTGTCACTCTGGTGTGCTTAAATCACAGTCAGGGGAAAGTGAATGTTTCCTAGCACAGGTGTACATGCAGGACCAGCAGTCACTCTGTCTGGTTAAATCACAGTAAGGAGGACAGTGATTATTTCCTAGCACAGCTCTACATACAGGGTCAGACAGTCAATCCGGTCTGGTTAATCGCAGCTAGAAGGACAGTGATTTTTTTCCTGGTACAGGTGTGCATGCAGGAACACAACAATCACTCTAGTTACATCACATTCAGGAGCACAGTGATAGTTTTCCTAGCACAGGTCTGCACACAGGACACATCAGTCACTCTGGTCTGGTTAAATCACAGTCAGGAGGACAAGGATTTTTTTCCTAGCACAGGTCTGCACCTAGGGACACAACAGTCACTCCAGTCAGGATAAATCACAGTCACGAGGACACTGATTTTTTTCTTGGTACAGGTGTGCATGCACGGACACAACAATCACTCCTGTTAAATCACAGTCAGGAGGACAGTGGTTTTCTTCCTAGCACAGGTTTGCACACATGGGCACAATAGTCACTAGGTCTGGTTAAATTGCAGTCAGGAGGACAATGATTTTTTTCTTAGCACAGGTCTGCAAACAGGGACACAGCAGTCACTCCAGTCTGGTTAAATCACAGTCAGGAGGACAGTGATTTCTTTTCCTGTAACAGGTGTGCATGCAGGGACACAACAATTACTCTTGTTAAATTACAGTCAGGAGGACAATGATTTTTTTCATAACACAGGTCTGCACACAGGGGCACAACTGTCACACTGGTCCGGTTAAATTGGAGTCTGGAGGACAGTGATTTTTCCTAGTACAGGTGTGCATGCAGAGACACAACAGTCACTCTGGTTAAATTACAAAGGAGGACGGTGATTTTCTTCCTAGTACTATCACACGCCTGCACTCAGGGACAGAACTGCCACTCAGGTCATGTTAAATCACAATCAGGAGGACAGTGATTTTTCCAAGCACAGATCTGCATACAGGGACAATAGTCACCAGATCTGGTAAAATCGCAGTCAGAAGAACAGTGATTTTTTCCTAGTACGGGTTCACACACAGGAATACAACAATCACTCTGCTTAACTCACAATTAGAAGGATAATGATTTTTTTCCTAGCACAGGTCTACACACACGGACACAAAAGTAACTCTGTTCTGGTTAAATCGCAGTCAGGAGGACAGTGATTTTTTTCCTGGTACATGTGTGCATGCAGGGGGCACAACAATGACTCTGATTAAATCACAGTCAGGAGGGCAGTGATTTCTTCCTAGCACAGGTGTGCACACAGGGACAAAACATTCACTCTGGTCTGGTTAAATATCATTCACAAAGACAGGGATTTTTTTCCTAGTACAGGTGTACACGCAAGGAGACAACAATCACTCTGGTTAAATCACAATAAGGAGGACAGTGATGTTTTTCCTACCATTAGCACAGGTCTGCACACAGGGACACAACTGCCACTCAGGTCAGGATAAATCGCAGTCAGGAGGACAGTGATTTTTTTCCCCAAGCACAGTTTGCAGACAGGGCAAAAGTCACTATGATCTGGTTAAATTACAGGCTATAGGACAATGATTTTTTTTCCTAGCACAGGTCTGCACACAGGGATTCAACAGTCACTCTGTCCGGTTAAATCACAGTCAGCAGGACAGTGATTTGTTTCCTAGTACAGGTGTGCACTCAGGGACACAACAATCATTCTTATTAAATCACAGTCAGGAGGACAGGTGATTTTCATTTTCAAGCACAGGTCTACACGTAGGGACACAACAATCACTTTGGTTTGCTAACTCACAGTCAGGAGGAAAGTGATTTTTTCCTAGTGCTGTTCTGCACACAGGGTCACAACAGTCACTCTGGTCTGGTTAAATTGCAGTCAGGAGGACAGTGATTTTTTTTTTCCTGGTACAGGTGTGCATGCAGGGACATAGCCATCTCTCTGGTTAAATCACAGTCAGGAAAATAGTGATTTCTTTTTTCCTAACACAGGTCTGCACACATAGACACAAGAGTTACTCTGGTCTGCTCTGGCTAAATTGTAATCAGGAGGACAGCGATTTTTTTCTAGCATAGGTCTGCACGCAGGACACAACTGTTGCATTGGTCTGGTTAAATTTGAGTCAGGAGGACAGTGATTATTTCCTTGTACAGGTGTGGATGCAGGGACACAACAATCACTCTGGTTAAATCAGCAGTAAGGAGGACAGTGATTTTCTTCCTAGCACTAGCACAGGTTTGCACACAGGGACACAACAGTCTCTGGTCTGGTTAAATCGCAGTCAGAAGGACAATTATTTTTTTCCTAGCATACACAGGGACCCAATAATCACTCTGGTTTGGTTAAGTCACAGTCAGGAGGATTGTTATTTTTTTTTCCTGATACAGGTCTGCATGCAGGGACACAACAATTACTCTTGTTAAATCACAGTCAGGAGGACAGTGATTTTTTTCCTTGCACAGGTCTGCACACAGGGGCACAATAGTCACTTAGTCTAATTAAATCGCAATCAGAAGGACAATGATTTTTTTCCTAGCATAGGCCTGCAAACAGGGACACAACAGTCACTCCAGTCTGGTTAAATCACAGTCAGGAGGACAGTGATTTCTTTTCTTGGTACAGGTGTGCATGCAAGAACACAACAATCACTCTTGTTAAACCACAGTCAGGAGGACAGTGATTTTTTTCATAACACAGGTCTGTACACAGGGGCACAATAGTCACTCAGTCTGGTTTAATCGTAATCAGGAGGACAATGATTTTTTTCCTAGCATAGGTCTGCAAACAGGGACACAACAGACACTCCAGTCTGGTTAAATCACAATCAGGAGGACAGTGATTTCTTTTCCTGGTGTGCATGCAGGGACACAACAATCACTCTTGTTAAATCACAGTCAGGAGGGCAGTGATTTTTTTCATAACACAGGTCTGCACACAGGGGCACAACTGTCACACTGGCCTGGTTAAATTGGAGTCTGGAGGTCAGTGATTTTTTTCCTAGTACAGGTGTGCATACAGAGATACAACAGTCCATCGGTCTGGTTAAATCACAGTCAGAAGGACAGTGATTTTTTTTTCTAGTACAGGTGTGCAAGCAGGGACATAAACACTCTTGTTAAACCACAGTCTGGAGGACAGGTGATATTTATTTTCTAGCACAGTTCTACATGCTGGCACAACTGTCACCTGGTCTGGTTAAATCACAGTCAGGGGGAAAGTGAATGTTTTCCTAGCACAGGTGTGCATGCAGGAACTCAGCAGTCTTTCTGGTCTGGTTAAATCACAGTCAGGAGGACAGTGATTTTTTTCTAGCACTGGTATGCACACAGGGAAAAAACATTCACTCTTTTCTGGTTAAATATAAGTCACAAGGACAAGGATTTTTTTCCTAGTACAGGTGTACATGCAGGGACACAACAATCTCTCTCATTAAATCACAGTAAGGAGGACAGTGATGTTTTTCCTAGCATTAGCACAGGTCTGCACACAGGGACACAACTGCCACTCAGGTCAGGGTAAATTGCAGTCAGGAGGATAGTGATTTTTTTCCCAAGCACAGTTTGCAGACAGGGCAAAAGTCACTATGATCTGGTTAAATCACTGTCAGCAGGACAATGATTTTTTTTTTCTTGCACAGGTCTTTGCACAGGGACACAATAGTCACTCGGCCCGGTTAAATCACAGTCAGCAGTACAGTGATTTTTTTCCTAGTACAGGTGTGCATGCAGGGACACAGCAATCACTCTTGTTAAATCACAGTCAGGAGGACAGGTGATTTTTATTTTCTAGCACTGGTCTGCATGTAGGGACACAACAATCACTCCGTTTTGGTTAAATCACAGTCAGAAGGAAACTGATTTTCTTCCTAATGCAGTTCTGCACACAGGGATGCAACAGTCACTCTGGTCTGGTTAAATCGCAGTCAGGAGGATAGTGATTTTTTTCCATGCAAACATCTGCACACAGGGACTACAGTCACTCAGATATGGTAAAATCGCAGTCAGCAGAACAGTGATTTTATTCCTAGTACATGTTCACACACAGGAATACAACAATCACTCTAGTTAACTCACAATCAGAAGGACAGTGATTTTTTCCTAGCACAGGTCTACACACAGGGACACAACAGTAACTCCGGTCTGGTTAAATCACAGTCAGGAGGACTGTTATTTTTTTTTCCTGATACAGGTGTGCATGCAGGGACACAACAATCACTCTTGTTAAATCTGAGTCAGGAGGACAGTGATTTTTTTCCTTGTACTGGTCTTCACACAGGGACACAACAATCACTCTGGTTAAATCACAGTAAGGAGGACAGTGATTTTCTTCCTTGCACTAGCACAGGTCTGCACACAGGGACACAACAGTCTCTCTGGTCTGGTTAAATCGCAGTCAGGAGGACAATTATTTTTTTCCTAGCACACACAGGGACACAACAATCACTCTGGTCGGGTTAAATCACAGTCAGGAGGATTGTTATTTTTTTTCCAGATACTGGTGTGCATGCTGGGACACAACAATCAATCTTGTTAAATGTGAGTCAGGGGGAGAGTGATTTTTTTCCTAACACAGGTCTGCACGCAGGGACACAAGAGTAATTTTTGCCTGATTTGGTTAAATTCAATCAGGGAGACAGTGATTTTTTTTCCTAGCACAGGTCTGCACACAGGGACACAACTCTCACACTGGTCTGGTTAAATTGGAGACAGGAGGAGAGTGATTTCTTTCCTAGTACAGGTGTACACGCAGGGACACAACAATCAGTCTGGTTAAATCACACTAAGGAGGACTGTGACTTTTTTTCCTAGTACAGGTGTGCACCCAGGAACACAACAATCACTCTAGTTAAATCACATTCAGAAGGACAGTGATAGTGTTCCTAGCACAGGTATGCACACAGGGACACAACAGTCAATCTGTTCTGGTTAACTCACAGTCAGGAGGACAATGATTTTTATTCCTAGCAAGGGTCTGCACACAGGGACACAGCAGTTACTCCAGGCTGGTTAAATCACAGTCAGGAGGACAGTGATTTTTTTTTTCCTGGTACAGGTGTGCATGCATGGACACAACAATCACTCTTGTTAAACCACAGTGAGGAGGACAGTGATTTTTTTTCCTAGCACTGGTCTGCACACAGGGTCACAAATGTCACTCAGTCTGGTTTAATCGCAATCAGGAGGACAATGATTTTTTTCCTAGCATAGGTCTGCAAACAGGGACACAACAGTCACTCCAGTCTGGTTAAATCACAATCAAGAGGACAGTGATTTATTTTCCTGGTACAGGTGTGCATGCTGGGACACAACAATCACTTTGTTAAATCACAGTCAGGAGGGCAGTGATTTTTCATAACACAGTTCTGCACACAGGGCACAACTGTCACACTGGTCTGGTTAAATTGGAGTCTGGAGGTCAGTGATTTTTCCTAGTACAGGTGCGCATGCAAAGACACAACAGTCCATCGGTTCTGGTTAAATCACAGTCAGAAGGACAGTGATTTTTTTTTCTAGTACAGGTGTGCAAGCAGGGACATAAACACTCTTGTTAAACCACAGTCTGGAGGACAGGTGATATTTATTTTCTGGCACAGTTCTGCATGCTGGGACACAACTGTCACTCTGGTCTGGTTAAATCACAGTCAGGGGGAAAGTGAATGTTTTCCTAGCACAGGTGTGCATGCAGGGACTCTGCAGTCTTTCTCGTCTGGTTAAATCACAGTCAGGAGGACAGTGATTTTTCCTAGCACTGGTATGCACACAGGAAAACATTCACTCTTTTCTGGTTAAATATAAGTCACAGGACAGGATTTTTTCCAGTGCAGGTGTACATGCAGGGACACAACAATCTCTCTGGTTAAATCACAGTAAGGAGGACAGTGATGTTTTTCCTAGCATTAGCACAGGTCTGCACACAGGGACACAACTGCCACTCAGGTCAGGGTAAATCACAGTCAGGAGGATAGTGATTTTTTTCCCAAGCACAGTTTGCAGACAGTGCAAAAGTCACTATGATCTCGTTAAATCACTGTCAGCAGGACAATGATTTTTGTTTCTTGCACAGGTCTTCGCACAGGGACACAATAGTCACTCGGTCCGGTTAAATCACAGTCAGCAGTACAGTGATTTGTTTCCTAGTACAGGTGTGCATGCAAGGACACAGCAATCACTGTTGTTAAATCACAGTCAGGAGGACAGGTGATTTTTATTTTCTAGCACTGGTCTGCATGTAGGGACACAACAATCACTCTGGTTTGGTTAAATCACAGTCAGAAGGAAACTGATTTTCTTCCTAATGCAGTTCTGCACACAGGACGCAACAGTCACTCTGGTCTGGTTAAATCAGTGGACAGTGATTTACTTTTCCTGGTACAGGTGTGCATGCAAGGACACATCCATCACTCTGGTTAAATCACAGTCAGGAGGAGAGTGATTTTTTTCTAGCATAGGTCAGCACACAGGGACACAACTGTTGCCCCAGTCTGGTTAAATTGGAGTCAGGAGGACAGTGATTATTTCCTTGTACAGGTGTGCATGCAGGGACACAACAATCACTCTGGTTAAATCACAGTAAGGAGTACAGTGATTTTTTTCCTAGCACTAACGTAGGTCTGCACACAGGGACACAACAGTCTCTCTGGTCTCATTAAATCACAGTCAGGAGGACAATGATTTTTTTCCTAGCACAAGTCTACACACAGGGACACAATAATCACTCAGCTCGGGTTAAATCACAGTCAGGAGGATTGTTATTTTTTTTTCCAGATACTGGTGTGCATGCTGGGACACAACAATCAATCTTGTTAAATCTGAGTCAGGGGGAGAGTGATTTTTTTCCTTGTACTAGTCTTCACGCAGGGACACAACAATCACTCTGGTTAAATCACAGTAAGGACGACAGTGATTTTCTTCCTTGCACTAGCACAGGTCTGCACACAGGGACACAACAGTCTCTCTGGTCTGGTTAAATCGCAGTCAGGAGGACAATTATTTTTTTCCTAGCACACACAGGGACACAATAATCACTCTGGTCGGGTTAAATCACAGTTAGGAGGATTGTTATTTTTTCCCTGTTTTGCTGTGCATGCTGGGACACAACAATCAATCTTGTTAAATCTGAGTCAGGGGAGAGTGATTTTATTCCTAACACAGGTCTGCACGCAGGGAACAAGAGTAATTTTGCCTGATTTGGTTAAATTCAATCAGGGAGACAGTGATTTTTTTCCTAGCACAGGTCTGCACATAGGGACACAACTCTCACACTGGTCTGGTTAAATTGGAGGCAGGAGGAGAGTGATTTTTCCTAGCACAGGTGTACACGAGGACACAACAATCAGTCTGGTTAAATCACACTAAGGAGGACTGTGACTTTTTTCCTAGTACAGGTGTGCACCCAGGAACACAACAATCACTCGAGTTAAATCACATTCAGAAGGACAGTGATAGTTTTCCTAGCACAGGTATGCACACAGGGACACAACAGTCAATCTGTTCTGGTTAACTCACAGTCAGGAGGACAATGATTTTTATTCCTAGCAAGGGTCTGCACACGGGACACAGCAGTTACTCCAGGCTGGTTAAATCACAGTCAGGAGGACAGTGATTTTTTTTCCTGGTACAGGTGTGCATGCATGGACACAACAATCACTCTTGTTAAATCACAGTGAGGAGGACAGTGATTTTTTCCTAGCACTGGTCTGCACACAGGGTCACAAATGTCACTCAGTCTGGTTTAATCGCAATCAGGAGGACAATGATTTTTCCTAGCATAGGTCTGCAAACAGGGACACAACAGTCACTCCAGTCTGGTTAAATCACAATCAAGAGGACAGTGATTTATTTTCCTGGTACAGGTGTGCATGCTGGGACACAACAATCACTCTTGTTAAACTCAGTCAGGAGGGCAGTGATTTTTCATAACACAGTTCTGCACACAGGGCACAACTGTCACACTGGTCTGGTTAAATTGGAGTCTGGAGGTCAGTGATTTTTCCTAGTACAGGTGCGCATGCAAAGACACAACAGTCCATCGGTCTTTACAATCACAGTCAGAAGGACAGTGATTTTTTTTCTAGTACAGGTGTGCAAGCAGGGACATAAACACTCTTGTTAAACCACAGTCTGGAGGACAGGTGATATTTATTTTCTAGCACAGTTCTGTATGCTGGGACACAACTGTCACTCTGGTATGGTTAAATCACAGTCAGGGAGAAAGTGAATGTTTTCCTAGCACAGGTGTGCATGCAGGGACTCAGCAGTCTTTCTGGTCTGGTTAAATCACAGTCAGGAGGACAGTGATTTTTTCCTAGCACTGGTATGCACACAGGGAAAAAACATTCACTCTCTTCTGGTTAAATATAAGTCACAAGGACAAGGATTTTTTTCCTAGTGCAGGTGTACATGCAGGGACACAACAATCTCTCTGGTTAAATCACAGTAAGGAGGACAGTGATGGTTTTCCTAGCATTAGCACAGGTCTGCACACAGGGACACAACTGCCACTCAGGTCGGGGTAAATCAGTAGGGAGGATAGTGATTTTTTTCCCAAGCACAGTTTGCAGACAGGGCAAAAGTCACTATGATCTGGTTAAATCACTGTCAGCAGGACAATGATTTTTGTTTCTTGCACAGGTCTCGCACAGGGCACAATAGTCACTCGGTCCGTTAAATCACAGTCAGCAGTACAGTGATTTGTTTCCTAACAGGTGTGCATGCAGGGACACAGCAATCACTGTTGTTAAATCACAGTCAGGAGGACAGGTGATTTTTATTTCTAGCACTGGTCTGCATGTAGGGACACAACAATCACTCTGGTTTGGTAAATCACAGTCAGAAGGAAACTGATTTTCTTCCTAATGCAGTTCTGCACACAGGACGCAACAGTCACTCTGGTCTGGTTAAACGTAGTCAGGGGACAGTGATTTCTTTTCCTGTGCAGTGTGCATGCAAGGACACATCCATCACTCTGGTTAAATCACAGTCAGGAGGAGAGTGATTTTTTCTAGCATAGGTCAGCACACAGGGACACAACTGTTGCCCCAGTCTGGTTAAATTGAGTCAGGAGGACAGTGATTATTTCCTTGTATAGAAGTGCAGGGACACAATAATCACTCTGGTTAAATCACAGTAAGGAGTACAGTGATTTTTTTCCTAGCACTAACGTAGGTCTGCACACAGGGACACAACAGTCTCTCTGGTCTCATTAAATCACAGTCAGGAGGACAATGATTTTTTTCCTAGCACAAGTCTACACACAGGGACACAATAATCACTCAGCTCGGGTTAAATCACAGTCAGGAGGATTGTTATTTTTTTTTCCAGTTACTGGTGTGCATGCTGGGACACAACAATCAATCTTGTTAAATCTGAGTCAGGGGGAGAGTGATTTTTTTCCTTGTACAGGTGTGCATGCAGGGACACAACAATCACTCTGGTTAAATCACAGTAAGGAGGACAGTGATTTTTTTCCTAGCACTAGCGTAGGTCTGCACAAAGGGACACAACAGTCTCTCTGGTCTCGTTAAATCACAATCAGGAGGACAATGATTTTTTTCCTAGCACAAGTCTACACACAGGGACACAATAATCACTCAGCTCGGGTTAAATCGCAGTCAGGAGGATTCTTTTTTTTTTCCTGGTACAGGTTTGCATACAGGGAAACAACGATCACTCTTGTTAAATCACAGTCTGGAGGACAGTGATTTTTTTCCTTACACAAGTCTGCACACAGGGACACAACAGTCATTCTTGTCTGATCTGGTTAAATTGCAATCGGGGGACAGTGATTTCTTTCCTAGCACAGTTCTGTACA
This sequence comes from Neoceratodus forsteri, assembly GCA_016271365.2. Lineage (NCBI taxonomy): Eukaryota > Metazoa > Chordata > Ceratodontiformes > Ceratodontidae > Neoceratodus > Neoceratodus forsteri. The sequence goes on from CM028132.1 coordinate 1,409,322,067, forward strand.
CAGGGACACAAGAGTAATTTTTATCTGATCTGGTTAAATTCAATCAGGGAGACAGTGATTTTTTTCTAGCATAGGTCTGCACACAGGGACACAACTGTCACACTGGTCTTTTTAAATTGGAGTCAGGAGGACAGAGATTTTTTCATTGTACAGGTCTGCACACATTGACACAACAATCACTCTGGTTAAATCACAGTAAGGAGGACAGTGATTTTCTTTCTAGTACTAGCACAGGTCTGCACACAGAGACACAACAGTCTCTCTGGTCTGGCTAAATCGCAGTCAGGAGAACAATTATTTTTTCCTAGCACACAAGGACACAATAATCACTCTGGTCGGGTTAATCACAGTCAGGAGGACTGTTATTTTTTTTTCCTGATTCAGGTGTGCATGCAAGGACACAACAATCACTCTTATTAAATCTGAGTCAGGAGGACAGTGATTTTTTCCTTGTACTGGTCTGCACGCAGGGACACAACAATCACTCTGGTTAAATCACAGTAAGGAGGACAGTGATTTTCTTCCTAGCACTAGCACAGGTCTGCACACAGGGACACAACAGTCTCTCTGGTCTGGTTAAATCACAGTCAGAAGGACAATTATTTTTTTCCTAGCACACACAGGGACACAATAATCACTCTGGTCAGGTTAAATCACAGTTAGGAGGATTGTTATTTTTTTTCCTGATACTGGTGTGCACGCAGGGGCATAACAGTCACCCTTGTTAAATCTGAGTCAGGAGGAGAGTGTTTTTTCCTAACACAGGTCTGCAATGCGAGGACACAAGAGTAATTTTGTCTGATCTGGTTAAATTCAATCAGGAGACAGTGATTTTTTTCCTAGCACAGGTCTGCACACAGGGACACAACTCACACTGGTCTGGTTAAATTGGAGTCAGGAGGAGAGTGCTTTTTTTCCTAGTACAGGTGTACACGCAGGGACAGAACAATCAGTCTGGTTAAATCACACTAAGGAGGACTGTGACTTTTTTTCCTAGTACAGTTGTGCACACAGGAACACAACAATCACTCTAGTTAAATTACATTCAGAAGGGAAGTGATAGTTTTCCTAGCACAGGTACGCACTCAGGGACACAACAGTCACTCTGTTCTGGTTAACTCACAGTCAGGAGGACAGTGATTTTTTTTCCTGGCACAAGTGTGCATGCATGGACACAACAATCACTCTTGTTAAATCACAGTCAGAAGGACAATGATTTTTTTCCTAGCACTGGTCTGCACACAGGGGCACAATAGTCACTCAGTCTGGTTAAATCGCAATCAGGAGGACAATGATTTTTTTCCTAGCATAGGTCTGCAAACAGGGACACAACAGTCACTCCAGTCTGGTTAAATCACAATCAGGAGGACAGTGATTTCTTTTCCTGGTACAGGTGTGCATGCACGGACACAGCAATCACTCTTGTTAAATCACAGTAAGGAGGGCAGTGATTTTTTTCATAACACAGGTCTGCACACAGGGGCACAACTGTCACACTGGTCTGGTTAAATTGGAGTCTGGAGGTCAGTGATTTTTTCCTAGTACAGGTGTGCATGCAGAGACACAACAGTCCCTCGGTCTGGTTAAATCGCAGTCAGAAGGACAGTGATTTATTTTACTAGTACAGGTGTGCAAGCAGGGACATAAACACTCTTGTTAAACCACAGTCTGGAGGACAGGTGATATTTATTTTCTAGCACAGTTCTGCATGCAGGGACACAACTGTCACTCTGGTCTGGTTAAATCACAGTCAGGGGGAAAGTGAATGTTTTCCTAGCACAGGTGTGCATGCAGGGACTCAGCAGTCACTCTGGTCTGGTTTAATCACAGTAAGGAGGACAGTGATTCTTTCCTAGCACAGGTATACACAACAGTCAATCCAGTCTGGTTAAATCGCAGCCATAAGGACAGTGATTTTTTTTCCTGGTACAGGTGTGAACGCTGGGACACAACAATCACTCTGGTTAAATCACAACAAGGAGGACAGTGGGGTTTTCCTAGCACTTGCACAGGTCTGCACACAGGGACTCAGCAGTCACTCTAGTCTGGTTAAATCGCAGTCTAGAGGACAATGATTTTTCCTAGTGTAGGTCTGCACACAACAGTCTCTCTGGTCTGGTTAAATCACAGTCAGGAGGACAATGATATTTTTCCTAGAACAGGTCTGCACACAGGGACACAACTCTCACACTGGTCTAGTTAAATTGGAGTCAGGAAGACAGTGATTTTTTTCCTAGTACAGGTGTACACGCAGGGACACAACAATCACTCTGGTTTAATCACCGTGAGGAGGACAGTGATTTTATTTCCTGGTACAAGTGTGCACACAGGAACACAACAATCACTCTTGTTAAATCACATTCAGAAATATAGTGATAATTTTCCTAGCACAGGTATGCACACAGGGACACAACAGTCACTTCAGTCTGGTTAAATCGCAGTCAGGAGGACAGTGATTTTTTTTCCTGGCACAGGTGTGCCTGCATGGACACAACAATCACTCTTGTTAAATCACAGTCAGGAGGACAGTGATTTTTTTCCTAGCACTGGTCTGCACACAGGGGCACAATAGTCACTCGGTCTGGTTAAATCGGAATCAGGAGGACAATGATTTTTTTCTAGCACAGGTTTCCAAACAGGGACGCAACAGTCACTCCAGTCTGGTTAAATCACAGTAAGGAGGACAGTGATTTGTTTTCCTGGTACAGGTGTGCAAGCAGGGACACTACAATCACTCTTGTTAAATCACATTCAGTAGGGCAGTGATTTTTTTCCTAACACAGGTCTGCACACAGGGACACAACTGTCACACTGTCCTGGTTAAATTGGAGTCTGAGGACAGGCATTTTTCCTAGTACAGGTGTGCACTGAGGGACACAACCTCCCTCTGTCTGGTTAAATGCAATCAGGAGGACATTGATTTTTTTTACTAGTACAGGTGTGCAAGCAGGACATAACAAACACTCTTGTTAAACCACAGTCAGGAGGAGAGCTGATTTTTTATTTTCTAGCACAGTTCTGCATGCAGGGACACAACTGTCACTCTGATCTGGTTAGATCACAGTCAGGGGGAAAGTGAATGTTTTCCTAGCACAGCTGTGCATGCAGAGACACAGCAGTCACTCTGGTCTGGTTAAATCTCAGTATGGAGGACAGTGATTTTTTCCTAGCCAGGTCTACACGCAGGGACACAACAGTCACTCTAGTCTTGTTAAATCACCAACAGAAGGACAGTGATTTTTTTTTCCTGGTACAGGTGTGCATGCAGGAACACAACAATCACTCTAGTTAAATCACATTCAGGAGGAGAGATGATAGCTTTCCTAGCACAGGTCTGCACACAGGGACACAACTGCCTCTCAGGTCTTGTTAAATCGCAATCAGGAGGATAGTGATTTTTTTCCTAGTGTAGTCCTGCACACAGGGACACAACAGTCACTCCAGTCTGGTTAAATCGTAGTCAGGAGAACAGTGATTTTTCACCTAACACAGGTCTGCACACAGGGACACATGAGTTATTCTGGTCTGCTCTGTCTAAATTGCAGTCAGGAGAACAGTGATTCTTTTCTAGCACAGGTCTGAACACAGGGACACAACTGTCACACTGGTATGGTTAAATTGAGTCAGGAAGATTTTTTTCTTGTACAGGTATGCACACAGGGACACAACAATCACTTTGGTTAAATCACAGTAAGGAGGACAGTAATTTTTTTCCTATCACTAGCACAGATCTGCACACAGAGACACAACAGTCCCTCTAGTCTGGTTAAATCGCAGTCTAGAGGAGAATGATTTTTTTCCTAGCACAGGTCTACAAACAGGGACACAATAATCACTCTGGTCGGGTTAGATCACAGTCAGGAGAATTGTAATTTTTTTTGTCCTGGTACAGGTTTGCATGCAGGGACACGACAATCACTCTTGTTAAATCACAGTCTGGAGGACAGTGATTTTTTTTTAACACAAGTCTGCACCCTGGGACACAACAGTCATTCTTGTCTGATCTGGTTGAATTGCAATCGGGGGGCAGTGATTTTTTTCCTAGCACATGTCTGCACACAGGGACACAACTCTCACACTGGTCTGGTTAAATTGGAGTCAGGAGGACAGTGATTTTTTCCTAGAACAGGTGTACCATGAGGACACAACAGTCACTCTGGCTAAATCACACTAAGGAGGACAGTGACTTTTTCCTGGTGCAGGTGTACGCAGGAACACAACAATCACTCTAGTTAAATCACATTCAGAAGGACAGTGATAGTTTTCCTAGCACAGGTATGCACACAGGACACAACAGTCACTCTGGTCTGGTTAAATTGCAATCAGAAGGACAATGATTTTTATTCCTAGCACAGGTCTGCAAACAGGGACACAACAGTCACTCTAGTCTGGTTAAATCACAGTTAGGAGGACACTGATTTTTTTTCCTGGCATAGGTGTGCATGCAGGGACACAACAATCTCTCTTGTTAAATCACAGTCAGGAGGATAGTGATTTTTTTCATAACAAAGGTCTGCACACAGGGGCACAACTGTCACACTGGTCCAGTTAAATTGGAGTCTGGAGGACAGTGATTTTTTTTACTAGTACAGGTGTGCAAGGAGGGACATAACAAACACTTTTGTTAAACCACAGTAAGGAGGACACTTGATTTTTTTCTAGCACTGTTCTGCATGCAGGGACACAACTGTAACTCTGGTCTGGTTAAATCACAGTCAGGGGGAAAGTGAATGTTTTCCTAGCAGAGGTGTGCATGCAGGGACTCAGCAGTCACTCTGGTCTGGCTAAATCACTGTAAGGAGGACAGTGATTCTTTCCTAGCCCAGGTCTACATACAGGGACACAACAGACAATCCAGTCTGGTTAAATCACAGCCAGAAGGATAGTGATTTTTTTTTCCTGGTACAGGTGTGCATGCCGGAACACAACAATCACTCTAGTTACATCACATTCAGGAGGACAGTGTTTTTTTCCTAGCACAGGTGTGCACACAGGGACAAAACACTCACTCTGGTATGGTTAAATATCAGTCACAAGGACAGGGATTTTTTTTTCCTAGTACAGGTGTACATGCAGGGACACAACAATCACTCTGGTGAAATCACAGTTAGGAGGACAGTGATGTTTTTCCAAGTATTAGCACAGGCCTGCACACAGGGACACAACTGCCACTCAGGTCAGGATAAATTGCAGTCAGCAGGATAGTGATTTTTTGGCCCAGCACAGTTTGCAGACAGGGCAACAGTCACTATGATCTGGTTAAATCACAGTCTACCGGACAAGGGCTTTTATTCCTAGCTCAGGTCTGCACACAGGGACACAACAGTCACTCAGTCCAATTAAATCACAGTCAGCAGGACAGTGATTTGTTTCCTAGTACAGGTGTGAACGCTGGGACACAACAATCACTCTTGTTAAATCACAGTCAGGAGGACAGGTGATTTTTATTTTCTAGCACAGGTCTGCACATAGGGACACAGCAATCACTCTGGTTTGGTTAAATCACAGTCAGAAGGAAAGTGATTTTTTTCCTAGTGCAGTTCTGCACACAGGGACACAACAGTCACTCTGGTATGGTTAAATCGCAGTCAGGAATACACTGATTTTTTTTCCTGGTGCAGGTGTGCATGCAGGGACACAGCCATCAATCTGGTTAAATAACAGTCAGGAAAACAGTGATTTTTTTTTCCTAACGCAGGAACACAACAGTTACTCTGGTCTGCTCTGGATAAATTGCAGTCAGGAGGACAGTGATTTTTTTCTAGCATAGGTCTGCACAAAGGGACACAACAGTCATTCTTGTCTTATCTGGCTAAATTCAATCAGGGTGACAGTGACTTTTTTCCTAGCACAGGTCTGCACACAGGGACACAACTCTCACACTGGTCTGGTTAAATTGGAGTCAGGTGGACAGTGATTTTTTTCCTAGTACAGGTGTACACGCAGGAACACAGCAATCACCCTAGTTAGATCACATTCAGAAGGACAGTGATAGTTTTCCCAGCACAGGTATGCACACAGGGACACAACAGTCACTCTGGTCTTTTTAAATCACAGTCTGGAGAACAGTGATTTTTTTTTCCTAGCACAGGTGTGCATGCACGGACACAACAAGTCACATTTGTTAAATCACAGTCAGGAGGACAGTGATTTTTTTCCAAGCACAGGTCTGCACACAGGGGCTCAATAGTCACTCAGTCTGGTTAAATCACAATCAGGAGGACAATGATTTTTTTCCTAGCACAGGTCTGCAAACAGGGATACAACAGTCACTCCAGTCTGGTTAAATCACAGTCAGGAGGACAGTGATTTATTTTCCTGGTACAGGTGTGCATGCAGGGACACAACAATCACTCTTGTTCAATCACAGTCTGGAGGACAGTGATTTTTTTTCCTAACACAAGTCTGCACAAAGGGACAGAACAGTCATTCTTGTCTGATCTGGCTAAATTCAATCAGGGTGACAGTGATTTTTTTCCTAGCACAGGTCTGCACACAGGGATACAACTCTTACTATAGTCTGGTTAAATTGCAGTCAGGTGGACAGTGATTTTTTTCCTAGTACAGGTGTACATGCAGGAATACAGCAATCACTCTAGTTAAATCACATTCAGAAGGACAGTGATAGTTTTTCTAGCACAGGTATGCACACAGGGACACAACAGTCACTCTGGTCAGGTTAAATCACAGTCAGGAGGACAGTGATTTTTTTTCCTGGCACAGGTGTGCATGCACGGACACAACAATCACTCTTGTTAAATCACAGTCAGGAGGACAGTGATTTTGTTCATAGCACAGGTCTGCACACAGGGGCACAATAGTCACTCAGTCTGGTTAAATCACAATCAGGAGGATAGTGATTTATTTTCCTGGTACAGGTGTGCATGCAGGGACACAACAATCACTCTTGTTAAATCACAGTCTGGAGGACAGTGATTTTTTTCATAACACAGGTCTGCACACGGGCACAATTGTCACACTGGTCTGGTTAAAATGGGGTCTGGAGGACAGTGATTTTTTCCTAGAACAGGTGTGCACGCAGGGACACAATAGTCCCTCAGTCTGGTTAAATCACCGTCAGAAGGACAGTGCTTTTTTTTTACTAGTACAGGTGTTCAAGGAGGGACAAAACAAACACTCTTGTTAAACCACAGTCAAGAGGACAGGTGATTTTTTTTCTAGCACAATTCTGCATTCAGGGACACAACTGTCACTCTGGTCTGGTTAAATCACAGTCAGGGGGAAAGTGAATGTTTTCCTAGCACAGGTGTGCATGCAGGGACTCAGCAGTCACTCTGGTCTGGTTAAATCACTGTAAGGAGGACAGTGATTCTTTCCTAGCCCAGGTCTACATACAGGGACACAACAGTCAATCCAGTCTGGTTAAATCACAGCCAGAAGGACAGTGATTTTTTCCTGGTACAGGTATGCATGCAGGAACACAACAATCACTCTAGTTACATCACATTCAGGAGGACAGTGATTTTTTTCCTAACACAGGTGTGCACACAGGGACAAAACATTCACTGTGGTATGGTTAAATATCAGTCGCAAGGACATCGATTATTTTTCCTAGTACAGGTGTACACGCAGGGACACAACAATCACTCTGGTTAAATCATAGTAAGGAGGACAGTGATGTTTTTCCTAGCATTAGCACGGCCTGCACACAGGGACACAACTGCCACTCAGGTCAGGATAAATCGCAGTCAGGAGTATAGAGATTTTTTGGCCCAGCACAGTTTGCAGACAGGGCAACAGTCACTATGATCTGGTTAAATCACAGTCTAACAGACAAGGTCTTTTTTCCTAGCTCAGGTCTGCACACAGGGACACAAAAGTCACTCAGTCCGGTTAAATCACAGTCAGCAGGACAGTGATTTGTTTTCTAGTACAGGTGTGAATGCAGGGACACAACAATCACTCTTGTTATATCACAGTCAGGAGGACAGGTGATTTTTATTTTCTAGCACAGGTCTGCACGTAGGGACACAGCAATCACTCTGGATTGGTTAAATCACAGTCAGAAGGAAAGTGAATTTTTTCCTTGTGCAGTTCTGCACACAGGGACACAACAGTCACTCTGGTCTGGTTAAATCGCAGTCAGGAGGACAGTGATTTTTTTTCCTGGTGCAGTTGTGCATGCAGGGACACAGCCATCACTCTGGTTAAATAACAGTCAGGAAAACATTTATTTTTTTTCCTAACACAGGTCTGCACACAGGAACACAACAGTTACTCTGGTCTGCTCTGGCCCAAATTGCAGTCAGGAGGACAGTGATTTTTTTCTAGCATAGGTCTGCACTCAGGGACACAACTGTCGCACTGGTCTTTTTTAAATTGGAATAAGGAGGACAGTGAGTTTTTCCTTGTACAGGTTTGCACCTAGGGACACAACAATCACTCTGGTTAAATCACAGTAAGGAAGACAGTGATTTTTTTCCTAGCACTAGCACAAGTCTGCACACAGGGACACAACAGTCTCTCTGGTGTGGTTAAATCACAGTCAGGAGGACAATGATTTTTTTCCTAGCACAGGTCTACACACAGGGACACAATAATCACTCTGGTCGGGTTAAATCGCTGTCAGGAGGATTGCTTTTTTTTTCCTGGTACAGGTGTGCTTGCTGGGACACAACAATCACTCTTGTTAAATCACAGTCTGGAGGACAGTGATTTTTTTCCTAACACAAGTCTGCACAAAGGGACACAACAGTCATTCTTGTCTGATCTGGCCAAATTTAATTAGGGTGACAGTGATTTTTTTCCTAGCACAGGTCTGCACACAGGGACACAACTCTCACACTGGTCTGGTTAAATTGGAGTCAGGTGGACAGTGATTTTTTTCCTAGTACAGTTGTACACGCAGGAACACAGCAATCACTCTAGTTAGATCACATTCAGAAGGACAGTGATAGTTTTCCTAGCACAGGTATGCACTCAGGGAGACAGCAGTCACTATGGTCTGGTTAAATCACAGTCAGGAGGACAGTGATTTTTTTTTTCCTGGCACAGGTGTGCATGCACGGACACAACAGTCACTCTTGTTAAATCACAGTCAGGAGGACAGTGATTTTTTTCCTAGCACAGGTCTGCACACGGGGGCACAATAGTCACTCAGTCTGGTTAAATCACAATCAGGAGGACAATGAATTTTTTCCTAGCACAGGTCTGCAAACAGGAGACAACAGTCACTCCAGTCTGGTTAAATCACAGTCAGGAGGACAGTGATTATTTTCCTGGTACAGGTGTACAGGACACAATCACTCTGGTTAAATCACAGTAAGGAGGACAGTGATGTTTTTCCTAGCATTAGCACAGGCCTGCACACAGGGACACAACTGCCACTCAGGTCAGGATAAATTACAGTCAGGAGGATAGTAATTTTTTGACCCAGCACAGTTTGCAGACAGGGCAACAGTCACTATGATCTGGTTAAATCACAGTCTGCAGGACAAGGACTTTGTTTCCTAGCTCAGGTCTGCACACAGGGACACAACAGTCACTCGGTCCAGTTAAATCACAGTTAGCAGGACAGTGATTTGTTTCCTAGTACAGGTGTGAACACTGGGACACAGCAATCACTCTTCTTAAATCACAGTCAGGAGGACAGGTGATTTTTATTTTCTAGCACAGGTCTGCACGTAGGGACAGAGCAATCACTCTGGTTTGGTTAAATCACAGTCAGAAGGAAAGTGATTTTTTCCTAGTGCAGATCTGCACACAGGGACACAACAGTCACTCTGGTCTGGTTAAATCGCAGTCAGGAGGACAGTGATTTTTTTTTCCTGGTACAGGTGTGCATGCAAGGACACAGCCATCACTCTGGTTAAATCACAGTCAGGAGGAGAGTGATTTTTTTTCTAGCATATTTCTGCACACAGGGACACAACTGTCGCCCTGGTCTGGTTAAATTGGAGTCAGGAGGACAGTGATTTTTTCCTTGTACAGGTGTGCACGCAAAGACACAACAATCACTCTGGTTAAATCACAGTAAGGAGGACAGTGATTTTTTTTTCCTAGCACTAGCATAGGTCTGCACACAGGGACACAACAGTCTCTCTCTGGTCTAGTTAAATCACAGCCAGGAGGACAATGATTTCTTTCCTAGTACAGGTCTACACACAGGGACACAATAATCACTCTGCTCGGGTTAAATGGCAGTCAGGAGGATTCTTTTTTTTTCTGGTACAGGTTTGAATACAGGTACACAACAATCAATCTTGTTAAATCACAGTCTGGAGGACAGTGATTTTTTTCCTAACACAAGTCTGCACACAGGGACACAACAGTCATTCTTGTCTGATCTGGTTAAATTGCTATCGGGGGACAGTGATTTTTTTCCTAGCACAGGTCTGCACATAGGGACACAAGAGTAATTTTTGACTGATCTGGTTAAATTCAATCAGGGAGACAGTGATTTTTTTCTAGCATAGGTCTGCACTCAGGGACACAACTGTCACACTGGTCTTTTTAAATTGGAGGCAGGAGGACAGAGATTTTGTCCTTGTAGAGGTCTGCACTCATTGACACAACAATCACTCTGGTTAAATCACAGTAAGGAGGACAGTGATTTTCTTCCTAGCACTAGCACAGGTCTGCACACAGGGACACAACAGTCTCTCTGGTCTGGTTAAATCGCAGTCAGGAGGACAATTATTTTTTTCCTAGCACACACAGGGACACAATAATCACTCTGGTCAGGTTAAATCACAGTCAGGAGGATTGTTACTTTTTTTTCCTGATAGTGGTGTGCATGCAGGGACACAACAATCACTCTTGTTAAATCTGAGTCAGGAGGAGAGTGATTTTTTCCTAACACAGGTCTGCACGCAGGGACAGAAGAGTAATTTTTGTCTGATCTGGTTAAATTCAATCAGGGAGACAATGATATTTTTCCTAGCACTGGTCTGCACACAGGGACACAACTCTCACGCTGGTCTAGTTAAATTGGAGTCAGGAAGACAGTGATTTTTTTCCTAGTACATGTGTACACGCAGGGACTCAACAATCACTCTGGTTAAATCCCACTAAGGAGGACTGTGACTTTTTCTTCTGGTACAGGTGTGCATGCTGGAACACAACAATGACTCTAGTTAATTCACATTCACGAGGACAGTTATAGTTTTCCTAGCAAAGGTATACACACAGGACATAACAGTCACTCTGGTCTGGTTAAATCACAGTAAGGAGGACAGTGATGTTTTTCCTAACATTAGCACCGGCCTGCACACAGGGACACAACTGCCACTCAGGTCAGGATAAATTGCAGTCAGGAGGATAGTGATTTTTGGCCCAGCACAGTTTGCAGACAGGGCAACAGTCACTGGTCCAGTTAAATCACAGTCAGCAGGACAGTGATTTGTTTCCTAGTACAGGTGTGAATGCTGGGACACAACAATCACTCTTGTTAAATCACAGTCAGGAGGACAGGTGATTTTTATTTTCTAGCACAGGTCTGCACGTAGGGACACAGCAATCACTCTGGTTTGGTTAAATCACAGTCAGAAGGAAAGTGATTTTTTTCCTAGTGCAGTTCTGCACACAGGGACACAACAGTCACTCTGGTATGGTTAAATCGCAGTCAGGAGGACAGTGATTTTTTCCTGGTGCAGGTGTATGCTGGGACACAGCCATCCCTCTGGTTAAATAACAGTCAGGAAAACAGTGATTTTTTTCCTACACAGGTCTCACACAGGAACACAACAGTTGCTCTGGTCTGCTCTGGCTAAATTGCAGTCAGGAGGACAGTGATTTTTTCTAGCATAGGTCTGCACAAAGGGACACAACAGTCATTCTTGTCTGATCTGGCTAAATTCAATCAGGGTGACAGTGACTTTTTTCCTAGCACAGGTCTGCACACAGGGACACAACTCTCACACTGGTCTGGTTAAACTGGAATCTGGTGGACAGTGATTTTTTTCCTAGTACAGGTATGCACACAGGGACACAACAGTCACTCTGGTCTTTTTAAATCACAGTCAGGAGGACAGTGATTTTTTTTTTCCTGGCAGAGGTGTGCATGCACGGACACAACAATCACACTTGTTAAATCACAGTCAGGAGGACAGTGATTTTTTCCTAGCACAGGTCTGCACACAGGGCACAATAGTCACTCAGTCTGGTTAAATCACAATCAGGAGGACAATGATTTTTTTTCCAAGCACAGGTCTGCAAACAGGGATACAACAGTCACTCTAGTCTGGTTAAATCACAGCCAGGAGACAGTGATTTATTTTCCTGGTACAGGTGTGCATGCAGGGACACAACAATCATTTTGTTCAATCACAGTCTGGAGGACAATGATTTTTTTCCTAACACAAGTCTGCACAAAGGGACACAACAGTCATTCTTGTCTGATCTGGCTAAATTCAATCAGGGTGACAGTGATTTTTTTCTAGCTCAGGTCTGCACACAGGACACAACCTTACAATAGTTCTGTTAAATTGGAGTCAGGTGGACAGTGATTTTTTCTAGTACAGGTGTCACGCAGGAATACAGCAATCACTCTAGTTAAATCACATTCAGAAGGACTGTGATAGTTTTCCTAGCACAGGTATGCACACAGGGACACAACAGTCACTCTGGTCAGGTTAAATCACAGTCAGGAGGACAAAGTATTTTTTTTTCCTGGCACAGGTGTGCATGCACGGACAAAACAGTCACTCTTGTTAAATCACAGTCAGGAGGACAGTGATTTTTTTTCCTAGGACAGGTCTGCACACAGGGGCACAATAGTCACTCAGTCTGGTTAAATCACAATCAGGAAGACAATGATTTTTCTCCTAGCACAGGTCTGCAAACAGGGACACAACAGTCACTTCAGTCTGGTTAAATCACAGTCAGGAGGACAGTGATTTATTATCGTGGTACAGGTGTGCATGCAGGGACACAACAATCACTCTTGGTAAATCACAGTCTTGAGGACAGTGATTTTTTTCATAACACAGGTCTGCACACGGGCACAACTGTCACACTGGTCCGGTTAAATTGGGGTCTGGAGGACAGTGATTTTTTCCTAGAACAGGTGTGCACGCAGGGACACGATAGTCCCTCGGTCTGGTTAAATAGCAGTCAGAAGGACAGTGCTTTTTTTTTACTAGTACAGGTGTGCAAGGAGGGACAAAACAAACACTCTTGTTAAACCACAGTCAGGAGGACAGGTGATTTTTTTTCTAGCACAATTCTGCATTCAGCGACACAACTGTCACTCTGGTCTGGTTAAATCACAGTCGGGGGAAAGTGAATGTTTTCCTTGCACAGGTGTGCATGCAGGGACTCAGCAGTCACTCTGGTCTGGTTAAATCACTGTAAGGAGGACAGTGATTCTTTACTAGCCCAGGTCTACATACAGGGACACAACAGTCAATCCAGTCTGGTTAAATCACAGCCAGAAGGACAGTGATTTTTTTCCTGGTACAGATGTGCATGCAGGAACACAACAATCACTCTAGTTACATCACATTCAGGAGGACAGTGATTTTTTCCTAGCACAGGTGTGCACACAGGGACAAAACATTCACTCTGGTATGGTTAAATATCAGTCACAAGGACAGGGATTTTTTTTCCTAGTACAGGTGTATACGCAGGGACACAACAATCACTCTGGTTAAATCACAGTAAGGAGGACAGTGATGTTTTTCCTAGCATTAGCACAGGCCTGCACACAGGTACACAACTGCCAATCAGGTCAGGATAAATCGCAGTCAGGAGGATAGTAATTTTTTGGGCCAGCACAGTTTGCAGACAGGGCAACAGTCACTATGATCTGGTTAAATCACAGTCTACAGGACAAGGACTTTTTTCCTAGCTCAGGTCTGCACACAGGGACACAACAGTCACTCGGTCTGGTTAAATCACAGTCAGCAGGACAGTGATTTGTTTCCTAATACAGGTGTGAACGCTGGGACACAACAATCACTCTTGTTAAATCACAGTCAGGAGGACAGGTGATTTTTATTGTCTAGCACAGGTCTGCACGTAGGGACAGAGCAATCACTCTGGTTTGGTTAAGTCACAGTCAGAAGGAAAGTGATTTTTTTCCTAGTGCAATTCTGCACACAGGGACACAACAGTCACTCTGGTCTGGTTAAATTGCAGTCAGGAGGACAGTGATTTTTTTTTCCTGGTACAGGTGTGCATGCAAGGACACAGCCATCACTCTGGTTAAATCACAGTCAGGAGGAGAGTGATTTTTTTCTAGCATAGTTCTGCACACCTGGACACAACTATCGCCCTGGTCTGGTTAAATTGGAGTCAGGAGGACAGTGATTTTTTCCTTGTACAGGTGTGCATGCAAAGACACAACAATCACTCTGGTTAAATCACAGTAAGGAGGACAGTGATTTTTTTCCTAGCACTAGCATAGGTCTGCACACAGGACACAACAGTCTCTCTGGTCTAGTTAAATCACAGTCAGGAGGACAATGATTTTTTTCCTAGCACAGGTCTACACACAGGGACACAATAATCACTCTGCTTCGGGTTAAATGGCAGTCAGGAGGACTTTTTTTTTCTGGTACAGGTTTGAATACAGGTACACAACAATCACTTTTGTTAAATCACAGTCTGGAGGACAGTGATTTTTTCCTAACATGAGTCTGCACACAGGGACACAACAGTCATTCTTGTCTGATCTGGTTAAATTGCTATCGGGGGACAGTGATTTTTTTCCTAGCACAGGTCTGCACATAGGGACACAAGAGTAATTTTTGACTGATCTGGTTAAATTCAATCAGGGAGACAGTGATTTTTTTCTAGCATAGGTCTGCACTCAGGGACACAACTGTCACACTGGTCTTTTTAAATTGGAGTCAGGAGGACTGAGATTTTTTCCTTGTAGAGGTCTGCATGCATTGACACAACAATCACTCTGGTTAATCACAGTAAGGAGGACAGTGATTTTCTTCCTAGCACTAGCACAGGTCTGCACACAGGGACACAACAGTCTCTCTGGTCTGGTTAAATCACAGTCAGGAGGACAATTATTTTTTCCTAGCACACAGGGACACAATAATCACTGTGGTCAGGTTAAATCACAGTCAGGAGGATTGTTACTTTTTTTCCTGATAGTGGTGTGTGCGAGGGACAACAATCACTCTTGTTAAATCTGAGTCAGGAGGATAGTGATTTTTTCTCAACACAGGTCTGCACTGCAGGACAGAAGAGTAATTTTTGTCTGATCTGGTTAAATTCAATCAGGGAGACAATGATATTTTTCCTAGCACTGGTCTGCACACAGGGACACAACTGTCACACTGGTCTAGTTAAATTGGAGTCAGGAAGACAGTGATTTTTTTCCTAGTACATGTGTACACGCAGGGACTCAACAATCACTCTGGTTAAATCCCACTAAGGAGGACTGTGACTTTTTCTTCTGGTACAGGTGTGCACGCAGGAACACAACAATGACTCTATTTAATTCACATTCACGAGGACAGTGATAGTTTTCCTAGCACAGGTATACACACAGGGACATAACAGTCACTCTGGTCTTGTTAAATCACAGTCAGGAGGACAATGATTTTTATTCCTAGCAAAGGTCTGCACACAGGGACACTACAGTTACTCCAATCTGGTTAAAATACAGTCAGGCGGACACTGATTTTTTTTCCCTGGCACAGGTGTGCCTGCACGGACACAACACTCACTCTTGTTAAATCACAGTCTGGAGGACAGTGATTTTTTTTCCTTGCACAGGTCTGCACACAGGGGCACAATAGTCACTCTGGTCTGGTTAAATCGGAATCAGAAGGACAATGATTTTTTCCTAGTGCAGGTCTGCACACAGGGACACAACAGTCACTCTGGTCAGGTTAAATCGCAGTCAGAAGAACAGAGATTTTTTTTCCTCACACAGGTGTGCACACAGGGATACTTCAGTTACTCTGCTCTGCTCTGGCTAAATTGCAATCAGGAGGACAGTGATTTTTTCCTTGTATAGGCATGTAGGCAGGGACACAAAAATTGCTCTGGTTAAATCACTGCAAGGAGGACAGTGATTTTTTTTCCTAGCACTAGCACAGGTCTGCACACAGGGACCCAACAGTCACTCTAGTCTGGTTAAATCGCAGTTCAGAGGACAATGATTTTTCCTAGTGTGGGTCTGCACACCGGACACAAATAGCTCTCTCTGGTCTGAGTTAATCATATCAGGAGGACAATGATTTTTTTCCACAGGTCTACACACAGGGACACAATAATCACTCTGGTTGGTTTAAATCACAGTCAGGAGGATAGTTATTTTTTTCTGGTACAGGTGTGCATTCAGGGATACAACAATCACTCTTGTTAAATGACAGTCAGTAGGACAGTGATTTTTTCCTAACACGGTCTGCACACGGGACACAGCAGTCATTCTGGTCTGATCTGGTTAAATTGTAATCAGGAGGACAGTGATTTTTTTTCTAGCACAGTTCTGCACACTGGGGCACAACTCTCACACTGGTCTGGTTAAATTGGGGTGAGGAGGACAGTGATTTTTTTCCTAGTACATGTGTACACGCAGGGACACAACAATCACTCTGGTTAAATCACAGTGAGGAGGACAGTGATTTCTTTTCCTGGTACAGGTGTGCAATCAGGAATACAACAATCACTCTAGTTAAATCACATTCAGATATACAGTGATAATTTTCCTAGCACAGGTATGCACACAGGGACACAACAGTCACTCTGGTCTGGTTTAATCACAGTCAGGAGGACAATGATTTTTATTCCTAGCACAGGTCTGCACACAGGGACACAACAGTCCCTCTAGTCTGGTTATATCGCAGACAGGAGGACAGTGATTTTTTTTCCTGGTACAAGTGTGCATGCACAGACACAATAATCACTCTTGTTAAATCACAGTCAGGAGGACAGTGATTTTTTTCCTAACACTGGTCTGCACAGGGGCAGAATAGTCACTCGGTCTGGTTAAATCACAATCAGGAGGACAACGATTTTTTTCCTAGCACAGGTCTCCAAACAGGGATGCAACAGTCACTCCAGTCTGGTTAAATCACAGTAAGGAGCACAGTGATTTGTTTTCCTGGTACAGGTATGCATGCAGGGACACTACAATCACTCTTGTTAAATCACATTCAGGAGGGCAGTGATTTTTTTCCTAACACAGGTCTGCACTCAGGGACACAACTGTCACACTGGCCGTTTAAATTGGAGTCTGGAGGACAGGCATTTTTTCCTAGTAAAGGTGTGCACGCAGGGACACAACACTCCCTCTGTCTGGTTAAATCACAATCAGGAGGACAGTGATTTTTTTTACTAGTACAGGTGTGCAAGCAGGGACATAACAAATACTCTTGTTAAACCACAGTCAGGAGGAGAGCTGATTTTTATTTTCTAGCACAGTTCTGCATGCAGGGACACAACTGTCACTCTGGTCTGGTTAGATCACAGTCAGGGGGAAAGTGAATGTTTTCCTAGCACAGTTGCGCATGCAGGGACACAGCAGTCACTCTGGTATGGTTAAATCTCAGTAAGGAGGACAGTGATTCTTTCCTAGCACAGGTCTACACACAGGGACACAACAGTCACTCCAGTCTCGCTAAATCACCTACAGAAGGACAGTGATTTTTTTTCCTGGTACAGGTGTGCATGCAGGAACACAACAATCACTCTAGTTAAATCACATTCAGGAGGAGAGTGATAGGTTTCCTAGCACAGGTCTGCACACAGGGACACAACAGTCACTTCAGTCTGGTTAAATCACAGTCAGGAGAACAGTGATTTTTCACCTAACACAGGTCTGCATACAGGGACACATGAGTTATTCTGGTCTGCTCTGTCTAAATTGCAGTCAGGAGAACAGTGATTTTTTTCTAGCACAGGTCTAAACACAGGGACACAACTGTCACACTGGTATGGTTAAATTGGAGTCAGGAAGATTTTTTTCTTGTACAGGTATGCACACAGGGACACAACAATCACTTTGGTTAAATCACAGTAAGGAGGACAGTAATTTTTTTCCTATCACTAGCACAGATCTGCACACAGAGACACAACAGTCCCTCTAGTCTGATTAAATCGCAGTCTAGAGGAGAATGATTTTTTCCTAGTGTAGGTTTGTACACAGGGACACAACAGTCTCTCTGGTCTGGTTAAATCGCAGTCAGGACAATGATTTTTTTCCTAGCACAGGTCTACACACTGGGACACAATAATCACTCTGGTCGGGTTAGATCGCAGTCAGGAGAATTGTAATTTTTTTTGTCCTGGTACAGGTGTGCATGCAGGACACGACAAACACTTTTGTTAAATCACAGTCTGGAGGACAGTGATTTTTCTTAACACAAGTCTGCACACTGGGACACAACAGTCATTCTTGTCTGATATGGTTGAATTGCAATCGGGCAGTGATTTTTTCCTAGCACATGTCTGCACACAGGGACACAACCTCACACTGGTCTGGTTAAATTGGAGTCAGGAGGACAGTGATTTTTTTCCTAGTACAGGTGTACACGCAGGGACACAACAATCACTCTGGCTAAATCACACTAAGGAGGACTGTGACTTTTTTCCTGGTGCAGGTGTGCACGCAGGAACACAACAATCACTCTAGTTAAATCACATTCAGAAGGACAGTGATAGTTTTCCTAGCACAGGTATGCACACAGGGACACAAAGTCACTCTGGTCTGGTTAAATCACAATCAGGAGGACAATGATTTTTATTCCTAGCACAGGTCTGCAAACAGGGACACAACAGTCACTCCAGTCTGGTTAAATCACAGTTAGGAGGACACTGATTTTTTTTTCCTGGCATAGGTGTGCATGCAGGGACACAACAATCTCTCTTGTTAAATCACAGTCAGGAGGACAGTGATTGTTTTCATAACACAGGTCTGCACACAGGGGCACAAGTGTCACACTGGTCCAGTTAAATTGGAGTCTGGAGGACAGTGATTTTTTTTTACTACTACAGGTGTGCAAGGAGGGACATAACAAACACTCTTGTTAAACCACAGTCAGGAGGACAGGTAATTTTTTTTCTAGCACTGTTCTGCATGCAGGGACACAACTGTCACTCTGGTCTGGTTAAATCACAGTCAGGGGGAAAGTGAATGTTTTCCTAGCACAGGTGTGCATGCAGGGACTCAGCAGTCACTCTGGTCTGGTTAAATCACTGAAAGGAGGACAGTGATTCTTTCCTAGCCCAGGTCTACATGCAGGGATACAACAGTCAATCCAGTCTGGTTAAATCACAGCCAGAAGGACAGTGATTTTTTTCCTGGTACAGGTGTGCATGCAGGAACACAACAATCACTCTAGTTACATCACATTCAGGAGGACAGTGATTTTTTCCTAGCACAGGTGTGCACACAGGGACAAAACATTCACTCTGGTATGGTTAAATATCAGTCACAAGGACAGGGATTTTTTTCCTAGTACAGGTATCATGAGGACACAACAATCACTCTGGTTAAATCACAGTAAGGAGGACAGTGATGTTTTCCTAGCATTAGCACAGGCCTGCACACAGGGACACAACTGCCACTCAGGTCAGGATAAATCGTAGTCAGGAGGATAGTGATTTTTTGGCCCAGCACAGTTTGCAGACAGGGCAACAGTCACTATGATCTGGTTAAATCACAGTCTACGGAAAAAGGCTTTTCCTAGCTCAGGTCTGCACACAGGGACACAACAGTCACTCGGTTCAGTTAAATCACAGTCAGCAGGACAGTGATTTGTTTTCTAGTACAGGTGTGAAACGGAGGGACAACAATCACTCTTGTTAAATCACAGTCAGGAGGACAGGTGATTTTATTTTCTAGCACAGATCTGCATAGGGACACAGCAATCACTCTGGTTTGGTTAAATGACAGTCAGAAGGAAAGTGATTTTTTTCCTACTGCAGTTCTGCACACAGGGACACAACGGTTACTCTGGTCTGCACTGACTAAATTGCAGTCAGGAGGACAGTGATTTTTTTCTAGCATAGGTCTGCACAAAGGAACACAACAGTCATTCTTGTCTGATCTGGCTAAATTCAATCAGGGTGACAGTGATTTTTTTCCTAGCACAGGTCTGCACACAGGGGCACAATAGTCACTCAGTCTGGTTAAATCACAATCAGGAGGACAATGATTTTTTTCCTAGCACAGGTCTGCACACAGGGACACAACTCTCACACTGGTCTGGTTAAATTGGAGTCAGGTGGACAGTGATTTTTTTCCTAGTACAGTTGTACACGCAGGAACACAGCAATCACTCTAGTTAGATCACATTCAGAAGGACAGTGATAGTTTTCCTAGCACAGGTATGCACTCAGGGAGACAGCAGTCACTATGGTCTGGTTAAATCACAGTCAGGAGGACAGTGATTTTTTTTTTCCTGGCACAGGTGTGCATGCACGGACACAACAGTCACTCTTGTTAAATCACAGTCAGGAGGACAGTGATTTTTTTCCTAGCACAGGTCTGCACACGGGGGCACAATAGTCACTCAGTCTGGTTAAATCACTATCAGGAGGACAATGAATTTTTTCCTAGCACAGGTCTGCAAACAGGGAGACAACAGTCACTCCAGTCTGGTTAAATCACAGTCAGGAGGACAGTGATTATTTTCCTAGTACAGGTGTACCAGGGACACAACAATCACTCTGGTTAAATCACAGTAAGGAGGACAGTGATGTTTTTCCTAGCATTAGCACAGGCCTGCACACAGGGACACAACTGCCACTCAGGTCAGGATAAATTACAGTTAGGAGGATAGTAATTTTTTGACCCAGCACAGTTTGCAGACAGGGCAACAGTCACTATGATCTGGTTAAATCACAGTCTGCAGGACAAGGACTTTGTTTCCTAGCTCAGGTCTGCACACAGGGACACAACAGTCACTCGGTCCAGTTAAATCAGTTAGCAGGACAGTGATTTGTTTCCTAGTACAGGTGTGAACGCTGGGACACAACAATCACTCTTCTTAAATCACAGTCAGGAGGACAGGTGATTTTTATTTTCTAGCACAGGTCTGCACGTAGGGACAGAGCAATCACTCTGGTTTGGTTAAATCACAGTCAGAAGGAAAGTGATTTTTTTCCTAGTGCAGATCTGCACACAGGGACACAACAGTCACTCTGGTCTGGTTAAATCGCAGTCAGGAGGACAGTGATTTTTTTTTTCCTGGTACAGGTGTGCATGCAAGGACACAGCCATCACTCTGGTTAAATCACAGTCAGGAGGAGAGTGATTTTTTTCTAGCATATTTCTGCACACAGGGACACAACTGTCGCCCTTGTCTGGTTAAATTGGAGTCAGGAGGACAGTGATTTTTTCCTTGTACAGGTGTGCACGCAAAGACACAACAATCACTCTGGTTAAATCACAGTAAGGAGGACAGTGATTTTTTTTTCCTAGCACTAGCATAGGTCTGCACACAGGGACACAACAGTCTCTCTCTGGTCTAGTTAAATCACAGCCAGGAGGACAATGATTTCTTTCCTAGCACAGGTCTACACAGGGACACAATAATCACTCTGCTCGAGGTTAAATGGCAGTCAGGAGGATTCTTTTTTTTTTTCCTAGTACAGGTTTGCATACAGGGACACAACAATCATTCTTGTTAAATCACAGACTGGAGGACAGTAATTTTTTTCCTAACACAAGTCTGCACACAGGGACACAACAGTTATTCTTGTCTGATCTGGTTAAATTGCTATCGGGGGACAGTGATTTTTTTCCTAGCACAGGTCTGCACATAGGGACACGAGTAATTTTTGACTGATCTGGTTAAATTCAATCATGGAGACAGTGATTTTTTTCTAGCATAGGTCTGCACTCAGGGACACAACTGTCACACTGGTCTTTCAAATTGGAGGCAGGAGGACAGAGATTTTGTCCTTGTACAGGTCTGCACTCATTGACACAACAATCACTCTGGTTAAATCACAGTAAGGAGGACAGTGATTTTCTTCCTAGCACTAGCACAGGTCTGCACACAGGGACACAACAGTCTCTCTGGTCTGGTTAAATCGCAGTCAGGAGGACAATTATTTTTTTCCTAGCACACACAGGGACACAATAATCACTCTGGTCAGGTTAAATCACAGTCAGGAGGATTGTTACTTTTTTCCTGATACTGGTGTGCATGCAGGACACAACAATCACTCTTGTTAAATCTGAGTCAGGAGGAGAGTGATTTTTTTCCTAACACAGGTCTGCATGCAGGGACACAAGAGTAATTTTGTCTGATCTGGTTAATTCAATCAGGGAGACAATGATATTTTTCCTAGCACTGGTCTGCACACAGGGACACAACTCTCACGCTGGTCTAGTTAAATTGGAGTCAGGAAGACAGTGATTTTTTTTCTAGTATGGGTGTACACGCAGGGACTCAACAATCACTCTGGTTAAATCCCACTAAGGAGGACTGTGACTTTTTCTTCTGGTACAGGTGTGCATGCTGGAACACAACAATGACTCTAGTTAATTCACATTCACGAGGACAGTTATAGTTTTCCTAGCAAAGGTATACACACAGGGACATAACAGTCACTCTGGTCTGGTTAAATCACAGTAAGGAGGAGAGTGATGTTTTCCTAACATTAGCACCGGCCTGCACACAGGGACACAACTGCCACTCAGGTCAGGATAAATCGCAGTCAGGAGGATAGTGATTTTTTGGCCCAGCACAGTTTGCAGACAGGGCAACAGTCACTATGATCTGGTTAAATCACAGTCTACAGGACAAGGGCTTTTTTTCCTAGCTCAGGTCTGCACACAGGGACACAACAGTCACTCGGTCCAGTTAAATCACAGTCAGCAGGACAGTGATTTGTTTCCTAGTACAGGTGTGAATGCTGGGACACAACAATCACTCTTGTTAAATCACAGTCAGGAGGACAGGTGATTTTTATTTTCTAGCACAGGTCTGCACGTAGGGACACAGCAATCACTCTGGTTTGGTTAAATCACAGTCAGAAGGAAAGCGATTTTTTTCCTAGTGCAGTTCTGCACACAGGGACACAAGAGTCACTCTGGTATGGTTAAATCGCAGTCAGGGGGACAGTGATTTTTTTTCCTGGTGCAGGTGTGCATGCTGGGACACAGCCATCCCTCTGGTTAAATAACAGTCAGGAAAACAGTGATTTTTTTTCCTACACAGGTCTACACACAGGAACACAACAGTTACTCTGGTCTGCTCTGCTAAATTGCAGTCAGGAGGACAGTGATTTTTTCTAGCATAGGTCTGCACAAAGGGACACAACAGTCATTCTTGTCCGATCTGGCTAAATTCAATCAGGGTGACAGTGACTTTTTTCCTAGCACAGGTCTGCACACAGGGACACAACTCTCACACTGGTCTCGTTAAACTGGAATCTGGTGGACAGTGATTTTTTTCCTAGTACAGGTATGCACACAGGGACACAACAGTCACTCTGGTCTTTTTAAATCACAGTCAGGAGGACAGTGATTTTTTTTTTCCTGGCACAGGTGTGCATGCACGGACACAACAATCACACTTGTTAAATCACAGTCAGGAGGACAGTGATTTTTTTCCTAGCACAGGTCTGCACACAGGGGCACAATAGTCACTCAGTCTGGTTAAATCACAATCAGGAGGACAATGATTTTTTCCAAGCACATGTCTGCAAACAGGATACAACAGTCACTCCAGTCTGGTTAAATCACAGCCAGGAGGACAGTGATTTATTTTCCTGGTACAGGTGTGCACGCAGGGACAACGAGTAGTCCTCGGTCTCATAAATCGCACAGAAGGACAGTGCTTTTTACTAGTACAGGTGTGCAAGGAGGACAAAACAAACACTCTTGTTAAACCACAGTCAGGAGGACAGGTGATTTTTTTCTAGCACAATTCTGCATTCAGCGACACAACTGTCACTCTGGTCTGGTTAAATCACAGTCGGGAAAGTGAATGTTTTCTTGCACAGGTGTGCATGCAGGACTCAGCAGTCACTTGGTCTGGTTAAATCACTGTAAAGAGGACAGTGATTCTTTCCTAGCCCAGGTCTACATACAGGGACACAACAGTCAATCCAGTCTGGTTAAATCACAGCCAGAAGGACAGTGATTTTTTTCCTGGTACAGATGTGCATGCAGGAACACAACAATCACTCTAGTTACATCACATTCAGGAGGACAGTGATTTTTTCTTAGCACAGGTGTGCACACAGGGACAAAACATTCACTCTGGTATGGTTAAATATCAGTCACAAGGACAGGGATTTTTTTTTCCTAGTACAGGTGTATACGCAGGGACACAACAATCACTCTGGTTAAATCACAGTAAGGAGGACAGTGATGTTTTTCCTAGCATTAGCACAGGCCTGCACACAGGTACACAACTGCCAATCAGGTCAGGATAAATCGAGTCAGAGGATAGTAATTTTTAGCAGCACAGTTTGCAGACAGGGCAACAGTCACTATGATCTGGTTAAATCACAGTCTACAGGACAAGGACTTTTTTCCTAGCTCAGGTCTGCACACAGGGACACAACAGTCACTCGGTCTGGTTAAATCACAGTCAGCAGGACAGTGATTTGTTTCCTAATACAGGTGTGAACGCTGGGACACAACAATCACTCTTCTTAAATCACAGTCAGGAGGACAGGTGATTTTTATTGTCTAGCACAGGTCTGCACATAGGGACAGAGCAATCACTCTGGTTTAGTTAAATCACAGACAGAAGGAAAGTGATTTTTTTCCTAGTGCAATTCTGCACACAGGGACACAACAGTCACTCTGGTCTGGTTAAAATGCAGTCAGGAGGACAGTGATTTTTTTTTCCTGGTACAGGTGTGCATGCAAGGACACAGCCATCACTCTGGTTAAATCACAGTCAGGAGGAGAGTGATTTTTTTCTAGCATAGTTCTGCACACCTGGACACAACTGTCGCCCTGGTCTGGTTAAATTGGAGTCAGGAGGACAGTGATTTTTTCCTTGTACAGGTGTGCATGCAAAGACACAACAATCACTCTGGTTAAATCACAGTAAGGAGGACAGTGATTTTTTTCCTAGCACTAGCATAGGTCTGCACACAGGACACAACAGTCTCTCTGGTCTAGTTAAATCACAGTCAGGAGGACAATGATTTTTTTCCTAGCACAGGTCTACACACAGGGACACAATAATCACTCTGCTTGGGTTAAATGGCAGTCAGGAGGATTCTTTTTTTTTTCTGGTACAGGTTTGAATACAGGTACACAACAATCACTCTTGTTAAATCACAGTCTGGAGGACAGTGCTTTTTTCCTAACATGAGTCTGCACACAGGGACACAACAGTCATTCTTGTCTGATCTGGTTAAATTGCTATCGGGGGACAGTGATTTTTTTCCTAGCACAGGTCTGCACATAGGGACACAAGAGTAATTTTGACTGATCTGGTTAAATTCAATCAGGAGACAGTGATTTTTTCTAGCATAGGTCTGCACTCAGGGACACAACTGTCACACTGGTCTTTTTAAATTGAGTCAGGAGGACTGAGATTTTTTCCTTGTAGAGGTCTGCATGCATTGACACAACAATCACTCTGGTTAAATCACAGTAAGGAGGACAGTGATTTTCTCTAGCACTAGCACAGGTCTGCACACAGGGACACAACAGTCTCTCTCTGGTCTGGTTAAATCACAGTCAGGAGGACAATTATTTTTTCTAGCACACAGGGACACAATAATCACTGTGGTCAGGTTAAATCACAGTCAGGAGGATTGTTACTTTTTTTCCTGATAGTGGTGTGCATGCAGGGACACAACAATCACTCTTGTAAATCTGAGTCAGGAGGATAGTGATTTTTCCTAACACAGGTCTACACGGGACAGAAGAGTAATTTTGTCTGATCTGGTTAAATTCAATCAGGAGACAATGATATTTTTCCTAGCACTGGTCTGCACACAGGGACACAACTCTCACACTGGTCTAGTTAAATTGGAGTCAGGAAGACAGTGATTTTTTTCCTAGAACAGGTGTACACGCAGGGACTCAACAATCACTCTGGTTAAATCCCACTAAGGAGGACTGTGACTTTTTCTTCTGGTACAGGTGTGCACGCAGGAACACAACAATGACTCTATTTAATTCACATTCACGAGGACAGTGATAGTTTTCCTAGCACAGGTATACACACAGGGACATAACAGTCACTCTGGTCTTGTTAAATCACAGTCAGGAGGACAATGATTTTTATTCCTAGCAAAGGTCTGCACACAGGACACTACAGTTACTCCAATCTGGTTAAAATACAGTCAGGCGGACACTGATTTTTTTTCTGGCACAGGTGTGCCTGCACGGACACAACACTCACTCTTGTTAAATCACAGTCTGAGGACAGTGATTTTTTTCCTGCACAGGTCTGCACACAGGGGCACAATAGTCACTCTGGTCTGGTTAAATCGGAATCAGAAGGACAATGATTTTTCCTAGTGCAGGTCTGCACACAGGACACAACAGTCACTCTGGTCAGGTTAAATCGCAGTCAGAAGAACAGAGATTTTTTTCCTCACACAGGTGTGCACACAGGATACTTCAGTTACTCTGCTCTGCTCTGGCTAAATTGCAATCAGGAGGACAGTGATTTTTTCCTTGTATAGGCGTGTAGGCAGGGACACAAAAATTGCTCTGGTTAAATCACTGCAAGGAGGACAGTGATTTTTTTTCCTAGCACTAGCACAGGTCTGCACACAGGGACCCAACAGTCACTCTAGTCTGGTTAAATCGCAGTCTAGAGGACAATGATTTTTTCCTAGTGTGGGTCTGCACACCGGGACACAACAGTCTCTCTCTGGTCTGGTTAAATCGCAGTCAGGAGGACAATGATTTTTTTTCCTAGCACAGGTCTACACACAGGGACACAATAATCACTCCGGTTGGTTTAAATCACAGTCAGGAGGATAGTTATTTTTTTTTTCTGGTACAGGTGTGCATTCAGGGATACAACAATCACTCTTGTTAAATGACAGTCAGTAGGTCAGTGATTTTTTTCCTAACACAGGTCTGCACACGGGACACAGCAGTCATTCTGGTCTGATCTGGTTAAATTGTAATCAGGAGGACAGTGATTTTTTTTCTAGCACAGTTCTGCACACTGGGGCACAACTCTCACACTGGTCTGGTTAAATTGGGGTGAGGAGGACAGTGATTTTTCCTAGTACATGTGTACATGAGGACACAACAATCACTCTGGTTAAATCACAGTGAGGAGGACAGTGATTTCTTTTCCAGGTACAGGTGTACGCAGAATACAACAATCACTCTAGTTAAATCACATTCAGATATACAGTGATAATTTTCCTAGCACAGGTATGCACACAGGGACACAACAGTCACTCTGGTCTGGTTTAATCACAGTCAGGAGGACAATGATTTTTATTCCTAGCACAGGTCTGCACACAGGGACACAACAGTCCCTCTAGTCTGGTTATATCGCAGACAGGAGGACAGTGATTTTTTTTCCTGGTACAAGTGTGCATGCACAGACACAATAATCACTCTTGTTAAATCACAGTCAGGAGGACAGTGATTTTTTTCCTAACACTGGTCTGCACACAGGGGCAGAATAGTCACTCGGTCTGGTTAAATCACAATCAGGAGGACAACGATTTGTTTCCTAGCACAGGTCTCCAAACAGGGATGCAACAGTCACTCCAGTCTGGTTAAATCACAGTAAGGAGGACAGTGATTTGTTTTCCTGGTACAGGTATGCATGCAGGGACACTACAATCACTCTTGTTAAATCACATTCAGGAGGGAAGTGATTTTTTTCCTAACACAGGTCTGCACTCAGGGACACAACTGTCACACTGGCCTGTTTAAATTGGAGTCTGGAGGACAGGCATTTTTTCCTAGTAAAGGTGTGCACGCAGGGACACAACACTCCCTCTGTCTGGTTAAATCACAATCAGGAGGACAGTGATTTTTTACTAGTACAGGTGTGCAAGCAGGACATAACAAATACTCTTGTTAAACCACAGTCAGGAGGAGAGCTGATTTTTATTTTCTAGCACAGTTCTGCATGCAGGGACACAACTGTCACTCTGGTCTGGTTAGATCACAGTCAGGGGAAAGTGAATGTTTTCCTAGCACAGTTGCATGCAGGGACAGCAGATCACTCTGGTATGGTTAAATCTCAGTAAGGAGGACAGTGATTCTTTCCCTAGCACAGGTCTACACACAGGGACACAACAGTCACTCCAGTCTCCTAAATCACCAACAGAAGGACAGTGATTTTTTTCCTGGTACAGGTGTGCATGCAGGAACACAACAATCACTCTAGTTAAATCACATTCAGGAGGAGAGTGATAGCTTTCCTAGCACAGGTCTGCACACAGGGACACAACAGTCACTCCAGTCTGGTTAAATCACAGTCAGGAGAACAGTGATTTTCACCTAACACAGGTCTGCATACAGGGACACATGAGTTATTCTGGTCTGCTCTGTCTAAATTGCAGTCAGGAGAACAGTGATTTTTTCTAGCACAGGTCTAAACACAGGGACACAACTGTCACACTGGTATGGTTAAATTGGAGTCAGGAAGATTTTTTCTGTACAGGTATGCACACAGGGACACAATCACTTTGGTTAAATCACAGTAAGGAGGACAGTAATTTTTTCCTATCACTAGCACAGATCTGCACACAGAGACACAACAGTCCCTCTAGTCTGATTAAATCGCAGTCTAGAGGAGAATGATTTTTTTCCTAGTGTAGGTTTGTACACAGGGACACAACAGTCTCTCTGGTCTGGTTAAATCGCAGTCAGGACAATGATTTTTTTCCTAGCACAGGTCTACACACTGGGACACAATAATCACTCTGGTCGGGTTAGATCGCAGTCAGGAGAATTGTAATTTTTTTTGTCCTGGTACAGGTGTGCATGCAGGGACACGACAAACACTCTTGTTAAATCACAGTCTGGAGGACAGTGATTTTTTTCTTAACACAAGTCTGCACACTGGGACACAACAGTCATTCTTGTCTGATATGGTTGAATTGCAATCGGGGCAGTGATTTTTTTTCCTAGCACATGTCTGCACACAGGGACACAACTCTCACACTGGTCTGGTTAAATTGGAGTCAGGAGGACAGTGATTTTTTTCCTAGTACAGGTGTACACGCAGGGACACAACAATCACTCTGGCTAAATCACACTAAGGAGGACTGTGACTTTTTTCCTGGTGCAGGTGTGCACGCAGGAACACAACAATCACTCTAGTTAAATCACATTCAGAAGGACAGTGATAGTTTTCCTAGCACAGGTATGCACACAGGGACACAAAAGTCACTCTGGTCTGGTTAAATCACAATCAGGAGGACAATGATTTTTATTCCTAGCACAGGTCTGCAAACAGGGACACAACAGTCACTCCAGTCTGGTTAAATCACAGTTAGAGGACACTGATTTTTTTTTCCTGGCATAGGTGTGCATGCAGGACACAACAATCTTCTTGTTAAATCACAGTCAGGAGGACAGTGATTTTTTTCATAACACAGGTCTTCACACAGGGGCACAAGTGTCACACTGGTCCAGTTAAATTGGAGTCTGGAGGACAGTGATTTTTTTTTTTTACTAGTACAGGTGTGCAAGGAGGGACATAACAAACACTTTTGTTAAACCACAGTCAGGAGGACAGGTGATTTTTTTTCTAGCACTGTTCTGCATGCAGGGACACAACTGTCACTCTGGTCTGGTTAAATCACAGGCAGGGGGAAAGTGAATGTTTTCCTAGCACAGGTGTGCATGCAGGGACTCAGCAGTCACTCTGGTCTGGTTAAATCACTGAAAGGAGGACAGTGATTCTTTCCTAGCCCAGGTCTACATGCAGGGATACAACAGTCAATCCAGTCTGGTTAAATCACAGCCAGAAGGACAGTGATTTTTTTCCTGGTACAGGTGTGCATGCAGGAACACAACAATCACTCTAGTTACATCACATTCAGGAGGACAGTGATTTTTTTCCTAGCACAGGTGTGCACACAGGGACAAAACATTCACTCTGGTATGGTTAAATATCAGTCACAAGGACAGGGATTTTTTTTCCCTAGTACAGGTGTATACGCTGGGACACAACAATCACTCTGGTTAAATCACAGTAAGGAGGACAGTGATGTTTTTCCTAGCATTAGCACAGGCCTGCACACAGGGACACAACTGCCACTCAGGTCAGGATAAATCGCAGTCAGGAGGATAGTGATTTTTTGGCCCAGCACAGTTTGCAGACAGGGCAACAGTCACTATGATCTGGTTAAATCACAGTCTACCGGAAAAGGGCTTTTTTTCCTAGCTCAGGTCTGCACACAGGGACACAACAGTCACTCGGTTCAGTTAAATCACAGTCAGCAGGACAGTGATTTGTTTTCTAGTACAGGTGTGAACGCAGGGACACAACAATCACTCTTGTTAAATCACAGTCAGGAGGACAGGTGATTTTTATTTTCTAGCACAGATCTGCACGTAGGGACACAGCAATCACTCTGGTTTGGTTAAATGACAGTCAGAAGGAAAGTGATTTTTTTCCTACTGCAGTTCTGCACACAGGACACAACGGTTACTCTGGTCTGCGCTGACTAAAATTGCAGTCAGGAGGACAGTGATTTTTCTAGCATAGGTCTGCACAAGGGACACAACAGTCATTCTTGTCTGATCTGGCTAATTCAATCAGGGTGACAGTGATTTTTTCCTAGCACAGATCTGCACACAGGGGCACAATATTCACTCAGTCTGGTTAAATCACAATCAGGAGGACAATGATTTTTTTCCTAGCACAGGTCTGCAAACAGGGATACAACAGTCACTCCAGTCTGGTTAAATCACAGTCAGGAGAACAGTGATTTATTTTCCTGGTACAGGTGTGCATGTAGGGACACAACAATCCCTCTTGTTCAATCACAGACTGGAGGACAGTGATTTTTTTCATAGCACTGGTCTGCACGCGGGCACAATTGTCACACTGGTCTGGTTAAATTGGAGTCTGGAGGACAGTGATTTTTTCCTAGAACAGGTGTGCACGCAGGGACACGCTAGTCCCTCGGTCTGGTTAAATTGCAGTCAGAAGGACAGTGCTTTTTTTTTAGTAGTACAGGTGTGCAAGGAGGGACATAACAAACACTCTTGTTAAACCACAGTCAGGAGGACAGGTGATTTTTTTTCTAGCACAGTTCTCCATGCAGGGACA
The DNA here is from genome assembly GCA_016271365.2 of Neoceratodus forsteri. Lineage (NCBI taxonomy): Eukaryota > Metazoa > Chordata > Ceratodontiformes > Ceratodontidae > Neoceratodus > Neoceratodus forsteri. Next base: position 1,409,353,194 of record CM028132.1, read on the forward strand.
CAACTGTCACTCTGGTCTAGTTAAATCACAGTCAGGGGGAAAGTGAATGTTTTCCTTGCACAGGTGTACATGCAGGGACTCAGCAGTCACTCTGGTCTGGTTAAATCACTGTAAGGAGGACAGTGATTCTTTCCTAGCCCAAGTCTACATACAGGGACACAACAGTTAATCCAGTCTGGTTAAATCACAGCCAGAAGGACAGTGATTTTTTTCCTGGTACAGGTGCGCCTGCAGGAACACAACAATCACTCTAGTTACATCACATTCAGGAGGACAGTGATTTTTTCCTAGCACAGGTGTGCACACAGGGACAAAACATTCACTCTAGTATGGTTAAATATCAGTCACAAGGACAGGGATTTTTTTTTCCTAGTACAGGTGTACACACAGGGATACAACAATCACTCTGGTAAAATCACAGTACGGAGGACAGTGATGTTTTTCCTAGCATTAGCACAGGCCTGCACACAGGGACACAACTGCCACTCAGGTCAAGATAAATCGCAGTCAGGAGGATAGTGATTTTTTGTCCCAGCACAGTTTGCAGACAGGGCAACAGTCACTGTGATCTGGTTAAATCACAGTCTACAGGACAAGGACTGTTTTTCCTTGCTCAGGTCTGCACACAGGGACACAATAGTCACTCGGTCTGGTTAAATCACAGTCAGCAGGACAGTGATTTGTTTCCTAGTACAGGTGTGAACGCAGGGACACAACAATCACTCTTGTTAAATCACAGTCAGGAGGACAGGTGATTTTTATTTTCTAGCACAGGTCTGCATGTAGGGACACAGCAATCACTCTGGTTTGGTTAAATCATAGTCAGAAGGAAAGTGACTTTTTCCTAGTGCAGTTCTGCACACAGGGACACAACAGTCCCTCTGGTATGGTTAAATCGCAGTCAGGAGGACAGTGATTTTTTCTCCTGGTGCAGGTGTGCATGCAGGGACACAGCCATCACTCTGGTTAAATATCAGTCAAGAAAACAGTGATTTTTTTTCCTAACACAGGTCTGCACACAGGAACACAACAGTTACTCTGGTCTGCTCTGGCTAAATTGCAGTCAGGAGGACAGTGATTTTTTTCTAGCATAGGTCTGCACTCAGGGACACAGCTGTCGCACTGGTCTTTTTTAAATTGGAATAAGGAGGACAGTGATTTTTTTCCTTGTACAGGTGTGCACCCAGGGACACAACAATCACTCTGGTTAAATCACAGAAAGGAAGACATTGATTTTTTTCCTAGCACTAGCACAAGTCTGCACACAGGGACACAACTGTCTCTCTGGTGTGGTTAAATCACAGTCAGGAGGACAATGATTTTTTTTCCCAGCACTGGGACACAATAATCACTCTGGTCGGGTTAAATCGCTGTCAAGAGGATTGATTTTTTTTCCTGGTACAGGTGTGCATGCAGGGACACAACAATCACTCTTGTTAAATCACAGTCTGGAGGACAGTGATTTTTTCCTAACTCAAGTCTGCACAAAGGGACACAACAATCATTCTTGTCTAATCTGGCTAAATTCAATCAGGGTGACAGTGATTTTTTCCTAGCACAGGTCTGCACACTGGGACACAACTCTCACACTGGTCTGGTTAAATTGGAGTCAGGTGGACAGTGATTTTTTTCCCAGTACAAGTGTACATGCAGGAACACAGCAGTCACTCTAGTTAGATCACATTCAGAAGGACAGTGATAGTTTTCCTATCATAGGTATGGACACAGGGACACAACAGTCACTCTGGTCAGGTTAAATCACAGTCAGGAGGACAGTGATTTTTTTTTCCTGGCACAGGTGTGCATGCACAGACACAACAATCATTCTTGTTAAATCACAGTCAGGAGGACAGTGATTTTTTCCCTAGCACAGGTCTGCACATGGGGGCACAATAGTCACTCAGTCTGGTTAAATCACAATCAGGAGGACAATGATTTTTTTCCAGCACAGGTCTGCAAACAGGGACACAACAGTCACTCCAGTCTGGTTAAATCACAGTCAGGAGGACAGTGATTTATTTTCCTGGTACAGGTGTACATGCAGGGACACAACAATCACTCTGGTTAAATCACAGTAAGGAGGACAGTGATGTTTTTCCTAGCATTAGCACAGGCCTGCACACAGGGACACAACTGCCACTCAGGTAAGGATAAATTGCAGTCAGGAGGATAGTGATTTTTTAGCCCAGCACAGTTTTCAGACAGGGCAACAGTCACTATGATCTGGTTAAACCACAGTCTACAGGACAAGGACTTTTTTTCCTAGCTCAGGTCTGCACACAGGGACACAACAGTCACTCGGTCTGGTTAAATCACAGTCAGCAGGACAGTGATTTGTTTCCCAGTACAGGTGAGAACGCAGGGACACAACAATCTCTCTGGTTAAATCACAGTCAGGAGGACAGGTGATTTTTTTTTTCTAACACAGATCTGCACACAGGAACACAACAGTTACTCTGGTCTGCTCTGGCTAAATTGCAGTCAGGAGGACAGTGATTTTTTTCTAGCATAGGTCTGCACACAGGGACACAACTGTTGCCCTGTTCTGGTTAAATTGGAGTCAGGAGGACAGTGATTTTTTCCTTGTAAAGGTGTGCATGCAGGGACACAACAATCACTCTGGTTAAATCACAGTAAGGAGGACAGTGATTTTTTTCTTAGCACTAGCATAGGTCTGCACACAGGGACACAGCAGTCTCTCTGGTCTGGTTAAATCACAGTCAGGAGGACAATGATATTTTTCCTAACAGGTCTCACACAGGACACAATAATCACTCTGCTCGGGTTAAATCGTCCCAGGATGTTTTTTTTTTCCTGGCACAGGTTTGCATACAAGGACACAACGATCACTCTTGGTAAATCACAGTCTGGAGGACAGTGATTTTTTTTCCTAACACAAGTCTGCACACAGGGACACAACAGTCATTCTTGTCAGATCTGGTTAAATTGCAATCGGGGGACAGTGATTTTTTTCCTAGCACAGGTCTGTACACAGGGACACAACTCTCACACTGGCCTGGTTAAATTGGAATCAGGAGGACAGTGATTTTTTTTCCTAGTACAGGTGTACACGCAGGGACACAACAATCACTCTGGTTAAATCACACTAAGGAGGACTGTGACTTTTTTCCTGGTACATGTGTGCACGCAGGAGCACAACAATCACTCTAGTTAAATCACATTCAGGAGGACAGTGGTAGTTTTTCTAGCACAGGTATGCACACAGGGACACAACAGTCACTCTGGTCTGGTTAAATCACAATCAGGAGGACAATGATTATATGCCTAGCAAAGGTCTGCATGCAGGGACACAACAGTCACTCCAGTCTGGTTAAATCACAGTCAGGAGGACACTGATTTTTTTTTCCTGGCACAGGCGTGCATGCACGGACACAACAATCACTCTTGTTAAATCAGTCAGGAGGACAGTGATTTTTTTTGTAGCACAGGTCTTCACACAGGGGCACAATAGTCACTCGGTCTGGTTAAATCACAATCAGGAGGACAATGATTTTTTCCTATTGCAGGTCTGTACACAGGGACACATCAGTCTCTCTGGTGTGGTTAAATTGCAGTCAGGAGGACAATGATTTTTTTCCTAGCACAGGTCTACACACAGGGACATGATAATCACTCTGGTCAGGTTAAATCACAGTCAGCAGGATAATTTTTTTTTTCCTGGTACAGGTGTGCATGCAGGGACACAACAATCACTCTTCTTAAATCACAGTCAGGAGGACAATGAATTTTTTCTTAACACAGGTCTGCATACAGGGACACAACTGTCATTCTGGTCTCAGCTGGTTAAATTGCAATCAGGGGGACAGTGCTTTTTTTCCTTGCACAGGTCTGCACACAGGGACACAACTCTCACACTAGTCTGGGTAAATTGGAGTCAGAAGGGCAGTGATTTTTTTTCCTAGTACAGATGTACACACAGCGACACAACAATCACTCTGGTTAAATCACAGTAACGAGGACAGTGATTTTTTTCCTAACACAGGTCTGCACACAGGGACAACAGTCACTCTTATCTGGTTAAAACGCAGTCTAAAGGACAATTATTTTTTTCCTAGCACAGGTCTGCACTAAGGGACACAACAGTCACTCGGTCTGGTTTAATCGCCGTCAGCAAGACACTGATTTGTTTCCTTGTACAGGTGTGCATGCAGGGACACAACAATCATGCTGGTTAAATCACAGTCTTGTGGACAGTGATTTTTTTCTTAGCACAGGTCTGAACACAGGGACAACAGTCACTTTGGTCTGCTCTGTCCAAATTGCAGTCAGGAGGACAGGCGATTTTTATTTTCTAGCAAAGGTCTGCACGTTGGCACACAACAATCACTCTGGTTTGGTTAAATCACAGTCAAGAGGAAAGTGAATTTTTTCCTACCACAGCTGTGCATGCAGGCTCTCAGCAGTCACTCTGGCCTGGCTAAATCACATTCCGGAGGAGAGTGGTTTTTTTCCTAGCACAGGTCTGATTTTTAATTTCTAGCACTGGTCTGCATGTAGGGACACAACAATCACTCTGGTAAAATCACAGTACGGAGGACAGTGATGTTTTTCCTAGCATTAGCACAGGCCTGCACACAGGGACACAACTGCCACTCAGGTCAAGATAAATCGCAGTCAGGAGGATAGTGATTTTTTGTCCCAGCACAGTTTGCAGACAGGGCAACAGTCACTGTGATCTGGTTAAATCACAGTCTACAGGACAAGGACTGTTTTTCCTTGCTCAGGTCTGCACACAGGGACACAATAGTCACTCGGTCTGGTTAAATCACAGTCAGCAGGACAGTGATTTGTTTCCTAGTACAGGTGTGAACGCAGGGACACAACAATCACTCTTGTTAAATCACAGTCAGGAGGACAGGTGATTTTTATTTTCTAGCACAGGTCTGCATGTAGGGACACAGCAATCACTCTGGTTTGGTTAAATCATAGTCAGAAGGAAAGTGATTTTTTCCTAGTAGTTCTGCACAAGGACACAACAGTCCCTCTGGTATGGTTAAATCGCAGTCAGGAGGACAGTGATTTTTCTCCTGTGCAGGTGTGCATGCAGGGACATAGCCATCACCTGGTTAAATATCAGTCAAGAAAACAGTGATTTTTTCCTCACACAGGTCTGCACACAGGAACACAACAGTTACTCTGGTCTGCTCTGGCTAAATTGCAGTCAGGAGGACAGTGATTTTTTTAGCATAGGTCTGCACTCAGGGACACAGCTGTCACTGGCCTTTTTAAATTGGAATAAGGAGGACAGTGATTTTTCCTTGTACAGGTGTGCACCCAGGATAACAATCACTCTGGTTAAATCACAGAAAGGAAGACATTGATTTTTTCCTAGCACTAGCACAAGTCTGCACACAGGGACACAACTGTCTCTCTGGTGTGGTTAAATCACAGTCAGGAGGACAATGATTTTTTTTCCTAGCACAGGGACACAATAATCACTCTGGTCGGGTTAAATTGCTGTCAAGAGGATTGATTTTTTTTCCTGGTACAGGTGTGCATGCAGGGACACAACAATCACTCTTGTTAAATCACAGTCTGGAGGACAGTGATTTTTTTCCTAACTCAAGTCTGCACAAAGGGACACAACAATCAGTCTTGTCTGATCTGGCTAAATTCAATCAGGGTGACAGTGATTTTTTTCCTAGCACAGGTCTGCACACTGGGACACAACTCTCACACTGGTCTGGTTAATTGGAGTCAGGTGGACAGTGATTTTTTTCCCAGTACAAGTGTACATGCAGGAACACAGCAGTCACTCTAGTTAGATCACATTCAGAAGGACAGTGATAGTTTTCCTATCATAGGTATGTACACAGGGACACAACAGTCACTCTGGTCAGGTTAAATCACAGTCATCAGGACAGTGATTTTTTTTTCCTGGCACAGGTGTGCATGCACAGACACAACAATCATTCTTGTTAAATCACAGTCAGGAGGACAGTGATTTTTTCCCTAGCACAGGTCTGCACACGGGGCACAATAGTCACTCAGTCTGGTTAAATCACAATCTGGAGGACAATGATTTTTTTCCAGCACAGGTCTGCAAACAGGGACACAACAGTCACTCCAGTCTGGTTAAATCACAGTCAGGAGGACAGTGATTTATTTTCGTGGTACAGGTGTACACGCAGGGACACAACAATCACTCTGGTTAAATCACAGTAAGGAGGACAGTGATGTTTTTCCTAGCATTAGCACAGGCCTGCACACAGGGACACAACTGCCACTCAGGTCAGGATAAATCGCAGTCAGGAGGATAGTGATTTTTTAGCCCAGCACAGTTTGCAGACAGGGCAACAGTCACTATGATCTGGTTAAACCACAGTCTACAGGACAAGGACTTTTTTTCCTAGCTCAGGTCTGCACACAGGGACTCAACAGTCACTCGGTCTGGTTAAATCACAGTCAGCAGGACAGTGATTTGTTTCCCAGTACAGGTGAGAACGCAGGGACACAACAGTCTCTGGTTAAATCACAGTCAGGAGGACAGGTGATTTTTTTTCTAACACAGATCTGCACACAGGAACACAACAGTTACTCTGGTCTGCTCTGGCTAAATTGCAGTCAGGAGGACAGTGATTTTTCTAGCATAGGTCTGCACACAGGGACACAACTGTTGCCCTGTTCTGGTTAAATTGAGTCAGGAGGACAGTGATTTTTCCTTGTAAAGGTGTGCATGCAGGGACACAACAATCACTCTGGTTAAATCACAGTAAGGGGACAGTGATTTTTTCCTAGCACTAAGCATAGGTCTGCACAGGGACACAACAGTCTCTCTGGTCTGGTTAAATCACAGTCAGGAGGACAATGATATTTTCCTAGCACAGGTCTACACACAGGACACAATAATCACTCTGCTCGGGTTAAATCGCTCGTCAGGAAGATTCTTTTTTTTTCCTGGCACAGGTTTGCATACAAGGACACAACGATCACTCTTGGTAAATCACAGTCTGGAGGACAGTGATTTTTTTCCTAACACAAGTCTGCACACAGGGACACAACAGTCATTCTTGTCAGATCTGGTTAAATTGCAATCGGGGGACAGTGATTTTTTTCCTAGCACAGGTCTGCACACAGGGACACAACTCTCACACTGGCCTGGTTAAATTGGAATCAGGAGGACAGTGATTTTTTTTCCTAGTACAGGTGTACATGCAGGGACACAACAATCACTCTGGTTAAATCACACTAAGGAGGACTGTGACTTTTTTCCTGGTACATGTGTGCACGCAGGAGCACAACAATCACTCTAGTTAAATCACATTCAGGAGGACAGTGGTAGTTTTTCTAGCACAGGTATGCACACAGGACACAACAGTCACTCTGGTCTGGTTAAATCACAATCAGGAGGACAATGATTATATGCCTAGCAAAGGTCTGCATGCAGGGAGACAACAGTCACTCCAGTCTGGTTAAATCACAGTCAGGAGGACACTGATTTTTTTTTCCTGGCACAGGCGTGCATGCACGGACACAACAATCACTCTTGTTAAATCAGTCAGGAGGACAGTGATTTTTTTTGTAGCACAGGTCTTCACACAGGGGCACAATAGTCACTCGGTCTGGTTAAATCACAATCAAGAGGACAATGATTTTTTCCTAGTGCAGGTCTGTACACAGGGACACATTAGTCTCTCTGGTGTGGTTAAATTGCAGTCAGGAGGACAATGATTTTTTTCCTAGCACAGGTCTACACACAGGGACACGATAATCACTCTGGTCAGGTTAAATCACAGTCAGCAGGATAATTTTTTTTTTCCTGGTACAGGTGTGCATGCAGGGACACAACAATCACTCTTCTTAAATCACAGTCAGGAGGACAATGAATTTTTTCTTAACACAGGTCTGCACACAGGGACACAACTGTCATTCTGGTCTCAGCTGGTTAAATTGCAATCAGGGGGACAGTGCTTTTTTCCTTGCACAGGTCTGCACACAGGGACACAACTCTCACACTAGTCTGGGTAATTGGAGTCAGAAGGGCAGTGATTTTTTCCTAGTACAGATGTACACACAGCGACACAACAATCACTCTGGTTAAATCACAGTAACGAGGACAGTGATTTTTTTCCTAACACTATCAAAGGTGTGCACATAGGGACACAACTGCCACTCAGGTCTTGTTTAATCGCAGTCAGGAGGATAGCGATTGTTTTCCCAAGCACAGGTCTGCACACAAGGACAACAGTCACTCTGATCTGGTTAAATTGCAGTCAGGAGAACTATGATTTTTTCCTAGTACAGGTCCGCACAAAGGAGTACAATATTCCCTCTGGTTAAATCAGTCAGGAGAACAGTGATTTTTTTCCGAACACAGGTCTGCACACAGGGACAACAGTCACTCTTATCTGGTTAAAAAGCAGTCTAAAGGACAATTATTTTTTTCCTAGCACAGGTCTGCACTAAGGGCACAACGATCACTCAGTCCGGTTTAATCGCCGTCAGCAGGACACTGATTTGTTTCTTGTACAGGTGTGCATGCGGAGACCAACAATCATGCTGGTTAAATCACAGTCTGGTGGACAGTGATTTTTCTTAGCACAGGTCTGAACACAGGGACAACAGTCACTTTGGTCTGTTTCTGTCCAAATTGCAGTCAGGAGGACAGGCAATTTTATTTTCTAGCAAAGGTCTGCACGTTGGCACACAACAATCACTCTGGTTTGCTAAATCACAGTCAAGAGGAAAGTGAATTTTTTCCTACCACAGCTGTGCATGCAGGCTCTCAGCAGTCACTCTGGCCTGGCTAAATCATTCCGGAGGACAGTGATTTTTTTCCAGCACAGGTCTGATTTTAATTTCTAGCACTGGTCTGCATGTAGGGACACAACAATCACTCCGGTTTGGTTAAATCACAGTCAGGAGAAAGTGATTTTTTCCTAGTGCAGTTCTGCACACAGGGACACAACAGTCACTCTGGTCTGGTTAAATCGCAGTCAGGAGGACAGTGATTTTTTTTTCCTGGTACAGGTGTGCATGCAGGGACACAGCCATCACTCTGGTTAAATAACAGTCAGGAAAACAGTGATTTTTTTTCCTTACACAGGTCTGCACACAGGAACACAACAGTTACTCTGGTCTGCTCTGGCTAAATTGCAGTCAGGAGGACAGTGATTTTTTTCTAGCATAGGTCTGCACTCAGGGACATAACTGTAACACCGGTCTTTTTTTAATTGGAATAAGGAGGATAGTGATTTTTTTCCTTGTACAGGTGTGCACCCAGGGACACAACAATCACTCTGGTTAAATCACAGTAAGGAAGACAGTGATTTTTTTCCTAGCAGTAGCACAAGTCTGCACACAGGGACACAACAGTCTCTCTGGTGTGGTTAAATCACAGTCAGGAGGACAATGATTTTTTTTCCTAGCACAGGTCTACACACAGGGACACAATAATCACTCTGGTCAGATTAAATCATTGTCAAAAGGATTGCTTTTTTTTTCCTGGTACAGGTGTGCATGCAGGGACACAACAATCACTCTTGTTAAATCACAGACTGGAGGACAATGATTTTTTTTCCTAACACAAGTCTGCACAAAGGGACAATCACATTCAGAATGACAGTGATAGTTTTCCTAGCACAGGTATGCACACAGGGGCACAACAGTCACTCTGGTCTGGTTATATCACAGTCAGGAGGACAGTAATTTTTTTTTTCCTGGCTCAGGTGTGCATGCATGGACACAACAATCACTCTTGTTAAATCACAGTCAGGAGGACAGTGATTTTTTTCCTAGCACAGGTCTGCACACAGGGGCACAATAGTCACTCAGTCTGGTTAAATCAGAATCAGGAGGACAATGATTTTTTTCCTAGCACAGGTCTGCAAACAGGGACACAACAGTCACTCCAGTCTGGTTAAATCACAGTCAGGAGGACAGTGATTTATTTTCCTGGTACAGGTGTGCATGCAGGGACACAATAATCACTCTTGTTAAATCACAGTCAGGAGGACAGTGATTTTTTTCATAACACAGGTCTGCACACGGGCACAATTGTCACACTTGTCCGGTTAAATTGGAGTCTGGAGGACAGTCATTTTTTCCTAGAACAGGTGTGCATGCCGGGACACAATAGTCCCTCTGTCTGTTTAAATCACAGTCAGAAGGATAGTGCTTTTTTTGTACTAGTACAGGTGAGCAAGCAGGGACATAACAAACACTCTTGTTAAACCACAGTCAGGAGGACAGGTGATTTGCATTTTCTAGCACAGTTCTGCATGCAGGGACACAACTGTCACTCTTTTCTGGTTAAATCACAGTTAGGGGGAAAGTGAATGTTTTCCTAGCACCAGTGTGCATGCAGGGATTCTGCAGTCACTCTGGTCTGGTTAAATCACAGTAAGGAGGACAGCGATTCTTTCCTAGCACAGGTCTACATACAGGGACACAATAGTCAGTCTGGTCTGGTTAAATCACAGCCAGAAGGACAGTGATGTTTTTTCCTGGTACAGGTGTGCATGCAGGAACACAACAATCACTCTAGTTACATCACATTCAGGAGGACAGGTGATTTTTATTTTCTAGCACAGGTCAGCACATAAGGACACAACAATCTCTCTGGTTTGGTTAAATCACAGTCAGAAGGAAACTGATTTTCTTCCTAGTGCAGTTCTGCACATAGGGACAAGACAGTCTCTCTGGTCTGGTTAAATCACAATCAGGAGGACAATGATTTTTATGCCTAGCAAAGGTCTGCATGCAGGGACACAACAGTCACTCCAGTCTGGTTAAATCACAGTCAGGAGGACACTGATTTTTTTTTCCTGGCACAGGCGTGCATGCATGGACACAACAATCACTCTTGTTAAATCAGTCAGGAGGACAGTGATTTTTTTCGTAGCACAGGTCTGCACAAAGGGGCACAATAGTCACTCGGTCTGGTTAAATCGCAATCAGGAGGACAATGATTTTTTCCTAGTCCAGGTCTGCACACAGGGACACATCAGTCTCTCTGGTGTGGTTAAATTGCAGTCAGGAGGACAATGATTTTTTTCCTAGCACAGGTCTACACACAGGGACACAATAATCACTCTGGTCAGGTTAAATCGCAGTCAGGAGGATAGTTATTTTTTTTTCCTGGTACAGGTGTGCATGCAGGGACACAACAATCACTCTTCTTAAATCACAGTCAGGAGGACAGTGATTTTTTTCTTAACACAGGTCTGCATACAGGGACACAACAGTCATTCTGGTCTGAGCTGGTTAAATTGCAATCAGGGGGACAGTGCTTTTTTTCCTTGCACAGGTCTGCACACAGGACACAACTCTCACACTGGTCTGGGTAAATTGGAGTCAGAATGGCAGTGATTTGTTTTCCTAGCACAGGACTGCACACAGGGACAACAGTCACTCTTATCTGGTTAAAACGCAGTCTAAAGGACAATTATTTTTTTCCTAGCACAGGTCTGCACTCAGGGACACAACAGTCACTCGGTCTGGTTTAATCGCCGTCAGCAGGACACTGATTTGTTTCCTTGTACAGGTGTGCATGCAGGGACACAACAATCATGCTGGTTAAATCACAGTCAGGTGGACAGTGAATTTTCCTAGCACAGGTCTGCACACATGGACAACAGTCACTCCGGTCTGCTCTGTCCAAATTGCAGTCAGGAGGACAGGTGATTTTTTTCCCTAGCACAGGTCTGCACACAGGGACACAACTGTCACACTGGTCCAGTTAAACTGGAGTCAGGAGGACAGTGATTTTTTTCCTAGTACAGGCGTACACACAGGGACACAACTGCCACTCAGGTCTTGTTAAATCGAAGTCAGTAGGTCAATGATTTTTTCCTAGTACAGGTCTGTACACTGGGACACAACAGTCACTTGGTCTGGTTAAATCGCAGTCAGAAGGACAGTGATTTGTTTCCTTGTACAGGTGTGCATGCAGGGACACCACAATCACCCATGTTAAAGCACAGTCAGGAGGACAGGTGATTTTTTTTTCTAGCACATGTCTGCACGTAGGCACACAACAATGACTCTGGTTTGGTTAAATCACAGTCAAGAGGAAAGTGAATTTTTTCCTACCACAGCTGTGCATGCAGCAACTCAGCAGTCACTCTGATCTGGTAAAATTGCATTCAGTAGGACAATGATTTTTTTCCTAATACAGTTCTACATACAGGGACACGATAGTCATTCCGGTCTGGTTAAATCGCAGTCAGGAGGACAGTGATTTTTTTCTAGCACAATTCTACACACAGGGATACAACAGTCACTCTGGTCTGGTTACCTTGCAGTCAGGAGGACAGGGATTTTTTTTCCTGGTACAGGTGTGCATGCAGGGACACAACCATCACTCTGGTTAAATCACAGTTGGGAGGACAGTGATTGTTTTCTTATCACAGGTGTGCACGCAGGGCACAACAATCACTCTAGTTAAATCACAGTCAGGAGAACAGTGATTTTTTGGAGGACAGTGATTTTTTTCCTAGCACTCGCACAGGTCTGCACACAGGACACAACAGTGTCTCTCACCTGGTTAAATTGCAGTTTAGAGGACAATGATTTTTTTTCCTAGCGCAGGTCTGCACACAGGAACACAATAGTCACTTGGTCTGGTTAGATCGCAGTCAGGAGGAAAATGATTTTTTTCCTAGCACAGGTGTGCATGCAGGGACACCACAATCACCCAAGTTAAATCACAGTAAGGAGGACAGGTGATTTTTATTTTCTAGCAAAGGTCTGCACGTAGGCACACCACAATCACTCTGGTTTGGTTAAATCACAGTCAAGAGGAAATTGAATTTTTTTCTACCACAGCTGTGCATGCAGGCTCTCAGAAGTCACTCTGGTCTGGTTAAATCGAATTCAGGAGGAAAATGATTTTTTTCCTAGTACAGGTCTACACACAGGGACACAACAGTCACTCTTATCTGGTTAAATCACACTCAGGTACAGTGATTTTTTTTCCTAGTACACATCTACACACAGGGATGCAACAGTCACTCCAGTCTGGTTAAATCGCAGTCAGGAGGACAGGGTTTTTTTTTCCTGGTACAGGTGTGCATTCCATGGCACAACCATCACTCTGGTTAAATCACAGTTTAGAGGACAGTGATTTTTTTCTTAACACAGGTGTGCACGCCAAGGCAAAACAATCACTTTGGTTAAATCACAGTCAGGAGAACAGTGATTTTTTTGGAGAACAATGATTTCTTTCCTAGCACTCGCACAGGTCTGCACAAAGGACACAACAGTCAGTCTCTCTGGTCTGGTTAAATCGCAATCAGGAGGACAGTGATTTTTTTCCAAGCACAGGTCTACACACAGGAATACAACAATCACTCCGGTCTCTTTAAATCACATTCAGAAGGACAGTGATTTTTTTCCCCTGGTACAGGTATGCACGCAGGGACACAACCATCACTCTGGTTAAATCACAGTCAGGAGGACAGTGATTCTTTTCCTAACACAGGTCTGCACACAGGGACACAACAGTCACTCTGGTCTGATCTGGTTAAATTGCAGTCAACGGGGACAGTGATTTTTTTTCCTATGACAGATCTACACACAGGGACATGACTGTCACACTGGTCTATTTAAATTGGAGTCAGGAGGACAGTGATTTTTTTCCTAGTACAGGTGTCCATGTAGGGACACAACAATCACTCTGGTTAAAAAACAGTAAGGAGGGCATTGATTTTTTTTCTAGCACTATCAGAGATCTGCACACAGAGACACAACTGCCACTCAGGTCTTGTTAAATCGTAGTCAGAAGGATAATGATTTTTTCCCAAGCACAGGTCTGCACACAAGGACAACAGTAACTCTGATCTGGTTAAATCGCAGTCAGGAGGACAAAGATTTTTCCCTAGTACATGTCTGCACACAGGAATACAATAATCACTCTGGTTAAATCGCAGTCAGGAGGACAGTGATTTCTTTTTCCTAGCACAGGTCTACACACAGGGATACAACAGTCACTCCGGTCTGGTTAAATCGCAGTCAGGAGGACAGGGATTTTTTTTCTGGTACAGGTGTGCATGCAGAGACACAACCATCACTCTGGTTTAATCACAGTTGGGAGGACAGTGATTTTTTTTTAACACAGGTGTGCACACAGGGACACAACAATCACTCTGGTTAAATTACAGTCAGGAGGACAATGATTTTTTGGAGGACAGAACTTTTTTTCCTAGCATTCGCACAGGTCTGCACACAGGGACACAACAGTCACTCTGGTCTGGATAAATCACAGTCTTGAGAAGAATGCTTTTTTTTGCCTGGCACAGGTCTGCACACAGGAACACAACAGTCACTCAGTCCAGTTAAATCGCAGTCAGGATGACAGTGATTGCTTATACTTGTACAGGTGTGCAAGCAGGGACACAACAATCACTCTTATTAAATCACAGTCAGGAGGACAGGTGATTTTTATTTTCTAGCACAGGTCTGCATGCAGGGACACAACAGTCACTCTGGTTTGGTTAAATCACAGTTAGGGGGAAAGTGAATTTCTTCCTAGCACAGGTGTGCGTGCAGGGACTCAGCAGTCACTCTGGTCTGGTTAAATCACAGTCAGGATTACAGTGACTTTTTTCCTAGCACAGGTCTACACACAGGAATACAACAGTCACTCTGGTCTGGTTAAATCACAGACAGAAGGACAGTGATTTTTTTCCCTGGTACAGATGTGCATGAAGGGACACAACAATCACTGTCGTTAGATCACAGTCAGGAGGACAGTGATTTTTTTCCTAACACAGGTCTGCGCACAGGGACACAACAGTCACTCTGGTCTGATCTGGTTAAATTGCAGTCAGGATGACAGAGTTTTTTTCTAGCACAGGTCTACACACAGGGACAGAACTGTCACGCTGGTCTGGATAATTTGAGTCAAAAGGACAGTGATTTTTTTTCCTAGTACAGGTGTGCATGTAGGGACACAATAATCACTCTGGTTAAATCACAGTAAGGAGGAAAGTGATTTCTTTCCTAGCACCACTACAGGACTGCGCACAGGGACACAACTGCCACTCAGGTCTTGTTAAATCACAATCAGGAGGATAGTGACTATTTTTCCAAGCAAACATCTGCACACAGGGACAACAGTCACTCTGGTCAGGTTAAATCGCAGTCAGGAGGACAGTGATTTATTTTTACTAGCACAGGTCTACACACAGAGACACAACAGTTACTCAGATCTGGTTAAATTGCAGTCAGGACAGTGATTTTATTTCCTAGTACAAGTGTGTATGCAGGGACACAACAGTCACTCTGGTTAAACCGCAGTCAGGAGGACAGTGATTTTTTTTTAACACAGGTGTGCACACAGGGACACAACAATCACTCTGGTTAAATCACAGTCAGGAGGACAGTGATTTTTTGGAGGATAGTGATTTTTTTCCTAGCATTCGCACAGGCCTGCACACAGGGACACAACAGTCACTCTGGTCTGGATAAATCACAATCTAGAGAAGAATGCTTTTTTTTTCCTGGCACAGGTCTGCACACAGGAACACAACAGTCACTCAGTCCAGTTAAATCGCAGTCAGGATGACAGTGATTGCTTATACTAGTACAGGTGTGCAAGCAGGGACACAACAATCTCTCTTATTAAATCACAGTCAGGAGGACAGGTGATTTTTATTTTCTAGCACAGGTCTGCATGCAGGGACACAACAGTCACTCTGGTTTGGTTAAATCACAGTCAGGGGGAAAGTGAATTTCTTTCTAGCACAGGTGTGCATGCAGGGACTCAGCAGTCACTCTGGTCTGGTTAAATCACAGTCAGGAGTACAGTGACGTTCTTCCTAGCACAGGTCTACACACAGGGATACAACAGTCACTTTGGTCTGGTTAAATCACAGACAGAAGGACAGTGATTTTTTCCCTGGTACAGATGTGCAAAGGGACACAACAATCACTCTTGTTAAATCACAGTCAGGAGGACAGTGATTTTTTTCCTAACACAGGTCTGCGCACAGGGACACAACAGTCACTCTGGTCTGATCTGGTTAAATTGCAGTCAGGATGACAGTGTTTTTTTTCTAGCACAGGTCTGCACACAGGGACAGAACTGTCATGCTGGTCTGGATAATTTGGAGTCAAGAGGACAGTGGTTTTTTTTCCTAGTACAGGTGTGCATGTAGGGACACAATAATCACTCTGGTTAAATCACAGTAAGGAGGAAAGTGATTTCTTTCCTAGCACCACTATAGGACTGGACACAGGGACACAACTGCCACTCAGGTCTTGTTAAATCGCAATCAGGAGGATAGTGACTATTTTTCCAAGCAAACATCTGCACACAGGGACAACAGTCACTCTGGTCAGGTTAAATCGCAGACAGGAGGACAGTGATTTATTTTTACTAGCACAGGTCTACACACAGAGACACAACCGTTACTCAGATCTGGTTAAATTGCAGTCAGGACAGTGATTTTATTTCCTAGTACAAGTGTGTATGCAGGGACACAACAGTCTCTCTGGTTAAACCGCAGTCAGGAGGACAATGATTTTTTTCCTAGCACAAATCTGCTCACAGGGACACAACTGTCACAGTGGTCTGGTTAAATTGGAGTCAGGAGGACACTGATTTTTTTCCTAGTACATGTGTGCACACAGGGACACAACAGTCACTCTGGTTTAATCACATTCATGAAGACAGTGATTTTTTGGAGGACAGTGTTTTTTTTACTAGCACTAGCACAGGTCTGCACACAGGGGCAAAACAGTCACTCTGGTCTGGTTAAATCGCAGTCTAGAGGACAATGATTTTTTTTCCTAAGTGCAGGTCTGCTCACAGGGACACAGCAATCACTCTTGTTAAATCACAGTCAGGAGGACAGTGATTTTTTTCCTAACACAGGACTCCACACAGGGACACAACTGTCACACTGGTCTGGTTAAATTGGTGTCTGGATGACAGTGATTTTTTCCTAGTACAGGTGTGTATGCAGGGACACAACAATCACTCTGGTTAAGAGGACAGTGATTTTTTTCCTAGTACTATCACAGGTCTGCACACAGGGACACAACTGCCACTCAGGTCTTGTTAAATCCCAATCAGGAGGATAGTGATTTTTTTCCAATAACATGTCTGCACAGGGACAACTGTCACTTTGATCTGGTTAAATTGCAGTCAGAAGGACAGTGACTTTTTTCCTAGTACATGCCTGCATGGAGGAATACAACAATCTCTCTCTGGTTAGATCACAGTCAGGAGGACAGTGATTTTTTCCTAGCACAGGTCTGCACACAGGGAAACAGTCACTCTGATCTGGTTAAATCGTAGTCAGAAGAACAGTGATTTTTTTCCTAGTATAGGTCTGCGCACTGGAACACAACAGTCACCCTGTCTGGTTAAATCACAGTCAAGAGGACAGTAATCTTTTTTAGTAGTACAGCTGTGCAAGCAGGGACACAACAATCACTCTTGTTAAATCACAATCAGGAGGACAGTGATTTTTTCCTAGCACAGGTGTGCACATAGGGAAACAACATTCATTCTGGTCCGGTTAAATCACAGTCAGGGGGAAAGTGAATTTTTTGCTAGCACAGGTGTGCAAACAGGGACCCAGCAGTCGCTGTGGTCTGGTTACATCACAGTAAGGAGGATAGAGACAGTGATTTTTTTTCCCAGCACATGTCTACACACAGGGACACAACAGTCACTCCAGTCTGGTTAAATCGCAGTCAGGAGGATAGTGATTTTTTTTCCTGGTACAGGTGTGCATGCAGGGACACAACATTCACTCTTGTTAAATCACAGTCAGAAGGACAGTAATTTTTTTTCCTAACACAGGTCTGCACACAGAGACACAACAATCACTCTGGTCTCATCTGGTTAAATTGTAGTCAAGGGGACAGTGATTTTTTTCCTAGCACAGGTCTGCACACAGGGACACAACTGTCACACTGGTCTGGTTAAATTGGAGTCAGGAGGAGAGTGATTTTTTTCCTTGTACAGGTGTGCATGCAGGAACACAATAATCATTCATGTTAAATCACAGTCAGGAGGACAGGTGATTTTTATTTTCTAGCACAGGTCTGCCCGTAGGCACACAACAATCACTCTGGTTTGGTTAAATCACAGTCAAGAGGAAAGTGAATTTTTTCTACCACAGCTGTGCATGCAGGCACTCAGCAGTCACTCTGGTCTGGTTAAATCGCATTCAGGAGGACAATGATTTTTTTTCTAGCACAGGTCTACACACAGGGACACAACAGTCTCTCTGGTCTGGTTAAATCACAGTTAAGAGGACAGTGACTTTTTTCCTACACAGATCTACACACAGGGATACAGCAGTCACTCTGGTCTGGTTAAATCGCAGTCAGGAGGACAGGTATTTTTATTTTCTGGCACAGGTCTGCATGCAGGGTCACAACAGTCACTCTGGTCTGGTTAAATCACAATCTGGGGGAAAGTGAATTTTTTCCAAGCACAGGTCTGCACATGGGGACAACAGTCACTCTGATCTGGTTACATCGCAGTCAGAAGGAGAGTGATTTTTTCCTAGTCAGGTCCGTACACAGGAACACAACAATCTCTCTGGTTAAATCACAATAAGGAGGAAAGTGATTTTTTTCCCTAGCACTAGCACAGGTCTGCACACAGGGACACAACTGCCACTCAGGTTTGGGTATATTGGAGTCAGGAGAACAGTGATTGTTTTCCTAGTACAGGTGTACACGCACTGAGACAACAATCACTCTGGTTAAATCACAGTCAGGAGGACAGTGATTTTTTTTCCTAGCACTAGCACTGGTCTGCACACAGGGCACAACAGTCACTCGGTCTGGTTAAATCGCAGTCAGGAGGATAGTGATTTATTTCCTTTCACAGGTCTACACACAGGGACACAACAATCATTCCAGTCTGGTTAAATCACAGTCAGGAGGACAGTGATTTTTCTTCATGCTACAAGTGTGCCTGCAGGGACACAACAATCACTCTTATTAAACCACAGTCAGGAGGACAGTGATTTTTCTCCTAACACAGTGTTGCTCACAGGGACACAACTGTCACACTGGTCTGGATGAATGGAGTCTGGAGGACAGTGATTTTTTCCTAGTACACGTGTGCACGCAGGGACACAATAATCACTCTGGTTAAATCACAGTAAAGTAGGATAGTGATTTTTTTCCAAGCAAAGGTCTGCACACTGGGACAACAGTCACTCTGATCTGGTCACATTGCAGTCAGAAGGACAGTGATTTTTTTCCTAGCACATGTCTGCACAGAGGGACAACAGTCACTCTGATCTGGTTAAATTGCAGTCAGAAGAACAGTGATTTTTTTTCCTAGTACAGGTTCGCACACGGGAACAAAACAGTCACTCTGGTTAAATCACAGTCAGGAGGACATTGATTTTTTTCCTAGCACATGTGTGCACACAGAGACACAATATTCACTCGGGTCCAGTTAAATCACAGTCAGAAGGACAGTGATTTTTTTTCCTAGCACAGGTCCACACACAGGGATACAACAGTTACTCAGGTCTGATTACATTGTAGTCAGGACAGTGATTGTCTTTCCTAGTACAGGTGTGTATGCAAGGACACAACAGTCACTCTGGTTAAATCACAAACAGGAGACAGTGATTTTTTTCCTAGCAAAGGTTTGCACATAGGGAGACAACTGTCACACTTGTCTGGTTAAATTGGAGTCAGGGGAACAGTGATTTTTTTCCTAGTACAGGTGTGCATGCAGGGACACAACAATCACTCTGGTTAAATCACAGACTGGAGGACAGTGATTTTTTTGGAGGACAGTGATTTTTTTCCTAGCACTAGCACAATTCTGCACACAGGGACACAGCAGTCACTCTGGTCTGGTTAAATCCCAGTCTAGAGGAAAATGATTTTTTTCCTAGCACAGGTCTGCACACAGGGACACAACAGTCACTCGGTCTGGTTAAATCGCATTCAGGAGGATGATGATTTTTTTTCTAGCACAGGTCTACACACAGGGACACAACAGTCACTCTGGTCTGGTTAAATCACAGTCAGGAGGATAGTGATTTTTTTTTCCTGGTACAGGCATGCATGCAGGGACACAACAATCACTCTTGTTAAATCACAGTCAGAAGGACAGTGATTTTTTTCCTAACACAGGTCTGCACACAGAGACGCAACAGTCACTCTGGTCTGATCTGGTTAAATTGCAGTCAGGGGGACAGTGATTTTTTTCCTAGCACAGGTCTGCACACAAGGACACGACTGTCACACTGGTCTGGTTAAATTAGAGTCAGGAAGACAGTGATTTTTTTCCTAGTACAGGTGTACACTCAAGGACACAACTATCACTCTGGTTAAATTACAGTAAGGAGAACATTGATTTTTTTCCTAGCACTATCAGAGGTCTGCACACAGGGACACAACTGCCACTCAGGATTTGCTAAATCGCAGTCAGGAGGATACTGATTTTTTCCCAAGCACAGGTCTGCACACAAGGAAAACAGTCACTCTGATCTGGTTAAATCGCAGTCAGGAGGACAATGATTTTTTTCCTAGTCAGGTCCAAACACAGGAATACAACAATCACTCTGGTTAAATCACAGTCAGGAGGACAGTGATTTTTTCCTAGTACGGGTGTGCATGCAGGGACACAACAATCACTCTGGTTAAATCACAATAAGGAGGACAGTGATTTTTTTTCCTAGCACTAGCACAGGTCTGCACACAGTGACACAACTGACACAGAGGTTTGGTTAAATTGGAGTCAGGAGAACAGTGATTGTTTTCCTAGTATAGGTGTCCACGCACTGAGACAACAATCACTTTGGTTGAATCACAGTCAGAAGGACAGTGATTTTTTTTCCCTAGCACTAGCACAGGTCTGCACACAGGGCACACCAGTCACTCTGGTCTGGTTAAATCGCAGTCTAGAGAACAATGATTTTTTTTCCTAGAGCAGGTCTGCACACAGGGACACAACAGTCACTCGGTCTGGTTAAATTGCAATCAGGAGGACAATGATTTATTTCCTTTCACAGGTCCACACACAGGGATACAACAGTTACTCAGGTCTGATTACATCGTAGTCAGGACAGTGATTGTATTTCCTAGTACAAGTGTGCATGCAAGGACACAACAGTCACTCTGGTTAAATCACAAACAGGAGACAGTGATTTTTTTCCTAGCAAAGGTTTGCACATAGGGACACAACTGTCACACTTGTCTGGTTAAATTGGAGTCAGGGGAACAGTGATTTTTTTTCCTAGTACAGGTGTGCATGCAGGGACACAACAATCACTCTGCTTAAATCACAGACAGGAGGACAGTGATTTTTTTGGAGGACAGTGATTTTTTTCCTAGCACTAGCACAATTCTGCACACAGGGACACAGCAGTCACTCTGGTCTGGTTAAATCCCAGTCTAGAGGAAAATGATTTTTTTCCTAGCACAGGTCTGCACACAGGACACAACAGTCACTTGGTCCGTTAAATCGCATTCAGGAGGATGATGATTTTTTTTCTAGCACAGGTCTACACACAGGGACACAACAGTCACTCTGGTCTGGTTAAATCACAGTCAGGAGGATAGTGATTTTTTTTTCCTGGTACAGGCATACATGCAGGGACACAACAATCACTCTTGTTAAATCACAGTCAGAAGGACAGTGATTTTTTTCCAACACAGGTCTGCACACAGAGACACAACAGTCACTCTGGTCTGATCTGGGTAAATTGCAGTCAGGGGGACAGTGATTTTTTTCCTAGCACAGGTCTGCACACAAGGACACGACTGTCACACTGGTCTGGTTAAATTAGAGTCAGGAAGACAGTGATTTTTTTCCTAGTACAGGTGTACACTCAAGGACACAACTATCACTCTGGTTAAATTACAGTAAGGAGAACATTGATTTTTTTCCTAGCACTATCAGAGGTCTGCACACAGGGACACAACTGCCACTCAGGATTTGCTAAATCGCAGTCAGGAGGATACTGATTTTTTCCCAAGCACAGGTCTGCACACAAGGAAAACAGTCACTCTGATCTGGTTAAATCGCAGTCAGGAGGACAATGATTTTGTTCCTAGTCAGGTCCGCACACAGGAATACAACAATCACTCTGGTTAAATCACAGTCAGGAGGACAGTGATTTTTTCCTAGTACGGGTGTGCATGCAGGGACACAACAATCACTCTGGTTAAATCACAATAAGGAGGACAGTGATTTTTTTTCCTAGCACTAGCACAGGTCTGCACACAGTGACACAACTGACACAGAGGTTTGGTTAAATTGGAGTCAGGAGAACAGTGATTGTTTTCCTAGTATAGGTGTCCACGCACTGAGACAACAATCACTTTGGTTGAATCACAGTCAGAAGGAAGTGATTTTTTTCCTAGCACTAGCACAGGTCTGCACAAGGCACACCAGTCACTCTGGTCTGGTTAAATCGCAGTCTAGAGTACAATGATTTTTTTTCCTAGAGCAGGTCTGCACACAGGGACACAACAGTCACTCGGTCTGGTTAAATTGCAATCAGGAGGACAATGATTTATTTCCTTTCACAGGTCTACACACAGGGACACAACAGTCACTCCAGTCTGGTTAAATCAGTCAGGAGGACAGTGATTATTTTTCATGCTGCAAGTGTGCCTGCAGGGACACAACAATCACTCTTATTAAATCACCGTCAGGAAGACAGTGATTTTTTTCCTAACACAGTGCTGCCCACAGGGACACCGCTGTCACACTGGTCTGGATAAATTGAGTCTGGAGGACAGTGATTTTTTCCTAGTACAGGTGTGCACGCAGGGACACAACAATCACTCTGGTTAAATCACAGTAAAGGAGGATAGTGATTTTTTCCAAGCAAAGGTCTGCACACTGGGACAACAGTCTCTCTGATCTGGTCACATTGCAGTCAGAAGGACAGTGAGTTCTTTCCTTGTACAGGTCCACACACAGCAATACAATAATCACTCTGGTTAAATCACAGTCAGAAGGACAGTGATTTTTTCCTAGCACATGTCTGCACACAGGGACAACAGTCACTCTGATCTGGTTAAATTGCAGTCAGAAGAACAGTGATTTTTTTCCTAGTACAGGTTTTCACTCAGGAACAAAACAATCACTCTGGTTAAATCACAGTCAGGAGGACAGTGATTTTTTCCTAGCACATGTGTGCACACAAAGACACAATATTCACTCGGGTCCAGTTAAATCACAGTCAGAAGGACAGTGATTTTTTTTCCTAGCACAGGTCTACACATAGGGATACAACAGTTACTCAGGTCTGGTTACATCATAGTCATGACAGTGACTGTATTTCCTAGTACAGGTGTGTATGCAAGGACACAACAGTCACTCTGGTTAAATCACAAGCAGGAGACAGTGATTTTTTTCCTAGCAAAGGTCTGCACATAGGGACATAACTGTCACACTGGTCTGGTTAAATTGGAGTCAGGAGAACAGTGATTTTTTTTCCTAGTGCAGGTGTGCATGCAGGGACACAACAATCACTCTCGTTAAATCACAGTCAGGAGGACAGTGATTTTTTGGAGGACAGTGATTTTTTTTCCTAGCACTAGCACAGTTCTGCACACAAGGACTCAACAGTCACTCTGGTCTGGTTAAATCGCAGTCAGGAGGACAGTGATTTTGTGTCCTAGCACTAGCACAGGTCTGCACACAGGGCACAACAGTCACTCTGGTCTGGTTAAATCGCAGTCCAGAGGAAAATGATTTTTTTTCCTAGTGCAGGTCTGCACACAGGGACACAACAGTCACTCGGTCTGGTCAAATTGCAGTCAGGAGGACAGTGATTTGTTTCCTTTCACAGGTCTACACACAGGGAAACAACAGTCACTCCAGTCTGGTTAAATCAGTCAGGAGGACAGTGATTTTTTTTCATGCTACAAGTGTGCCTGCAGGGACACAACAATCACTCTAATTAAATCACCGTCAGGAAGACAGTGATTTTTTTCCTAACACAGTGCTGCCCACAGGGACACTGCTGTCACACTGGTCTGGATAAATTGAGTCTGGAGGACAGTGATTTTTTCCTAGTACAGGTGTGCACGCAGGGACAGAAAATCACTCTGGTTAAATCACAGTAAAGGAGGATAGTGATTTTTTTCCAAGCAAAGGTCTGCACACTGGGACAACAGTCACTCTGATCTGGTCACATTGCAGTCAGAAGGACAGTGATTTTTTTCCTAGTACATGTCCACACACAGGAATTCAATAATCACTCTGGTTAAATCACAGTCAGAAGGATAGCGATTTTTTCCTAGCACATGTCTGCACACAGGGACAACAGTTACTCTGATCTGGTTAAATGCAGTCAGAAGAACAGTGATTTTTTTTCCTAGTACAGGTTTGCACACAGGAACAAAACAATCACTCTTGTTAAATCACAGTCAGGAGGACAGTGATTTTTTCTTAGCACATGTGTGCACACAGAGACACAATATTCACTCTGGTCCAGTTAAATCACAGTCAGAAGGACAGTGATTTTTTTTTCCTAGCACAGGTCTACACACAGGGATACAACAGTTACTCAGGTCTGGTTACATCGTAGTCAGGATAGTGTTTGTATTTTCTAGTGCAGGTGTGTATGCAAGGACACAACAGTCACTCTGGTTAAATCACAAACAGGAGACAGTGATGTTTTTCCTAGCAAAGGTCTGCACATAGGGACATAACTGTCACACTGGTCTGGTTAAATTGGAGTCAGGAGAACAGTGATTTTTTTTCCTAGTACAGATGTGCATGCAGGGACACAACAATCACTCTCGTTAAATCACAGTCAGGAGGACAGTGATTTTTTGGAGGACAGTGATTTTTTTCCTAGCACTAGTGCAGTTCTGCACACAGGGACACAACTGTCACTCTGGTCTGGTTAAATCGCAGTCAGGAGGATGATGATTTTATTTCCTAGCACAGGTCTACACACAGGGACGTAACAGTCACTCCAGTCTGTTTAAATTGCAGTCAGGAGGATAGTGATTTTATTTTCCTGGTACAGATGTGCATGCAGGGACACAACAATCACTCTTGTTAAATCACAATCAGAAGGACAGTGATGTTTTTCCTAACACAGGTCTGCACACAGGGACACAACAGTCTCTCTGGTCTGATCTGGTTAAATTGCAGTCATGGGGACAGTGGTGTTTTTCCTAGCACAGGTCTGCAAACAAGTACACAACTGTCACACTGGTCTGTTTAAATTGGAGTCAGGAAGACAATGATTTTTTTCCTAGTACAGGTGTAGACACAGGGACACAACAATCACTCTGGTTAAATCACAGTAAGGAGGACATTGATTTTTTTTCCTAGCACTATAAGAGGTCTGCACACAGGGACACAACTGCCACTCAGGATTTGTTAAATCGTAGTCAGGAGGATAGTGATTTTTTTCCTAAGCACAGGTCTGCACATAAGGACAACAGTCACTCTGATCTGGTTAAATAGCAGTCAGGAGGACAATGATTTTTTCATAGTACAGGTCCGCACCCAGGAACACAGTAATCACTCTGGTTAAATCAGTCAGGAGGACAGTGATTTTTTTCCTAGCACAGGGCTGCTCACAGGTACATCAGCCACTCTAATCTGGTTAAATTGCAGTCTAGAGGACAATTATTTTTTTCCTAGCACAGGTCTGCACGCAGGGACACAACAGTCACTCAGTCCAGTTAAATCGCAGTTAGCAGGACAGTGATTTGTTTCCTTTACAGGTGCGCACGCAGGGACACCACAATCATCCATGTTAAATCACAGTCAGGTGGACAGGTGATTTTTTATTTTCTAGGACAGGTCTGCACGTAGGCACACAACAATCACTCTGGTTTGGTTAAATCACAGTCAAGAGGAAAATAACTTTTTCCTACCACAGCTGTACATGCAGGCACTCAGCAGTCACTCTGGCCTGGTTAAATTGCATTCAGGAGGACAGTGATTTTTTTCCTAGCACAAGTCTACACACATGGTTACTACAGTCACTCCGGTCTGGTTAACTCGCACTCAGGAGGACAGGGATTTTTTTCCTTGTACAGGTGTGCAGGCAGGGACACAGCAATCACTCTTGTTAAATCACAGTCAGGAGGACAGTGATTTTTTTCCTAACTCAGGTCTGCACACAGGGACACAACAGTCACTCGGTCCAGTTAAATCGCAGTTAGCAGGACAGTGATTTGTTTCCTTTACAGGTACGCACGCAGAGACACCACAATCACCCATGTTAAATCACAGTCAAGTGGACAGGTGATTTTTATTCTCTAGCACAGGTCTGCACATAGGCACACAACAATCACTCTGGTTTGGTTAAATCACAGTCAAGAGGAAAGTGAATTTTTTCCTACCGCAGCTGTGCATGCAGGCCCTCAGCAGTCACTCTGGCCTGGTTAAATCGCATTCAGGAGGACAGTGATTTTTTTCCTAGCACAGGTCTACACACAGGGACACAACAGTCACTCCAGTCTGGTTAAATTGCAGTCAGTAGGACAGTGATTTTTTTCCTAGCACAGGTCTACACGTAGGGATGCAACAGTCACTCTGGTCTAGTTAACTCGCACTCAGGAGGGCAGAGATTTTTTTCCATGTACAGGTGTGCATGCAGGGACACAGCAATCACTCTTGTTAAATCACAGTCAGGAGGACAGTGATTTTTTTCCTAACACAGGTCTGCACACAGGGACACAACAGTCACTCTGGTCTGATCTGGCTAAATTGCACTCAGAGGGACAGCGATTTTTTTCCTAGCAGAGGTCTGCACACAGGGACACAGCTGTCACACTGGTCTGGTTAAATTGACATCAGGAGGACAGTGATTTTTTTCCTAGTACAGGTGTACACGCAGGGACACAACAATCACTCTGGTTAAATCACAGTAAGAAGGACAGTGATTTTTTTCCTAGCACTAGCAGAAGTCTGCACACAGGGACACAACTGCCACTCAGGTCTTGTTAAATCGCAGTCAGGAGGATAGTGATTTTTTTTCCCAAGCACAGGTCTGCACACAAGGACAACAGTCACTCTGATCTGGTTTAATCACAGTCAGGAGGACAATGATTTTTTTTAGTACAGGTCCGCACACAGAAATACAATAATCACTGTGGTTAAATCAGTCAGGAGGTCAGTGATTTTTTTCCTAACACAGGTCTGCACACAGGTACAACAGTCACTCTTATCTGGTTAAATCGCAGTCTAGAGGACAATTATTTTTTTCCTAGCACAGGTCTGCACACAGGGACACAGCAGTCACTCATTCCGGTTAAATCGCAGTCAGGAGGACAATGATTTATTTCCTTTCACAGGTCTACACACAGGGACACAACAGTCGCTCCAGTCTGGTTAAATCACAGTCAGGAGGACAGTGATTTTTTTTCATGCTACAAGTGTGCCTGCAGGGACACAACAATCACTCTTATTAAATAATAGTCAGGAGGACAGTGATTTTTTTCCTAACACAGTGCTGCCCACAGGGACACAACTGTCACACTGGTCTGGATAAATGGAGTCTGGAGGACAGTGATTTTTTCCTAGTACAGGTGTGCACGCAAGGACACAACATTCACTCTGGTTAAATCACAGTAAGGAGGATAGTGATTTTTTTCCAAGCAAAGGTCTGCACACTGGGACAACAGTCACTCTGATCTGGTCACATTGCAGTCTGAAGGACAGTGATTTTTTTCCTAGTACAGGTCCGCACACAGGAATACAATGATCACTCTGGTTAAATCTCAGTCAGAAGGACAGTGATTTTTTCCTAGCACAGGTCTGCACACAGGGACAACAGTCACTCTGATCTGATTACATTGCAGTCAGAATTTCCTAGTACAGGTTTGCACAGGTCAAACAAATCACTCTGGTTAAATCACAGTCAGGAGGACAGTGATTTTTTCTACACATGTGTGACACAGAGACACAACATTCACTCTGGTCTGGTTAAATCACAGTCAGAAGGACAGTGATTTTTCCTAGCACAGGTCTACACACAGGATGCACCAGTTACTCAAGTCTGGTTAAATCGTAGTCAGGACAGTGATTGTATTTCCTAGTACAAAGTGTGTATGCAAGGACACAACAGTCACTCAGGTTAAATCACAAACAGGAGACAGTGATTTATTTTCCTAGCACTGGTCTGCACACAGGGACACAACTGTCACACTGGTCTGGTTAAATTGGAGTCAGGAGAACAGTGATTTTTTCCTAGTACAGGTGTCCATGCAGGACACAACAATCACTCTGGTTAAATCACTGTCAGGAGGGCAGTGATTTTTGAGGACAGTGATTGTTTTCCTAGCACTAGCACAGTTCTGCACATAGGACACAGCAGTCACTCTGGTCCAGTTAAATCACAGTCTAGAGGACAATGATTTTTTGCTAGCACAGGTCTGCACACAGGACACAACTGTCACTCAGTCCGGTTAAATCAGTCAGGAGGATGATGATTTTTCCTAGCACAGGTCTACACAGGGATACAACAGTCACTCCAGTCTGGTTAAATCACAGTCAGGAGGATAGTGATTTTGTTTCCTGGTACAGGTGTGCATGCAGGGACACAACAATCACTCTTGTTAAATCACAATCAGAAGGACAATGATTTTTTCCTAACACAGGTATGCATACAGGACACAACAGGCACTCTGGTCTGATCTGGTTAAATTGCAGTCAGGGGACAGTGATATTTTTCCTAGCACAGGTCTGCACACAGGGACACAATTGTCACACTGGTCTGGTTAAATTGGAGTCAGGAAGATAGTGATTTTTTTTCTTGTACAGGTGTACACGAAGGGACACAACAGTCACTCTGGTTAAATCACAGTATGGAGGACATTGATTTTTTTCCTAGCACTATCAGAGGTCTGCACACAGGGACACAACTGTCACTCAGGATTTGTTAAATCGCAGTCAGGAGGATAGTGATTTTTTTCCCCACACACAGGTCTGCACACAAGGGCAACAGTCACTCTGATCTGGTTAAATCGCAGTCAGGAGGACAATGATTTTTTCATAGTACAGGTCCACACATAGGAATTCAATTATCACTCTGGTTAAATCAGTCAGGAGGACAGTGATTTTTTTCTAGCACAGGTCTGCTGGAGGTAGACAGTTGCTCTTAACTGGTTAATTCGCAGTCTAGAGGACAATTATTTTTCCTAGCACAGGTCTGCACACAGGAACACAACAGTCACTCCAGCCTGGTTAAATCACAGTCAGAAGGACAGTGATTTTTTCATGCTACAAGTGTGCCTGCAGGGACACAACAATCACTCTTATTTAATCACAGTCAGGAGGACAGTGATTTTTTTCCTAACACAGTGTTGCCCACAGGGACACAACTGTCACACTGGTCTGGATAAATGGAGTGTGGAGGACAGTGATTTTTTCCTAGTACAGGTGTGCACACAGGGACACAACAATCACTCTGGTTAAATCACAGTAAGGAGGATAGTGATTTTTTTCCAAGCAAAGGTCTGCACACTGGGACAACAGTCACTCTGATCTGGTCACATTACAGTCTGAAGGACTGTGATTTTTTCCTAGTACAGGTCCGCACACAGGGACAAAACAATCACTCTGGTTAAATCACAGTCAGAAGGACAGTGATTTTTTTCCTAGCACAGGTCTACACACAGGGATACAACAGTTACTCAAGTCTGGTTATATCGTAGTCAGGACAGTGATTGTATTTCCTAATACAGGTGTGTATGCAAGGACACAGCAGTTACTCTGGTTAAATCACAAACAGCAGACAGTGATTTTTTTTACTAGCACAGGTCTGCACACAGGCACACAACTGTCACACTGGTCTGGTTAAATTGGAGTCAGGAGAACAGTGATTTTTTTCCTAGTACAGGTGTGCATGCAGGGACACAAAAATCACTCTGGTTAAATCACTGTCAGGAGGACAGTGATTTTTTGGAAGACAATGATTTTTTTTCCTAGCACAGGTCTACACTCAGGGACACAACAGTCACTCGGTCTGGTTAAATCAGTCAGGTGGATGATGATTTTTTCTAGCACAGGTCTACACACAGGGACACAACAGTCACTCTGGTCTGGTTAAATCACAGTCAGGAGGATGGTGATTTGTTTTCCTGTACAGGTGTGCATGCAGGGACACAACAGTTACTCTTGTTAAATCACAATCAGAAAGACAGTGATTTTTTTTCCTAACACAGGTTTGCACACAGGGACACAACAATCACTCTAGTCTGATGTGGGTAAATTGCAGTCAGGGGGACAGTGATTTTTTTCCTAGCACAGGTCTGCACACAGGGACACAACTGTCACACTGGTCTGGTTAAATTGGAGTCAGGAATTCAGTGATTTTTTTTCTTGTACAGGTGTACATGCAGGGACACAACAATCACTCATGTTAAATCTCAGGCAGGTGGACAGGTGATTTTTATTTTCTAGCACAGGTCTGCATGTAGGCACACAACAATCACTCTGGTTTGGTTAAATCTCAGTCAAGAGGAAATTGAATTTTTTCCTACCACAGCTGTGCATTCAGGCACTCAGCAGTCACTCTGGCCTGGCTAAATCACATTCTGGTGGACAGTGATTTTTTTCCTAGCACAGGTCTGCACACAAGGACACTACAGTCACTCAGTCTGGTTAAATTGCAGTCAGGAGGACAGTGATTTTTTTCCCAGTATAGGTGTGCATGCAGAAACACAACAATCATGCTGGTTAAATCGCAGTCAGGAGGACAGTGATTTTTTTTCCTAGCACAGGTGTGCATTCAAAGACTCAACAGTCACTCTGGTGTGGTTAAATTGCAGTCAGGAGGATAGTGATTTTTTTTCCTAGCACAAGTCTGCACACAGGGACACAACAGTCACTGATCTGGTTAAAGTGCAGTCAGGAGGACAGCAATTTTTTTTCCTAGCACAGGTGTGCACGCTCTGACACAACAATCCTGGATAAACCACAGTCAGAAGGACAATGATTGTATTCCTAGCACAGGTCTGCATGCAGCAACATAGCAGTCACTCTGGTGTGGTTAGCACATGGGGACACAACAGCCCTTCTGGTTAAATCACAATCAGGACAGTGATTGCCTTCCTAGCACAGGTCTGCACACAGGGACACTACAGTCACTCAGTCTGGTTAAATTGCAGTCAGAAGGACAGTGATTTTTTCCTAGTATAGGTGTTCATGCAGGAACACAACAATTACGCTGGTTAAACCACAGTCAGGAGGACAGTGATTTTTTTCCTAACACAGGTCTGCACACAGGGACACAACAGTCACTCTGGTCTGGTTAAATTGCAGTCAGGAGAACAGTGATTTTTTTGCCTAACACAGGTCTGCACACAGGGACACAACAGTCACTCTGGTCTGGGTAAACTGCAGTATGGATGATGGTGATTTTTTTCCTTGTACAGGTATGCATGCAGGAACTCAACAATCACGCTAGTTAAATCGCAGTCAAGAGGAAAGTGAATTTTATTCCTAATACAGGTCTGCACACAGGGACACAACATTCACCCTGATCTGGTTAAATCGCTTGTCAGAAGGGCAGTGATTTGTTTTCGCTAGCACAGGTCTGCACACAGGGGCACAGAAGTCACTCTGGTCTGGTTAAATTGCAGTCAGGAGGACAGTGATTTATTTTTTCCTAGCACAGGTCTGCACACAGGGACACAACTGTCACTCTGGTCTGGTTAAATCTTAGTCAAGAGGACAGTGATTTTTTCTAGCGTACTGTAGGTCTGCAGGTAGGAACACAACAATCACTGTGGTTAAATCAGTCAAGAGGACAGTGATTTTTTTTCTAAATAAACGTGTGCCGACAGGGACCCAGCAATCACCCGGGTTAAATCACAGTCAGGAGAACAGTGCTTTTTTTTTCCAAATACATGTGTGCCAACAGGAACACAGATAGCAATCACTCTGGTTAAAGCTGTCAGAAAAGTAATGTTTTCTTAAGAAAATACAGGGCACTGGCCCAGTGATTTTTTACTGAACACAAGTGTTCCTTCTAAAATTGCTGCTACCCTCCCCCACACAAGCCACCAAATCACTACTTCTCTGTTAAAACAAAACTAAATAAGCCTATACCTCCGCATATAATCCCAATTTGCATTTGGCTCAGAGCATAAGGGCTTAAATTGGCCTCCCCTTTCTTCCCCCCCTCAACATTGTATTTATTATGTATTTATTCTGTTGCACTGCAAAGTATACTCAGAGTTACTCTAATGTGGTATTGATCTACTTTTCCTTGTATATTTGTTCATTTGCAATACACCTGGCTCCCTGAATTCCTTGCTCTATGTCTAGGCTGTCCTGGCATCTCATATATGGTTCTTTAATTTACGGTTATTTCGAGTTGGTATATATTGTACTATTACTACTATTGTTTATAAATAAGTTCTGGTGTTTAGCTTTATCCTTATACTTATACCTTGTCCTGTTAGATTAGAATTAAGCTGAGGTTATTACAGTCCCTGCCTTTCTTGGTATATTCCCTTTCAGCTTAGCTTATCAGGAATACTTACTTTATTACATTACTGGGATCAGACTTAGGTTTGGGCCAATATTTGTAACCAGCCCTACCTGGTCCCCTCCCTACATTGGCGCTTCCAGAGTATGGTGGGAGAGAGTTTCTTAGCCAGTTGGCCGACTCATATCTCCTCACACCCATAAAAAGTTTTCTTTGTTATTTAGCTTACTAGTATTGTTGTTGTTATTAATGACTTTTCTCCTTCCCCTTCTCTATTCTAACTTTAATAAGACATCTGTGCCACTCATGTATCATATATTTTGCTTTTTTTGGCTTGAATGCTCCTGCCACTCTCTGCATATACGTAAGCTCTCTGTATTGTATTCTGATCATCCTCTGCCTCATTTATTTGTCCTTTCACATTCCAAGATTATTCCCTTTCTTTAACACCGACAGTATGAGTGACATACTTTTATATACATGGAATGTGAAGGGACCTAGTTCTCCTTGTAAGACGAAGCAAATTTTTTCACATCTCAAAAAACATAAAACACAAATTGCTTTCCTTCAAGAAACAAAATTATTAACAGGGGATGTTCATAGACTTAAGAAAGATTGGGTCGGTCAGATCTATGAATCATCCTATACTTCAAAAAAAAAGAGGGACTGCTATTCTCATTCATAAGAGTATCAAATGGGCCCTTATAAACTCCCTTTCCCACACTGATGGCAGATGGGTGATGGTTAAATTGAATACCAACTTTGGTCCTATTCTGCTTGTTAATGTCAATGAACCCAACTCCGATTTCCTAGAGTTTTTCACAATTTAGCTCAACAGATTCTATCCTTTAACACTGATAATACACCAGTTATTCTCGGAGGGGATCTTAACTTAGCTTTAGAAGCCAACATTGACAGAAGTAGTTCCACTACAGATGCCTACCCTAGAAGTATTAAAGCCCTCTCATTATACTAAGGTTCATACTAAGATTGCTTAGAGAGCAAGAGAGCCAGAGGCCCATGATAGCTCCAGTACTAATCAATTATAATATGTTAACTGTGTATCAGATATTAGGAAAGTGTTCAGTCTTGTTCTAAATTCAGTTTTATTTTTACTAATAATAACATGAAGGGGAAGTCTATTCATGGATTGATAGATCTAAGAGTAAAGAAAAACTTTCTACGTAGATAATTGTGAGATTTTCTTATCAGTTGAAGTGGGTGACCTCTAGTGTCATATCTATGGTCTTTAAACTCGAGTCCCAACTAATTCATTAGTTCAGGATCCTGAATTATATCATATAAAAATAGCATGTCCCCTCGTAACTGACGAGTTTCTAAAGAAAATAGATTAAGTCTATCAAATTCATAAATAAATAAATAAATAAATAAATAAATCTGTCTTGATGTGATAAACAATACATATCATTTAGGTGTTTATTATATCTTCTCTGTACTTTCTCTAATTGATTGATTTGGGACTTTTATATGGACACCAAAGCTGTGATACATACTCAAATGTGTCTAACATAAGCTGTAAACAATGGCATCAATACGCTAGGTTTCTAGATGTAATATTCGTTTAATGAATCAAATAATCTTATTACCTCTACTAACTGCATTGTTAATATGATGTTCATAGTCTAGATTTTTGGAGATAATGATGCTCAAGTCCTTCTCATCTGTGGTAATATTCAACGTATAGTCACCTAAAACAAAAACACTCTCAGGATTCTTAAGGCCTAAGTGCATGACCTTGCACTTATTGCTATTAAACTTCATACCCCATGTGACAACCCAAGCTGAGATAAAATCCAAATCCTGCTGGATAATTTCTGTCTCATCAGGGCTTGAGTAAGGACCCCAATCTTAATGTCATCAGCATATTTGACAGATATTGATTGACAATTAGTGGTAAGATCATAGATAAGAGCCTGAATAGACAGGGACCCAAAATGGAGCCCTGTGGTATGTCATTGGTCACATTCCCAATATCTGACAGACATTTATTGATAATGACTCATTGTGTGTGATTAGACAGCCAATTAAGGATCCAATTTATAATATACAGTACCTATTGATATTTATTTATTTATTTATTTTATTTATTTAACTCTCGGATTACAAATACCTTTGAGCTTGAGGCAGCTCATTTACAATGGTTCCATGTCAAAGGAAAGGGTTACAATAAAGCAGGGAGGTACAGACAACATTCAGGGTTTTATTGGAGCACAGCAAGCCGGCTGGTAAATATGTGGGAACAGTGCTACACAGTAAAGGTTACAAGCAAGCATAGTAAACCATAAGATACATTTAAAGAAACATTGCTAAAGCAGAGTTGGGAGGGAAAAGGGGAGAGTAAGGGAGAGGTAGGGGAGATGAGAAGGGCAGAATCCAGATAGAGAAGGAAAAAATGGCAGCCAGAGACCTTATCGCAGGGTGAGTGGGAGGGGAGGCTAAGGTGGGAGAAGGGGTTAAGGAGGGGAAAGGAGGGCAGAGGAAGGGAAAAGAAGATAAGTGAGAGTGGGGACCAGAGGGCCTGGCAAGTCCAGGAAGAGGGAGATCAGTGAATAAGAGCAAGGGGGGTGTGGTAAGGGAGGAGGTGAATGGGGAAAAAATGGAAATTGTTCTGTCATGAGAGGTGAAAGAACAGGAAGCCAAGTAAGTGCATCAGAGAGTGAAAAAGTAGAGGAGGGTGTCCGCAGAGGTGGGAAACTAGGTATATTGTAGTTTTAACCTTAAGGCCCGGTGAGGCATGATATCAAATGCCTTACTAAAGTTGATAAATACTATATCACAGGGTATTTTATGATCAACTACTTGACTAATGCCTTCATAGAAACTCATAAGATTGGTACAACAGCCTCTACCTTTCCTAAAACCATGTTGTTCTTTGTCTACTAGATTTAAAGTAGGTTCAATAACATCCTTAATCAATCTTTCCATTATTTTACATAAGGGCCAGGTTAGACTTATAGGGCGATAATTTGACCACTCAGATTTAATGCCCTTTTTATGTATAGGTATAACATTGGCCCGTATCCATTCCTTAGGAACAAAATTATAGATAAGACACGATTCAAACAATAGTTTCAAAGGGGCCACTAATGTATCAGCCAACAAATATAAAAAATGTCCAGTTAGACTGTCTGGACCCATGCTCATTTTGCTCTTTTGTGCTAGTAATATGTCTGCAATAGTTTCAGATTCAAAGACAATGGGAGCATCACTATTGATCTGAAGACTAGAGTCAGTAGAAGTTGAGTCAGAAAAACTTACAAAATTCAGAATTAAAACGTTAGCCATGGCTACGGGTCTTGTACAACATTATCACCAACTTCAATGGGTCCAGTCTTACAATGTTTTTTTTAGGGAATTAATATATGAAAAAAAGAACTTACTATTAGATTTATTAGCATCGTTAGCCAATTTAAGTTCCCATTTCTTTTAGCTTTTTTAATACTCGATTTGCTTTTCTTTTGATGAGAGTAATTTACCCAGTTGTGTGTAGTTTTAAATTTTAAATATCTTGCATATTTTTTAATTTTTAGTTTAATAAGCCTTTTATTGGCTTGCTGAGTCATTTAGGATCCAGCTTTCCTTGGTGTATTTTTCCTTCACTGGAATATACCTATTTTTAAATGTAAAGGGTGCTATATAATAATTCCAAATAATTCTGTATTGACAATTCAGTATCGCTTTATACCAATCAATTTGGCCAAAGGCAAGTTCCATGCCCAAAATATCCACCCTATCATACATGTATATCACAGTGGTATCAACATTCAATGTATACATAAATATTAAATCAAGCGAAATACAGTTATGGTCACTATTGCCCAGTGGGGCTTCAATCTATACATTGCTAATGTTAAAAATATTGCTGTGCAGTACCAGGTCCAAGATATTTCCATCTCTTGTTGGGGTCAAAATGCTTTGTTTTAGATTAAGCTGAACACAGGCAGTCACAAATTGTTGACTTGGTGAGGATTTGACAGAAAAGTTAGTCCAGTCGATATCCCCAAAATTAAAGTCTCTCAGCACTAAGACGTTACCAAGTTCACATGCTGACTCAAACCCTTGGATCAAAGCATTTAAATATTCTACAGGAGACTTGAGAGGCAGATAATAAGTACCCACAAATAGGGTCTGAGCTTTGGCAAAAGAAATCTTAACCCATAAGGATTCAGATTCAATATTATGTGATTTTATCTTATCCGTAACATTTAAGCAATCTAGTGAGTCACTGATGATACGTGCCACCCCACCCTCCTTTCTACCTTCATGGTTCAGTGAAAAAGTGTTATAACCTTGTATGTGAGGGTCCCAAGCAGATTTGACATCCCAACGGGTTTCTGTAATGACAACCATGTTAGATTGTGCCATGGCCATTCTGGCTTTTAATTCATTAATTTTATTATGAAGACATCTGCGTTTAGACTTAGGACCTTGAGCTGACAATTGTTATTATTTACAGTTTTACCAGTTATAACATTAAGAGAGGCTGTTGTAGACCTTTCCCTGTCTGTTAGTTTAAATTCAAATTGATCACATTGAGATTTTCTTACCCAGGAGGAATTGCCCTTCTACTTAGATGGAGCCCATCACCACAAAACAACTCACGACTGCCATCAGACTCTTCCCAATGAGTTATACAATGTATACCTTGCTTTAAGCACCATTTTCTGAGCCATTCATTAATATATTTAATTTTATTATTGCCAGAATATGGGGCACCTGGGCATGGTAGGATTTCTGACAAATAGATGTCACATACTCTTGAGATCAACAAATTAGTAATGACCACATAATCTTCCTGAATAGTGTGGATAGAATTTCCATAAAGATCATTAGTGCCTACATGTATAATCACCAGTGGATTTTCACCAGAGTTCTGCAGGATGTCCCCGATCATAAGTGTAATGTCTGTAATTTTAGCACCCCTAAATGAGGAACATGTTCGATTAAACTTGTCTTGATTACATATAGCTCTATATAAATGTTTGATCATAGAGTCCCCTAGGACATATAACTGATGCTCTATGGCAGGGGTGTTAGTTTCCATAAGGGAGGCAGTACCAAAAACCCCCTCGACTAACCCTATTTCAGCAGTAATAGGACAGGGTGAGACAGTTGAGGGTAAAGTATTCCTAATTTCTGTAAACGGACTGGCACCTATTTCATGTGCATTGAGTGCTTCTGTTAGACATTGTGTGGTATCTTGTGAGTGGCTGACTAGGACTACTTGGTGAGACAGATCAGTGATAGAGGAGTCACTTAAAAGGTCAAAGGAATTGTGTAATGGGAGGGAAAATGTTTCAGCCTTATGTCCCTTTTTGGGGGCCCTAGAATTACACACAGTGGACCAAGGCTCCTCTGGGTTACTGGATTCAGATTCAACCCCGTTTCTTTTTTTTTGTTTGGATACCAACAGAAAGACCTGGGGTAGAGGGCGGCCAATGGCAAGTGTTTGCTAAACTGGGGGATTTAGACAACCTAATAATGGGTGGGGGGTCAGGAGTTAGAACAGACACTGGGCCAATAGAGGTATTGGGCTGATGAGTTGCTTCAGTACTCTGAAAGCACTCCATCATAGCTTTTGGGTTCTGCTCTAGAAGTGACATCCTTATGTTAAACAAGGAAATCTCCATGAGTAGTTCAGCATTTTCTTTACATTTCCCACATGTGTATGGGGCTTTTGGAAATGGGGCATAAACTATAGTATACATATCACAAGTAGAACATCTAATACCCAGTTCCCCTCTATAGTCATGATAGTATCAGACATGATTGACTCGTGATCTGCACTACCTAACCTTCCCTAAATAACCAGCACTCCAAAATACCTTTACACAGCTTACGTGATATAACTGTATATGTCTTATCTACTACAGTACCTGTACAGGTATCCACCTTAGCCACCTGACACTCTTGACACGTGCTAAAATGTGCATGTCTTAGTGTGCACCTCCAGGTGTGGAGATGTGCTCACCCTGTCTGAGCTAACCCTGTTCACTGGAGGGCTTGCTAAAATACCCAGAAGAGACCTGGAAGTAGAACTCTGAGGTCACAAGCTGCAAATGCACAAAACAAAGGTTGTAAATAAAAGTTTTAGCAGAAACCACTCATGCATGGTATAAAACTGTGAGTTCCAATAAACACGATGTGCAGACTAGTAATTTACCCCCATTACTAATGCAAGATGTTGGATTAGCTGATGTATGGCACCTCCTTCACCCCCAAGATTGAGAATTTACTTTTTGCTCCTCTCTACATAAGACATACAGTAGAATCGACTATTGGTTAGTCTCTCCTGTTATAATGGAAAAAACTATTGATTCATCCATCTCTCCCATCATAATCTCGGACCATTCCCCTGTCAAATTGCAACTTTTGTGGGGCCCATTAACACCTAAATCTTCTTACTGATGGCTGGACCCTCTCCTTCTCAAGGATCCTGATTTCTTACCCATGATCAAAGCTTAAATTCAGGACTTCCTCTTTCACAATACCCCAACTGAATCTTCTATGTTCTCCGAATGGGAAGTTCTTAAAGCTATGATTCAAGGGAAAATTATCAGTTATGCTGCACGTAGGAAAAGAGTAAAAGAACAACAACTGGCTGATTTTGAAAAATCTCTTATGGCTAAAAGAATTTATACTTTTCTTCTAATAAGCACTGTCCTGATTTTCAACTTCATCTTGAAATTCTTCAACTCAGAGTCAAAATAAATTAATTTCTCATAAAACTGAACTGGCCTTGTTTAAACTTAAATATAAGTTTTGGGAACACGGCAATAAAAACGGGAAACTCCTCTTTTACCAGCTCAAAGTACAACAAATGGAACAATATATCCTAAGCCTAAAAGATGAACAGGGTACAATTCACTCCGACAACCCCTCTATAAACCGTATCATGAAAACCTTTTATCAAAACTATACTCCAACACAAACCTCTATCTACTTTAAATTCAACAGTTCCTTAAATTGTTACATCTTCCTCAACTTTCTACTCTTGAAACAAATTCTTTAGATGAACCCTTCTCCTTCAGGAAATCCAGAAAGCTTTGTCTTCCTTGAAATCAACAAATCCCTGGGTGACAGATTCCTGTCGATTTCTATAAAATGTTTTCTGACACCTTATGTCCCTTCTTTTTAATGTTTATCAAGCTTCAATACTGTAAACTTCCCCCATCTTGCACGAAGCAATCATGACCCTAATCCTAAGAAAAAGGCAATATCACTTACTCATTAGTTACAGGCCCATCTCTTTATTAAACACGGATGGGAAGATATTTGCTAAACTACTAAGTTCTAGTCTTGAATCCTTGCTTCCCAAGCTAACTCATTGTTTGCAAGCCAGTTTTATTAAACATAGAGCTGGTTCTGATCACCTACGTTCCTTATTTAATCTAATTCACAAAGCCAAATCCCTCAAGACACCTACTACAGCCATAGCTATTGATTTCAAGAAGGCCTTTGATTCCTTAAACTGGGACTACCTTCATCAAGTTTTATCTCATTTCAGTCTTTCTCATAACTTTTGCTCCTGGATCAAGCTATTATATAATTCTCCTGTTGCTAAAGTACTTACTAATTCCACCCTTTCCTCTTACTTTTATCTAGCAAGGGGAACCAGACACGGCTTTCCCCTATCACCTTCCCTGTTTATTTTAGCCATGGAGCCCCTGACTGCTTGTTTACATCAATCTTCTGGCATTATGGGCATACCTGTGAGCAATTCAAGATATGTGTATCTCTCTCCTACGTGGATAACCTCTTAATCTACTCAAAACCTGAATGAGGCTGAGCCCTGTTGGTTGATTTGTTAATAATTTTACTAACATTTCTGGCCTTGCTTTGAATTATGGTAAGTCACAAACTCTGCCCCTTAATGACCACTGTAAGGCCTTTATGAACATACCTCTTGGATTCCATTGGTCACCACAGGGTATAACATATCTAGGAATCAAAATTACTAGTAATTTAGGGAAGGTATGGGACATTAACTTTAACCCCTTATTAGATAACATCAAAATGATTCTGGACAGATGGAAGCTTCTTAATCTCTCCTTCATGGGCAAAATCACAGCCTTCAAGATGTCCATATCTCCCAAGATTCTTTACCTCTTTGCCAATATTCCTTTAGTCTTGCCATTCTCCTTTTTTGCTAAAATTGATAAATTAATAAGCAACTTTATCTGGGCTGGGAAACCACCAAGATTTAACCACAACAAACTTCAATCACATTGAAAAAAAGGGGGATTTGGACTCCCCGGTTCAAAGGCTACCTCTGGGCTTTTTAAATGGCCCAAACCATTAAATGGTTTCAGAAATCCTCCCTCACTCACCACTGTGGGTTGCAATGGACTCCACATTGTGCCTGGGAGGAGTTTCTACTTTCTTCATGTTTAATCCCATTTCCTCTAAACTAAAATCTCACCCAACTATATCATCCTCCGTTATTTATTGGAAACTAACCCACAAATTCCTGAAATACAATCCAACACCCTGATGTTATGCCCCTTTTTGGGATAATCCACTGCTCACTCTAGAAGATCACCCAATTTTCTGTCATATGTGATGGAACAAAGGCATTTTGTTTCTCAGAGATATCTTGGACCAGAATTCACTCACTCTTAGGTCATTCTCGGACTTGCAGGCCACATGGAAACTTCCTAAACAGGACTTCTGGAAGTTTTTACAAATTTGGGCAGCTTATAACTCTCTCTCTCTCTCTAGTTTAGTGTATAAGCATACTCTTCTAAACCCATACATCTCGCACTGGACTAATTCATCAGTAAAATTGAATAGCTCCATTTACACAGACATTATTGATAGTTTTCCTCATCAGTCTATACAGGCTAAAAATAAATGGAGTACTCTTCTTAACTACAATATTTCAGATGCACAATGGAGTAATTGTTGGCGTCTTGCACATAATACCTTTAAAGATGCCCGTAGTTCTTTAATACAAACTAAAATCCTACATCTTTGGTATCGAAACCCCTCTGTGCTTCAACGAATAGGCATATTAAATAATAATAACTGCTGACACTGTAATTTGGCCAACGGGGATCTACTTCATATCTTGTGGTCCTGTGCGCCCATTAATAAGCTCTGGCATAAAGTCTATTTACTTGCCTCCACAGGACAAAAACTACCTTTTGACCCCATGCTATTCCTTCTAGGCATCCGTATCCCCAATAGCTCTCTCCTCT
Organism: Neoceratodus forsteri; assembly: GCA_016271365.2. Lineage (NCBI taxonomy): Eukaryota > Metazoa > Chordata > Ceratodontiformes > Ceratodontidae > Neoceratodus > Neoceratodus forsteri. Next base: position 1,409,394,793 of record CM028132.1, read on the forward strand.
CCTCTCACATGCACATTTTAGGTGGCTAAACATACTTTCTCTTCTGGTCAAACATCTGATTCTTATGAAATGGAAATCAACTCTGGTGCCTTCTCTTTCAGATGTTCTTCATAACCTCTCTCAGTATGTCTCCCTAGATCAATTATCTCATGTTACTCATGACCAACTCACTGTATATGACAGAGAGGGGAGAAGAGGTGGTGGTGTGGTACTTTTTGTTAGAGAAGGAATAGAGGTTAGGGAACTAGAACAATGTGATTACCTGGAAATTGAAAATGTTAGTATTGAATTGTTGGGGATAAAGGAAAATATGTAGAGTCTCTGTCTTTTATAGGGTCCTGATGTTGGAATGGAAGAAACTGAGGCATATTAAAGACATTGTAAATCAGGCGGATAAATAACATTATCCTCATAGGGATTTGAACATGCCCAACATTGAGTGGGAAAAAACAACCTGGTAATCATTTAGGATGTAGAGCTCATGAGGAGCTGAGTTCAGGTGGCATTAAACAATGTATAAAAGAGGCCACTAGAGGCAATAATATCTTAGACGTTTTATTGACTAACGTCCCTGATGTAATAAAGAATATTAGTATTCAACCTCAGTTAGGCAACAGTGATCATAAGTCTATTATGTTTATAATGGATTGGGCATCTAAACCAGCTAAGGGAAATACAGTGCAGTATTTATACAAAAAAGGAAATTATATAGCCATGAGACAGGAATTGGTAGGTATTAATTGGGAAAAAGAGTTTGAAGGTTTAAATATGGAAGAATCTTGGAATTATTTCTTGAACATATTCAATAATTTGAAAAAAACTTACATCCCTTGTAGAAAGGCTTATAATCATAAGGGTAAAAAGCCACCATGGTTGAATAAGAAAATATTAAGAATGTATAGGAAAAAGAAAATAATGTTTAATAAAATGAAATCTAATGGATTAGAAATTTCTAAACAGATTTATAGGAAAGTACTAAGGAAATTAAAGAAAGAAATAAGAAATGCTAAGAAAGGCTTTGAATTTAGACTAGCTGTTAATACGTATAAAAAAAGGTTTTTTGCCTATGTAAATAGCACAAAGGGTAGTAGGGGGACAGTTGGACCTTTAAGTATAAATGGAGTCATGACCTCTGAACCTATAGATATGGCCAATGAATCTAGTAGAAGTTTTGGAGCAGCGTTTAGGAAGAATGATGTTGATATTGAAAGGTGTAATATGGGAAACTGTAATTTGGATCCCCAAAATATTATAACTGTAGAGAGGGTAGCTAAAAGAGTAGGGAGATTGAAGCAGGATGGGATGGCCAGACCAGATGGTATCCACCCATATTTTGTGAAGGAGCTGAGTGATGTGATGATACCTATTATTACTATACTGGGTCAAAAATCTTTAAGTGATGGTGAGGTGCCTGAAGAGTGAAGGTTGGCACATGTTGTGTGTATATAAGAAGGGAATAAGGAGTGATGCAGGGAATGATCGTCCTGTTAGTTTGACATCAGTGGTGGTAAAGATTATTGAAGGAGCTTTAAGTGATGCTATTTACGAAAGTATGTTAAGGAGGGGAATTTTGGACCAGAACCAGCATGGTTTCATGCCAAATAGGTCGTGTGAAACAAATTTATTGACCTTTTATGAGTTCGTCAGCAAATGTATTGATGAGGGAAGTAGCGTTGATGTTGTAATGCTCGATTTTAGTTGAGCATTCGACATAGTTCCACATTATAAAATAATAGAACAACTTATAAATATGGAAATCAATGAGAACATTGTTAGATGGGTAGAACGATGGTTAAGTAATAGATCACAGCAAGTAAAGATTCAAGGGTATCTGTCTGATTTAAATAGTGTATGGAGTGGAGTTCCCCAGAGGTCAGTTTTGGGGCCACTACTGTTTTGCATATTTATAAGTGATCTGAAATTATTAAGTAATAATAGACTAATTAAATTTGCTGACAGTGTTGAGGTTGGAGCAGTGGTAAATACGTTTGATGAGAGACTCATTTTTGGCCAGGATTTGTTATACATTATCGACTGGGCAAAAAAAAAAAAATGGAATGACGTTTAATAAAGATAAATGTACCATCATGCATTTCGGTAGACAAAATATAAATCAGATCTACTATATGCAAGATCTGAAGCTTAGGGTATCGGAATGTGAGAAAGATCTGGGTATCTATGTCCAAAATGATTTAAGAAATGAAGTAAATAGCAGACAATCATCTAACAAAGCAATGCAGATTGTTGGTTGTATTAGGAGAGGTTTTCAATCAAGGAGTAGAGGGTTTGATGCCATTGTATAAACATCTGGTGAGGCCTATATTGGATTATTGCTCTACAGTTGCAGGTCCTTTATTGATGAGGATATTAAATTAATGGAAAGACCACAGAGATCCCTTACAAGGTTGATTTCGGTTGTGAGAAAGAGTCATATGAGACTAGATTGGAAATATTGGGTTTGTGGTCTTTGCAGAGTAGAAGGGCAAGAGGGATCTATTATTATTATATAAATCTCTGAAGGATGAGGGTATTAGAGCAGAGTTGGGATTGTGTATATGAAAGGACCTATCATTTGAGAAGGCATGATAGGCAATTGGGTAAAAGAACTAAGCAGGACTGAGTTAAGGAAAAGGTGTTTTAAGTGTCGAACAATAAGGACATGGAATGAACTGCCCCAGGAGGTGGTGAAGGCAGAAAGCTTAGATTGTTTTAAGCAGAAATTGGACAAGTATCTAGAAGTTGGTGGCATCCGTCACTACCACTGAATTGTGGGGAAAATCTTTATGGGCTCTGCCTTCTGATTTTCTTATTCATCCATCCTGTATGTTGGCAGGATTACTTCAAATACATCAACCTTAGTTCTTCTAGACCCTAATTCTTAGGGGTATTTAGCCCTCTTTCTTATTTTGCTCTCAGATTAGGTTTTCTCAAAACATTTGTGCACAGATATCTCCTCTTTATTCCCTCCTTCTCTATTTTGTCCCTCTCTCCTTCCCTTCTTCCTTGCTTTTTTCTCTTCTTTCTTTCCTTGCACACTTTTCTCTTATCTTCACCTCTCCATTATTGAACATTGCTCATTTTACCACATTATCACTTTTTGCAATTTATTGAATGCCTTGCCATAGCCTGCCCTAGCATTTATTTCACACATTGTTGCCATTTCTGATTCTGTAATATCCTATTGATTGCAACACTTCTGCTCTCCACGTATAACCTGTCTAGGTGTGTGTTTTATTATCAATATGTGTATATAAGGCTTCTCCAATATGTTTACCCCAAATACCGTGTTTAAGTGATATGTTATATCTTATATGGAGGATATTCTTCTATTGCATAAGATGTGTGCTTTCTTATATACTCAAATTTCAATAAAAAGATAACGTGAAAAATAAATACTTATAGTAAAGAATACAGGAGAAGGTCAACATAAAAAGTACTGTGTGTGCACAGGGCACTTACAAACACAGTTTTGAAGAAATCTGACCACCAAAATAATCTTTTATATCATGTTAAGTTTAGATTTTAACTCCAGGCTGCTGCAACAAGCACAAGCTCTGCTCTTTAAGTCTCTTCCCAACACACTACACTCAGAGAACGACCAGACTAGCTTCTCATTGGCTGTTCAGCAACATGTGACCTCGTATCCCATGGTACATTGCAAACTTCGAGTATTATACAAAACTTCAACGGCAAAGTTCCAGTTTCACAGATCTGAGATACTTCAATTATTTGAATTAACATGCATCGAAATGTTTGAATTTGAAAATCCGCGAAACTGCAAATGAAAAGTAAAGTGCAACTTTGAACTTTGGAAAACTTCACAGATCAGTTAAAATACTCAAAATTTTATGCAGAGTGAATTTTTGCAACTTAGCACATTTCTATCCACCATTTTCCCAGATAAACCAAAAATGTTCCATCTTAAGATAGCAAACAGCTTAACATTTGTTCTTTATCATCTAATTCAGATTTTCTCCAGAATTCTGTGATCCTCTTAACTGAAGACATCTTTAAATTGTCATTATTTAGTAATAATTCCATTACATCTGCTAGTATTGCATTTCTGTTTTGCAATGTAACTTGATTTCTAGATTCCTGTAACAATTTTTCAATTCTCTTCCCTATTTGACCTCTCAATTGGTCCCTATTGTTAGAGAATTTTCTAATTCATTAGTTCATCCAAAGCAATCTGAACTGTACTGCCTGGTTAAATACAATGTAACACTGTGTCAAAACAGGACCCCAGTGAAAATGAAATATTACATCTCAGTTAGGCTATCCTGTTAAAATACATTTTAAAAATGGGTAAAATCAGGAGTCCATTGAAAACAAGAGATTGCATTTCAGCTATGCTATCCTGGATAAACACCTTGTAAAAAACATGTAACAGCGGGACCCCCACTGAACACGAGATTTTGCATCTCAGTTTTGCTATCCAGGATAAATATCATAAAAAAGTGGGTGAAAGTGCAACCCCATTGAAATCAAGATAGTGCATCTTAGCTGTGCTATCCTGGGTTAACGCAGTGTGAAAATGTATAAACGCAATACCACATTGAAAATGGGATATTGCAGCTCAGCTGGGCTAACCAGGGTAAGTATGTTGTACCAATGTGTAAAAGCAGGACTCCACTGCAGGAGAATGCAGCCGAAAAGGAGATGTTGCATCTAAGCTAGTCTGTCCCAGGAAAATGGCACATGGTCATACAGTAATGTCACAGACAAATACAACACAGCAATACTTTCCACAGGCATTACAGCATATGCTAAAACAAGGCCAGAAAAAAGCACCAACTGGAACAGAAACAATGGGATTGCCGGCCTGTTGGTGCTGAGGGTGAGGTGATGGACGCCACACCTCACGCCACTCTGGTGACCCAGGTTTGGACGTGAGCCCGGGTTTCCAGGGGTTGGCAGGGGAGGGATGGGATTGAGCATCTGGAGGACTGCTCTCCCATCCCTGGGGAGGGATCCAGGGAACCACTGCTCTGTAGCAGCCCCTGGTGATGACTGGGGGCACTACCAGAGTGGTGCCAGCAAGGGGTGGAGTGTGGCGGACGTCGGCATGCACGCCTGATGTCATTGCACACTCGCACTCCAGGGGCACCAATAACAGGAGGAAAATGGCAGCACAAGTCCACGGCAGCTGAGATGGCCGTAGTTTCACCAGCTGGTGAATGCCTGAACAAGAGGCATGTGCCAGTATTGGATCCTGGCTGGGTGAGGGGGCATCGGGGGAGCCCCTTTCGATGGTACAGTAGCATATTCCAGCTGGGCACATCCAACTTTGGGGTCAGCAGTGAGGAGGAGAAGTGGCTGGAGGTAAGCAGGGCTGTGGCTGCAAAGGAGGATAAAATAGTGGTTAAAAAAGAAACAATGGGATTAACTTTTTGGGGCTTTCCCACATCCCTGGAATATAAATAACTAACTCAGAGGGGTGTGGACTTTGGGGATCAGGAGAAACTCAGGAGGGAAAAGTTTTTTTTTAAACAATGTAAACTTACAGCACCAGGAGAGCTGAGGGGAACCTAATTCCTCTATGTGATGGTGCCTTAGCCACTCCATCACAGAAGAAGCTTGACCAGGCACCCCAGCACATAGCAACTTGATCCTCCTCACTAGAAGTGCAGAGCAACAGGGATAGTGGTAATTCCCTACTACCACGCCTGTCGCTTCAATACAGGCACATACCCCACAGCACGGTTATTGGTGTGCTGTTTTGTTTAAATGTTTTGACCTGGTACTGGGAAATTACACTGTAAAAGCTGGAGCCCAACAAAATGAGGTATTGTATCTCAGCTGCCTTATCCTGGGTACACACATTGTAAAAATGGGTAAAAGGAGCCCCACACACACTGATAAGATATTGCGTCTCTTCTGGGCTATGCTGGATAAATATATTACAAAATGTGTAAAAGTTGGATCCCATTGAAAATGGCAGATTGCATCTCAGCAGGGTTATACTGGGAAACATGCATTGTAAAATGTTTAAAAGCAGAACCCCGCTGAAAATGAGATATTGGCATCTCAACTGTGCTATCCTAGTTAAATGCATTGTAAAATGTATAGAAGCAGGACCCTGTTGAGAATGAGATACTGCATCTCAGCTGGATTACTTTTTTTTGTGGACTCTGTTTATTTACTCTCTACAGCTGGGGTACTTACCCCTTCAGCCAGTTATGCAGTTGCTGAACTGATCCCTTGGTGCAACCCTCTGCTGCGAACACAGAAGTGAGGAGGACCATAGCTTACCCCCTACAGAGGGGCCTCCCCAGCAAGGGGGAACCAGGAGAGGAGACCACATCACCCTGGAACCCCCACCCCAGCCATCGGGTTTTGTTTGGCACCTGGACCAGGTCATCTGTAGGTGGCTTCATGCTGCTCTAGGGACTGAGATTGTATGCTGTAGTTCCCCATGGAGCGGACGTGCAGTGATGTCCAGTGCACAGCACGCATGCTCTCATGCGTGCTCACAGGTCGCCTGCTCCCCAACCCCAAGTACTGGCATGCTTATCACTGCTTCCTTCAGTCTCCACTGGGGCCACCAGTGCAGTGAGCTATACCCCTAACCCTCCCCAGGAGAGGAGAGCAGTCCTCCAGATGCTCAATCCTCCCCTTCCCTTGCCAACCCCCAGCAATCCGAGTCTGTTCCCAAACCCAGGTCGCCGGTGTGGCACGAGGTGTGGTGTCCAGCATCTCAACCCTCAGCACCACTGGGCTGGCCAGCTTGGTTACCTTGAGTAAGTACATAGCAAAACCCCTTTTACAGAACAAACCCACTGAAAATGAGATGTTGCATCTTAGCTGTGCTGTTCTGGGCAAATATATTTGATATTATTTATTTATTTAGAAGATCCTCACCAGGAAAACAACATGAATTGTGAAACAGCTCATTTCCAGAAGCATCTTGGGGGTTGGGGTTACATAAGGTGGTAAACGCCACCAAAAGAAAGACAATGTAAGAATCAATACATTCCTGGAAAAACAAGTACAAATCAAGTAGTAGAACACAGACAAACATGCTAGAGAACACGGACTCAGAGTGCCATAGCAGCAATTATATTAGGTGTACTTAAAATTAAACTTTGACACAGCATTTGATTTAAACCTTATGGTAAACAGATTGCAGCACAAGGGAGATATAACAGACTGTAGAACAAGGGAGAGGGGTTTTCAGGAGACAACAGTGCCAGTATAGGCTGCAAGTGCACATGGCAAGAAGAGGATTTCTAAGAGCAAGCTGTTTTCCCTATACATAGAAACAAGGGGGGGGAGAGAAAAAAAGAGTAAATGATAAGTGGGAGGAGTAAAAGAAAGAATGGGTAAGCAGGGCCTTCTTCCCCCAGATGTTTAGAACCCTGCAAGGTGATGGAAAAGCCAGCAATAGGTTATAGGGATGGGGGAAGGGGGAGAAGGAAAGAAGGACACAGTGGGGGGATGATGAGGGAGGGGTGTATGAGAGAGGAAGGACCAGGTATAAGTAGACAGGTGGGAAGATATAGGGAAGGGGAGACCAGTGCCTTCTCACCCTCAGGATGCTGAGAACCCAGCAAAGGGATGGAGAGCTGCCAGAAGGAGGAGGTGAGCTGGGGGTGTAGTGGAGGAAGGAGGGTGGAAGTAGACAGGTGGGAAGATAGAGGAAAGGGGAAGCCAGTGCCTTCTCCCCTTCAGGATGCTGAGAACCCAGCAAGGGGACAGACAGCTGGCAAAAGGAGGAGGAGGTGAGCTGGGGGGTGTAGTGGAGGAAAGGAGGGGAGAATAAGGTGTGGATATAGGAGAGAGGTATGCAAGGAGGTTAGATGCAGTTGCAGCAGTGTGTTGAGTGCTGCCAAAGGAGGAATGCAAGGGATCGACAAGAATGGGCAGACTGGAGCTCGAGGGGGAGAGAGTTCCAGGAGCTGGGGAAATAGGTATGAGAAGGCATTGCAACCCGATGAAGTATGCGACAGTGGGAGGGTGAGCATTCTGTATGTTGAGGATCATATTGAGTAGTGGGGGGGGTTGCCAAGAGGGAGAACAGATAAGAAGGCAGGGCACCAAGCCAGTACCTGCCTACTAGATTAGCAGTGCGGGTCAGGTGCCTGGCAGAGAGGGTGGAAAGGAGAGTGCAGTATACAGATGAGAGGGGGACAACCAAGGACATAGTGGCAGCAAGAATTGAAGAGAGTATTCAGTCTGGCTAGGGTGATCTTAGACCACAATTGTAGACAATGTCCCAAAAGTCGAAGACTGGAAGAATCATATATTAGACAATTTCGCACCTACCTTGCATGGGCAGGCAGCTGCAGTGCCTGCACAGGGTACCGAGCTTAGGGAGGAGATTTTTGTGACTGGCATCAATGTGGACACTGAAGTCTAGATTTTTGTCTAGCCATAGACCAAGGTACTTAAAAGAGGGGACGTTGTTCAGATTGGCACCTGTCAGGGTGCGAAAGTGGGGGTTGAGTCTATTCTGGACAGCTTTTTTCTGGTGCCAAAGGTCATAGAGACTGTTATTTTTGACATTCAGAGAGAGAGTTGGTTTGTACTAAACCAGCACTGAACATTGTTAAAGTCCAGTTGAAGGCTGGCAGGAGAACTCCCAGACGAGAATAACATGGTGTCATCTGAGCAGACATCTGGGAGATCATTCAGGAAGATGGAAAACAAAATTGGTCCAATTACTGAGCCTTGGGGGACACCTGTGTTGATTGGGGGGTAGTGGAATTGCAGACTCTCACAGATTGGGACCGGCCAGTGAGGTATGACCGGAATCAGTTGGTAACTGCGTCTGAGAGGCCAGCCATAGACAGCTTGAAAAGAAGTAGGGAGAGGGCAACAGTGTCGAAGGCTTTGGCCAGATTGACAAAGATCGCAGAGGTGATGCATCCCTGGTCCATCCCTGTGAGGATGGAATCAGTGAGCCAGAAGAGGGAGGTGGTTGCAGAGTGATCTTTATGGAAACCAGACTGGAAGGGGATGAAGGAGGAAGAGGAGTCCAGGAAGCTGGAGAGTTGCTACAGTGCCAGGTGTTCTTGAGCCATAGCCAAGATTGGTAGTAGGGAAATGGAGTGGTAATTGCTAGGGTTTGAGGGGTCACCCTCTTTAGGAAGGGAGACCATGGTAGCAGACTTCTAGTTCTCAGGAACAGTTGCGTGCGAGAAGGAGAGGTTCAGAAGATACTGTAGTAGCCACAGACATGGCCAGATATTTCTGGATATTTTGCAAAATTTCAAGAGTTTCTATCTGCTGTCCCTACTGTGAAAATGGAGTAAGTAGAAGGTTTCAGAAATTTCACAGAAATTTCAAGAAATATTAGGTCAAGTCTTTGGTTGTGACTGTATGTCAGGGGAGAGCAATAGCGTAGGTGGAAAGGTGAAGAAGTTTATGGTGAAGACCATCAGGGCTCTTTCCTCTGTTGCAGTTCAGGGTGAGTAAGACTCAAAAAGTATCATCAGGGTGGACCAGTTTAAAGTTGAAACATGCAGTGGTTGGGGATTGTGAGTGGGGGGGTGCATTACAGGGTGGGTGGGTAGGTGACAGGTGGAAGGGATGCAAGAAGGGAGGAGGCACAGGTAGTAAAGGAGGTAAATGGAGAAAAGACAAAGGCAGTAAGGACAGGGATGGGGCAAAAAGGGATAAGGCCTTCAAAAAATGGAGAGTAATGAGTACCAATGCCCATAGTCTAGGTAACAAGCTCCCTGAACTGGTGGCCTTGATGGAAGAGGGATGCCTGGATATCGTGGCAGTCACAGAAACATGGTACACAGAGAACCATGACTGGGATGTCAACATACCAGAGTACACAATCTACAGGTGGGACAGGGAGGATAGAAGAGGAGGAGGAGCAGATCTCTATGTAAGGGAAGGGATCAAAGCAATGGAACTAAAGGGTAAACAGGGAGGACAGGAGGCACTGTGGGTCACCCTGGAGACTGGAAATGGCACCACAGTCTGTACAGGGGTTGTATACAGACCTGTCTCAGGGGGAGGAAATGGACAAGAAAATGATAGAAGACATCTTTAGGATGGAAGAGAAAGGGGAGATATTGCTGATGGGGGACTTGAATATGCCAGATGTTAACTGGAGCACCTTTGCTGCAGCCACATCCAAGAGCAGGGCCATTTCTTGATGCCCTTCAGGGGGCATGCCTCAGACAGCTAGTGTTGGAACCCACTCGGAAGGGAGCAGTCTTAGACCTGGTACTCTCAAATGGGATGGAGAGAGGATCTCAGCTCTAGAAGTGGGTTTCCATCTGGGAACAACTTGACCACCAAACAGTGTGGTTCACAATAAACTCAGCTGTAGAGTCAAGCCATACAAAAGTGAAGGTAATGGACTTTAGGAGGGCTGATTTTGTCAAAATGAGAGAGTGCCTCAGAAAAGCACTAGCAAACAGGCAAGAAGGAGGGGTGGAACAACAATGGGGAAACATCAAAACTGCCATCACAGAGGCAACAAGCCTTTGTGTGAAGCAAATAAACAAAGCAAAATGAAAGTAAAAAACACTATGGTTCTCAAAAGAGGTGGCAGAGAAGGTTAGGGAGAAAGAGATAGCATTCAGGAAGTATAAGGAAACACAGAAAGAGCAGGACAGAGAACTGTACCAGTTAAAGCAGAAGGAAGTGGGGGAAGGCAGTCAGAATAGCAAAGGCCCAAACCAAGGAAAAGATAGCCAACCCAGTTAAGAAGGGTATAAAGCCATTTACAGGTACATTAGGGAGTGAAGAAAGACAAAGGAGGGATACTAAGGCTGAATAAAGAGGAGGGTGGGTGGGCAGAGAGGACAGTGAAAAAGCAGGATGCAATACCAGCAGGAACATCTGCCTGAACTAGACACATAGTGGATTCCCTGCAGGGGGCCTCAAACAACTGGTACAACAACCCACAAGAGACAGGGCTATCCTAGATCTAGTACTGACTAACAGGGAAAGGATCACAGATCTCCAGGTAGAAGGTCACCTGAGGCCAGTGACCATCACATGGTATGGTTCAATTTGGCCACTAGAACTAAATCATCCCATTTCAAGGAAAAAATATGGGACTTCAGAGGAGCCGACTTTGATAAGATGGCTAACAGAGTTAAGCTAGCCCTGGCAAGAAGAAATACAGGTGAGGGGGTACAGGCAAAGTGGGCAAGCATTAAGGATGCAATACTTGAAGCAACATCCCATTGTGTTAGAGAGAAAAGGAAGTGCAAATGAAGAAGGAAACTACTTTGGTTCTCAAAAACAGTAGCAGAAAAGGTCAGAGCCAAATGGCTGGCCTTCAGGAAATATAAGGGAACACAGCGGGATGAAGATAGGGAGGCATACCAAACTTCCCTAAGAGAAGCAGGGAAGGCAAGAAGGCAGGCAAAGGCCCAAATCAAGGAAACACTAGCACGAACAGTAAAACAAGGTGACAAGACTTTCTATAGATACATTAGTGAAAGGAGAAAGTCCAGAGGGGGTATTGCTAAGATCAAAGGGGATACGGGTGTGTGTGAGGAGGAGGACCATGTAAAAGCATCTATCCCTAAATAGATACTTCTGCTCAGTATTTACTGAGGAGAAGGTAGGGCAGGGCCCGCAGCTCAGCACCTTGGACACAGGAGAGAGGGAGGTGTGCACTATCCCCCCACCTCTCGCTGTCTGCGGTTGGTTTGAAACCCAATCCCCTTTGTTTCACTGTCACCCAGCCTCTCGCCATCTGGGATAGCGTTAAACCCTATGCAGTTACTCTGCCATACTCTATCAATGGATTTGGAGGTTTCCAGGGGTTTGTTACCTAGGGCAACCGATTAGAAATAGCTTAGTATTCAATTACAACTGCTCAGTTTTTTTTCTCCTATTTGTCTAATTGTCATGTAATCGCTCTTTAATGCCTAATGATCAGGCCTCTGTAACCACTGAATATGTGTATTGTCTTATTGTCCACCCTGACGTGGAACCTTTGTAAAAGAGCTCATGCTCAAAGGTCTTTCTGAAATACTAATTAGATTAAAATTAAAAGAGCTTGATAAGCTCAAGGAGGACAAAGCAACGGGACCTGATGGCATACATCCCAGGGTACTAAAGGAGCTAAGGGTGGAATTAGCAGAGCCATGATTAACACTGTTTAGTGAGTCTCTGAACACAGGAGAGGTCCTAGAAGACTGGAGAAGGGCTCATGTGATCCCGCTCCACAAGAGTGGTAGCAGGAGGAGGCAGGGAACTACAGACCAGTCAGACTTACCTCAGTAGTGGGCAAGATTATGGAGGCACTCCTTAAGGAAAGGATAGTGCAACACCTGGAATCCATAAGAGCACAGGATCCAAGACAGCATGGGTTTACAACAGGAAGGTCTTGTCAAACTAATCTCATAGATTTCTTTGACTGGGTAACCAGAGTGGTGGACCAAGGGGGAGCAGTTGATGCCACCTACCTTGACTTCAGCAAAGCATTCAATACTGTTCCACATAAAAGATTGATTAATAAGCTGGGTAGGCTCGGGGTGGGTCAGAAGTTGGCCAACTGGGTGGCAAACTAGTTGATGGGCAGAAAACAGTGTGGTGGTAAATGGTACACAGTCAGAAGAGATGCAAGTCACAAGTGGGTACTAGGGATCAGTCCTCTTCAATATCTTCATCAGTGACATTGCAGATGGACTGGAGGGTAAGGTTGTCTGTTTGCAGATGACACTAAGATCTGCAACAAAGTAGATGATCCAGATGGGGTGAGCAGAATGAGAAGAGATCTAGATAAACCGCAAAATGGTCAGAAGAGTGGCAACTGGGGTTTAATGCAAAGAAGTGCAAGATCATGCACATAGGAAGAGAAACCTGAAGCCACCTATAGGTTGGGAGGGAAGTTGCTGGTAGTCACAAGGAAGAAAGAGACTTGGGCATCATCATCACAGATGACCTGAAATCATCCAAGCAGACCACTAAAGCAGTAGGTAAGGCTAGGGTTTTTGGGGTGTATTAGGATTATCACAAGTCATAAGAGGGAGGTAATAATCCATCTTTACAAGACACTGGTTAGGTCCCATCTGGAGTACTGCTTGCAGTACTGGAGGCCACACTTCACAAGGACATTAACTGAAATTGAGGCAGTCCAGAAGGGCAACCAAAATGGTTCAGGGACTGCATCAGAAAACATATGAGGACAGATTAACGGAGCTCAATGTGTATACCCTAGAGCAAAGGAGGGAGAGAGGTGATATGATCAAAACATTCAAACACCTTAAGGGCATTAACAAGGTAAAGAGTCTAACATGTTTCAATATAAGAAAAATAGCAGGGCAAGAGGACACAGCTTGAGATTAGAGGGAAGCCAATTAAGGGGTAATGTGAGGAAGTTCTTTTATACAGAAAGGGTGGTGGATGCCTGGAATGGCCTACCTCAGGAAGTGGTGGATATGAATATAGTACAGGGCTTCAAACAGGCATGGGATAGGCATAAGGGAGCAATACAGATGAATATGAATAGATAGGCCATTGACAGAGCAAAGGCAAATGACACATTCATAAGGTAGAAAAAGAAATGGGCAGACTGAATGGGCCTTGTGGTCCTTATCTGCCATCAACTTCTATGTTTCTATGTAAGAAGGGATACTGAATGGATAATTCTACTCAGTATTCACAAAAGAAGAGGAAGGGAGGGGAGGTACTTAATCCAGTCAATAAAAGCACTCTGGATAGGGTGTCAATATCAGGCCTTTCACAGAAGAAAGGGTTCTGAAAGGACTCCTAAAACTGAAGGTGGACAAAGCAATGGGACCTGATGGATTCACCCCAGAATTCTAAAAGAACTAAGGGGAGAACTAGAAACACCACTGACTACCCTTTTTAACAAATCATGGGAGGATGGAGAGGTACCTGAGGACTGGAGGAGGGAGGATGTGATTTCCCTTCACAAAAGTGGAGCAAGACAGAGATAAGAAACTATAGACCTGTCAGTTTGACCTCAGTGGTAGGGAAAATGATGGAATCACTTCTGAAGGAAAGAATTGTTGAGTACCTAGAGGTCAGTGGGGCACAGGACCCGAGGTCACATGGATTCACAGCGGGAAGGTCATGTCAGACGAATCTAATAGATTTCTTTGACTGGGTGACCAAAGTAGTAGATCAGGGAGGGGCTCTGGATATGGCCTACCTAGACTTTAGCAAGGCATTTGACAAAGTCCCACACAAAAGATTAATAAAAAAAATAGCCAGCATGGGAAAGTGTCCCAGGGTGGTAGGCTGGGTAAAACATTTGCTGGACAACAGGACACAGAGGGTAATAGTAAACGGAGTCCATAGTGAAGAAAGGGGGTTACTAGTGGGGTACTGAAGGGTTCAGTATTGGGTCCAGTCCTTTTGAATGTCTTTATAAGTGACATTGCAGAAGGTCTGGAAGGAAAAGTATGTCTCTTTGTAGATGACACAAAGATCTGCAACAGGGCTGATATACAAGATGGGGTGGAAAGGGACTTGGTAAGGTTGGAGGAAAGGTCAAATGTATGACAGCTTAGATTCAGTGCAAAGAAGTGCAAAGTAATGCACCTGGGAAACAAAACCCATGGGAAGAGTACACAATGGGGTGAGATACTGACAACAACAAAAATAGAAAGGGACCTAGGTATAGTTATATCAGATGACCTTAACGTGGCAAGTAATGTGAGAAGGCAGTAAGGAGGGTTGGGGGATACTGGGATGCTAGGAGAGGCATCACCAGAAGAAAACAGGAAGTTGTTATCCCTCTGTACAGACAGTTGGTGAGACCCCATCTGAGTACTGTGTGTAGTTCTGGAGATTCCATCTCTGCAAAAACATAGACAGGGTAGAGGCTGTCCAGAGGAGGCAACCAAAATGGTGCAGGGTCTGCATCAGAAGACATACAAAGAGAGATTAAAGGAGCTTAATACTGTATGTATACCCTCGAGGAAAGGAGGAAGAGAGGAGACATAATAGAAACTTTCAAGTACCTCAAGGGAATCAACAAAGTCCAAAAGGGTAGCATCTTTCAGAAAAAGAGATGTGCAAAAACAAGCGAGCACAATTTCAAGATATAGGGAGTTGGCTTAGAGGTAATTTGAGGAAGTATTTTTTCACAGAGAGGGTTGTGGACACATAGAATAGACTTCCTGAGGAGGTTGTGGAGTCAAAAACAGTGGGGGGATTGAAGAAAGCATGGAACAGACATAAAGCAATTCTAGTGGATGGTAGGAGGAAGTAGGCTGTTGGTTAACTAGGATCTTCAGCTTATCCATTAGGTAGGAAAATGGGCAGACTATGTGTGCCAACCGATCGTTATCTGCCATCAAATTCTATGTTTCTATGTTTCTAAAATTATTGAATTCCATAGCCATGGTGTGAGGGTCATCAATTAAATGGGAGTCAATTTTAATGGCTGGTGAGGGAGGCTGTGAGGGTGGGGAAACCAGAAGTGGATAACCTTCCAGAGTTTGGAAGGCCTATTTATGTTATCCTGAAAGGAGATTTTGAAATAGTCCACTTTTGTGAGATGGATGGCATGGGTACAGGCATTCCGGAGTGCATGATAGTGCTGAAGATCTTGAGGAGAGCCCACGGTCCTGTAAGCGACCCACACTTGATCAGGCACTCATTGACAAGTAATGAACTCTGCAGAAACCCAGGGAAGGTGGCTACCTCAGACCCTTGCATTTCTTATTGGGGCATGGTTGTCCCAGATGGATAGGAATTTTGAGGAAAAGAAGGACAGGGCTATGTCAATTGATGGGGCAGTGGATATGGGTGACCAGTCAAAACTGAACAAATCACTGTGGATGGTGGAGATGTCGAGTGAATGGAAGGAGCGGATTTTAAGAATGATAGGAGGGAACTTTGTACGGTGGAGCTTATGCACACAGTAGACCATGTGATGGCCACTACATGCATCAGGGAGAGTACCAGACTTAACGACATGGTGGGGGTGTGAAGATAGAACCCAGTCGAGTAAGGTATGTTTGCCAGTTTTGTGATTAAAGCATGTGGGATCGACTATTAATTGCTTTAGGTTTAGGGAAGCTGCATGAGTGCAGACTTTGGACTGCTTGGTGGTGAGCCAGTTTATGTTGAAATCCCCAAAGAGGTACAGTTCCCCAGGAGTGGCTAGGGAGGTGATGGTAGAGAGGAGGTCAGAGATTGAGGAGAGCTTGGAGACAGAGAGGTTGGGGCAGCAGTAGACACCTCCATCATAGATGGGAAGGATGGAGGGAGGGATATTTTAGTAGCAGCAGCTTATAGGCAGAGGGGATGAGGAAGATAAGCAGATGGAATATAGGTTTCATAGGTTTCATAGGTTGGTCTGAGCTATTTAAAGACCTGATGGTCCATATGCTCACCATGATTTATGTGTACCGAAATCTTATTCTGGATCAGGTAATGATCTAACTTGGCTTTAAACTCTTCCATTGTTCTACTCACTAAAATTTCTAATGGTAGTTTGTTCCAGATTTTGGCTGCTCTTACTGTCAACCACTGCTTTCTTTTATTAGTATTATACCTTTCACCCTTTATTTGTAGTGGATGGGCTCTAGTATTGTATGACTGTTCTTTTACGTCTAGATTCAACTGATACCAAAGTGAAGAGTCATTCCATGCCCTATATAACATATAGATGTCTCCTCTCAGTCTTTGAAACTACAACCCCAGTGATTGCAGCCTTTGATCATAGTCCAAACCCTGAACCTCTATAATCCTCCAAGTTGCCCACCTTTGCACTTTCTCTAAGGAATTGATATCCCCTCTGCATCCAGGCGACCAGAATTATGCGCAGTATTCCATATGGGGATGTACTAGTGAGGTGTAAAGTGGGATGAGGATCTCCTTATTCCTGCAATTAATATGTTTATTTATACTAAATTGTATGCTACTGGCTTTTTTAATAATCTGACTATAATGAGGCTTAAAACTTAAATTGTTACAAACTGTGATACCTAGGTCTCTTTCTTCAGTTACCGCCTTTAATGGTCTATTTCCCAGTCTATACTGATACTGTTTATTCTTCTTACCCATATGCATCATGTTGCATTTATCAATATTAAAAGATGACCCTTGCTTATGAGCCCAGTCCTCCAGATCCGTTAGTGCAGTTTGTAAGGAGTCAGCATCTTCTTTTACTCCTACTACCTTCCTATATGGGTATAATCCGACAAATTTTAGGAGCCATACATCAGGTGTAGTGCTCATAGACCCTAATATATATTAAAAGACATGGACCAGTACTGAGCCCTGTGGCACCTCACTTGGTACCCCAGTCCAGTTTGAATAATCACCTTTTAAACAGACCCTCTGTTGTCTATTATTCAGCCATAATTGAATCCAGCAAACAATATTATGCTGAATACCCATTTTAGCCAGAGCATCAATCAATTTGTCATGAGGGACTTTATCCAAGGTCTTGGCGAAGTCTAAAAAGATGGCATCCACCGCATTCCCCTCATCCAAGGCTTTATTTACCTTCCCTTAAAATTCCAGGAGGTTAGTCTGATATGACCGCTTCCTTCATGAAACCATGCTGTGAATGATCAATATTATCCAGTTATGCTGATACTCAATGATGTGTTCTTTAATAATGCCTCCAATACTTTCCCAGAATCAAGGTCAGACTAACAGGCCTGTAATTACTGACCTCCTGTTTAGAACCTTTTTGTAGATAGAACTACCATTGCCTGCTTCCATGCCTCTGGCACCACACCTTCATTTAAAGATTTTTGAAAGAGACAAGTTACAGGGTTCATAAGTTGTTCAGCCAGTTCTATAATCACCCTTGGATGAAGGTCATCTGGGCCCTGTGCTTTATTCTGATCTAGTGCTTTTAATCTTTTTCCACGTCTACACTATCAATGATAATGCTAGAGTCTGCTACAGTTTTGCTATACTGGGACATAATATTATCTGATCCCTGGTTAAACACTGTGGAAAATAGTTATTAAAATTTTTGCCATTTTCTGGTTATCAGTTATAACTACTCCTTCCTGAGTCAATAACAGACCAATCTTTCTTGTTTTACCCTTTTTATTATTGACATAGGAGTAGAAGGACTTGTAGTTATCCTTAACTTTTATTGCTAGGTTAAACTCATAATTCCTTTTTACCCTTTGAATACTTCTTTTAGTAGTTCTTAAGCATTTTTCATAATTTGCCCAACTTGCTGCATCCCCACTTAATTTAGCCCTCCTAAATATTTTATTTTTTTTCTTGATAGACTTTCTGATTGAAGATGTCATCTGGGAGGGAGGATTTTCCTAGCTGTACTGTACTTATTTATAGTAGGTACATATGTCTGTAGCAAGCCCTTAATTTTCGAGTGCAATTTGTTCCACATGCATGGCAAAGTGGCATTTTCAAACTCACTTTCCCATTTCCAATTAGCCAAATCCTTTCTCATGCCCTCAACATTTGCTCTGTCATATCTATAGACCATTGTTTTGCCAGTATTATCTCCTATCTGACCCATATAACTAAATTTAACCATCATATGGTCACTTGAGCCCAATGGTGGTAAAACAGAACAGTTCTGTATTAAATCACCTAAATTGCTTAGAACCAGGTCCAAAATATGATTGCCACTGGTGTTTGTAGACATATACTGTTCCAAACCAGCCAGGTTAAACAACTCTAAATATTCAGACTCCATTTTTGTCTTCACCTGTAGGGGTTTCCAATTTATTCCAGGGAGATTAAAATCCCCAAGCAATATAACATTTTTTTAAGCTTACCAAGTGCTCCATAAAGTCAGTTAAAATAGAATCTTCTAATAGAGTGATTGCAGGTTGTCTATATATTAATCCTAAACTAATCTTTTTGTTATGTGTAGGGGAAATATTTACCCACAATACTTCGCCACTTTCCCACTTGGAAGTATCCATGCGTTCAGCTGTTATACCATCCATTATATAAAAAGCCACTCCCCCACCCCTGGTATGAATTCCATCCTTATTATAAAGAGTGAAACCCAGAATATTCTTATCCTAATTATCATCTGGTTTCCACCAAGTTTCTGTTATTGCACAAATATGTATATCTAAATCATGTAAGATGTATTGAAGTTCATCTATTTTATTATTTAGACTTCTTGCATTTAACAAAATACAATTTATTTTGGGCTGCTTTGGGTACTCTCTTTGTTGTTCCTGTGCCTGTGATACCCTGTACTTTTATTTAATAGTTTAAATGATTATCCATTATGTTTTCATTTAAAAGAAATAATGCATTTACTCTGCCTGTTAAGGTGCAATCCATCACATGCAAACAAGTGATGCCCTTGAAAATCCTTCCAATTGCCTACATATTTATACCCCTCCCTCTGACACCAACATCTCATCCATCCATCTAACCTGCATATTTCCCTATTTCAGTCTAAATTTGTCTTAGGTACTGGTAGAATACCAGAAATAATAATGTCACAGCCCGGCATTTTTAATGCCTGTCCCACTTGTTCAAAGTCCCTTTGAATATATTTGATGTTCCTCTTTCCTACATCATTTACCCCAATGTGTAGGAGTGTAACTGGTTTTATACTATTCTCCAGTAAGCCAGGGAGTAAATGCTTTATGTCACTGATTCCTGCCCCTGGAAGTGCACTAACTGAAGTATGCTCTTCTTTTACACAGCACATGGTCAGTATATTTTAACATAAAATCCCCAATATACAGCACATCGTAGGGAATCTGTGCATTAGATATCATAATATTATGTATACTAGAAGAAACTTGGTCAGCTTTTGAGCATTTAATAACTCCTGTCTGATGTTGATCTACTGAGGTAGCAGATGTGTCCAAATTGTTTTCATATTCGTCTAGTAAGAGGGCACTAAATCTATTTGGTGTCAGTATATTTGATGAACCCCTATGTTCCTCCTGCCTTTTCTGTTTGTTGTCTTACGTACAAGACACCAGTCATCTGTTTTTACATCTCCCTCCTCCACTTTATGTGCTTGGCTAATGGGTTCTAACCACTTAGCTTGTGTTATTTCAGAAACATTGTCAACCATGGTATCGATATACTGCTCCAGTACTGATATATCTGCTTGCACTTTTAATCTGTGCCTTAATTGTGTTAATTCATTTTGCAGGGTTTTTACCATAGAACATTTACAACATTCAGAACCCAGCTGTACCTTCCCCTCTGCATACATGTTACAGCTCATGCATAATTTTATGTTTTTTTACTACCTCGATCACGTGCTGCCAACACCTATCCCAGCTGTCCCAGCTGACACAGCCAACACACGCCGATGCGCATGTCTCTGTGCGTGTCTCCACGTGTGTCCACATGTGCCCTGCTTGCGGCAGGGCTGAGTCATAAAGGTCCAGTGACCCGGAACTGCCTGTGGGGGTCACGGGATCACTCGCAACCACAGTTGCGCTCTAAAAGTTTGTTTTTTTTCAGTTTTGAGCCCAAAAGCTGTTTTAGGGGCTCTGAAGGCTAATTCCAGCTCTAAAAGGAATAAAAGCACTGCCAAGTGCCCACAGTAGTTCAGACCACAACAGTGTGTCTACCCTCTCTTCCTGCTTCGTGTTCTAGGATTACAGGGCTCCAACAATAAAATAAACAGAACAGTGTATTTAAAAGGTATATTATAGCACCCACACTCTCCCACAGTATCAGCACACTTGATATTTAAATGTTATACTCCTAACTCTATTTGATAGAGGATGAGATATACATAGCAACACCCTCAGCTCTGGATTTACCATCTTGGCAGGCAGTGTGTCCTGGGGTGGAGATGTCTGAGTCTGGGATTTTAGTGCTGAGCCATGATTGAGAGATAATGAGAACAGAAGGTTTTAGTTGTAAAATGAGTGGCTGTAGGAGGCCAGCTTTGGGGAGGAGACTTTTAATATTTCAGTGTGCTATACTTAAGCCCTGGGAAAATGAGGTGTAGCGATGGGGTGGGACTAGGGTTTAGTTCAACATCACCAGATGTGAAAAGGAGGAACAATATTAGTGCACGGGAGAGTATAACCAACCAGTTCTTTTATCCGGGGAAGTGAACGGCTGGTTGCTGCTGTAGAGTCAGTTTTACAATAGTCGTGCATGGTGAAGGCTCATATGATAGCCAAGTGGAGCCCCGTTCCATAGAGAAAACTGGCAGCTGGGCACCAGGGTGAGTGTGTGACATTAAACAGACAGGGGTGGGTCAGGGTTACTGTGGATGTAGGAGGGCAGGTTGGAGTTGGGAGTGGGAGAGTGGGTTGTGAGGAGGGAGGAAGGGATGCAGGAGTGAAAACTAGGGGGACGCAGGTGAGAAAGAGGAGTAGCATGTTTGTACCTAAAGTGGCAGTAGAATTGTTGGGAGTCAAAGTAGGTAATTGGAACAGAAAGAAAATTAAGGGATATTTTTAATCAGTTTAGGTTCAGCTGTAATGAGCAGGAGAGGAGATATTGATGCAAGCTAGCAGGATGTACCAAAGGACAAGATAGTGTAATTTGCAGTCTGAAATATAAAGTGGATGTTAAGAAGGAGTTGACCCTACTAAGCTCAAATAAAGGAATCAAGGCAGCAGTTGGCAGGGGCCAAACTGGAGTGTGAGCTTGCCTGTGATATGATGTTTGAAAGAAGATCTCCCTACTTAGTATAAGTAAGGGAATCGAAGGTAGCAGTTAGCAGGGCCAATTAGGTGTGAGAGCTTGCTTGAGATACTGTATAAATCAATAGGTAGGAGGGAAAAATCGAGGAGGGGCTAAGGTCTATTTAATAGAGGTCGGGGTTGGAGTTGGGGCCGGAGAGGGCGGGAGGGACAAATTATGCTGTTAATTGAATGAAGCAGTTCTATGCACAGTTCAGCAGTTTAAAAAAAGCCTCAAAATACTGCAGTTATAGACAGGGCTAGAGGGTAGCCAATGGAGAAGTTGGAAGGACACTGAGCCAATCGAAGAGGTGGCTTTCAAACCACGGTTCCTGAGGAGAAGTCGTATCTGACTAGAGTAGAGCAGGCGGGTAGCTGTTACTGTGCGCACAGTAGAGTTGTGGACCAGAGTCGCTAGCCCATTCAGGGCTATGTCTGAAAGAGAGATAGAGGGGAGTCAGTAACTGTTAAGGGCCTTGCTCGGTGCCAGCCTAAATTGGTGGGAGGTCCTGAGAAAGAGTGAACAAAGGCAGGGACAGAAGTGAGAAAGCTAGGTGTAGACAGAAGGGATGGTAGTGAGATCAGGAGTGAGTGGCGTCTGCAAGCAGTGGGGGGAAGGCAAAAGTATATTAATATACCTTTAATACTAAGATATTGCTTCTCATCTGTTCTATCCAGGGTAAGTAAGGTCAGCACTCTGCTGAAAAAAAAAAAATTTCCCCTCACTGATCCTTTCTCCCAGTGCCACATTGGCATTCTACTGAAAACAAAATCTGTCTCCCTCACCAGTCCTCTCTTTCCCCACTCACACCAGCACTCTTCTTAAAAATACATTTCCCTCACTTTAGTCTTTGGTTGCAAACTCTCCTTGCCTCTACCTCTCTCTGTCTCTCTTTCTCTCTCTCTCTCTCTCTTCTCTCCTCTACTTCTCCCTCTTCCTCTCTCTCCTCTCTCTCTCTCCCTCTCTCTCTCTCTCTCCCTCTCTCCTCGCCCTCTCCTCTTTCTCCTTCTCTCCTCTCTCTCCTCCTCTCTCTCTCTCTCTCTCCTCTCCTCTCTCCTCTTTCTCCTTCTCTCCTCTCTCTCTCTCTCTCTCCTCTCCTCTCTCCCCTCTCCCCTCTCTCTCTCTCTCCCTCTCCCTCTCTCTCCTCTCTCCTCTCCCTTCTCTCTCTCTCTCTCTCCTCTCTCTCTCTCTCTCTCTCTCTCTCCTCTCTCCCTCTCTCTCTCTCCTCTCCTCTCCTCTCTCCCTCTCTCCTCTCTCTCTCCATCTCCTCTCCTTCCTCTCTCTCTCTCTCACTTCCTCTCTCTCTCTCTCTCCTCTTCTCTTCTCTCTCTCTCTCTCTCTCTCTCTCTCTCACTCTCTCCTGGTCCTAAAATCCTTGGCAAAGCAGTGGCCTCCTCCCTCTCCGCTCCCAAAATCACTGGCATTTAACGATTTCCTTCCTCCCATTCTCTAGTCAACTCTGTCTTTTAAAAAAATCTGCAGTCTCCCTCTCCTCTCTAGTCATAGAACCTTTTCCCCTTCACTCTCAGGATACCATTCCATACTGCCCAAAACCCACCAGCCAGGCCACTCCCTGGCATGCCATCATGTTCCATCAGTAAATGTTTTGCTCACAGAATGCCCTGGTGTTGGAACTCAAGTTCTACTGGAGGAGCCCATGCAAGACTTCAGGATTACCCTAGTGGATAAGTCGTACCTGTAGCCTGATAATACCATTGTTCTAATTTGTAACAGCATGCAAGCAGATATGTTCAGGATTGAAAATGCTTGCAGAGTTCTGTCACTGCCTTCTGGTAGTTTCCCAAAGGCTAAAACTCTTGTAAAGAACTAAGCAGCTCTGTGTTCTGGTCTATAGGATCACAAGAGTTTGCCTCTAAATGTTTCTGTAGAACAGACATACAGTAATTTATGACCTCTGCTGCCATAGTGGTTAGTTGAAGTTAATGGTCTGACGTATGGCAGCTAGGATTCAATGCAAAAAAGTGCAAAATAATGCACCTGGGAAACAAGAACCCAGGGGAAGAATACACAATGGGTGGGGAGGTAGTAACAACAAAAAAACAGGAAAGGGACCTGGGGGTAATCATATCAGATGACCTTAAGGTTAGCAAGCAATGTGAGAAGGCAGTGGGAGGGCGGGGTATACTGGGATGTATAGGAGAGGCATCAGCAACAGAAAACAGGAAGTTGTTATCCCTCTGTACAGACAGTTGGTGAGACCCCATCTGGAATACTGTGTCCAGTTCTGGAGACCCCATCTCCATCAAGGACATAGACAGGATAGAGGCAGTCAGAGGAGGGCAACTAAAATGGTGCAGGGTCTGCAAGAGAAGCCGTATGAGGAGAGACTAAAGGAGCTTAATATGTATACCCTTGAGGAAAGAAGGAGAGGGGACATGATAGAAACTTTCAAGTACCTCAAGGGAATCAACACAAAGTCCAAGAGGTAGCATCTTTCAAGAAAAAGACTTGCAAGAACAAGGGACACAATTTAAAGATAGAAGGAGGGCAGTTCAGGGGCAATGTGAGAAAGTATTATTTCACAGAGAGGGTAGTGGATGCATGGAACCGCCTTCCTGAGGAAGTTGTGGAGTCTAAGACTGTGGGAGAATTCAAGAATGCATGGGACAGACATAGGCAATTCTTGTAGAAGCAGGAAGATATAGGCTGTTGGTTAAATAGGATCTACGGCCTATCCAGTAGGTAGGGAAATGGGCAGACTAGATGGGCCTAAGCGGTCCTTATCTGCCGTCAAAGTCTATGTTTCGTGTCTATGTAGGAACCTTTAGCTACTTTTTCTTTTTCTTCAGGTTGGGAAGAGGTCTCTTACAGCATAACTACTCAAATTCTTTACACTCTGTGTACAGGTTCTACTTAGCTCTGGGGTGGCGGTTACTAGTGGGGTACCGCAGGGTTCAGTATTGGGTCCAGTCCTTTTTAATGTCTTCATCAGTGACATTGCAGAGGGACTGGAAGGAAAAGTATGCCTTTTTGCAGATGACACAAAGATCTGCAACAGGGTTGATACACAAGCGGCGTGGAAAGGATGACAAGGGACTTGGCAAGGTTGGAGAAATGGTCAGATGTATGGCAGCTAGGATTCAATGCAAAAAGTGCAAAATAATGCACCTGGAAACAAGAACCCAGGGGAAGAATACACAATGGGTGGGAGGTAGTAACAACAACAAAACAGGAAAGGGACCTGGGGTAATCATATCAGATGACCTTAAGGTTAGTAAGCACTGTGAGAAGGCAGGAGGGCCGGGGTATACTGGGATGTATAGGGAGAGGCAACAGCAGCAGAAAACAAGAAGTTGTTATCCGTCTGTACAGACAGTTGGTGAGACCCCATCTGGAATACTGTGTCCAGTTCTGGAGACCCCATCTCCGCAAGGACATAGACAGGATAGAGGCAGTCCAGAGGAGGGCAACTAAAATGGTGCAGGGTCTGCAAGAGAAGCCGTATGAGGAGACACTAAAGGAGCTTAATATGTATACCCTTGAGGAAAGAAGGGAGAGGGGACATGATAGAAACTTTCAAGTACCTCAAAGGAATCAACAAAACCAAGAGGGTAGCATCTTTCAGAAAAGAGACTTGCAAGAACAAGGGGACACAATTTAAAGATAGAAGGAGGGCGTGTTCAGGGCAATGTGAGGAAGTATTCACAGAGAGGGTAGTGGATGCATGGAACAGCCTTCCTGAGGAAGTTGTGGGGTCTAAAACTGTGGGAGAATTCAAGAAAGCATGGGACAGACATAAAGCAATTCTTGTGGGGGCAGGAAGATATAGGCTGTTGGTTAACTAGGATCTGCAGCCTATCCTGTAGGTAGAAATGGGCAGACTAGATGGGCCTAGCGGTCCTTATCTGCCATCAAAGTCTATGTTTCTATGTTTCTATGTGAGGGACCCAGGTGATTGCTAGCCATGGTAGCCTTGGTGGTCAAGGGGGGCTACAAAACTATTTATGTGTAACCATTTCTACCATTCATGGTAGTTCAAGAGGTAGCGCTCATCTGGCTAGAATGGCAAGATGCTGTCCTGGAGATCCAGGGTAGATGCTGCCCATGGGGTAAATCCTCTGCTGGTCATGGACATTGTGTGGCCTTGTACACATCTTTGGGGGAATGTGTCTGCTTGCAGGGTAAATCCCCATATATAAGAGTCCCCTGTACCAAACCTCAAAGAGTTTAACGAAGAAAGAGAATTCACAAGTCAGGCTCGAAGATGGATACTTAAATACTGTGGCTGGGAGTTTCAAAGAAAGGATGCAGAACTTTTGCCTGTATTTTGATGTGTGCTGCATCCTGGCAAATGTGTCAGCATGCGTACATCATATTTCCAAATATCTGAAGCATTTGCAACAGCTGACATGATTTCCAGCCAAAAAAGGTTAGAGTAATGAGCTGTGAATAAGCTTGATACATCTAGCAGATGGCGGGTTTAATTCCCACAACCTCCATTTGCATACTGTGTGACTCTGAGCAAGTCACTTAACCACCCCAGGGCTCCCAGGTCACCCCTGAAAACAGTCACCTGTGCCTCATGGGCCATACCCAGTTACCAAAGAATAAAATACAAAAATAAAGATACATGCATCAAAATTCTGAATCATGTGTCATTTTTGGGGCGCAGGTTGTGGTAAACACACCCAAAAGTTAAATCACCTTTTATGTGGTCTGAGTGGAGGTCATACAGAAGAGTTTTAAAAATGGATACAGTCATTTCAAAATGCTGCCTTCATTTTCATGTTTTCATTTTCTTTATTTCAAAAAACCTTTGAGCTAAAATAGCCCTTTTTAAAAGGTGTCGACATCAAATGCATCAGGTAGGGAAAAGGGGCAGATCAGGAGGGCCACATGGTCCTTATCTCTCATTACCTTCTGTGCTTCTGTGTGTAAATACAATCAGACAAATACAGTAATACAAAACGTCATTTACAATCACAAATAATCTTGTTTAAGAACATCTGTAATGCATTAGTTTTAAAAGCTTTTAAAGTGCTCAGACAACAAAACTCAGGCGGAATCAAATTCCAAACCTTTACTGCTCTCATTGAAAAAGACTTTTGTCCCAAATTTGTTCTACAAAATGGTACCTGAAGCTTCTCACTTGCCATGTTCCTGGTTGAAAATCTATTAGAAACAAAGTTAAAAAGCTTTTGAACTCTGGAAGGAGTATAGCCCAAAAGAGACTTTTTACAAGTTGTTGTAAGATTGTAGTCCATTCTAAAGTAAAGTGGTAACCAATTAAGAGTAGTGTATAAATGGCATCTATGACTATCTCTTTTGCTGTTTAAAGGCAAATCTACAGGCATTATTTATTTCAACATTTTTTAAGGGTAGTATTACAAGCTGCCAAGTAAACTACTAGTCCATAGTCAACATTTGAAAAAAATACTGTTGACTAACAATTTTAACCTCAAAGTTAAATTGTTCCTATTTTGACAGACAAAACCAATGTGGCAATTAATATTTTTAACCACATAATCAGCATGGCACGTGTAAGACAACAAAGGTAAAAAAAAAAAATATTTAAAATACTGCACCTGCTCAATAAATTCTGTAGGGGTCGTTATAATCAAGGCTGAACATTTTCCTAGATTACGCCTACTCCCAAAACATAGTCTTGGTCTTTTCACATTAATAATTAAACCATTTTGTTCAAACCTTTCCCAGATTAACGTAATTCAAATTACAAATTATCCTGTATATTAATAACATTGACCCCAGAAGTAAAAAAAACGGTATCATCCGCATATTGGATTGTATAGGAGTATTTTGAAATATTTTACACTGCATTTATAAAAATACTAAACAATAAGGGTCCCAAAACTGACCTCTGTGGGAGCCCTATATGTAAGGGCAAGGTAGAAGTAAACAAGCCGTTGCATTTTACCCTTTGAGTTCGATTGGTCAAATAATCTGAGAACCATGTTACTGCATGAAGCAACAGGCCCATTTCACATTGTTTTTTTTACTAACAATCTATGATCAACAAGATCAAATGCCTTCGACAAATTGAGGAAGGCTGCACCAACATATTAACCCTGCCCAAGGCTCTCCAAAGATCCTCAGTTAAGTTAATCATAGCAGTAGTAGAATTATGCAATTTCTAAACACCATGCTGTTCCTTGGTAAGCAAACCATACTTGGAGATGTAATCCTACAGCTGGTCACTGACAACCCTCTCTAGAGCCTTGGACAGGGGACAAAATGGAAATGGGCGTAGTTTGACACAGTGGCATGGGTCCCAGACTTAAAAACTGGTGTAACATTGGCCTGTTTCCAAATATCAGAGATTACTCCAATCTGCAATGAAAAATGAAACAATTTTTGTACAGGTACAATTAGTTCATCAATAGCCAGTATGAAAAGCTTCATGTCTAATTGATGGGTCCTAATCTAGTCTTGATGGGTGATCTAACCTTGTAGGTTCATAAGTTGCTAACTCACTTTGTCTAGAGAATGTTAAATTACTAGTTTTTTCCATCATATAGTTTTTAGTGTATACTTTCAAAATGAACACAAATACTGTTACAGAATATGATTCCACTTTAACTATGAACAAAAGAAT
Organism: Neoceratodus forsteri; assembly: GCA_016271365.2. Lineage (NCBI taxonomy): Eukaryota > Metazoa > Chordata > Ceratodontiformes > Ceratodontidae > Neoceratodus > Neoceratodus forsteri. Next base: position 1,409,422,892 of record CM028132.1, read on the forward strand.
CAGCATATCAAATAGACATTTCTACAAATAGACTCACCATCACTACTATTTTGTACTAAAAAGGCTTTAAAAACAACAATGGCAGTGCAATTAAATTAACTCTAGTTTATTTCTTAAAAATACAATATCTAAGCATTTATAAGATCTAGTATTTCCTTCTTACCTACTCAAACATGTTATCTTACAACTTCTATTTTAGTTCTAAAAAGGGAGACCAAATTGTAACATATACATCTAACTGGTCATGTAATAGACAGTAAATTATCTCACTGCTAGACACAAATTCCATTTGAGTGTACCATTCCTTAACTGAAGGGCATTGTGTTTCTTTCCAATGTCTCAATACAGAATGTTTTGCAATAAGGGGGGCATGAACAATCCAAATGTTTTTGTGCCGGCTCAGATTCAAGTTGTCTGGGAATATCCCAAGTATAAATATTAGTGGAGAGAAAGGAATTACTATGACACTTACTATGAAGGCGTGTGAATGTTTTTAGTGATATTGATTACATCGTCAGACAAAGTGAGTGAATAGGAAAATTGGCAACTTCGGTGCAGCTGTGATTCCAACCCCCTGACTTCTGTTTGGGTTTGATGCTTTGGCAAAAACAACTTCAGGTCAATTGTATGGGGGTCTAACAGGCTACAAATAGAAGAAAGAATCTCCCTTCCTTTACCCCTTACCCACTTGTCAATTCCAGCCTTTTCCACCCTCCTCTGTTCCTCCAGTCAGTTTAAAAAATGCTCCATAAGCACCTGGCAGGAGCCAGAATTCTTTTTATTCATAAATAAGGTGTCTGAGTATGGCCGAAGAATGTAAAAAATGACTGGGGTGCGGAAAGAGGTGTATGGTTAACATCGCCACCGAGACCACTCTTATGTAAGAGTGGTCTCACGTGCATTATTAGGTATGAGAAACACAAACCAAAGCTGAGTGGTTCTGATACCCTAAGGATGTAAGTGAGACCACTTGTACAACTTTAAGAGTGGTCTCAGCGCAGTAATGTATTACTGACTGAGACTGAGAATGATACATTAACATTTTTAAAACTTATCTCGAACATGCCCATTTCAGGGCATTGCATGAGAGAAACTTCACAGAATGAGAGTTTCTCACAGACAGAGGAAAGGAGTGCTCTGATTGGCCAGGAGCACTCCCTCTATCTATAATGGCTATAGGACAAGGTCTGGCCATGTGGGAAGGACTAGAGTGTTGTTTGTTAATAATTTAGTGAAAGGTCACAGTGATCCAGAGTGGCCCAAAAGTTTAAGTAGGCTGAATTGAAGGCAGACGTGCTGAATTTCAGCACATTCACTAAATACAAATATGACATTGGCTCGATATTGTAGGAACAGCTGCAGCCAGACGGGAAATAAAACTAAAGAGTATCATTTAAATTCTTCAATATAGCAACAGACTGGTTGTAAATAATGCCTGGCTTGTATGGAGAGAGAGAAGAGAGAGATAGCTCTTTTGTTTATACTTACCAGAACACAGACCTGCCTCATGGTTGTTTACGTGCAGACCTTGTCTCAGGAAATTTACCAGGAGACAGAAGGCAGAGAGAGTTGGAATATACACAGAGTCTGGATGGAGTCCAACAGCTGGTCAGTCAGCATTAACATGGAAGGATAAATGGTTGGAAGTTATAGAACAAGTTAGAAAATGAGTTGCATTTGAAATTTAGTAAGGTGCTGTCTCAAGATAAAGAGGTTTGGGCTGAGACATGTGAGGGAGGCTGATGGTTGGCCCTTAAGTCGCCTGGTACATGAAGAAATGTATTAACTGGCCGCAACCTCAACATGACTGTTACAGTACATGGTAAACGTGTCAATGCTGTAAACAGAATGATACTTCAGTATTCTCTCTCTCTCTCTCTCTCTCTCTCTCTCCTCCCTCCCTCCCTCCTTCTCTCTCTCTCTCTCTCTCCACACACACACACACACACACACACACACACACACACACACACACACACAAGACCCGACGAGATCGTACTACAATGTAAACTGGTAGAGGCCCCCGCTGGTCTCGGCAGCTTCAAATGCTTAGTTATGGTTGTTCACAGCACTGTAAAGAAATAAGGCCTGTTGTGTCTGCAATGTTACTGAGTAGATAATAAGCCCTGTTATAACATGTGAAAAAAGAACCAAGCATCCAGATTGGCTAAAACAGAAGTGAAAGAGTGTAATTATCTGGCCATATTTACACTCCTGTACTTTAGCCTGTGCACCAGTTCAGCTACAATATCACCATGCCACTAATGCTGCAACTGCCATCTCCAAAACTGCTATCGTGCAAGGGACTTTTTTTCTTTTCCATAGGAAAACACTTTGAAACAGTGTTTTCCAGCTTAAAACCATAACATACTTTTTTGTTTTTACATTTTTAGATATGATGCATGTTTCAAGTGTGAAAAGAAATGTGAGTGATTTGTAATTATTGTGGATAATTACACTTTGCTCTTTGGTGTTTAAAAGCACTCGGTACAAGCGCCTCATGCATGACAACACCGACGAGGGGTGTGTGATTATTAACCCATAATCACACACACTGTCATGCATTAATTATTGCTTACCTAGGCAAGCTCCCCAGTTGCACTGTGGGTCCTGGGGTGGAAAAGGATCACTTGGCCACCCAGTCTGCCCAAATGGTCCTTGTCTAGTCAGTCTCTGCAGACCTTATCTGGTCTCTGGTGACCCTCCCACCTCCCTGCCCATTCCCTAATATTCCCCTGTGTATATCCCACACATGCCTGAAGCCCTCTACTGTTTTCGCCTCCACCATTTCTTCTGCCAGTCTATTCCAGGCATCCATCAGTGAAGTAGCATTTCCTCGCATCCCTCCTAAATTCACTCCCCCCCAGCTTTATCACACGCTATGTGGTTCTGGTGCTCTTCCTTATTTGAAAGAGACTCCCTCCTACACCCTGTTCTCCCATATTAGGTACTCGTATAAGTGAAAACAGAGACTTTACTCAGGACCAAAAATATTACCAGTGATGGCCCCGTTTCATCCAATCAGCACTGAGATGTGTCCTGTTCATTGGATGAGGACCTTTATAACGCATACGCGCCCTTCTGTTTATTAATGCAGGTAACGCACTGTTTTTTTATACTAACTTTATACATTGCAAACTTATCTACAGAACACATAATTTGTCCTCTACATTGCCTCTTTACTCTTGGAGAGTGTTGCTGCTTATGTTCATAGGATGTACGATTCACTTTGCTTCATTGTTCTCTCACCCTAAGAATATTTGAAGAGCCCCTCGTACACAATGAACAGATTCTGCAGACTAACATACTGTAAGTTAATATGGCCACTGAGGGCATCTAATATGGTAGAAGAGACACCGAGTGTGAGGTTTAGGCAAGAGGTTCTGTCTACTCAAGCCTAATCTTTGGCTGTAATCACACCTACATGACATACCGTTATGCTGCTAAACCCTTTTATTCTACTGTTGTCAATTATACCATATTTTGCTCTGTATCACACTACCAATGTTGCTATTACCATGTGCCATTAATGCGTGTCTGTTTATACTCATGCGCTGCTCTGTATGTACCCTTCTTTCTGTATTACCTGTATTATCTGTTTTATTTGTATTATTCTGTATTTTCTACCATTGTTGACGAGGTACCTTTGGAAATGAGCCCTTGGCTCAAAGGTTGTAAACTGATTGCTTTATAAATAAATAAATAAATAAACAAGGGGGTGCCTATTATACTGTAATGTATGATAAGTTTATCGTCTTCTGTAAATTTTATTGTGCCCCCCCCACGTTGATGTGGAGTGCTTCCTCCTAACTCTCCCGCACGAGAGCACACCGTACACCAGATAAGAGGTACAATGGCTCTGCCTGCTGATTGGCTATCACATTAGTGATGTATAATTCTGTATCAATAGACAATCTTTGGAGGGTAAGGCATAATCTGGTATTGCAAACCTAGTTTTTCACTTATCTATCAAAGCACCAAATCTTACGCTACTGTGCTGACTTGCAACTATGTTACAATACAGACTAAACCACACCACACTACGCTACACTATACTACACTGCATTAGAACGGCTCAGGTGGGAGCACTCTCACCTCTCAGTCTGAAGGCCACCAGTTTAAAGGTGAACAGTCAGCACTAAGGGCTCCATACCCAAGTGTGGGCTGGTCCCAGTGTGCAAAAACATGTTTATGTTTGCTGGGTACTGTCATACAGTAGATTGTATCAGACCAATTTACTTACTTCAAGTCTGTAACTATAAAATCCCAGATTCCCCTGCAGCTGACATCAGAGGAAAGCTGCAGCAGTGGGAGATTCAATAGTCTGGGTGCATGTTAGAGTTTATATAAGCTCTGATCTTTTGTTTGTTGGTCCCGCTTTCCTCCCTGGGCTAAGCACAATCAGAGTCCTGTACGCCATCCCAGGAGAACAGTGGGACTGAAAAACATAGAAACATAGAACTTGTCTGCAGATAAGGACTGCTTGGCCCACCCAGTCTGCCTTTTCCCCCCACCTACAGTATCACTACAAACCCTACTAGATCTCCGATCCTATTCTCCACCCCTTCCTTTCCCCTAAGATTCCCTTATGCTAATCCCATGCATTTTTTAATCCCACCACCACCACTGATAGGCTCTTCCAGGAATCCACCACTCTTTCTGTGAACAAGTGCTTCTCCACATCTCTTCCAAATCTAAACCCCCCCCCACAGCTTCATAGCATGTCCTTGTGTTCTTGAGCATCTTTTCTTCTAAATAAAATATTTTCCTCCTGAACCTTATTTACCCTGTGAGGTATTTAAAGGTCTCTAGCATATCCCCCCATTGCAGGGTGTACATACTGAGTTCCTTGTCTCCTCATAGGGCTTTTGATGCAGACACTGCACCATTTTTGTTTCCCTCCTCTGGACTGCCTCTAGTCTATGTCCTTCCAGAGATGTGGTCTCCAGAACCGGACACAGTATTCTAGGCAATCTATACAGAGGCAACACCACCTCCTTGTTTCTGGGGCTGATACCCATCCCTGTGCACTCCAGCATATCACTAGCCCTCCCAGCTGCCTCGTCGCACTGCCTGGCCACCTTTAGGTCATCAAATATGACTACTCCCAGGTCTCTGTCCTCCGTGGTGGTCATCAATAACACTACACCCATTTGGTACTCTGCCCATGCATGTCTGTGCCCTAAGTGCATTATTTTGCACTTTTTTGCATTGAAACCCAGGTACCATAACCTTGACCACTCCTCAAGTTTTCTCAGATCTCTGCTTATCCTTTCCACCTCCCCCCAGAGTACCCAGCCTATTGGAGTCACCTGCAAAGAGGCAGACCTTCCCCGCTAGCTCCTCTGCAATGTCACTTATAAAGGCTTTAAAGAGGACTGGTCCCAGCACCGATATCTGAGGTACCCCACTGGTCAACCGCCTATCCTCAGAATCACCACCTTGTGCCATCTATCTCTTAACCAATTTCTTACCTAGTTTACCACCTTTGGACCCACTTCTAAGCTACCCAGATTGTTTACTAGTCTCCTACGTGAAATGGTGTCAAATGTCTTACTGAAATCTAGGTAGGCTATGTCCACTGCTCCACCTTAATCTAATTTCTTGGTCACCCAGTCAATGAAATCTATCAGATTCACTTGTAATGACCTCCCCCCTTCCCCATGAATCTGTGCAACCTTGGGTATTAAAACCCATCAGATTCAAGATATATCACTATCCTTCCCTTCAGCAGTGATTCCATTATCTTTCCCACCACTGATGTCAGGTTGACTTGCCTATAATTGCCAGCCTCCTCCCTGCTATTACTTTTGTGAAGTGGGACTACATCTGCCCTCCTCCAGTCCTCCATAACCACCCCTATTTCCAGTGAGCTGTTAAATAGGACTATCAGAGGTGCAACCAGTACATCTCTGAGCTCCCCTAATACCCTTATGTGCACCCCCTCTGTTCCTATTGCTTTGTCCATTTTCAGATTAGCAAGTCCCTTCTGCTCTGGAGAAGGTCTAGTGTCTCCCTCCCTCCCTTCAGAGGGCCTGATACTTTTTGTGGCCCCTCCCATTCTCTTTCCTCTATGAACACTGACCAAAAGTATATGTTCAGGATGTCTGCCTTTTCCTGCACCCCCCTGCACAGCCCCCCTTCTCGTTGCAACCTTATAGTCCCTCCTGTAATCTTCCTCATTTCACTTACATACATTACTTAAAAAATGTCAGGCTGGCCCGGTGGTGCTGAGGGCTGAGGTGCTGGATTCCTTATGTCACATCATGCTGGTGACCTGGGTTCGAGAATTACCTCGGATTATCAGAAAGCAGGCATGGGGGGGAGCAGGACTGAGCAACTGAAAGGTGGCTCTCCTCTCCCAGGGTGGTTGTCACCCCCCCCCCGTAGTTCCACTCCCACTGGGTGGAGGGCCAATAGATAGCATAGAGGGAAGGGGGTGGCAGTGCATCAGGAGGGCGCCTCGAGGTGTGTTGTGTGCTTGCCTCCACGTGCACGTGGACACCCGGGGCATGGTGCAGGAAGAAAAAGGGGTAAAAACTAACAAAAATCTATATAGGAAAAAAAAAAGCCTTGTCCCCTTTCTATTCTCTCTTCAGTTTGCACCTTTGTGCTCCTTACTGCCTTTTCTTGCTTCTCTCTGTTTCCCCTGATACACTTCCCTATCCTGTTACCTCTGCCTCCCCATATACCTCCTGAATGCTACCCTTTTAACTTTTACTTTTTCAGCCACCTCTTTTGAGAACCATAGCTGTCTTTTCCTCCTGCTTTTACTCACTTGTTTGTCACAGAGGTTTGTTGCTTTCACTATAACCCCTTTGAGCTTTCCCCACTGTTTCTCCACCCCATCTAAGCCCCCCCCAGTCATCCCTGAGGCATTCATCCATCTTTATAAAATCTGACCTCCTGAAGTCCAGGACCCTCGCCCTTGTGTGGCTTGTTTCCGCAGCTGTCCTTATATTGAACCACACTATACAGTGATCACTGATCCCCAGGTGGCCTCCCATCTTGATGTCTGCAACACTGTCCCTGTTAGTGAATGCCAGGTCCAGTATTGCCCCTCACAAGTGGGTTTGTGGACTAGTTGCCTGAGGAACACCCCTGCAGGAGTCCTACTTTTAGCTGAAGCTACAGCTGAGAGACTCCAATCTACATCTGGCAGACTGAAGTCCTCTATCAGCAGCAGCACCTCCCCCTTTTCTGCCATCTTGCCAGTGACTTCCACCAGTTCGTCATCTAACTACTCCCTCTGTGCTGGAGCTGTGTAGATCATGTCAGTGTGAATATTGGCTCTGTTTCCCTTCTGCAGTGTGACCCACAGTATCTTAGCCCCCCTGTATTGCCTGTTTCTCTGTCCCTTTTATGTTTTCCCTCACATAAAGCCCCCTTTACCTTCCCACCCAGTCCTTCCTGAACGGAGTATAGCCTGGTATGGCCATCTCCCAGTCATAGCTTTCAGTGCACCATGACTCGGTAATGGCCACAGTATCCAGGTAGGTCTCTGCCATGATGGCCTCAAGGTCTAGAATCTTATTTCTTAGACTTCTAGCATTCACACACACGGCCGTCTACATTTTGTTACACTGAACATCTGATCGGAGATTATAAAAGCTCTAACATGCACTGCAGGCTATTGAATCTCTAATTGCTACGGTCCTGCTCTGATGTCAGCTGCAGGGAATTCTGGAATTTGTAATTACAGAAATTGTTCACCTGGAATAAGCAAAATTAGTCAGATACAGTCAACTATATTACAGTAAACAGTATATAAAATATTCTTGCAAGAGTGCAAATTGGAACCAGTCCCACACTAGGGTGTGGAGCACTGGTGCTGACTGTTCCCTTAAAGCAGATCTGTGTTGAGCCTAATAGTTAGTTTTCCTGCAGAAGTTGTGTTTTACTCACTGGTTCCATTTCCATAATTGTTCACACTTTCCTGCCCCTTTAGACCCTGTACACACTGGGGAGCTTAAGCTCTCAGAACACGGTTTGCGTCCACACTGTAACACGGTTAAAACTGTTATAACCACGTTCTAAAACAGTACTAAAACCCTGCTAGAGAGGTAGTTTTTAGTATGGTTTTAGATAAACACGGTTGCCTTAATCCATGTTAACAGCAGTGTGTACTCAAACCATGCTGTAACACGGGTTAAGGCAACCTGTCATACAAGAAAAGTCTTTTTTTTTCTGCAGGATTTTTTTTTTTTGCAGTTACTATTTTCTCCCCCTGGAGTCCTCTGCCAACATCTGACATCCCCCCATGTAGGCGCCGGGTATGAGACCCCCTCCCCATAACCCCATGACTTACCCTTCGTGGCAGGGGGTTGGGAGCGACTCAACCTACCGGTCTGAATCAGTGTTCGGGGAGGTGCCTTCCCAGGCCATCACAGAGGGGTACCATCACTGTAGAGACTCCACTCTTTTCCCGTATTACTCTCCTCTCGAGGTGCGGTGTGCAATGGCTCCATCGGTGGCTGGCCGCGACGCCCCATGCTGGCCCCACCAAGTGCCTGCCACACCTCATCTACTTCAGTGCTGACGTGCCACCTTCCAGCCTCCACTAGGTGGCAGGCAATCGCCGAGCCCTGTAAACCCCCTTCCCAGAGAAGGAGAGCAGTCCTGGGGATGCTCAATCCTTCTCCTCCCTGCCAACCCCATAGCACCCCATGCCGCTCCCAACACGGGTCGCCGGCATGACGTGAGGTATGCCAGCACCTCAGTGCCACTGGGCCAGCTTTTTCTGCAGGATTTTAAAAAATCTACCAGTACTACTGAGCTGGCAGTGATTTGCGGATTACACTGATGTATTTTTTTTCCGCGACCCCTTTCAGTTCCCAATTATGGGTATCCCATTATGCACTGTGGCACTAATTAGGGAACATTGTTTGACCAGGAGTAGTACACTAATTCAAAGCTTGTTTCCAGGTGCGACCTGGGAGCACAAGGAAGTTAAGTGACTTGCCAGGGTCACACAGTATGCACCTAGGTGGCTGTGGGATTCAAACCCAGGTCTCTAGATCTGCAGCTCAGAGCCTTAACCCACTGTGTTATACTGCCTCCCATAATTATGCTTTGAGGTGGGTGCCACAGTCATGCCTGTGAACCCATTTGGGTTGGCATGGTTGTCAGAATGCAGTGTGGATACTTCAACAACCGTTCTAGGGACTGATTTAAAAAACGTTTCTTAAAACATTTTAAAATTGGTCCTTTGTGTGTAAGTGGCCTTAGTGGTTGTGTCTGATTCACAATCTAGAGTTAAGTATCAGTTTAGAACTGCATGATGTAGTTTATGTCTCTTCATAAAACGGCAAGAAAAAATGTAGGAATTACGGTGGCTGAGAGATGTCACCTGACTGTGCATTAAATCTCTATAAACACACAGTCAGGTGCCGAATCTCATTTTCCTCCTACCAAAAACCTACTTAGGGCCATTGTATTCAAGTGATAAGCCCATCCAGAGTGTGCATCATAGGATTTTAATGCATTTCCCAGAGCAGAAGAACACTCTTGCCTTTGGCCTTGGCCTTACTACACCCCTGAAGCATGCATTAAAATCCTATAATGCACACTGTGTCATGGCTTATTTCAGTTGCTGAGTTCTATAATAGAAGTTGTTAGCATGAGAAGGCACTGAGGCCCATCGAGTCTGCCCAGCCCTACCTATCAGTGTTGAATTTGGGGACCCCAATGGCCCTGGACTCTTCCCCTCCCGCCTCCCCTGTTCCCAGTGTCCTTAACATCCTCATATGTCTGTCCCACCCATTAGTGCTGGGTGGAAACTGCAAATTCTGTTTTCATGAAAGTTTCACAAAATGTTCTGACATTTTGACATTTGCAAAATCTGAATCCTCCAAGTGTGTTCTCCAAATTTTTGCCCCATTCCATAGAATTTTCTGACTAAATTGTGGAACGATACACATGAACTGTGGATTGACAGTTCTGCATAATTCCATTCCCTAAGTTAATACATCAGTCCGCAATAAATGCAATCAGTCTGCAGTTCTATAGATAACAGAGCGATCTGTTTTACAATACTCCATTATGCATATTAATGCATCCATCCAAAATATATACAATCATTCTGCTGTTCTAAACTGGAATTTTGGAGAGGTTGCCAGAGTGCATTCCAAAATTTTGAAGAAGTAAAATTCTAACTTTCATGGTAATTCCACCTGTAAAAATTTATTTTGGCACACCACTACCACCCATGTTTCAATTCCTTCTATGTTTTTGCATAGCCACCTCCCTTGAAGTCTATTCCATCCCTTCACCACTCTCTCTGTGAGAACCCATTTCTAATATCATCCTCGACCCTCCACCCCTCCCCACTAGCTTCATCAAGTTTTCTCTGGTGCTTGTATTTCCAGTTAGGGTACATAACTCTGCTATCAACTTTATTAATCCCATGTAGGCATTTGTATGACTTAGGCATGTCCCCCGCTGCCTTCCCACCATCAGTATAGACATGCTGAGGTCCTTCAACCGCTCCATGTAACTCCTATCTTGCTAGTACCTGGTCCCTGTCTTTTTCAAGTAGGGACCCAAAATTACACACAGCCATCCAGGTGAGGACACTCCATGGACCTGTACAGACCTCAAGGTCAGGACACTCCATGGACCTGTACAGTGGCAAAACATCTCACTATTCCTACTGCCCTTGCCATATAGCCCAGCATCCTATTTATGGCACCTACTGCCTCTGTTGCTGCAACCTTCAGGTTGTCCAATGTTATTACCCCAGGTTCAACTCCTCAGGCATACTTTCAGCTGCCACCCTGCTCCATTCTTTATTCTAGTGTCAGATTAGGATCACCACTTTGGATGAGGTAAACACCGGATGCTAAACCACACCCCCAAACTCCTGTATCTGGCTCCACCACTTTTTATGGCTGGCAAGTATATCGCCCTCCTCCAAAGCCATTTGTATTGTTGGAAATAAACATTATTAGTGATGAAATCATTTTTATACTGTTATTTATTTTATGTATTTATTCAGTTATTTATTTGTATTCTTTGGCAACCAGGTTAATCCATGCCACATGGCCATTTTACAGGCGTGACCCAGGAGCACAGGAAGGCTAAGTGACTTGCTCAGGGTCACACAGTATGTAAGTGGAGGCTGTGGGAATCAAACTCAGGTCTGCTGGATGTGCCAAGCTCATCCACAGCTTATTGCTCAGCACTCTGTTAAACACTCTCCCATTTTTCTTTCCATGTCAGTCATGTATTCTGATGCTTTGACCAATTTTTGATAACTTAATTATTGGTGCTTGTGGTACCCTTAATACTGCACTATGTTCCCCTTTACCTCAGCAGCTACTGCTGTTTCTTTTCATATTTCTAAGACATTCCACAATTTCAGACACACCATTCCATGCTACTAATCTAAATGACCTGTAAAAGTGTAGCTAATATCATGGAATGTTCAGGTAATACAAAAAACAAGAGCAAATGTAGTGATAAAGGCAATAAAAGATAGAATATTACTTTAATAAAAATGGGTCTAAAACATACCACAATATAGGACAAACAAAAATAAACACATGAGAGCATATAAAGGTGTACAAGCTGTTTCCTGTCATAGCAGTAAAAGACCATACTTAAAATTCAGAGTGGAAAAGATTAGGTTAATTTACTGCTAATGATCTTAATGGCTGTACTTTGCACCTCCCAGACAGACTGGTTTTAGAAACAAAGGCAGGTCTGAATGACTGTGCCATCAGAACTTCTTTGTAATCTGGACATGCAATGCAGCCAAAACACTAAATGATTTGCTACATCAGTTTTAAGAGTATATGAGCACTCAAAATGGCCCAAAAAAATGGACTGCATTTAATCAAAACCAGATGACCAGATTAGGACCCTAAAAAAGGGATTATCCGGTCAAAAACCGGATAGGTGGCAACCTTATGTCAGATATTTTGCCCCAAATTACACCACCTTGCACTTTTTGGCACTGAATTTTAGCTGCCACATGGTAGACCATTTTCCAGTCTATCCAAGTCTTCATACTTCTTTCCCCACTTCACTATCAACCCTTCCACAGATCTTTGTGTCATCGGCAAATGGGCAGAACTTTACCTGGATCCCTTCTCCAATATTGCTGATGAAGATGTTGAAGAGGACTGGATTAAGTATCAATTCCTCTGGCACCCCCAGAGCCAGTATAGCCTAGAAGCTAGAGCAGTGAACTGTGAATGAACTTGGTACATCCAAAAGATCTGAGTGTGATTCCCACAACCTCCACTTTCATACTCTGTAACTCTGAATAAGTCACATAACCTCCCCAGTGTTCCTGGATCACCCCTGGAAGCAGGCACTTGTGCCTAATGAGCCTTACCAGGTTACCAAAGAATTAAAACAAAAAAGACTCCCATCCTCAGAGTATTTTCCATTTAGTACTACCCCCTGTATTTTGTTAGTCAATTTCTTACCTACTTTATCATTTTATACCCCACCCACAGATACCCCACTTTCTTAATTAGTTGACCATGTGGGTCAGAGTCAAATCTTTGCTGAAGTCAAGATACAGGATGTCAACTGCCTGCCCCTTGTCCACCACCTTAGTCACATAATCAAAAAAGTTGATCAAGTTTGTCTGACACAATTACCCTGCTGTGAACCCGTGATGCCTGCTATCCAAAAGCCCATTCTCCCCCAGGAAACCCACTAACCTCTCCTATAATAAAGATTCCATCACCTTCCCCACTATGGACATCAGACAGATAGGTCTACAGTTCCTTAGCTCAGCCATGCTCCTGCCCTTGTGCAGGGGTGCCACATTCACTAGCCGCCAGTCAGCAGGTACCTCCTCCATCTCCAATCAACTGTTAAAAGCTCAGGCAGGGGAACTGCTAGGACCTGCCCTACCCTTACCCAAACAGACTGCTATATTAACAGTATATTAGCATGCAGATAACCTTCTGACTGCAAACATAGAGTTCATTAGCAGTATGAAAGCAGTCAATCAGTTTAGCATTCAATTTAGCAGTCATTCTACGCTGATGCTAATGTTAAATACTGCTAACCTTTTTACTGTTATTAACAGTCATTAGCAAACAGAAGCAGTATAACAATTGCACAGAACAAAAGTAGCAATGCAATGAACAGCAACCTATAAATATAAATAGTTATTGACGATCATGACATGACTGGCATAAAATCATCAACTGGACTATAAAACACACATATTTTTGCAAGAACCTCCAAAGAATGGCAGACAAGGGCGAGGTAGTACTGGTTGGAGACTTCAATATTCCAGACGTGGACTGGAGCATCCCAGCAGCAGCATCAACTAGGAGCAGATTTATCCTGGACACCCTTCAGTAGCCTTCCTCAAGCAACTGGTCATGGAACCAACTTGACAGAAGGCAATACTGGACCTTGTGCTCACAAACAGGGACAGTGTGATGGGGGTAACAGTGGGGGAGCACCTGGGGAACAGTGACCACCAGTCATTGTGGTTTGAAATCACAGAAAGAGCAGAACCAAACCACACAAAACCCGTATCCTGGATTTTAGTGGGGCAGACTTTGGGAAAATGGGAAGATACTTGAAAGAGGCATTAAGGGGAATGGGACAGGAATCAGGGGTTGAGGAACAGTGGGCAGTATTTAAAATGGGATTACAAGAACAACAGAATTATGCATTAAGCAGGTTAGCAAGAGGAAAAGGAAGAGGAGACCATTATGGTTTTCCAAAGAGGTAGCAAAGAAAGTGAAAGCCAAAAGATTGCATTCAGGCAATACAAAAGACACAGGCAGAAGAGGATAGGAGAAGTACCAGGAGAAGCAAAGGAGGCAGGGAGGTCAGTAAGGAAGCCAAAGCTCAGACAGAAGAACACATTGCAAAATCAGTGGGTAGAGGGGACAAAACCTTTACAGGTACATAAGTGAAAAAGAAAGACAAAGAGAGGATAGTGAGACTGAAGGGGAGGATGGGGGCTGAGGAGGATGACAACAGTAAAGTTGACATATTGAACAGGTATTTCTGCTCAGTCTTTACTGAGGAAGAGGAGGATAATGGGTCTGAAGGAGTACAAGGGGTGAGAATAGTGCAGAAATGGACACAAGTCTCTTTACACGAGAAAGGGTCCTGAAGGAACTAGAAGTAATAAGAGTTGATAAAGCAATGGGGCCAGATGGGGTGCACCCCAGGGTCCTTAAAGAGCTAAGAGAGGTGGTGGCTGAACCTCTGGCTATCCTGTTTAGCTGATCACTGGAAACAGGGGAGGTACCCAAAGACTGGAGGACAGCAGATGTAGTCTCCTTATACAAAAGCGGGAACAAAGAGGAAGCAGGGAACTACAGCCCAGTCAGCCTCACCTCGGTAGTGGGGAAGATCATGGAAGCACTACTGAAGAAGAGATTGGTGGAACATCTGGTTGTCAATGGACTACAGGACCCAAGGCAGCATGGTTTCACCAGGGGGAGGTCATGTCAGACCAACCTCGTTGAATTTTTTGACTGGGTGACTAGGGAGATGGATCAGGGGAGGGCAGTGGACATGGCCTATCTGGACTTCAGCAAGGCCTTTGATACTGTGCCACATAGAAGACTATTACACAAACTGGGAAATATGGATGTGGGCAGGACAGTAGTGTGGTGGGTAGGTAACTGGCTGGGTGGCAGGACACAGAGGGTGGTGGTAAATGGCTGTCACTCCACAGAGGGAAGAGTGACCAGTGGGGTACCACAGGATCAGTGTCTGGGACCGGTCCTATTCAACATCTTCATCAGTGACATTGCACAGAACCTAGAAGGCAGAATTTCACTGTTCGCTGATGACACAAAGCTCTGTAACAGAGTAGACACACCAGAGGGTGTAGACAGAATGAGAAGGGACCTGCAGAAACTTGAAGAATGGTCAGGGGTTTGGCAGTTGAAATTCAATGCAAAGAAGTGCAAGATAATGCATATGGGGCACAAAAACCCTGGCACAATATATCAGTTGGGGTGAGGATATGGCATGCACCAAGCAGGAAAGGGATCTTGGGGTTATCATCCTGATGACCTCAAGGTAGGGAAACAGTGTGACAAGGCAGCAGGTAAAGCAAATAGGATGCTGGGATGTATAGGCAGGGTATCACCAGCAGGAAAAGGGAGGTCATAATTCCGCTATACAAGACACTAGTGAGGCCCCACCTGGAGTACAGTGTACAGTTCTGGAGACCACACCTACATAAGGACATAGACAGGGTAGAGAAGGTTCAGAGGAGGGCAACAAAGATGGTGCATGGATTGCATCACAAGTCCTATGAAGACAGGTTGAAGGAACTGAACATGTACTCCTGGAGCAGAGGAGGAGAGAGAGGATATGATAGAGACATACAAGTATCTCACAGGGAGGAACAGGGTGCAGGAATACACTATTTTTAAGCGAAAAAATGTTCCAGGACTAGAGGGCATGGGATGAAGTTGGAGGGAGGATGATTCAGAGGAAACATGAGGAAGAATTTCTTCACAGAGCGGTGGTGGACAAGTGGAACACCCTGCCAGAGGAAGTGGTGGGGGCTGAAACAATCACGGATTTAAGAATGCATGGATAGACATAAAGGAATTCTGGAGGTCAGGGGTAAGGGGCAACAGACTTCTAGGAAAACATAAACTGAACTTACAAGCTGAAATGGGCAGACTGGGTAGGCCATAGGCCCTTATCTGCCGACACTGTCTATGTACTGTATCTATGTATCTATGTATCTATGTAACCTTGTTTTCATTAAGCAAACAATTTATTGATAGCCTTGTTGAAAGAGTTTCACAGAGCTGGAAAAGATCTAGCATACTCCATGAGCACCTGTGCAGAACACAATTGAAACATCAGTAGTTGCTGAAATGTTTGTTTAAATGTTTTCATAGTTTTTACTATGCTTAAAAATAATTCTGAATAATTTAGAACAATTTTAACAACATATTGTGTTATCTTTAAATGATTAAATGCAAATATTACAATATGATTGAACTATTTTACAAAGTTTAACAATACAGGCCAGCCTGCCGGTGCAGCAGTAGCAGCTGCTTGCAACACCTGACAGTCTGGGTTTCATAGTGAACAGGCTGGGCGAAGGTGTGTGGAGAAGGACAAGCATCCCAAGGACTGCTCTTCTTCTCAGGGGTGCGGCTGCTACTGGCACCTAGTAGACACTG
The DNA here is from genome assembly GCA_016271365.2 of Neoceratodus forsteri. Classification (NCBI taxonomy): domain Eukaryota; kingdom Metazoa; phylum Chordata; order Ceratodontiformes; family Ceratodontidae; genus Neoceratodus; species Neoceratodus forsteri. The sequence goes on from CM028132.1 coordinate 1,409,439,037, forward strand.
ACCCCTGGCAATGGCTAGAGATAAGTGCACCTGGGACCAGCACTGAGGCACTGGATTGGTGAGGCAGCAGACATCTGCACAGTGGGATTTGTTGCATCCCTGATGTGTGCTGACATCATTGCATGTCCAGTTCCAGTAGGTGCTGGCAACAAAAAAGAAACCTCTCCTTCTGGTATGCAGTATGAAGCTGAGGATACAACTGCAACCCCTAGACAGCGCTATTCTAAGGGCTGCTACCCCTGCCTGTGTGACTATACACAGGTTGAGGGGCCTGAGTTCTCTAATAAGGTGCCTCCACCCAGAGGAATGGTATTGGGGTTGCTTACTTTCTCTGGTATAGCCCTTTGGGAAGCTATAGCCACAACTGTCCTAGTGGCATAAGATATAACACAGTGGTAAATTCACAAGTAATAGGCAGCAGTAATAATGTGCGCACACTCTTCTCACTTACGAGGGCTGGACCTGCAGCAACTGCCCTGGAGATCCCCTGGAAAATAAGGTTAGTGATGCAGCAATACAATCTTAATACTGTAACCTAATTAATAATATGCACACTAGCCAGGTTAAACATGAAAAAAGACAATCAGGTTTATTTAGGGAGAGTGAACAAGGGAGGGCATGAATCTAGCCAAATCATTAGCAATCTGATTGAAATCAGGTTTTCTGGCATGCACTTTAAGTCCCAATTATACAGTTCAGCAACCCTGAGCACATAGAATGTCATGCAGGATAGCCTGAAGCATTGCCTGGGTGGCCAGCGCTGCAACTAATGTTGGGGCCCTTGGTGGAAAAAAAGGCAGTTAAACATGCACACAACCCAGTTATTTGTAATCCAAGCCGGTTGGCTCAGTTTGTTGCAAGAACCCAATAAATGAAAACAATTAGATTGTAGCACAATGATTTTATCTTTCGTTGCAGGGAACTACTCTGATTTGTACTCACACTACCAAGATCTGGCTGCACTGCAGGTTATGTGTAAACCTCATGGTGATGATCAAAGGGCAGGGGGAAGTTGGGCCAACACGACGCACCTCAGATGTTATGCAACTGCTCGATGATGTTGTGCAGGGTGTTGAGTCCCCAAGCGGTTTCTCACTGGAACAATCTCTGGTGCAGCAGTGGCGGCCTAGGCTGAGATGGCAGGGCCTAGGCAGGGTAAATAGCTCTGGCAAAGTTTATGATCTTCTGCTGGTGAAGCCTCCAGCTGGTGTAACAGACTCGATCTTGGGGAACCAAATCGCAACCTATGAAACACACTCAGCATATTTAAATCAATCAATACATCTGTCAACAGTTCAGATTCAGTCCAGTTGCAAATTAACAGCTTTACTGCACCAACCTTTCAATCCGAGTAAAATCCACACACAAGCTGGGCAGATCGCTTCAGAAGCAAGTCTTCGATCCAAATCGCAAGTGGCATTAGCAAACTTCTTCTCTTCTGCCTCAGTTCCAAGGTGGAAATTGGACAGGTCCAACTTCTGCAATAGGCAGTTTAATGCAGGAGAGGGAAGCAGGAAGGCACATCTAGCCTCTTCCCGCTGATTCCCCTATGCTCCTTCTGGGAGTAGCTGCTCGAAAGCTCAAGCTGTTCACACTTCAACCTCCAACTCTAACTGATCCCTGTCTTGGCACACAAGGCATTTCCTTGTAAATCTAAAGGTCCAGTTGGCTAAAGGAGCTGTCAGTCATAGTAAGGGTTCCCTCCTCCAGGTCCATTTGAGCACCAACTGGATAAACCTCAAGACTACAGAATTTGCTTTTCACAAGATTCCTGGGGACAGGACCCATTTGGTTTGATTGATCCAATTACTGAAGTCCTGGACCTAACATGGTGGCTCCCATCCAAGTGAAAGATCTGCAAGCAAAGCAGGTTAGACAAACTTCTCTATTTCAAATATAATAAAGCACAAACAGTAAATAAGCACAGTTCTTATATAGGCTCCCTCTGCTCAAGTAGCGACTGCAGAAGGGAGCAACTAAGATCACTGTCTGGCCAGTCTCATGCCTTAAATCACTTGAATCTGATACAGGCCAATTTCTAGACACAGATTAGCTATTCTCTTAAAGGGGCAGGCATGGAGGCTCAATACGGCACTCTCACACAAAGGCACAGAACTACTTAGGACAGGACACCAGCCTGATGGTGGGCATTAAGGAGCTCAGGAAGACATTATAGTAAACCTCAATTTGTAGGGGGGTTGCACTCTTCCCTGCCTAGAAGAACGTGGCATTCGCATCGTCTACACATCCTATAAGATTCTACACAGAAAATACTATACAGTATCCCCTGCTCTGCCATGCATACAAATTGCAGAGCCCAGTGGCCCCACCAAGCCTAACAGGAATAATCATGGCTAAGCCTAACCCTCAAATGCTCAGGACCTCGGGTTGATCCCTACTGGCAATCCCCAGAATCAAGACTCACAAGGAGGCAATTCCTTCGCTCTCACAGCCCCTAAACTATGGAACACTCTCCTACCTCTAGTTCTGAAGCCCCTCACTACCAATTTTGCACTAGGCTTAAGTCCCATTTGCTCGGGACAAGTTCATGCCACTGGAAGGTATAGGATAATCACCCCGATCCTAATCACAACACCCATCCCTCCTCTTCTCACCTTAACCTACATTAAATCATGCCTTAAATCCTTACATTTTTCAAGTGTTGCACTTATGGTCTATGATTTGAATAATTGCCTGTACTGTTATCCTCATTATCTTGTCTACTTCTCGTAACCCTGTATCACCTGACTGTGTGTATTGTATTGCTTCTGGATCACCTGATTGTATGTATTGTATCGCTTCTGTTCCCCGGGTCACCCCTGAGAAAGGGACCTTCGAGGCCCAGTGGGCCGACCCGGTCATCAAAATTCAATAAATAAATAAATAAATAAAACACATGCATGTTTCATTTGGTATACCATAAAATAAAATCTGATGCATCAGTGAAATATATTGGTTGTAACAACAGTATTACTATACTTTTTCCATTTGCATGACATTTTCACAATAACACATTTTCATAACACTTTTTCATAACAGATTAATAGATTCAAGCAGTTAAACACAATACTCTTATAATTCTGATCTACAGTATATTACCTCCTGTACACTAACCCACGTGGCTTGGGGCCTATTCCTATCAGCTGCAATAGGGCTGCATCGGGCAAGGGTATTAGCATACGGATGTGAGGGCTTTACTATTAGCTTGGATGTGGCAGGATAGCCTAGTTTTGGAAGAGAATTTTCAGAAATGTACACCCCTTTATGAACTACATGTAATGGGAGGTCTACAGGCCTTCCTGGGGAGTCATAACTGAGGTGTATCACAGGCTCTATGGCTCTTCTAGGCTTTCTGGGAGGGGTAGGCACAGTCTCAGTTCTTTCGACAGTGGCACTGGGGTTGATCAGTCCTGGCTCATCGCTTGTCAATAAGTCTGCTTCTGAAGAAAGGTGTACCACTGCACTGGTTGTCTGTTCTGGACTGGAAGCACTTTCAACTTCTGGTTCTGATTCAACAAGATTACTTTCATTACTTGGCTCTGAAATTCCAGGTACTTCATCAGGAGAAAAATTCATGGAATTTAAATCACGTAATATATTACTGATACTGTCAGAATCATCACTGTCATTTGCATTATTGTCCATCATAATATTGGAATTATTATCTTCAGACATTTCAGGTTCAAATGAGCATTTATCCTTTTTCTGCCTCACTCCACCCCAACAGGTGATGCATGGACAGTTTATGGGTAGAAATTTTCCACTTGGGTGAATTGAGCCCTCCACCTCAAATTTTCCTCCAAATTCACAACTGACAGAAATTGTATCTGTTGGCCACTAGGGGGTGCTAATCCTAGCAGTGCCTCCAAGATGTAACCCCTAGGCAGTGCTATTCTAAGGGCTACTACCCCTGCCTGTATGACTATACAGCAGGTTGAGGGGCCTGAGTTGTCTAATAAGGTGCCTCCACCCAGAGGAATGGTATTGGGGTTGCTTATCTGCTCTAGTATAGCCCTCTAGGATGCTATAACCACCCAGAAACCCTCTGAGTAGCCTAAGACATAACACAGTGGTAAATTCACAAGCAATAGGCAGCAGTAATAATGTGCTCACTCCCTTCTCACTTACCGTCAGGGCTGGACCTGCAGCAACTGCCCTGGAGACCCCTGAAAAATAAGCTTAGTGATACAGCAATACAATCTTATTTATTTATTTTTATTTATTTGTATAAATTGAATTACAATCCTTTGAGTCATGGACTCATTTCCAAAGGCTTCTCATCAGACAAAGTACAGATTACATACAAACAGAACATCGTATAGTTACAGAGAAATACAATAACATAGTTTCATATGGTTACATACTGTAGGTACATGATTAGGCATTACAGAGGAAATATAATAATATAGCTTCATACAGTTATAGAGCGGGCAGCGTGTAGGAAGAGTATGGCAGATTGCCTTATAGAGTGACTGAGGCACAGTCCAGAGGGGAGGCAATAGAGGGGCAGACAGAAAGGGTACTTGATAAACAGAGGGAATTTTTGCTGGGGGGGATAAAGAGCGGTAGTGCTAAAATAGACGCTCTACAGGGGGTACAGTTAGCTGTCCAAGAGACATTGTTGGGTCGGGTTAATACTGTAACCTAACTAATAATATGCACAATAGCTAGGTTAAATATGAAAAAATACAATCAGGTTTGCTGGCCAATGCACCTAGCTTTGCCTGAGCTCTTTTCTTCTAGGTTGCTTGAAAGGACACAGCAAAGAACCTTACCAGAGCAAGGAAAAGGATTAAGGCTTCTTTTGGCTAGGCAGATTTACTGTGTGTTGTTATTTTTATTTTGTATTCACAGGGATTGTTACTGTTTGTTGCTAACATTGTATTGCTTTATTTTTCTCTGATTCAAATTGTTGTTGCTGGGAATACCTTCTGCTGCATTATTACAGGGTGTGCCTACAGGTGTGTGCTTACAGAATACTGCTGTAATCTTCTGATTCAAATTGTTTTTTGCAAGGTATATCTTCTGTTACTGCTTTATTTTTCTCTGTAGCAAAGTGTTTCTTACAGCGTATATCTTCTGTGAAATTCTTACAGGTGGTGCTTTACAGGGTTTACAGTTTAATCTATCATTAGGATAAGCTTTCAGGGCTACTGCATTTGTTGCTGGCTGATTGTTTCTGCTCTTACAGTACCTCTTTGTTTCTTTTATCTGTGGTTCTTATTTTTTGGCAGGGGAAGGGCTCAGCCACCCACCCCCATCCCCAACCACCCCACTCTACACTCCTTTTATAGGGTAGCACAGTCATGACGTTTCCTGTAGCAAAGCAGGAAGGGGTGGATCAGAGGGGTATGCACACAGTGACCTCATTTACAGGGCACTAGTAATTTAACTTGTTATAACAAGTTATACAAAAACAAACAAACAAAATACAAAATCAAACTTTTGCTTTCATTTTCTTCCTTCTAATTACTCTGACCAGGATATAAACCCAGCAACTTACCTGGAATGTATTTCATTCACTGCAGGTACTCAGAACACTTTTCAGAAGGGCAGTTTTACAGATTTAGGACACTGTCCTACATGCTGGGCCATTGGAGATCTAAGGGCTCAGCTCCAGGCAGCATGGGCAGAGATTGCTTGCCTTACATTGCATATTCAAGAAATATATTATAAGAACCACCCTCCATTTCCCAACATCTAACAGAAGCACCTCGACCACAGAGGGTAGTTGGTCTGAGAGGTTGGCAGGTGCTTAGGAGGGGCAAATTGGGTGCCCCATCACTTGGTGCTCTCCAACATATCACCTCCACAAACCATATAAAAGCTACAAACAGGTATCTGCCTCTATCTCTGAAATCAATCAAAGGGGCAGAGGACACTGCAGAGCAGGACACTGCAGCATAAGAGCTAGCACAAAAAAACTCACCCAAAATAGGAACCAAAACAAAAAAAGCAAAAAGGAAATCCAAAAAACTTCTGATCATAGGAGACTCCATGACTCGGGGAGTTGATACGTATCTCCAGCCAGGGGTAATGGTCAGATGCCTCCCAGGTACATCAGCGTGGAGAGACACTGACTGCATTGCTAAAATTGTTCAGGAAGCAAGAGAAAACATTGGCGTCCTGGTACACATAGGGACTAATGATCTCGCTAGCCGGTCAGTTGTGGAGACCAAGGAACACCTGACCAGGCTGGGTGACAAACGATCATCCATTTCGTCCGGCATCTCCTTCTCTGAGATCCTGCCAGTCTGGGAGAGGGGGGCAGATGGACGGAAGGTCAGAGAAGGGGAGATAGGGGAGCTAAACATGAGGCTGAAGGGCTGGTGCCAGGGAAAAGGACACAAATTTATAGAGAACTGGCAACAGTTTTGGGAGCAAAAGTTCTTTAAATTTGATGGACTGCATCTGACTAAGAAGGGAGTCAGTGCATTGGGGCAGAAGTTTGACGTCTTTGCAGAATATTTAAACTAGCAAATGGGGAGAGGGTTGCAGCACCACATCGAATTGGAAGAACACCCCTCCCCCCTCAGCTAGTGGTCAAACAAAAGTTCAGCATGTTTGTAGTTCATTTGCATCACCAGGTAAGGAAAAAAAGGTCCGGCTCCCCATACGATGCACAGGGGAAACGCTAGACCTCGCCCAACAACTACCACACCAAAATCTGGCTAATGGAAAATCATGCACACAAATGCTCACAGTCTGGGAAACAAGATCCTAAACCTGCAGGCAATAATGACAGAGGCTAAACTGGACATAGTAGCCATTAGCGAGGCATGGTTTACCAGTAACCACACTTGGGAGAATTCAGTACCTGGCTATGTACTGTTTAGAAGAGACCGAGGTGCAAAAAGGGGGGGTGGTGGAGTGGCCCTTTATGTCAATGAAAATATCAAAGCTCCAGAAATTCAGAATACATATAAGGAGCCAGAAGAACTGTGGGTCACCCTGGAAACAGGAAATGGGACAGCCATATGAACTGGGCCGTGTGTACAGGCCTCCAAACCAGGAAGAGGACATAGACACATTACTGTTAGAAGATATACAAAACATGACAGCTAAAGGGGAGGTTCTGATAATGGGAGACTTCAAAATGCCAGATACAGATTGGTCAGTACCAGCAGGAACATCTGCCAGAACTAGACACATGGTGGATTCCCTGCAGGGGGAAGGACTTAAACAACTGGTACAACAACCCACAAGATACAGGGCTATCCTAGATCTAGTACTGACTAACAGGGAAAGGATCACAGATTTTCTGGTAGAAGGTCACCTGGGGCCAGTGACCATCACATGGTATGGTTCAATTTGGCCACTAGAACTAAATCATCCCATTCCAAGGCAAAAATATGGGACTTCAGAGGAGCTGACTTTGATAAGATAGCCAACAGAGTAAAGCTAGCCCTGGCAAAAAGAAATACAGGTGAGGGGGTACAGGCAAAGTGGGTAAGCATTAAAGATGCAATACTTGAAGCAATATCCCATTGTGTTAGATAGAAAAGGAAGTGCAAATGAAGAAGGAAACCACTTTGGTTCTCAAAAACAGTAGCAGAAAAGGTCAGAGCCAAAAGGCTGGCCTTCGGGAAATATAAGAGAACGCAGCAGGATGAAGATTGGGAGGCATACCAAACTTCCCTAAGGGAAGCAGGGAAGGCAGTAAGGCAGGCAAAGACCCAAACCGAGGAAACACTAGCACAAACAGTAAAAGAAGGTGACAAGACTTTCTATAGATACATTAGTGAAAGGAGAAAGTCCAGAGGGGTATTGCTAAGATCAGAGGGGATAAGGGGGCATCTGAGGAGGAGGACCATGTAAAAGCATCTGTCCTAAATAGATACTTCTGCTCATTATTTACTGAAGAGAAGGTAGGGCAGGGCCCACAGCTCAGCACCATGGACGAGAGGGGAGGGAGGTGCACTAGTCCCTTCACAAAAGAAAGGGTCCTACAAGAGCTCGATAAGCTCAGGGTGGACAAGGCAATGGGACCTGATGGCATACATCCCAGGGTACTAAAGGAGCTAAGGGTGGAACTATAAGCCATTATCAGAACTGTTTAGTGAGTCTCTGAACACATGAGAGGTTCAGAAGACTGGAGAAGAGCTCATGTGATCCGCTCCACAAGAGTGGTAGCAGGAAGGAGGCAGGGAACTACAGACCAGTCAGCCTTACCTCAGTAGTGGGCAAGATTATGGAGGCACTCCTTAAGGAAAGGATAGTGCAACACCTGGAATCCATAAAGAGAACAGGATCCAAGACAGCATGGGTTTACAAAGGAAGGTCCTGTCAAACTAATCTCATAGATTTCTTTGACCGGGTAACCAGAGTGGTGGACCAAGGGGGAGCAGTTGATGTCACCTACCTTGACTTCAGCAATGCTTTCGACACTGTTCCACATAGAAGATTGATTAATAAGCTGGGTAGGCTATGGGTGGGTCAGAAGTTGGTCAACTGGGTGGCAAACTGGTTGAGGGGCAGAAAACAGAGATTGGTGGTAAATGGTACACAGTCAGAAGAGATGCAAGTCACAAGTGGGGTACCTCAGGGATCAGTCCTGGGGCCAGTCCTCTTCAATATCTTCATCAGCGACATTGCAGAAGGACTGGAGGGTAAGGTTTGTCTGTTTGTAGATGATCCAGATGGGGTGGGCAGAATGAGAAGAGATCTGGATAAACTAGCAAAATGGTCAGAAGAGTGGCAACTGGGGTTTAATTCAAAGAAGTGCAAGATCATGCACATAGGGAAGAGAACCCTGAAGCCACCTATAGGCTGGGAGGGGAGTTGCTGGCAATCACAAGGGAAGAAAGAGACTTGGGCGTCATCATTACAGATGACCTGAAATCATTCAAGCAGACCACTAAAGCAGTAGGTAAGGCTAGAGGGATATTGGGGTGTATTAGTAGGGGTATCATAAATCGGAAGAGGGAGGTAATAATCCTTCTTTACAAGACACTGGTTAGGCCCCATCTGGAGTACTGCATGCAGTACTGGAGACCACACCTTCACAAAGACATTAACCAAATTGAGGCAGTCCAGAGAAGGGCAACCAAAATGGTGCAGGGACTGCATCAGAAAACATATGAGGACAGATTAACGGAGCTTAATATGTATACCCTAGAGCAAAGGAGGGAGAGAGGTGATATGATCAAAACATTAAAACACCTTAAGGGAATTAACAAGGTGAAAGAGTCTAACATGTTTCAATATAAGAAAAATAGCAGGACAAGAGGACACAGCATGAGACTAGAGGGAAGCCCATTAAAGGGTAATGTGAGGAAGTTATTTTTCACAGAAAGGGTGGTGGATGCATGGAACAGCCTACCTCAGGAAGTGGTGGATATGAATATAGTGTAGGGCTTCAAACAGGCATGGGATAGGCATATGGGAGCAATACAGATGAGTATGAATAGATAGGCCATTGACAGAGCAAAGGCTGATTGCACATTCATAAGGTAGAAAAAGAAATGGGCAGACTGGATGGGCCTTGCGGTCCTTATCTGCCGTCAACTTCTATGTTTCTATGTTTCTATGTTTATTTAGGGGCAGTGAACAAGGGGGGTGAATCTAGCCAAATGATTAGCAATCCGATTTAAATCAGGGTTTTCTGGCATGCACTTTAAGTCCCAGTTATACAGTTTAGCAACCCCGAGTACTTAATTGTGATGCTTGGCCAGCTGGTTATGATTATTGTATGATATTGGTAGTATAAATAAATGGTGAGTGTATGAAATGTCAGTCTGTGAGATTTGGCCCTTTTAAATTACAAGGTGTCAGCAGCTGAAATCTACGGATGTATTATACTGACCAGAAGATCTCTGTAAAGTAATTAACTTCCTTAAGAAATTGCATTTTATGGCCTTTTATGACCTCATGTTTTGAAGTGGAAATCAAATGTGACTTTATGATTTCAGAAGCAGGACATCATTAGGCTGATTCTTTGTTTTTGTTTTTTTAACACATTGGTGCCAGTGGGATTGCTCAAAGGAAACATGTGTAATTAAGGAGTTATATATAGGAAATGTATTTTTTCTTCTGATGGCACCTTATTTAAAATACCTCCTGACAGGAAATAATTTTTGTAATTTACATTCTAAATGGAGATGCTAAATGACTCACAGAAGGGTGGGAGACATAGAGTTTAAACTGATACTTGTGTCTGAAATGTTGTTATATCATTTGAGACTCTAGAGACACAGCTCTCTGATCTAACTTTAAAATGCACTTTCAGAGGTATTACCTTAGATTACAAAAATCTAACTGTATTGTGGTAGGAGTTTTGCTTTGTAATTTTTCTTTGTTCTTTTATGTGATTGTGAGCTCTTTGGTATGTTGTTCTGTGTTACATTTTCATATTTTATCCATTTTATGTTGCTTGCCGCATGTGCAAGAAACATAATGCCATCATGGAGATTTCGGAGTGTCCCTCCTCCTCCAATTCAGGCAGTGTCCTGGCAGGCGCGGCCTGTAAACAATGCATTTTGGAGCTGTCTATGACACGCTCCAAAATGCAGTAACCTCACAGTTGAAAGGACTATGCTTGAGTGAGCAGCGATAAGAAGCTGCTCACACGCAGCTCCCACCACCAGGCATGCGCCCCGCATGCACTGTATAGCCCGACGGGTGCCCAATCCCGTCGGCTGAGCTGCGTCGTCTCCCCAGTGGTTGGTGCCGCTGGGAGCCCACTAGCGTGGCAATCAATCTTTGCCGCAGGGGTGCCCAATCCCCGTTGGCTGAATGCCCTAAAGTCCTTGTGCCATGCTGGAGCCCACCCCAGCGTGGCAAAGCATCCACAATGTATTTTTTGTTTTTTACCTGTAAGACAAAGCGGTCCCAGCGGTGCGTCTCCGACCCCCTCCCACAACCGCACCCACCCTGCTTTTAAGCCACCCCACCCCTCACCATACTTACCTCCGGACTCCGGCGCTCACGATCTTTGGTGGACCGGAACCGTCTGCACTCTTCAAAGCCGACCCTGAACTGAGAATGCCGGTAAGCTGTATAATGGGCTAGATAGGGGTTTCAACTTGTGCATCTCAGCCATTTTGGGAATTTTGCAAATTTTCAACATGGGGTTTTGGGACCCCTTCTCATGAATGATGTCACTGTCATGGCGTTATTCGGGCCCAAAGGGTGATTCGCACAGTGACTGTGAAATCACCCTTCAGCCCTAATACTGCCATGACAGTGACATCATTCATGAAGGGACCCAAACCCCATGTTGAAAATTTGACAAATTCCAAAAATGACTGTTTCTGATGCGTTGCGCAGTTCCTACGCAGGCTCGTAAGTTCGCGAAATTTCAATATTTTCACTCCAGATTTTCAACATTGCCATTTTACCACACCTTCTTATGAGTAGTACAGCTGTCATTTTTCACATCTCACCCAAAATGTGTTTCCGCCCATGTAGCGCAGAATGGCGCAGTCGTTGTGCAAAATCAATGTACGGGACAAATTAAGAAAATCACAGTGACACTGTTCATGAGCAGAGGTCTTAAAATGGCTATGTTGAAAATTTGGTGAAAAAATTCCTAAAAATGACTGTTTTACGAGCATGCGTTGCGCAGTTCCTACGCACGCTCGTAGGTTTGCGAATTTTCAATATTTCCACTCCAGATTTTCAACGTTGCCATTTTACCACACCTCCTTATGAGCAGTACAGCTGTCATTTTTCACATCCTGCCCAAAACGTGTTTCCGCCCATGTAGCGCACAATGGCGCAGCCGGTGTGCAAACTCAATGTATGGGACACATTAACAAAATCACCATGACACTGTTCATGACCCAAGGTCTTAAAATGGCTATGTTGAAAATTTGGTGAAAAAAATCCTAAAAATGACTGTTTTACGAGCGTGCGTTGCGCAGTTCCTACGCACGCTCGTAAGTTCGCAAATTTTCAATATTTACACTCCAATGACTTCCAAATACCTAAACAGCACATAGAAGCAAGCAACATTCGGCATTGACAAATGATTGTTAGTAAACATATTCTTTGATTCTGCCTGGATCTCTGCCGTCATTTTTGCATGTGGAGTGCCTGTATTTTTAAGTCTGACAACTGTTCAAGGGCTTGATGGTGTTACTGAGCTTGGGTAAAAAGGTAAGAATATACCTAAGGTCTGTTACAGAGTTAAAATGGTTAATTTTGGAAGCCTTGCTGGGTGCCTCTGGTGAAAGATTGTAAAGCAATCCCCAAGAGGAATGCTATCTGAGCCTGTTCATTGTGTATGCTAGCATAAGGTTCACAGTTTGAATCCCCCTAGAACTTGAGACTAAAGTTGATTTGGACCCAAAAGCAGACAGGAGGGTTACCCTGTCTGTTACCTGTTCACACTATTGCACGCTGAGGTTCACACTGTGGAAGCAGAGGGCCTGACCTGCTGAGTGCATTTGAGACACCCAGAATGTCATGCAGGGTAGCCGGAAGTATTACCTGGGGTGGCCAGCATTGCAGCTGATGTTGGGGCCCTTGGTGGAAGAAAAGGCAGTTAAACATGCACACAACCCAATTATTTGTAATCCAAGCCAGTTCACTCAGTCCGTTGCAAGAACCCAATAAATGAAAACAATTAGATGGTACCACAATGATTTTATCTTTTGTTGCAGGGAGCTACCCTGATTTGTACTCATGCTATCAGGATCTGGCTGCACTGCCAGCGACATGTAGACCTTGTGGTGATAATCAAAGGGCAGGAGGAAGCTGGGCCGACACAATGCACCTCAGATGGTCGCAACCTGTTCAATGGTGTTGTGCAGGGGCTGAAATCACCAAGCCAGTCTCCCTCTCCAAAATGGTCTCTGCTGCAGAAGTAGCAGCTTAGGCTGAGATGGCAGGGCTCAAGCAGGGCGAACAGTTCTGGCAAAGTTCGTGATCGTCTGCTGGTGAAGCCTCCAGCTGGCGTAACAGATTCAATTGTGGGGAACCAAATTGCAACCCACAAAACATATTCAGCACATTTAAATCAATCAATACGTCTGTCAGCAGTTCGGAATCAGTCATGTTGCAAATTAACAACTTTACTGTGCCAACCTTTGATCTGAGTATAATCCAACCACAAGCTGGGCCGATAGCTTCAGGAGCAAGTCTTCAGTCCAAATCGCAAGTGGCATTAGCAAACTTCTTCTCTTCTGCCAGAAGTTCCAAGGTGGAAATTGGACAGGTTCAACTTCTGCAAAAGGCAGTTTATTGCAGGAAATGGTAGCAGGAAGGCACATCTAGCCTCTTCCCACCGATTCCCCTATGCTCCTTCTGGGAGCAGCTGCTAGAAAGCTCGAGCTGTTAACACTTCAACCTCCAACTCTAATTGATCCCTGTCTCTTGGCACACAGGGCATTTCCCTTGTAAATACAAAGGTCCAGTTGGCTGAAGGAGCCGTCAGTCACAGTAAGGGCTCCCCCTTCAAGTCCATTTGGGTGCCAACTGGATAAAACTACAAGACCACAGAATTTCCTTCCCACAAGATTCCTGGGGACAGGATCTATGTTAGGTCCCCAGTGGTCTGATTGATCCAATTACTGGAAGTCCCGGACCTAACATGGTGGCTCCCATCCAAGTTAATTATCTGCAAGCAAAGCAGGTTAGACAAACTCCTCTATTTCAAATATAATAAAGCACAAACAGTAAACAGGGAAATGGGGAAAGGGAACATTGTTTAACCAGGAGTAAGCACACTAAGTCGAAGCTGATATCCAGATGCGAGCTGGGCGACCAAGGAAGTTAAGTGACTTGCTCAGGATCACAAAATATGCACCTAGGTGGCTGTGGGATTCAATCCCAGGCCTCCAGATCTGCAGCTCAGAGCCTTAATTCACTGTGCTATACTGCCTCCATATAAGGAATAAGCACAGTTCCTATATAGGCTCCTTCTGCACAAGTAGCAACTGCAGAAAGGAGCAACTAAGACCACTGTCTGGCCAGTTGCAAGCCTTAAATCACCTGAACACAGCACAGACCAATTTCTAGACACAAATTAGCTATTCTCTTAAAGGGACAGGCATGGAGGCTCAATATGACACTCTCACACAAAGGCACAGAACTACTTAGGACTGGACACCAGCCTGACAGTGGGCATTAAGGAGCCCAGGAAGACATTATAGTAAACCCCAATTTGTAGGGTGGGTTTCACAACCATGATCCTCTCTCAAACAACACCCAGCCAGCTTGTCAGGATTCTCAGGTGGATCTTGGTCTCTCCCCTGCCCCCCCGGGAGCTCCACCATTCAGGGGGTAAGTCACAGGCCGCCTTGTGCAGGTGAACTGGACGGATGTCCAGTAGATGGACGTGGGGCCAGAACATGCAAGATATGAGACTCATCCCCTCTACAAGAAAGAAAGATGAAACAAGAAACAAAAACACAATACACTATCTTGTATATTTATCTTCTCAGCTTTTAAAAACATTGTTTTCATGATTTTATACATAATATTAAAAACCCATTTTGGGGCGCTAATGAGCACTTGAAGTGGAAAGACGTGTCTGCACCTCGCTCCTCCTCACTGGGGTAAATTGGAGATAAAATAGTGATAAATCGCTCACACTTACGGTTAATTTGGTACACAGACCATGCAATACCCCAGTATGGATGAATATCTCTCGTCGGGTCCCGGTAAAAGCCAACGCGCGACTGGTGAAACCGCAAAGAAAGGAGCGGCCTGTGCTCAGTCTGAAAGTCATCATGTAGTATCTCTGTCAGCTGCCAAGGTGAGCGTCCTGGGGTGCAAGTTAACAGGCCAAGTGCTGGCAGCATTGGAGCCCCGACTATGTAAGCTAGAGACTCACATAGATGATAGGCTGCAGGAGGTTCTAACTCAACAGGCTGCTCAGGGGACACATCTAACAAAGGTGGAGGAGCATCTCTTGAGGATGGAGGATGAGTTACAGGGGGTCCCGGGGCAAATTCTGGCCTTGCAAAAGGAATTTGGAGACGTGAAGGAGGTGGTGGACTACCAAGAGAACTACCATCGCCATTTAAACCTCTGCTTGCATGGCCTACCAGAGGGGTTGGAAGGAGGAAATGCCTTAGATTTCTGCGCAGAAACTTTGCCTAAGCTGCTCAACATAGAAATGAAGAATGGCAAGTTGAAGCTGAAGCGTGCGCACTGGGCTGTTATGCCTAGGCCACCCGCAGGGCAGCCGCCCTGCAAGTCATCATGCGGTTTCACAATTACCAGGACCATGAGAAGGTGCTGCATGCGTATCAAGAGAAAGGACAGCTGCTTTTTGAGGGTCACTGGATTTTCTCTCCCAGGACTACTCTGCAGACTCTTGGCTAGGCGAAGAAATTTAATGAATCTATGACTTTGCTCAGGTCCCTTAAGGTGGAAAACTATCTACTTTATCCGGCGACTCTCAAGGTGAAGTATGAGGGAGCAACATATTCATTCTGGGAGGCAGATAAGGTGGCGAAATTTGTGGAGCGCCTGCGCAAGAAAAATGGGTGAAGCACTTAATCCGGACAGCAATAAGGTTATACAATCTGTTCTTTTATCTCTAAAGGGCTACCAGTTTTAAGTAGCTCTCTGTTGCTCATAACTTGAATAGTTAAAATGGTTTTGTTCTGGGGATATGGGCTGTTGCCTCTCCACAAGGAGGAATGCTTTTCTTTTTAGGCCTGCATGGACTCTTCTACCTCTTTCCTGCTCTCCGGTCATAGGAGGTGCAGGGTCCTTGTGGATGGTTTGTGAGCAGTAAAGACTCTGAACTGAAGTGCACATAGTGTAGCACTGAAACAAGCTCATAATCGCTCTGAGGGACTTGTGGGTTAATCCACAACAGAAACAAAGGGCTTTTAGTAAAGTGAATGGCCGGGAGAGAGCTGTGGGGGGTAACATGTGTAATAGCTGGGGGTGGTCTACAGACCTCAGTGAGTGGCTCAGGGTTGGAACTACAGGATCCTGGGCTTATTGTTGCTAAGTGCATGGTGGCCAAGGGGATGAGCGGTATGATGCCCGGCAATGGCTGGGGAACAGATCAATACCAGAGTACAATTTAGGGTGCTCAAGAGAAAGGCATCACCTGTGGTCACATTGTTGCTACATGGGGTGACCCTTGGGGTGGACTGCCTAATTGACATGCAGCAAGCGCCAATGGAAATTATATGCACAGGAACTAAACATGGTGGGCGATTACATTGTATACTCTGGCGGGGGTGAGGGCAGACTACAACTATATAGTGGGATTTGAATGACACTCAAGCACAGTTGGCAGATAGTATCGGGGTTGGGATGTTGGTTGATGTCCTCAATCTATGGAACCAAGGATTGGATAAGGCAAGTATAGGGATTAAGGGACTTGAGGAGAGGTAGGGTATGTTCAGTTTGGGTGTTTGGATTGTTGGGGGATACAGTTAAATGTTTCTTACATGTTCTAAATATTGTTACTATTTTGTTAAATCTATGTTGTTGCACGCATACACATAAACATAAGGTAAAGATGTGCCAGGTGCGGTTGCCAGATAGGGTGTACTGGGGGAGACACTCGCGCACCTTCTCAGAGTTGGAAGAAGGGATGGTATGGTTAACATGAGGGGAACTGTGATAGGAAGACACTGTTTTAATGGCTAACAGACAAGATCTTGTGGTATGTTCCTGGAATGTCTGAGGGATAGCGACCCCTGTGAAGTGGGCGAGTCTCCTTACAGCCATGTGGAGACAGGGGGTTCAAGTGGCGTTATTGCAAGAAACACATCTCACAGCAGCGGATCATATGAAACTGACAAGGGAATGGGTGGGGAAATGTTTTGCAGCCTCATTTAAGGCGCATAAAAGGGGGGTTGCTGTCCTTCTGCACAAGAATCTCCTTATCAGATACAACGGGTGTAAGAGATCAGATCAGAAGGAGATATGTATTTGTTGTGGGAGAGCTTTGGGGTGAACAGATAACATTGGAAGTATATATGCCCATGCAATATTTGAGGCTTCTTTTACAACACAATTCCTCACTTCTCACTAAGGAACAATTTCCAGGCTTGTTTCTAGGGTGGATTTAAACTGTACCCTAGACCCTTATTTCGATCATTCCCAGGGTAGGGGTGGAAAATGAAACAATTAGGCATTGGCATCAGGGAATGGTAGAGTTAGAGTTGGTAGATGGCTCGTGAGAGAGGCAAACCAAGGGCCAAAGAGTACACTTTTACTCTAACCTGCATGGCACATGGTCACGGATCGACTATGTGTTTCTCCCACAGATCTGGTATGAAAGAGTTCAGACAACGCAGCATAGCCCTATTCACATCTCTGACCACGATATGGTCATAATGTCACTGATGATGAACAAATCGAGGGAGGGCCCCCCACCTTGGAAGTTCCCGACATACCAGTTAGGGGATAAAGATTTCAAGGAATACTTAAGGCAACAATGGGAAATCTACATGATGGCGAATGTAAACTTGCCCACTAGTAAAGGTATTATATGGGATGCGGGAAAGGTGTATATGAGGGGGATGATTATAAAGTACGTAGCCAAAGTCAAGAAACAGAAGCAAGCCAAGAGAGTGGAGCTAGAAGCCAAAGTGAGAGCTGGAGAGGAGGGCTGCGATTGGAGGGAATTAAATAGTCCAGGAGAGCTTGAAAGCAGCCAGAGAGGCCCTGAACACCCTACTTAGTGGGGAGGCTAGAACAGCATGAACATTTGGGAGGAAAAAATTATATAAGTGGGAAAACAAACCCGGGCCCTTGTTGGTACGTTTGATGCAGGGAGGGAAGGGCCAAACCTATATCTCAGCAATCAGGGATAAAAGGGGAGTTTTACATAGATCTGCCCAGCAGATTAGAGAATGTTTCCACAGTTTCTACGAACAACTATTCTGGCTGGGGGGGGGGCAGGGGACTGGGGAGTGGGGTAAAGCTTTTCTGGATACCCTGCGACTGCCCAAATTGACGAGGGTTCAGAGGGAGGCTCTAAATGGCCCTGTGAAGAAGGAAGAGGTATTGCGGGCTACTCAGAGGTTGCAGATGGGGAAGGCGAGTGGGCAGGACAGGTTCCCAGTAGAATACTACAGATGTTTGGCAGGGCAGATGGCTGGGCTACTATGCGAGACATTCCAACAGAAAGAATGGGAAACCCTGAGGCTCCCAGGGACCTTCTCAGATGCAGTAATATGTCTGATCCATAAGGTGGAAAGAACATCTTGAAGTGTGCATCTTTTCATCTGATCTCGCTTCTGAATTGTGATGCCAAAATATTCGCAAAAGTCCTGGCAGGGCATTTGGAAGAGGTGCTGCCCGATGTGATTCACCAGACCACATCGGGTTCATTAAGGAGCATCTCTCATATTACAATGTAAGGAGACTTCTAAATGTGATTTGGGGAGCGGAAAAGAGGAAGGAGGACACTTGTGTCATTTCTATGGATGCGGAAAAGGCATTTGACAGGGTGGAATGGAAATATCTATTTGAGACGATGGCCCGGTTTGGTCTGGGGGATGCATTCGGGAGCTGGGTGCGTGCCTTATTCTGCTCACCCAGAGCGAAGGTCTTGGCGAATGGCACTCTTTCGGAGGGTTTTGGTTTGGGTAGGGGCACGAGGCAGGGATGTCCGCTCTCCCCATTGCTCTTTTCCCTAGTGGTGGGACCTCTGGCAGTAGCCATTCAGCAGGAAAAGTGAATTAAAGGAGTGCAGGGGGTATCAGGGAGAAACATAAGCTTGCCATGTATGCAGACAACATGTTGCTTTTTTTTCCGGACCCTGGAAAGTCTATGCCCATTCTCCTGTAACTGGTTGACAGGTTTGCCCGATTCTCGGGATATAAATTAAATTTAGATAAATCTGAGATCATGAGGCTCCCCAGAACTATGAGAAGGGAACAGGGGTGGGGTTTTAAGGTAGTAGGAGGACACTTCTCATATCTGGGAATTAAAATTGGGTGGTCTCTAGACTCTCTGCATAGACTTAATTATGGCCCCATGCTTAAGGTGATAAAGGCTGATCTGAGATGATGGACCTCTCTTCCAGTCTCTTGGCTGGGAAGGATAAATTGATTAAGATGAATGTCCTCCCAGGTTGGTATATGTTATGCAGATGCTGCATGTGGGATTGTCCTGGAAGGATACTAAGAGGCTGGAGTTTGCTCTCCTTGTTCATTGGAAAGGAAGCAGCCCAAGGATAAACTTACAGCGCTTAAGATAGATCACGGAAAAGGGGCTGAATTTTCCAGACATAGTGGTATACTATTTAGCAGCTCAGCAGAAGTATATTGGTGACTGGATTCATATGCCCTCAGTAGCACGGTGGATGGATCTTGAGCAGAGGGACTGCGCAGTGTGGCTCTCCGCATATCTGGAGAGGCAGGGCTGGGGAGCATACAGAAGGCAGGAATCTAAGAATCCACTGGTGGAGACAGCCTTGGACAGTTGGGATAGATTATTGAAGTGACGGGGAGTGAAGGCTGTAGATACGTATTTGATGCTGGTTGTGGGTAACCCATATTTCTTGCTGGGGTGGGAGGACCCTGGATTTAAGACATGGGAGAAGCAGGCTGTGAGGAATTTGGAGGATTTATGTAATGGGGGCCAGCTGAGCTCATTTTTGGATTTACATCAGAGATTAAATTTAGGAGGACACTTATTTAGATATTTCCAGGTTAGGGCATATGTGACAGGGTTGGAAAGGGAAGGGCCGGGGATGGTAGAATTGAGGAAAATTAAAGTTCTTATGCAAATGTCAAGACAGGATGTTAAAGAGTTTATAGGGAAAGCAGTGAAAGACACTAGGCAGTGTTCAACGGACCTTTCGGGGAACACCCAAAGACTCTGGGAAAGGGATCTGGGCATCTGGATTAATGACAGAGACTGGGATGAGTTCCTAACCATGCACATGGGACTTCTCCTCTGTAATAAATTTAAAGAGGCTTTTTACAAATTAATACACAGGGTATGTAATCCACCGGTGATTGTCCATAAATGCCATCCTGCAACCTCACCTTACTGTGGAAGGTGCAGACAGGAGATGGTCACCTATGTGCATTGTTTTTGGGCCTGTCACCTTCTGCAACAATTCTGGAAATCGGTGGTACTGGAGATAGGGAGGATGTAGGGCAGAGCAATCCCGCTGGGCCCATTAACTTGTCTATTCAGAATGGAGCTAGATGTGGAGGAATGGAGGCCTTTATCAAGATAGTGTGAATCCTGTTGATTCTGGCCAGACAATGTATTCAAAATACCTGGGTATCCTGCATAACTTTTACAGTGCAGAGCTGGCGGGCACTTGCTTACATTAGCCTTAGAGAGACTAACTCTCTTTGTCAAAGACAGGCTCGAACAGTTTACTAGAGAATGGGCCCCTTCCTGGCAGACCTTTCTCAGTGTGAGTGCACACCTATGGGATGGGATGGAGGTATATGGGCCATAATAACCTTATTAACATGGGCACCTTAGGAGTTAGCTTGGCACCATGGTCAAACAAATCTGTATTTGTGAGAGCATCGCAGAATGTAATACTGGCATTGTAAAAATGATTAGACTCCTGTCAGATTAAATTGTATTTATGGTCTATGTAAATGTAAGTGATTGTTTGTGTGCTTTGAAATTTGAATAAACTTTTTATGCAAAAAAAACACACTTCGGGGTCATGAATATTAATGAACTTATACTGGTTGGCTAAAGACACGGCCTTCACCCTTGTCGTTCCATAAACCTAACCAGTACAGCGCAGAAACCAGTGACCTCCCTCCTGAACCCAGAGAGCTGCATGCAGGTGAAGCAGCACCTCGGTCTGCAGAATGCTCCCAGAATACTGCAGCTCCACAAGCACTGCACTGCACTGCACCACTCCCATATCAGCTAATATGAATCACTCCCTTCAGCTTCCTAACGTGACTTGCCTTTGCTGTCTCTTCTCTTTACTTGCTCTTTTCCCACCCACACCCTCTGTCAGGGCTTAGTTTAATAACGTATCCTAGATAGGGTGGTACCTGCTTTCTCTTTTAACTGTTATTTCTAGGTAAAGCTCTCCTTGTATCCCCCCGTTTCCTCTTCTTTTTGCAAAATCTTCCTAATATCCTTCCTGAGCTTCTACATCACTATACCCTTGATAGAGTGTCTCTTATATTCCACCTGTAGCCACTCCTGCTTTTTTCCTTAGCAATTACCCACTGTCCCACCACCTGTAGCTACCCTCACCAAAGTTGAATGTGTAATTTAGTATTAAAGCAGTCATTAGCTTCTTTGAAGACTAATTTTACTTAATTTTTTATTCTCTCTTTGTTCTCCCCTGTCCCAGCCAGCCCATGTTCTTACCTGATCTCTCAGCCCTGACACCCTGACCTCCTCCAGGACTTACCTCTGATCTGGAGTCCCCAGGATGTTCTTCACTGGCAGGGCGGTGGAGAGTACCTTGATCTACCAGGACCTTCAATGTCCAGAGTCTGGAGGTGCCTGGTTTGTTGTGTGCAGGGTCCAGGAGTCCGTCAGTCATCCAGCATGGCTGGAACCATTTTTTCACTTTTTTTGTTCTTTTGGGATGTGGTGTGCACTGACGTCATGGTGCACACATTGACATCTACCAGACCCCCCCTACTAAGCTTGGGCTGCTATGTCCCTGGCTTCCAACAGGGGCCAGTCCAGTGCCAAGCCTGCCCCCACCCTCCCCTGGAAGGAGAGCTGTCCTTGGGTAGCTAATCATCCTCCCGGCTGACCCTCTGACTCGGAGGTCACTCCCAACCTCGGGTTGTCTGCATCAAAGCCAACATTCGAAGACTAATTTTAGTCATTGTAATCATCTTTAATCAGCATTAAAAATACAACCTCTCAGAATACTAAATTCTAAGAAGTATTAGCAGACTACTTGTTCAAGAATAAATTATTGTTAAATAAGGATTAGAAATACAGTAGCTCTGCAATGCTCTTCAAGTACAATTTCTTTAATACTACTGAATCATAAATAAAGATTACAGTCAGCCAAGTAGTTCAATGATTTGAAGTCAAACAAGGCTGGGTACATTACCATGCATTTCATTTCTACTAAGCAAGGAGGCAGGTAAAACAACCAGCAACACCAGTAATAGAAGGCAAGCAATCATAAAATGTGGTTTTACAGTACCTAGAAATATTATGATGCAAAAAAGGTTGACAGTGTCCCTTTAAAAGTCTACTGAACTACATTTTCCAGAGGGTGAAGGTGGTGGAACAGGCGCATCCTCCAGTTGTGCCTCTCCACAATTCATTTGCCACTCTGGTGGAGCATGGTTCCTCTATGGAGTCACCTGCAGTGGAGATAAAGGAGAATGCTGGGAACCTCCACAATGAAGACCCACAGGAGGGTGGCACAGGATCCCACAGGGAAAGGAAACAACTCCTGGTGGGGGACTCAATTGTTGGGGGGGTAGAACTGGGGAAGGGAGGGGAAGGGAGTTAAGGTGCCTGCCTGGTGCCATGGCTTGGAGGGACAGGAAATGAATCCTCAGGTTTGTTGGAGCAGCTGCAAGGGGGAGTGAGCTGGATGTCATTATCCACCTAGGGACAAATGACCTGGCTGAGAATGGGATCAGAGCAGTGCAACAGGAGTTTGTGAAATTGGGGAGGGGCCTTAGACAAGTAACACACATGGTAACTTTCTCGGAAGTGCTACCTGTCTATGGCATGGATGAGGCTAGGGTACTCCATGCCATGAAAATCAATGACTCACTGAAAAACTGGTGCAGAGCTCAGGGATTTGGCTTCATTGGGGACTGGGTCTCCGCCTGAAGGGATGCAGGCCTATACTAGTGTGATGGTCTGCATTTGTCCATGAGGGGAACCAGGATCCTAGGTGATAGGTATAAATGCTTCATCAGCAAGCATTTAAACTAGCCAAGTGGGGAGGCACTGAAAAGGAGAAGGGAAATTGTAGCCCTCCCCAAAAAATCAGTGTAGTTAGTGAGGTAAACACCAAGATAGAGCAGTTGATAGGGGGGAAGGGTAGGGGTAAATGGAGAAAAAGACAAAGGCAGTAAGGACAGGGATGGGGCAAAAAGAAATAAAGCCATAAAAAATGGAGGGTAATGAGTACCAATGCCTGTAGTCTAGGTAAAAAGCTCCCCGAAATGGTAGCCTTGATGGAAGAGGGATGCCTGGATATCATGGCAGTCACAGAAACATGGTACACAGAGAACCATGACTGGGATGTCAACATACCAGGGTACACAATCTACAGGAGGGACAGGGAGGAAAGAAGAGGAGGTGGAGTAGCTCTCTATGTAAGGGAAGGGATCAAAGCAACAGAACTAAAGGGTAAACAGAGAGGAGAGGAGGAACTGTGGGTCACCCTGGAGACTGGAAATGGCACCACAATCTGCACAGGGGTTGTATACAGACCCCCATCTCAGGGGGAGGAAATGGACAAGGAAATGATAGAAGGCATCCTTAGGATGGCAGAAAAAGGGCAGATATTACTGACAGGGGACCTGAATATGCCAAATGTTAACTGAAGCACCTTTGCTGCAGCCATATCAAAGAGCAGGGCCATTCTCGATACCCTACAGGGGCATGCCTCAGACAGCTAGTTTTGGAACCCACTCAGGAGGGAGCAATCTTAGACCTGGTACTCTCAAATGGGAATGGAGAGAGAATCTCCGATCTTGAAGTGGGTAGCCATCTGGGAACAAGTGACCACCAAACAGTGTTGTTCATGATAAACTTAGCTGTAGAGTCAAGCCATACAAAAGTGAAGGTACTGGACTTCAGGAGGGCTGATTTTGTCAAAATGAGAGAGTGCCTCAGAAAAGCACTAGCAAACAGGCAAGAAGGTGGGGTGGAGCAACAATGGGGAAACATCAAAACCACCACCACAGAGACAACAAGCCATTGTGTGAAGCAAACAAATCAAAACAAAAGGAAAAAACACTATGGTTCTCAAAAGAAGTGGTGGGGAAGGTTAGGGAGAAAAAGATATAATTCAGGAAGTATAAGGAAACACAGAAGGAGCAGGACAGAGAACTGTACAAGTTAATGCAGAAGTAAGCAGGGAAGGCAGTCAGAATAGCAAAGGCCCAAACCGAGGAAAAGATAGCCAACTCGTTAAGAAGGAGGATAAAATCTTTATAGACACATTAGGGAGCAAAGAAAGACTAAGGCAGGGATACGAGGCTGAATAAAGAGGAAGGGTGGTTGGGCAGAGAGGACAGTGAAAAGCAGGGATACTGAATGAATACTTCTGCTCAGTATTCACAATGGAAGAGCAGGGGGATATATCTAATCCAGTCAATATAACCACTCTGGATGGGGTTGATATTAATCCTTTCACAGAACAAAGGATTCTGAAAGAACTCTTAAAACTGAAGGTGGATAAAGCAATGGGGTCCGATGGGATTCACCCCAGAATTCTAAAAGAACTAAGGGAAGAACTAGTGACACCTCTGACTACTCTTTTGAATAAATCATGGGAGGATGGTGTGGTACCCGAAGACTGGAGGAGGGCGGATGTGATTCCCCTTTACAAAAGTGGGAGCAAGAGATAGGCAGGAAATGACAGACCTGCCAGTTTGACCTCAGTGGTAGGGAAAATGATGGAATCACTTATGAAGGAAAGAATTGTTGAGTACCTAGAAGTCAGTGGGGCACAGGACCCAAGGCAGCATGGATTCACAGCAGGAAGGTCATGTCAGACAAATCTAATAGATTTCTTTGACTGGGTGACCAATGTAGTAGACCAGGGAAGGGCTATGTACATGGCCTACCTAGACTTTAGCAAGGCATCTGACACAGTCCCACACAAAATATTAATAAACAAATTAGCCAGTCTGGGATTGGGTCCCATGGTGGCAGCTTGGGTAAAACACTGGCTGGACAACAGGACACAGAGGGTAATAGTACATGGAGTCAACAGTGAAGAAAGGGAGGTTACTAGTGGGGTACCGCAGGGTTCAGTACTGGGGCCGGTCCTTTTTAATGTCTTTATTAGTGACATTGCAGAGGGACTGGAAGGAAAAGTATGTCTCTTTGCAGATGACACAAAGATCTGCAACAGGGTTGATATGCAAGGTGGGGTGGAAAGGATGAAAAGGGACTAGGCAAGGTTGGAAGAATGGTCAAATGTATGGCAACTTAGATTCAATGCAAAGAAGTACAAAGTAATGCACCTGGGAAACAAAAACCCAAGGGAAGAGTACACAATGGCGGGTGAGATACTGACAACAACAAAAATGGAAAGGGACCTGGGGTAGTCATATCAGATGACCTAAAGGTGGGCCAGCAATGTGAGAAGGCAGTAAGGAGGGCTGGGGATATTGGGATGCATAGGGAGGCATCAACAGTAGAAAACAGGAAGTTGTTGGCCCTCTGTACAGACGTTGGTAAGACCACATCTGGAGTACTGTGTCCAGTTCCTGGAGACCCCACTCTCTGCAAAGACATAGACAGGGTGGAGGCTGTCAAGAGGAGGGCACTCAAAATGGTGCAGGGTCTGCACCAGAAGACATATGAAGAAAGACTAAGGAGCTTAAGATGTATAGCCTCAAGGAAAGAGGAGAGGGCACATGATAGAAACATTCAAGTACCTCAAGGGAATCAACAAAGTCCAAGAGGGTAGCATCTTTCAGAAAAAGAGATGTACAAGAACAAGGGGCACAATTTGAAGATAGAGGGGGGACAGCTCAGAGGTAATGTGAGGAAGTATTTTTTTCACAGAGAGTGTTGTAGATGCATGGAACAGGCTTCCTGAGGAGGTCATAGAGTCAAAAAAAAGTGGGGGAATTCAAGAATGCATGGGACAGACATAAGGCAATTCTAGTGGGGGGTAGGAGGAAGTAGGCTGTTGGTTAACTAGGATCTGCAGCTTATCCATTAGGTAGGGAAATGGGAAGATTAGGTGGGCCAAGTGGTCCTTACCTGCCATCAGAGTCTATGTTCCTATGCTTCTATATCTGCTCACTCAATGAACTACATTTCCCAGAACCCCTCACTTCCTGCCCAGACTAACTGTTAATCTCCATTTTGAAGATCATCATCAATCTGGTGTTGTCTGCAGTTAAGATTTATCAGGTAAGTGCTTTAAGTAGAAAAGTGCATCTTTGTAACACCCTGAAATGTTTAATATAGTAAGGGAATTATTAATCTGGTTTTATTGTTTTCTACTTGAAATGCTGTTCAATTTTCATGGTGAATATTTTGTTATGAAGAAAGTGCTCTGCTCTAATATCTCATGTGACCAAAAACCTTCAAAAAGCCTTTAAAATATTTTTTTCTTTCAGCCAAATTGCTCCTTAAAATGTCTAGTATGCCTTGTGCCTCTAGATTACCTACTATTTGTGGTATTTTTACTGATTTAGTTACTTTAAAGTTGTACATTCATTTTGGGGAGAGCTCTTCCAAGTACTCGGGGATGCAGTCTGTCTGCCCTTGGACTTGTCCACCTTCAGTGCCTGTAGTCCCTTTAACACCCTTTCTTCTATAAAATAATCTTCATGGACTCCCTTCCCCCTTCTCTCCTTGCCTTAATAGCACATTTGATAACAGCCCATTGTCCTCTGCTGTGAATTTGGATGCAAGACTGACCAGTCTGGTCCTGAAATCATCCATACTCCCACCCTGATGCATGGGTAACTTTGTTCACTAGCCTCCAGTCCCCAGGTACCTCCAGTCTCCAGTGAGCTGTTGAAGAGCACAGCCAGTGGTGCCCCATGACTTTCCCTATTTGTTATATTACTCCAGGATGCAGTCCACCCACCCCATGGGCATGTCCACCTTCAGCACCTGTAGCCCTTTCAAAACTCTTTCTTCTATAAAATGATCCTCATCAACAGCCCTTCCCCACCCTCCTGGCCTTAATGGCACCATCTGGTAACAACACCATGTCCTCTATAATGGGAATAGCCATCTGCCAGTTATGCATATATAATTTTGCTATTAATCTATGTTTTGTATGGCAGTCCTGCTTGGGAAACAGGCCAAGCAGAGCCTCATGGGACACTGGACTTTCAAAGTGAAGAAAAAATTGTCTTCCCTCTCTCTGACCTAGAGGATAGGCTGGCTAGAGCTTATTTTCCTGTTTTAACACTTACCTGCCAAAACCTGTGAAGTTGTTATACAACCAGGTTATAAAACAACTGCTTTGAACTTAGGAAGACTGCCATTAAAGGTTACATTTTATAGGACAACAGCAGGAAGATTGTTTTTGGAAAGAATATGTGAATTAACCTTACAGGATATTTCTGCAACATCAAAGGGTGTCGTAAACCATACTCTGAGGAAGACAGACTGTCTTGTTATAATTAACAATATTGCTGTATTTGCAATTCTAATCAAGTAGTAATCTGACCTGTTTGCCTATGCAGCTGTATGTTACAAATTAAATATGCAGGAGTGAGTGTGACCTCACACTAGCAGCTCAGAGCTGTGATATCACAAGAAGGGAGGGACATTCTGGCTTCTCTGATATTGGTGATGCTTGGCTGAAAGGACTGACACTTTTTTCTGGCTTCTAAGAGTCATCTTTGTTTCTGGATTTCTAAGGGACACTTCTGCCAAGATAGGTAACAGCCCAAATCATTTGCCAACTGAAAACATGAGGTTAATTTAGCTGAATCAGTTACAAGGCACTTTCTTTTGTAATTGTCCATTTCTTTTTCTTACTGTAACCTTAATGTATATATGTTCTGTATTTACTATTTTTAATTTTAGTAAACCTTGCTTCTCCTCAAACCTGCCTGGGGACTTGTTCATTTTGAGTGTGAATGGCGGGACAGTATTGATAATTCTGACATAACTGTTAAGTTGCTTAGAGTATCACCATATGCAGCCATGCTAACAAGGATCTGTGTAAAGATCCAGCAAAGGTAAAAATACCAGCATCTCAATTGAGTCAGCAGGGGTTGTGAACCAAGTTGGTTGTATGCCTGCTGGATCAGATATTGCAGTTACCTGGGTGTGCTAGCCAAAAGGGATCATAATTGACCCCAGGACTCAAGACTGGTAGTTTGCTGAGACCCAAAACAAACAGAAGGGTGTCCATGTGTGTCCCCTGTTCATGATTTTCACTTCAAGGTTGGGCACTGTGGAAGCAGAGGGCCTAACCCCCACAGTGGATTTGTGACAGATCTGGTGTGCAGCACTGGGATCTGAATGATTTGTTTGCATACTGTGCAATTATTTGGTGGCACAGACATTAACAGTCCAGTGTGTCACTGTAACAGTTCACATGCAAACAAGGCAGAAATGTTAAAAGAAATATATAATTTTGGTTACAGTGTAACGTTCCCTACCTGTTTTATTTTTTTTTCGGGTGCCAAGCTAGTGTAGCCATAGATTAGGGAAGACAATGACTTCCACCAACAGCGGATACACAATGGAATACTTGAGGCAGTTGTGCCAGGAAAGAGGAGTCCGGTGCAAGGGGTGAACCAAACAGCACCTCATGGAGGCTCTTGTGGCAGCCGATACCCAAGCAACATTCCAGGACCTCAAGTCACAGTCAGTGACTGAAGGGGACCAAACCTTGGCCATGGAGGGCCAGGGTCCACTGCCATGTCCAGTCCCAGGGAGGAGGACAGCAGGACCATAGGGAACCCAGGACCACAGCAGCAGGGAAGGTCACCACCATGTTGGAACCAGAAGGGATCAGGCTGCAGCCAGTGTTGAGGAGAATAGAGATAGAGCTGGAATTCGAACAGAGGAAGTTCAAGATGAAGCTGGAGAGGCAGAAAAAAGAAAACCAGCTTTGGAGAGAGGCAAGGAAAGAGAGCAACAGCTTCAGAGAGAGGCCAAGGACTGAGAATGACAGTGGCAGCAAAAGGCCGAGTGAGAGCAGCGAGAGGAGAGAGAGAGAGAGCACCAGAGGGAGTTTGAACTGCAGAAGCTAAAACTCTAGCATCCAAAGCCAGAGCAGGTAAGTGGCATGGGTGCACCTGTAACTCCAAGACTGGGGTGCAAATTAAATTCTAAATTGATAGCTGAATTTAAAGAGGGGGAGGATATGGAGGCATTTTTAAATTAATTTGAAAAGGTATGCATTCAGGCAAAAATTCCCTGATGGTCCTGTAGCTTCCAGCTATCCCTGTTACTTACCAGGAAAGCTCATGATGAATTGGGTCAAATGGACAATCAGGACAATAATGATTAGGACAAACTTAAAGCTGTGTTGCTTAAAAAGTATGAACTGACATCTGAAGCTTATAGAGTTAAGTTCCATAAGCTGAGGATAAGCCCGACATGAGCTATGAGGAACTAGCCACAAAGCAATGTCAGTTTTGAAACGTTGGTGGAGAGGGTCAAGCAGACTCTGTAGAGAAAATTGAGGGTGTGGTACTTTTGGAGCAATTCTTTTGGGATTGCCCAGCAGAAGCTGAAAACCTGGCTAGAGGACCGAGCTCCAAAAACAGTGCAGAAGGCTGCTGAGCTCTCGGACCGCTATGCCAGGAACAGACCTGCTCTGAATGGAAGTGGGGTGGGTGTGGCAGCAATGAAAGGGAAAAGCACACCTTTGGGGTAACTAAACCCCTCACTGCCTCCCCAAGAAAGCGGGCAGCCCCAGGTTACAGAGAAAGGATTTGCCTGATAAAAGAAATGATGAATGTTGGTTTTGCAAGCAACCAGAGCATCCTGCAAGACAGTGTTCTAAAAAGGCACAAAGTGCAGAAGTGGTGCTCAAACAAAGGTGGGTTCACTGCGTATCCCTGAAAGGATGCCTGTAAACATGAGGGAGCACATTCACCCAGTTACTGTAAATGGGTGCACACCCATGGGTTAAGGGACATGGGGGTGTCCTTACTTTGGTAAAAGGGGATTTGGTTGAGCATGGACAGTTTATACCTAATCGGTTCATAATTGTAAGAGGATTTTCTGGGAGAAAAACCTCTGCCCCTGCAAGTGTTCTCCTTGACTGGGATGAGACAGGAGGAGGGGTGCAGAAAGTGTCTGTAGCCATCAACCTCGCCCTGGATGTGATTATAGGGAATAATCTACAAAAAAGGGTGGTATGTGAGGTTACCCACAGTCAGAAGACAAAGGCAGATTATAGTTCCTTGGACCCAGTAGAAGCCCCTGTGGAAAACACTGGGAGGCTGGTTCCCCAGCCTGTCTCCTGCAGTGGAGATAATGAAAGGGAGATAGAACTCCCCCAGGTAGCAGATAACAAAACAGTTCCAGAAGGTTACTCTGAGGAAGGAGGGGTAGCCAATTGTCAGAGGGTTAGGGATGGCAGCGACCCTGAATGCCCTGACACCAAAGCTATGGACCCCAGTTTAGAGACTGAAGAGGCATGTCCCATGCCTTAGAAAATATAAAGATTTTTCAGCTGCTCAGAGAATGGACCCTAGTTTAGAGACTGAGGCTTGTGCAGAAGCTGACGGGACACAGGAGGTGATGGGAGACAGAGTGTATTGGGACAATGGACAGCTGTATACGCAGGATGTAAGGACAGAGGGAGGGTGTGGGCAGGCAGCTTGTCATTCCCGGGGGAACCGAGAGTGGTTGCTCAAGATCGCTCATGATATCCCCATGTCTGGACATCTGGGAATCATGCACACTATGCAGAGATTGGCCTAGAACTTATTGGCCCAACTTCACCCAGCAGGTGAAGGAATACTGTAGGTCTTGTCACTGGTGCCAACAAATAGAAAGGCGGGTAGTAAAACCAAAGCCACACTAATTCCCTTCCCATTGTGGAGGAGCCTTTCTATACTTTAGGAATGGATATTGTGGGACCTTTGAATACCCCAGCTCCTCTGGAAAGAGGTTTACCTTGGTGGTGGATTACACCTCCCGGTACCCAGAAGGAGTCACCCTATCCTCACTGAGGACAGACAAAGTGGCAGATGCCTTGTTAGGGATTTTCTACCATGTCGGTTTTCCACAGGAGGCCATCACTGATTGAGTGGTACCTTCATGTTGGAACTGATGAAGTGTTTGAGGGAGAAGTGTGGGTGGTGCAGAGCACAACACCTTATCACCTGCAGGCCAATGGGCTTGTGGAAAGGTTTTATGGTACCCTTAATCGATGCTCCAAGCATTTGCTGAACAGCATGGGAGGGACTGGGAGAAGTACCTTCCCACCTGCTGTTCACATACAAGGAGGTGCCCAAGAGTTGACAGGGTTCTCCTGCTTCAAAATCTTATATGGACTCAGGGTGTGTGGGCACCTAGACTTGGTCCAGGAAGACTGGGAAGGCAAGCATGCCACCAGGGAATTCCCATTTGAAAATGTCCTGATGTTTAGAGAAAAGCTGAAGGAGCTTATGAGAACAGCCCAGAGCAACCTGTCAGCCACCCAGCAGAAGCAAAAACTCTGGTATGACAGCAGAGCCAGAGTTTGCTCATACACCATAGTCAGGAAGTAATGGTCCGCATCCTAGTCCAGAAGGATAAGCTGCAGGCTGAGTGGGCAGGACAGTACAAAGTAGTCAAACAGGTGAATGATGTAAATTACATTGTAGAACTGCCTGACAGGAGACATACCCAAAGGATGTACCATGTCAACATGATGAAGCCATATGCAAATAGGGCTGACATGGTATTTGCAGTGTGTAGTTCTAGGGAGAGAATGGACAAGGAAGACCCCCTTCTGGACTTGCTGGAGGAAAGCAAGCGGGAGTCCTCTGTGGAGGCAATCCAACTGTCACCCCAGTTGACCCCAGAACAGACCCAGGAAGTAAGGGAGGTTTTAGCAGACTTTGCCACATTGTTTAATGGCAAGCCGGGACTAACCCCTTGGCGATACATGATGTAGACATGGGGACGTGAGCGCCCATACAGCGGACAGCATATCAGGTGTCTGGGGTAGTCAAAAGGACATTAGGAGGGAGCTGGAAGAAATGGTGGATTTAAGGGTAATCCAGAATTCCCACAGATCCTGAGCCTCACCCGTAGTCCTTGTTCCCAAGCCAGATGGCTCTACTCGCTTTTGTGTGGACTCAATGCAGTCACAAAGTCTGACACTCACCCAATGCCATGGATGAATGAACTACTGGACATGTTGGGAGGGGTGACCTACCTCACCACCATTGACCTGATGAAAGGGTATTGGCAGGTGAAGTTAACTGCCAGAGCTAGGGAGAGATCAACCTTTATCACTCTAATAGGATTATTTGAGTTTAAGGTAATGTGTTTCAGAATGAAGAATACCTGACACCTTCAAAGGTTGGTGAACCAGGTGTTACATGGTACTGAAGAGTATGCAGTGGTGTCCCTGGATGATATTTCCATCTTCAGTGCCAGCTCGAAGGAACACCTGTCCCACCTTAAGGAAGTGTTGGGCAGGATACAGAGGCCGGGCTCACTGTCAAAACTGGAAAGTGCCAGGTGGCCATGGTGGAGTTGGCTACCTAGGGCATGTAGTAGGATGGGGCAGCTCCATCCTAATCAACCAAAGATTGAGGCAATAGAGGTGTAGCCAGACCTGAAAGACAGAAGCAGGTCCAGAGTTTCTAGGGACCACAGGGTACTATCAAAGGTTTGTACCAAACTACAATGCCCTGGCACCCCCTATCTGGCCTGCTAAAGAAAAGAATGCCTAAAAGGTAAAATGGGAGCCAGCCTGTGAATCAGCCTTTACACGGCTAAAGGAGGCGCTGTGCGCTCTTGTGTTAGCCAGCCCAGACACAGTAAACTATTTGTAGTCCAGACAGATGCCTCAGATGTGGGTATTGGGGCAGTGAGTTAGACTTCTAGCAAAGGTAAAGATCACAATCAGTGTACCTCAGTAAGCAATACTTCCCAGGAACAGGCTTATTCTACAGTGGAGAAAGAGTGCCTTGCACTGGTGTGGGCACTGAACAAATTGGACCCATATCTGTATGGGAGGCACTTTGAGGTACAGACGGATCATAACCCCCTGGTTTGGTTGTCACAAATGGGTAAAACAAATGGTAGGCTTCTAAGATGGAGCCTTGCCTTACAGGGTTATGACATGACAGTCACTCACAGGGCAGGGGCAGCAAATGCCAATGCAGATGGGCTATCCTGACAGTTAGAGCAGTGAACTGAATTTGTGAAATGCATCCCATACCCAGGAATGAATTCCCACAAATTCAGTCTAGGAGGGAGGGGTGTAACTGGAATAATAGTCTGCCAGTTATGCGTATACAATTTTACTATAAATCTATGTTTTGTATGGCAGTCCTGCTTAGGAAACAGGCCAAGCAGCAGAGCCTCATGGGACATTGGCTTTTTAAAAGAAAAGAAAAAATGGTCTGCCCTCTCTCTGACCTAGAGGATAAGCTGGCTAGAGCTTCCTTTCCCGTTTTAACACCTACCTGCCAAAACCTGTGTAGCTGTTATACAACCAAGTTATAAAAAAAACAACTGCTTTGAACTTAGGAAGACTGCCATTAAAGGTTACATTTTATAGGAAAACAGGAGGAAGATTGTTTTTGGAAAGCATATGTGAAGTAGCCTTACAGGATATTTCTGCAACATCAAAGGATGTCGTAAACCATACTCTGAGGAAGACAGACTCTCTTGTTTAATTAACAATATTGATGTATTTGCAGATTCTAATCAAGTAGTAATCTGACCTGTTTGCCTATGCAGCTGTATGTTACCAATTAAGTATGCATGCATGAGTGTGACCTCACACTAGCAGCTCAAGACTGTGACATCACAAGGAGGAGGGACATTCTGGCTTCCTGATATTGGTAATGCTTGGCTGAAAGGACTGACACACTTTTCTGGACTTCTAAGAGTTATTGTTGTTTCTGGACTTCTAAGGGACACTTCTGCCAAAATATATAACATCCCAAATCATTTACCAACTGAAAACCTGAGGTAGAATTAGCTAAATCAGTTACAAGGCACTTTGTTTTGTAATTGTCCATTTCTTTTCTGACTGTAACCTTAGCATTATATATGTTCTGTATTTATTTACTAGTTTTAATTTTAGTACACCTTATTTTCCTTAAACCTGCCTGGGGACCTGCTCATTTTGACTGTGAATGGTGGGACAGTATTGATAATTCTGACATAACTGTTAAATTGCTTAAGGTGTCACCATGTGCAGCCATGCTAACAAGAATCTGTGTAAAGGTCCAGCAAGGTAAGAAAATACCAGCATCTCAGTTGAATCGGCAGGGGGTTGTGAACCAGGATGGTTGTATGTTCACTGGTTCAAGTATTGCGCTGCTTTCCACAAAAAGAATATGATATTTGGACCTGTTACCTGGGTGTGCTAGCTAAAAAGGGTTCATAATTGACCCCAGGACTTGAGACCAGTAGTTTGCTCAGATCCAAAATGAACAGGAGGGTGTCCCAGTTTGTCCCCTGTTCATAAATCGCACTTCAAAGTTGGGCACTGTGGGAGAAGGGGCCTGACCTCCGGAGTGGATTTGTGACATCCTATACTGTGAATACTGCACAGAAGACTGCCTCAGTATATCCTCTTTTCCTTGTCTTCACCTCCCACCGTCTCTTGTTTGAAAATTGGTGATAGTGTAGAATATCGAGGTACCTAGGAAGCTTGCCGTAAAAGCTTCCTGAATACAGAGCTGCTTTGGTCACCTGCCTTACTCGGTTGTCAGTCTATTTAAGTTGGGGGGCTTCCCCCCCCCTTTTTATTTTTAACAGGATGGTGTGGGATGAACCCCAACCCAAATAAACTAATATAAATGAAAGGAACAGGAGTAACTTGAGCTATATGCAACTAGCATAGGTCCTACACGGTGTACCTGATATTCTGCACTATCACCTGAAAATTCCCTCCATTGTTTTGCACTTTACCCTTATATACTAAATGAATATTTTGCCACCCTTCTTCATTCCATTGACTATTCTCAGTTAACTGCCAGACTTGGCCCTTCTCACTGTCTTACTGGCCTCCTTTATCTTTTAGGAATTTTATCTTAGTCTTCATTATAACTCTACGTTTCCTTTTAGAGGTTATCTTTTCCCTCACAGTCTCTGGCCTTCCTTGGTGAACCACAGACATTTCTTACCCCTTTTGTTTTCCCTACCACCCTGATGCAGAAACTTGTACTTTCCAGGACTGCATCCCTGATCAGTTCTTACTTTCATTTCCATATCTACAGTACAACTGCTTTTACTCCCTCAAGCCTACCTTGCTGCCTTGCTCTTAGAAACATAGAAACATAGAATTTGACGGCAGATAAGGACCGCTTGGCCCACTCAGTCTGCCCATTTCCCTACCTGATGGATAAGCTGCAGATCCTAGTTAACCAGCAGCCTACTTCTTCCTACCCCCAACCCCTAGAATTGCCTTATGACTGTCCCATGCATGCTTGAATTCCACCACTGTTTTTGACTCCACAACCTCCTCTGGAAGGCTGTTCCATACATCCACAACCCTCTCTGTGAAAAAATGCTTCCTTAAATTACCTCTGAGCCGCCCCCCTTCTATCTTCAAATTGTGCCCGCTTGTTCTTGCACACCTCTTTCTTTGAAAGATGCTACCCTCTTGGACTTTGTTGATTCCCTTGAGGTATGTGGAAGTTTCTATCATGTCCCCCCTCTCCCTCATTTCCTCGAGGCTATACGTATTAAGCTCCTTAAGTCTCTCTCTTCATATGTCTTCCGGTGCAGACCCTGCACCATTTTAGTTGCCCTCCTCTGGACAGTTTCCATCCTGTCTATGTCTTTGCGGAGATTGGGTCTCCAGAACTGCACGCAGTACTCCAGATGTGGTCTCACCAGCTGTCTGTACAGAGGGATAATAACTTCTTGTTTTCTACTGGTGATGCTCTCCATATGCATCCCAGTATCCCCCAGCCCTCCTTGCTGCCTTCTCACATTGCTTGCCCACCTTTAGGTCATCTGATATGACTACCCCCAGGTCCCTTTCCATTTTTGTTGTTGTTAGTATCTCACCCCCCATTGTGTACTCTTCCCCTGGGTTTTTGTTTCCCAGGTGCATTACCTTGCACTTCTTAGCATTGAATCTAAGCTGCCATACATTTGACCATTCCTCTAACCTTGCCAAGTCCCTTATCCTTTCCACCCCACCTTGTGCATCAACTCTGTTGCAGATCTTGTGTCATCTGCAAAGAGACATACTTTTCCTTCAGACCCTCTGCAATGTCGCTTATAAAGACATTGAAGAGGACCGATCCTAATACTGAACCCTGTGGTACCCCACTGCTAACCCCTTTTTTCAGAGTGGACTCCATTTACTATTACTCTTGTGTCCTATTCTCCAGCCAATTCTTTACCCAGGCTGTCATCTTAGGACCCACTCCCAGGCTGGCTAACTTGTATATTAATCTTTGTGTGGGACTGGGTCAAATGCCTTGCTAAAGTCTAGGTAGGCCATGTCCACAGCCCCTCCCTGATCAACTACTTTGGTCACCCAGTCAAAGAAATCTATCAGATTTGTCTGGCATGACCTTCCCACTGTGAATCCATGCTGCCTTGGGTCCTGTGCCCCTCTGGCCTCTAGATACACAACAATTCTTTCCTTCAGAAGTGATTCCATCATTTTCCCTACCACTGAGGTTAAACTAACAGGTCTGTAGTTTCCTGCTTCTGCCTTGCTCCCACTTTTGTGAAGGGAATCACATCTGCCCTCCTCCAGTCCTCAGGTACCACCCATCCTCCCATGATTTGTTAAAGAGGGTAGTCAGTGGTGTCACTAGTTCTATCCTTAGTTCTTTTAGAATTCTGGGATGAATCCCATCAGGCCCCATTGCTTTGTCCACCTTCAGTTTTAAGAGCTCTTTCAGAACTCTTTCTTCTGTAAATGGGCTGGTATCAACTTCTGTATCTAGAGTGTTTCTACTGTTTGTTTTAGGTACCTCCCTCTTCCTTTGTAAATACTGAGCAAAAATATTTGTTTAGTATCTCTGCCTTTTCACAGTCACCCTCTGCCCACCTCCCTCCCCTTTATTAAGCCTCACTATCCCTCCCTTGGTCTTCCTTTGCTCCCTGATGTACCTATAAAGGGTTTATCCCCCTTCTTAACAGAGTTGGCTATCTTTTCCTCAGTTTGGACCTTTGCTGTTCTGACTGCCTTTCCAGCTTCCTTTTGCTTTAACTGATACAGTTCTCTGTCCTGTTCCTTCTGTGATTCCTTGTAATTCCTGAATGCTTTCTTTTTCTCTTGAACCTTCACTGCCACTTCCTTTGAGAACCATAGTGGTTTCTTACCTTGTTTCATTTTGTTTATTTGCTCAACACAAAGGCTTGTTACCTCTGTGATGGCAGTTTTTATTATTCCCATTGTTCTTCCACCCCTCCTTCCTGCCCATTTGCTAGTGCATTCCTTAGGCACTCACCTATTTTGGCAAAGTCAGCCCTCCTAAAATCCAGTACCTTTGTCTTTGTATGGCTTGACTCTATTGCTGTGTTTATTGTGAACCATACTGTTCGATGGTCGTTAGTTCCCAGATGGCTACCCACTTCTACATCTGTGATCCTCTCTTCATCTCCATTTGAGAGAACCAAGTCTAAGATTGCTCCCTCTCGAGTGGGCTCCAATACTAGTTGTCTAAGGCATGCCCCCTGTAGGGCATCTAGAATAACCCCACTCTTAGAAGTGGCGGCTGCAACTGCACTCCAGTTAACATCTGGCATATTCAGATCACCCATCAGCAATGTCTTCCCTTTATCTTCTATTCTAAGTATACTTTCTATCATTTCCTTGTCCATTTCCTCCCGCTGAGAGGGGGGTCTGTATACAACCCCTGTGCAGATTGTGGTGCCATTGCCTGCCTCCAAATTGACCCACAGTGCTTCTTCTCCTCCCTGTTTACCCTTTTGTTCTGTTGCTTTGATTTCTTCTCTTATGTAGAGAGCTACTCCTCCTCCTCTTTTACCCTCCCTGTCCCTCCTGTAGATAGTGTATCCTGGTATGTTTACATCCCAGTCATGGTTCTGTGTGTACC
Source organism: Neoceratodus forsteri (assembly GCA_016271365.2). Lineage (NCBI taxonomy): Eukaryota > Metazoa > Chordata > Ceratodontiformes > Ceratodontidae > Neoceratodus > Neoceratodus forsteri. The sequence continues at coordinate 1,409,476,770 of CM028132.1, forward strand.
ATGTTTCTGTGACTGCCACAATATCCAGATGTTCCTCCTCCATCAAGGCCACTAATTCAGGAAGCTTGTTACCCAGACTATGGGCATTGGTACTCATTGCTCTCCATTTTTTGATGGCTTTACCTTCTGTAGCAGCACCCCCACTGACCTTTCTACCTTGGTCTTTTCTCATTTAGTACCCTGTTTTGTAGGGAGGCTGGGATTTTCCTTCTGCTTATCAGTGCCTCCCCTTGACTAGTTTAAAGGCTTGCCAATGAAGCATTTAAACCGATTGCCCAAAAGACTTGTTCCTTCCTGGACAGATGCAGACCATCCTGCCAGTATAGGCTGATGTCCCTCCAGGTGGAACCCCAATCTAATGAAGCCAAACCCCTGTGCTCCACCATTTTTCAACCATTTGTTAAACTGCATGGTGCAAAGTACCCTCGCCTCACTCATGCCACTGACAGACAGCACCTCTGAGAAGGATACTGTGTGTGCTACTTGTCTTAAGCCCCTCCCCAACTCTACAAAGTCCTTTTGCACTGCTCTAATCTCATGATGAGCCAAGTCATTTGTCCCTAGATGGACAATGATGTCCATCTCAGACTCCCGTGCAACTGTTCTCATGATCCTAAGGATGCGCCTCCTGTCCCTCCAAGCCATGGCACCAGGCAGGCACCTTACTTCAGTTTTCCCTGCTCCCCCTAGTTCTATCCCCCTAATAATTTAGTCCCCCACCAGGAGCTGCTTTCTTTCCCTGTGGTGCCCTCTGCCTCCTTCCTGAGGGCCTCCCTTGTGACAGTTGTCTGCACCCTCCTTAGTCTCCTCTGCGGGTGCATCCATAGGGGAACTATGCTCCCCCAGAATGGTGTATGGATTGTGGAGTGTAACAGCTGACTGGGTGTGCCTCTGTTCCACCACCCTTACCCTCCCTGAGCCCACTGTGGTCCAACTGCTGTGCTTTCTTTGCAACCTCTGAGGTAGTGGTGGTGGCTGTAGTGCTCCCTGGATGGGGGAGGTTCCCTTGCCACTGTCCAGTGCGGCCTGAAGATGGGCAACTTCCTCCCTCAGGGCGGATAGTTGTCTGCAAACAGGGCAGCATCTCAGCCTCCAGAAAGACTCCCGGAAGACTGCTGCCCCACAGCCATTACATTGTACTACTCCCCACATAACTGTCTACCTTGTTTAGTTTTTTCCTTTTTTGTGTGTGTGTGTGATTGGTGTGTTATATAGAAATATATGTATTTATATAATGTGTATGCTTATATTGTCAGTGCAGTGTGCTAGACAGGATATGACAGTGATGTGTACCTTGCCCTCTTGAGAATGATGTCAGAACCCCAGGTATAAATGAACTATTTCCAGCGGTGGGTGGGGTGAGGGTGGGAAGGGTTGGGCCTAAACTGTGCCCTCACGAAACAATCAGCTAATCGTGCCAAAGTCCTGCTCTTCTTAAGTCAAAGGCCAGATCTTCAAATGGTCTGACATGGCCCAGACACTAAGGCCATATTTTCAGCCTTCCTGAAATCCCCACACCTGCGGGCATCCCTATTTTCAGTCCACACTGTTGCGGGAGAAGGTACTCTTGATTCCACTAGGTGTTTCATTTCAGTGCAACTGCAACAATAAAAAACGCCACAGAGTTGCCATAAATCGGGAAGCCAGTTGTAAACAAACTCCCACTTTGAAAATACAGAAAGTGTGAGGAAAACTGTGGCTCCACAAGTGAAGCCACACTTGCTACAGTTTTTTCCTGTAGCTTTGCTGATTTCAGACAGGCTGAAAATCCAGCCTCAAGTCCCTGTGTGCAGCTCCCTACATGCAACTCCCTAGTGCAAATTAAAATTCTTGCACCTGTGAAAATGCTATTTTCAGCATTTTATGAGCATGGGCGTCAATACCAGGCATAGCATTTTTCCTCAGTTATGCAAAAATATATGCACAAGCTACCAGGAATTGTGAAAAAAGTTTGCAAAAAGGCAATCTTATTGAAATTTGAGCGCATGTGGAAAAACCTGCACTTGAGCAAGGAAACCCTTTTTTGAGCAACTTTTTTTTCCACGTGTGCAGTTTTTCCACTTTTGGAAATCTGGCCCCAGTACTATTGTCTGTGATATCTTCCTTTCCACCGATAGCTAGAAATTAAACCACACAGTTTGATGGTCTGGAACCTACTGGGTCTTGTACTGTGACTCCTTCTATACTCTCCCTGTTTGTGAGTACCAAGTCAAGAATGGCCCCATCAGCCAGCCCATTGGTAGTGCTACCGCTCACAACACCGGTGAACTGAGTTCAGATGTGTACTCTGGTCATCTGGGCCTGGCCAGAGGGGAGGGAGGAAGATGGAGCATCTTAAAGATCACTCTCCTCCGGGAGGGTGGGCAGTCATCTCCATTGCAATACTACCACCTGGGTGACCACTGGTGGAGGTGCAGCTCGGGATGTCGTGGGAGGGAAGATATTGGCAAACTTCTGGAGCAGCTACATGCGTGTGTGCTTATGCCTCTTGGAGCTCCTAGTGAGCCAGCTTCCTCGAGGGATGGGAAAAAAAGGAAAATGCCCACAGCCAAACCTGGCGACATCCTCCAGCACACAGCCAGACCACTACACTGGATGATCCCAGTGGCACCTGATGAAGACTTAGAGCAGGTGGAGGGAGGTAAAGGGAGCCACTCCTTCCTCCCACCAGGGTTAACCTAGGCAGCATGAAGGTTTCCCACAGGAAGAGGTCCTGGTGTAATTAGTTCAAGTTGCCTTGGAGGACTGGAGAGAGAGAGGAAGGCATCCTGGAACACCTCTACAAACAGTAAATTTTTTGAGCTTGCTGCTGTTGGGATCCTCTGACCAGTCCACATCTAGCATGTTGAAATCTCCAATTAAAAGCACCTCCCCGTCCAGTCACTCAGTGGCATGGAGTGCTGAAACTCTGAGCACCTTACCTTCTGCTATGCCAGTAACCCCAATTCTCATATGGAGAGGAAGGGATCAAGTGTCCGAGACTGCTCTTCTCTCCTAGTAAGGAGGGTTTTGTCCCAGCCTTACACTGCCACCAAGTGGAGCCTGGTAGTAGTGCAGCTTTGGGTGGCAAGAAGGAGTAGTTGTGGGTACATCATGCTGGCATCCTGCAGCAGGGTGGGAAGAAAAGCAGAAAACTGGTGCCAGCTAAAATCCTGTCTACTTGTTCCTGAATCCTTGCCTTTGCCGGGACCCTGGTCTGCTCTGAACATTTGCACTGGGGGTGGGGAAGGACAGCCCTCCATCCTTAGCCCCACCACATGGTGAAAAGCCATGGGAAACCCCAGACCAGGTAAATCCTCGGGACAGGGCTAAGCAACTGCCCTCAACAAGGAGGACAAAAACACTTGTGACAAAAGCACCTTCCCTTGATTTGTAGCCCCTGTGATCCCCATTCCCCAGTTCCTGATCCACTGCTTCTGTCTGTGATGGTGGTATATACATTGTATACCACCCCAATACTAATACCCAATCCACATATGTGACTATCTGAACCCACGTTGTTTCTGTAACCTTGTCTTCCCCTTATTCTTGACCTTCATGTCCTCCCTAATGTATAGTGACACCTCCCCTTCCACCACCTCCATCCCTCCTAAACATGGCATGCCCTGGACTGGTAAGTGTCACAACCCCTCTCAGCAGGTCAGGCCCTCTGCTCCCACAGTACCAACTTCCAAGCGCAGTATTGTGAACAGGAACAGAAACAGGGTAACCCTCCTGTCTGTTTTGTGGGTTTGAATCAACCTTTGGTCTCAAGTTCTGGAGGGATTCAAACTGTGGACCTCTTGCTAGCATGCCCAATGTACAGGCTCAAATAATTGTGCTCTTCAGAGGGGGGGAAGATATCTTTTGTCTATGGGCAACTAACCAGGTGTACAAAATGAGCCCTTCAAAACTCTATGAAAGACCTCAGAATAAACTCTTACCTTTCCCAGTTTGGTATTACCTGCAAGCTTATGCACAGTGTCAGCTTTAACCAAATATGCTTCACTTGTCAAATAAAGAATTTCAAAGGCACACCAAGTAGTCCCTTAAAATAGAGGTTTACTTTAAAATAGATAAAAAATATGTCAAATGTAAATACAGAACAATATATCACAGAAACATACAATCACTTAAAAAGAACAAGGTTTAAAAAGTGCAAATTGCCGGCCCGGTGGCGCTGAGGGTTGAGGCGCTAGACGCCACACCTCGTACCACGCCGGCAACCCAGGTTCGGGAACGGACTCGGGTCGTCGGGGGTCGGCCAGGGGGAGGGAGGATCGAGCGTCCCAATGGATGCTCTCCTCCCTCCGAGGGGGGGATTCCCAACCCTGAACTGTCAGTGGGAGCACCGGCACTTGGTGGGGTTGTGGCTCCATCACCGGAGTCCGAGGGAGGGGGGACGCTGTGAGGCGCTTGAGGGAGGTGTGCGTCAGCACATCGTCCCTCTAGGACGTACGTCCTTGTGTGCCGGCGTCCCAGGGGGTGGGGGGAAGTAGGGGAGAACAGCGGAAAATGGTGTCCTCGGTGTCCCTAGATGAAGACTGCCCATCCCGAGCCCACCTAGGACAGACCCCGCTGTGCAAGGAAATAGGAGGAGATAAGGGCACTCTAGGGGCAGATCCTGAAAGGGGGCTTCGGGGTATGTGCAGTCGGAAGGAGGGGGACACCGGGGACAAGGAAGGAGGATATAAAAAAAAAAAGTGCAAATTAATTCCTACCACCAGACAATTAGTCTATCTAAAGTAGATGTTTCTTCTTCAGAGTCCAAACATGAATGTCTCTAAGTGGAAAACAGAATACTGTTTAAAACTGGCTTTGCCATCCTCTTTGCATGAGGTTACCTGGCTCCTCTCTGTCAGAATATAAAAATTATACAAAACAGGATGTCTTATCATTCAGAAGGTAAACTAAATAGGTGACATCAGCAAAACTTGTTTTCCCATGTGACTTCCCAATCAAGTCTATCATTTTCCAAGTTCTTTCTTTCTTTTATCCATAAGCAGCATTCTGCTCTTTCACAGACATCAAAGGAACATTTATGATTTAGCACCTAAGTGACATAATCTGGTTTCTTCCTCTAACATCATAAAAGTTTATGATTTCCTATCCTAGAAGCTGGCAGCTTCTACTAAGTTAGATAAACAGGAGATCCTTAATTTAAGTTTCTTCTAGCCTGTAATTATCTCCTGGTTTTTAGGATAACAGCTTGTAGTTGAACCCGGGGGGGGGGGTCATCCCACAACACAGCATGTCTCAAGAGAGACATTCAATAACACATTTTTATATTACAAAAAGCATAGAGTAATCAGAACCAGCTGTACAAGTGTCACAATCCTCCCTAACTAGGCTGAATTTGGGGGCTCTATCCCCTGCATGGGATAAGTTTCCCAAATCAGTTCACTCCTCAGAGACATAAGACAACCCGAGTTCTGATTTTTCACTCCAGCCCTATGTAAGATTGTCATATCATACCCTTGCAAAGCAAGACTCCTTCTTAACAATCTACCATTATTCTTCCCCATTTGTGTCAGCCAAACCAGGGGGTTGTGGTCAGTTTGTACCACAAAATGCTGCCCATACAACTATGGCTATAGCTTCTTTAGGGCCCACACTATGGCAAGACACTCCTTTTCCGCAGTGGAGTATGCCTGCTCCCTGGGAAGTAACTTTTTACTCAGGTACTCTACTGGGTGATCTTTCCCTTGGCTGGATGTCTGACTCAGTACCGCCCCAATACCCACGTCTGAGGCGTCAGTCTGAACTATAAAGGGTCTGCTATAGTCAGGACTTGTCAAAACAGGAGCACTGCAGTGCCTCCTTCAATCTGGTAAAGGCTTCTTCACAGGTTGGTCCCCAGGTAATTTTCTTTGGCATCCTTTTCTTTACCAGGTCAGATAGGAGAGCAGCCAGGGCACTGTAACTGGGTACAAATTTTCTATAGTACCCTGCTGTCCCAAGAAAACTCCTGACCTGCTTCTTCATTTCTGGTCTGGGCCATGCCTAGATCACCTCTATTTTTATTTGGTTAGGACGGAGCTGTCCTCTGCCTACCACATGCCCGAGGTATGCCACTTCTTCCATTGCTACCTGGCACTTCCTGGCTTTGACAGTGAGTCCAGCCCACTGTATCCTGCCCAGCATATCCCTAAGGTGGGACAGGTCTTCCTCCCAGCTGGCACTAAAGATGGCAATGTCATCCAGGTACGACACAGCATACTCCTCAGCACCATTTAACACCTGGTTAACCAACCTTTGGAAAGTGGCTGGGGCATTCTTCATTCCGAAAGGCATTACTTTAAATTCAAATAAGCCTATCGGAGTGATGAAGGCCGACCTCTCCCTAGCTCTGTCCATCAACATTACCTGCCAATACCCCTTGGTCAGGTCAATGGTCATAAGGTAGGTCACCCCCGAACTTGTCCAGGAGTTCATCCATCCAGGGCATTGAGTGGGCATCTGACTTTGTGACTGCATTCAGTCCATGATAGTCCACATAGAAATGAGTGGAGTCATCTGGCTTGGGCACAAGGACTACGGGTGAGGCCCAGGGGCCGTGGGATCTCTGGATTACCCCCTAAATCCAGCATCTCCTCCTCTTCTTCCTAATGTCCTTTTGGACAGCCTCTGACACCCGATATGCTGTCCACCATATGGGCGTCTGTGTCCTTGTCTCCACATCGTGAGTCACTAAGGGGGTTAGTCCAGGCTTGGCGCTAAACAATGAAGCAAAGTCTGCTAAAACTTCCCTTAATTCCTGGATCTTGTCCGAGGTCAGCTGGGGAGACAATTTAACTGCATCCACAAAGGACTTCCACTTACTTTCTTCCAACAAGTCCAGAAGGGTGTCTCCTTCGTCCGTCCCCTCCCTCAGGACTACATACTGCAAACACCATGTCAGTCCTATTGGCATATGGCTTCATCATGTTGACATGGTACATCCTTTCTGTCTGTCTTCGGTCCGGTAACTCTATAATATAGTTCACGTCATTTACCTTCCTAACTACTTTGTATGGTTCTGCCCACTCAGACTGAAGTTTGTCTTTCCAGACCGGAATAAGAACCATGACTTCCTGTCCCACCATGTACGAGTGAGCTCTGGCTCTGCGGTTGTACCACACTTTTTGTTTCTGTTGGGCAGCTGCCAAGTTGCTCTGAGCTGTCCCCATAAGCTCCTTCAGCCTTTCCCTAAACCTAAAGACATAATCCACTATGAGAGTTCCCTGGGTGGCGTGCTTGCCTTTCCAGTCCTCCTGGATCAAGTCTAGAGGCCCACGTACCCGGCGTCCATATAAGAGTTCAAAGGGGGAAAATCCTGTTGACTCTTGGGGCACCTCCCTGTATGCAAACAACAGGTGGGGAAGGTATTTCTCCCAGTCCCTCCCATGCTGTTCAGCAAACGCCCGGAGCATTGACTTCAGGGTACCATTGAATCTTTCCACAAGCCCATTGGCTTGTGGGTGATATGGTGTCGTGCATCTCTGCACCACCCCACACTTCTCCCATAAACATTTCATGAGGTCCAACATGAAGGAACCCCCTGGATCAGTGATAACCTCCTGCAGAAACCCAACACAGGAGAAAATCCCAAGTAAGGCATCTGCCACTTTGTCTGTCCTCAGTGAGGATAGGGAGACTGCCTCTGGGTACCGGGTGGCATAATCCACCACAGTCAGGATGAATCTCTTCCCAGAGGAGCTGGGGGTATTTAAAGGTCCCACAATATCCATTCCCACCCTCTGGAATGGCTCCTCCACTATGGACAATGGAATCAGGGTGACTTGGGATTTTTTGCCCACCTTCACTATTTCTTGGCACCGGTGACAAGACTGGCAATACTCCTTTACCTGCTGGGTGAAGTTAGGCCAATAGAAATTCTGGGCCAACCACTGCGTAGCGCGTGCAATTCCCAGATGACCAGACAAGGGAATATCATGTGCAATCTTGAGCAGCTGCTCACAATACCCCTGGGGAATGACAAGCTGCCTGCCTAGCACCCCTCCCTCTGTCTGCACAGCCAGAGTATACATCAGTCCATTTTCCCAATAAACCCTATGTCTGCTGTCACCTCCCTGTGCTCCATCAGAGTCTGCCCAATCCCTCAGCTTCTCTAGACTAGGGTCAATTCTCTGAGCAGCTGCAAACTCCTCACACATTCCCAAGGCATGGGACAGGTCCCCTTTAGTCGCTAAACTAGGGTCCCTAGCACTAGCATCAGGGCACTCAGGATCACTGTCAATCCCAACTCTCTGACAATGGGTCACCCCTCCCTCCTTGGAGCAACCCTCTGTAGCTGTGTGGTTAACTGCTACTGGGAAATTTCTACCCCTTTTCGTTAGTCTCCATATCAGGAGACACTTCTGGGGAACCAGCCTCTCAGTGATTTCCACAATGGCTGTGGGGTCAAGATAACCACAGTGTTCCCTTGCTGCTTGGCTATGGGTAACTGTGCACAACATCCCTTGTTTGAGATAGTTGCCCAGGATCACATCCACTGCTAAGGTTTTGGCTACAGCCACCTGTTGCACAGTTCCCCCTGTTTCACTACAGTCTAGGAGAACATTAGTGAGGGGCAATGTTTTCTCCTCACCAGTAACGTCCTGTACAGTGACGTATTTATTGGGTATAAGCTGACCAGGCTCTACTAGATACCCCTTTACCAAAGAAAGGGAGGTCCCTGTGTCCCTTAACCCTTGTGTCTGTACACCATTCACCATGACTGGGTGCATGTGTTTTCTCATGTTCACAGGCATGCTTCAGAACAGAAACAACCCACTTCTTTCCTAGCACCACCCTGTGTATTATTGCTCATATGTTTGGGACACTTTCTGGCAATATGCCCAGTTTCTTTACACAACCAACATTCATTTCTTTTCTCAGAGAAATCTTTTCTCTGAAACCTAGGGCTAACTGGTTTTGGTGGAGGCAGTAAGGGTTTTAGCTGCCTTGAAGGTGTGCTTTTCCCTTTCTGTGCTGCCACGCCCACCCATTCGCTCTCAGAGCAGGTCTGCTCTTGGCATAGCGGTCCGAGAGTTCAGCAGCCTCTTGCACTGTTTTGAGATCTCCGTCCTCCAGCCAGGTTTTCAGCTCTGCTGGGCATGCCCAGAAAAACTGTTCTAACAAAATCACATTTTCAATTTTATCAACAGAGTTTGCTTCAATTCCTCTCACCAACATTTTAAAACTGATGTTGTTTCATGGCTAGCTCCTTGTAGCTCATATCAGGGCTTTTCCTGAGCTTACGAATTTAGCTCTGTATGATGCAACAGTCAATTCAAATGTTTTTAACAGTGCAGCTTTAAGTTTGCTGTAATCATTACTGTCCTTGTTGTCCATTTGACCCAATGCACTCTGAGAATTCCCAGTAAGTAGCAGGGATAGCTGAAAGCTCCAGGACTCCTAGAATTTTAGCCTGAATACAAACTTTTTCAAAAGAATTTAAAAAGGCATCCATATCATTCCCCTCTTTAAATTCAGCTATCCATTTGGAATTCAATTTGTAACCCAGTCCTGTAGTCCCAGTTAAACCCAAGCCACTTACCTGCTCTGGTGTTGGTGGTTGGAGTCGTAGCTTCTCCAGTTCATGTTGCCTCTGGTGCTCACACTCCTCACGGTCTGCCTCCCACTGTTCATGGTCTGCCTCTCGCTGTTCTTGCTCCCTCTTCTCCTCTGCAGCTCGCTGTTCTTGCTCTGCCTCCGTGTTCTTGCTCTCTTCTCCTCTGCAGATCGCTGTTCTTGCTCTGCCTCTTGGCATTCCCGGTCTGCCTGTCAGGGTTCTCGCCTGCCTCCTGGAACTCCAGCAACTTCTATGCAACTCAATCTGCAGCCTGAGTACTTCTGGATCCAGAATGCTGGTGGCCTTTCCTGCTGCTGTGGCCCTTTGCTGGCACTGGCCCTATTGCCATCCTCATCAGATCTGGACACTGCACTGGCTGCTAACCCTTCCACTCTCAAGGTTTGGTTCTTTACAGTCACTGTCTGTGACTCGATGCTCTGGGTATCTGCTGCTATCAGGGCATCCACAAGGTTCTGCTTGGTGGCTTTCACCTCGAATGGGACTCCTCTGTCCCTGCACAACTGCTTTAAGTAGTCTACAGTGTGCCCACTGTAGTTGGAAGCCATCTTTTTCCCTAACTACGGCTACTCTGACTTGCACTTTAGAGAAAAAAAAATAAAACAGGTAGGGACTTGACTGTAAGCCAAGTGATATAGTACTGTTTCCTTTTTTATTTTAATAAATCACTGCCTTTTTCCTTTTTTGCAAGTGAGCTGACAGTATCAAGCTGACACTCTGAACAATAAAAGCTTGCAATACCAAACTTATGCACACTCAGCAGGTCAGGCCCTCTGCTCCCACAGTGCCAACCTCCAAGCACAGTATTGTGAACAGGAACAGAAACAGGGTAACCATCCTGTCTGTTTTGTGGGTTCGAATCAACCTTTGGTCTCAAGTTCTGGAGGGATTTAAACTATGAACCTCTTGCTAGCGTACCCAATGTACAGGCTCAGATAATTCTGCTCTTTGGGGCAGATATCTTTTGCCTATGGGCACCTAACCAGGTGTACAAAATGAGCCCTTAAAACTCTATGAAAGACCTCAGAATAAACTCTTACCTTTCCCAGTTTGGTATTACCTGTAAACTTATGCACAGTGTCAGCTTTAACCAAATATGCTTCACTTGTCAAAGAAAGAATTTCAAAGGCACACCAAGTAGTCTCTTAAAATAGAGGTTTACTTTAAAATAGATAAAAATATGTAAAGTGTAAATGCAGAACAATATATCACAAAAACATACAATCACTTAAAAAAACAAGGCTTAAAAAGTGCAAATTAATTCCTACCACCAGACAATTAGACTTGTCTATCCAAAGTAGATGTTTCTTCTTCAGAGTCCAAACATGAATGTCTCTAAGTGTAAAACAGAATACTGTTTAAAACTGGCTTTGCCAACCTCTTTGCATGAGGTCACCTAGCTCCTCCCTGTCAGAATATAAAAATTATACAAAACAGGATATCTTATCCTTCAGAAGGTAAATTAAATAGGTGACATCAGCAAAACTTGTTTCCACATGTGACTTCCCAATCAAGTCTGTCATTTCCAAGTTCTTTCTTTCATTTATGAGCAGCATCCTGCTCTTTCAGAACATCAAAGGAACATTTATGATTTAGCACCTAAGTGACATAATCTGGTTTCTTTCTCTAATATCATAAAAGTTCATGATTTCCTATCCTAGCAGCTGGCAGCTACAATTAAGCTTAATAAACAGGAGATCAATAATTTAAGTCTCTTCTAGCCTGTAATTATCTCCTGGCTTTTAGGATAACAGTTTGTAGTTGAACCGGGGGTCATACCACAACACAGCATGTCTCAAGAGAGACATTCAATAACACATTTTTATATTACAAAAAGCATAGAGTAATCAGAACCAGCTGTACAAGCGTCACAGTAAGTTCACAGTCATAGTCCGTATGAATGCCAACACACCTAGATCTTCTTCCCTTCCACCAATCCCTGGGGGTTGTCCAACTGGAAATAAAAGATCCCCTGGAACATTTCATAAGAGTACAGAGACTATTCCACAGTTTCCCAAAAAACATTCCCTTCACAGCTGAAACAACGATTTTATCATGATGTACAGTATGATAAAGTATCATGATCACTTCTAACATTGGTCACGCCTTCGTTACCTCTCGCCTGGACTACTGCAATGCCTTGTACCTAGGGCTACCGGGGGTGGATATCTGCCGCTTGCAGTTAGAGCAGAATGCGGTGGCCAGGCTTTTGACTGGTACATCTAGGACCAGTCATATAATGCCTGTCCTCCATGGACTGCACTGGCTGCCAATACAGTGGCGGATTACCTTCAAGGTTGGTTTGCTGACCTATAAGGCCCTACATGATCAGGGACCTGGCTACCTGCAAGATCTTCTTCATCCCTACTGTCCCTCTCGTCCACTCCGATCCACCGATGAGGGATTGCTAGAGATTCCCAGGGTTTGTTTAAAGACATCTGGGGCCAGATCTTTTAGTTTTGTGGCCCCAACCCTGTGGAATTCTTTACCTCATCGGGTGCGAGATTGCCTGAATGTTCAAAGCTTTAAGTTAGCATTAAAAACGCATTTATTTAGCCTGGCGTATCCAGATTTTTAAAGCACATTTTACTAACCAATTTTAGGATGTTGTTTTAACTTTATGTATTTGATTTATTTATTGTTAAAGCACCTTGGCTTTGGAAGGCACTTTTAAAATAAAGTTTTGATTGATTTTGATATACTAGTGTTCCAAGATCATGTTCAGTCTTCAAAATCCATTACTGTGGTGGTGACTAACAATGATTAAACATGTGTAATGAATGGCTGCTAATCAAAACCATGATGTCATGCAATAGTGACTAATAAATAATATCCTAATTTTTCATGATTGCCTGTGATCAGGACCAGTGCAATAAATTAAACATAAATTTCAATTTATCTTTTTCTGTACATTTGGAAGTTAGCTCGTCTTCTTTTATTTATTTATTTATTTAGATTTTGATAACCGGATAAGCTCACTGAGACCAGGGTCCTTTTTCAGGAAGCGACCCAGAGCTTTCAGACATCTATAAGGGAATCATCCGTTGTGATACATCTTATATCCAGACACACAGCTTTCAGTTACAGTTACAGTTACTCTTACATCTCATTTTACTAATGTTGTAAAGGCTTAACAGGATATTTTTCATCTCGTGGACACCATTGCAATGTTTTTAATTATATATTTTTCTATAAAATATTTTAGCTGATGTGGGAGGTATAAACAAAAGTGGAAATGTATTTCCCTTTCCTCTGTCCTAGGTTTGAGGGCACTCAGCTAGAAGGGCTTTTGCCAAGGGCATGAAGGACAGATCTAAAGGGTAAAAAATATTTATGCTAAAAAACAAAGTGAAAAAAAAGGATTTTGCTTGAGCATTCCTGTGTTCTCACAGAGAGGAAACAGGCTGGGTGGGGATAGTTCAGTCCCTTTCATCTAAAAAACTCTGTGTTTTGGGTATACACACATGGTTGGCAGACCAGATCCACCCTGCAGAGCTGTGAGCCATGTGAACAATGAAAACTAGTCTGAATTCACATTACCACTTCGGACCTGTTTAGTCATGGAGGTGGGCTCAAGGATCCAAAATTATCCAGGGCATGATGTGACAGAGGCAGGGCAGTTGATGCGTGCAAAAGGGCCCACCATATTTCCATCCTGTATTCTCTTAAGAAAAGTTAGTCATACATTGGGACTGGAGCCTATAACATCTTTGATCAGTCTGTTAAGACCCAAGAAACCCAGTCAGGTAAGCTTAAACTACAGTAGTTACTTAGACTCTAGTCAGAATTAATGAGTTTTATTCTGTGTGAATTCTATCTGTTCAAATGTTTGTGTTCTGTTTCTTTACTGTACTGTATTCCACACAGCAATAGTTTGTTCATATCTTGTATCATATGGAAAATCAAATACTATTTATATGCGTCATGCTTTCTGTGAGTGTAATTTTAAAGGTATAGATAACCTGGGTTAATTGGCACATCTGTGACCCATTTCCAGAAAGACATGCTGCTAAACTGTCCAAAGCATACCTACACCTATTTTTTTCCTTTTTAATTGTTTAACCAGGAGTAGCACTCTAAGCTGATAGCTTTTTACAGGAGTGACTTGGGAGCACAGGGAAGTTAAGTGACTTGCTCAGGGTCACACAGTATTCAAGTGGAAGCTGTGGGATTCAAACCCAGGTCTGGTCTGCTGGATGTCACCAGATTTGCAGCTCAGAGCCTTAAACCACTGCTCTATACTGCCTCCCTAAACCTAACACAGGGTATGTGGAAGAGTAGTTCCAGCTGTGACAAAAGGGTGGGTTGTTTGTCACTTGAGAAAGGTCACTGAACTGTGTGAGTAGTGGCTGTGTGAGATTCAAAATTTATTTTAAAATAGAAATTACTATTATTTTTCTATAAGCGGTTTTCATGCATGCAAATGTGTTATGCAAATGTGCACCACAGTTAACATGTACTCTTCATAAAGGGATTAACAACTGCGCCACATGATTTATATTATAATTTATTTTGTTCTGCAGATATTTGACATTTTATATTAGTAACTGATAAAACTAAAAATAAAAATAATAAAACTTCAAGTGATGTAAAATCTTACTTGATGGAACTGAAATAATCAGCAACAATCATCACAGAAATAACTGGAAGGGGAAGGGGGCAGATCTGTTCCAGTACAGTTGCTCCTTCTTGTTGTTCTTACATGGTTTCTTGTGGATTTTACTTGGTAGGTTATTTCTTTTCTTTCTACTACTTCTAAGGGGCTAGCAGGTATTGTTTTGGGGCTGTTGGAAGTTTGAAAACTGTTTTTGGTGGTTATAACTGGGCTCTTTTGTTTGATGTTTCACTGTGTAGCAGGCTGTGTTTGTGGAGGCCTATTTCTTCTGATTTAAAACCTATTTGGTGGGATTTAATTGGGGCGGTTTCTTTGAATTGGAGACCTAGATCTGTTAATTTCAAGCCTATTTTGATGTGTTGTTAGTGAAGCTGTTTGAATTGGAGACCTGTTTCCTTTGGTAGCAAACCTATTTTGGGGGCTTTGAGTGGAATTTTGATTCCTTTTTGCTGGCTTCACTAGCTGCAAAGTTTAGTGCATAGTGGGGGAAGGGTGCTAATGGTCTGGCCAGGTCTCACTCAGCTAATTAACTGGAGGAAGAGCTGAATCAGGTTTATGGTGTCAATTGTTTTGGCTTCTCAGAAGTAACTGGAAGGGGAAGGGGGAAGATCTGTTCCAGTACAGTGGCTCCTCCTTGTTGTTCTTACATGGTTTCTTGTGGATTTTACTTGGTAGGTTATTTCTTTTCTTTCTTACTACTTCTAAGGGGTTAGCAGGGTATTGTTTTTGGGGCTGTTGGAAGTTTGAAAACTGTTTTGGTGGCTATAAGTGGGCTCATTTGTTTGATGTTTCACTGTGTAGCAGGCTGCGTTAGTGGAGGCCTGTTTCTTCTGATTTAAAACCTATTTGGTGGGATTAATTGGGCGGTTTCTTTGGTTGCAGTGCTTGGGGGCAGACACAGGGCTGATACACTGAGAGACAGAGAGTCAGGTGTAGGTCCTAATCCTGCCTCCCCCACCCTTCCCTCCCAGAGCTTGGCTCATTTATAGGGAACACCTGCCTTGCAATTGGAGGAAAAGGCTTCAGGTGCAGTTCATGTAGTTCTAGCCACAGGAGGTTGGGTTTAAAGGCTGGGAGAGAGGAGTTTAGGGAGTTGTTCACTTCCCTTATAAGTTTACTGTGTTGTACTGCACCTAGTACTGTAACTCGGCTACCTGTTTACTGTGGGACTGTATCTAGGATTAGTGGGTGACCTGATTAGTGGGTAGGGTTGTATTTTGGACTAGTGGGGAACCTGATTGCTCACCCAAGGAAACCTACTTGGAGGGGGATGGGACCACATGTCATTAGGGCTGGCATCTTTGGGAGGGTGGTGGGGTGCACATGGTGTGGAGCAGCCATGATACTGGACTGGGCTTGGAA
This sequence comes from Neoceratodus forsteri, assembly GCA_016271365.2. Lineage (NCBI taxonomy): Eukaryota > Metazoa > Chordata > Ceratodontiformes > Ceratodontidae > Neoceratodus > Neoceratodus forsteri. The sequence continues at coordinate 1,409,492,300 of CM028132.1, forward strand.
GTTCAGTGGTTGCCCAGTGTGCTACCAGCTGGTGCAGCTTAGGGAGGAGGTTGAGGAATTAGGAGACAGCTGGGGAAGGGGAAGGCAAGGTTGGGGAATAGGCAGGGGGCTCTTCCACAGGGCTGCACCAAGCACTAGGGGTGAGGGCATAGGGAAAGGAGTGCAGAAGAGTACTCTGGGGTCACATAGGGACCCTGGCAGATGGGGACAAAGGAGGATACTACCAAGGAAACAGGCAGGTAACTGAGGACCCTCACAGATGGAGGCCAAGGGAGGACATTCTCAGGGAAGTAGGCAGATGGCTGGGGCTGGACAGAAGGAAGTAATGGGGAGGTGGATCGGACCTTAAGCTCAGTAACTGCATCAATTCTCTTCTTCTGCTTGAGGATGAGGGGATGATGTAGCCATGACAGGGAGGTTAGAGATGGAAAGGAGTAGGGGCAGTAGGCGGGGGCCGGAAAGCAGGAGGAACAGGGGGGAACTTGGAATGTGGGAAAACGGGAAGCAGGGGATCAGAGCAGGAGGAGGAGGGAGTAGAGGGAGGAAAGCACAAGGAGAAGGACCAGTTGGGAGGAAAGGGCAATGAGAAGGACCAGAAGTACAAGGAGGATACAGTAAAGGGAGCTGAAGGTTTAGGCCAGGGGAGCACGACAGGCAAGGAGGGGCTGAACAGAGACGGGAAGGAAGGGAGGATGAGCCAGGCTAGTTTAGCAGATGGGGGGGAAGGACCAGTCGTGAGCAGTAACAGTGGGGGTAGCGAGGTACAGAAGGTTACTCAGGAGGACAAGAGCCATAGGATTGGAGGGAAGGGTGTGGCCAGGGTAAATAAGGAGGGGATGGCAGGTGGCAACCAGATAGGGGTAGGAGCAAGGAGCCGGCTGGGGGAAGGGGCCAGTAGAAAGGATGAGGGACATGGGGGGAATGGAGGAAAAGGGTTGGCCAGAGTGCTCCTGTTGGGTGATCCCATGATAAGGGGGATCAAATGGGATAGGGAGGGAGAAGTCTGCCTGGTTAGAACAAAATGCTTCCCTGGAATAACGGTGCACAGGACCAAGCATGAGGTATATCAGCTGGCAAAGGATCGTGGAGGTTCTCCAGACATACTGGTCCACTTGGGTACCAATGACATTGAGGGAAATAGTGAGCTAGAGGTACAGACAAGGTTCAGGGAGCTTGCCAGTGTCTGTCATGATATAGGATGTGCAATTTCCTTCTCAGAAATCCTGCTGGTGCCAAGGGCCAGTGGGGAACACAAGAGGAAGATTAGGGTGATAAACCAGTGGCTCAGGGAATGGTTTGGAGCCAGATGGTATGGGTTGATGGAGGATTGGGGGGAGACCTGGGAGGATAAGCAGCTGTATGCTAGAGATAGGCCCCATCTCAATTTGGAGGGGAAGGAAATCCTTAAGTTGAAAATAGAGGGGTTCATTGGTGAAAGGTGGGGTTTAAACTTGTGAAGGGGGAGGGATGGGAGAAAACGCTGTTGAGGGGGGTCCGATAAAGGAGGGACTCTGTCTTCACCCCCCTGGGGAGCTGGAGGAATGCAGAAAAAGGCCAACTGGTAAGGTGCAGACCAGGGGAAGACAGAATCCCCACAGAAACATGAGCAGGTGAAATGGAAGTATAGGGAAAGGGTGGAAGGTAGTCCTGCTAAATGCCAGAAGCTTGGGTAATGAAATGCCTGAGCTTCAGGCGATGCTAACTGAGGGAGAGATGGATGTGGCAGTGGTCACTGAGACCTGGGCCACCGCAGGGCATGACTGGGACCTGAACCTGGAGGATTACACGATGTTCAGGAAGGACAGGGGGGAGGGAAGGGGAGGAGGGGTAGCAATAATAGTCAAAAACTGCATTGCCATAGGAGGAGTGGAGGAGGTGGAGGAAACTGTGGAGGCGATTTGGGTCACCTTGATAACAAGGGAGGACAAGAGAGTAAAAATAGGAGTGGTGTATAGACCCCCTGCACTGGCGGAGGAGATGGAGGAGAGTCTGGTGGCAGATGTTGGGAGACACTGCAGATTGGGAAGGGGAAGGGTGGTGGTGTTGGGGGACTTAAACATGCCAGGAACAGACTGGGAGACTATGACATCCTCGGTGGCCAGGGAACAGAGGTTGTTGGATGTCTTTCAGGATGCACTCCTAACTCAGCAGGTGGGGGGAACCGACCAGGGAGGAGCAGATACTGGATGTGGTCCTGGCAGACAGTGACCCGATTGTGGGCCTGGAGGTAAGGGGCCCGTTGCCAGGGAGCGACCATGCCACAGTCTGGTTCTGCCTGAACCTAGGAGGGGTTGAAGACTGCACAAAGATGGAGGTAACTGACTTCAGGGGGGGCGGATTTCAAGGAAATAGGAAGGATCCTTAAGGAGCATTTGGATGGGATTGGGCCAGACATGGACGCTGACAGTAGGTGGAAAATCATCGGGGGTGCAGGATGCTACCAGCACTTGTGCAAGAGTAAGATGAAATGGGTAGGGCCCAAAACCCTGCTGGTGGACCAGGGAGGTTCAGGAGGTGGTGAGGGGAAAGAAGGCAGCCTACAGGCAATTCAAGTGCTCAAGGAGTGAAAGGGACCGAGGGGAGTACGAGCTGATGGCTAGAAGGGCCACTAGGGTGGTGAGGGCGGCTACGGCAAGGAAGGAGCAGAACCTGGCCAGGGAAGTTAGGAGAAGGAACAAGGGATTCTTTAGATACATTGGGGAAAAACAAAGGGTGAAGGGGCAGATTAGCAGGATTAAAACAGGGGAGGGATGGGCACAAGACCCGGGGGAGTAGGCTGAGGTACTAAATGAGTACTTCATCTCAGTTTTCACCAATGAAAATGGGGCTGCATCATACATGGGAGGAGACGGTGGAACTGAGGAGGGGACCCTTACCGATCGGTGGGTCTGGGGGGGGGGGCATCACTGGCAGGTGGGGGAAGGCAAAGCAGGGGGACGAGGTAGCGGAGGTGGAAATCATGGCAGAGAGAGTGAGGGGAAGCCCTCAGGTCCCTTAAGACGGAGAAAGTGCCAGGGCTGGATAAATTACATCCCAAAATGCTGAAGGAACTGGCGGATGTCCTGGTGAACCCCCTGGCAGAGCTCTTCAGCATCTCTCTGAGGACAGGGTGCATGCCCCAGGACTGGAAGGTGGCGCATATAGTGCCTATCCACAAGGTTGGATCAAGGGAGGTGGCAGAGAACTACAGGCCTGTCAGCCTGACATCGGTCGTGGGCAAGGTGATGGAGGGCATTGTTAAGGAGATACTGGGGGGGACCTGGAAAAGTTGGGGTGCCTGAATGATAGACAGCATGGATTTGTCCTGGGGAAATCATGTCAGACAAACTTTGTGAAGTTCTATTATTGGGTGATGAGTGCCTTGGACCTGGGTAGACCAGTGGACGTCCTCTTTCTTGACTTCAACAAGGTGTTTGACTCTGTTCCTCACGGGGGCCTGTTGGATAAGCTGGGAGAAATGGGTGTGGGGAACCAGATGATCAGATGGATAGGCAATTGACTCCAGGACCAGACCCAGAGGGTCATGGTTGGCAGGATAGTCTCATCCCCAAGGAGGGTCATTAGTGGAGTCCCTCAGAGATTGGTTCTTGAGCCCCTCCTGTTCAACGCCTACATCTCTGACATAAGGAAGGGTATCAGGAGTGAGACGAGTCTCTTTACGGATGACTCAAAACTGAGGGCAGTGGGGAAGGTGGCCCTACAGGGGGACCTGGAGGCTCTGGAAAGGTGGTCTAGAATGTGGAAGCTGAGATTCAATGCAGGGAAATGCAAGGTACTGCACCTGGGAGCCAGAAACCCAGGCCAAGTGTACACCCTGGGAGGGGAAATACTACAAGTCTCGATGGGTAAGAGGGTCCTGGGGGTGGTGGTTGATGTCAAAATGAACAACTCGGAGACTTGTAGGAAGACAGCGGCAAAGGCCAACAGGATGCTTGGATGCATCGCTAGGGGATCCCCTTCAGAAGGAGGGAAGTGATACTCCCACTGTACAACTACTTGGTGAGGCCGCACCTCGAATACTGCGTGCAGTTTTGGAGGCCACATTTAAAGAGGGACATTGAACTCCTGGAGAGGGTTCAGAGGAGGGCAACCAAAATGATTTGGGGCTTGGGGGATAGGACCTATGGGGAGAGCCTCGAAGAGCTAAATATGTACACATTGGAAGAGAGAAGGGACCGGGGGACATGATAGAGGTCTTCAGGTACATGAAGGGGGTAAATAGGGGAGGAGCAGTCAGGGTGCTCCGAAGGAAGGAGGGGGGGCAACTAGAGGGCATCGGTGGAAGCTGGAAGGGGGAGATTCAGGGGAGAAAGGAGGAGGTGCTACTTCACTGAGAGGGTGGTGGAGCTATGGAATGCACTGCCCAGGGAGCTGGCGGAGGTAGAGATGGTGGAGGAGTTCAAGAGGGGGTGGGACAGGTGCAGGGGAAGGGTTCTGGAAGCAAAAACCAGTGCAGCGAGAATATCAGGGACTGGGAAGGGAGAAGCCAGAGAGGGAGAGGGGGGCAGCAAGGTCAGCTCCCAGGGTGGGGGCTGACCAAACGAGCAGACACAAAAGACCGTTAGGCCTATTCTACTGGCATTTTAGTATGTTAGTATGTTAGTATCATTTATGGATGATCAAACACTGTTATGCTTACTTCTGTAATCAAAAATTATTATTAGCTTTTATTGACCAGGTAAGTACACTCAGTTAGTGATTTGCAAGTTTCATGTTTGATAAGTAAATCATGATCTAGATGATCTTAGATCATATATAGGTACATAGACAGTGTCGGCAGATAAGGGCCTACGGCCCACCCAGTCTGCCCATTGAGCTTGTAAGTTCATTTTATGTTTTCCTAGAAGTCTATTGCCCTTTATCCCTGACCTCCAGAATTCCTTTATGTCTATCCCATGCATTCTTAAATCCCGTGATTGTTTCAGCCCCCACCACTTCCTCTGGCAGGATGTTCCACTTGTCCACCACCTGTTCTGTGAAGAAATTCTTCCTCACACTTCCTCTGAATTGTCCTCCCTCCAACTTCATCCCATGCCCTCTAGTCCTGGAACATCTTTTTCGCTTAAAAATAGTGTATTCCTGCACCCTGTTCATTCCTGTAAGATACTTGTATGTCTGTATCATGTCCCCTCTCTCCCTCCTCTCCTCCAGGGAGTACATATTCAATTCTTTCAACCTGTCCTCAGAGGACTTGTGATGCAATCCATGTACCATCTTTGTTGCCCTCCTCTGAACCTTCTCTATTCTGTCAATTTCCTTAAGTAGGTAAGGTCTCCAGAACTGTACACTGTACTCCAGGTGGGGCATCACTAGTGTCTTGTATAGTGGAATTATTATCTCCCTTTTCCTGCTGGTGAGGCCCCTGCCTATGCATCCCAACATCCTATTTGCTGTACCTGCTGCCTTGTCACACTGTTTCCCTACCTTGAAGTCATCAGCAGTGATAACCCCAAGATCCCTTTCCTGCTTGGTGCATGCTATATCTTCACCCCCAACTGATATATTGTGCCAGAGTTTTTGTGCCCCAAATGCATTATCTTGCACTTCTTTGCATTGAATTTCAACTGCCAAACCCCTGACCATTCTTCAAGTTTCTGCAGGTCCCTTCTCATTCTGTCTACACCCTCTGGTGTGTCTACTCTGTTACAGAGCTTTGTGTCATCAGCGAACAGGGTAATTCTGCCTTCTAGGTCCTGTGCAATGTCACTGATGAAGATGTTGAATGTAACCGGTCCCAGCACTGATCCCTGTGGTACCCCACTGGTCACTCTTCCCTCTGTGGAGTGACAGCCATTTTCCACCACCCTCTGTGTCCTGCGCCCAGCCAGTTACCTACCCACCACACTACTATCCTGCCCATACCCATATTCCCCAGTTTGTGTAATAGTCTTCCATGTGGCATGTGTCAAAGGCCTTGCTGAAGTCCAGATAGGCCATGTCCACTGCCCTCCCCGATCCACCTCCCTAGTCACCCAGTTGAAAAATTCAATGAGGTTGGTCTGACATGACCTCCCCCTGGTGAAACCATGCTGCCTTGGGACCTGTAGTCCATTGACAACCAGATGTTCCACCAATCTCTCCTTCAGCAGTGCTTCCATGATCTTCCCCACTACCGAGGTAAGGCTGACTGGTCTGTAGTTCCCCGCTTCCTCTTTGTTCCCACTTTTGTATAAGGGGACCACATCTGCTGTCCTCCAGTCTTTGGGTACCTCCCCTGTTTCCAGTGATTGGCTAAACAGGATTGCCAGAGGTTCAGCCACCACCTCTCTCTTAGTTCTTTAAGGGCTCTGGGATGCACCCCATCTGGCCCCATTGCTTTATCAACTCATTACTTCCAGTTCCTTCAGGACCTTTCTCATGTAAAGGGACTTGTGTCCATTTCTGCACCATTCCCACCCCTTGTACTCCCTTCAGACCCATTACCCTCCTCTTCCTCAGTAAAGACTGAGCAGACATACCTGTTCAATATGTCAGCTTTACTGTTGTCATCCTCCATGCAGCCCGCATCCTCCCCATACAGTCTCACTATCCCTCCCTTTGCCTTTCTTTTTTCACTTATGTACCTGTAAAAGGTTTTGTCCCCTCTACCCACTGATTTTGCAATGTGCTCTTCTGTCTGTGCTTTGGTTTCCCTTACTGACCTCCTTGCCTCCCTTTGCTTCTCCTGGTACTTCTCCCAATCCCCTTCTGCCTGTGTCTTTTTGTATTGCCTGATCTCCCATGATGATAATACTGGGACATTTGATGATTAACACTGCTAACTCATGACTGACCTTCAAAAAGCATGAATAATGATTTACCAATTCACCTGGGGGAGAAGGTATTATAAGTAAAGTGATTGTCTACTATGGACAAACAATACAGGTCACAACGTTTTCTCAGCCATTGCTCACTGATTGTTGAGCAGCACTGGCACTGGACAAAAAGGTAACCATATTCCCACTCTCCTGACCCACAGAAAGGCACAGCCACAGTGGCGTCACTTGGGGCTTGTGTTGGGGGACAAAGGGACAATATGGGTATAGGAAGAAAATCGTTCATCAGGAAAGCCTAAAAGGTTCAAATACATGCAGGGAGCATGCATGTTATACTGGTAGCACTGCAGGGAACATGGATGCTATAAGTAATCATACCACTGCTCAGTCACGGCTTTAGGAGACCTGTGCTCCCAGGAGGTGCTGTCTTTTTACGGAGATGTTAATCTGAGGACCTATCTGCTTGTTCTGGTGGTTGTTCAGGTGGATGTTAAAGATCCCAAGGCACTTCTAGAAAACAGAAGAGGATTTCCTCGGTGCCTGGGCCAAATGTCCCCTATTCACTAAAAACCATCAACATCTTAACCTGGTTCAATATTAATGAGTACTTCCTGTATTATTCCCTCAAAGATAAGGCTTAAAATAGGAGTCTTTCCTAGCCCTCTTCTCCTCTCAACAAAAACAAGCAAAGAATCAAACCTATTTTCTGTGATTTTATTCAGAATACATAATTTACCAAAGGAATGCATTATTCCCCAACCTCCACCAAATCAGGTGAGCATTTGAATGTTAAATCCTGCTAACATCTAAAAAACAGAATGGAAGTAGAAGGATTCCGTTCTCCTCCTCATGATTTTGATCTGCAAACTGAAGGTTCATGGGCAGCTGAGGACCATGAGGATGCGGGTCTTGGTGGGATTTCCATGACTGCTGGATCAGGCCTCAATTCAAAATGTTTTACCAGCTGTGAAAAAGACATGTAGCAGAGTTAAAGATCATCTGTAGTGTACATTCAGTCTGTTATGGTTTTCATTTTCTAAGACAGAATTTCTAAAAAAGCATCCTGGGTTAATGGCAGGTCAAGACAAGGCAAGGCAGTTTTATTGGTTTGGTGTCCTATCACAAAGGATCAGGGCACCTTACTATAATAAAAGCAGCATAAATCAATTAAAAACAACAAGAAAATAATGAATAACAAATAAATGTGTTGTGAGGACCATTTGATTTCATTTTCTCACTTTGCAGATATAGTAGTTATAGGGACAAGTGTCTGTTTGCATTGAAAACCATGTTCAGATAAAAACAATTACCATAGAACAAAGTTGTACACAGTACATTATAATGAGAGGTACACGTGTATTAAAAATGCCATGATATGAAACAGTTATGGAGTAATGTGCTCATTAAAAAGTACCTTAATGAGGCATTCAAAGAGTGGAAAGACCATCCACCCAACAGTGTTGGTGGAAGGTTGCTCCAGTCTCTGGAAAGTCTGTAAGGACATGATCTCTGGCCCAGTTGAGTTTTCATTTTCAGAGGCACACATTACTATTCATGGCAGTTCTAGTGGATCAGAACATGAGCACCCAAGAGCCAAAGGTGGAAGTACACAAATCCATCCTCGACCATACCTGCCCAATTCCTATCTGAACCACTCCAACAGATTCTTGGTCTGGAATTGTGCCAAGTGCCCTAATACCCAACTACAGAGTGGGGCTGGCAGTATAGCTTAGAGGTTAGAGTTATGAGCTGTGAATGCGCTTGATACATCCAGCAAACCTGGATTGAGTCCCACAGCCTCAACTTGCACACTGTGGGACTCTGAACGTGTCACTTAACCTCCCCAGTGCTCCCTGGAAAAACAAAGAACAAACAAACAAGAGAAGCACAAAGTTGCCAGCATTTGCTCTGTGAACTTTGTGAAGTGCAAATGTGTGAAGTTTGCACTTCGTGAAGTGTGATATTTGCCCACAAAGTGTGGAATTCACCTGACAGCCTTGTGGCACCCTGCTGGTCACTCTTCCATCAGTTTCTAAACTAGTTCACCACTCTGGATCGTACCCCTCAGCTTCTCAATTGTTTAATTTATCTCCTGTGTGGCACAGTATCAAAATATGCTATGTCCACTGCACCTCCTCATCTATCTCCGTGGTCACCCATTCAAATAAATCAATCAAGTTTGTCTGACACCCCCATGAAGCCATTCTGCCTTTGGTCTTGCAGCCCTCTGGTTTCAAGATACTCAACCAACCTTTCCTTTTATCAGTCTTTCCATTCATTTCTGCTCACTGGCCTATATATGCTAGCACTTCGAGTTCTTTCAGTACCCTTGAATGTATACCATCTGGTCCCATAGCCTTGTTCACTTTCAGAGCTGCAAGTCCCTTCAGGACTCTTTCCTTTGAAAATGGACTTGAGTTCACCTCTCCTCCCCCCATCTTTGTTGCTGCAACCCCCTGGTGGTCCCCCCCTCCTCCACTGTGAAGACTGAGAAGTAGCACCTGTTTAGCATGTCTGCTTTTCCTTATGCTGCTGCTGCCCCTGGTGGTCCCCCTTCCTCCACTGTGAAGACTGAGGAAAAGTACCTGCTCAGTATGTCTGCTTTTCTTTAGTCCTCTTCTGAACAGTCTCCCTCTGCCACCCTCTTTTTCTCACTATCCCTCACTTGCTTTCCTCTTCTCACAGTAGGTACCTGAAGAAAGTCTCATCCCCAGTTGCTACCCCTTTGGCTATCCTCTCCTTTGTCTGCACCTTTTCCCCCCTCATTGCCTTACCTACTTCCCTGTGTTTTACTCGAAACCTCTCCCTGTTGTTCTCTCTCAGCGTTTCCTTATACCTGCTGAGTGCCACCCTTTTTTCTTTCACCACCATGGCACTTCCCTAGAGTACAATAACGGTGTTGTTTTCCTTTTCCTACTGCTCACCTTCTTCATGCTTGTGATATATTTATTTCATATAGTCTGCAGCTTGCTTTTGCAATCTGAGCTGCTGAAAACTGGCATGCCGTAGCAGCGCTTTAGCAGGGGCCTGATGTTGCTGTACACCTGAGGCTGAGCTGTGCGTCACTATAGGGAGCAGTCAAGCAGTGTTTCAGTGAATGTGCTGTGTTTTGGCTTGGGAGCGAATGCTACATACCCTAGTTGAACATGTTCCCCATTGTTACCCTTTCCCCTCACAAGACACCCTATTGTAAATAAACATTCCCCTTGCAAGACATCAGGTTAAAAATAAAATACAGCCAGTATTTAAGCTCTTTAAGCAGTGACTGCATGCAAGCAAACTGTGTAGACATATGCTCAGTAATGGCCCACACAGTCACGGACTACAGCATTAGTACCTGCCTGGTTGTTAAATGACCTGGACTACTGGACAACCACTCAAATGTACAAAAGAGACCACAGTTCTCAAATTCTCCCATCTGAGAAAGTCACGGTCTGCTCTATGCTCTAATCACCATGTCCCCAACCCCAACACATAGAATGGCACTGTAGGAGTGATAGCCAATTTTAGTGGCATGTCTAAAACAAGCTGTTTTGAATTGTCTTACCTCTCCTTATGACCACAATCCACAAGGTTTATAAAAACAAGGGCTAATTCTGAGCATTTCTTGGTTGAAAAGTGAAACTGGGACTCCTACATGCATGTATCTTTGGCACACCCATGGCTTGCGACAATCTCGATCTTTTGAAAGTCTAGCCCCATATTTCTACTTGAACCCCTTCATTTGAGTTTCAAGACATTCCACTTGACTGTAACATCACTTTTGAAACTCAGGTTTGATGTTTTGCTTGCAAGAAATTAGGAGTTTACATTATACTCCAGTAGTATTGCTGGATTATACTTCCAAATTTGACACGCAGTCATTTGGAACTTTGTGACAGGTTCTCCACTAATTGTGTTCTTGCCAGTTTGATTTCATCTTAATTTTGTTCATATATTTCTAACCATTATTACCACATTTATTTTGGGTCCTTTCCATCATCACCCTTACAAACTGTTCTGCAGCATTCCTCAGGGTTCTGTGCTGGGTCCTCTCTCACGCTTCCTTAATTTTGTCACTAAAGCAGCAGTGCAATGAACAATATTTTCCAGAAGGCTAGTTTCAGCAACAATTGTTAAAAATATTAGCATACTTGTCAAGTCTACTTTTGTAGGTACCGCCTATGCTGTGCACCATGAGTATTTTTTTTCTGTTTTTTTTTCTAGACCCTAACCATTGCCAAGTCTACAACCCTATTTCTAAGCCAAATGTGGTGGCCATCTTTTCCTTGACAAAAAACTAAAGTAAACTTTTTTAGAATGCTCAGATTTTGGCAGAACTGGACAATTTTTCCACCAAATAAAACTGAATGATGCATGCAGTCCTTTATAGTGATAAATGGGTAGTTTTTTTCCCCCAAAGTCATTGCACTGCTGCTTTAAGTAAGCCTATAAAATGCTATATTTTTGATGTTGGCTTGCACGTGCATGCGCAAGCAACATTTTTCAGTAGTTGCACTGTACTAGCACTTTCAAAGGTGTGTCAGTGTTGTGATGAATCCAGGGGATGCTTTCGTCGGTGCGTCCTCAGCTGCCAACCAGTGAGCACGCTGCAGATAACAGCAGTTTCAGAGAGTGCCACCAACTTGAAAGAAATTCACTGCTGCAATGAGAGACAGGCTCGTCATTGCAGCGGCAGATCTGACACATCTCCATTGCATGCCATTCCTGGTAAAAAATTTCAATAAACATGGTGGTGGCTCTCACTGTCCACCTCTCGCAATCTCTAGAAAGATGACTTTGTGGGTACCCAATCCCCCTATTGGCATGCCCCCTCCTCAGTTCAATTTGTTTGCCGATGGGGGTGCCCAATCTCTGTTGGCATAATGCCCCCCAGTTTTATTTGTCTGCCGATGGAGGTGCCCAATCTCCCTCTGCATCAGGCCCCTCCCAACACAAACACACTTTATTTGCTGATGGGGTGCCCAATCCCCTTTGTCTCCAGTCCCCCCCCCCAAAAAAAACAGGTGGCACACTGGGAGCCCACCCCAGTGTGTCCAAATGTCTTAGTGTCACCTGTAAATACAAAAACCTTCCCCCAAAGTTTTTATTTTCCCTGCAAAACAAGAAAACGGTCCCTCGCTGTCCACAGCGCCACTCCCCCAACCCGCACTCACCCTCTGCACACCCCACCTCCCCACACCCCCTCATCCCATACTTACCTCCGGAGGTTAGCGCAGTGATCTTCAGTGGAGCAGGAACATGTCTGCACTCTTCAAAGCCGACCACAAACTGAAGAAATGCCAGTAAGCTGTATAATGGCATAAATGGGGGGGTCAACTTAGGTGGATATCTCAGCCATTTTTTCAACTTTTGGCTCCAAATTTTCAACATGGTGTTCTTGGGACCCCACCTCATGAAATCAGTCACTGTCATTTTGTTATTCAGTCCCAAAAGGTGATTTCACAGTCACTGCCCGGAATCACCTTTCCGGACTGATTAATGAAATGACAGTGCCACTGTTCATGAGGTGGGCTCCCAAAAAGCCTATGTTGCAAATTTGGTGAAAAAATTCTGTAAAATGACTGTTGCAAGCATGTGTTGCACAGTTTCTGTGCACACTCATAACTTCGAGAATTTTTAATATTTTCACTCCAGATTTTTAACATTGCCATTTTTTCACATCTCCTTATGAACAGTATAGCTGCCATTTTTCACATCCTGCCCAAAACATATTTTTGCACCGGTGCCGCACAATGGGCATGACCACTGTGCAAAATCAACTTTTGGGACACAGAAACAAAATCATAGTGCAACTGTTCATTAGAAGAGATCCCAGAATGCCCATGTTGAAAATCTGGTAAAAGAAATCCAAAAAATGACCGCATTATGGGTGTGCGTTGTGCAGTATCTACACACGCTCCTAAGTTTGCAAATTTTTCATATTTTTTCTCCAGATGTTCAACATTGCCATTTTTTTACACCTCCTCATGAACAGTACAGCTGTCATTTTTTGTATCCTGCCCGGTATGTGTTTCTGTACCTGTGGCTCCCAATGGTGCAGTTGCTGTGTGAAATCACCTTTCAGGATTGAGTAACAAAATTATAGCGCCACTGTTCATGAGGTGGGATCCCAAAAAGCCACTGTTGAAAATTTGGAGTGAAAATACCAACAAACACCCAGGGTGTTAAGGTTTCCAACCATACACCCACCCTGTAGAGACTGACAGGCGTCGGGGATGTAACTTGGGTTCGTTGGCCATAATGTTCTCAGAATTCTACCCCTATCCTACAGCCACTGAAAGGCACTGAGGTGTGCCTTGGGTTCTGTACCCTAACGTTCACCCCATTCTCCTATATTGCACCCATCTCAGCTTATTTCCTTATAGAATGGGGTGAACATAAAGCTGAAGACCCAATGCACCCTGACACCTGCCATCCTCTGTAGGGTGGGGTGAGGTGAGATGGCATCAGCATTCTGGCCGGCCCAAAGCCACACTCCCAAAACCTTTTAGTCTCTGGGGGGGTGTTGAATTTCAATACTTCACTGCCATTCCTATTTTGCATTTCTAACTCCTGCTCTACCAATGCTTCTCGAGCCCCGGAGGGCCGGATTTTACCTTTGGGCTGTTTTGGAGCTACAAGGGCACAAATGACTTGGGCCAGAACCAGGGGGACAGAAATAAAATTATGCAGGCACTTCCTGGAGCTGCTGAGGAGAGCAGGGACAGGAGCTACAGGGCTGCAGGTAAGCCTCTGATTTGGCAGTGGGGCTACATTAAGACATTGCTTCTCATCTGATCTATCCTGGATAAGTAAAGTCAGCACTCTGCTGAAAATAAATCCATTTCCCCCCTCACTGATCCTTTCTCCCCCTGCCACATAGGCATTCCACAGAAAACAAAATCTGTCTCTCCTCACCAATCCTCTCTTTCCCAACTCCCACAGCACTCTTCTTAAAAAATAAATTTCCCCTCACTCTTGTCTTTGGTTGCAAAACTCCTCCATCTCCCTCTTCCTCTCCCTCCCTCCCCAAAATCCTTGGCAAATAATGGCCCCCTCCCTCTCTCCACTCCCAAACTCACTGGCATCTAATGGGCCCATCTCTCTCTCCCTCCTCCTCCTCCTACCCCATCTCTCATTCTCTGGTCAACTCTACTTTTAAAAAAAAGTCTGCAGTCTCTCTCCCCTCTCCACTCATGGAACCTTTTTCCCTTCACTCTTAGGGCACCATTCATACTTCCCACCCAACCCACCAGCCAGGCTGATCCCCCTGGCACACCATCATGTCCCATCAGTAAATGGTTTGTTCACAGAAGGCCCTGATGTTGGAACTCAAGTCCTGCTGGAGGAGCCCATCCAGGACTTCAGGATTACCCTGGTGGATGAGTCAGACTTATATAGAGAATAATGGATGGGAAAGGGTGTGATATGAGAATTTAATGCACACCTGAGTTGTGGGATGCAACATAAACCCCAAGGGCGAAGCCCGAAGGGTTTATCAAATCATCCCACAATAAGAGTGTGCATTAAATTTTCATATGCACACCCTCCCCATCTTTTATTTTTTATAATAACGGGCCAGCAATTTTTCTCCAGCCCAGTTTCTGTAACTCTAGTCAGTGTGCGGCACACACACACACACACACACACACACACACACACACACACACACACACACATACACACTGTACCTCTCATTATTTATTTAAAACTTTTTGTCCTTTGTTTTCTTATTTTTTTCCACTTATATTTGAAGAGAGCTGTCCTGAGTGAGCTGGTGCGTGTGTGACGGCGTTGCCATTCTGAAGCGGATGAAGGGCAGGATCAGCCAGATAGTTTGAAATGAAAAAACAAATGGCAGGTTAACCAGGTAGTGTAAAATAAATTTAAAAAAAAATGCGAGTGTGAGGTGATTGTGGTGGCAGCTCCATAAGCCAGAGATGGAGCCACCATGTTTGTGAGACTGTTTGGCCCGCCCACACATGGAACGTTGGCCAATGAGGGAGCAGCATAGTTTGATTGGCATGGCTCGTGAATGTCATGACTACCATCTGGTTGTTATGGAAAATGTCAACCTGGTCTGTACATTGAGAGAAACTGCTGACCAGTTATTATGGCTTGCTAATACCTTTGTTCTAACTTGTTACAGCATGCAAGCAGATATGTTCAGCATTGAAAATGTTTGAGTTTTGTCACTGCTTTCTGGTAATTTGCCAGAGGCTAAAACTCTTGTAAGGAACCAAGGAGCTCTGTGTTCTGGTCTATAGGATCACAAGAGTTTACCTTTAAATGTTTCTGTAGACCAGACATTCAGTAATTTACAACCTCTGCTGCCATAGCGGTTAGTTGAAATAGGAACCTTTTAATTATTTTTTTTCCTCAGGCTTACAGCATACCTAATCAAACTTTTAACACTCTGTGTACAGGTTCTACTTAGCTCTGGGGTGAGAGACCCAGGTGATTACTAGCCATGGTAGCCCTGTTGGCACTGGGGGCTACAAAACTATTTAAGTGTAACCATTTCTACCATTCATGGTAGTTCAAGAGGTAAGGCTCATCTGGCTAGAATGGCCAAGAAGCTGTCTCTGAGATCCAGGGTAGATAATGCCCATCAGGTAAATCCTCTGCTGGTCAGGGACGTTGCATGGCCTTGTTCACATCTTTGGGAGCATGTGTCTGCTTGCAGGGTAACCCCCCCATATGTAAGAAATCCCTGTGCCAAACCTCAAAGAGTTTAATGCAGAAAGAGAATTCACAAGTCTGTCTCTAAGACTAATACTTAAATACTGTGGCTGGGAGTTTCAAAAGAAAGGACGCAGCACTAGTGTCTGTATTTTGGATGCGTGCTGCATTCTGGCAAATGTGTCAGCATGCTTGTATCGGATTTCCAAATATCCTGATACATTTGTGACAGCAGACGTGATTTTCAGCAAAAACAGGTTAGAGTAATGAGCTGTGAATGAGTTCGATACATCCATCAGATGTGGGTTTGATTCTCACAACCTCCATTTGCATACTGTGTGACTATGAGCAAGTCATTTAACCACCCCTGTGCTCTTGAGTCACCTCTGAAAGCAGTCACTAGGGTCTCGTGGGCCTTACCTGGTTACCAAAGAATAAAATACAAAAATAAATAAATAAACATACATGCATCAAAATTCTGAAGCATGTGTTATTTTTGGAGTGCAGGTTGTGGCAATCATGCCCAAAAGTTAGATCACCTCTTATGTGGTTTATCTGAGTGAAGGTCATACAGCAGAGTTTTAAAATGCTGCCTTCGTTTTCATTTTTCATTTTCTTTATTTCAGAAAATCTTTGAGCTAAAATAGCCCTTTTTCAAAGGTGTCAATGTCAACTGCATTAAGCGGGGAAAAGGGGCAGACTAGGTAGGCCACATGGTCCTTATCAGCTGTTATCTTCTGTGTATCTGTGTGTAACAACAATCATACAAATACAGTAATACAAAACATCATTTATAATCACAAATAATCTTATTTAAGAACATCTGTAATGCACTAGTTTTAAAAGCTTTTAAAGTGCTCCAAACCTTTACTGCTCTCATTGAAAAAGACTTTTGCCCCAAATGTGTTCTACAAAATGGTACTTGAAGTTTCTCACTTGCCATTTTCCTGCTACAGTAAATCTATTAGAAACAAAGTTGAAAAACTTTTGAACTCCATCAGGAGTATAGCCCAAAAGAGACTTTTTACCCATTGTTGCTAGATTGTAGTCCATTCTAGAGTAAAGTGGTAACCCATTAAGAGTCATGTATAAACAACATCTATGACTATCTCTTTTGCTGTTTAAGGCAAATCTACAGGCATTATTTATTTCAACATTTATTTTTTCAAGGGTAGTATTGCAAGCTGCCGAGTAAACTGCTAGTCCATTGTCAACATTTGAAAAAAATTTAACTGCTGACTAACAATTTTTTAACTTCAAAAGTTAAATTGTTCCTATTTTGATAGAGAAAACCAAAGTGGCAATTAATATTTTTAACCAGATAATCAACACGGCACATTTAAGAAAACAAAGGATTGGGGGAAAATACAAATTTTGAAAAGACTGCACCTGCTCAATAAATCCCCTGTAGGGGTCATTATAGTCAAGGCTGAACATCTTCCTAGATTATGTCTATCCTAAATAAAATAGTCTTGGTCATTTTCACATTAATAACCAAACCATATTGTTTAAACCTTTCCCAGATTAACTTAAAATCAAATTACAAACATTCCTGTATAGTAATAACATTGACCCCAGAATTAAAACAAATGGTATCATCCGCATATAGGATTGTACGGGAGTATTTTGAAATATTTGGCACTGCATTTATAAAAATAGTAAACAATAAGGGTCCCAAAACTGACCTCTGTGGGACCCCTATATGCAAGGGCAAGGTAGAAGTAAACAAGCAGTTGCATTTTATCCTTTGCATTTGATTGGTCAAATAATCCGAGAACCATGCTACTGCATCAAGCAACAGGCCTATTTCACATTGTTTTTTTCACTAACAATCTATGATCAACAAGATCAAGGAAGGCCGCCCCAACATACTCACCCCTGCCCAAGGCTCTCCGAAGATCCTCAGTTAAGTAAATCATAGCAGTAGTAGTATTGTGCAATTTCTAAACACCATGCTGTTCCATTTAGTTATTTATTTATTTATTTATTTATTTATTTATTTATTAAGATCTTGGATTTACACCTATGAGCCAGGTATCATTTACATAGGTTCCACATCACAAGAGAGTACACACAATAAGAATGTACAACCAGTTGTTGAGGATAGAGTGAGCTCAGACAGTAACTATTACTGGCAGTGTACAATGTATGCCCGGTCAAATACCAAAGAGGAGGAGAGAATTTAAGCAAAGGGTAAGAATCAGAGAATCAGCCAAGAGGCCTTGTCCAATGATAGTCAGGATGGTGGGGGGATGGGGTAAGTTAGGAAAGGATGGAGATGAGCAGGGCAGGCGGCCCAACGTTTTTGTTGAGTTCCTTGGTAAGCAAACCATACTTAGAGATGTAATCCTGCAGTTGGTCACTGACGACCCTTTCTAGAGCCTTGGACAGGGAGGGCAAAATGGAAATGGGCCTATAGTTTGACACGGTGGCATGGGTCCCAGACTTAAAAACTGGTGTAACTTTAGCCAGTTTCCAGATATCAGGGAGTACTCCAAACTGCAATGAAAAATTAATCAATTTTTGTGCAGGTACAACTAATTCATCAACAGCCAGTTTGAAAAGCTTCATGTCTAATTGATCAGGTCCTAATCTAGTCTTGATTGGTGATTTAACCATTTAGGTTTACAAGTTGCTAATTCACTTTGTCTAGAGAACGTTGAATTAAACACTGTCAGACAAAGTGAGTGAATAGGAAAATTGGCAACTTTGATGCAGCTGTGATTCTGACCCCGACTTCTGTTTGGGTTTGACACTTTGGCAAAAAAACACTTTGGGTCAATTGTATGGGGGTCTAACAGGCTACAAATAGAGGAAAGAAGCTCCCTTTCTCTACCCCTTACCCACTTATCAGTTCCAGCCTCTTCCACCCTCCTCTGTTCATCCAGTCAGTTTGGCAGGAAGCAGAATTTTGTTTTTAAATCAAAATAAGGTGTCTGAGTATGGCTGAAGAATGTAAAACATGACTGGGGTGGAGAAAGGGGCATATGGTTAACACCACTGCTGACACCACTCTTATGTAACAGTGGTCCCATGTGCATTATTAGGATAGGAGAAACACAAACCAAAGCTGAGTGGTTCTGATACCTTAAGGATGTAAGTGAGACCACTCGTACAACTTTAAGAGTGGTCTTGGTGGCAGTATTAATGTATTATTGATCGAGACTGATAATGATATATTAACATTTTAAAACTCCTCGAACATGTCCTTTTCTAGGGCACTGCATGCAAGAAACTTCACAGAAGGAGAGTTTCTCACACAGGAGAAAAGGAGTGCTCCGATTGGCCAGGAATGCTCCCACAATCTATAATGGTTATAAGATAAGGCCTGGGCACGTGGGAAGGACTAGACAAGTGTTGTTTTTCAATTTGGTGAAAGGTCACAGTGATCCAGAGTGGCCCAAAAGTTTAAGTAGGCTGAATCGAAGGCAGAAGTGCTGAATTTCAGCACATTCACTAAATACAAATACAACATTGCCTCAATATTGTAGGGACAGCTGAAGCCAGAGGGGAAATAAAACTAAAGAATACCATTTAAATTCTTCAACATAGCAACAGACTGCTTGTAAATAGTGCCTGGCTTGCACACAGAGAGAAGAGATCGAGACACCGAGAGATAGTTCTTTTGTTTCTACTGGCCAGAACATAGACCTAGCTCATGGTTCTTTACATGCAGACCCTGTCTCAGGAAATTTATCAGCAGGCAGAAGGCAGGGAGAGTTGGAGTAATACACACAAAGGGTCTGGCTGGAATCCAACAGCTGGTCAGTGGGGCAGCAGCAGAACGTGGGGTGCTAGCTGCACATTGGAGCAGATTTGATAGACTGTGTGGCCTGTTTCTGCTTGCAAGTAGTAAGTAATTTATAGATAGCCATGTTGAAAGAGTTTCACAGAGCTGGAAAAGATCTGAGCACCTGCACAGAACACAACTGAAACATCAGTAGTTGCTGAAATGCTTGTTTAAATGTTTTTTCAAAACACTTTTTACTATGCTTAAAAATAATTCAGAACAGTTTAGAACAATTTAACAACATATCATGTTATCTTTATGAACATATGAAAAATGCCAGCAGATACAGGTTCTTAGGTCAATCAAGTCTGCTCGAGTGTACAGCTTTCAGGGTTTACTCTATAGCACCCCCCCCCTTTCACTAGTTCACCTCCCCATGATCCTATCCCACCCCATCCCCTCTTAAAATGTCACTGATGTACTTCTGGAAGTGCATTCCACCCTTCCACCGCCCTCTCCATGAAGTAGTGTCTTCTCAGTTCCTTCTTGAACTCGCGCTTCTCCAGTCTCAGACTGTGCACCCTAGTAGCCCTCCCTTCTTTTAGTCTAAACATCTTAAAAGGAGGGAGGGCCTTTAAATGATTAAATGCAAATATTATAATGTGACTTAAGTACTTTAAAAAGTTTGACAATATGGGCCAGCCCACCGGCGAAGTGGTAGCAACTACTTGCAACACCCGACAATCTGGGTTTGATACTGAACTCAGTCCATTGGAAGGCTGGGCAAGCGTGCATGTAGAAGGATGAGCATCCCAAGGACTGCTCTCCTTCTCAGGGGTGTGGCAGGTACTGTCACTCAGTAGACACTAACCCCTGGTAATGGTTATAGATGAGTGCACCTGGGACAGAGCACTGAGGCACTGGATTGGTGAGGAAGCAGATATCTGCACAATGGGGTTTGTAGCATCCCTGATGTGTGTTGACATCATTGCTGGCAACAAAGAAGAAAACCCTCCTTCTCATGTGCAGTATGAGGCTGAGGATGCAACCATGATCCTCTCCCAAACAACACCCAGCCAGCTTGTCGGGATTCTCAGATGGATCTTGATCTCTTCCTGTCCCCTTCCCCTGGGAGCTCCACCATTGAGGGGCAAGTCACAGGCTGCCTTGTGAACTTGAGGGATGTCCAGTGGGTGGAAGTGGGGCCAGAACATGCATGATATGGGATACATCCCCCCACAAGAAAGAAAGATAAAACAAGTAACAATAAAAAAAAAACACAATACACAATCTTGTTTATTTATCTTTTCGGCTTTTAAAAGCATAGTTCATTATTTTATACATAATATTAAAACCCATTATAAAAGTCCAAAAATACACTCCAGGTCAAGAATATTAATACACTTTTTAGTTAGCTGAAGGCACTTGGCCTTCACCGTTATCGCTCATAAACCTAACCAGTACAGCGCAGAAACCAGTGACCTCCCTCCTGAACCCAGAGAGGTGCATGCAGATGAAGCAGCACTTCAGTCTGCAGAATGTCCCCCAGAATACTGCAACTCCACAAGCACTGCACTGCACTGCACCACTCCCATGTCAGCTAATATGAATCACTCCCTTCGGCTTCCTAACGTGACTTGCCTTTGCTGTCTTTTCTCTTTACTTGCTCTTTTCCCATCCATACCCTCTGTCAGGGCTTAGTTTAATAACGTATCCTAGATAGGGTGGTACCTGCTTTCTCTTTTAACTGTTATTTCTAGGTAAACTCTCCTTGTATCCCCCCATTTCCTCTTCTTTTTGCAAACTCTTCCCTAATATCTTTCCCGAGCTTCTACGACACCCTACCCTTGATAGGTTGTCTCTTATATTCCCACCTGTAGCCGCTACCTGCCTGCTTTTTTCCTTAGCAATTACCCACTATCCCACCACCTATAGCTACCCTCACTGAAGTCAAATACTAAATTTAGTACTAAAGCAGTCATTAATTTGTCTTCAAAGACTAATTTTATTTATTTAGTTTTTTATTCTCTCTTTGTTCTCTTTCTGTCCCGCCCGGCCCAGGTTCTCGCCTGATCTCTCAGCCCTGACACCCTAACCTACTCCATGACTTACCTCTCATCTGAAGCCCCCAGGAAGCCCTTCAGTGGTAGAGGCAGTGGAGAGACCCTTGATCCACCAGAACCTTCAATGTCTGGAGTGCAGAGGTGCCTGGTTTGTCTGGTGCAGGGCCCAGGAGTCCGGCAGTCATCCAGTATGGCTGGAACCACTGTTTCATTTTTTTCTGTTTTTTGGGATGTAGTGTGCGCTAATGTCATGGTGCACTTGTCGACATCTACCATGTCCCCCTCCTCCTAAGCTCAGGCTGCTTTGTCCTCAGCTTCCACCAGGGGCCGGTCCAGCACCAATCCTGCCCCCACCCTCCCCCCCAGAGGAGGAGAGGTATCCATGGGACACTCAATCATCCTCCCCCGACTGACCTTCCAACTCCTGAGGTCACTCCTGACCTCGGGTTGTTGGCATTGCAAGCAGTAGCGCTATTGCTGCATCAGTGGGCCAGCATTTGAAGACTAATTTTAGTCATTTGTAATCATCTTTAATCATAGTTAAAAAATACAACCCAAATACTAAATTATAAGAAGTATTCAGCAGACTACTTGTTCAAGAGGAGGCTATTGTCAAATGAGGATTAGAAATATGTAGATCTGCAATGTTCTTCAAAGTACATGTTTTTAATACTACTGAATCATAAATAAAGATTACAGTCAGACAAGTGGTTCAGGGATTTGAAGTCTAACAAGGCTGGGCACTTTACCATGCATTTCATTTCTACTAAGCAAGGAGGAAGATAAAACAACCAGCATCACCAATGATAGAGAAGGTAAGCAATCATAAAATATGGATTTTTACCATACTCATAAATATGATGCAAAAAGGTTGACAGTGTCCCTTTAAAAGTCTACTGATCTACATTTTCCAGAAGTCTACTCATTTAATGAACTACATTTCCCAGCACCCCTCACTTGCTTTTCATGCCCAGACTAACTGTTAATCTCCATTTTGAAGACCATCATCAAGCTGGTGTTGTCTGCAGTTAAGATTTATCAGGTAAGTGCTTTAACTAGAAAAGTGCATCATTTTAACTCCCTGAAATGTCTAATACAGTAAGGTAATTATTACTCTGGTTTTATTGTTTTCTACTTGAAATGCTGTTCAATTTTTATGGTGAATATTTTGTTCTGAAGAAAGTGGTCTGCTCTAATCTCTCAAGTGACCAAAAACCTTCAAAAAACCTTTAAAATACTTTTTTCTTTCCACCAAATTGCTCCTTAAAGTGTCTAGTATGTCTTGTGCCTCTAAATTACCTATTATTTGTGGTATTTTTACTGATTTAGTTACTTTAAAGCCGGGTTTCTGCTAGTTTGGTGAGAGTAAAATGGACAGCATGACGGAGGAGAGATGGTGCTATTTATTCGTCTTGGTGAATTGGCCTTTGCACTATTAGTGCTTTTTTTAATATATAAGGGGCATGATTTTTGGATCCTTTAAGTTTTTCTAGACTTTCTGTGGTGAGGACTGAGCTGATTTTATGGCTGTTGAATATGGCCAATCAGGAAGGATCTTCAGGCGTCCATGGCGTCCGCCTCAAGCATTCCAGCTTGTGGCTTTGCGGACATGGTGTTTTCGAATGCAGGAGAGACAAACCCCCTTTTACTGGAAGGAGCTGGGACTTCTCAGGAAGAAGCGAGTGCATCCAGCAATGAGTGTGATGTCAAAGCAGCATTTCATAATTTAGAAAAACTGGTCCTAAAAGTTTGCCGCATGTACTGGCACAAAACCGTGATGGAAGCTTATCTAGTTGTAAAAAGAGTTCCACGTGGTCTTCGGATTATACAAAAAAATCCTCATATGGTACTGATATCCCAGAATTCATGAAAAGGTGGAGAAATAACATGCAGGCAGCATCCATTAAGAATACTGAACTTATTCTCAATTTTGCAACACGGTTAGAGATCAATTAACGATTGAAATCAGTAGTTCGGAGACAGTACTTAAAACTAAAACAGATGCTGTGGAGTTGGAGAGACTTAAAATTGTTGCTAGATAAGGTCACACATTATGATGCTAAGGTTTAAAAACAAAAACAGAAGAAATTTTGAAAGATGAACCGGACTATGCTAGCAATAGAGTGTTTGACTGGGGGTGAAAAAACAGGGCAAATCACCTGTTGGAAGTTTAAAATTTAGTTTGAAAAGGAATGAGAACTCCAATTGCAGAGACCAAACTAGCCCCACAGTTTTTGGATTATACCACCAGTCCCTCTGACACTGAAGACTCTGACCCAGCTGTGACCAGGGAGTTGGGAATCCGAGTCAGGACAGGTCCCTATGTACAACCAGGCAACCAGGCGCAGCCAGCTCCAGAAAAAGAAACATGTTTCCTACAAGCCCATTACCCACAAAGAGTTCGAGGCGGGGGGCATGAAGGAAGAGCAGGAGAGACTACTAGTGACACAATGTTTACAGGTGGTGGATCACCCAGTCTCCCTCTCCCTACCCCACCCAGTTCCAAACTACTCTTCCTCATGGTACAGAGCCTTCTATTACCCCAAGTGTTAATCTTTCTAGCCACAGTTTAAGTACTTGTGAGATCAATGCATTGAGTAAAGTTTATCTTTTTGTCCAACAAATGATATACTGTACATTTCTTTAACACATGTTGATTTTCATAAATATGCTCGTAATCTTACATTCAAATGCATGAATAGTGGTAATCAGGATTCTGAGGGATATGAGGGAGGGGGTACAAGATGAAGCTCTCCTTCTGAATACTGTCCACCCATTAACCCTGTGGTCTCCATGTTCATCTGCAAATTTGAAAAAGATCTGGACAACCTCAGGAATCCTCCTTTCCAACAGATTAGACCCAATTGCAGTGTTCAAGAGAAAGGATCTTTAAAAGCCCTGGGTGGGAACCGGAAAATAGGGATTAAACCTGCAGACAAAGGCAGAGCCCTTGTCATCATGAACAAAGATGCATTTGTTAAGGAGATATACCACCAGTTAGGGGATACGTCTTTTTATAAAAAAGAAACTGGCCAGGTGATTAACAAATTTAAAGAAAATATTTGGGCTGTCCTGAGCCATGGGTTTGTTAAGGGGTCCATTACAGAGATTTTGTTTAAAACTTTGATGGTAAATTGTCCAGTGGTACTCATTATTTACATGCTTCCTTAAATACATAAGGGGATAAATAACCTGCCAGATGGACCCATAATATCTGGACTAGGATGGCTCATGGAGCCTCTGTCCATGTTTGTGGATGAACATTTCCAACCCCTTGTGACTAATCTCAGATCCTATGTGCATGATTCAGCAGAGATAGTTAACATCATGGAGAATATACAGATGGAGCCGGAATGTCTTTTTGCCACCACTGATGTTAATTCTCTGTACACAGTTATACCTCACCAAGAGGGTCTAGAGGATATGCGATTTTTTCTAGATACCAGACCTGAGCATGCACAGGTTAAGGTACCTACTGCCTTTCTTTTACAACTGTCAGAGGAAGTTTTGACAAAGAACATATTTTGGTTTCAAGATCAGTTGTATCTGCAGATATGGGGCACTGCCATGGGGGCCACCATAACTCCCAGTTTTGCCATCTTGTTTGTTGGGAAATGGGAGGTGGATTATCTCTACAGTGCCACCACAAATCCATTTTTTCATTTAGTGGATTTGTGGTGGCACTTTATTGATGACATCCTCGTCATTTGGAAGAGCACTGTCTCTGAATTTGAAAAATCTGTGGAATGGATGTAGGAAGCCAGCACCTGCCTCAGGTATAAGTTTGAATTAGGTCAGAGACAAATTACCTATTTAGATCTGAGAATTTACAGAAATGAGGCTTGTGATGTGTGTACTACTCTATACCAGAAGGCAACTGACAGAAACAGCCTCCTGAGGTATAAGAGCTGTCACCCCCACATGTGAAATTCAACATACCCAAGGGACAGTTGGTAAGGACTTTGAGGAATTGCACAGAACCTCAGGAATTTGTTGATAAGAGAGCACAGAAGGTTAACAGATTTGTGGAGCAAGGCTATAGTATACATAGCATAGCCACAGCCATAGATGGGGTGGCCAGGATGGAGAAGGCTGAAACCCTTAAGTACTCTGAAAAAACAGACCTGATGATGAGGAGAAACTGCCCCTTTGTTACCACCTATTGAGATAGAGCTCACCAGGTTAGGGAGATCATACACAGTAATTGGTCCATTTTGGAACTAGAACCAGGTCTGGAGGACTTGGTAAGAACAGGTTCACAAGTAGTGTTCAGGAAATGCAAGAGCATTAAAGACATGGGGCCCGATTCTCAAACAGGGCTGCGTTCAGTGCAAGCTACTGCAAACAGCAGCTTTCTCCAAAGCCCCATGCGCCAGGGACCCTGCACCAGATTCTGGTACAAGAGTGGTCCTGGTGCCTAAGACCCAATGCTTGCAGCAAACCCAGCCATGTGGCAACTGCATGGTGCATGGGAGGGTTAACAGCAAGCCCCTTTGCTGGTGGCTGCATGGTCCATCCAATTAGGGATCGGTAGTGGAGGTGTGCTGAGGGCTGTGCCAGTCCCCTGCTCTGTCTGGGGTTGGGGTGACACTACTTGCATGGGTGGGGGGCACAGGCACCAGTGGGAGGGTTGGTGGCATTTGTCCTGGTACTAACTGGGTACGGGATCTGGAGGACACTACCAACATGCAGAGGGGCACATCAAGTTGGGTGGGTGCTCCTGCCTGGATGCCCTGGGGGCACAACCTGGATGGGGGGTCCACTATGTGGCACTTGTGAGGCACAGTGGGTTTGGGGAGGTGGGACATGCTGCACTACCCATAGGACAGCTCACCCAGGGGAGCGATGTCTAAGTCCCCTTACGCCAGCCCTGGCTGGTCTAAGAGGACTTAGAATTTCTCCCACTAGGTGCTGTCTGTGAATAGCATGCTGCAGCTTGCATCGGCGCAGTCCACCTAGCGCCATGTCACAGGGCAGTGCAGGGCTGGCACAAGCCCTGTTTGGGGCAGGCAGTCTGTGGTCGACACAGGCAACCTTTGTGAATTGCATGGAGGCAGCCCTGGACGCAAGGTGCACCTTGCACCATCCCTGTTTGGTGCAAGCACCTTGCGTCAGAAACAGGCTTGGAGAATCAGACCCATGGTGGTAAGAGGTATGTCTCTGGACCAGCATAATCTAGACAACTTACCCTGCCCCCCACTGGGACCCATCAATGTGGACTGGTGTATATATTGCAAGTATATAAGCACATGCAAACAGTTCACCCACCCAGTCAATGGCAAAATCATTGCCATTGGGGACTTTATCACTTGTGACAGCGAAGGAGTGGTATATTTGCTCAAGTGTGAATGTGGAGTTGTTTATGTAGGCTGCACCACCAGAGCATTTAAGGTAAGGGATGGGGAACACGTTAGAGCAGTGCAGAAGGGGGGGGGGATGATTCCTATGCCATTGTCTGGCATATTAAATGTAATCCTGGCAGAACACATAATTTCTGGTTCCTGGGCATAGAACTAGTCAGTGTAGGCCCTGGGGTGATCTCAGAAAATGGATAGGACAAAGAGAGTTATTGGATTTACCAGCTGGGTGCCGCAACAACTTGGAACTTAATGACAACATAGACTTGGCAGCATTTTTAAAAATATACAAATGCTGAACAGTTCCAATTAATTGAACCATGACAGGTCTTTAAATAGGTCCTTTATGGAGTTGCCCTTTATTTTATTATTTTTTTCATGTTTTGCCCATTAGATATGTCAAGGAAAATATATTGTTTTATTCATATATCATCATGTAAAATGTTAGTCGGGATGAGTTTTACTCTGAGACAGTATTAGGGGTGATGTTTGTTTGCTCCCTGCATTTCAGAATCACTGAGACCTTTAAAATTTCAAGTTCCTGGATTTATGTGATCTCTTTCTGTCACCATAGGGGTGGAATGTTCACCTTATAATAAGTGACTAGTTATACATTGATAAGCCTGTTACATTTATACTTAGAGCAGCTCATTTTAAATGGACTTTGAGCTCCCTCTAGTGTAAAAGGAAAGGAACTGGATTTTGAGATCCCATTTGTGCCTATGTTTTAAAACTATTGAGTTTACCTTTTTTCTCATTGGGTTTCCCCATTCTAGCACAGGCCATAGCACTAATTAATTTTTATTAAGGTCTGGTTGTAATTGGCAACCACCTAATTGAGATCTCATGACCTCACAACATTTAAGCACTGAAGTTTGGTTGTATAGATCACTCTGATAAAGCCTAGCAAAGAACTAGGTGAATCATTAGTTTTGTATTGCATTGCCACCTCTTGGGGCTGTTGTTGCTTTTTGTCCTGATGGCCACATAAATATAAACTTTTTACCCACACATACAAGTGTTTGTATCCATGTGTGCTTATTTTGTCTGGGTTGTAGGTGCTACACACTCTTTCTCCATACTTTAAAGTTGTAGTTTCATTTTGGGAGCGCATCAAGTACTCGGGGATGCAGTCAATCTGCCCTTGAACCTGTCCACCTTCAGTGCCTGTAGTCCCTTTAACACCCTTTCTTCTATAAAATAATCTTCATGGACTCCCTTCCCCCTACTCTCCTTGCCTTAATAGCACCATTTGATAACAGTTCTTTGTCCTCTGCTGTGAATTTGGATGCAAGACTGACAGGTCTGGTCTCGAAATCATCCATACTCCCATCCTGATGCATAGGTAACTTTATTCACTAGCCACTAGACCCCAGCCACTAAACCTCCTGTCTCCAGTGAGCTGTTGAAGAGCACAGCCAGCGATGCTCCATGACATGTCCTATTTGTTATATTACTCCAGGATGCAGTCCACCAACCCCATGGACTTCAGCACCTGTAGCACTTTCAACACCCTTCCTTCTGTAAAATGATCCTCATCAACAGCCTTCCCCCACCCTCCTGGCCTTAATGACACCATCTGGTAGCAGCACCATGACCTCTACTGTGAATACTGAACTGAAGACTGCCTCAGTATATCCTCTTTTCCCTTGTCTTCATCCTCCCACCTTCTCTTGTTTGAAATTCAGTGATAGTGTAGAATATCGGGTACGCCTAGGAAGCTTACCGTAAAAGCTTCCTGAATACAGCGCTGCTTTGGTCACCTGCCTTAGTCGGTTGTCAGTCTATTTAAGTTGGGCTTTGCCCACACCCACCCCACTTTATTTTTACAGGGTGGTGTGGGGCAAACCAACCCAAATAAAGTAATATAAAGTAAAGGAATGGGTGTAAATTGAGCTCTATTCTAATAGTATCGGTCCAGCGTGGCGTACCCAGTATTCTACACCATCACATGAAAATCCCTCCATTTTTTACACTTTTCTCTTAGATACTAAATTAATGTTTTGCCCACCCCTTCTTCATTCCATTGACTATTCTTAGTTCAGTGCCAGACTTAGCACTACTCACTGTCTTGCTGGCCTCTTTTATCTTTCTTAGGAATTTTGTCTTAGCCTCTTCATTTTAACTCTATGTGTCCTTTTTAGAGGCCATCTTTTTCCCCCTCACAGTCTCTTGCACTTCCTCGATGAACCACAGCTGTCTCTTACCCTTTCTGCTTTTCCCTACCACCCTGACTCAAAAACTGGTACTTTTCCAGGACTACATCCCTGATCAGTTCTTGCTTTCATTTCCATGTCTACAGTACAACTGCTTTTACCCCCTCAAGCCTACCTTGCTGCCTTGCTCTTATCCTGCCAAAGTCTGCTCTTCTTAAGTCAAGGGGCCAGATCTTCAACGGGCCTGACATGGCCCAGACACTAAGGGACAGATTTTATGTCCTCCCAGACTTAAGTCCCACTCCTGAAATCTCCACACCTGTGGACATTCCTATTTTCAGTCCACGTTGTTGCGGGAGAAGGTACTCCTGGTTCCACTAGGCGTTTCATTTCGGTGCAACTGTGATAAAAGAAAATGGCCACAAGCTGCCATAAATCAGGAAGCCAGTTGTAAACCAGCTCCCACTCTGAAAATACAGAAAGTGTGGGGAAAACTGGCTCCACAAGTGAAGCCACACTTGCGGCAGTTTTTTCCTGCAGCAGTTCTGATTTCAGATAGGCTAAAAATCCAGCCTTAAGTCCCTGCATGCAACTCCCTGCATGCAACTCCCTGGTGCATGTTAAAATTCCTGCACCTGCAAAAAATGATATTTTCAGCATTTTATGAGCATGGGCATCAATACCAGGCATGACATTTTTCCTCGGTTATGCAAAAATATATGAACAAGTTGCCATAAATTGTGAAAAAGGTTGCAAAAAAGGCAGCCTTAGTGAAAATTGAGCACACGTGGGAAAAACTGCACTTGAGCAAGAAACCCTTTCTTGCACAACTTTTTCCGCATGTGAAATTTTCCACTTTTGAAAATCTGGTTCCAGGACTTTTGTCTGTGATAACTTCCTTTCCACTGATAGCCAGAAACTCAACCACACAGTTTGATGGTCTGGCATCTACTGTGTCTTGCACTGTGACTCCCTTTATACTGTCCCTGTTTGTGAGTACCAAGTCAAAAATGGCCCCCTCAGCCGGCCCGTCAGTGCAGCAGTAGTGCTACTGCTTATGACGCCAGCGACACAGGTCTAGATGCAGACTCGGGTAATCTGGGCCTGGCCTGAGGGAGGAGAACGCAGCATCCTAAGGATCACTCTCCTCCGGGGAGGGTGGGCAGTCATCCCCGTTGCAATACCACTACCTGGGTGACCATGGGTGTAGGTGTAGCTCGGGCATGTCATGGGAGGGGAAGGGAGGACATTGGTCAACTTCTGGGGCAGCCACACGCTTGTGAGTGCGTATGCCCCTTGGAGCTCCTAGTGAGCCAACTTCCTCAGGGGAAGGGAAAAAGCCCCACAGCTGAACCCAGTGACAGCCTCCAGCACATAGCTGGACAACCACACTGGACAATCCTAAGGGATGCCTGATGAAGACTTAAAGCAGGTGGAGGGGAGTGGAAAGGGGAGCCTCTGCCTTTTTCCCCGCTGGGGTTGACCTAGGCAGCATGGAGATTGCCCATGGGAAGAGGTCCGAGTGTAGCCAGCTCAAGTTGCCTTGGAGGACTGGAGAGAGAGTTAAGACTGTGGAGATGTGAAGGAAGGCATAAATAGAAAATATGAAAAAAAAAATAAGTCTGGCCTCCTCTCTGGTAGGCTCAATCATCTGTGTCAGGAAGGCATCCTGGAAAACCTCTACAAACAGTTAATTGTTTGAGCTTGCTGCTATTGGGATCCTCTGACCAGTCCACAGCTAGCATGTTGAAATCTCCCATTAAAAGCACCTCCAGTCGCTCACTGTCATGGAGTGCTGAGGCTCTGAGCACCTTACCTCCTGCCATGCCAGCAATCCCAATTCCTTATAGATTTGTGTTGCTTGGTGGCAGGGGTGGAAGAGGATCAAGTATCCAAGGGACTGCTCTCGTCTCCTTGGAAGAGGAGGGGTTTTGTCCCAGCCTTACACTGCCACCAAGTGGAGGCCTGGTAGTAGTGCAGCTTTGGGTGGCAAGAAAGGAGTTGTTGTGGGTACATCATGCTGACATCCTGCAGCAGGGTGGGGAAGAAAAGCGGAAAAACTGGTGTCAGCTAAAACCCTGCCTACTTGTTCCTGAATCCGTGCCTTTGTCCAGGACCATGGTCTGCTCTGAATAATTACACTGGGGGTGGGGAAGGACAGTCCCCCATCCTTCAGCCCCACCACATTGTGATAAGCTATGGGGAAACCCCAGACTAGGTAAATCCTCAGGGACAGGGCTAAGCAACTGCCCCGCAACAAGGAGGACAAATAACACTTGTGAAAAAAGCACCTTCCCTTGATTTGTAGCCCCTGTGATCCCCATTCCCCAGTTCCCGATCCACTGCTTCTGTCTGTGATGGTGGTATATACTGTATACCACCCCAATACTAATGCCCAATCCACATCTGTGACTATCTGAACCCACGCTGTTTCTGTACCCTTGTCCTCCCCCACCCATTCTTGAGCTCCATGTCCTCCCTAATGTATAGTGACACCTCTCCCCCTTCCACCACCTCTATCCCTCCTAAACATGGCATGCCCTGGAATGTAAGTTCCCAGTCATAGTCCGTATGAATGCCAACACACCTAGATCTTCCCTGCTGCCAATCCCTTGGGGTTGTCCAACTGGAAATAAAAGATCCCTGAAACATTCCATAAGAGTACAGGGATTATTCCACAGTGTCCCCTGAACATTTCTTCCACAGCTGAAACAACAATTGTATCGTGATGTACAGTATGATAAAGTATCATGATCACTTATGGTCCAAGATCATGTTCAGGCTTCAAAATCTATTACTGTAGTGGTGGTGAATAACAATGATTAAACATGTGTAATGAATGGCTGCTAATCAAAAACCATGATGACACAGCAGTAATGACTGTAATAAATCATATAATGTTGACTTTTCAAGATTGCCTGTGGTCAGGACCAGTGCAATAAATTAAAAATAAATTTCAATTTATCTTTTTTCTGTACTTTTGGAATTTATCTCGCCTTCTTTTCAGACATGTATAAGGGAATCATCCATTATGATACGTCTTATATCCAAACACACAGCTTTCAGTTATAGTTACTCTTCTTACACCTCATGTTTTTCTAATGTTGTAAAGGCTTAACATGTTATTTTTCATCTCTTAGACACCTCTGCAATTTTTTTAATTATATATTTTTCTATAAAATATTTTAGCTGATGTGGGAGGTGTAAACGGAAGTGGAAATGTATTTCCCTTTCTGCTGTCCCACACTTGAGGGCACACAGCTAGAAGGGCTTTTGCCAAGGGCATGAAGGACAGATCTAAGGGGCAAAAAAAATTTAACTATGCTAAAAAACAAAGTGAAAAAAACAGAAGGACTTTTGTGTGAGTTTTTCTGTGATCTCACAGAGGGGAAACAGGCTGAGTAAGGATAGCTGAGCCCCTTTCATCTAAAAAACTCTGTGTTTTGGGTATACACAAATGGCTGGCAGACCAGATGCACCTTGCAGAGCTGTGAGCCATGGGAACAATGAAAACTGGACTGAATTCACATAACCACTATGGACCCATTTTGTCATGGAAGTGGGGTCAAGGATCCAAAACTGTCCAGCATGTAGTGTAGCAGAGGCAGGGCAGATGATGCGTGTTAAAGTGGCCCACCTGCCATGGGTATTTCCATCCTGTATTCTCTTAAGAAAGGTTAGTCATACATTGGATTGGAGCCTACAACATCTTTGGTCAGTCTGCTATGACCAAAGGAATTGCAGTTGAGGGCTAGCTTAAACTAGTTACTTAGAATCTAATTAGAACTAGTGAGTTTTATTCTGTGTGACTTCTATCTGCTCAAATGTTTGTTTTCCATGTCTGTAAGTGTACTGTATTCCACATAGCAATCGTTTGTTCATATCATGTACCATATGAAAACATTATGGTGTATCAAATATTATTTTAGGTACTTCATGCTTTCTGTGACTGTATTTTTAAAGTCGTATAACCTGGGTTAATTGGCACGTCTCTGACCCATTTCTGAAAAGACAGGCTGCTAAACTGTTCAAAGCATACCTGCACCTAACACACAGGGTATATGGAAGAGTAGTCCCAGCTGTGAGAAAAGGGGTGGGTCATTTGTTATTTGAGAAGAGTCACTGAACTGTGTGAACAGCAGCTGTGGTGAGATTCTGACCCAAAGATACCCAAAGTGAGAGTAATGCTGGATGGTGCTTCTCTACTATGTACAAACAGCCCAGATCACAGAGTTTTCTCAGCCATTGCTTGTTGATTGTTGAGCAGCACTGACACTGAGCCAAAAGGTAGCCATATTCCCAACTCTCCTGACCCAAGGAAGGGTACACCCACAGTGACATCACTTGTCAGGGCTTGTGATGGGGGGAGGGACAACATGGGTATAGGAATGAAATCAATCATCAGGAAAGCCTGAAAGGTTTAAATATACTCTGCTCAAGACCAGAAGTTCTGGGACTCAACTGTACCAGCCCTACTATTGTAGGAAACCATCTGAAGCCTATATCACTGAAACACTTCTATCAGATTGCCTATTCCTTTCCTTATTACTAGTGCCTTTAGCTTTTCCACCATTAAGCCAAAGTCTCTCAGATCTCAGAAACTAAGTACTGTAGAGTTGGGTCTGGTCTGTAGTCAGATGGGAGCTCTCCAATGAACACCAAGTGCTGCAGAATGTGGTACGGTAGCACTGCAGGGTGAATGCATGTTATAAGTAACTATACCAATGCTCAATCATGGCTTTAGGGGCACTGTGCTGCCAGGAGGTGCTGTCTTTTGCAGAGATGTTAAACTGAGGACCTGTATGCTTGTTCTGGTGGTTATTCAGGTGGATGTTAAAAGCCCAAAGGCACTTCTAGAAAAGGAAGAATTTCCTCAGTGTCTGGGCCAAATGTCCCCTATTCACAAAAACCACCAGCAGCTTAACCTGGTTCAGTATCAATGAGTACTTCCTGTATTATTTCCTCAGAGACAAGGCTTAAAATAGGAGTGTTTCCTAGCCCTCTTCTCCTCTCAAAATAAGCAAGCAAAGAATCAAATGAACCTATTTTCTGTGGTTTTATCCAGAATGCATAATTTACCAAAAGAATGCATTATTCCTCAGCCTCCACCAAATCAGGTGATCATTTGAATGTTAAGTCCTGCTAACTTCTAAAAGACAGAATGGAAATAGAAGGATTCCATTCTCCTCCTCATGGCTTTCAGTCTGCAAACTGAAGGTTCATGGGGTGGCTGGGGAGGGGACCATGAGGATGCGGGTCTTGGGTGGGATTTCCATGACTGCTGGATCAGGCCTCAAATCAAAATGTTTTACCAGCTGTGAAAAAAGACATGTAGCAGAGTTAAAGATCATCTGTAGTGTACACTCAGTCTGTTTTGGTTTTCATTTTTCTGAGACAGAATTTTGCAAAAATGTATCCTGGGTTAATGGCAGGTCAGGACAAGGCAAGGCAGTTTTTATTTATTTGGTGTCCTATCACAAAGGATCAGAGCACCTTACTATAATAAAAGCAGCATAAATCAATTAGAAACAATAAATAATTAATAAATAATAAATGTGTTGTGAGGAACATTTGATTTCATTTTCTCACTTTGCAGATATAGTAGGTATAGGGACAAGTGTCTGTTTGCATAGACAACCACTTTCTGATAAAAACATAGAACAAAGTTGTACACAGTACATTATAATAAGAGGTACACATTAATTAGAAAATACCATAATTTGAAACAGTTATGGAGTAATGTGCTCATTAAATAGTACCTTAATGAGACATTCAAAGAGTGGAAAGACCATCCACCCAACAATGTTTGCGGAAGGTTACTCCAGTCTCTGGAAAGTATAAGAATATAATCTCTGGCCCAGCTGAGTTCTCATTTTCAGAGGCACAAATTTACCACTCATGGCAGTTCTAGTAGATCAGAACATGAAGAAGCAAGAGACAGACAAAGGTGGAAGTACACAAGCCCATGCTCTATCATGTCTGCCTAATTCCATTCTGAACCACTCCCACAGATTGTTGGTCTGGAACTGTGCCAAATACCCTAATATCCAACTACAGAGAGGGGCTGGCAGTATAGCTTAGAGGTTAGAGTTATGAGCTGTCAATGAGCTTGATACATCCAGCAGACCTGGGTTTGATTCCCACAACCTACACTTGCACACTGTGTGACTCTGAATACATCACTTAAGCGCCCCAGTGCTCCCTGAAAAACCAAAGAACAAACAAACAAGAGATGCACAAAGTTGCCAGCATTTGCTCTGTGAACTTTGTGAAATGCAAATGTATGACGTTTGCACTTTGTGAAGTGTGATATTTGCCCACAAAGTGTGGAATTCACCTGACAGCCCTGCGGCACCCTGCTGGTCATTTTCCATCATTAGGTGAGTGCTGAAACCACTACCTCTATCTCCTATCAGTTAGCCAGTTTCTAAACCAGTTCACCACTCTGGATCACACCCTCAGCTGCTCAATTTCATAATCTATCTCCTCGTGCACAGTGTCAAAATATGCTATGTCCACTACCCCTCTTCATCTAGCTCCCTGGTCACCCTTTCAAAGAAATCAATCAGGTTTGTCTGGCATTCCAACATGAAGCCATGCTGCCTTTGGTCTTGCAGCCCACTGGATTCAAGATACTCAACCAACCTATTTTTTATCAGTGTTTCCATTAATTTCCCCATCACTGAGGTGAGGCTCACTGGCCTATAGTTGCTAGCCTCTTCCTTGCTGCCGCTCTTACATGGAAGGATCACATGTTCTCTGGAACACGCCTGATTCCAGTGAGCTGTTGAATAAGGCCATCAGCAGGGCATCCAGCACCTCTCTGAGTTCTTTCAGTACCCTTGAGTGTATATTGTCTGGTCCCATAGGCTTGTTCACTTTCAGAGCTGCAACTCCCTTCAGGACTCTTTCGTTTGAAAATAGACTTGAGTCCACCCCCCCCCCTTTGTTGCTGCTGCCCCCTGGTGGTCCCCCCTTCCTCCACTGTGAACACTGAAAAGTAGTATCTGTTCAGGATGTCTGCTTTTTTCTTAGTCCTCTTCTGAACAGTCTCTCTTTACCACCCTCTTTATCCTCATTATCCCACCTCTTGCTCTCCTCTTCTCACTTGCAGTATGTACCTGAAGAAAGTCTCATCCCCAGTTGCCACCCCTTTGGCTAGCCTTTCCTTTGTCTTCACCTTTGCACCCCCTCATTGCCTTACTTACTTCCCTCTGTTTTATTTGGAACCTCTCCCTGTTGTTCTCCCTAAGTGTTTCCTTATACCTGCTGAATGCCACCCTTTTTTCTTTCACCACCATGGCACCTCCCTAGAGTACAATAACGGTGTTGTTTTCCTTTTCCTGCTGCTCACTTTCTTCATGCAGAGACTGGTTGCCTTAATTATGCACTCCTTCATTTTCCCCACTGTTCCTTGTGTTTCTTCCTGTAGGATACTAAGCTCTCTGGTTGGGTGGATAGCAAGGGGAGGCATCAGAAATATGAAAGAGCTGGCCCAATGGCACAAAGGGCATAAAGACTTTGATTGATTGATTGATTGATTGAAAGGGCTGAGATACTGCACACCATACCTTTAACTACACTAGTGAGGCAAGTTCAGGACAAGCTCAGGATGCTGGAGGTTGGCAGAGGGGGCTGGGAGTGGATCGAGCAGCTGTCAGGCAGCTCTCCTGTCCTGAGCAGCAGAGGCTAGCTGTCTAGGCTTCTGGCTGCCAACAAGTGGAGGCCTGATGATAGCGCTGACACACAAGCAACAGACATAAGTCAGGTGAGGAGAGCCATGGTTCTAGGTCAAATGTGTGCCTCATGCATATATGCAGCCCAAGTCACCACAGTTAGGGCAGGGAGAAAGGGTGGAGAAATTATGACTAGGCACATCAGTGACGCTCTGCACCAAGCCCTTACCTGCCCCACCACCAAGGTACCTGCTGGCCACACTGGATTATGTCTTTGGGAAGGATGGTCCTCTCCTCTTGACTCTGCCATGGGGGCAATCTGTGGGAGTACTGAACCAGTCTAGGTAAGCATGGGGAGCTGGTGGATGGTGGGGTTAGTGGGCAAGCCAGACAGGAGCCAAGCCTGCCTTGGCTGAGGCACATAAACAAGTGATGGGGAAAAAAGAAATATTGAAGTGAATCTTGGTAGATTGTAGAGGTTGTCAAAAGTATGGAAGTTAAACTTTAACTACAAGAAGTGTAAAGTAATGCACACTGGGAAAAGAAAACCAAAAACCAAGTACAAAAGGGGGAGGTACAAAATAAGTAGAAAACGTAACAGAGGAGAGCCACTTGGTGGACATCATTTCAGGTAATCTAAAGACAACAGAGCAGTGGGAAGGCAAATATGATACTGGGATGCCTAGAGAAGGGAAGGGCTGCTACCACAGTATAGGTCATCAGTTCATCCCCATCTGGAGTGGTGTGTGCAGTTTTGGAGACCTAATTTCAGGAAAGACAGGGACAGAGTAGAAGCTGTGCAGAGGAGGGTAGCCAAGATGATCCAGGGATAGCAGGAAAGGACTTACAAGGAGAGACTGAAAGGCCTGAACATATACACGATGGAGGTAAGGAGGAAGAGACCACATGTGATTGACACATACAGCACAAATACCTTGATGGGGTAAACAAAAAAGGATAGCAGGACATTGTGCAAACTGAGTGTGAACAGAAACACTAACTGCTGGGCTCAGGGCCAGCTGGATAAAAGGCTTGTGTTTGGCAGTGTGCAGCAGGGATCTGACCTGCAGCATCAGAATGCGGCATCATAGTGTGTGGAGTCATCTGGAGTCAGCAGTATTGTGTGGAGCCTGTGCCAGTAACTGTGTCCAAGATTACTTCCATGTTCTAAGAGCGCCTTCCTCAGCCCTTATGATATGGATTCATGAATTCACTTTTTAACAAAAAAAGTTGAGCACTCACCAACCTCAAAAATACAAGGGCATAGGTCTCAAAATATATACATATACTTTATTAAGGCATAAAAAGAGACATAATCCACCTGATGCATTGCAGATGAAACTGTGTCCTTTGTCAAAGGCTTTGAGCCTTTGAGGTTGGTGAGTGATCGACTTTTTTTTGCTAAAAATGTTTACGTTTCAAGTCTAGTAGCACCACAGTCCTAGTGCAAACTCCAACATGTTTGTTAAATTGATTATACATAAATCTCCCCTTGTTGCATTGATGCTTGTCATATATTTCATATATATTCTGCAGCTTGCTTTTTCAATCTGAGCTACTAAAACCTGGCATGCTGTAGCAGCACTTCAGCAGGAGCCTGGTGTTGCTACAGACCAAGGCTGAGCTGTAACGTCACTATATAGAGCAGCCAGGTAGTGTTTCAGTGAATGTGCAGGGTTTTGGCTTGGAGCAAATACCATAGTGTATATCCTAGTTGAACATGCTCCCCATTGTTACCCCTTCCCATCAGAAGATACCTTGTTGCAAATAAACATTCCCCTTGCAAGGCATCAGGTTAAAAATAAAATGCAGCCAGTATTTAAGATCTTTCAGCAGTGACTGCAAACTAGCAAACAGTGTAGACAATGACATATGCTCAGTAATGTCCCACACAGTCACGGACTACAGCATTAGTATACAGGAAGGCAAAAGAGATTGCACATGGCTGGGGTGCTAGGATAATAGAAACAGCAATGTAAAAATCAAAATCCTGCACTCCCCACCCCAGGAAGAAAAGACTGCTTACAAGCTTTTAAAGGTGCTTCATTTTATTTTCAAAAAGTGCAAAGTGCCAGTTCCAGACATGTTTCAGAGAACTAAATTCCTTTCTCAATGGATCTCGTAGGCAGTCTTTTCTACCTTGGGTGGTGAGTGCAGGATTTTGCTTTTTTACACCACAGCATTAGTACCTGCTTAATTGTTACATGATCTGGACTACTGGACAACCACTCAAATGTACAAAAGAAACCACAGTTCTCAAATTCTTTCCACCCAAGAAAAACATTTTTCCCTGCCCGTGAAAGTCGTAGTCTGCTCTAATCACCACAACCCAGACCCCGAAACATAGAATGGCACTGTAAGAATGATAGCCAGTTTTGACGGCATGTCTGAAACAAGCTGTTTTGAATGGTCTTATGTTTCCTTATGCCCATAATCCACAAGGTTTATGAAAATGAGGGCCAATTCCAAGCATTTCTTGGTTGAAATGTGAAACTGGGACTCCGCGCACTCACGTGCTTGTATCTTTGGCACACCCAGGGTTTATGACAATCTCAATCTTTTGAAAATCTGGCCCCATGTTTCTACTTGAACCCCTTCATTTGGGATTTCAAGACATTCCACTTAACTGAAATGTCACTATTGAAACTCTAGGATGGTGTTTGTCTTGCAAGAAGTTAAGGTTTTACACTATACTTCAGTAGTCTTGCTGGATTGTACTTCCACATTTGACACTGAGCCTTTTGGAATTTTGTGACAGGTTCTCCACTAATTGTGATCTTGCCAGTTTAGTTTCATCTTAATTTCATTCTTACATTTCTAAACATTATTAGCAGTTTCCTTTTGAGGCCGTCCCCATTTTACCCACAAACTGTACTGCGGCACTCCTTAGGGTTCTGTTACTGGTCGCTGGCTCTTCCTTAACTTTGTCACTAAAGCAGCAGTGCAATGAACAATGTTCTCCAGAAAGCTAGCTTCAGCAACAGTTCTTAAAAATATTAGCATACTTGTCAGTTCTACTTTTGTAGGTACCACCTATGCTGTGCATAATGAGGTTTTTGCTAGACCCTAACCCTTACCAAGTCTACAACGCATTTGTAAATAAGCGTGACCATCTTTTTCTTGACAAAAACTAAAATAAAACTTTTTATAATACTCCAATTTTGGCAGAACTAGACATTTTTCATCAAATAAAACTGAAGGATGCCTGCAGTCCTGTATAATGAAACATTGATAGTTTTTGTCCCCAAAGTCATTGCACTGCTGCTTTAAGTAAGCCTATAAAATGCAACTCTTTTTCTTTTCATCACTTCACTGTTGATACTCAGCTTTTCTTTTCCTGATATAATCCATAGTGTATACTGTTTCTGTCAAAATTCACTGAAAAGCAATGCAAATAAAGCAGAGATTTTAATTGTTCTTTCATCTGTAGCCTTATCTGAATCTTACAAGACAAAATGTTATAGTCCAAGTTATCAGATTTTTGCTTGTCCCCTTTTCCCCAAAGATTTTGTTGAAAAGCTCAGTATATATTCTGACTTTCGTCTTTCATCCTCTACCCAAATTTCTACAACTACCTAAAGCTGTCAATTTTATTTGGTAACATTATGCATATTCATAAATATTTGACATCCATGGCCAGACAGTCAAAAGTTAGCACCAGCGCTAAGGAGTTTGCTTCCATGCTATTGGAGTTAGCACCAGTTTTTTTGTGGTGTGGACTATATTCAGAGGCCCCTACTGCATGCACTAAACCCATTAGCACCCGAGCATTACTGTAATGCTGTGCCCATGCAAATAAGTGGTCCCTCTGGGTGCAGCAGCACATTCAAAGGTTTGTGATGGTGATAAATGGCACCCAGAGCAGCACTATTTACTGCATCCAAAAACCTCAACTTAGCTGGGCCCCATGCCCATGCCCCCACCCAGCGATGGTGAGACAGCTGTATTGCAGCCACCTGCTCCCAATCACTGGCATTCCAGAGAGATGCAGAACCTAGTGTCTAGTGGCACCACCCAACCTTGATCACCTGGGACTGTATGCTCACACACTGTCAGCTCATACAGTGGCCAGCCGAGGTGGTGATTAGAGGGCTGTGCCGGTCACCATATCAGGATTCCTGGAACACCCCTGGTGTCCCTGGTATGGGGTATGTGAATGGGAGCAGGTGGGGTGGGGGGACCACTGAACTGTCAATGTTTGCAGGTCCGTTAGTCAATGGAAAGTTGATGGGTGGGGGCTGGGGTACCACTGAACACCAGTGATAGTCTAGGGAACCTGGGCCAGGCATATTGGTGGTGAGGGTACCACTGGACACCTGGGAGATATGTTGCATTCCTGGGATGGGTGATCAGGGATGGGGTGCCACAAGACACCAAGGAGAGGTGTTACAGTATATGAGACAGGTGATTGGGGAGCCTCTAGACATAAGGGAAAGATGTTCTATTTACAAACTGGGAGATTGGGGGTGGGGGTGCCACTAGACATGAGGGAAAGGTGTTCTGTATATGGACTGGGTGACTGGGGTGTGGAGGGTGCCACTAGGCACCAGGGAGAGATGTTACATTATGCGGGACAGGTGATTGGGGGGTGCCGTTACATGTAAGGGAGAGGTGATCTATATATAGACTGGGTGACTGGGGGGTGGGAGGTGCCACTAGACACCAGGGAGTAGTGTTCTGTAATATGGGACAGGTGATCAGTGAGTAAGTACCAATAGACACCTGGGAGAGGTGTTCTATATATGGACCAGGTGATCGTGGGGTGGGGGTGCCACTAGCACTAGAGAGAGATGTTCTGTATATGGACTATGTGATCGGGGTGGTGGGTACCACTAGACATCAGGGAGTAGGGTGGTTAGTCAAGGGGTGGGGATTCCGCTAAACACCAGGGATAATGTGGCAGATGCCCAAGGGCCACCATTCAGCATGCAAATGAGCCCATAATGGGCATGCAAATGGCCCCTTAACACCTTGCATACCCAATGGACTCATTTGCATGGTATGGCTAAACATAGCGACATGGCTCCAGCATTATCAAGTCCTGGAGCGCAACTCCCTGTTGGCTGGATCCAGCCCAGATCAATGTTGGGCTAATGCAGTTTGACTTAGTGCTATGCCAGACTGGGCTGATATTCAGTTGGATAGTGCTGGCTGCTACCTCACTGAATATACCAGCCTCAGCAGTTGTCTCACTTCAGCACATTCAGAATGCTGCAGTGTGGGTAACTTCTGCGTTTTGCCTTGATTGCCTTCCAGCCTCTACAACTGCCTCTCTTCAACATATTCAGAATACAGCAGTGGGGTTAATTTCTGGCGCTTCTCACCTTGATCATCTTCAAGGATCAATAATTGCCTCACTACTGCACCTACAGAAAACTGAAGTGTGGGTAACTTCTGATACTTCTTGCCTTGATCACCTTCGAACACTCAATAACTGTCTTGGTTCAGCACATTCAGAATGCTGCAGCTCGTGTAATTTCTGGCATCTCTCCCCTTGATTACATTGCTCCCATTTTTTTCTTTATATTTTCTTTTCGTGTTCCCTCCCCTCCTCTTTGGCATGGCAGATGTTCCAGCCTGTTGGTCTGGATATACTAGAC
The DNA here is from genome assembly GCA_016271365.2 of Neoceratodus forsteri. Taxonomy (NCBI): domain Eukaryota; kingdom Metazoa; phylum Chordata; order Ceratodontiformes; family Ceratodontidae; genus Neoceratodus; species Neoceratodus forsteri. Next base: position 1,409,534,301 of record CM028132.1, read on the forward strand.
TTACTAACATACAAAACTTTCCAGCATAAATAGGCCTCATGGTCTATCAAGTCTGCTCATGTGTGCAGCTAGCACCCTTATATTGCAGCTGCCCAACACCCCAAACCCATTCACCTCCTGGAACTGCTCAGTGTCATTACCCAGCCCCCCTCTTGCCCTGCCCCATGCCCCTTTGAAACTCCCCACCATCCTACATGCCACCTCCTCCTCTGGCAGAGCATTCCATTTCAACACCACCCTCTCAGTGAAATAATACCTTCTCATGTCCCTCCTGAACCTGCTTCCCTCCAATCTTAGCCTGTGTCTCCTCATGTTCCTTCCCTTCCTCAGCTTAAACAACCCCTCTGTGCCAGATTTGTTGATCCCCCTCAAGTATTTGAAAGTTTCAATCATGTCCCCCCATCCCTTCTCTCCTCCAGGGTGAACAAACTCAAGTGACTTAGTCTTTCTTCGTAGGTTCTGCCTTCCATCCCCTGTATCATTTTTGTTGCCCTACACTGCACTGCCCCAAGCAGTACGATATCCTTCCTCAGGTACGGACACCAATATTACAAGTAGTACTCCAACTGCGGCCTGAGCAAGGACCTGTACAGGGGCAGGATTACCTCTTTGTGCCTGGAAGAGAATCCCCATGCAGTTTACCCTGGCATCCTATTGGCCCTAGCTGTAGCCCTCTTGCATTGAGCAGAGTTGTTCATGCTTCCTGTTACTATGACCCCCAGATCGTTCTCCTCAGTGACACCCAACTGCACCTCACCCAACCAACATTCCCTCTTCTGGTTCCTCACCCTGAAGTGCATAACTTTGCATGTCTTTGCATTAAAATCCAATTGCCACCTTGCTGACCACTCCTCAAGTCTGGTTAGGTCACTCTGTAGCTTTGCAGAGCTATGGGCAGAGGGGGGAATTTTTCCATTATTAGTTTCCTCCCATTTCTTTTTGAGCCTTGTAACCCCAGACCCCACAGGGACACCAGCATTTGGGATACAATCCCTGACATGAATGTGCATTAGAATGCTCAGGCCATATGCAGTGTGGCATCCCTCCCTCCTTGTGTCCCACACTCTCAGCTACCTACACATCTACAGGTGGTAGTAGTGCTGTGGGATGCATCCCCCCTCCAACTGTGAGGAGAAGAGTGTCCTCATCCCCCCAGTCAGCCTCTCATGACCCTGGCTCATTCCCGAACTTGGATTGCCAGCATCACGGCAGTCACTGATAGGCCGGCTCATGACTCCCATTTCAAAACTGCACAGTTTTGGATTGCTGATCCCATTTTAAAATTGTGGTGTTTTCTGTACTCCATTCTGGTCAGCCTTCCTACATTAGACTGATGACCAAAATGATCCATCTCTTAGTCTGCATTCCAGTGATGCTAGCCTTTTGGTTGTTCCTTCAGCCAAATTAGCTTGCTAACACCGATCTTTTCTCATAAAGGTCCAGCCTCTGGAATTTTATCCCTGTATATCCTCATCAGTCTCTAAATATGGCAGTTTTCAGCTAAGCACTAAAGACATGTCTGTTAAAATATTTCTAAATCAATGACATATTTGAAATGTTCCCTGATCGAATGTATCTATTGTTCTTAACACTTCTGCTGCTTTAATTCTTATGTTTTTTTATTGGATAGTGCAGATTCTTTAAAACCTTTGAAATAAATATTTTTGCATTTTTGTACAACAGTCTGATACTCGGTGTTTTATAAAATACTGTACATGATAAATACATATATAAATCTGTGTGAGGCAGTAGATCTGGGCTAGTACACGCCAAGCCATATAAAGGCTTGCATGCCCTCATAAAACAGATTTAACAATTGGCCCATATAAACAGAACACAAACCTAGATGTTTACATTTTTGTATAATAAGAAATGCATGCATGTGTGAAATATGGTTAACATATGCCACCTAGTGTATTGTCTTCTGTGTTTCTTTTGAAACAGTATAATGCTCCATTTTATCATCAAATATTCAACTTTTAATTACTTAAAGGAGAAGTCTCCTATCAATAGAAATAAAACATCCAGTGTTAAGACAAATACAGATACTGATACATTGTGGTCTCTTCTGATGAATTTTGTCTGGCTACTCTTGTTATTGTCACCCATTAAATGGCTGTTTTCTCTGTAAACAGTAGTGATCCTGACCAAGATTTGAATGCCCATGCCATCTTAACTCTGCACATGTGCACTGATGCCTGTTTCGGCACTGTGAACACGTCATCGCCACAACATGCCTAGAGACGTCTAAACCATGTGTCGGTCAACTTAACAGCGAGTGCAGTTACTTAAGCCTGTTAATCTTTTTTTTTTCCATAATAGAATTTTTATTATTCTTAATAGGAATACAAACATTGTGAAAACATTTTGAAAGCAGTTTTTCTTTTGTCAAAGAATTATTGTCAATAATTACAATTGAATATATATCACTAAATATCATATTATAATATATGAACACCATGGGTGGGATATTCAGAGCGGATGCACCATGTGCAGCAGGGATGTTCCAGCGAAAGTGCGGAAATGCACCATTGTGCGATATTCAGCAGGAGCCGGCTGCACAGCGCAACAAGCAATGCGCCAGAGCACAATAGTAATGAATGCATATGCAACTGCAGGGGGCGGAACCATGAATAACATGCACAGTGCGATATTCAACAGCATGCAACGTATGAAGAAGGAGAAGCGAAGGTGCGCGACAGCAGAAATGAGCCAAAAAAAAGGGAGCAAGAGGGAGGAAGAATCGGCTGGGAAGCCATAGGTGGGGCGTGGAGACAGAGTGCCAGGAGGCAAGACAGGAAGCAGGGTGCAGGAGTGGCCAGGTGTAGGACAGGACCCACTAGAAGTGTGCCTGAGTGAGGGTAGGAGTGGGTGTGCCCATGCCAGTGTGCACAAAAGGGCCTGAGAGTGCCACAGTGGATGGAGGGCAGTGGCAAGAGGCAGGACAGCCACAGGCAAACAGCCAGAGGTGAACCTGGTGCAGGGGAAGCACCGGCAACAGACAGTGGGGGGAACAGGAGAACAGCCACCGAGGGGGACACCAGCCAGGGACATGGCCAGTGCCACCTTCCAGATGGAGGTGGTAATGAGGGGTGTGAGAAGGCAGGCAGCAGGGAGGCACGGCCATGGAAGGGCCCATCAGCGGTACGCCCAGAACAGGCAGTACCGAGCCTGCACCAGCTTCCAACAGTACTCTGACACTGAGATTGTGGGCTGGTACCACCTGAACCGGATGATTCTGAGGCAGCTGTGTGAGTTGTGCAGTGAAGAGATGCAGGCACCCACACGACGGAGCCATGCGCTGTCAGTGGAGACAAAGGTCACAGCCGTCATGTGCCTGCTCACCATGGGCACCTTCCAGAGACTAACAGTGGACACGACAGGCATAACTCAGCTGGCCACGTCACGCCTACTCACACAATTCCTCAGCGCACTGCTGCCACATGCTGCAGAGTACATCTGTTTCCACAGCACACAGGCAGAGCACACAGCACACATACAGGAGTTCCACAGGGTAGCACGGTTGCCTGGCGTGCTCGGGGCCACTGACTGCACCCATGTAGGCATCCGCATGCCACCTGGCCCGGAGGGTGTAGCATACATCAACTGCAAGGACTACCCGAGCATAAACTGCCAGGTGGTGTGCGATGCCAGGGGGTGCATAATCAATGTCTGTGCCATGCACCCTGGGGGAGCACATGATGCCTTCATCTGGTACCAGTCTGCACTGTGCCACAGGTTTGAGAGTGGGGGCATCCCCAACGGCCATCTAGTAGGTGAGTATGCATATCACGCAGGATGACGTGAGCAGACATGGGGGGGTGCATTGTCAGAGGTGCCATGGGTACCGGCCGTGATGGCCCATGGCATAGTGATGCAGACCACCATGCTAATATCTCCCCTCTACACACAGGTGACAGTGGTTACCCGCTATGGCCCTGGCTGCTCACACCATAACGGTGCCCCATGACCCCATCACAGCTACGGTACAATGAGGCACACACCACAACACGGAATGTCATCGAGTGGGTCTTCAGGCTGCTGAAGGCATGGTTCAGGTGACTGCACACATCAGGCGGTGCCCTACAGTACAGCTCCTCAAAGACCTGCGGGCTATTCCTGGCCTGATGTATCCTGCACAACATGGCCACCGACTGTGGGATAGCCGTAGAGGTCGAAGATGGGGACAGCTGTGGGGATGATGAGGACGCCAGTCCAGCTGGTGTAGGGCAGCCACCACTTGGGCGATGAGACCCCCGGCTTGTCCGGATGGCAAAGCAGCACCGGGACACCATCGCAGAGGAGCACTTCGGACAACACAGGTAGGTCACGGGGCCATGTGCAACCACCAAGATCAAGGGCACAGCCTACAGACAGACAGAGCTGGACACCAGGGGCAGACGGCAGTAAGGGAATGGGACTGAGTGGGGGACCACACACGGTGGCAGGGATGGGCAGAGCTAAACACTACGCGTGCACACACATGCACACACACCACAACACATGCCCAAAGGGCAAACGGCACGCCCACCCCAAAAGGCACCCCCACACCCACGCAGGACCACACATGACCATGCCCAGTGGCTGGCACTGTGCGTGCCTCAGACACTGGGCACCAGTGCACAGTGGCAGACAGCGCTATGCAGGCATCATCATGCACATGCCACAGTGGCCAGCAGCCAGGATGGTGTGCACAGGGACCGTGTGTGTGCAGGGCTGGGAACCCTACCCATGCATTGCACAATGCACATCACAGTGCAGATAGGGCAGTGGCAGACAGTGGCCATGGTAGGAGACAGGTCAGTCATGCAGCACAGTACCACAGCCACCACGGATGCATGGGCAGCCCCACCGAGACCTGCCAGCCATGCCAGGCTAACCAGTGGCCTCATGGGGTGGCACCGATGGGCCCCCAGGGGTGATGCAGCATGAGCGTGACCGTGTCCATGCAGGGTCTGCAGCCCACAGACATGCCCACACCAGGCATGCTCGGTATGCCCTACAGCCAAACCGGTGTCGACATAGCAGGTGTCATACGACATCGGGACCGGGGGGTGGACATAACACTGTGTGGTGTCTGCGGCAGCTAGGCACCAAACTGGGTGGCCAGTGTAGCCATGACAGTCACCATTGCAGTGGTCTGCCTGTCAATGGCAGCAGTCACATCCGCCCGCTGCTGGGCCAACTCTGCCAGGAGCAAGCCGTAGTCCCTGCTGTGCCTCTAGTCTGCCTGGTGCAGAACCGCACTGAGTGCATCCACCGCCATCACGAGCCACATCTGCTGATCAACTGAGGCCTGGAGAAGACAGCTGTGGTTGTCCAAGGGGTCGTCTGCTGGTCCAGCATGCTGTCCCCCGTGGTGTTCCTGGCCCTGCTGGCCAGCACCCCTTGATGATGGGCACTGCACACCAGTGCCATTCCAGGGCATGTCCACACGTGGTGCACTGCCACTGCCCCCCGACATTGTCCCCCCGTTGTCATTGGCCAACTGCTGGTGCTGCCCCTCCAGCTGCCGATCGCCAGGGGATACCGGTGCTGCCATAGCAGCTGCAACAGACCCACCGCTCTGGATGCACACCAGTGCTGCCCCACTGGGGCATGCAGACAGAGGCTGGGACTGGGTTGTTACGCAGGCAGCCACGGCAGCATCACCTGTGGTATCGCCCATGCGGTTGCCTGCTGTGGGACCATCCTGTGTCCCACATGTATCACTGTCCGGGACGTGCGGCCCTTCATCATCTGTGCTGGATCCAGCCCCAATCTGTTTCCCAGCACACTGGACACTGGGGGCGATGTCACGCTGGGACACAGGCAGGGCCATGTCCGCACCCGCACCACCCACATCAGTCCAGACAGACGTGCAGGTATGCACTTGGCAGGTCCCTCGGACACTTGTGGAGGTGGATGGGTGATCCTTCGTGTCCAGTGCCTCCCCCTCAGTGGAAACACCCACCACCGCTGCCCCATGTAGATGCTCAGGAGCTGTAAAGGAGCACAGTAGCATTAGTGGCTCCGCCTGGCCCTGTGGGATGCCCTCCACCACCCACACAATGACAGCACCGGACCCACCATGCAGTGATGGGCTGCTACCCATCTGGAAGCCACCACCAGGAATGCCCTCAACGGCACTACGCTGCATGCTGCTGGCCACCCGCTCCTCCTGTGGTGTCAGGCGGGGTACATCCGGCTGGCCCCCACCGGTGGCAGCACGTGCCATCCTGATGGCAGCCACCTTGTCCTTGATCCTCCTCCTGTCCATGCCTACCTTCTCTTTGCACTCCTGCATGGACCGCTGGTGGCTGCCCTGCTGGTTTTACGGCATCGCCACCTCACCCCACGCTGCAGCACGGGCCTGTGGCATTCCTCACTGTCCACTAAGCAGCAGTTCCCTGTCCAGATATGCCTCGAACAGGGCATCAAATTCAGCCCTGGTGAAGTTGGGCCTCCTCCTTCTCCCCCTTCCCTGCTCCTCATCATGCTCAGTCATGCTCACGCCTGAGGGAAAGACAGGTTTTACCTTGGACTGTGCAGTCCCATACAGCCCTCCCAAACCACTGTCCCCACATCCTAACAGCATTCAACCTACCACAAAGGACTGCAATACCAACCCATGGCCTCTGCAGCCACAGGTCGCATATATATAGTGCAACGCATGCAAATGAGGGCAGGCGCAACTGTAAGTGAATGCTAATGCAGTGGATGCACCTTGGAATGGCTAATAAGCTGATTTGCATAACCTGGCTGAATATCGTGCTGTTGCGCCTTGCGCAACGTTGTTGAGCGTGCTCAGGCTATGGCACACCACTGTGACGTGCGCAATCAGCACCGCACCGTGCATGGCCAGGGTGCTGACGCCGATGCATGCGGTGCTGCTGATGTGCTGTGCACAGGAGGCAGTGCAGAGCACGGCCACCACTGTGTCTGTGGTGCTAGTGCACTGTGTGCCCATGGGGCGCTCGTGCCATGGTGTGCCATGGGTTCCATGGTGCCACAGCATGGTAGGCCACTGCAGGGCATCACACACATGCACCCTACCATGCTACATGCAGGGCATCCTAATAGTGCTGTGGCGCTCTGTGCGTGGACAGACCCTTGACCCTGTGGTCCACCATTGCCCCATAGGCACCATGCGTACGTATGGCTGCACCCCTATTGTGCAGTCTGGTGACAGCACGATAGCGACTGACAGCGCAGTACCATGCTGTCTCCGCACATGGGGCATGTGCGCTATATAGCGCCATTTTGATGCCATTTTAGACAGCACCATGCCTCGGACCAGAGCGCCGGTCTGGAGTGCCATCGAACTGGCTAACCTGGTGGCCTTGGTGGAGCCACATGCTGGTGCCCTCTTTGGGCAGGTACCCCTCCAGAGGCCACAGACTGCGGTGTGGCAGGAGGTTGCAGAGGGCCTGGAGGAGGCAACAGGGAGCAGCAGAACAGTGGAGCAGTGTTGCCACTGCTATGGCGACCTCCAGTGGCGGGACCCTGACTGCCTGGGGAGACTGCAGGCACGCATCCAGCGGGGTGCCATGCCATGGCCAGGGTAGGTACTCCATCCCATCACTGGTAGTGTCTGTCTGTCCAGGTATCATGGTGGGCATCAGGCCACACCACAGGAGGGTGGGGCCGACCTGTGGGGGTGGTGGTGGTGGGGGTGCGTCATGGCTGGGCTGTGCGGGCACGCACACAGCGAGGGGGGTGCTATGTTACTGACCTGTACTGATGTTTCCCTCTCCATGTTTGCACCCTAGGTCTGGAGGATCGCTGTAGGGCCTGTTTGGCCCATGGATGGGGACAGCAAACTGGAGCAGGTGGTGTGGCCTTGCAGCTGGGACACGGTGGTGGTGCCATGGGTCAGCAGTGCCCTGCTGACCAGGATGCAGGTGAGTGCCATGTTTCCCCTTACATCTGTGCATGGTGGGTTGCAGGGTGGTGGCGGGGCATGGCCACCCACCCTTGGCCCCACTGCCATGCACTGTCCTGTGGCACTTCATGTGTGGGTGGGTATCATAGGTGGGCTGTGCATGCACTGGGTCTATGGCTGTGCCACTGCCATCACACTGCATAGCCATGTCACTGTACGGCCACGTTGCTGCTGTGCAGAACATGGACGGTGGGTGTGTGCAGCGTCCCGCATGGCTATGGGTGCCTGGGGTGGGTCCTGTGGGCTTGGCCACTGTGGGTGGTCACATGCCATCACAGGGGTGTGGCCCATGGCTGTATGCCATGCGCATTGGGTGGGCTGCAGGGGTCTGGCCATTCACACGTACTGACTCTGCTTCCTTGTCCTAGGTGGACAACGCTGGACTACCCTGGAGCGACACATACAAGAGCTCCTACATGTGACCTGACTACTCTGGAGCTGCTCCAGGGAATGGAGCGTGGTGACTGGCGGAGGCACAGGCGGCGCCACAGGGACCGGAGTGAAGAGAGGGGCCACCAGTAGGGCCTGCAGCGCACGTGATGTGCATTCCCCCCTGGACTGTCTCTCACACCCCTTTGTCCCACTCCTTGTTGTACCCCTGCCCCATGCCCACCCCCACCTGGATTGTGGCCCTTTCACCCCCCCACTTTGTACATAGTTCGGTTGGTTTTGTTGTTTGTACAGTTTCCCTTTGAATTATAATCCTGTTTAATATGACAACTGTAGTGGTCTCTGATTTGCAGCGGGCGTATGGTGCTTTGCTGCAGTGGTGTGCATGGTATCGGGGGTGGTGCAGGCCTGGGCGTGTGTGTGTCCGGCAGGGCCCCACTACTGGTGTTGGTGGGGGCCACGGTCCCTGTCTGTGGTATGTGTGTTGTTCCCTGTGCACTGGATGCCTGTTTGCAGTGGTCCTTGCTGCATGCTCTGTGTCCCTGATGCCCCATCAGTCTGTCCATGGCCCATGCAGCTGAGCCCCTTGCATGTCTGTGGTACACATGGTCTGCTGGCATGTCATTGGTGGCTGTCCATGCCAGCCATCCTCTGGGCATGGCACCATGGCGGCTTGCGTCCTGTCACCAGTTTGTTGCATGTCTGCCTCGGGTGACACTGAGGGCTATGCTGTTGTTGTCCCCCCTCCATGCTGTCACTGGTGTCTGTTGCGGTGTCTGTGTTCTACTGTCTGTCACTTGTGCTCCGGCTGCATGCTGGTGGTGGACAGCTTCATGGTGCATGCGCCAGATGGTTAGTTCACCAGTGCCATGGTGGGGTGCAGGCTGTGGGTATATGGCATCAGTGGACACACCAGCAGCATCTGTTGCCCGCTTTTGTGGCCCTGTGTTGGGGTACCCTTGGGACAGGGTGGGGTTTGTCCATGCCCTGTGTCACATCCTGTGTGGCGATGCCTCCATGCACCACAGTAGGTGGCTGTGCTGTCTGTTGGGGCCAGTGCTGGGACAGGGTGTGTGCATGGGTGGGTGGGCAGGGTGCTGTCCTGCTAGTGGTGGTATCCAGGGCAGGCCTTGTTGCATGTGGGGTCCCTCGGTACTGATGCAAGGTCATCCACTCTGCTGTGCCACGGGGAGCCATGCAGGGGCTTGTGTATGCAGTTGTTGGGTCAGTGGCTGGTGTCACCTGCTGCGGGTGATCACAGTGGGGCTGCCATGCATGGCACCATGGTGCACAGGGTTGCATTGTCACGGTGGTGGTGATGGCATGCTCGGTGCCATGCACTGTTGGCCGCTGCTTCTGGGCGGGTGTCTGGGGAACACTGTACAGGGTGTGCTCTGCATTGGTGGAGTGTAGTGGCACTGGGGCTGTCCTCCTTGTGTTGTAGTCACTGCTTGCCAGGGAGTGTGCTGGAGCACCGTGCCCCAGCTGTTGATTCAGTGCTGGTGTTAATAGGCTGGTGGGCCATCCAGCTCACCTCTGGTTGTGCAGTTCATGGGGTGCCTGGGAGGGGTGGGTCTGTCTGGCCTGCTGCGTGATTCTCCGCCCATGACTTCCATGGGTAGTGCACCCTGCATCTGTCCCTGTTTCTGCGAATCACTGGTTGTGCTACTGCACATCGGCCCTGCTCCACTGTGCATCCCTGATTGTGCCATGGTGCATGTGGCATTATATATAGCTGTGGCAGTTAACACCTTGGCCTGCCCGTGGTTTGAATATCACGCTGCTGCACAGTGGCACACTGCACTTGCGCCTGCTCCTGCTATTGCACATCTTTTGGCGCAGTCTGAATATCCCACCCCATATATCTTTACTAATCTAGATTTTAAATAATATAGGTCTAACTTATTGTAGATCAGAGTAAGTCTTAAGAACATTAAAAGATAATAACTAACGTAGCAGTACATGTAAATGTACATCAAGAAATCTTCCTATAAAACACTATAATTAGAGTTTGTGTTGTTTTAGTCTTGTGAAAAAAGGGACCCGTATGTTCAAGAAAGTATCTAATTTGTCTTTTAAGGTATAAGTAATCTTTAAATTGTTGGCAGTATATCCCATAAAATTAATCCATTCCACCAAAGTAGGGGGATTGGGATTTTTCCAATATTTTAAAATCAGCCTTTTAGTGCAAATAGATGTCACTGATAGCCAGTGCTTTTGTTGATGAGTAATAATGCAGTCTTCAGGAATGATGCCAAGAATGAAAATTAATGGAGATGAAGTTAAGGAGATACTTAAAGATTTCCCACATACTTTAATAACTTCCCTCCAAAGTGGAGTTATCTTAGGATAACTCCATAGCATATGTAATAAATCAGCATTAGGAGATTGACAATTCCAACAACTGTTAACATAAGCCCATCTCTGCTAGTTTAAGAGGTGACTGGTAAAAGTGATGTAAAATTTTAAACTGGATCAGCTTACCTTCAGAGTCAACAGTACCTCTGTGAGCAATGTCCCAGGCCTCATCCCAGTCCGAGTCAGAGATAATCGTATTAAGTTCATTCTTCCATCTCCTTTTGGCTGAATAGGTTAAAGATTGGGTTAGGAGACATTTATTAAGTATTTTGTAAATAAAACTGGCTCCTTTTTATGTTTGCTTGCACGCATGTGCAAGAAACATAGTGCCATCATCCGAGTTTTCTGGATGTGTGTCAGCCCTCTTCCAATTCAGTCAGTGTGTTTGCAGGCGCGGCCGCAGTTCTCCAATCCCTGCTGCAGCTGTCTATGACAGCAGTCCAAAATGCAGTGCTGTACAGTTGAAAGGGGGCTCATGCTTCATTGAGCAGCGATAAGTTATCGATTGCTCATGCGTGCTCCCCCTACACACACACATGCACGCATACTGCGTGCTGGCCCCCCCTCCCCCACACTGTATAGCCGACGGGGGTGTCCAATCCCTCATCGGCTGTGCTGCTCTCCCCCCACCAAACAGAGTTGCTCATGCCACGCTGGGTGCCCACCCCAGCATGGCAACTCATGGTATAGCTGACGGAGGTGCCCAATCTCCCGTCGGCTCCACTGTCCCCCTCCCCAGCACGGTGCCACGCTGGGAGCCCACCCCAGTGTGGCGGCAGTTATCACCGACGGGGTGCCCAATCGCTGGCTTCACGGCCCCCAACAGTCAGTCCTCGTACACGCTGGGAGCCTACCCCAGCGTGGCTAACGCCCCGCCATCTCCTCCTCTTTAAAAAAAAAAAAACTGTAACAGGAAGACGGTCCCACGCTGTCTGCCCCCACCCGTGCCTCCACCCACTGTGCACCCTGCCTCCACATCCCCCACACCCCATACTCTACATTCGGACTCAACGATGATCTTCTGTGGACCAGGAACACGCCTGCACTCTTCAAAGCCAACCGCGAACTGAGGAAATGCCGGTAAGCTGAATAATGGGATAGATAGGGGTTTTTCAACTTTGTTGCATATCTCTGGCATTTTTTGGAATTTTTGCACCAAATTTTCAACATAGGGTTTTTGGGACCCCTCCTCATGAATTCTTTCACTGTCATGGTGTTAATCGGGCCCGAAGGGTGATTTCGCAGTCACTGCGCAAAATCACCTTTTGGCACCAATTAACAAAACGACACTGCCAGTGTTCATAAGGTGGGCTCTCAAAAAGCCTATGTTGAAAATTTGGTGGAAAAATTCCTAAAAATGGCTATTTTACGAGCGTGCATTGTGCAGTTCCTATGCACGCTCGTAAGTTCATGAATTTTCAATATTTTCACTCCAAATTTTCAACATTGCCATTTTACCACACCTCCTTATGAGCAGTACAGCTGTCATTTTTCACATCTTGCTCAAAATGTGTTTCCGTCCATGTAACTACAATGGCGCTGTCAGTGTGCGAAATCAATGTACAGGACACACTAAGAAAATCACAGTGACACTGTTAATGAGCAGAGGTCCTAAAATGGCTATGTTGAAAATTTGGTGAAAAAATTCCTAAAAATGACTGTTTTACGAGCGTGCATTGCGCAGTTCATACGCATGCTCGTAAGTTCACAAATTTTCAATATTTTCACTCCAGATTTTCAACATTGCCATTTTACCACACCTCCTTATGAGCAGTACAGCTGTCATTCTTCACATCTTGCCCAAAACGTGTTTCTGCCCATGTAGCGCACAATGGCGCAGTAGGTGTGTGAAATCAATGTACGGCACACATTAAGAATATCACAGTGACACTGTTAATGAGCAGAGGTCTTAAAATGGCTATGTTGAAAATTTGGTGAAAAAATTCCTAAAAATGACTGTTTTATGAGCATGTGTTGCGCAGTTCCTACGCACTCTCGTAAGTTCATGAAATTTCAGTATTTTCACCCAGATTTTCAACATTGCCATTTTACTATACCTCCTTATGAGAAGTACACCTGTCATTTTTCACATCTCACCCAAAACGTGTTTCCACCCACGTAGCACACAATGGCGCAGTCGGTGTGTGAAATCAATGTACGGGACACATTAAGAAAATCTCAGTGACACTGTTCATGAGCAGAGGTATTAAAATGGCTATGTTGAAAATTTGGTGAAAAAATTCTTAAAAATGACTGCTTTACGAGCGTGCGTTGCAGAGTTCCTACGCGCGCTCGTAAGTTTGCGAATTTTCAATATTTTCACTCCAGATTGTCAACATTGCCATTTTATCGCATTTCCTTATGAGCAGTACAGCTACCATTTTTCACATCTCGCCCAAAATGTGTTTCCGCACCTGTAGCGCACAATGGTACAGTTGGTGTGCGAAAACAATGTTTGGGACAGATTAAGAAAATCATAGTGAAACTGCTCATGAGCAGAGGTCCCAAAATGCCAATGTTGAAAATTCGGTGAAAGAAATCCACAAACTGACTGTGTTACGAGTGAGCATTGCGCAGTTTCCATGCACCCTCGCAGGTTCATGAATTTGTAATATTTTCAGTCCAGATTTTCACCAGTGGCATTTTTCCACACCTCCTTATGAATAGTACAGCTGTTATTTTCCACAACATGGCCGAAATGTGTTTTCACACTTTCAGCGCAGAAATGTGTGGTCACTGTGGGAAATCATTGTTCAGGACAGATAAAGAAAATCACGCTGACACTGTTTATGATCGGAGGTCCCAAAATGCCTGCGTTAACAATCTGCTGTAACAAAAAAAATCCCCAAACTAGTTACATTACGGGTGTGCGTTACACAGCTTCTAAGCACGCTCGTGACTTCACCAGTATTTTTAAGATTTTCACAGAGGTTTTTCAACATTGGCATTTTTTTACACCTCCCCATGAACAGTACCGCTGTCATTTTTCACATCCTGTTCGGAATGTGGTTTTGCACCTGTGGTGCTGAATGCCGTAGTCACTGTGCAAAAGCAGTTTTCGGCTACCAAACTGATATTGCCACTGTTCATGAGGTGGGGGTCACAAAAACACATGTTGAAAATTAGGAGTGAAAATACCAACGAATGCCTGAGGCGTTAGGGTTTCTGACCATAACGCCCCACCCTGTAGAGAATGACAGGCATCAGGGGTGTGACTTGGGATTCTTGCCTGTGGTGTTCATACCATTCCACCCCCATCCACACCCTGCAGCCAGTAAGAGGCATCAAGGTGTGCCTCGGACTCTTTGGCCCCAAACTTCACCCCATTCTCCTATACCGCACCCATCTCACCGTATTTCCTGATGGAATGGGGTGCGCATAAGGGATAAAGACCCCACGGCACACCGTGACACTTGTCAGTGTCTGCAGGGTAGGTTGTGGTGAAATGGCATGGTCGTTATGCCTGATGACCCAAAAGCACACCCCAATGCCTGTCACTCTCTGCAGGGTGGTGGTGGGGTTGGCTTCAGTTCACTACTTCGCTGCCATTCCTATTATGCAGCTCTGTAACTTCTACACTACCAATGCCAATGCCAATGCCAGCAAGCAAACATTCAGCATTGACAAATGCTTGTTTAAGGGTGCTATTCTACATAGGTGGTCCCATTCTTTATTTTCAGGAATTGAATAGTCATCTAGAAGTATATTTTCCTTAAGCTTACTTCTGAGTTGTAGGTAAAAGTGAAAATGGAAACTTGGTATTCTATAGAAGTCTCTTATTTCCTAAATGACATTAAACTGGAAGTATCCCTAGATATGAAGTTGCACATTCTATTAATACCCACTTAGGACCATATTTTATTAGGTTTTAGGGCTTACCCTTAGTGATTAATGAGTTTGACCATAAGGACATTTATCTTAATGGAAAACTGTCAGGACTAATAGATTGACAAATCTTTTTTAACACTCTAATAGAGTTGACTAAACAAGGATTATCCCCTATATCTATAGGAGTATGTATGAATAAATAGTCTGTAATTTTACTGGTATTTAATAAGGAATTTTCTAGATGCAGCCATAAATGTCTTGATATGTCAGTAATATAGTTACCATTCAATTGACTAGAGATTTGTTTAAGAAGAAAAGCCCATTGATACCATTCCCAGTGAGGAAGCACCAACCCACCTAATTTATATGGAGCTCTTAACTTATTCAGACTAAGTATTGGGGGTTTATTATCCCAAAGGAATTTTCTTATTATCTCTTCTAATTTCCACATAAGTTTTTTATCTAGTAGAATTGGGATATTCTGAAATAAGTAAAATAGCTTTGGGGCAATAATCATTTTGATAGAATTTATTTTACCCCATAGGGAAAGGTGTAGATTAGACCAATTTGCTAAGTTTGATTCAATATCTTGTAGTAAAGGCAAGTAATTAATTTTAATCTAAGAACCCAGACTGTTGGATATTCATAGGCCCAAATATGTTATTTGATCCTTCACCCAGCCATTGTTGAAGATTTCGGATAAATGCTTTCTAATAAAAGCTGAAGGGTTAGGGCATACGATTTGGGATTTTTCCCAATTAATCTGTAGCCCTGAAAGAGTCCCAAATGTAATAGCAATTCTTTAAGTGTATTATAAGATTGAACTGGTTTTGTGAGGGTTAAAAGCAAATCTTCAGTGAAAGCATACGTTTTCTGTAGTTGTGACTTGATATTAATCCCGAATATGCTAGGGTGACTATCTATTGTTCTAATCAGGGCTAAAATAAAAAGGAAAGGGGAGAGAGGGCATCCTTGTCTGGTGCCACAGGCAACTGAAATGGGCTTAGTTACTAGTCCATTAGTGATGATTTGAGCTGTGGAATTTTTATACAACAAAGAAACCCAAGCACTAAAATGATCTCCACATTTATAATGCTCAAGAGCTTTAAACATATAATCCCAGGATAAGGAGTCAAAAACGTTGAATAAATCTAAAGATAGCACTATGTAAGGTTCTTTAGATTTATTAGCATACCAGATCATATGAAGCAGTTTTCTAACATTATCTGCTCCTGACCTACCCTGCATGAAACCCACCTGTTCCTTTTCTATAATTAGATCCATAACTTTCTGAATGCGTAATGCTAATATTTTTGCCAATATTTTATAGTCTGCATTCATCAGTGAAATAGGACGATAGCTAGAATAGGAGAGGGGGTCTTTTTTCCTTTTAAGAATTAAAGTAATCAAGGATTGCATGAGAGTGGGAGGGAGAATGCTTGTATCCCAGGATTCTTCATACATATTAAGTAAATGGGGGGATATCTCAGAATTCTGAAATTTGTAGAATTCACTTGGAAGACCATCTAAACCTGGGGTTTTGTTGCTAGGTAGTATAGTAATTGTTGTAGATATTTCTTCCAGTGAAATTTCTTTGTTAAGATGATCAAAATGTTTTTGAGACAGTCCAGGAGGATGGCTTGAATTCAGAAAAGATTCTGTATTTGAAACATTAATGATCTTATGGGTATATATTTTGGCGTAAAATTCCTGAAAAAAATTATTAATATCCTTATTATTATTATTACATGTTTTACCTATAGTATCCCGAATCCCTGGTATTATGTTCTGATTATTAAGTTTCCTGAGTCTATAGGCTAGAAGTTTCCCAACTTTTTCCCCATATTCCCAGTAGCTTTGCTTTAAATGAAATAAAGCATATTCAGCTTTGGCGGAAAGTATGCTGTTAATTTCAAATTTAACTAATTCTATTTTGTGCACTAGTGGCAAATGAAGGGTGCTAGATTTTTTGAGATCTGCTTCCAATTCAGTTAACTCCAGTTGTTTTTCTTTTAAGGTTTTAGTTTTCTCTCTCTTTTTACATGCTGAAAAATCAATTATTCTTCCCCTGATAAAAGCCTTGTAAGCCTCCCATAAACAGACTTTAGATACTTCACCGTTATCATTATTTCAGAAGTATTCCTCACTTTGTCTTTTAAAAGACATGTATTAAGTCTCCACTTGCATTCTTTTGGTTTGTCATCCCTTATGACCAGGGTCATGCCAATTAATGCATGATCAGAAATTGTTATGGAGTCTATATTAGCATCAGCTATTGAGTCTAGAAGGTCAGAAGTGATAAATAAGTGGTCAATTCTACTATATGACATATTCCTATTGGAAAAAAAGTAAAATCTTTAGCCCTAGGATTTACTATTCTCCATACATCAGATAAAGAAAGATTCTGAACCAGTTTATGCAAGGCTAAACGAGATCTGGTGAAGGTCAATGGGTTTTTTGCTTTCTTCTTATATAGTATAGGGTCCATGACTTCATTAAAATCCCCTCCCATAATGATTTTGTGCTCCGGATAACTAGACAATAATTCTGAAACTTTCTCAAAAAAAAAACATTTTGTTTTGAATTGGGAGCATAGATGTTAACTAAAGCAACCTTAAAACCATTCAAGGTACCCAGAAGAAATTGATATCTTCCCTCTGGGTCTAAGAAATGCTCCAACTTCACAAAGTTAATACCTTTTGTAATCAAAATAGCAGTACCTCTTTTCTTACAATTAAAGGTACTAAACTCCACCATAGCTACCCAGGATTTGCATAATTTGACAGATTCATTCTATTTAAATGGATTTTGTATGAAAGCCATATCTGCCTTCTCTTTGTTAAGGTATGTTATTATTTTTTTTCTTTAATAGGGTCCCCAAACCATTTACATTCCATGAAACAATTCTATAAGGAAGCATTTTCTAAAAAAGTATAACCCTACAGTAGAAATAAATACAGATAGAATATACTCTAAAACAATGCAAAAAGATGAATCAACTATTTCTTAACCTGAGAGCACTCTACACTTACAATGATATAACACAAGTAAAGATCTTATGTGATCCTAAATAAAATTCCAGCACTGAGTGTCCAGAGTCCAAGTACTAGAAATGACTTTCAAAAAGAAAAAAACTTTCAAAATAAACTAGAACAGTAGGTTGTTAGCTACTGCGTAGTCAGATACTGTCCACCGGACTACTGTCCAAGGTTTTACTAACCAGTCACACACCACAGCAACTTACACAAGAGAGGGCATTACTCCTTCTGGTTGTAGTATGATATACCCCATGTAGAAAAAAGATTAATACTAGACCTGTAGTATTTGATCAGATGCAAAGATTGGCATACAACAAATCAAATGAGTAACAGACTAAAGGAAAAACAAATAGGCAAGATATCTAAATACAAAAATAGTCATGAAACACAAAGTGTAAGAGCATAAGTGAAAATTATGGGGGGGGGGAACAGTTAGCCCAGTGCAATTAATATAACCAACTGCCTAAGCAAATATCAAAATTAAAGAGCTGCCCTATCTGTACAAAGGCCATCCACTAGTGTTGAGCATATACAGGCCTTCATCAGTTTACCATATCTGATGCTGATAAGCTCTGTGCTCTAAATACCTGTTTCATATAATGGAAATTAGGCACTGTTAACACAGAGACTAGTAAATTGAGCTCTATTTGAAGGCAGTGATTCTGACTAGGGCATAATCAATCAAACGATTTAAAGTGGGTGACAGCATCAGCAGAAAGAGTGAATTGAACAGTTTAGAAAAAGAGTAGAGTACATTACATGTAACAGGATTCCAAATATCTAAGCCTATCTTTATAAAATTGTGCAAACAACACAGTATTGTTTAGTAATGAATGTATGGCAGGTTTGCTTCTAATCAAATTACTAAGGTCTCTTCTTTCTCCCTTGAAAATGGACTGTCGCATAACATAACATGTAAAACACTCTGGGTATGATATTCTGGGTATAATAGAACAATAGAACAAGCAAACCCAAAATTAGTCCGGAGTAAAAATACTTCATCATCGGTAATCTACCTTGATAAAATAATTATGTAGAATAAAATCCTACCACTGAAAACAAATCATATCTGCATTGTTAATCACATCGATTTTAGACTGTATGAGTCACAGGAAGTGGTCCGATTAAAAGGTGTCATGTACATCCTTTTGACCCAGGTACAGATTCTATTATGGGGATGTTGTTGCAGGGGACTGAATTAGTATGGACTGACTCAGAGGCATTCATTTCCTCTTTGCGCATCAGATCTGGAGATGATCTAGGAGAGGACGTGTGGCTGTTTTCTTTACTCCTCTCTCTCTTCTTGGGATTATAAACAGAGTTTGTTAATCTCGGGATGCTGGATTGTTTGGATCGTTGTCTAGCTCTCCTTTGGATGTCAGAGCTCCAGGTATGTTCTACAACAGAACTGGCAACTTCAGAAAATAGACATGGAGTTGACAATTCGGGAAGGAGCACATGAGTCTTTCCCTGCAGTAGTTTGCAAGATCATGAAGAAGTGTGTTTAGCGCAAGTTTCAGAATCTAGATGTGCTGGTTCTGGGGGAGCGCGTGCTGATTTTGAAAAATGGTAGTTCAACTTGTTGGTAGTTGAACTTCTGAAGTGATTTTCTTTAAAAGTTTGAATAAATTGCCCATGCACCATTTGGAGAGTTACATTTGGTGGTTTTTCCCTCCTGGTCCTGAACGATGAGTGTAGCAGGGTACTTGAAATAGTATTTTAGACCAAAATCTCTCAAACATTGCTTAACTTCTATAAATTCTTTCCTTCTGGCTACCACTTCACTGGAGAAATCTTTAAATATTAAAATCTTTTCCCTTCCATAGCGACCTTCTTTCCCTTGACAGTCACATTATTTCTTCCTTGGCAGAGAATATTAACAAGTAGGCAATTATTGGTCTGGGTTTTGGTTAATCAGTTTGGGACCCAACGATCTATGAGCTCATTCAATCTCTAAAGGACCACGCCATTGATATCTAAGAACTTCAGGTAGAAAAGATTTAAGAAAAGCCAGCATATTGTCTCCCTCAGCCCCTTCTGGTACCCCCAATATTCTGATATTATTACACTGACCTCTGTTTTCGAGGTCATCTACCTTTTGAGATAATTGATAAATCTTTTCAGATTGCTTAAATGTAAGCTGTTCTAGGTAAGTAATTGCTGAGGTCAGTTCTGTAATTTGTTTGTTGTTTTTACTAACAATACTACACATTTCCTCATGTTGCTTAGACAGGGTAGCTGTAGAATTCTTAACTTCAATTTGGCCCATTCATATTTCAGATAGTATTTCTTTTAACTGAGATATATATCAGTCTTTGTGGCAAATTGTTTGGAGCTGTCAGAGTAATCTTGGTATGTAACATCTGAATAATTTATGCGACCAGGTGAATGGGGGGAACGGGACCTCCCTGACGGCATTGTCCTTAGTTTAGAATGACTGAAAAATCACTTAATACGTGATTTAAACTTCAAACTTATATTACCCACTTGCCTGAATGAAGGACTGAAGATCAGAATTTCCATTCGATGGTTTTAAAATTAAAACGGGCTATAAATTGTTTAAAACGGAAGGAAAAGGATGGAGCTCACACTCTTGTGACTGTCGCAATCTAGCGCCGGCATGCAACCTCCAAGCCTGTTAATCTTAATTACAATAAAAAAAAAGGGACAGCAATCAATTTATTAGTGTGTGGGCCATCACTCATATCTGCATCTCAAGCTACAGTGTGTCATACGATTTATGTGGAGATATTTGAAAAGGCAAGACAACAATATTATAGTGTAGTTCTGATATTGTGCTTCCGGGTTCAGCATGTTTGCAGCGATATTTTAGCATATATTCAGAAGGCACAGTGGTCTTCACATGTCTGATTCATTGATTGCCAGTGTGTTTATCCACGTCACTCTATGTTTATCTTGATTTTTCTATTGCAAAGACATGCCACATGCGTTGTGTAGACCAGCCTGCATACAGTGGCATTTCATTGTGTAAAGTTACAATGTAAGTTATTTGTCACATTTTTACCAGTTTGGTGGTGGTGGTGGGGGGGGGTTGTGCATTGAGTTGTTAAAATCTTAAGCCAAATTCATGAAATTTATCATAAATCCCTTGATCTGCTTCGCAGTTGAGTTACGACTTTTGTGATCCCTCTCATGACAGTTGGGCAGCCAGTACGATCAGCTTTACTTTGGTGTCCTTTTCCATAAACAACACATGTCGAGTCTCCTATTCCATAATAGACCCCCCCCTCAAATGCCATGTGTATTGATATCTGTAATACATGTGTATTGATAGTTTTCCCAGTGTGACACATTACATATATGGTGCATGCATGTTATTTGTGTGTTGTCTGGCATTCAGTGTCATAAAAAAGGTTACGTGTTCAGATTGGAGGATGGTACTGTCCATCACAAGATGATCTGCCCTGTCACATGAGAACAACATGAGCACAACATTATAGTCCAACACCTGCTGTTCCTGCATGTTACAGTACACGTGTAGAACCCTCCTACCCTCCAAAAAAACAAAACAATAACAAAATAAGGTTTCAGTTAAAAAATCAGGCAGTTTCAGCCGTTAATTGTGGTGATTCATAATTGTGAGGTGATAAATATTGGAAAAATAATTTTCCAAAATGCAGGGATACTAATGGTTAAAATCTGCTGGCCTCACATACATTGCCACTGCCACAATGTGCATACATTGGTGAAGTGTACAGTTGTGTAATACATGAACACAGTGATAGTTACATGAACATTTTATCATCCAGATGCCAAATGATACACCATTTGGATAAGGGGCAGTGATAACTTTCATCAAGGGGCTGGGATGGGTATAAGACAGATTTTATGACAGTTGCTACCAGTACATCATGGAGCTAAAATCAAGAACATAGACTGACCAGACATGGTATCCCAGAGATGATGTGCTATCTGCACCTGTCAACATTACATGGCAGTATGTAACTGCAATATGCTGATAAGAGTGGCACACCAAATTCCAGGAGTGGAGCCTCAGTTGAGGAAACTATGGGGTGAATAATTGCAAGGTTTCATGCCTGAAAGGGTACCCTGAGGTTACAATGGACAACCAAGCTAGGGTAGAAGCTGGCCCAAATGTAGAAGGGGAGGGTTGGTTGCATAACGGGGTAGGCTGGGAGGGAGAAATCACAGTGGATTGGGTGAGGGAGGCCCTTCGGATGCTAAACACTGATAATGCACCGGGGCCAGATGGGCTGCATCTGAGGGTTATGAAGGAACTGGCGGCTGTGCTGGCAGCTCCACTGGCTGCACTCTTTATCATCTCTCTGCAGACAGGATGGGTGCCTCAAGACTGGAGGTGGCTCATGTGGTGCCTATCCACAAAGGGGGTCTAGTGATGAGATGGGGAATTATAGGCCTGTCAGCCTAACGTCTGTGGTAGGCACACTAATGGAGGGCATTATCAAGGAGAGGCTTGGGAGGCAGCTGGAAAGGTTGGGGCACCTGAATGACAAACAATGCGGCTTTGTCCCAGGAGGTGTGCCAGACCAACATCATGTAGTTTTATGACTGGGTGATGGGGGCCCTGGACTGACATAGGCCAGTGGATGTCCTATACTTGGATTTCAGCAAGGCATTCGATTCGGTACACCACAATGGCTTGCTAACAAAGTTAGGGGGCATGGGGTGGGGAACAGTTGCTCAGGTAGGTAGAAAATTGGCTTACAGGATGAATACAGAGGGTAGTGGTTGGTGGGATAGTCTCCTCCCTGAGAAGGGTCATCGGTGGGGTCCCCCAAAGTTTGGTATTGGGACCACTCCTGTTCAATGCCTATATCTTGGACATAGGGAGGTGGGTTAGGAGAAGGCTGAGTCTAGTTGCAGATGACTCAAAACTGGGAGCACTGGCAGACAGGGGAGATGGGAGAGATGCAATCCAGGGGGATCTGGATACCCTGGAGGGGTGGTCAAGGAGGTGGGGATTGAAGTTTAATGCAGGGAAATGTAAGATACTGCATCTGGGAGTCAGAAAACAGGGCCATGTATACACCCTGGGGAGGACACACTGCAAGTCACATCAGGTGAGAGGGATCTAGGGATTGTGGTGGACATCAAAATGAATAACACTGAAAACTGTAGAAGAACTGCAACAAAAGCAAACAGGATACTGGGATGCATAGCCAGGGGGATTACCTCCAGGAGAAGTGAGGTGATCCTCCCTCTGTATAACGCCTCGGTCAGGCCGCATGTCGAGTACTGTGTGCAGTTCTGGAGACCTCACTTTAAGAAAGACATAGCAGTTCTGGAGAGGGTCCAGAGGAGGCTGACCAGGATGATTCAGGGCATGGAGGGAGGCCCTATGAGGAGAGACTGGAAGTGCTCGGGCTGTACACACTGGAGGAGAGGAGAAACAGAGGGAACATGATCGAGGTCTTCAAATATGTAAAAGGAATAGATAAGGGTGAAGACAAGGAGATGTTTAGGCTAAAGAAGGGGGGAACAAATGTGGAATGAGTGGAAGCTGAAGGGGGGAACTACAGGGGGAGCGTAGGAGACACTACTTCACTGAGAGGGTGGTGGAGCCATGGAATGCACTGCCCAGGAGTCTGGTGGAAGAGGGCACAGTGGAGGGATTCAAGAAGGTGTGGGACAGATACAAGGGGAAACTGAAGCTGAAGAAGACCCTCTCTGGGAGTTGGGGGGATGGGGAAGTGAGCACCCAGTATGTGGCTGCTTACCGAACTGACATGACAGACCATGAGTCCTATTCTACTGGCTTTTAGTATGTTAATATATTAGAATAAAGAGTCTAAAAGGAGACTGACTGGACATGCTGTTCCAGTGATGACATGCTATGTGGAGCATCCAAATTTAAGGCCCATATCGGAATACACACACCGCTGGAGGAGAAAGGAAAATAATGTATTTTGGTAGTATACTGCAGCCATGTTACTCACATCAGTGGACATTTACAGACAACTGAGCTACAGATGTGACTAGTTGGGGGGGGGCAGACAGTGAGGAACATCCAGGGAGGGGTAAATCACTGGAAACCGTTGATTAAGTGAATGAAATGGTTGTCCAGCACACTTCACAGTACAGAACTTGGGGTTACAAGCAGAGCCAGACCTGGAAGGTGCCACAGGTGCAGGCAGAGCTGTCAGCTTATAGGAGAGGTGGATGAGGATATGGACCATGTGCTGAAATGGTGATCAGACAAGTTTTCATGCATGAGTTTCCAGGATGTCATGGTTTTACACCTGGTGTTAATGACATGCACAAAAACACAGCACCACCGAGGCACAAGGCATTGACAGGTGCATTCAAGTACAAACATTGGGCTACATGACAGCGTGATGTACTGTGCTGTAACTGCTGCTAATATCACATGCAGTTGCAAGTGTCTCAATGCACCACCTGTGCATGTTCATGAACTCTGATACTATTGATGGGTATTCATGTGCTCGTAATAATGCCTATCAACAATACCAACACAATACTATTTACATCATATATAACATTATCATTATTCAAATTTGTAATTTAAAAAAAAAAGGTCAAGACGTGATTACCTGGTCATGTTCCTTGTGCTGCAAGTGACACACAGTATGCAATCTTTCTATCGGTTTCTTCTGTGTCTCTAGAATCAGTGTGGGAACTGCATTGTCCCTGATAAAGCATTGTGGTTCACGGCCAAAAACTTGCGCCCTTATGGTGTATTCAGTTTCAAAGCAGTCCTCTGCAAAGTGATTGGAGCATACTACATGATTCCTGGACCACTTGGTGTGCTTTAAGCTCAAGTCCTTTCGACGAATATTATGGAACCTCTGAGATGCCAGAGTTTTGTCATTTCTTGGGAATGGCTTATATAGTATATCGACAGTTTGTCTTGTCATATTACTGCATCCAGGTACCATACAACGAGGCATTTTGATAATTACAGGTAAAAAAATTATTAAATCACAAAACTGTGAATAAATACACTGTACTGAATTTAAAAATAAAATAAACAATATAATTTCAGCAGGACATGAGTTTCCCTAAACAGTACTGTTTAAGTTTCGATGAAGCATTCAACTATGAGAATCTCGGTACTTTCTGATGACCTTTGGAGGGAGAAGTACTGTATGTGATGAAGGGAAAGTAGAAAATAATTGTATAGGCAGCCAATGAAATAAAAGTATACACGCACAGATGGCTAATGGCAGAAGGCACAGACTGGGAAATGCAACAGCAGTGTAACAGGAAATGTCTATTAAAACTCTTTATTGCAAAAAATGAGAAGGACAATATTTACTTGGTGTTAATATTTATTTGTATTATTGTTTGGCACTTTAAGCTACCAAAAACTATATGCTATACAGTCTGCATCACACCATACTTGTTCTGTAGCTTCATGAGTGTGATCTTGCATGTGCACGACAGTAAAATGCTTCCCCAGTCAGGAGGGGGAACCAATATTCAGTGCACGCTTTGCCCATGGTACAACATTTAACGCAACACACTATCTCGGGTGTTGTGGTGATGATGACACAGGGAACACCTCGGGAGCTCAAAATGGAGGGCAAACAACAGCAAAACTGTTTACTATATAAAAAAACAGTTTAAAACACGGGATTTAGTCGGAAAATGCTATTGGGAGATAGGCAGAGGCTGATGAACACATGAACATCTCCAAGTAAGTAGACTAAGGCAGCAAACGAAGCAAGACTTCTCCTTCAAGAGTTCTTAGAACCCAGTGACATCAGTTGAATGAATGCCTACAGTAAAGACTTTCCTGCAGTTTTCCATGCAACTGATGTCACCAACCTCTAGAACAGATAACAGTAATTCAACAAGATTTTGTCAGATCCACCATGGCTGCATAATGAAGTTTGTGAAGAAAATGGGCAGATTAGGATGGCCCTGTGGTCCTTACCTAGTGTCAAATTGCATGTTTATGAGGGTAATGTAGTCAGTTGCTTTGGAAAATATGGAATGTTAATATACCAAGAGCTATCTTTTCTGTGTCATATTGTCAATTCTGATGGTAAATTCTGTTTAAATTACACCAAGACTAAAAGTAATTAAATATATTGTTACAGAACAATGGCACTTAACATCACCTGCTGAAAGCCAGTAGATTAGCTGGGGATAGATAATGGTGTGCTAAAGACTCATATTTAGTCCAGATCCCTAACATGGTACTGCTAGGTGCAAGGTCTTAAGGAGCCGTTAATCACACCTGGGCATCTGGAACAATGGCAAACATTAAAGAAATTAACATGCTCAATTATTCCAGAGAACACTAGCACTGCTATGAAATCCTTCTCTGCACTTACTGCCCCCCTTGACAAATTACCTAGGTCTTGTATGATTGAAGCCTTTCAACCCCCACCACCACCTACAACCAAGTATACACCACCACTGCAATGATGCTGGACCACACATAACTGAAACATAAAAAGGTGACAGCAGAAGGTGACTAGGGGTCCATCTAGTACACCCATTTTTGTTTCTGTGGCATTTGCTGAAAGAGCAGCTGACATCAGCAAAACAATGCATTTTTCTTGCCCTCCTGTGGGCTAACAGCACCCTGGCTGGATCATTTCAGTGAAGTCTTGTGCTTTTCTTGGGTGCCACAGGGACACAACTGCCACTCAGGTCTTGTTAAATCACAGTCAGGAGGATAGTGAGTTTTCCTAGTGCAGTTCTGCACACAGGACACATCCATTACTCTACTCTGCTCTGGCTAAATTGCAATCATGAGGACAGTGATTTTTTTCTAGTACAGGTCTGCACACAGGGACACAACTGTCACACTGGTCTGGTTAAATTGGAGTCAGGAGGACAGTGATTTTTTCCTTGTACAGGTGTGCATGCAAGGACACAACAATCACTCTGGTTAAATCACAGCAAGGAGGACAGTGATTTTTTTCCTAGCACTAGCACATATCTGCACACAGGGACACTACAGTCACACTAGTCTGGTTAACTCGCAGTCTAGAGGACATTGATTTTTCTCCTAGTGTAAGTCTGCACACAGGGACACAACAGTTTCCCTGGTCTGGTGAAATCTCAGTCAGGAGGACAATGATATTTTTCCTAGCACAGGTCTACACACAGGGACACAAAAATCACTCCGGTCAGGTTAAATCACAGTCAGGCGGATAGTTTTTTTTTTCCTGGTACAGGTGTGCATGTAGGGACACAACAATCACTCTTATTAAATCACAGTCAGGAGGACAGTGATTTTTTCCTAGCACAGGTGTGCACACAGAGACAAAACATTCACTCTGTTCTGGTTAAATATCAATCACAAGGACAGGGATTTTTTTGCTAGTACAGGTGTACATGCAGGGACACAACAATCACTCTGGTTGAATCACAGTAAGGAAGACAGTGATGTTTTTCCTGCATTAGTACAGGTCTGCACACAGGGACATAACTGCCACTCAGGTGTGGATAAATAGCAGTCAGGAGGATAGTGACTTTTTCCCAAGCACAAGTTTGCAGACAGGGACAACAGTCACTATGATCTGGTTAAATCACAGTCTACAGGACAATGATTTTTCTTCCTAGCACAGGTCTGCACACAGGGACACAACAGTCACTCGGTCCGGGTTAGATCACAGTCAGCAGGACAGTGATTTGTTTCCTAGTACAGGTGTGCATGCAGGGACAGAACAATCACTCTTGTTAAATCACAGCAAGAAGGACAGGTGGTTTTATTTTCTAACACAGGTCTGCACATAGGGACACAAGAATCACTCTGGTTTGGTTAAATCACAGCAAGGAGGACAGTGATTTTTCCCTAGCACTAGCAGAGGTCTGCACACAGGGACACAACTGCCACTCAGGTCTTGTTAAATTGCAGTCAGGAGGATAGTGAGTTTTTCCTAGTGCAGTTCTGCACACAGGGACACATCAATTACTCTACTCTGCTCTGGCTAAATTGCAATCAGGAGGACAGTGATTTTTTTCTAGTACAGGTCTGCACACAGGGACACAACTGTTACACTGGTCTGGTTAAATTGGAGTCAGGAGGACAGTGATTTTTTCCTTGTACAGGTATGCATGCAAGGACACAACAATCACTTTGTTAAATCACAGCAAGGAGGACAGTGATTTTTTTCCTAGCACTAGCACATGTCTGCACACAGGGACACAACAGTCACACTAGTCTGGTTAAATCGCAGTCTAGAGGACATTGATTTTTTTCCTAGTGTAAGTCTGCACACAGGGAAACAACAGTTTCCCTGGTCTGGTGAAATCTCAGTCAGGAGGACAATGATATTTTTCCTAGCACAGGTCTACACAGGGACACAAAAATCACTCCGGTCAGGTTAAATCACAGTCAGGCGGATAGTTTTTTTTTTCCTGGTACAGGTGTGCATGTAGGGACACAACAATCACTCTTATTAAATCACAGTCAGGAGGACAGTGATTTTTTTCCTAACAGGTCTGCACACAGGGACACAACAGTCATTCTGGTCTGATCCGGTAAAATTACAATCATGAGGACAGAGATTTTTTTCCTAGCACAGGTCTGCACACAAGGACACAACTCTCACACTGGTCTGGTTAAACTGGAGTCAGGAGGACAGTTATTTTTTTCCTAGTACAGGTGTATACGCAGGAACACAACTCTCACACTGGTCTGGTTAAATTGGAGTCAGGAGGACAGTGATTTTTTTTCCTGGTACAAGTGTGCATGCACAGACACAACAATCACTCTTGTTAAATCACAGTCAGGAGGACAGTGATTTTTTCCTAGCACTGGTCTACACACAGGGGCACAATAGTCACTCAGTCTGGTTAAATCGCAATCAGGAGGACAATGATTTTTTTCCTAGCACAGGTCTCCAAACAGGGACACAACAGTCACTCCAGTCTGGTTAAATCACAGTCAGGAGGACAGTGATTTCTTTTCCTGGTAAAAGTGTGCAAGCAGGGACACAACAACCACTCTTGTTAAATCACAGTCAGGAGGACAGTGATTTTTTTCCTAGCACAGGTCTGCACACAAGGACACAACTGTCACACTGGACGGGTTAAATTGGAGTCTGGAGGACAGTGATTTTTTCCTAGTAGAGGTGTGCACGCAGGGACACAACAGTCCTGCTGGTTAGTCACAGTCAGGAGGACAGTGATTTTTTTTACTAGTGCAGGTGTGCAAGCAGGGACATAACAGACACTCTTGTTAAACCACAGTCAGGAGGAGAGCTGGTTTTTATTTTCTAGCACAGTTCTCAATGCAGGGACACAACTGTCACTCTGGTCTGGTTAAATCACAGTTGGGGGAAAGTGAATGTTTTCTTAGCACAGCTGTGCATGCAGGGACTCAGCAGTCACTCTGGTCTGGTTTAATCACAGTAAGGAGGACAGTGATTCTTTCGTAGCACAGGTCTACACACAGGGACACATCAGTCAATTTGGTCTGGTTAAACTGCAGCTAGAAGGACAGCGATTTTTTTTCCTGGTACAGGTGTGCATGCAGGAACACAACAATCACTCTAGTTACATTACATTCAGGAGGACAATGATACTTTTCCTAGCACAGGTCTGCACACAGGGACACAACAGTCACTCTGGTCTGGTTAAATCACAGCCAGAAGGACAGTGATTTTCTTTCCAGGTACAGGTGTGCATGCAGGAACACAACAATCACTCTAGTTAAATCACATTCAGGAGGACAGTGATTGCTTTCCTTGCACAGGTCTGCACACAGGGACACAAGAGTCACTCTGGTCTGGTTAAATCACATTCAGGAGGACAATGATTTTTTTTCCAAGCACAGGTCTGCACACAGGGACAGAACAGTCACTCCAGTCTGGTTAAATCACAGTCAGAAGGACAGAGATTTTTTTTCCCTGGTACAGGTGTGCATGCAGGGACACAGCCATCACTCTGGTTAAATCACAGTCAGGAAAACAGTGATTTTTTTTCCTAACACAGGTCTGCACACAGGAACACAACAGTTACTCTGGTCTGCTCTCGCTAAATTGCAGTCCGGAGGACAGTAATTTTTTGTATCACAGGTCTGCACACAGGGACACAACTGTCACACTGGTGTGGTTAAATTGGAGTCAGGAGGACAGCGATTTTTTCCTTGCACAGGAATGCACGCAGGGACACAACAATCACTCTTGTTAAATCACAGTCAGGAGGACAGTGATTTTTTTCCTAACAGGTCTGCACACAGGGACACAACAGTCATTCAGGTCAGATCTGTAAAATTGCAATCAGAGGACAGTGATTTTTTCTAGCACAGGTCTGCACACGGACACAACTCTCACACTGGTCTGGTTAAATTGGAGTCAGAAAGAGAGTGATTTTTTTCTAGTACAGGTTTACACACAGGGACACAACAATCACTCTGGTTCAATCACAGTAAGGAGGACAGTGATTTCTTTTCCTGGTACAGGTGTGCACGCAGGAACACAACAATCACTCTAGATAAATCACATTCAGAAGGACAGTGATAGTTTTCCTAGCACAGGTATGCACACTGGGACACAACAGTCACTCTGGTCTGGTTAAATCACAGTCAGGAGGACAGTGATTTTTATTCCTAGCAAAGGTCTGCACACAGGACTCAACCGTCACTCCAGTCTGGTTAAATCACAGTCAGGAGAACAGTGTTTCTTTTTCCTGGTACAAGTGTGCATGCAGGGATGCAGCAATCACTCTTGTTAAATCACAGTCAGGAGGACAGTGATTTTTTTCCTAACACAGGTCTGCACACAGGGATACAACTGTCACACTGGCCCGGTTAAATTGGAGTCTGGAGGACAGTGATGTTTTCCTAGTAGAGGTGTGCACACAGGGACACAACAGTCCCTCTGTCTGGTTAAATCGCAGTCAGGAGGACAGTGATTTTTTTACTAGTGCAGGTGTGCTGGCAGGGACATAACAAACACTCTTGTTAAACTACAGTCAATAGGAGAGCAGATTTTTATTTTCTAGCAAAGTTCTGCATGCAGGGACACAACTGTCACTCTGGTCTGGTTAAATCACAGTCAGGGGGAAAGTGAATGTTTTCCTAGCACAGCTGTGCATGCAGGGACTCAGCAGTCACCCTGGTCTGGTTAAATTACAATAATGAGGACAGTGATTCTTTCCTAGCAGAGGTCTACACACAGGGACACAACAGTCACTCCTGTCTTGTTAAATCACAGCCAGAAGGACAGTGATTTTTTCCAGGTATATGTGTGCATGCAGGAACACAACAATCACTCTAGTTAAATCACATTCAGGAGGACAGTGATAGCTTTCCTAGCACAGGTCTGCACACAGGTACACATGAGTTACTCTGATCTGCTCTGGCTAAACTGCAGTCAGGAGGACAGTGATTTTTTTCTAGCACAGGTCTGCACACAGAGACACAGCTGTCACACTGGACCGGTTAAATTGGAGTCTTTAGGACAGTGATTTTTTCCAAGTACAGGTGTGCACGCAGGGACACAACAGTCCCTCAGTCTGGTTAAATCACAGTTAGGAGGACAGTGATTTTCTTACTAGTAAAGGTGTGCAAGCAGGAACATAACAAACACTCTTGTTAAACCACATTCAGGAGGACAGCTGATTTTTATTTTCTAGCACAGTTCTGCATGCAGGGACACAACTGTCACTCTGTTCTGGTTAAGTCACAGTCAGGGGGAAAGTGAATGTTTTCCTTGCACAGGTGTGCATGCAGGGACTCAGCAGTCACTCTGGTCTGGTTAAATCACAGTAAGGAGGACAGTGATTCTTTCCTAGCACTGGTCTACATACAGGGACACATCAGTCAATTTGGTCTGGTTAAACTGCAGCTAGAAGGACAGCGTTTTTTTTCCTGGTACAGGTGTGCATGCAGGAACACAACAATCACTCTAGTTACATTACATTCAGGAGGACAATGATACTTTTCCTAGCACAGGTCTGCACACAGGGACACAACAGTCACTCTGGTCTGGTTAAATCACAGCCAGAAGGACAGTGATTTTCTTTCCAGGTACAGGTGCATGCAGGAACAAACAATCACTCTAGTTAAATCACATTCAGGAGGACAGTGATTGCTTTCCTTGCACAGGTCTGCACACAGGGACACAAGAGTCACTCTGGTCTGGTTAAATCACATTCAGGAGGACAATGATTTTTTTTCCAAGCACAGGTCTGCACACAGGGACAGAACAGTCACTCCAGTCTGGTTAAATCACAGTCAGAAGGACAGAGATTTTTTTTCCCTGGTACAGGTGTGCATGCAGGGACACAGCCATCACTCTGGTTAAATCACAGTCAGGAAAACAGTGATTTTTTTTCCTAACACAGGTCTGCACACAGGAACACAACAGTTACTCTGGTCTGCTCTCGCTAAATTGCAGTCCGGAGGACAGTAATTTTTTGTATCACAGGTCTGCACACAGGGACACAACTGTCACACTGGTGTGGTTAAATTGGAGTCAGGAGGACAGCGATTTTTTCCTTGCACAGGAGTGCACGCAGGGACACAACAATCACTCTGGGTAAATCACAGTAAGGAGGACTGTGATTTTTTTCCTAGCACTAGCACATGTCTGCACACAGGGACACAACAGTCAATCTAGTCTGGTTAAATTGCAGTCTAGAGGGCAACAATTGTTTCCTAGTCCAGGTCTGCACACAGGGACACAACAGTCTCTCTGGTCTGGATTAAATCACAGTCAGGAGGATAATGATTTTTTTCCTAGCACAGGTCTACACACAGGGACACAATAACCACTCTGGTTCAGTTAAATCACAGTCAGGAGGATAGTTATTTTTTTTTCCAGGAACAGGTGTGCATACAGGGATGCAACAATCACTCTTGTTAAATCACCGTCAGGAGGACAGTGATTTTTTTTCTAACACAGGTCTGCACACAGGGGCACAACAGTCATTTTTTCTGATTTGGTTAAATTGCAATCAGGGGGACAGTTATTTTTTTTCCTAAGCACAGGTCTTGACACAGGGAGACAACTCTCACACTGGTCTGGATAAATTCGACTCAGGAGGACAGTGATTTTTTTTCCTAGTACAGGTGTACATAGGGACACAACAATTACTCTGGTTAAATCACAGTAAGGAGGACAGTGATTTTTTTCCTAGCACTAGCAGAGGTCTGCACACAGCGGCACAACTGCAACTCTGGTCTGGTTGAATCACAGTCAGGAGGATAGTGATTTTTTTCCTAGTGCAGTTGTGCACACAGGGATGCAACAGTTACTCTGGTCTGGTTAAATCGCAGTCAGGAGAACAGTGATTTTTTTCCTAACACAGATCTGCACACAGGGACACATGAGTTACTCTGGTCTGCTCTGACTAAACTGCAGTCAGGAGGACAGTGATTTTTTTCTAGCACAGGTCTGCACACAGGGACACGGCTGTCACACTGGACCATTTAAATTGGAGTCTGAGGACAGTGATTTTTCCTAGTACAGGTGTGCATGCAGGGACACAACAGTCCCACGGTCTGGTTAAATTGCAGTTAGGAGGACAGTGATTTTCTTACTAGTACAGGTGTGCAAGCAGGGACATAACAAACACTCTTGTTAAACCACATTCAGGAAAACAACTGATTTTTATTTTCTAGCACAGTTCTGCATGCAGGGACACAACTGTCACTCTGGTCTGGTTAAATCACAGTCAGGGGGAAAGTGAATGTTTTCCTTGCACAGGTGTGCATGCAGGGACTCAGCAGTCACTCTGGTCTGGTTAAATCACAGTAAGGAGGACAGTGATTCTTTCCTAGCACTGGTCTACATACAGGGACACATCAGTCAATTCGGTCTGGTTAAACTGCAGCCAGAAGGACAGCAATTTTTTTTTCCAGGTACAGGTGTGCATGCAGGAACACAACAATCACTCTAGTTACATCACATTCAGGAGGACAATGATACTTTTCCTGGAACAGGTCTGCACACAGGAACACAACAGTCACTCTGGTCTGGTTAAATTGGAGTCAGGAGGACAGTGATTTTTTCCTTGTACAGGTGTGCATGCAGGGACACAACAATCACTCTTGTTAAATCACAATAAGGAGGACAGTGATTTTTTTCCTAGCACTAGCAGAGGTCTGCACACAGGGACACAACTGTCACTCAGTTCTTGTTAAATCGCAGTCAGGAGGATAGTGATTTTTTTCCTAGTGCAGTTCTGCACACAGGGACACATCAGTTACTCTACTCTGCTCTGGCTAAATTGCAATCAGAAGGACAGTGATTTTTTTCTAGCACAGGTCTGCACACGGGGACACAACTGTCACACTGGTCTGGTTAAATTGGAGTCAGGAGGACAGTGATTTTTTCCTAGTACAGGTGTGCACGCAGGGACACAGCAATCACTCTGGTTAAATCACAGCATGGAGGACAGTGATTTTTTTTCTAGCACTAGCTCAGGTTTGCTCACAGGGCCACAACAGACACACTAGTCTGGTTAAATTGCAGTCTAGAGGACAATTATTTTTTCCTAGTGTAGTTCTGCAAACAGGGACACAACAGACTGTCTGGTCTGGTTAAATTGCAGTCAGGAGGACAATGATATTTTTCCTAGCACAGGTCTACACACAGGGACACAATAATCACCCCGGTCGGGTTAAATAACAGTCAGGAGGATAGTTATTTTTTTTCAATGTACAGGTGTGCATGCAGGGACACAACAATCACTCTTGCTAAATCACAGTCAGGAGGACAGTGTTTTTTTCCTAACAGGTCTGCACACAGGACACAACAGTCATTCAGGTCTGATCTGGTAAAATTGCAATCAGGAGGACAGTGATTTTTTTTCTAGCACAGGTGTGCACACAGGGACACAACTCTCACACTGGTCTGGTTAAATTGGAGTCAGAAGGACAGTGATTTTTTTCCTAGTATGGGTTTACACGCAGGGACACAACAATCACTCTGGTTCAATCACAGTAAGGAGGACAGTGATTTATTTTCCTGTTACAGGTGTGCATGCAGGAACACAACAATCACTTTAGTTAAATCACATTCAGAAGGGCAGTAATAGTTTTCCTAGCACAGGTATGCACACAGGGACACAATAGTCACTCTTTTCTGGTTAAATCAGTCAGGAGGACAATGATTTTTATTCCAAGCACAGGTCTGCACACAGGGACTCAACAGTCACTCCAGTCTGGTTAAATCACAGTCAGGAGAAAGTGTTTTTTTTTCCTGGTACAAGTGTGCATGCACGGACACAACAATCACTCTTGTTAAATCACAGTCAGGAGGACAGTGATTTTTTTCCTAACACAGGTCTGCACACAGGGACACAACTGTCACACTGGCCTGGTTAAATTGGAGTCTGGAGGACAGTGATTTTTTCCTAGTAGAGGTGTGCACGCAGGGACACAACAGTCCCTCTGTCTGGTTAAATCGCAGTCAGGAGGACAGTTATTTTTTTTTAGTAGTGCAGGTGTGCAGGCAGGGACATAACAAACACTTGTTAAACCACAGTCAGGAGGAGAGCTGATTTTTATTTTCTAGCACAGTTCTGCATGCAGGGACACAACTGTCATTCTTGTCTGGCTAAATTACAGTTAGGGGGAAAGTGAATGTTTTCCTAGCACAGCTGTGCATGCAGGGACTCAGCAGTCACTCTGGTCTGGTTAAATCACAGTAATGAAGACAGTGATTCTTTCCTAGCACAGGTCTACACACAGGGACACAACAGTCACTCCAGTCTGGTTAAATCACAGCCAGAAGGACAGTGATTTTCTTTCCAGGTACAGGTGTGCATGCAGGAACACAACAATCACTCTAGTTAAATCACATTCAGGAGGAGAATGATATTTTTTCCTAGCACAGGTCTGCACACAGGGACACTCCAGTCACTCCAGTCTGGTTAAATCACCGTAGTAGGACAGATATTTTTTTTTCCCTGGTACAGGTGTGCATGCAGGGACACAGCCATCACTCTGGCTAAATCACAGTCAGGAAAACAGTGATTTTTGTTCCTAACACTGGTCTGCACACAGGGACACAACAGTTACTCTGGTCTGCTCTCGCTAAATTGCAGTCAGGAGGACAGTGATTTTTTTTAGCACAGGTCTGCACACAGGGACACAACTTTCACACAGGAGTGGTTAAATTGGAGTCAGGAGGACAGTGATTTTTTTCCTTCCTCATGTGTGCATGCAGGGACACAACAATCACTCTGGATAAGTCACAGTAAGGAGGACAGTGATTTTTTTCCTAGCACTAGCACAGGTCTGCACACAGAGACACAACAGACAATCTAGTCTGGTTAAGTTGCAGTCTAGAGGGCAACAATTGTTTCCTAGTGCAGGTCTGCACACAGGGACACAACAGTCTCTCTGGTCTGGTTAAATCACAGTCAGGAGGACAGTGATTTTTTCCTAGCACAGGTCTACACACAGGGACACAATAATCACTCCGGTCGGGTTAAATCGCAGTCAGGAGGATAGTTATTTTTTTTTCCTGGTACAGGTGTCCATACAGGGATGCAACAATCACTCTTGTTAAATCACCGTCCTGCAGGGACACAACAATCACTCTGGTTATATCACATTAAGGAGGACAGTCATTTTTTCCAAGCACTAGCACAGGTTTGTACACAGGGACAACTGCCGCTGACAGGTCCTGTTAAACCGCAGTCAGGAGGATAGTGATTTTTTCTAGTGCAGTTCTGCACACAGGACTAACAGTCACTCTGGTCTGGTTAAATCACAGTCAGGAGAACATTGATTTTTTTCCTAACACAGTCTGCACACTGGGACACAACAGTTACTCTGCTCTGCTCTGGCTAAATTGCAGTCAGGAGGACAGTGATTTTTTTCAAGCACAGGTCTGCATACAGGGACACAACTGTCACACTGGTGTGGTTAAGCTGGAGTCAGGAGGACAGTGATTTTTTCCTTGTACAGGTGTGCACGCAGGGACACAACAATCACTCTAGTTAAATCACAGCAAGGAGGACAATGATTTTTTTTCCTAGCACTAGCACAGGTCTGCACAGAGGGACACAACAGTCACTCTGGTCTGGTTAAATCACAGTCTAGTGGACAATGCTTTTTCCTAGCATAGGTCTGCACACAGGGACACAACAGTCTCTCTGGTATTGGCAAATCGCAGTCAGGAGGACAATTATATTTTTCCTAGCACAGGTGTACACACAGGGACACAATAATCACTCCAGTCGGGTTAAATCACAGTCAGGAGGATAGTTATTTTTTTTCCTGGTACAGGTGTGCATGCATGGACACAACAATCACTCTTGTTAAATCACAGTCAGGAGAACAGTATTTTTTTTTCCTAACACAGGTCTGCACATTGGACACAACAGTCATTGGTCTGATCTGGTTAAATTGTAACTACGGAGGACAGTGATTTTTTCCTAGCACAGGTCTGCACAGGGACACAACTCTCACACTGGTCTGGTTAAATTGGAGTCAGGAGGACAGTGATTTTTCCCTAGTACGGGTTTACACGCAGGGACACAACAATCACTCTGGTTCAATCACAGTAAGGAGGACAGTGATTTTTTTCCTAGCACTGGTCTGCACACAGGGGCACAATAGTCACTCAGCCTGGTTAAATCACAGTCAGGAGGACAATGATTTTTTTCCTAGCACTGGTCTGCACACAGGGGCACAATAATCACTCAGCCTGGTTAAATTGTAATCAGGAGGACAATAATTTTTTCTTAGCACAGGTCTGCAAACAGGGACACAACAGTCACTCCAGTCTGATTAAATCACAGTCAGGAGGACAGTGATTTCTTTTCCTGGTACAGGTATGCATGCAGGGACACAACAATCACCCTTGTTAAATCACAGTCAGGAGGATAGTGATTTTTTTCATAACACAGGTCTGCATACAGGGACACACTGTCACAGTGGTCTAGATAAATTGGAATCTGGAGGATACTGATTTTTTCCTAGAACAGGTGTGCACGTAGGGAAACAACAGTCACTCTGGTTAAATCACAGTAAGGAGGATGGTGATTTTCTTGCTAGTACTATCACACGTCTGCACACAGGGACAGAACTGCCACTCACGCCATGTTAAATCGCATTCAGGATGATAGTGATTTTTTCCAAGCACAGATATGCACACAGGGACAACAGTCACTCAAATCTGGTGAAATCACAGTCAGAAGAACAGTGTTTTTTCCTAGAACAGGTTCACACACAGGAATACAACAATCACTCTGGTTAACTCACAATCAGAAGGACAGTGATTTTTTCCTAACACAGGTCTGCACACAGGGCACAACAGTCATTCTTTCAGATCTGGTTAAATTGCAATCAGGGGGACAGTTATTTCTTTTCCTAGCACAGGTCTAGACACAGGGAGACAACTCTCACCCTGGTCTGGTTAAAATCGAGTCAGGAGGACAGTGATGTTTTTCCTTGTACAGGTTCACACACAGGCATACAACAATCACTCTGGTTAACTCACAATCAGAAAGACAGTGATTTTTTCCTAGCACAGGTCTACACACAGGGACAAAACAGTAACTCCGGTCTAGTTAAATCGCAGTCAGGAGGACAGTGATTTTTTTTATTGCAGTTCTGCACACTGGGACACAACAGTCACTCTGGTTTGGTTAAATCACAGTCAGGAGGACAGTGATTTTTTTTTGGTACAGGTTTTCATGCAGGGACACAGCCATCACTCTGGTTAAATCACAGTCAGGAAAACAGTGATTTTTTTCCTAAAACAGGTCTGCACACAGGGACACAACAGTTACTTTGGTCAGCTCTGGATAAATTGCAGTCAGGAGGACAGTGATTTTTTTCTAGCACAGGTCTGCACACAGGGACACAACTGTCACACTGGTGTGATTAAATTGAAGTCAGGAGGACAGTGATTTTTTCCTTGTACAAGTGTGCATGCAGGGACACAACAATCACTCTGGTTAAATCACATTAAGGAGGACAGGGATTTTTTCCTTAGCACTAGCAAAGGTCTGCACACAGGGACACAACTGCCACTCAGGTCTTGTTAAGTCGCAGTCAGGAGGATAGTGATTTTTTCCTAGTGCAGTTCTGCACACAGGGACACAACAGTCACTCTGGTCTGGTTAAATTGCAGTCAGGAGAACATTGATTTTTTTTTACTAACACAGGTCTGCACACAGGGACACAAAAGTCACTCCAGTCTGGTTAAATCACTGTCAGAAGGACAGTAATTTTTCCTGGCACGAGTGTGCAACACGGACTCAACAATTACTTTTGTTAAATCACAGTCAGGAGGACAGTGAATTTTTTCCTAGCACAGGTCTGCACAAAGGGGCACAATAGTCACTCGGTCTGGTTAAATCGCAATCAGGAGGACAG
Source organism: Neoceratodus forsteri (assembly GCA_016271365.2). Classification (NCBI taxonomy): domain Eukaryota; kingdom Metazoa; phylum Chordata; order Ceratodontiformes; family Ceratodontidae; genus Neoceratodus; species Neoceratodus forsteri. The sequence continues at coordinate 1,409,573,107 of CM028132.1, forward strand.
TGATTTTTTTCCTAGCACAGTTCTCCAAACAGGGACACAACAGTCACTCCAGTCTGGTTAATTCACAGTCAGGAGGACAGTGATTTCTTTTCCTGGTACAGGTGTGCATGCAGGGACACAACAATCACTCTTGTTAAATCACAGTCAGGAGGACAGTGATTTTTTTTCTAACACAGGTCTGCACACGGGACACAACTGTCACACTGGCCTGGTTAAACTGGGGTCTGGAGGACAGTGACTTTATACTAGTTCAGGTGTGAACACAGGGACACAACAGTCCCTCTGTCTGGTTAAATCACAGTCAGGAGGACAGTGATTTTTTACTAGTACAGTTGTGCAAGCAGGGACATAACAAACACTCTTGTTAAACCACAGTCAGCAGGAGAGCTGATTTTATTTTCTAGCACAGTTCTGCATGCAGGGACACAACTGTCACTCTGCTCTGGTTAAATCACAGTCAGGGGAAAGTGAAAGTTTTCCTAGCACAGTTGTGCATGCAGGGACTCAGCAGTCACTCTGGTCTGGTTTAATCACTGTAAGAAGGACAGTAGTTCTTTCCTAGCACAGGTCTACACACAAGGACACAAGAGTCACTCCAGTCAGGTTAAATCACAGCCAGAAGGGCAGTGATTTTTTTTTCCTGGTACAGGTGTGCATGCAGGAACACAACAATCACTCTAGTTAAATCACATTCAGGAGGACAGTGATTTCTTTTCCTGGTACAGGTGTGCATGCAGGGACACAACAATCACCCTTGTTAAATCACAGTCAGGAGGACAGTGATTTTTTTCCTAACACAGGTCTGCATACAGGGACACAACTGTCACAGTGGTCTAGTTAAATTGGAGTCTGGAGGATAGTGATTTTTTCCTAGTACAGGTGTGCACGCAGAGACACAACAGTCACTCTGGTTAAATCACAGTAAGGAGGATGGTGATTTTCTTGCTAGTATTATCACATGTCTGCACACAGGGACAGAACTGCCACTCAGGTCATGTTAAATTGGAGGCAGTATAGTGCAGTGGTCTAAGGCTCTGAGCTGCAAATTTAGTGATATCTAGCAGACCAGACCTGGGTTTGAATCCCACATCTTCTACTTGCATACTGTGTGACCCTAAGCAAGTCACTTAATCTCCTTGTGCTCCTGTAAAAAGCTTTCAGCTTAGTGTGCTATACTGGTTAAACAACTAAAAAAAAAAATTGCAATCAAGAGGATAGTGATTTTTTTCCAAGCACAGATCTGCACACAGGGACGATAGTCACTCAGATCTGTAAAATTGCAGTCAGAAGAACAGTGATTTATTCCTAGAACAGGTTACACACAGGAATACAACAATCACTCTGGTTAACTCCACAATCAGAAGGACAGTGATTTTTTCCTAGCACAGTTCTACACTCAGGGACACAACAGTAACTCCGGTCTGGTTAAATTACAGTCAGGAGGACAGTGATTTTTTCCTGGTGCAGGTGTGCACGCAGGGCACAACAATCATTCTGGTTAATCACAGTCCAGAGGACAGTGATTTTTCCTAGCACAGGTGTGCACACAGGGACAAAACATTCACTCTGCTCTGGTTAAATATCAGTCACAAGGACAGTGATTTTTTTCCTAATACAGGTGTACACTGCAGGGACACAACAATCACTCTGGTTGAATCACAGTAAGGTGGAGTGATGTTTCTCCTAGCATTAGCACAGGTCTGCATACAGGGACACAACTGCCACTCAGGTGTGGATAAATCACAGTCAGGAGGCTAGTGATTTTTTACCAAGCACAAGCTTGCAGACAGGGACAACAGTCACTATGATCTGGTTAAATCACAGTCTACAGGACAATGATTTTTCTTCCTAGCACAGGTCTGCACACAGGGACACAATAGTCACTCTGTCCAGTTATATCACAGTCAGCAGGACAGTGATTTGTTTCCTAGTACAGGTGTGCGCAGGGACACAACAATCACTCTTGATAAATCACAGTCAGGAGGACAGGTGATTTTTATTTTCTAACACAGGTCTGCATGTAGGGACACAGCAATCACTCTGGTTTGGTTAAATCACAGTCAGGAGGAAAGTGATTTTTTTATTGCAGTTCTGCACACAGGGACACAACAGGCACTCTGGTGTGGTAAAAGCACTGTCACGAGGACAGTAATTTTTTTTTCCTGGTACAGGTGTACATGCAGGGTCACAGCCATCACTCTGGTTAAATCACAGTCAGGAAAACAGTGATTTTTTTTTCCTAAAACAGGTCTGCACACGGGGACACAACAGTTTCTCTGGTCTGCTCTATCTAAATTGCAGTCAGGAGGACAGTGATTTTTTCTAGCACAAGTCTGCACACAGGGACACAACTGTCACACTGGTGTGGTTTAATTGGAGTCAGGAGGACAGTGATGTTATCCTTGTACAGGTGTGCATGCAGGGACACATCAATCACTCTGGTTATATCACATTAAGGAGAACAGTGATTTTTCCCTAGCACTAGCATAGGTATGCACACAGGGCACAACTGCCACTCAGGTCTTGTTAAGTCACAGTCAGGAGGATAGTGATTTTTTCTAGTGCAGTTCTGCACACAAGGACACATCAGTCACTCTGGTCTGGTTAAATCACAGTCAGAGAACATTGATTTTTTCCTAACACAGGTCTGCACACAGGGACACATCAGTTACTCTTCTCTGCTCTGGCTAAATTGCAATCAGGAGGACAGTGATTTTTTCTAGCATAGGTCTGCACAGGACACAACTGTCACACTGGTGTGGTTAAATTGGAGTCAGGAGGACAGTGAATTTTTCCTTGTACAGGTGTGCATGGAGGTGCACAACAATCACTCTGGTTAAATCACAGCAAGGAGTACAATGATTTTGTTCCTAGCTCTAGCACAGGCCAGCACACAGAGACACAACAGTCACTCTAGTCTAGTTAAATCTCAGTCTTGTGGACAATGATTTTTTCCTAGTGTAGGTCTGCACACAGTGACACAACAGTCTCTCTGGTCTGGTTAAATCACAGTCAGGAGGACAATGATGTTTTTCCTAGCACAGGTCTGCACACAGGGACTCAATAATCACTCCAGTTCAGTTAAATCACAGTCAGGAGGATAGTTATTTTTTTTTCCTGGTACAAGTGTGCATGCCGGGAGACAACAATCACTCTTGTTAAATCACAGTCAGGAGGACAGTGATTTATTCCTAACAGGTCTGCACACAAGGACACAACAGTCATTCTGGTCTGATCTGGTAAAATTGCAATCAGGAGGACAGTGCTTTTTTTCCGAGCACAGGTCTGCACACAGGTACACAACTCTCACACTGGTCTGGTTAAATTGGAGTCAGGAGGACAGTGATTTTTTCTTCTAGTACAGGTGTATGTGCAGGAACACAACAGTCACTCTAGTTAAATCACATTCAGAAGGACAGTGATAGTTTTCCTAGCACAGGAATGCACACAGGGCACAACAGCCACTCTGGTCTGGTTAAATCACAGTCAGGAGGACAATGATTTTTATTCCTAGCACAGGTCTGCACACAGGGACACAAAAGTCACTGCAGTCTGGTTAAATCACAGTCAGGAGGACAGTGTTTTTTTTCCCTGGCAGAGGTGTGCAAGCACGGACACAACAATCTCTCTTGTTAAATCACAGTCAGGTGGACAGTGAATTTTTTCCTAGCACAGGACTGCACAAAGGGGCAGAATAGTCACTCAGTCTGGTAAAATCGCAATCAGGAGGACAATGATTTTTTCCTAGCACAGGTCTCTAAACAGGGACACAACAGTCACTCCAGTCTGGTTAAATCACAGTCAGCAGGACAATGATTTTTATTCCTAGCACAGGTCTGCACACAGGGACACAAAAGTCACTCCAGTGTGGTTAAATCACAGTCAGGAGGACAGTGATTTTTTTTCCTGGCAGAAGTGTGCAAGCACGGACACAAGAATCGCTCTTGTTAAATCACAGTCAGGTGGACAGTGAATTTTTTCCTAGCATAGGTCTGCACAAAGGGGCACAATAGTCACTCGGTCTGGTTAAATCGCAATCAGGAGGACAGTGATTTTTTTCCTAACACAGGTCTGCACATCGGGACACAACTGTCATACTGGCCCGGTTAAACTGGGGTCTGGAGGTCAGTGACTTTTTTCTAGTTCAGGTGTGCACGCAGGGACACAAAAGTCCTTCTGTCTGGTTAAATTGAAGTCAGGAGGACAGTGATTTTTTTTTACTAGTGCAGGTGTGCAAGCAGGGACATAAACACTCTTGTTAAACCACAGTCAGCAGGAGAGCTGATTTTTATTTTCTAGCACAGTTCTGCATGCAGGGACACAACTGTCACTCTGGTCTGGTTAAATCACAGTCTGGGGGATAGTGAATGTTTTCCTAGCACAGTTGTGCATGCAGGGACTCAGCAGTCACTCTGGTCAGGTTAAATCACAGTAAGGAGGACAGTGGTTCTTTCCTAGCACAGGTCTTCACACAGGGACACAACAGTCACTCCAGTCTGGTTAAATCGCAGCCAGAAGGACAGTGATTTTTTTTTCCTGGTGCAGGTGTGCATGCAGGAACACAGCAATCACTAGTTAAATCACATTCAGGAGGACAGTGATAGCTTTCCTAGCACAGGTCTCTACACAAGGACACAACAGTCACTCTGGTCTGGTTAAATCACAGTCAGGAGGACAATGATTTTTATGTTTGCTTGCACGCATGTGCAAGAAACATAGTGCCTTCATCGGAGATTTCGGAGGTGTGTCACTTCCTCCTCCAATTCAGGCACTGTCCTGGCAGGCGCGGCCCCTGTAAGCCAATGCATTTTGGAGCCGTCTCATGACACGCTCCAAAATGCAGTGGCATACAGTTGAAAGGGGGAGCTACGCCTTGAGTGAGCAGCGATAAGAAGCTGCTCACGGCAGCCCCCAGCCACAGGCGCGCGCCGCCCGCACATAGCGCATAGCCGACGGGTTCCCAATCCTCGCCGGCTGAACTGTCTGTCTCCTCCCTCCCAACAGTTGCTGCCACCCTGGGAGCCCACCCCAGCGTGGCAATCCATCATGTTGCCGGCAGGGGTGCCCAATCCCCGCTGGCTGAACCACGCCTCCTCAAATGTCCTGTGCCACGCTGGGAGCCCACCCCAGTGTGGCAAACGGTCCTGCTTTTATTTTTTGCCGACAGGTGCCCAATCCCCATCAGCTGAACCCCCAAAGTCCTTGTGCCATGCTGGGAGCCCACCCCAACGTGTGCAAGCGGTCCCGACGACTTTTTTTTTTGTCTTAACCTGTAAAACGTTCCTGCTGCTTCCGAACCCCTTCCCACAACCCACACCCACCACTGCGCATCTAGCTCCCCCACCCCCTCACTCCATACTACCTCTAGACTCCATCGCGACGATCTTCGTGGACCGGGAACACGTCTGCACTCTTCAAAGCCGACCACGAACTGAGGAAATGCTGGTAAGCTGTTTAATGGGCTAGATAGGAGGGGTTCAACTTTATTGCATATCTCGGGCATTTTTGGGAATTTTTGCACCAAATTTTCAACATGGGGTTTTTGGGACCCCTTCTCATGAATGATGTCACTGTCATGGCATTATTCGGGCTGAAAGGGTGATTTCGCGCAGTAACTGCGCAGTGACTGTGAAATCACCCTTTGGGACCAAATACCACCATGACAGTGACATCATTCATGAAAAGGGCCAAAACTCCTTGATAATTTGGTACAAAATTCAAAAATGACTGTTTAACGAAGCGCTGCATTGTGAATTCCTACGCAGGCTCGTAAGTTCACGGAAATTTCAATATTTTCATTCCAGATTTTCAACATTGCCATTTCACCACACTGTCTTATGAGTAGTACAGCTGTCATTTTTCACATCTCACCTAAAATGTGTTTCCACCCTCGTGAAGAGAATGGCGCAGTCGGTGCGTAAATCAATGTACGGACAAATTAAGAAAAATAACAGTGACACTGTTCATGAGCAGAGGTCTTGAAATGGCTATGTTGAAAAATTTATGAAAAATTCCTAAAAATGACTGTTTTACGAGCGTGTGCTGTGCAGTTCCTACGCAGGCTCGTAAGTTTGCGAATTTTCAATATTTCCACTCCAGATTTCCAACATTGCCATTTTTCCACACCTCCTAATGAGCAGTACAGCTTTCATTTTTCACATCCTGCCCAAAATGTGTTTCCGCCCATGTAGCGCATAACATGGAGTAGTCGGTGTGCAAACTCAATGTATGGGACACATTAACAAAACCACAGTGACACTGTTCATGAGCAGAGGTCTTAAAATGGCTATGTTGAAAACTTGGAGAAAAATTGCCTAAAAATGACTCTTTACGATGCATGCTGTACAGTTCCTATGCATGCTCGTTAGTTTGCAAATTTAATATTTTCACTTCTAGATTTTCAACATGTCCATTTTATTAAACTTCCTTATGAACAGTACAGCTGCAATTTTTCATATGTCACCCAAAATGTGTTATCGCACATGTGGCGCACAATGGTGCTGTTGGTGTGCGAAAGCAATGTTTAGGACAGATTAAGAAAATCACTGTTACACTGATCATGAACAGAGGTCTTAAAATGGCTATGTTGAAAATTTGGTGACAAAAGTCCATAAAATGACTGTGTTATGAGTGAGCATTGTGCAGTTTCCGCATCCTCGTTAGTTCATGACTTTGTAATATTTTCAGTCCAGATTTTCACTAGTGGCATTTTTCAACACTTCCTTATGAAATTGTGCATAGCTGCCATTTTTTCACAACAACATGGCCAGTGTGTTTCTTCTTTACACCTCAGTGCAGAGGTGCGGGTCGCTGGGGAAATCATTGTTCGCACAGATAAAGAAAATCACATTGACACTGTTCATGATCGGAGCACCAAAATGCCTGAGTTGACAATCTGCTATAAAATATCCCCAACCTACTTATAATAACGGGTAAAGGTACAGTTTCTGCACGCTGTGACTTCACCATTTTTTTAAATATTTTACTACACATTTGCAACATAGCCATTTTTACACCTCATGAAAGAGTACAGCTGCCATTTTTACAGCCTTTTGAATATTTTGCACCTGTGGTGCTAAATCCGTAGTCGCTGTGCATAAGAAGCTTTCGGCCAACACACTCATATTCCTCCTGTTCATGAGGTGGGGTCACACAAAACAAACATGTTGAAGATTTGGAGTTAAAATACCAATGAATGCCTGAGGTATTAGACTTTTCAACTAAATCGCTCAACCCTATAGAGAATGACAGGAATCAGGGGTGTGACTTGGGATTTTTGCCTGTGATGCTCATACCATTCCACACCCTGCAGCCACTGAGAGGCATCGAGGTATGCCTTGGACTCTTCGGCCCCAAACTTCACCCCATTCTCTATATCCCACCCATCTCACCGTATTTCCTAATGAAATGGGTGCGAGTAAGGCCAAAGACCCAAGGAGCACGCCACACTTGTCAGTCTCTGCAGAGTGGGGTGTGGTGAAATGGTGTGGCCGTTATGCCTGATGACCCAAATGCACACCCCAATGCCTGTCACTCTGCAGGGTGGTAGTGGGATTGGCTTCAGTTCAATACACTCACTGCCATTCCTATTACGCAGCTCTGTAACTTCTACACTACCACTGCCAATGCCAGTAAGCAAACATTCAGCATTGACAAATGCTTATTTTTCTAGCACAAGTTTGCACACACGGATACAACAGTCACTCCAGTCTGGTTAAATCACAGTCAGGAAAACAGTGATTTTTTTTCCTAAAACAGGTCGGCACACAGGGACACAACAGTTACTCTGCTCTGCTCTGGCTAAATTGCAGTCTGGAGGACAGTGATTTTTCCAGCACAGGTCTGCACACAGGGACACAACTGTCACACTGGTGTGGTGAGAGATGGAGTCAGGAGGACAGTGATTTTTTCATTGTACAGGTGTGCACGAAGGGACACAACAATCACTCTGGTTAAATCACAGTAAGGAGGACAGTGATTTTTTGCTAGCACTAGCACAGGTCTGCACACAGGGACACAATAGACAATCTAGGCTGTTTAAATTGCAGTCTAGAGGCAATGATTTTTTTCCTAGTGCAGGTCTGCACACAGGGACACAACAGTCTCTCTGGTCTGGTTAAATCACAGTCAGGGGGACAATGATTTTTTTCCTAGCACAGGTCTACACACAGGGACACAATAATCACTCTGGTTGGGTTAAATCGCAGTCAAGGGGATAGTTATTTTTTTTTCCTGGTACAGGAGCTGCTTGTCAAAGGCATGGGGGAGGCGAGGGTAATTGGCACCATGCAGTTTCATGAATGGTTGAAAAAATGGTGCAGAGCACAGGGGTTTGGCTTCATTGGGGACTGGGGTTCCACCTGAAGGGACACCAGCCTATACTGGCAGGATGGTCTGCATCTGTCCAGGAAGGAACAAGTCTTTTGAGCAATCAGTTTAAATGCTTCATTTGCAAGCTTTTAAACTAGTCAAAAGGAAGCACTGACAAGCAGCAGGAAAATCCCAGCCTCCCTACAAAACAGGGTACTAAATGAGAAAAAGACCAAGGTAGAACGGTCAGTGGGGGATGCTGCAACAGAAGGTAAGCCATCAAAAAAATGGAGAGCAATGAGTACCAATGCCCATAGTCTGCGAACAAGCTTCCTGAATTAGTGGCCTTGATGGAGGAGGAACATCTGATACCGTGGCAGTCACAGAAACATGGTACACACAAAACCATGACTGGGACATAAACATACCAGGATACACTGTCTACAGGAGGGACAGGGAGGGTAAAAGAGGAGGAGGAGGAGTAGTTCTTTACATAAGGGAAGGAATAAAAGCAACAGAACAAAAGGGCAAACAGGGAGGAGAAGAAGCACTGTGGGTAAATTTGGAGACAGGCAATGGCACCACAATATGCACAGGGTTAGAATACAGACCCCCTTCTCAGGGGGAGGAAATGGACAGGAAATGATAGAAAGTATACTTAGAATGGCAGAAAAAGGGAGATATTGCTGATGGGTGATCTGAATATGCCAGATGTTAACTGGAGTGCAGTTGCAGCTGCCACTTGAGGAGTGCAGTTATTTTAGATGCCCTACAGGGGCATGCCTTAGACAACTAGTACTGGAGCCCACTCAAGAGGGAGCAATATTAGACTTGATTCTCTCAAATGGAGATGGAGAGAATCACAGATGTAGAAGTGGTAGCCATCTGGGAACTAGCGACCATCGAACAGTATGGTTCACAATAAACACAGCAATAGAGTCAAGCCACACAAAGACAAAGTACTGGACTTTAGGAGGGCTGACTTTGCAAAATGAGTGAGTGCCTAAGGAATGCATTAGCAAATGGGCAGGAAGGAAGGTGGAAGAACAATGGGGAATAATAAAACTGCCATCACAGAGGTAACGAGCGCTTGTGTGAAGCAAATAAACAAAACAAGACGATGTAAAACCACTATGGTTCTCAAAGGAAGTGGCAGTGAAGGTTCAAGAGAAAAAGAAATATCAGGAAGTACAAGGCATTGCAGAAGGAGCAGGACAGAGAACTGTATCAGTTAAAGCAAAAGGAGGCTAGGAAGGCAGTCAGAACAGAAAGGCCCAAACCGAGGAAAAGATAGCCAACCTGAAGAAGGGGGGATAAACCTTTATAGGTACTTCAGGGAGCAAAGAAAGACCAAGGGAGGATAGTGAGGCTTAATAAAGGGAGGAGGGTGGGCAGAGGGAGACTGTGAAAGGCAGAGATACTAAACAAATATTTTTGCTCAGTATTTACAAATGAAGAGGGGCAGTATATAAAACAAACAGTAGTAACACTATGGATACAGAAGTTGATACCAGCCCATTTACAGAAGAAAGGGTTCTGAAAGAATTCTTAAAACTGAAGGTGGACAAAGCAATGGGGCCTGATGGGATTCATCCCAGAATTTAAAGAGCTAAGGGTAGAACCAGTGACACCACTGACTACCCTTTTAACGAATCATGGAGGATGGGGTGGTACCTGAGGACTGGAGGAGGGCAGATGTGATTCCCTTTACAAAAGTGGGAGCAAGACAGAAGCAGGAAACTACAGACCTGATAGTTTAACCTCAGTGATAGGGAAATGATGGAATCACTTGAAGGAAAGAATTGTCAGTATCTAGAGGCCAGAGGGCACAGGACCCCAGGGCAGCATGGATTCACAGCCGGAAGGTCATGCCAGACAAATCTGATAGATTTCTTTGACTGGGTGACCAAAGTAGTAGATCAGGAGGGGCTATGGACATGGCCTACCTAGACTTTAGCAAGGCATTTGCCACAGTCCCACACAAAAGATTAATATACAAGTTAGCTAGCCTGGGAGTGGGTCCCAAGATGACAGCCTGTAAAGAATTGGCTGGAGAATAGGACACAGAGAGTAATAGTAAATGGAGTCCACTCAGAAGAAAGGAGGGTTACTAGTGGGGTACTGCAGGGTTCAGTATTAGGACCGGTCCTCTTCAATGTCTTTATAAGTGACATTGCAGAAGGACTGAAGGAAAATATGTCTCTTGCAGATGACACTAAGATCTGCAACAGAGTTGATGCACAGGGTGGGGTGGAAAGGATGAGAAGGGACTTGGCAAGGTTAGAGGAATGGTCAAATGTATGGCAGCTTAGATTCAATGCTAAGAAGTGCAAGGTAATGCACCTGGGAAACAAAAACCCAGGGGAAGGGTACACAATGGGGGGTGAAATACTAACAACAACAAAAATGGAAAGGGACCTGGGCATAGTCATATCAGATGACCTAAAGGTGGGCAAGCAATGTGAGAGGGCAGCAAGGAGGGCTGGGGGGATACTGGGATGCATAGGGAGAGGCATCACCAGTAGAAAACAGGAAGTTATTATCCCTCTGTACAGACAGCTGGTGAGAGCCCATCTGGAGTACTGTGTGCAGTTCTGGAGACCCAATCTCCGCAAAGACATAGACAGGATGGAAGCTGTCCAGAGGAGGGCAACTAAAATGGTGCAGGGTCTGCACTGGAAGACATATGAAGAGAGACTAAAGGAGCTTAATATGTATAGCCTCGAGGAAAGGAGGGAGAGGGGGGACATGATAGAAACTTTCAAGTACCTCAAGTGAATCAACAAAGTCCAAGAGGGTAGCATCTTTCAAAAAAAGAGGTGTGCAAGAACAAGAGGGCACAATTTGAAGATGGGGGGGGGAGGCTCAGAGGTAATTTAAGGAAGTAGTTTTTTCACAGAGAGGGCTGTGGATGCATGGAATGGCCTTCCGGAGGAGGTTGTGGAGTCAAAATCAGTGGTGGAATTCAAGCATGCATGGGACAGTCATAAGGCAATTCTGGGGGTTGGGGGTGAGAAGAAGTAGGCTGCTGATTAACTAGGATCTGCAGCTTATCCAGTAGGTAGGGAAATGGGCAGACTGGGTGGGCCAAGCTGTCTTTATCTGCTGTCAAATTCTATGTTTCTATGTTTCTATGTTAGGTGTGCATACAGGGACGCAACAATCAGTCTTGTTAAATCACCGTCAGGAGGACAGTGATTTTTTTCCTAGCACAGGTCTGCACAAAGGGGCACAATAGTCACTCGGTCTGGTTAAATCGCAATCAGGAGGACAATGATTTTTTTCCAAGCACAGGTTTCCAAACAAGGACACAACAGTCACTCCAGTCTGGTTAAATCACAGTCGGGAGGACAGTGATTTCTTTTCCTGGTACAGGTGTGCATGCAGGGACACAACAATCACTCTTGTTAAATCACAGTCAGGAGGACAGTGATTTTTTTCCTAACACAGGTCTGCACACAGGGACACAACTGTCACACTGGCCTGGTTAAACTGGGGTCTGGAGGACAATGACTTTTTCCTAGTTCAAGTGTGCACACAGGGACACAACAGTCCCTCTGTCTGGTTAAATCACAGTCAGGAGGACAGTGTTTTTTTTTTACTAGTACAGGTGTGCAAGCAGGACATAACAAACACTCTTGTTAAACCACAGTCAGCAGGAGAGCTGATTTTATTTTCTAGCAGAGTTCTGCATGCAGGAACACAACTGTCACTCTGGTCTAGTTAAATCACTGTCAGGGAAAGTGAATGTTTTCCTAGCACAGTTGTGCATGCAGGGACTCAGCAGTCACTCTGGTCTGGTTAAATCACAGTAAGGAGGACAGTGGTTCTTTCCTAGCACAGGTCTACACACAGAGACACAATAGTCACTCCAGTCTGGTGAAATCACAGCCAGAAGGACAGTGATTTTTTTTCTGGTACTTGTGTGCACGGAGGAACACAACAATCACTCTAGTTAAATCACATTCAGGAGGACAGTGATAGCTTTCCTAGCACAGGTCTGCACACAAGGACATAAGAGTACTCTGGTCTGGTTAAATCACAGTCAGGAGGACAATGATTTTTTCCTAGCACAGGTCTGCACACAGGGACACAACATTGACTCTAGTTCGGTTAAATCACAGTCAGGAGGACAGTGATATTTTTCCTAAAACAGTTCGGCACACAGGGACACAACAGTTACTCTGCTCTGCTCTGGCTAAATTGCAGTGAGGGACAGTGATTTTTCCAGCACAGGTCTGCACACAGGACACAACTGTCACACTGGTGTGGTTAAAATGGAGTCAGGAGGACAGTGATTTTTTCCTTGTACAAGGTGTGCACTGAGGACACAACAATCACTCTGGTTAAATCACAGTAGGAGGACAGTGATTTTTTTGCTAGCACTAGCACAGGTCTGCACACAGGGACACAACAGACAATCTAGGCTGGTTAAATTGCAGTCTAGAGGGCAACGATTTTTTTTCCTAGTACAGGTCTGCACAGAGGGACACAACAGTCTCTCTGGTCTGGTTAAATCACAGTCAGGAGAACAATGATTTTTTTCCTAGCACAGGTCTACTCACTGGGACACAATAATCACTCCGGTCGGGTTAAATTGCAGTAAAGAGGATAGTTTTTTTTTTTCCTGGTACAAGTGTGCATACAGGGACGCAACAAACAGTCTTGTTAAATCACCGTCAGGAGGACAGTGATTTTTTTCCTAACACAGGTCTGCACACAGGGACACAAAAGTCATTCTTTTCTGATCTGGTTAAATTGCAATCAGGGGGACAGTTATTTTTTTTCCTAGCACAGGTTTAGACACAGGGACACAACTCTCACACTGGTCTGGTTAAATTCGAGACAGGAGAACAGTGATTTTTTTCCTAGTACAGGTGTACACGCAGGGATACAACAATCACTCTGGTTAAATCACAGTAAGGAGGACAGTGATTTTTTCCTAGCACTAGCAGAGGTCTGCACACAGGACACAACTGCCACTCAGGTCTTATTAAATCGAGTCAGGAGAATAGTGATTTTTTCCTAGTTTAGTTCTGCACACAGGGATGCAACAGTCACTCTGGTCTGGTTAAATCAGAGTCAGGAGAACAGTGATTTTTTTCTAGCACAGGTCTGCACACAGGGACACAACTGTCACACTGGTGCAGTTAAATTGGAGTCTGGAGGACAGTGATTTTTTCCTAGTATTGGTGTGCATGAAGGGACACAACAGTCCCTCGGTCTGGTTAAATCGCAGTCAGGAGGACAGTGATTTTTTTACTAGTGCAGGTGTGCTGGCAGGGACATAACAAACACTCTTGTTAAACTACAGTCTGCATGCAGGGGCACAACTGTCACTCTGGTCTGGTTAAATCACAGTCAGGAGGAAAGTGAATGTGCATGCAGGGAATCAGCAGTCACTGTCATCGGGTTAAATCACAGTAAGGAGGACAGTGATCCTTTCCTAGCAAAGGTCTACATACAGGGACTCAACAGTCAATCCGGTCTGGTTAAATCGCAGCCAGAAGGACAGTGATATTTTTTTCCTGGTACAAGTGTGCATGCAGGAACAACAATCACTCTAATTACATCACATTCAGGAGGACGGTGATAGATTCCTAGCCAAGGTCTGCACACAGGGACACAACAGTCACTTGGTCTGTTAAATCACGGTCAGAGGACAATGATTTTTATTCCAAGCAAGGGTCTGCACACAGGGACACAGCAGTCACTCCAGTCTGGATCATCAAAGTCAGGAGGACAGTGATTTTTTTTTCCTGCTACAGGTGTGCATGCACGGACACAACAATTGCTCTTGTTAAATCACAGTCAAGAGGACAGTGATTTTTTTCCTAGCACAGGTCTGCACTCAGGAGAGCAATAGTCACTCAGTCTGGTTAAATCGCAAGCAGGAGGACAATGATTTTTTTCCTAGCACAGGTCTGCAAACAGGGACACAACAGTCACTCCAGTCTGGTTAAATCACAGTCAGGAGGACAGTGATTTCTTTTCCTGGTACAGGTGTGAATGCAGGGACACAACAATCACTCTTGTTAAATCACAGTCAGGAGGACAGGGATTTTTTTCATGACACAGGTCTGCACACAGGGGCGCAACTGTCACACTGGTCTAGTTAAATTGGAGTCTGGAGGACAGTGATTTTTTCCTAGTACAGGTGTGCACACAGGGACACAACAGTCACTCTGGTTAAATCACAGTAAGGAGGACGGAGATCTTCTTCTTAGTACTATCACACATCTGCATGCAGGGACAGAACTGCCACTCAGGTCATGTTAAATCACAATCAGGAGGATAGTGATTTTTTTCCAAGCACAGATCTGCACACAGGGACAACAGTCACTCAGATCTGGTAAGATCGCAGTCAGAAGAACAGTGATTTTTTCCTAGTACAGGTTCACACACAGGAATACAACAATCACTCTGGTTAACTCACAATCAGAAGGACAGTGATTTTTTCCTAGCACAGGTCTACACACAGGGACACAACAGTAACTCCGGTCTGGTTAAATCGCAGTCAGGAGGACAGTGATTTTTTTTTGTGGTACAGGTGTGAATGCAGGGGCACAACAATCCCTCTGGATAAATCACAGTCAGGAGGACAGTGATTTTTTCCTAGCACAGGTGTGCACACAGGGACAAAACATTCACTCTGGTCTGGTTACATATCAGTCACGAGGACAGGGATTTTTTCCTAGTACAGGTGTACATGCAGGGACACAGCAATCACTATGGTTGAATCACAATAAGGAGGACAGTGATGTTTTCCTAGCATTAGCACAGGTCTGCACACAGGACACTGCCACTCAGGTCAGGATAAATTGCAGTCAGGAGGATAGTGATTTTTTCCCAAGCACCGCTTTGGAGTCAGGGCAACAGTCACTATGATCTGTTAAATTACAGTCTACTGGACAATGATTTTTTCCTAGCACAGGTCTGCACACAGGACAGAACAGTCACTCGTCCGTTAAATCACAGTCAGAAGGACAGTGATTTGTTTCTAGTGCAGGTGTGCATGCAGGGACACAACAATCACTCTTGTTAAATCACTGGTCAGGAGGACAGGTGATTTTTATTTTCGAACACAGAGTCTGCATGTAGGGACACAACAATCACTCTGGTTTGGTTATATCTCAGTCAGAAGGAAAGTGATTTTTTTCTTATTGCAGTTCTGCACACAGGGACATAACAGTCACTCTGGTCCGGTTAAATCGCAGTCAGGAGGACAGTGAATTTTTTTTCCTGTTTCAGGTGTGCATGCAGGGACACAGCCATCACACTGGTTAAATCACAGTCAGGAAACAATTATTTTTTTTCCTAACACAGGTCTGCACACAGGGGCACAATAGTCACTCAGTCTGGTTAAATCACAATCAGGAGGACAATGATTTTTTTCCTAGCATAGGTCTGCAAACAGGGACACAACAGTCACTCCAGTCTGGTTAAATCAGAGTTAGGAGGACAGTGATTTCTTTTCCTAACACATGTCTGCACACAGGGACAAAACTGTCACACTGGCCCGGCTAAACTGGAGTCTGGAGGACAGTGACTTTTTCCTAGTTCAGGTGTGCACTCAGGGACACATCAGTCCCTCTGTCTGGTTAAATCGCAGTCAGGAGGACAGTGATTTTTTTTACTAGTACAGGTGTGCAAGCAGGGACATAACAAACACTCTTGTTAAACCACAGTCAGCAGGAGAGCTGATTTTTATTTTCTAGCACAGTTCTGCATGCAGGGACACAACTGTCACTCTGCTCTGGTTAAATCACAGTCAGGTTGAAAGTGAATGTTTTCCTAGCACAGTTGTATGCAGAGACTCAGCAGTCACTCTGGTCTGGTTAAATCACAGTAAGGAGGACAGTGGTTCTTTCCTAGCACAGGTCTACAAACAGGGACACAACAGTCACTCCAGTCTGGTTAAATTGCAGCCAGAAGGACAGTAATTTTTTTTCCTGGTTCAGGTGTGCATGCAGTAACACAACAATCATTCTAGTTAAATCACATTCAGGAGGACAGTGATAGCTTTCCCAGCACAGGTCTGCACACAAGGACATAAGAGTCACTCTGGTCTGGTTAAATCACGGTCAGGAGGACAATGTTTTTTTTTCCTAGCACAGGTCTGCACACAGGGACACAACAGTCACTCCAGTCTGGTTAAATCACAGTCAGGAGGACAGTGATTTTTTTTCCTTTTACAAGTGTGCATGCAGGGACACAACCATCACTCTGGTTAAATCACAGTCAGGAAAACAGTGATTTTTTTTCCTAAAACAGGTCGGCACACAGGGACACAACAGTTACTCTGCTCTGCTCTGGCTAAGTTGCAGTCAGGAGGACAGTGATTTTTTCTAGCACAGGTCTGCACAAAGGGACACAACTGTCACACTGGTGTGTTTAAATTGGAGTGAGGAGGACAGTGATTTTTTCCTTGATCAGGTGTGCACGCAGGGACACAACAATCACTCTGGTTAAATCACAGTAAGGAGGACAGTGATTTTTTTGCTAGCACTAGCACAGGTCTGCACACATGGACACAGCAGACAATCTAGGCTGGTTAAATTGCAGTCTAGAGGGAATTTTTTTTTTTCTAGTGCAGGTCTGCATGCAGGGACACAACAGTCTCTCTGGTCTGGTTAAATCACAGTCAGGGGGACAATGATTTTTTCCTAGCACAGGTCTACACACTGGGACACAATAATCACTCCGGTCGGGTTAAATCGCAGTCAAGAGGATAATTATTTTTTTTCCTGGTACAGGTGTGCATACAGGGACGCAACAATCAGTCTTGTTAAATCACTGTCAGGAGGACAGTGATTTTTTTCCTAACACAGGTCTGCACACAGGGACACAAAAGTCATTCTTTTCTGATCTGGTTAAATTGCAATCAGGGAGACAGTGATTTTTTTCCTAGCACAGGTTTAGACTCAGGGACACAACTCTCACACTGGTCTGGTTAAATTCATGTCAGGTGGACAGTGATTTTTTTCCTAGTACAGGTGCACACTCAGGGATACAACAATCACTCTGGTTAAATCACAGTAAGGAGGACAGTGATTTTTTTCCTAGCACTAGCAGAGGTCTGCACACAGGGACAGAACTACCTCTCAGGTCTTATTAAATCGCAATCAGGAGAATAGTGTTTTTTTCCTAGTGGAGTTCTGCACACAGGGATGCAACAGTCACTCTAGTCTGGTTAAATCACAGTCAGGAGAACAGTGATTTTTTTCCTTGCACAGGTTTGCACCCAGGGACACAACTGTCACACTGGAGTAGTTAAATTGGAGTCTGGAGGACAGTGATTTTTTCCTAGTACAGGTGTGCATGAAGGGACACAACAGTCCCTCAGTCTGATTAAATCGCAGGCAGGAGGACAGGTTTTTTTTATTTTCTAGCACAGTTCTGCATGCAGGAAATCAGCAGTCACTGTGGTCGGGTTAAATCACAGTAAGGAGGACAGTGATTCTTTCCTAGCACAGGTCTACATACAGGGACACAACAGTCAAACCGGTCTGGATAAATCGCAGCCAGAAAGACAGTGATTTTTTCCTGGTACAAGTGTGCATGCAGGAACACAACAATCACTCTAGTTACATCACATTCAGGAGGACAGTGAAAGTTTTCCTAGCCCAGGTCTGCACACAGGGACACAACAGTCACTCTGGTCTGCTAAATCACAGTCAGGAGGACAATGATTGTTATTCCTAGCAAGGGTCTGCACACAGGGACACAGCAGTCACTCCAGTCTGGATAATCAAAGCCAGGAGGACAGTGATTTTTTTTCCTGGCACAGGTGTGCATGCACGGACACAACAATCACTATTGTTAAATCACAGTCAAGAGGACAGTGATTTTTTTCCTAGCACGCGTCTGCACACAGGGGAACAATAGTCACTCATTCTGGTTAAATCGCAAGCAGGAGGACAATGATTTTTTCCTAGCACAGGTCTGCAAACAGGTACACAACAGTCACTCCACTCTGGTTAAATCACAGTCAGGAGGACAATGATTTATTTTCCTGGTACAGGTGTGCATGCAGGGACACAACAATCACTGTTGTTAAATCACAGTCAGGAGGACAGTGACTTTTTTCATAACACAGGTCTGCACACAGGGGCACAACTGTCACACTGGTCTTGTTAAATTGGAGTCTGGAGGACAGTGATTTTTCCTAGTACAGGTGTGCACACAGGGACACAACAGTCACTCTGGTTAAATCACAGTAAGGAGGACGGTGATCTTCCTCTTAGTACTATCACATGTCTGCACACTGGGACAGAACTGCCACTAGCTCATGTTAAATCACAATCAGGAGGATAGTGATTTTTTCCAAGCACAGATCTGCACACAGGGACAACAGTCAATCAGATCTGGTAAAATCGCAGTCAGAAGAACAGTGTTTTTTCCTAGTACAGGTTCACACAGGAATTCAACAATCACTCTGGTTAACTCACAATCAGAAGGACAGTGATTTATTCATAGCACAGGTCTACACACAGTGACACAACAGTAACTCTGGTCTGGTTAAATCGCAGTCAGGAGGAAAGTGATTTTTTTCCTGGTACAGGTGTACATGCAGGGGCACAACAATCCCTCTGGTTAAATCACAGTCAGGAGGACAGTGATTTTTTCCTAGCACAGGTGTGCACACAGGGACAAAACATTCACTCTGGTCTGGTTAAATATTAGTCACGAGGACACAGATTTTTTTCCTAGTACAGGTGTACATGCAGGGACACAACAATCACTATGGTTAAATCACAATAAGGAAGACAGTGATGTTTTTCCTAGCATTTGCACAGGTCTGCACACAGGGACACAACTGCCACTCAGGTCAGGATAAATCGCAGTAAGGAGGATAGTGACTTTTTTCCCAAGCACCGTTCGGAGACAGGGCAACAGTCACTATGATCTGGTTAAATTACAGTCTACTGGGCAATAATTTGTTTTCCTAGCACAGGTCTGCACACAGGGACACAACAGTCACTCGGTCTGGTTAAATCACAGTCAGCAGGACTGTGATTTGTTTCCTAGTGCAGGTGTGCATGCAGGGACACAACAATCACTCTTGTTAAATCACGGTCAGGAGGACAGGTGATTTTTATTTTCTAGCACAGGTCTGCACGTAGGGACACAACAATCACTCTGGTTTGGTTAAAACTCAGTCAGGATTAAAGTGATTTTTTTGTTAGTGCAGTTCTGCACCCAGGGACACAACAGTCACTCTGGTCTGGTTAAATCTCATTCAGGAGGAAAGTGATTTTTTTTTCCTGTTACAGGTGTGCATGCAGGGACACAGCCATCACTCTGGTTAAATTACAGTCAGGAAAACAGTGATTTTTGTTTCCTAACACAGGTCTGCACACGGGGGCACAATAGTCACTCAGTCTGGTTAAATCGCAATCAGGAGGGCAATGATTTTTATCCTAGCATAGGTCTGCAAACAGGGACACAACAGTCACTCCAGTCTGGTTAAATCACAGTCAGGAGGACAGTGATTTCTTTTCGAGGAACAGGTGTGCATGCAGGGACACAACAATCCCTCTTGTTAAATCTCAGTCAGAAGGGCAGTGATTTTTTTTCCTAACTCATGTCTGCACACAGGGGTACAACTGTCACACTGGTCTAGTTTAATTGGAGTCTGGAGGACAGTGATTTTTTCCTAGTACAGGTGTGCACACATGGACACAACAGTCACTCTGGTTAAATCACAGTAGGGAGGATGGTGATCTACTTCTTAGAACAATCAAACGTCTGCACACTGGGACAGAACTGCCACTCAGGTCATGTTAAATTGCAATCAGGAGGATAGTGATTTTTTTCCAAGCACAGATCTGCACACAGGGACAACAGTCACTCAGATCTGGTAAAATCGCAGTCAGAAGAACAGTGATTTTTTCCTAGTACAGGTTCACGCACAGGAATACAACAATCACTCTGGTTAACTCACAATCAGAAGGACAGTGATTTTTCCTAGCACAGGTCTACACACAGGACACAGCAGTAACTCCTTTCAGGCTAAATTGCAGTCAGGAGGACAGTGATTTTTTCCTGGTGCAGGTGTGCATGCAGGGCACAACTACTACTCTGGTTAAATCACAGTCAGAAAACAGTGATTTTTTTCCTAACACAGGTCTGCACACAGGGACACAACAGTTACTCTGGTCAGCTCTGGCTAAATTGCAGTGAGGAGAACAGTGATTTTTTCTAGCATAGGTCTGCACACAGGGACACAACTGTCGCACTGGTCTCTTTAAATTGGAGTCAGGAGGACAGCGATTTTTCCTTGTACAGGTGTACACGCAGGGACACAACAGTCACTCTGGGTAAATCACACTAAGGAGGACTGTGACTTTTTCCTTGTACAGGTGTGCATGCAGGAACACAACAATCACTCTAGTTAAATCATATTTAGAAGGACAGTGATAGTTTTCCTAGCACAGGTATGCACACAGGGACACAACAGTCATTCTGTTCTGGTTAAATACAGTCAGGAGGACAATGATTTTTATTCCTAGCAAGGGTCTGCACACAGGGACACATCAGTCACTCCAGTCTGGTTAAATCACAGTCAGGAGGACAGTTATTTTTTTTTTCCTGGCACAGGTGTGCATACACAGACACAACAATCACTCTTGTTAAATCACAGTCAGGAGGACAGTGATTTTTTTCCTAGCACAGGTCTGCTCACAGGGGCACAACAGTCACTCAGTCTGGTTAAATCGCATTCAGGAGGACAATGATTTTTTTCCTAGCATAGGTCTGCAAACAGGGACACAACAGTCACTCCAGTCTGGTTAAATCACAGTCAGGAGGACAGTGATTTCTTTTCCTGTACAGGTGTGCATGCAGGGACACAACAATCACTCTTGTTAAATCACAGTCAGGAGGACAGGGATTTTTTCATAACACAGGTCTGTACACAGGGCACAGCTGTCACACTGGTCTAGTTAAATTGAGTCTGGAGGACAGTGATTTTTCCTAGTACAGGTGTGCACACAGGGACACAGCAGTCTCTCTGGTTAAATCACAGTAAGGAGGACGGTGATCTTCTTCTAGTATTATCACACGTCTGCACACTGGGACAGAACTGCCACTCAGGTAATGTTAAATCGCAATCAGGAGGATAGTGATTTTTTTCCAAGCACAGATCTGCACACAGAGACAACAGTCTCTCAGATCTGGTAAGATCGCAGTCAGAAGATCAGTTATTTTTTCCTAGTACAGGTTCACACACAGGAATACAACAATCACTCTGATTAACTCACAATCAGAAGGACAGTGATTTTTTCCTAGCACAGGTGTGCACACAGGGACAAAACATTCACTCTGGTCTGTTTAAATATCAGTCACAAGGACAGGGATTTTTTTCCTAGTACAGGTGTACATGCAGGGACACAGCCATCACTCTGGTTAAATCACAGTCAGGAAAACAGTGATTTTTTTTTCCTAACTCAGGTCTGCACACAGGTACACAACAGTCACTCTGCTCTGGTTAAATGACAGTCCGGAGGACAAAGATTTTTATTCCTAGCAAGGGTCTGCACACAGGGACACATCAGTCACTCCAGTCTGGTTTAATCACAGTCTGGAGGACAGTGATTTTTATTTTCCTGGCACAGGTGTGCATAGACAGACACAACAATCACTCTTGTTAAATCACAGTCAGGAGGACAGTGATTTTTTTCCTAGCACAGGTCTGCACACAGGGGCACAATAGTCACTCAGTCTGGGTAATTCACATTAAGGAGGACAATGATTTTTTTCCTAGCATAGGTCTGCAAACAGGGACAAAACAGTCACTCCAGCTTGGTTAAATCACAGTCAGGAGGACAGTGATTTCTTTTCCTGGTACAGGTGTGCATGCAGGGACACAACAATCACTCTTGTTAAATCACATTCAGGAGGACAGTGATTTTTTTCATAACACAGGTCTGCACACAGGTGCACAACTGTCACACTGGTCTAGTTCAATTGGAGTCTGGAGGACAGTGATTTTTTCCTAGTACAGGTGTGCACACAGGACATACCAGTCACTCTGGTTAAATCACAGTAAGGAGGACGGTGATCTTCTTCTAGTACTATAACACATCTGCACACAGGACAGAACTGCCACTCAGGTAATGTTAAATCGCAATCAGGAGGATAGTGATTTTTTCCTGGTACAGTGTGCATGCATGGGCACAACAATCCTCTGGTTAAATCACAGTCAGGAGGACAGTGATTTTTTCCTAGTACAGTTGTGCACACAGGACAATACATTCACTTGGTCTGGTTAAATGTCAGTCACGAGGACAGGGATTTTTTTTCTAGTACAGGTGTACATGCAGGGACTCAACAATCACTATGGTTAAATCACAATAAGGAGGACAGTGATGTTTTTCCTAGCATTAGCACAGGTCTGCACACAGGGACACAACTGCCACTCAGGTCAGGATAAATCGCAGTCAGGAGGATAGTGATTTTTTCCCAGCACCGTTTGGAGACAGGGCAATAGTCACTATGATTTGGTTAAATTACAGTCTACTGGACAATGATTTTTTTTCCTAGCACAGGTCTGCACACAGGGACAGAACAGTCACTTGGTCCAGTTAAATCACAGTTAGCAGGACAGTGATTTGTTTCCTAGTGCAGGTGTGCATGCAGGGACACAACAATCACTCTTGTTAAATCACGGTCAGGAGGACAGGTGATTTTTATTTTCTAGCACAGGTCTGCACGTAGGGACACAACAATCACTCTGGTTTGGTTAAATCTCAGTCAGGAGGAAAGTGATTATTTTCTTAGTGCAGTTCTGCACACAGGGACACAACAGTCACTGTGGTCTGGTTAAATCACACTCAGGAGGACAGTGATTTTTTTTTCCTGGGACAGGTGTGCATGCAGGGACACAGCCATCTCTCTGGTTAAATCACAGTCAGGAAAACAGTGATTTTTTTTCCTAACACAGGTCTGCACACAGGGACACAACAGTTACTCTGGTCAGCTCTGGCTAAATTGCAGTGAGGAGAACAGTGATTTTTTTCTAGCATAGATCTGCACACAGGGACACAACTGTCGCACTGGTCTCTTTAAATTGGAGTGAGGAGGACAGTGATTTTTTCCTTGTACAGGTGTGCATGCAGGGACACAACAATCACTCTGGGTAAATCACACTAAGGAGGACTGTGACTTTTTTTCCTGGTACAGGTGTGCACGCAGGAACACAACATTCACTCTAGTTAAATCACATTTAGAAGGACAGTGATAGTTTTCCTAGCACAGGTATGCACACAGGGACACAACAGTCACTCTGTTCTGGTAAAATCACAGTCAGGAGGACAATGATTTTTATTCCTAGCAAGGGTCTGCACACAGGGACACATCAGTCACTCCAGTCTGGTTAAATCACAGTCAGGAGGACAGTGATTTTTTTTTTCCTGGCACAGGTGTGCATACACAGACACAACAATCACTCTTGTTAAATCACAGTCAGGAGGGGAGTGATTTTTTTCCTAGCACAGGTCTGCACACAAGGTCACAATAGTCACTAAGTCTGGTTAAATCGCATTCAGGAGGACAATGATTTTTTTCCTAGCATAGGTCTGCAAATAGGGACACAACAGTCACTCCAGTCTGGTTAAATCACAGTAAGGAGGACAGTGATTTCTTATCCTGGTACAGGTGTGCATGCAGGGACACAACAATCACTCTTGCTAAATCAAAATCAGGAGGACAGTGATTTTTTTTCATAACACAGGTCTGCACACAGGGGCACAGCTGTCACACTGGTATGGTTAAATTGGAGTCTGAAGGACAGTGATCTTTTCCTAGTACACGTGTGCATGCAGGGACACAGCAGTCCCCCGGTCTGGTTAAATCGCAGTCAGGAAGACAGGTGATTTGTATTTTCTAGCACAGTTCTGCATGCAGGGACACTACTGTCACTCTGGTGTGCTTAAATCACAGTCAGGGGAAAGTGAATGTTTTCCTAGCACAGGTGTACATGCAGGGACTCAGCAGTCACTCTGGTCTGGTTAAATCACAGTAAGGAGGACAGTGATTATTTCCTAGCACAGCTCTACATACAGGGTCAGAACAGTCAATCCGGTCTGGTTAAATCGCAGCTAGAAGGACAGTGATTTTTTTCCCTGGTACAGGTGTGCATGCAGGAACACAACAATCACTCTAGTTACATCACATTCAGGAGCACAGTGATAGTTTTCCCTAGCACAGGTCTGCACACAGGGACACATCAGTCACTCTGGTCTGGTTAAATCACAGTCAGGAGGACAAGGATTTTTTTTCCTAGCACAGGTCTGCACCTAGGGACACAACAGTCACTCCAGTCAGGATAAATCACAGTCACGAGGACACTGATTTTTTTCTTGGTACAGGTGTGCATGCACGGACACAACAATCACTCCTGTTAAATCACAGTCAGGAGGACAGTGGTTTTCTTCCTAGCACAGGTTTGCACACATGGGCACAATAGTCACTAGGTCTGGTTAAATTGCAGTCAGGAGGACAATGATTTTTTTCTTAGCACAGGTCTGCAAACAGGGACACAACAGTCACTCCAGTCTGGTTAAATCACAGTCAGGAGGACAGTGATTTCTTTTCCTGTAACAGGTGTGCATGCAGGGACACAACAATTACTCTTGTTAAATTACAGTCAGGAGGACAATGATTTTTTTCATAACACAGGTCTGCACACAGGGGCACAACTGTCACACTGGTCCAGTTAAATTGGAGTCTGGAGGACAGTGATTTTTTCCTAGTACAGGTGTGCATGCAGAGACACAACAGTCACTCTGGTTAAATTACAGTAAGGAGGACGGTGATTTTCTTCCTAGTACTATCACACGTCTGCACTCAGGGACAGAACTGCCACTCAGGTCATGTTAAATCACAATCAGGAGGACAGTGATTTTTTTCCAAGCACAGATCTGCATACAGGGACAATAGTCACTCAGATCTGGTAAAATCGCAGTCAGAAGAACAGTGATTTTTTCCTAGTACGGGTTCACACACAGGAATACAACAATCACTCTGCTTAACTCACAATTAGAAGGATAATGATTTTTTTCCTAGCACAGGTCTACACACACGGACACAAAAGTAACTCTGTTCTGGTTAAATCGCAGTCAGGAGGACAGTGATTTTTTCCTGGTACATGTGTGCATGCAGGGGGACAATGACTCTGATTAAATCACAGTCAGGAGGGCAGTGATTTTTCCCAGCACAGGTGTGCACACAGGACAAAACATTCACTCTGGTCTGGTTAAATATCATTCACAAAGACAGGGATTTTTCCTAGTACAGGTGTACATGCAAGGAGACAACAATCACTATGGTTAAATCACATAAGGAGGACAGTGATGTTTTTCCTACATTAGCACAGGTCTGCACACAGGGACACAACTGCCACTCAGGTCAGGATAAATCGTAGTCAGGAGGATAGTGATTTTTTCCCCAAGCACAGTTTGCAGACAGGGCAACAGTCACTATGATCTGTTAAATTACAGTCTACTGGACAATGATTTTTTTCCTAGCACAGGTCTGCACACAGGACACAACAGTCACTCTGTCCGGTTAAATCACAGTCAGCAGGACAGTGATTTGTTTCCTAGTACAGGTGTGCACTCAGGGACACAACAATCATTCTTATTAAATCACAGTCAGGAGGACAGGTGATTTTCATTTTCAAGCACAGGTCTACACGTAGGGACACAACAATCACTTTGGTTTGGTTAAATCACAGTCAGGAGGAAAGTGATTTTTTTCCTAGTGCTGTTCTGCACACAGGGTCACAACAGTCACTCTGGTCTGGTTAAATTGCAGTCAGGAGGACAGTGATTTTTTTTTTCCTGGTACAGGTGTGCATGCAGGGACATAGCCATCTCTCTGGTTAAATCACAGTCAGGAAAATAGTGATTTCTTTTTTCCTAACACAGGTCTGCACACATAGACACAAGAGTTACTCTGGTCTGCTCTGGCTAAATTGTAATCAGGAGGACAGCGATTTTTTTCTAGCATAGGTCTGCACGCAGGGACACAACTGTTGCACTGGTCTGGTTAAATTGGAGTCAGGAGGACAGTGATTATTTCCTTGTACAGGTGTGGATGCAGGGACACAACAATCACTCTGGTTAAATCACAGTAAGGAGGACAGTGATTTTCTTCCTAGCACTAGCACAGGTTTGCACACAGGGACACAACAGTCTCTGGTCTGGTTAAATCGCAGTCAGAAGGACAATTATTTTTTTCCTAGCACACACAGGGACCCAATAATCACTCTGGTTTGGTTAAGTCACAGTCAGGAGGATTGTTATTTTTTTTTCCTGATACAGGTCTGCATGCAGGGACACAACACCATTTTGTTAAATCACAGTCAGGAGGACAGTGATTTTTTCCTTGCACAGGTCTGCACACAGGGGCACAATAGTCACTTAGTCTAATTAAATCGCAATCAGAAGGACAATGATTTTTTCCTAGCATAGGCCTGCAAACAGGGACACAACAGTCACTCCAGTCTGGTTAAATCACAGTCAGGAGGACAGTGATTCTTTTCTTGGTCAGGTGTGCATGCAAGAACACAACAATCACTCTTGTTAAACCACAGTCAGGAGGACAGTGATTTTTTCATAACACAGGTCTGTACACAGGGCACAATAGTCACTCAGTCTGGTTTAATCGTAATCAGGAGGACAATGATTTTTTCCCAGCATAGGTCTGCAAACAGGGACACAAATAGACACTCCAGTCTGGTTAATCACAATCAGGAGGACAGTGATTTCTTTTCCTGGTGTGCATGCAGGGACACAAATAATCACTCTTGTTAAATCACAGTCAGGAGGGCAGTGATTTTTTCATAACACAGGTCTGCACACAGGGCACAACTGTCACACTGGCCTGGTTAAATTGGAGTCTGGAGGTCAGTGATTTTTTCCTAGTACAGGTGTGCATACAGAGATACAACAGTCCATCGGTCTGGTTAAATCACAGTCAGAAGGACAGTGATTTTTTTTTCTAGTACAGGGTGCAAGCAGGGACATAAACACTCTTGTTAAACCACAGTCTGGAGGACAGGTGATATTTATTTTCAGCACAGTCTCTACATGCTGGAGACACACTGTCACTCTGGTCTGGTTAAATCACAGTCAGGGGAAAGTGAATGTTTTCCTAGCACAGTGTGCATGCAGGAACTCAGCAGTCTTTCTGGTCTGGTTAAATCACAGTCAGGAGGACAGTGATTTTTTCTAGCACTGGTATGCACACAGGGAAAACATTCACTCTTTCTGGTTAAATATAAGTCACAAGGACAAGGATTTTTTCCTAGTACAGGTGTACATGCAGGGACACAACAATCTCTCTCATTAAATACAGTAAGGAGGACAGTGATGTTTTTCCTAGCATTAGCACAGGTCTGCACACAGGGACACAACTGCCACCTCAGGTGGGTAAATTGCAGTCAGGAGGATAGTGATTTTTTTCCCAAGCACAGTTTGCAGACAGGGCAAAAGTCACTATGATCTGGTTAAATCACTGTCAGCAGGACAATGATTTTTTTTTTCTTGCACAGGTCTTTGCACAGGGACACAATAGTCACTCGGCCCGGTTAAATCACAGTCAGCAGTACAGTGATTTTTTTCCTAGTACAGGTGTGCATGCAGGGACACAGCAATCACTCTTGTTAAATCACAGTCAGGAGGACAGGTGATTTTTATTTTCTAGCACTGGTCTGCATGTAGGGACACAACAATCACTCCGTTTTGGTTAAATCACAGTCAGAAGGAAACTGATTTTCTTCCTAATGCAGTTCTGCACACAGGGATGCAACAGTCACTCTGGTCTGGTTAAATCGCAGTCAGGAGGATAGTGATTTTTTTCCATGCAAACATCTGCACACAGGGACTACAGTCACTCAGATATGGTAAAATCGCAGTCAGCAGAACAGTGATTTTATTCCTAGTACATGTTCACACACAGGAATACAACAATCACTCTAGTTAACTCACAATCAGAAGGACAGTGATTTTTCCTAGCACAGGTCATACACAGGGACACAACAGTAACTCCGGTCTGGTTAATCACAGTCAGGAGGACTGTTATTTTTTTCCTGATACAGGTGTGCATGCAGGGACACAACAATCACTCTTGTTAAATCTGAGTCAGGAGGACAGTGATTTTTTTCCTTGTACTGGTCTTCACAAAGGGACACAACAATCACTCTGGTTAAATCACAGTAAGGAGGACAGTGATTTTCTTCCTTGCACTAGCACAGGTCTGCACACAGGGACACAACAGTCTCTCTGGTCTGGTTAAATCGCAGTCAGGAGGACAATTATTTTTTTCCTAGCACACACAGGGACACAACAATCACTCTGGTCGGGTTAAATCACAGTCAGGAGGATTGTTATTTTTTTTCCAGATACTGGTGTGCATGCTGGGACACAACAATCAATCTTGTTAAATGTGAGTCAGGGGGAGAGTGATTTTTTTCCTAACACAGGTCTGCACGCAGGGACACAAGAGTAATTTTTGCCTGATTTGGTTAAATTCAATCAGGGAGACAGTGATTTTTTTTCCTAGCACAGGTCTGCACAGGGACACAACTCTCACACTGGTCTGGTTAAATTGGAGACAGGAGGAGAGTGATTTCTTCCTAGTACAGGTGTACACGCAGGACACAACAATCAGTCTGGTTAAATCACACTAAGGAGGACTGTGACTTTTTTTCCTAGTACAGGTGTGCACCCAGGAACACAACAATCACTCTAGTTAAATCACATTCAGAAGGACAGTGATAGTGTTCCTAGCACAGGTATGCACACAGGGACACAACAGTCAATCTGTTCTGGTTAACTCACAGTCAGGAGGACAATGATTTTTATTCCTAGCAAGGGTCTGCACACAGGGACACAGCAGTTACTCCAGGCTGGTTAAATCACAGTCAGGAGGACAGTGATTTTTTTCCTGGTACAGGTGTGCATGCATGGACACAATAATCACTCTTGTTAAACCACAGTGAGGAGGACAGTGATTTTTTTCCTAGCACTGGTCTGCACACAGGGTCACAAATGTCACTCAGTCTGGTTTAATCGCAACTGGAGGACAATGATTTTTTCCTAGCATAGGTCTGCAAACAGGGACACAACAGTCACTCCAGTCTGGTTAAATCACAATCAAGAGGACAGTGATTTATTTTCCTGGTACAGGTGTGCATGCTGGGACACAACAATCACTCTTGTTAAATCACAGTCAGGAGGGCAGTGATTTTTTTCATAACACAGTTCTGCACACAGGGGCACAACTGTCACACTGGTCTGGTTAAATTGGAGTCTGGAGGTCAGTGATTTTTTCCTAGTACAGGTGCGCATGCAAAGACACAACAGTCCATCGGTCTGGTTAAATCACAGTCAGAAGGACAGTGATTTTTTTTTCTAGTACAGGTGTGCAAGCAGGGACATAAACACTCTTGTTAAACCACAGTCTGGAGGACAGGTGATATTTATTTTCTGGCACAGTTCTGCATGCTGGGACACAACTGTCACTCTGGTCTGGTTAAATCACAGTCAGGGGGAAAGTGAATGTTTTCCTAGCACAGGTGTGCATGCAGGGACTCTGCAGTCTTTCTCGTCTGGTTAAATCACAGTCAGGAGGACAGTGATTTTTTCCTAGCACTGGTATGCACACAGGGAAAAAACATTCACTCTTTTCTGGTTAAATATAAGTCACAAGGACAAGGATTTTTTTCCTAGTGCAGGTGTACATGCAGGGACACAACAATCTCTCTGGTTAAATCACAGTAAGGAGGACAGTGATGTTTTTCCTAGCATTAGCACAGGTCTGCACACAGGGACACAACTGCCACTCAGGTCAGGGTAAATCACAGTCAGGAGGATAGTGATTTTTTTCCCAAGCACAGTTTGCAGACAGTGCAAAAGTCACTATGATCTCGTTAAATCACTGTCAGCAGGACAATGATTTTTGTTTCTTGCACAGGTCTTCGCACAGGACACAATAGTCACTGTCCGTTAAATCACAGTCAGCAGTACAGTGATTTGTTTCTAGTACAGGTGTGCATGCAAGGACACAGCAATCACTGTTGTTAAATCACAGTCAGGAGGACAGGTGATTTTTATTTTCTAGCACTGGTCTGCATGTAGGGACACAACAATCACTCTGGTTTGGTAATCACAGTCAGAAGGAAACTGATTTTCTTCCTAATGCAGTTCTGCACACAGGACGCAACAGTCACTCTGGTCTGGTTAAAAAGTCAGGGGACAGTGATTTCTTTTCCTGGTACAGTGTGCATGCAAGGACACATCCATCACTCTGGTTAAATCACAGTCAGGAGGAGAGTGATTTTTTCTAGCATAGGTCAGCACACAGGGACACAACTGTTGCCCCAGTCTGGTTAAATTGAGTCAGGAGGACAGTGATTATTTCCTTGTAAAGTGTGCATGCAGGGACACAACAATCACTCTGGTTAAACTGTAAGGAGTACAGTGATTTTTTCCTAGCACTAACGTAGGTCTGCACACAGGGACACAACAGTCTCTCTGGTCTCATTAAATCACAGTCAGGAGGACAATGATTTTTTTCCTAGCACAAGTCTACACACAGGGACACAATAATCACTCAGCTCGGGTTAAATCACAGTCAGGAGGATTGTTATTTTTTTTCCAGATACTGGTGCATGCTGGGACACAACAATCAATCTTGTTAAATCTGAGTCAGGGGAGAGTGATTTTTTCTTGTACTAGTCTTCACGAGGGACACAACAATCACTCTGGTTAAATCACAGTAAGGACGACAGTGATTTTCTTCCTTGCACTAGCACAGGTCTGCACACAGGGACACAACAGTCTCTCTGGTCTGGTTAACTCGCAGTCAGGAGGACAATTATTTTTTTCCTAGCACACACAGGGACACAATAATCACTCTGGTCGGGTTAAATCACAGTTAGGAGGATTGTTATTTTTTTTCCAGATACTGGTGTGCATGCTGGGACACAACAATCAATCTTGTTAAATCTGAGTCAGGGGGAGAGTGATTTTATTCCTAACACAGGTCTGCACGCAGGGATACAAGAGTAATTTTTGCCTGATTTGGTTAAATTCAATCAGGGAGACAGTGATTTTTTTTCCTAGCACAGGTCTGCACATAGGGACACAACTCTCACACTGGTCTGGTTAAATTGGAGGCAGGAGGAGAGTGATTTTTTTCCTAGCACAGGTGTACACGCAGGGACACAACAATCAGTCTGGTTAAATCACACTAAGGAGGACTGTGACTTTTTTTCCTAGTACAGGTGTGCACCCAGGAACACAACAATCACTCGAGTTAAATCACATTCAGAAGGACAGTGATAGTTTTCCTAGCACAGGTATGCACACAGGGACACAACAGTCAATCTGTTCTGGTTAACTCACAGTCAGGAGGACAATGATTTTTATTCCTAGCAAGGGTCTGCACACAGGGACACAGCAGTTACTCCAGGCTGGTTAAATCACAGTCAGGAGGACAGTGATTTTTTTTTCCTGGTACAGGTGTGCATGCATGGACACAACAATCACTCTTGTTAAATCACAGTGAGGAGGACAGTGATTTTTTTTCCTAGCACTGGTCTGCACACAGGGTCACAAATGTCACTCAGTCTGGTTTAATCGCAATCAGGAGGACAATGATTTTTTTCCTAGCATAGGTCTGCAAACAGGGACACAACAGTCACTCCAGTCTGGTTAAATCACAATCAAGAGGACAGTGATTTATTTTCCTGGTACAGGTGTGCATGCTGGGACACAACAATCACTCTTGTTAAATCACAGTCAGGAGGGCAGTGATTTTTTTCATAACACAGGTCTGCACACAGGGGCACAACTGTCACACTGGTCTGGTTAAATTGGAGTCTGGAGGTCAGTGATTTTTTCCTAGTACAGGTGCGCATGCAAAGACACAACAGTCCATCGGTCTGGTTAAATCACAGTCAGAAGGACAGTGATTTTTTTTTCTAGTACAGGTGTGCAAGCAGGGACATAAACACTCTTGTTAAACCACAGTCTGGAGGACAGGTGATATTTATTTTCTAGCACAGTTCTGTATGCTGGGACACAACTGTCACTCTGGTATGGTTAAATCACAGTCAGGGAGAAAGTGAATGTTTTCCTAGCACAGGTGTGCATGCAGGGACTCAGCAGTCTTTCTGGTCTTGGTTAAATACAGTCAGGAGGACAGTGATTTTTTCCTAGCACTGGTATGCACACAGGGAAAAAACATTCACTCTCTTCTGGTTAAATATAAGTCACAAGGACAAGGATTTTTTTCCTAGTGCAGGTGTACATGCAGGGACACAACAATCTCTCTGGTTAAATCACAGTAAGGAGGACAGTGATGTTTTTCCTAGCATTAGCACAGGTCTGCACACAGGGACACAACTGCCACTCAGGTCAGGGTAAATCACAGTCAGGAGGATAGTGATTTTTTTCCCAAGCACAGTTTGCAGACAGGGCAAAAGTCACTATGATCTGGTTAAATCACTGTCAGCAGGACAATGATTTTTGTTTCTTGCACAGGTCTTCGCACAGGGACACAATAGTCACTCGGTCCGGTTAAATCACAGTCAGCAGTACAGTGATTTGTTTCCTAGTACAGGTGTGCATGCAGGGACACAGCAATCACTGTTGTTAAATCACAGTCAGGAGGACAGGTGATTTTTATTTTCTAGCACTGGTCTGCATGTAGGGACACAACAATCACTCTGGTTTGGTTAAATCACAGTCAGAAGGAAACTGATTTTCTTCCTAATGCAGTTCTGCACACAGGGACGCAACAGTCACTCTGGTCTGGTTAAATCGCAGTCAGGGGACAGTGATTTCTTTTCCTGGTACAGGTGTGCATGCAAGGACACATCCATCACTCTGGTTAAATCACAGTCAGGAGGAGAGTGATTTTTTTCTAGCATAGGTCAGCACACAGGGACACAACTGTTGCCCCAGTCTGGTTAAATTGGAGTCAGGAGGACAGTGATTATTTCCTTGTACAGGTGTGCATGCAGGGACACAACAATCACTCTGGTTAAATCACAGTAAGGAGTACAGTGATTTTTTTCCTAGCACTAACGTAGGTCTGCACACAGGGACACAACAGTCTCTCTGGTCTCATTAAATCACAGTCAGGAGGACAATGATTTTTTTCCTAGCACAAGTCTACACACAGGGACACAATAATCACTCAGCTCGGTTAAATCACAGTCAGGAGGATTGTTATTTTTTCCAGTTACTGGTGTGCATGCTGGGACACAACAATCAATCTTGTAATCTGAGTCAGGGGAGAGTATTTTTTTCCTTGTACAGGTGTGCATGCAGGGACACAACAATCACTCTGGTTAAATCACAGTAAGGAGGACAGTGATTTTTTCCTAGCACTAGCGTAGGTCTGCACAAAGGGACACAACAGTCTCTCTGGTCTCTTAAATCACAATCAGGAGGACAATGATTTTTCCTAGCACAAGTCTACACACAGGGACACAATAATCACTCAGCTCGGTTAAATCGCAGTCAGGAGGATTCTTTTTTTTTTCCTGGTACAGGTTTGCATACAGGGAAACAACGATCACTCTTGTTAAATCACAGTCTGGAGGACAGTGATTTTTTTCCTTACACAAGTCTGCACACAGGGACACAACAGTCATTCTTGTCTGATCTGGTTAAATTGCAATCGGGGACAGTGATTTCTTTCCTAGCACAGTTCTGTACACAGGACACAAGAGTAATTTTATCTGATCTGGTTAAATTCAATCAGGGAGACAGTGATTTTTTTCTAGCATAGGTCTGCACACAGGGACACAACTGTCACACTGGTCTTTTTAAATTGGAGTCAGGAGGACAGAGATTTTTTCATTGTACAGGTCTGCACACATTGACACAACAATCACTCTGGTTAAATCACAGTAAGGAGGACAGTGATTTTCTTTCTAGTACTAGCACAGGTCTGCACACAGAGACACAACAGTCTCTCTGGTCTGGCTAAATCGCAGTCAGGAGAACAATTATTTTTTTCCTAGCACACACAAGGACACAATAATCACTCTGGTCGGGTTAAATCACAGTCAGGAGGACTGTTATTTTTTTTTCCTGATTCAGGTGTGCATGCAAGGACACAACAATCACTCTTATTAAATCTGAGTCAGGAGGACAGTGATTTTTTCCTTGTACTGGTCTGCACGCAGGGACACAACAATCACTCTGGTTAAATCAGTAAGGAGGACAGTGATTTTCTTCCTAGCACTAGCACAGGTCTGCACACAGGACACAACAGTCTCTCTGGTCTGGTTAAATCACAGTCAGAAGGACAATTATTTTTTTCCTAGCACACACAGGGACACAATAATCACTCTGGTCAGGTTAAATCACAGTTAGGAGGATTGTTATTTTTTTTCCTGATACTGGTGTGCACGCAGGGGCATAACAGTCACCCTTGTTAAATCTGAGTCAGGAGGAGAGTGTTTTTTTTCCTAACACAGGTCTGCACGCAGGGACACAAGAGTAATTTTTGTCTGATCTGGTTAAATTCAATCAGGGAGACAGTGATTTTTTTTCCTAGCACAGGTCTGCACACAGGGACACAACTCTCACACTGGTCTGGTTAAATTGGAGTCAGGAGGAGAGTGCTTTTTTTCCTAGTACAGGTGTACACGCAGGGACAGAACAATCAGTCTGGTTAAATCACACTAAGGAGGACTGTGACTTTTTTTCCTAGTACAGTTGTGCACACAGGAACACAACAATCACTCTAGTTAAATTACATTCAGAAGGGAAGTGATAGTTTTCCTAGCACAGGTACGCATTAGGACACAACAGTCACTCTGTTCTGGTTAACTCACAGTCAGGAGGACAGTGATTTTTTTTCCTGGCACAAGTGTGCATGCATGGACACAACAATCACTCTTGTTAAATCACAGTCAGAAGGACAATGATTTTTTTCCTAGCACTGGTCTGCACACAGGGGCACAATAGTCACTCAGTCTGGTTAAATCGCAATCAGGAGGACAATGATTTTTTTCCTAGCATAGGTCTGCAAACAGGGACACAACAGTCACTCCAGTCTGGTTAAATCACAATCAGGAGGACAGTGATTTCTTTTCCTGGTACAGGTGTGCATGCACGGACACAGCAATCACTCTTGTTAAATCACAGTAAGGAGGGCAGTGATTTTTTTCATAACACAGGTCTGCACACAGGGGCACAACTGTCACACTGGTCTGGTTAAATTGGAGTCTGGAGGTCAGTGATTTTTTCCTAGTACAGGTGTGCATGCAGAGACACAACAGTCCCTCGGTCTGGTTAAATCGCAGTCAGAAGGACAGTGATTTATTTTACTAGTACAGGTGTGCAAGCAGGGACATAAACACTCTTGTTAAACCACAGTCTGGAGGACAGGTGATATTTATTTTCTAGCACAGTTCTGCATGCAGGGACACAACTGTCACTCTGGTCTGGTTAAATCACAGTCAGGGGGAAAGTGAATGTTTTCCTAGCACAGGTGTGCATGCAGGGACTCAGCAGTCACTCTGGTCTGGTTTAATCACAGTAAGGAGGACAGTGATTCTTTCTCAGCACAGGTAATACAACAGTCAATCCAGTCTGGTTAAATGCAGCCATAAGGACAGTGATTTTTTCCTGGTACAGGTGAACGCTGGGACACAACAATCACTCTGGTTAAATCACAACAAGGAGGACAGTGGGTTTCCTAGCACTTGCACAGGTCTGCACACAGGGACTCAGCAGTCACTCTAGTCTGGTTAAATCGCAGTCTAGAGGACAATGATTTTTCTAGTGTAGTCTGCACAACAGTCTCTCTGGTCTGGTTAAATCACAGTCAGGAGGACAATGATATTTTTCCTAGAACAGGTCTGCACACAGGGACACAACTCTCACACTGGTCTAGTTAAATTGGAGTCAGGAAGACAGTGATTTTTTTCCTAGTACAGGTGTACACGCAGGGACACAACAATCACTCTGGTTTAATCACCGTGAGGAGGACAGTGATTTTATTTCCTGGTACAAGTGTGCACACAGGAACACAACAATCACTCTTGTTAAATCACATTCAGAAATATAGTGATAATTTTCCTAGCACAGGTATGCACACAGGGACACAACAGTCACTTCAGTCTGGTTAAATCTCAGTCAGGAGGACAGTGATTTTTTTTCCTGTCACAGGTGTGCCTGCATGGACACAACAATCACTCTTGTTAAATCACAGTCAGGAGGACAGTGATTTTTTTCCTAGCACTGGTCTGCACACAGGGGCACAATAGTCACTCGGTCTGGTTAAATCGGAATCAGGAGGACAATGATTTTTTTCTAGCACAGGTTTCCAAACAGGGACGCAACAGTCACTCCAGTCTGGTTAAATCACAGTAAGGAGGACAGTGATTTGTTTTCCTGGTACAGGTGTGCAAGCAGGGACACTACAATCACTCTTGTTAAATCACATTCAGTAGGGCAGTGATTTTTTTCCTAACACAGGTCTGCACACAGGGACACAACTGTCACACTGTCCTGGTTAAATTGGAGTCTGGAGGACAGGCATTTTTTCCTAGTACAGGTGTGCACGCAGGGACACAACACTCCCTCTGTCTGGTTAAATCGCAATCAGGAGGACATTGATTTTTTTTACTAGTACAGGTGTGCAAGCAGGACATAACAAACACTCTTGTTAAACCACAGTCAGGAGGAGAGCTGATTTTTTATTTTCTAGCACAGTTCTGCATGAGGGACAACTGTCACCTGATCTGTTAGATCACAGTCAGGGGAAAGTGATGTTTTCCTAGCACAGCTGTGCATGCAGAGACACAGCAGTCACTCTGGTCTGGTTAAATCTCAGTATGGAGGACAGTGATTTTTTCCTAGCCAGGTCTACACGCAGGGACACAACAGTCACTCTAGTCTTGTTAAATCACCAACAGAAGGACAGTGATTTTTTTTTCCTGGTACAGGTGTGCATGCAGGAACACAACAATCACTCTAGTTAAATCACATTCAGGAGGAGAATGATAGCTTTCCTAGCACAGGTCTGCACACAGGGACACAACTGCCTCTCAGGTCTTGTTAAATCGCAATCAGGAGGATAGTGATTTTTTTCCTAGTGTAGTCCTGCACACAGGGACGCAACAGTCACTCCAGTCTGGTTAAATCGTAGTCAGGAGAACAGTGATTTTTCACCTAACACAGGTCTGCACACAGGGACACATGAGTTATTCTGGTCTGCTCTGTCTAAATTGCAGTCAGGAGAACAGTGATTCTTTTCTAGCACAGGTCTGAACACAGGGACACAACTGTCACACTGGTATGGTTAAATTGGAGTCAGGAAGATTTTTTTCTTGTACAGGTATGCACACAGGGACACAACAATCACTTTGGTTAAATCACAGTAAGGAGGACAGTAATTTTTTTCCTATCACTAGCACAGATCTGCACACAGAGACACAACAGTCCCTCTAGTCTGGTTAAATCGCAGTCTAGAGGAGAATGATTTTTCCTAGCACAGGTCTACAAACAGGACACAATAATCACTCTGGTCGGGTTAGATCACAGTCAGGAGAATTGTAATTTTTTGTCCTGGTACAGGTTTGCATGCAGGACACGACAATCACTCTTGTTAAATCACAGTCTGAGGACAGTGATTTTTTTTTAACACAAGTCTGCACCCTGGGACACAACAGTCATTCTTGTCTGATCTGGTTGAATTGCAATCGGGGAGTGATTTTTTCTCTAGCACATGTCTGCACACAGGACAAACTCTCACACTGGTCTGGTTAAATTGGAGTCAGGAGGACAGTGATTTTTTTCCTAGAACAGGTGTACACGCAGGGACACAACTGTCACTCTGGCTAAATCACACTAAAGAGGACAGTGAATTTTTTCCTGGTGCAGGTGTACACAGGAACACAACAATCACTCTAGTTAAATCACATTCAGAAGGACAGTGATAGTTTTCCTAGCACAGGTATGCACACAGGGACACAACAGTCACTCTGGTCTGGTTAAATCACAATCAGGAGGACAATGATTTTTATTCCTAGCACAGGTCTGCAGACAGGGACACAACAGTCACTCAAGTCTGGTTAAATCACAGTTAGGAGGACACTGATTTTTTTTTTCCTGGCATAGGTGTGCATGCAGGGACACAACAATCTCTCTTGTTAAATCACAGTCAGGAGGATAGTGATTTTTTTCATAACACAGGTCTGCACACAGGGGCACAACTGTCACACTGGTCCAGTTAAATTGGAGTATGGAGGACAGTGATTTTTTTTTACTAGTACAGGTGTGCAAGGAGGACATAACAAACACTTTGTTAAACCACAGTAAGGAGGACATTGATTTTTTCCTAGCACTGTTCAGCATGCAGGGACACAACTGTAACCTGGTCTGGTTAAATCACAGTCAGGGGAAAGTGAATGTTTTCCTAGCAGAGGTGTGCATGCAGGACTCAGCAGTCACTCTGTCTGGCTAAATCACTGTAAGAGGACAGTGATTCTTTCCTAGCCCAGGTCTACATACAGGGACACAACAGACAATCCAGTCTGGTTAAATCACAGCCAGAAGGATAGTGATTTTTTTTTCCTGGTACAGGTGTGCATGCCGGAACACAACAATCACTCTAGTTACATCACATTCAGGAGGACAGTGTTTTTTTCCTAGCACAGGTGTGCACACAGGGACAAAACACTCACTCTGGTATGGTTAAATATCAGTCACAAGGACAGGGATTTTTTTTTCCTAGTACAGGTGTACATGCAGGGACACAACAATCACTCTGGTGAAATCACAGTTAGGAGGACAGTGATGTTTTTCCAAGTATTAGCACAGGCCTGCACAGGGACACAACTGCCACTCAGGTGTCAGGATAAATTGCAGTCAGCAGGATAGTGATTTTTGGCCCAGCACAGTTTGCAGACAGGCAACAGTCACTATGATCTGGTTAAATCACAGTCTACCGGACAAGGGCTTTTATTCCTAGCTCAGGTCTGCACACAGGGACACAACAGTCACTCAGTCCAATTAAATCACAGTCAGCAGGACAGTGATTTGTTTCCTAGTACAGGTGTGAACGCTGGGACACAACAATCACTCTTGTTAAATCACAGTCAGGAGGACAGGTGATTTTTATTTTCTAGCACAGGTCTGCACATAGGGACACAGCAATCACTCTGGTTTGGTTAAATCACAAGGAAAGTGATTTTTTCCTAGTGCAGTTCTGCACACAGGGACACAACAGTCACTCTGGTATGGTTAAATCGCAGTCAGGAATACACTGATTTTTTTTCCTGGTGCAGGTGTGCATGCAGGGACACAGCCATCAATCTGGTTAAATAACAGTCAGGAAAACAGTGATTTTTTTTTCCTAACGCAGGAACACAACAGTTACTCTGGTCTGCTCTGGCTAAATTGCAGTCAGGAGGACAGTGATTTTTTTCTAGCATAGGTCTGCACAAAGGGACACAACAGTCATTCTTGTCTTATCTGGCTAAATTCAATCAGGGTGACAGTGACTTTTTTCCTAGCACAGGTCTGCACACAGGGACACAACTCTCACACTGGTCTGGTTAAATTGGAGTCAGGTGGACAGTGATTTTTCCAGTACAGTGCAAGGCGCAGGAAACACAGCAATCACCCCTAGTTAGATCATATCTGAAGGACAGTGATAGTTTTCCCAGCACAGGTATGCACACAGGGACACAACAGTCACTCTGGTCTTTTTAAATCACAGTCTGGAGAACAGTGATTTTTTTTTTCCTAGCACAGGTGTGCATGCACGGACACAACAGTCACACTTGTTAAATCACAGTCAGGAGGACAGTGATTTTTTTCCAAGCACAGGTCTGCACACAGGGGCTCAATAGTCACTCAGTCTGGTTAAATCACAATCAGGAGGACAATGATTTTTTTCCTAGCACAGGTCTGCAAACAGGGATACAACAGTCACTCCAGTCTGGTTAAATCACAGTCAGGAGGACAGTGATTTATTTTCCTGGTACAGGTGTGCATGCAGGGACACAAATAATCACTTTGTTCAATCACAGTCTGGAGGACAGTGATTTTTTCCAACACAAGTCTGCACAAAGGGACAGAACAGTCATTCTTGTCTGATCTGGCTAAATTCAATCAGGGTGACAGTGATTTTTTCCTAGCACAGGTCTGCACACAGGATACAACTCTTACTATAGTCTGGTTAATTGTAGTCAGGTGGACAGTGATTTTTTTCCTAGTACAGGTGTACATGCAGGAATACAGCAATCACTCTAGTTAAATCACATTCAGAAGGACAGTGATAGTTTTTCTAGCACAGGTATGCACACAGGGACACAACATGGTCACTCTGGTCAGGTTAAATTCACAGTCAGGAGGACAGTGATTTTTTTCCTGGCACAGGTGTGCATGCACGACACAACTAATCACTCTTGTTAAATCACAGTCAGGAGGACAGTGATTTTGTTCATAGCACAGGTCTGCACACAGGGGCACAATAAGTCATCAGTCTGGTTAAATCACAATCAGGAGGATAGTGATTTATTTTCCTGTACAGGTGTGCATGCAGGGACACAACAATCACTCTTGTTAAATCACAGTCTGGAGGACAGTGATTTTTTTCATAACACAGGTCTGCACACGGGCACAATTGTCACACTGGTCTGGTTAAAATGGGGTCTGGAGGACAGTGATTTTTTCCTAGAACAGGTGTGCACGCAGGGACACAATAGTCCCTCAGTCTGGTTAAATCACCGTCAGAAGGACAGTGCTTTTTTTTTACTAGTACAGGTGTTCAAGGAGGGACAAAACAAACACTCTTGTTAAACCACAGTCAAGAGGACAGGTGATTTTTTTTCTAGCACACCCTGCATTCAGGGACACAACTGTCACCTGGTCTGGTTAATCACAGTCAGGGGAAAGTGAATGTTTTCCTCAGCACAGGTGTGCATGCAGGACTCAGCAGTCACTCTGGTCTGGTTAAATCACTGTAAGGAGGACAGTGATTCTTTCCTAGCCCAGGTCTACATACAGGGACACAACAGTCAATCCAGTCTGGTTAAATCACAGCCAGAAGGACAGTGATTTTTTCCTGGTACAGGTATGCATGCAGGAAACACAACAATCACTCTAG
Organism: Neoceratodus forsteri; assembly: GCA_016271365.2. Taxonomy (NCBI): domain Eukaryota; kingdom Metazoa; phylum Chordata; order Ceratodontiformes; family Ceratodontidae; genus Neoceratodus; species Neoceratodus forsteri. The sequence goes on from CM028132.1 coordinate 1,409,614,570, forward strand.
TTACATCACATTCAGGAGGACAGTGATTTTTTTCCTAACACAGGTGTGCACACAGGGACAAAACATTCACTGTGGTATGGTTAAATATCAGTCGCAAGGACATCGATTATTTTTCCTAGTACAGGTGTACACGCAGGGACACAACAATCACTCTGGTTAAATCATAGTAAGGAGGACAGTGATGTTTTTCCTAGCATTAGCACCGGCCTGCACACAGGGACACAACTGCCACTCAGGTCAGGATAAATCGCAGTCAGGAGTATAGAGATTTTTTGGCCCAGCACAGTTTGCAGACAGGGCAACAGTCACTATGATCTGGTTAAATCACAGTCTAACAGACAAGGTCTTTTTTCCTAGCTCAGGTCTGCACACAGGGACACAAAAGTCACTCAGTCCGGTTAAATCACAGTCAGCAGGACAGTGATTTGTTTTCTAGTACAGGTGTGAATGCAGGGACACAACAATCACTCTTGTTATATCACAGTCAGGAGGACAGGTGATTTTTATTTTCTATACAGGTTCTGCATGTAGGGACACAGCAATCACTCTGGATTGGTTAAATCACAGTCGAAGGAAGTGAATTTTTTCCTTGTGCAGTTCTGCACACAGGACACAACAGTCACTCTGGTCTGGTTAAATCGCAGTCAGGAGGACAGTGATTTTTTTTCCTGGTGTAGTTGTGCATGCAGGGACACAGCCATCATCTGGTTAAATAACAGTCAGGAAACATTTATTTTTTTTTCCCTAACACAGGTCTGCACACAGGAACACAACAGTTACTCTGGTCTGCTCTGGCCAAATTGCAGTCAGGAGGACAGTGATTTTTTCTAGCATAGGTCTGCACTCAGGGACACAACTGTCGTACTGGTCTTTTAAATTGGAATAAGGAGGACAGTGAGTTTTTCCTTGTACAGGTTTGCACCTAGGGACACAATAATCACTCTGGTTAAATCACAGTAAGGAAGACAGTGATTTTTTCCTAGCACTAGCACAAGTCTGCACACAGGGACACAACAGTCTCTCTGGTGTGGTTAAATCTCAGTCAGGAGGACAATGATTTTTTCCTAGCACAGGTCTACACAGGGACACACAATCACTCTGGTCGGGTTAAATCGCTGTCAGGAGGATTGCTTTTTTTTCCTGGTACAGGTGTGCTTGCTGGACACAATAATCATTTTGTTAAATCACAGTCTGGAGGACAGTGATTTTTTCCTAACACAAGTCTGCACAAAGGGACACAACAGTCATTCTTGTCTGATCTGGCCAAATTTAATTAGGGTGACAGTGATTTTTTCCTAGCACAGGTCTGCACAGGGACACAACTCTCACACTGGTCTGGTTAAATTGGAGTCAGGTGGACAGTGATTTTTTCCTAGTACAGTGTACACGCAGGAACACAGCAATCACTCTAGTTAGATCACATCTCAGAAGGACAGTGATAGTTTTCCTAGCACAGGTATGCACTCAGAGACAGCAGTCACTATGGTCTGGTTAAATCACAGTCAGGAGGACAGTGATTTTTTTTTTCCTGGCACAGGTGTGCATGCACGGACACAACAGTCACTCTTGTTAAATCACAGTCAGGAGGACAGTGATTTTTTTCCTAGCACAGGTCTGCACACGGGGGCACAATAGTCACTCAGTCTGGTTAAATCACAATCAGGAGGACAATGAATTTTTTCCTAGCACAGGTCTGCAAACAGGGAGACAACAGTCACTCCAGTCTGGTTAAATCACAGTCAGGAGGACAGTGATTATTTTCCTGGTACAGGTGTACATCAGGGACACAACAATCACTCTGGTTAAATCACAGTAAGGAGGACAGTGATGTTTTTCCTAGCATTAGCACAGGCCTGCACACAGGGACACAACTGCCACTCAGGTCAGGATAAATTACAGTCAGGAGGATAGTAATTTTTTGACCCAGCACAGTTTGCAGACAGGGCAACAGTCACTATGATCTGGTTAAATCACAGTCTGCAGGACAAGGACTTTGTTTCCTAGCTCAGGTCTGCACACAGGACACAACAGTCACTGTCCAGTTAAATCACTGAGCAGGACAGTGATTTGTTTCCTAGTACAGGTGTGAACGCTGGGACACAAGCAATCACTCTTCTTAAATCACAGTCAGGAGGACAGGTGATTTTATTTTCTAGCACAGGTCTGCACGTAGGGACAGAGCAATCACTCTGGTTTGGTTAAATCACAGTCAGAAGGAAAGTGATTTTTCCTAGTCAAGATCTGCACACAGGGACACAACAGTCACTCTGGTCTGGGAAATCGCAGTCAGGAGGACAGTGATTTTTTTCTGGTACAGGTGTGCATGCAAGGACACAGCCATCACTCTGGTTAAATCACAGTCAGGAGGAGAGTGATTTTTTTTCTAGCATATTTCTGCACACAGGGACACAACTGTCGCCCTGGTCTGGTTAAATTGGAGTCAGGAGGACAGTGATTTTTTCCTTGTACAGGTGTGCACGCAAAGACACAACAATCACTCTGGTTAAATCACAGTAAGGAGGACAGTGATTTTTTTTTCCTAGCACTAGCATAGGTCTGCACACAGGGACACAACAGTCTCTCTGGTCTAGTTAAATCACAGCCAGGAGGACAATGATTTTTTTCCTAGCACAGGTCTACACACAGGGACACAATAATCACTCTGCTCGGGTTAAATGGCAGTCAGGAGGATTCTTTTTTTTTCTGGTACAGGTTTGAATACAGGTACACAACAATCACTCTTGTTAAATCACAGTCTGGAGGACAGTGATTTTTTTCCTAACACAAGTCTGCACACAGGGACACAACAGTCATTCTTGTCTGATCTGGTTAAATTGCTATCGGGGGACAGTGATTTTTTTCCTAGCACAGGTCTGCACATAGGGACACAAGAGTAATTTTTGACTGATCTGGTTAAATTCAATCAGGGAGACAGTGATTTTTTTCTAGCATAGGTCTGCACTCAGGGACACAACTGTCACACTGGTCTTTTTAAATTGGAGGCAGGAGGACAGAGATTTTGTCCTTGTAGAGGTCTGCACTCATTGACACAACAATCACTCTGGTTAAATCACAGTAAGGAGGACAGTGATTTTCTTCCTAGCACTAGCACAGGTCTGCACACAGGGACACAACAGTCTCTCTGGTCTGGTTAAATCGCAGTCAGGAGGACAATTATTTTTTTCCTAGCACACACAGGGACACAATAATCACTCTGGTCAGGTTAAATCACAGTCAGGAGGATTGTTACTTTTTTTTCCTGATACTGGTGTGCATGCAGGGACACAACAATCACTCTTGTTAAATCTGAGTCAGGAGGAGAGTGATTTTTTCCTAACACAGGTCTGCACGCAGGGACAGAAGAGTAATTTTTGTCTGATCTGGTTAAATTCAATCAGGGAGACAATGATATTTTTCCTAGCACTGGTCTGCACACAGGGACACAACTCTCACGCTGGTCTAGTTAAATTGGAGTCAGGAAGACAGTGATTTTTTTCCTAGTACATGTGTACACGCAGGGACTCAACAATCACTCTGGTTAAATCCCACTAAGGAGGACTGTGACTTTTTCTTCTGGTACAGGTGTGCATGCTGGAACACAACAATGACTCTAGTTAATTCACATTCACGAGGACAGTTATAGTTTTCCTAGCAAAGGTATACACACAGGGACATAACAGTCACTCTGGTCTGGTTAAATCACAGTAAGGAGGACAGTGATGTTTTTCCTAGCATTAGCACCGGCCTGCACACAGGGACACAACTGCCACTCAGGTCAGGATAAATTGCAGTCAGGAGGATAGTGATTTTTTGGCCCAGCACAGTTTGCAGACAGGGCAACAGTCACTCGGTCCAGTTAAATCACAGTCAGCAGGACAGTGATTTGTTTCCTAGTACAGGTGTGAATGCTGGGACACAACAATCACTCTTGTTAAATCACAGTCAGGAGGACAGGTGATTTTTATTTTCTAGCACAGGTCTGCACGTAGGGACACAGCAATCACTCTGGTTTGGTTAAATCACAGTCAGAAGGAAAGTGATTTTTTTCCTAGTGCAGTTCTGCACACAGGGACACAAGAGTCACTCTGGTATGGTTAAATCGCAGTCAGGAGGACAGTGATTTTTTTTCCTGGTGCAGGTGTGCATGCTGGGACACAGCCATCCCTCTGGTTAAATAACAGTCAGGAAAACAGTGATTTTTTTTCCTACACAGGTCTACACACAGGAACACAACAGTTGCTCTGGTCTGCTCTGGCTAAATTGCAGTCAGGAGGACAGTGATTTTTTTCTAGCATAGGTCTGCACAAAGGGACACAACAGTCATTCTTGTCTGATCTGGCTAAATTCAATCAGGGTGACAGTGACTTTTTTCCTAGCACAGGTCTGCACACAGGGACACAACTCTCACACTGGTCTGGTTAAACTGGAATCTGGTGGACAGTGATTTTTTTCCTAGTACAGTATGCACACAGGACACAACAGTCACTTGTCTTTTTAAATCACAGTCAGGAGGACAGTGATTTTTTTTTTCCTGGCAGAGGTGTGCATGCACGGACACAACAATCACACTTGTTAAATCACAGTCAGGAGGACAGTGATTTTTTTCCTAGCACAGGTCTGCACACAGGGGCACAATAGTCACTCAGTCTGGTTAAATCACAATCAGGAGGACAATGATTTTTTTTCCAAGCACAGGTCTGCAAACAGGGATACAACAGTCACTCTAGTCTGGTTAAATCACAGCCAGGAGGACAGTGATTTATTTTCCTGGTACAGGTGTGCATGCAGGGACACAACAATCACTCTTGTTCAATCACAGTCTGGAGGACAGTGATTTTTTTCCTAACACAAGTCTGCACAAAGGGACACAACAGTCATTCTTGTCTGATCTGGCTAAATTCAATCAGGGTGACAGTGATTTTTTTCCTAGCTCAGGTCTGCACACAGGGACACAACTCTTACAATAGTCTGGTTAAATTGGAGTCAGGTGGACAGTGATTTTTTTCCTAGTACAGGTGTACACGCAGGAATACAGCAATCACTCTAGTTAAATCACATTCAGAAGGACTGTGATAGTTTTCCTAGCACAGGTATGCACACAGGGACACAACAGTCACTCTGGTCAGGTTAAATCACAGTCAGGAGGACAAAGTATTTTTTTTTCCTGGCACAGGTGTGCATGCACGGACAAAACAGTCACTCTTGTTAAATCACAGTCAGGAGGACAGTGATTTTTTTTCCTAGGACAGGTATGCACACAGGACACAACAGTCACTCTGGTCTTTTAAATCACAGTCAGGAGGACAGTGATTTTTTTCCTGGCACAGGTGTGCATGCACGGACACAACAATCACACTTGTTAAATCACAGTCAGGAGGACAGTGATTTTTTCCTAGCACAGGTCTGCACACAGGGGCACAATAGTCACTCAGTCTGGTTAAATCACAATCAGGAGGACAATGATTTTTTTTCCAAGCACATGTCTGCAAACAGGGGTACAACAGTCACTCCAGTCTGGTTAAATCACAGCCAGGAGGACAGTGATTTATTTTCCTGGTACAGGTGTGCACGCAGGGACACGATAGTCCCTCGGTCTGGTTAAATCGCAGTCAGAAGGACAGTGCTTTTTTTTTACTAGTACAGGTGTGCAAGGAGGGACAAAACAAACACTCTTGTTAAACCACAGTCAGGAGGACAGGTGATTTTTTTTCTAGCACAATTCTGCATTCAGCGACACAACTGTCACTCTGGTCTGGTTAAATCACAGTCGGGGGAAAAGTGAATGTTTTCTTGCACAGGTGTGCATGCAGGGACTCAGCAGTCACTCTGGTCTGGTTAAATCACTGTAAAGAGGACAGTGATTCTTTCCTAGCCCAGGTCTACATACAGGGACACAACAGTCAATCCAGTCTGGTTAAATCACAGCCAGAAGGACAGTGATTATTTTTTCCTGGTACAGATGTGCATGCAGGAACACAACAATCACTCTAGTTACATCACATTCAGGAGGACAGTGATTTTTTCCTAGCACAGGTGTGCACACAGGGACAAAACATTCACTCTGGTATGGTTAAATATCAGTCACAAGGACAGGGATTTTTTTTTCCTAGTACAGGTGTATACGCAGGGACACAACAATCACTCTGGTTAAATCACAGTAAGGAGGACAGTGATGTTTTTCCTAGCATTAGCACAGGCCTGCACACAGGTACACAACTGCCAATCAGGTCAGGATAAATCGCAGTCAGGAGGATAGTAATTTTTTGGGCCAGCACAGTTTGCAGACAGGGCAACAGTCACTATGATCTGGTTAAATCACAGTCTACAGGACAAGGACTTTTTTCCTAGCTCAGGTCTGCACACAGGGACACAACAGTCACTCGGTCTGGTTAAATCACAGTCAGCAGGACAGTGATTTGTTTCCTAATACAGGTGTGAACGCTGGGACACAACAATCACTCTTCTTAAATCACAGTCAGGAGGACAGGTGATTTTTATTGTCTAGCACAGGTCTGCACATAGGGACAGAGCAATCACTCTGGTTTAGTTAAATCACAGACAGAAGGAAAGTGATTTTTTTCCTAGTGCAATTCTGCACACAGGGACACAACAGTCACTCTGGTCTGGTTAAATTGCAGTCAGGAGGACAGTGATTTTTTTCCTGGTACAGGTGTGCATGCAGAGGAGACAGCCATCACTCTGGTTAAATCACAGTCAGGAGGAGAGTGATTTTTCTAGCATAGTTCTGCACACAGGACACAACTATAAGCCCTGGTCTGGTTAAATTGGAGTCAGGAGGGGACAGTGATTTTTCCTTGTACAGGTGTGCATGCAAAGACACAACAATCACTCTGGTTAAATCACAGTAAGGAGGACAGTGATTTTTCCTAGCACTAGCATAGGTCTGCACACAGGACACAACAGTCTCTCTGGTCTAGTTAAATCACAGTCAGGAGGACAATGATTTTTTCCTAGCACAGGTCTACACAGGGACACAATAATCACTCTGCTCGGGTTAAATGGCAGTCAGGAGGATTCTTTTTTTTCTGGTACAGGTTTGAATACAGGTACACAACAATCACTCTTGTTAAATCACAGTCTGGAGGACAGTGTTTTTTCCTAACATGAGTCTGCACACAGGGACACAACAGTCATTCTTGTCTGATCTGGTTAAATTGCTATCGGGGACAGTGATTTTTTCCTAGCACAGGTCTGCACATAGGGACACAAGAGTAATTTTGACTGATCTGGTTAAATTCAATCAGGAGACAGTGATTTTTTCTAGCATAGGTCTGCACTCAGGGACACAACTGTCACACTGGTCTTTTAAATTGGAGACAGGAGGACTGAGATTTTTTCCTTGTAGAGGTCTGCATGCATTGACACAACAATCACTCTGGTTAAATCACAGTAAGGAGGACAGTGATTTTCTTCCTAGCACTAGCACAGGTCTGCACACAGGACACAACAGTCTCTCTGGTCTGGTTAAATCACAGTCAGGAGGACAATTATTTTTTCTAGCACACAGGGACACAATAATCACTGTGGTCAGGTTAAATCACAGTCAGGAGGATTGTTACTTTTTTTTCCTGATAGTGGTGTGCATGCAGGGACACAACAATCACTCTTGTTAAATCTGAGTCAGGAGGATAGTGATTTTTTCCTAACACAGGTCTACATGCAGGACAGAAGAGTAATTTTGTCTGATCTGGTTAAATTCAATCAGGAGACAATGATATTTTTCCTAGCACTGGTCTGCACACAGGGACACAACTCTCACACTGGTCTAGTTAAATTGGAGTCAGGAAGACAGTGATTTTTTCCTAGAACATGTGTACACCAGGGACTCAACAATCACTCTGGTTAAATCCCACTAAGGAGGACTGTGACTTTTCTTCTGGTACAGGTGTGCATAGGAACACAACAATGACTCTATTTAATTCACATTCCACGAGGACAGTGATAGTTTTCCTAGCACAGGTATACACACAAGGACATAACAGTCACTCTGGTCTTGTTAAATCACAGTCAGGAGGACAATGATTTTATTCCTAGCAAAGGTCTGCACACAGGGACACTACAGTTACTCAATCTGGTTAAAATACAGTCAGGCGGACACTGATTTTTTCCTGGCACAGGTGTGCCTGCCGGACACAACACTCACTCTTGTTAAATCACAGTCTGGAGGACAGTGATTTTTTCCTGCACAGGTCTGCACACTGGGGCACAATAGTCACTCTGGTCTGGTTAAATTGGAATCAGAAGGACAATGATTTTTTCCTAGTGCAGGTCTGCACACAGGGACACAACAGTCACTCTGGTCAGGTTAAATCGCAGTCAGAAGAACAGAGATTTTTTTTCCTCACACAGGTGTGCACACAGGGATACTTCAGTTACTCTGCTCTGGCTAAATTGCAATCAGGAGGACAGTGATTTTTTCCTTGTATAGGCGTGTAGGCAGGGACACAAAATTCGCTCTGGTTAAATCACAGCAAGGAGGACAGTGATTTTTTTTCCTAGCACTAGCACAGGTCTGCACACAGGGACCCAACAGTCACTCTAGTCTGGTTAAATCATGATCTAGAGGGACAATGATTTTTCTAGTGTGGGTCTGCACACGGACACAACAGTCTCTCTCTGGTCTGGTTAAATCGCAGTCAGGAGGACAATGATTTTTCCTAGCACAGGTCTACACACAGGGACACAATAATCACTCCGGTTGGTTTAAATCACAGTCAGGAGGATAGTTATTTTTTTTCTGGTACAGGTGTGCATTCAGGGATACAACAATCACTCTTGTTAAATGACAGTCAGTAGGACAGTGATTTTTTTCCTAACACAGGTCTGCACACGGGACACAGCAGTCATTCTGGTCTGATCTGGTTAAATTGTAATCAGGAGGACAGTGATTTTTTTTCTAGCACAGTTCTGCACACTGGGGCACAACTCTCACACTGGTCTGGTTAAATTGGGGTGAGGAGGACAGTGATTTTTTTCCTAGTACATGTGTACACGCAGGGACACAACAATCACTCTGGTTAAATCACAGTGAGGAGGACAGTGATTTCTTTTCCTGGTACAGGTGTGCAATCAGGAATACAACAATCACTCTAGTTAAATCACATTCAGATATACAGTGATAATTTTCCTAGCACAGGTATGCACACAGGGACACAACAGTCACTCTGGTCTGGTTTAATCACAGTCAGGAGGACAATGATTTTTATTCCTAGCACAGGTCTGCACACAGGGACACAACAGTCCCTCTAGTCTGATTATACTCATGACAGGAGGACAGTGATTTTTTCCTGGTACAAGTGTGCATGCACAGACACAATAATCACTCTTGTTAAATCACAGTCAGGAGGACAGTGATTTTTTCCTAACACTGGTCTGCACAGGGCAGAATAGTCACTCAGTCTGGTTAAATCACAATCAGGAGGACAACGATTTTTCCTAGCACAGGTCTCCAAACAGGGATGCAACAGTCACTCCAGTCTGGTTAAATCACAGTAAGGAGGACAGTGATTTGTTTTCCTGGTACAGGTATGCATGCAGGGACACTACAATCACTCTTGTTAAATCACATTCAGGAGGGAAGTGATTTTTCCTAACACAGGTCTGCACTCAGGGACACAACTGTCACACTGGCCGTTTAAATTGGAGTCTGGAGGACAGGCATTTTCCTAGTAAGGTGTACGCAGGGACACAACACTCCCTCTGTCTGGTTAAATCACAATCAGGAGGACAGTGATTTTTTTACTATACAGGTGTGCAAGCAGGGACATAACAAATACTCTTGTTAAACCACAGTCAGGAGGAGAGCTGATTTTTATTTTCTAGCACAGTTCTGCATGCAGGGACACAACTGTCACTCTGGTCTGGTTAGATCACAGTCAGGGGGAAAGTGAATGTTTTCCTAGCACAGTTGCGCATGCAGGGACACAGCAGTCACTCTGGTATGGTTAAATCTCAGTAAGGAGGACAGTGATTCTTTCCTAGCACAGGTCTACACACAGGGACACAACAGTCACTCCAGTCTCCTAAATCACCAACAGAAGGACAGTGATTTTTTTTTCCCTGGTACAGGTGTGCATGCAGGAACACAACAATCACTCTAGTTAAATCACATTCAGGAGGAGAGTGATAGCTTTCCTAGCACAGGTCTGCACACAGGGACACAACAGTCACTCCAGTCTGGTTAAATCACAGTCAGGAGAACAGTGATTTTTCACCTAACACAGGTCTGCATACAGGGACACATGAGTTATTCTGGTCTGCTCTGTCTAAATTGCAGTCAGGAGAACAGTGATTTTTTTCTAGCACAGGTCTAAACACAGGGACACAACTGTCACACTGGTATGGTTAAATTGGAGTCAGGAAGATTTTTTTCTTGTACAGGTATGCACACAGGGACACAACAATCACTTTGGTTAAATCACAGTAAGGAGGACAGTAATTTTTTCCTATCACTAGCACAGATCTGCACACAGAGACAACAACAGTCCCTCTAGTCTGATTAAATCGCAGTCTAGAGGAGAATGATTTTTCCTAGTGTAGGTTTGTACAGGGACACAACAGTCTCTCTGGTCTGGTTAAATCGCAGTCAGGACAATGATTTTTTTCCTAGCACAGGTCTACACACTGGGACACAATAATCACTCTGGTCGGGTTAGATCAGTCAGGAGAATTGTAATTTTTTTTGTCCTGGTACAGGTGTGCATGCAGGGACACGACAAACACTCTTGTTAAATCACAGTCTGGAGGACAGTGATTTTCTTACTTAACACAAGTCTGCACACTGGGACACAACAGTCATTCTTGTCTGATATGGTTGAATTGCAATCGGGCAGTGATTTTTTTCCTAGCACATGTCTGCACACAGGGACAACTCTCACACTGGTCTGGTTAAATTGGAGTCAGGAGGACAGTGATTTTTTCCTAGTACAGGTGTACACGCAGGGACACAACAATCACTCTGGCTAAATCACACTAAGGAGGACTGTGACTTTTTCCTGGTGCAGGTGTGCCTAGGAACACAACAATCACTCTAGTTAAATCACATTCAGAAGGACAGTGATAGTTTTCCTAGCACAGGTATGCACACAGGGACACAAAAGTCACTCTGGTCTGGTTAAATCACAATCAGGAGGACAATGATTTTTATTCCTAGCACAGGTCTGCAAACAGGGACACAACAGTCACTCCAGTCTGGTTAAATCACAGTTAGGAGGACACTGATTTTTTTTTCCTGGCATAGGTGTGCATGCAGGGACACAACAATCTCTCTTGTTAAATCACAGTCAGGAGGACAGTGATTTTTTTCATAACACAGGTCTTCACACAGGGGCACAAGTGTCACACTGGTCCAGTTAAATTGGAGTCTGGAGGACAGTGATTTTTTTTTACTACTACAGGTGTGCAAGGAGGGACATAACAAACACTCTTGTTAAACCACAGTCAGGAGGACAGGTAATTTTTTTTCTAGCACTGTTCTGCATGCAGGACACAACTGTCACTCTGGTCTGGTTAAATCACAGTCAGGGGAAAGTGAATGTTTTCCCAGCACAGGTGTGCATGCAGGGACTCAGCAGTCACTCTGGTCTGGTTAAATCACTGAAAGGAGGACAGTGATTCTTTCCTAACCCAGGTCTACATGCAGGGATACAACAGTCAATCCAGTCTGGTTAAATCACAGCCAGAAGGACAGTGATTTTTTCCTGGTACAGGTGTGCATGCAGGAACACAACAATCACTCTAGTTACATCACATTCAGGAGGACAGTGATTTTTCCTAGCACAGGTGTGCACACAGGGACAAAACATTCACTCTGGTATGGTTAAATATCAGTCACAAGGACAGGGATTTTTTTCCTAGTACAGGTGTATCATGAGGACACAACAATCACTCTGGTTAAATCACAGTAAGGAGGACAGTGATGTTTTTCCTAGCATTAGCACAGGCCTGCACACAGGGACACAACTGCCACTCAGGTCAGGATAAATCGCAGTCAGGAGGATAGTGATTTTTTGGCCCAGCACAGTTTGCAGACAGGGCAACAGTCACTATGATCTGGTTAAATCACAGTCTACCGGAAAAGGGCTTTTTTTCCTAGCTCAGGTCTGCACACAGGGACACAACAGTCACTCGGTTCAGTTAAATCACAGTCAGCAGGACAGTGATTTGTTTTCTAGTACAGGTGTGAACGCAGGGACACAACAATCACTCTTGTTAAATCACAGTCAGGAGGACAGGTGATTTTTATTTTCTAGCACAGATCTGCACGTAGGGACACAGCAATCACTCTGGTTTGGTTAAATGACAGTCAGAAGGAAAGTGATTTTTTTCCTACTGCAGTTCTGCACACAGGGACACAACGGTTACTCTGGTCTGCACTGACTAAATTGCAGTCAGGAGGACAGTGATTTTTTTCTAGCATAGGTCTGCACAAAGGAACACAACAGTCATTCTTGTCTGATCTGGCTAAATTCAATCAGGGTGACAGTGACTTTTTTCCTAGCACAGGTCTGCACACAGGGCACAATAGTCCTCAGTCTGGTTAAATCACAATCAGGAGGACAATGATTTTTTTCCTAGCACAGGTCTGCACACAGGGACACAACTCTCACACTGGTCTGGTTAAATTGGAGTCAGGTGGACAGTGATTTTTTTCCTAGTACAGTTGTACACGCAGGAACACAGCAATCACTCTAGTTAGATCACATTCAGAAGGACAGTGATAGTTTTCCTAGCACAGGTATGCACTCAGGGAGACAGCAGTCACTATGGTCTGGTTAAATCACAGTCAGGAGGACAGTGATTTTTTTCCTGGCACAGGTGTGCATGCCGGACACAACAGTCACTCTTGTTAAATCACAGTCAGGAGGACAGTGATTTTTTCCCTAACACAGGTCTGCAGGGGCACAATAGTCACTCAGTCTGGTTAAATCACTATCAGGAGGACAATGAATTTTTCCCTAGCACAGGTCTGCAAACAGGAGACAACAGTCACTCCAGTCTGGTTAAATCACAGTCAGGAGGACAGTGATTATTTTCCTAGTACAGTGTACACCAGGGACACAACAATCACTCTGGTTAAATCACAGTAAGGAGGACAGTGATGTTTTCCTAGCATTAGCACAGGCCTGCACACAGGGACACAACTGCCACTCAGGTCAGGATAAATTACAGTTAGGAGGATAGTAATTTTTGACCCAGCACAGTTGCAGATAGGGCAACAGTCACTATGATCTGGTTAAATCACAGTCTGCAGGACAAGGACTTTGTTTCCTAGCTCAGGTCTGCACACAGGACACAACAGTCACTGGTCCAGTTAAATCAGTTAGCAGGACAGTGATTTGTTTCCTAGTACAGGTGTGAGCTCTGGGACACAACAATCACTCTTCTTAAATCACAGTCAGGAGGACAGGTGATTTTATTTTCTAGCACAGGTCTGCACGTAGGGACAGAGCAATCACTCTGGTTTGGTTAAATCACAGTCAGAAGGAAAGTGATTTTTTCCTAGATGCAGATCTGCACACAGGGACACAACAGTCACTCTGGTCTGGTTAAATCGCAGTCAGGAGGACAGTGATTTTTTTCCTGGTACAGGTGTGCATGCAAGGACACAGCTATCACTCTGTTAAATCACAGTCAGGAGGAGAGTGATTTTTTCTTAGCATATTTCTGCACACAGGGACACAACTGTCGCCTTGTCTGGTTAAATTGAGTCAGGAGGACAGTGATTTTTTCCTTGTACAGGTGTGCACGCAAAGACACAACAATCACTCTGGTTAAATCACAGTAAGGAGGACAGTGATTTTTTTTTCCTAGCACTAGCATAGGTCTGCACACAGGGACACAACAGTCTCTCTCTGGTCTAGTTAAATCACAGCCAGGAGGACAATGATTTCTTTCCTAGCACAGGTCTACACACAGGGACACAATAATCACTCTGCTCGGGTTAAATGGCAGTCAGGAGGATTCTTTTTTTTTTTCCTAGTACAGGTTTGCATACAGGGACACAACAATCATTCTTGTTAAATCACAGACTGGAGGACAGTAATTTTTTTCCTAACACAAGTCTGCACACAGGGACACAACAGTTATTCTTGTCTGATCTGGTTAAATTGCTATCGGGGGACAGTGATTTTTTCCTAGCACAGGTCTGCACATAGGGACAACGAGTAATTTTGACTGATCTGGTTAAATTCAATCATGGAGACAGTGATTTTTTTCTAGCATAGGTCTGCACTCAGGGACACAACTGTCACACTGGTCTTTCAAATTGGAGGCAGGAGGACAGAGATTTTGTCCTTGTACAGGTCTGCACTCATTGACACAACAATCACTCTGGTTAAATCACAGTAAGGAGGACAGTGATTTTCTTCCTAGCACTAGCACAGGTCTGCACACAGGGACACAACAGTCTCTCTGGTCTGGTTAAATCGCAGTCAGGAGGACAATTATTTTTTTCCTAGCACACACAGGGACACAATAATCACTCTGGTCAGGTTAAATCACAGTCAGGAGGATTGTTACTTTTTTTTCCTGATACTGGTGTGCATGCAGGGACACAACAATCACTCTTGTTAAATCTGAGTCAGGAGGAGAGTGATTTTTTTTCCTAACACAGGTCTGCATGCAGGGACACAAGAGTAATTTTTGTCTGATCTGGTTAAATTCAATCAGGGAGACAATGATATTTTTCCTAGCACTGGTCTGCACACAGGGACACAACTCTCACGCTGGTCTAGTTAAATTGGAGTCAGGAAGACAGTGATTTTTTTTCTAGTATGGGTGTACACGCAGGGACTCAACAATCACTCTGGTTAAATCCCACTAAGGAGGACTGTGACTTTTTCTTCTGGTACAGGTGTGCATGCTGGAACACAACAATGACTCTAGTTAATTCACATTCACGAGGACAGTTATAGTTTTCCTAGCAAAGGTATACACACAGGGACATAACAGTCACTCTGGTCTGGTTAAATCACAGTAAGGAGGAGAGTGATGTTTTTCCTAACATTAGCACCGGCCTGCACACAGGGACACAACTGCCACTCAGGTCAGGATAAATCGCAGTCAGGAGGATAGTGATTTTTTGGCCCAGCACAGTTTGCAGACAGGGCAACAGTCACTATGATCTGGTTAAATCACAGTCTACAGGACAAGGGCTTTTTTTCCTAGCTCAGGTCTGCACACAGGGACACAACAGTCACTGGTCCAGTTAAATCACAGTCAGCAGGACAGTGATTTGTTTCCTAATACAGGTGTGAATGCAGGGACACAACAATCACTCTTGTTAAATCACAGTCAGGAGGACAGGTGATTTTTATTTTCTAACACAGGTCTGCACGTAGGGACACAGCAATCACTCTGGTTTGGTTAAATCACAGTCAGAAGGAAAGCGATTTTTTTCCTAGTGCAGTTCTGCACACAGGGACACAAGAGTCACTCTGGTATGGTTAAATCGCAGTCAGGGGGACAGTGATTTTTTTTCCTGGTGCAGGTGTGCATGCTGGGACACAGCCATCCCTCTGGTTAAATAACAGTCAGGAAAACAGTGATTTTTTTTCCTACACAGGTCTACACACAGGAACACAACAGTTACTCTGGTCTGCTCTGGCTAAATTGCAGTCAGGAGGACAGTGATTTTTTTCTAGCATAGGTCTGCACAAAGGGACACAACAGTCATTCTTGTCCGATCTGGCTAAATTCAATCAGGGTGACAGTGACTTTTTTCCTAGCACAGGTCTGCACACAGGGACACAACTCTCACACTGGTCTCGTTAAACTGGAATCTGGTGGACAGTGATTTTTTTCCTAGTACAGGTATGCACACAGGGACACAACAGTCACTCTGGTCTTTTTAAATCACAGTCAGGAGGACAGTGATTTTTTTTTTCCTGGCACAGGTGTGCATGCACGGACACAACAATCACACTTGTTAAATCACAGTCAGGAGGACAGTGATTTTTTTCCTAGCACAGGTCTGCACACAGGGGCACAATAGTCACTCAGTCTGGTTAAATCACAATCAGGAGGACAATGATTTTTTTTCCAAGCACATGTCTGCAAACAGGGATACAACAGTCACTCCAGTCTGGTTAAATCACAGCCAGGAGGACAGTGATTTATTTTCCTGGTACAGGTGTGCACGCAGGGACACGATAGTCCTTCGGTCTGGTTAAATACATGTCAGAAGGACAGTGCTTTTTTACTAGTACAGGTGTGCAAGGAGGGACAAAACAAACACTCTTGTTAAACCACAGTCAGAGGACAGGTGATTTTTTTCTAGCACAATTCTGCATTCAGCGACACAACTGTCACTCTGGTCTGGTTAAATCACAGTCGGGAAAGTGAATGTTTTCTTGCACAGGTGTGCATGCAGGACTCAGCAGTCACTCTGGTCTGGTTAAATCACTGTAAAGAGGACAGTGATTCTTTCCAGCCCAGGTCTACATACAGGGACACAACAGTCAATCCAGTCTGGTTAAATCACAGCCAGAAGGACAGTGATTTTTTCCTGGTACAGATGTGCATGCAGGAACACAACAATCACTCTAGTTACATCACATTCAGGAGGACAGTGATTTTTTCTTAGCACAGGTGTGCACACAGGGACAAAACATTCACTCTGGTATGGTTAAATATCAGTCACAAGGACAGGGATTTTTTTTTCCTAGTACAGGTGTATACGCAGGGACACAACAATCACTCTGGTTAAATCACAGTAAGGAGGACAGTGATGTTTTTCCTAGCATTAGCACAGGCCTGCACACAGGTACACAACTGCCAATCAGGTCAGGATAAATCGCAGTCAGGAGGATAGTAATTTTTTGGGCCAGCACAGTTTGCAGACAGGGCAACAGTCACTATGATCTGGTTAAATCACAGTCTACAGGACAAGGACTTTTTTCCTAGCTCAGGTCTGCACACAGGGACACAACAGTCACTCGGTCTGGTTAAATCACAGTCAGCAGGACAGTGATTTGTTTCCTAATACAGGTGAACGCTGGGACACAACAATCACTCTTCTTAAATCACAGTCAGGAGGACAGGTGATTTTATTGTCTAACACAGGTCTGCACATAGGGACAGAGCAATCACTCTGGTTTAGTTAAATCACAGACAGAAGGAAAGTGATTTTTTTCCTAGTGCAATTCTGCACACAGGGACACAACAGTCACTCTGGTCTGGTTTTGCAGTCAGGAGGACAGTGATTTTTTTCCTGGTACAGGTGTGCATGCAGGGAGACAGCCATCACTCTGGTTAAATCACAGTCAGGAGGAGAGTGATTTTTTTCTAGCATAGGTCTGCACACAGGGACACAACTGTCACCCTGGTCTGGTTAAATTGGAGTCAGGAGGACAGTGATTTTTCCTTGTACAGGTGTGCATGCAAAGACACAACAATCACTCTGGTTAAATCACAGTAAGGAGGACAGTGATTTTTCCTAGCACTAGCATGAGTCTGCACACAGGACACAACAGTCTCTCTGGTCTAGTTAAATCACAGTCAGGAGGACAATGATTTTTCCTAGCACAGGTCTACACACAGGGACACAATAATCACTCTGCTTGGGTTAAATGGCAGTCAGGAGGATTCTTTTTTCTGGTACAGGTTTGAATACAGGTACACAACAATCACTCTTGTTAAATCACAGTCTGGAGGACAGTGCTTTTTCCTAACATGAGTCTGCACAGAGGACACAACAGTCATTCTTGTCTGATCTGGTTAAATTGCTATCGGGGGACAGTGATTTTTTTCCTAGCACAGGTCTGCACATAGGGACACAAGAGTAATTTTTGACTGATCTGGTTAAATTCAATCAGGGAGACAGTGATTTTTTTCTAGCATAGGTCTGCACTCAGGGACACAACTGTCACACTGGTCTTTTTAAATTGGAGTCAGGAGGACTGAGATTTTTTCCTTGTAGAGGTCTGCATGCATTGACACAACAATCACTCTGGTTAAATCACAGTAAGGAGGACAGTGATTTTCTTCCTAGCACTAGCACAGGTCTGCACACAGGGACACAACAGTCTCTCTCTGGTCTGGTTAAATCACAGTCAGGAGGACAATTATTTTTTTCCTAGCACACACAGGGACACAATAATCACTGTGGTCAGGTTAAATCACAGTCAGGAGGATTGTTACTTTTTTTTCCTGATAGTGGTGTGCATGCAGGGACACAACAATCACTCTTGTTAAATCTGAGTCAGGAGGATAGTGATTTTTTCCTAACACAGGTCTACACGCAGGGACAGAAGAGTAATTTTTGTCTGATCTGGTTAAATTCAATCAGGAGACAATGATATTTTTCCTAGCACTGGTCTGCACACAGGGACACAACTCTCACACTGGTCTAGTTAAATTGGAGTCAGGAAGACAGTGATTTTTTCCTAGAACAGGTGTACAGCAGGGACTCAACAATCACTCTGGTTAAATCCCACTAAGGAGGACTGTGACTTTTCTTCTGGTACAGGTGCATGAGGAACACAACAATGACTCTATTTAATTCACATTCACGAGGACAGTGATAGTTTTCCTAGCACAGGTATACACAAGGACATAACAGTCACTCTGGTCTTGTTAAATCACAGTCAGGAGGACAATGATTTTATTCCTAGCAAAGGTCTGCACACAGGGACACTACAGTTACTCAATCTGGTTAAAATACAGTCAGGCGGACACTGATTTTTTCCTGGCACAGGTGTGCCTACCAGGACACAACACTCACTCTTGTTAAATCACAGTCTGGAGGACAGTGATTTTTCCTGCACAGGTCTGCACACAGGGCACAATAGTCACTCTGGTCTGGTTAAATCTGAATCAGAAGGACAATGATTTTTCCTAGTGCAGGTCTGCACACAGGGACACAACAGTCACTCTGGTCAGGTTAAATCATGAGTCAGAAGAACAGAGATTTTTTCTCCTCACACAGGTGTGCACACAGGGATACTTCAGTTACTCTGCTCTGCTCTGGCTAATTGCAATCAGGAGGACAGTGATTTTTTCCTTGTATAGGCATGTAGGCAGGGACACAAAAATCGCTCTGGTTAAATCACTGCAAGGAGGACAGTGATTTTTTTTCCTAGCACTAGCACAGGTCTGCACACAGGGACCCAACAGTCACTCTAGTCTGGTTAAATCGCAGTCTAGAGGACAATGATTTTTCCTAGTGTGGGTCTGCACACCGGACACAAATAGCCCCTCTCTGGTCTAGTTAATCATAGTCAGGAGGACAATGATTTTTTTCCACAGGTCTACACACAGGGACACAATAATCACTCCGGTTGGTTTAAATCACAGTCAGGAGGATAGTTATTTTTTTTTGGTACAGGTGTGCATTCAGGATACAACAATCACTCTTGTTAAATGACAGTCAGTAGGTCAGTGATTTTTTCCTAACACAGGTCTGCACACGGACACAGCAGTCATTCTGGTCTGATCTGGTTAAATTGTAATCAGGAGGACAGGATTTTTTCTAGCACAGTTCTGCACACTGGGGCACAACTCTCACACTGGTCTGGTTAAATTGGGGTGAGGAGGACAGTGATTTTTCCTAGTACATGTGTACACTGGGGACACAACAATCACTCTGGTTAAATCACAGTGAGGAGGACAGTGATTTCTTTTCAGGTACAGGTATGCATGAGAATACAACAATCACTCTAGTTAAATCACATTCAGATATACAGTGATAATTTTCCTAGCACAGGTATGCACACAGGGACACAACAGTCACTCTGGTCTGGTTTAATCACAGTCAGGAGGACAATGATTTTTATTCCTAGCACAGGTCTGCACACAGGGACACAACAGTCCCTCTAGTCTGGTTATATCGCAGACAGGAGGACAGTGATTTTTTTTCCTGGTACAAGTGTGCATGCACAGACACAATAATCACTCTTGTTAAATCACAGTCAGGAGGACAGTGATTTTTTTTCCTAACACTGGTCTGCACACAGGGGCAGAATAGTCACTCGGTCTGGTTAAATCACAATCAGGAGGACAACGATTTGTTTCCTAGCACAGGTCTCCAAACAGGGATGCAACAGTCACTCCAGTCTGGTTAAATCACAGTAAGGAGGACAGTGATTTGTTTTCTAGTACAGGTATGCATGCAGGGACACTACAATCACTCTTGTTAAATCACATTCAGGAGGAAGTGATTTTTTCCTAACACAGGTCTGCACTCAGGGACACAACTGTCACACTGGCGTTTAAATTGGAGTCTGGAGGACAGGCATTTTTCCTAGTAAAGGTGTGCAGAGGACACAACACTCCCTCTGTCTGGTTAAATCACAATCAGGAGGACAGTGATTTTTACTTACATACAGGTGTGCAAGCAGGGACATAACAAATACTCTTGTTAAACCACAGTCAGGAGGAGGCTGATTTTATTTTCTAGCACAGTTCTGCATGCAGGGGACACAACTGTCACTCTGGTCTGGTTAGATCACAGTCGGGGAAAGTGAATGTTTTCCTAGCACAGTTGCATGCAGGGACACAGCAGTCACTCTGGTATGGTTAAATCTCAGTAAGGAGGACAGTGATTCTTTCCTAGCACAGGTCTACACACAGGGACACAACAGTCACTCCAGTCTCCTAAATCACCAACAGAAGGACAGTGATTTTTTTTTCCCTGGTACAGGTGTGCATGCAGGAACACAACAATCACTCTAGTTAAATCACATTCAGGAGGAGAGTGATAGCTTTCCTAGCACAGGTCTGCACACAGGGACACAACAGTCACTCCAGTCTGGTTAAATCACAGTCAGGAGAACAGTGATTTTCACCTAACACAGGTCTGCATACAGGGACACATGAGTTATTCTGGTCTGCTCTGTCTAAATTGCAGTCAGGAGAACAGTGATTTTTCTAGCACAGGTCTAAACACAGGGACACAACTGTCACACTGGTATGGTTAAATTGGAGTCAGGAAGATTTTTCTTGTACAGGTATGCACACAGGGACACAACAATCACTTTGGTTAAATCACAGTAAGGAGGACAGTAATTTTTTCCTATCACTAGCACAGATCTGCACACAGAGACACAACAGTCCCTCTAGTCTGATTAAATCGCAGTCTAGAGGAGAATGATTTTTCCTAGTGTAGGTTTGTACACAGGGACACAACAGTCTCTCTGGTCTGGTTAAATCGCGAGTCAGGACAATGATTTTTTCCTAGCACAGGTCTACACACTGGGACACAATAATCACTCTGGTGGGTTAGATCGCAGTCAGAGAATTGTAATTTTTTGTCCTGGTACAGGTGTGCATGCAGGGACACGACAAACACTCTTGTTAAATCACAGTCTGGAGGACAGTGATTTTTTCTTAACACAAGTCTGCACACTGGGACACAACAGTCATTCTTGTCTGATATGGTTGAATTGCAATCGGGCAGTGATTTTTTCCTAGCACATGTCTGCACACAGGACACAACTCTCACACTGGTCTGGTTAAATTGGAGTCAGGAGGACAGTGATTTTTTCCTAGTACAGGTGTACACGCAGGGACACAACAATCACTCTGGCTAAATCACACTAAGGAGGACTGTGACTTTTTCCTGGTGCAGGTGTGCACCAACACAACAATCACTCTAGTTAAATCACATTCAGAAGGACAGTGATAGTTTTCCTAGCACAGGTATGCACACAGGGACACAAAAGTCACTCTGGTCTGGTTAAATCACAATCAGGAGGACAATGATTTTATTCCTAGCACAGGTCTGCAAACAGGGACACAACAGTCACTCCAGTCTGGTTAAATCACAGTTAGGAGGACACTGATTTTTTTTCCTGGCATAGGTGTGCATGCAGGGACACAACAATCTCTCTTGTTAAATCACAGTCAGGAGGACAGTGATTTTTCATAACACAGGTCTTCACACAGGGGCACAAGTGTCACACTGGTCCAGTTAAATTGGAGTCTGGAGGACAGTTTTTTTTACTAGTACAGGTGTGCAAGGAGGGACATAACAAACACTTTTGTTAAACCACAGTCAGGAGGACAGGTGATTTTTCTTAGCACTGTTCTGCATGCAGGGACACAACTGTCACTCTGGTCTGGATTAAATCACAGGCAGGGGAAAGTGAATGTTTTCCCAGCACAGGTGTGCATGCAGGGACTCAGCAGTCACTCTGGTCTGGTTAAATCACTGAAAGGAGGACAGTGATTCTTTCCTAGCCCAGGTCTACATGCAGGGATACAACAGTCAATCCAGTCTGGTTAAATCACAGCCAGAAGGACAGTGATTTTTTCCTGGTACAGGTGTGCATGCAGGAACACAACAATCACTCTAGTTACATCACATTCAGGAGGACAGTGATTTTCCTAGCACAGGTGTGCACACAGGGACAAAACATTCACTCTGGTATGGTTAAATATCAGTCACAAGGACAGGGATTTTTTTTCCCTAGTACAGGTGTATACGCAGGGACACAACAATCACTCTGGTTAAATCACAGTAAGGAGGACAGTGATGTTTTTCCTAGCATTAGCACAGGCCTGCACACAGGGACACAACTGCCACTCAGGTCAGGATAAATCGCAGTCAGGAGGATAGTGATTTTTTGGCCCAGCACAGTTTGCAGACAGGGCAACAGTCACTATGATCTGGTTAAATCACAGTCTACCGGAAAAAGGCTTTTTTCCTAGCTCAGGTCTGCACACAGGGACACAACAGTCTCTCGGTTCAGTTAAATCACAGTCAGCAGGACAGTGATTTGTTTTCTAGTACAGGTGTGAACGCAGGGACACAACAATCACTCTTGTTAAATCACAGTCAGGAGGACAGGTGATTTTTATTTTCTAGCACAGATCTGCACGTAGGGACACAGCAATCACTCTGGTTTGGTTAAATGACAGTCAGAAGGAAAGTGATTTTTTTCCTACTGCAGTTCTGCACACAGGGACACAACGGTTACTCTGGTCTGCGCTGACTAAATTGCAGTCAGGAGGACAGTGATTTTTTTCTAGCATAGGTCTGCACAAAGGGACACAACAGTCATTCTTGTCTGATCTGGCTAAATTCAATCAGGGTGACAGTGATTTTTTTCCTAGCACAGATCTGCACACAGGGGCACAATATTCACTCAGTCTGGTTAAATCACAATCAGGAGGACAATGATTTTTTTCCTAGCACAGGTCTGCAAACAGGGATACAACAGTCACTCCAGTCTGGTTAAATCACAGTCAGGAGAACAGTGATTTATTTTCCTGGTACAGGTGTGCATGTAGGGACACAACAATCCCTCTTGTTCAATCACAGACTGGAGGACAGTGATTTTTTCATAGCACTGGTCTGCGCAGGCACAATTGTCACACTGGTCTGGTTAAATTGGAGTCTGGAGGACAGTGATTTTTCCTAGAACAGGTGTGCACGAGGGACACGCTTAGTCCCTCGGTCTGGTTAAATTGCAGTCAGAGGACAGTGCTTTTTTTTAGTAGTACAGGTGTGCAAGGAGGGACATAACAAACACTCTTGTTAAACCACAGTCAGGAGGACAGGTGATTTTTTTCTAGCACAGTTCTCCATGCAGGGACACAACTGTCACTCTGGTCTAGTTAAATCACAGTCAGGGGGAAAGTGAATGTTTTCCTTGCACAGGTGTACATGCAGGGACTCAGCAGTCACTCTGGTCTGGTTAAATCACTGTAAGGAGGACAGTGATTCTTTCCTAGCCCAAGTCTACATACAGGGACACAACAGTTAATCCAGTCTGGTTAAATCACAGCCAGAAGGACAGTGATTTTTTTCCTGGTACAGGTGCGCCTGCAGGAACACAACAATCACTCTAGTTACATCACATTCAGGAGGACAGTGATTTTTCCTAGCACAGGTGTGCACACAGGGACAAAACATTCACTCTAGTATGGTTAAATATCAGTCACAAGGACGGGATTTTTTTCCTAGTACAGGTGTACACACAGGATACAACAATCACTCTGGTAAAATCACAGACGGAGGACAGTGATGTTTTCCTAGCATTAGCACAGGCCTGCACACAGGGACACAACTGCCACTCAGGTCAAGATAAATCGCAGTCAGGAGGATAGTGATTTTTGTCCCAGCACAGTTTGCAGACAGGGCAACAGTCACTGTGATCTGGTTAAATCACAGTCTACAGGACAAGGACTGTTTTCCTTGCTCAGGTCTGCACACAGGGACACAATAGTCACTCGGTCTGGTTAAATCACAGTCAGCAGGACAGTGATTTGTTTCCTAATACAGGTGTGAGCATGGGGACACAACAATCACTCTTGTTAAATCACAGTCAGGAGGACAGGTGATTTTTATTTTCTAGCACAGGTCTGCATGTAGGGACACAGCAATCACTCTGGTTTGGTTAAATCATAGTCAGAAGGAAAGTGACTTTTTTCCTAGTGCAGTTCTGCACACAGGGACACAACAGTCCCTCTGGTATGGTTAAATCGCAGTCAGGAGGACAGTGATTTTTTCTCCTGGTGCAGGTGTGCATGCAGGGACACAGCCATCACTCTGGTTAAATATCAGTCAAGAAAACAGTGATTTTTTTTCCTAACACAGGTCTGCACACAGGAACACAACAGTTACTCTGGTCTGCTCTGGCTAAATTGCAGTCAGGAGGACAGTGATTTTTTTCTAGCATAGGTCTGCACTCAGGGACACAGCTGTCGCACTGGTCTTTTTTAAATTGGAATAAGGAGGACAGTGATTTTTTTCCTTGTACAGGTGTGCACCCAGGGACACAACAATCACTCTGGTTAAATCACAGAAAGGAAGACATTGATTTTTCCTAGCACTAGCACAAGTCTGCACACAGGGACACAACTGTCTCTCTGGTGTGGTTAAATCACAGTCAGGAGGACAATGATTTTTTTTCCTAGCACTGGGACACAATAATCACTCTGGTCGGGTTAAATCGCTGTCAAGAGGATTGATTTTTTTTCCTGGTACAGGTGTGCATGCAGGGACACAACAATCACTCTTGTTAAATCACAGTCTGGAGGACAGTGATTTTTTTCCTAACTCAAGTCTGCACAAAGGGACACAACAATCATTCTTGTCTAATCTGGCTAAATTCAATCAGGGTGACAGTGATTTTTTTCCTAGCACAGGTCTGCACACTGGGACACAACTCTCACACTGGTCTGGTTAAATTGGAGTCAGGTGGACAGTGATTTTTTTCCCAGTACAAGTGTACATGCAGGAACACAGCAGTCACTCTAGTTAGATCACATTCAGAAGGACAGTGATAGTTTTCCTATCATAGGTATGGACACAGGGACACAACAGTCACTCTGGTCAGGTTAAATCACAGTCAGGAGGACAGTGATTTTTTTTTCCTGGCACAGGTGTGCATGCACAGACACAACAATCATTCTTGTTAAATCACAGTCAGGAGGACAGTGATTTTTCCTCAGCACAGGTCTGCACATGGGGCACAATAGTCACTCAGTCTGGTTAAATCACAATCAGGAGGACAATGATTTTTTCCAGCACAGGTCTGCAAACAGGGACACAACAGTCACTCCAGTCTGGTTAAATCACAGTCAGGAGGACAGTGATTTATTTTCCTGGTACAGGTGTACATGCAGGGACACAACAATCACTCTGGTTAAATCACAGTAAGGAGGACAGTGATGTTTTCCTAGCATTAGCACAGGCCTGCACACAGGGACACAACTGCCACTCAGGTAGGATAAATTGCAGTCAGGAGGATAGTGTTTTTTAGCCCAGCACAGTTTTCAGACAGGGCAACAGTCACTATGATCTGGTTAAACCACAGTCTACAGGACAAGGACTTTTTTCCTAGCTCAGGTCTGCACACAGGGACACAACAGTCACTCGGTCTGGTTAAATCACAGTCAGCAGGACAGTGATTTGTTTCCCAGTACAGGTGAGAGCATGGGACACAACAATCTCTCTGGTTAAATCACAGTCAGGAGGACAGGTGATTTTTTTCTAACACAGATCTGCACACAGGAACACAACAGTTACTCTGGTCTGCTCTGGCTAAATTGCAGTCAGGAGGACAGTGATTTTTTTCTAGCATAGGTCTGCACACAGGGACACAACTGTTGCCCTGTTCTGGTTAAATTGGAGTCAGGAGGACAGTGATTTTTTCCTTGTAAAGGTGTGCATGCAGGGACACAACAATCACTCTGGTTAAATCACAGTAAGGAGGACAGTGATTTTTTTCTTAGCACTAGCATAGGTCTGCACACAGGGACACAGCAGTCTCTCTGGTCTGGTTAAATCACAGTCAGGAGGACAATGATATTTTTCCTAGCACAGGTCTACACACAGGACACAATAATCACTCTGCTCGGGTTAAATCGCCGTCAGGATGTTTCTTTTTTTTTCCTGGCACAGGTTTGCATACAAGGACACAACGATCACTCTTGGTAAATCACAGTCTGGAGGACAGTGATTTTTTTTCCTAACACAAGTCTGCACACAGGGACACAACAGTCATTCTTGTCAGATCTGGTTAAATTGCAATCGGGGGACAGTGATTTTTTTCCTAGCACAGGTCTGTACACAGGGACACAACTCTCACACTGGCCTGGTTAAATTGGAATCAGGAGGACAGTGATTTTTTTCCTAGTACAGGTGTACATGCAGGACACAACAATCACTCTGGTTAAATCACACTAAGGAGGACTGTGACTTTTTCCTGGTACATATGTGCTGCGCAGGAGCACAACAATCACTCTAGTTAAATCACATTCAGGAGGACAGTGGTAGTTTTTCTAGCACAGGTATGCACACAGGGACACAACAGTCACTCTGGTCTGGTTAAATCACAATCAGGAGGACAATGATTATATGCCTAGCAGAGTCTGCATGCAGGACACAACAGTCACTCCAGTCTGGTTAAATCACAGTCAGGAGGACACTGATTTTTTCCTGGCACAGGCGTGCATGCACGGACACAACAATCACTCTTGTTAAATCAGTCAGGAGGACAGTGATTTTTTTTGTAGCACAGGTCTTCACACAGGGGCACAATAGTCACTCGGTCTGGTTAAATCACAATCAGGAGGACAATGATTTTTTCCTATTGCAGGTCTGTACACAGGGACACATCAGTCTCTCTGGTGTGGTTAAATTGCAATCAGGAGGACAATGATTTTTCCTAGCACAGGTCTACACACAGGGACATGATAATCACTCTGGTCAGGTTAAATCACAGTCAGCAGGATAATTTTTTTTCCTGGTACAGGTGTGCATGCAGGGACACAACAATCACTCTTCTTAAATCACAGTCAGGAGGACAATGAATTTTTCTTAACACAGGTCTGCATACAGGGACTACAACTGTCATTCTGGTCTCAGCTGGTTAATGCAATCAGGGGACAGTGCTTTTTTCCTTGCACAGGTCTGCACACAGGGACACAACTCTCACACTAGTCTGGGTAAATTGGAGTCAGAAGGGCAGTGATTTTTTTCCTAGTACAGATGTACACACAGCGACACAACAATCACTCTGGTTAAAATCACAGTAACGAGGGACAGTGATTTTTTTCCTAACACAGGTCTGCACACAGGGACAACAGTCACTCTTATCTGGTTAAAACGCAGTCTAAAGGACAATTATTTTTTTCCTAGCACAGGTCTGCACTAAGGGACACAACAGTCACTCGGTCTGGTTTAATCGCCGTCAGCAAGACACTGATTTGTTTCCTTGTACAGGTGTGCATGCAGGGACACAACAATCATGCTGGTTAAATCACAGTCTTGTGGACAGTGATTTTTTTCTTAGCACAGGTCTGAACACAGGGACAACAGTCACTTTGGTCTGCTCTGTCCAAATTGCAGTCAGGAGGACAGGCGATTTTTATTTTCTAGAAAGTCTGCCGTTGGCACACAACAATCACTCTGGTTTGGTTAAATCACAGTCAAGAGGAAAGTGAATTTTTCCTACCACAGCTGTGCATGCAGGCTCTCAGCAGTCACTCTGGCCTGGCTAAATCACATTCCGGAGGAGAGTGGTTTCCTAACACAGGTCTGATTTTTAATTTCTAGCACTGGTCTGCATGTAGGGACACAACAATCACTCTGGTAAAATCACAGTACGGAGGACAGTGATGTTTTCCTAGCATTAGCACAGGCCTGCACACAGGGACACAACTGCCACTCAGGTCAAGATAAATCGCAGTCAGGAGGATAGTGATTTTTGTCCCAGCACAGTTTGCAGACAGGGCAACAGTCACTGTGATCTGGTTAAATCACAGTCTACAGGACAAGGACTGTTTTTCCTTGCTCAGGTCTGCACACAGGGACACAATAGTCACTCGGTCTGGTTAAATCACAGTCAGCAGGACAGTGATTTGTTTCCTAAATACAGGTGTGACATGAGGGACACAACAATCACTCTTGTTAAATCACAGTCAGGAGGACAGGTGATTTTATTTTCTAACACAGGTCTGCATGTAGGGACACAGCAATCACTCTGGTTTGGTTAAATCATAGTCAGAAGGAAAGTGATTTTTTTCCTAGTGCAGTTCTGCACACAGGGACACAACAGTCCCTCTGGTATGGTTAAATCGCAGTCAGGAGGACAGTGATTTTTTCTCCTGGTGCAGGTGTGCATGCAGGGACATAGCCATCACTCTGGTTAAATATCAGTCAAGAAAACAGTGATTTTTTTTCCTCACACAGGTCTGCACACAGGAACACAACAGTTACTCTGGTCTGCTCTGGCTAAATTGCAGTCAGGAGGACAGTGATTTTTTTCTAGCATAGGTCTGCACTCAGGGACACAGCTGTCGCACTGGCCTTTTTTAAATTGGAATAAGGAGGACAGTGATTTTTTCCTTGTACAGGTGTCCCCAGGATACAACAATCACTCTGGTTAAATCACAGAAAGGAAGACATTGATTTTTTTCCTAGCACTAGCACAAGTCTGCACACAGGGACACAACTGTCTCTCTGGTGTGGTTAAATCACAGTCAGGAGGACAATGATTTTTTTTCCTAGCACAGGGACACAATAATCACTCTGGTCGGGTTAAATTGCTGTCAAGAGGATTGATTTTTTTTCCTGGTACAGGTGTGCATGCAGGGACACAACAATCACTCTTGTTAAATCACAGTCTGGAGGACAGTGATTTTTCCTAACTCAAGTCTGCACAAAGGGACACAACAATCAGTCTTGTCTGATCTGGCTAAATTCAATCAGGGTGACAGTGATTTTTTTCCTAGCACAGGTCTGCACACTGGGACACAACTCTCACACTGGTCTGGTTAAATTGGAGTCAGGTGGACAGTGATTTTTTTCCCAGTACAAGTGTACATGCAGGAACACAGCAGTCACTCTAGTTAGATCACATTCAGAAGGACAGTGATAGTTTTCCTATCATAGGTATGTACACAGGGACACAACAGTCACTCTGGTCAGGTTAAATCACAGTCATCAGGACAGTGATTTTTTTCCTGCACAGGTGTGCATGCACAGACACAACAATCATTCTTGTTAAATCACAGTCAGGAGGACAGTGATTTTTCCTAACACAGGTCTGCACACAGGCACAATAGTCACTCAGTCTGGTTAAATCACAATCTGGAGGACAATGATTTTTTCCAGCACAGGTCTGCAAACAGGGACACAACAGTCACTCCAGTCTGGTTAAATCACAGTCAGGAGGACAGTGATTTATTTTCATGGTACAGGTGTACAGCAGGGACACAACAATCACTCTGGTTAAATCACAGTAAGGAGGACAGTGATGTTTTCCTAGCATTAGCACAGGCCTGCACACAGGGACACAACTGCCACTCAGGTCAGGATAAATCGCAGTCAGGAGGATAGTGATTTTTAGCCCAGCACAGGTTGCAGACAGGGCAGCAGTCACTATGATCTGGTTAAACCACAGTCTACAGGACAAGGACTTTTTCCTAGCTCAGGTCTGCACACAGGGACTCAACAGTCACTCGGTCTGGTTAAATCACAGTCAGCAGGACAGTGATTTGTTTCCCAATACAGGTGAGAGCATGAGGGACACAACAGTCTCTCTGGTTAAATCACAGTCAGGAGGACAGGTGATTTTTTTCTAACACAGATCTGCACACAGGAACACAACAGTTACTCTGGTCTGCTCTGGCTAAATTGCAGTCAGGAGGACAGTGATTTTTCTAGCATAGGTCTGCACACAGGGACACAACTGTTGCCCTGTTCTGGTTAAATTGAGTCAGGAGGACAGTGATTTTTTCCTTGTAAAGGTGTGCATGCAGGGACACAACAATCACTCTGGTTAAATCACAGTAAGGGGGACAGTGATTTTTTTCCTAGCACTAGCATAGGTCTGCACACAGGGACACAACAGTCTCTCTGGTCTGGTTAAATCACAGTCAGGAGGACAATGATATTTTTCCTAGCACAGGTCTACACACAGGACACAATAATCACTCTGCTCGGGTTAAATCGCCGTCAGGAAGATTCTTTTTTTTTCCTGGCACAGGTTTGCATACAAGGACACAACGATCACTCTTGGTAAATCACAGTCTGGAGGACAGTGATTTTTTTCCTAACACAAGTCTGCACACAGGGACACAACAGTCATTCTTGTCAGATCTGGTTAAATTGCAATCGGGGGACAGTGATTTTTTTCCTAGCACAGGTCTGCACACAGGGACACAACTCTCACACTGGCCTGGTTAAATTGGAATCAGGAGGACAGTGATTTTTTTTCCTAGTACAGGTGTACATGCAGGGACACAACAATCACTCTGGTTAAATCACACTAAGGAGGACTGTGACTTTTTTCCTGGTACATGTGTGCACGCAGGAGCACAACAATCACTCTAGTTAAATCACATTCAGGAGGACAGTGGTAGTTTTTCTAGCACAGGTATGCACACAGGGACACAACAGTCACTCTGGTCTGGTTAAATCACAATCAGGAGGACAATGATTATATGCCTAGCAAAGGTCTGCATGCAGGGACACAACAGTCACTCCAGTCTGGTTAAATCACAGTCAGGAGGACACTGATTTTTTTTTCCTGGCACAGGCGTGCATGCACGGACACAACAATCACTCTTGTTAAATCAGTCAGGAGGACAGTGATTTTTTTTGTAGCACAGGTCTTCACACAGGGGCACAATAGTCACTCGGTCTGGTTAAATCACAATCAAGAGGACAATGATTTTTTCCTAGTGCAGGTCTGTACACAGGGACACATTAGTCTCTCTGGTGTGGTTAAATTGCAGTCAGGAGGACAATGATTTTTTTCCTAGCACAGGTCTACACACAGGGACACGATAATCACTC
This sequence comes from Neoceratodus forsteri, assembly GCA_016271365.2. Classification (NCBI taxonomy): domain Eukaryota; kingdom Metazoa; phylum Chordata; order Ceratodontiformes; family Ceratodontidae; genus Neoceratodus; species Neoceratodus forsteri. The sequence continues at coordinate 1,409,645,843 of CM028132.1, forward strand.
TGGTCAGGTTAAATCACAGTCAGCAGGATAATTTTTTTTTTTCCTGGTACAGGTGTGCATGCAGGGACACAACAATCACTCTTCTTAAATCACAGTCAGGAGGACAATGAATTTTTTCTTAACACAGGTCTGCACACAGGGACACAACTGTCATTCTGGTCTCAGCTGGTTAAATTGCAATCAGGGGGACAGTGCTTTTTTTCCTTGCACAGGTCTGCACACAGGGACACAACTCTCACACTAGTCTGGGTAAATTGGAGTCAGAAGGGCAGTGATTTTTTTTCCTAGTACAGATGTACACACAGCGACACAACAATCACTCTGGTTAAATCACAGTAACGAGGACAGTGATTTTTTTCCTAACACTATCAAAGGTGTGCACATAGGGACACAACTGCCACTCAGGTCTTGTTTAATCGCAGTCAGGAGGATAGCGATTGTTTTCCCAAGCACAGGTCTGCACACAAGGACAACAGTCACTCTGATCTGGTTAAATTGCAGTCAGGAGAACTATGATTTTTTCCTAGTACAGGTCCGCACAAAGGAGTACAATATTCCCTCTGGTTAAATCAGTCAGGAGAACAGTGATTTTTTTCCGAACACAGGTCTGCACACAGGGACAACAGTCACTCTTATCTGGTTAAAAAGCAGTCTAAAGGACAATTATTTTTTTCCTAGCACAGGTCTGCACTAAGGGACACAACAGTCACTCGGTCCGGTTTAATCGCCGTCAGCAGGACACTGATTTGTTTCCTTGTACAGGTGTGCATGCAGGGACACAACAATCATGCTGGTTAAATCACAGTCTGGTGGACAGTGATTTTTTTCTTAGCACAGGTCTGAACACAGGGACAACAGTCACTTTGGTCTGCTCTGTCCAAATTGCAGTCAGGAGGACAGGCAATTTTTATTTTCTAGCAAAGGTCTGCACGTTGGCACACAACAATCACTCTGGTTTGGTTAAATCACAGTCAAGAGGAAAGTGAATTTTTTCCTACCACAGCTGTGCATGCAGGCTCTCAGCAGTCACTCTGGCCTGGCTAAATCGCATTCCGGAGGACAGTGATTTTTTTCCTAGCACAGGTCTGATTTTTAATTTCTAGCACTGGTCTGCATGTAGGGACACAACAATCACTCCGGTTTGGTTAAATCACAGTCAGGAGGAAAGTGATTTTTTTCCTAGTGCAGTTCTGCACACAGGGACACAACAGTCACTCTGGTCTGGTTAAATCGCAGTCAGGAGGACAGTGATTTTTTTTTCCTGGTACAGGTGTGCATGCAGGGACACAGCCATCACTCTGGTTAAATAACAGTCAGGAAAACAGTGATTTTTTTTCCTTACAGGTCTGCACACAGGAACACAACAGTTACTCTGGTCTGCTCTGGCTAAATTGCAGTCAGGAGGACAGTGATTTTTTTCTAGCATAGGTCTGCACTCAGGGACATAACTGTAACACGGTCTTTTTAATTGGAATAAGGAGGATAGTGATTTTTTTCCTTGTACAGGTGTGCACCCAGGACACAACAATCACTCTGGTTAAATCACAGTAAGGAAGACAGTGATTTTTTCCTAGCAGTAGCACAAGTCTGCACACAGGGACACAACAGTCTCTCTGGTGTGGTTAAATCTGAGTCAGGAGGACAATGATTTTTTTCCTAGCACAGGTCTACACAGGGACACAATAATCACTCTGGTCAGATTAAATCATTGTCAAAGGATTGCTTTTTTTCCTGGTACAGGTGTGCATGCAGGGACACAACAATCACTCTTGTTAAATCACAGACTGGAGGACAATGATTTTTTCCTAACACAAGTCTGCACAAAGGGACAATCACATTCAGAATGACAGTGATAGTTTTCCTAACAGAGTATGCACACAGGGCACAACAGTCACTCTGGTCTGGTTATATCACAGTCAGGAGGACAGTAATTTTTTTCCTGGCTCAGGTGTGCATGCATGGACACAACAATCACTTGTTAAATCACAGTCAGGAGGACAGTGATTTTTCCTAACACAGGTCTGCACACAGGGGCACAATAGTCACTCAGTCTGGTTAAATCAGAATCAGGAGGACAATGATTTTTCCTAGCACAGGTCTGCAAACAGGGACACAACAGTCACTCCAGTCTGGTTAAATCACAGTCAGGAGGACAGTGATTTATTTTCCTGGTACAGGTGTGCATGCAGGGACACAATAATCACTCTTGTTAAATCACAGTCAGGAGGACAGTGATTTTTCCTCTTCTAAGGTCTGCACAGGCACAATTGTCACACTTGTCCGGTTAAATTGGAGTCTGGAGGACAGTCATTTTTTCCTAGAACAGGTGTGCATGCCGGGACACAATAGTCCCTCTGTCTGTTTAAATCACAGTCAGAAGGATAGTGCTTTTTTTGTACTAGTACAGGTGAGCAAGCAGGGACATAACAAACACTCTTGTTAAACCACAGTCAGGAGGACAGGTGATTTGCATTTTCTAGCACAGTTCTGCATGCAGGGACACAACTGTCACTCTTTTCTGGTTAAATCACAGTTAGGGGGAAAGTGAATGTTTTCCTAGCACCAGTGTGCATGCAGGGATTCTGCAGTCACTCTGGTCTGGTTAAATCACAGTAAGGAGGACAGCGATTCTTTCCTAGCACAGGTCTACATACAGGGACACAATAGTCAGTCTGGTCTGGTTAAATCACAGCCAGAAGGACAGTGATGTTTTCCTGGTACAGGTGTGCATGCAGGAACACAACAATCACTCTAGTTACATCACATTCAGGAGGACAGGTGATTTTATTTTCTAGCACAGGTCAGCACATAAGGAACAACAATCTCTCTGGTTTGGTTAAATCACAGTCAGAAGGAAACTGATTTTCTTCCTAGTGCAGTTCTGCACATAGGGACAAGACAGTCTCTCTGGTCTGGTTAAATCACAATCAGGAGGACAATGATTTTATGCCTAGCAAAGGTCTGCATGCAGGGACACAACAGTCACTCCAGTCTGGTTAAATCACAGTCAGGAGGACACTGATTTTTCCTGGCACAGGCGTGCATGCATGGACACAACAATCACTCTTGTTAAATCAGTCAGGAGGACAGTGATTTTTTAGTAGACAGTCTGCACAAAGGGGCACAATAGTCACTCGGTCTGGTTAAATCGCAATCAGGAGGACAATGATTTTTCCTAGTCCAGGTCTGCACACAGGGACACATCAGTCTCTCTGGTGTGGTTAAATTGCAGTCAGGAGGACAATGATTTTTTCCTAGCACAGGTCTACACACAGGGACACAATAATCACTCTGGTCAGGTTAAATCGCAGTCAGGAGGATAGTTATTTTTTTCCTGGTACAGGTGTGCATGCAGGGACACAACAATCACTCTTCTTAAATCACAGTCAGGAGGACAGTGATTTTTTCTTAACACAGGTCTGCATACAGGGACACAACAGTCATTCTGGTCTGAGCTGGTTAAATTGCAATCAGGGGGACAGTGCTTTTTTTCCTTGCACAGGTCTGCACACAGGACACAACTCTCACACTGGTCTGGGTAATTGGAGTCAGAATGGCAGTGATTTGTTTTCCTAGCACAGGACTGCACACAGGGACAACAGTCACTCTTATCTGGTTAAAGCAGTCTAAAGGACAATTATTTTTTCCTAGCACAGGTCTGCACTCAGGGACACAACAGTCACTCGGTCTGGTTTAATCGCAGTCACAGGACACTGATTTGTTTCCTTGTACAGGTGTGCATGCAGGGACACAACAATCATGCTGGTTAAATCACAGTCAGGTGGACAGTGAATTTTCCTAGCACAGGTCTGCACACATGGACAACAGTCACTCGGTCTGCTCTGTCCAAATGCAGTCAGGAGGACAGGTGATTTTTTCCTAGCACAGGTCTGCACACAGGGACACAACTGTCACACTGGTCCAGTTAAACTGGAGTCAGGAGGACAGTGATTTTTCCTAGTACAGGCGTACACACAGGGACACAACTGCCACTCAGGTCTTGTTAAATCGAAGTCAGTAGGTCAATGATTTTTCCTAGTACAGGTCTGTACACTGGGACACAACAGTCACTTGGTCTGGTTAAATCGCAGTCAGAAGGACAGTGATTTGTTTCCTTATACAGGTGTGCATGCAGGGACACCACAATCACCCATGTTAAAGCACAGTCAGGAGGACAGGTGATTTTTTTCTAGCACATGTCTGCAGTAGGCACACAACAATGACTCTGGTTTGGTTAAATCACAGTCAAGAGGAAAGTGAATTTTTCCTACCACAGCTGTGCATGCAGCAACTCAGCAGTCACTCTGATCTGGTAAATTGCATTCAGTAGGACAATGATTTTTCCTAATACAGTTCTACATACAGGGACACGATAGTCATTCCGGTCTGGTTAAATCGCAGTCAGGAGGACAGTGATTTTTTCTAGCACAATTCTACACACAGGGATACAACAGTCACTCTGGTCTGGTTACCTTGCAGTCAGGAGGACAGGATTTTTTCCTGGTACAGGTGTGCATGCAGGGACACAACCATCACTCTGGTTAAATCACAGTTGGGAGGACAGTGATTGTTTTCTTATCACAGGTGTGCCGCGGGCACAACAATCACTCTAGTTAAATCACAGTCAGGAGAACAGTGATTTTTGGAGGACAGTGATTTTTTCCTAGCACCGCACAGGTCTGCACACAGGACACAACAGTGTCTCTCACCTGGTTAAATTGCAGTTTAGAGGACAATGATTTTTTTCCTAGCGCAGGTCTGCACACAGGAACACAATAGTCACTTGGTCTGGTTAGATCATGATCAGGAGGAAAATGTTTTTCCTAGCACAGGTGTGCATGCAGGGACACCACAATCACCCAAGTTAAATCACAGTAAGGAGGACAGGTGATTTTTATTTTCTAACAAAGGTCTGCGCGTAGGCACACCACAATCACTCTGGTTTGGTTAAATCACAGTCAAGAGAAATTGAATTTTTCTACCACAGCTGTGCATGCAGGCTCTCAGAAGTCACTCTGGTCTGGTTAAATCGAATTCAGGAGGAAATGATTTTTCCTAGTACAGGTCTACACACAGGACACAACAGTCACTCTTATCTGGTTAAATCACACTCAGGTACAGTGATTTTTTTCCTAGTACACATCTACACACAGGGATGCAACAGTCACTCCAGTCTGGTTAAATCATGATCAGGAGGACAAGGTTTTTCCTGGTACAGGTGTGCATTCCATGGCACAACCATCACTCTGGTTAAATCACAGTTTAGAGGACAGTGATTTTTTCTTAACACAGGTGTGCATCAGGAACAAAACAATCACTGTGGTTAAATCACAGTCAGGAGAACAGTGATTTTTTGGAGGACAATGATTTCTTTCCTAGCACTCGCATCAGGTCTGCACAAAGGACACAACAGTCAGTCTCTCTGGTCTGGATTAAATCGCAATCAGGAGGACAGTGATTTTTCCAAGCACAAGTCTACACACAGGAATACAACAATCCTCCGGTCTCTTTAAATCACATTCAGAAGGACAGTGATTTTTCCCCTGTTACAGGTATGCCTAGAGGACACAACCATCACTCTGGTTAAAAATCACAGTCAGGAGGACAGTGATTCTTTTCCTAACACAGGTCTGCACACGAGGACACAACAGTCACTCTGGTCTGAGTCTGGTTAAATTGCAGATCACTTCAGGGACAGTGATTTTTTTCCTATGACAGATCTACACACAGGGACGCATGCTGTCACACTGGTCTATTTAGAATTGGAGTCAGGAGGACAGTGATTTTTTCCTAGTACAGGTGTCCATGTAGGGACACAACAATCACTCTGGTTAAAAAACAGTAAGGGAGGGCATTGATTTTTTTCTAGCACTATCAGAGATCTGCACACAGAGACAACTGCCCTCCAGGTCTTGTTAAATCGTAGTCAGAAGGATATGATTTTTCCCAAGCACAGGTCTGCACACAGGGACAACAGTAACTCTGATCTGGATTAAATACTGATCAGGAGGACAAAGATTTTTCCTAGTACATGTCTGCACACAGGAATACAATAATCACTCTGGTTAAATGCATGATCAGGAGGACAGTGATTTCTTTTTCCTAACACAGAGTCTACACACAGGGATACAACAGTCACTCCGGTCTGGTTAAATCGCAGTCAGGAGGACAGGTTTTTTCTGGTACAGGTGTGCATGCAGAGACACAACCATCACTCTGGTTTAATCACAGTTGGGAGGACAGTGATTTTTTTAACACAGGTGTGCACACAGGGACACTAACAATCACTCTGGTTCAAATTACAGTCAGGAGGACAATGATTTTTGGAGGACAGAACTTTTTTCCTAGCAGTCGCACAGGTCTGCACAGGGGACACAACAGTCACTCTGGTCTGGATAAATCACAGTCTTGAGAAGATACTTGCTTTTTTGCCCTGGCACAGGTCTGCAGGAACACAACAGTCACTCCAGTCCAGTTAAATGTGATCAGGATGACAGTGATTGCTTATACTTATTACAGGTGTGCAAGCAGGGACACAACAATACTCTTATTAAATCACAGTCAGGAGGACAGGTGATTTTATTTTCTAACTTACAGGTCTGCATGCAGGGACACAACAGTCACTCTGGTTTGGTTAAATCACAGTTAGGGGAAAGTGAATTTCTTCCTAGCACAGGTGTCGTGCAGGGGACTCAGCAGTCACTCTGGTCTGGTTAAATCACAGTCAGGATTACAGTGACTTTTCCCTAGCACAGGTCTACACACAGGAATACAACAGTCACTCTGGTCTGGTTAAATCACAGACAGAAGGACAGTGATTTTTTTCCCTGGTACAGATGTGCATGAAGGGACACAACAATCACTGTCGTTAGATCACAGTCAGGAGGACAGTGATTTTTTTCCTAACACAGGTCTGCGCACAGGGACACAACAGTCACTCTGGTCTGATCTGGTTAAATTGCAGTCAGGATGACAGAGTTTTTTTCTAGCACAGAGTCTACACAGGGACAGAACTGTCACGCTGGTCTGGATAATTTGAGTCAAAAGGACAGTGATTTTTTCCTAGTACAGGTGTGCATGTAGGACACAATAATCACTCTGGTTAAATCACAGTAAGGAGGAAAGTGATTTCTTCTCCTAGCACCACTACAGGACTGCGCACAGGAGACACAACTGCCACTCAGGTCTTGTTAAAATCACAATCAGGAGGATAGTGACTATTTTTCCAAGCAAACATCTGCACACAGGACAACAGTCACTCTGGTCAGGTTAAATACATGATCAGGAGGACAGTGATTTATTTTTACTAACACAGGTCTACACACAGAGACACAACTATGTTACTCAGATCTGGATTAAATTGCAGTCAGGACAGTGATTTTATTTCCTAAGTACAAGTGTGTATGCAGGGACACAACAGTCACTCTGGTTAAACCGCATGATCAGGAGGACGTGATTTTTTTAACACAGGTGTGCACACAGGGACACAACAATCACTCTGGTTAAATCACAGTCAGGAGGACAGTGATTTTTGGAGGATAGTGATTTTTTTTCCTAGCATTATGAGCCTGCACAGGGACACAACAGTCACTCTGGTCTGGATAAATCACAATCTAGAGAAGAATGCTTTTTTTCCTGGCACAGGTCTGCACACAGGAACACAACAGTCACTCAGTCCAGTTAAATCGCAGTCAGGATGACAGTGATTGCTTATACTAATACAGGTGTGCAAGCAGGGACACAACAATCTCTCTTATTAAATCACAGTCAGGAGGACAGGTGATTTTTATTTTCCTAACACAGGTCTGCATGCAGGGACACAACAGTCACTCTGGTTTGGTTAAATCACAGTCAGGGGGAAAGTGAATTTCTTTCTAGCACAGGTGTGCATGCAGGGACTCAGCAGTCACTCTGGTCTGGTTAAATCACAGTCAGGAGTACAGTGACGTTCTTCCTAGCACAGGTCTACACACAGGGATACAACAGTCACTTTGGTCTGGTTAAATCACAGACAGAAGGACAGTGATTTTTTCCCTGGTACAGATGTGCATAAAGGGACACAACAATCACTCTTGTTAAATCACAGTCAGGAGGACAGTGATTTTTTTCCTAACACAGGTCTGCGCGCAGGGACACAACAGTCACTCTGGTCTGATCTGGTTAAATTGCAGTCAGGATGACAGTGTTTTTTCTAACAGGTCTGCACACAGGGACAGAACTGTCATGCTGAGTCTGGATAATTTGGAGTCAAGAGGACAGTGGTTTTTCCTAGTACAGGTGTGCATGTAGGGACACAATAATCACTCTGGTTAAATCACAGTAAGGAGAAGAGTGATTTCTTTCCTAGCACCACTATAGGACTGGACACAGGGACACAACTGCCACTCAGGTCTTGTTAAATCGCAATCAGGAGGATAGTGACTATTTTTCCAAGCAAACATCTGCACACAGGACAACAGTCACTCTGGTCAGGTTAAATGCAGAACAGGAGGACAGTGATTTATTTTTACTAGCACAGGTCTACACAGAGACACAACCCGTTACTCAGATCTGGTTAAAGTGCAGTCAGGACAGTGATTTTATTTTCCTAGTACAAGTGTGTGTCACGGGGACACAACAGTCTCTGGATTAAACCGCAGTCAGGAGGACAATGATTTTTCTAGCACAAATCTGCTCACAGGGACACAACTATCACAGTGGTCTGAGTTAAATTAGAGTCAGGAGGACACTGATTTTTCCTAGTACATGTGCACACAGGGACACAACAGTCACTCTGGTTTAATCACATTCATGAAGACAGTGATTTTTGGAGGACAGTGTTTTTTTACTAGCACTAACACAGGTCTGCACACAGGGCAAAACAGTCTCTGGTCTGGTTAAATGCACAGTCTAGAGGACAATGATTTTTTCCTAAGTGCAGGTCTGCTCACAGGGACACAACAATCACTCTTGTTAAATCACAGTCAGGAGGACATTGATTTTCCCTCTTTACAGAGGACTCCACACAGGACACAACTGTCACACTGGTCTGGATTAAGTGGTGTCTGGATGACAGTGATTTTTCCTAGTACAGGTGTGTAGGCAGGGACACAACAATCACTCTGGTTAAGAAGGCAGTGATTTTTCCTAGTACTATCACAGGTCTGCACACAGGACACAACTGCCACTCAGGTCTTGTTAAGAAATCCCAATCAGGAGGATAGTGATTTTTCCAATAACTGTATGCTGCAGGGACAACTGTCACTTTGATCTGGTTAAGTGCAGTCAGAAGGACCCAGTGACTTTTTCCTAGTACATGCCTGCATGGAGGAGACTACAACAATCTCTCTGGTTAGATCACAGTCAGGAGGACAGTGATTTTTCCTACTCACAGTCTGCACACAGAAACAGTCACTCTGATCTGGATTAAATCGTGAGTCAGAAGAACAGTGATTTTTTCCTAGTATAGGTCCGCGCTGGACACAACAGTCACCCTGTCTGGTTAAATCACAGTCAAAGGACAGTAATCTTTTTAGTAGTACAGCTGTGCAAGCAAGACACAACAATCACTCTTGATAAAATCACAATCAGGGAGGACAGTGATTTTTCCTAGCACAAGTGTGCACTGTAGAAACAACATTCATTCTGGTCGGTTAAATCACAGTCAGGGAAAGTGAATTTTTGCTAGCACAGGTGTGCAAACAGGGACCCAACAGTCGCTGTGGTCTGGTTACATCACAGTAAGGAGGATAGAGACAGTGATTTTTCCCAGCACATGTCTACACACAGGACACAGCAGTCACTCCAGTCTGGTTAATCGCAGTCAGGAGGATAGTGATTTTTTCCTGGTACAGGTGCATGCAGGGACACAACATTCACTCTTGTTAAATCACAGTCAGAAGGACAGTAATTTTTTTTTCCTAACACAGGGTCTGCACAGAGACACAACAATCACTCTGGTCTCATCTGGTTAAATTGTAGTCAAGGGGACAGTGATTTTTTTCCTAGCACAGAGTCTGCACACAGGGACACAACTGTCACACTGGTCTGGTTAAATTGGAGTCAGGAGGAGAGTGATTTTTTCCTTGTACAGGTGTGCATGCAGAGACACAATAATCATTCATGTTAAATCACAGTCAGGAGGACAGGTGATTTTTATTTTTCTAACAAGTCTGCCCGTAGGCACACAACAATCACTCTGGTTTGGTTAAATCACAGTCAAGAGGAAAGTGAATTTTTCTACCACAGCTGTGCATGCAGGCACTCAGCAGTCCACTCTGGTCTGGTTAAATGACGCATTCAGGAGACAATGATTTTTCTAGCACAGGTCTACACACAGGGGACACAACAGTCTCTCTGGTCTGGTTAAATCACAGTTAAGAGGACAGTGACTTTTTCCTACACAGATCTACACACAGGGATCACAGCAGTCACTCTGGTCTGGTTAAATCACATGATCAGGAGGACAGGTATTTTTTATTTTTCTGGCACAGGTCTGCATGCAGGGTCACAACAGTCACTCTGGTCTGGATTAAATCACAATCTGGGGAAAGTGAATTTTTTCCAAACACAGGTCTGCACATGGGGACAACAGTCACTCTGATCTGGTTACCCATGATCAGAAGGAGAGTGATTTTTTCCTAGTCAGGTCCGTTACACAGGAACACAACAATCTCTCTGGTTAAATCACAATAAGGAGGAAAGTAGTTTTTCCTAGCACTAGCACAGGTCTGCACACAGGGACACAACTGCCACTCAGGTTTGGGTATATTGGAGTCAGGAGAACAGTGATTGTTTTCCTAGTACAAGTGTACGCACTGAGACAACAATCACTCTGGTTAAATCACAGTCAGGAGGACAGTGATTTTTCCCCTAACACTAGCACTGGTCTGCACACAGGGCACAACAGTCACTCGGTCTGGTTAAATCGCAGTCAGGAGGATGAGTGATTTATTTCCTTTCACAGGTCTACACACAGGGACACAACAATCATTCCAGTCTGGTTAAATCACAGTCAGGAGGACAGTGATTTTTTTCTTCATCTTCTAGGAGTGTGCCTGCAGGGACACAACAATCACTCTTATTAAACCACAGTCAGGAGGACGATGATTTTCTCTAACACAGTGTTGCTCACAGGGACACAACTGTCACACTGGTCTGGATGAATGGAGTCTGGAGACAGTGATTTTTCCTAGTACTGCGTGCGCATGAGGACACAATAATCACTCTGGATTTAAATCACAGTAAAAGTAGGATGGTGATTTTTTCCAAGCAAAGGTCTGCACACTGGGACAACAGTCACTCTGATCTGAGTCATTGCAGTCAGAAGGACAGTGATTTTTCCTAGCACATGTCTGCACAGAGGACAACAGTCACTCTGATCTGGATTAAGTGCAGTCAGAAGAACAGTGATTTTTTTTCCCTAGTACAGGTTCGCTGCAGGGAACAAAACAGTCACTCTGGTTAAATCACAGTCAGGGAGGACATTGATTTTTCCTAGCACATGTGTGCACACAGAGACACAATATTCACTAAGGTCCAGTTAAATCACAGTCAGAAGGACAGTGATTTTTTTCTACACACAGGTCCACACACAGGATACAACACTTATCAGGTCTGATTACATTGTAGTCAGGACAGTGATTATCTTCCTAGTACAGGTGTGTATGCAAGGACACAACAGTCACTCTGGTTAAATCACAAACAGGAGACAGTGATTTTTTTCCTAGCAAAGGTTTGCACATAGGGACACAACTGTCACACTTGTCTGGTTAAATTGGAGTCAGGGGAACAGTGATTTTTTTTTCCTAGTACAGGTGTGCATGCAGGGACACAACAATCACTCTGGTTAAATCACAGACTGGAGGACAGTGATTTTTTTGGAGGACAGTGATTTTTTTCCTAGCACTAGCACAATTCTGCACACAGGGACACAGCAGTCACTCTGGTCTGGTTAAATCCCAGTCTAGAGGAAAATGATTTTTTCCTAGCACAGGTCTGCACACAGGGACACAACAGTCACTCGGTCTGGATTAAATCGCATTCAGGAGGATGATGATTTTTTTCTACACTGGAGTCTACACACAGGGACACAACAGTCACTCTGGTCTGGTTAAATCACAGTCAGGAGGATAGTGATTTTTTTCCTAGTACTGAGCATGCATGCAGGACACAACAATCCTCTTGTTAAATCACAGTCAGAAGGACAGTGATTTTTTCCTTTCATGGAGTCTGCACAGAGGCGCAACAGTCACTCTGGTCTGATCTGGTTAGAATTGCAGTCAGAGGACAGTGATTTTTTCCTAGCACAGGTCTGCACACAGGACACGACTGTCACACTGGTCTGGTTAAATTAGAGTCAGGAAGACAGTGATTTTTCCTAGTACGGGTGTACACTCAAGAGACACAACTATCACTCTGGTTAAATTACAGTAGGAGAACATTGATTTTTTCCTAGCACTATCAGGAGTCTGCACACAGGGACACAACAACCTTACTCAGGATTTGCTAAATCATCGCAGTCAGGAGGATACTGATTTTTCCCAAGCACAGGTCTGCACAGAAAGCAGTCACTCTGATCTGGTTAAATGTCATGATCAGGAGGACAATGATTTTTCCCTAGTCAGAGTCCAAACACAGGAATACATCAAAATCACTCTGGATTAAATCACAGTCAGGAGGACAGTGATTTTTTTCCTAATCTCGAGTGTGCATGCAGGGACACAACAATCACTCTGGTTAAATCACAATAAGGAGGACAGTGATTTTTTCCTAGCACTAGCACAGGTCTGCACACAGTGACACAACTGACACAGGGTTTGGTTAGAAATGGAGTCAGGAGAGCAGTGATTGTTTTCCTAGTATGAGGTGTCACGCACTGAGACAACAATCACTTTGGTTGAATCACAGTCAGAAGGACAGTGATTTTTTCCCTAACACTAGCACAGGTCTGCACCAGGGGCACACAAATCCTCTGGTCTGGTTAAACATGATCTAGAGAACAATGATTTTTTTCCTAGACCAGGTCTACACACAGAGGACACAACAGTCACTCGGTCTGGTTAAATTGCAATCAGGAGGACAATGATTTATTTCCTTTCACAGGTCCACACAGGGATACAACAGTTACTCAGGTCTGATTACATAGTAGTCAGGACAGTGATTGTATTTCTAAATACAAGTGTGCATGCAAGGACACAACAGTCCTCTGGTTAAATCACAAACAGGAGACAGTGATTTTTTCCTAGCTAAGAGGTTTGCATAGGGACACAACTGTCACCTTGTCTGGTTAAATTGAGTCAGGGAACAGTGATTTTTTCCCTAGTACAGGTGTGCATGCAGAGACACAACAATCACTCTACTTAAATCACAGACAGGAGGACAGTGATTTTTTTGGAGGACAGTGATTTTTTTCCTAGCACTAGCACAATTCTGCACACAGGGACACAGCAGTCACTCTGGTCTGGTTAAATCCCAGTCTAGAGGAAAATGATTTTTCCTAGCACAGGTCTGCACACAGGGACACAACAGTCACTTGGTCGGTTAAATGGCATTCAGGAGGATGATGATTTTTTTCAGCACAGGTCTACACACAGGGACACAACAGTCACTCTGGTCTGGATAAATCACAGTCAGGAGGATAGTGATTTTTTTCCTGGTACAGGCATACATGCAGGGACACAACAATCACTCTTGTTAAATCACAGTCAGAAGGACAGTGATTTTTCAACACGAGGTCTGCACACAGGACACAACAGTCCTCTGGTCTGATCTGGAGTGAAATTGCAGTCAGGGGACAGTGATTTTTTCCTAGCACAGGTCTGCACACAAGGACACGACTGTCACACTGGTCTGGTTAAATTAGAGTCAGGAGGACAGTGATTTTTTCTAGTACAGGTGTACACTCAAGGACACAACTATCACTCTGGTTAAATTACAGTAAGGAGAACATTGATTTTTTCCTAGCACTATCAGGAGGTCTGCACACAGGACACAACTGCCACTCAGGATTTGCTAAATCACGAGTCAGGAGGATACTGATTTTTTCCCAAGCACAGGTCTGCACACAGGAAAACAGTCCTCAGATCTGGTTAAATACATGATCAGGAGGACAATGATTTTGTTCCTAGTCAGAATCCCGCACAGGAATACAACAATCACTCTGGTTAAATCACAGTCAGGAGGACAGTGATTTTTCCTGATCTGGTGTGCATCAGGGACACAACAATCACTCTGGATTTAAATCACAATAAGGAGGACAGTGATTTTTTCCTAGCACTAGCACAGGTCTGCACACAGTGACACAACTGACACAGAGGTTTGAGTTAAATTGGAGTCAGGAGAACAGATGATTGTTTTCCTAGTATAGGTGTCACCACTGAGACAACAATCACTTTGGTTGAATCACAGTCAGAAGGACAGTGATTTTTTCCCTAACACTAGCACAGGTCTGCACAAGGGCACACCAGTCACTCTGGTCTGGTTAAATCGCAGTCTAACAGAGTACAATGATTTTTTTCCCTAGAGCAGGTCTGCACACAGGGACACAACAGTCCACTCCGGTCTGGTTAAATTGCAATCAGGAGGACAATGATTTATTTCCTTTCCAGGATACACACACAGGGACACAACAGTCACTCCAGTCTGGTTAAATCAGTCAGGGAGGACGGTGATTATTTTTCATGCTGCAGAGTATTGCCTGCAGGACACAACAATCCACTCTTATTAAATCACCCGTCAGGAAGACAGTGATTTTTTTCCTAACACAGTGCTGCCCACAGGGACACAGCTGTCACACTGGTCTGGATAAATTGAGTCTGGAGGACAGTGATTTTTTCCTAGTACAGGTGTGCACGCAGGGACACAACAATCACTCTGGTTAAATCACAGTAAAGGAGGATAGTGATTTTTTCCAAGCAAAGGTCTGCACACTGGGACAACAGTCTCTCTGATCTGGTCACATTGCAGTCAGAAGGACAGTGAGTTCTTTCCTTGTACAGGTCCACACACAGCAATACAATAATCACTCTGGTTAAATCACAGTCAGAAGGACAGTGATTTTCTAACACATGTCTGCACACAGGGACAACAATCACTCTGATCTGGTTAAAGTGCAGTCAGAAGAACAGTGATTTTTCCATAGCGGGTTTTCACTCAGGAACAAAACAATCACTCTGGTTAAATCCACAGTCAGGAGGACAGTGATTTTCCTGCTACATATGTACACACAAGACACAATATTCACTCGGGTCAGTTAAATCACAGTCAGAGGACAGTAGATTTTTTCCCTAACACAGATCTACACATAGGGATACAACAGTTACTCAGGTCTGGTTACATCATAGTCATGACAGTGACTGTATTTCCTAGTACAGTGTGTATGCAAGGACACAACAGTCACTCTGGTTAAATCACAAGCAGGAGACGTGATTTTTCTAGCAAAGGTCTGCACATAGGGACAAACTGTCACACTGGTCTGGAATTAGAATTGGAGTCAGGAGAACAGTGATTTTTTCCTAGTGCAGTGTGCATTGCAGGACACAACAATCACTCTCGTTAAATCACAGTCAGGAGGACAGTGATTTTTGGAGACAGTGATTTTTTTCTAGCATTCAGTTCTGCACAATGAGACTCAACAGTCCTCTGGTCTGGTTAAATGTCGCAGTCAGGAGGACAGTGATTTTGTGTCCTAACATAGCACAGGTCTGCACACAGGGCACAACAGTCCTCTGGTCTGGATTAAATCGCAGTCCAGAGGAAAATGATTGCACCTGGTGCAGGTCTGCACACAGGGACACAACAGTCACTCGGTCTGGTCAAAGTGCAGTCAGGAGGACAGTGATTTGTTTCCTTTCACAGGTCTACACACAGGAAACAACAGTCACTCCAGTCTAGTTAAATCAGTCAGGAGGACGAGTGATTTTTCATGCTACAAGTGTGCCTGCAGGGACACAACAATCACTCTAAGTAAATCACCGTCAGGAAGACGGTGATTTTTCCTAAACAGATGCTGCCCACAAGGACACTGCTGTCACACTAGTCCTGGATAAATTGAGTCTGGAGGACAGTGATTTTTTTCCTAGTACAGGTGTGCAATGAGAGACACGAACAATCACTCTAGTTAAATCACAGTAAAGGAGGATAGTGATTTTTTCCAAGCAAGGTCTGCACACTGGGACAACAGTCACTCTGATCTAGGTCACATTGCAGTCAGAAGGACAGTGATTTTTTCCTAGTACATGTCCACACACAGGAATTCAATAATCACTCTGGTTAAATCACAGTCAGAAGGATAGCGATTTTTCCTAGCACATGTCTGCACACAGGGACAACAGTTACTCTGATCTGGTTAAATGCAGTCAGAAGAACAGTGATTTTTCCTAGTACAGGTTTGCACACAGGAACAAAACAATCACTCTTGTTAAATCACAGATCAGGAGGACAGTGATTTTTCTTAACACATGTGTGCACACAGAGACACAATATTCACTCTGGTCAGTTAAATCACAGTCAGAAGGACAGTGATTTTTTCTAACACAGGTCTACACACAGGGATACAACAGATTACTCAGGTCTGGTTACATAGTAGTCAGGATAGTGTTTGTATTTTCTAGTGCAGGTGTGTATGCAAGGACACAACAGTCCACTCTGGTTAAATCACAAACAGGGAGACAGTGATGTTTTCCTAACAAGGTCTGCACATAGGGACATAACTGTCACACTGGTCTGGATTGAAATTGAGTCAGGAGAACAGTGATTTTTTCCAGAGTACAGAATGTGCATGCAGGGACACAACAATCACTCTCGTTAAATCACAGTCAGGAGGACAGTGATTTTTGGAGGACAGTGATTTTTTCTAGCACTAGTGCAGTTCTGCACACAGGGACACAACTGTCACTCTGGTCTGGTTAAATACATGATCAGGAGGATGATGATTTTATTTCCTAGCACAGGTCTACACACAGGGGCCTTAACAGTCCTCCAGTCTGTTTAAATTGCAGTCAGGAGGATAGTGATTTTATTTTCCTGGTACAGGTGTGCATGCGGACACAACAATCACTCTTGTTAAATCACAATCAGAAGGACAGTGATGTTTTTCCTAACACAGGTCTGCACACAGGGACACAACAGTCTCTCTGGTACTGATCTGGTTAAATTGCAGATCATAGGGACAGTGGTGTTTTTCCTAGCACAGGTCTGCAAACAAAGTACACAACTGTCACACTGGTCTGTTTAAATTGGAGTCAGGAAGACAATGATTTTTTCCTAGTACAGGTGTAGACACAGGGACACAACAATCACTCTGGTTAAATCACAGTAAGGAGGACATTGATTTTTTCCCTAGCACTATAAGAGGTCTGCACACAGGACACACAACTGCCACTCAGGATTTGTTAAATACATGATCAGGAGGATAGTGATTTTTCCTAAGCACAGGTCTGCACATAAGGACAACAGTACTCTGATCTGGTTAAATAGCAGTCAGGAGGACAATGATTTTTTCATAGTACAGGTCCGCACCCAGGAACACAGTAATCACTCTGGTTAAATCAGTCAGGAGGACAGTGATTTTTTCCTAGCTAGGGGCTGCTCACAGGTACATCAGCCACTCTAATCTGGTTAAATTGCAGTCTAGAGGACAATTATTTTTCCTAGCACAGGTCTGCACGGGGACACAACAGTCCTCAGTCCAGTTAAATCGCAGTTAGCAGGACAGTGATTTGTTTCCTTTACAGAGTGCGCTTGCTGGAGACTACAATCATCCATGTTAAATCACAGTCAGGTGGACAGGTGATTTTTTATTTTCTAGGACAGGTCTGCGTGGGCACACAACAATCACTCTGGTTTGGTTAAATCACAGTCAAGAGGAAAATAACTTTCCTACCACAGCTGTACATACAGGCACTCAGCAGTCACTCTGGCCTGGTTAAATTGCATTCAGGAGGACAGTGATTTTTTCCTAGCACAAGTCTACACACATGGTTACTACAGTCCTCCGGTCTGGTTAACTTTCGCACTCAGGAGGACAGGGATTTTTTTCCTTGTACAGGTGTGCAGGCAGGGACACAGCAATCACTCTTGTTAAATCACAGTCAGGAGGACAGTGATTTTTCTCCTAACTCAGGTCTGCACACAGGGACACAACAGTCACTCAGTCCAGTTAAATCGCAGTTAGCAGGACAGTGATTTGTTTCCTTTACAGAGTGCATGCGCAGAGACACCACAATCACCCATGTTAAATCACAGTCAAGTGGACAGGTGATTTTATTCTCTACACAGGTCTGCACATAGGCACACAACAATCACTCTGGTTTGGTTAAATCACAGTCAAGAGGAAAGTGAATTTTTTCCTACCGCAGCTGTGCATGCAGGCCCTCAGCAGTCACTCTGGCCTGGTTAAATCGCATTCAGGAGGACAGTGATTTTTTTCCTAGCACAGGTCTACACACAGGGACACAACAGTCACTCCAGTCTGGTTAAATTGCAGTCAGTAGGACAGTGATTTTTTTCCTAGCACAGGTCTACACGTAGGGATGCAACAGTCACTCTGGTCTAGTTAACTCGCACTCAGGAGGGCAGAGATTTTTCCATGTACAGGTGTGCATGGGGACACAACAATCACTCTTGTTAAATCACAGTCAGGAGGACAGTGATTTTTCCAACACAGGTCTGCACACAGGGACACAACAGTCACTCTGGTCTGATCTGGCTAAATTGCAGTCAGAGGGACAGCGATTTTTCCTAGCAGAGGTCTCACACAGGGACACAGCTGTCACACTGGTCTGGTTAAATTGACATCAGGAGGACAGTGATTTTTCCTAGTACAGGTGTACACATGAGGACACAACAATCACTCTGGTTAAATCACAGTAAGAAGGACAGTGATTTTTTCCTAGCACTAGCAGAAGTCTGCACACAGGGACACAACTGCCACTCAGGTCTTGTTAAATCATGATCAGGAGGATAGTGATTTTTTCCCAAGCACAGGTCTGCACACAGGACAACAGTCACTCTGATCTGGTTTAATCACAGTCAGGAGGACAATGATTTTTTTAGTACAGGTCCGCTTTTGCAGAAATACAATAATCACTGTGGTTAAATCAGTCAGGAGGTCAGTGATTTTTCTAACACAGGTCTGCACACAGGTACAACAGTCACTCTTATCTGGTTAAATCGCAGTCTAGAGGACAATTATTTTCCTAGCACAGGTCTGCACACAGGGACACAGCAGTCACTCATTTCGGTTAAATCGCAGTCAGGAGGACAATGATTTATTTCCTTTCACAAGTCTACACACAGGGGACACAACAGTCGCTCCAGTCTGGTTAATCACAGTCAGGAGGACAGTGATTTTTCATGCTACAAGTTTGCCTGCAGGGACACTGTAATCACTCTTATTAAATAATAGTCAGGAGGACAGTGATTTTTCCTAACACAGTGCCTTACAGGCACAACTGTCACACTGGTCTGGATAAATGGAGTCTGGAGGACAGTGATTTTCCTAGTACAGGTGTGCAGCGCGGGACACAACATTCACTCTGGTTAAATCACAGTAAGGAGGATAGTGATTTTTCCAAGCAAAGGTCTGCACACTGGGACAACAGTCACTCTGATCTGGTCACATTGCAGTCTGAAGGACAGTGATTTTTTTCTAGTAACAGGTCCACTTTACAGGAATACAATGATCACTCTGGTTAAATCTCAGTCAGAAGGACAGTGATTTTTTCCTAGCACAGGTCTGCACACAGGGACAACAGTCACTCTGATCTGATTACATTGCAGTCAGAATTTCCTAGTACAGGTTTGCACACAGGTACAAAACAATCACTCTGGTTAAATCACAGTCAGGAGGACAGTGATTTTTTTCCTAGCACATGTGTGCACACAGAGACACAACATTCACTCTGGTCTGGTTAAATCACAGTCAGAAGGACAGTGATTTTTTTCCTAGCACAGGTCTACACACAGGGATGCACCAGTTACTCAAGTCTGGTTAAATCGTAGTCAGGACAGTGATTGTATTTCCTAGTACAAGTGTGTATGCAAGGACACAACAGTCACTCAGGTTAAATCACAAACAGGAGACAGTGATTTATTTTCCTAGCACTGGTCTGCACACAGGGACACAACTGTCACACTGGTCTGGTTAAATTGGAGTCAGGAGAACAGTGATTTTTTTCCTAGTACAGGTGTCCATGCAGGGACACAACAATCACTCTGGTTAAATCACTGTCAGGAGGGCAGTGATTTTTTGGAGGACAGTGATTGTTTTCCTAGCACTAGCACAGTTCTGCACATAGGGACACAGCAGTCACTCTGGTCCAGTTAAATCACAGTCTAGAGGACAATGATTTTTTTTGCTAGCACAGGTCTGCACACAGGGACACAACTGTCACTCAGTCCGGTTAAATCGCAGTCAGGAGGATGATGATTTTTTTCCTAGCACAGGTCTACACACAGGGATACAACAGTCACTCCAGTCTGGTTAAATCACAGTCAGGAGGATAGTGATTTTGTTTCCTGGTACAGGTGTGCATGCAGGGACACAACAATCACTCTTGTTAAATCACAATCAGAAGGACAATGATTTTTTTCCTAACACAGGTATGCATACAGGGACACAACAGGCACTCTGGTCTGATCTGGTTAAATTGCAGTCAGGGGGACAGTGATATTTTTCCTAGCACAGGTCTGCACACAGGGACACAATTGTCACACTGGTCTGGTTAAATTGGAGTCAGGAAGATAGTGATTTTTTTTCTTGTACAGGTGTACACGCAGGGACACAACAGTCACTCTGGTTAAATCACAGTATGGAGGACATTGATTTTTTTCCTAGCACTATCAGAGGTCTGCACACAGGGACACAACTGTCACTCAGGATTTGTTAAATCGCAGTCAGGAGGATAGTGATTTTTTTCCCCACACACAGGTCTGCACACAAGGGCAACAGTCACTCTGATCTGGTTAAATCGCAGTCAGGAGGACAATGATTTTTTCATAGTACAGGTCCACACATAGGAATTCAATTATCACTCTGGTTAAATCAGTCAGGAGGACAGTGATTTTTTTTCTAGCACAGGTCTGCGCAGAGGTACAACAGTTGCTCTTAACTGGTTAATTCGCAGTCTAGAGGACAATTATTTTTTCCTAGCACAGGTCTGCACACAGGAACACAACAGTCACTCCAGCCTGGTTAAATCACAGTCAGAAGGACAGTGATTTTTTTTCATGCTACAAGTGTGCCTGCAGGGACACAACAATCACTCTTATTTAATCACAGTCAGGAGGACAGTGATTTTTTTTCCTAACACAGTGTTGCCCACAGGGACACAACTGTCACACTGGTCTGGATAAATGGAGTGTGGAGGACAGTGATTTTTTCCTAGTACAGGTGTGCACACAGGGACACAACAATCACTCTGGTTAAATCACAGTAAGGAGGATAGTGATTTTTTTCCAAGCAAAGGTCTGCACACTGGGACAACAGTCACTCTGATCTGGTCACATTACAGTCTGAAGGACTGTGATTTTTTCCTAGTACAGGTCCGCACACAGGAATACAATGATCACTCTGGTTAAATCACAGTCAGAAGGACAGTGATTTTTTCCTAGCACAGGTCTGCACACAGGGACAACAGTCACTCTGATCTGGTTACATTGCAGTCAGAAGAACAGCGATTTTTTTTCCTAGTACAGGTTCGCACACAGGGACAAAACAATCACTCTGGTTAAATCACAGTCAGAAGGACAGTGATTTTTTTCCTAGCACATGTATGCACACAGAGACACAATATTCACTCTGGTCCAGTTAAATCACAGTCAGAAGGACAGTGATTTTTTTCCTAGCACAGGTCTACACACAGGGATACAACAGTTACTCAAGTCTGGTTATATCGTAGTCAGGACAGTGATTGTATTTCCTAATACAGGTGTGTATGCAAGGACACAGCAGTTACTCTGGTTAAATCACAAACAGCAGACAGTGATTTTTTACTAGCACAGGTCTGCACACAGGCACACAACTGTCACACTGGTCTGGTTAAATTAGGTCAGGAGAACAGTGATTTTTCCTAGTACAGGTGTGCATGCAGGGACACAAAAATCACTCTGGTTAAATCACTGTCAGGAGGACAGTGATTTTTGGAAGACAATGATTTTTTTTCCTAGCACAGGTCTACACTCAGGGACACAACAGTCACTCGGTCTGGTTAAATCGCAGTCAGGTGGATGATGATTTTTTTCCTAGCACAGGTCTACACACAGGGACACAACAGTCACTCTGGTCTGGTTAAATCACAGTCAGGAGGATAGTGATTTGTTTTCCTGGTACAGGTGTGCATGCAGGGACACAACAGTTACTCTTGTTAAATCACAATCAGAAAGACAGTGATTTTTTTTCCTAACACAGGTTTGCACACAGGGACACAACAATCACTCTAGTCTGATGTGGGTAAATTGCAGTCAGGGGACAGTGATTTTCCTAGCACAGGTCTGCACAGGGACACAACTGTCACACTGGTCTGGTTAAATTGAGTCAGAGATTCAGTGATTTTTTCTTGTACAGGTGTACATGCAGGGACACAACAATCACTCATGTTAAATCTCAGGCAGGTGGACAGGTGATTTTTATTTTCTAGCACAGGTCTGCATGTAGGCACACAACAATCACTCTGGTTTGGTTAAATCTCAGTCAAGAGGAAATTGAATTTTTTCCTACCACAGCTGTGCATTCAGGCACTCAGCAGTCACTCTGGCCTGGCTAAATCACATTCTGGTGGACAGTGATTTTTTTCCTAGCACAGGTCTGCACACAAGGACACTACAGTCACTCAGTCTGGTTAAATTGCAGTCAGGAGGACAGTGATTTTTTTCCCAGTATAGGTGTGCATGCAGAAACACAACAATCATGCTGGTTAAATCGCAGTCAGGAGGACAGTGATTTTTTTTCCTAGCACAGGTGTGCATTCAAAGACTCAACAGTCACTCTGGTGTGGTTAAATTGCAGTCAGGAGGATAGTGATTTTTTTTCCTAGCACAAGTCTGCACACAGGGACACAACAGTCACTGATCTGGTTAAAGTGCAGTCAGGAGGACAGCAATTTTTTTTCCTAGCACAGGTGTGCAGCTCTGACACAACAATCCTGGATAAACCACAGTCAGAAGGACAATGATTGTATTCCTAGCACAGGTCTGCATGCAGCAACATAGCAGTCACTCTGGTGTGGTTAGCACATGTGGGACACAACAGCCCTTCTGGTTAAATCACAATCAGGACAGTGATTGCCTTCCTAGCACAGGTCTGCACACAGGGACACTACAGTCACTCAGTCTGGTTAAATTGCAGTCAGAAGGACAGTGATTTTTTCCTAGTATAGGTGTTCATGCAGGAACACAACAATTACGCTGGTTAAACCACAGTCAGGAGGACAGTGATTTTTCCTAACACAGGTCTGCACACAGGGACACAACAGTCACTCTGGTCTGGTTAAATTGCAGTCAGGAGAACAGTGATTTTTTGCCTAACACAGGTCTGCACACAGGGACACAACAGTCACTCTGGTCTGGGTAAACTGCAGTATGGATGATGGTGATTTTTTCCTTGTACAGGTATGCATGCAGGAACTCAACAATCACGCTAGTTAAATCGCAGTCAGAGGAAAGTGAATTTTATTCCTAATACAGGTCTGCACACAGGGACACAACATTCACCCTGATCTGGTTAAATCGCTTGTCAGAAGGGCAGTGATTTGTTTTCGCTAGCACAGGTCTGCACACAGGGGCACAGAAGTCACTCTGGTCTGGTTAAATTGCAGTCAGGAGGACAGTGATTTATTTTTTCCTAGCACAGGTCTGCACACAGGGACACAACTGTCACTCTGGTCTGGTTAAATCTTAGTCAAGAGGACAGTGATTTTTTCTAGCGTACTGTAGGTCTGCAGGTAGGAACACAACAATCACTGTGGTTAAATCAGTCAAGAGGACAGTGATTTTTTCTAAATAAGCGTGTGCCGACAGGGACCAGCAATCACCGGGTTAAATCACAGTCAGGAGAACAGTGCTTTTTTTCCAAATACATGTGTGCCAACAGGAACACAGATAGCAATCACTCTGGTTAAAGCTGTCAGAAAAGTAATGTTTTCTTAAGAAAATACAGGGCACTGGCCCAGTGATTTTTTACTGAACACAAGTGTTCCTTCTAAAATTGCTGCTACCTTCCCCCACACAAGCCACCAAATCACTACTTCTCTGTTAAAACAAAACTAAATAAGCCTATACCTCCGCATATAATCCCAATTTGCATTTGGCTCAGAGCATAAGGGCTTAAATTGGCCTCCCCTTTCTTCCCCCCCTCAACATTGTATTTATTATGTATTTATTCTGTTGCACTGCAAAGTATACTCAGAGTTACTCTAATGTGGTATTGATCTACTTTTCCTTGTATATTTGTTCATTTGCAATACACCTGGCTCCTAATTCCTTGCTCTATGTCTAAGCTGTCCTGGCATCTCATATATGGTTCTTTAATTTACGGTTATTTCGAGTTGGTATATATTGTACTATTACTACTATTGTTTATAAATAAGTTCTGGTGTTTAGCTTTATCCTTATACTTATACCTTGTCCTGTTAGATTAGAATTAAGCTGAGGTTATTACAGTCCCCTGCCTTTCTTGGTATTATTCCCTTTCAGCTTAGCTTATCAGGAATACTTACTTTATTACATTACTGGGATCAGACTTAGGTTTGGGCCAATATTTGTAACCAGCCCTACCTGGTCCCCTCCCTACATTGACGCCCCAGAGTATGGTGAGAGAGTTTCTTAGCCAGTTGGCCGACTCATATCTCCTCACACCCATAAAAAGTTTTCTTTGTTATTTAGCTTACTAGTATTGTTGTTGTTATTAATGACTTTTCTCCTTCCCCTTCTCTATTCTAACTTTAATAAGACATCTGTGCCACTCATGTATCATATATTTTGCTTTTTTTGGCTTGAATGCTCCTGCCACTCTCTGCATATACGTAAGCTCTCTGTATTGTATTCTGATCATCCTCTGCCTCATTTATTTGTCCTTTCACATTCCAAGATTATTCCCTTTCTTTAACACCGACAGTATGAGTGACATACTTTTATATACATGGAATGTGAAGGGACCTAGTTCTCCTTGTAAGACGAAGCAAATTTTTTCACATCTCAAAAAACATAAAACACAAATTGCTTTCCTTCAAGAAACAAAATTATTAACAGGGGATGTTCATAGACTTAAGAAAGATTGGGTCGGTCAGATCTATGAATCATCCTATACTTCAAAAAAAAAGAGGGACTGCTATTCTCATTCATAAGAGTATCAAATGGGCCCTTATAAACTCCCTTTCCCACACTGATG
The DNA here is from genome assembly GCA_016271365.2 of Neoceratodus forsteri. NCBI lineage: Eukaryota > Metazoa > Chordata > Ceratodontiformes > Ceratodontidae > Neoceratodus > Neoceratodus forsteri. Next base: position 1,409,671,209 of record CM028132.1, read on the forward strand.
GCAGATGGGTGATGGTTAAATTGAATACCAACTTTGGTCCTATTCTGCTTGTTAATGTCAATGAACCCAACTCCGATTTCCTAGAGTTTTCACAATTTAGCTCAACAGATTCTATCCTTTAACACTGATAATACACCAGTTATTCTCGGAGGGATCTTAACTTAGCTTTAGAAGCCAACATTGACAGAAGTAGTTCCACTACAGATGCCTACCCTAAAGTATTAAAGCCCTCTCATTATACTAAGGTTCATACTAAGATTGCTAGAGAGCAAAGGCCAGAGGCCCATGATAGCTCCAGTACTAATCAATTATAATATGTTAACTGTGTATCAGATATTAGGAAAGTGTTCAGTCTTGTTCTAAATTCAGTTTTATTTTTACTAATAATAACATGAAGGGAAGTCTATTCATGGATTGATAGATCTAAGAGTAAAGAAAAACTTTCTACGTGAGATAATTGTGAGATTTTCTTATCAGTTGAAGTGGGTGACCTCTAGTGTCATATCTATGGTCTTTAAACTCGAGTCCCAACTAATTCATTAGTTCAGGATCCTGAATTATATCATATAAAAATAGCATGTCCCCTCGTAACTGACGAGTTTCTAAAGAAAATAGATTAAGTCTATCAAATTCATAAATAAATAAATAAATAAATAAATAAATCTGTCTTGATGTGATAAACAATACATATCATTTAGGTGTTTATTATATCTTCTCTGTACTTTCTCTAATTGATTGATTTGGGACTTTTTATATGGACACCAAAGCTGTGATACATACTCCAAATGTGTCCTAACATAAGCTGTAAACAATGGCATCAATACGCTAGGATTTCTAGATGTAATATTACGTTTAATGAATCAAATAATCTTATTACCTCTACTAACTGCATTGTTAATATGATGTTCATAGTCTAGATTTTTGGAGATAATGATGCTCAAGTCCTTCTCATCTGTGGTAATATTCAACGTATAGTCACCTAAAACAAAAACACTCTCAGGATTCTTAAGGCCTAAGTGCATGACCTTGCACTTATTGCTATTAAACTTCATACCCCATGTGACAACCCAAGCTGAGATAAAATCCAAATCCTGCTGGATAATTTCTGTCTCATCAGGGCTTGAGTAAGGACCCCCAATCTTAATGTCATCAGCATATTTGACAGATATTGATTGACAATTAGTGGTAAGATCATAGATAAGAGCCTGGAATAGACAGGGACCCAAAATGGAGCCCTGTGGTATGCCGCTGGTCACATTCCCAATATCTGACAGACATTTATTGATAATGACTCATTGTGTGTGATTAGACAGCCAATTAAGGATCCAATTTATAATATACAGTACCTATTGATATTTATTTATTTATTTATTTTATTTATTTAACTCTCGGATTACAAATACCTTTGAGCTTGAGGCAGCTCATTTACAATGGTTCCATGTCAAAGAAAGGGTTACAATAAAGCAGGGAGGTACAGACAACATTCAGGGTTTTATTGGAGCACAGCAAGCCGGCTAGTAAATATATAGGAACAGTGCTACACAGTAAAGGTTACAAGCAAGCATAGTAAACCATAGATACATTTAAAGAAACATTGCTAAAGCAGAGTTGGGAGGAAAAGGAGAAGTGAGAGGTAGGGGAGATGGAAGGGCAGAATCCAGATAGAGAAGGAAAAATGGCAGCCAGAGACCTTATCATGGGTGAGTGGGAGGGAGCTAAGGTGGGAGAAGGGGTTAAGGAGGGAAAGGAGGGCAGAGGAAGGAAAAGAAGATAAGTGAGGTGGGGACAGAGGGCCTGGCAAGTCCAGGAAGAGGAGATCAGTGAATAAGAGCAAAGTGTGGTAGGGAGGAGGTGAATGGGGAAAAAATGGAAATTGTTCTGTCATGAGGTGAAGAACAGGAAGCCAAGTAAGTGCATCAGAGGTGAAAAAGTAGAGGAGGTGTCATGAGGTGGGAAACTAGGTATATTGTAGTTTTAACCTTAAGGCCGGTGAGGCATGATATCAAATGCCTTACTAAAGTTGATAAATACTATATCACAGGGTATTTTATGATCAACTATTGACTAATGCCTTCATAGAAACTCATAAGATTGGTACAACAGCCTCTACCTTTCCTAAAACCATGTTGTTCTTTGTCTACTAGATTTAAAGTAGGTTCAATAACATCCTTAATCAATCTTTCCATTATTTTACATAAGGGCCAGGTTAGACTTATAGGGCGATAATTTGACCACTCAGATTTAATGCCCTTTTTATGTATAGGTATAACATTGGCCCGTATCCATTCTTAGGAACAAAATTATAGATAAGACACGATTCAAACAATAGTTTCAAAGGGGCCACTAATGTATCAGCCAACAAATATAAAAAATGTCCAGTTAGACTGTCTGGACCCATGCTCATTTTGCTCTTTTGTGCTAGTAATATGTCTGCAATAGTTTCAGATTCAAAGACAATGGGAGCATCACTATTGATCTGAAGACTAGAGTCAGTAGAAGTTGAGTCAGAAAAAACTTACAAAATTCAGAATTAAAAACGTTAGCCATGGCTACGGGGTCTTGTACAACATTATCACCAACTTCAATGGGTCCAGTCTTACAATGTTTTTTTTAGGGAATTAATATATGAAAAAAAGAACTTACTATTAGATTTATTAGCATCGTTAGCCAATTTAAGTTCCCATTTCTTTTAGCTTTTTTAATACTCGATTTGCTTTTCTTTTGATGAGAGTAATTTACCCAGTTGTGTGTAGTTTTAAATTTTAAATATCTTGCATATTTTTAATTTTTTAGTTTAATAAGCCTTTTTATTGGCTTGCTGAGTCATTTAGGATCCAGCTTTCCCTTGGTGTATTTTTCCTTCACTGGAATATACCTATTTTTTAAATGTAAAAGGGTGCTATATAATAATTCCAAATAATTCTGTATTGACAATTCAGTATACGCTTTATACCAATCAATTTGGCCAAAGGCAAGTTCCATGCCCAAAATATCCACCCTATCATACATGTATATCACAGTGGTATCAACATTCAATGTATACATAAATATTAAATCAAACGAAATACAGTTATGGTCACTATTGCCCAGTGGGGCTTCAATCTATACATTGCTAATGTTAAAAATATTGCTGTGCAGTACCAGGTCCAAGATATTTCCATCTCTTGTTGGGGTCAAAATGCTTTGTTTTAGATTAAGCTGAACACAGGCAGTCACAAATTGTTGACTTGGTGAGGATTTGACAGAAAAGTTAGTCCAGTCGATATCCCAAAATTAAAGTCTCTCAGCACTAAGGCGTTACCAAGTTCACATGCTGACTCAAACCCTTGGATCAAAGCATTTAAATATTCTACAGGAGACTTGAGAGGCAGATAATAGTACCCACAAATAGGGTCTGAGCTTTGGCAAAGAAATCTTAACCCATAGGATTCAGATTCAATATTATGTGATTTTATCTTATCCGTAACATTTAAGCAATCTAGTGAGTCACTGATGATACGTGCCACCCCACCCTCCTTTCTACCTTCATGGTTCAGTGAAAAAGTGTTATAACCTTGTATGTGAGGGTCCCAAGCAGATTTGACATCCAACCGGGTTTCTGTAATGACAACCATGTTAGATTGTGCCATGGCCATTCTGGCTTTTAATTCATTAATTTTATTATGAAGACATCTGGCGTTTAGACTTAGGACCTTGAGCTGACAATTGTTATTATTTACAGTTTTACCAGTTATAACATTAAGAGAGGCTGTTGTAGACCTTTCCCCCTGTCTGTTAGTTTAAATTCAAATTGATCACATTGGAGATTTTCTTACCCAGGAGGGAATTGCCCCTTCTACTTAGATGGAGCCCATCACCACAAAACAACTCACGACTGCCATCAGACTCTTCCCAATGAGTTATACAATGTATACCTTGCTTTAAGCACCATTTTCTGAGCCATTCATTAATATATTTAATTTTATTATTGCCAGAATATGGGGCACCTGGGCATGGTAGGATTTCTGACAAATAGATGTCACATACTCTTGAGATCAACAAATTAGTAATGACCACATAATCTTCCTGAATAGTGTGGATAGAATTTCCATAAAGATCATTAGTGCCTACATGTATAATCACCAGTGGATTTTCACCAGAGTTCTGCAGGATGTCCCCGATCATAAGTGTAATGTCTGTAATTTTAGCACCCCTAAATGAGGAACATGTTCGATTAAACTTGTCTTGATTACATATAGCTCTATATAAATGTTTGATCATAGAGTCCCCTAGGACATATAACTGATGCTCTATGGCAGGGGTGTTAGTTTCCATAAGGGAGGCAGTACCAAAAACCCCCTCGACTAACCCTATTTCAGCAGTAATAGGACAGGGTGAGACAGTTGAGGGTAAAGTATTCCTAATTTCTGTAAACGGACTGGCACCTATTTCATGTGCATTGAGTGCTTCTGTTAGACATTGTGTGGTATCTTGTGTGGCTGACTAGGACTACTTGGTGAGACAGATCAGTGATAGAGGAGTCACTTAAAAGGTCAAAGGAATTGTGTAATGGGAGGGAAAATGTTTCAGCCTTATGTCCCTTTTGGGGGCCTAAATTACACACAGTGGACCAAGGCTCCTCTGGGTTACTGGATTCAGATTCAACCCGTTTCTTTTTTTGTTTGGATACCAACAGAAAGACCTGGGGTAGAGAGAGTAATGGCAAGTGTTTGCTAAACTGGGGTTTAGACAACCTAATAATGGGTGGGGGTCAGGAGTTAGAACAGACACTGGGCCAATAGAGGTATTGGGCTGATGAGTTGCTTCAGTACTCTGAAAGCACTCCATCATAGCTTTTGGGTTCTGCTCTAGAAGTGACATCCTTATGTTAAACAAGGAAATCTCCATGAGTAGTTCAGCATTTTCTTTACATTTCCCACATGTGTATGGGGCTTTTGGAAATGGGGCATAAACTATAGTATACATATCACAAGTAGAACATCTAATACCCAGTTCCCCCTCTATAGTCATGATAGTATCAGACATGATTGACTACGTGATCTGCACTACCTAACCTTCCCTAAATAACCAGCACTCCAAAATACCTTTACACAGCTTACGTGATATAACTGTATATGTCTTATCTACTACAGTACCTGTACAGGTATCCACCTTAGCCACCTGACACTCTTGACACGTGCTAAAATGTGCATGTCTTAGTGTGCACCTCCAGGTGTGGAGATGTGCTCACCCTGTCTGAGCTAACCCTGTTCACTGGAGGGCTTGCTAAAATACCCAGAAGAGACCTGGAAGTAGAACTCTGAGGTCACAAGCTGCAAATGCACAAAACAAAGGTTGTAAATAAAAGTTTTAGCAGAAACCACTCATGCATGGTATAAAACTGTGAGTTCCAATAAACACGATGTGCAGACTAGTAATTTACCCCATTACTAATGCAAGATGTTGGATTAGCTGATGTATGGCACCTCCTTCACCCCAAGATTGAGAATTTACTTTGCTCCTCTCTACATAAGACATACAGTAGAATCGACTATTGGTTAGTCTCTCCTGTTATAATGGAAAAACTATTGATTCATCCATCTCTCCCATCATAATCTCGGACCATTCCCTGTCAAATTGCAACTTTTGTGGGGCCCATTAACACCTAAATCTTCTTACTGATGGCTGGACCCTCTCCTTCTCAGGATCCTGATTTCTTACCCATGATCAAAGCTTAAATTCAGGACTTCCTCTTTCACAATACCCCAACTGAATCTTCTATGTTCTCCGAATGGGAAGTTCTTAAAGCTATGATTCAAGGGAAAATTATCAGTTATGCTGCACGTAGGAAAAGAGTAAAAGAACAACAACTGGCTGATTTTGAAAAATCTCTTATGGCTAAAAAGAATTTATACTTTTCTTCTAATAAGCACTGTCCTGATTTTCAACTTCATCTTGAAATTCTTCAACTCAGAGTCAAAATAAATTAATTTCTCATAAAACTGAACTGGCCTTGTTTAAACTTAAATATAAGTTTTGGGAACACGGCAATAAAAACGGGAAACTCCTCTTTTACCAGCTCAAAGTACAACAAATGGAACAATATATCCTAAGCCTAAAAGATGAACAGGGTACAATTCACTCCGACAACCCCTCTATAAACCGTATCATGAAAACCTTTTATCAAAAACTATACTCCAACACAAACCCTCTATCTACTTTACAAATTCAACAGTTCCTTAAATTGTTACATCTTCCTCAACTTTCTACTCTTGAAACAAATTCTTTAGATGAACCCTTCTCGCTTCAGGAAATCCAGAAAGCTTTGTCTTCCTTGAAATCTGACAAATCCCTTGGAGGTGACAGATTCCCTGTCGATTTCTATAAAATGTTTTCTGACACCTTATGTCCCCTTCTTTTTAATGTTTATCAAGAAGCTTCCAATACTGGCAAACTTCCCCCATCTTACACCGAAGCAATCATGACCCTAATCCCTAAGAAAGAAAAAGACGCCACTCACTTCGCAAGTTACAGGCCCATCTCTTTATTAAACACGGATGGGAAGATATTTGCTAAACTACTAAGTTCTAGTCTTGAATCCTTGCTTCCCAAGCTAACTCATTGTTTGCAAGCCAGTTTTATTAAACATAGAGCTGGTTCTGATCACCTACGTTCCTTATTTAATCTAATTCACAAAGCCAAATCCCTCAAGACACCTACTACAGCCATAGCTATTGATTTCAAGAAGGCCTTTGATTCCTTAAACTGGGACTACCTTCATCAAGTTTTATCTCATTTCAGTCTTTCTCATAACTTTTGCTCCTGGATCAAGCTATTATATAATTCTCCTGTTGCTAAAGTACTTACTAATTCCACCCTTTCCTCTTACTTTTATCTAGCAAGGGGAACCAGACACGGCTTTCCCCTATCACCTTCCCTGTTTATTTTAGCCATGGAGCCCCTGACTGCTTGTTTACATCAATCTTCTGGCATTATGGGCATACCTGTGAGCAATTCAAGATATGTGTATCTCTCTCCTACGTGGATAACCTCTTAATCTTACTCAAAAACCTGAATGAGGCTGAGCCCCTGTTGGTTGATTTGCTTAATAATTTTACTAACATTTCTGGCCTTGCTTTGAATTATGGTAAGTCACAAACTCTGCCCCTTAATGACCACTGTAAGGCCTTTATGAACATACCTCTTGGATTCCATTGGTCACCACAGGGTATAACATATCTAGGAATCAAAATTACTAGTAATTTAGGGAAGGTATGGGACATTAACTTTAACCCCTTATTAGATAACATCAAAATGATTCTGGACAGATGGAAGCTTTAATCTCTCCTTCATGGGCAAAATCACAGCCTTCAAGATGTCCATATCTCCCAAGATTCTTTACCTCTTTGCCAATATTCCTTTAGTCTTGCCATTCTCCTTTTTGCTAAAATTGATAAATTAATAAGCAACTTTATCTGGGCTGGGAAACCACCAAGATTTAACCACAACAAACTTCAATCACATTGAAAAAAAGGGGGATTTGGACTCCCCGGTTCAAAGGCTACCTCTGGGCTTTTTAAATGGCCCAAACCATTAAATGGTTTCAGAAATCCTCCCCTCACTCACCACTGTGGGTTGCAATGGACTCCACATTGTGCCTGGGAGGAGTTTCTACTTTCTTCATGTTTAATCCCATTTCCTCTAAACTAAAATCTCACCCAACTATATCATCCTCCGTTATTTATTGGAAACTAACCCACAAATTCCTGAAATACAATCCAACACCCTGATGTTATGCCCCTTTTTGGGATAATCCACTGCTCACTCTAGAAGATCACCCAATTTTCTGTCATATGTGATGGAACAAAGGCATTTTGTTTCTCAGAGATATCTTGGACCAGAATTCACTCACTCTTAGGTCATTCTCGGACTTGCAGGCCACATGGAAACTTCCTAAACAGGACTTCTGGAAGTTTTTACAAATTTGGGCAGCTTATAACTCTCTCTCTCTCTAGTTTAGTGTATAAGCATACTCTTCTAAACCCATACATCTGCACTGGACTAATTCATCAGTAAAATTGAATAGCTCCATTTACACGACATTATTGATAGTTTTCCTCATCAGTCTATACAGGCTAAAATAAATGGAGTACTCTTCTTAACTACAATATTTCAGATGCACAATGGAGTAATTGTTGGCGTCTTGCATAATACCTTTAAAGATGCCCGTAGTTCTTTAATACAAACTAAAATCCTACATCTTTGGTATCGAAACCCCTCTGTGCTTCAACGAATAGGCATATTAAATAATAATAACTGCTGACACTGTAATTTGTGTGAGGGATCTACTTCATATCTTGTGGTCCTGTCGCCCATTAATAAGCTCTGGCATAAAAGTCTATTTACTTGCCTCCACAGGACAAAAACTACCTTTGACCCCATGCTATTCCTTCTAGGCATCCGTATCCCCAATAGCTCTCTCCTCTCCTCTCACATGCACATTTTAGGTGGCTAAACATACTTTCTCTTCTGGTCAAACATCTGATTCTTATGAAATGAAATCAACTCTGGTGCCTTCTCTTTCAGATGTTCTTCATAACCTCTCTCAGTATGTCTCCCTAGATCAATTATCTCATGTTACTCATGACCAACTCACTGTATATGACAGAGAGGGGAGAAGAGGTGGTGGTGTGGTACTTTTTGTTAGAGAAGGAATAGAGGTTAGGGAACTAGAACAATGTGATTACCTGGAAATTGAAAATGTTAGTATTGAATTGTTGGGGATAAAGGGAAAATATGTAGAGTCTCTGTCTTTTATAGGGGTCCTGATGTTGGAATGGAAGAAACTGAGGCATATATTAAAGACATTGTAAATCAGGCCGGGATAAATAACATTATCCTCATAGGGGATTTGAACATGCCCAACATTGAGTGGGGAAAAAAACAACCTGGTAATCATTTAGGATGTAGAGCTCATGAGGAGCTGAGTTCAGGTGGCATTAAACAATGTATAAAAGAGGCCACTAGAGGCAATAATATCTTAGACGTTTTATTGACTAACGTCCCTGATGTAATAAAGAATATTAGTATTCAACCTCAGTTAGGCAACAGTGATCATAAGTCTATTATGTTTATAATGGATTGGGCATCTAAACCAGCTAAAGGAAATACAGTGCAGTATTTATACAAAAAGGAAATTATATAGCCATGAGACAGGAATTGGTAGGTATTAATTGGGAAAAAGAGTTTGAAGGTTTAAATATGGAAGAATCTTGGAATTATTTCTTGAACATATTCAATAATTTGAAAAAAACTTACATCCCTTGTAGAAAGGCTTATAATCATAAGGGTAAAAAGCCACCATGGTTGAATAAGAAAATATTAAGAATGTATAGGAAAAAGAAAATAATGTTTAATAAAATGAAATCTAATGGATTAGAAATTTCTAAACAGATTTATAGGAAAGTACTAAGGAAATTAAAGAAAGAAATAAGAAATGCTAAGAAAGGCTTTGAATTTAGACTAGCTGTTAATACGTATAAAAAGAGTTTTTTTGCCTATGTAAATAGCACAAAGGGTAGTAGGGGACAGTTGGACCTTTAAGTATAAATGGAGTCATGACCTCTGAACCTATAGATATGGCCAATGAATCTAGTAGAAGTTTTGGAGCAGCGTTTAGGAAGAATGATGTTGATTGAAAGGTGTAATATAGGAAACTGTAATTTGGATCCCCAAAATATTATAACTGTAGAGAGGTAGCTAAAAGAGTAGGAGATTGAAGCAGGATGGGATGGCCAGACCAGATGGTATCCACCCATATTTTGTGAAGGAGCTGAGTGATGTGATGATACCTATTATTACTATACTGGGTCAAAAATCTTTAAGTGATGGTGAGGTGCCTGAAGAGTGAAGGTTGGCACATGTTGTGTGTATATAAGAAGGGAATAAGGAGTGATGCAGGGAATGATCGTCCTGTTAGTTTGACATCAGTGGTGGTAAAGATTATTGAAGGAGCTTTAAGTGATGCTATTTACGAAAGTATGTTAAGGAGGGAATTTTGGACCAGAACCAGCATGGTTTCATGCCAAATAGGTCGTGTGAAACAAATTTATTGACCTTTTATGAGTTAGTCAGCAAATGTATTGATGAGGGAAGTAGCGTTGATGTTGTAATGCTCGATTTTAGTTGAGCATTCGACATAGTTCCACATTATAAAATAATAGAACAACTTATAAATATGGGAAATCAATGAGAACATTGTTAGATGGGTAGAACGATGGTTAAGTAATAGATCACAGCAAGTAAAGATTCAAGGGTATCTGTCTGATTTAAATAGTGTATGGAGTGGAGTTCCCCAGAGGTCAGTTTTGGGCCCACTACTGTTTTGCATATTTATAAGTGATCTGAAATTATTAAGTAATAATAGACTAATTAAATTTGCTGACAGTGTTGAGGTTGGAGCAGTGGTAAATACGTTTGATGAGAGACTCATTTTTGGCCAGGATTTGTTATACATTATCGACTGGGCAAAAAAAAAAAAAAATGGAATGACGTTTAATAAAGATAAATGTACCATCATGCATTTCGGTAGACAAAATATAAATCAGATCTACTATATGCAAGATCTGAAGCTTAGGGTATCGGAATGTGAGAAAGATCTGGGTATCTATGTCCAAAATGATTTAAGAAATGAAGTAAATAGCAGACAATCATCTAACAAAGCAATGCAGATTGTTGGTTGTATTAGGAGAGGTTTTCAATCAAGGAGTAGAGAGGTTTTGATGCCATTGTACAAACATCTGGTGAGGCCTATATTGGATTATTGCTCTACAGTTGCAGGTCCTTTATTGATGAGGGATATTAAATTAATGGAAAGACCACAGAGATCCCTTACAAGGTTGATTTCGGGTTGTGAGAAAGAGTCATATGAGACTAGATTGGAAATATTGGGTTTGTGGTCTTTGCAGAGTAGAAGGGCAAGAGGGGATCTATTATTATTATATAAATCTCTGAAGGATGAGGGTATTAGAGCAGAGTTGGGATTGGTGTATAAGGAAAGGACCTATCATTTGAGAAGGCATGATAGGCAATTGGGTAAGAACTAAGCAGGACTGAGTTAAGGAAAAGGTGTTTTAAGTGTCGAACAATAAGGACATGGAATGAACTGCCCCAGGAGGTGGTGAAGGCAGAAAGCTTAGATTGTTTTAAGCAGAAATTGGACAAGTATCTAGAAGTTGGTGGCATCCGTCACTACCACTGAATTGTGGGGAAAATCTTTATGGGCTCTGCCTTCTGATTTTCTTATTCATCCATCCTGTATGTTGGCAGGATTACTTCAAATACATCAACCTTAGTTCTTCTAGACCCTAATTCTTGGGGTATTTAGCCCTCTTTCTTATTTTGCTCTCAGATTAGGTTTTCTCAAAACATTTGTGCCAGAATATCTCCTCTTTATTCCCTCCTTCTCTATTTTGTCCTCTCTCCTTCCCTTCTTCCTTGCTTTTTCTCTTTTCTTTCCTTGCACACTTTTCTTATCTTCACCTCTCATTATTGAACATTGCTCATTTTACCACATTATCACTTTTGCAATTTATTGAATGCCTTGCCATAGCCTGCCCTAGCATTTATTTCACACATTGTTGCCATTTCTGATTCTGTAATATCCTATTGATTGCAACACTTCTGCTCTCCACGTATAACCTGTCTAGGTGTGTGTTTTATTATCAATATGTGTATATAAGGCTTCTCCAATATGTTTACCCCAAATACCGTGTTTAAGTGATATGTTATATCTTATATGGAGGATATTCTTCTATTGCATAAGATGTGTGCTTTCTTATATACTCAAATTTCAATAAAAAGATAACGTGAAAAATAAATACTTATAGTAAAGAATACAGGAGAAGGTCAACATAAAAAGTACTGTGTGTGCACAGGGCACTTACAAACACAGTTTTGAAGAAATCTGACCACCAAAATAATCTTTTATATCATGTTAAGTTTAGATTTTAACTCCAGGCTGCTGCAACAAGCACAAGCTCTGCTCTTTAAGTCTCTTCCCAACACACTACACTCAGAGAACGACCAGACTAGCTTCTCATTGGCTGTTCAGCAACATGTGACCTCGTATCCCATGGTACATTGCAAACTTCGAGTATTATACAAAACTTCAACGGCAAAGTTCCAGTTTCACAGATCTGAGATACTTCAATTATTTGAATTAACATGCATCGAAATGTTTGAATTTGAAAATCCATGAAACTGCAAATGAAAAGTAAAGTGCAACTTTGAACTTTGGAAAACTTCACAGATCAGTTAAAATACTCAAAATTTTATGCAGAGTGAATTTTTGCAACTAGCACATTTCTATCCACCATTTTCCCAGATAAACCAAAAATGTTCCATCTTAAGATAGCAAACAGCTTAACATTTGTTCTTTATCATCTAATTCAGATTTTCTCCAGAATTCTGTGATCCTCTTAACTGAAGACATCTTTAAATTGTCATTATTTAGTAATAATTCCATTACATCTGCTAGTATTGCATTTCTGTTTTGCAATGTAACTTGATTTCTAGATTCCTGTAACAATTTTTCAATTCTCTTCCCTATTTGACCTCTCAATTGGTCCCTATTGTTAGAAATTTTCTAATTCATTAGTTCATCCAAAGCAATCTGAACTGTACTGCCTGGTTAAATACAATGTAACACTGTGTCAAAACAGGACCCCAGTGAAAATGAAATATTACATCTCAGTTAGGCTATCCTGTTAAAATACATTTTAAAAATGGGTAAAATCAGGAGTCCATTGAAAACAAGAGATTGCATTTCAGCTATGCTATCCTGGATAAACACCTTGTAAAAACATATATACAGCGGGACCCCCACTGAACACAGATTTTGCATCTCAGTTTTGCTATCAGGATAAATATCATAAAAAGTGGTGAAAGTGCAACCCATTGAAATCAAGATAGTGCATCTTAGCTGTGCTATCCTGGGTAAACGCAGTGTGAAAATGTATAAACGCAATACCACATTGAAAATGGGATATTGCAGCTCAGCTGGGCTAACCAGGGTAAGTATGTTGTACCAATGTGTAAAAGCAGGACTCCACTGCAGGAGAATGCAGCCGAAAAGGAGATGTTGCATCTAAGCTAGTCTGTCCCAGGAAAATGGCACATGGTCATACAGTAATGTCACAGACAAATACAACACAGCAATACTTTCCACAGGCATTACAGCATATGCTAAAACAAGGCCAGAAAAAAGCACCAACTGGAACAGAAACAATGGGATTGCCGGCCTGTTGGTGCTGAGGGTGGTGATGGGCGCCACACCTCACGCCACTCTGTGACCCAGGTTTGGAGCGTGAGCCCGGGTTTCCAGGGTTGGCAGGAGGGATGGATTGAGCATCTGGAGGACTGCTCTCCCATCCCTGGGGAGGGATCAGGGAACCACTGCTCTGTAGCAGCCCCTGGTGATGACTGGGGGCACTACCAGAGTGGTGTGCCAGCAAGGGTGGAGTGTGGGCGTGGCCGGCATGCCCTGATGTGTCACACTGCACTCAGGGCACCACAACAGGAGGAAAATGGCAGCACAAGTCCACGGCAGCTGAGATGGCCGTAGTTTCACCAGCTGGTGAATGCCTGAACAAGAGGCATGTGCCAGTATTGGATCCTGGCTGGGTGAGGGGGCATCGGGGGAGCCCCTTTCGATGGTACAGTAGCATATTCCAGCTGGGCACATCCAACTTTGGGGTCAGCAGTGAGGAGGAGAAGTGGCTGGAGGTAAGCAGGGCTGTGGCTGCAAAGGAGGATAAAAATAGTGGTTAAAAAAAGAAACAATGGGATTAACTTTTTTGGGGCTTTACCCCACACATCCCCTGGAATATAAATAACTAACTCAGAGGGGGTGTGGACTTTGGGGATCAGGAGAAACTCAGGAGGGGGAAAAAGTTTTTTTTTTTTTAAACAATGTAAAAACTTACAGCACCAGGAGAGCTGAGGGGAACCTAATTCCTCTATGTGATGGTGCCTTAGCCACTCCATCACAGAAGTAGCTTGACCAGGCACCCCAGCACATAGCAACTTGATCCCTCCTCACTAGAAGTGCAGAGCAACAGGGATAGTGGTAATTCCCTACTACCATTATACCCCTGTCGCTCTAAATACAGGCATACTCCCCACAGCACGGTTATTGGTGTGCTGTTTTTGTTTAAATGTTTTGACCTGGTACTGGGAAATTACACTGTAAAAGCTGGAGCCCAACAAAAATGAGGTATTGTATCTCAGCTGCCTTATCCTGGGTACACACATTGTAAAAATGGGTAAAAGGAGCCCCCCCCCCACACACACTGATAAGATATTGCGTCTCTTCTGGGCTATGCTGGATAAATATATTACAAAAATGTGTAAAAGTTGGATCCCATTGAAAATGGCAGATTGCATCTCAGCAGGGTTATACTGGGAAACATGCATTGTAAAAATGTTTAAAAAGCAGAACCCCCGCTGAAAATGAGATATTGGCATCTCAACTGTGCTATCCTAGTTAAATGCATTGTAAAAATGTATAGAAGCAGGACCCTGTTGAGAATGAGATACTGCATCTCAGCTGGATTACTTTTTTTTGTGGACTCTGTTTATTTACTCTCTACAGCTGGGGTACTTACCCCTTCAGCCAGTTATGCAGTTGCTGAACTGATCCCTTGGTGCAACCCTCTGCTGCGAACACAGAAGTGAGGAGGACCATAGCTTACCCCCTACAGAGGGGCCTCCCCAGCAAGGGGGAACGAGGAGAGGAGACCACATCACCCTGGAACCCCCACCCCAGCCATCGGGTTTTGTTTGGCACCTGGACCAGGTCATCTGTAGGTGGCTTCATGCTGCTCTAGGGACTGAGATTGTATGCTGTAGTTCCCCATGGAGCGGACGTGCAGTGATGTCCAGTGCACAGCACGCATGCTCTCATGCGTGCTCACAGGTCGTCTGCTGCTCCCCAACCCCAAGTACTGGCATGCTTATCACTGCTTCCTTCAGTCTCCACTGGGGCCACCAGTGCAGTGAGCTATACCCCTAACCCTCCCCAGGAGAGGAGAGCAGTCCTCCAGATGCTCAATCCTCCCCTTCCCTTGCCAACCCCCAGCAATCCGAGTCTGTTCCCAAACCCAGGTCGCCGGTGTGGCACGGTGTGGTGTCCAGCATCTCAACCCTCACGCACCACTGGGCTGGCCAGCTTGAGTTACCTTGAGTAAGTACATAGCAAAAACCCTTTTACAGAACAAACCCACTGAAAATGAGATGTTGCATCTTAGCTGTGCTGTTCTGGGCAAATATATTTGATATTATTTATTTATTTAGAAGATCCTCACCAGGAAAACAACATGAATTGTGAAACAGCTCATTTCCAGAAGCATCTTGGGGTTGGGGGTTACATAAGGTGGTAAACGCCACCAAAAGAAAGACAATGTAAGAATCAATACATTCCTGGAAAAACAAGTACAAATCAAGTAGTAGAACACAGACAAACATGCTAGAGAACACGGACTCAGAGTGCCATAGCAGCAATTATATTAGGTGTACTTAAAATTAAACTTTGACACAGCATTTGATTTAAACCTTATGGTAAACAGATTGCAGCACAAGGGAGATATAACAGACTGTAGAACAAGGGAGAGGGGTTTTCAGGAGACAACAGTGCCAGTATAGGCTGCAAGTGCACATGGCAAGAAGAGGATTTCTAAGAGCAAGCTGTTTTCCTATACATAGAAACAAGGGGAGAGAAAAAAGAGTAAATGATAAGTGGGAGGGTAAAGAAAGAATGGTAAGCAGGGCCTTCTTCCCCAGATGTTTAGAACCCTGCAAGGTGATGGAAAAGCCAGCAATAGGTTATAGGGATGGGGAAGGGGAGAAGGAAAGAAGGACACAGTGGGGGATGATGAGGAGGGGTGTATGAGAGAGGAAGGACCAGGTATAAGTAGACAGGTGGGAAGATATAGGGAAGGGGAGACCAGTGCCTTCTCACCCTCAGGATGCTGAGAACCCAGCAAAGGGATGGAGAGCTGCCAGAAGGAGGAGGTGAGCTGGGGGGTGTAGTGGAGGAAGGAGGTGGAAGTAGACAGGTGGAAGATAGAGGAGGGGAAGCCAGTGCCTTCTCCCCTTCAGGATGCTGAGAACCCAGCAAGGGACAGACAGCTGGCAAAAGGAGGAGGAGGTGAGCTGGGGTGTAGTGGAGGAAAGGAGGAGAATAAGGTGTGGATATAGAGAGAGGTATGCAAGGAGGTTAGATGCAGTTGCAGCAGTGTGTTGAGTGCTGCCAAAGGAGGAATGCAAGGATCGACAAGAATGATGGGCCAGACTGGGCTCGAGGGAGAGTTCCAGGAGCTGGGGAAATAGGTATGAGAGGCATTGCAACCCGATGAAGTATGCGACAGTGGGAGGGTGAGCATTCTGTATGTTGAGGATCATATTGAGTAGTGGGGGGGGTTGCCAAGAGGGAGAACAGATAAGAAGGCAGGGCACCAAGCCAGTACCTGCCTACTAGATTAGCAGTGCGGGTCAGGTGCCTGGCAGAGAGGGTGGAAAGGAGAGTGCAGTATACAGATGAGAGGGGGACAACCAAGGACATAGTGGCAGCAAGAATTGAAGAGAGTATTCAGTCTGGCTAGGGTGATCTTAGACCACAATTGTAGACAATGTCCCAAAAGTGAAGACTGGAAGAATCATATATTAGACAATTTCGCACCTACCTTGCATGGGCAGGCAGCTGCAGTGCCTGCACAGGGTACCAGACTTAGGAGGAGATTTTGTGACTGGCATCAATGTGGACACTGAAGTCTAGATTTTGTCTAGCCATAGACAAAAGTACTTAAAGAGGGCGTTGTTCAGATTGGCACCTGTCAGGGTGCGAAGTGGGGTGGAGTCTATTCTGGACAGCTTTTTCTGGTGCCAAAGGTCATAGAGACTGTTATTTTTGACATTCAGAGAGAGTGGTTTGTACTAAACCAGCACTGAACATTGTTAAAGTCCAGTTGAAGCTGGCAGGAGAACCCAGACAGAATAACATGGTGTCATCTGAGCAGACATCTGGGAGATCATTCAGGAAGATGGAAAACAAAATTGGTCCAATTACTGAGCCTTGGGGGACACCTGTGTTGATTGGGGGTAGTGGAATTGCAGACTCTCACAGATTGGGACCGGCCAGTGAGGTATGGCCGGAATCAGTTGGTAACAGCGTCTGAGGCCAGCCATAGACAGCTTGAAAAGAAGTAGGGAGAGGGCAACAGTGTCAAGGCTTTGGCCAGATTGACAAAGATCGCAGAGGTGATGCATCCCTGGTCCATCCCTGTGAGGATGGAATCAGTGAGCCAGAAGAGGGAGGTGGTTGCAGAGTGATCTTTATGGAAACCAGACTGGAAGGGGATGAAGGAGGAAGAGGAGTCCAGGAAGCTGGAGAGTTGCTACAGTGCCAGGTGTTCTTGAGCCATAGCCAAGATTGGTAGTAGGGAAATGGAGTGGTAATTGCTAGGGTTTGAGGGGTCACCCTCTTTAGGAAGGGAGACCATGGTAGCAGACTTCTAGTTCTCAGGAACAGTTGCGTGCGAGAAGGAGAGGTTCAGAAGATACTGTAGTAGCCACAGACATGGCCAGATATTTCCAGATATTTTGCAAAATTTCAAGAGTTTCTATCTGCTGTCCCCTACTGTGAAAATGGAGTAAGCAGAAGAGTTCTCTAGAAATTTCACAGAAATTTCAAGAAATATTAGGTCAAGTCTTTGGCTGTGACTGTATGTCAGGGGAGAGCAATAGCGTAGGTGGAAAGGTGAAGAAGTTTATGGTGAAGACCATCAGGGCTCTTTCCTCTGTTGCAGTTCAGGGTGAGTAAGACTCAAAAAGTATCATCAGGGTGGACCAGTTTAAAGTTGAAACATGCAGTGGTTGGGGATTGTGAGTGGGGGTGCATTACAGGGTGGGTGGGTAGGTGACAGGTGGAAGGGATGCAAGAAGGAGGAGGCACAGGTAGTAAAAGGAGGTAAATGGAGAAAGACAAAGGCAGTAAGGACAGGGATGGGGCAAAAGGGATAAGGCCTTCAAAAAATGGAGAGTAATGAGTACCAATGCCCATAGTCTAGGTAACAAGCTCCCTGAACTGGTGGCCTTGATGGAAGAGGGATGCCTGGATATCGTGGCAGTCACAGAAACATGGTACACAGAGAACCATGACTGGGATGTCAACATACCAGAGTACACAATCTACAGGTGGGACAGGGAGGATAGAAGAGGAGGAGGAGCAGATCTCTATGTAAGGGAAGGGATCAAAGCAATGGAACTAAAGGGTAAACAGGGAGGACAGGAGGCACTGTGGGTCACCCTGGAGACTGGAAATGGCACCACAGTCTGTACAGGGTTGTATACAGACCTGTCTCAGGGGAGAAATGGACAAGAAATGATAGAAGACATCTTTAGGATGGAAGAGAAAGGGAGATATTGCTGATGGGGACTTGAATATGCCAGATGTTAACTGGAGCACCTTTGCTAAGCCACATCCAAAACAGGGCCATTTCTTGATGCCCTAGAGGCATGCCTCAGACAGCTAGTGTTGGAACCCACTCGGGAAGGGCAGTCTTAGACCTGGTACTCTCAAATGGGATGGAGAGAGGATCTCAGCTCTAGAAGTGGGTTTCCATCTGGGAACAACTTGACCACCAAACAGTGTGGTTCACAATAAACTCAGCTGTAGAGTCAAGCCATACAAAAGTGAAGGTAATGGACTTTAGGAGGGCTGATTTTGTCAAAATGAGAGAGTGCCTCAGAAAAGCACTAGCAAACAGGCAAGAAGGAGGGGTGGAACAACAATGGGGAAACATCAAAACTGCCATCACAGAGGCAACAAGCCTTTGTGTGAAGCAAATAAACAAAGCAAAATGAAAGTAAAAAACACTATGGTTCTCAAAAGAGGTGGCAGAGAAGGTTAGGGAGAAAGAGATAGCATTCAGGAAGTATAAGGAAACACAGAAAGAGCAGGACAGAGAACTGTACCAGTTAAAGCAGA
This sequence comes from Neoceratodus forsteri, assembly GCA_016271365.2. Taxonomy (NCBI): domain Eukaryota; kingdom Metazoa; phylum Chordata; order Ceratodontiformes; family Ceratodontidae; genus Neoceratodus; species Neoceratodus forsteri. Next base: position 1,409,690,233 of record CM028132.1, read on the forward strand.
AGGAAGTGGGGGAAGGCAGTCAGAATAGCAAAGGCCCAAACCAAGGAAAAGATAGCCAACCCAGTTAAGAAGGGGTATAAAGCCATTTACAGGTACATTAGGGAGTGAAGAAAGACAAAGGGAGGGATACTAAGGCTGAATAAAGAGGAGGGTGGGTGGGCAGAGAGGGACAGTGAAAAAGCAGGATGCAATACCAGCAGGAACATCTGCCTGAACTAGACACATAGTGGATTCCCTGCAGGGGGGGCCTCAAACAACTGGTACAACAACCCACAAGAGACAGGGCTATCCTAGATCTAGTACTGACTAACAGGGAAAGGATCACAGATCTCCTGGTAGAAGGTCACCTGGGGGCCAGTGACCATCACATGGTATGGTTCAATTTGGCCACTAGAACTAAATCATCCCATTTCAAGGAAAAAATATGGGACTTCAGAGGAGCCGACTTTGATAAGATGGCTAACAGAGTTAAGCTAGCCCTGGCAAGAAGAAATACAGGTGAGGGGGTACAGGCAAAGTGGGCAAGCATTAAGGATGCAATACTTGAAGCAACATCCCATTGTGTTAGAGAGAAAAGGAAGTGCAAATGAAGAAGGAAACTACTTTGGTTCTCAAAAACAGTAGCAGAAAAGGTCAGAGCCAAATGGCTGGCCTTCAGGAAATATAAGGGAACACAGCGGGATGAAGATAGGGAGGCATACCAAACTTCCCTAAGAGAAGCAGGGAAGGCAAGAAGGCAGGCAAAGGCCCAAATCAAGGAAACACTAGCACGAACAGTAAAACAAGGTGACAAGACTTTCTATAGATACATTAGTGAAAGGAGAAAGTCCAGAGGGGGTATTGCTAAGATCAAAGGGGATACGGGTGTGTGTGAGGAGGAGGACCATGTAAAAGCATCTATCCTAAATAGATACTTCTGCTCAGTATTTACTGAGGAGAAGGTAGGGCAGGGCCCGCAGCTCAGCACCTTGGACACAGGAGAGAGGGAGGTGTGCACTATCCCCACCTCTCGCTGTCTGCGGTTGGTTTGAAACCCAATCCCTTTGTTTCACTGTCACCCAGCCTCGCCATCTGGGATAGCGTTAAACCCTATGCAGTTACTCTGCCATACTCTATCAATGGATTGGAGGTTTCAGGGGTTTGTTACCTAGGGCAACCGATTAGAAATAGCTTAGTATTCAATTACAACTGCTCAGTTTTTTCTCCTATTTGTCTAATTGTCATGTAATCGCCTTAATGCCTCAATGATCAGGCCTCTGTAACCACTGAATATGTGTATTGTCTTATTGTCCACCTGACGTGGAACCTTGTAAAAGAGCTCATGCTCAAAGGTCTTTCTGAAATACTAATTAGATTAAAATTAAAAGAGCTTGATAAGCTCAAGGAGGACAAAGCAACGGGACCTGATGGCATACATCCCAGGGTACTAAAGGAGCTAAGGGTGGAATTAGCAGAGCCATGATTAACACTGTTTAGTGAGTCTCTGAACACAGGAGAGGTCCTAGAAGACTGGAGAAGGGCTCATGTGATCCCGCTCCACAAGAGTGGTAGCAGGGAGGAGGCAGGGAACTACAGACCAGTCAGACTTACCTCAGTAGTGGGCAAGATTATGGAGGCACTCCTTAAGGAAAGGATAGTGCAACACCTGGAATCCATAAGAGCACAGGATCCAAGACAGCATGGGTTTACAACAGGAAGGTCTTGTCAAACTAATCTCATAGATTTCTTTGACTGGGTAACCAGAGTGGTGGACCAAGGGGGAGCAGTTGATGCCACCTACCTTGACTTCAGCAAAGCATTCAATACTGTTCCACATAAAAGATTGATTAATAAGCTGGGTAGGCTCGGGGTGGGTCAGAAGTTGGCCAACTGGGTGGCAAACTAGTTGATGGGCAGAAAACAGTGTGGTGGTAAATGGTACACAGTCAGAAGAGATGCAAGTCACAAGTGGGGTACCTCAGGGATCAGTCCTCTTCAATATCTTCATCAGTGACATTGCAGATGGACTGGAGGGTAAGGTTTGTCTGTTTGCAGATGACACTAAGATCTGCAACAAAGTAGATGATCCAGATGGGGTGAGCAGAATGAGAAGAGATCTAGATAAACCGGCAAAATGGTCAGAAGAGTGGCAACTGGGGTTTAATGCAAAGAAGTGCAAGATCATGCACATAGGGAAGAGAAACCCTGAAGCCACCTATAGGTTGGGAGGGAAGTTGCTGGTAGTCACAAGGGAAGAAAGAGACTTGGGCATCATCATCACAGATGACCTGAAATCATCCAAGCAGACCACTAAAGCAGTAGGTAAGGCTAGGGTTTTTTTGGGGTGTATTAGTAGGATTATCACAAGTCATAAGAGGGAGGTAATAATCCATCTTTACAAGACACTGGTTAGGCCCCATCTGGAGTACTGCTTGCAGTACTGGAGGCCACACCTTCACAAGGACATTAACCAAATTGAGGCAGTCCAGAGAAGGGCAACCAAAATGGTTCAGGGACTGCATCAGAAAACATATGAGGACAGATTAACGGAGCTCAATGTGTATACCCTAGAGCAAAGGAGGGAGAGAGGTGATATGATCAAAACATTCAAACACCTTAAGGGCATTAACAAGTGTAGAGTCTAACATGTTTCAATATAGAAAAATAGCAGGGCAAGAGGACACAGCTTGAGATTAGAGGAAGCCAATTAAGGGGTAATGTGGAGAAGTTCTTTTATACAGAAGGGTGGTGGATGCCTGGAATGGCCTACCTCAGGAAGTGGTGGATATGAATATAGTACAGGGCTTCAAACAGGCATGGGATAGGCATAAGGAGCAATACAGATGAATATGAATAGATAGGCCATTGACAGAGCAAAGGCAAATGACACATTCATAAGGTAGAAAAGAAATGGGCAGACTGAATGGGCCTTGTGGTCCTTATCTGCCATCAACTTCTATGTTTCTATGTAAGAAGGGATACTGAATGGATAATTCTACTCAGTATTCACAAAAGAAGAGGAAGGAAGGGGAGGTACTTAATCCAGTCAATAAAAGCACTCTGGATAGGGTGTCAATATCAGGCCTTTCACAGAAGAAAGGGTTCTGAAAGGACTCCTAAAACTGAAGGTGGACAAAGCAATGGGACCTGATGGGATTCACCCCAGAATTCTAAAAGAACTAAGGGGAGAACTAGAAACACCACTGACTACCCTTTTTAACAAATCATGGGAGGATGGAGAGGTACCTGAGGACTGGAGGAGGGAGGATGTGATTTCCCTTCACAAAAGTGGAGCAAGACAGAGATAAGAAACTATAGACCTGTCAGTTTGACCTCAGTGGTAGGGAAAATGATGGAATCACTTCTGAAGGAAAGAATTGTTGAGTACCTAGGGTCAGTGGGGCACAGGACCGAGGTCACATGGATTCTGGCAGGAAGGTCATGTCAGGCAGATCTAATAGATTTCTTTGACTGGGTGACCAAGTAGTAGATCAGGGAGGCTCTGGATGTGGCCTACCTAGACTTTAGCAAGGCATTTGACAAAGTCCCACACAAAAGATTAATAAAAAAAATAGCCAGCATGGGAAAGTGTCCCAGGGTGGTAGGCTGGGTAAAACATTTGCTGGACAACAGGACACAGAGGGTAATAGTAAACGGAGTCCATAGTGAAGAAAGGGGGTTACTAGTGGGGTACTGAAGGGTTCAGTATTGGGTCCAGTCCTTTTGAATGTCTTTATAAGTGACATTGCAGAAGGTCTGGAAGGAAAAGTATGTCTCTTTGTAGATGACACAAAGATCTGCAACAGGGCTGATATACAAGATGGGGTGGAAAGGGACTTGGTAAGGTTGGAGGAAAGGTCAAATGTATGACAGCTTAGATTCAGTGCAAAGAAGTGCAAAGTAATGCACCTGGGAAACAAAAACCCATGGGAAGAGTACACAATGGGGGTGAGATACTGACAACAACAAAAATAGAAAGGGACCTAGGTATAGTTATATCAGATGACCTTAACGTGGGCAAGTAATGTGAGAAGGCAGTAAGGAGGGTTGGGGGATACTGGGATGCATAGGGAGAGGCATCACCAGAAGAAAACAGGAAGTTGTTATCCCTCTGTACAGACAGTTGGTGAGACCCCATCTGGAGTACTGTGTGTAGTTCTGGAGATTCCATCTCTGCAAAAACATAGACAGGGTAGAGGCTGTCCAGAGGAGGCAACCAAAATGGTGCAGGGTCTGCATCAGAAGACATACAAAGAGAGATTAAAGGAGCTTAATACTGTATGTATACCCTCGAGGAAAGGAGGAAGAGAGGAGACATAATAGAAACTTTCAAGTACCTCAAGGGAATCAACAAAGTCCAAAAGGGTAGCATCTTTCAGAAAAAGAGATGTGCAAAAACAAGCGAGCACAATTTCAAGATATAGGGAGTTGGCTTAGAGGTAATTTGAGGAAGTATTTTTTCACAGAGAGGGTTGTGGACACATAGAATAGACTTCCTGAGGAGGTTGTGGAGTCAAAAACAGTGGGGGGATTGAAGAAAGCATGGAACAGACATAAAGCAATTCTAGTGGATGGTAGGAGAAGTAGGCTGTTGGTTAACTAGGATCTTCAGCTTATCCATTAGGTAGGAAAATGGGCAGACTATGTGTGCCAACCGATCGTTATCTGCCATCAAATTCTATGTTTCTATGTTTCTAAAATTATTGAATTCCATAGCCATGGTGTGAGGGTCATCAATTAAATGGGAGTCAATTTTAATGGCTGGTGAGGGAGGCTGTGAGGGTGGGGAAACCAAGGCGTGGATAACCTTCCAGAGTTTGGAAGGCTCATTTATGTTATCCTGAAAGGAGATTTTGAAATAGTCCACTTTTGTGAGATGGATGGCATGGGTACAGGCATTCCGGAGTGCATGATAGTGCTGAAGATCTTGAGGAGAGCCCACGGTCCTGTAAGCGACCCACACTTGATCAGGCACTCATTGACAAGTAATGAACTCTGCAGAAACCCAGGGAAGGTGGCTACCTCAGACCCTTGCATTTCTTATTGGGGCATGGTTGTCCCAGATGGATAGGAATTTTGAGGAAAGAAGGACAGGGCTATGTCAATTGATGGGGCAGTGGATATGGTGACCAGTCAAAACTGAACAAATCACTGTGGATGGTGGAGATGTCGAGTGAATGGAAGGACCGGATTTTAAGAATGATAGGAGGAACTTTATGCGGTGGAGCTTATGCACACAGTAGACCATGTGATGGCCACTACATGCATCAGGGAGTACCAGACTTAACGACATGGTGGGGGTGTGAAGATAGAACCCAGTCGAGTAAGGTATGTTTGCCAGTTTTGTGATTAAAGCATGTGGGATCGACTATTAATTGCTTTAGGTTTAGGGAAGCTGCATGAGTGCAGACTTTGGACTGCTTGGTGGTGAGCCAGTTTATGTTGAAATCCCCAAAGAGGTACAGTTCCCCAGGAGTGGCTAGGGAGGTGATGGTAGAGAGGAGGTCAGAGATTGAGGAGAGCTTGGAGACAGAGAGGTTGGGGCAGCAGTAGACACCTCCATCATAGATGGGAAGGATGGAGGGAGGGATATTTTTAGTAGCAGCAGCTTATAGGCAGAGGGGGATGAGGAAGATAAGCAGATGGAATATAGGTTTCATAGGTTTCATAGGTTGGTCTGAGCTATTTAAAGACCTGATGGTCCATATGCTCACCATGATTTATGTGTACCCCGAAATCTTATTCTGGATCAGGTAATGATCTAACTTGGCTTTAAACTCTTCCATTGTTCTACTCACTAAAATTTCTAATGGTAGTTTGTTCCAGATTTTGGCTGCTCTTACTGTCAACCACTGCTTTCTTTTATTAGTATTATACCTTTCACCCTTTATTTGTAGTGGATGGGCTCTAGTATTGTATGACTGTTCTTTTACGTCTAGATTCAACTGATACCAAAGTGAAGAGTCATTCCATGCCCTATATAACATATAGATGTCTCCTCTCAGTCTTTGAAACTACAACCCCAGTGATTGCAGCCTTTGATCATAGTCAAACCCTGAACCTCTATAATCCTCCAGTTGCCCACCTTTGCACTTTCTCTAAAGAATTGATATCCCTCTGCATCAGGCGACCAGAATTATCATGAGTATTCCATATGGGGATGTACTAGTGAGGTGTAAAGTGGGATGAGGATCTCCTTATTCCTGCAATTAATATGTTTATTTATACTAAATTGTATGCTACTGGCTTTTTTAATAATCTGACTATAATGAGGCTTAAAACTTAAATTGTTACAAACTGTGATACCTAGGTCTCTTTCTTCAGTTACCGCCTTTAATGGTCTATTTCCCAGTCTATACTGATACTGTTTATTCTTCTTACCCATATGCATCATGTTGCATTTATCAATATTAAAAGATGACCCTTGCTTATGAGCCCAGTCCTCCAGATCCGTTAGTGCAGTTTGTAAGGAGTCAGCATCTTCTTTTACTCCTACAACCCTTCCTATATGGGTATCGTCGACAAATTTTAGGAGCCATACATCAGGTGTAGTGCTCATAGACCCTATATATATATTAAAAAGACATGGACCCAGTACTGAGCCCTGTGGCACCTCACTTGGTACCCCAGTCCAGTTTGAATAATCACCTTTTAAACAGACCCTCTGTTGTCTATTATTCAGCCATAATTGAATCCAGCAAACAATATTATGCTGAATACCCATTTTAGCCAGAGCATCAATCAATTTGTCATGAGGGACTTTATCCAAGGTCTTGGCGAAGTCTAAAAAGATGGCATCCACCGCATTCCCCTCATCCAAGGCTTTATTTACCTTCCCTTAAAATTCCAGGAGGTTAGTCTGACATGACCGCCCCTTCATGAAACCATGCTGTGAATGATCAATATTATCCGAGTTATGCTGATACTCAATGATGTGTTCTTTAATAATGCCCTCCAATACTTTCCCCAGAATCAAGGTCAGACTAACAGGCCTGTAATTACTGACCTCCTGTTTAGAACCTTTTTTGTAGATAGGAACTACCATTGCCTGCTTCCATGCCTCTGGCACCACACCTTCATTTAAAGATTTTTGAAAGAGACAAGTTACAGGGTTCACAAGTTGTTCAGCCAGTTCTATAATCACCCTTGGATGAAGGTCATCTGGGCCCTGTGCTTTATTCTGATCTAGTGCTTTTAATCTTTTTTCCACGTCTACACTATCAATGATAATGCTAGAGTCTGCTACAGTTTTGCTATACTGGGACATAATATTATCTGATCCCTGGTTAAACACTGTGGAAAAATAGTTATTAAAATTTTTTGCCATTTTCTGGTTATCAGTTATAACTACTCCTTCCTGAGTCAATAACAGACCAATCTTTCTTGTTTTACCCTTTTTATTATTGACATAGGAGTAGAAGGACTTGTAGTTATCCTTAACTTTTATTGCTAGGTTAAACTCATAATTCCTTTTTACCCTTTGAATACTTCTTTTAGTAGTTCTTAAGCATTTTCATAATTTGCCCAACTTGCTGCATCCCACTTAATTTAGCCCTCCTAAATATTTTATTTTTTTCTTGATAGACTTTCTGATTGAAGATGTCATCTGGGAGGAGGATTTTCCTAGCTGTACTGTACTTATTTATAGTAGGTACATATGTCTGTAGCAAGCCCTTAATTTTCAGGTGCAATTTGTTCCACATGCATGGCAAAGTGGCATTTTCAAACTCACTTTCCATTTCAATTAGCCAAATCCTTTCTCATGCCCTCAACATTTGCTCTGTCATATCTATAGACCATTGTTTTGCCAGTATTATCTCCTATCTGACCCATATAACTAAATTTAACCATCATATGGTCACTTGAGCCCAATGGTGGTAAAACAGAACAGTTCTGTATTAAATCACCTAAATTGCTTAGAACCAGGTCCAAAATATGATTGCCACTGGTGTTTGTAGACATATACTGTTCCAAACCAGCCAGGTTAAACAACTCTAAATATTCAGACTCCATTTTTGTCTTCACCTGTAGGGGTTTCCAATTTATTCCAGGGAGATTAAAATCCCCAAGCAATATAACATTTTTTTAAGCTTACCAAGTGCTCCATAAAGTCAGTTAAAATAGAATCTTCTAATAGAGTGATTGCAGGTTGTCTATATATTAATCCTAAACTAATCTTTTGTTATGTGTAGGAAATATTTACCCACAATACTTCGCCACTTTCCCACTTGGAAGTATCCATGCGTTCAGCTGTTATACCATCCATTATATAAAAAGCCACTCCCCAACCCCTGGTATGAATTCCATCCTTATTATAAAGAGTGAAACCCAGAATATTCTTATCCTAATTATCATCTGGTTTCCACCAAGTTTCTGTTATTGCACAAATATGTATATCTAAATCATGTAAGATGTATTGAAGTTCATCTATTTTATTATTTAGACTTCTTGCATTTAACAAAATACAATTTATTTTGGGCTGCTTGGGTACTCTCTTTTGCTGTTCCCCTGTGCCTGTGATACCCTGTACCCCCCATTTAATAGTTTAAATGATTATCCATTATATGTTTTCATTTAAAAGAAATAATGCATTTACTCTGCCTGTTAAGGTGCAATCCATCACATGCAAACAAGTGATGCCCTTGAAAATCCTTCCAATTGCCTACATATTTATACCCCTCCCTCTGACACCAACATCTCATCCATCCATCTAACCTGCATATTTCCCTATTTCAGTCTAAATTTGCCCTAGGTACTGGTAGAATACCAGAAATAATAAGGTCACAGCCCGGCATTTTTAATGCCTGTCCCACTTGTTCAAAGTCCCTTTGAATATATTTGATGTTCCTCTTTCCTACATCATTTACCCCAATGTGTAGGAGTGTAACTGGTTTTATACTATTCTCCAGTAAGCCAGGGAGTAAATGCTTTATGTCACTGATTCCTGCCCCTGGAAGTGCACTAACTGAAGTATGCTCCTTCCTATTGTTACACAGCACATGGTCAGTATATTTTAACATAAAATCCCCAATATACAGCACATCGTAGGGAATCTGTGCATTAGATATCATAATATTATGTATACTAGAAGAAACTTGGTCAGCTTTTGAGCATTTAATAACTCCTGTCTGATGTTGATCTACTGAGGTAGCAGATGTGTCCAAATTGTTTTCATATTCGTCTAGTAAGAGGGCACTAAATCTATTTGGTGTCAGTATATTTGATGAACCCCTATGTTCCTCCTGCCTTTTCTGTTTGTTGTCTTACGTACAAGACACCAGTCATCTGTTTTTACATCTCCCTCCTCCACTTTATGTGCTTGGCTAATGGGTTCTAACCACTTAGCTTGTGTTATTTCAGAAACATTGTCAACCATGGTATCGATATACTGCTCCAGTACTGATATCTGCTTGCACTTTTAATCTGTGCCTTAATTGTGTTAATTCATTTTGCAGGGTTTTACCATAGAACATTTACAACATTCAGAACCCAGCTGTACCTTCCTCTGCATACATGTTACAGCTCATGCATAATTTTATGTTTTTACTACCTCGATCACGTGCTGCCAACACCTATCCAGCTGTCCCAGCTGCACAATAACATACGCCCGATCGCATGTCTCTGTGCGTGTCTCCACGGTGTCACATGTGCCCTGCTTTGACAGGCTGAGTCATAAAGGTCCAGTGACCCGGAACTGCCTGTGGGGGTCACGGGATCACTCGCAACCACAGTTGCGCTCTAAAAGTTTGTTTTTTTTCAGTTTTGAGCCCAAAAGCTGTTTTAGGGGCTCTGAAGGCTAATTCCAGCTCTAAAAAGGAATAAAAGCACTGCCAAGTGCCCACAGTAGTTCAGACCACAACAGTGTGTCTACCCCACTCTCTTCCTGCTTCGTGTTCTAGGATTACAGGGCTCCAACAATAAAATAAACAGAACAGTGTATTTAAAAGGTATATTATAGCACCCCACACTCTCCCACAGTATCAGCACACTTGATATTTAAATGTTATACTCCTAACTCTATTTGATAGAGGATGAGATATACATAGCAACACCCTCAGCTCTGGATTTACCATCTTGGCAGACGATGTGTCCTGGGGTGGAGATGTCTGAGTCTGGGATTTTAGTGCTGAGCCATGATTGAGAGATAATGAGAACAGAAGGTTTTAGTTGTAAAATGAGTGGCTGTAGGAGGCCAGCTTTGGGGAGGAGACTTTTAATATTTCAGTGTGCTATACTTAAGCCCCTGGGAAAATGAGGTGTAGCGATGGGGGTGGGACTAGGGTTTAGTTCAACATCACCAGATGTGAAAAGGAGGAACAATATTAGTGCACGGGAGAGTATAACCAACCAGTTCTTTTATCCGGGGAAGTGAACGGCTGGTTGCTGCTGTAGAGTCAGTTTTACAATAGTCGTGCATGGTGAAGGCTCATATGATAGCCAAGTGGAGCCCCGTTCCATAGAAAACTGGCAGCTGGGCACCAGGGTGAGTGTGTGACATTAAACAGACAGGGTGGGTCAGGGTTACTGTGGATGTAGGAGGCAGGTTGGAGTTGGGAGTGGGAGAGTGGGTTGTGAGGAGGGAGGAAGGGATGCAGGAGTGAAAACTAGGGGGACGCAGGTGAGAAAGAGGAGTAGCATGTTTGTACCTAAAGTGGCAGTAGAATTGTTGGGAGTCAAAGTAGGTAATTGGAACAGAAAGAAAATTAAGGGGATATTTTTTTAATCAGTTTAGGTTCAGCTGTAATGAGCAGGGAGAGGAGATATTGATGCAAGCTAGCAGGATGTACCAAAGGACAAGATAGTGTAATTTGCAGTCTGAAATATAAAGTGGATGTTAAGAAGGAGTTGACCCTACTAAGCTCAAATAAAGGAATCAAGGCAGCAGTTGGCAGGGCCAAACTGGAGTGTGAGCTTGCCTGTGATATGATGTTTGAAAGAAGATCTCCCTACTTAGTATAAGTAAGGGAATCGAAGGTAGCAGTTAGCAGGGCCAATTAGGTGTGAGAGCTTGCTTGAGATACTGTATAAATCAATAGGTAGGAGGGAAAAATCGAGGAGGGGCTAAGGTCTATTTAATAGAGGTCGGGGTTGGAGTTGGGGCCGGAGAGGGCGGGAGGGACAAATTATGCTGTTAATTGAATGAAGCAGTTCTATGCACAGTTCAGCAGTTTAAAAAAGCCTCAAAATACTGCAGTTATAGACAGGGCTAGAGGGTAGCCAATGGAGAAGTTGGAAGGACACTGAGCCAATCGAAGAGGTGGCTTTCAAACCCACGGTTCCTGAGGAAGTCGTATCTGACTAGAGTAGAGCAGGCGGGTAGCTGTTACTGTGCGCACAGTAGAGTTGTGGACCAGAGTCGCTAGCCCATTCAGGGCTATGTCTGAAAGAGAGATAGAGGGGAGTCAGTAACTGTTAAGGGCCTTGCTCGGTGCCAGCCTAAATTGGTGGGAGGTCCTGAGAAAGAGTGAACAAAGGCAGGGACAGAAGTGAGAAAGCTAGGTGTAGACAGAAGGGATGGTAGTGAGATCAGGAGTGAGTGGCGTCTGCAAGCAGTGGGGGGCAAAGTATATTAATATACCTTTAATACTAAGATATTGCTTCTCATCTGTTCTATCCAGGGTAAGTAAGGTCAGCACTCTGCTGAAAAAAAAAAAATTTCCCCTCACTGATCCTTTCTCCCAGTGCCACATTGGCATTCTACTGAAAACAAAATCTGTCTCCCCTCACCAGTCCTCTCTTTCCCCACTCACACCAGCACTCTTCTTAAAAAATACATTTCCCCTCACTTTAGTCTTTGGTTGCAAAACTCTCCTTGCCTCTACTACCTCTCTCTCTGTCTCTCTTTCTCTCTCTCTCTCCTCTCTTCTCTCCCTCTACTGTCTCCACTCTCTTCATCTTTCTCTCCTCTCTTTTCCTCTCTCTCTCCCCTCTCTCTCTCCCCCTCTCTCATTCTCCCCTCTCCTCTCTCCCCTCTCTCCCTCTCTCTCCCCGCCCTCCTCTCCTCTGTCCTCTCTTCTTGCTCTCCTCTCTCCTCTCTCCTCTCCTCTCCCCTCTCTCTCCTCTCCTCTCTCCTCCTCCTCTCTCTCTCCTTTATCTCCTGTCTCTCTTCCTCTCTCTCTCTCTCTCTCTCCTTCTCTCCTTCTCCTCTCTCTTCTCTCTCCTCCTCTATCTCTCTCCTTTCTCCTCTCTCCTCTCTCCTTTCCTCTCTCCTCTCCTCTCTCCTCTCTCTCTCTCTCTCTCTCTCTCCTCTCTCCTCTCTCTCCTCTCTCTCCTCTCTCTCTCTCTCTCTCCATCTCCTCTCCTCTCTCCTCTCTCTCTCTTCTCTCCCTATCTCTCTCTCCTTCTCTCTCTCTCTCTCCTCCTTCCTCTCTCTCTCTCTCTCCCTCCTCTCTCTCTCTCTCTTCTCTCTCTCTCTCTCTCTCTCTCACCTCTCCTGGTCCTAAAATCCTTGGCAAGCAGTGGCCTCCTCCCTCTCTCCGCTCCCAAAATCACTGGCATTTAACGCATTTCCCTTCCTCCCATTCTCTGGTCAACTCTGTCTTTTAAAAAAAAAATCTGCAGTCTCCCTCTCCTCTCTAGTCATAGAACCTTTTTCCCCTTCACTCTCAGGATACCATTCATACTGCCCAAAAAACCCACCAGCCAGGCCACTCCCCTGGCATGCCATCATGTTCCATCAGTAAATGTTTTGCTCACAGAATGCCCTGGTGTTGGAACTCAAGTTCTACTGGAGGAGCCCATGCAAGACTTCAGGATTACCCTAGTGGATAAGTCGTACCTGTAGCCTGATAATACCATTGTTCTAATTTGTAACAGCATGCAAGCAGATATGTTCAGGATTGAAAATGCTTGCAGAGTTCTGTCACTGCCTTCTGGTAGTTTCCCAAAGGCTAAAACTCTTGTAAAGAACTAAGCAGCTCTGTGTTCTGGTCTATAGGATCACAAGAGTTTGCCTCTAAATGTTTCTGTAGAACAGACATACAGTAATTTATGACCTCTGCTGCCATAGTGGTTAGTTGAAGTTAATGGTCTGACGTATGGCAGCTAGGATTCAATGCAAAAAAGTGCAAAATAATGCACCTGGGAAACAAGAACCCAGGGGAAGAATACACAATGGGTGGGGAGGTAGTAACAACAAAAAAACAGGAAAGGGACCTGGGGTAATCATATCAGATGACCTTAAGGTTAGCAAGCAATGTGAGAAGGCAGTAGGGAGGGCTGGGGTATACTGGGATGTATAGGAGAGGCATCAGCAGCAGAAAACAGGAAGTTGTTATCCCTCTGTACAGACAGTTGGTGAGACCCCATCTGGAATACTGTGTCCAGTTCTGGAGACCCCATCTCCGAAGGACATAGACAGGATAGAGGCAGTCAGAGGAGGGCAACTAAAATGGTGCAGGGTCTGCAAGAGAAGCCGTATGAGGAGAGACTAAAGGAGCTTAATATGTATACCCTTGAGGAAAGAAGGAGAGGGGACATGATAAAACTTTCAAGTACCTCAAGGAATCAACAAAGTCCAAGAGGGTAGCATCTTTCAGAAAAAAAGACTTGCAAGAACAAGGGGACACAATTTAAAGATAGAAGGAGGGCAGTTCAGGGGCAATGTGAGAAAGTATTATTTCACAGAGAGGGTAGTGGATGCATGGAACCGCCTTCCTGAGGAAGTTGTGGAGTCTAAGACTGTGGGAGAATTCAAGAATGCATGGGACAGACATAAGGCAATTCTTGTGGGGGGGCAGGAAGATATAGGCTGTTGGTTAAATAGGATCTGCGGCCTATCCAGTAGGTAGGGAAATGGGCAGACTAGATGGGCCTAGCGGTCCTTATCTGCCGTCAAAGTCTATGTTTCTATGTCTATGTAGGAACCTTTTAGCTACTTTTTCTTTTTCTTCAGGTTCGGAAGAGGTCTCTTACAGCATAACTACTCAAATTCTTTACACTCTGTGTACAGGTTCTACTTAGCTCTGGGGTGGCGGTTACTAGTGGGCTACCGCAGGGTTCAGTATTGGGTCCAGTCCTTTTTAATGTCTTCATCAGTGACATTGCAGAGGGACTGGAAGGAAAAGTATGCCTTTTGCAGATGACACAAAGATCTGCAACAGGGTTGATACACAAGGCAGCGTGGAAAGGATGACAAGGGACTTGGCAAGGTTGGAGAAATGGTCAGATGTATGGCAGCTAGGATTCAATGCAAAAAGTGCAAAATAATGCACCTGGGAAACAAGAAGCAGGGAAGAATACACAATGGGTGGAGGTAGTAACAACAAAACAGGAAAGGGACCTGGGGGTAATCATATCAGATGACCTTAAGGTTAGCAAGCACTGTGAGAAGGCAGTAGGGAGGGCCGGGGTATACTGGGATGTATAGAGAGGCAACAGCAGCAGAAAACAAGAAGTTGTTATCCGTCTGTACAGACAGTTGGTGAGACCCCATCTGGAATACTGTGTCCAGTTCTGGAGACCCCATCTCCACAAGGACATAGACAGGATAGAGGCAGTCCAGAGGAGGGCAACTAAAATGGTGCAGGGTCTGCAAGAGAAGCCGTATGAGGAGACACTAAAGGAGCTTAATATGTATACCCTTGAGGAAAGAAGGGAGAGGGGGGACATGATAGAAACTTTCAAGTACCTCAAAGGAATCAACAAAATCCAAGAGGGTAGCATCTTTCAGAAAAAGAGACTTGCAAGAACAAGGGGACACAATTTAAAGATAGAAGGAGGGCGGTTCAGGGGCAATGTGAGGAAGTATTATTTCACAGAGAGGGTAGTGGATGCATGGAACAGCCTTCCTGAGGAAGTTGTGGGGTCTAAAACTGTGGGAGAATTCAAGAAAGCATGGGACAGACATAAAGCAATTCTTGTGGGGGGCAGGAAGATATAGGCTGTTGGTTAACTAGGATCTGCAGCCTATCCTGTAGGTAGGGAAATGGGCAGACTAGATGGGCCTAGCGGTCCTTATCTGCCATCAAAGTCTATGTTTCTATGTTTCTATGTGAGGGACCCAGGTGATTGCTAGCCATGGTAGCCTTGGTGGTCAAGGGGGGCTACAAAACTATTTATGTGTAACCATTTCTACCATTCATGGTAGTTCAAGAGGTAGCGCTCATCTGGCTAGAATGGCAAGATGCTGTCCTGGAGATCCAGGGTAGATGCTGCCCATGGGGTAAATCCTCTGCTGGTCATGGACATTGTGTGGCCTTGTACATCTTTGGGGGAATGTGTCTGCTTGCAGGGTAAATCCCCATATATAAGAGTCCCCTGTACCAAACCTCAAAGAGTTTAACGCAGAAAGAGAATTCACAAGTCAGGCTCGAAGATGGATACTTAAATACTGTGGCTGGGAGTTTCAAAAGAAAGGATGCAGAACTTTTGCCTGTATTTTGGATGTGTGCTGCATCCTGGCAAATGTGTCAGCATGCGTACATCATATTTCCAAATATCTGAAGCATTTGCAACAGCTGACATGATTTCCAGCCAAAAAAGGTTAGAGTAATGAGCTGTGAATAAGCTTGATACATCTAGCAGATGGCGGGTTTAATTCCCACAACCTCCATTTGCATACTGTGTGACTCTGAGCAAGTCCTTAACCACCCAGGGCTCCCAGGTCACCCCTGAAAACAGTCTACCTGTGCCTCATAGGCCATACCCAGTTACCAAAGAATAAAATACAAAAATAAAGATACATGCATCAAAATTCTGAATCATGTGTCATTTTGGGGCAGGTTGTGGTAAACACACCCAAAAGTTAAATCACCTTTTATGTGGTCTGAGTGGAGGTCATACAGAAGAGTTTTAAAAATGGATACAGTCATTTCAAAATGCTGCCTTCATTTTCATGTTTTCATTTTCTTTATTTCAAAAAACCTTTGAGCTAAAATAGCCCTTTTTAAAAGGTGTCGACATCAAATGCATCAGGTAGGGAAAAGGGGCAGATCAGGAGGGCCACATGGTCCTTATCTCTCATTACCTTCTGTGCTTCTGTGTGTAAATACAATCAGACAAATACAGTAATACAAACGTCATTTACAATCACAAATAATCTTGTTTAAGAACATCTGTAATGCATTAGTTTTAAAAGCTTTTAAAGTGCTCAGACAACAAAACTCAGAGTGGAATCAAATTCCAAACCTTTACTGCTCTCATTGAAAAAGACTTTTGTCCCAAATTTGTTCTACAAAATGGTACCTGAAGCTTCTCACTTGCCATGTTCCTGGTTGAAAATCTATTAGAAACAAAGTTAAAAAGCTTTTGAACTCTGGAAGGAGTATAGCCCAAAAGAGACTTTTTACAAGTTGTTGTAAGATTGTAGTCCATTCTAAAGTAAAGTGGTAACCAATTAAGAGTAGTGTATAAATGGCATCTATGACTATCTCTTTTGCTGTTTAAGGCAAATCTACAGGCATTATTTATTTCAACATTTTTTTAAGGGTAGTATTACAAGCTGCCAAGTAAACTACTAGTCCATAGTCAACATTTGAAAAAAAATACTGTTGACTAACAATTTTTTAACCTCAGAAGTTAAATTGTTCCTATTTTGACAGACAAAACCAATGTGGCAATTAATATTTTTAACCACATAATCAGCATGGCACGTGTAAGACAACAAAGGGTAAAAAAAAAAAAAAAATATTTAAAATACTGCACCTGCTCAATAAATTCCCTGTAGGGGTCGTTATAATCAAGGCTGAACATTTTCCTAGATTACGTCTACTCCCAAATAACATAGTCTTGGTCTTTTTCACATTAATAATTAAACCATTTTGTTCAAACCTTTCCCAGATTAACGTAATTCAAATTACAAATTATCCTGTATATTAATAACATTGACCCCAGAAGTAAAAAAAACGGTATCATCCGCATATTGGATTGTATAGGAGTATTTTGAAATATTTTACACTGCATTTATAAAAATACTAAACAATAAGGGTCCCAAAACTGACCTCTGTGGGAGCCCTATATGTAAGGGCAAGGTAGAAGTAAACAAGCCGTTGCATTTTACCCTTTACGTTCGATTGGTCAAATAATCTGAGAACCATGTTACTGCATGAAGCAACAGGCCCATTTCACATTGTTTTTTTTACTAACAATCTATGATCAACAAGATCAAATGCCTTCGACAAATTGAGGAAGGCTGCACCAACATATTAACCCCTGCCCAAGGCTCTCCAAAGATCCTCAGTTAAGTTAATCATAGCAGTAGTAGAATTATGCAATTTCTAAACACCATGCTGTTCCTTGGTAAGCAAACCATACTTGGAGATGTAATCCTACAGCTGGTCACTGACAACCCTCTCTAGAGCCTTGGACAGGGGGACAAAATGGAAATGGGCATGTAGTTTGACACAGTGGCATGGGTCCCAGACTTAAAAACTGGTGTAACATTGGCCTGTTTCCAAATATCAGAGATTACTCCAATCTGCAATGAAAAATGAAACAATTTTTGTACAGGTACAATTAGTTCATCAATAGCCAGTATGAAAAGCTTCATGTCTAATTGATCGGGTCCTAATCTAGTCTTGATGGGTGATCTAACCTTGTAGGTTCATAAGTTGCTAACTCACTTTGTCTAGAGAATGTTAAATTACTAGTTTTTTCCATCATATAGTTTTTAGTGTATACTTTCAAAATGAACACAAATACTGTTACAGAATATGATTCCACTTTAACTATGAACAAAAGAATCAGCATATCAAATAGACATTTCTACAAATAGACTCACCATCACTACTATTTTGTACTAAAAAGGCTTTAAAAACAACAATGGCAGTGCAATTAAATTAACTCTAGTTTATTTCTTAAAAATACAATATCTAAGCATTTATAAGATCTAGTATTTCCTTCTTACCTACTCAAACATGTTATCTTACAACTTCTATTTTAGTTCTAAAAAGGGAGACCAAATTGTAACATATACATCTAACTGGTCATGTAATAGACAGTAAATTATCTCACTGCTAGACACAAATTCCATTTGAGTGTACCATTCCTTAACTGAAGGGCATTGTGTTTCTTTCCAATGTCTCAATACAGAATGTTTTGCAATAAGGGGGGCATGAACAATCCAAATGTTTTTGTGCCGGCTCAGATTCAAGTTGTCTGGGAATATCCCAAGTATAAATATTAGTGGAGAGAAGGAATTACTATGACACTTACTATGAAGGCGTGAATGTTTTTAGTGATATTGATTACATCGTCAGACAAAGTGAGTGAATAGGAAAATTGGCAACTTCGGTGCAGCTGTGATTCCAACCCCTGACTTCTGTTTGGGTTTGATGCTTTAGCAAAAAACAACTTCAGGTCAATTGTATGGGGTCTAACAGGCTACAAATAGAAGAAAGAATCTCCTTCCTTTACCCTACCCACTTGTCAATTCCAGCCTTTTCCACCCTCCTCTGTTCCTCCAGTCAGTTTAAAAAATGCTCCATAAGCACCTGGCAGGAGCCAGAATTCTTTTTATTCATAAATAAGGTGTCTGAGTATGGCCGAAGAATGTAAAAAATGACTGGGGTGCGGAAAGGGGTGTATGGTTAACATCGCCACCGAGACCACTCTTATGTAAGAGTGGTCTCACGTGCATTATTAGGTATGAGAAACACAAACCAAAGCTGAGTGGTTCTGATACCCTAAGGATGTAAGTGAGACCACTTGTACAACTTTAAGAGTGGTCTCAGCGGCAGTATTAATGTATTACTGACTGAGACTGAGAATGATACATTAACATTTTTAAAAACCTATCTCGAACATGCCCATTTCCAGGGCATTGCATGAGAGAAACTTCACAGAATGAGAGTTTCTCACGCACAGAGGAAAGGAGTGCTCTGATTGGCCAGGAGCACTCCCTCTATCTATAATGGCTATAGGACAAGGTCTGGCCATGTGGGAAGGACTAGAGTGTTGTTTGTTAATAATTTAGTGAAAGGTCACAGTGATCCAGAGTGGCCCAAAAGTTTAAGTAGGCTGAATTGAAGGCAGACGTGCTGAATTTCAGCACATTCACTAAATACAAATATGACATTGGCTCGATATTGTAGGAACAGCTGCAGCCAGACGGGAAATAAAACTAAAGAGTATCATTTAAATTCTTCAATATAGCAACAGACTGGTTGTAAATAATGCCTGGCTTGTATGGAGAGAAGAGAGAGATAGCTCTTTGTTTATACTTACCAGAACACAGACCTGCCTCATGGTTGTTTACGTGCAGACCTTGTCTCAGGAAATTTACCAGGAGACAGAAGGCAGAGAGAGTTGGAATATACACAGAGTCTGGATGGAGTCCAACAGCTGGTCAGCCAGCATTAACATGGAAGGATAAATGGTTGGAAGTTATAGAACAAGTTAGAAAATGAGTTGCATTTGAAATTTAGTAAGGTGCTGTCTCAAGATAAAGAGGTTTGGGCTGAGACATGTGAGGGAGGCTGATGGTTGGCCCTTAAGTCGCCTGGTACATGAAGAAATGTATTAACTGGCCGCAACCTCAACATGACTGTTACAGTACATGGTAAACGTGTCAATGCTGTAAACAGAATGATACTTCAGTATTCTCTCTCCTCTCTCTCTCTCTCCTCCCTCCCCCTCTCTCTCTCTCTCTCTCTCACACACACACACACACACACACACACACACACACACACACACACACACACACACACAAGACCCGACGAGATCGTACTACAATGTAAACTGGTAGAGGCCCCCGCTGGTCTCGGCAGCTTCAAATGCTTAGTTATGGTTGTTCACAGCACTGTAAAGAAATAAGGCCTGTTGTGTCTGCAATGTTACTGAGTAGATAATAAGCCCTGTTATAACATGTGAAAAAGAACCAAGCATCCAGATTGGCTAAAACAGAAGTGAAAGAGTGTAATTATCTGGCCATATTTACCTCCTGTCTTTAGCCTGTGCACCAGTTCAGCTACAATATCACCATGCCACTAATGCTGCAACTGCCATCTCCAAAACTGCTATCGTGCAAGGGACTTTTTTTCTTTTCCATAGGAAAACACTTTGAAACAGTGTTTTCCAGCTTAAAACCATAACATACTTTTTTGTTTTTACATTTTTAGATATGATGCATGTTTCAAGTGTGAAAAGAAATGTGAGTGATTTGTAATTATTGTGGATAATTACACTTTGCTCTTTGGTGTTTAAAAGCACTCGGTACAAGCGCCTCATGCATGACAACACCGTCGAGGGGTGTGTGATTATTAACCCATAATCACACACACTGTCATGCATTAATTATTGCTTACCTAGGCAAGCTCCCCAGTTGCACTGTGGGTCCTGGGGTGGAAAAGGATCACTTGGCCACCCAGTCTGCCCAAATGGTCCTTGTCTAGTCAGTCTCTGCAGACCTTATCTGGTCTCTGGTGACCCTCCCACCTCCTGCCCATTCCCTAATATTCCTGTGTATATCCCACACATGCCTGAAGCCCTCTACTGTTTTCGCCTCCACCATTTCTTCTGCCAGTCTATTCCAGGCATCCATCAGTGAAGTAGCATTTCCTCGCATCCCTCCTAAATTCACTCCCCCCCAGCTTTATCACACGCTATGTGGTTCTGGTGCTCTTCCTTATTTGAAAGAGACTCCCTCCTACACCCTGTTCTCCCATATTAGGTACTCGTATAAGTGAAAACAGAGACTTTTTACTCAGGACCAAAAAATATTACCAGTGATGGCCCCGTTTCATCCAATCAGCACTGAGATGTGTCCTGTTCATTGGATGAGGACCTTTTATAACGACATGCGCACCCTTCTGTTTATTAATGCAGGTAACGCACTGTTTTTTTATACTAACTTTATACATTGCAAACTTATCTACAGAACACATAATTTGTCCTCTACATTGCCTCTTTACTCTTGGAGAGTGTTGCTGCTTATGTTCATAGGATGTACGATTCACTTCGTTTCATTGTTCTCTCACCCTAAGAATATTTGAAGAGCCCCTCGTACACAATGAACAGATTCTGCAGACTAACATACTGTAAGTTAATATGGCCACTGAAGGGCATCTAATATGGTAGAAGAGACACCGAGTGTGAGGTTTAGGCAAGAGGTTCTGTCTACTCAAGCCTAATCTTTGGCTGTAATCACACCTACATGACATACCGTTATGCTGCTAAACCCTTTTATTCTACTGTTGTCAATTATACCATATTTTGCTCTGTATCACACTACCAATGTTGCTATTACCATGTGCCATTAATGCGTGTCTGTTTATACTATGCGCTGCTCTGTATGTACCCTTCTTTCTGTATTACCTGTATTATCTGTTTTATTTGTATTATTCTGTATTTTCTACCATTGTTGATTAGGTACCTTTGGAAATGAGCCCTTGGCTCAAAGGTTGTAAACTGATTGCTTTATAAATAAATAAATAAATAAACAAGGGGTGCCTATTATACTGTAATGTATGATAAGTTTATCGTCTTCTGTAAATTTTATTGTGCCCCCCCCACGTTGATGTGGAGTGCTTCCTCCTAACTCTCCCGCACGAGAGCACACCGTACACCAGATAAGAGGTACAATGGCTCTGCCTGCTGATTGGCTATCACATTAGTGATGTATAATTCTGTATCAATAGACAATCTTTGGAGGGTAAGGCATAATCTGGTATTGCAAACCTAGTTTTCACTTATCTATCAAAGCACCAAATCCACGCTACTGTGCTGACTTGCAACTATGTTACAATACAGACTAAACCACACCACACTACGCTACACTATACTACACTGCATTAGAACGGCTCAGGTGGGAGCACTCTCACCTCTCAGTCTGAAGGCCACCAGTTTAAAGGTGAACAGTCAGCACTAAGGGCTCCATACCCAAGTGTGGGCTGGTCCCAGTGTGCAAAAACATGTTTATGTTTGCTGGGTACTGTCATACAGTAGATTGTATCAGACCAATTTTACTTACTTCAAGTCTGTAACTATAAAATCCCAGATTCCCCTGCAGCTGACATCAGAGGAAAGCTGCAGCAGTGGGAGATTCAATAGTCTGGGTGCATGTTAGAGTTTATATAAGCTCTGATCTTTTGTTTGTTGGTCCCGCTTTCCTCCCTGGGCTAAGCACAATCAGAGTCCTGTACGCCATCCCAGGAGAACAGTGGGACTGAAAAACATAGAAACATAGAACTTGTCTGCAGATAAGGACTGCTTGGCCCACCCAGTCTGCCTTTTCCCCCCACCTACAGTATCACTACAAACCCTACTAGATCTCCGATCCTATTCTCCCACCCCCTTCCTTTCCCCTAAGATTCCCTTATGCTAATCCCATGCATTTTTTAATCCCACCACCACCACTGATAGGCTCTTCCAGGAATCCACCACTCTTTCTGTGAACAAGTGCTTCTCCACATCTCTTCCAAATCTAAACCCCCACAGCTTCATAGCATGTCTTGTGTTCTTGAGCATCTTTTCTTCTAAATAAAATATTTTCCTCCTGAACCTTATTTACCCTGTGAGGTATTTAAAGGTCTCTAGCATATCCCCCATTGCAGGGTGTACATACTGAGTTCTTTGTCTCCTCATAGGGCTTTTGATGCAGACACTGCACCATTTTGTTTCCTCCTCTGGACTGCCTCTAGTCTATGTCCTTCCAGAGATGTGGTCTCCAGAACCGGACACAGTATTCTAGGCAATCTATACAGAGGCAACACCACCTCCTTGTTTCTGGGGCTGATACCCATCCCTGTGCACTCCAGCATATCACTAGCCCTCCCAGCTGCCTCGTCGCACTGCCTGGCCACCTTTAGGTCATCAAATATGACTACTCCCAGGTCTCTGTCCTGCGTGGTGGTCATCAATAACACTACACCCATTTGGTACTCTGCCCCATGCATGTCTGTGCCCTAAGTGCATTATTTTGCACTTTTTTGCATTGAAACCCAGGTACCATAACCTTGACCACTCCTCAAGTTTTCTCAGATCTCTGCTTATCCTTTCCACCTCCCCCCAGAGTACCCAGCCTATTGGAGTCACCTGCAAAGAGGCAGACCTTCCCCGCTAGCTCCTCTGCAATGTCACTTATAAAGGCTTTAAAGAGGACTGGTCCCAGCACTCGATATCTGAGGTACCCCACTGGTCAACCGCCCATCCTCAGAATCACCACCTTGTGCCATCTATCTCTTAACCAATTTCTTACCTAGTTTACCACTTTGGACCCATCTTAAGCTACCCAGATTGTTTACTAGTCTCCTACGTGAAATGGTGTCAAATGTCTTACTGAAATCTAGGTAGGCTATGTCCACTGCTCCACCTTAATCTAATTTCTTGGTCACCCAGTCAATGAAATCTATCAGATTCACTTGTAATGACCTCCCCCCTCCCCCATGAATCTGTGCAACCTTGGGTATTAAAACCCATCAGATTCAAGATATATCACTATCCTTCCCTTCAGCAGTGATTCCATTATCTTTCCCACCACTGATGTCAGGTTGACTTGCCTATAATTGCCAGCCTCCTCCTGCTATTACTTTTGTGAAGTGGGACTACATCTGCCCTCCTCCAGTCCTCATAACCACCCCTATTTCCAGTGAGCTGTTAAATAGGACTATCAGAGGTGCAACCAGTACATCTCTGAGCTCCCCTAATACCCTTATGTGCACCCCCTCTGTTCCTATTGCTTTGTCCATTTTCAGATTAGCAAGTCCCTTCTGCTCTGGAGAAGGTCTAGTGTCTCCTCCCTCCTTCAGAGGGCCTGATACTTTTTGTGGCCCTCCCATTCTCTTTCCTCTATGAACTGACCAAAGTATATGTTCAGGATGTCTGCTTTTTCCTGCACCCCCTGCACAGCCCTTCTCATGCAACCTTATAGTCCCTCCTGTAATCTTCCTCATTTCACTTACATACATTACTTAAAAAATGTCAGGCTGGCCCGGTGGTGCTGAGGGCTGAGGTGCTGGATTCCTTATGTCACATCATGCTGGTGACCTGGGTTCAGAATTACCTCGGATTATCAGAAAGCAGGCATGGGGGAGCAGGACTGAGCAACTGAAGGTGGCTCTCCTCTCCCAGGGTGGTTGTCACCCCCGTAGTTCCACTCCCACTGGGTGGAGGGCCAATAGATAGCATAGAGGAAGGGGTGGCAGTGCATCAGGAGGCGCCTCGAGGTGTGTTGTGTGCTTGCCTCCACGTGCACGTGGACACCCGGGGCATGGTGCAGGAAGAAAAAGGGGTAAAAACTAACAAAAATCTATATAGGAAAAAAAAAAGCCTTGTCCCCTTTCTATTCTCTCTTCAGTTTGCACCTTTGTGCTCCTTACTGCCTTTTCTTGCTTCTCTCTGTTTCCCCTGATACACTTCCCTATCCTGTTACCTCTGCCTCCCCATATACCTCCTGAATGCTACCCTTTTAACTTTTACTTTTTCAGCCACCTCTTTTGAGAACCATAGCTGTCTTTTCCTCCTGCTTTTACTCACTTGTTTGTCACAGAGGTTTGTTGCTTTCACTATAACCCCTTTGAGCTTTCCCCACTGTTTCTCCACCCCATCTAAGCCCCCAGTCATCCCTGAGGCATTCATCCATCTTTATAAAATCTGACCTCCTGAAGTCCAGGACCCTCGCCCTTGTGTGGCTTGTTTCCGCAGCTGTCCTTATATTGAACCACACTATACAGTGATCACTGATCCCCAGGTGGCCTCCCATCTTGATGTCTGCAACACTGTCCCTGTTAGTGAATGCCAGGTCCAGTATTGCCCCGTCACAAGTGGGTTTGTGGACTAGTTGCCTGAGGAACACCCCCTGCAGGGAGTCCTACTTTTAGCTGAAGCTACAGCTGAGAGACTCCAATCTACATCTGGCAGACTGAAGTCCTCTATCAGCAGCAGCACCTCCCCCTTTTCTGCCATCTTGCCAGTGACTTCCACCAGTTCGTCATCTAACTACTCCCTCTGTGCTGGAGCTGTGTAGATCATGTCAGTGTGAATATTGGCTCTGTTTCCCTTCTGCAGTGTGACCCACAGTATCTTAGCCCCTGTATTGCCTGTTTCTCTGTCCCTTTTATGTTTTCCTCATAAGCCCCTTACCTTCCCACCCAGTCCTTCCTGAACGGAGTATAGCCTGGTATGGCCATCTCCCAGTCATAGCTTTCAGTGCACCATGACTCGGTAATGGCCACAGTATCAGGTAGGTCTCTGCCACATGATGGCCTCAAGGTCTAGAATCTTATTTCTTAGACTTCTAGCATTCACACACACGGCCGTCTACATTTTGTTACACTGAACATCTGATCGGAGATTATAAAAGCTCTAACATGCACTGCAGGCTATTGAATCTCTAATTGCTACGGTCCTGCTCTGATGTCAGCTGCAGGGAATTCTGGAATTTGTAATTACAGAAATTGTTCACCTGGAATAAGCAAAATTAGTCAGATACAGTCAACTATATTACAGTAAACAGTATATAAAAATATTCTTGCAAGAAGTGCAAATTGGAACCAGTCCCACACTAGGGTGTGGAGCACTTGGTGCTGACTGTTCCCCCTTTAAAGCAGATCTGTGTTGAGCCTAATAGTTAGTTTTCCTGCAGAAGTTGTGTTTTACTCACTGGTTCCATTTCCATAATTGTTCACACTTTCCTGCCCCTTTAGACCCTGTACACTCTGGGGAGCTTAAGCTCTCAGAACACGGTTTGCGTCCCACACTGTAACACGGTTAAAACTGTTATAACCAATGCTCTAAAAACAGTACTAAAACCCTGCTAGAGAGGTAGTTTTAGTATGGTTTTAGATAACACGGTTGTCTTAATCCATGTTAACAGCAGTGTGTACTCAAACCATGCTGTAACACGGGTTAAGGCAACCTGTCATACAAGAAAAGTCTTTTTTTTCTGCAGGATTTTTTTTTTGCAGTTACTATTTCTCCCCTGGAGTCCTCGCCAACATCTGACATCCCCCATGTAGGCGCCGGGTATGAGACCCCTTCCCCATAACCCCATGACTTACCCTTCGTGGCAGGGGGTGGGGAGCGACTCAACCTACCGGTCTGAATCAGTGTTCGGGGAGGTGCCTTCCCAGGCCATCACAGAGGGGTACCATCATCATTCGTAGAGGACTCCACTTTTTCCTGTATTACTCTCCCTCTCGAGGTGCGGTGTGCAATGGCTCCATCGGTGGCTGCGCGCACGCTCCCATGCGCGTCCCACCAAGTGCCTGCCACACTCTCATCTACTTCCAGTGCTGACGTGCCACCTTCCAGCCTCCACTAGGTGGCAGGCAATCGCCGAGCCCTGTAAACCCCCCTTCCCAGAGAAGGAGAGCAGTCCTGGGGATGCTCAATCCTTCTCCTCCCTGCCAACCCCCAGCACCCCATGTCAGTTCCCGAACACGGGTCGCCGGCATGACGTGAGGTAAGGCGTCCAGCACCTCAGTGCCACTGGGCCAGCTTTTCTGCAGGATTTTAAAAAAAAATCTACCAGTACTACTGAGCTGGCAGTGATTTGCGGATTACACTGATGTATTTTTTTTCCGCGACCCCTTTCAGTTCCCAATTATGGGTATCCCATTATGCACTGTGGCACTAATTAGGGAACATTGTTTGACCAGGAGTAGTACACTAATTCAAAGCTTGTTTCCAGGTGCGACCTGGGAGCACAAGGAAGTTAAGTGACTTGCCAGGGTCACAGTATGCACACCTAGGTGGCTGTGGGATTCAAACCCAGGTCTCTAGATCTGCAGCTCAGAGCCTTAACCCACTGTGTTATACTGCCTCCCATAATTATGCTTTGAGGTGGGTGCCACAGTCATGCCTGTGAACCCATTTGGTTGGCATGGTTGTCAGAATGCAGTGTGGATACTTCAACAACTGTTCTAGGGACTGATTTAAAAACGTTTCTTAAAACATTTTAAAATTGGTCCTTTGTGTGTAAGGGCCTTAGTGGTTGTGTCTGATTCACAATCTAGAGTTAAGTATCAGTTTAGAACTGCATGATGTAGTTTATGTCTCTTCATAAACGGCAAGAAAAAATGTAGGAATTACGGTGGCTGAGAGATGTCACCTGACTGTGCATTAAATCTCTATAAACACACAGTCAGGTGCCGAATCTCATTTTCCTCCTACCAAAAACCTACTTAGGGCCATTGTATTCAAGTGATAAGCCCATCCAGAGTGTGCATCATAGGATTTTAATGCATTTCCCAGAGCGCAAGAACACTCTGCCTTTGGCCTTGGGCCTTACTACACCCCTGAAGCATGCATTAAAATCCTATAATGCACACTGTGTCATGGCTTATTTCAGTTGCTGAGTTCTATAATAGAAGTTGTTAGCATGAGAAGGCACTGAGGCCCATCGAGTCTGCCCAGCCCTACCTATCAGTGTTGAATTTGGGGACCCCAATGGCCCTGGACTCTTCCCTCCCGCCTCCCTGTTCCCAGTGTCCTAACATCCTCATATGTCTGTCCCACCCATTAGTGCTGGGTGGAAACTGCAAATTCTGTTTTCATGAAGTTTCACAAAATGTTCTGACATTTGACATTTGCAAAATCTGAATCCTCCAAGTGTGTTCTCCAAATTTTTGCCCCATTCCATAGAATTTTCTGACTAAATTGTGGAATCGATACACATGAACTGTGGATTGACAGTTCTGCATAATTCCATTCCCTAAGTTAATACATCAGTCCGCAATAAATGCAATCAGTCTGCAGTTCTATAGATAACAGAGCGATCTGTTTTACAATACTCCATTATGCATATTAATGCATCCATCCAAAATATATACAATCATTCTGTTGTTCTAAACTGGAATTTTGGAGAGGTTGCCAGAGTGCATTCCAAAATTTTGAAGAAGTAAAATTCTAACTTTCATGGTAATTCCACCTGTAAAAATTTATTTTGGCACACCACTACCACCCATGTTTCAATTCCTTCTATGTTTTTGCATAGCCACCTCCCTTGGAAGTCTATTCCATCCCTTCACCACTCTCTCTGTGAGGAACCCATTTCTAATATCATCCTCGACCCTCCACCCTTCCCCCACTAGCTTCATCAAGTTTTCTCTGGTGCTTGTATTTCCAGTTAGGGTACATAACTCTCTGCTATCAACTTTATTAATCCCATGTAGGCATTTGTATGACTTAGGCATGTCCCCCTGCTGCCTTCCCACCATCAGTATAGACATGCTGAGGTCCTTCAACCGCTCCATGTAACTCCTATCTTGCTAGTACCTGGTCCCTGTCTTTTTTCAAGTAGGGACTCCAAAATTACACACAGCCATCCAGGTGAGGACACTCCATGGACCTGTACAGACCTCAAGGTCAGGACACTCCATGGACCTGTACAGTGGCAAAAACATCTCACTATTCCTACTGCCCCTTGCCATATAGCCCAGCATCCTATTTATGGCACCTACTGCCCTGTTGCTGCAACCTTCAGGTTGTCCAATGTTATTACCCCCAGGTTCAACTCCTCAGGCATACTTTCAGCTGCCACCCCTGCTCCATTCTTTATTCTAGTGTCAGATTAGGATCACCACTTTTGGATGAGGTAAACACCGGATGCTAAACCACACCCCCAAACTCTGTATCTGGCTCCACCCACTTTTTATGGCTGGCAAGTATATCGCTCCTCCTCCAAAGCCATTTGTATTGTTGGAAATAAACATTATTAGTGAAAGGAAATCATTTTTATACTGTTATTTATTTTATGTATTTATTCAGTTATTTATTTGTATTCTTTGGCAACCAGGTTAACTCCCATAGGCCACATAGCCCATTTTACAGGCGTGACCCAGGAGCACAGGAAGGCTAAGTGACTTGCTCAGGGTCACACAGTATGTAAGTGGAGGCTGTGGGAATCAAACTCAGGTCTGCTGGATGTGCCAAGCTCATCCACAGCTTATTGCTCAGCACTCTGTTAAACACTCTCCCATTTTTCTTTCCATGTCAGTCATGTATTCTGATGCTTTGACCAATTTTTGATAACTTAATTATTGGTGCTTGTGGTACCCTTAATACTGCACTATGTTCCTTTACCTCAGCAGCTACTGCTGTTTTTTTCATATTTCTAAGACATTCCACAATTTCAGACACACCATTCCATGCTACTAATCTAAATGACCTGTAAAAGTGTAGCTAATATCATGGAATGTTCAGGTAATACAAAAAACAAGAGCAAATGTAGTGATAAAGGCAATAAAAGATAGAATATTACTTTAATAAAAATGGGTCTAAAACATACCACAATATAGGACAAACAAAAATAAACACATGAGAGCATATAAAGGTGTACAAGCTGTTTCCTGTCATAGCAGTAAAAGACCATACTTAAAATTCAGAGTGGAAAAGATTAGGTTAATTTACTGCTAATGATCTTAATGGCTGTACTTTGCACCTCCCAGACAGACTGGTTTTAGAAACAAAGGCAGGTCTGAATGACTGTGCCATCAGAACTTCTTTGTAATCTGGACATGCAATGCAGCCAAAACACTAAATGATTTGCTACATCAGTTTTAAGAGTATATGAGCACTCAAAATGGCCCAAAAAAATGGACTGCATTTAATCAAAACCAGATGACCAGATTAGGACCCTAAAAAAGGGATTATCCGGTCAAAAACCGGATAGGTGGCAACCTTATGTCAGATATTTTGCCCCAAATTACACCACCTTGCACTTTTTGGCACTGAATTTTAGCTGCCACATGGTAGACCATTTTCCAGTCTATCCAAGTCTTCATACTTCTTTCCCCACTTCACTATCAACCCTTCCACAGATCTTTGTGTCATCGGCAAATGGGCAGAACTTTACCTGGATCCCTTCTCCAATATTGCTGATGAAGATGTTGAAGAGGACTGGATTAAGTATCAATTCCTCTGGCACCCCCAGAGCCAGTATAGCCTAGAAGCTAGAGCAGTGAACTGTGAATGAACTTGGTACATCCAAAAGATCTGAGTGTGATTCCCACAACCTCCACTTTCATACTCTGTAACTCTGAATAAGTCACATAACCTCCCAGTGTTCCTGGATCACCCTGGAAGCAGGCACTTGTGCCTAATGAGCCTTACCAGGTTACCAAAGAATTAAAACAAAAGACTCCCATCCTCAGAGTATTTTCCATTTAGATACCCCTGTATTTTGTTAGTCAATTTCTACCTACTTTATCATTTTATACCCCACCCACAGATACCCACTTTCTTAATTAGTTGACCATGTGGTCAGAGTCAAATCTTTGCTGAAGTCAAGATACAGGATGTCAACTGCCTGCCCCTTGTCCACCACCTTAGTCACATAATCAAAAAGTTGATCAAGTTTGTCTGACACAATTACCCTGCTGTGAACCCGTGATGCCTGCTATCCAAAGCCCATTCTCCCCAGAAACCCACTAACCTCTCCTATAATAAAGATTCCATCACCTTCCCACTATGGACATCAGACAGATAGGTCTACAGTTCCTTAGCTCAGCCATGCTCCTGCCCTTGTGCAGGGGTGCCACATTCACTAGCCGCCAGTCAGCAGGTACCTCCTCCATCTCCAATCAACTGTTAAAAAGCTCAGGCAGGGGAACTGCTAGGACCTGCCCTACCCTTACCCAAACAGACTGCTATATTAACAGTATATTAGCATGCAGATAACCTTCTGACTGCAAACATAGAGTTCATTAGCAGTATGAAAGCAGTCAATCAGTTTAGCATTCAATTTAGCAGTCATTCTCGCTGATGCTAATGTTAAATACTACTAACCTTTTACTGTTATTAACAGTCATTAGCAAGCAAGCAGTATAACAATTGCACAGAACAAAAGTAGCAATGCAATGAACAGCAACCTATAAATATAAATAGTTATTGTGATCATGACATGACTGGCATAAAATCATCAACTGGACTATAAAACACACATATTTTTGCAAGAACCTCCAAAGAATGGCAGACAAGGGCGAGGTAGTACTGGTTGGAGACTTCAATATTCCAGACGTGGACTGGAGCATCCCAGCAGCAGCATCAACTAGGAGCAGATTTATCCTGGACACCCTTCAGGGTGCCTTCCTCAAGCAACTGGTCATGGAACCAACTTGACAGAAGGCAATACTGGACCTTGTGCTCACAAACAGGGACAGTGTGATGGGGGTAACAGTGGGGGAGCACCTGGGGAACAGTGACCACCAGTCATTGTGGTTTGAAATCACAGAAAGAGCAGAACCAAACCACACAAAACCCGTATCCTGGATTTTAGTGGGGCAGACTTTGGGAAAATGGGAAGATACTTGAAAGAGGCATTAAGGGGAATGGGACAGGAATCAGGGGTTGAGGAACAGTGGGCAGTATTTAAAATGGGATTACAAGAACAACAGAATTATGCATTAAGCAGGTTAGCAAGAGGAAAAGGAAGAGGAGACCATTATGGTTTTCCAAAGAGGTAGCAAAGAAAGTGAAAGCCAAAAGATTGCATTCAGGCAATACAAAAGACACAGGCAGAAGAGGATAGGGAGAAGTACCAGGAGAAGCAAAGGAGGCAGGGAGGTCAGTAAGGAAGCCAAAGCTCAGACAGAAGAACACATTGCAAAATCAGTGGGTAGAGGGGACAAAACCTTTTACAGGTACATAAGTGAAAAAAGAAAGACAAAGAGAGGGATAGTGAGACTGAAGGGGGAGGATGGGGGCCGCAGGGAGGATGACAACAGTAAAGTTGACATATTGAACAGGTATTTCTGCTCAGTCTTTACTGAGGAAGAGGAGGATAATGGGTCTGAAGGGAGTACAAGGGGTGAGAATAGTGCAGAAATGGACACAAGTCCCTTTACACGAGAAAGGGTCCTGAAGGAACTGGAAGTAATAAGAGTTGATAAAGCAATGGGGCCAGATGGGGTGCACCCCAGGGTCCTTAAAGAACTAAGAGAGGTGGTGGCTGAACCTCTGGCTATCCTGTTTAGCTGATCACTGGAAACAGGGGAGGTACCCAAAGACTGGAGGACAGCAGATGTAGTCTCCTTATACAAAAGCGGGAACAAAGAGGAAGCAGGGAACTACAGCCCAGTCAGCCTCACCTCGGTAGTGGGGAAGATCATGGAAGCACTACTGAAGAAGAGATTGGTGGAACATCTGGTTGTCAATGGACTACAGGACCCAAGGCAGCATGGTTTCACCAGGGGGAGGTCATGTCAGACCAACCTCGTTGAATTTTTTGACTGGGTGACTAGGGAGATGGATCAGGGAGGGCAGTGGACATGGCCTATCTGGACTTCAGCAAGGCCTTTGATACTGTGCCACATAGAAGACTATTACACAAACTGGGAAATATGGATGTGGGCAGGACAGTAGTGTGGTGGGTAGGTAACTGGCTGGGTGGCAGGACACAGAGGGTGGTGGTAAATGGCTGTCACTCCACAGAGGGAAGAGTGACCAGTGGGTACCACAGGATCAGTGCTGGGACCGGTCCTATTCAACATCTTCATCAGTGACATTGCACAGAACCTAGAAGGCAGAATTTCACTGTTCGCTGATGACACAAAGCTCTGTAACAGAGTAGACACACCAGAGGGTGTAGACAGAATGAGAAGGACCTGCAGAAACTTGAAGAATGGTCAGGGTTTGGTAGTTGAAATTCAATGCAAAGAAGTGCAAGATAATGCATATGGGGCACAAAAACCCTGGCACAATATATCAGTTGGGGGTGAGGATATGGCATGCACCAAGCAGGAAAGGGATCTTGGGGTTATCATCTCTGATGACCCTCAAGGTAGGGAAACAGTGTGACAAGGCAGCAGGTAAAGCAAATAGGATGCTGGGATGTATAGGCAGGTATCACCAGCAGGAAAAGGAGGTCATAATCTGCTATACAAGACACTAGTGAGGCCCCACCTGGAGTACAGTGTACAGTTCTGGAGACCACACCTACATAAGGACATAGACA
The DNA here is from genome assembly GCA_016271365.2 of Neoceratodus forsteri. Taxonomy (NCBI): domain Eukaryota; kingdom Metazoa; phylum Chordata; order Ceratodontiformes; family Ceratodontidae; genus Neoceratodus; species Neoceratodus forsteri. The sequence goes on from CM028132.1 coordinate 1,409,723,045, forward strand.
GGGTAGAGAAGGTTCAGAGGAGGGCAACAAAGATGGTGCATGGATTGCATCACAAGTCCTATGAAGACAGGTTGAAGGAACTGAACATGTACTCCCTGGAGCAGAGGAGGGAGAGAGAGGATATGATAGAGACATACAAGTATCTCACAGGGAGGAACAGGGTGCAGGAATACACTATTTTTAAGCGAAAAAATGTTCCAGGACTAGAGGGCATGGGATGAAGTTGGAGGGAGGATGATTCAGAGGAAACATGAGGAAGAATTTCTTCACAGAACGGGTGGTGGACAAGTGGAACACCCTGCCAGAGGAAGTGGTGGGGGCTGAAACAATCACGGGATTTAAGAATGCATGGGATAGACATAAAGGAATTCTGGAGGTCAGGGGTAAGGGGCAACAGACTTCTAGGAAAACATAAACTGAACTTACAAGCTGAAATGGGCAGACTGGGTGGGCCATAGGCCCTTATCTGCCGACACTGTCTATGTACTGTATCTATGTATCTATGTATCTATGTAACCTTGTTTTCATTAAGCAAACAATTTATTGATAGCCTTGTTGAAAGAGTTTCACAGAGCTGGAAAAGATCTAGCATACTCCATGAGCACCTGTGCAGAACACAATTGAAACATCAGTAGTTGCTGAAATGCTTGTTTAAATGTTTTTTCATAGTTTTTAACTATGCTTAAAAATAATTCTGAATAATTTAGAACAATTTTAACAACATATTGTGTTATCTTTAAATGATTAAATGCAAATATTACAATATGATTGAACTATTTTACAAAGTTTAACAATACAGGCCAGCCTGCCGGTGCAGCAGTAGCAGCTGCTTGCAACACCTGACAGTCTGGGTTTCATAGTGAACAGGCTGGGCGAACGTGTGTGGAGAAGGACAAGCATCCCAAGGACTGCTCTTCTCCAGGGGTGCGGCTGCTACTGGCACCTAGTAGACACTGACCCCTGGTAATGGCTAGAGATAAGTGCACCTGGGACCAGCACTGAGGCACTGGATTGGTGAGGCAGCAGACATCTGCACAGTGGGATTTGTTGCATCCCTGATGTGTGCTGACATCATTGCATGTCCAGTTCCAGTAGGTGCTGGCAAAAAAAAAGAAACCCTTCCTTCTGGTATGCAGTATGAAGTTGAGGATACAACTGCAACCCCTAGGCAGCGCTATTCTAAGGGCTGCTACCCCTGCCTGTGTGACTATACAGGTTGAGGGCCTGAGTTCTCTAATAAGGTGCCTCCACCCAGAGGAATGGTATTGGGGTTGCTTACTTTCTCTGGTATAGCCTTTGGGAAGCTATAGCCACAACTGTCCTAGTGGCATAAGATATAACACAGTGGTAAATTCACAAGTAATAGGCAGCAGTAATAATGTGCACACTCTTCTCACTTACGAGGGCTGGACCTGCAGCAACTGCCCTGGAGATCCCTGGAAAATAAGGTTAGTGATGCAGCAATACAATCTTAATACTGTAACCTAATTAATAATATGCACACTAGCCAGGTTAAACATGAAAAAAGACAATCAGGTTTATTTAGGGAGAGTGAACAAGGGAGGGGCATGAATCTAGCCAAATCATTAGCAATCTGATTGAAATCAGGGTTTTCTGGCATGCACTTTAAGTCCCAATTATACAGTTCAGCAACCCTGAGCACACAGAATGTCATGCAGGATAACCTGAAGCATTGCCTGGGTGGCCAGCACTGCAACTAATGTTGGGGCCCTTGGTGGAAAAAAAAGGCAGTTAAACATGCACACAACCCAGTTATTTGTAATCCAAGCCGGTTGGCTCAGTTCGTTGCAAGAACCCAATAAATGAAAACAATTAGATTGTAGCACAATGATTTTATCTTTCGTTGCAGGGAACTACTCTGATTTGTACTCACACTACCAAGATCTGGCTGCACTGCAGGTTATGTGTAAACCTCATGGTGATGATCAAAGGGCAGGGGGAAGTTGGGCCAACACGACGCACCTCCAGATGTTCTCAACCTGCTCGATGATGTTGTGCAGGGTGTTGAGTCCCCAAGCCGGTCTCTCACTGAAACAATCTCTGGTGCAGCAGTGTGCCCAGGCTGAGATGGCAGGGCCTAGGCAGGGTAAATAGCTCTGGCAAAGTTTATGATCTTCTGCTGGTGAAGCCTCCAGCTGGTGTAACAGACTCGATCTTGGGAACCAAATCGCAACCTATGAAACACACTCAGCATATTTAAATCAATCAATACATCTGTCAACAGTTCAGATTCAGTCTGGTTGCAAATTAACAGCTTTACTGCACCAACCTTTCAATCCGAGTAAAATCCACACACAAGCTGGGCAGATCGCTTCAGAAGCAAGTCTTCGATCCAAATCACAAGTGGCATTAGCAAACTTCTTCTCTTCTGCCTCAGTTCCAAGGTGGAAATTGGACAGGTCCAACTTCTGCAATAGGCAGTTTAATGCAGGAGAGGGAAGCAGGAAGGCACATCTAGCCTCTTCCCGCTGATTCCCCTATGCTCCTTCTGGGAGTAGCTGCTCGAAAGCTCAAGCTGTTCACACTTCAACCTCCAACTCTAACTGATCCCTGTCTCTTGGCACACAAGGCATTTCCCTTGTAAATCCAAAGGTCCAGTTGGCTAAAGGAGCTGTCAGTCATAGTAAGGGTTCCCTCCCTCCAGGTCCATTTGAGCACCAACTGGATAAAACTACAAGACTACAGAATTTGCTTTTCACAAGATTCCTGGGGACAGGACCCATTTGGTTTGATTGATCCAATTACTGGAAGTCCTGGACCTAACATCGGTGGCTCCCATCCAAGTGAAAGATCTGCAAGCAAAGCAGGTTAGACAAACTTCTCTATTTCAAATATAATAAAGCACAAACAGTAAATAAGCACAGTTCTTATATAGGCTCCCTCTGCTCAAGTAGCGACTGCAGAAGGGAGCAACTAAGATCACTGTCTGGCCAGTCTCATGCCTTAAATCACTTGAATCTGGTACAGGCCAATTTCTAGACACAGATTAGCTATTCTCTTAAAGGGACAGGCATGGAGGCTCAATATGGCACTCTCACACAAAGGCACAGAACTACTTAGGACAGGACACCAGCCTGATGGTGGGCATTAAGGAGCTCAGGAAGACATTATAGTAAACCTCAATTTGTAGGGGGTTGCACTCTTCCCTGCCTAGAAGAACGTGGTTCGTGATCAGTCTACACATCCCATAAGATTCTACACAGAAAATACTATACAGTATCCCCTGCTCTGCCATGCATACAAACTGCAGAGCCCAGTGGCCCCACCAAGCCTAACAGGAATAATCATGGCTAAGCCTAACCCTCAAATGCTCAGGACCTCGGGTTGATTCCTACTGGCAATCCCCAGAATCAAGACTCACAAGGGAGGCAATTCCTTCGCTCTCACAGCCCCTAAACTATGGAACACTCTCCTACCTCTAGTTCTGGAAGCCCCCTCACTACCAATCTTTTGCACTAGGCTTAAGTCCCATTTGCTCGGGACAAGTTCATGCCACTGCGAAGGTATAGGATAATCACCCCCGATCCTAATCACAACACCCATCCCTCCTCTCTTCTCACCTTAACCTACATTAAATCATGCCTTAAATCCTTACATTTTTCAAGTGTTGCACTTATGGTCTATGATTTGAATAATTGCCTGTACTGTTATCCTCATTATCTTGTCTACTTCTCGTAACCCTGTATCACCTGACTGTATGTATTGTATTGCTTCTGGATCACCTGATTGTATGTATTGTATCGCTTCTGTTCCCCGGGTCACCCCTGAAAAAGGGACCTTCGGGGCCCAATGGGCCGACCGGTCATCAAAATTAATAAATAATAAATAAATAAATAAAACACATGCATGTTTCATTTGGTATACCATAAAATAAAATCTGATGCATCAGTGAAATATATTGGTTGTAACAACAGTATTACTATACTTTTTCCATTTGCATGACATTTTCACAATAACACATTTTCATAACACTTTTTCATAACAGATTAATAGATTCAAGCAGTTAAACACAATACTCTTATAATTCTGATCTACAGTATATTACCTCCTGTACACTGACCCACGTGGCTTGGGGCCTATTCCTATCAGCTGCAATAGGGCTGCATCGGGCAAGGGTATTAGCATACGGATGTGAGGGCTTTACTATTAGCTTGGATGTGGCAGGATAGCCTAGTTTTGGAAGAGAATTTTCAGAAATGTACACCCCTTTATGAACTACATGTAATGGGAGGTCTACAGGCCTTCCTGGGGAGTCAGTAATGAGGTGTATCACAGGCTCTATGGCTCTTCTAGGCTTTCTGGGAGGGGTAGGCACAGTCTCAGTTCTTTCAACAGTGGCACTGGGGTTGATCAGTCCTGGCTCATCGCTTGTCAATAAGTCTGCTTCTGAAGAAAGGTGTACCACTGCACTGGTTGTCTGTTCTGGACTGAAGCACTTTCAACTTCTGGTTCTGATTCAACAAGATTATTTCTATTACTTGGCTCTGAAATTCCAGGTACTTCATCAGAGAAAAATTCATGGAATTTAAATCACGTAATATATTACTGATACTGTCAGAATCATCACTGTCATTTGCATTATTGTCCATCATAATATTGGAGTTACTATCTTCAGACGTTTCAGGTTCAAATGAGCATTTATCCTTTTTCTGCCTCACTCCACCCCAACAGGTGATGCACGGACAGTTTATGGGTAGAAATTTTCCATTTGGGTGAATTGAGCCCTCCACCTCAAATTTTCCTCCAAATTCACAACTGACAGAAATTGTATCTGTTGGCCACTAGGGGTGCTAATCTAGCAGTGCCTCCAAGATGTAACCCTGGCGGTGCTATTCTAAGGGCTACTACCCCTGCCTGTATGACTATACACAGGTTGAGGGGCCTGAGTTGTCTAATAAGGTGCCTCTACCCAGAGGAATGGTATTGGGGTTGCTTATCTGCTCTGGTATAGCCCTCTAGGATGCTATAACCACCCAGAAACCCTCTGAGTGGCCTAAGACATAACACAGTGGTAAATTCACAAGCAATAGGCAGCAGTAATAGTGTGCTCACTCCCTTCTCACTTACCGTCAGGGCTGGACCTGCAGCAACTGCCCTGAGACCCCCTGAAAATAAGCTTAGTGATACAGCAATACAATCTTATTTATTTATTTTTTATTTATTTGTATAAATTGAATTACAATCCTCTTGAGTCATGGACTCATTTCAAAGGTTCTCATCAGACAAAGTACAGATTATACAAACAGAACATCGTATAGTTACAGAGAAATACAATAACATAGTTTCATATGGTTACATACTGTAGGTACATGATTAGGCATTACAGAGGAAATATAATAATATAGCTTCATACAGTTATAGAGCGGGCAGCGTGTAGGAAGAGTATGGCAGATTGCCTTATAGAGTGACTGAGGCACAGTCCAGAGGGGAGGCAATAGAGGGGCAGACAGAAAGGGTACTTGATGAACAGAGGGATTTTTTGCTGGGGGGGATAAAGAGCGGTAGTGCTAAAATAGATGCTCTACAGGGGTACAGTTAGCTGTCCAAGAGACATTGTTGGTCGTTAATTCTGTAACCTAACTAATAATATGCACATAGCTAGGTTAAATATGAAAAATACAATCAGGTTTGCTGGCCAATGCACCTAGCTTTGCCTGAGCTCTTTCTAGGTTGCTTGAAAGGACACAGCAAAGAACCTTACTGAGCAAGGAAAAGGATTAAGGCTTCTTTTGGCTAGGCAGATTTACTGTGTGTTGTTATTTTTATTTTGTATTCACAGGGATTGTTTCTGTTTGTTGCTAACATTGTATTGCTTTATTTTTCTCTGATTCAAATTGTTGTTGCTGGGAATACCTTCTGCTGCATTATTACAGGGTGTGCCTACAGGTGTGTGCTTACAGAATACTGCTGTAATCTTCTGATTCAAATTGTTTTTTGCAAGGTATATCTTCTGTTACTGCTTTATTTTTCTCTGTAGCAAAGTGTTTCTTACAGGGTATATCTTCTGTGAAATTCTTACAGGTGGTGCTTTACAGGTTTTACAGTTTAATCTATCATTAGGATAAGCTTTCAGGGCTACTGCATTTGTTGCTGGCTGATTGTTTCTGCTCTTACAGTACCTCTTTGTTTCTTTTATCTGTGGTTCTTATTTTTTGGCAGGGGAAGGGCTCAGCCACCCACCCCCATCCCCAACCACCCCACTCTACACTCCTTTTATAGGGTAGCACAGTCATGACGTTTCCTGTAGCAAAGCAGGAAGGGGTGGATCAGAGGGGTATGCACACAGTGACCTCATTTACAGGGGCACTAGTAATTTAACTTGTTATAACAAGTTATACAAAAACAAGCAAACAAAATACAATCAAACTTTTGCTTTCATTTTCTTCCTTCTAATTACTCTGACCAGGATATAAACCCAGCAACTTACCTGGAATGTATTTCATTCACTGCAGGTACTGCAGAACACTTTTCAGAAGGGCAGTTTTACAGGATTTAGGACACTGTCCTACATGCTGGGCCATTGGAGATCTAAGGGCTCAGCTCCAGGCAGCATGGGCAGAGATTGCTTGCCTTACATTGCATATTCAAGAGGAAATATATTATAAGAACCACCCTCCATTTCCCCAACATCTAACAGAAGCACCTCGACCACAGAGGGTAGTTGGTCCGAGAGGTTAGCAGGTGCTTAGGAGGGGCAAATTGGGTGCCCCATCACTTGGTGCTCTCCAACATATCATCTCCACAAACCATATAAAAGCTACAAACAGGTATCTGCCTCTATCTCTGAAATCAATCAAAGGTGCAGAGGACACTGCAGAGCAGGACACTGCAGCATAAGAGCTAGCACAACAAAACTCATCCAAAATAGAAGCCAAAACAAAAAAAGCAAAAAGGAAATCCAAAAAAACTTCTGATCATAGCAGACTCCATGATTCGGGGAGTTGATACGTATCTCCAGCCAGGGGTAATGGTCAGATGCCTCCCAGGTACATCAGCGTGGAGAGACACTGACCGCATTGCTAAAATTGTTCAGTAAGCAAGAGAAAACATTGGCGTCCTGGTACACATAGGGACTAATGATCTCACTAGCCGGTCAGTTGTGGAGACCAAGGAACACCTGACCAGGCTGGGTGACAAACGATCATCCATTTCGTCCGCATCTCCTTCTCTGAGATCCTGCCAGTCTGGGAGGGGGGCAGATGGACGGAAGGTCAGAGAAGGGAGATAGGGGAGCTAAACATAGGCTGAAGGGCTGGTGCCGGAAAAGGACACAAATTTATAGAGAACTGGCAACAGTTCTGGGAGCGAAAGTTCTTTAAATTTGATGGACTGCATCTGACTAAGAAGGGAGTCAGTGCATTGGGGCAGAAGTTTGATGTCTTTGCAGAATATTTAAACTAGAAAATGGGGAGAGAGTTGCAGCACCACATACGCCGAATTGGAAGAACACCCTTCCCCCTCAGCTAGTGGTCAAACAAAAGTTCAGCATGTTTGTAGTTCATTTGCATCACCAGGTAAGGAAAAAGGTCCGGCTCCCCATACGATGCACAGGGGAAATGCTAGACCCCCAACAACTAACACACCAAAATCTGGCCAATGGAAAATCATGCACACAAATGCTCACAGTCTGGGAAACAAGATCCTAAACCTGCAGGCAATAATGACAGAGGCTAAACTGGACATAGTAGCCATTAGCGAGGCATGGTTTACCAGTAACCACACTTGGGAGACTTCAGTACCTGGCTATGTACTGTTTAGAAGAGACCGAGGTGCAAAAGGGGGGGTGGAGTGGCCCTTTATGTCAATGAAAATATCAAAGCTCCAGAAATTCAGAATACATATAAGGAGCCAGAAGAACTGTGGGTCACCCTGGAAACAGGAAATGGGACAGCCATATGAACTGGGGTGTGTACAGGCCTCCAAACCAGGGGGAGGACATAGACACATTACTGTTAGAAGATATACAAAACATGACAGCTAAAGGGGAGGTTCTGATAATGGGAGACTTCAACATGCCAGATACAGATTGGTCAGTACCAGCAGGAACATCTGCCAGAACTAGACACATGGTGGATTCCCTGCAGGGGAAGGGACTTAAACAACTGGTACAACAACCCACAAGATACAGGGCTATCCTAGATCTAGTACTGATTAACAGGGAAAGGATCACAGATTTTCTGGTAGAAGGTCACCTGGGGGCCAGTGACCATCACATGGTATGGTTCAATTTGGCCACTAGAACTAAATCATCCCATTCCAAGGCAAAAATATGGGACTTCAGAGGAGCTGACTTTGATAAGATAGCCAACAGAGTAAAGCTATCCCTGGCAAAAAGAAATACAGGTGAGGGGGTACAGGCAAAGTGGGCAAGCATTAAAGATGCAATACTTGAAGCAACATCCCATTGTGTTACATAGAAAAGGAAGTGCAAATAAAGAAGGAAACCACTTTGGTTCTCAAAAACAGTAGCAGAAAAGGTCAGAGCCAAAAGGCTGGCCTTCAGGAAATATAAGAGAACGCAGCAGAATGAAGATTGGGAGGCATACCAAACTTCCCTAAGGGAAGCAGGGAAGGCAGTAAGGCAGGCAAAGACCCAAACCGAGGAAACACTAGCACAAACAGTAAAAGAAGGTGACAAGACTTTCTATAGATACATTAGTGAAAGGAGAAAGTCCAGAGGGGGTATTGCTAAGATCAGAGGGGATAAGGGGGCATCTGAGGAGGAGGACCATGTAAAAGCATCTGTCCTAAATAGATACTTCTGCTCATTATTTACTGAAGAGAAGGTAGGGCAGGGCCCACAGCTCAGCACCATGGACACAGGGGGGAGGGAGGTGTGCACTAGTCCCTTCACAAAAGAAAGGGTCCTACAAGAGCTCGATAAGCTCAGGGTGGACAAGGCAATGGGACCTGATGGCATACATCCCAGGGTACTAAAGGAGCTAAGGATGGAACTAGCAAAGCCATTATCAGAACTGTTTAGTGAGTCTCTGAACACATGAGAGGTTCCAGAAGACTGGAGAAGAGCTCATGTGATCCCGCTCCACAAGAGTGGTAGCAGGAAGGAGGCAGGGAACTACAGACCAGTCAGCCTTACCTCAGTAGTGGGCAAGATTATGAAGGCATTCCTTAAGGAAAGGATAGTGCAACACCTGGAATCCATAAGAGAACAGGATCCAAGACAGCATGGGTTTACAAAAGGAAGGTCCTGTCAAACTAATCTCATAGATTTCTTTGACTGGTAACCAGAGTGGTGGACCAAGGGGAGCAGTTGATGTCACCTACCTTGACTTCAGCAATGCTTCGACACTGTTCCACATAGAAGATTGATTAATAAGCTGGGTAGGCTAGGGTGGGTCAAAGTTGGTCAACTGGGTGGCAAACTGGTTGAGGGCAGAAAACAGAGATTGGTGGTAAATGGTACACAGTCAGAAGAGATGCAAGTCACAAGTGGGGTACCTCAGGGATTGTTTGGGCCAGTCCTCTTCAATATCTTCATCAGTGACATTGCAGAAGGACTGGAGGGTAAGGGTTGTCTGTTTGTAGATGATCCAGATGGGGTGGGCAGAATGAGAAGAGATCTGGATAAACTAGCAAAATGGTCAGAAGAGTGGCAACTGGGTTTAATTCAAAGAAGTGCAAGATCATGCACATAGGGAAGAGAACCCTGAAGCCACCTATAGGCTGGGAGGGAGTTGCTGGCAATCACAAGGGAAGAAAGAGACTTGGGCGCATCATTACAGATGACCTGAAATCATTCAAGCAGACCACTAAAGCAGTAGGTAAGGCTAGAGGGATATTGGGTGTATTAGTAGGGGTATCATAAGTCGGAAGAGGGAGGTAATAATCCCTCTTTACAAGACACTGGTTAGGCCCCATCTGGAGTACTGCATGCAGTACTGGAGGCCACACCTTCACAAAGACATTAACCAAATTGAGGCAGTCCAGAGAAGGGCAACCAAAATGGTGCAGGGACTGCATCAGAAAACATATGAGGACAGATTAACGGAGCTCAATATGTATACCCTAGAGCAAAGGAGGGAGAGAGCTAATATGATCAAAACATTAAAACACCTTAAGGGAATTAACAAGGTGAGCGAGTCTAACATGTTTCAATATAAGAAAAATAGCAGGACAAGAGGACACAGCATGAGATTAGAGGGAGGCCGATTAAAGGGTAATGTGAGGAAGTTCTTTTTCACAGAAAGGGTGGTGGATGCATGGAACAGCCTACCTCAGGAAGTGGTGGATATGAATATAGTGTAGGGCTTCAAACAGGCATGGATAGGCATAAGGGAGCAATACAGATGAGTATGAATAGATAGGCCATTGACAGAGCAAAGGCCGATCGCACATTCATAAAGCAGAAAAAGAAATGGGCAGACTGGATGGGCCTTGCGGTCCTTATCTGCCGTCAACTTCTATGTTTCTATGTTTATTTAGGGGCAGTGAACAAGGGGGGTGAATCTAGCCAAATGATTAGCAATCCGATTTAAATCAGGGTTTTCTGGCATGCACTTTAAGTCCCAGTTATACAGTTTAGCAACCCCGACTACTTAATTGTGATGCTTGGCCAGCTGGTTATGATTATTGTATGATATTGGTAGTATAAATAAATGGTCAGTGTATGAAATGTCAGTCTGTGAGATTTGGCCCTTTTAAATTACAAGGTGTCAGCAGCTGAAATCACAGGATGTATTATACTGACCAGAAGATCTCTGTAATGTAATTAACTTCCTTAAGAAATTGCATTTTATGGCCTTTTTATGACCTCATGTTTTGAAGTGGAAATCAAATGTGGCTTTATGATTTCAGAAGCAGGACATCATTATGCTGATTCTTGTTGTTTTTTTTTTTAACACATTGGTGCCAGTGTGGGATTGCTACATTCAAAGGAAACATGTGTAATTAAGGAGTTATATATAGGAAATGTATTTTTTCTTCTGATGGCACCTTATTTAAAATACCTCCTGACAGGAAATAATTTTTTGTAATTTTACATTCTAAATGGAGATGCTAAATGACTCACAGAAGGGGTGGGAGACATAGAGTTTAAACTGATACTTGTGTCTGAAATGTTGTTATATCATTTTGAGACTCTAGAGAGACACAGCTCTCTGATCTAACTTTAAAATGCACTTTCAGAGGTATTACCTTAGATTACAAAAATCTAACTGTATTGTGGTAGGAGTTTTGCTTTGTAATTTTTCTTTGTTCTTTTATGTGATTGTGAGCTCTTTGGTATGTTGTTCTGTGTTACATTTTTCATATTTTTATCCATTTTTATGTTGCTTGCACGCATGTGCAAGAAACATAGTGCCATCATCGGAGATTTCGGAGGTGTGTCACCTCCTCCTCCAATTCAGGCAGTGTCCTGGCAGGCGCGGCCTCTGTAAGCCAATGCATTTTGGAGCTGTCTATGACACGCTCCAAAATGCAGTGGCATACAGTTGAAAGGGGAGCTATGCTTGAGTGAGCAGCGATGAAGAAGCTGCTCACACGCAGCTCCCCCACCCGCAGGCATGCACGCCCGCATGCACTTGTATAGCCGACGGGTGCCCAATCCCGCCGGCTGAGCTCGCGCCGTCTCCCCAGTAGTTGGTGCCACGCTGGGAGCCCACCTAGCGTGGCAATCAGTCTTTTGCCGAATGGGGTGCCCAATCCCCGCTGGCTGGAATGCCCCAAAGTCCTTGTGCCATGCTGGAGCCCACCCCAGCGTGGCAAACGGTCCACAATGTATTTTTTTTTTTTTTACCTGTAAGACAAAACGGTCCCAGGTGCGCCTCCCCACCCCCTCCCACAACCGCACCCACCACTGCACTCCAGCCACTCCCACCCCTCTACCGCATACTTACCTCCGATCCGGCGCCACGATCTTTGGTGGACCGGAACACGCCTGCACTTTCAAAGCCGACCGCCGAACCTAGAGGAAATGCCGGTAAGCTGTATAATGGGCCAGATAGGGGGTTTCAACTTATTGTACTATCTCAAATATTTTGGGATTTCTTATAATTAACATGGTTTAGATTTCTTCTCGGAGTCATCATGGCAGAGTCTGGCCCAAAGGGTGATTTCGCGCCACAGTGACTGTGAAATCACCCTTCGGCCCTAATACTGCCATGACAGTGACATCATTCATGAGAAGGGACCCAAACCCTCATGTTGAAAATTTGTGCCAAAATTCCAAAAATGACTGTTTTACTAGTGTGTGCTATGCAGTTCCTCACTAGGCTCAGGTTCGCCAAATTTCAATATTTTCACCAGATTTTCACCATTGCCATTTTATCACACCTTCTTATGAGTAGTACAGCTGTCATTTTCACATCTCACCCAAAATGTGTTTCCCCATGTAGCGCAAGAATGGCGAGAGTCGGTGCAAAAATCAATGTATGGGACAAATTAAGAAAATCACAGTGACACTGTTCATGAGCAGAGGTCTTAAAATGGCTATGTTGAAAATTTGGTGAAAAAATTCCTAAAAATGACTGTTTTACGAGCGTGCGTTGCGCAGTTCCTACGCACACTCGGGTTTGCGAATTTTCAATATTTCCACTCCAGATTTTCAACATTGCCATTTTACCACACCTCCTTATGAGCAGTACAGCTGTCATTTTTCACATCCTGCCCAAAACGTGTTTCTGGCCATGTAGCGCACAATGGCGCAGCCGGTGTGCAAACTCAATGTATGGACACATTAAAAATCACCATGACACTGTTCATGACCCAAGGTCTTAAAATGGCTATGTTGAAAATTTGGTGAAAAAATCCTAAAATGACTGTTTTATGAGCGCAAGTGCTAGCAGCAGTTCCTACGTACCGTAAGTTCGCAAATTTTCAATATTTACACTCCAATGACTTCAAATACCTAAACAGCACATAGAAGAAGCAACATTCGGCATTGACAAATGATTGTTAGTAAACATATTCTTTGATTCTGCCTGGATCTCTGCCGTCATTTTTGCATGTGGAGTGCCTGTATTTTTAAGTCTGACAACTGTTCAAGGGCTTGATGGTGTTACTGAGCTTGGGTAAAAAGGTAAGAATATACCTAAGGTCTGTTACAGAGTTAAAATGGTTAATTTTGGAAGCCTTGCTGGGTGCCTCTGGTGAAAGATTGTAAAGCAATCCCCGAAGAGGGTACGTATCTGAGCCTGTTCATTGTGTATGCTAGCATAAGGTTCACAGTTTGAATCCCCCTAGAACTTGAGACTAAAGTTGATTTGGACCCAAAAGCAGACAGGAGGGTTACCCTGTCTGTTACCTGTTCACACTATTGCACGCTGAGGTTCACACTGTGGAAGCAGAGGGCCTGACCTGCTGAGTGCATTTGAGACACCCAGAATGTCATGCAGGGTAGCCGAAGTATTACCTGGGGTGGCCAGCATTGCAGCTGATGTTGGGGCCTTGGTGGAAGAAAAGGCAGTTAAACATGCACACAACCCAATTATTTGTAATCCAAGCCAGTTCACTCAGTCCGTTGCAAGAACCCAATAAATGAAAACAATTAGATGGTACCACAATGATTTTATCTTTTGTTGCAGGGAGCTACCCTGATTTGTACTCATGCTATCAGGATCTGGCTGCACTGCCAGCGACATGTAGACCTTGTGGTGATAATCAAAGGGCAGGAGGAAGCTGGGCCGACACAATGCACCTCCAGATGGTCGCAACCTGTTCAATGGTGTTGTGCAGGGGGCTGAATCACCAAGCCAGTCTCTCTCTCTCCAAAATGGTCTCTGCTGCAGAAGTAGCAGCTTAGGCTGAGATGGCAGGGCTCAAGCAGGGCGAACAGTTCTGGCAAAGTTCGTGATCGTCTGCTGGTGAAGCCTCCAGCTGGCGTAACAGATTCAATTGTGGGGAACCAAATTGCAACCCACAAAACATATTCAGCACATTTAAATCAATCAATACGTCTGTCAGCAGTTCGGAATCAGTCATGTTGCAAATTAACAACTTTACTGTGCCAACCTTTTGATCTGAGTATAATCCAACCACAAGCTGGGCCGATAGCTTCAGGAGCAAGTCTTCAGTCCAAATCGCAAGTGGCATTAGCAAACTTCTTCTCTTCTGCCGCAGTTCCAAGGTGGAAATTGGACAGGTTCAACTTCTGCAAAAGGCAGTTTATTGCAGGAAATGGTAGCAGGAAGGCACATCTAGCCTCTTCCCACCGATTCCCCTATGCTCCTTCTGGGAGCAGCTGCTAGAAAGCTCGAGCTGTTAACACTTCAACCTCCAACTCTAAATGATCCCTGTCTCTTGGCACACAGGGCATTTCCCTTGTAAATACAAAGGTCCAGTTGGCTTGAAGGAGCTGTCAGTCATGTAAGGGCTCTTCAAGTCCATTTGGGTGCCAACTGGATAAAACTACAAGACCACAGAATTTCCTTCCCACAAGATTCCTGGGGACAGGATCTATGTTAGGTCCCCAGTGGTCTGATTGATCCAATTACTGGAAGTCCCGGACCTAACATGGTGGCTCCCATCCAAGTTAATTATCTGCAAGCAAAGCAGGTTAGACAAACTCCTCTATTTCAAATATAATAAAGCACAAACAGTAAACAGGGAAATGGGGAAAGGGAACATTGTTTAACCAGGAGTAAGCACACTAAGTCGAAGCTGATATCCAGATGCGAGCTAGACCAAGGAAGTTAAGTGACTTGCTCAGGATCACAAAATATGCACCTAGGTGGCTGTGGATTCAATCCCAGGCCTCCAGATCTGCAGCTCAGAGCCTTAATTCACTGTGCTATACTGCTCCATATAAGGAATAAGCACAGTTCTATATAGGCTCCTTCTGCACAAGTAGCAACTGCAGAAGGAGCAACTAAGACCACTGTCTGGCCAGTTGCAAGCCTTAAATCACCTGAACACAGCACAGACCAATTTCTAGACACAAATTAGCTATTCTCTTAAAGGGACAGGCATGGAGGCTCAATATGACACTCTCACACAAAGGCACAGAACTACTTAGGACTGGACACCAGCCTGACAGTGGGCATTAAGGAGCCCAGGAAGACATTATAGTAAACCCCAATTTGTAGGGTGGGTTTCACAACCATGATCCTCTCTCAAACAACACCCAGCCAGCTTGTCAGGATTCTCAGGTGGATCTTGGTCTCTCCCCTGCCCCCCCGGGAGCTCCACCATTCAGGGGTAAGTCACAGGTCATTTGTGCAGTGGTGAACTGACGGATGTCCAGTAGATGGACGTGAACAGAACATGCAAGATATGAGACTCATCCTCTACAAGAAAGAAAGATGAAACAAGAAACAAAAACACAATACACTATCTTGTATATTTATCTTCTCAGCTTTTAAAAACATTGTTTCATGATTTTATACATAATATTAAAAACCCATTTTGGGGCGCTAATGAGCACTTGAAGTGGAAAGACGTGTCTGCACCTCGCTCCTCCTCACTGGGGTAAATTGGAGATAAAATAGTGATAAATCGCTCACACTTACGGTTAATTTGGTACACAGACCATGCAATACCCCAGTATGGATGAATATCTCTCGTGGGTCCCGGTAAAAGCCAACGCGCGACTGGTGAAACCGCAAAGAAAGGAGCGGCCTGTGCTCAGTCTGAAAGTCATCATGTAGTATCTCTGTCAGCTGCCAAGGTGAGCGCCCTGGGGTGCAAGTTAACAGGCCAAGTGCTGGCAGCATTGGAGCCCCGACTATGTAAGCTAGAGACTCACATAGATGATAGGCTGCAGGAGGTTCTAACTCAACAGGCTGCTCAGGGGACACATCTAACAAAGGTGGAGGAGCATCTCTTGAGGATGGAGGATGAGTTACAGGGGGTCCCGGGGCAAATTCTGGCCTTGCAAAAGGAATTTGGAGACGTGAAGGAGGTGGTGGACTACCAAGAGAACTACCATCGCCATTTAAACCTCTGCTTGCATGGCCTACCAGAGGGGTTGGAAGGAGGAAATGCCTTAGATTTCTGCGCAGAAACTTTGCCTAAGCTGCTCAACATAGAAATGAAGAATGGCAAGTTGAAGCTGAAGCGTGCGCACTGGGCTGTTATGCCTAGGCCACCCGCAGGGCAGCCGCCCCGCCAAGTCATCATGCGGTTTCACAATTACCAGGACCATGAGAAGGTGCTGCATGCGTATCAAGAGAAAGGACAGCTGCTTTTTGAGGGTCACTGGATTTTTCTCTCCCAGGACTACTCTGCGAGACTCTTGGCTAGGCGCAAGAAATTTAATGAATCTATGACTTTGCTCAGGTCCCTTAAGGTGGAAAACTATCTACTTTATCCGGCGACTCTCAAGGTGAAGTATGAGGGAGCAACATATTCATTCTGGGAGGCAGATAAGGTGGTGAAATTTGTGGAGCGCCTGCGCAAGAAAAATGGGTGAAGCACTTAATCCGGACAGCAATAAGGTTATACAATCTGTTCTTTTATCTCTAAAGGGCTACCAGTTTTAAGTAGCTCTCTGTTGCTCATAACTTGAATAGTTAAAATGGTTTTGTTCTGGGGATATGGGCTGTTGCCTCTCCACAAGGAGGAATGCTTTTCTTTTTAGGCCTGCATGGACTCTTCAACCTCTTTCCTGCTCTCCGGTCACAGGAGGTGCAGGGTCCTTGTGGATGGTTTGTGAGCAGTAAAGACTCTGAACTGAAGTGCACATAGTGTAGCACTGAAACAAGCTCATAATCGCTCTGAGGGACTTGTGGGTTAATCCACAACAGAAACAAAGGGCTTTTAGTAAAGTGAATGGCCGGGAGAGAGCTGTGGGGGAGTAACATGTGGTAATAGCTGGGGGGGGTGGTCTACAGACCTCAGTGAGTGGCTCAGGGTTGGAACTACAGGATCCTGGGCTTATTGTTGCTAAGTGCATGGTGGCCAAGGGGGGATGAGCGGTATGATGCCCGGGCAATGGCTGGGGAACAGATGCAATACCAGAGTACAATTTAGGGTGCTCAAGAGAAAGGCATCACCTGTGGTCACATTGTTGCTACATGGGGTGACCCCTTCGGGGGTGGGACTGCCTAATTGACATTGGCAGGTAAGCGCCAATGGGAAATTATATGCACAGGAACTAAACATGGTGGGGCGATTACATTGTATACTCTGGCGGGGGGGTGAGGGCAGACTACAACTATATAGTGGGATTTGAATGACACTCAAGCACAGTTGGCAGATAGTATCGGGGTTGGGATGTTGGTTGATGTCCTCAATCTATGGAACCAAGGAGTGGATAAGACGAAGTATAGGGATTAAGGGACTTGAGGAGAGGTAGGGTATGTTCAGTTTGGGTGTTTGGATTGTTGGGGGGATACAGTTAAATGTTTCTTACATGTTCTAAATATTGTTACTATTTTGTTAAATCTATGTTGTTGCACGCATACACATAAACATAAGGTAAAGATGTGCCAGGTGCGGTTGCCAGATAGGGTGTACTGGGGGAGACACTCGCGCACCTTCTCAGAGTTGGAAGAAGGGATGGTATGGTTAACATGAGGGGAACTGTGATAGGAAGACACTGTTTTAATGGCTAACAGACAAGATCTTGTGGTATGTTCCTGGAATGTCTGAGGGATAGCGACCCCTGTGAAGTGGGCGAGTCTCCTTACAGCCATGTGGAGACAGGGGGTTCAAGTGGCGTTATTGCAAGAAACACATCTCACAGCAGCGGATCATATGAAACTGACAAGGGAATGGGTGGGGAAATGTTTTGCAGCCTCATTTAAGGTGCATAAAAGGGGGGTTGCTGTCCTTCTGCACAAGAATCTCCCTTATCAGATACAACGGGTGGTAAGAGATCAGATCAGAAGGAGATATGTATTTGTTGTGGGAGAGCTTTGGGGTGAACAGATAACATTTGAAAGTATATATGCCCATGCAATATTTGAGGCTTCTTTTTACAACACAATTCCCTCACTTCTCATTAAGGAACAATTTCCAGGCTTGTTTCTAGGGGTGGATTTAAACTGTACCCTAGACCCTTATTTCGATCATTCCCAGGGTAGGGGGTGGCAAAATGAAACAATTAGGCATTGGCATCAGGGAATGGTAGAGTTAGAGTTGGTAGATGGCTCGTGAGAGGCAAACCAAGGGGCCAAAGAGTACACCTTTTACTCTAACCTGCATGGCACATGGTCACGGATCGACTATGTGTTTCTCCCACAGATCTGGTATGAAAGAGTTCAGACAACGCAGCATAGCCCTATTCACATCTCTGACCACGATATGGTCATAATGTCACTGATGATGAACAAATCGAGGGAGGGCCCCCCACCTTGGAAGTTCCCGACATACCAGTTAGGGGATAAAGATTTCAAGGAATACTTAAGGCAACAATGGGAAATCTACATGATGGCGAATGTAAACTCGCCCACTAGTAAAGGTATTATATGGGATGCGGGAAAGGTGTATATGAGGGGGATGATTATAAAGTACGTAGCCAAAGTCAAGAAACAGAAGCAAGCCAAGAGAGTGGAGCTAGAAGCCAAAGGAGAGCTGGAGAGGAGGGCTGCGATTGGAGGGAATTAAATAGTCCAGGAGAGCTTGAAAGCAGCCAGAGAGGCCCTGAACACCCTACTTAGTGGGGAGGCTAGAACAGCATGAACATTTGGGAGGAAAAAATTATATAAGTGGGAAAACAAACCCGGGCCCTTGTTGGTACGTTTGATGCAGGGAGGGAAGGGCCAAACCTATATCTCAGCAATCAGGGATAAAAGGGGAGTTTTACATAGATCTGCCCAGCAGATTAGAGAATGTTTCCACAGTTTCTACGAACAACTATTCTGGCTGGGGGGGGGCCGGGGACTGGGGAGTGGGGTAAAGCTTTTCTGGATACCCTGTGGCTGCCCAAATTGACGAGGGTTCAGAGGGAGGCTCTAAATGGCCCTGTGAAGAAGGAAGAGGTATTATGGCTACTCAGAGGTTGCAGATGGGGAAGGCGAGTGGGCAGGACAGGTTCCCAGTAGAATACTACAGATGTTTGGCAGGGCAGATGGCTGGGCTACTATGCAGAGACATTCCAACAGAAAGAATGGGAAACCCTGAGGCTCCCAGGGACCTTCTCAGATGCAGTAATATGTCTGATCCATAAGGTGGGAAAGAACATCTTGAAGTGTGCATCTTTTCATCTGATCTCGCTTCTGAATTGTGATGCCAAAATATTCGCAAAAGTCCTGGCAGGGCATTTGGAAGAGGTGCTGCCCGATGTGATTCACCAGACCACATCGGGTTCATTAAGGAGCATCTCTCATATTACAATGTAAGGAGACTTCTAAATGTGATTTGGGGAGCGGAAAAGAGGAAGGAGGACACTTGTGTCATTTCTATGGATGCGGAAAAGGCATTTGACAGGGTGGAATGGAAATATCTATTTGAGACGATGGCCCGGTTTGGTCTGGGGGATGCATTCGGGAGCTGGGTGCGTGCCTTATTCTGCTCACCCAGAGAGGTCTTGGCGAATGGCACTCTTTGGAGGGTTTTGGTTTGGGTAGGGCACGAGGCAGGGATGTCCGCTTCCCATTGCTCTTTTCCCTAGTGGTGGGACCTCTGGCAGTAGCCATTCAGCAGGAAAAGTGAATTAAAGGAGTGCAGGGGTATCAGGGAGAAACATAGCTTGCCATGTATGCAGACAACATGTTGCTTTTTTTTCCGGACCCTGGAAAGTCTATGCCCATTCTCCTGTAACTGGTTGACAGGTTTGCCCGATTCTCGGGATATAAATTAAATTTAGATAAATCTGAGATCATGAGGCTCCCCAGAACTATGAGAAGGGAACAGGGGTGGGGTTTTAAGGTAGTAGGAGGACATTTCTCATATCTGGGAATTAAAATTGGGTGGTCTCTAGACTCTCTGCATAGACTTAATTATGGCCCCATGCTTAAGGTGATAAAGGCTGATCTGAGATGATGGACCTCTCTTCCAGTCTCTTGGCTGGGAAGGATAAATTTGATTAAGATGAATGTCCTCCCCAGGTTGGTATATGTTATGCAGATGCTGCATGTGGGATTGTCCTGGAAGGATACTAAGAGGCTGGAGAGTTTGCTCTCCTTGTTCATTTGGAAAGGGAAACGCCCAAGGATAAGCTTACAGCGCCTTAAGATAGATACGGGAAAAGGGGGGCTGAATTTTCCAGACATAGTGGTATACTATTTAGCAGCTCAGCAGAAGTATATTGGTGACTGGATTCATATGCCCTCAGTAGCACGGTGGATGGATCTTGAGCAGAGGGACTGCGCAGTGTGGCTCTCCGCATATCTGGAGAGGCAGGGCTGGGGAGCATACAGAAGGCAGGAATCTAAGAATCCACTGGTGGAGACAGCCTTGGACAGTTGGGATAGATTATTGAAGTGACGGGGAGTGAAGGCTGTAGATACGTATTTGATGCTGGTTGTGGGTAACCCATATTTCTTGCTGGGGTGGAGGACCCTGGATTTAAGACATGGGAGAAGCAGGCTGTGAGGAATTTGGAGGATTTATGTAAGGGTAAATAGCTGAGCTCATTTTGGATTTACATCTGAGATTAAATTTAGGAGGACACTTATTTAGATATTTCAGGTTAGGGCATATGTGACAGGGTTGGAAAGGGAAGGGCGGGGATGGTAGAATTGAGGAAAATTAAAGTTCTTATGCAAATGTCAAGACAGGATGTTAAAGAGTTTATAGGAAAGCAGTGAAAGACACTAGGCAGTGTTCAACGGACCTTTCGGGAACACCTAAAGACTCTGGGAAAGGGATCTGGGCATCTGATTAATGACAGAGACTGGGATGAGTTCCTAACCATGCACATGGGACTTCTCCTCTGTAATAAATTTAAAGAGGCTTTTTACAAATTAATACACAGGGTATGTAATCCACGGTGATTGTCCATAAATGCCATCCTGCAACCTCACCTTACTGTGGAAGGTGCAGACAGGAGATGGTCACCTATGTGCATTGTTTTTGGGCCTGTCACCTTCTGCAACAATTCTGGAAATCGGTGGTACTGGAGATAGGGAGGATGTAGGGCAGAGCAATCCCGCTGGGCCCATTAACTTGTCTATTCAGAATGGAGCTAGATGTGGAGGGGGAATGGGAGCCTTTATCAAGATAGGTGTGAATCCTGTTGATTCTGGCCAGACAATGTATTCAAAATACCTGGGTATCCTGCATAACTTTTACAGTGCAGAGCTGGCGGGCACTTGCTTTCAGACATTAGCCTTAGAGAGACTAACTCTTTGTCAAAGACAGGCTCAACAGTTTACTAGAGAATGGGCCCCCTTCCTGGCAGACCTTTCTCAGTGTGAGAGTGCACACCTATGGGATGGGATGGAGGTATATGGGCCATAATAACCTTATTAACATGGGCACCTTAGGAGTTAGCTTGGCACCATGGTCAAACAAATCTGTATTTGTGAGAGCATCGCAGAATGTAATACTGGCATTGTAAAAATGATTAGACTCCTGTCAGATTAAATTGTATTTATGGTCTATGTAAATGTAAGTGATTGTTTGTGTGCTTTGAAATTTGAATAAACTTTTATGCAAAAAAACACACTTCGGGTCATGAATATTAATGAACTTATACTGGTTGGCTAAAGACACGGCCTTCACCCTTGTCGCTCCATAAACCTAACCAGTACAGCGCAGAAACCAGTGACCTCCTCCTGAACCCAGAGAGCTGCATGCAGATGAAGCAGCACCCGGTCTGCAGAATGCTCCCAGAATACTGCAGCTCCACAAGCACTGCACTGCACTGCACCACTCCCATATCAGCTAATATGAATCACTCCCTTCAGCTTCCTAACGTGACTTGCCTTTGCTGTCTCTTCTCTTTACTTGCTCTTTTCCCACCCACACCCTCTGTCAGGGCTTAGTTTAATAACGTATCCTAGATAGGGTGGTACCTGCTTTCTCTTTTAACTGTTATTTCTAGGTAAAGCTCTCCTTGTATCCCCCCGTTTCCTCTTCTTTTTGCAAAATCTTCCCTAATATCCTTCCTGAGCTTCTACATCACTATACCCTTGATAGAGTGTCTCTTATATTCCCACCTGTAGCCGCTACCTGCCTGCTTTTTTCCTTAGCAATTACCCACTGTCCCACCACCTGTAGCTACCCTCACCAAAGTTGAATGTGTAATTTAGTATTAAAGCAGTCATTAGCTTGTCTTTGAAGACTAATTTTACTTAATTTTTTTATTCTCTCTTTGTTCTCCCCCTGTCCCAGCCAGCCCATGTTCTTACCTGATCTCTCAGCCCTGACACCCTGACCTCCTCCAGGACTTACCTCTGATCTGGAGTCCCCCAGGATGTTCTTCACTGGCAGGGGCGGTGGAGAGTACCTTGATCTACCAGGACCTTCAATGTCCAGAGTCTGGAGGTGCCTGGTTTGTTGTGTGCAGGGTCCAGGAGTCCGTCAGTCATCCAGCATGGCTGGAACCATTTTTTCACTTTTTTTGTTCTTTTGGGATGTGGTGTGCACTGACGTCATGGTGCACACATTGACATCTACCAGACCCCCCCTACTAAGCTTGGGCTGCTATGTCCCTGGCTTCCAACAGGGGCCAGTCCAGTGCCAAGCCTGCCCCCACCCTCCCCTTGGAGAAGGAGAGCTGTCCTTGGGTAGCTTAATCATCCTCCCCCGGCTGACCCTCTGACTCCGGAGGTCACTCCCAACCTCGGGTTGTCTGCATCACAAGCCAACATTCGAAGACTAATTTTAGTCATTGTAATCATCTTTAATCAGCATTAAAAAATACAACCTCTCAGAATACTAAATTCTAAGAAGTATTAAGCAGACTACTTGTTCAAGAATAAATTATTGTTAAATAAGGATTAGAAATACAGTAGCTCTGCAATGCTCTTCGAAGTACAATTTCTTTAATACTACTGAATCATAAATAAAGATTACAGTCAGCCAAGTAGTTCAATGATTTGAAGTCAAACAAGGCTGGGTACATTACCATGCATTTCATTTCTACTAAGCAAGGAGGCAGGTAAAACAACCAGCAACACCAGTAATAGAGAAGGCAAGCAATCATAAAATGTGGGTTTTTACAGTACCTAGAAATATTATGATGCAAAAAAGGTTGACAGTGTCCCTTTAAAAGTCTACTGAACTACATTTTCCAGAGGGTGAAGGTGGTGGAACAGAGGCGCATCCCTCCAGTTGTGCCTCTCCACAATTCATTTGCCACTCTGGTGGAGCATGGTTCCTCTATGGAGTCACCTGCAGTGGAGATAAAGGAGAATGCTGGGAACCTCCACAATGAAGACCCACAGGAGGGTGGCACAGGATCCCACAGGAAAGGAAACAACTCCTGGTGGGGGACTCAATTGTTGGGGGGAGAACTGGGAAGGGAGGGAAGGGAGTTAAGGTGCCTGCCCGTGCCATGGCTTGAGGACAGGAAATGAATCCTCAGGTTTGTTGGAGCAGCTGCAAGGGGAGTGAGCTGGATGTCATTATCCACCTAGGGACAAATGACCTGGCTGAGAATGGGATCAGAGCAGTGCAACAGGAGTTTGTGAAATGGGGAGGGCCTTAGACAAGTAACACACATGGTAACTTTCTGAAGTGCTACCTGTCTATGGCATGGATGAGGCTAGGTACTCCATGCCATGAAAATCAATGACTCACTGAAAAACTGGTGCAGAGCTCAGGGATTTGGCTTCATTGGGACTGGGTCTCCGCCTGAAGGGATGCAGGCCTATACTAGTGTGATGGTCTGCATTTGTCCAGGAGGGGAACCAGGATCCTAGGTGATAGGTATAAATGCTTCATCAAGCATTTAAACTAGCCAAGGGGAGGCACTGAAAAGGAGAAGGGAAATTGTAGCCCCCCATAAAAAATCAGGGTAGTTAGTGAGGTAAACACCAAGATAGAGCAGTTGATGGGGGGAAGGGTGGAGGTAAATGGAGAAAAAGACAAAGGCAGTAAGGACAGGGATGGGGCAAAAAGAAATAAAGCCATAACAAAATGGAGGGTAATGAGTACCAATGCCTGTAGTCTAGGTAAAAAGCTCCCCGAAATGGTAGCCTTGATGGAAGAGGGATGCCTGGATATCATGGCAGTCACAGAAACATGGTACACAGAGAACCATGACTGGGATGTCAACATACCAGGGTACACAATCTACAGGAGGGACAGGGAGAAAAGAAGAGGAGGTGGAGTAGCTCTCTATGTAAGGGAAGGGATCAAAGCAACAGAACTAAAGGGTAAACAGAGAGGAGAGGAGGAACTGTGGGTCACCCTGGAGACTGGAAATGGCACCACAATCTGCACAGGGGTTGTATACAGACCCCATCTCAGGGGAGGAAATGGACAAGGAATGATAGAAGGCATCCTTAGGATGGCAGAAAAGGCAGATATTGCTGACAGGGGACCTGAATATGCCAAATGTTAACTGAAGCACCTTTGCTGCAGCCATATCAAAGAGCAGGGCCATTCTCGATACTCTACAGGGGCATGCCTCAGACAGCTAGTTTTGGAACCCACTCAGGAGGGAGCAATCTTAGACCTGGTACTCTCAAATGGGAATGGAGAGAGAATCTCCGATCTTGAAGTGGGTAGCCATCTGGGAACAAGTGACCACCAAACAGTGTTGTTCATGATAAACTTAGCTGTAGAGTCAAGCCATACAAAAGTGAAGGTACTGGACGTCAGGAGGGCTGATTCTGTCAAAATGGGAGAGTGCCTCAGAAAAGCACTAACAAACAGGCAAGAAGGTGGGGTGGAGCAACAATGGGGAAACATCAAAACCACCACCACAGAGACAACAAGCCATTGTGTGAAGCAAACAAATCAAAACAAAAGAAAAAAACACTATGGTTCTCAAAAGAAGTGGTGGGGAAGGTTAGGGAGAAAAAGATATAATTCAGGAAGTATAAGGAAACACAGAAGGAGCAGGACAGAGAACTGTACAAGTTAATGCAGAAGTAAGCAGGGAAGGCAGTCAGAATAGCAAAGGCCCAAACCGAGGAAAAGATAGCCAACTCAGTTAAGAAGGAGGATAAAATCTTTTATAGGCACATTAGGGAGCAAAGAAAGACTAAGGCAGGGATACTGAGGCTGAATAAAGAGGAAGGGTGGTTGGGTAGAGAGAGACAGTGAAAAAGCAGGGATACTGAATGAATACTTCTGCTCAGTATTCACAATGGAAAAGCATGGGGAGATACCTAATCCATTCAATAGAAGCACTCTGGATGGGGGTTGATATTAATCCTTTCACAGAACAAAGGATTCTGAAAGAACTCTAACACTGAAGGTGGATAAAGCAATGGGGTCTGATGGGATTCACCCCAGAATTCTAAAGAACTAAGGAAGAACTAGTGACACCTTGACTACTCTTTTGAATAAATCATGGGAGGATGGTGTGGTACCCGAAGACTGGAGGAGGGCGGATGTGATTCCCCTTTACAAAAGTGGGAGCAAGAGATAGGCAGGAAATGACAGACCTGCCAGTTTGACCTCAGTGGTAGGGAAAATGATGGAATCACTTATGAAGGAAAGAATTGTTGAGTACCTAGAAGTCAGTGGGGCACAGGACCCAAGGCAGCATGGATTCACAGCAGGAAGGTCATGTCAGACAAATCTAATAGATTTCTTTGACTGGGTGACCAATGTAGTAGACCAGGAAGGGGCTATGTACATGGCCTACCTAGACTTTAGCAAGGCATCTGACACAGTCCCACACAAAATATTAATAAACAAATTAGCCAGTCTGGGATTGGGTCCCATGGTGGCAGCTTGGGTAAAACACTGGCTGGACAACAGGACACAGAGGGTAATAGTACATGGAGTCAACAGTGAAGAAAGGGAGGTTACTAGTGGGGTACCGCAGGGTTCAGTAGCGCGGTCCTTTTAATGTCTTTATTAGTAACATTGCAGAGGGACTGGAAGGAAAGTATGTCTCTTTGCAGATGACGAAGATCTGCAACAGGGTTGATATGCAAGGTGGGGTGGAAAGGATGAAAAGGACTAGGCAAGGTTGAAGAATGGTCAAATGTATGGCAACTTAGATTCAATGCAAAGAAGTACAAAGTAATGTGCCTGGGAAACAAAACCCAAGGGAAGAGTACACAATGGGGGTGAGATACTGACAACAACAAAAATGGAAAGGGACCTGGGGTAGTCATATCAGATGACCTAAAGGTGGGCCAGCAATGTGAGAAGGCAGTAAGGAGGGCTGGGGATATTGGGATGCATAGGGAGAGGCATCACCAGTAGAAAACAGGAAGTTGTTGGCCCTCTGTACAGACAGTTGGTAAGACCACATCTGGAGTACTGTGTCCAGTTCTGGAGACCCCATCTCTGCAAAGACATAGACAGGGTGGAGGCTGTCAAGAGGAGGGCAACCAAAATGGTGCAGGGTCTGCACCAGAAGACATATGAAGAAAGACTAAAGGAGCTTAAGATGTATAGTCTCAAGGAAAGGAGGGAGAGGGGCACATGATAGAAACTTTCAAGTACCTCAAGGGAATCAACAAAGTCCAAGAGGGTAGCATCTTTCAGAAAAAGAGATGTGCAAGAACAAGGGGGCACAATTTGAAGATAGAGGGGGGACAGCTCAGAGGTAATGTGAGGAAGTATTTTTCACAGAGAGTGTTGTAGATGCATGGAACAGGCTTCCTGAGGAGGTCATAGAGTCAAAAAAGTGGGGGAATTCAAGAATGCATGGGACAGACATAAGGCAATTCTAGTGGGGTAGGAGGAAGTAGGCTGTTGGTTAACTAGGATCTGCAGCTTATCCATTAGGTAGGGAAATGGCCAGATTAGGTGGGCCAAGTGGTCCTTATCTGCCATCAGAGTCTATGTTCCTATGCTTCTATATCTGCTCACTCAATGAACTACATTTCCCAGAACCCCTCACTTCCTGCCCAGACTAACTGTTAATCTCCATTTTGAAGATCATCATCAATCTGGTGTTGTCTGCAGTTAAGATTTATCAGGTAAGTGCTTTAAGTAGAAAAGTGCATCTTTGTAACACCCTGAAATGTTTAATATAGTAAGGAATTATTAATCTGGTTTTATTTTTTCTACTTGAAATGCTGTTCAATTTTCATGGTGAATATTTTGTTATGAAGAAAGTGCTCTGCTCTGATATCTCATGTGACCACAAACCTTCAAAATGCCTTTAAAATATTTTTTCTTTCAGCCAAATTGCTCCTTAAAATGTCTAGTATGCCTTGTGCCTCTAGATTACCTACTATTTGTGGTATTTTACTGATTTAGTTACTTTAAAGTTGTACATTCATTTTGGGAGAGCTCTTCCAAGTACTGGGATGCAGTCTGTCTGCCCTTGGACTTGTCCACCTTCAGTGCCTGTAGTCCCTTTAACACCCTTTCTTCTATAAAATAATCTTCATGGACTCCCTTCCCCCTTCTCTCCTTGCCTTAATAGCACATTCGATAACAGCCCATTGTCCTCTGCTGTGAATTTGGATGCAAGACTGACCAGTCTGGTCCTGAAATCATCCATACTCCCACCCTGATGCATGGGTAACTTTGTTCACTAGGCTCCAGTCCCCAGGTACCTCCAGTCTCCAGTGAGCTGTTGAAGAGCACAGCCAGTGGTGCCCCATGACTTTCCCTATTTGTTATATTACTCCAGGATGCAGTCCACCCACCCCATGGGCATGTCCACCTTCAGCACCTGTAGCCCTTTCAAAACTCTTTCTTCTATAAAATGATCCTCATCAACAGCCCTCCCCCACCCTCCTGGCCTTAATGGCACCATCTGGTAACAACACCATGTCCTCTATAATGGGAATAGCCATCTGCCAGTTATGCATATATAATTTTGCTATTAATCTATGTTTTGTATGGCAGTCCTGCTTAGGAAACAGGCCAAGCAGCAGAGCCTCATGGGACACTGGACTTTCAAAGTGAAGAAAAAAATTGTCTTCCCTCTCTCTGACCTAGAGGATAAGCTGGCTAGAGCTTATTTTCCTGTTTTAACACCTACCTGCCAAAACCTGTGAAGCTGTTATACAACCAGGTTATAAAACAACTGCTTTGAACTTAGGAAGACTGCCATAAAAGGTTACATTTTATAGGACAACAGCAGGAAGATTGTTTTTGGAAAGAATATGTGAATTAACCTTACAGGATATTTCTGCAACATCAAAGGGTATCGTAAACCATACTCTGAGGAAGACAGACTGTCTTGTTATAATTAACAATATTGCTGTATTTGCAGATTCTAATCAAGTAGTAATCTGACCTGTTTGCCTATGCAGCTGTATGTTACAAATTAAGTATGCAGGAGTGAGTGTGACCTCACACTAGCAGCTCAGAACTGTGATATCACAAGAAGGGAGGGACATTCTGGCTTCTCTGATATTGGTGATGCTTGGCTGAAAGGACTGACACTTTTTTCTGGCTTCTAAGAGTCATCTTTGTTTCTGGATTTCTAAGGGACACTTCTGCCAAGATAGGTAACAGCCCAAATCATTTGCCAACTGAAAACATGAGGTTAATTTAGCTGAATCAGTTACAAGGCACTTTCTTTTGTAATTGTCCATTTCTTTTTCTTACTGTAACCTTAATGTATATATGTTCTGTATTTACTATTTTTAATTTTAGTAAACCTTGCTTCTCCTCAAACCTGCCTGGGGACTTGTTCATTTTGAGTGTGAATGGCGGGACAGTATTGATAATTCTGACATAACTGTTAAGTTGCTTAGAGTATCACCATATGCAGCCATGCTAACAAGGATCTGTGTAAAGATCCAGCAAGGTAAGAAAATACCAGCATCTCAATTGAGTCAGCAGGGGGTTGTGAACCAAGTTGGTTGTATGCCTGCTGGATCAGATATTGCAGTTACCTGGGTGTGCTAGCCAAAAAGGGATCATAATTGACCCCAGGACTCAAGACTGGTAGTTTGCTGAGACCCAAAACAAACAGAAGGGTGTCCATGTGTGTCCCCTGTTCATGATTTTCACTTCAAGGTTGGGCACTGTGGAAGCAGAGGCCTAACCCCACAGTGGATTTGTGACAGATCTGGTGTGCAGCACTGGGATCTGAATGATTTGTTTGCATACTGTGCAATTATTTGGTGGCACAGACATTAACAGTCCAGTGTGTCACTGTAACAGTTCACATGCAAACAAGGCAGAAATGTTAAAAAGAAATATATAATTTTGTTACAGTGTAACGTTCCTCTACCTGTTTTATTTTTTTTGTGCCAAGCTAGTGTAGCCATAGATTAGGAAGACAATGACTTCCACCAACAGCGGATACACAATGGAATACTTGAGGCAGTTGTGCCAGGAAAGAGGAGTCCGGTGCAAGGGGTGAACCAAACAGCACCTCATGGAGGCTCTTGTGGCAGCCGATACCCAAGCAACATTCCAGGACCTCAAGTCACAGTCAGTGACTGAAGGGGACCAAACCTTGGCCATGGAGGGGCCAGGGTCCACTGCCATGTCCAGTCCCAGGGAGGAGGACAGCAGGACCATAGGGAACCCAGGACCACAGCAGCAGGGGAAGGTCACCACCATGTTGGAACCAGAAGGGATCAGGCTGCAGCCAGTGTTGAGGAGAATAGAGATAGAGCTGGAATTCAACAGAGGAAGTTCAGATGAAGCTGAGAGGCAGAAAAAGAAAACCAGCTTTGAGAGAGGCAAGGAAAGAGAGCAACAGCTTCAGAGAGAGGCCAAGGACTGAGAATGACAGTGGCAGCAAAGGCCGAGTGAGAGCAGCGAGAGAGAGAGAGAGAGCACCAGAGGGAGTTTGAACTGCAGAAGCTAAAACTCTAGCATCCAAAGCCAGAGCAGGTAAGTGGCATGGGTGCACCTGTAACTCAAGACTGGGTGCAAATTAAATTCTAAATTGATAGCTGAATTTAAAGAAGGGAGGATATGGAGGCATTTTAAATTAATTTGAAAAGGTATGCATTCAGGCAAAATTCTGATGGTCCTGTAGCTTCCAGCTATCCCTGTACTTACCAGGAAAGCTCATGATGAATTGGGTCAAATGGACAATCAGGACAATAATGATTAGGACAAACTTAAAGCTGTGTTGCTTAAAAAGTATGAACTGACATCTGAAGCTTATAGAGTTAAGTTCCATAAGCTGAGGATAAGCCCCGACATGAGCTATGAGGAACTAGCCACAAAGCAATGTCAGTTTTTGAAACGTTGGTGGAAGGGGGTCAAAGCAGACTCTGTAGAGAAAATTGAGGGTGTGGTACTTTTGGAGCAATTCTTTTGGGATTGCCCAGCAGAGCTGAAAACCTGGCTAGAGGACCGAGCTCCAAAAACAGTGCAGAAGGCTGCTGAGCTCTCGGACCGCTATGCCAGGAACAGACCTGCTCTGAATGGAAGTGGGGTGGGTGTGGCAGCAATGAAAGGGAAAAGCACACCTTTGGGGTAACTAAACCCCTCACTGCCTCCCCAAGAAAGCGGGCAGCCCCAGGTTACAGAGAAAGGATTTGCCTGATAAAAGAAATGATGAATGTTGGTTTTGCAAGCAACCAGAGCATCCTGCAAGACAGTGTTCTAAAAAGGCACAAAGTGCAGAAGTGGTGCTCAAACAAAGGTGGGTTCACTGCGTATCCCTGAAAGGATGCCTGTAAACATGAGGGAGCACATTCACCCAGTTACTGTAAATGGGGTGCACACCCATGGGTTAAGGGACATGGGGGGTGTCCCTTACTTTGGTAAAAGGGGATTTGGTTGAGCATGGACAGTTTATACCTAATCGGTTCATAATTGTAAGGGGATTTTCTGGGGAGAAAAACCTCTGCCCCTTGCAAGTGTTCTCCTTGACTGGGATGAGACAGGAGGGAGGGTGCAGAAAGTGTCTGTAGCCATCAACCTCGCCCTGGATGTGATTATAGGGAATAATCTACAAAAAAGGGTGGTATGTGAGGTTACCCACAGTCAGAAGACAAAGGCAGATTATAGTTCCTTGGACCCAGTAGAAGCCCCTGTGGAAAACACTGGGAGGCTGGTTCCCCAGCCTGTCTCCTGCAGTGGAGATAATGAAAGGGAGATAGAACTCCCCCAGGTAGCAGATAACAAAACAGTTCCAGAAGGTTACTCTGAGGAAGGAGGGGTAGCCAATTGTCAGAGGGTTAGGGATGGCAGCGACCCTGAATGCCCTGACACCAAAGCTATGGACCCCAGTTTAGAGACTGAAGAGGGCATGTCCCATGCCTTAGGAAAATATAAAGATTTTTCAGCTGCTCAGAGAATGGACCCTAGTTTAGAGAGACTGAGGGCTTGTGCAGAAGCTGACGGGACACAGGGAGGTGATGGGAGACAGAGTGTATTGGGACAATGGACAGCTGTATACGCAGGATGTAAGGACAGAGGGAGGGGTGATAGGCAGGCAGCTTGTCATTCCCCGGGGGAACCGGGAGTAGTTGCTCAAGATCGCTCATGATATCCCCATGTCTGGACATCTGGGAATCATGCACACTATGCAGAGATTGGCCCAGAACTTCTATTGGCCCAACTTCACCCAGCAGGTGAAGGAATACTGTAGGTCTTGTCACTGGTGCCAACAAATAGGAAAGGCGGGTAGTAAAACCAAAGCCACACTAATTCCCTTGCCCATTGTGGAGGAGCCTTTCTATACTTTAGGAATGGATATTGTGGGACCTTTGAATACCCCCAGCTCCTCTGGAAAGAGGTTTACCTTGACGGTGGTGGATTACACCTCCCGGTACCCAGAAGGAGTCACCCTATCCTCACTGAGGACAGACAAAGTGGCAGATGCCTTGTTAGGGATTTTCTACCATGTCGGGTTTCCACAGGAGGCCATCACTGATTGAGGTGGTACCTTCATGTTGGAACTGATGAAGTGTTTGAGGGAGAAGTGTGGGGGGTGGTGCAGAGACGCACAACACCTTATCACCTGCAGGTCAATGGGCTTGTGGAAAGGTTTTATGGTACCCTTAAATCGATGCTCCAAGCATTTGCTGAACAGCATGGGAGGGACTGGGAGAAGTACCTTCCCCACCTGCTGTTCACATACAAGGAGGTGCCCGAAGAGTTGACAGGGTTCTCCTGCTTCAAAATCTTATATGGACTCAGGGTGTGTGGGCACCTAGACTTGGTCCAGGAAGACTGGGAAGGCAAGCATGCCACCCAGGGAATTCCCATTGTGGAAAATGTCCTGATGTTTAGAGAAAAGCTGAAGGAGCTTATGAGAACAGCCCAGAGCAACCTGTCAGCCACCCAGCAGAAGCAAAAAACTCTGGTATGACAGCAGAGCCAGAGTTTGCTCATACACCATAGTCAGGAAGTAATGGTCCTCATCCTAGTCCAGAAGGATAAGCTGCAGGCTGAGTGGGCAGGACAGTACAAAGTAGTCAAACAGGTGAATGATGTAAATTACATTGTAGAACTGCCTGACAGGAGACATACCCAAAGGATGTACCATGTCAACATGATGAAGCCATATGCAAATAGGGCTGACATGGTATTTGCAGTGTGTAGTTCTAGGGAGAGAATGGACAAGGAAGACCCCCTTCTGGACTTGCTGGAGGAAAGCAAGCGGGAGTCCTCTGTGGAGGCAATCCAACTGTCACCCCAGTTGACCCCAGAACAGACCCAGGAAGTAAGGGAGGTTTTAGCAGACTTTGCCACATTGTTTAATGGCAAGCCGGGACTAACCCCCTTGGCGACACATGATGTAGACATGGGGACGTAAGCGCCCATACAGCGGACAGCATATCAGGTGTCTGAGGTAGTCAAAAAGGACATTAGGAGGGAGCTGGAAGAAATGGTGGATTTAAGGGTAATCCAGAATTCCCACAGATCCTGAGCCTCACCCGTAGTCCTTGTTCCCAAGCCAGATGGCTCTACTCGCTTTTGTGTGGACTCAATGCAGTCACAAAGTCTGACACTCACCCAATGCCATGGATGAATGAACTACTGGACATGTTGGGAGGGGTGACCTACCTCACCACCATTGACCTGATGAAAGGGTATTGGCAGGTGAAGTTAACTGCCAGAGCTAGGGAGAGATCAACCTTTATCACTCTGATAGGGTTATTTGAGTTTAAGGTAATGTGTTTCAGAATGAAGAATGCACCTGACACCTTCCAAAGGTTGGTGAACCAGGTGTTACATGGTACTGAAGAGTATGCAGTGGTGTCCCTGGATGATATTTCCATCTTCAGTGCCAGCTCGAAGGAACACCTGTCCCACCTTAAGGAAGTGTTGGGCAGGATACAGAGGGCCGGGCTCACTGTCAAAACTGGAAAGTGCCAGGTGGCCATGGTGGAGTTGGCTACCTAGGGCATGTAGTAGGATGGGGCAGCTCCATCCTAATCAACCAAAGATTGAGGCAATAGAGGTGTAGCCCAGACCTGAAAGACAGAAGCAGGTCCAGAGTTTTCTAGGGACCACAGGGTACTATCAAAGGTTTGTACCAAACTACAATGCCCTGGCAGCCCCCCCTATCTGGCCTGCTAAAGAAAAGAATGCCTAAAAAGGTAAAATGGGAGCCAGCCTGTGAATCAGCCTTTACACGGCTAAAGGAGGCGCTGTGCGGTGCTCTTGTGTTAGCCAGCCCAGACTACAGTAAACTATTTGTAGTCCAGACAGATGCCTCAGATGTGGGTATTGGGGCAGTACTTAGTTAGACTTCTAACCAAGGTAAAGATCACCCAATAGTGTACCTCAGTAAGCAATTACTTCCCAGGGAACAGGCTTATTCTACAGTGGAGAAAGAGTGCCTTGCACTGGTGTGGGCACTGAACAAATTGGACCCATATCTGTATGGGAGGCACTTTGAGGTACAGACGGATCATAACCCCCCTGGTTTGGTTGTCACAAATGGGTAAAACAAATGGTAGGCTTCTAAGATGGAGCCTTGCCTTACAGGGTTATGACATGACAGTCACTCACAGGGCAGGGGCAGCAAATGCCAATGCAGATGGGCTATCCTGACAGTTAGAGCAGTGAACTGAATTTGTGAAATGCATCCCATACCCAGGAATGAATTCCCACAAATTCAGTCTAGGAGGGAGGGGTGTAACTGGAATAATAGTCTGCCAGTTATGCGTATACAATTTTACTATAAATCTATGTTTTGTATGGCAGTCCTGCTTAGGAAACAGGCCAAGCAGCAGAGCCTCATGGGACATTGGCTTTTTAAAAGAAAAGAAAAAATGGTCTGCCCTCTCTCTGACCTAGAGGATAAGCTGGCTAGAGCTCTTTTCCGTTTAACACCTACCTGCCAAAACCTGTGTAGCTGTTATACAACCAAGTTATAAAAAAAACAACTGCTTTGAACTTAGGAAGACTGCCATTAAAG
Source organism: Neoceratodus forsteri (assembly GCA_016271365.2). Classification (NCBI taxonomy): domain Eukaryota; kingdom Metazoa; phylum Chordata; order Ceratodontiformes; family Ceratodontidae; genus Neoceratodus; species Neoceratodus forsteri. The sequence continues at coordinate 1,409,757,288 of CM028132.1, forward strand.
GTTACATTTTATAGGAAAACAGGAGGAAGATTGTTTTTGGAAAGCATATGTGAAGTAGCCTTACAGGATATTTCTGCAACATCAAAGGATGTCGTAAACCATACTCTGAGGAAGACAGACTCTCTTGTTTAATTAACAATATTGATGTATTTGCAGATTCTAATCAAGTAGTAATCTGACCTGTTTGCCTATGCAGCTGTATGTTACCAATTAAGTATGCATGCATGAGTGTGACCTCACACTAGCAGCTCAGAGCTGTGACATCACAAGGAGGGAGGGACATTCTGGCTTCCTGATATTGGTAATGCTTGGCTGAAAGGACTGACACACTTTTCTGGACTTCTAAGAGTTATTGTTGTTTCTGGACTTCTAAGGGACACTTCTGCCAAAATATATAACATCCCAAATCATTTACCAACTGAAAACCTGAGGTAGAATTAGCTAAATCAGTTACAAGGCACTTTGTTTTGTAATTGTCCATTTCTTTTTCTGACTGTAACCTTAACGTATATATGTTCTGTATTTATTTACTAGTTTTAATTTTAGTACACCTTATTTTTCCTTAAACCTGCCTGGGGACCTGCTCATTTTGACTGTGAATGGTGGGACAGTATTGATAATTGTGACATAACTGTTAAATTGCTTAAGGTGTCACCATGTGCAGCCATGCTAACAAGAATCTGTGTAAAGGTCCAGCAAGGTAAGAAAATACCAGCATCTCAGTTGAATCGGCAGGGGGTTGTGAACCAGGATGGTTGTATGTTCACTGGTTCAAGTATTGCGCTGCTTTCCACAAAAAGAATATGATATTTGGACCTGTTACCTGGGTGTGCTAGCTAAAAAGGGTTCATAATTGACCCCAGGACTTGAGACCAGTAGTTTGCTCAGATCCAAAATGAACAGGAGGGTGTCCCAGTTTGTCCCCTGTTCATAAATCGCACTTCAAAGTTGGGCACTGTGGGAGAAGAGGGCCTGACCTCCGGAGTGGATTTGTGACATCCTATACTGTGAATACTGCACAGAAGACTGCCTCAGTATATCCTCTTTTCCCTTGTCTTCACCCTCCCACCGTCTCTTGTTTGAAAATTGGTGATAGTGTAGAATATCGGGTACACCTAGGAAGCTTGCCGTAAAAGCTTCCTGAATACAGAGCTGCTTTGGTCACCTGCCTTACTCGGTTGTCAGTCTATTTAAGTTGGGGCTTCCACCCCCTTTATTTTTAACAGGATGGTGTGGGATGAACCAACCAAATAAACTAATATAAATGAAAGGAACAGGAGTAACTTGAGCTATATGCAACTAGCATAGGTCCTACAAGGTGTACCTGATATTCTGCACTATCACCTGAAAATTCCCTCCATTGTTTTGCACTTTACCCTTATATACTAAATGAATATTTTGCCACCCTTCTTCATTCCATTGACTATTCTCAGTTAACTGCCAGACTTGGCCCTTCTCACTGTCTTACTGGCCTCCTTTATCTTTTTAGGAATTTTATCTTAGCGTCTTCATTATAACTCTACGTTTCCTTTTTAGAGGTTATCTTTTCCCTCACAGTCTCTGGCCTTCCTTGGTGAACCACAGACATTTCTTACCCTTTGTTTTCCTACCACCCGATGCAGAAACTTGTACTTTCCAGGACTGCATCCCTGATCAGTTCTTACTTTCATTTCCATATCTACAGTACAACTGCTTTTACTCCCTCAAGCCTACCTTGCTGCCTTGCTCTTAGAAACATAGAAACATAGAATTTGACGGCAGATAAGGACCGCTTGGCCCACTCAGTCTGCCCATTTCCCTACCTGATGGATAAGCTGCAGATCCTAGTTAACCAGCAGCCTACTTCTTCCTACCCCCACCCCCTAGAATTGCCTTATGACTGTCCCATGCATGCTTGAATTCCACCACTGTTTTTGACTCCACAACCTCCTCTGGAAGGCTGTTCCATACATCCACAACCCTCTCTGTGAAAAAATGCTTCCTTAAATTACCTCTGAGCCGCCCCCCTTCTATCTTCAAATTGTGCCCCCTTGTTCTTGCACACCTTTTTTTGAAAGATGCTACCCTCTTGGACTTTGTTGATTCCCTTGAGGTATGTGGAAGTTTCTATCATGTCCCCCTCTCCCTCATTTCCTCGAGGGCTATCATTAAGCTCCTTAAGTCTCTCTCTCATATGTCTTCGGTGCAGACCCTGCACCATTTTAGTTGCCCTCCTCTGGACAGTTTCCATCCTGTCTATGTCTTTCGGAGATTGGGTCTCCAGAACTGCACATGAGTACTCAGATGTGGTCTCACCAGCTGTCTGTACAGAGGGATAATAACTTCTTGTTTTCTACTGGTGATGCCTCTCCATATGCATCCCAGTATCCCCCAACCCTCCTTGCTGCCTTCTCACATTGCTTGCCCACCTTTAGGTCATCTGATATGACTACCCCAGGTCCCTTTCCATTTTTGTTGTTGTTAGTATCTCACCCCCATTGTGTACTCTTCCCCTGGGTTTTTGTTTCCCAGGTGCATTACCTTGCACTTCTTAGCATTGAATCTAAGCTGCCATACATTTGACCATTCCTCTAACCTTGCCAAGTCCCTTATCCTTTCCACCCCACCTTGTGCATCAACTCTGTTGCAGATCTTTGTGTCATCTGCAAAGAGACATACTTTTCCTTCCAGACCCTCTGCAATGTCACTTATAAAGACATTGAAGAGGACCGATCTAATACTGAACCCTGTGGTACCCCACTGCTAACCCCTTTTTTCAGAGTGGACTCCATTTACTATTACTCTTTGTTCCTATTCTCCAGCCAATTCTTTACCCAGGCTGTCATCTTAGGACCCACTCCCAGGCTGGCTAACTTGTATATTAATCTTTTGTGTGGGACTGGGTCAAATGCCTTGCTAAAGTCTAGGTAGGCCATGTCCACAGCCCTCCCTGATCAACTACTTTGGTCACCCAGTCAAAGAAATCTATCAGATTTGTCTGGCATGACCTTCCCACTGTGAATCCATGCTGCCTTGGGTCCTGTGCCCCTCTGGCCTCTAGATACACAACAATTCTTTCCTTCAAGTGATTCCATCATTTCCCTACCACTGAGGTTAAACTAACAGGTCTGTAGTTTCCTGCTTCTGCCTTGCTCCCACTTTTATGAAGGGGAATCACACCTGCCCTCCTCCAGTCCTCAGGTACCACCCCATCCTCCCATGATTTGTTAAAGAGGGTAGTCAGTGGTGTCACTAGTTCTATCCTTAGTTCTTTTAGAATTCTGGGATGAATCCCATCAGGCCCCATTGCTTTGTCCACCTTCAGTTTTAAGAGCTCTTTCAGAACTCTTTCTTCTGTAAATGGGCTGGTATCAACTTCTGTATCTAGAGTGTTTCTACTGTTTGTTTTAGGTACCTCCCCCTCTTCCTTTGTAAATACTGAGCAAAAATATTTGTTTAGTATCTCTGCCTTTTCACAGTCACCCTCTGCCCACCCTCCTCCCTTTATTAAGCCTCACTATCCCTCCCTTGGTCTTCCTTTGCTCCCTGATGTACCTATAAAAGGGTTTATCCCCTTCTTAACAGAGTTGGCTATCTTTTCCTCAGTTTGGACCTTTGCTGTTCTGACTGCCTTTCCAGCTTCCTTTGCTTTAACTGATACAGTTCTCTGTCCTGTTCCTTCTGATTCCTTGTAATTCCTGAATGCTTTCTTTTTCTCTTGAACCTTCACTGCCACTTCCTTTGAGAACCATAGTGGTTTCTTACCTTGTTTCATTTTGTTTATTTGCTCAACACAAGGCTTGTTACCTCTGTGATGGCAGTTTTATTATTCCCATTGTTCTTCCACCCCTTCCTGCCCATTTGCTAGTGCATTCCTTAGGCACTCACCTATTTGGCAAAGTCAGCCCTCCTAAAATCCAGTACCTTTGTCTTTGTATGGCTTGACTATTGCTGTGTTTATTGTGAACCATACTGTTCGATGGTCGTTAGTTCCCAGATGGCTACCCACTTCTACATCTGTGATCCTCTCTTCATCTCCATTTGAGAGAACCAAGTCTAAGATTGCTCCCTCTCAGTGGGCTCCAATACTAGTTGTCTAGAGCACGCCCCTGTAGGGCATCTAGAATAACCCCACTCTTAGAAGTGGCGGCTGCAACTGCACTCCAGTTAACATCTGGCATATTCAGATCACCCATCAGCAATGTCTTCCCTTTATCTTCTATTCTAAGTATACTTTCTATCATTTCCTTGTCCATTTCCTCCCGCTGAGAGGGGGGTCTGTATACAACCCCTGTGCAGATTGTGGTGCCATTGCCTGCCTCCAAATTGACCCACAGTGCTTCTTCTCCTCCCTGTTTACCCTTTTGTTCTGTTGCTTTGATTTCTTCTCTTATGTAGAGAGCTACTCCTCCTCCTCTTTTACCCTCCCTGTCCCTCCTGTAGATAGTGTATCCTGGTATGTTTACATCCCAGTCATGGTTCTGTGTGTACCATGTTTCTGTGACTGCCACAATATCCAGATGTTCCTCCTCCATCAAGGCCACTAATTCAGGAAGCTTGTTACCCAGACTATGGGCATTGGTACTCATTGCTCTCCATTTTTTGATGGCTTTACCTTCTGTAGCAGCATCCCCACTGACCTTTCTACCTTGGTCTTTTTCTCATTTAGTACCCTGTTTTGTAGGGGGAGGCTGGGATTTTCCTTCTGCTTATCAGTGCCTCCCCTTGACTAGTTTAAAGGCTTGCCAATGAAGCATTTAAACCGATTGCCCAAAAGACTTGTTCCTTCCTGGACAGATGCAGACCATCCTGCCAGTATAGGCTGATGTCCCTCCAGGTGGAACCCCAATCTAATGAAGCCAAACCCCTGTGCTCCACCATTTTTCAACCATTTGTTAAACTGCATGGTGCAAAGTACCCTCGCCTCACTCATGCCACTGACAGACAGCACCTCTGAGAAGGATACTGTGTGTGCTACTTGTCTTAAGCCTCCCCAACTCTACAAAGTCCTTTTGCTGCTCTAATCTCATGATGAGCCAGTCATTTGTCCCTAGATGGACAATGATGTCCATCTCAGACTCCCGTGCAACTGTTCTCATGATCCTAAGGATGCGCCTCCTGTCCCTCCAAGCCATGGCACCAGGCAGGCACCTTACTTCAGTTTTCCCTGCTCCCCTAGTTCTATCCCCTAATAATTTAGTCCCCCACCAGGAGCTGCTTTCTTTCCCTGTGGTGCCCTCTGCCTCCTTCCTGAGGGCCTCCTTGTGACAGTTGTCTGCACCCTCCTTAGTCTCCTCTCTGGGTGCATCCCCAGAGGAACTATGCTCCCCAGAATGGTGTATGGATTGTGGAGTGTAACAGCTGACTGGGTGTGCCTCTGTTCCACCACCCTTACCCTCCCTGAGCCCACTGTGGTCCAACTGCTGTGCTTTCTTTGCAACCTCTGAGGTAGTGGTGGTGGCTGTAGTGCTCCCTGGATGGGGAGGTTCCTGCCACTGTCCAGTGCGGCCTGAAGATGGGCAACTTCCTCCCTCAGGGCGGATAGTTGTCTGCAAACAGAGCAGCATCTCAGCCTCAGAAAGACTCCCGGAAGACTGCTGCCCCACAGCCATTACATTGTACTACTCCCACATAACTGTCTACCTTGTTTAGTTTTTCTTTTTTGTGTGTGTGTGTGATTGGTGTGTTATATAGAAATATATGTATTTATATAATGTGTATGCTTATATTGTCAGTGCAGTGTGCTAGACAGGATATGACAGTGATGTGTACCTTGCCCTCTTGAAATGATGTCAGAACCCCAGGTATAAATGAACTATTTCCAGCGGTGGGTGGGGTGAGGGGTGGGAAGGGGTTGGGCCTAAACTGTGCCCTCACGAAACAATCAGCTAATCGTGCCAAAGTCCTGCTCTTCTTAAGTCAAAGGGGCCAGATCTTCAAATGGTCTGACATGGCCCAGACACTAAGGGCCATATTTTCAGCCTTCCCTGAAATCCCCACACCTGCGGGCATCCCTATTTTCAGTCCACACTGTTGCGGGAGAAGGTACTCTTGATTCCACTAGGTGTTTCATTTCAGTGCAACTGCAACAATAAAAAACGGCCACAAGTTGCCATAAATCGGGAAGCCAGTTGTAAACAAACTCCCACTTTGAAAATACAGAAAGTGTGGGGAAAACTGTGGCTCCACAAGTGAAGCCACACTTGCTACAGTTTTTTCCTGTAGCTTTGCTGATTTCAGACAGGCTGAAAATCCAGCCTCAAGTCCCTGTGTGCAGCTCCCTACATGCAACTCCCTAGTGCAAATTAAAATTCTTGCACCTGTGAAAATGCTATTTTCAGCATTTTATGAGCATGGGCGTCAATACCAGGCATAGCATTTTTCCTCAGTTATGCAAAAATATATGCACAAGCTACCAGAAATTGTGAAAAAAGGTTGCAAAAAGGCAATCTTATTGAAATTTGAGCGCATGTGGAAAAACCTGCACTTGAGCAAGGAAACCCTTTTTTGAGCAACTTTTTTTCCACGTGTGCAGTTTTTCCACTTTTGGAAATCTGGCCCCAGTACTATTGTCTGTGATATCTTCCTTTCCACGATAGCTAAATTAAACCACACAGTTTGATGGTCTGGAACCTACTGGGTCTTGTACTGTGACTCCTTCTATACTCTCCCTGTTTGTGAGTACCAAGTCAAGAATGGCCCCATCAGCCAGCCCATTGGTAGTGCTACCGCTCACAACACCGGTGAACTGAGTTCAGATGTGTACTCTGGTCATCTGGGCCTGGCCAGAGGGGAGGGAGGAAGATGGAGCATCTTAAAGATCACTCTCCTCCGGGGAGGGTGGGCAGTCATCTCCATTGCAATACTACCACCTGGGTGACCACTGGTGGAGGTGCAGCTCGGGGATGTCGTGGGAGGGGAAGATATTGGCAAACTTCTGGAGCAGCTACATGCGTGTGTGTGCTTATGCCTCTTGGAGCTCCTAGTGAGCCAGCTTCCTCGAGGGATGGGAGAAAAAAGGAAAATGCCCCACAGCCAAACCTGGCGACATCCTCCAGCACACAGCCAGACCACTACACTGGATGATCCCGAGTGGCACCTGATGAAGACTTAGAGCAGGTGGAGAGGAGAGTAAAGGGGAGCCACTCCCTTCCTCCCCACCAGGGTTAACCTAGGCAGCATGAAGGTTTCCCACAGGAAGAGGTCCTGGTGTAATTAGTTCAAGTTGCCTTGGAGGACTGGAGAGAGAGAGGAAGGCATCCTGGAACACCTCTACAAACAGTAAATTTTTTGAGCTTGCTGCTGTTGGGATCCTCTGACCAGTCCACATCTAGCATGTTGAAATCTCCAATTAAAAGCACCTCCCGTCCAGTCACTCAGTGGCATGGGTGCTGAAACTCTGAGCACCTTACCTTCTGCTATGCAGTAACCCCAATTCTCATATGGAGGAAGAGGGATCAAGTGTCCGAGACGCTCTTCTCTCTCCCTAGTAAGGGAGGGGTTTTGTCCCAGCCTTACACTGCCACCAAGTGGAGGCCTGGTAGTAGTGCAGCTTTGGGTGGCAAGAAGGGAGTAGTTGTGGGTACATCATGCTGGCATCCTGCAGCAGGGTGGGGAAGAAAAGCAGAAAAACTGGTGCCAGCTAAAATCCTGTCTACTTGTTCCTGAATCCTTGCCTTTGCCCGGGACCCTGGTCTGCTCTGAACATTTGCACTGGGGGTGGGGAAGGACAGCCCTCCATCCTTTAGCCCCACCACATGGTGAAAAGCCATGGGGAAACCCCAGACCAGGTAAATCCTCGGGGACAGGGCTAAGCAACTGCCCCTCAACAAGGAGGACAAAAAACACTTGTGACAAAAAGCACCTTCCCTTGATTTGTAGCCCCTGTGATCCCCATTCCCCAGTTCCTGATCCACTGCTTCTGTCTGTGATGGTGGTATATACATTGTATACCACCCCAATACTAATGCCCAATCCACATATGTGACTATCTGAACCCACGTTGTTTCTGTAACCTTGTCTTCCCCCTTATTCTTGACCTTCATGTCCTCCCTAATGTATAGTGACACCTCTCCCCCTTCCACCACCTCCATCCCTCCTAAACATGGCATGCCCTGGACTGGTAAGTGTCACAACCCCTCTCAGCAGGTCAGGCCCTCTGCTCCCACAGTACCAACTTCCAAGCGCAGTATTGTGAACAGGAACAGAAACAGGGTAACCCTCCTGTCTGTTTTGTGGGTTTGAATCAACCTTTGGTCTCAAGTTCTGGAGGATTCAAACTGTGGACCTCTTGCTAGCATGCCCAATGTACAGGCTCAAATAATTGTGCTCTTCAGAGGGGAAGATATCTTTTGTCTATGGGCAACTAACCAGGTGTACAAAATGAGCCCTTCAAAACTCTATGAAAGACCTCAGAATAAACTCTTACCTTTCCCAGTTTGGTATTACCTGCAAGCTTATGCACAGTGTCAGCTTTAACCAAATATGCTTCACTTGTCAAATAAAGAATTTCAAAGGCACACCAGTAGTCCCTTAAAATAGAGGTTTACTTTAAAATAGATAAAATATGTCAAATGTAAATACAGAACAATATATCACGAAACATACAATCACTTAAAAAGAACAAGGTTTAAAAGTGCAAATTGCCGGCCGGTGGCGCTGAGGTTGAGGCGCTAGGCGCCCACACCTCGTACCACGCCCGGCAACCCAGGTTCGAGGAACGGACTCGGGTCGTCCGGAGTCGGCCAGGGAGGGAGGATCGGCGTCCCAATGGATGCTCTCCTCCTCCGAGGATTCCAACCCTGAACTGTCAGTGGGAGCACGGCACTTGGTGGGGTTGTGGCTCCATCACGAGTCGAGGAGGGGACGCTGTGAGGCGCTTGAGGGAGGTGTGCGTCAGCACATCGTCCCTAGACGGCCGTCCTGTGTGCCGGCGTCCCAGGGGGGGGGGAAGTAGGGGAGAACAGCGGAAAAATGGTGTCCTCGGTGTCCCTAGATGAAGACTGCCCATCCCGAGCCCACCTAGGACAGACCCGCTGTGCAAGGAAATAAGGAGGAGATAAGGGCACTCTAGGGGCAGATCCTGAAAGGGGCTCTGGGTATGTGCAGTCGGAAGGGAGGGACACGGGGACAAGGAAGGAGGATATAAAAAAAGTGCAAATTAATTCCTACCACCAGACAATTAGTCTATCTAAAGTAGATGTTTCTTCTTCAGAGTCCAAACATGAATGTCTCTAAGTGGAAAACAGAATACTGTTTAAAACTGGCTTTGCCATCCTCTTTGCATGAGGTTACCTGGCTCCTCTCTGTCAGAATATAAAAATTATACAAAACAGGATGTCTTATCATTCAGAAGGTAAACTAAATAGGTGACATCAGCAAAAACTTGTTTTCCCATGTGACTTCCCAATCAAGTCTATCATTTTCCAAGTTCTTTCTTTCTTTTATCCATAAGCAGCATTCTGCTCTTTCACAGACATCAAAGGAACATTTATGATTTAGCACCTAAGTGACATAATCTGGTTTCTTCCTCTAACATCATAAAAGTTTATGATTTCCTATCCTAGAAGCTGGCAGCTTCTACTAAGTTAGATAAACAGGAGATCCTTAATTTAAGTTTCTTCTAGCCTGTAATTATCTCCTGGTTTTAGGATAACAGCTGTAGTTGAACCCGGGGGTCATCCACACACAGCATGTCTCAGAGACATTCAATAACACATTTTATATTACAAAAAGCATAGAGTAATCAGAACCAGCTGTACAAGTGTCACAATCCTCCCTAACTAGGCTGAATTTGGGGCTCTATCCCTGCATGGGATAAGTTTCCCAAATCAGTTCACTCCTCAGAGACATAAGACAACCCGAGTTCTGATTTTTCACTCCAGCCCTATGTAAGATTGTCATATCATACCCTTGCAAAGCAAGACTCCTTCTTAACAATCTACCATTATTCTTCCCCATTTGCGTCAGCCAAACCAGGGGGTTGTGGTCAGTTTGTACCACAAAATGCTGCCCATACAACTATGGCTATAGCTTCTTTAGGGCCCACACTATGGCAAGACACTCCTTTTCCGCAGTGGAGTATGCCTGCTCCCTGGGAAGTAACTTTTTACTCAGGTACTCTACTGGGTGATCTTTCCCTTGGCTGGATGTCTGACTCAGTACGCCCCAATACCCACGTCTGGGCGTCAGTCTGAACTATAAAGGGTCTGCTATAGTCAGGACTTGTCAAAACAGGAGCACTGCAGTGCCTCCTTCAATCTGGTAAAGGCTTCTTCACAGGTTGGTCCCCAGGTAATTTTCTTTGGCATCCTTTTCTTTACCAGGTCAGATAGGAGAGCAGCCAGGGCACTGTAACTGGGTACAAATTTTCTATAGTACCCTGCTGTCCCAAGAAAACTCCTGACCTGCTTCTTCATTTCTGGTCTGGGCCATGCCTAGATCACCTCTATTTTTATTTGGTGGAGGAGCTGTCCTCTGCCTACCACATGCCAGGTATGCCACTTCTTCCATTGCTACCTGGCACTTCCTGGCTTTGACAGTGAGTCCAGCCCACTGTATCCTGCCCAGCATATCCCTAAGGTGGGACAGGTCTTCCTCCCAGCTGGCACTAAAGATGGCAATGTCATCCAGGTACATACAGCATACTCCTCAGCACCATTTAACACCTGGTTAACCAACCTTTGGAAAGTGGCTGGGGCATTCTTCATTCGAAAGGCATTACTTTAAATTCAAATAAGCCTATCGAGTGATGAGAGCCGACCTCTCCTAGCTCTGTCCATCAACATTACCTGCCAATACCCTTGGTCAGGTCAATGGTCATAAGGTAGGTCACCCCAACTTGTCCAGGAGTTCATCCATCCAGGGCATTGGTGGGCATCTGACTTGTGACTGCATTCAGTCCATGATAGTCCACATAGAAATGAGTGGAGTCATCTGGCTTGGGCACAAGGACTACGGGTGAGGCCCAGGGGCCGTGGGATCTCTGGATTACCCTAAATCCAGCATCTCCTCCTCTTCTTCCTAATGTCCTTTGGACAGCCTCTGACACCGATATGCTGTCCACCATATGGGCGTCTGTGTCCTTGTCTCCATCGTGAGTCACTAAGGGGTTAGTCCAGGCTTGCGCTAAACAATGAAGCAAAGTCTGCTAAAACTTCCTTAATTCCTGGATCTTGTCCGAGGTCAGCTGGGGAGACAATTTAACTGCATCCACAAAGGACTTCCACTTACTTTCTTCCAACAAGTCCAGAAGGGTGTCTCCTTCGTCCGTCCCCTCCCTCAGGACTACATACTGCAAACACCATGTCAGTCCTATTGGCATATGGCTTCATCATGTTGACATGGTACATCCTTTCTGTCTGTCTTGGTCAGGTAACTCTATAATATAGTTCACGTCATTTACCTTCCTAACTACTTTGTATGGTTCTGCCCTCAGACTGAAGTTTGTCTTTCAGACCGAATAAGAACCATGACTTCCTGTCCCACCATGTGCAGTGAGCTCTGGCTCTGCGGTTGTACCACACTTTTGTTTCTGTTGGGCAGCTGCCAGGTTGCTCTGAGCTGTCCCCATAAGCTCCTTCAGCCTTTCCCTAAACCTAAAGACATAATCCACTATGAGAGTTCCCTGGGTGGCGTGCTTGCCTTTCCAGTCCTCCTGGATCAAGTCTAGAGGCCCACGTACCCAGGCGTCCATATAAGAGTTCAAAGGAGAAAATCCTGTTGACTCTTGGGGCACCTCCCTGTATGCAAACAACAGGTGGGGAAGGTATTTCTCCCAGTCCCTCCCATGCTGTTCAGCAAACGCCCGGAGCATTGACTTCAGGGTACCATTGAATCTTTCCACAAGCCCATTGGCTTGTGGGTGATATGGTGTCGTGCATCTCTGCACCACCCCACACTTCTCCCATAAACATTTCATGAGGTCCAACATGAAGGAACCCCCTGGATCAGTGATAACCTCCTGCAGAAACCCAACACAGGAGAAAATCCCAAGTAAGGCATCTGCCACTTTGTCTGTCCTCAGTGAGGATAGGGAGACTGCCTCTGGGTACCGGGTGGCATAATCCACCACAGTCAGGATGAATCTCTTCCCAGAGGAGCTGGGGGTATTTAAAGGTCCCACAATATCCATTCCCACCCTCTGGAATGGCTCCTCCACTATGGACAATGGAATCAGGGTGACTTGGGATTTTTTGCCCACCTTCACTATTTCTTGGCACCGGTGACAAGACTGGCAATACTCCTTTACCTGCTGGGTGAAGTTAGGCCAATAGAAATTCTGGGCCAACCACTGCGTAGCGCGTGCAATTCCCAGATGACCAGACAAGGGAATATCATGTGCAATCTTGAGCAGCTGCTCACAATACCCCTGGGGAATGACAAGCTGCCTGCCTAGCACCCCTCCCTCTGTCTGCACAGCCAGAGTATACATCAGTCCATTTTCCCAATAAACCCTATGTCTGCTGTCACCTCCCTGTGCTCCATCAGAGTCTGCCCAATCCCTCAGCTTCTCTAGACTAGGGTCAATTCTCTGAGCAGCTGCAAACTCCTCACACATTCCCAAGGCATGGGACAGGTCCCCTTTAGTCGCTAAACTAGGGTCCCTAGCACTAGCATCAGGGCACTCAGGATCACTGTCAATCCCAACTCTCTGACAATGGGTCACCCCTCCCTCCTTGGAGCAATCCTCTGTAGCTGTGTGGTTAACTACTACTGGGGAAATTTCTACCCCCTTTTCGTTAGTCTCCATATCAGGAGACACTTCTGGGGAACCAGCCTCTCAGTGATTTCCACAATGGCTTCTGTGGGGTCAAGATAACCACAGTGTTCCCTTGCTGCTTGGCTATGGGTAACTGTGCACAACATCCCTTGTTTGAGATAGTTGCCCAGGATCACATCCACTGCTAAGGTTTTGGCTACAGCCACCTGTTGCACAGTTCCCCCCTGTTTCACTACAGTCTAGGAGAACATTAGTGAGGGGCAATGTTTTCTCCTCACCAGTAACGTCCTGTACAGTGACGTATTTATTGGGTATAAGCTGACCAGGCTCTACTAGATACCCCTTTACCAAAGAAAGGGGAGGTCCCTGTGTCCCTTAACCCTTGTGTCTGTACACCATTCACCATGACTGGGTGCATGTGTTTTCTCATGTTCACAGGCATGCTTCCAGAGACACAGAAACAACCCACTTCTTTCCTAGCACCACCCTGTGTATTATTGCTCATATGTTTGGGACACTTTCTGGCAATATGCCCAGTTTCTTTACACAACCAACATTCATTTCTTTTCTCAGAGAAATCTTTTCTCTGAAACCTAGGGCTAACTGGTTTTGGTGGAGGCAGTAAGGGTTTTAGCTGCCTTGAAGGTGTGCTTTTCCCTTTCTGTGCTGCCACGCCCACCCATTCGCTCTCAGAGCAGGTCTGCTCTTGGCATAGCGGTCCGAGAGTTCAGCAGCCTCTTGCACTGTTTTGAGATCTCCGTCCTCCAGCCAGGTTTTCAGCTCTGCTGGGCATGCCCAGAAAAACTGTTCTAACAAAATCACATTTTCAATTTTATCAACAGAGTTTGCTTCAATTCCTCTCACCAACATTTTAAAAACTGATGTTGTTTCATGGCTAGCTCCTTGTAGCTCATATCAGGGCTTTTCCTGAGCTTACGGAATTTAGCTCTGTATGATGCAACAGTCAATTCAAATGTTTTTAACAGTGCAGCTTTAAGTTTGCTGTAATCATTACTGTCCTTGTTGTCCATTTGACCCAATGCACTCTGAGAATTCCCAGTAAGTAGCAGGGATAGCTGAAAGCTCCAGGACTCCCTAGAAATTTTAGCCTGAATACAAACTTTTTCAAAAGAATTTAAAAAGGCATCCATATCATTCCCCTCTTTAAATTCAGCTATCCATTTGGAATTCAATTTGTAACCCAGTCCTGTAGTCCCAGTTAAACCCAGGCCACTTACCTGCTCTGGTGTTGGTGGTTGGAGTCGTAGCTTCTCCAGTTCATGTTGCCTCTGGTGCTCACGCTCCTCACGGTCTGCCTCCCACTGTTCATGGTCTGCCTCTTGCCGTTCTTGCTCCCTCTTCTCCTCTGCAGCTCGCTGTTCTTGCTCTGCCTCTCCGTGTTCTTGCTCTCTCTTCTCCTCTGCAGATCGCTGTTCTTGCTCTGCCTCTTGGCATTCCCGGTCTGCCTGTCAGGGTTCTCGCTCTGCCTCCCTCTGGAACTCCAGCAACTTCTATGCAACTCAATCTGCAGCCTGAGTACTTCTGGATCCAGAATGCTGGTGGCCTTTCCCTGCTGCTGTGGCCCTTTGCTGGCACTGGCCCTATTGCCATCCTCATCAGATCTGGACACTGCACTGGCTGCTAACCCTTCCACTCTCAAGGTTTGGTTCTTTACAGTCACTGTCTGTGACTCGATGCTCTGGGTATCTGCTGCTATCAGGGCATCCACAAGGTTCTGCTTGGTGGCTTTCACCTCGAATGGGACTCCTCTGTCCCTGCACAACTGCTTTAAGTAGTCTACAGTGTGCCCACTGTAGTTGGAAGCCATCTTTTTCCCTAACTACGGCTACTCTGACTTGCACTTTAGAAAAAAAATAAAACAGGTAGGGACTTGACTGTAAGCCAAGTGATATAGTACTGTTTCCTTTTTTATTTTAATAAATCACTGCCTTTTCCTTTTTTTGCAAGTGAGCTGACAGTATCAAGCTGACACTCTGAACAATAAAAGCTTGCAATACCAAACTTATGCACACTCAGCAGGTCAGGCCCTCTGCTCCCACAGTGCCAACCTCCAAGCACAGTATTGTGAACAGGAACAGAAACAGGGTAACCATCCTGTCTGTTTTGTGGGTTCGAATCAACCTTTGGTCTCAAGTTCTGGAGGGATTTAAACTATGAACCTCTTGCTAGCGTACCCAATGTACAGGCTCAGATAATTCTGCTCTCTGGGGGGGCAGATATCTTTTGCCTATGGGCACCTAACCAGGTGTACAAAATGAGCCCTTAAAACCTCTATGAAAGACCTCAGAATAAACTCTTACCTTTCCCAGTTTGGTATTACCTGTAAACTTATGCACAGTGTCAGCTTTAACCAAATATGCTTCACTTGTCAAAGAAAGAATTTCAAAGGCACACCAAGTAGTCTCTTAAAATAGAGGTTTACTTTAAAATAGATAAAAATATGTAAAGTGTAAATGCAGAACAATATATCACAAAAACATACAATCACTTAAAAAAACAAGGCTTAAAAAGTGCAAATTAATTCCTACCACCAGACAATTAGACTTGTCTATCCAAAGTAGATGTTTCTTCTTCAGAGTCCAAACATGAATGTCTCTAAGTGTAAAACAGAATACTGTTTAAAACTGGCTTTGCCAACCTCTTTGCATGAGGTCACCTAGCTCCTCCCTGTCAGAATATAAAAATTATACAAAACAGGATATCTTATCCTTCAGAAGGTAAATTAAATAGGTGACATCAGCAAAAACTTGTTTCCACATGTGACTTCCCAATCAAGTCTGTCATTTTCCAAGTTCTTTCTTTCATTTATGAGCAGCATCCTGCTCTTTCACAGACATCAAAGGAACATTTATGATTTAGCACCTAAGTGACATAATCTGGTTTCTTTCTCTAATATCATAAAAGTTCATGATTTCCTATCCTAGCAGCTGGCAGCTACAATTAAGCTTAATAAACAGGAGATCAATAATTTAAGTCTCTTCTAGCCTGTAATTATCTCCTGGCTTTTAGGATAACAGTTTGTAGTTGAACCGGGGGGTCATACCACAACACAGCATGTCTCAAGAGACATTCAATAACACATTTTTATATTACAAAAGCATAGAGTAATCAGAACCAGCTGTACAAGCGTCACAGTAAGTTCACAGTCATAGTCCGTATGAATGCCAACACACCTAGATCTTCTTCCCTTCCACCAATCCCTGGGGGTTGTCCAACTGGAAATAAAAGATCCCCTGGAACATTTCATAAGAGTACAGAGACTATTCCACAGTTTCCCAAAAAACATTCCCTTCACAGCTGAAACAACGATTTTATCATGATGTACAGTATGATAAAGTATCATGATCACTTCTAACATTGGTCCACGCCTTCGTTACCTCTCGCCTGGACTACTGCAATGCCTTGTACCTAGGGCTACCGGGGGTGGATATCTGCCCCTTGCAGTTAGAGCAGAATGCGGTGGCCAGGCTTTTGACTGGTACATCTAGGACCAGTCATATAATGCCTGTCCTCCATGGACTGCACTGGCTGCCAATACAGTGGCGGATTACCTTCAAGGTTGGTTTGCTGACCTATAAGGCCCTACATGATCAGGGACCTGGCTACCTGCAAGATCTCTCATCCCTACTGTCCCTCTCGTCCTCCGATCCACCGATGAGGGATTGCTAGAGATTCCCAGGGTTTGTTTAAAGACATCTGGGGCCAGATCTTTTAGTTTTGTGGCCCCAACCCTGTGGAATTCTTTACCTCATCGGGTGCGAGATTGCCTGAATGTTCAAAGCTTTAAGTTAGCATTAAAAACGCATTTATTTAGCCTGGCGTATCCAGATTTTTAAAGCACATTTTACTAACCAATTTTAGGATGTTGTTTTAACTTTATGTATTTGATTTATTTATTGTTAAAGCACCTTGGCTTTGGAAAGGCACTTTTTAAAATAAAGTTTTGATTGATTTTTGATATACTAGTGTTCCAAGATCATGTTCAGTCTTCAAAATCCATTACTGTGGTGGTGACTAACAATGATTAAACATGTGTAATGAATGGCTGCTAATCAAAAAACCATGATGTCATGTCAATAGTGACTAATAAATAATATCCTAATTTTTCATGATTGCCTGTGATCAGGACCAGTGCAATAAATTAAACATAAATTTCAATTTATCTTTTTTCTGTACATTTGGAAGTTAGCTCGTCTTCTTTTATTTATTTATTTATTTAGATTTTGATAACCGGATAAGCTCACTGAGACCAGAGGTCCCTTTTTCAGGAGCGACCCAGAGCTTTTCAGACATCTATAAGGGAATCATCCGTTGTGATACATCTTATATCCAGACACACAGCTTTCAGTTACAGTTACAGTTACTCTTACATCTCACATTTTACTAATGTTGTAAAGGCTTAACAGGTTATTTTTCATCTCTCGGACACCATTGCAATTTTTTTAATTATATATTTTTCTATAAAATATTTTAGCTGATGTGGGAGGTATAAACAAAAGTGGAAATGTATTTCCCCTTTCCTCTGTCCTAGGTTTGAGGGCACTCAGCTAGAAGGGCTTTTGCCAAGGGCATGAAGGACAGATCTAAAGGGTAAAAAATATTTATGCTAAAAAACAAAGTGAAAAAAAAGGATTTTGCTTGAGCATTCCTGTGTTCTCACAGAGAGGAAACAGGCTGGGTGGGCATAGCTCAGTCCCTTTCATCTAAAAAACTCTGTGTTTTGGGTATACACACATGGTTGGCAGACCAGATCCACCCTGCAGAGCTGTGAGCCATGTGAACAATGAAAACTAGTCTGAATTCACATTACCACTTCGGACCTGTTTAGTCATGGAGGTGGGCTCAAGGATCCAAAATTATCCAGGGCATGATGTGACAGAGGCAGGGCAGTTGATGCGTGCAAAAAGGGCCCACCATATTTCCATCCTGTATTCTCTTAAGAAAAGTTAGTCATACATTGGGACTGGAGCCTATAACATCTTTGATCAGTCTGTTATGACCCAAGAAATCCCAGTCAGGGGTAAGCTTAAACTACAGTAGTTACTTAGACTCTAGTCAGAATTAATGAGTTTTATTCTGTGTGAATTCTATCTGTTCAAATGTTTGTGTTCTATTTCTTTACTGTACTGTATTCCACACAGCAATAGTTTGTTCATATCTTGTATCATATGGAAAATCAAATACTATTTTATGTACGTCATGCTTTCTGTGAGTGTAATTTTAAAGGTATAGATAACCTGGGTTAATTGGCACATCTGTGACCCATTTCCAGAAAGACATGCTGCTAAACTGTCCAAAGCATACCTACACCTATTTTTTCCTTTTTTAATTGTTTAACCAGGAGTAGCACTCTAAGCTGATAGCTTTTTACAGGAGTGACTTGGGAGCACAGGGAAGTTAAGTGACTTGCTCAGGGTCACACAGTATTCAAGTGGAAGCTGTGGGATTCAAACCCAGGTCTGGTCTGCTGGATGTCACCAGATTTGCAGCTCAGAGCCTTAAACCACTGCTCTATACTGCCTCCCTAAACCTAACACAGGGTATGTGGAAGAGTAGTTCCAGCTGTGACAAAAGGAGTGGGTTGTTTGTCACTTGAGAAAGGTCACTGAACTGTGTGAGTAGTGGCTGTGGTGAGATTCAAAATTTATTTTAAAAATAGAAATTACTATTATTTTTCCATAAACGGTTTTCATGCATGCAAATGTGTTATGCAAATGTGCACCACAGTTAACATGTACTCTTCATAAAGGGATTAACAACTGACGCCACATGATTTATATTATAATTTATTTTGTTCTGCAGATATTTGACACATTTTATATTAGTAACTGATAAAACTAAAAATAAAAATAATAAAACTTCAAGTGATGTAAAATCTTACTTGATGGAACTGAAATAATCAGCAACAATCATCACAGAAATAACTGGAAGGGGAAGGGGGCAGATCTGTTCCAGTACAGTTGCTCCTTCTTGTTGTTCTTACATGGTTTCTTGTGGATTTTACTTGGTAGGTTATTTCTTTTCTTTCTTACTACTTCTAAGGGGCTAGCAGGGTATTGTTTTTGGGGCTGTTGGAAGTTTGAAAACTATTTTTGGTGGCTATAACTGGGCTCGTTTGTTTGATGTTTCACTGTGTAGCAGGTTGTGTTTGTGGAGGCCTATTTCTTCTGATTTAAAACCTATTTGGTGGGATTTAATTGGGGCGGTTTCTTTGAATTGGAGACCTAGATCTGTTAATTTCAAGCCTATTTTGATGTGTTGTTAGTGAAGCTGTTTGAATTGGAGACCTGTTTCCTTTGGTAGCAAACCTATTTTGGGGCTTTGGTGGAATTTTGATTCCTTTTGCTGGCTTCACTAGCTGCAAAGTTTAGTGCATAGTGGGGAAGGTGCTAATGGTCTGGCCAGGTCTCACTCAGCTAATTAACTGGAGGAAGAGCTGAATCAGGTTTATGGTGTCAATTGTTTTGGCTTCTCAGAAGTAACTGGAAGGGGAAGGGGGAAAATCTGTTCCAGTACAGTGGCTCCTCCTTGTTGTTCTTACATGGTTTCTTGTGGATTTTACTTGGTAGGTTATTTCTTTTCTTTCTTACTACTTCTAAGGGGTTAGCAGGGTATTGTTTTTGGGGCTGTTGGAAGTTTGAAAACTGTTTTTGGTGGCTATAAGTGGGCTCATTTGTTTGATGTTTCACTGTGTAGCAGGCTGCGTTGGTGGAGGCCTGTTTCTTCTGATTTAAAACCTATTTGGTGGGATTAATTGGGGCGGTTTCTTTGGTTGCAGTGCTTGGAGGGGCAGACACAGGGCTGATACACTTGAGAGACAGAGAGTCAGGTGTAGGTCCTAATCCTGCCCTCCCCCACCCTTCCCTCCCCAGAGCTTGGCTCATTTATAGGGGAACACCTGCCTTGCAATTGGAGGAAAAGGCTTCAGGTGCAGTTCATGTAGTTCTAGCCACAGGAGGTTGGGTTTAAAGGCTGGGAGAGAGGAGTTTAGGGAGTTGTTCACTTCCTTATAAGTTTACTGTGTTGTACTGCACCTAGTACTGTAACAGGGCTACCTGTTTACTGTGGGACTGTATCTAGGATTAGTGGGTGACCTGATTAGTGGGTAGGGTTGTATTTTGGACTAGTGGGGAACCTGATTGCTCACCCAAGGAAACCTACTTGGAGGATGGGACCACATGTCATTAGGGCTGGCATCTTTGGGAGGGTGGTGGGGTGCACATGGTGTGGAGCAGCCATGATACTGGACTGGGCTTGGAAGTTCAGTGGTTGCCCAGTGTGCTACCAGCTGGTGCAGCTTAGGGAGGAGGTTGAGGGAATTAGGAGACAGCTGGGGGAAGGGGGAAGGCAAGGTTGGGGAATAGGGCAGGGGCTCTTCCACAGGGCTGCACCAAGCACTAGGGGTGAGGGCATAGGGAAAGGAGTGCAGGAGAGTACTCTGGGGTCACATAGGGACCCTGGCAGATGGGGACAAAAGGAGGATACTACCAAGGAAACAGGCAGGTAACTGGGGACCCTCACAGATGGAGGCCAAAGGGAGGACATTCTCAGGGAAGTAGGCAGATGGCTGGGGCTGGACAGAAGGAAGTAATGGGGGGAGGTGGATCGGACCTTAAGCTCAGTAACTGCTTCAATTCTCTTCTTCTGCTTGAGGATGAGGGGGATGATGTAGCCATGACAGGGGAGGTTAGAGATGGAAAGGGAGTAGGGGGCAGTAGGCGGGGGCCGGAAAGCAGGAGGAACAGGGGGGAACTTGGAATGTGGGAAAACGGGAAGCAGGGGATCAGAGCAGGAGGAGGAGGGAGTAGAGGGAGGAAAGCACAAGGAGAAGGACCAGTTGGGAGGAAAGGGCAATGAGAAGGACCAGAAGTACAAGGAGGATACAGTAAAGGGAGCTGAAGGTTTAGGCCAGGGGAGCACGACAGGCAAGGAGGGGCTGAACAGAGACGGGAAGGAAGGGAGGATGAGCCAGGCTAGTTTAGCAGATGGGGGGGAAGGACCAGTCGTGAGCAGTAACAGTGGGGGTAGCGAGGTACAGAAGGTTACTCAGGAGGACAAGACGCAAGATTGGAGGAGGGTGTGGCCAGGGTAAATAAGGAGGGATGGCAGGTGGCACCGAGATAGGGGTAGGAGCAAGGAGCCGGCTGGGGAAGGGGCCAGTAGAAAGGATGAGGGACATGGGGGAATGGAGGAAAAGGGTTGGCCAGACTGCTCCTGTTGGGTGATACCATGATAAGGGGGATCAAATGGGATAGGGAGGGAGAAGCCTGCCTGGTTAGAACAAAATGCTTCCCTGGACTAACGGTGCACAGGACCAAGCATGAGGTATATCAGCTGGCAAAAGATCGTGGAGGTTCTCCGGACAAACTGGTCCACTTGGGTACCAATGACATTGAGGGAAATAGTGAGCTAGAGGTACAGACAAGGTTCAGGGAGCTTGCCAGGGTCTGTCATGATATAGGATGCGCAATTTCCTTCTCAGAAATCCTGCCGGTGCCAAGGGCCAGTGGGGAACACAAGAGGAAGATTAGGGTGATAAACCAGTGGCTCAGGGAGTGGTTTGGAGCCAGATGGTATGGGTTGATGGAGTTGGGGAGACCTGGGAGGATAAGCAGCTGTATGCTGAGATAGGCCCCATCTCAATCGGAGGAAGGAAATCCTAAGTTGAAAATAGAGGGGTTCATTGGTGAAAGGTGGGGTTTAAACTTGTGAAGGGGGAGGGATGGGAGAAAACGCTGTCGAGGGGGGTCCGATAAAGGAGGGACTCTGTCTTCACCCCCCTGGGGAGCTGGAGGAATACAGAAAAAGGCCAACTGGTAAGGTGCAGACCAGGGGAAGACAGAATCCCCACAGAAACATGAGCAGGGGAAATGGAAGTATAGGGAAAGGGTGGAAGGTACTCCTGCTAAATGCCAGAAGCTTGGGCAATGAAATGCCTGAGCTCCAGGTGATGCTAACTGAGGGAGAGATGGATGTGGCAGTGGTCACTGAGACCTGGGCCACCGCAGGGCACGACTGGGACCTGAACCTGGAGGATTACACGACGTTCAGGAAGGACAGGGGGGAGGGAAGGGGAGGAGGGGTAGCAATAATAGTCAAAAACTGCATTGCCATAGGAGGAGTGGAGGAGGTGGAGGAAACTGTGGAGGTGATTTGGGTCACCTTGATAACAAGGGAGGACAAGAGAGTAAAAATAGGAGTGGTGTATAGACCCCCTGCACTGGCGGAGGAGAAGGAGGAGAGTCTGGTGGCAGATGTTGGGAGACACTGCAGATTGGGAAGGAGCGGTGGTGGTGTTGGGGGACTTAAACATGCCAGGAACAGACTGGGAGACTATGACATCCTCGGTGGCCAGGGAACAGAGGTTGTTGGATGTCTTTCAGGACGCATTCCTAACTCAGCAGGTGGGGGAACCGACCAGGGAGGAGCGGATGCTGGATGTGGTCCTGGCAGACAGTGACCAGATTGTGGGCCTGGAGGTAAGGGACCCATTGGCAGGGCGACCATGCCACAGTCTGGTTCTTCCTGAACCTAGGAGGGTTAGAAGACTGCACAAAGATGGAGGTAACTGACTTCGGGGGGGTGGATTTCAAGGAAATAGGAAGGATCCTTAAGGAGCACTTGGATGGGATTGGGCCAGACATGGACGCTGACAGTAGGTGGAAAATCATCAGGAGGGGGTGCAGGATGCTACCAGGCACTTGTGCAAGAGTAAGATGAAAATGCGGTAGGGCCCAAAAACCCTGCTGGTGGACCAGGGAGGTTCAGGAGATGGTGAGGGGAAAGAAGGCAGTCTACAGGCAATTCAAGTGCTCAAGGAGTGAAAGAGACCGAGGGGAGTATGAGCTGATGGCTAGAAGGGCCACTAGGGTGGTGAGGCCGGCTACGGCAAGGAAGGAGCAGAACCTGGCCAGGGAAGTTAGGAGAAGGAACAAGGGATTCTTTAGATACATTGGGGAAAAACAAAGGGTGAAGGGGCAGATTAGCAGGATTAAAACAGGGGAGGGATGGGCACAAGACCTGGGGGAGTAGGCTGAGGTACTAAATAAGTACTTCGCCTCAGTTTTCACCAATGAAAATGGGGGGGCTGCATCATACATGGGAGCAGACGGTGGAACTGAGGAGGGGGACCCTTACCGATCGGTGGGTCTGGGGAGAGGGGCATCACTGGCGGGGAAGGCAAAGCAGGGGGACGAGGTAGCGGAGGTGGAAATCACGGCAGAGAGAGTGAGGGGAAGCCCTCAGGTCCCTTAAGATGGAGAAAGTGCCAGGGCCAGATAAATTACATCCCAGAATGCTGAAGGAACTGGCAGATGTCCTGGCGAACCCCCTGGCAGAGCTCTTCAGCATCTCTCTGAGGACAGGGTGCATGCCCCAGGACTGGAAAGTGGTGCATATAGTGCTTATCCACAAGGTTGGATCAAGGGAGGTGGCAGGGAACTACAGGCCCATCAGCTTGACATCTGTCGTGGGCAAGGTGATGGAGGGCATTGTCAAGGAGAGACTAGGGGGGGACCTGGAAAAGTTGGGGTGCCTGAATGATAGGCAGCATGGATTTGTCCTGGGGAAATCATGTCAGACAAACTTTGTGAAGTTCTATTACTGGGTGATGAGTGCCTTGGACCTGGGTAGACCAGTGAACGTCCTCTTTCTTGACTTCAGCAAGGTGTTTGACTCTGTTCCTCACGGGGGCCTGTTGGATAAGCTGGGAAAAATGGGGGTGGGGAACCAGATGATCAGATCGATAGGCAATTGGCTCCAGGACCAGACCCAGAGGGTCGTGGTTGGCAGGATAGTCTCATCCCCAAGGAGGGTCATTAGTGGAGTCCCTCAGAGATCAGTTCTTGGGCCCCTCCGGTTCAACGCCTACGTCTCTGACATAAGGAAGGGTATCAGGAGTGAGACGAGTCTCTTTGCAGATGACTCAAAACTGAGGGCGGTGGGGAGGGTGGCCCTACAGGGGGACCTGGAGGCTCTGGAAAGGTGGTCTAGAAAGTGGAAGCTGAGATTCAATGCAGGGAAATGCAAGGTACTGCACCTGGGAGCCAGAAACCCGGGCCAAGTGTACACCCTGGGAGGGGAAATGCTACAAGTCTCGATGGCTAAGAGGGACCTGGGGGTGGTGGTGGATGTCAAGATGAACAACTCGGAGACTTGTAGGAAGGCAGCGCCAAAGGCCAACAGGATGCTTGGACGCATCGCTAGGGGGATCCCTTCCAGAAGGAGGGAAGTGATACTCCCACTGTACAACTGCTTGGTGAGGCCGCACCTCGAGTACTGTGTGCAGTTTTGGAGGCCACATTTAAAGAGGGACATTGAACTCCTGGAGAGGGTTCAGAGGAGGGCAACCAAAATGATTTGGGGCTTGGGGGATAGGACCTATGGGGAGAGGTTCGAAGAGCTAAATATGTACACATTGGAAGAGAAGGGACCGGGGACATGATAGAGGTCTTCAGGTACATGAAGGGGTAAATAGGGAGGAGCAGTCAGGGTGCTCCGAAGGAAGGAGGGGTGGGGCAACTAGAGGGCATGGGTGGAAGCTGGAAGGGGGAGATTCAGGGGAGAAAGGAGGAGGTGCTACTTCACTGAGAGGGTGGTGGATCTATGGAATGCACTGCCCAGGGGGCTGGTGGAGGCAGAGATGGTGGAGGGATTCAAGAAGGGGTGGGACAGGTGCAGGGGAAGGGTTCTGGAAGCAAAAACCAGTGCAGCGAGAATATCAGGGACTGGGAAGGTAGAAGCCAGAGAGGAAGAGGGGGGCAGCAAGGTCAGCTCCCAGGGTGGAGGCTGACCAAACGAGCAGACACGAAAGACCGTTAGGCCTATTCTGCTGGCATTTTAGTATGTTAGTATGTTAGTATCATTTATGGATGATCAAACACTGTTATGCTTACTTCTGTAATCAAAAATTATTATTAGCTTTTATTGACCAGGTAAGTACACTCAGTTAGTGATTTGCAAGTTTCATGTTTGATAAGTAAATCATGATCTAGATGATCTTAGATCATACATAGGTACATAGACAGTGTCGGCAGATAAGGGCCTCCGGCCCACCCAGTCTGCCCATTGAGCTTGTAAGTTCATTTTATGTTTTCCTAGAAGTCTATTGCCCCTTACCCCTGACCTCCAGAATTCCTTTATGTCTATCCCATGCATTCTTAAATCCAGTGATTGTTTCAGCCCCCACCACTTCCTCTGGTAGGATGTTCCATTTGTCCACCATCTGTTCTGTGAAGAAATTCTTCCTCACATTTCCTCTGAATTGTCCTCCCTCCAATTTCATCCCATGCGCTCTAGTCCTGGAACATCTTTTTCGCTTAAAAATAGTGTATTCCTGCACCCTGTTCATTCCTGTAAGATACTTGTATGTCTGTATCATGTCCCCTCTCTCCCTCCTCTCCTCCAGGGAGTACATATTCAATTCCTTCAACCTGTCCTCATAGGACTTGTGATGCAATCCATGTACCATCTTTGTTGCCCTCCTCTGAACCTTCTCTACTCTGTCAATTTCCTTAAGTAGGTAAGGTCTCCAGAACTGTACACTGTACTCCAGGTGGGGCATATCTAGTGTCTTGTATAGTGGAATTATTATCTCCCTTTTCTTGCTGGTGATGCCCCTGCCTATGCATCCCAACATCCTATTTGCTTTACCTGCTGCCTTGTCACACTGTTTCCCTACCTTGAAGTCATCAGCAGTGATAACCCCAAGATCCCTTTCCTGCTTGGTGCATGCTATATCCTCACCCCCCCGACTGATATATTGTGCCAGGGTTTTTGTGCCCCAAATGCATTATCTTGCACTTCTTTGCATTGAATTTCAACTGCCAAACCCCTGACCATTCTTCAAGTTTCTGCAGGCCCCTTCTCATTCTGTCTACACCCTCTGGTGTGTCTACTCTGTTACAGAGCTTGTGTCATCAGCGAACAGGGTAATTCTGCCTTCTAGGTCCTGTGCAATGTCACTGATGAAGATGTTGAATGTAACCGGTCCCAGCACTGATCCCTGTGGTACCCCACTGGTCACTCTTCCCTCTGCGGAGTGACAGCCATTTTCCACCACCCTCTGTGTCCTGCCACCCAGCCAGTTACCTACCCACCACACTACTGTCCTGCCCACACCCATATTCCCCAGTTTGTGTAATAGTCTTCTATGTGGCACAGTGTCAAAGGCCTTTTAATTCTAAAAGAACTAAGGGTAGAACTAGTGACACCGCTGACTACTTTGTTTAACAAATCATGGGAGGATGGGGTGGTACCCGAGGACTGGAGGAGGGCAGATGTGATTCCTCTTCACAAAAGTGGGAGCAAGACAGAGGCAGGAAACTACAGACCAGTTAGTTTGACCTCAGTGGTAGGGAAAATGATGGAATCACTTCTGAAGGAAAGAATTGTTGAGTACCTAGAGGCCAGTGGGGCACAGGACCCAAGGCAGCATGGATTCACGATGGGAAGGTCATGTCAGACGAATCTAATAGATTTCTTTGACTGGGTTACCAAAGTAGTAGACCAGGGAGGGCTGTGGACATGGCCTACCTAGATTTTAGCAAGGCATTTGATACAGTCCCACACAAAGATTAATACACAAGATAGCCAGCCTTGGAGTGGGTCCCAAGGTGGTAGCCTGGATAAAAATTGGCTAGACAACAGGACTCAAAGGGTAGTAGTAAATGGAGTACACAGTGACGAAGGAGGGTTACTAGCGGGTACCGAGGGTTCAGTACTGGGACTGGTCCTTTTAATGTCTTTATAAGTGACATTGCAGAGGAACTGGAAGGAAAGTATGTCTCTTTGCAGATGACACAAAGATCTGCAACAGGGTTGATACACAAGATGGAGTGGAAAGGATGAGAAGGGACTTGGTAAGGTTGGAGGAATGGTCAAATGTATGGCAGCTCAGATTCAATGCAAAGAAGTGCAAGGTAATGCACATGGGGAACAAAAACCCTGGGGAAGCATACACAATGGGGGGTGAGTTACTGACAACAGTAAAAATAGAAAGGGACCTGGGGGTAATTATATCAGATGACCTAAAGGTGGGCAAGCAATGTGAGAAGGCAGTAAGGAAGGCTGGGGGGATACTGGGATGTATAGGAAGAGGTATCAACAGTAGAAAACAGGAAGTTGTTATCCCTCTGTACAGACAGTTGGTGAGACCCCATCTGGAGTACTGTGTGCAGTTCTGGAGACCCCATCTCCGCAAAGACATAGACAGAGTGGAGGCTGTCCAGAGGAGGGCAACCAAAATGGTGCAGGGTCTGCACCAGAAGACATATGAAGAAAGACTAAAGGAGCTTAATATGTATACCCTTGAGGAAAGAAGGGAGAGAGGGGACGTGATAGAAACTTTCAAGTACCTCAAGGAATTAACAAAGTCCAAGAGGGTAGCATCTTCCAGAAAAAGAGATATGCAAGAACAAGGGGGCACAATTTTAAAATAGATAGAAGGGGGACGGCTCAGAGGTAATGTGAGGAAGCATTTTTTCACTGAGAGGGTTGTGGATGCATGGAACAGCCTCCCTGAAGAGGTCGTGGGGTCAAGAACAGTGGGGGACTTCAAGAATGCATGGGACAGGCATAAGGCAGTCCTAGTGGAGGGTAGGAGGAAGTAAGCTGTTGGTTAACTAGGATCTGCAGCTTATCTGCTAGGTAGGAAAATGGGCAGACTAGGTGGGCCAAGCGGTCCTTATCTGCCGTCAAATTCTATGTTTCTATGTTTCTATATTTCTTGCTGAAGTCCAGATAGGCCATGTCCACTGCCCTCCCCGATCCACCTCCCTAGTCACCCAGTCGAAAAATTCAATGAGGTTGGTCTGACATGACCTCCCCCTGGTGAAACCATGCTGCCTTGGGACCTGTAGTCCACTGACAACCAGATGTTCCACCAATCTCTCCTTCAGTAGTGCTTCCATGATCTTCCCCACTACCGAGGTAAGGCTGACTGGTCTGTAGTTCCCCGCTTCCTCTTTGTTCCCATTTTTGTATAAGGGGACCACATCTGCTGTCCTCCAGTCTTTGGGTACCTCCCCTGTTTCCAGTGATTGGCTAAACAGGATTGCCAGAGGTTCAGCCACCACCTCTCTCTTAGTTCTTTAAGGACCCTGGGATGCACCCCATCTGGCCCCATTGCTTTATCAACTCATTACTTCCAGTTCCTTCAGGACCCTTTCTCATGTAAAGGGACTTGTGTCCATTTCTGCACCATTCCCACCCCTTGTACTCCTTTCAGACCCATTACCCTCCTCTTCCTCAGTAAAGACTGAGCAGAAATACCTGTTCAATATGTCAGCTTTACTGTTGTCATCCTCCATGCGGCCCGCATCCTCCCCATACAGTCTCACTATCCCTCCCTTTGGCTTTGTTTTTTCACTTTGTACCTGTAAAAGGTTTTGTCCCCTCTACCCACTGATTTTGCAATGTGCTCTTCTGTCTGAGCTTTGGCTTCCCTTACTGACCTCCTTGCCTCCCTTTGCTTCTCCTGGTACTTCTCCCTATCCCCTTCTGCCTGTGTCTTTTTGTATTGCCTGATCTCCCATGATGATAATATGGGGACATTTGATGATTAACACTGCTAACTCATGACTGACCTTCAAAAAACATGAATAATGATTTACCAATTCACCTGGGGGAGAAGGCATTATAAGTGAAGTGATTCTCTACTATGGACAAACAATACAGGTCACATTAACGTTTTCTCAGCCATTGCTCACCGATTGTTGAGCAGCACTAGCACTGGACAAAAAGGTAGCCATATTCCCACTCTCCTGACCCACAGAAAGGCACAGCCACAGTGGCGTCACTTGGGGCTTGTGTTGGGGGGACAAAGGGACAACATGGGTATAGGAAGAAAATCGTTCCTCAGGAAAGCCTAAAAGGTTCAAATACATGCAGGGAGCGTGCATGTTATACTGGTAGCACTGCAGGGAGCATGCATGTTATACTGGTAGCACTGCAGGGAGCATGGATGTTATAAGTAATCATACCACTGCTCAGTCACAGCTTTAGGAGGCCTGTGCTCCCAGGAGGTGCTGTCTTTTTACGGAGATGTTAATCTGAGGACCTGTCTGCTTGTTCTGGTAGTTGTTCAGGTGGATGTTAAAGATACCGAGGCACTTCTAGAAAAGAGAAGGGGATTTTCTCGGTTCCTGGGCCAAATGTCCCCTAGTCACTAAAAACCATCAACATCTTAACCTGGTTCAGTATTAATGAGTACTTCCTGTATTATTCCCTCAAAGATAAGGCTTAAAATAGGAGTCTTTCCTAGCCCTCTTCTCCGCTCAACAAAAACAAGCAAAGAATCAAACCTATTTTCTGTGATTTTATTCAGAATACATAATTTACCAAAGGAATGCATTATTCCCCAACCTCCACCAAATCAGGTGAGCATTTGAATGTTAAATCCTGCTAACATCTAAAAAACAGAATGGAAGTAGAAGGATTCCGTTCTCCTCCTCATGACTTTTGATCTGCAAACCAAAGGTTCATGGGGCAGCTGGGGACCATGAGGATGCGGGTCTTGGGTGGGATTTCCATGACTGCTGGATCAGGCCTCAATTCAAAATGTTTTACCAGCTGTGAAAGAAAGACATGTAGCAGAGTTAAAGATCATCTGTAGTGTACATTCAGTCTGTTATGGTTTTCATTTTTCTAAGACAGAATTTCGCAAAAAAGCATCCTGGGTTAATGGCAGGTCAAGACAAGGCAAGGCAGTTTTATTGGTTTGGTGTCCTATCACAAACGATCAGGGCACCTTACTATAATAAAAGCAGCATAAATCAATTAAAAACAACAAGAAAATAATGAATAACAAATAAATGTGTTGTGAGGACCGTTTGATTTCATTTTCTCACTTTGCAGATTTAGTAGTTATAGGGACAAGTGTCTGTTTGCATAGAAAACCATGTTCAGATAAAAACAATTACCATAGAACAAAGTTGTACACAGTACATTATAATGAGAGGTACACATGTATTAAAAAGGCGATGATCTGAAACAGTTATGGAGTAATGTGCTCATTAAAAAGTACCTTAATGAGGCATTCAAAGAGTGGAAAGACCATCCACCCAAAAATATTAGTGGAAGGTTGCTCCAGTCTCTGGAAAGTCTATAAGAACATGATCTCTGGCCCAGTTGAGTTCTCATTTTCAGAGGCACACATTACTATTCATGGCAGTTCTAGTGGATCAGAACATGAGCACCCAAGAGCCAAAGGTGAAAGTACACAAATCCATCCTCGACCAGGCCTGCCCAATTCCTATCTGAACCACTCCAAAAGATTCATGGTCTGGAACTGTGCCAAGTGCCCTAATACCCAACTACAGAGTGGGGCTGGCAGTATAGCTTAGAGGTTAGAGTTATGAGCTGTGAATGCGCTTGATACATCCAGCAGTCCTGGGTTTGAGACCCACAGCCTCAACTTGCACACTGTGGGACTCTGAACACGTCACTTAACCTCCCCAGTGCTCCCTGAAAAAACAAAGAACAAACAAACAAGAGAAGCACAAAGTTGCCAGCATTTGCTCTGTGAACTTTGTGAAGTCAAATGTGTGAAGTTTGCACTTCGTGAAGTGTGATATTTGCCCATAAAGTGTGGAATTCACCTGACAGCCTTGTGGCACCCTGCTGGTCACTCTTCCATCAGTTTCTAAACCAGTTCACCACTCTGGATCGTACTCCTCAGCTTCTCAATTGCTTAATTTATCTCCTGTGTGGCACAGTATCAAAATATGCTATGTCCACTGCACCTCCTCATCTATCTCCGTGGTCACCCATTCAAATAAATCAATCAAGTTTGTCTGACACCCCCATGAAGCCATGCTGCCTTTGGTCTTGCAGCCCTCTGGTTTCAAGATACTCAACCAACCTTTCCTTTTATCAGTCTTTCCATTCATTTCCCCCATCACTGAGGTGATGCTCACTGGCCTATATATGCTAGCCTCTTCCCTGCTGCCACTCTTACGTGGAAGGACTACAAGTTCTCCAGAACCACGCTGGATTCTGGTGAACTGTTAAATAAGGCCATCACAGTAGGGCATCCAACACTTCGAGTTTTTTCAATACCCTTGAGTGTATACCATCTGGTCCCATAGTCTTGTTCACTTTCAGAGCTGCAAGTCCCTTCAGGACTCTTTCCTTTGAAAATGGAATTGAGTTCACCTCTCCTCCCCCCGTCTTTGTTGCTGCTACCCCCTGGTGGTCCCCCCTTCCTCCACTGTGAAGACTGAGAAGTAGCACCTGTTTAGCATGTCTGCTTTTTCCTTATTGCTGCTGCTGCCCCCTGGTGGTCCCCCCTTCCTCCACTGTGAAGACTGAGAAGAAGTACCTGCTCAGTATGTCTGCTTTTTCTTTAGTCCTCTTCTGAACAGTCTCCCTCTGCCACCCTCTTTATTCTCACTATCCCTCCACTTGCTTTCCTCTTCTCACAGTAGGTACCTGAAGAAAGTCTCATCCCCAGTTGCTACCCCTTTGGCTATCCTTTCCTTTGTCTGCACCTTTGCCCCCCTCATTGCCTTACTTACTTCCCTGTGTTTTACTTGAAACCTCTCCCTGTTCTTCTCCCTCAGCGTTTCCTTATACCTACTGAGTGCCACCCTTTTTTCTTTCACCACCATGGCACTTCCCTAGAGTACAATAACGGTGTTGTTTTCCTTTTCCTACTGCTCACTTTCTTCATGCTTGTGATATATTTATTTCATATAGTCTGCAGCTTGCTTTTGCAATCTGAGTTGCTGAAAACTGGCATGCCATAGCAGCGCTTTAGCAGGGGGCCTGATGTTGCTGTACACCTGAGGCTGAGCTGTGACGTCACTATAGGGAGCAGTCAAGCAGTGTTTCAGTGAATGTGCTGTGTTTTGGCTTGGGAGCAAATGCTACATACCCTAGTTGAACATGTTCCCCATTGTTACCCTTTCCCCTCACAAGACACCCTGTTGTAAATAAACATTCCTCTTGCAAGACATCAGGTTAAAAATAAAATACAGCCAGTATTTAAGATCTTTCAACAGTGACTGCATACAAGCAAACTGTGTAGACATATGCTCAGTAATGGCCCATACAGTCACGGACTACAGCATTAGTACCTGCCTGGTTGTTAAATGACCTGGACTACTGGACAACCACTCCAAATGTACAAAAGAGACCACAGTTCTCAAATTCTCCCCCATCTGAGAAAGTCACGGTCTGCTCTATGCTCTAATCACCATGTCCCCAACCCCAACACATAGAATGGCACTGTAGGAGTGATAGCCAATTTTAGTGGCATGTCTAAAACAAGCTATTTTGAATTGTCTTACCTCTCCTTATGACCATAATCCACAAGGTTTATAAAAACAAGGGCTAATTCTGAGCATTTTTTGGTTGAAAAGTGAAACTGGGACTCCCCACATGCATGTATCTATGGCACACCCATGGCTTGCGACAATCTCGATCTTTTGAAAGTCTAGCCCCATATTTCTACTTGAACCCCTTCATTTGAGTTTCAAGACATTCCACTTGACTGTAACATCACTTTTGAAACTCATGTTTGATGTTTTGCTTGCAAGAAGTTAGGAGTTTACAGTATACTCCAGTAGAATTGCTGGATTATACTTCCAAATTTGACACTCAGTCATTTGGAACTTTGTGACAGGTTCCCCACTAATTGTGTTCTTGCCAGTTTGATTTCATCTTAATTTTGTTCATATATTTCTAACCATTATTACCACGTTTCTTTTGGGTCCTTTCCATCATCAACCTTACAAACTGTTCTGCAGCATTCCTCAGGGTTCTGTGCTGGGTCCTCTCTCACTCTTCCTTAATTTTGTCACTAAAGCAGCAGTGCAATGAACAATGTTTTCCAGAAGGCTAGTTTCAGCAACAATTGTTAAAAATATTAGCATACTTGTCAATTCTACTTTTGTAGGTACCGCCTATGCTGTGCACCATGAGTTTTTTTTTCTGTTTTTTTTCTAGACCCTAACCATTGCCAAGTCTACAACCCTATTTCTAAGCCAAATGTGGTGGCCATTTTTTTCCTTGACAAAAAACTAAAGTAAAACTTTTTTAGAATGCTCAGATTTTGGCAGAACTGGACAATTTTTCCACCAAATAAAACTGAATGATGCATGCAGTCCTTTATAGTGAAAATGGGTAGTTTTTTTCCCCCAAAGTCATTGCACTGCTGCTTTAAGTAAGCCTATAAAATGCTATATTTTTGACGTTGGCTTGCACGCGCATGCGCAAGCAACATTTTGCAGTAGTAGCACTGTACTAGCACTTTCAAAGGTTTGTCAGTGTTGTGATGAATCAAGGGGATGCTTTAGCCGGTGTGCCCCTCAGCTGCCAACCAGTGAGCATGCTGCTGATAACAGCAGTTTCAGAGAGTACCACCAACTTGAAAGAAATTCACCGCTGCAATGAGAGACAGGCTCGTCATTGCAGCGGCAGATCTGACACATCTCCATTACATGCCATTCCTGGTGAAAAATTTCAATAAACATGGTGGTGGCTCTCACCGTCCACCTCTCGCAATCTCTAGAAAGATGACTTTGTGGGTACCTAATCCCCCTGTTGGCATGTCCCCTCCTCAGTTCAATTTGTTTGCCGATGGGGGTGCCCAATCTCTGTTGGCATAATGCCCCCCAGTTTTATTTGTCTGCCGATGGGGATGCCCAATCTCCCTCTGCATCAGGCCCCTCCCAACACAAACACGCTCTATTTGCTGACGGGGTGCCCAATCCCTTTGGCGCCAGTCCCCCAAAAACAGGTGGCACACTGGGAGCCCACCCCAATGTGCCCAAATGTCTTAGTGTCACCTGTAAAACAAAAACCTTCCCTCAAAGTTTTTATTTTCCCTGCAAAACAAGAAAACGGTCCCTCGCTGTCCACAGTGCCACTCCCCCAACCCGCACTCACCCTCTGCACACCCCACCTCCCCACACCCCCTCATCCCATACTTACCTCCGGAGGTTAGCGCAGTGATCTTCAGTGGAGCAGAAACATGTCTGCACTCTTCAAAGCCGACCACGAACTGAAGAAATGCCAGTAAGCTGTATAATGGCATAAATGGGGGAGGGGTCAACTTAGGTGGATATCTCAGCCATTTTTTTCAACTTTTGGCTCCAAATTTTCAACATGGTGTTCTTGGGACCCCACCTCATGAAATCAGTCACTGTCATCTTGAAAGGTGATTTCACAGTCACTGCACGGAATCACCTTTCCGGACTGGTTAATGAAATGACAGTGCCACTGTTCATGAGGTGGGCTCCCAAAAAGCCTATGTTGCAAATTTGGTGAAAAAATTCCGTAAAATGACTGTTGCGAGCATGTGTTGCACAGTTTCCGTGCACACTCATAACTTCAAGAATTTTTAATATTTTCACTCCAGATTTTTAACATTGCCATTTTTTCACACCTCCTTATGAACAGTATAGCTGCCATTTTTCACATCCTGCCCAAAACATATTTTTGCACCTGTGCAGCACAATGGGCGAGACCGCTGTGCAAAATCAACTTTCGGGACACAGTAACAAAATCACAGTGCTACTGTTCATTAGAAGAGGTCCCAGAATGCCCATGTTGAGAATCTGGTAAAAGAAATCCAAAAAATGACCGCATTATGGGTGTGCGTTATGCAGTATCTACACACGCTCCTAAGTTTGCAAATTTTTCATATTTTTTCTCCAAATGTTCAACACTGCCATTTTTTTACACCTCCTCATGAACAGTACAGCTGTCATTTTTTGTATCCTGCCCGATAAGTGTTTCTGTACCTGTGGCTCCCAATGGCGCAGTGGCTGTGTGAAATCACCTTTCAGGATTGAGTAACAAAATTATAGCGCCACTGTTCATGAGGTGGGATCCCAAAAAGCCACTGTTGAAAATTTGGAGTGAAAATACCAACAAACACCCAGGGTGTTCAGGTTTCCAACCATACACCCACCCTGTAGAGACTGACAGGCGTCGGGGATGTAACTTGGGTTCGTTGGCCATAATGTTCTCAGAATTCTACCCCTATCCTACAGCCACTGAAAGGCACTGAGGTGTGCCTTGGGTTCTGCCACCCTAACGTTCACCCCATTCTCCTGTATTGCACCCATCTCAGCTTATTTCCTTATAGAATGGGGTGAACATAAAGGCTGAAGACCCAATGCACACCCTGACACCTGCCATCCTCTGTAGGGTGGGGTGAGGTGGAATGGCATCAGCATTCTGGCCGACCCAAAGCCACACTCCCAAAACCTTTTAGTCTCTGTGGGGGTGTTGGTGTTACTTCAATACTTCACTGCCATTCCTATTTTGCATTTCTAACTCCTGCTCTACCAATGCTTCTCGAGCCCCGGAGGGCCGGATTTTACCTTTGGGCTGTTTTGGAGCTACAAGGGCACAAATGACTTGGGCCAGAACCAGGGGGACAGAAATAAAATTATGCAGGCACTTCCTGAGCTGCTGAGGAGAGCAGGGACAGGAGCTACAGGGCTGCAGGTAGCTTCTGATTTGGCAGGGGGTTACATTAAGACATTGCTTCTCATCTGATCTATCCTGATAAGTAAAGTCAGTACTCTGATGAAAATAAATCCATTTCCTCACTGATCCTTTCTCCCCTGCCACATGGCATTCTACAGAAAACAAAATCTGTCTCTCCACCAATCCTCTCTTCCCAACTCCCACAGCACTCTTCTTAAAAATAAATTTCCTCACTCTTGTCTTTGGTTGCAAACCCTCCATCTCCCTCTCCCTCTCCCTCCCTCCCCAAAATCATTGGCAAATAGTGGCCCCTTCCCTCTCTCCACTCCCAAACTCACTGGCATCTAATGGGCCCATCTCTCTCTCCCTCCTCCTCCTCCTACCCCATCTCTCATTCTCTGGTCAACTCTACTTTAAAAAAAAAGTCTGCAGTCTCTCTCTCTCCTCTCCACTCATGGAACCTTTTTCCCTTCACTCTTAGGGCACCATTCATACTTCCCACCCAACCCACCAGCCAGGCTGATCCCCTGGCACACCATCATGTCCCATCAGTAAATGGTTTGTTCACAGAAGGCCCTGATGTTGGAACTCAAGTCCTGCTGGAGGAGCCCATCCAGGACTTCAGGATTACCCTGGTGGATGAGTCAGACTTATATAGAGAATAATGGATGGGAAAGGGTGTGATATGAGAATTTAATGCACACCCGAGTTGTGGGATGCAACATAAACCCCGAGGGCGAAGCCCGAAGGATTTATCAAATCATCCCACAATGAGAGTGTGCATTAAATTCTCATATGCACACCCTCCCCATATTTTATTTTTTATAATAACGGGCCAGCAATTTTTCTCCAGCCCAGTTTCTGTAACCCTCAGTCAGTGTGCGTGCACACACACACACACACACACACACACACACACACACATAACACATACACACTGTACCTCTCATTATTTATTTAAAACTTTTTGTCCTTTGTTTTCTTATTTTTTTCCACTTATATTTGAAGAGAGCTGTCCTGATTGGGCTGGCGCTGTGTGTGACGGCGCGTTGCCGTTCTGAAGCGGATGAAGGGCGGGATCAGCCAGATAGTTTGAAATGAAAAAACAAATGGCAGGTTAACCAGGTAGTGTAAAATAAATTAAAAAAAAAAATGCAAGTGTGAGGTCATTGTGGTGGCAGCTCCATAAGCGAGAGATGGAGCCACCATGTTTGCGAGACTGTTTGGCCCGCCCACACATGGAACGTTGGCCAATGAGGGAGCAGCATAGTTTGATTGGCATGGCTCGTGAATGTCATGACAACCATCTGGTTGTTATGGAAAATGTCAACCTGGTCTGTACATTGAGAGAAACTGCTGACCAGTTATTATGGCTTGTTAATACCTTTGTTCTAACTTGTTACAGCATGCAAGCAGATATGTTCAGCATTGAAAATGTTTGAGTTTTGTCACTGCTTTCTGGTAATTTGCCAGAGGCTAAAACTCTTGTAAGGAACCAAGGAGCTCTGTGTTCTGGTCTATAGGATCACAAGAGTTTACTTTAAATGTTTCTGTAGACCAGACATTCAGTAATTTACAACCTCTGCTGCCATAGCGGTTAGTTGAAATAGGAACCTTTTAATTATTTTTTTTCCTCAGGCTTACAGCATACCTAATCAAACTTTTAACACTCTGTGTACAGGTTCTACTTAGCTCTGGGGTGAGAGACCCAGGTGATTTCTAGCCATGGTAGCCCTGTTGGCACTGGGGGCTACAAAACTATTTAAGTGTAACCATTTCTACCATTCATGGTAGTTCAAGAGGTAAGGCTCATCTGGCTAGAATGGCCAAGAAGCTGTCTCTGAGATCCAGGGTAGATAATGCCCATGAGGTAAATCCTCTGCTGGTCAGGGACGTTGCGTGGCCTTGTTCACATCTTTGGGAGCATGTGTCTGCTTGCAGGGTAACCCTCCATATGTAAGACATCCCTGTGCCAAACCTCAAAGAGTTTAATGCAGAAAGATAATTCACAAGTCTGTCTCTAAGATGAATACTTAAATACTGTGGCTGGGAGTTTCAAAAGAAAGGACGCAGCACTCGTGTCTGTATTTTGGATGCGTGCTGCATTCTGGCAAATACGTCAGCATGCGTGTATCGGATTTCCAAATATCCTGATACATTTGTGATAGCAGACATGATTTTCAGCAAAAACAGGTTAGAGTAATGAGCTGTGAATGAGTTCGATACATCCATCAGATGTGGGTTTGATTCTCACAACCTCCATTTGCATACTGTGTGACTATGAGCAAGTCATTTAACCACCCCTGTGCCCTTGGGTCACCCCTGAAAGCAGTCACTAGGGTCTCGTGGGCCTTACCTGGTTACCAAAGAATAAAATACAAAAATAAATAATAAACATACATGCATCAAAATTCTGAAGCATGTGTTATTTTTGAGTGCAGCTTGTGGCAATCATGCCCAAAAGTTAGACCACCTCTTATGTGGTCTATCTGAGTGAAGGTCATACAGCAGAGTTTTAAAATGCTGCCTTCGTTTTCATTTTTCATTTTCTTTATTTCAGAAAATCTTTGAGCTAAAATAGCCCTTTTTCAAAGGTGTCAATGTCAAATGCATTAGGCGGGGAAAAGGGGCAGACTAGGTAGGCCACATGGTCCTTATCGGCTGTTATCTTCTGTGTATCTGTGTGTAACAACAATCATACAAATACAGTAATACAAAACATCATTTACAATCACAAATAATCTTATTTAAGAACATCTGTAATGCATTAGTTTTAAAAGCTTTTAAAGTGCTCCAAACCTTTACTGCTCTCATTGAAAAAGACTTTTGTCCCAAATGTGTTCTACGAAATGGAACTTGAAGTTTCTCACTTGCCATTTTCCTGGTACAGTAAATCTATTAGAAACAAAGTTAAAAACTTTTGAACTCCATCAGGAGTATAGCCCAAAAGAGACTTTTTACACATTGTTGCTAGATTGTAGTCCATTCTAGAGTAAAGTGGTAAACCAATAAGAGTCGTGTATAAACAACATCTATGACTATCTCTTTTGCTGTTTAAGGCAAATCTACAGGCATTATTTATTTCAACATTTATTTTTTCAAGGGTAGTATTGCAAGCTGCCGAGTAAACTGCTAGTCCATTGTCAACATTTGAAAAAAATCTAACTGCTGACTAACAATTTTTTAACTTCAAAAGTTAAATTGTTCCTATTTTGATAGAGAAAACCAATGTGGCAATTAATATTTTTAACCGGATAATCAACATGGCACATGTAAGAAAACAAAGGATTGGGGGAAAATACAAATTTTGAAAAGACTGCACCTGCTCAATAAATCCCCTGTAGGGGTCATTATAGTCAAGGCTGAACATCTTCCTAGATTATGTCTATCCCAAATAACATAGTCTTGGTCATTTTCACATTAATAACCAAACCATATTGTTTAAACCTTTCCCAGATTAACTTAAAATCAAATTACTTAAAATCAGTTCCTGTATAGTAATAACATTGACCCCAGAATTAAAAAGAATGGTATCATCCACATATAGGATTGTACGGGAGTATTTTGAAATATTTGGCACTGCATTTATAAAAATAGTAAACAATAAGGGTCCCAAAACTGACCTCTGTGGGACCCCTATATGCAAGGGCAAGGTAGAAGTAAACAAGCAGTTGCATTTTACCCTTTGCATTTGATTGGTCAAATAATCCGAGAACCATGCTACTGCATCAAGCAACAGGCCCATTTCACATTGTTTTTTTTACTAACAATCTATGATCAACAAGATCTAGGAAGGCCACCCCAACATATTCACCCCTGCCCAAGGCTCTCCGAAGATCCTCAGTTAAGTAAATCACAGCAGTAGTAGTATTGTGCAATTTCTAAACACCATGCTGTTCCATTTATTTATTTATTTATTTATTTATTAAGATCTTGGATTTACACCTATGAGCCAGGTATCATTTACATAGGTTCCACATCACAAGAGAATACGCACAATAAGAATGTACAACCAGTTGTTGAGGATAGAGTGAGCTCAGACAGTAACTATTACTGGCAGTGTACAATGTATGCCCGGTCAAATACCAAAGAGGAGGAGAGAATTTAAGCAAAGGGTAAGAATCAGAGAATCAGCCAAGAGGCCTTGTCCAATGATAGTCAGGATGGTGGGGGATGGGGTGTTAGGAAGGATGGAGATGAGCAGGGCAGGCGGACCAACGTTTTTGTTGAGTTCCTTGGTAAGCAAACCATACTTAGAGATGTAATCCTGCAGTTGGTCACTGACGACCCTTTCTAGAGCCTTGGACAGGGAGGGCAAAATGGAAATGGGCCTATAGTTTGACACGGTGGCATGGGTCCCAGACTTAAAAACTGGTGTAACTTTAGCCAGTTTCCAGATATCAGGGAGTACTCCAAACTGCAATGAAAAATTAAAAATTTTTGTACAGGTACAACTAATTCATCAACAGCCAGTTTGAAAAGCTTCATGTCTAATTGATCAGGTCCTAATCTAGTCTTGATGGGTGATTTAACCATGTAGGTTTACAAGTTGCTAATTCACTTTGTCTAGAGAACATTGAATTAAACACTGTCAGACAAAGTGAGTGAATAGGAAAATTGGCAACTTTGATGCAGCTGTGATTCTGACCCCGACTTCTGTTTGGGTTTGACACTTTGGCAAAAAAACACTTCGGGTCAATTGTATGGGGGTCTAACAGGCTACAAATAGAGGAAAGAAGCTCCCTTTCTCTACCCCTTATCCACTTATCAGTTCCAGCCTCTTCCACCCTCCTCTGTTCATCCAGTCAGTTTGGCAGGAAGCAGAATTTTTTTTTAAAATCAGAATAAGGTGTCTGAGTATGGCTGAAGAATGTCAAACATGACCGGGGTGGGGAAAGGGGCATATGGTTAACACCGCTGCTGACACCACTCTTATGTAACAGTGGTCCCATGTGCATTATTAGGATAGAAGAAACACAAACCAAAGCTGAGTGGTTCTGATACCCTAAGGATGTAAGTGAGACCACTCGTACAACTTTAAGAGTGGTCTTGGTGGCAGTATTAATGTATTATTGATCGAGACTGATAATGATATATTAACATTTTAAAAACCTACCTCGAACATGTCCATTTCTAGGGCACTGCATGCAAGAAACTTCACAGAAGAAGAGTTTCTCACACAGGGAGAAAAGGAGTGCTCCGATTGGCCAGGAATGCTCCCACAATCTATAATGGTTATAAGATAAGGCCTGGGCACGTGGGAAGGACTAGACAAGTGTTGTTTTTCAATTTGGTGAAAGGTCACAGTGATCCAGAGTGGCCCAAAAGTTTAAGTAGGCTGAATCGAAGGCAGAAGTGCTGAATTTCAGCACATTCACTAAATACAAATACAACATTGCCTCAATATTGTAGGGACAGCTGAAGCCAGAGGGGAAATAAAACTAAAGAATACCATTTAAATTCTTCAACATAGCAACAGACTGCTTGTAAATAGTGCCTGGCTTGCACAGAGAGAGAAGAGATTGAGACACCGAGAGATAGTTCTTTTGTTTCTACTGGCCAGAACATAGACCTGGCTCATGGCTGTTTACATGCAGACCCTGTCTCAGGAAATTTATCAGCAGGCAGAAGGCAGGGAGAGTTGGAGTAATATACACAAAGGGTCTGGCTGGAATCCAACAGCTGGTCAGTGGGGCAGCAGCAGAACGTGGGGTGCTAGCTGCACATTGGAGCAGATTTGATAGACTGTGTGGCCTGTTTCTGCTTGCAAGTAGTAAGTAATTTATAGATAGCCATGTTGAAAGAGTTTCACAGAGCTGGAAAAGATCTGAGCACCTGCACAGAACACAACTGAAACATCAGTAGTTGCTGAAATGCTTGTTTAAATGTTTTTTCAAAACACTTTTTTACTATGCTTAAAAATAATTCAGAACAGTTTAGAACAATTTAACAACATATCATGTTATCTTTATGAACATATGAAAAATGCCAGCAGATACAGGTTCTTAGGTCTATCAAGTCTGCTCGAGTGTGCAGCTTTCAGGGTTTACTCTATAGCACCCCCCTTTCACTAGTTCACCTCCCCATGATCCTATCCCACCCCATCCCCTCTTAAAATGTCACTGATGTACTTCTGGAAGTGCATTCCACCCTTCCACCGCCCTCTCCATGAAGTAGTGTCTTCTCAGTTCCTTCTTGAACTCAGGCCTCCAGTCTCAGACTGTGCACTTAGTAGCCTCCTCCTTTAGTCTAAACATCTTAAAAGGAGGGAGGGCCTTTAAATGATTAAATGCAAATATTATAATGTGACTTAAGTACTTTAAAAAGTTTGACAATATGGGCCAGCCCACGGCCAGTGGTAGCAACTACTTGCAACACCCGACAATCTGGGTTTGATACTGAACTCAGTCCATTGGAAGGCTGGGCAAGCGTGCATGTAGAAGGATGAGCATCCCAAGGACTGCTCTCCTTCTCAGGGGTGTGGCAGGTACTGGCACTCAGTAGACACTAACCCCTGGTAATGGCTATAGAGGAGTGCACCTGGGACAGAGCACTGAGGCACTGGATTGGTGAGGAAGCAGATATCTGCACAATGGGGTTTGTAGCATCCCTGATGTGTGTTGACATCATTGCATGTCTACTTCCAGTAGGGGCTGGCAACAAAGAAGAAAACCCTCCTTCTCATGTGCAGTATGAGGCTGAGGATGCAACCATGATCCTCTCCCAAACAACACCCAGCCAGCTTGTCGGGATTCTCAGATGGATCTTGATCTCTTCCTGTCCCCTCCCCCTGGAAGCTCCACCATTGAGGGGCAAGTCACAGGCTGCCTTGTGAACTTGAGGGATGTCCAGTGGGTGGAAGTGGGGCCAGAACATGCATGATATGGGATACATCCCCCCACGAGAAAGAAAGATAAAACAAGTAACAATAAAAAAAAACACAATACACAATCTTGTATATTTATCTTTTCGGCTTTTGAAAGCATAGTTCATTATTTTATACATAATATTAAAACCCATTATAAAAGTCCAAAAACACACTCCAGATCATGAATATTAATGCACTTTCTAGTTAGCTGAAGGCACTTGGCCTTCACCCTTATCGCTCCATAAACCTAACCAGTACAGCGCAGAAACCAGTGACCTCCCTCCTGAACCCAGAGAGGTGCATGCAGATGAAGCAGCACCTCAGTCTGCAGAATGTCCCCCAGAATACTGCAACTCCACAAGCACTGCATTGCACTGCACCACTCCCATATCAGCTAATATGAATCACTCCCTTCGGCTTCCTAATGTGACTTGCCTTTGCTGTTTCTTCTCTTTACTTGCTCTTTTCCCATCCACACCCTCTGTCAGGGCTTAGTTTAATAATGTATCCTAGATAGGGTGGTACCTGCTTTCTCTTTTAACTGTTATTTCTAGGTAAAGCTCTCCTTGTATCCCCCCATTTCCTCTTCTTTTTGCAAACTCTTCCCTAATATCCTTCCTGAGCTTCTACGACACCCTACCCTTGATAGGTTGTCTCTTATATTCCCACCTGTAGCCGCTACCTGCCTGCTTTTTTCCTTAGCAATTACCCACTGTCCCACCACCTGTAGCTACCCTCACTGAAGTCAAATACTAAATTTAGTACTAAAGCAGTCATTAATTTGTCTTCAAAGACTAATTTTATTTATTTAGTTTTTTATTCTCTCTTTGTTCTCCTTCTGTCCGGCCCGGCCCAGGTTCTCGCCTGATCTCTCAGCCCTGACACCC
Organism: Neoceratodus forsteri; assembly: GCA_016271365.2. Classification (NCBI taxonomy): domain Eukaryota; kingdom Metazoa; phylum Chordata; order Ceratodontiformes; family Ceratodontidae; genus Neoceratodus; species Neoceratodus forsteri. The sequence continues at coordinate 1,409,800,204 of CM028132.1, forward strand.
TAACCTACTCCATGACTTACCTCTCATCTGAAGCCCCCAGGAAGCCCTTCAGTGGTAGAGGCAGTGGAGAGACCCTTGATCCACCAGAACCTTCAATGTCTGGAGTGCAGAGGTGCCTGGTTTGTCTGGTGCAGGGCCCAGGAGTCCGGCAGTCATCCAGTATGGCTGGAACCACTGTTTCATTTATTTCTGTTTTTTGGGATGTAGTGTGCACTAATGTCATGGTGCACTTGTCGACATCTACCATGTCCCCCCTCCTCCTAAGCTCAGGCTGCTTTGTCCTCAGCTTCCACCAGAGGCCGGTCCAGCACCAAGCCTGCCCCCACCTTCCCCCCCAGAGGAGGAGAGGTATCCATGAGACACTCAATCATCCTCCCTGACTGACCTTCCAACTCCTGAGGTCACTCCTGACCTCGGGTTGTTGGCATTGCAAGCAGTAGCGCTATTGCTGCATCAGTGGGCCAGCATTTGAAGACTAATTTTAGTCATTTGTAATCATCTTTAATCATAGTTAAAAAATACAACCCAAATACTAAATTATAAGAAGTATTCAGCAGACTACTTGTTCAAGAGGAGGCTATTGTTAAATGAGGATTAGAAATATGTAGATCTGCAATGTTCTTCAAAGTAAATTTTTTTTAATACTACTGAATCACAAATAAAGATTACAGTCAGACAAGTGGTTCAGGGATTTGAAGTCTAACAAGGCTGGGCACTTTACCATGCATTTCATTTCATTTCTACTAAGCAAGGAGGAAGATGAAACAACCAGCATCACCAATGATAGAGAAGGTAAGCAATCATAAAATATGGATTTTTACCATACTCATAAATATGATGCAAAAAGGTTGACAGTGTCCCTTTAAAAGTCTACTGATCTACGTTTTCCAGAAGTCTACTCATTTAATGAACTACATTTCCCAGCACCCCTCACTTGCTTTTCATGCCCAGACTAACTGTTAATCTCCATTTTGAAGATCATCATCAAGCTGGTGTTGTCTGCAGTTAAGATTTATCAGATAAGTGCTTTAAGTAGAAAAGTGCATCATTTTAACTCCCTGAAATGTCTAATACAGTAAGGTAATTATTACTCTGGTTTTATTGTTTTCTACTTGAAATGCTGTTCAATTTTCATGGTGAATATTTTGTTCTGAAGAAAGTGGTCTGCTCTAATCTCTCAAGTGACCAAAAACCTTCAAAAAACCTTTAAAATACTTTTTCCTTTCCGCCAAATTGCTCCTTAAAGTGTCTAGTATGCCTTGTGCCTCTAGATTACCTATTATTTGTGGTATTTTTACTGATTTAGTTACTTTAAAGCCGGGTTTATGCTAGTTTGGTGAGAGTAAAATAGACAGCACGACGGAGGAGAGATGGTGCTATTTATTCGTCTTGGTGAATTGGCCTTTGCATTATTAATGCTTTTTTTTAATATATAAGGGGCATGATTTTTGGATCCTTGAAGTTTTTCTAGACTTTCTATGGTGAGGGACTGAGCTGATTTTATGGCTGTTGAATATGGCCAATCAGGAAGGATCTTCAGACGTCATGACGTCCGCCTCGAGCATTCCAGCTGGTGGCTTTGCGGACATGGTGTTTTCGAATGCAGGAGAGACAAACCCCCTTTTACTGGAAGGAGCTGGGACTTCTCAGGAAGAAGCGAGTGCATCCAGCAGTGAGTCTGATATCAAAGCAGCATTTCATAATTTAGAAAAACTGGTCCTAAAAGTTTGCCGCATGTACTGGCACAAAACCGTGATGGAAGCTTATCTAGTTGTAAAAAGAGTTCCACGTGGTCTTCGGATTATACAAAAAAATCCTCATATGGTACTGATATCCCAGAATTCATGAAAAGGTGGAGAAATAACATGCAGGCAGCATCCATTAAGAATACTGAACTTATTCTCAATTTTGCAACACCGGGTTAGAGATCAATTAACGATTGAAATCAGTAGTGCGGAGACAGTACTTAAAACTAAAACAGATGCTGTGGAGTTGGAGAGACTTAAGAATTGTTGCTAGATAAGGTCACACATTATGATGCTAAGGTTTAAAAAACAAAAACAGAAGAAATTTTTGAAAGATGAACCGGACTATGCTAGCAATAGAGTGTTTGACTGGGGGTGAAAAAACAGGGGGCAAATCACCTGTTGGAAGTTTAAAATTTAGTTTGAAAAGGAATGAGAACTCCAATTGCAGAGACCAAACTAGCCCCACAGTTTTGGATTATACCACCAGTCCCTCTGACACTGAAGACTCTGACCCAGCTGTGACCAGGGAGTTGTGGGAATCCGAGTCAGGACAGGTCCCTATGTACAACCAGGCAACCAGGCGCAGCCAGCTCCAGAAAAAGAAACATGTTTCCTACAAGCCCATTACCCACAAAGAGTTCGAGGCGGGGGGGGCATGAAGGAAGAGGCAGGAGAGACTACTAGTGACACAATGTTTACAGGTGGTGGATCACCCAGTCTCCCCTCTCCCTACCCCCACCCAGTTCCAAACTACTCTTCCTCATGGTACAGAGCCTTCTATTACCCCAAGTGTTAATCTTTCTAGCCACAGTTTAAGTACTTGTGAGATCAATGCATTGAGTAAAGTTTATCTTTTTGTCCAACAAATGATATACTGTACATTTCTTTAACACATGTTGATTTTCATAAATATGCTCGTAATCTTACATTCAAATGCATGAATAGTGGTAATCAGGATTCTGAGGGATATGAGGGAGGGGGTACAAGATGAAGCTCTCCTTCTGAATACTGTCCACCCATTAACCCTGTGGTCTCCATGTTCATCTGCAAATTTGAGAAAGATCTGGACAACCTCAGGAATCCTCCTTTCTAACAGATTAGACCCAATTGCAGTGTTCAAGAGAAAGGATCTTTAAAAGCCCTGGGTGGGAACTGAAAATAGGATTAAACCTGCAGACAAAGGCAGAGCCTTGTCATCATGAACAAAGATGCATTTGTTAAGAGATATACCACCAGTTAGGATACGTCTTTTTATAAAAAGAAACTGGCCAGGTGATTAACAAATTTAAAGAAAATATTTGGGCTGTCCTGAGCCATGGGTTTGTTAAGGGTCCATTACAGAGATTTTGTTTAAAACTTTGATGGTAAATTGTCCAGTGGTACTCATTATTTACATGCTTCCTTAAATACATAAGGGATAAATAACCTGCCAGACGGACCCATAATATCTGGACTAGGATGGCTCATGGAGCTCTGTCCATGTTTGTGGATGAACATTTCCAACCCTTGTGACTAATCTCAGATCCTATGTGCATGATTCAGCAGAGATAGTTAACATCATGGAGAATATACAGATGGAGCCGAATGTCTTTTGCCACCACTGATGTTAATTCTCTGTACACAGTCTATACCTCACCAAGAGGGTCTAGAGGATATGCGATTTTTCTAGATACCAGACCTGAGCATGCACAGGTTAAGGTACCTACTGCCTTTCTTTTACAACTGTCAGAGGAAGTTTTGACAAAGAACATATTTTGGTTTCAAGATCAGTTGTATCTGCAGATATGGGGCACTGCCATGGGGCCACCATAACTCCCAGTTTTGCCATCTTGTTTGTTGGGAAATGGGAGGTGGATTATCTCATAGTGCCACCACAAATCCATTTTTTCATTTAGTGGATTTGTGGTGGCACTTTATTGATGACATCCTCGTCATTTGGAAGAGCACTGTCTCTGAATTTGAAAAATCTGTGGAATGGATGGAGGAAACCAGCACCTGCCTCAGGTATAAGTTTGAATTAGGTCAGAGACAAATTATCTATTTAGATCTGAGAATTTACAGAAATGAGGCTTGTGATGTGTATACTAGTCTATACCAGAAGGCGACTGACAGAAACAGCCTCCTGAGGTATAAGAGTTGTCACCCCCCACATGTGAAATTCAACATACCCAAGGGACAGTTGGTAAGGACTTTGAGGAATTGCACAGAACCTCAGGAATTTGTTGATAAGAGAGCACAGAAGGTTAACAGATTTGTGGAGCAAGGCTATAGTGTATAGCATAGCCACAGCCATAGATGGGTGGCCAGGATGGAGAAGGCTGAAACCCTAAGTACTCTGAAAAAACAGACCTGATGATGAGGAGAAACTGCCCCTTTGTTACCACCTATTGAGATAGAGCTCACCAGGTTAGGGAGATCATACACAGTAATTGGTCCATTTTGGAACTAGAACCAGGTCTGGAGGACTTGGTAAGAACAGGTTCACAAGTAGTGTTCAGGAAATGCAAGAGCATTAAAGACATGGGGCCCGATTCTCAAACAGGGCTGTGTTCAGTGCAAGCTACGGCAAACAGCAGCTTTCTCCAAAGCCCCATGCGCCAGGGACCCTGCACCAGATTCTGGTACAAGAGTGGTCCTGGTGCCTAAGACCCAATGCTTGCAGCAAACCCAGCCATGTGGCAACTGCATGGTGCATGGGAGGGTTAACAGCAAGCCCCTTTGCTGGTGGCTGCATGGTCCATCCAATTAGGGATCGGTAGTGGAGGTGTGCTGAGGGCTGTGCCAGTCCCCTGCTCTGTCTGGGGTTGGGGTGACACTACTTGCATGGGTGGGGGGCACAGGCACCAGTGGGAGGGTTGGTGGCATTTGTCCTGGTACTAACTGGGGTACCGGGATCTGGAGGGGGACACTACCAACATGCAGAGGGGCACATCAAGGATTGGGTGGGTGCTCCTGCCCTGGATGCCCTATGGGGGCACAACCTGGAGGGGGGTCCACTATGTGGCACTTGTGGGGCACAGTGAGTTTGGGGAGGTGGGACACACTGCACTACCCATAGGATAGCTCACCCAGGGGAGCGATGTCTAAGTCCCCTTACGCCAGCCCTGGCTGGTCTAAGAGGACTTAGAATTTCTCCCACTAGGTGCTGTCTGTGAATAGCAAGCTGCAGCTTGCATCGGCGCAGTCCACCTAGCGCCATGTCACAGGGCAGTGCAGGGTGCAGGGCTGGCACAAGCCCTGTTTGGGGCAGGCAGCCTGTGTTCGACACAGGCAACCTTTGTGAATTGCATGGAGGCAGCCCTGGACGCAAGGTGCACCTTGCACCATCTCTGTTTGGTGCAGCACCTTGTGTCAGACACAGGGCTTGGAGAATCAGGCCCATGGTGGTAAGAGGTATTGTCCCTGGACCAGCATAGTCTAGACAACTTACCCTGCCCCTCCCCCCACTGGGACCCATCAATGTGGACGGTGTATATATTGCAAGTATATAAGCACATGCAAACAGTTCACCCACCCAGTCAATGGCAAAATCATTACCATTGGGGACTTTATCACTTGTGACAGCGAAGGAGTGGTATATTTGCTCAAGTGTGAATGTGGAGCCGTTTATGTAGGCTGCACCACCAGAGCATTTAAGGTAAGGGATGGGGAACACGTTAGAGCAGTGCAGGGGATGATTCCTATGCCATTGTCTGGCATATTAAATGTAATCCTGGCAGAACACATAATTTCTGGTTCCTGGGCATAGAACTAGTCAGTGTAGGCCCTGGGGGTGATCTCAGAAAATGGATAGGACAAAGAGAGAGTTATTGGATTTACCAGCTGGGTGCCGCAACAACTTGGAACTTAATGACAACATAGACTTGGCAGCATTTTTAAAAATATACAAATGCTGAACAGTTCCAATTAATTGAACCATGACAGGTCTTTAAATAGGTCCTTTATGGAGTTGCCCTTTATTTTATTATTTTTTTCATGTTTTGCCCATTAGATATGTCAAGGAAAATATATTGTTTTATTCATATATCATCATGTAAAATGTTAGTCGGGATGAGTTTTACTCTGAGACAGTATTGGGGGTAATGTTTGTTTGCTCCCTGCATTTCAGAATCACTGAGACCTTTAAAATTTCAAGTTCCTGGGTTTATGTGATCTCTTTCTGTCACCATAGGGGTGGAATGTAGTGACCTTATAATAAGTGACTAGTTATACATTGATAAGCCTTTTACATTTATACTTAGAGCAGCTCATTTTAAATGGACTTTGAGCTCCCTGTAGTGTAAAAGGAAAGGAACTGGATTTTGAGATCCCATTTGTGCCCATGTTTTAAAACTATTGAGTTTACCTTTTTTCTCATTGGGTTTCCCCATTCTAGCACAGGCCATAGCACTAATTAATTTTTATTAAGGTCTGGTTGTAATTGGCAACCACCTAATTGAGATCTCATGACCTCACAACATTTAAGCACTGAAGTTTGGTTGTATAGATCACTCTGATAAAGCCTAGCAAAGAACTAGGTGAATCATTAGTTTTTGTATTGCATTGCCACCTCTTGGGGCTGTTGTTGCTTTTTTGTCCTGATGGCCACATAAATATAAACTTTTTTTACCCACACATACAAGTGTTTGTATCCATGTGTGCTTATTTTGTCTGGGTTGTGAGTGCTACACACTCTTTCTCCATACTTTAAAGTTGTAGTTTCATTTTGGGGGGGGGAGCGCATCCAAGTACTCGGGGATGCAGTCAATCTGCCCTTGAACCTGTCCACCTTCAGTGCCTGTAGTCCCTTTAACACCCTTTCTTCTATAAAATAATCTTCATGGACTCCCTTCCCCCTACTCTCCTTGCCTTAATAGCACCATTTGATAACAGTTCTTTGTCCTCTGCTGTGAATTTGGATGCAAGACTGACAGGTCTGGTCTCGAAATCATCCATACTCCCACCCTGTTGCATAGGTAACTTTATTCACTAGCCACTAAACCTCCTGTCTCCAGTGAGCTGTTGAAGAGCACAGCCAGCGATGCCCCATGACATGTCCTATTTGTTATATTACTCCAGGATGCAGTCCACCAACCCCATGGACTTCAGCACCTGTAACACTTTCAACACCCTTCCTTCTGTAAAATGATCCTCATCAACAGCCTTCCCCCCACCCTCCTGGCCTTAATGACACCATCTGGTAGCAGCACCATGACCTCTACTGTGAATACTGAACTGAAGACTGCCTCAGTATATCCTCTTTTCCCTTGTCTTCATCCTCCCACCTTCTCTTGTTTGAAATTCAGTGATAGTGTAGAATATCGGGTACACCTAGGAAGCTTACCGTAAAAGCTTCCTGAATACAGCGCTGCTTTGGTCACCTGCCTTAGTCGGTTGTCAGTCTATTTAAGTTGGGCTTTGCCCACACCACACCCCACTTTATTTTTACAGGGTGGTGTGGGGGCAAACCCCAACCCAAATAAAGTAATATAAAGTAAAGGAATGGGTGTAAAATTGAGCTCTATTCTAATAGTATCGGTCCAGCGTGGCGTACCCAGTATTCTACACCATCACATGAAAATCCCCTCCATTTTTTACACTTTTCTCTTAGATACTAAATTAATGTTTTGCCCACCCCCTTCTTCATTCCATTGACTATTCTTAGTTCAGTGCCAGACTTAGCACTACTCACTGTCTTGCTGGCCTCTTTTATCTTTCTTAGGAATTTTGTCTTAGCCTCTTCATTTTAACTCTATGTGTCCTTTTTAGAGGCCATCTTTTTCCCCCTCACAGTCTCTTGCACTTCCTCGATGAACCACAGCTGTCTCTTACCCTTTCTGCTTTTCCCCTACCACCCTGACTCAAAAACTGGTACTTTTCCAGGACTACATCCCTGATCAGTTCTTGCTTTCATTTCCATGTCTACAGTACAACTGCTTTTACCCCCTCAAGCCTACCTTGCTGCCTTGCTCTTATCCTGCCAAAGTCTGCTCTTCTTAAGTCAAGGGGCCAGATCTTCAACGGGCCTGACATGGCCCAGACACTAAGGGACAGATTTTATGTCCTCCCAGACTTAAGTCCCACTCCTGAAATCTCCACACCTGTGGACATTCCTATTTTCAGTCCACGTTGTTGCGGGAGAAGGTACTCCTGGTTCCACTAGGCGTTTCATTTCGGTGCAACTGTGATAAAAGAAAATGGCCACAAGCTGCCATAAATCAGGAAGCCAGTTGTAAACCAGCTCCCACTCTGAAAATACAGAAAGTGTGGGGAAAACTGGCTTCACAAGTGAAGCCACACTTGCGGCAGTTTTTCCTGCAGCAGTTCTGATTTCAGATAGGCTAAAAATCCAGCCTTAGTCCCTGCATGCAACTCCCTGCATGCAACTCCTGGTGCATGTTAAAATTCCTGCACCTGCAAAAAATGATATTTTCAGCATTTTATGAGCATGGGCATCAATACCAGGCATGACATTTTTCCTCGGTTATGCAAAAATATATGAACAAGTTGCCATAAATTGTGAAAAAGGTTGCAAAAAAGGCAGCCTTAGTGAAAATTGAGCACACGTGGGAAAAACTGCACTTGAGCAAGGAAACCCTTTCTTGCACAACTTTTTTTCCGCACATGTGAAATTTTTCCACTTTTGAAAATCTGGTTCCAGGACTTTTGTCTGTGATAACTTCCTTTCCACTGATAGCCAGAAACTCAACCACACAGTTTGATGGTCTGGCATCTACTGTGTCTTGCACTGTGACTCCCTTTATACTGTCCCTGTTTGTGAGTACCAAGTCAAAAATGGCCCCCTCAGCCGCCCGTCAGTGCAGCAGTAGTGCTACTGCTCATGACACCAGCGACACAGGTCTGGATGCAGACTCGGGTAATCTGGGCCTGGCCTGAGGGAGGAGAACGCAGCATCCTAAGGATCACTCTCCTCCGGGGAGGGTGGGCAGTCATCCCCGTTGCAATACCACTACCTGGGTGACCATGGGTGTAGGTGTAGCTCGGGCATGTCATGGGAGGGGAGGACGTTGGTCGACTTCTGGGGCAGTCACACGCTAGTGTGCGATGCCCCTTGGAGCTCCTAGTGAGCCAACTTCCTCAGGGGAAGGGAAAAAGCCCCACAGCTGAACCCAGTGACAGCCTCCAGCACACAGCTGACAACCACACTGGACAATCCCAAGGAATGCCTGATGAAGACTTAAAGCAGGTGGAGGGGAGTGGAAAGGGGAGCCTCTGCCTTTTTCCCCACTGGGGTTGACCTAGGCAGCATGGAGATTGCCCATGGGAAGAGGTCTGAGTGTAGCCAGCTCAAGTTGCCTTGGAGGACTGGAGAGAGAGTTAAGACTGTGGAGATGTGAAGGAAGGCATAAATAGAAAATATGAAAAAAAAAATAAGTCTGGCCTCCTCTCTGGTAGGCTCAATCATCTGTGTCAGGAAGGCATCCTGGAAAACCTCTACAAACAGTTAATTGTTTGAGCTTGCTGCTATTGGGATCCTCTGACCAGTCCACAGCTAGCATGTTGAAATCTCCCATTAAAAGCACCTCCAGTCGCTCACTGTCATGGAGTGCTGAGGCTCTGAGCACCTTACCTCCTGCCATGCCAGCAATCCCAATTCCTTATAGATTTGTGTTGCTTGGTGGCAGGGGTGGAAGAGGATCAAGTATCCAAGGGACTGCTCTCGCCTCCTTGGAAGAGGAGGGGTTTTGTCCCAGCCTTACACTGCCACCAAGTGGAGGCCTGGTAGTAGTGCAGCTTTGGGTGGCAAGAAAGGAGTTGTTGTGGGTACATCATGCTGACATCCTGCAGCAGGTGGGGAAGAAAAGCGGAAAACTGGTGTCAGCTAAAACCCTGCCTACTTGTTCCTGAATCCGTGCCTTTGTCCAGGACCATGGTCTGCTCTGAATAATTACACTGGGGGTGGGAGGACAGTCCCCATCCTTCAGCCCCACCACATTGTGATAAGCTATGGGGAAACCCCAGACCAGGTAAATCCTCAGGGACAGGGCTAAGCAACTGCCCTGCAACAAGGAGGACAAATAACACTTGTGACAAAAAGCACCTTCCCTTGATTTGTAGCCCCTGTGATCCCCATTCCCCAGTTCCTGATCCACTGCTTCTGTCTGTGATGGTGGTATATACACTGTATACCACCCCAATACTAATGCCCGATCCCCATTTGTAACTATCTGAACCCACACTGTTTCTGTACCCTTGTCCTCCCCCCCCCATTCTTGAGCTCCATGTCCTCCCTAATGTATAGTGACACTTCTCCCCCTTCCACCACCTCTATCCCTCCTAAACATGGCATGCCCTGGAATGTAAGTTCCCAGTCATAGTCCGTATGAATGCCAACACACCTAGATCTTCCCTGCTGCCAATCCCTTGGGGTTGTCCAACTGGAAATAAAAGATCCCCTGAAACATTCCATAAGAGTACAGGGATTATTCCACAGTGTCCCTGCGAACATTTCTTCCACAGCTGAAACAACAATTGTATCGTGATGTACAGTATGATAAAGTATCATGATCACTTATGGTCCAAGATCATGTTCAGGCTTCAAAATCTATTACTGTAGTGGTGGTGAATAACAATGATTAAACATGTGTAATGAATGGCTGCTAATCAAAAACCATGATGACACAGCAGTAATGACTGTAATAAATCATATAATGTTGACTTTTCAAGATTGCCTGTGGTCAGGACCAGTGCAATAAATTAAAAATAAATTTCAATTTATCTTTTTTCTGTACTTTTGGAATTTATCTCGCCTTCTTTTCAGACATGTATAAGGGAATCATCCATTATGATACGTCTTATATCCAAACACACAGCTTTCAGTTATAGTTACTCTTCTTACACCTCATGTTTTTCTAATGTTGTAAAGGCTTAACATGTTATTTTTCATCTCTTAGACACCTCTGCAATTTTTTTAATTATATATTTTTCTATAAAATATTTTAGCTGATGTGGGAGGTGTAAACGGAAGTGGAAATGTATTTCCCTTTCTGCTGTCCCACACTTGAGGGCACACAGCTAGAAGGGCTTTTGCCAAGGGCATGAAGGACAGATCTAAGGGGCAAAAAAAATTTAACTATGCTAAAAAACAAAGTGAAAAAAACAGAAGGACTTTTGTGTGAGTTTCTGTGATCTCACAGAGGGGAAACAGGCTGAGTAAGGATAGCTGAGCCCCTTTCATCTAAAAAACTCTGTGTTTTGGGTATACACAAATGGCTGGCAGACCAGATGCACCTTGCAGAGCTGTGAGCCATGGGAACAATGAAAACTGGACTGAATTCACATAACCACTATGGACCCATTTTGTCATGGAAGTGGGGTCAAGGATCCAAAACTGTCCAGCATGTAGTGTAGCAGAGGCAGGGCAGATGATGCGTGTTAAAGTGGCCCACCTGCCATGGGTATTTCCATCCTGTATTCTCTTAAGAAAGGTTAGTCATACATTGGTATTGGAGCCTACAACATCTTTGGTCAGTCTGCTATGACCAAAGGAATTGCAGTTGGGGCTAAGCTTAAACTAGTTACTTAGAATCTAATTAGAACTAGTGAGTTTTATTCTGTGTGACTTCTATCTGCTCAAATGTTTGTTTTCCATGTCTGTAAGTGTACTGTATTCCACATAGCAATCGTTTGTTCATATCATGTACCATATGAAAACATTATGGTGTATCAAATATTATTTTAGGTACTTCATGCTTTCTGTGACTGTATTTTTAAAGTCGTATAACCTGGGTTAATTGGCACATCTCTGACCCATTTCTGAAAAGACAGGCTGCTAAACTGTTCCAAAGCATAGCTGCACCTAACACAGGGTATATGGAAGAGTAGTCCCAGCTGTGAGAAAAGGGGTGGGTCATTTGTTATTTGAGAAGAGTCACTGAACTGTGTGAACAGCAGCTGTGGTGAGATTCTGACCCAAAGATACCCAAAGTGAGAGTAATGCTGGATGGTGCTTCTCTACTATGTACAAACAGCCCAGATCACAGAGTTTTCTCAGCCATTGCTTGTTGATTGTTGAGCAGCACTGACACTGAGCCAAAAGGTAGCCATATTCCCAACTCTCCTGACCCAAGGAAGGGTACACCCACAGTGACATCACTTGTCAGGGCTTGTGATGGGGGGGAGGGACAACATGGGTATAGGAATGAAATCAATCATCAGGAAAGCCTGAAAGGTTTAAATATACTCTGCTCAAGACCAGAAGTTCTGGGACTCAACTGTACCAGCCCTACTATTGTAGGAAACCATCTTGAAGCCTATATCACTGAAACACTTCTATCAGATTGCCTATTCCTTTCCTTATTACTAGTGCCTTTAGCTTTTCCACCATTAAGCCAAAGTCTCTCAGATCTCAGAAACTAAGTACTGTAGAGTTGGGTCTGGTCTGTAGTCAGATGGGAGCTCTCCAATGAACACCAAGTGCTGCAGAATGTGGTACCGGTAGCACTGCAGGGTGAATGCATGTTATAAGTAACTATACCAATGCTCAGTCATGGCTTTAGGGGGCACTGTGCTGCCAGGAGGTGCTGTCTTTTTTGCAGAGATGTTAAACTGAGGACCTGTATGCTTGTTCTGGTGGTTATTCAGGTGGATGTTAAAAAGCCCAAGGCACTTCTAGAAAAGGGAAGGGAATTTCTCAGTGTCTGGGCCAAATGTCCCCTATTCACAAAAACCACCAGCAGCTTAACCTGGTTCAGTATCAATGAGTACTTCCTGTATTATTTCCTCAGAGACAAGGCTTAAAATAGGAGTGTTTCCTAGCCCTCTTCTCCTCTCAAAATAAGCAAGCAAAGAATCAAATGAACCTATTTTCTGTGGTTTTATCCAGAATGCATAATTTACCAAAAGAATGCATTATTCCTCAGCCTCCACCAAATCAGGTGATCATTTGAATGTTAAGTCCTGCTAACTTCTAAAAGACAGAATGGAGTAGAAGGATTCCATTCTCCTCCTCGTGGCTTTCAGTCTGCAAACTGAAGGTTCATGGGGTGGCTGGGAAGGGGACCATGAGGATGCGGGTCTTGGGTGGGATTTCCATGACTGCTGGATCAGGCCTCAAATCAAAATGTTTTACCAGCTGTGAAAAAAGACATGTAGCAGAGTTAAAGATCATCTGTAGTGTACACTCAGTCTGTTTTGGTTTTCATTTTTCTGAGACAGAATTTTGCAAAACAGTATCCTGGGTTAATGGCAGGTCAGGACAAGGCAAGGCAGTTTTATTTATTTGGTGTCCTATCACAAAGGATCAGAGCACCTTACTATAATAAAAGCAGCATAAATCAATTAGAAACAATAAATAATTAATAAATAATAAATGTGTTGTGAGGAACATTTGATTTCATTTTCTCACTTTGCAGATATAGTAGGTATAGGGACAAGTGTCTGTTTGCATAGACAACCACGTTCTGATAAAAACATAGAACAAAGTTGTACACAGTACATTATAATAAGAGGTACACATTAATTAGAAAATACCATAATTTGAAACAGTTATGGAGTAATGTGCTCATTAAATAGTACCTTAATGAGACATTCAAAGAGTGGAAAGACCATCCACCCAACAATGTTTGCGGAAGGTTACTCCAGTCTCTGGAAAGTATAAGAATATAATCTCTGGCCCAGCTGAGTTCTCATTTTCAGAGGCACAAATTTACCACTCATGGCAGTTCTAGTAGATCAGAACATGAAGAAGCAAGAGACAGACAAATGTGGAAGTACACAAGCCCATGCTCTATCATGTCTGCCTAATTCCATTCTGAACCACTCCCACAGATTGTTGGTCTGGAACTGTGCCAAATGCTCTAATATCCAACTACAGAGAGGGGCTGGCAGTATAGCTTAGAGGTTAGAGTTATGAGCTGTCAATGAGCTTGATACATCCAGCAGACCTGGGTTTGATTCCCACAACCTACACTTGCACACTGTGTGACTCTGAATACATCACTTAAGCGCCCCAGTGCTCCCTGAAAAACCAAAGAACAAACAAACAAGAGATGCACAAAGTTGCCAGCATTTGCTCTGTGAACTTTGTGAAATGCAAATGTATGACGTTTGCACTTTGTGAAGTGTGATATTTGCCCACAAAGTGTGGAATTCACCTGACAGCCCTGCGGCACCCTGCTGGTCATTTTTCCATCATTAGAGTGAGTGCTGCAAACCACTACCCTCTATCTCCTATCAGTTAGCCAGTTTCTAAACCAGTTCACCACTCTGGATCACACCCCTCAGCTGCTCAATTTCATAATCTATCTCCTGCGTGGCACAGTGTCAAAATATGCTATGTCCACTACCCATCTTCATCTAGCTCCCTGGTCACCCTTTCAAAGAAATCAATCAGGTTTGTCTGGCATTCCCCCATGAAGCCATGCTGCCTTTGGTCTTGCAGCCCACTGGATTCAAGATACTCAACCAACCTATTTTTTATCAGTGTTTCCATTAATTTCCCCATCACTGAGGTGAGGCTCACTGGCCTATAGTTGCTAGCCTCTTCCTTGCTGCCGCCTACATGGAAGGACCACATGTTCTCTGGAACATGTCTGATTCCAGTGAGCTGTTGAATAAGGCCATCAGCAGGGCATCCAGCACCTCTCTGAGTTCTTTCAGTACCCTTGAGTGTATACTGTCTGGTCCCATAGGCTTGTTCACTTTCAGAGCTGCAACTCCCTTCAGGACTCTTTCGTTTGAAAATAGACTTGAGTCCACCTCCCCCTCCCCCCCCTTTGTTGCTGCTGCCCCCTGGTGGTCCCCCCTTCCTCCACTGTGAACACTGAGAAGTAGTATCTGTTCAGGATGTCTGCTTTTTTCTTAGTCCTCTTCTGAACAGTCTCCCTTTACCACCCTCTTTATCCTCATTATCCCACCTCTTGCTCTCCTCTTCTCACTTGCAGTATGTACCTGAAGAAAGTCTCATCCCCAGTTGCCACCCCTTTGGCTATCCTTTCCTTTGTCTTCACCTTTGCCCCCCTCATTGCCTTACTTACTTCCCTCTGTTTTATTTGGAACCTCTCCCTGTTGTTCTCCCTAAGTGTTTCCTTATACCTGCTGAATGCCACCCTTTTTTTCTTTCACCACCATGGCACCTCCCTAGAGTACAATAACGGTGTTGTTTTCCTTTTCCTGCTGCTCACTTTCTTCATGCAGAGACTGGTTGCCTTAATTATGCACTCCCTCATTTTCCCCACTGTTCCTTGTGTTTCTTCCTGTAGGATACTAAGTTCTCTGGTTGGGTGGACAGCAAGGAGAGGCATCAGAAATATGAAAGAGCTGACCCAATGGCACAAAGAGCATAAAGACTTTGATTAATTGATTGATTGATTGATTGATTGATTGATTGAAAGGGCTGAGATACTGCATACCATACCTTTAACTACACTAGCGAGGCAAGCTCAGGACAAGCTCAGGATGCTGGAGGTTGGCAGAGGGGGCTGGGAGTGGATCGAGCAGCTGTCAGGCAGCTCTCCTGTCCTGAGCAGCAGAGGCTAGCTGTCTAGGCTTCTGGCTGCCAACAAGTGGAGGCCTGATGATAGAGCGCTGACACACAAGCAACAGACATAAGTCAGGTGAGGGAGAGCCATGGTTCTAGGTCAAATGTGTGCCTCCATGCATATATGCAGCCCAAGTCACCACAGTTAGGGCAGGGAGAAAAGGAGTGGAGAAATTATGACTAGGCACGCATCAGTGACGCTCTGCACACCAAGCCCTTACCTGCCCCACCACCAAGGTACCTGCTGGCCACACTGGATTATGTCTTTGGGAAGGATGGTCCTCTCCCTCTTGACTCTGCCATGGGGGCAATCTGTGGGAGTACTGAACCAGTCTAGGTAAGCATGGGGAGCTGGTGGATGGTGGGGTTAGTGGGGCAGGGCCAGACAGGAGCCAAGCCTGCCTTGGCTGAGGCACATAAACAAGTGATGGGGAAAAAAAAAGAAATATTGAAGTGAATCTTGGTAGATTGTAGAGGTTGTCAAAAGTATGGAAGTTAAACTTTAACTACAAGAAGTGTAAAGTAATGCACACTGGGAAAAGAAAACCAAAAACCAAGTACAAAAGGGGGAGGTACAAAATAAGTAGAAAACGTAACAGAGGAGAGCCACTTGGTGGACATCATTTCAGGCAATCTAAAGACAACAGAGCAGTGGGAAGGCAAATGTGATACTGGGATGCCTAGAGAAGGGAGAGGCTGCTACCACTGTAAAGGTCATCAGTTCATCCCCATCTAGAGTGGTGTGTGCAGTTTTGGAGACCTCATTTCAGGAAAGACAGGGACAGAGTAGAAGCTGTGCAGAGGAGGGTAGCCAAGATGATCCAGGGATAGCAGGAAAGGACTTACAAGGAGAGACTGAAAGGCCTGAACATATACACGATGGAGGTAAGGAGGAAGAGACCACATGTGATTGACACATACAGCACAAATACCTTGATGGGGTAAACAAAAAAAGGATAGCAGGACATTGTGCAAACTGAGTGTGAACAGAAACACTAACTGCTGGGCTCAGGGCCAGCTGAATAAAAGGCTTGTGTTTGGCAGTGTGCAGCAGGGATCTGACCTGCAGCATCAGAATGCATCATAGTGTGTGAGTCATCTGGAGTCAGCAGTATCTGTGGAGCCTGTGCCAGTAACTGTGTCCAAGATTACTTCCATGTTCTAAGATCACCTTCCTCTGCCCTTATGATATGGATTCATGAATTCACTTTTTAACAAAAAAAGTTGAGCACTCACCAACCTCAAAAATACAAGGGCATAGGTCTCAAAATATATACATATACTTTATTAAGGCATAAAAAGAGGCATAATCCACCTGATGCATTGCAGATGAAATTGTATCCTTTGTCAAAGGCTTTGAGCCTTTGAGGTTGGTGAGTGATCGACTTTTTTTTGCTAAAAATGTTTACGTTTCAAGTCTAGTAGCACCACAGTCCTAGTGCAAACTCCAACATGTTTGTTAAATTGATTATACATAAATCTCCCTTGTTGCATTGATGCTTGTCATATATTTCATATATATTCTGCAGCTTGCTTTTTCAATCTGAGCTACTAAAACCTGGCATGCTGTAGCAGCACTTCAGCAGGGAGCCTGGTGTTGCTACAGACCCAAGGCTGAGCTGTAACGTCACTATATAGAGCAGCCAGGTAGTGTTTCAGTGAATGTGCAGGGTTTTGGCTTGGAGCAAATACCATAGTGTATATCCTAGTTGAACATGCTCCCCATTGTTACCCCTTCCCATCAGAAGATACCTTGTTGCAAATAAACATTCCCCTTGCAAGGCATCAGGTTAAAAATAAAATGCAGCCAGTATTTAAGATCTTTCAGCAGTGACTGCAAACTAGCAAACAGTGTAGACAATGACATATGCTCAGTAATGTCCACACAGTCACGGACTACAGCATTAGTATACAGGAAGGCAAAAGAGATTGCACATGGCTGGGGTGCTAGGATAATAGAAACAGCAATGTAAAAATCAAAATCCTGCACTCCCACCCAAGGAAGAAAAGACTGCTTAAAAGCTTTTAAAGGTGCTTCATTTTATTTTCAAAAGTGCAAAGTGCCAGTTCCAGACATGTTTCAGAGAACTAAATTCCTTTCTCAATGGATCTCAGTAGGCAGTCTTTTCTACCTTGGGTGGTGAGTGCAGGATTTTGCTTTTACACCACAGCATTAGTACCTGCTTAATTGTTACATGATCTGACTACTGGACAACCACTCAAATGTACAAAAGAAACCACAGTTCTCAAATTCTTTCCACCCGAGAAAAACATTTTTCCCTGCCCGTGAAAGTCGTAGTCTGCTCTAATCACCACAACCCAGACCCCAAACATAGAATGGCACTGTAAGAATGATAGCCAGTTTTGAGGCATGTCTGAAACAAGCTGTTTTGAATGGTCTTATGTTTCCTTATGCCCATAATCCACAAGGTTTATGAAAATGAGGGCCAATTCCAAGCATTTCTTGGTTGAAATGTGAAACTGGGACTCCGCGCACTCACGTGCTTGTATCTTTGGCACACCCAGGGTTTATGACAATCTCAATCTTTTGAAAATCTGGCCCCATGTTTCTACTTGAACCCCTTCATTTGGATTTCAAGACATTCCACTTAACTGAAATGTCACTATTGAAACTCTAGGATGGTGTTTGTCTTGCAAGAAGTTAAGGTTTTACACTATACTTCAGTAGTCTTGCTGGATTGTACTTCCACATTTGACACTGAGCCTTTTGGAATTTTGTGACAGGTTCTCCACTAATTGTGATCTTGCCAGTTTAGTTTCATCTTAATTTCATTCTTACATTTCTAAACATTATTAGCAGTTTCCTTTTGAGGGCCGTCCCATTTTTACCCCACAAACTGTACTGCGGCACTCCTTAGGGTTCTGTTACTGGTCCCCGCTGGCTCTTCCTTAACTTTGTCACTAAAGCAGCAGTGCAATGAACAATGTTCTCCAGAAAGCTAGCTTCAGCAACAGTTCTTAAAAATATTAGCATACTTGTCAGTTCTACTTTTGTAGGTACCACCTATGCTGTGCATAATGAGGTTTTTTTTTGCTAGACCCTAACCCTTACCAAGTCTACAACCGCATTTGTAAGCCAAACGTGACCATCTTTTTTCTTGACAAAAAACTAAAATAAAACTTTTTTATAATACTCCAATTTTGGCAGAACTAGACATTTTTTCATCAAATAAAACTGAAGGATGCCTGCAGTCCTGTATAATGAAACATTGATAGTTTTTGTCCCCAAAGTCATTGCACTGCTGCTTTAAGTAAGCCTATAAAATGCAACTCTTTTTTCTTTTCATCACTTCACTGTTGATACTCAGCTTTTCTTTTCCTGATATAATCCATAGTGTATACTGTTGCTGTCAAAATTCACTGAAAATCAATGCTAATAAAGCACAGTTTTTAATTGTCCTTTCATTTGTAGCCTTATCTGAATCTTACAAGACAAAATGTTATAGTCTAAGTTATCAGATTTTTGCTTGTCCCGTTTTCCCCAAAGATTTTGTTGAAAAGCTCAGTATATATTCTGACTTTCGTCTTTCATCCTCTACCCAAATTTCTACAACTACCTAAAGCTGTCAATTTTATTTGGTAACATTATGCATATTCATAAATATTTGACATCCATGGCCAGACAGTCAAAAGTTAGCACCAGCGCTAAGGAGTTTGCTTCCATGCTATTGGAGTTAGCACCAGTTTTTTTGTGGTGTGGTCTATATTCAGAGGCCCCTACTGCATGCACTAAACCCATTAGCACCCGAGCATTACTGTAATGCTGTGCCCATGCAAATAAGTGGTCCCTCTGGGTGCAGCAGCACATTCAAAGGTTTGTGATGGTGATAAATGGCACCCAGAGCAGCACTATTTACTGCATCCAAAAACCTCAACTTAGCTGGGCCCCATGCCCATGCCTCCACCCAAGCGATGGTGAGACAGCTGTATTGCAGCCACCTGCTCCCAATCACTGGCATTCCAGAGAGGATGCAGAACCTAGTGTCTAGTGGCACCACCCACCCTTGATCACCTGGGACTGTATGCTCACACACTGTCAGCTCATACAGTGGCCAGCCGAGGTGGTGATTAGAGGGCTGTGCCGGTCACCATATCAGGATTCCTGGAACACCCTTGGTGTCCCTGGTATGGGGTATGTGAATGGGAGCAGGTGGGTTGGGGGGACCACTGAACTGTCAATGTTTGCAGGTCCGTTAGTCAATGGAAAGTTGATGGGTGGGGCTGGGGTACCACTGAACACCAGTGATAGTCTAGGAACCTGGGCCAGGCATATTGGTGGTGAGGGTACCACTGGACACCTGGGAGATATGTTGCATTCCTGGGATGGGTGATCAGGGATGGGGTGCCACAAGACACCAAGGAGAGGTGTTACAGTATATGAGACAGGTGATTGGGGGAGCCTCTAGACATAAGGGAAAGATGTTCTATTTACAAACTGGGAGATTGGGGGTGGGGGTGCCACTAGACATGAGGGAAAGGTGTTCTGTATATGGACTGGGTGACTGGGGTGTGGAGGGTGCCACTAGGCACCAGGGAGAGATGTTACATTATGCGGGACAGGTGATTGGGGGGTGCCATTACATATAAGGGAGAGGTGATTTATATATGGACTGGGTAACTGGGGGGGGAGGTGCCACTAGTCACCAGGGAGTAGTGTTCTGTAATATGGGACAGGTGATCAGTGAGTAAGTACCAATAGACACCTGGGAGAGGTGTTCTATATATGGACCAGGTGATCATGGGGTGGGGTGCCACTAGCACTAGAGAGAGATGTTCTGTATATGGACTATGTGATCGGGTGGTGGGTACCACTAGACATCAGGGAGTAGGGTGGTTAGTCAAGGGTGGGGATTCCGCTAAACACCAGGGATAATGTGGCAGATGCCCAAGGGCCACCATTCAGCATGCAAATGAGCCCATAATGGGCATGCAAATTGCCCCTTAACACCTTGCATACCCAATGGACTCATTTGCATGGTATGGCTAAACATAGCGACATGGCTCCAGCATTATCAAGTCCTGGAGTGCAACTCCCTGTTGGCTGGATCCAGCCCAGATCAATGTTTGGCTAATGCAGTTTGACTTAGTGCTATGCCAGACTGGGCTGATATTCAGTTGGATAGTGCTGGCTGCTACCTCACTGAATATACCAGCCTCAGCAGTTGCCTCACTTCAGCACATTCAGAATGCTGCAGTGTGGGTAACTTCTGCTGCATTTTGCCTTGATCGCCTTCCAGCCTCTACAACTGCCTCTCTTCAACATATTCAGAATACAGCAGTGGGGTTAATTTCTGGCGCTTCACCTTGATCATCTTCAAGGATCAATAATTGCCTCACTACTGCACCTACAGAAAACTGAAGTGTGGGTAACTTCTTACTTCTTGCCTTGATCACCTTGAACACTCAATAACTGTCTTGGTTCAGCACATTCAGAATGCTGCAGCTCGTGTAATTTCTGGCATCTCTCCCTTGATTACATTGCTCCCATTTTTTCTTTATATTTTCTTTTCGTGTTCCCTCCCCTCCTCTTTGGCATGGCAGATGTACCAGCCTGTTGGTCTGGATATACTAGACTTACTAACATACAAAACTTTCCAGCATAAATAGGCCTCATGGTCTATCAAGTCTGCTCATGTGTGCAGCTAGCACCCTTATATTACAGCTGCCCAACACCCCCAAACCCATTCACCTCCTGGAACTGCTCAGTGTCATTACCCAGCCCCTCTTACCCTGCCCCATACCCTTTGAAACTCCCACCATTCTACATGCCACCACCTCCTCTGGCAGAGCATTCCATTTCAACACCACCCTCTCAGTGAAATAATACCTTCTCATGTCCCTCCTGAACCTGCTTCCCTCCAATCTTAGCCTGTGTCTCCTCATGTTCCTTCCCTTCCTCAGCTTAAACAACCCCTCTGTGCCAGATTTGTTGATCCCCCTCAAGTATTTGAAAGTTTCAATCATGTCCCCCCATCCCTTCTCTCCTCCAGGGTGAACAAACTCAAGTGACTTAGTCTTTCTTCGTAGGTTCTGCCTTCCATCCCCTGTATCATTTTTGTTGCCCTACACTGCACTGCCCCAAGCAGTACGATATCCTTCCTCAGGTACGGACACCAATATTACAAGTAGTACTCCAACTGCGGCCTGAGCAAGGACCTGTACAGGGGCAGGATTACCTCTTTGTGCCTGGAAGAGAATCCCCATGCAGTTTACCCTGGCATCCTATTGGCCCTAGCTGTAGCCCTCTTGCATTGAGCAGAGTTGTTCATGCTTCCTGTTACTATGACCCCCAGATCGTTCTCCTCAGTGACACCCAACTGCACCTCACCCAACCAACATTCCCTCTTCTGGTTCCTCACCCTGAAGTGCATAACTTTGCATGTCTTTGCATTAAAATCCAATTGCCACCTTGCTGACCACTCCTCAAGTCTGGTTAGGTCACTCTGTAGCTTTGCAGAGCTATGGGCAGAGGGGGGAATTTTTCCATTATTAGTTTCCTCCCATTTCTTTTGAGCCTTGTAACCCCAGACCCCACAGGGACACCAGCATTTGGGATACAATCCCTGACATGAATGTGCATTAGAATGCTCAGGCCATATGCAGTGTGGCATCCTCCCTCCTTGTGTCCCACACTCTCAGCTACCTACACATCTACAGGTGGTAGTAGTGCTGTGGGATGCATCCCCCCTCCAACTGTGAGGAGAAGAGTGTCCTCATCCCCCCAGTCAGCCTCTCATGACCCTGGCTCATTCCCGAACTTGGATTGCCAGCATCACGGCAGTCACTGATAGGTCGGCTCATGACTCCCATTTCAAAACTGCACAGTTTTGGATTGCTGATCCCATTTTAAAATTGTGGTGTTTTCTGTACTCCATTCTGGTCAGCCTTCCTACATTAGACTGATGACCAAAATGATCCATCTCTTAGTCTGCATTCCAGTGATGCTAGCCTTTTGGTTGTTCTTTCAGCCAAATTAGCTTGCTAGCACACCGATCTTTTTCTCATAAAGGTCCAGCCCTCTGGAATTTTATCCCTGTATATCCTCATCAGTCTCTAAATATGGCAGTTTTCAGCTAAGCACTAAAGACATGTCTGTTAAAATATTTCTAAATCAATGACATATTTGAAATGTTCCTCTGATCGAATGTATCTATTGTTCTTAACACTTCTGCTGCTTTAATTCTTATGTTTTTTTATTGGATAGTGCACGATTCTTTAAAACCTTTGAAATAAATATTTTTGCATTTTTTGTACAACAGTCTGATACTCGGTGTTTTATAAAATACTGTACATGATAAATACATATATAAATCTGTGTGAGGCAGTAGATCTGGGCTAGTACACGCCCAAGCCATATAAAGGCTTGCATGCCCTCGCAAAACAGATTTAACAATTGGCCCATATAAACAGAACACAAACCTAGATGTTTACATTTTTTGTATAATAAGAAATGCATGCATGTGTGAAATATGGTTAACATATGCCACCTAGTGTATTGTCTTCTGTGTTTCTTTTGAAACAGTATAATGCTCCATTTTTATCATCAAATATTCAACTTTTAATTACTTAAAGGAGAAGTCTCCTATCAATAGAAATAAAACATCCAGTGTTAAGACAAATACAGATACTGATACATTGTGGTCTCTTCTGATGAATTTTGTCTGGCTACTCTTGTTATTGTCACCCATTAAATGGCTGTTTTCTCTGTAAACAGTAGTGATCCTGACCCGAAGATTTGAATGCCCATGCCATCTTAACTCTGCACATGTGCACTGATGCCTGTTTCGGCACTGTGAACACGTCATCGCCACAACATGCCTAGAGACGTCTAAACCATGTGTCGGTCAACTTAACAGCGAGTGCAGTTACTTAAGCCTGTTAATCTTTTTTTTTTCCATAATAGAATTTTTATTATTCTTAATAGAATACAAACATTGTGAAAACATTTTGAAAGCAGTTTTCTTTTGTCAAAGAATTATTGTCAATAATTACAATTGAATATATATCACTAAATATCATATTATAATATATGAACACCATGGGTGGGATATTCAGAGCGGATGCACCATGTGCAGCAGGGATGTTCCAGCGCAAGTGCGGAAATGCACCATTGTGCGATATTCAGCAGGAGCCGGCTGCACAGCGCAACAAGCAATGCGCCAGAGCACAATAGTAATGAATGCATATGCAACTGCAGGGGCGGAACCATGAATAACATGCACAGTGCGATATTCAACAGCATGCAACGTGCGCAATAGCGGAGCAAGCGGAAGTTGCGCGACAGCAGAAATGAGCCAAAATAAAAGGGAGCAAGAGAGGGGAGGAAGAATGCGGCACAGGGAAGCCATAGGTGGGAGCGTGGAGACAGAGTGCCAGGGAGGCAAGACAGGAAGCAGGGTGCAGGAGTGGCCAGGTGTAGGACAGGACCCACTAGAAGTGTGCCTGAGTGAGGGTAGGAGTGGGTGTGCCCATGCCAGTGTGCACAAAAGGGCCTGAGAGTGCCACAGTGGATGGAGGGCAGTGGCAAGAGGCAGGACAGCCACAGGCAAACAGCCAGAGGTGAACCTGGTGCAGGGGAAGCACCGGCAACAGACAGTGGGGGGAACAGGAGAACAGCCACCCGGGGACACCAGCCAGGGACATGGCCAGTGCCACCTTCCAGATGGAGGTGGTAATGAGGGGTGTGAGAAGGCAGGCAGCAGGGAGGCACGGCCATGGAAGGGCCCATCAGCGGTACGCCCAGAACAGGCAGTACCGAGCCCGCACCAGCTTCGAACAGTACTCTGACACTGAGATTGTGGGCTGGTACCACCTGAACCAGATGATTCTGAGGCAGCTGTGTGAGCTGTGCAGTGAAGAGTTGCAGGCACCCACACGACGGAGCCATGCGCTGTCAGTGGAGACAAAGGTCACAGCCGTCATGTGCCTGCTCACCATGGGCACCTTCCAGAGACTAACAGTGGACACGACAGGCATAACTCAGCTGGCCACGCCACGCCACTACACACCTCAGCTGCATTGCTGCCACATGCTGCAGAGTACATCTGTTCTCACAGCACACAGGCAGAGCACACAGCACACATACAGGAGTTCCACAGGTAGCACGGTTGCCTGGCATGCTCGGGGCCACTGACTGCACCCATGTAGGCATCCGCATGCCACCTGGCCCGGAGGGTGCAGCATACATCAACTGCAAGGACTACCCAAGCATAAACTGCCAGGTGGTGTGCGATGCCAGGGGGTGCATAATCAATGTCTGTGCCATGCACCCTGGGGGAGCACATGATGCCTTCATCTGGTACCAGTCTGCACTGTGCCACAGGTTTGAGAGTGGGGACATCCCACCGGCCATCTAGTAGGTGAGTATGCATATCACGCAGGATGACGTGAGCAGACGTGGGGGGGTGCATTGTCAGAGGTGCCATGGGTACCGGCCGTGATGGCCCATGGCATAGTGATGCAGACCACCATGCTAATATCTCCCCTCTACACACAGGTGACAGTGGTTACCCGCTATGGCCCTGGCTGCTCACACCATACCGGTGCCCCATGACCCCATCGCAGCTACGGTACAATGAGGCACACACCACAACACGGAATGTCATCGAGTGGGTCTTCAGGCTGCTGAAGGCATGGTTCAGGTGACTGCACACATCAGGCGGTGCCCTACAGTACAGCCCCTCAAAGGCCTGCGGGCTATTCCTGGCCTGATGTATCCTGCACAACATGGCCACCGACTGTGGGATAGCCGTAGAGGTCGAAGATGGGGACAGCTGTGGGGATGATGAGGACGCCAGTCCAGCTGGTGTAGGGCAGCCACCACTTGGGCAATGAGACCCCCGGCTTGTCCGGATGGCAAAGCAGCACCGGGACACCATCGCAGAGGAGCACTTCGGACAACACAGGTAGGTCATGGGGCCATGTGCAACCACCAAGATCAAGGGCACAGCCTACAGACAGGCAGAGCTGGACACCAGGGGCAGACGGCAGTAAGGGAATGGGACTGAGTGGGGGACCACACACGGTGGCAGGGATGGGCAGAGCTAAACACTACGCATGCAGACACATGCACACACACCACAACACATGCCCAAAGGGCAAATGGCAGGCCCACCCCAACAGGCACCCCCACACCCACACAGGACCATACATGACCATGCCCAGTGGCTGGCACTGTGCGTGCCTCAGACGCTGGGCACCAGTGCACAGTGGCAGACAGCGCTATGCAGGCATCATCATGCACATGCCACAGTGGCCAGCAGCCAGGATGGTGTGCACAGGGACCGTGTGTGTGCAGGGCTGGGAACCCTACCCATGCATTGCACAATGCACATCACAGTGCAGATAGGGCAGTGGCAGACAGTGGCCATGGTAGGAGACAGGTCAGTCATGCAGCACAGTACCACAGCCACCACGGATGCATGGGCAGCCCCACCGAGACCTGCCAGCCATGCCAGGCTAACCAGTGGCCTCATGGGGTGGCACCGATGGGCCCACAGGGGTGATGCAGCATGAACGTGACCGTGTCCATGCAGGGGTCTGCAGCCCACCGAACATGCCCACACCAGGCATGCTCGGTATGCCCACAGCCAAACCCGGTGTCGACATAGCAGGTGTCATACGACATCGGGACCGGGGGGTGGACATAACACTGTGTGGTGTCTGCGGCAGCTAGGCACCAAACTGGGTGGTCAGTGTAGCCATGACAGTCACCATTGCAGTGGTCTGCCTGTCAATGGCAGCAGTCACATCCGCCCGCTGCTGGGCCAACTCTGCCAGGCGCAAGCCGTGGTCCCTGCTGTGCCACTAGTCTGCCTGGCGCAGAACCGCACTGAGTGCATCCACTGCCATCACGAGCCACATCTGCTGATCAACTGAGGCCTGGAGAAGACAGCTGTGGTTGTCCAAGAGGTCGTCTGCTGGTCCAGCATGCTGTCCCCCGTGGTGTTCCTGGCCCTGCTGGCCAGCACCCCTTGATGATGGGCACTGCACACCAGTGCCATTCCAGGGCATGTCCACACGTGGTGCACTGCCACTGCCCCCCGACATTGTCCCCCCGTTGTCATTGGCCAACTGCTGGTGCTGCCCCTCCAGCTGCCGATCGCCAGGGGATACCGGTGCTGCCATAGCAGCTGCAACAGCCCCACCGCTCTGGATGCACACCAGTGCTGCCCCACTGGGGCATGCAGACACAGGCTGGGACTGGGTTGTTACGCAGGCAGCCACGGCAGCATCACCTGTGGTATCGCCCATGCGGTTGCCTGCTGTGGGACCATCCTGTGTCCCACATGTATCACTGTCCGGGACGTGCGGCCCTTCATCATCTGTGCTGGATCCAGCCCCAATCTGTTTCCCAGCACACTGGACACTGGGGGCGATGTCACGCTGGGACACAGGCAGGGCCATGTCCGCACCCGCACCACCCATATAAGTCCAGACAGACGTGCAGGTATGCACTTGGCAGGTCCCTCGGACACTTGTGGAGGTGGATGGGTGATCCTCCATGTCCTGTGCCTCCCCCTCGGTGGAAACACCCACCACCGCTGCCCCATGTAGATGCTCAGGAGCTGTAAAGGAGCACAGTAGCATTAGTGGCTCCGCCTGGCCCTGTGGGATGCCCTCCACCACCCACACAATGACAGCACCGACCCACTCATGCAGTGATGGGCTGCTACCCATCTGGAAGCCACCACCAGGAATGCCCTCAACGGCACTACGCTGCATGCTGCTGGCCACCCGCTCCTCCTGTGGTGTCAGGCGGGGTACATCCGGCTGGCCCCCACCGGTGGCAGCACGTGCCATCCTGATGGCAGCCACCTTGTCCTTGATCCTCCTCCTGTCCATGCCTACCTTCTCTTTGCACTCCTGCATGGACCGCTGGTGGCTGCCCTGCTGGTTTACGGCATGCGCCACCTCACCCCACGCTGCAGCACGGGCCTGTGGCATTCCTCACTTTCCACTAAGCAGCAGTTCCCTGTCCAGATATGCCTCGAACAGGGCATCAAATTCAGCCCTGGTGAAGTTGGGCCTCCTCCTTCTCCCCCTTCCCTGCTCCTCATCATGCTCAGTCATGCTCACGCCTGAGGGAAAGACAGGTTTTACCTTGGACTGTGCAGTCCCATACAGCCCTCCCAAACCACTGTCCCCACATCCCAACAGCATTCAACCTACCACAAAGGACTGCAATACCAACCCATGGCCTCTGCAGCCACAGGTCGCATATATATAGTGCAACGCATGCAAATGAGGGCAGGCGCAACTGTAAGTGAATGCTAATGCAGTGGATGCACCTTGGAATGGCTAATAAGCTGATTTGCATAACCTGGCTGAATATCGTGCTGTTGCGCCTTGCGCAACGTTGTTGAGCGTGCTCAGGCTATGGCACACCACTGTGACGTGCGCAATCAGCACCGCACCGTGCATGGCCAGGGTGCTGACGCCAATGCATGCGGTGCTGCTGATGTGCTGTGCACAGGAGGCAGTGCAGAGCACGGCCACCACTGTGTCTGTGGCGCTAGTGTGCTGTGTGCCCATGGGGCGCCGTGCCATGGTGTGCCATGGGTTCCATGGTGCCACAGCATGGTAGGCCACTGCAGGGCATCACACAATGCACCCTACCATGCTACATGCAGGGCATCCTAATAGTGCTGTGGCGCCTGTGCGTGGACAGACCCTTGACCCTGCGGTCCACCATTGCCCCATAGGCGCCATGCGTACGCATGGCTGCACCCCTATTGTGCAGTCTGGTGACAGCACGATAGCGACTGACAGCGCAGTACCATGCTGTCTCCGCACATGGGGCATGTGCGCTATATAGCGCCATTTTGATGCCATTTTAGACAGCACCATGCCTCGGACCAGAGCGCCGGTCTGGAGTGCCATCGAACTGGCTAACCTGGTGGCCTTGGTGGAGCCACATGCTGGTGCCCTCTTTGGGCAGGTACCCCTCAGAGGCCACAGACTGCGGTGTGGCAGGAGGTTGCAGAGGGCCTGGAGGAGGCAACAGGGAGCAGCAGAACAGTGGAGCAGTGTCGCCACTGCTATGGCGACCTCCAGCGGTGGGACCCTGACTGCCTGGGGAGACTGCAGGCACGCATCCAGCGGGGTGCCATGCCACGGCCAGGTAGGTACTCCATCCCATCACTGGTAGTGTCTGTCTGTCCAGGTATCACGGTGGGCATCAGGCCACACCGCAGGGGGGTGGGGCCGACCTGTGGGGGTGGTGGTGGTGGGGGGCGCATGGCTGGCTGTGCGGGCACGCACACAGTGAGGGGGGCTATGTTACTGACCTGTACTGATGTTTCCTCCATGTTTGCACCCTAGGTCTGGAGGATCGCTGTAGGGCCTGTTTGGCCCATGGATGGGGACAGCAAACTGGAGCAGGTGGTGTGGCCTTGCAGCTGGGACACGGTGGTGGAAGCATGGGTCAGCAGTGCCCTGCTGACCAGGATGCAGGTGAGTGCCATGTTTCCTCATCTGTGCATGGTGGGTTGCAGGGTGGTGGCGGGGCATGGCCACCCACCCTTGGCCCCACTGCCATGCACTGTCCTGTGGCACTTCATGTGTGGGTGGGTATCATAGGTGGGCTGTGCATGCACTGGGTCTATGGCTGTGCCACTGCCATCACACTGCATAGCCATGTCACTGTACGGCCACGTTGGTGCTGTGCAGAACATGGACGGTGGGTGTGTGCAGCGTTCCGCATGGCTATGGGTGCCTGGGTAGGTGGGTCCTGTGGGCTTGGCCACTGTGGGTGGTCACATGCCATCACAGGGGTGTGGCCCATGGCTGTATGCCATGCGCATTGGGTGGGCTGCAGGGGTCTGGCCATTCACACGTACTGACTCTGCTTCCTTGTCCTAGGTGGACAACGCTGGACTACCCTGGAGCGACACATACAAGAGCTCCTACATGTGACCTGGACTACTCTGGAGCTGCTCCAGGGAATGGAGCGTGGTGACTGGCGGAGGCACAGGCGGCGCCACAGGGACCGGAGTGAAGAGAAGGGCCACCAGTAGGGCCTGCAGCGCACGTGATGTGCATTCCCCCCTGGACTGTCTCTCACACCCCTTTGTCCCACTCCTTGTTGTACCCCCTTGCCCCATGCCCACCCCCACCTGGATTGTGGCCCTTTCACCCCCCCACTTTGTACATAGTTCGGTTGGTTTTGTTGTTTGTACAGTTTCCCTTTGAATTATAATCCTGTTTAATATGACAACTGTAGTGGTCTCTGATTTGCAGCGGGCGTATGGTGCTTGCTGCAGTGGTGTGCATGGCATCGGGGTGGTGCAGGCCTGGGCGGTGGTAACCGCAGGGCCCCACTACTGGTGTTGGTGGGGCCACGGTCCCGTCTGTGGTATGTGTTGTTCCCTGTGCACTGGATGCCTGTTTGCAGTGGTCCTTGCTGCATGCTCTGTGTCCCTGATGCCCCATCAGTCTGTCCATGGCCCATGCAGCTGAGCCCCTTGCATGTCTGTGGTACGCATGGTCTGCTGGCATGTCATTGGTGGCTGTCCATGCCAGCCATCCTCTGGGCATGGCACCATGGCGGCTTGCGTCCTGTCACCAGTTTGTTGCATGTCTGCCTCGGGTGACACTGAGGGCTATGCTGTTGTTGTCCCCCCTCCATGCTGTCACTGGTGTCTGTTGCGGTGTCTGTGTTCTACTGTCTGTCACTTGTGCTCCGGCTGCATGCTGGTGGTGGACAGCTTCATGGTGCATGCGCCAGATGGTTAGTTCACCAGTGCCATGGTGGGGTGCAGGCTGTGGGTATACGGCATCAGTGGACACACACCAGCAGCATCTGTTGCCCCGCTTTTGTGGCCCTGTGTTGGGGTACCCTTGGGACAGGGTGGGGGTTTGTCCATGCCCTGTGTCACATCCTGTGTGGCGCATGCCTCCATGCACCACAGTAGGTGGCTGTGCTGTCTGTTGGGGCCAGTGCTGGGACAGGGTGTGTGCATGGGTGGGTGGGCAGGGTGCTGTCCTGCTAGTGGTGGTATCCAGGGCAGGCCTTGTTGCATGTGGGGTCCCTCGGGTACTGATGCAAGGTCATCCACTCTGCTGTGCCACGGGGGAGCCATGCAGGGGGGCTTTGTGTATGCAGTTGTTGGGTCAGTGGCTGGTGTCACCTGCTGCGGGGTGATCACAGTGGGGCTGCCATGCATGGCACCATGGTGCACAGGGTTGCATTGTCACGGTGGTGGTGATGGCATGCATTCGGTGCCATGCACTGTTGGCCGCTGCTTCTGGGCCGGGTGTCTGGGGAACACTGTACAGGGTGTGCTCTGCATTGGTGGAGTGTAGTGGCACTGGGGGCTGTCCCTCCTTGTGTTGTAGTCACTGCTTGCCAGGGGAGTGTGCTGGGGCACCGTGCCCCAGCTGTTGATTCAGTGCTGGTGTTAATAGGCTGGTGGGCCATCCAGCTCACCTCTGGTTGTGCAGTTCATGGGGTGCCTGGGAGGGGGTGGGTCTGTCTGGCCTGCTGCGTGATTCTCCGCCCATGACTTCCATGGGTAGTGCACCTCTGCATCCTGTCCCTGTTTCTGCGAATCACTGGTTGTGCTACTGCACATCGGCCCTGCTCCACTGCGCATCCCTGATTGTGCCATGGTGCATGTGGCATTATATATAGCTGTGTTGCGCAAGCACACCTTGGCCTGCCCTTGGTTTGAATATCACGCGTGCTGCACAGTGGCACACTGCACTTGCGCCTGCTCCTGCTATTGCACATCTTTTTGGCGCAGTCTGAATATCCCACCCCATATATCTTTACTAATCTAGATTTTAAATAATATAGGTCTAACTTATTGTAGATCAGAGTAAGTCTTAAGAACATTAAAAGATAATAACTAACGTAGCAGTACATGTAAATGTACATCAAGAAATCTTCCTATAAAACACTATAATTAGAGTTTGTGTTGTTTTAGTCTTGTGAAAAAAGGGACCCATATGTTCAAGAAAGTATCTAATTTGTCTTTTAAGGTATAAGTAATCTTTAAATTGTTGGCAGTATATCCCATCAAATTAATCCATTCCACCAAAGTAGGGGGATTGGGATTTTTCCAATATTTTAAAATCAGCCTTTTAGTGCAAATAGATGTCATTATAGCCAGTGCTTTTGTTGATGAGTAATAATGCAGTCTTCAGGAATGATGCCAAGAATGAAAATTAATGGAGATGAAGTTAAGGAGATACTTAAAGATTTCCCACATACTTTAATAACTTCCCTCCAAAGTGGAGTTATCTTAGGATAACTCCATAGCATATGTAATAAATCAGCATTAGGAGATTGACAATTCCAACAACTGTTAACATAAGCCCATCTCTGCTAGTTTAAGAGGTGACTGGTAAAAGTGATGTAAAATTTTAAACTGGATCAGCTTACCTTCAGAGTCAACAGTACCTCTGTGAGCAATGTCCCAGGCCTCATCCCAGTCCGAGTCAGAGATAATCGAATTAAGTTCATTCTTCCATCTCCTTTTGGCTGAATAGGTTAAAGATTGGGTTAGGAGACATTTATTAAGTATTTTGTAAATAAAACTGGCTTCTTTTTATGTTTGCTTGCACGCATGTGCAAGAAACATAGTGCCATCATCCGAGTTTTCTGGATGTGTGTCAGCCCTCTTCCAATTCAGTCAGTGTGTTTGCAGGCGCGGCCGCAGTTCTCCAATCCCTGCTGTAGCTGTCTATTTCAGCAGTCCAAAATGCAGTGCCGTACAGTTGAAAGGGGGCTCACGCTTCATTGAGCAGCGATAAGTTATTGCTTGCTTGTGCGCGCTCCCCCTACACACACACGCACGCATACTGTGTGCTGGCCCCTCCTCCCCCACACTGTATAGCCGACGGGGGTGTCCAATCCCCCATCGGCTGTGCTGCTCTCTCCCCACCAAACAGAGTTGCTCATGCCATGCTGGGTGCCCACCCCAGCATGGCAACTCATGGTATAGCCAACGGAGGTGCCCAATCTCCCGTCGGCTCCACTGTCCCCTTCCCCCCGTACACAGTGCCATGCTGGGAGTCCACCCCAGTGTGGCAACAGTTACTATCGCCGACGGGGGTGCCCAATCCCCAGTTGGCTTCACAGGCCACCCCAACAGCCATCCTCGTGCCACGCTGGGAGCCCACCCAGCGTGGCTAACGCCCCGCCTCCCTCTTTAAAAAAAAAAAAACTGTAACAGGAAGACGGTCCCACGCTGTTCTGCCCCCACCCGTGCCCCCACTGTGCACCCTGCCTCCCACATCCCCCACCCCATACTTACCCGACCGCAACATGATCTTCTGTGGACCAGGAACACGCCTGCACTCTTCAAAGCCAACCGCGAACTGAGGAAATGCCGGTAAGCTGAATAATGGGATAGATGGGGTTTTTTCAACTTTGTTGCATATTTCTGGCATTTTTTGTAATTTTTGCACCAAATTTTCAACATGGGGTTTTTGGGACCCCTCCTCATGAATTCTTTCACTGTCATGGTGTTAATCGGGCTCGAAGGGTGATTTCACAGTCACTGCGCAAAATCACCTTTTGGCACCAATTAACAAAACGACACTGCCAGTGTTCATAAGGTGGGCTCTCAAAAAGCCTATGTTGAAAATTTGGTGGAAAAATTCCTAAAAATGGCTATTTTACGAGCGTGCATTGTGCAGTTCCTATGCACGCTCGTAAGTTCATGAATTTTCAATATTTTCACTCCAAATTTTCAACATTGCCATTTTACCACACCTCCTTATGAGCAGTACAGCTGTCATTTTCACATCTTGCTCAAAATGTGTTTCCGTCCATGTAACTACAATGGCTGTCAGTGGAAATCAATGTCGGACACACTAAGAAAATCACAGTGACACTGTTAATGAGCAGAGGTCCTAAAATGGCTATGTTGAAAATTTGGTGAAAAATTTCCTAAAATGACTGTTTTACGAGCGCGCATTGCGCAGTTCATACGCATGCTCGTAAGTTCACAAATTTTCAATATTTTCACTCCAGATTTTCAACATTGCCATTTTACCACACCTCCTTATGAGCAGTACAGCTGTCATTCTTCACATCTTGCCCAAAATGTGTTTCTGCCCATGTAACGCACAATGGCGCAGTAGGTGTGCGAAATCAATGTACTGCACACATTAAGAATATCACAGTGACACTGTTAATGAGCAGAGGTCTTAAAATGGCTATGTTGAAAATTTGGTGAAAAAATTCCTAAAAATGACTGTTTTATGAGCATGTGTTGCGCAGTTCCTACGCACACTCGTAAGTTCGCGAAATTTCAGTATTTTCACTCCAGATTTTCAACATTGCCATTTTACTATACCTCCTTATGAGAAGTACACCTGTCATTTTTCACATCTCACCCAAAACGTGTTTCCACCCACGTAGCACACAATGGCGCAGTCGGTGTGTGAAATCAATGTACGGGACACATTAAGAAAATCTCAGTGACACTGTTCATGAGCAGAGGTATTAAAATGGCTATGTTGAAAATTTGGTGAAAAATTCTAAAAATGACTGCTTTACGAGCGTGCATTGCAGAGTTCCTACGCACGCTCGTAAGTTTGCGAATTTTCAATATTTTCACTCCAGATTGTCAACATTGCCATTTTATCGCATTCCTTATGAGCAGTACAGCTACCATTTTTCACATCTCGCCCAAAATGTGTTTCCGCACCTGTAGCGCACAATGGTACAGTAGGTGTGCGAAAACAATGTTTGGGACAGATTAAGAAAATCACAGTGACACTGTTCATGAGCAGAGGTCTTAAAATGGCTATGTTGAGCATTTGGTGACAAAACTCCATAAAATGACTGTGTTACGAGTGAGCATTGCGCAGTTTCCATGCACCCTCGCAGGTTCATGAATTTGTAATATTTTCAGTCCAGATTTTCACCAGTGGCATTTTTCTACACCTCCTTATGAACAGTACAGCTGTCATTTTCCACAACATGGCCGAAATGTGTTTTCACACTTTCAGCGCAGAAATGTGTGGTCACTGTGGGAAATCATTGTTCGGGACAGATAAAGAAAATCACACTGACACTGTTCATGATCGGAGGTCCCAAAATGCCTGCGTTAACAATCTGCTGTAACAAAAATCCCCAAACTAGTTACATTACAGTTATGCGTTACACAGCTTCTAAGCACGCTCGTGACTTCACCAGTATTTTAAGATTTTCACAGGGTTTTTCAACATTGGCATTTTTACACCTCCCCATGAACAGTACCGCTGTCATTTTCACATCCTGTTGAATGTGGTTTTGCACCTGTGGTGCTGAATGTCGAAGTCACTGTGCAAAAGCAGTTTTCGCCACCAAACTGATATTGCCACTGTTCATGAGGTGGGGTCATACAAAAACACATGTTGAAAATTAGGAGTGAAAATACCAACGAATGCCTGAGGCGTTAGGGTTTCTGACCATAATGCCCCACCCTGTAGAGAATGACAGGCATCAGGGGTGTGACTTGGGATTCTTGCCTGTGGTGTTCATACCATTCCACCCCCACCCACACCCTGCAGCCAGTAAGAGGCATCAAGGTGTGCCTCAGACTCTTCGACCCCAAACTTCACCCCATTCTCCTATACCACACCCATCTCACCTTATTTCCTGATGGAATGGGTTGCGCATAAGGGATAAAGACCCCACGGCACACCGTGACACTTGTCAGTGTCTGCAGGGTAGGTTGTGGTGAAATGGCATGGTCGTTATGCCTGATGACCCAAAAGCACACCCCAATGCCTGTCACTCTCTGCAGGGTGGTGGTGGGGTTGGCTTCAGTTCACTACTTCGCTGCCATTCCTATTATGCAGCTCTGTAACTTCTACACTACCAATGCCAATGCCAATGCCAGCAAGCAAACATTCAGCATTGACAAATGCTTGTTTAAGGGTGCTATTCTACATAGGTGGTCCCATTCTTTATTTTCAGGAATTGAATAGTCATCTAGAAGTATATTTTCCTTAAGCTTACTTCTGAGTTGTAGGTAAAAGTGAAAATGGAAACTTGGTATTCTATAGAAGTCTCTTATTTCCCTAAATGACATTAAACTGGAAGTATCCCTAGATATGAAGTTGCACATTCTATTAATACCCACTTAGGACCATATTTTATTAGGTTTTAAGGGCTTACCCTTAGTGATTAATGAGTTTGACCATAAGGACATTTATCTTAATGGAAAACTGTCAGGACTAATAGATTGACAAATCTTTTTTAACACTCTAATAGAGTTGACTAAACAAGGATTATCCCCTATATCTATAGGAGTATGTATGAATAAATAGTCTGTAATTTTACTGGTATTTAATAAGGAATTTTCTAGTTGCAGCCATAAAGGTCTTGATATGTCAGTAATATAGTTACCATTCAATTGACTAGAGATTTGTTTAAGAAGAAAAGCCCATTGATACCATTCCCAGTGAGGAAGCGCCAAACCACCTAACTTATATGGAGCTCTTAACTTATTCAGACTAAGTATTGGGGGTTTATTATCCCAAAGGAATTTTCTTATTATCTCTTCTAATTTCCACATAAGTTTTTTATCTAGTAGAATTGGGATATTCTGAAATAAGTAAAATAGCTTTGGGGCAATAATCATTTTGATAGAATTTATTTTACCCCATAGGGAAAGGTGTAGATTAGACCAATTTGCTAAGTCTGATTCAATATCTTGTAGTAAAGGCAAGTAATTAATTTTAATCTAAGAACCCAGACTGTTGGATATTCATAGGCCCAAATATGTTATTTGATCCTTCACCCAGCCATTGTTGAAGATTTCGGATAAATGCTTTCTAATAAAAGCTGAAGGGTTAGGGCATACGATTTGGGATTTTTCCCAATTAATCTGTAGCCCTGAAAGAGTCCCAAATGTAATAGCAATTCTTTAAGTGCAATATAAGATTGAACTGGTTTTGTGAGGGTTAAAAGTAAATCTTCAGTGAAAGCATAAGTTTTCTGCAGTTGTGACTTGATATTAATCCCGAATATGCTAGGGTGACTATCTATTGTTCTAATCAGGGGTTGTTCTATGGCTAAAATAAAAAGGAAAGGGGGAGAGAGGGCATCCTTGTCTGGTGCCACAGGCAACTGAAATGGGCTTAGTTACTAGTCCATTAGTGATGATTTGAGCTGTGGAATTTTTATACAACAAAGAAACCCAAGCACTAAAATGATCTCCACATTTATAATGCTCAAGAGCTTTAAACATATAATCCCAGGATAAGGAGTCAAAAACGTTGAATAAATCTAAAGATAGCACTATGTAAGGTTCTTTAGATTTATTAGCATACCAGATCATATGAAGCAGTTTTCTAACATTATCTGCTCCTGACCTACCCTGCATGAAACCCACCTGTTCCTTTCCTATAATTAGATCC
Source organism: Neoceratodus forsteri (assembly GCA_016271365.2). Taxonomy (NCBI): domain Eukaryota; kingdom Metazoa; phylum Chordata; order Ceratodontiformes; family Ceratodontidae; genus Neoceratodus; species Neoceratodus forsteri. The sequence continues at coordinate 1,409,836,816 of CM028132.1, forward strand.
ATAACTTTCTGAATGCGTTAATGCTAATATTTTTGCCAATATTTTATAGTCTGCATTCATCAGTGAAATAGGACGATAGCTGGAACAGGAGAGGGGGTCTTTTTTCTTTTTAAGAATTAAAGTAATCAAGGATTGTGTGAGAGTGGGAGGGAGAATGCTTGTATCCCAGGATTCTTCATACATATTAAGTAAATGGGGGGATATCTCAGAATTCTGAAATTTGTAGAATTCACTTGGGAAGACCATCTAAACCTGGGGTTTTGTTACTAGGTAGTATAGTAATTGTTGCAGATATTTCTTCCAGTGAAATTTCTTTGTTTAGATGATCAAAATGTTTTTGAGACAGTCCAGGAGGATGGCTTGAATTCAGAAAAGATTCTGTATTTGAAGCATTAATGATCTCATGGGTATATATTTTGGCATAAAATTCCTGAAATAAATTATTAATATCCTTATTATTATTATTACATGTTTTACCTATAGTATCCTGAATCCCTGGTATTATGTTCTGATTATTAAGTTTCCTGAGTCTAAAGGCTAGAAGTTTCCCAACTTTTTCCCCATATTCCCAGTAGCTTTGCTTTAAATGAAATAAAGCATATTCAGCTTTGTCGGAGAGTATGCTGTTAATTTCAAATTTAACTAATTCTATTTTGTGCACTAGTGGCAAATGAAGGGTGCTAGATTTTTTGAGATCTGCTTCCAATTCAGTTAACTCCAGTTGTTTTTCTTTTAAGGTTTTAGTTTTCTCTCTCTTTTTACATGCTGAAAAATCAATTATTCTTCCCCTGATAAAAGCCTTGTAAGCCTCCCATAAACAGACTTTAGATACTTCACCGTTATCATTATTTCAGAAGTATTCCTCACTTTGTCTTTTAAAAGACATGTATTAAGTCTCCACTTGCATTCTTTTGGTTTGTCATCCCCTATGACCAGGGTCATGCCAATTAATGCATGATCAGAAATTGTTATGGAGTCTATATTAGCATCAGCTATTGAGTCTAGAAGGTCAGAAGTGATAAATAAGTGGTCAATTCTACTATATGACATATTCCTATTGGAAAAAAAGTAAAATCTTTAGCCCTAGGATTTACTATTCTCCATACATCAGATAAAGAAAGATTCTGAACCAGTTTATGCAAGGCTAAACGAGATCTGGTGAAGGTCAATGGGTTGTTTGCTTTCTTCTTATCTAGTATAGGGTCCATGACTTCATTAAAATCCCCTCTCATAATGATTTTGTACTCCGGATAACTAGACAATAATTCTGAAACTTTCTCCAAAAAAAACATTTTGTTTTGAATTGGGAGCATAGATGTTAACTAAAGCAACCTTAAAACCATTCAAGGTATCCAGAAGAAATTGATATCTTCCCTCTGGGTCTAAGAAATGCTCCAACTTCACAAAGTTAATACCTTTTGTAATCAAAATAGCAGTACCTCTTTTCTTACAATTAAAGGTATTAAACTCCACCATAGCTACCCAGGATTTGCATAATTTGACAGATTCATTCTTATTTAAATGGATTTCTTGTATGAAAGCCATATCTGCCTTCTCTTTGTTAAGGTATGTTATTATTTTTTTTTTCTTTTAATAGGGGTCCCCAAACCATTTACATTCCATGAAACAATTCTATAAGGAAGCATTTTCTAAAAAAGTATAACCCTACAGTAGAAATAAATACAGATAGAATATACTCTAAAACAATGCAAAAAGATGAATCAACTATTTCTTAACCTGAGAGCACTCTACACTTACAATGATATAACACAAGTAAAGATCTTATGTGATCCTAAATAAAATTCCAGCACTGAGTGTCCAGAGTCCAAGTACTAGAAATGACTTTTAAAAGGAAAAAAACTTTCAAAATAAACTAGAACAGTAGGTTGTTAGCTACTGCATAGTCAGATATTGTCCACCGGACTACTGTCCAAGGTTTTACTAACCAGTCACACACCACAGCAACTTACACAAGAGAGGGCATTACTCCTTCTGGTTGTAGTATGATATACCCCATGTAGAAAAAAGATTAATACTAGACCTGTAGTATTTGATCAGATGCAAAGATTGGCATACAACAAATCAAATGAGTAACAGACTAAAGGAAAAAAAAATAGGCCAGATATCTAAATACAAAAATAGTCATGAAACACAAAGTGTAAGAGCATAAGTGAAAATTATAGGGGGGAACAGTTAGCCCAGTGCAATTAATATAACTCACTACCTAAGCAAATACCAAAATTAAAGAGCTGCCCTATCTGTACAAAGGCCATCCACTAGTGTTGAGCATATACAGGCCTTCATCAGTTTACCATATCTGATGCTGATAAGCTCTGTGCTCTAAATACCTGTTTCATATAGTGGAAATTAGGCACTGTTAACACAGAGACTAGTAAATTGAGCTCTATTTGAAGGCAGTGGTTCTGACTAGGCATAATCAATCAAACGATTTAAAGTGGGTGACAGCATCAGCAGAAAGAGTGAATTGAAAGTTTAGAAAAGAGTAGAGTACATTACATGTAACAGGATTCCAAATATCTAAGCCTATCTTTATAAAATTGTGCAAAACAACACAGTATTATTTAGTAATGAATGTATGGCAGGTTTGCTTCTAATCAAATTACTAAGGTCTCTTCTTTCTCCCTTGAAAATGGACTGTCGCATAACATAACATGTAAAACACTCTGGGTATGATATTCTGGGTATAATAGAACAATAGAACAAGCAAACCCAAAATTAGTCCGAAGTAAAAATACTCCATCATCAGTAATCTACCTTGATAAAATAATTATGTAGAATAAAATCCTACCACTGCATACAAATCGTATCTGCATTGTTAATCACATCGATTTTAGACTGTATGAGTCACAGGAAGTGGTCCGATTAAAAGGTGTCATGTACATCCTTTTGACCCAGGTACAGATTCTATTATGGGGATGTTGTTGCAGGGGACTGAATTAGTATGGACTGACTCAGAGGCATTCATTTCCTCTTCGCACATCAGATCTGGAGATGATCTAGGAGAGGACGTGTGGCTGTTTTCTTTACTCCTCTCTCTCTTCTTGGGATTATAAGCAGAGTTTGTTAATCTCGGGATGCTGGATTGTTTGGATCGTTGTCTAGCTCTCCTTTGGATGTCAGAGCTCTAGGTATGTTCTACAACAGAACTGGCAACTTCGGAAAATAGACGTGGAGTTGACGATTTGGGAAGGGGCACGAGTCTTTCCCTGCAGTAGTTTGCAAGATCATGAAGAAGTGTGTTTAGCGAGAGTTTCAGAATCTAGATGTGCTGGTTCTGGGGGAGCGCGTGCTGATTTTGAAAAATGGTAGTTCAACTTGTTGGTAGTTGAACTTCTGAAGTGATTTTTTTTAAAAGTTTGACTAAATTGCCATGCACCATTTGAAGAGTTACATTTGGTGGTTTTTCCCTCCTGGTCCTGAACGATGAGTGTAGCAGGGTACTTGAAATAGTATTTTAGACCAAAATCTCTCAAACATTGCTTAACTTCTATAAATTCTTTCCTTCTGGCTACCACTTCACTGGAGAAATCTTTAAATATTAAAATCTTTTCCCCTTCCCACTTAAGCGACCTTCTTTCCCTTGACAGTCACATTATTTCTTCCTTGGCAGAGAATATTAACAAGTAGGCAATTATTGGTCTGGGTTTTTGGTTAATCAGTTTGGGACCCAACGATCTATGAGCTCATTCAATCTCTAAAGGACCACGCCATTGATATCTAAGAACTTCAGGTAGAAAAGATTTAAGAAAAGCCAGCATATTGTCTCCCTCAGCCCCTTCTGGTACCCCCAATATTCTGATATTATTACACTGACCTCTGTTTTCGAGGTCATCTACCTTTTGAGATAATTGATAAATCTTTTCAGATTGCTTAAATGTAAGCTGTTCTTGGTAGGTAATTGCTGAGGTCAGTTCTGTAATTTGTTTGTTGTTTTTACTAACAATACTACACATTTCTTCATGTTGCTTAGTCAGGGTAGCTGTAGAATTCTTAACTTCAATTTGGCCCATTCATATTTCAGATAGTATTTCTTTTAACTGAGATATATCAGTCTTTGTGGCAAATTGTTTGGAGCTGTCAGAGTAATCTTGGTATGTAACATCTGAATAATTTATGCGACCAGGTGAATGGGGGGAACGGGACCTCCCTGACGGCATTGTCCTTAGTTTAGAATGACTGAAAAATCACTTAATACATGATTTAAACTTCAAACTTATATTACCCACTTGCCTGAATGAAGGACTGAAGATCAGAATTTCTATTCGATGGTTTTAAAATTAAAACGGGCAATAAATTGTTTAAAACGGAAGGAAAAGGATGGAGCTCACACTCTTGTGACTGTCGCAATCTAGCGCCAGCGTGCAACCTCCAAGCCTGTTAATCTTAATTACAATAAAAAAAAAGGGACAGCAATCAATTTATTAGTGTGTGGGCCGTCACTCATATCTGCATCTCAAGCTACAGTGTGTCATACGATTTATGTGGAGATATTTGAAAAGGCAAGACAACAATATTATAGTGTAGTTCTGATATTGTGCTTCCGGGTTCAGCATGTTTGCAGCGATATTTTAGCATTTATTCAGAAGGCACAGTGGTCTTCACATGTCTGATTCATTGATTGCCAGTGTGTTTATCCACGTCACTTTATGTTTATCTTGATTTTTCTATTGCAAAGACATGCCACATGCGTTGTGTAGACCAGCCTGCATACAGTGGCATTTCATTGTGTAAAGTTACAATGTAAGTTATTTGTCACATTTTACCAGTTTGGTGGTGGTGGTGGGGGGTTGCATTGAGTTGTTAAAATCTTAAGCCAAATTCATGAAATTTATCATAAATCCTTGATCTGCTTCTTGAGTTGAGTTACGACTTTGTGATCCCTCTCATGACAGTTGGGCAGCCAGTACGATCAGCTTTACTTTGGTGTCCTTTCCATAAACAACACATGTCGAGTCTCCTATTCCATAATAGACCCCTCAAATGCCATGTGTATTGATATCTGTAATACATGTGTATTGATAGTTTTCCCAGTGTGACACATTACATATATGGTGCATGCATGTTATTTGTGTGTTGTCTGGCATTCAGTGTCATAAAAGGTTACGTGTTCAGATTGGAGGATGGTACTGTCCATCACAAGATGATCTGCCCTGTCACATGAGAACAACATGAGCACAACATTATAGTCCAACACCTGCTGTTCCTGCATGTTACAGTACACGTGTAGAACCCTCCTACCCTCCAAAAAAACAAAACAATAACAAAATAAGGTTTCAGTTGAAAAATCAGGCAGTTTCAGCCGTTAATTGTGGTAATTCATAATTATGAGGTGATAAATATTGGAAAAATAATTTTCCAAAATGCAGGGATACTAATGGTTAAAATCTGCTGGCCTCACATACATTGCCACTGCCACAATGTGCATACATTGGTGAAGTGTACAGTTGTGTAATACATGAACACAGTGATAGTTACATGAACATTTTATCATCCAGATGCCAAATGATACACCATTTGGATAAGGGGCAGTGATAACTTTCATCAAGGGGCTGGGATGGGTATAAGACAGATTTTATGACAGTTGCTACCAGTACATCATGGAGCTAAAATCAAGAACATAGACTGACCAGACATGGTATCCCAGAGATGATGTGCTATCTGCACCTGTCAACATTACATGGCAGTATGTAACTGCAATATGCTGATAAGAGTGGCACACCAAATTCCAGGAGTGGAGCCTCAGTTGAGGAAACTATGGGGTGAATAATTGCAAGGTTTCATGCCTGAAAGGGTACCCTGAGGTTACAATGGACAACCAAGCTAGGGTAGAAGCTGGCCCAAATGTAGAAGGGGAGGGTTGGTTGCATAACGGGGTAGGCTGGGAGGAGAAATCACAGTGGATTGGGTGAGGAGGCCCTTGGATGCTAAACACTGATAATGGCACCGGGGCCAGATGGGCTGCATCTGAGGGTTATGAAGGAACTGGCGGCTGTGCTGGCAGCTCCACTGGCTGCACTCTTTATCATCTCTCTGCAGACAGGATGGGTGCCTCAAGACTGGAGGTGGCTCATGTGGTGCCTATCCACAAAGGGGGGGGGTCTAGTGATGAGATGGGGAATTATAGGCCTGTCAGCCTAACGTCTGTGGTAGGCACACTAATGGAGGGCATTATCAAGGAGAGGCTTGGGAGGCAGCTGGAAAGGTTGGGGCACCTGAATGACAAACAGTACGGCTTTGTCCCGGGGAGATTGTGCCAGACCAACATCATGTAGTTTTATGACTGGGTGATGGGGGCCCTGGACTGACATAGGCCAGTGGATGTCCTATACTTGGATTTCAGCAAGGCATTCGATTGGTACACCACAATGGCTTGCTAACAAAGTTAGGGGCATGGGGTGGGGAACAGTTGCTCAGGTAGGTAGAAAATTGGCTTACAGGATGAATACAGAGGGTAGTGGTTGGTGGATAGTTTCCTCCTGAGAAGGGTCATCGTGGGGTCCCCCAAGTTTGGTATTGGGACCACTCCTGTTCAATGCCTATATCTTGGACATAGGGAGGTGGGTTAGGAGAAGGCTGAGTCTCTTTGCAGATGACTCAAAACTGGGAGCACTGGCAGACAGGGAGATGGGAGAGATGCAATCCAGGGGATCTGATACCCTGGAGGGGTGGTCAAGGAGGTGGGGATTGAAGTTTAATGCAGGGAAATGTAAGGTACTGCATCTGGGAGTCAGAAAACAGGGCCATGTATACACCCTGGGGAGGACACACTGCAAGCCACATCAGGTGAGAGGGATCTAGGGATTGTGGTGGACATCAAAATGAATAACACTAAAAACTGTAGAAGAACTGCAACAAAAGCAAACAGGATACTGGGATGCATAGCCATGGGGATTACCTGTAGGAGAAGTGAGGTGATCCTCCCTCTGTAACGCCTGGTCAGGCCGCATGTCGAGTACTGTGCAGTTCTGGAGACCTCACTTTAAGAAAGACATAACAGTTCTGGAGAGGGTCCAGAGGAGGCTGACCAGGATGATTCAGGGCATGGGGGGAGGCCCTATGAGGAGAGACTGGAAGTGCTCGGGCTGTACACACTGGAGGAGAGGAGAAACAGGGGGGACATGATCAAGGTCTTCAAATATGTAAAAGGAATAGATAAGGGTGAAGACAAGGAGATGTTCAGGCTAAAGAAAGGGGGAACAAATGTGGAACGAGTGGAAGCTGAAGGGGGAACTACAGGGGGAGCGTAGGAGACACTACTTCATTGAGAGGGTGGTGGAGCCATGGAATGCACTGCCCAGGAGTCTGGTGGAAAAGGGCACAGTGGAGGGATTCAAGAAGGTGTGGGACAGATACAAGGGGAAACTGAAGCTGAAGAAGACCCTCTCTGGGAGTTGGGGGGATGGGGAAGTGAGCACCCAGTATGTGGCTGCTTACCGAACTGACATGACAGACCATGAGTCCTATTCTACTGGCTTTTAGTATGTTAATATATTAGAATAAAGAGTCTAAAAGGAGACTGACTGGACATGCTGTTCCAGTGATGACATGCTATGTGGGAGCATCCAAATTTAAGGCCCATATCGGAATACACACACCCGCTGGAGGAGAAAGGGAAAATAATGTATTTTGGTAGTATACTGCAGCCATGTTACTCACATCAGTGGTCATTTTACAGACAACTGAGCTACAGATGTGACTAGTTGGGGGGAGACAGTGAGGAACATCCAGGGAGGGGTAAATCACTGGAAACCGTTGATTAAGTGAATGAAATGGTTGTCCAGCACACTTCACAGTACAGAACTTGGGGTTACAAGCAGAGCCAGACCTGGAAGGGTGCCACAGGTGCAGGCAGAGCTGTCAGCTTATAGGAGAGGTGGATGAGGATATGGACCATGTGCTGAAATGGTGATCAGACAAGTTTTCATGCATGAGTTTCCAGGATGTCATGGTTTTACACCTGGTGTTAATGACATGCACAAAAACACAGCACCACCGAGGCACAAGGCATTGACAGGTGCATTCAAGTACAAACATTGGGCATACATGACAGCGTGATGTACTGTGCTGTAAACTGCTGCTAATATCACATGCAGTTGCAAGTGTCTCAATGCACCACCTGTGCATGTTCATGAACTCTGATACTATTGATGGGTATTCATGTGCTCGTAATAATGCCTATCAACAATACCAACACAATACTATTTACATCATATATAACATTATCATTATTCAAATTTGTAATTTAAAAAAAAAGGTCAAGACGTGATTACCTGGTCATGTTCCTTGTGCTGCAAGTGACACACAGTATGCAATCTTTCTATCGGTTTCTTCTGTGTCTCTAGAGTCAGTGAGGGAACTGCATTGTCTCTGATAAAGCATTGTGGTTCACGGCCAAAAACGTGAGCCCTTATGGTGTATTCAGTTTCAAAGCAGTCCTCTGCAAAGTGATTGCAGCATACTACATGATTCCTGGACCACTTGGTGTGCTTTAAGCTCAAGTCCTTTCGATTTAATATTATGGAACCTCTGAGATGCCAGAGTTTTGTCATTTCTTGGGAATGGCTTATATAGTATATCGACAGTTTGTCTTGTCATATTACTGCATCCAGGTACCATACAACTGAGGCATTTTGATAATTACAGGTAAAAAATTATTAAATCACAAAACTGTGAATAAATACACTGTACTGAATTTAAAAATAAATAAACAATATAATTTCAGCAGGACATGACTTTCCCTAAACAGTACTGTTTAAGTTTTGATGAAGCATTCAACTATGACAATCTCTGTACTTTCTGATGAGCTTTGGAGGGAGAAGTACTGTATGTGATGAAGGGAAAGTAGAAAATAATTGTATAGGCAGCCAATGAAATAAAAGTATACACGCACAGATGGCTAATGGCAGAAGGCACAGACTGGGAAATGCAACAGCAGTGTAACAGGAAATGTCTATTAAAACTCTTTATTGCAAAAAATGAGAAGGACAATATTTACTTGGTGTTAATATTTATTTGTATTATTGTTTGGCACTTTAAGCTACCAAAAACTATATGCTATACAGTCTGCATCACACCATACTTGTTCTGTAGCTTCATGAGTGTGATCTTGCATGTGCACGACAGTAAAATGCTTCCCCAGTCAGGAGGGGAACCAATATTCAGTGCACGCTTGCCCATGGTACAACATTTAACGCAACACACTATCTCGGGTGTTGTGGTGATGACACAGGGAACACCTCGAGCTCAAAATGGAGGGCAACAACAGCAAAACTGTTTACTATATAAAAACAGTTTAAAACACGGGATTTAGTCGGAAAATGCTATTGGGAGATAGGCAGAGGCTGATGAACACATGAACATCTCCAAGTAAGTAGACTAAGGCAGCAAACGAAGCAAGACTTCTCCTTCAAGAGTTCTTAGAACCCAGTGACATCAGTTGAATGAATGCCTACAGTAAAGACTTTCCTGCAGTTTTCCATGCAACTGATGTCACCAACCTCTAGAACAGATAACAGTAATTCAACAAGATTTTTTCAGATCCACCATGGCTGCATAATGAAGTTTGTGAAGAAAATGGGCAGATTAGGATGGCCCCTGTGGTCCTTACCTAGTGTCAAATTGCATGTTTATGAGGGTAATGTAGTCAGTTGCTTTGGAAAATATGGAATGTTAATATACCAAGAGCTATCTTTTCTGTGTCATATTGTCAATTCTGATGGTAAATTCTGTTTACATTACACCAAGACTAAAAGTAATTAAATATATTGTTACAGAACAATGGCACTTAACATCACCTGCTGAAAGCCAGTAGATTAGCTGGGGATAGATAATGGTGTGCTAAAGACTCATATTTAGTCCAGATCCCTAACATGGTACTGCTAGGTGCAAGGTCTTAAGGAGCCGTTAATCACACCTGGGCATCTGGAACAATGGCAAACATTAGAAGAAATTAACATGCTCAATTATTCCAGAGAACACTAGCACTGCTATGAAATCCCTTCTCTGCACTTACTGCCCCCCTTGACAAATTACCTAGGTCTTGTATGATTGAAGTCTCTTCAACCCACCACCACCTACAACCAAGTATACACCACCACTGCAATGATGCTGACCACACATAACTGAAACATAAAAGGTGACAGCAGAAGGTGACTAGGGGTCCATCTAGTACACCCATTTTTGTTTCTGTGGCATTTGCTGAAAGAGCAGCTGACATCAGCAAAACAATGCATTTTTCTTGCCCTCCTGTGGGCTAACAGCACCCTGGCTGGATCATTTCAGTGAAGTCTTGTGCTTTTCTTGGGTGCAAAAAGGGGTGAGGTGGGCTACAGTTCTAGGACAGTGGATCTATGGAATGTTGTAGAAGCTGTGGTCTCAGGTTCTGCGTCAGTGGATTCATGGGAGTGCTGTGGCGGTAGTGCTGTCAGGCTCTGGGTTGGTGGATTTGTGGAAGCACTGTGGAGGTTTTACTCTCAGGCTCTAGGACAGTGGATGTGTGGAATGCTGTGGAGGCTGTGGTCTCAGGCTCTGTGTCAGTGGATTCATGGGAGTGCTGTGGAGGTAGAGTTGTCAGGCTCTGGGTTGGTGGATTTGTGGAAGCACTGTGGATGTTTTACTCTCAGACTGTAGGATAGTGGATCTGTGGAATGCTGTGGAGGCTGTGGTCTCAGGCTGTGTGTCAGAGGATTCATGGGAGTGCTGTGGAGGTAGTGCCTTCAGGCTCCGTGTTGGTGGATGTGTGGTAGTGCTGTGGAGGCTATATTCTCAGGTTCTGGGTTGGTGGATTCATGGGAGTGCTGTGGAGACTGTGCCCTTAGGCATTGGTTTGTGGGTTTGTGGGCACACTGTTAAGGCTGTGCTCTCAGGCTCTGGGCTAATGGACACATGGGAGTGCTATGGAGGCAATGTTTACAGACTCTGGGTTGGTGGATTCTTGGGAGTGCTGTGGACGCAGTGCCCCCAGGCTCTGGAAGGAGTGGTGATGAAGTCTATGTTGCAATAGCATCACCCCCACGGAGCCCAAACAGAGCAGAGCCCTCTAGGCCCAAACAAACAAAAAAAGCATTCAGGACTTACTTCTGCACAAATCTAACATGCACTATTTAAACCAAGAGGCACGTTTTGGTTTATGAGACTGCATCTACAGAAGGCAGATCCCCAGTTTGGACGCTAAAACAGAGCGGAGCGGAGACTCTTCTGGCGAACACTGAGGAGTGCACAGTAAATTATGAAACTATTGAATCTTGGTGTCCCAGTCCTGTGTTTTTCGAGGAAGGCCATCTGGCAGAAGAGAAAGAAAGGAGAAATTCCTGAGGTAAAGATTAGTTTATCGTCCTGCTCGGTACGGACACTGCAGACCACGCTTCCACTTCCATCGCCATTTTTTTAACTCTCACTCTAGTTTCTCACAGGCAGCACCACCAGAAAAAGCAAATCTGCTCAGTAAAATAAATAAATAGTACACTCTCGCAAACCCTCTCTCAGCACCAAGAACTCCTTCTTAGTCCGCCCCTCTCCCAACCAAAGAGCACCAACTCGGGAGACAAATGGAAACCATTAAATCTGCAGCAGACCCTCCAACATTTCAGAGATTAAAATAGGTACACTTCTGTGCAGTGAGTGGGGGGGGGGGGGTCCCCCAGCAAACAGCCCCAAAGTCTGAGCAAACCTCCTGGTAGAAACCCAGTCCCCTCAACTACCCAACCTTGTGGCATCCCAGCCAGCAGTCAGAGTATCACCCCCACGCCTTTGTCACAGACATACCCCATGACCATGCTGCAGAGAGATGGATTCTGCATCATTGGGAGATGTACAGTCTCTCTGTGCCTGTGGTCAAAAGATCTGACGCCATCATGGGAGATTTTTGAAGACGTACCTGCAGTGCACCTGTGGTCAGAAATGCATCTCCAGACTCCTGCTTCTTGGGGCTTCAGCAGTGATTTCATATTGCTCAATTTGCTGCAACCAATCACACTCACTGAAGAACTTGTAAAAGCAGACTGGGCGGCAGTTAGTGGGCAGCTAGGGAACATACAGTATGCCTAGGAGGAACTAACTTGCTTATACATTTAATTTTAAAAGCAAAGTGTACCCACCTGTACCAAGTCTCACTGGACACACTGGGTAGTAAATAAAGGAGGGAATCACTAGACACCCTGGATAGGGAATCACTGTATACTCTGGGTAGTGGGATACAGAATCACTGGATACCCTGGCTAGTACAGTAGGGAGTCATTGGATAGGCTGTGAAGGCAGGCAGAGAGTATCACTGGATACCCTGAATAGTAGTGTAAGTAGGGAACCCCTTTGATTTGGCACATGTGTTACACAGAATGCATGTCCCTACCCGGCTGTGAAACAAAGGGTGGACTGGATGAATGTTGAGTCCATTGAGACCTTAAATTAGTGTTACCCATGCTACTGCAGTGCGTTTACCGCCTCCTCCCGACTGACTGAACATTCTGCACAGTGTATGGGGTTGCATTTCTACAATCTATCCAGGAGCAGGAAAAATGTAATTTCTCACTACAAGGTGGCAGGAGTGAACCAGACACCATAAAAGCCAAATCCCCATCCCGCTATTCCTACAGTGGTACAATTATTGTTAGGACCAGTGTGCAGTTGGCTTTAGAGCAGTGATACTCAGTCCTAACGGCTTTGGAGCCACATGAGTTTGCATCCTTTCCCAAGGAGCCACAACAGGCATACAAGTTATATGAAATAAGGCACATGCACTTCAGAAGTATATGAAAATACATTTTATTGCATATACTTAAAAAAAACATTTATAAGAACACTGTTTGTTAATAAAACACTGATTTAACATAATGACAGACATGGCACTTTTGAAATAATGCTGAGAAGTCAGTGCCATGTTAATTATATTTGTGGAACATGTTGTATTTAAAAGCAGTTTACAACAGATAAGACAGCACTGCTTATTGCCATGCTGATTAGATTGTGGAACTCATAACAGACGTGGTATTTAGAAAAAAATAAAACAAAGTGAGTTCCACACAGCCATATAGCAGTTTACTACAAACAGTATAGCGTAGCTCAGTGCCATCAACCAAAGCCAAAGCTAGTGATAATTTACATTCACAAATGACTTACAATGGCTAAAAAGGAAATGGACCTAAATGAAATGAAACTGTATTCTCTGTAGGATCCAACAGAGTGTGACTAGCAGTCAGCACAGCATTTCCGTATACTTGTGGTTCACCCTGTTCATCCTGCTTCAGACAATCCACAACCAAACCAGATGGACTGAGATAATTAATTAACTGACATCTCTCTTACTTAACTGCATGTATGCATAACATACATTGCCACCCCACCCCTTTTCTTTCAGGTCTGTCCCTTCAAAAAGACAGTATCCAGAAGAATAACCTCCCAGTCATGGTTATCCTTCAACCATGTTTCCGTGATATCTGAGGTCAGCCTGTGCAACAATAAGCTGTAAGGTCAGTCATTTTATTTGCTAGGCTATGTGCATTTGTATACATGGCTTTCAAGAGCCTAGTTTTTCCCCTTTTGGGACCCTGTTGCAATACTGATATTTTCTGAGTGTTGATCCCTCAGACACAACCTGTCCTGTTTCCTGCTCAAGTTCTGTATTTGTCTCCTCTAACAGGATGAAGTTATAGGGAAGGGTAGTAGATTGTGTTTGTGTTCTCTCTCCCCAATGCCCAGTTTAAACAGTCCATGAAGACATCAAATTTCTGCCCTAGTCTAACACCTTCCTTGGTCAGGTGCAGATATCTTAATGGAAGAGACTCTTGTCCAGAAGTCCCTCCAGTTCCCCAATGAAGAGTATCCTTTTAGAGGCACAGGTTTTGGAGACTAGCGTTCAGCTCCCTGATTTCCTCTTGCGGGTTTCCTGTGTGCTGCCTCCTCTGTTCCATACTGGTAAGACCTCTGAGAAGACTATGACCAGGAGATATGATGATAATTGTTCCTCTAGATAAGATAAATGTTTTTGGTCTCTTCAGCGGCTGATGTGCCTAAAAAGAACCAAATGTCAGTGCACTTTCCTTCTCTGTGTATGGGGCAGTCAATACATTTAGGTATCTCTCTTTGGAATGCCCCTGATGAAGCACCTGGTAGTTACTTGAGTATCAGGATTAATGAGTTAGAGTGGGATTCCATTACTCAAATCAAAGGATCCCCAATGATAAAAATATTTACTCATACCCCGATGTTTTGCTCTTTGAGAGTGCCTCCAGTGCTTCCTTTTTGTTTAGAACATGGCACATTGATTAGCTGGACTAGGTTTGCTCCTTGTTAATTGCACTGGCCAAGGTTGCAAAATCTGCTTGCCATTGGGATGCTTGTATCCTGATTTGAGGACTGCTTCTGAGACATATGGAACACGACCATCTTAACCAGACATTCTCCAGTACCAGATGCCTGGGGATGGCATAAGCTACTTCCCTGGTGGAGGTAATGTGGCAGATGGGCCAGTGGGTTGGCTGTTTGGCAGAGGATGATGGAGATATGTTATGTGGTTCGAGCCTCTGTGAGCTCATTTTAGTTCCTCTATTGTCCAGCATGTTGGACGGTGCCCTTATATAGCAGTATGCCTTCTGGAAGGAAGTGCCACACCACTGGCAATTGTGAGTCTCATTTTCCTTGGAGGCTGGGGTGTGGGTGAAAGGAAAAACAAATAAAAATATATCAGCTTTTTGTGTAGCTTGTTTTTTTGTTTGATACTTTTTAGAGTTTTCTTGTTTTCTCACTCGCCACGAAGTCCAGCGCCATGCGTGTGGAGGCACATGCCAGGATCCAGTGGCCCATCCATCCCTAACCTGACTTTTGTCTCCGCCCGTTACTGCTGCCACCCACGGTCCTCCACCTGGTGGGACGGGACTATGGATGGGTGGGCATCCACCCTTTTGGAGGGAGAACCATGGCTAAATCCCATTCAGTCCTTCCTCGAGTTGGCACCATGGTGGCTAAGGTTATTCCCTGAACCCGGGTCGCTGGTGTAGCGTGAAGATGGGCACCAGTGCCTCAGCCCTCTGCACCATCAGGCCAGCTTGTTTGCTTGCATATATTTTACAGAAGGGTGGATGGATGGTCCCTCTGTTGAAGAGATGTTGGCGAAAGGAAAAGATTTTTTAAGTAGATCCTCTATCTGCCCTGGGCAAGAAGTGTTAGTGATGGAGGTGTAGTACTGTGCAACTCACGAGTGCCCATGGGAAGGTGCTGTGCCCAAGAGGAGTAACCTCTATTTTTGTTTCTTATTTGTTTTGTCCCTATAAAGTCATTTTTTGTTGTATTAGGCTGGAACCGTGGATGAGCGGAACAAAATTAAGATGTACCCTGGGAGGAGACTGAAAGAATGATGGCATTTTATAAGATGGAACTAGTGGCGCTACAAGTTTCCCTTCCTGTTGTGGACATGGGCAGTCCCAGTAGTGTATATCAGTAGATGGCCAGAAATAAGGTGGGAATGGGGGTGCGGGGGACAATTTCATGCTTCCCCACCTACAGAGTTAAAAAAAAAAAAAATCAGTTCAGCCTGCAATGCTCCTTGCAGGTGCCACAATCTAAGGTTTAGAACTGAGTTCAGGCGTCGGCAGCAGTGTCTTTAAGAGACAAGAACAGGTGCCCTAGTCACAAGGCCCTTTTCCCTTCTCTGCTGTCAGATTTCCTTTTCCTCCATTTCCCTACCCTGTCCCCTACAGCCTCTCTACAGCAGGTGTTAACCTCACTAACTACCATGTTTTGTTGGGGAAGCTGGTAATTCCCTGATCCTCTTCAGTGACCCCCCTTGGTTAGTTTAAAAGCTTATCTATAAAGGATTTAGGTATCACACCTAGGATTCTGGTTTCCCTCCTGAACAGATGCAGACCATTGTACCGATATAAGCCCTGTATCCCTCAGGAGGGACCTCCAGTCCCAATGAAGCTAAAACCCTGTGCTCCACACCAGTTTTCAACCATTTATTGACTTTCATGGTGCAGCATATCCCCTAGCCTCATCCATGCCATGAACAGACAGCACCTCCAAGAAGGTTACCATGTGCTGCTTGTCTAAGGCCCACCTCTAACTCACAAGCTCCCTCCTGCACAGCTCTGATCCCATTCCCAGCTAGGTCATTTGTCCCTATGTTGACAATGACATCAACTTCTCTCCTGTGCAGCTGCTCCTGCGATCCCAAAGGAGTTAACTTCCTGTCCCTCCCATGCCATAGTGCCAGGCAGGCACCCATCCCTTCTCCCTCCCTCCCACAGTTTTTTTTTTACCAGGAGACACACTAAGCTAAAAGAAGCTTGTTTACAGGAATGTGACCTGGGAGCACAAGGAAGTTAAATGACTTGCTCAGAGTCACACAGTATGCAAGTGGAGGCTGTGGGATTCAAACCCAGGTCAGGCTTGCAATTCAGAGCCTTAAAAACCCTATGCTATGCTTCCTGTTCTACCCCCCAATCACCAAGTCCCCCAACAGGAGTTGTTTCCTTCTCCTGTAGGATTCTGTCACCACACTCCTGTGAGAAGTTCCCAACACCTTCAGCTGGTCACCACTGTAGGTGCCTCCACGTAGAGGAGCAACGCTCTGCCAGAAAGAGCATATGAATTGTGGAGAGGTACACAGCTGGAGGATGCATCTCTCTTCCACCACCCTCAACCTCCCTGGGCCACCATAGTACAACCACTCCTTATTCTAGGCAACCCCTGAGGCAGTAGTGGCCCCAGAATCCCTGGGTGGGAGGAGATTTCCCATCCCCTGCCAGGTCCTGGGAGGAGGAGGTTTCACTCCTTGCCAGGTGTACTCTGGGTCCAGCCCCAAGTACTACAAGCTACCTTAACTTTGACGCTTTGCAGAATCAAAGGCAACAAACTCAATATGCTTTTTCTATATTGATCACATACCCTATATGGAACTTCCTACTCACCCATAGAGACCCTGCTCTGGTTCTGTACCAGCAATAACGTCTCTAGATAATGCTACCAAACCACTATAAGGTAGAAATATGTCACCTTACCTGATAAACTTTGACATATAACTGAATTTTACCCCAAGCATGATATGGAATACACATAAACCATGAGGAATGAGCTCAGGAAACTTTCAAAGTATCCCAAACTGGGGGTGTGTAACACTTTTACAGACCTACCCAGCATTTATTTTGTGCAATTGCTGGGAAGCATTATTTCACCACTGCACTTATATAAAATACAGAAACAATAATGCTGTTCAACCGCATTCCAGTTAGGATGGAACACAGTCTATAGTCAATCAACTACTAAATCTTTCCATCTCTTTTTTTAACATGCAAATTGTCAATAGAGCACATGATTTCTCAGTGTCAGTTCTCAAAGTAGATTAATTTTTTAAAATTCACTTACCACCAACTCAGTGGCTGTTCAGTATCGAGGCGGTGCTGAGAAGGAAGAGCAGCAGTTGGTACCTGCTCAGTCAGGGAAACCTGGCATGTGTTTTTCTATTATAACCAATGGTTTTAACAACAAATTATAACTAGAGCTTCCTTTGGGAAAATGCTAACCAGTAATTATTATATTAATAATATTAATAAGTCCTTTGAGGAAAGACAGAGGATCAAAACATACCCTGGAAGACAGGAGGGAGAGGGGGATGTTATAGAAGTCTTTAAATTCCCCACAGGAGTAGACAAAATAAGGGAAGAGGAATTTTTCAGAAAGAGGTGCACAGGAACTCAGGGGCATGCAATGAAAGCTAGGGGTAGTAGGAGGGATGTGAAAGTAATTCTTCAATAGAAGGATGGTGAATGCCTGGAGCAATCTTTCACATGAGGATTGTGGCAAAAAAAAACAGCAATGGGCTTCAAGCATGCATAGGGTAAAGTATGACGAAAACTGGTATCAAAGCAAGGGGTGGGAGTGGTGGCTGGAGACCAAGTACAGTCTCACGATTGCAGAATAGAGCAGAGGAAAGAGGGATAGAACAAATTCTGTTTCTTTTATAGATATTGTGCAACTTTTATAAATATTGTTATACCCTTTTGTACCTAAATAACCAAGTTCTCATGAAGAACACGACCTGGGCCAGTGGTTTATAACCTCATTCCTTGATTTTCCTATATACATAATTGGGCGATATCACTACAAAATGCTATAGCTAGTCCCACATGATGATGTCACCACTATGATTTGAGCAATATTTTGAATCCTGCCAAATAATTCATGCCACAACAGAATGGTGATAGTCCCCCCACAAAGCACTGCCCTGAGAGGACACCTCCCGAGCTGGATCGTGCCAGTAGGTCAAGCAGCCCTCCATGCCCTGCCATGAAGGGCAAGTCATGGGAGTGACAGGAGAGTCTGATGCTCGAGGGAAGGTGAGGTAAGGGGGCGTAAAGAGTGGCCAGTGGGGACCAAGGGGAGAAACAGTAATAAAAAAATAAAAACGAAGACAAAACATAAAAAGCATTCTAGTTGTGGTCCCACTCAATGCCCAGTGTAACTCTGTATATGCAATAGGTTTTCTCTCTATAAAGCAGCCTATCTCTTTTTCCAAGCTCGGGGCAGCTTACCAAAGAAACCTCAAGGGTTAACCCTGACACTGAAAGTGGATTCCTGCTGGGACTCAGTTATTAGGCATGGTGTCTGGGATGTTTGTGCTTGTACTTCTTAGTTCAGTCAGCCAGGAACACAGGAATGGTATTCTTGGCTCTACTCTCCTCGTTTGGTCAATACAGAGGAGTAGGAGGGCAGGGCCATAATTGTAATGCCTGAGCTCCTATAGCAGTCTATGATCCTCTGTTCAGCTATGAGCCCAGATTCCAGACAGAGTATCAGATTTAGAAGGGTTAAGAAGAAAGGAGATGTCCAGAGTGAGACCCGTCTCTGTTGCGAACCCCAGGGTGGTTAGAGTTCCTCCAGAGAACAGCTGGGGAGGAAAACTGAGCAACCTTTCCCACAGGGAGTAGAATATCCACCAAACACAGCAGGCATGGGGAGAAGTGGTCTTCCTCTCAAATGAAATGTCACTGAGGTCCCATACAGATCCCTCCCAGTAAAGGAACAAAAAGAGGGAGCAATAGAGAGTCACCAGCACGAGATGCTTAAGAGGATAACAAGTATGAGTAAGTAGTTATTACCCTGGTAAACCTTATGGTATAGTTGCATTATGTATGATTTTAAGGCTGCAAGTTCGAGTTCGACCCTGGACCGATATACTTTGAATTTCCCTGTTCGTGGAGGTCCAGCAGCGTGAACATTTCCTGTAAAAATGTGAACTTTAGTTTAAAGGTTGCCCCAACCTGTAAAAAAAAAAGCAGTTGTCTTCCCCTACCAGTAGCAGCTGCAGCTCCATCCTCGTGAGGCTCCTCAGTATTTGCCCGACTCATCAGTCACGCGTACAACACTGAGTGATCCCATGACCAGTACCTCACTCCAAGTATCACCCTTCCTGGCTGCACCAAGGGGATCCTAGCAAACAACAACAGCTGCCATTGGTGCAGCAGCCAGCAAAGCATAACTTTGAGATTCTCCACAGACCCGACACAGACAATCTGGCACAGTGTGCACAGGAGTCAGATGCGTAGTGGTGAAGTGGAAACTTGTCTCAAGTTCTTACCAAACAAAAAAATATTTCATTCTCCTGCAAGGGGAAAAAGAAAAACTCAGTCATGGCTTAAACTGAAAAATAAAAGCATTAGCAATCATGGAGACATTAAGGAGAGGGAAGAAGGAAAATTAAGCGCTATGGCTGGAGAGGGACTCAAAGTTGTTGGAGCAGGGAACATTGCTACTGCTTCACAATTTGTTCTACCAACTCCAGGTCTGGTCTCTGGAAAAAAATAGAAATGGCATTGGTGGAGGGTTAAACTAAAGGGAAGATAAAGAAGAAGAAGAAGAAGTACAGAATGGCAGGGTTAACGAGGGAAGGAAACGCATTTGCGTTGATCTTGGGTCAGCTGTGGGAGTGTGTGTGGGAGCTGATATACTGTTTTTAGTTTAAATATACTTGATATTATTACCTTGGAGCCCTATCTTCCAAACAGGAAGAAGTAGCTGTAGTCTCACTGTGGTGGGACAGAACTACTACAGCGCTATTGCGTGCTTTTTATACATTGGGTGCTGTGTAACACTTATCTGTGCCTTAAATACACCTTGAGGCTGTTGCCCAACATAAAAAGTGTTTTAAATCGCAACTTTAGTTGCAAGCATTCCTGACCCCCACAGTCACTTCCTGGTCATTTTAGCCTGATAGCTCGGCCCTGCTGCAAGCAGGGTGAGTGCGGCAGGGCGCTGTCGCCTGTGTCCTGCGGGGAGACTGGGATAATTCCACCAGTTTATAATATAAGGTATCGTGTTAATATGAAGTTTTGTGTGAAGTGTAATATGTTTGCTGAGGGGGAGGAACTGAAGGGGTATAAATGCAACAAATGCACTATGATAGAAGTCCTGCAAGCCGAGATAGTGCAATTGAGGTAAAGGATGCAGGTGCAAGCGGACATAACTACACTTGAACAATTTATTGACACTTTGGCTGACAGTATCACTGAAGTAGTACAACCCGAGATACTGGTATTATCAGAACCAGAACTGAAGGTTGAGGAGGGAGATACTAACACTGAAGATTGGTGCCTAGTACATAGAACAACAAATAAAAAAGGCAGAAGAAATATAGGGGGCTCAACTAACATATCAACTCCTAACAGATTTAATGCCCTTCCACAAGATATATACCCAAATGATGAGGAAGTCCCAGTTACCCAAATAGGCCCCGAACACCAGAGAGGTAGTCACTTTACTACAGCTGACCACAAGTGCATGAGCACATTTAAGACTACAGGGCTAAATAGTGCTACACCACAGGATGTATTACTTATAGGTGACTCAATGCTAAGGCATACTGATCACGTTCTGTGTAAAAACAGTAAAGATTATGCTACAGTTAGTACATTACCAGGAGCAGGAATTGGTGACATTAAGAGATTACTTACAGGCCTAACAGAAAATACCACAAAACCAGTTACACTCCTACATATTGGTGTGAATGATGTGGGCAAGAGAAACCTTACCGATATCCAGAGAGATTTTGAGCAGGTGGGACTGTCCCTTAAGTCCCAGGGGTGTGACATTGTTTTTTCAGGAATTCTACCGGTACCCAAGGCCAGTTTAAGACAAACCAGGGAGATACAAAGATTAAATAGGTGGTTGAAATGCTGGTGCCAAAGGGAAGGGTATGAATATGTGGACCATTGGCAGGACTTTCAAGGGCATCATTTGTTTACACATGATGGACTGCATTTAAACAGACAGGGTAAATGTATTTGTTCATATAAATTAAAGTGCATAACTGACTCCCATTTAAACTAATAATGGGGGGTAGGAGGCATTATAAAACCAGGGACCCACATATTAGAAATTCAAAACCCAAAATAAATCTTCTTCATTAAATGCTAGAAGTCTGGCAAATAAAATGGATGAACTCCGATTTATCCTGCACGATTTGGACATACACATCTGTGCCATAACCGAAACCTGGTGGAAACAAGAGGACACATGGGATAAAAATATTCCAGGGTACATACTATATAATAAAGATAGGACACTGTCTGGGGGGGGTGTGGCATTATATATCGCTGATTACATCTTATCAGAACGTATAGACACCTCTAAATGGGGAAATAGTGAAGTATTGTGGGTAGGAATCTCTCCTGCACATACTACCAAAATCAATATAGGTTTAGTATACAGACCACCTTCAATTTCCCCATTGGAGGATTCCCTACTGACAGACTTTATTAAACAGCTGACAATATCAAAAAATGTTATACTCCTAGGTGATTTAAATCTCCCTGGAATTAACTGGGAAACACTACAAGTTAACACTGCTACTGAGTTGGATTACCTAGAAGTGTTTAACTTGGCTGGGTTGGAACAGTTCATGTCTCGTAATACCGGGGCAACCATATCCTGGGCTTGGTCCTAAGCAATTTGGGTGATATGATCCAAAATTGTACAGTTTTACCACCTCTGGGTTCAAGTGACCACTCAATGGTTAGCTTTAATTACATGGGATTAATGGGCAAAAATACTAGTAAAACAACAATTTACAGGTTTGACAAGGCAGATTTTGATGGTATGGGAAGGGACCTGAATAGCTGGAAATGGGAAAAGGAATTTAAAAGTGTATCATTACCATGTATATGGGAAAAACTAACCACCAAAATAAATAGCTTGGTTCAGACTCACGTGCCCACTATAAGTAAATATAATGTGGCTAAAAAATCTCTTCCCCCATGGATGACGTCTTCAGTCAGGAGGGCAATAAAAAAAACAGAGCATTTAGAATGGCCAAATTAAGTGGTGATGAATCAAGTTGGGCTAATTATAAAAAATGTCTAAGGACCACAAAGAAGAGTACAGAGCAGGCTAAAAGGAAATATGAGATCAAACTAGCAACAAAAGTAAAGGATAATTATAAGTCCTTCTACTCATATATAAATAGCAAAAAGGGTACCAACAGAACAATTGGTCCTTTACTGGGGCGGGACAGGAATACAATAGCTGAAAGTCAGGAAATGGCAGAACAGTGTAATAATTTTTGCACTGTTTTTAGTCATGGTACAGTAACCACTACTTCCCAGCATAGTAACTCCTTATATGATTCCAGCATTATTTTAGATAAATTTGAAGTGGGGAAAAAAACTAAAACAGCTGGACCAAAATAAGGCACAGGGTCCTGATGATCTGCACCCAAGGGTGATCAAGGAACTGGCAGAACAATTGGCAAGTCCTGTAACTTGCCTTTTCAAAATCGTTAAATGAGAGATGTCCCAGAGGTATGGAAACATGAAAGAATTTCTTCACAGAACGGGTGGTGGACAAGTGGAACACCCTGCCAGAGGAAGTGGTGGGGGCTGAAACAATCACGGGATTTAAGAATGCATGGGATAGACAAAAAGGAATTTTAGAGGTCAGGGGTAAGGGGAAACAGACTTCTAGGAAAACAAACTGAACTTACAAGCTCAAATGGGCAGACTGGGTGGGCCATAGGCCCTTATCTGCCGACACTGTCTATGTATCTATGTATCTATGTCAAACTTGGAATTCTACGGGAAAGTAAATAAAGCTTTGGACGAAGGTAGATCTGTGGATGTCATTTTTTTGGACTTCGCTAAAGCATTTGATAAAGTCCCGCATGATAAATTGATCACTGCCCTAATTAAGCTGGGTATACATGGGAATATTACCCATTGGATTGAGTCGTGGCTGACAGGCAGAAAGCAGGGGATCTGTATCAAGGGGGAATATTCAAATTGGGCAGAAATGACTAGTGGGGTCCCACATGGCTCAGTCTTGGGTCCATGTCTTTTTAATTTGTATATTGGGTCCATGAGCGCCCCACTATATATATGGCTCTCTAAATTTGCTGATGACTCCCGTATTGGCCATGTGGTAGAATATAGAGAGGATGCCGACACCCTGCAAGCCGCCCTAGTGGAATTGGAAGCTTGGGCCCAGGGACAAGGGTCAGTATTTAACACCGATAAATGCACTGTGATGCATATGGGGGGAAAAAATAAGCAACACCAATATAGGCTGGGGAATAAAATATTAAAGGTAGTCAATGAAGAAAGAGATCTTGGTATAAAAATCAGCAATGATCTTAGTTTTAGGCCACATTACAACCAGGTCATTAAAAAAGCTAGTAGTATTCAATACTGCATTCATAAACATATAAGAAGTAGAAGCAGGGAGGTTCTCTTGCCACTTTATACCTAACTGGTGTACCAACATATGGAATATTGTGCAGTTTTGGGCCTCTGGGGGAAGGGGTGACATCAAATCCTTGGAGAGGGTACAAAAGAGAGCAACTCGTAGGATCAAAGAGGTCCAGGGTCAGGTTTACGAACATTGGTTACAGAATCTGGGATTATATTCCCTGGAGTTTCAAAGACTACGAGGCGATATGTGCATGATCTATAGGGCATTAAATGATCCACAACTTTGGGAACAGTTAAATCTGGCATTGAGAGAGCAGACATATAGCACTAGATCCCATCCATTACAAATAAGTGGGGAAAGGTATAATATAGCTAGGAGAAAGTATTGGTTAACAGTAAGGGTAACTAAAATTTGGAATAAGCTCCCAATTGAAATTGTGGCCAGTAAAACAATGGATGACTTTAAGGTTAAGTTAGATAAATATCTGATTAGTAACAAACTCTTTGGATATACCTAAATTTTGGCGAGTATATGGACTTTGGTCTTTAAGTGCTCTGACAAACCTATGAAACCTATGAAGCTAGTGCAGTGACTGTGCAAGAACACAAAACTGCTTCACTGCTGAACTTGTGGCAACTGAAGGGAATCCTGGCAAAAAAACATGTAATTAGTGTTTCAGTACAGAAGTGCAGGGTTGGGAGGGTCTAGGGGCATGTGATCTAGTGTAGGGGTACTCTAGGGGCATCCTGCTCTGGCAACCTACTACTATAAGCAGATGATGCTGTACTTTATGCATACAGCCCTGACCCTCTTCAACTCCACCAAACCCTCCGGTCCTCCTTTAGCGAAGCTGAACAGTGGTTTTCGGCACAATGCCTTATATTGAACTACAAGAAGACCAAGTTCATGATCTTCTCTCACCCCCAGAACTCCAGGAAGGACCTTTGCCCCCAAGATCCTAACTGTGGATCAAACCCCTCTTGAGCAAGTGGACTCCTTTAATTATCTGGGCATCACCCTTGAGCCGGCACTCAATTTTCACCAGCGCATACATCACCTGTCCACTGCCATTAATGTTCGCCTCGGCTTGCTCTATCAGTTTAAACACTGTCTCACTCCAGATGCCCTCCGACTTGCTGTCTCATCCTCTATCATCTCCCTTCTCGACTATGGTATACTCATTTACAGCGCTGCCACCACCTCGGCCCTTAGTAGGCTCCGTCTCTCCCTCAACAAAACTTGTCGCCTTGTACTAGACTGCAACCATCTCACTCATACCTGCTCACTTTATAACTCCACAAACTGGCTTAACTTAGACAATAGTGTCAAGTTCCACACCTGCTTTATGGCTAAAAAAATCACCCTTGGTCTTTCCCCCCTGGTCTTACCTCTTTAATCTATCCAGTTACAGCCCAAAAAGTAACCCGTAGCTCCAGCAAGAAACTCCTCACAGTTCCCCACTGTCAAACCTCCCAGTTTCAAAGATCCTTCAGCTACAAGGCCCTTTCTTGGATGAATGGCCTACCTAGCTCCCTCGCAAATGAAAATAGAATCTGCCCTTTCAAAACCCATCTAAGGGGACACCTCCAGTCCTTTAACAGCTGTGACTGCCACTGAACCTGACACCCACCCCTCCCCCTACCATGACAATGGCCTCTGGCTGGCTTACCCCCCCCTTCCCCCTTACCTCCAAGTCTGAGCATCTCAGTATAAATGCCTATATGCTTTTCTGGTCTGGCAATCGCCCTAAGCTTATTAAATCCAGATTGAGAGTCTTTAATTGTATTTTTTTACCGTGTATCTAGCTTTCCTGTTTCCTGCATTGTATTTACCTTAGAAACATAGAAGTTGATGGCAGATAAGGACCACAAGGCCCATCCAGCCTGCCCTCGTCTAACTATGTGACGTGGAACCTTTGTAAATGAACCTAGCTTGTCCTGTTTACTGCATTGTATTTACCTTATTACTGTAATGTCCTTACTATGTGAAGTGGAACCTTTGTAAATGAGTCTTTGACTCAAAGGCATTTTTCTGAATCCTGAATAAATAAACACAATAAATACACAAACTAATGTGCCACTAACTGCAAGGTAAAGTCTAGGCATTAAAAAAAAACATTTCTTTTGGACTGCAGGGAGTGAACTGTGAAAAAAAGTGCAGGGAAGGCTAATCAACATAAATACATCCCTGTTCTCTGCTACTCAAAGGCTAAACACCAGTGATTTTGCTGTGGAAAGCTGGGTTTGAATCCCATCACCTCCCTCCTATGTACTGTCTGACCCTGACCCTGAGCAAGTCACTTAACTTCCGTGTGCTCCCAGGTCGTACCTGGAAAGCTCCAGCTTAGTGTACCTTTCTGATTAAACAATTTCCCCTTGCCCTTATATTTTCTCCTTACTGCTTTACTGAACTAATCAATTCAGTTTCCCAGTTTTTGGCACAGTTACTTGGTGCAGCCACCAGTGCTGCTGTACTGACCTGTTATTGAATAAATCTCCTTGTGTTTAACAACTTAAAGTACTTGACTGGATGCAGCCAACAGTGCTGTATTTTCCTGCTAAAGAAAAAAAATCTCCCTGTGTTTTACTACTTAAAGTACTTGGCACAGCCAGCAGTGCTGTACTGACCTGTTAGGGAAAAATATCCCTGTGTTTTATCACTTACAGTATTGTACTTGACACAGCCAGCAGTGCTGTACTGAACTGTTAGGGAAAAAATATCCCTGTGTTTTACTACTTAAAATACTTGACTTAATGTGACCAGCAGTGATTTATTGACCTGTTTGGGAGTAAATTTCCCTGTTTTTGGTGCAGTTACTCGACCCAGCCAGCAGTGCTGTACTGATCTATTGGGGGGGGGGTGAACGTTTTAAGTACATGGGTGAACCAAACTTGCAGCCCTGGTGTACAGTCTCCTCTATATCATCTTTCACAATTTTTGCAGGAAGGACTTCTGGTAGCCGGCTAAGCCTTTCCAAGTGTCTTTATCAGACCAGCGTTTGACAGCATGTCCCACAGTGATTTGTCCTCTTGTGGTGTAGTAGTAGTTCTGGTTGGTGTTTGATGGCCAAAAACATCAGTAGTGGTGGTACAAGCAGCAACAGCAACGGCAGATTGTGCTCCCTCCATCTCGATCAGATTTTGTTCATAATTTAAATGTTGCTAAAAGGGCACTGATGATGTATTACTTTTGTCAACTATACATGCTGATACTTTCTCAATGTACAGTTCACGATAATATTCCAGGTCCTTAAAAGTCATGTGGTGTGAAGAATGTTTCAATTGTATCCTTAAACAGAGGATCCAGAAGTGTGGCCCAAATGTAATGTTCAGCTTTGCAGTACATATTTACAATGAGCTCGTCACCCAGGAAGGCCTGTAACATTTTTCCCACAAGTGATGCAGCCTTGCTGTTACATTGTCAAGGAACTGTGACTCGAGATGCTCTAGTCTCAGCCTGATGAATGAAATTAACGGTATTATCTTGCTTAGCCCAGCACCATCGAAGCTTACTACTCGGGTAGCCTCCTCAAATGGTTTAAGGATACAACAAAGATTCTCCATCAAACGCCACTGATTGGGGCTGATATTCACATCTTTCCCAATGCAGTGCTGGACTGCATACTGATGGATGGCATTCTGTTCAAGCATTCTTTGCATCATATGGCAAGTGGAATTCCACTGGGTTGGAAGTTCATGTATCATCTAGTGGAGATGGAGAGGGAGGACATTTTCAATCTGAATCTGCCGTAACAACTTTAGGGCTTTAACAAAATAACTATAGTGGGTGCACGTAGTGCAGGCAACTGCGGTCAAGTTCTGAACATTTCTATCTTCATTGATACAATCTTTTACCACCAAGTTTAAAGTGTGTGCAAAGCATGATGCATGTGTAAAGTTACCAAGCCTTACTGCTTTCACGATATTTAAAATGTTGTCTGACACTATAAACAGAGGTTGCAAGGACTTTGGAGTCAGCCACTCAGCAAACTTTTCTTCAAGACCCTCTGAAAGGTGTTCCACTTTGTGGTCTTTAACAAAACCATAAATACATAGTGCTGACTGCCTTCAAAGTGAAAGTCCTTGCATCATGCTGCTCATAGTGATATTACATGATAAGGAGGAAGAGGAGGAGGGAGGAAAGTTTACTCAATGCCAGTCACAGCCATATAGTCAATCATTTGGCCACTGGTCCACATATCTGCTGTGACATGAACCTTTTTGCCCACTGACCCTTTCAGACCATCTGCTGGGTATAACCAGGCTCTACAATATATAAGCACATTCTACCTGGTTCTACTTGAGTATTAAAAAAAATCTACATATTTTATTTTGCTTGTTTGGAAACATACATGTAATACTAAGATTCTAACTTTAAGAATGGTAAGTTTTGCAAAGCTTTGGTGCACTGAGACAGAATCCTATGCACCAGAGCTTTGCAATACTAAGAGTTATATTAAGAAAGTATAGACATACAGAAAGCTGAAGCCCATATGAGCATGTCTCCAGCCAGGCTGGTACATTGAATTATTATAACATTTGAATATCTAGGTAATGCTTACATTTTTCATGGTCTGTAGTTTCCAATAATGAACTTGGGAGAGAATTCCATAGAGGGATTATTCTTTGGGTAAAATAGAATCTCCTTTTATTTGTTCTAGGGTAAGTTAATGTTAACTGATGTTTATGACTTCTAAGATTACAATTGCGTCTATTATAGGACATATCCGACTGGGATAGTAACTCCACATAAACAAGTCACCTTGTTTTCTTCTTTGTTTCAGAGAATACATACCCAATTCCTCTAATATTTTGTCATAACTTTTATTGCACATATTTAAAACCATTTTAGTTATTCTCCGTTGTACCCCTCCAATCGATTTACATCACGTCTGAGGTGTGGGCTCCACAAGGGGGAACAGTAGTCCAGGTGTGGCCTCACGTACACCCTGTACAATGGCAATATACATCCTCTGTCACGAGAGGTGAAACTCCTCTTTATACATCCTATTAAACTGTTAGTTTTATTGATGATGTTTGTATAGTGATTCTGAAAAGATAAGTCAGGGTCAATTATAACACCCAGATCTTTTTGTTGTATTATAGATGTTAAAACTTTGCCATGTAATTTATATTCAAATTTATGTTTTTTTTTGTTCCAAAATGCATAATTACACATTTGTTAATGTTAAAGGACAATCGATTTTTGTCTGCCCAAATTTCTAGTTTTTCAAATCGTTAACAAGTTTACTACAATCTTCTGATGTTTCAATTGTTGCTGCTAATTTTGTATCATCTCACAATTTTATAGCAAAACTTTAGTATCAATAGTCATGCCGGATATAAATATATCAAACAGTATCGGTCCCAATACTGACCCCTGAGGCACGCCACTGTTTACAGGAGAGTTCCAGACCTGTTGCCTCTAATACAAACACATTGGGTACTGTCTTTTAGCCATTCTTCCACCCAGTTAATAATACATACCATTCTTTGTACTACAGGTACATGTACCTTCCTAAACATGCAAAAACAATAATTCAGTGGATTTCTTAATTAAGTAGAAGCAGGTAAAATGTGGTTATACATTGTAGAACCTGGTTATACCCTGTAGAACCTGGTTTTACTTGGTAGAACCTGGTTTAACTGGTAGAACTTGGTCATAGCTGGTAGAACCTAATTCTACCTAGTAGAACCCAATTCTACCTGGTAGAACCAGGTAGAACCTGGTAGAACTTTTTTGGGTTCTACTCAGAAAGTTTGCGAAGCAGAACTTTTGGAGGTTCATGCAGCCCTAATTTATTTATTTATTTATTTGAAAATTGGTAACTGGGAAGGGCACACTGAGCCAAGACTCATTTCCAGGTGTGTCCCATGTGAGAGGGGAAATACAACAAAAAACCATAGACGGTATTACTGGTTAGCACAAAGTTAAGTACAAACAGAGTACAGTTAAATAAATTACAAATGAACATAAAAGTAAATAGAGCTAAACAAAGGTACAATTTATGACTTTGATGTACAAATAAAGAGGTAAAACTGGTGGAATGAATGGCAGTGTACTGTAGATGTAGAAAAGGAAGGAGCCTGATACAGGCAGAGGTAGAACCAGGAGGAAGAGGTGGCAGCCCAAAACAGGGATGGTAGTGGCTCAAGTAAGGGAAGAATCAGAGAGTATGACAGGAGCAGGTGGGGGTGGGATGGAGTTTTAGCTGAGGCCTAAGGTTGATGGGGAAGGGGGAGGGGGAGGTAGGGAAGGGAATGTATATGATGAGTATATGATGAGTATTTGGTAGGAGAAGGGGCCTGGCAAGAGTCAGTGTCAATAAGTCCTACTCAGGTTTGGCTGGGCAAAGGGGCCTGGGTGTACAGGAGTCACTAGGACCTATCAGCATGACGCCAGGTAGGTGTATGCAGCTGGGCCAACTACGGTGGTGCCAGCCAGGAAGAAATGCAGTAAATGCTGCAGCATATCACAAAATGCTGCAGTATGCTGCAGGGAACAGTGTAATTCAATGGCAACTAAGCCCTTTTGTCATGCAGTGTTTTGTGACATGTCACTTACTGCATGTTATCACGTTGCATTGTGGTTGATTCCACTGTAGGTGTAAAACATTAGAAAATCCAGCAGCTAATTTCTAGAATAACTGTAATGCCACTTTCTAGCACAATGCTAAGTATGGCATGTCCCCCCCATTGGGTAGTATCTTGCCCTGCCTGGGGACAGTGGCATTGTGCACCAATCTGGTGGAAAGTAGCACTTACCAGGCCCTGTAATGGGAGACATTCCTTAAATGAATTGAAGCTATGTGTGCTGTAGTGCCCATCTTATGTGAGAGGTCTTTGGTACTGTAAATGTGGAATCTTCACAAAATAAAGAGGCGAGTACATGGTTAAGAGAAGAAGCCCTAAGTGCTGTATAACATATGTGGACCTGCTTGATCCCAGCTCCTGGCATGAACATTCTGGTTTGTGAGTGGTCTCCCGTTTAGTGGTGCCTTTGTGGTGTCTGATATCCATGAGTTCCCAGACCCGAGGTGGTGGAATGTGGTGAAAGATGCAGTTTCTAGTTGCATTCAGGGCCTTCCTGGATGAGAGCACCATCATATAGCCCTAAACACAGGGAGAGAACCAGTCTTATACTACTCTTATGTCAGTACCTCCTCCCATCCGGCATTATTCTCCAAGAAATGCCCTCAAACTAAGACTTCACTGCTTACAGGGATTTTTCAGTTTCCTGAAAAAATCTTGAGAGTTGGTGTAGACCAGAATAAAATCTCATAACATGTTTGAAAAACTTAAATTTCTGGGCATTCTGTTCTTTAGCACCAAAGACATTTACATGAAAACAGTCTCTTTCCCATTAGACTTCATTTGTTATCACTGTGTTTCTTACTCTGAAGTCATAGTCCTCTGCTTGCAACATCAGAATCATTTCTACATTAACAGGCTGTGATATCACATCCAGAGCATTAGGACTGCCTGGCAAGTGTAAACATATAATGTGGATATTAAGAAATTGATGCTGTTTATACAAATAGAAAAAACAAAATTAGGAATAGAACATTGATGTTTGTCTGTTGTTCAAAGTAAGTGTGGCTGACAGTAACATTTGATAACTTGAGGTGGTTTCTTGCAAATAATTGTAGGACCATTAGATGGTCAGGGGTTTTAAGATAAAATTAAAGGAAATATATAAAAAATTGTCTTTACAGTTTATACTACAATATATTTGGAGGATGCCCTGATGAAGAGACAGGTTGTCATTAAACATGGGCACTAGGAGACTGTGAAGAAACCTACTTGGTCATAATGTTGTACTCTTAAGAGTGAACGACTTTATAGCTAACCCGAAACAGCGCTGTGCATGACAGTGAATGGTGCAATACCACGTATACTGCTGTATGCAGTATTGCACCATTCACACACTCCCAGGCAGAGGATTAGACCTCTGCTGGGAGTGGGTTCCAACGAGCAGCTGCCGTGGCTCACTGGACTGAGCCACAGCAGCAGGAACCCAGGCGCTGCATCTGGGACCAGGTTTAATTCCTGGTCCTAGACATTTTATTATTCTCCACAAATTGTGTGCTCCCAGTTGGACCCCGAGTTGAGAATCTTTAGTAGGGGTCTGGGGGGTGTAGCCCCCCTGTAACGGGTGTGTGGGGGTTGGAGCCCCCCACAGAAAAAAGACGTATGCCTCATGGCAGTAATCGTGCTGTATTGGCAGCACGATTTTGCCATGTGGCATAATGTTTTGTGATATTATGACCCCGTGCCATGAAGAAATACCAGTACATCTTCACTGAAAGGGTGGTGGATGCCTGGAACAGCCTGCCAGAGGAGGTGGAAGGCTGAAGACAGTGGGGAGGTTCAAGCATGCATTGGATAGTCACAGGGATATGGTAAATAGAGAATACTGGATGGGCAACTATGCAGAATCAGTGTGTTCTGCCACAGAGGGGTTCTGATTCCCTCTGACCTTGAGAGTGAAACTCAAGAGGTCCATGGGAATCAGAACCCCAAGGTTATATCGAGAGTGTGTGTATCTTGAAAAACAGCATCCTTTTCTGTTTTACCTTTATTTTTCTGCCACAGAGTGAAATATCTGGGTGGAGAGGAGACAGGAAGTAGACTAGAAGCATTGTAGTCCAACGGAGAAGCTATGAGACAACAAATGCTGATTGTAGCTGAATTTTTAAATTGCAGAAGCAGTCACAGGTGGTTGACAGCACCATTATCATATTGAGAGTATTTGCTACATTTTACTACTTATTTTAGGGTCTGTGAGTTGTGCTCGAGTAAGCGAGACACAAACTACACTTCTGGAGTTAGGGAGCTTAAATTGAGAGACTATGACGATGCGAGCGGCGCATAAGTGCCTGCGCGTAGAGATGTGCACAGACACCGCATGTCTTAGCATGTGGCTGGCATGTCTGGCAAGAAAGGTGAGGAGAGGAGAAACCAGAAAATCTACAACATAAAGGTAAACAGGACAGAAACAATCATTATATGCATGGCAGCTAGGCAACAGATAAAGGAATGATAAACGGCACTGTGTGCGGTCTGCCAAAACAAACAACCACAAAACAAAAATAAAAACAAAAAAGGTTAAGGGAATAGGATAAAAAATTAGAACTATAAAGAAGATTACTGGAAGAAGATGTGGATATATGCCTCATCACGGAAACCTGGTGGGAAAGGGAAGTTATTTGGAACAGGAATATTGAGGGCTAAAATTATACTCTAAAGAGCAGGGGAACAAGAAAGGTGGGGGAATTGCAATATATGTAAAAAACTGCATTAAGAGTGCAATTTACAATAAATATGAACAAAATGACGAAATAGAGTCCTTATGGGTCTCCGTACAGGATACTAACAATAATAAAAAGCTGTTGCTATGTCTATATTATCACCCCCAAATACAAATAAAGCCACTGATGATTATATTGATATGCAAATAAAAGAACTAGGGCCAGATATTCAAAACTTTGCTCTGGGCAAAAACCATTTGTGCAGGTTTAGCGCGGGATTAGCATGGGTCTGCTATATTCAAAAGGCCAAATAACGCGGGCAAACTGCATTAGCGCCAGGCAAAATCATAATGTATGCAAGGGGCAAACTGACATGAATACAGGTGAAATGCTATATTCGTCGACTAGCACCATACTAAGTGGTTTTGCACGACTTAGCATGACACTTAGTGTGGTGCACATTACCGCCTAGGAAAAGCTTGTCTTAACCCTGGGCAATCAGCTTTGCGCGGCTTTTGTGTGGCTTTGCACGACCCTAACAAATAAATATGACACATAGACAAAGCCAAACACACAGCAAACATGCTGCTAACTGATGGCATCACAATGATGCCATCATTTGCCAGCAGTCCCAGCCATGCCAGGCAGAAAGTGGTGACCCTGCCACCAGTAGATAGCATGGCAGTGTGGCCATACAGCACATACCTGTGAACCACTCTTGGGTGGACACCAACAGATGCCAGCACACACATCCAGCACTGTGGGCATGGAGGATGTTGAGGGGAGAGTGTATGGGTGGCCAGGCTGTGCCACAGACCAGGTGTGGCCACAAGGCTGGGACACATCATGCAGTGCACATGGACCAGTATTGGGAATACCCCAACACCAGTGTGCCTTTCTGATAATTTATGCCCCCCCGGCCACATACCGCACAGCTGTACAACTGCCACAGCACACAAAGCTGGACATGTATATGTCACTGTGAGCATCCCATGCCAGAGGTGCAGCATCTGTGGGTCACACAACAGCATAGCAGTAATGTCCACTGTCAGTAAACACCTGCAGGTTGGGTCTCTCACTGTGTATAGTGCAGTCATCATCACTGCCCTACACACCATAGGCATTGCTGTGTCCACACACTACTGGTCCCCTTGCTACTGTAGTGTCTGCTGTGCACTGTAGCATGACCTACAGTGTGACAGTTGCATGCAACACCACCACCATCTGTGCCTATACCATGTTGTCCCAGTACAGCTGCAGGCAGCAGCGCATGTGAAAGTACAGTGTTCAAAACTGTATAATATTCCCCAAACTGTTTGCGCAGCGCTAACACATTTGCGCGGGTTTAGTGCAGGGCTAAACCATTAGCCCAGTGCAAACTACATGCAAATCAGGGCATAATGAGATGCTAATTTGGATGTTTGCCCTGAGCTTGCCTAAGTAGGCTCATTTGAATGTCACTTTTGAATATGGCAAAGTTTAGTGCCAGGCAAACGTGTTTGCACCTGGCTAATGGTTTAGCCCTGCGCTAAACCTGCGCAAATGTGTTAGTGCTGCGCAAACAGTTCAGGGAATATTTTACAGTTTTGCACACTGTACTTTCACATATGCTGCTGCCTGCAGCTGTACTGGATCCATGTATTTGTGGCACACATTGGCCACATAGTTCATCTCTACTTACCTTCACATCGCTGCACTGTGTTGCTGTTGTGGTTTGCACTTCCTGGTTGCCATATTCAGAGCTGTCTTATTCCAGGGCTAAGTTTGCCCTGCACTCCGAGCATTTGCCCGGCCTCATTCCCATGCTATATTCAGAAGCTGTTTGCCCTGGGCTATTCCTTTGAATATGCTTGCTTTGTGCTCGAGCTAAGTTTGCCGCTGGGCACTCGTTTAGCCCTGGGGCAAAGTTTTGAATATCTGGCCCCTAGCCTTGCAGGAGGATGTAATAATTACTGGTAATTTGAACTTACCAGACATCATCTGGATTGAAAAAACAGCAACAAATAGGATGCACCATAGGTACTTGGACTTAATGGAAGAATGTGGTCTAACTCAGCTAGTGCACAGGCCCACCAGAAGGGAGAACATATTAGATTGGATAGTCACAAATACAGAAGACTTTATAACCAAAATCACTATTAAGGATAGCTTAACTGGTAGTGATCATAACATAATCAAATTTTATACTAAAGAAAATTAGTAATAGATAAAGGGGTAACTGTAGTAAGAAATTATAACAAGGCAGACTTTAATAAAATAAAAGTGCTTATCAGACTGGAACTGGGAATGTGATCTTAAGAATAAAACAATGGGTGAAATGTGGAACATTATAAGAAACAAACTACTTGAGTTAGAGGAAAAATTCACTCCAAAAGAACAAGCATTTGTCAATGCGAATGTTGATTGCGTTGGTCCATTGAGCTTACTCACTGCCCCTGTGTCACTCACTTGTTCTGTTTCTCCCAGTGCTGCAGGCTGCTCTTTTGTACTGGGCTCCTGCCTGCATTGGCACATTTTCTGCCCACAAAGAAATCTGCAGCTGTCCTGACAGAGTTCTGTTGAGGTGGGTCACTCCCTCTCTCACTCACTCATTTCTGTTTCTGCTGGTGCTGCAGGCTACCCTTTGTACTGGGCTCCCACCTCTGTTGGTGGCTTTCTCTGCCCACAAAGAAATCTGCAGCAGTCCTGACACAGGTCCATTGAGCTAGCTCACTCCGCCTCTCTCGCTCATTCGTTTCTGCCAAGCGCTGCAGGCTGGCCTTTTGTATAGGCTCCTGCCTGTGTTGCCACCTTTTTCTGCCCACAAAGCAATCCGCAGCAGTCACGATAGAGGTCTGTTGAGCTCGCTCACTCCCCCTCTCTCACTCGCTCATTGTGTTTCTCCCGGTGCTGTGGGCTGCCCTTTTATACTGGGTTTCTGCTAGAATTGGCACCTTTTTCTGCCCACAAAGAAATCTGAAGTTGTCCCAACATAGCTCTGTTGAGGTCGCTCACTCCGCCTGTCTCACTTGCTCATTCTGTTTCTCCTGGTGCTGCAGGCTGCTCTTTTGTACTGGGCTTATGCTTGTGTTGGCACATTTTGCTGCCCACAAAGAAATCTGCAGCTGTCCCGACACAGCTCCGTTGAGGTGGGTCACTCCCCCTCTCTCACTCTCTCGTTCCGTTTCTGCCGGCGCTGCATGCTGGCCTTTTGTACTGGGCTCCTGCCTGCGTTGCTGCCTTTTTCTGCTTACAAAGAAATCCACAGCAGTCATGATAGAGCTCTGTTGAGCTCACTCACTGCCTCTCTCTCACTTGCTCATTGTGTTTCTCCTGGTGCTGCAGGCTGCCCTTTTGTACTGGGCTTCTGCCTGCATTGGCACCTTTTTCTGCCCACAAAGAAATCCGCAGCTGTCCCGACAGAGCTCTGTTGAGGTCGCTCACTCCGCCTGTCTCACTTGCTCATTCTGTTTCTCCTGGCACTGCATGCTGCCATTTTGTAGTGGTCTCCTGCCTCTGTTGGTGCCTTTTTCTGCCCACAAACAAATCTGCAGCAGTCCCAACAGAGCTCTGTTGAGCTCGCTCACTCCCCCTCTCTCACTCACTCGTTCCTTTTCTGTTGGCGCTGCAGGCTGCCCTTTTGTACTGGGCCCCTGTGTGCATTGCTGCCTTTTTCTGCCTATAAAGAAATCCACAGCAGTCCCAATAGAGCTCCGTTGAGCTCACTCACTCCCCTTCCCTCACTCGTTCATTCTGTGTCTCCTGCTGCTGCAGGCTGCCCTTTTGTACTGGGTTCCTGCCTGCATTGGTGGCTTTTTCTGCCCACAAAGACATCTGCAGCAGTCCCGACACAGCTCCGTTGAGCTCGTTCACTCCCCCTCTCTCACTCGCTCATTCCGTTTCTGCCGGCGCTGCAGGCTGGCCTTTTGTACTGGGCTCCTGCCTACATTGCCGCCTTTTCCTGCCCACAAAGAAATCCACAGCAGTCATGATACACCTCTGTTGAGCTTTCTCACTCCCCTCTCTCACTTTCTCATTCTGACCTTGATAGCCTAGTCAAAACAATAGCCCAGGATATGGAAAGATGGTGATTGCTTCCTTTTTCTTTATGGGGTAGGCTAAGTACAATTAAAATGAATATCCTACCAAGGATGCTATACCCATTGGGTATGCTGGGTACTTACCTGCCAAAAGCATGGTTCCTTAAATTACAAAGAATAGTAAATACTTTCTTATGGAACAAGAAAGGTATTCGCAGATCCTATCTCAAGTTGACAGCCCCAAAACACAGAGGAGGACTTGTGGCCCCCTCTTTCTTCCTATATTATATAGCACAATATATGAGCAAGCTGGCCTTTTGGAGGAAGGAGAGTGGGAATTCAGAATATCTCCCCCTGTGGCTCTCTATAGAAAAATACTTAGCCTTCCAAGCTAATTGCCTGCTGGGGGTGCTCTTATATGCCTCACCATCTCATATCCCTAAGTTAATTAGGAATAATCCCATGGGTTGGTCTTTGAAGGCTCTCATCAGGCCCAAAAATACTTAGCAGTGAAGTGGTATCAGTCTATAGATCAACCAGTCATTGGCAACCCTCATTTTAAGATTAATAATGTGCCAATATCCTCAATTTCTGGCCTTGCAGCCAATGCAAAGCTTCAGACATATGGTCGAATGGAAAGCCACTCTCTTTGATCAATTCGGAAATCCAATGAGGCATTAGATAAAGAAGCCTTTAAATATATCCAAGTTAGTAAGGCCCTTGCATCCTTTTTCTCCCAGTTTCCGCCAATGGACCCAGAGGGAAAAGAACTAACTACGCTCCTTAAGGTAGCCTCCCAATCACATTCAGTTTCTAATATGTACAAAACTCTCCAGGCATGGGACAGCAGATTACCGTCAGGAGTTTGTTTTTATTGGACAAGAGAGCTAGGAGTCCCAGAGGACCCTTATCTATGGAGGAAACTCTGGTTATCAATTTACAAATTCATAAAGCAAGACAAAATCAGATTAGTTCATTTTAACATTATGCAGAATATCTATCTTACACCAGCTAAACTCTTCAGGTATGGGACAGTAAATACTTCAACATGCAGCAAATGCAAGGGTGACATTGGCTCCCTTTATCATATGATATGGTTGTGCCCCTATGTGCAGACCTTCTGGCAATCCGTTAATAACGCTTTAGATCCTATCCTTGGCTTGAAGACCTTATTTACCCCTGAAGTCTGTTTAATAAATTATTTCCCAGGTGATATCCCCAAAGTTAGGAAAGCACATATGATACTTGTCTCTCTGATAGCTAAACTGATAATTATGAGACATTGATAGAAGATAAGTCCCTAATGTAGTGGAGTGGTACAAAGAAATTGGCCAGGCATTACAATTGAAAGACACATTGCATCTATGCAGAATAGATTAGAAGCTTATTTGTCTCTCTGGGGCAGCCTAGAGACCCTACTGATAGTCTGGAAACCATAATAACGATTAGTTATATTCTAGGTGAGACATACTGAAGGTATTTAATAGTGTGTAGTCAGGGAGAGGGGTAGGGATTGGGTTTTAATTTGAGGTATGTATTTAGCGCCTATTACTTTGTTGTGTTTATGTACTATCTAATGTACTCTGACTGGTGCTTAAACTAATAAAACTTGTTAAATCAATAAAAAGAAACTGCGCAATGGAGGCTCATAACACAGTAATTTTTAAGAGTTCTTTTTCACCAGATTTGCAACAAGGGCTTTTTGGGACCCCACCTCATGAACAGTGCCACTGTCATTTCATTAATTGATCCCAAAAGATGATTCCGTGCAGTGACCATGAAATCACCTTTTGGGACAGAGAAACAAAATAACAGTGACTGTGTTCATGAGGTGGGGTCCCAAGAACCCCATGTTGAAAATTTGGGACCAAGACTCCCAAAAATGGCTGAGATATCAACCTAAATTGAAACCCCCGTTCACTGCTATTATAGGACTCACCATCATTTGTTCAGTTTGCAGTCGGCTTTTGAAAAGTGCAGAAGTGTTCCCTGTCCACTGTAGATCGCTGCTCCCAATCTACGGGGTAAGTATGGGTAGGGGGGTGGAAGTGGGTGTAGAGAGAGAGGGGTGGGGTTGGAGATAGCAACAACCACTTAGGACCATTTTCTATCTTTTCAGGTTTAAAACAGGTTTTGGGTTGTACCTGAAAATAGGCACTTGGCTGTCTAGTGTGCTTACCTGGTTAACAAAAGTAAATAAATACTTTTTACAGTAAAACGATGGATGTTGGACATTGGGGTGGGCTCCTGTGTGCCAGATCAATGCTGACCCGGGAATGGGCACCCTGAGGTTGGAGAATAAGGGCCCATCCTACACTGGGAGTAGGCATCTCAGTGTCGGAACCATGAGGGACCGTTTTCTTTTCAGGTTTCAAAATTTAAAAAGACCTTTTGGGTCTGTTTTTCTTTTACAGTAAACGATGGATGTTGGCACACTGGGTGGGCTCAGCGTGCCAGATCAATGCCAACCTGGGAATGGTCACCCCGAGGTCGGAGAATATGTGTGGGGGTCATCCGACACCGGGAGTAGAGCATCGCGGCATTGGAACCAGTTTACTGAAGGGTGGGGACAGGCCACACAGGGATTGAGTACTCTGTTGTTAGCGGGGGGGGTTCACCAGTGTGATGGCAGAGAGCTGGGACGTGGAGGAGGCAGGCGAGGAAAGCGCCTCCTCCAAACCAGTGTGATTGATCATGCTTACAGTGTTGCCTTCAGGCACGCAATACCCCCAGCCCGTACGGAGCTTAGGCTGTGGTCTGCTCCACATGGCTGGGAGAAACTTTAACACAGCAAAGAACGGGACGTCAAGACGCAAACAGCTGTTTGCTGTGTGGTGACCTGCAGATGAAAGGAAAAAGCCAGCTCCTGATTGGTGCAGCTTTTTATTTTCATGTGTAGACTATTGCAGGCAAAACTGCGTCACAACTCACCTAGCTGAGGATTGGTGTGATACTGTCGAGCCCCATGCAGAGCTCTCTGCATTGGACAAACAGTGTCACACCCCTCAAAGCCTTCTCTCCCAAGGAGTTCGACGCACATGCGCGAACTCAAAAAAGCATTTCAAAGGAAAAGAATTAGAAAGTGTGCTTTTTGAATGGTTTCCTCATTGAGATGGAGATTTTTAATACAATAGTTTATCTCCCAACAGTTTAAGAATGCTTATACGTGCAATGCTCTCCCTACCCCTTCTACACACCAGTACACCTGGGCCTCATTATCGAATATTATAAAATGGTCTCAGAAATTCTCAGTTCTAATTGGCTGCCAGGATTCTGACAGCCTTACATTTATGAAAGAGAATGTGTACCAGAGCTATTCTCCTTGCTGCCAGATGTCTTCTGTCACATGATCTACTAAACTGCAGTGAGAAATAATTTTTCTGTCACAATAAAGTAGTTTAAAATACTTTGAAAACAGTTTTGAGTTCTGAGACATCCGCCATCTTCATCAAGCTTCAGTTGACGAGCAGTCTCAAATGTCAGCTGTGCTGACGCAGCGCCTCATCAGGGTCAGCGATCATATCAGTGTTTATAGCACCAATCTAGGAATGCAGGGTTTCCTTCACATGGCTAGCATAAACAGGGGCATAATACACTAATATCAACCACAAAACACTACCAATTAAAATAAAATGAGAAGTTACATGCACCTGACAGTTATGCCTTCAGCAGATGTTAAAAATGACTGGAAGAAGAATGACTATACTGGCAATTTTAACTTTCTGATCCTTGCTGCTGTACAGTCACTGCCTTACAGTTTCCTACATTCACTAACTCGCTTGTAGTAAGGCATGCATCTCATCACACTCAACCAGCTCAAAACTCTAGGGAACTAAGGGGAAAATGGAGGGTTGCACTAAAAAGGATTAAAACATGAAAAAAAGGTTATTTTATGTGCTGGTTGGTCAGTCTGGATCACCCTTGCACACTGACTGTGAGAAAATAGACTTTTGAGTACACTTTACCTTTAAGGAATTTTCTGGTTAGGCCCTCCTACCTCCCTGGTACATAACCAATGAACTGTGACATGAAACTGTAGGTTGGAAGATACCAGCACTGCCTGGTCACCAACAGCATTGAGGTGATTCCTCTTTTCCACCTGCAGGTGGTGCTCTGAGTGTGGAATACTTAGCACTCTCCCCCTGGATTTAGCATAATACCTCCACATCATGTGGCAGTCCCCCCAGGCATGGGAGAGGGATCAGAGACTGAGAATCAATCCCAAGTCTACCACGTAGTGGAGTGGTACCCCACCAGCTGGCACCCCTCAGACTGGGCCCAGTATTGTCATTTTCATGTTGAACATTAGCTCAAGTGCCAGCTATAGTGTTTGAACCCATGTTCATGTAACCATCCTGTCTGATCCAGAGGTAAGAGCTACCAGGCGAGTCACTGATACTGATATGGAATCCAAGTTTTTGTTGAGTACCAAATTGCAAAGTTAGGGCTGGTAAGTCAGTAAACACCACTCTACTAACTCCATACTCCTTGGCACAGGATTTTTTTTAAGTGCAGCTTTTTCTTCCCCCTCCCCTGCTCACCCAATAGCACTCCTAGCCCTACCACTAAGCTTCTCATGGACTTACTGGTTATTTACAGCATACCCAGGTCCCTAAAACTGGTGAGTGCACTGCCATGTGAGTTGTGCCTGGGCTTGTGGGCTGATGCCAGCACAACAACAGATCTGGCTTTTTTTCCCTCCATCTCCAGGTTTTCTCCTAGATGGTGCCGGGGTGTAGAGGCATGCACATATGCATGCCTGCCTGGTGTCTGGCGGGTGCCTATCTCTCCTTCTCTGTGCTCCTACTGTGCTGCCAGGTGGCTGTTGAGCAGTGGAAAGCAATGTCCCCACCCCCATCCAAGGGAGTAGAGCTATCCCTGGGATGCTTGATTCTCCCTTCCTCACCAACTGGTCCTCCAGCGACCCAAGTCTGTTCCCAAACATGGGTTGCCAGCATAGCAAGCAACAGTGTTACCACTGTTCTTCCAGACCATCC
Organism: Neoceratodus forsteri; assembly: GCA_016271365.2. Lineage (NCBI taxonomy): Eukaryota > Metazoa > Chordata > Ceratodontiformes > Ceratodontidae > Neoceratodus > Neoceratodus forsteri. The sequence continues at coordinate 1,409,878,773 of CM028132.1, forward strand.
ATGTCTATCACATACTTGACCAACCTGTGTACAACAGAATTCAAAAGAGATGCTGCAACAGATACCACACACAGGAAATGCTTGTTTTGTTTTTATCTTACTATCTATGTCAACTGTAAAATATGTTAGTCTGGTGGGCATTTCTGGGTTTTCACAGAGATTGTGGGTGAACAGCAACAGTTTTTTGTCTTGCAAGGGCTCTTTTATTTTACTTATACATCAATGGCTGAGCACCCATTTTCATTTAAAATGTTTTGTTTTGTGGTTAAACATCAATGGTCTGCTTCCTTTTTAAAAGAAAAGGACATGCTTTAAAGGGAATCTGTACGTTTCCTTATGAAATTATTGTGAAGGTTACCATGAGGATCCAGTATGTAAATTGCTAGATTATATTTATTTATTTAGTTTGTTTTTGTTAACATTTAGAAAATGTTTTCAGTAAGACAGAAAAATACATTTAAAATTGTGATGTGGAGGCATCCATTTTGTGGGCAGAAAGGGTGCTGTGATGATGTCACTGCCTCACCAGCTCTAACAGTATGCAGTTAAGCAGATTAAAACAAATTGCTCCTACAGACAGGGATCATGTTCTATCATGAAGTAAAGCACTAAATTATTTTCTTGCACTATGCCAAACATAAAATCCTGGGTGTTCCTTAGAACATAATAGAATTCCTGACAGCACAGTGAACCCGATCTCACCTACTGCACTGCAGACTGTTAACACTGGTGAGGCAATGACATCATCACAACACCCTTCCTGTCCACAAAATGGATGCCTTCACATCCCTATTAAAAAAAAAACATGTTTTCTGTCTTACTGAAAATATTTTCTAAATATAACCCTGCAATTTACATACTGGATCCTCATAGTAACATTTACAATAATTTCATAAGGAAATGTACAGATTCCTGTTAAAGGTAAACAAGACCAAGACAGAATGAGACAGAACCCCACTGATTGAGCCAGACAGAAGACAAATGGACCAAGGCTGCAAACTGCAAAACCAGGATCTAAATAATAAATCCAGTTTGGATCTATTCTTAAAAAGGGTAATCACCAGAGTTCAAAGGAGTGGTCTAGGATGTGATGACAGAGAGGCATGTATGATGATGCAGGTGTAGTAAGCCAGCCAGCCAAAGGCATTTCTCTGTGTATGTTAGCTCTTAGAGTCCACTATGTTTTAGAATTTTTAAACTAATGTCAAGGATTTAAGTCTGTCATAACTCATTAGTTGAGGTAAGCTTCTTCTATTCTACTTGGAATCTAGATAGTGTCTGACTTCGGTTCTTTATCATTATCTTTATCTCTGTTGAAATACTGTATTCCCCATAGTCTTTAGTGTGTATTATCCTGTAATTTTTGCAACATATGTAAATATTGTAGAATATTAAATACTATATTTATATATTGTAAACAAAACAAAGTCGGTACCAAGCACAAGTACAGCTATGCAACAGCTTTATTAACGTGCTCAAGTGCATCAACAAATGTGCAAAATAGCAGTAAAAAAACAGCAACTTACTGCATCAAGGTGGCAGGTTGGTAAAAGCAACAAATATGCCCCAGCTTTTTTAGCCTGCCACATTCCATAACTGTGGAACAGTGTCTTGCTTTTATCATAGATTATATATATATATATATATATATATATATATATATATATCAATCAATCAATCAATCAATCAAATCTTTATTTATTCAGGCGAACATCATTGAGCACAGCTCATTTGCAAGATGGACCAGATAAGGTCAAGGTTCAATAATTGGTACATGTATAGGAAGATTTAAAACACGTATATACTTATATACAGTAATCAAGGTTCAATAATTGGTATATGTACATGACTAATTAAAACACTTATATACAGAAATCAAGAACAGAAATTGTTTAAACATAACAGGATATGGTAGGAACATATGAGATGCACTCTAGGTAAACCAGTATATACATATCAACATTGGCAGTAAACATGGCATACATTCAACATGATATACCCAAGATTCCAAAGATCCAAGGGAAGTCAATGTGGACAAAGAGAAATAGTGATTGGATGACTGAAAGAGGTGGTCATAGACTGAGACAAGTGACATGGTAGGAAGGGGTACACATGACTTGAGCAGGGGCTGGTGCTAGAGCTGGGAGGTGAAAGGCAGTAATAAGGGCTAAGGTAGGAGCCTGGAGTTAATGGGAGAAGATTATAGCCAGGGGGTGAGGTATCTGTGGAGATGAATTCTAGGGAAGTGAATTGCCATGATATGATGGCAGCCTGAGAGATACATATATATATATATATATATATATATATATATATATATATATATATATATATATATATATATATATATATATACTATATATATATAGAGGCAAAAACTCAGTTTAATGCATTAGTTAGGGTTGTTCCACATCGACAAAAGTGAGGAAATTCGCTGTTAGGGTTGAAAACCCTAACTCAGTCACCCCAAGCACCACACACACACAGACACACACATGCAAGTATGGAGAGGACCAAGTCAACACAACCAATGACAGACATCCAGTAGCAGGTGACAGAAATAACAAACAGTTGTCTAAATGTACTCACGAGACATCCCCACCCACCTGACCAGGTACTGCATGCTCAGTGGAGATCAACAGCAAAACTGAGGCCATGTACACCAAACGTACACATCCCTGACTGCAGCTGCACACAGCGTACCACACTTAGTAGTTGCATGGCCTTACCTACCGATGCCCTACATCAGACCACACCACATGTAGTGGGACACCTGAGCAATAGAGTTCAGCAAAACCAAGGAGTTGTACTGGTATAATATCTCTGATAATAACAAGGGTTTGAAAAATGCAGCTTTCTAATTGACTGTAAACATTGTAACACCCTTATGTTTAGTTTTTATTAACATACATGTAGAGCCTGTAAATGGAAATGTCAATGGGCATGGTGAAGCAAAGTGAAACAGAAAGAGAAACAGTATGGTACAAATGGCAAAAAAGCAACAGAAACGCAAGCGCAAATGAAAACGGAAAGGATAATGCACATAGGGCCCCTCCGGCACATAATGCAGCAGCAGGCATTGAGGCCCAAAAGGCCCCTGCTCTCCGCCACATGATGTCTTGTGGCATAGTAACAGGAAAACAGCATCAAACAGAAGCGCTAACAGTGGCGCACATAGTAGCATAAGCGCAAATGACTACAGAAAGGGCAATGCACTGCGAGTCGCATGAGACGGAACAGTCTGTCACGTGATGTGTTCTCACATAGTAACATGGTGCCTGCAAGCGGAAATGTCAATGGGCATGGTGACTCAAAGTGAAACAGAAAGAGAAACAATGCAGTGACACAAATGGCAAAAAAGTAACAAGCATAGCGCAAATGAAAGCATAAAGGATAGCGCCATTGGTAGCATTGGGGTGTGCATTGGGATCATCAGCCTAACTCTCACCCCATGACATGTAAAGCAGCAGAAGTATAGGAGAATGGGGTGAGAGTTGGGACCATGATCCCATGCACTCCCAATGCCGGTTGGGGGTTGGCGAGGTCAGGGATTTTCAACCTAACAGCCCAATTTCCTTTTGTGCTGTGGAACAACCCTAACTAATGCATTAAATGGAGTTTTGCCTCTAATTTCCCTTCTTTTTGAGAATGATAATGAGAAATAGTGAATGTAATACAGCGGCGGGAGGGCCCCGCGCTCCCGCCACATGATGTCTTGTGGCATACTAACACGGACAGCAACGCAAACAGAAATGCTAACAGTGGCGCACATGGTAACACAAGTGCGAATGAGAACAGAAAGGATAACACACATGGTGGCATAGACGGGAACGGTCTGCCACGTGATGTGTTGTCACATAGTAACATGGTGCCTGCAAACAGAAATGTCAATGGGCATGGTGACGTAAAGTGAAACAGAAAGATAAACAGTACTGTAGACAGAAATGGCAAAAAATAACAGAAGCATAAAGTGCAAATGAAAGCATAAGAGGATACGCACATGGTGGCGCAGGCGTCAGCGAGGAAAGTGAAACTAGTACGGAACCGCAAGCGGAAAGGGCAACAGTAACAGTAATGTAACTGCACAGGCTGGTTTTCCCAAAAACCTGCATAGAGAAAGACAGTGAGTACAAATAATGTATGCATAATAATGAGTATCGGTGCAGAAAATGAGAACTTGGAATACTAAATACGTTATATCTCAGGAACCGTACGATGTAGAAAAAAAATTTAAAAGTCATATTATTTACAACTGTCCTGGCTAATTTGGTACTTAGCCCTTGTTAGGGGGCTAAGAATTTTTCTGATGAAAAGTCCGTATCTCGCACCGTTTCAAGATCTACGGGCCCTGAAAAGCTGTGACGCCGTAATGTTATCCTATGGAAAAAAAAGAAAAGTTCGGAGCACCATAACTTTGCCTCCCTGTAATGTTTCTTCACCAAACCACGGAAAGGCACATCTGTGGGCTGTTGGCTGTCTTCCCTCCAAATTTCAGGAAAAAAGACCAAACTGTTATTTTGCAGCAGGGATCCAAAGGATTTCTGTAATGCGTTGGGCGCCGTAATGTTATCCTATGGGAAAAAACGTCAACTTTGGAGTACCGTAACTTTGCCGCCATGTAATATTTTTTCACCAAACCACTGAAAGGCACATCTGTGGGCTGTTGGCTATCTTCCCTTCAAATTTCAGGAAAAAAGACCAAACCGTTATTTTGCAGCAGGGTGCCAAAGGATTTCTGTAATGCGTCGGGCACTGTAATGTTATCCTATGGGAAAAAAACGTCAACTTTCGAGTGCCATAACTTTGCCACCGTGTAATATTTTTTCAATACAACATGGAAAGGCACATCTGTGAGATGTCGGCTCCGTTCCCTTCAAATTTCAGCCTAAACCTCCCAACGGTTCTTTTGCAGCGCAGTGCCAAAGAATTGCTGTCACTTTCCCACAGATGGAAAACTACTGTCGCAATTTGCGAAAGCTTTTGCAAAAAGGTTCGACACTTTTGTGAGCACGAAAGTAATTTGCGAAAGTACTTTTTCCAGAAATTTGAAAAACATATTTCTGGGGTGTTTTACCACAAAATAAAGACATGGCAAACATCCTCAGGGTCCGACTAGGTGAATACAAAAAGAATTAGGTTGCTAGAGGGTCCCAAATTTAAATGCCAGCCATTTCTCTGATCACCAACTGAAAACAAAATGGCCGATTTGCAAAAGTAACAGGCCCATTTGCGAAAGTAAAAATGCATTTGCGACACTGTCGAACTTTTTGTTAACTTTTCCCATTGACTTATAATGGGAAACTGTTTTTTGAATAACTTTTGAACCGTTTAATATTTTTTCACGAAATCTTCTAAAGGTACATCGGGGACCCTGGCTGCACATTCCCTGAAGATTTTGGGCCAGTTGCAAAAACCGTACGACCTGTAGGAGCGCCTGTAGAATTCCAGAAAAAGCATAAACGTGCGCACAGATCATGCTTAATAACTCTGCAGCCGTATATCCGACCAGTACGAAACTTGGCAGATCCCAAGGCCTATGGCTCTTGATCATGTATTCTAACTTTCAGGGAAATCTGTCAAACAGTTGCAAAGTTATTAAGGTGCAAAGTTTTGGGGTTTAACATAGAAATGGCTCCTCAACCCTAACTATGGTAGCACTACCGTGCTACCATAATATATATATATATATATACATAAACACATATACATACACTCAGTGATTGAGTCATTTCAGGTATAAATAACCAGGGGCAAATCGACAAGTCTATGATCTCTCTGAAGAAATCTGGGTTTGATCCCCACAACTTCCACTTGCATACTGTCTGACTGTGAGCAGGTCAGTTAGCCCCCAGTGTTCCAGGTCCCCAGAAAAAAGAAACTTGTGCCTAGTGAGCCTTACCCAGTTAGCAAAGAATAAATAAATCTGACTTTACCAAGAACACCAGCATTTTCCTATAGAGTGTCTGTTTCTTACCGGAAACTAGCCTTCTGATATATATATTTTTTTCACAAAGATCAGGAGCTGGACAGTAGAAAAGGGGAGACACATCTTATTGTCATTGGAGTACACCCTAATTTACCCCTTTCCAGCTTGACACCCTTATGATAGAACACCTTACCATGAGTCAGTTGGATAATCACAGAACCTGAGATACACTGGCCTTTTGGTCATTTTATATCATTTTATCTGCCCTTTCCTTTAAATAAAAACACTATCTATGCAGTTCTGTGGTCTAGAGGAGGGCTATGCACTCACATGTGGGCAGTCTGAGTCAGGTGTGTGACCCTGTCCAACTGCTCTGGGCCTGTGGGGTCTGGGAATGCTAGCAAGACAGCACCCTCTGGCACTGTTAGGGAAGGTAGTGGTGGTGTTCTCACTGCTATGGTGTCTTTTATGAGGGGATCAGGTTGCACGGGATGTCACTGGTGACAACCCAATATCCTACCCCCCAGGCCAGGTACCATATGGACATACTGAGCATTACCAAGTCCTATGAGGGAAGAAAATGTACCACCACTTGTATAGAGGATGTCACCTCATGCCACCAGGCTCAGGATAATCTCTGTCTCCTCTCAGCATTGAATGCAAATTAGTGTGTAAGCCTGGAGGTATTGTTCCACTTCTGGGGCCTACAGGGGTGTAAAAGAGAGGCAGAAGACTTTCCTGTTAAACCCATATTTCTGGTTGGTGCTTAAGGCTCCTTTTTTTGTATCCATGAGGGGGGTGGTATGTACAATAACACCATGTTTGATGCCATTCCCACCTATGATACTAAAGTAACTTATGACTAGTACATTGCTGTACAGCAAAATATAACTTAAGCCCACGTGCATGCATGGGATGTCTGATTTTGCACTTGGTTATTATTACACTGACTGTGTGTGACACTGTGTCAGACAATGGTAGAGAGTGATGTATGATGGAGATCCTTCACAGTGCTGCACCCAGAGGGAGGTTGGTGCTCTGGCATTGGGGTCGGGGTGTGGGGCCACTGGATCACCAGGTCATGTGGTTGGCATGGCAGTAATACATTTTCTGATTCAGTAATCAGACAGTTATACATTACCTGACCAGGAAGGGCTATTAGATCATCAGGGCATGTGTGCTTATTATCACGAACACCAGGATGGGCCAGAAGGGCAGTCAGACTACCAGGGAATATTTAGTTACAGATGCTGGGGACTGGGACCAGGCAGGAACAGTACACTAGGCTACCATGGAAAAAATACCAGAACTGGGTGGGGGGTTCCACTAGATTATAGGAATATGTAGTTATGTACCCTGGCACTTGGATAGGGAAGGATGGTGGTCCACTAGACTACTAGGCAACATGTAATTATGAATGCTGGTATAGGGGTTGGGTGGAAGGAGGGGATGACTGGACTATCAGGGTAGTTTGGATGACATTACTGGTTGGTACAAGGTATGACTAGCACTACTGCACTTGTGACAGTACTGGGCATGGGGCAGGGAGATATCTGTGTGCTACACACCATGGCACAGGTGCTGAAAGCAGAGGGGAGTGGCATGGCACTGTGCACCTTATTTGTACTAAGTTTACAGAGGTGTTAACTAGTGTGGTATGAACTGCTAGCTTATTCGTGCCTCCACAAACTGGTTGACTGCCTGTATGCAAGGCACATTCAAGTGATTTGCTTAGGCACCTTGTCTGCTTTAGGGCTAATTTGCTAATAGGTCAGTACCTTGCTATCACACACTGTTCCTTCCAGAACTCAGTCCGCACTGCACTACCAGTTTTTCACAACCTGCAGACACCTGTATGGTCAGTATTCTGCCACCACCCAGCTTGACTTGCACTCGGGATATCTTTAGATTTGATTCCAACCACTAGCTACTGCTCACACAATACAATGACTTTCCCCAAAAGCAAACTACCCACCCCTATAGTCACAGCTGGGAACACTGTTTCACCTGCCCTGTATTAGGCACAGGTGAGCTTTGGAACAGTTAGGTAGCCTGCCTTTTCGGAGATGAACCAACAGACTTTCCAGTTACCCTAGGCTATCTGTCCCATTAAAAGAAGAGTACAGCCACAGAGAACATAATAAAGTATATGAACATAATATTTAGTAACCCACAATATTTGTATAAGCTAAAGGAGTATACACAGCAAAAACTATGGGAGATAGAGTAACACTACAGAAATGAAAAATAAAAGCTTTTGGACATGCAGAATACAGACCAGAAAAACTCACTAGTCTCTAAATTAGACTCTAGTAGATAACTTGAGCTTACCCTGAACTGGGATCTATAGAATCACAGCAGTTACCGACAGATGATGTTCTCAGGTCAGCTCCCAAAATATGAGTTTTATAGAAATTCCAGCATAGAAATATCCATGTGGGGCTGATCCTCCCATTTACATCAGCTGACGTGGCCCTCTTACATCAGAAGATGGACATCCTTTAATCTGCAGACAAACCTCTGCTCCTAAAACCATTATGACCAGGTTTAGTCTTGACTGTGATTTAGAGCCACTTGCCTTTGTTACACATGGAACACAGCACACCACGGGGCTGTGTGGCCTGCCCTAGCTACTGATTATGCATAAACAAATAGCCCTTTTAGATGAAAGCTCCCTTTACAGGATGAATGGTGCTCCTGTATGGTGAGAACAAATGGTTGATCACCTTTTATTCCGGGGACAGCAGAACAAATTAAATTCAGCCCTCCCCCAACATCCACAGTTTATTACAATATTTCACAGAGAAATCAGGACTTAAAATGGGTTGGGTCTAGAAGGATCTCTCAGCAAAAATGTTTTGAGGGATTTAGGGAGTCTCACAGAGTCTCAAAGCGGGGCCCCTTACTCCATGTTTGTCTCCCCTTACAAAGACTTTAAGCAGGCTGTCTGACCTTTAGTTCCCTTCTTTCTCAGTTTTCTACAATAACCTCCTGTTTTATGCATGCGTTTGACTATTTATTTCAAAGGTTTCACCAGGAAAGACATACTGAGTTGAGTACAGTTCATTTCTGGATGCGTCCTGGGGGGGAAGGGAAAGAGAAGGCACATTTGTGTACAACAATTGAGAAGTGGTACAGGTACACAATTTGAACATTATCTAACAGGCAGAAAAATAGCTTAACGCTGATTATACAAGCTAAGCATGGAAGCACTTGGGATACAAAACAGTACAGGCATATAGTGCATTTTATGATTTGCCCTTAGCAGAGAGTACAGACATAATTAGGAGGGAGGATGTGAGCAGATAAAAGTGAGAGTGGGATTATATAAGAGGTGGGAAGGTGGTAGGCAGGCAAGACAAGAGAGGGAGAGAGTAGATAGGTATGGGAAACAGAGGAGAGAAGAGGAGGATCAGTTGTGGTTACATGAGGGCGGGTGGAGTTCAGTAGGAGAAAGACTAGAGAATGAAGAGGAAGCAGAACAGAAGGGTAGGGAGAGAGATCCAGGCTTTCAGGGAGTTGAGGGGTAGGGAAAACAGTGGAGAGAGAAGGGGATCATTGCGGTTACAGGAGGGTGAGGTAAAGTTAAGTAGAGAGGCTAGAGAGTGAAGGGCAGAGGCAGAATAGATGGGAAGGGAGAAGGAGTTCCAGAGTTTGGGAAGCGGAAGGAGAACGTTTTAAAACTGGATAATAATGAAAAGACAAAGTCCACACTATGAAGAACAAAAGGACTTCCACTGTAGTAGTCCATCCACCTTTTTATAATCATGATTTTTATAGACCCAGAAATTTGTTCTGTACACTTTATGCACTCAAGAAAGCACAAAAACAACAACATTGCACTGGCATCACACTTGTGAACGCTGCCTTCCAAAATGAAACTTTTTAGTATTTCCAGGGCTCTAACATTGTTAACATGGTGCTAATTCATTTGAATATCTTGACCTGGGTGTTCAAAACAGCTGGTAATACTGATGAAATCCTGAGGATAGCTATATTAAAAGGAGCATTGCTTTTAAAAATTTTAACTCTAAAAAAAAGGTGCTAAAGCAGACAATTAAAAGAGGGCACTAATGGCATCTTACAAGTCAGGAGGAAAAAGGTGTACTGCAATGGAATAAAAGGTATGGGTTCAAAGATTTTTCCAAACTATGCCCTGCTGCTTTAAACAACAGCACGTCACAAGCTCTTTAAAGCCATAAGACCATGCAAAATCTAAACCCAATGATTTGACCTGTTTTCTTTGTTAAATATATAGAAAACAGGGGATCCCATGGAGACTTCATTAAAGTCCATATACATAAGCCCCTTCCTTCCCACATTTTCTGTCACTTCTGAATGTTTCTATTGTTTATTATTCTGTTTAATGTCTTTCAGATAATGAAGACCTTCGAAGTGAGACCAGACCCAAGCTCTGACAAAGTCAAGGCTATGACACGCATCGTCCTTGCAGCCAACAAGCCGATTAACCTCCAGTTCATAGACAGGCGGGCAGCGGCTTCTTGTTGAAGAAATGAAAAATGCAGCACATTCCAAGGCAGTTGGGTTACCAAGGGAGCACAAATCACTCCCCAAATCATGACCTAATGAGTGCCACTCAATTTTTATCCCTGCTGATCTGAGTTACAATACAATGAATCTTTGGGGACTCTCTCCAGAAAGCTTGTGGAACCACGACAATGTAGTTAGAGCTTACCAGCTACCACACGTCATTCGCTATTCCAGCATGTATCCAGGGATGAACAAATTAATTGTATCTATATCTTCTGTGCCATAAAATTGATTATTTTTTAGGAACAAATACAGAATGCCTGGAGAAATAATCTCATCTCCCATTCTGATGGTGTACTGTACCTTAAATTGGTGTGGTGAATCCTTTTCGGCCCTGTGAATCCAGCTTGTCAGCCTGTCAAAGCCTGCCCTAATGTAGGGCAAAGAGGTTTTATGATGAGACAATCATATTCAAACAGCCTCCCCTGAAAAGTTTCTAAAAGCCATAGTAAGCTTGCACTGCTCATCCACCAACAACGCACACAAGCCCTGACATAGTCTGCGGTGAGTGTTTAACACTGGGGAGTTTTGAACCTGTGACCTCCTGGTTTCCAGGCCAGTGCTCTAATAGTATTCTAAAAAAATCAGATACCATTGGACACCATCTTTTCATTGGATTTTGAATTTATCAGAAATGGCTACTTCTGACGAAACACCAGCACGGATAATTCTTAGGATCAAGTGGCCACTATTCTGATTGGAGTCTAATTTTTCTAGGTGTGTATGTCTGTCTGTCTGTGTCAGTGTGTTTATGTCAAAAATAAATAGGCAATCCTGATTAGGGCATCAGTTATTTAACATAAAACAAAACTCTGATCTAATCATCGGATTTTGATAAGCACAGTGTCTGACAAAGCTCAGATGGATTGGATTTTCCACTTGCTAATCATCGTAGTTCTTTAACAAGTCTTTATAGGCCCGTTAACACTGACCAAACTGTTACACACTGGAGTGGTTCATTCCTGTGTCAGTCTGCACATCGTGATTTATGAAACAAGTGGTATATACAACTTAAGGACATTGGCTTTCACACGAGTGTCACATCAGTGTCTAGGAAATGGCATTGTGGGACCCATGCTGCACCCACATCAGTTCAGCTCATCTGCCTAGGAGAGGAGCACAAGAGCCACACTGGTTTGATGTCTGCACAGTTCACACAAACATATATACACTGATGTGGCTCCCCAAACCACCTACACTGTTGTAGAAATTTTCAGTGTAACTGGGGCTTTAAGTATTAGAAAAACAGCAGCTGTGAACAAGTATCAGAAAAACTTCAGCTGTAAACATGGGAGGGAGAATTTGACTATCCCTCACCTTCCAGCAGCATTTAACACATATGGGGTATGACTAATCTACACTGATTGCACTCTACTCTCTTAAAACTTCCCAGGCTCTGATATCCTGTGCAAAGGTGGGGGACAGCAATTTCCAGTGCAGCCAAACCTTCATAGAAACATAGAATCTGATAGCAGATAAGAGCTGCTGGTCCACCCAGTCTGCTCATTTTCAATGCTTTCATTCTCACCACAGACCCTACTTGATCTACAGCTTTCCCCTCTCCCTTTCTGCCATGATTTCCTTGTGTTTATCCCATACATTCTTGAACCCTACCACTTTGTTAACCCCCACAATCTGTATTGTAAGACTGTTCCAGGCATCCACCACACTTTCTAACTTCCCAGCGCACTTAATGCTTGATGGGGAGGGGTAGTCTGCATTACTTACACCCTACATTCCTCCATACTCCCATGTCCTCTGGAGAACTGGAAGAGGGGAGTCAATTTCCACTTTGATACAGTTAATCCCTCACCTTTCAACAGCACTTAACAATTGGTGGAGTAGGGTAGCCTGCATTGCATTCTACTCTCCCCCAAAACTCCCTATCCATGTCCTGTGGAAAAATGGTGGTGGTGGTGGTAGAGGGGGCTAGTTGCTTAGCAGTGTACAATCCCTCACCTTTTATCTGCACAGAACTCATCCTAGTGTGGGGTAGATGCTTTTGCCGTACTCCTAAGGTTTAATGGTTCATATCAGTTACCAGTACAGTGAATCCATCGTCTTTTAGCCAAAATATGTAGTGCATACACCACTAGCTTCAAAACCTAAAGTTATCAAATAAAATAAGCAACCTGTGTATAATAAAGCAGGTCATTTTTTTTTTTTACTACTGAGTGTGTATCAATAAGCAATCCTAACCAACTTGCAAGCTAAAGTATTAAAGGCTTCAATTCCATTTGTTCAATGCAAGGCAAGGCAATTTTGTTTTTAGTTGCCCTTTCCCTGAGGCTTAAGGTGCCGTACAGAAGCAAAACTACTAAAACAATAAATAGAAAGTACAGTAAAATAGTTAGTAAGCTACTAACTAAATATATAATAACTGAAGACATGGGGTTCGATTTTCAAAGAGCCGCTAGATGGGCACATGATGCGCTGATCCCCAGCTGCAGCAAACTCCAGATGAACCAGGGACCCTGCACCCAATTTTAGTACAAAGGGGTCCCTGTGCCAAGTCCTGAGAGTTGCTGCAGTTGGAGTATTGTGACAAAGATTTGGCACACTGGAGGGGCTTTCCTGTCCAGTGCAATGCTGGCCCACACCTGCTTGTTGGTGAGGGAGCCTGCAAGGTGCTGGTACAGAGAACAAGGAATTGGGGGTGCCATAGTGGGCAGCATTGACATGGCAGGGTACAGAGTTCACACCAGGGCAGTTGTACCCTGATCAGTTCCACAGACAAATGATCAGGGTAAGCTGATGTATGCAGGTGCTGACCATGTCTCAGATCCCCTGATGCCACCAGCCCTGCCAGATACCCCACATCCTGCACTGTCCTTGACATGCAATGACAAGCCATGTCTACATGGTATGAGGTGTTGTTGGCAGACAGAGACATACCCCAGGCAGTGCCACCTGCCCCTGATGTGCATCTCCCAGTGATGGCATACTGCTGCTACAGGTGTTGTACTAGCTACGGTGGTGGGTAGGGCACCCTGATAAGCACGTGCCATAATGAGGTCTGGCAGACAGCATGTACAAGACTTGGTAACACAGATAACAGAGTGTGGATGCTCTGGCCCTGCCACTGTGCCCTTCCATGGTGGAACAGTGTACTGAAATGTTGAATGGGTGAGGGCATCCTGTGCAACACCCATGTATCTGACGGTGACAGTCCCAGAAGTTTTTTTATTGGCCACTCCACGTAGCAGAGTGACAACACAAAGTGGGTACTTCGCCAGCAAAATTTAAATTCACTGCATCTCTACTTGTAGGTGCATGGACACCAGTGGATCCAAAAACTTATTGCCCTCGAAACGTAAAACTTAGAGATAGAGGTTTCAGCTATTATAAACTCACATACCTGTGAAAAGAAAGCATATACATTATTACTATGACAGTGGTTCATAATAAGACATAACTTCACTGTTATCACATCCAATATTCCAATATTCAGAGACTTAAGGAACAATTTCAAGAAATAACTTGCGACAATGATGGGTGGAGGGGAGGGGGAAAAAGGGGGATGGGAAGAAAAGGGAAAGAAGGGGAGGGAGGGGGAGGGGAAAGGAGAAGGGTAAAAATGGAACAGGGAAGGAAAATTGTAAGCGGAAACTGGGATTATCTATTTTGTTCTCAGATATGGCTTTAAATCCCATGCATCATTCAAACCTTTCAGTTTGAGCATTTCCAGGGTAAAAATCCAATAACTTTCCCTTGCTAAATAGAAGGTCCTGTCTGTTACCATCTCTGTTGGACTTTTACATGCTCCAGACCCATAACTCTCAGCCTATCTGGTTTGCTGTTATGTAGCTCGAAAATCTGAATCATGGCCTCTAAGGAAGGCTATGAGCCAAAGTGCAGGGCCAATGTTTTTCTGCTGTGATCCAAATGCGAATATCTCAGCATTTCATTTCTCTAGACATCTGGTGAACTGCCATCTGATCAAATAAACAGCAGTTCTAAACAGAAATTTGTCATGGTGGATGCTTCAGTGGAACTGGAGTAGCACCTGTATTTGTTAGGAAGACAGGCAGGGGTAGTAGCCCTTGTGATAGTGCCACGTAGGGGTTATAGTATAGAGAATAATATATAGGGTGGTGTGTGTAACGAGATTTTACACACACCCGAGTTGTGGGATGCTACATCACCCTTGGGGTTTATAAAATGCATCCCACAATGAAGGTGTGTGTAAAATTGAGTTTTACACACTCCATCCCGTATTTTATTTTTTATAATTACTGGTGTTCGCTGTTACGGCTCAGCAATAATACAAAATAAAATAAACTAACATTGGTGTTCAGGAAACCATGGACCAGCCTGGATTATATGCAGTCCATGATGTTTCAAGGTGCAGTGCTTCACTTGGAGGAAAAAATAAGTGGACATTTTGATCATAAAGATCTATATTTGTGTGCTTATTTAAAAATAAACTTTACCACCGAAAGTGGCTGCTTGCTGCATCCTTCGGTTTGAAGTCGTGGCACAATTTGTTGGGTAGGCATGCAGATGGGGAAACACAGCATGGATTTCCATTTTTCTTTTGTTTGCCAGGTTCAGAAAATGAGTTTTTTTTTTTTTTAATAAAGTAAATTACCGCCAATGCAAGGGACGGCGTGCGGTGCGGAGTATGGATTGCTCCACGGAATGTCACTAGACTGGTGACTGATGCATAGGTGGTGCGAGGGAAACTCGGCACTTGTTTGCCATTTTAACCAGCTGGTTATAATGGCAAATTATAATCGGGTTTCCCTATGGGAAAAAGCGTGCATCAGTAATTATATCAATATTGTTACCAATGAAAATCTGCTTTACATAAGTTATTGGCTTAACCTGCAACACTTTTAGGGTCAGAATTGTAACCCATTTAGTTGCCCCTCCCTTTATAGCTGCAGGCATCCATCTTTAAAATCACAGGCACCAGAAATGACATCAAGTCAGGGGAAAATACAGTGCTGTCAGTAATTTACAATGAATAGTTTTTGATCCCCTCAACTCTCAGTGACATTTGCAGCAAATTGTGCTGATGGCATTTTCAGGCATCAGCATCCCACATCTTATAAATTTGCAAAGCTACTGTGTCACGGAGCTACAAGTATATTGCCCTGCTGTAAAAAGGTGTGTGTGCTGCCAGTGCCAACAGTTTCTGAGCTCCTTTGGGGTTCTGTTGATATATACATGTTTTGTGACATTTCAGTTGAGTGAAATGTTTTGCAACTGTGTGGTTTGCAGAGTCCTGTTAGTACCACTATGACAAACCATTAGGGACATAATTCAGAATGTCTGTCTGTATAGTAAAACACATATACTATATGATGAAATATACATCCTATATAGTGAAATATATACATTATATAGTGAAATGCATACACAATGTAGTTAACCTCTATACACCATGCAGTGAAATATAGACATATAGTGAAATACATATACTGTATACTGAAATGCATATATCATACAGTGAAATGCATACATTATGTAGTGAAATACATACACTATCTATAGAAATACACATGAGTACTGAAAATCCACATACACTATATACTGAAACAAATGTACTATGTACTAAAACATACAGTATATACTACCTACTGAGATACATACACTACAGACTGAAAAATCCACATAAACTATCTACTGAAACAAATACTCTACACATTGTAACACATGCACTATATATTGAAAACATCTGCATACACTATATACTTAAACAAACACACTACATATTGAAATACATAAACTATCAATTGAAATATATACACTACACATTGAAAAATCCACATACGCTGTCTACTGAAGCAAATGCAGTATATATTGAAAATCTACACTTTATATTGAAATACACACACTAGCTTATTGAAATAAATACTCTATGCATTGAAAAACTGTATACTATATACTGAAACAAATACACCATACATTAAAACACTCTACTTTTATCTAGTGAAAATGTTGCATACTCTACTAAAATAAATATACTACATATTGAAATACATGCACAGTGTTGTTAAAACCATATACACTATATAACTGAAACAAATAAACTATATACTAAAACAGACTACATTCAAAATTACCCATTCCCAGCCCCTCCCCTTGAATAGCTAGCCTCCTGCACTCATTTCCTCTTGCATTCAGTTAGCTGCTGGCCAAATGAGAGGATGTCTGTAAGTTGCAGGCAGAAGGTAAACAAAACAGGGCCTATCTCTTATTCTAATTCTTTATGGGTTTTCCATCTTGTTTCACTTGCACACTTTTAACCTGGGCTGAACCAGCATCCCTCGATGTCCTACTACTGAGACCAGTGCACCCGGCGTGGAGCCAGCACCCTCAAGCCCAACCCAGTGTCCCAGCTTTAGGTACGGCATCTGGGCATGGAACTGGCGATCCCAAAGCTGTGTGGGTCCCTTCTCAATTCTTTTCATTTTTGGCACTGTCGCAAGGTGTATAGCTGATTGGCTGTTTACCAGCATGGATCTTGCCAATTGGATGGCCGGATTTGCTCAGCATTTTCAATACTTTAGTACTAGACTGTAACTTAAATCTGCTAAAGTTAAGTTGCCGTGCATCTTTCTCTTGCTTTTCTGTTTTTTTCTCTGATGCCCCTTGTATTCCCTGCCTTTAAGTTTTTAACACAGTTTTGTAATTTACTCGAGTGCATGCCTCAATAGGGAGCAGTATCTAACTACTGACTTGCAGCACTGTGATACTAGCAGAGAACTAAAGCCTGTACATTCCTATGTTCTGTTTCTAAACCACTGTTAAGTCTTCTCCTTCATTGTGTTAGTGCAGATGTTAATTTTGATGTAAAAAATGTATTGAATGCTAGGCAAAAGTTGGTGCTTGCATTTTAAATTCCTCTTTTGTCCCCTGAGATTGCCACTGTTTAGTTAGTTTTGTTCTCTTGGCCCCTGCGGCCAGAACTGGTGCCTTGCTTGCTGTCTGCAACCTGCCCCCCCGATTTAATTTAGTGAATACAGCTCCTTTGAGTTATTGTTTAATTGGAACCTTCCCCCTTTCTCCTGCTCTATCTAAACCCCTCCACATCCTTTCTCTGCAGGGTCCTGAGAAGCCTTTTTGTCCCACCCCCTCCCAGGCCACCATTAAATACACAGTAACCACGCCTTCTTCAGGCTACATTACTCTGACTGGCCACTAGTTTTCATGCTATTTTCTTAAAGGTACACTCTAGATTTCCTTGATTTTGATACAGTTGTCCCCTCTTGGATCTACCTTGCCAGATTACAAGAAACACAGTATTCATTGTGATATCACTTCAAGATGAGGTCATCGCTTTTTCTAACTATTGTATCTGTACATCATATGCACCTCCCCTTGAATTCTCTGCTCATTTTTACTGGTGCTCCCTATCTCTGTTCTCCCATAGCTGGCAAGAGTACCTACAATTATTCTGAACAGCCTAAGTGTACATTTAGGCTCTTTAGATTGGAGTCTGCTGCTCAGACACCATGGCAGGCAGGTACGTTTACTGTCCTAACACGGGAAGGCATGTCCTTACCTTCCCCTGCCCACTTTTCCCAGTCTCCTCTGATGCTTTCTGAGAGACTACTCATTTATGTGGCATTAGACCCCTCAAGTTATCACTGTAAGGACCCCCCTATTACACCTAATAACTCTCGTAAGCATAAAAGGGCTAGAACACATAAATTTATCTTGGAAGCCTTCAGGAAACTCCAGCTTCTCCTATTACTATGCTCAGGCAATGTTGAGCTTAATCCTGGTCCTCCAGCACTTATATCCTCCCCCGCTGACCTAGCGAGCTGCAATGGTATGAGCTTCACGCATATCAATGCATGCAGCCTACTAAAAAAATTACATCTATACAGGCATGTGTTTGTCATACCTCATCTGATGTTTTGGTGGTCACTGAGTCGTGGCTTAAACCTGGAACTGTGGATTGGGAGGTAAATATTCCTTCCTACTCCTTGTTTAGAACAGACAGGCAGTCTAGAGGAGGAGGAGAAGTTGCCATATATATCAATAACAAATTTTCTGCCACTGTCATGGACTCAACTACAATTCAGAAAGAGTTTGAATGCCTAACCCTCAAAGCTGAGATTGCACACAAGATCTCCCTCTGCATAAGGGATGCTATAGGCCTCCATCTGTGGGACTTCAACTTCTGACCCATCTAAGTAATTCCCTGGGGTCACTGTCATCTGAATTCATTATTTTGGGCGACCTTAACCTTGATTGGCTATCCAATGCCTCCACTCCCTTTAAATCTATCTGCAACTCCCTTGGCCTGTCCCAACTGATTATTGAAGCTACACGCCTTAATAAAAAGAACCCCATTAACAGTACACTGCTGGATCTCATTATAATAAATAAACCACACCTATTCTCCCACGCTGAGGTCCTGTTCTTTGATATAAGTGACCATTGCTTTATCGCTTGTGTAAGAGCTACACCTAAGTTGTCCTCCTCCACAAAGCCCACCCTGAAGAGAAGCAGAAGGAACTTCGATGCACTCGCTTTCACCTTGGATTTACAAGATGCCTTGCTTTGGCAAGACTTTTACCTTGCAAAATCTGTATGCATAGCACACAATATTTTCCAAGATATCATTGTAGGGGTGCTGGACAAGCACGCACCGTTACTAAAGTCAGGGCAAAGGCTAAATCCTGCCAGGGGTTTACTGCTGACCTGAAGGCCCTATTGCTTGACAGAGATCAGCTGTGGAAACATGCACGTAAAACCAAACCATCAATGGACTGGGCTTTTTTTAAGACAGCTAGGAATACTTGTACTAAGATGATCAGAGAGGCCAAGGCACTCTTCTATTGTGCTGAACTTGAATCCTCCTCGAAGAGTTCTTCCAAATTCTGGAAAACCTTAAAGGAGCTAGAAGGCTCCACATCTGTAAATTCATTGCCAAAGAAAATCACAATTGGTTCCTCCACAGTCTGACAGGAATACTATCCTCAATTCACTCAATAATCACTTTTCCACTGCAGATCTAGCCTTCGATTCTTCCCCTGCAAGCAATCTCCGTGCACAATTGGGTGTTCAGGATCATAAAAAGGAAAAGGTTCTGGCAGTCGCAAACTCATAAGATAGAAGCAAAAGAGTTAATACAAAATCCTTTTTATTTCACCATGACAAATCGTCCGGCCTGACATGTTTCGGACTGGCTACAATCCTTCATCAAAGGCTAAGGACAAGAAAAGGACACTCCTCTTAAATACAGACAACTACCAGGTGATTCACATAAAAAATTCACATCCCATTGTCATTAGTGATTGTTAAAGTGCATAACAAGAAATCAGTGCCATAGAAACCAATTGAAAACCTTAACAAGTAATACAGACCAGAAGACTCTTATAATAAAAGGACTAACAACAATAAATAAGCATATATAACTATCTAATAGATAAACTATAAGTTATCACAGTGTATAAACATCTGAAATATACTATACTACAGTTTAAAAAGATGATATACTGTTGTATATCTTCTAATAAATGTAAATGTTCAGGATCATGAAGTATAAGACAGTAGTGCAACATTTTCCCTGCAGCCTGTAACCTTGAAAGAGGTTGAAGAATTATTATTACAGCTAGATAACAGGAAAAGTGCCGGGACTGACCTCATTGACCCTTTTTCACTGAAGATCAGTACTCATGCCTTGGCAGTGCCTGTCACACACCTCTTTAATCTATCGCTCTCACAAGGAAATATCCCTCCCCAGCCCCCTCGCTCTGATCGCCGCCGAATCCCCCAGTGGAACCTGCCTGCTGCAGTGAAGAGTCTGAGGGCTAGTTTATGGCTTTAGTCCTCCCCACCCCTCACTCTGATTGCCCCCAAATCCCCCAGTGGAACCAGCCTGCTGCAGTGAAGGGTCTGAGGGCTAGTTTATGGCTTTAGTCCTCCCCAGCCCCCTCGCTCTGATCACCACCGAATCCCCCAGTGGAACCAGCCTGCTGCAGTGAAGGTACGGGATGAGCTCCCTTCTGAACTTGTCACCTTTCTGGTGCATTCTCGCCCAGACAGCTGAATATAAGCCCCTTAAATTTGAACCAGCTCCCTAGGAGTTGCTACTTGTCCTGAATTTAATCACTGTAATTTGTATTAGCTTCTTAAGAGCTGCTGCTTATCTTTGGCTATTTTTGGCCCCGCTGCCCATCCCCGCCTCTATTAAATGCTCTATTGCTTCACCTTCCTCCCTAATTTTGACTACAAGTACTGTAGTAGGTGGGTCCTTTCCTGTCCACTCAATTTCTACTTCTAACTGTGAGAGCTCTGGAACTCAAGGAGGACATTGGGGATCAGGTCCAGCTCTCCAGGCCTGAAATATCTGGCTGAGATAAACCCTATGAGGATGTCTACCTCACTCCTATACCTTCACATACCTATCCTGTTAATTCTGGTGCACCAAACTGGCCTGCTTGAAGTAGTGCAACAGCCCCAAGGCCATCAAGTATTCTCAGGGTATGTGCACTATGCCACTGGCACATCAGCTTCATTAATGGAAAAATGGTTTCAGAAACTGGTAGATTAACACCTAGCTTCCAACATCATTTCTCATACAAGCTTACTTTCTCTAACTTCATAGCAACAACCAATAAATTTAACAGTACCTCCTCCTGTAGAAGACAACAGAAACAGTACTTTAAACAACTAAAGGCATACCTACTGAAACTAATTCTACTGCTTCTGCTCCTGTCTGGAAATGTGCACCCCTAACCCTGGCCCTGCTAGAGCAATGGACCGTTGCAGCACAAAAATGTCCTGTACGCTCTCCCTCGCGTCTATCAATATATGTAGTCTTTCATGTAAGTTAGACAACCTCAAAGTATGGATTACACAGCACAACCCTGATATTCTTTCTGTTGTAAAAACTTGGCTGTCACACAAAATCCCTGATTCTGCTATCACCATACCTGGCTACTCTATTTTTAGGCAGGATATGCTCACTAAAAGAGGTTGTGGCTGTGTTATTTACTTAAAAGAAACTCTAATGGGTCATGCCCTTGGGTCACTGTTGATAGCTCACTCACCTACTCACAACATATAGATAACATAGCTCGAGCTGTCAACATAAGGATTGGCCTACTCCACAGGCACAAGCATAGCCTCACTCCTGAGGCACTAAGAATAGCAATTTTCAGCTCTGTCATTACCATCAATTATGGGCTGGTTGTTTATGGCTCTGCCTGTGCTACATCCCTTCACATGATCACTGTTGCTCTTAAAGCATGCAGATTCCTTACTGGGGCTGCCTGCCTCACACACACACACACACACACACACGTGACTTATATGCTCAGACTGGGTGGCTTCAATTATTCAGCCAGATCCAATATCAACCCTGCTTACTTGCCAAGAAGGCACATCTTGGTTGGTTACCCCCTGGGGTCCAACAGCTCCTTAGCCCT
This sequence comes from Neoceratodus forsteri, assembly GCA_016271365.2. Lineage (NCBI taxonomy): Eukaryota > Metazoa > Chordata > Ceratodontiformes > Ceratodontidae > Neoceratodus > Neoceratodus forsteri. The sequence continues at coordinate 1,409,900,643 of CM028132.1, forward strand.
TGTCACAGTATCCAACATACTTGCAGCTTGGCAACTCAGGTCTTTACTGTTCCCAGATGCCGCACCACCTTTGGTCAGAGGTCTTTTGCTTACAGAGCCCACCTCTGGCTCATCTCCCTGGGTAGGGACAACTCTGCTGAGTCAAAACTCGGCCCTTTCAAACACAAACTCTGACAACATCTATTAGCAAACAGTATATGTGACTGCCGCCCTTAGCAGCCTTCTGCTTATGTTATCATTGTACTTCTACCTTTCGGCACTTTTAACTCTTGGCACTTCATTTCGATCCTACCCTCGAGCCTTTTTCCCTACACCCCTCATCCCTGCTTCTTCTCTGCTCACGCATCTTCAAGTTCTTCCCTTGCACCTCCTCACCTTCCCTCTTCCACCCTCCAGCAATTCTCTTATCTCATGCCACCTCTTTTGCAACTTCTTCCCCTCCTTCTCCCTATGTTTCTCTCTTTACCTCTCTCCCACCCATATTACTCTCTCTCTCTCTTGGGTTTTGACAAGGCCTGCTAGGCTGCCCCCTCTCTTGACTAAACACCACCTCTTCTTCTGATACTATTAATTTGTCTTCCTCCCCCTCATTTCACCAGTACTCCCCCCTTCTCTCTGAGCTCACCCCATTTCCCTTCTTCCACCTCCCCATCCTCTCATCTCTCTATCTCCATTACCTCCTTTGCAACCCCACTCCTTCCCTCTCCACCACCTGTGCAACTCATCTCCTTCTCCCTCTTGTTTCTCCCATTCCCCATTACTTTCTCTCCTAGATTTTGACAAGGCCTCCCAGGCTGCCCTCTCTTCTTGTCCACTCTATTGTTATATTGAGCAACATTCAGTGCTATTTTGATTGCTTTCGATGTATTAATTTTTTTTAAGTATATTCTTGATATCTGCTATTTACTTACAGTATCTATTGTTTACCTTGTTTTGTTTCTGTACTACTGACACGGAACCTTTGTAAATAAGTTGTATTGCTCAAAGGTGTTGTAATCCAAGACTCAATAAATAAATAAATAAAAACAGCCCCTGTGGTCCCTGTTCAAATCCAGAGATCCCAGTGATCTAAATAATTATAGACCTATCTTCCTACTTCCCACCCTGTCTAAACTGCTGGAGAAACTAGTGAGTTCACAGCTTAGGAGCTATCTAGAATCTTAAAACCTGCTGAATCCCCTACAATCAGGCTTCAGACCACGGCACAGCACCATCTCAGCATTGGCAAAGGTGATGGATGACTGGCAGTGTAAATTGGTTGAAAAGAAATTTGTCTGTGGGGTTTTCTTACACCTAAGCAAGGCCTTCGACACGGTCGAACATAGCTTGCTTCTGTCTTCCCTCCAGAATATCGGACTGGACCCCCTGTTGCTGAAATGGTTCTCTAATTACCTCACTGGCCAATTCCAACAGATAAAGGCAGAACAGGAACTATCACTGCTAAAACCACTTTTGAGAGGTGTACCGTGGGGTGGTCTATATTGGGTCCTCTGCTTTTCGCAATCTACATCAACAGAATCGATAGCTAGTATCAAAGATGCTAATATTCACCTATTTGCAGATGATACTGTGCTTTATATTAGCAGATCTATCCATGGAGCTGCCTGTAGTGATCTACAGCAGAAATTCAACCAATTGCAGCTACAGCTCCTGAATCAGAAACTACTTCTAAACACCCAAAAAAACTAAGGCAATGCTATTTTCACCCCTTGCTTATGCAACAAATCCATCAACAAATAGAATGTTTCCTCAGATTATCACCCTGCTTGGTGAACCTTTGGAATTCGTAGACAAATTTAAATACCTAGGCATCTGGATTGACCACAAACTTTCATTCATTGATCACATAGAGGAGATGTTGAAAAAACTCAGACAGAGACTTGGTCTTTTTTATAGGATTAAGCACTTTCTCACCAAGGATGCAAAGAAGAGATTGATGCAAACCATGTTCCTTTCCCTGATTGACTACACAGACTTTCTATATAGTCAAGGTCCTACCACCACGCTAACTAAACTGGACATGCTCTATCACCGAGCCCTGAGGTTCATCACAGATCTCCCTTACTCAACGCAGCATTGCGCTCTATATACAGCTGTGGGTTGGTCTTCCCTAAACTTTAGATGACAGGGAAATGCTGCCTTTTGGACCTATAGTGCCATCACTCAGAAGTTACCCTTATTGAGAATTGTATCCAAGTATGGGCTGAGAAGTGCCCAGTATATTTCTCTGACTGTTCCCAAGGTCAGATCACGATTTGGCCAGTCTGCCATAAGCTGTATGCTACCATTGCTGAGGAATAAGATGCAAGAAACTCTGAAACTGTTCCGCCCTATCAGTTTAGTAGCATTCAAATCAAGTTACAATCACTCTTTCATGGAATCCTGCAACTGTCTGATCTGCCCACCAACAGATCCACAGGATTTATTGCAGAACTCCCATATCTTATTCTTTGACACTCTGAACAGCTGCAGCCTGATTCTAGCACATGCTACCGCACTTGGGGATAATTATCGTCTTTCGCCCCCAAAAATATTCGGTTCCTCGTCCATCCAACACCTCCCTTTGCCCCAACCTCCAGGACCCTCCCAGTTATGCCCCTGCTACTATATTCCTCCTCTTGCACTTAGTACAATGGCAGCTTTTCTCCTCCATATGTCGCGGTGTTTTGGGGCAAAAATTGCTTCATCGCCTTTCGTACGGTCCTGCACCCTCCCAATCCCTCACTCTGCTCTAACAATTTGGGTCCTCTTTGCTTGCGCCCCTATTCTCCACCTCTCCCTACATTATGTGCTTGATATCTTCTATCTGGTATGCCTACCCTCTCCCTAACATTTCCCACTACAAATGCACAGTTTTTGGGCTTGGATCCAACTCAAGTTCATTATCCATGACTCCTTGTAGTTCTATGTTCAATGTATATTACCTGTAAATGTGCATTTTTACTATAATAGCAGCTATTTTACTGTTTGTACTATTGTAACTTGTCTTTCTGTATTATTACTGTAGGACCGCAGGTCTACCTTGTAAATGAGCTTGCTCAATGGTGCCCGCCTGGATAAATAAAGATATTGATTGATTGATTGATATCTGCCCCTTCTCCAGTTATTGGTGCCCTCCTGTGAGCCTAGCCGTGTACCAAGTATCAAAATTCTTCCGTTATAGTCCCCTTATTATTCGCTTTCTCCATCTTCTTTGCTTCAACTCGTACCTTCCAAGGGTAATTGCTGACCTCTTACTGTCTTGTTCTCCCCTAACCCTTCCTACCCTTCTCAGTATACCACCCTAGCTTGTCATATTAGTCTTGGTGTGGTGAGTGTTGCTGTTTCGTAGGCAAACTCACCCTTAATTGACCCTCACTACCCCCTATAGGTAGACCTGGTGTTATTAATTGGACTTTTTACCTTCACCATGGAATACGTATGTAACCCCCCTACAAATGGGGGTTCCTGGAAACCTTCCTTGGTGTGCCTAAATGCCCTCTGCCAGGCTGGTGTCCTGTGTTTAGCTGTTTAAAGAAATTGCATGAGGTGCCTAATCGCCTCTCGCTCTGTCTCTTTAAGAGCTGACTATTTTGCAGTGTATAATTATTCTGGGTGGTGGCCAAGTGTGTCTAGGCTCGAGTCCCACCTGGGCTGCAGTGCCTTTGCTCCATTCTGCCATCTCTAATTGCGCAGTGGGAGCCCTATTAAGAGCTATGACTGTTGAGTATTTTTCTGTAGTAGTGATAATATTGTAGTTTGTTTAAACTGCTTTCCTTTGCAGCATGGACTTTCTGTATTGCACCACCATTTTGGTTTTGGACTGCACCAATTGGTACTTTTGGGGACTCTAAAATGGAGTCTGTCCCCAGGGTCTTGTGGGAGCAAATTTCTGTAGGAATTGTAGTTTTTGAATTTTGGCGCCAAAACAGACCTGGAGGGGGAGCACTTGCTGTGACAGACTGATGGATCAACCAACCAGAACCTTTTGGACCAAAGGGAAATTCCCAAGCTGCCTGCTGTAGTCAGTCAGTCTGGAGTTAGAGTTTGAAGAGTAAACAGCTTGAGTGATTCAAGCAGCTGTTTTTTGGCCTGTGCCTGCAGTCCCTCGAGAGGGAATCCTTTGAAAGACTTAGCAATCGGACTGTATCCAAACTAGAGTGTGACAAAGCCACTGAAGAGTGACCAGATTTGAACCTGAAGAAGAACGAAGATTTGCTGTACACAATCGGCCTGTCAGGACATCCATTTACCACAGAATTCCCAGTTTTGCTCAGAGACACTGATATTACAGCCAGACTGCCTTCCTCATTGTGGTATGGTGATTGCTTTACTATAAATGTGCTGTGTGCTGTTAGTGGGTAGCAATTTGGTTCCCCACTGTGTAAATGTGCCACGCTTGCTGGAAGCTACATCCAGCACTACCGGACTCAAAATCCGAACTGTTGCACCCAGCCTGGGCCTTGCCACCTGGCCCAGCCAGCTACTTCAGGCACAGAAACCATCATCGACGAGAGACTCTCCCGGGGATCAGCCCCCTGCTCAACCGTCTCAAACAGGAACAACACCTCAGTGATTCATGTGGGCCCTGCTTCTCCTGGCAAACCAGTCATCAACCTGTAGTCTCCATTTTGTCTAGCCTGTGTGTCATATTGGATAGCGTGAGTAACAATCAGGGTAGCTCCCTGCAACAACAGCTAAATCTCAAGTGTTGTCATCTGATTGCATTGTTGTTTTTCCTTTCATGGACTGGGTCTTCAGGCACTGGATTATAAATTGTGTGTGGTTGTGCATGCCTTTTCTTTTCATCACAGGGCACCAACCAGCTGTGACACCAGCCTACCCTGGGCAACGTTCCAGGCTAGCCCTTCTTACTTCCAACTGGGTACCCAGAGCGTGCGACTGTGTAGGGACTAAAAGTGCATGCACAATTGCCTGACTAGATCAGTTTTCAAATCAATCGACCTGATTACGCCCCTCCCTTATTCAATTCCCCTTAATAAATCAGATCTAACTTTTTCTGCATTTGATCTGACTGTGGTTCCAGTTTGCACCAAAAGCACGGTACTGTTGATATTTGCTGTGCCTAACCTTGTTTTACAAGGAGTCTCCAGGGTCAAACTGGTGGAACCAGCACTGGTGATAAGTGCAAACAGTGTGGGGAATTGTATGCTGAATAGGGGCTACTGTGAAAGTGTTTGTTGCATATTGTCTAGGCCACTAGAGGGGAAAGACTGGGGTTACAGTGTCCCAGAGGGCTTTACCTAGGTTAGTCTGGTTACTAACAACCCTGTCATCTGGGTGGATGCACCCGTTTCAGTATCCAGGCCCCTTAACCTGCAACTAGCTATGCAGGCAGAGGTAGTAGCCCTTGGGATAGTGCCACTTGGGGGTTACATGTATATTTTCTATTTTGCTGCACTTTTTTGGACCCTATGTGGTCCCATTTTGGGGTCACCTCACTACATTGACCACTTAACGCTTATTCTCTCTAACTCCCCACCTCCCCTACTTCTGTTTATTCATCCTTTCTCCCCCTTCCACTCCCACCTGTCATTCTACATTCACCCTATCCCAAATAGTTATATGTATCCACTCATGCTGAACTATGCTTAGTGCCAGGTCTAACATGCAACTATTCTCTATTCTGAGTGGAATGCTTATACTTTTTGATTGCTTTTTTACTATTTATGTTGCCATTTACCAACTACTAGTATGTATCCACCAATGATTACCCCTGCTCAGTGTCAGGGTCTATATGTAAATATTGTCTATGCAGCTGTTATGTGGTGGTTCTAGTGCTATGTTGCCATACACTTTCTTCCCTGACTGTTACTATATTGTTTTTTTTGTTTTTTTTTCAATTCTCTATTTTTGTCCTGCATCCCACGCTGGGACCATCTACCCTGTCATGGACTCCTGCTGCGGCTGCTCACATTAGCGTCCTCTCTGAACCCTGGCTTGCCCCCAGGAGGGGTCCCAGCACCTTGACCAAGGGCACGTAAACTTAGGAAGGCGGAGTCGGCCTAAAAGCCTATGCAGCCAGGCGGGCATCATGAAGGCAGCAGAAGCAGGGTTTTTCCCCTTTGTTGTGTGCAGGGGCAGGGACATGCAATGACGTCTTGTCCATCCTTCCTCCTGAATCCTGTCAAGCTCCGTAGCTGCAGTACCCCAGCTTCCGCCAGGGTCCATCAAGCGCCAGGCAGTGTTCCCACCATCCCCCAGAGGAGAGAGCAGTCCCGGGATTCATCCTCCAGCGACCTGGGGCCAGTCCGAACCTGGTCGCTGGAGCTGCAAGCAGAAATCTAACCGCTGCACCGAGGCTGGCCTCTGTTACTATATTGTTAATTGTCCTGACCCCAGCTCAACTCATGTTGACTGGTACTGCTCTAACCTTTATGTTCTATATTGTCTTATTGTTTAATATCCAGGTCCATCTTGAAAATGAGCTTGCTCCATGATGCTCGCTGGTTAAATAAAGATTTTGATTGATTGAATCAAATTTCAGAACATTGTGATGTGACAAGAAACTTTTAGAACTAATTTAAAATGCTGTAGTTCAGTCTTTTAAATATTGCTGCCTTCATTTACTGTTAAAGATGCACAAGGTAAGGTAGTAGTGGCCAATAATAAAATATCAAAGGAATTTGAACTTTTTTATACAGAGCTTTATCAAAGTAGACAGGAAGGAGGAGTGGAGGGAACTGAAGCATTTTTGTCATCTGTAGATTTACCCAAACTATCTGATCTAGACAAGGAATTTTTAGATAGACCCATATCTGCAGAGGAATTCCAGAAGGCTATTCAGGGATTGCCAATAAATAAAACTCTGGGTCCAGATGGCTTGCCTGGGAAATTTTACAAGTCCCTAGGCCCTACCAATCAGAACTACCTTCTACAAACTCTTAAAGCTGCTTTTTCCATGGGGTTTCTACCTGACTCGATGAAGCAAGCTTATATGTCACTTATTCCAAAAAAAGATAAAGATCCACAAAATTGTGAAAGCTGTCGTCGCATTTCCCTACTGAAAGTTGACTACAAGATCCTGGCAAAGATCATGGCTAACAGGCTCAAAGGATTAGTAGTCAAATTGTTGGGGGAAGAACAGATTGGGTTTGTTCGAAATACAAATGGTTACGAGAATGTTAAAAGATTCTTAAGTTGTCTTTTCTTAACAAACAAACTTTAAGACACAGCTTTAGCCAATGAGCTTGCTCCATGATGCTCGTCTGGTTAAATAAAGATTTTGATTGATTGAATCAAATTTCAGAACATTGTGATGTGACAAGAAACTTTTAGAACTAATTTAGAACCCTAGACTTTTTCAAGGCTTTTTATTCCTTGGAGTGGGAATACCTCTTTGCAATGTTGGCCAAGTTTAATATAGGTAAGGGGTTTATTGCAGGTATTAGAACCCTTTATACCAATCCTTCAGCGCAGGTGATTACTAATGGTTTTATATCTAAACCTATTAATATGTTTCAGGGGACAAGGCAGGGTTGTCCGCTTTCATCATGCCTTTTTGTTTTAAGCCCTTGAACCCCTAATTCAGAAACTTATGGACAACAAATTAATAAATGGTATCAAGGCAGGTGCAATAATGAATAAGGTATTCACTTTTTTTTTCACTTTATCTTTTTATTGAAATTGAGTATATAAGAAAGCACACACGCTTTTACAGTAGAACAATACCCTCCATATAAGGTATAAAAATATCACTTAAACACAGTATATATGGTAAACATATTGGAGACACCTTATATACACATATCAATCAATCAATCAATCAATCAAAATCTTTATTTAATCAGGCGAACATCATTGAGCATAGCTCATTTACAAGATGGACCTGAGTGGTCAAGAAGTGCAAGTGATATTACATTGACAAGGGTATCATAAACAGTAATACAATGACATGGGTAACAAAAACAGTAATACAATGACATAAGTGCTAGTATATAACAATATACATATGTACAAGGCATTAACACTTTTAATCTGGGAGACAGTAGGCAGTTGGCACATCAGAGTTAATATGTAGATTATAGGACCTAGCAGGCATTTTGAGGGTGAATCTTGGGATTGGGAACTGGAATTTTTCAGCATATAGAAACACGAGCAGAAAAAGGGGGGGGTGGATAGGGCAGTGAATTAGGCCTTGTGGAAGCAGTTGCAGAGTTCTGGGAATAGGGTGGTGAATAATCTTTTGAAGGATATTAAGGGTGGGAGGTTATTTAGCTTCATGGTTTTTTTGGAGTGAGTTCCAAACAATTGCTAGTGAGTGGCTGATAGCAGCCCTCCCAAGCTGGGTGCAGGCAATGGGGACCTTAAGAATGATAATTTTGCTGATCCTTAGGTTGTATGGCCTAGAAGTGATTTGAGTAAAACAGTCCGAGATGTAGGTAGGTAGCTTGCCTGATAAGGCTTTGAAAATCCAAATTGCAGCATTCCTGTTTCTTCTGTGTTGTAATGATGACCAGTTAACTGCCTTATAAAGGGAACAATGGTGGGTGCTGAAGGGAAGGTCAGTAATGAATCTGATGGACCTGTGGTATAGGGTGTCCAGTTTATTTAAGAGGGGGAGTGAACAGTGTCCATACAGAAAGTCAGCATAGTCAATGAGGGATAGGAATGAAGCCTGGATTAATCTTTTTTTGGAGTCTCTGTTGAGGTAGTGCTTTATTCTAAAAAATAAACCAAGCCTTTGTCTCAGTTTCTTTAGTAGCTCCTCAATATGTACAGAAAAGTCAAGTTTGTTATCAATCCAGACACCAAGATATTTGAAGTTATCAACGTATTCCAGCTTCTCTCCAAGTAAGGTGGTTAGTTGTAGGGTGGTAGATGGTGGGGTAGTGGCAGAGCAACTTTGTGAGGAAAAGAGCATAGCTTTTTTTTTTGGCATTTAGAAGTAGTTTTTATCCAGCAAGTTGTGTTGTAGGATGGAGAATTCAGATTGTAGCAGTTCACAGGCTTTAGACAATGAAGGATTGCTAACATATAGCACAGTATCATCAGCAAACAGATGGATGTTTGATTGAGTGAGGTTAGCATCAATATTATTAATATAGATGGCAAAGAGGATGGGGCCAAGAATGAGAGCCTTGCGGTACACCTCTTAGCAGTGGTTTTAAAGTGGATAGGTAGTTTCCATTTTTACCAGTTGTGATCTGTCTGATAGATAGCACTTGAACCAATTGAGTGAAGGGAATCCAACCTATTTGAACCAAGGGAGGTGATCAGTGATTCATGATCCACTGTGTCAAATGCTTTGCTCAAATCCAGAAACACAGCACAGGTACTATTCTTCTTATCCATAGCAGTCTGCCAGTCGTTGGTTACTTTGGCTAGGGCTGAAATGGTGCTGTGCCTTGATCTAAATCCTGATTGTACTGTGTTTAGGAGGTTATTGTTATCCAGGTAGACCCTTAATTGTGAGTTTACTAACTTTTCGAGCATCTTGGACAGAACTGATAGGATGGAAATGGGCCTGTAATTATTGAGATCCATGGGATCACCAGATTTGAGTAAAGGAACTACTTGAGCTGTTTTCCAAGTGGAGGAATGGATCCAGTGGTGAGGGAAAGATTGAAGAGATGAGTGAGGGGGGCAGATAAGACTTGAGATGCAATCTTGAGGAAGTAGGGGTCCAGGGAGTCTGTACCTGCACTTTTTGAAGTATCCAAGTTGGAGAGGAGATCTTCCACTTCTTTCAATGTTATTGGGTTGAAAGAGAAGGTTGATATAGCCTTTTGGCCCATGGTGGATTGAAGATTCAAGGAAGATCTCAGGAGATTTGCAGGTGAAGAGTCAAATGCTAGTCCAGCTGTGGTGAAGTGGTCATTGAAGGTATTTAGAATTTCTTGTTTATCCGTAATTTCTGTGTTATTTAGTAGCAGTTTGCAGGTTAAGGCAGGAGTAGAGTTTTGACCAAGATACCTTTATAGTTCCCCAGAGCCTGGTAGGGTTATTATAGGAGGCATCAATTCAGCTCTATAATAGGCCACTTTGGCAGATCTTATTTGTGTTGTACATGAATTTCTTGCTTTTCTGAAATTTAGCCAATCTATGGAGTCCTTAGTTTTTCTTGCCTTTTCCACAGTTTGTCTCTGGATAGCAAGGCTGTTTTAAGATCAGTGGTGAACCAGGGCAGGACCTTGCTTTAGTTCTGATATTGGTGAATGGTGCATGAATATTTAGAGCATTAGTGATAATGTCCTTTAAGATCTGGAGAGCTATTTCCACTGAGGTTGTAAGGTAGAAATCTTGCCAATATATTGTGTTACTCAGGTCATGGAGGTAACCTGGTATGTTGAACTTCTTTTTTGACCTTTTGGGGACAAATTCAGCAGGGTTGGATGGTTTGGGTGAATATCTTATGCCAGCTATGGGACAATGGTCACTTACATCATTCGGTAGTACTCCTGCATGAGTATGTAAGTGAGGCTTATTTACCAACATAATATCCAGGAGTGAGCTGTTGCTGGAATTTTTTAGGTTAACCCTGGTTGGGTCTTTTATTAGCTGTGTAAAGCCATAGGTGTCACAGAATGTTACCAATGGAGCAGATGCATTAGATAGCCAGTTTAAATTCAAATCACCAAGGATGATGGTATCTTCAGGGCCTAGATTGGTTATTGACCCCAGGTGAGATAGTAATTTGAGGCCTGCTGAGGGGGCCTATAGCAGCCAATCAATTTAAATGGAGACAAGTTTGGAAGGGATATTTTGATTGATAAACATTCAAATTCCTTTGGTTCGGATGTGATGATGAGGCAGGTAGCAGAGATGGTGTCCTTAATGTATATGGCCACCCCACCACCCCTGGAAGGGCGATCTGCTCTGAAGAGCTGATAGTTGGTAAGGTTTACAACACTGTCTTTGGTCGATGGTCTGAGCCAAGATTCAGAGATGACCAGAAAGTCAGGCAGGGTATGTGCCACCCAGGCCTGTATTACGGAGAATTTGTTTAAAAGGCTGCAGGCATTGATATGTAGGAAACTTAGGCCATTTATAGAGGATAAATCAGCAGGGGAAAAAATACTTTCAATGGGGCCAGGATTTATTTCAATGGTACCAAAACAGATCAGAAGGTAGAAGATTAATTTGAGGAGGGCACCAAGGGACAAGGATAGTGAGTGGTCAGGCGTTTCCTCCTAATCCTGGGTGCCTGCTGTGAGCTGAGTGATGGTCCTGATATATGGATGCAAAATTTTTCATAGCATAATATTTTAATGGACAGGCATAGTGGGTTAATAAAAAGCCATTGATAATAAGACTCAGACCTAGACAGGTTGTAAGTGGGGAGCAGAAGGGTTACAATCAGTGAGGTATTGTAGATTCAGAAAAGACAACCATGTACAAAATAAGTGCTAGGGCAGGCTATATCAAGGCACTCAGTAAATTACATAAAGTGATAAATATGGAAATATGGACGATGTTCAATAATGGAAGGATAGAGATAAGAGAAAGTCTGCAAGGAAAAGTAAAAGTAGCAGGAAGAAAGGGAAGGGAGAGGGGATAGAGAAAGAGGGGGAAAAGAGAGATATCTATGCACGAAGTTTCAAAAACCCTAATCTGAGAGCAGAATAAGAAAAAAGGCTAAATAACCCTAAGGATTAGGGTCTAGAGGAACCAGAAGGTTCAATGTACTTGAAGTAATCTTGCCAACATCTGTCATATACACTGAGTCAGTCATGAATAACATGAGATAATCAGTCTAGGGAAGCATACTGAGAGAGGCTTTAAAGAACATCTGAAAGGGAAGGAACCAGAATTGATTTCCATTTCATAAGAATCATACGTTTAACCAGAAGAAAAAGTATGTTTAACCATCTAAAATGTGCATGTGAGAGGGGTGAGCTACTGGGGATAAGGATGCCTAGAAGTAATAGCTTGGGATCTAAGGGTAGTTTTTGTCATGTTACTCTGGAAGCAAGTAAATAGACTTTTTTTTTTTACATATATTTTCTCATTCCTCTACAGCTGGGAGGTGTTACCAAAGGTTCCTCCCAAATCCAGTCGCCACACAGCCCGTTGCTCCACCCAAACCCCAAGCTCTACCCTTCGGTACCTACACAGCGATCTTTACCACGGTGGGCACACCAGAGCCACCACCACCCAGGATCAGGGGGTCCTGATCCAAGGAGCATCCAGGGAAGGAGTTGGGCAGTGCCACACAGCCAGCCATCATATGCCCGTCCGAGGTATTTTTCCTTTTTCTACCCCCTCGGCATAGCGTCAACACGTGAACGTGGACATCCATCGTGCGCATCCCAACATGCTCCCAGCATCGGTGATACCTTTGGTCACCACTAGAGGCCACTACCACACTGGGATGCCCCCAGATCCCACCCCAGGGAGAGGAGAGCTGTCCTCCGGATGCTCAATCCTACTCCCTCCCTGCCGACCCCCAGCACCCGGGCTCATTCCTGAGCCTGGGTCACTGGCGCTACGCGAGGTGTGGCATCCAGTGCCTCAACCCTCAGAGCCACCGGGCCGGCAAGTAAATAGACTTTACACCAAAGTTTATTAATGGGAGCACATGACCACAAGATATGAAGTAGGTCCCTGTTGGCCAAATTACAGCACCAGCAGTTATTATTATTTAATAGGCCCATTCGTTGAAGAACAAAGGGAGTTCTATACTATAGATGTAGGATTTTAGTGTGTATTAAAGAACTACGGGCATCTTTAAAGGTGTTACAGTATGTGCAAGACACCAGCAATTACTCCACTGTGCATCTGAAATATTGTAGTTAAGGAGAGTACTCCATTTATTTTTGGCCGGTATAGACTGATCAGGTAGATTGTCAATAATGTCTTTGTAAATGGATCTATTCAGTTTTGCAGATAAATTAGTACAGTTCACAATGTGTGGGTCTAGAAGAGTATGTTTGTACACAAAACTGGAAAGAGAGTTATAAGCTGCCCGAATTTGTAAAAACTTCCAGAAGTCCCATTTAGGAAGTTTCCATGTGGCCTGCAAGTCTCAGAATGATCTAAGAGTGAGTGAATTCTGGCCCAAGATATGTCAGAGAAAAAAATGCCTTTGTTCAGCATGTACAACCAAAAATTGGGTGATTTTCTAGGGTGAGCGAGGTATTCGCTTTTGCTGATGATATCCTGCTCACTATCTCAAACCCTCTATCAGCTATAAAACCAATAGAAGACATTTCAGAATTGTTTGCTAAAATAGCAGGGCTGGAGATTAACTGGAAGAAAACACAGGTTTTGTCACTTAAAGTTATGGAAGTAGGCACAGCATTGGGCAACCTTGGAAAAGAAGCATGGTGTTCAGAGTATTTGACTTACTTAGGTATTAAAGTACCAAAGGACATTAAAAAATTTTAGACCTGAATCATACGCCATTGTTAAATGAGACTGACAGAGATTTTAAAAGTGAACAAAGTTGAATCTTTCTTTATGGGGAAAATTAATTCTATTAAGTTGTTAGAAAAACAATTTTGGAGCTACTATTCTAGACTATCCCTTTCATAAACTACAAACAATTTTTAAGAAAATTAATGCTATGGTTAGGGGTTCTTATGGGGAGATGCTCCGCCAAGGTTGTCATTAAGTAAGTTGAGGTTAGACAAATCAGTGGGAAGTTTCTGACTACCCCACTGGGAAAATATTTCCTTTAAATTCAAACAAGCGGCACTATACATCACTCCAGATTATAGTTTTAAGGGCCCTATGGCTCAGTGTGGACAAGGCAATGGGACCTGATGGCATACATCCCAGGGTACTTAAGGAGCTAAGGTGGAACTAGCAGAGCCATTAGCAGAACTGTTTAGTGAGTCTCTGAGCACAGGAGAGGTCCCAGAAGACTGGAGAAAGGCTCATGTGATCCCGCTCCACAAGAGTGGTAGCAGGGAGGAGGCAGGGAACTACAGACCAGTCAGTCTTACCTCAGTAGTGGACAAGATAATGGAGGCACTCCTTAAGGAAAGGATAGTGCAACACCTGGAATCCATAGAAGCACAGGATCCAAGACAGCATGGGTTTACAAAAGGAAGGTCCTGTCAAACTAATCTCATAGATTTCTTTGACTGGGTAACCAGAGTGGTGGACCAAGGGAGAGCAGTTGATGTCGCCTGCCTTGACTTCAGCAAAGCTTTCGATACTGTTCCACATAGAAGATTGATAAATAAGCTGGGTAGGTTCGGGGTGGGTCAGAAGTTGGACAACTGGGTGGCAAACTGGTTGATGGTCAGAAAACAGAAAGTGGTGGTAAATGGTATACAGTCAGAAGAGATGCAAGTCACAAGTGGGGTACCTCAGGGATCAGTCCTGGGGCCAGTCCTCTTCAATATCTTCATTAGTGACATTACAGATGGACTAGAGGGTAAGGCTTGTCTGTTTGCAGATGACACCAAGATCTGCAACAGAGTAGATGATCCAGATGGGGTGGGCAGAATGAGAAGAGATCTGGATAAACTAGCAAAATGGTCAGAAGAGTGGCAGCTGGGATTTAATGCAAAGAAGTGCAAGATCATGCACATAGGGAAGAGAAATCCTGAAGCCACCTATAGACTGGGAAGGGAGTTGCTGGCAGTCACAAAGGAAGAAAGAGACTTGGGCATCATCATCACCGATGACCTGAAATCATTCAAGCAGACCTCTAAAGCAGTATGTAAAGCTAGGGGGATGTTAGGGTGTATTAGTAGGGGTATCACAAGTCGTAAGAGGGAGGTAATAATCCCTCTTTACAAGACACTGGTTAGGCCCCATCTGGAGTACTGCATGCAGTACTGGAGGCCACACCTTCACAAGGACATTAACCAAATTGAGGCAGTCCAGAGAAGGGCAACCAAAATGGTGCAGGGACTGCATCAGAAGACATATGAGGACAGATTAACGGAGCTTAATATGTATACCCTTGAGCAAAGGAGGGAGAGAGGTGATATGATCGAAACATTCAAACACCTTAAGGGCATTAACAAGGTGAAAGAGTCTAACATGTTTAAATATAAGAAAAATAGCAGGACAAGAGGACACAGCATGAGATTAGAGGGAGGCCGATTAAGGGGGAATGTGAGGAAATTCTTTTTCACAGAAAGAGTGGTGGATGCATGGAACGGCCTACCTCAGGAAGTGGTGGCTATGAATACAGTGCAGGGCTTCAAACAGGCATGGGATAGGCATAAGGAAGCAATACAGATGAGTATGAATAGATAGGCAGACTGCATGGGCCTTGCGGTCCTTATCTGCCATCAACCTCTATGTTTCTATGTTTCAATATGTAGCAGAAGGCAGGAATTTGGGCCAGTACTCTAGTATTCAAAAGAGCACTGCTTTCTAATTGGAAGATGAATTGTGCCCCTGCTCTTCAAGAATGGTATAACAAATTAAGTGAGACCATCAACAGTGAGAGTATAGCTCATGTTATTGCAGGCAAATTCCATCTGTTTGAGAGCACTTGGTTACCGATATTGGCCATGCTGGAAGGAAAGTGATAATATGCAGCTCACATTATTGTTGAATTAAAGGGGGACATCTCCCATGGTTTCACACCAATATTTTCCTAACTCCTTATGTGTAACTGTTGTGTGCCTCCTCCAGGTGCCAGCAGTCCTACTGCTGTCTAAATCTAGGTTGTAAATAACAATACACAGCCCCAAGAAGTTATCAATGTGTTTGTACTCCATTTTACCACCAATGTTGCTAGAGGTTGATGTCATCAGATCAACAGATAATGGTGTTGCACTAAGTGCAATTCCAGTAAACCAAACCCACAATGTTTGGTTCCCCACTTGAGTAATGGAGGAACCCTTTAAGTGTCGTGCACATCTTGAAGTGCAGTTCTAATAGAGACTCGGACCATGTGAGTGTGATGCAGCACTGATTTGACATGTATATACAGTATTCATATAAGGAAGTGCCTCTATGTGTTGTGTTACTGTTTATGTTAGCAAAAACAGTTTACCCAATAAATGACTCTGGGTACAGCAAGAGTTTTGAGCAGTATTATACAGCTGTTATATTACTTTCTATTTGTGTTAGCATTCTCTGTTTTGATTGACACCAGCAGTGAGAGACAATCTTGCAAATATGCCCCTTTCCCTTTGTAACTAGGCAGTCAGTGATTGGATGGCTGCTGTAAGGCAATAAAGAGTTCAGCTCAACAAGGAATAGGTTACCAGGGAAGCATCAGTTGCAGCATATGAAAGAAGGGTGATGTAGTGGCTAAAGCACAGGCACAAGAACTGGGAGACTCGGGTTCAATCCTACTAGAGTCCCTTATTCTGTAACCCTTAACAAGTCCCCTAACCTCCTTGGGAACTATCATGGCCCCTCAGGTCCATGACTTTATTTTGGCACTCTGACACCCTGGCGCATAGCAAAGGGGTGCCACAGACTTAGTTTTCAATGTTTTCTGTGTGGAGCTGCACCCCCCACTAAAGGATTCTCAACTCCAGGGGGGTGCATGTCAGGGAGCGGTGAAAACATTAAAAAAAAAGGTTCAGACCAGGCACAACAAAAATGCACCAGCACCCAGACCTGAACCCAGTACTCTTCCGACCGATGCTGGCAACCCATCCGCCATGCCATGGGGTCGGCATGGCAACCAACAGCAGCATCACCCCCCATCCCTCACTGTGTGTGCCCCCTACCACCCCCCCACATGTATGTATAGCAAGAGGATGTCACTATAGTCATCCACCCCCCCCATGCAGCCACTGTATCCCCTCAGGGCCATTCCTGCAATGCGCTAGGGAGCAGGTCACTGTTATTGTCAGCGCCCTCACCCCAGCACCATCATCACGGGCTACCATTATTTGCACTACACATATTAAGGCTACAAGTACTACTATCTGTGTGAGTTGCATGACAGGACTGTCTTAAGCCATTGCAAACTTAAAATAAAATCAGGATAGACAGCATTGATACCCTTATGTTTTCTTCTGCACTGTGCTGCTGTGACATCAAGGAATGGAGGGGCTGTTACAAATGACCCATTTGCATGTAAATGGAGGCTTGTTTGACACTTTACAACCTTGTGTCAGAGCCTCAGACTCTAGATGTGCTGCAGCAGAAGAAATGACTGATCTCCTGTTGACATATGTACAGTAATTGATGTAATATATAAAATACATCAGACATATCCAAATCATAAATATACAGGAGTTCTTCTTTAAATAAACCCTTTTGTGATCCAGCCTAAAGGATAACACTATTGGAATGTGGTTTCAAGAGGTATAGGCAGTAACAAGTGTTTCATCTATGTGTGATAGATCTCCCTTTTCATCCATAAGCGGTTTATATGGGGGTTATAGAAGTGATTAGATTGAGGTAACTAATTACAACCCAATTGTATGTAGAAAGAAGATGAATTTACTATCTGTGTGTTAATGATTGCACAATGGAAAATCTTATGTTGATGTTCATGTAATCTTTTCTTTTTATTTAAAAAAAATTCAAATAACTCTTTACTGGATTTACTGTTAAAACACATTTGTATGGGAAGCGAGTACTTAGGATATTCCTAACATAAACATGGGAGGCTGCATGCATTTTTCCAAGTTAAATTTTTGATCAGATTTATGTATAATTAATTACTGTGTTAGTCCAGCAACTTATCTGAGCTGAATGCTTAGAAAGCACTGCAGAAACTTTGATAGTGTAAGCAAAAGCTTTGCTAGTTTGTACTCTATGGACCATGTTTTGATTTAGTTTTTGTTTAATAAAAGTTTCTTGGTTAAGAAACAGATATATATATTTTTGCTGCAATCCCTCAGTGCCCAATTCTCATCAGGAGCTCAGTTGGCATATGCATATAATTTGCATGTTTCTATGCTTTGTAAAAAGAGATTCTAGCCATATTTGTCCTTGTAAAACAGGAGAAGATGGAAGGTTTGATACCTTTTATTGGACCAATGAGTGTCTTGTACAAAGATGGAATTATACATAAGCATTCGGGGACACACAGGTCCCTTCTTCAGGTGAATAGCAAAACTGAGCAACATAAGCAGTATTTATATCCACTGCAGAGCAATTAAAAATCAGGAAGTGAAGTAGGACGGTAATAAAGGGGACTAGATATGAAAGTCTAAGATGCAAAATAAAAACATGAGAAGAAATGGGGAGGGGGCTAAATAGGAACAAGTCAGTAGGAGAAGAAAGGAAGCTAAAGGGAAGACAAAAGCACGCAGATAGGATCTAAGATCAGAGGCTGGCTGTAAGGGTAGAATAGACAGGAGATGCCTAAGAGATGCAAGGAAATCAAGAAATTAGGAGAAACAAAAGAACAAAGGCCTAGATAAACAGAGTGTGAGGTAATATAAACAGAGGTGTGAAAACAAGGGGGAGTGGGTGGGACTGAACTAAAGAGTTAGTAGGAGAGGCAGGAAGGATGTGAGATACCGGTAAAAAAAACCCAGATCAGGCAGAACTCAGAGGAAAAAAAAATAATAATATTAAGAGAAATACAGAACCAAAGTGTGGTAAATAATGACATGATTTACTACACAATAAAAAAGAATTACAGTTTACCATAGTGTGTCATGAAACCGATGTCCCCATTCAGTCCAGAAATGTTAGATTTAAATTGTTTAATATATTTCAATTCCCATGTCCTTCTGTCCTGGGTATTTCTGAAGTTGCCTTAGTATCAAGACAGATAAATCCAAGAGAGAGTGATCTGTTTGTGAAAAATGGTTTCCTACTGGAGTGCTGATAATCTGGTTTACTATTGTGTGACGGTGGTGATTCATCCTGGTTTTCAGTGGTTGGCTAGTTTCCCAATATAGCAACCATTTGTGCACTTCTTGCATTGAATTAGGTAAACCACATTGCTAGACTGACATGTGAAGATCCATTAATTTGTATTATGTTGTTCTGGCTTGTCTTAATGGTGGCCTGTGTGCATATGTGGGTGCAGGTCTTACTTATTGCCATGTTGCATGGTGTTGTCCCTCTTGTTTTCTGGTTATTTTGATCTGCTGGGAGTTTGTTATGAATTATTCATTGGGATTTAAATCTCCTTAGTCACTCTGTGACCCCCTTGCCCACTGTCATCTTCAGCCCAGTCACCCACCATCCCCAGGACTTAATTGCTCTGAGACCCCCCCACACACACACACATACACATCCCCCGTGTTGGGACCAGGAGGGGGAGCACCATTGACAAGGAGACACGTATTCAGATAGGTGCAGTGCCTGGTTAGTAGTGAAGAATCTGCTGCAGGTTGTTGGATCATTCTGCCATTAGGGATTTCTACCTTTGGTTTTATCCTCGGCAGCCAGGCATGCAATGATGCAATTGCATATAAAGGCACATGCTTGCTTTGTGCCTGCCTGATCCTTCCCCCTTATGCTACTCCTCTGCCCTGTCAGCACTCCTCAGCTACAGTAGGTGGATGTTGAAGAGCAGGGTGGTCAGAATCCCCCTCCCTGAGAGGAGAGCATTCACTGAGATGTTCAATCGTATCTCCCCCCAGCTAACCCCTGTGCAACCCAGGTCCACCCCCAAAACTGGGCCACTGGCATGGGAGGCAGTGCAATCACCACCAAGCTGCTAGGCCATCCCACCAGACCGTGTTTTTATAAGTAAATAAAGACAGCATTCAGATGAAAGAAGAAAAAAAACTGCATTTTAACTGGTTTGTTATAAACATTTTAAGTCACATCACAATGTTTTGAAATCAGACAAAGGTTTTGCAAGCACAATAAGATAAAACAATACATAAAGAGTAGATAAGATAACCCTTTTATGTTTACTTTCTGCATCTTAAGAGGCATCGGCCAGGATTTTTAGTCAATTAGGTCCCCATTTTCAATAGGTTAACGCACTGCTAAATATTGCACTATTAACAGCATAGTTGGATGGGTGTCATATTCAATATCCCCTGATGCTAATCTGATCATGTGCATGTGCATATGTACTACTACGGCCATGCAAATGAGTAATCCTCTCCTGCATACAGAGCACAGTGCTTTGTAAAAGGTCTCCTTCTTAATGACCATCAGTCATAGCAATGGGGGGTGGCAGGCCAGCAAGGACGGTACCTACTTGCTCACCCCCCACAGCTAGTAGTGGAACCAGTGAACCAGAGGAGTGGCTATCTCTGCAAAGCAGTGTGCAAAAGATGGAGATTAGTGTCCAAAAGGTGGATAAGCAGAAAAGGGGCAGACAGCAAGGAGAACCAGGGATAAATGACAACCAAGGAAGGGGCTGGAGTAGAACAGTGAAGCAGTCTAGGAGGTCAAATCATGGAAAGCCATGTTTGCAAATGCCAGGAGCCTTAGCAACAAGATGGAAGATCTGGAGACTGTCATGGTACAGTCAGACCTGGACATTGTATGCCATCACTGAAACCTGGTGTAATGATAACCATGACTGGGAGATGGCCATACCTGGCTACAACATATTCAGAAGAGACAGAGCAGGCAGGAAGGGAGGAGGGTGGCACTGTATGTGAAAAATGACATAAGGGCCACACAGATCCAGGAGGAACAAAATGGGAGAGATACTGTGGGTTAAGCTGGAAAGGAAAATGGGGCCAGCCATCCGCACAGGTGTGGTCTATAGACCATCAGTCCAGGAGGAAGAAACAGATAGGGAGCTGATGCTAGCCATCCAAGGATGGCAGACAAGGGTGAGTAGTACTGGTTGGAGACTTCAATATACCAGACGTGGACTGGAGCATCCCAGCAGCAGCATCAACTAGAACAGATTTATCCTGGACTCCCTTCAGGGTGCCTTCCTCAAGCAACTGGCCATGGAACCAACTCGGCAGAAGGCAATACTGGACCTTGTGCTCACAAACAGGGACAGTGTGATGGGGTAACAGTGGGGAGCACCTGGGTAACAGTGACCACCAGTCATTGTGGTTTGAAATCACAGAAAGAGCAGAACCAAACCACACAAAACACGTATCCTGGATTTTAGGGGGCAGACTTTGGGAAAATGGGGAGATACTTGAAAGAGGCATTAAGGGGAATGGGACAGGAATCAGGGGTTGAGGAACAGTGGGCAGTATTTAAAATGGGGATTATAAGAACAACAGAATTATGCATTAAGCAGGTTAGCAAGAGGAAAAAGAAGAGGAGACCATTATGGTTTTCCAAAGAGGTAGCAAAGAAAGTGAAAGCCAAAAAGATTGCATTCAGGCAATACAAAAAGACACAGGCAGAAGGGGATAGGGAGAAGTACCAGGAGAAACAAAGGAGGCAGGGAAGTCAGTAAGGGAAGCCAAAGCTCAGACAGAAGAACACATATTGCAAAATCAGTGGGTAAAGGGACAAACCTTTACAGGTACATAAGGAAAAAGAAAGACAAAGGAGGGATAGTGAGACTGAAGGGGAGGATGGGAGTCAGTGGAGGATGACAACAGTAAAGCTGACATATTGAACAGGTATTTCTGCTCAGTCTTTACTAAGGAAGAGGGGGGTAATGGGTCTGAAGGAGCACAAGGGTGAGAATGGTGCAGAAATGGACAAAGTCCCTTACACGAGAAAGGGTCCTGAAGGAACTGGAAGTAATAAGAGCTGATAAAGCAATGGGGCCAGATGGGTGCACCCAGGGTCCTTAAAGAACTAAGAGAGGTGGTGGCTGAACCTCTGGCTATCCTGTTCAGCCAATCACTGGAAACAGGAGATACCCAAAGACTGGAGGACAGCAGATGTAGTCCCCTTATACAAAAGTGGGAACAAAGAGGAAGCAGGGAACTACAGACCAGTCAGCCTCACCTCGGTAGTGGGAAAGATCATGGAAGCACTACTGAAGGAGAGATTGGTAACATCTGGTTGTCAATGGACTACAGGACCCAAGGCAGCATGATTTCACCAGGGGAGGTCAGTGTCAGACCAACCTCATTGAATTTTGACTGGGTGACTAGGGAGGTGGATCAGGGAGGGCAGTGGACATGGCCTATCTGGACTTCAGCAAGGCCTTTGATACTGTGCCACATAGAAGACTATTACACAAACTGGGAATATGGGTGTGGGCAGGACAGTAGTGTGGTGGATAGGTAACTGGCTGGGTGGCAGGACACAGAGGGTGGTGGTAAATGGCTGTCACTCCACAGAGGGAAGAGTGACCAGTGGGGTACCACAGGGATCAGTGCTGGGACCGGTCCTATTCAACATCTTCATCAGTGACATTGCACAGGATCTAGAAGGCAGAATTTCACTGTTCGCTGATGACACAA
Source organism: Neoceratodus forsteri (assembly GCA_016271365.2). Classification (NCBI taxonomy): domain Eukaryota; kingdom Metazoa; phylum Chordata; order Ceratodontiformes; family Ceratodontidae; genus Neoceratodus; species Neoceratodus forsteri. The sequence goes on from CM028132.1 coordinate 1,409,922,776, forward strand.
AGCTCTGTAACAGAGTAGACACACCAGAGGGTGTAGACAGAATGAGAAGGACCTGCAGAAACTTGAAGAATGGTCAAGGGTTTGGCAGTTGAAATTCAATGCAAAGAAGTGCAAGATAATGCATATGGGGCACAAAAACCCTGGCACAATATATCAGTTGGGGGTGAGGATATAGCATGCACCAAGCAGGAAAGGGATCTTGGGGTTGTCATCTCTGATGACCTCAAAGTGAGGAAACAGTGTGACAAGGCATCAGGTAAAGCAAATAGGATGCTGGGATGTATAGGCAGGGCATCACCAGCAGGAAAAGGAGGTCATAATTCCGCTATACAAGACACTAGTGAGGCCCCACCTGGAGTACAGTGTACAGTTCTGGAGACCATACCTACGTAAGGACAAGACAGGGTAGAGAAGGTTCAGAGGAGGGCAACAAAGATGGTGCATGGGTTGCATCACAAGTCTATGAAGACAGGTTGAAGGAACTGAACATGTACTCCTGGAGGAGAGGGAGGAGAGAGGATATGATGAGACATACAAGTATCTTACAGGGAGGAACAGGTGCAGGAAAACACTATTTTTAAGCGAAAAAGATGTTTCAGGACTAGAGGGCATGGGATGAAGTTGGAGGAGGGACGATTCAGAGGAAACATGAGAAAAGAATTCTTCACAGAACGGGTGGTGGACAAGTGGAACACCCTGCCAGAGGAAGTGGTGGGACTAAAAACAATCACGGGATTTAAGAATGCATGGGATAGACATAAAGGAATTCTAGAGGTCAGGGGTAAGGGGAAATAGACTTCTAGGAAAACAAACTGAACTTACAAGCTCAAATGGGCAGACTAGGTGGGCCATAGGCCCTTATCTGCCGACACTGTCTATGTATCTATGTATCTAGTACCTCCCCCACATTTTATACTCTGCCTCTTGGTTTCTATGCCCTAGATGCTTGATTTTGCACCTTTTGCCTTTGAACCTGAGCTGTCATGCTCTGTACCACTCTTTGAGTTTTCTAAGGTCCTTAATCATTCTCTCCATCTGCACCTATCAACGCTATTACAGGTTGTGGTGTCATCTGCAAAAATGCACATCTGCCCATCCAGCTCTTCTGTAATGCCACTTATAAAGACCTTGAAGAGGATTTGTCCTATTACTGAGCCCTCTGGCACCCTACTGGTCACTAGTGGTGGGCAAAGTGTACCAAATTCACTCCGAATAATTATGGAGTATTGTGGAATCCGTGAGTACTCCACACAATGCGAAACGGAGTACTCAAGTTATAATGGGAATGCAAAGTCCATTAAAAATAATGACTTCACGTTATTCCACCTTCCCAAACCACTTCTCCACCAGTTTTAAGGTGAAGTACATTGAAATCAATGTACTTTGCCTCACTTCACTCTGCTTTTGAGCTCCAAAGGTGAATTTTGCAGTGCTTCATGGGATTGCAGGTCACATGAGCTCTAGATTGTTCTGCACAGCCTCAGTTCTGTGTAGTGTGTAGTGGAAGATGGACAGTTTCCTCTCAGAGCTCTGTGATTCAAATCCTCTAAAAGCTGTTAAAAAAGCCTTTTTGAGCTATTATTTTTGCTCAAAATTTAGTACATTGATTGTCGGAAACCCTCCTGTGCTCACATCATCGAGTGTTTATTGTTTGTATGTGGATTTTGAATGTTAATTTAGAACAGTCAGTCTGTGTACTGTGAAGTGTGCTTTGGGGGAGGGGCGTATCTGTGGTGTAGGTAGATTAACTGGGAGAAAAAGGCAATCTTTCTGTTTTGGTTATATTTTTCTTGTATAACTGTGTTAATGTACACAGTAATATTTTCAGTAATTCTTGACATTTTGGCTGATTGTTGTGGTGCAGCAGTGTATCATTTCAGTTTGTTTAAAACATTTGGTTATATTACTAAAGGTTTTAAATTTGCTGCGCATTACTTGTCGTGTGTGAGAGTGTGTGTGCGATGCGTGCCATTAAATCAGACACCTTTTATTGTGCCACAGAGCAATTGCAGCACTGTAAACCTGCTATCCACCGCACCTGCATGAATTTTTTATACTGCTTTGTGGTATCTTTACTGGAAGTGGACTGTTAATGCCGTGCACTATCCGCCCCCAACCAGCAAAGGTATTCTTTTCCAGATTTGGATTTGTGACTTTTGAGCACTGGTTAGGTGGTGTTGTGCCTTTGCGTCTGCATCTCTTGAGTGTGCAGCACAATCTTAATCTGTCTGTGCATTTGTAATACACCATTAATTCTGGGAGACTTTGCATTTTTTGTTACACTCATTTCACTTTGTCAGCACTGGGGAATTTTCTGGACATAAGACAGTAGCATTTTTGGGATGCACATTAATTCTGGTGACTGTGTGAGACCACTGCGCACATGACGGAGTGCACCATTAATTCTGGGAGACTGCATTTTTTGTTACCCTCTCATTTCACTTCATCAGCACTGGGTAATTTTCTGGACACAAGACAGTAGCATTTTGGGGGTGCAAATTAATTCTGGTGACTGTGTGTGACCACTGTGCACATGACTGAGCATGCCATTAATTCTGGGAGACTTTGCATTTCTTGTTACACTCATTTCACATCGTCAGCACTGGGACATTTTCTGGGCACAAGACAGTAGCATTTTGAGGATGCACATTAATTCCAGTGACCGTGTGTGACTACTGCATGCATGACGTCTGAGTGCACCATTAACTCTAGGAGACTTTGCATTTCGTGAGCTCTCATTACACTTGGTCAGCAATGGGGAGTTTTCTGAACACAAGACATGAGCATTTTGGGGATGCACATTAATTCTGGTGACTGTGTGTGAAAGGCTGTCAATATTGTTGTCACTTCGCCTTACTTCATGTTAAGGCGGAATGACAATGCAAAGTAATAATCACAAGGCAAAGCAAGCCTTTTGTATTGGCCACTTTGCGTAGTGGAGTGACAATGCAAACTGCATCTCTACTGGTCACTCTCTCCTTTGGTCACTCTCTCCTCACTGGAGTGAGTGCCATTTACCACCACTTTCTGTGGCTGTGTGCTATCTCAGGTCCAGCACTTAGGAGTGCACAACCCTAATGACTGGCTCTGAAAATGGGGGCCCACATACCACTGTAACAGAATTAGCACTGTGCTGTGATAAGCATGGCTGGTACTGCTTTAAAAGCATTTTTTTGTGCAGTGCTAGCCTATGTATAGGCACTATTTTTTTGCACAGGTTTACTAATTGCATCCAGGTGCCCATACAATTTGGGGTTACTCTAATGCATATAAGGTGTACAGGTATATTAAATGCTTTCTGGAAGTGCTATCACACTGCCTGGTTAGAGCTAGTCAATGATTCTGGGAATCATGTTTTAACTGCACAAACGCAGCCTGCCAGCAACCTCACCCCCCACACACACAGTCAGTCCTGGACACAATAAAAAAAAAAAAATTCCTTGGTAGTCTGATGGTCCCTCGCTCACCTAATCCAGGTAAAACTAGAACATTTATCCCTCATTCCTGCTGCTGTTATACTGCACACATTTCTCAGTCTGTCTGGTGCTTGGGAAAACAAGTTTCAGTGTTAGCGACCGGCTGGAAAATAACTAGAAAATGTTAAATTTTGTATTGGGCCATCAGAGGGAAAAAGCTACTAAAGAGTAAAGCTTCATTGAAGATTCTTGGGGAACAATACTGGGTACAAGCTGGACACCTTTTTCAGCAACCAGTAAGTTGTTCAGGGAACCGTGTACTTGTTAATTTTGCTTGAGGACAGTGGCTCCTGCCAACAGGGAGCTGCCAGAAAGCCCCCAAGGGGAAAGAACTTTGGTTTCTGAGTTCAGTTCTGTGGGAGCCACTCCACAGGAAGGGAGTCTCCAGCCCTTAGGGAGAAGGTGGGGCTGTAGGGTTGAGAGGGGGGCTGTCTGGGGCTGCCAGCAGTCTATCCCCAGAGCTGGTTGTGCCTTTCCCCATTTGGAGAGAAAGAGAGGATTTTGCGGGCAGCTCTGCAGAGAGGAGAACTACAGTATTCTGTTGCTGCAGACTGCACCACAGTGGTGAAAGTGTTCAGACTAAGGGTTAAATGGATTGTGAAAAAGATTAATGAAATAGATGAATTTGTGTCAAGAGGATGGGAAGAAAGCCTCTTCAGTTTCATCTGTGCCACATCAGTAAAACATGAATGATCAAGGATTTTGATGAGAGAAGTAAGAAAAGGACTTCCGGTTCTGGTTATGGCTCTGTGAACCTCGCGCCTGGAGCTCCGCCATGCTCTAACTGTAAAAGGTAATTAGAACTTAAAAAACAGCCGCACTATGACAACTGGAATATTGTGCCACCCTACCTGACTCATCCTAAAAGTACACGGTGAGGGGGCAACGCAATCGCTTCCAATTACTGACAGATCTGGACGAGCAATCTGAAGATGCAGAGTCTGGTGCGGATGAACCAACTGGGCCATCATTTAGCTGCAGAATCTCAAATATGCAATTGGGGATGAGAAATAAAAGAAAAGATAAGCCTAATGATTCCAGCAACAAAAATAGTGAACAGATATTGCAGGCAATAACAGACTTTAGAACTGAAATGCGGGACTCTATAAAGGATTCATGATCCAACATCCAGGCAATGCAGTCCCAAATGGTAGAGGTAGATAATCAAATTTCTGACCACAATACTCATTTGGACATTTTAGAAGACATGGTTACAGCTATGGCCATGGAACAACTGCATATTTCTTACCGACAAAAGATACAGAGAAGAAAAGAATATTAGAATTTTTGTGTTGCCAGAAGGAGAAGGGCCATGACCCTCAGGCCTATGCAGATTATGTACTCTGGTCCTTGTGCTGGATCCTGATTACCCACTTGATTTTGAGAGAGTACATCAGGATCTCGGCCTAAGCCCTCCCGCCCGGATGCCAGGCCTCGTTCACTTGTGATCTATTTTCTCAGCTACCAGACAAAGAAAATCTTAAAATAAAAGCCTGGCAAAAGGATGTTTCATGCTGGGTCAAAGCAGGCTCATATTCAACAACAATTATGCTCCAACCACGCCTTCGCTCGTAGAGCATATACCCCCTGTTTCCATTTCTATGTGCTGAAAACATCAGATTTAGGACACCTTATCCAGCCAGGCTGACAGTTCTTTTCCTATGGGGCTCATACCTATGCCTCAGCGTCGGAAGCCCTACAGGAGTTGGAGACTGGGGGACTGTCTCTCGTAAAGCCCAGGAGAATGTCAGGGCACGTTTGGATGCATTTCAACATCAGGCGGGAGGAACAGCACAATCAACAAACTCCTACCTGATATTCTCACCAGACTTCGTGAGCTTAGAACCCCACGGTTCCCACCTGAGAGAATGGGGTAAGAACAATTAATGGGCTTAGTTATACTGTCTTTATTCCTCTTCGGTCCCCTCTGCGGGTCGGTGGGTGGGGACAAGATCCGCCTGGGTGGTGGGACTCAAGAGGGTGTCTCTGTTCATACTCCAGGCAACTATATATTATGCAAACTACCCGACTTTACTATTGGGCAGAATAAATGAATATAAACAAATACACAGGGTAATTATACCTTAAAAGACACTAGCAATAGGCATAGCTGCCACTCTGGAGCTGGCTAGACCTCTCGATGGTGGGTTGGCACCTGACTGTGAGGCCTTCCACAACTTACTTTAAATAGAGATTATTGCCCCTTCGTCCTGTTGATCCAGTGGTCCTAGCTCTCACACCTCTTATTACTGACCGGGGCGGGGCTGGATGGGACCTGGAAGGGATTAGATGTTCACCTCGGAAGGGGAAATGACTTTCTGGAAGAAAAGCCAGAGAAGGCAATGGGGAGTAATCTCTTGTCCTTTAACTAAAGGGAAGGCAGGAGTTTATCCCATCTGGCAACTTCTCCGAAATTGAGCTTGGGAACTTTTTGCATGGCAAGCTCGGAAAGAGGAAAGAAGGGACAATAAAGAAAAAAAAAAGAGACATTTCGCCTGAAGACAGACTTAACTTTAAACCCTTGATTCTCCTCAGTTTTCTAATGGACAAGCTGATGGTCTAGATCTGACATTGTTAAACCACCACAGTTTTTCCTTTCTTTCTTTCTAAATGCTTTGGTGGCAGTTTGAACTTAACTAAACTTCAGGCTCCCTATTCTTTTTATCCCTCCCCCTTTCTCTAGGGAGCTTCTAGAACTGCAACTGAATAGAGTAATCAACTACATTATACTCCCTATCCCCTTTTTTTCTTTCTTTCTCATTACATTTAGGAAGCACTACAGCTATACAAACACTGATAATATTAAGAGAGGACAGCTTGGTCTCTAAGCCCTCCTGCTTATTCAGTATGGATGTTTCCTTTTGAAAATTCATTATGGCATGCTAAAGTTATGAGGGGTGGGAGTGGGGAATTAGTGAACTTCAGAGTCATGCCAGAACCATTTCGGCCTGAAGACAGACTTAACTTTAAACCCTTGATTCTCCTCAGTTTTCTAATGGACAAGCTGATGGTCTAGATCTGACATTGTTAAACCACCACAGTTTTCCTTTCTTTCTAAATGCTTTGGTGGCAATTTGAACTTAACTAAACTTCAGGCTCCTATTCTTTTTATCCTCCCCCCCTTTCTCTAGGAGCTTCTAGAACTGCAACTGAATAGAGTAATCAACTACATTATACTCCCTATCCCCCTTTTTTTTCTTTCTTTCTCATTACATTTAGGAAGCACTACAGCTATACAAAGCACTGATAATATTAAGAGGAGGACAGCTTGGGTCTCTAAGCGCCTCCCTGCTTATTCAGTAGGGATGGTTCCTTTTGAAAATTCATTATGGCATGCTAAAGTTATGAGGGGGTGGGGGAGTGGGGGAATTGGTGAACTTCAGAGTCATGCCAGAACCATTTGGGGGGCGGCAACAGTTAGTGCCACCCCTATGGAGTCTGTATCTCCTGTTCTAGGCTTTGTTTCCCAGGCCTGGGACTGAAGCTCCTTACTCCGCACCACTCTGGTTAGAGTCAGGATTAGGAGTACTTTGAAGTTCCATGGAATAAGTACCTCCTTACTGGGAGTCGATATGTACATAGTTTTTCTGATACTGTATCTGTGTTCATAATTATAGTTAAAATGAATCAATACCCTATGAATGGGGTAATGTTAGATAAAGGGGGGGGTGAGAGGGAGTAATATAATACTAGGTTTGGGTAGTTTGCTGGAAATTGTTTTGTATATAGTTTTTTTATAGGATGTTGCAATAATTCGATACCCTACGGTACATTTGGAGTATTTAAGAGAGATTGGGGAGTGTGGGCTAGGGCTATAATTGGGTAGGGGAAAGAGTGGTTGAAAAAAAAACACACAGGCTCAACAATAATATTGGATGTTATATCTTTATTGCTACAGGAACAGTTCAGAGATATGTAGGTGACCTCTCTCCACCTCTGTCTGGTTCTCTGGGGTGAGTGGTCAGACAGATGTAGTGGCCCTTCCCTGGGGAAGAAAAGAAAATGTTAATTGACATACCACGTCCACACTCCCAGAGAAATATTTTCCCAGAGCATTAATGGGTTGCACAACCCAATAAAACATTCTCACCTTATTCAATATCTCAAAACAAAACGCTGATTTGTATCTAATTCAAAAAATGCACCTCTCTGATGACGAGCATAAGAAGTTGAGTTGGGGAGGGAGTTTATGCCTCTTTCCATCCTAGTGGACGTCAAAGAGGAGCAGCCATTTTTGTACCCGCTGCTATGCCATTGGAAGTGGCTCACTCTTATGCAGATGACCGGGGTTGATTTGTTATTTTGCAATGGAAATTATACTCCCAGGATGTGACCTTGGTGAGTGCTTATCTCCCACCTATGTCAAAGCCTTCAGTAGTCCAACTTCTGATGTCAAAGGTGGTAGATCTTTTTCTGGGACAATTAATTCCAGGAGGGGACTTGAATATAACTATGTCCACCCATTTAGACAGCTCCAACCCTTGCCAGGGTCACCAGATGGACACGGTAAAGTACCTAAAAAATGTTATGGATCATTTGGGTGTGGTGGATGCTTGGTGCAGACTGATCCCTTCGAACCCAGATTTCACTATTTTCTCCAATAGATTTCACACCTATTCCAGACTAGATTATTTCCTGGTAACATGTGAGCATCTTTATCTGGTTCAGGATATCTCTATGGGTCCTATGGTTCTCTCAGACCATCATCCTCTCATTCTCAAACTGGAATTGGGTAAACCGGGAAAACATACATTCTGGCACCTTAATCCAATCCTGTTAAAAGATATTTGGAATATATTAAGAAAATAATTCCTCTCTTTCTCTCCGAAAATGTGTCCTCGGATATTCCAGAGGCTCTGGTTTGGGACGCCCTAAAGGCCACACTTTGGGGCAAAACTATAGCTTATGCTTCAAGGAGAAGAAGGGAAATAGAATCTATGTACAACATTCTTACTGAACATTTACAAACTTATTACTATATACCGAAGGGATAGGGAGGTCCAACAAAAGTGGAAATACAGAGACTAATGAACATCAAGATTCAACAGTTCCTCCTTTACTTAAAACAGGCTAGATATGTAGGGTGGAGCTCAGGGTGCCCATAGACTGGCCCAGCGCCTTATTGGACAAAAATGCACGTCTACTGTTCTTAAGATCAGAGATCTGGACTCTTGTAAGCTATCACATAAGGAGGTGGATATTAGCCACTCCTTTGTCAGTTTTTACCAGAAATTGTATCAAGGGGCGACTTCGTCTACCCTTGGGGGAGACAGTACTTTTTGTGAAATCTTTCTTTTCCCCGTCTTACTGAGAATCAGAGAGGTTCACTGGAGTCCCCCATCTCAGCTGATGAAATTTTCCATTGTGTCAAATCTCTGTCATCCCACCATTGTCTGGGGCCTGACGGCTTCCCGGCTGAGTGGTACAAGATGTTCAGGGAAGAAATATCACATAAGTTACTCGCCACGTTTCAGGAGATAGCGGAGGGTGGTCCCCCGGGCCTATGCTACCTTGGCCACTTTATTAAAACAAAATAACAACCCCACCAATCCCTCTTCCTACCGACCAGTTTCTATTCTTATTACTGATTACAAAATTTTCACAGCCATATGGACTTCATGATTGGAGAGGATCCTACCCTGTTTGGTTCATAATGACCAATCTGGCTTTATTAAAAGTAGAAATACTATGGATAATATCCATAGAACCTTAATATTGATTGAACATATTCAAAGTTGGCAAATTCCAGCAGTTATGAGCCTGGATGCGGAGAAGGCCTTCGACAGGGTGTCTGGCGTTTCCTATGGGTCGTCTGTCGAGGTTCCACTTTCAGAGTCCTTTCTCAAGTGGCTGCAGAATCTTTATGTTGCTCCCCAGGCATATGTGAGAGTTAATGGAGGTGTATCCTCCCCATCACCCTATCTCGGGGGACCCGACTGGGATGCCACCTTTCCTCCCTTCTATTTGCCCTTTATATGGAGCCGTTGGGAATGGCTCTCATGATTTCACCTGATGTTGAGGGTATCCCAATGGGCCAACAGGAATATAAAGTCAGTATTTTCGCTGACAATATCCTCTTAACTCTTCTTTCTCCTAACACATCCATCCCGACCATTTGGAGTACCCTTAGAGAATATGAGACAGTAGCGGGATTCAAATTAAACATCACAAAGATGAAAGCTCTTCTCTTTAACTTCTCTCCAATGAATATTCTTCATTGACTCCTCCCTCTGAAACAGAGATCCATGAAGATAAAATACTTGTGGATCCATATTCCCCTTAACTTGAGGGTAATTGGTGGTTAATTATGAACCACTCACCATTACCATACAGAGAGATTTAGACAAATGGTCATCCTTCCCATTATCATTCTTCCAACAGATCAAAACCATCTGTATGAATGTTTTGCCACAACTTTATACCTTTTTCAAAATATCCTTTCTTCCCTTCCCTTATTATCTAAAGTCCTGGGATAAAATAAGCACTAAGTTCATATGGGGATCCAACACCCCAGAATCCGCCTGTCAATTCTCAAATTATCTATTGCTCAAGGGGTAAACTTACCTAACCTCAAACTTTATGCTCAGGCTTCCTTTCTTCATAGTCTCTTGCACTGGCTGACAAATAATTATAGAGCACCCTGGATATCTTTTGAATTTATCTTAAATAACATGCATGACATTTCAGGTCTTCTTTTCTCCTCTGTGAAAACATCCTTCCTTTGGGGCACTTCACACAGATAACATCTAGTACTCTCCAAGTCTGGTATAAGTTATGAAATAGGCCAGAATTTAAACCAGTATATGATTATTGCAAAATAATTTCAAAGATGATCTTTTTCATCCTTCCCATTTGGACCTGGCTTTGTCCCAATGGTGCAGGTTTGGTTTGTCCCATTTGTTCCAGTTTTGGATGAGATGAGGGTTCTTCCCTTAGAGACTTAGGGATCATTATGGCCTCAAAATACAGATTTTTCAGATACCTCCAGGTAAGGAATTACATTCTTCATCATAGGACATTTTCTGCAAAACTCCCCATCCCAAGCCCACCTTTGTTAAAACTTTTATAGATGCCACCTGAAGTAATCTATGTGGTCATTTAATAGGAAATATATATGGGCACTAAAGACATTTATTTATTTATTTATTTCATTTTTGTTTACCAGGTAACACGCTAGACAGTCAAGTGCCTATTTTCAGGTGCGACCGGGAGAATTACATAGGTACAGGCAAAAACAATACAGAGGCATGGTAACAGCAAAACAACAAGGTACAGTCAGTTACATGCAGAGAACTCAGGCAATAACAATTTCAGAGACTAGTTAATAGCAAACAACAAGGTACAGACAGGAATAGGCAGGTAGCTACAGTCAGGATACAGGCAGAGAACAAATAAGGCAAGTACTGTGTAAAGGTATGCCAACCATGGGAGGCAGCCAAGGAAGCAAACATATAACAGTAGGACATGACAGGGGACTCGATACAGTCAATATTAGACAAATGGAATGCAGATTTATCCATAGAAGTACCATTCTCTGACTGGGTGGCTGCGGCCTTATTGGTGGCCAGAGTGATCTCCTCCTCTTTTTGGCAGGAGTTCTCCTGGAAAATTCGAAGTAGATACTTTTGAGCCCCAGCAGTCCTGACTAAATTTCTTCCAGCTCAATATGGACACTGTTGGAGAAAATGTGGTTGCATCCTGGCAGATCTGAGCCATGTTTTATGGCATCACCCTCTTTAGACGCCCTTCTGCTGCAGTCTTCAGTTGGAACTGTCTAACTGTTTTGAGGAGCCGATTGAATTGACAGGGAAATTCTCTTGCTATCTATCTGGACCACTCCCCAATAGATTAAGACACTGTTACCAATATATCTCATAGCGGCCAAAAGGCCCTCACAAGAAAGTGGATGTCACAACAGATCCCTACTATCCAGGACTGGACATCCATAATGAAAGAAATATATCAGATGGAGGGACTCATGGCAACAATTCAAGATCGATTACAGGGATTTAGGATTAAATGACAGAGTTGGTTACTCCATCACTCGGGTAGACCTGATTTTGTTCCCAGAATCTATTAGAATGAAGTTTGTGAAAAGATGCCAACTTATATGAAAATGAGGAACTTCTAATTTTATTGAAGGATGGATGTTCTGGAGAAATCGACTACATTTTCAATCATAAATATGATACAATGATCTAACAGAAACAAGGGATTGGGCAAATAGACCTTATATGTAAGAATATCTGACTGTCTGCAAATGTAATAAGTGAACATATGTATCTTGTGGCACTCTCATATGTCAAAATGTGCTTGTGTGCATAAACTCTTTATAGTGTATGTTAGAATGTTGTTCTTACTTGATTCTTGTGACAATAAAATGTGGTTCTGCTGCACTAATGACGTCCATACTGCAGTAGAACAACTTTGGTTCTGCTTCAGTGTGGACAACATACCAGTTCCCTCACGAGCACTTTGTTTGCCCTTGCAAGATTCAAGGCACTGTCCCACCCTCCAAACGGCAGTTAAAAAATCAGCAGTGTGTTAAAGTCAAGGTCCTGTCAGCCGCTCATAACACAAATAAGGATTTAATAATTGGAGAAATCACTAACATTGCAAGCATTTGCCATGGCAGCCGCACTGTTTTCTGTATCCATGTCAAGCGGCAAAAGTACTGAGGTGGGGGTCTAGTGCATGAAGTAGCGTCTGTCTTAGGAAGCAATCGGGACATGTACTGCAAGTAATCTTTTATTTTCTTTTCTCTCCCACCCTATGTTAACTTTATCCACAGGGCCAAGGCTGTGAAGCCTAACCGCTTCCGATGACCCGATCCACATGCTTGTTGCTGCATATTCAGTGTTTCAGTTATTGCTGTGTTTAACACCATAAGTTATTTCTCTGGATGTTTTATTTAAATGCATGGACAGTATTAGGTAGTAACACACTATATGAAACGTGTATGGCTGAATGGAAGAACAGGCTTATTCTTACACTTGGTTTCTATGTTAATGTTGACCTCTCGAGCCGCGCTTCGAGGTCAACAACTGGCATAGCAACCACTCATGTAAGAATAGCCTTGTTGTTTCCATTCAGCTATACACTATCCTATATATAAATACAAATTTCAAAAAAGAAAGTAAGAAAAAGTGTAAAGGTTCTGTCTTATTCTGATAACAACAAGGTGTCTACAGGAAAAGGAAAGGAAAAGAGGTAAAAGGACTGGTTTTGACAGAGAAAACTTGGATTGTAGAAAATAGGTATGAAAACTGGATTGGAACACAGGTTTTAAAAAGCTGAAGAAGAGCCTCTTCTGTCTGAGTCGACTTGCACCTGTATGGGAGAAAGGGACTTTCTTGAGGTACTGTATTTCTGTAAAAGAGTTGCCGAACTTGTGTGCGAGCCAGAGCACAAAAGTAGCCTCTGTGTCGGAGTTGAATGTCTCTGGGGGCAGGGGGATGAGTGAGTGCTGTCTGGGCGGGTACCTGCTGTCTGCTCCTGAGATGCAGCAAGACAGGAGACTGCTGTGGTAAACCCTTGGATTCTCAGACTCTGCACCGTCCCCCCAGAGCCTGATAATCGGGAAGGTAGCCAAGACTGCTTGACTAAACACCATAGCAGGTAATTGAGGAAAGAATGGAAATGATCTAAAGAATCCATCTTAAACCCAGTGCCAGGTGGAGAGCTCGCTGACCCCCATCAAGTGGGGCCATTGGCAGCAAGGGATTGTGGGTTTGTGCCTGGGTGCTGGGGTGCTCTGACCTGTGGGAAAGCCAGGCCATGGGAATGCTCCCATGTCTGGGTCCCTTGTGGCTGGCGGGCTTTGTGTGATGCCCTGCAGTGGGCCTCTGTGGGCTGAGGTGGAGGGGATGGGCTGCAAGACCTTTGGTCGTGCTGAAGATTTAAGCTTTAGCTTCTACACTTCCAAGTGTTAAGCATCAGGCCCAGTTCTGCATCTGCTGATCCATCTACACCTCAGTACATAATATATATATATATATGTGTGTGTGTGTATATATATATATATATATATATATATACCTACACCCTGCACTTACTCATGGCTCTGCTGTATTAATTCTGGATGGCACACATGATTGAAGTCCTGGGTAGATGGATCAGCAGATATAAAGTTATCTGTGTTCAAGTCCACTGGTGCTGAAAGGTTTAAAGCAATCAATGGGAATGTGCAGGGGTTGCTTGGTTCAGGTGGGCATGCTGGCATGGCCAACCAGCTGCACCTCAGACCTACAGCTTGGTATTTAGTACCCAGGGACAAACTGCGGCATCAGGTGGGATGCTGCCGGGGAGCGGGTGGTGGGTGGGGGGTGGGGGAACACTCAGTCACCAGGGCTATGTTCAGGGGGGCTTGTTTAATATGTACATCCCGCGATCGGGATGTGCCACTGACCACCAGGGATGAATTCGGCAGGGGGGGGTTTATTAAGCAACCACTGCCCGCGATCTGACTTTTTAGTCCACTGACCACCAGGGATGACTGCAGGAGGAGGGAGGTTCTAAACAACTACCGCCCAAGATCGGGCATTTCGGTCCACTGACCACCAGGGATACGCTCGGGGAGCTTACATTGTGCCCGCCATCGGGCTGGTTGGGGGATTAAACCATGCCCGCTGACCGGGCCAGTGGGGGTGGTGGTGGGGATTAGACATCGTTTCAGCCATGATCGGGCTGCAGGGTATCGGTCCCTCGACGGCTGCTGCCTGGCAGGGTGCCAGCACAAGTCCTGGATCAGACACCTGCATGCTAATGGCATGCAAATGGAGCTATAATCAGATGCAAATGCCCCCCCATGCCTTGCATGAATTATGGCCCCATTTGCATGTCACCTTTTGAATATGGGGATTTTGCGCATGGCGCAATGGTACTTGCGCCACCGCAAGTTGAATGCTCCACTCTGACAACTTGCAGTGGCGCAAGTTCCACTGTGCCATGCACAGTGGCTGTGGTGGGGGATATTCAAAGGAGTTGCTCAAAGGCGTAACTCCTTTGAATATCGCTCTGGACACACCCCAGCGCAACTATTTTGTGCAGCGCAAGGGCTTGCGCCACAAAATAGCGTAGTTTGAATATCCAGCCCCCAGTCTTTTTTCTGTCCAACCATGTTTTGTGCTGCCTGTACAATTCTGATCACTTCTACTTCCCTTCCCACCAGTTGTGACTTAGAAAGGCTGTACATCACAGCAGTTTACTTATAATTGTTTTTGGGCTGTTGAAAATTTAAAACATAGTGGTGGTGTAATTCTGTGCTGTCTTTAATTGCTGCAAATTTTATCTTGGCTTGTCTGACTGTCCTGTAGCTGGGTGAAGGGTGTTAATTGTCTGGCCTCTGACCTCAGCTACGTGATAACTGGAGGTGGGGCTTAGTCAGAGTTAAAGCAGCAAACAGAAGTTGAGTTTCTCAGAAGAAGCCAGAAGGAGAAGGAAGGAAACATATTCAATTCAATGATTTAGAGTAATTGGTAATTGGTATTTTTCTTTTAAACTTAGATTGTGGGCTTGTAGTGACACTATACTTTCTTTCTTTGTTGTCTTTACTTATAATTGTTTTTGGGCTGTTGAAAATTTAAAACATAGTGGTGGTGTAATTCTGTGCTGTCTTTAATTGCTGCAAATATTCGCCCCCCCTTCCCCCAACTCTTAATTATATGCCCTGATAAATCTGATTGACAGGAGCTAAACACAGGGTATAGTAAGAGGTGTAAGTAGAGGGCCTAAGGGGAAGAAGCCCACCCTCAGCACGACAAGTGTTTCGACTCATTTATTTATTTATTGGTTTCTTTTTCCTTAAAAAAAAAATCTGAGGATCAGTTACAGGATTTTTAGTACTGTAAATTAATAAAAAGAGAACTAAGAGAGTTTCAGTAGCAGACAAGTAGTGGAATTGCAGTATAATGTGGGAGGGTGGCAATGCAGTGGCTGTGGTGCAGCCATATTCAGGCAGACCTTCTGGACACTGAGGTGCTTCCTATCTGCATGCATCTTTCTGGACTGCGGATGAGGTAACTAGACTCAGAGCGGAAGTAAATTGGGTCAGGAGTACCATCACCCTATCCAGGGACCACCCAGTCCAATGCAGCTGCCTCAAAGGATGCCGAGAACGAGGAGCACTTGGATGACAGTGGGCTCAGGGAGGGTTAGAGCAGTCAGGCAGAGGCACATCCCAGATCCTATTCCTCTCAAGAACTCGTATGCCACACTGGCAAATGAGGACAACCAAATAGAGGTACCCAGAGAAGTGGAAGGAAAGGATGTGGAGGTTAGCCAAGGAGGTGACCTCAGTGGGGAAAGCAGTGGACCCCAGAGGAGGAGGAAGTGAATCCTGGTGGGGGACTCCATTGTAAGAGGGATCCAGCTAGGAACACAGGAGGGAGAGGACAGGGAGGTGAGGTGCCTACCAGGTGCCACGGCATGGAGGGATGGAAGGAAGATACTGGGGATCACTGGGAAAGCAAGACGGGAGGGTGAGCTGGATGTCATTATCCACCTAGGTACTAATGACTTGGCAAGTGGAGAGCCAAAGGAAGTTCAGGAAGAGTTTAGGAAACTGGGAGGGGTTCAAGCAAGTAGCTACTTCTGTCACTTTCTCAGAAGTACTACCTGTGAGAGGCAAGGAGAGAGAGAGTGCATGCACCAGGAACTTAACTCATGGTTGAAGAACTGGTGCTGTGAGGAAGGGTTTGATTCATTGGTGACTGGGGACCCACCTGGAGGGATGGAGGTTTGTTCAAGCCTGACGGCCTGCATCCATCCTGGAGGGAATCCAAGTACTCAATGATAAGTTTAAATGCCACGCTGATAAGCACTTAAACCAGCAAAGGGGTGGCAGGCAGCAAGGAGGGTACCACTTGCTCACCCCCACAGCTAGCAGTGGAACCAGTGAACCAGAGGAGTGGCTATCTCTGCAAAGCGGTGCAAAAGATGGAGATTAGTGTCCAAAAGGATAAGCAGAAAGGGGCAAAAGTCAGCAGAAGGGCAGACAGCAAGGAGAACCAGGGATAAATGACAACCAAGGAAGGGGCTGGAGTAGAACAGTGAAGCAGACTAGGAGGTCAAATCATGGAAAGCCATGTGCAAATGCCAGGAGCCTTAGCAACAAGATGGAAGATCTGAGGCTGTCATGGTACAGTCAGACTCTGGACATTGTGGCCATCACTGAAACCTGGTGTAATGATAACCATGACTGGGAGATGGCCATACCTGGCTACAACATATTCGGAAGAGACAGAGCAGGCAGGAAGGGAGGAGGAGTGCACTGTATGTAAAAAATGACATAAGGGCCACAGAGATCCAGGAGGAACAAAATGGGGGAGAGATACTGTGGGTTAAGCTAGAAAGGAAAATGGGGCCAGCCATCCGCACAGGTGTGGTCTATAGACCACCAGCCCAGGAGGAAGAAACAGATAGGGAGCTGATGCTAGCCATCCAAAGGATGGCAGACAAGGGTGAGGTAGTACTGGTTGGAGACTTCAATATTCCAGACGTGGACTGGAGCATCCCAGCAGCAGCATCAACTAGGAGCAGATTTATCCTGGTCTCCCTTCAGGGTGCCTTCCTCAGGCGACTGGTCATGGAACCAACTCGGCAGAAGGCAATACTGGACCTTGTGCTCACAAACAGGGACAGTGTGATGGGGTAACAGTGAGGGAGCAGCTGGGTAACAGTGACCACCAGTCATTGTGGTTTGAAATCACAGAAAGAGCAGAACCAAACCACACAAAAACATGTATCCTGGATTTTAGGGGGGCAGACTTTGGGAAAATGGGGAAATACTTGAAAGAGGCATTAAGGGGAATGGGACAGGAATCAGGGGTTGAGGTACAGTGGGCAGTATTTAAAATGGGGATTATAAGAACAACAGAATTATGCATTAAGCAGGTTAGCAAGAGGAAAAGGAAGAGGAGACCATTATGGTTTTCCAAAGAGGTAGCAAAGAAAGTGAAAGCCAAAAGATAGCATTCAGGCAAATACAAAAGACACAGGCAGAAGCGGATATGGAGAAGTACCAGGAGAAACAAAGGAGGCAGGGAAGTCAGTAAGGAAGCCAAAGCTCAGACAGAAGAACACATTGCAAAATCAGTGGTTAAAGGACAAAACCTTTACAGGTACATAAGTGAAAAAGAAAGACAAAGGAGGGAGAGTGAGACTGAAGGGGAGGATGGGAGTCAGCGTGGAGGATGACAACAGTAAAGCTGACATATTGTACAGGTATTTCTGCTCAGTCTTTACTGAGGAAGAGGGGGTAATGGGTCTGAAGGAGTACAAGGGTGAGAATGGTGCAGAATGGACACAAGTCCCTTCACCAGAAAGGGTCCCAAAGGAACTGGAAGTAATAAGAGTTGATAAAGCAATGGGGCCTGATGGGTGCACCCCAGGTCCTTAAAGAACTAAGAGAGGTGGTGGCTGAACCTCCACATCCTGTTTAGCCAATCACTGGAAACAGGGAGAACCCAAAGACTGGAGGACAGCAGATGTAGTCCCTTATACAAAAGCGGAACAAAGAGGAAGCAGGGAACTACAGACCAGTCAGCCTCACCTCAGTAGTGGGAAAGATCATGGAAGCACTTCTGAAGGAGAGATTGGTGGAACATCTGCTGTCAATGGACTACAGGACCCAAGGCAATGGTTTCACCAGGGGAGGTCATGTCAGACCAATCTCATTGAATTTTGACTGGGTGACTAGGGAGGTGGATCAGGGAGGGCAGGACATGGCCTATTTGGACTTCAGCAAGGCCTTTGACACTGTGCCACATAGAAGACTATTACACAAACTGGGGAATATGGGTGTGGGCAGGACAGTAGTGTGGTGGGTAGGTAACTGGCTGGGGGCAGGACAAAGAGGGTGGTGGTAAATGGCTGTCACTCCACAGAGGGAAGAGGACCAGTGGGGTACCACAGGGATCAGTGCTGGGACCGGTCCTATTCAACATCTTCATCAGTGCCATTAGCGCAGGATCTAGAAGGCAGAATTTCACTGTTCGCTGATGACACAAAGCTCTGTAAAGAGTAGACACACCAGAGGGTGTAGACAGAATGAGAAGGGATCTGCAGAAACTTGAAGAATGGTCAAGGGTTTGGCAGTTGAAATTCAATGCAAAGAAGTGCAAGATAATGCATATAGGCACAAAACCCTGGCACAATATATCAGTTGGGGGTGAGGATATAGCATGCACCAAGCAGGAAAGGGATCTTGGGGTTGTCATCTCTGATGACCTCAAGGTAGGGAAACAGTGTGACAAGGCATCAGGTAAAGCAAATAGGATGCTGGGATGTATAGGCAGGGCATCACCAGCAGGAAAAGGAGGTCATAATTCCGCTATACAAGACACTAGTGAGGCCCCACCTGGAGTACAGTGTACAGTTCTGGAGACCATACCTACGTAAGGACATAGACAGGGTAGAGAAGGTTCAGAGGAGGGCAACAAAGATGGTGCATGGATTGCATCACAAGTCCTATGAAGACAGGTTGAAGGAACTGAACATGTACTCCCTGGAGGAGAGGAGGGAGAGAGGGGATATGATAGAGACATACAGTTATCTTACAGGGAGAAACGGAGTGCAGGAAAACACTATTTTTAAGCGAAAAAGATGTTCTAGGACTAGAGGGCATGGGATGAAGTTGGAGGGAGGATGATTCAGAGGAAACATGAGAAAGAATTTCTTCACAGAACGGGTGGTGGACAAGTGGAACACCCTGCCAGAGGAAGTGGTGGGGGCTGAAACAATCACGGGATTTAAGAATGCATGGGATAGACATAAAGGAATTCTAGAGGTCAGGGGTAAGGGGAAACAGACTTCTAGGAAAACAAACTGAACTTACAAGCTCAAATGGGCAGACTGGGTGGGCCATAGGCCCTTATCTGCCGACACTGTCTATGTATCTATGTATCTATGACCCTAAATAACTTTCCACATAGTTATAAGCAACTTTTTGGCTTATGTTTGTTGATGGAAACTCAGTACTTAGTTATTTGTTGTTATTCTTTCAATATTTAGGTTTATACAACATTGGTACTAATACATTTGGCAAGCTGGTTGTTTTGATATTCCTTATCATTTTGTAGCTGGGGCAGGTATTTCATTTAAAGCGCCAGGCTGTATTGATATATTCTGCCATAGTATTATTTATTCTTCCACTTGTATACTCATATTTTCTGGCAGTATTAACCCTTGCGTATTTTACCTCTACTCCAACTTGTTGACAGATTTAAACAACTATTACTCAATTGCATCTGTCAACACTACTTCACCTACGCCTTACCACTCCATTATCTCCTTCAATTACAATTCTGATTCCACTAGATTAATTACAATATGCTGACTATTTTCGGTACTGTTACAAAGCGACTACTAATTAACATTCCCCTTCCTCTATCTTACTCAAAGCCTAACAATTTAAAAGCGTATCTCTGTTGTGCCCCACCTTTGATATGGGACTCACCAGGCCAATTAATTAGGCTTAGTCACCCCATATGCTATTGCTCTGGACAATGTTCGAGTAAAGGGAAGCTTTTCATTCTCAGATCCTCCATTGACCACAGTTGACTCCAAAGCCGGACCCACTCTATTTAACCCCCATTCTTATTTGGCTCAAGGCGTAGGGGACTCAATTGCATACTCCCTTTAACCTCAATTTCAATCCGCAATACCTACCCTAGAGCTATACTCTTTACTTTATCATAACATTTATTAGGTTTCTAAGCTTCACAACATGCTAAGGGTATCAATCATTATTTACTTTCTAATATATAATTTTATTTTCTAAGTAGCTGGCTCCACCAAACTCTCTCTTTTTGTGCTATTCTGGCTTCTCTTATAATGATCACAAACTTCTTGTTGTAAGAAGTTGGCACTTCCTCTAATATTGTTGCTATTTATCTTACTATTTCGTCCTGGTGTAATGCTGTTTTTCCTTACATCAGACTAGATTTATAAAAAGCTGAGGTTACTGCAGCTCCCTGCTTTATATGGTATAGCTTGTTTCTGGTCTAGTTGGTTCATTACAATTGTCTTAGTAATAGTATTAGGTTAAGACTTCTCTATTTGGGACGTCACCAATTGGAATGGCTGCATAGGGGAAAACCTCCAGGATATCCCCATTGATTATTTCTCCCTATTCTGCTAAAGCAAACCTTAAAAACCCAGATTTCTAGCAAATAAGATGACAGGGAGTAAAAATATGCTGAAATCGTGCTCTGGAAGGCACCAGCAAAAGTCAGATGCACTTGGATCTGAGAGGAAGCCTACTCACAGCCGCAGCATCTCCCCAGCTAGCAGTATGGCTGGAGAACAAGACCTGGATACTGACAGAGAGAATGAAAGGCTATTCTGATCCCGATATGAAACACTTTTGGCTGAGATAAGGGCGTTACGGGCTGAAAATAAAAGAGAGTTTACAGTGCTACAAAACAGGCTTACAGAAGTAGAAGAGAGACTAGATTGCTCTGAAGAGGCTACAGGGGAGGTCGCCGAAGAAACTCAACGCCTCCATAATGCGGTCAATTTCTAGTGGATCAACATGAAATTATGCAAGATAAGATCACTGATTTAGAAGCCCGATCCAGGAGGATAACCTCCACATATACGGTTTACCCGAGGATTCTGAAACTGGCAGAATGGAGGATTTCAACCGACATGCTTAAAGATGTCTTAGACCTACCCCAACATTTTGTTTAAAATTGAGAGAGCACAGAGCCCTATTTCAGAAACCCAAAGACCCAGCAGCTAGACCACGCCTAGTTGTCTTAAAGCTTTCTAGCTTGAGAGATAAAGAACTGATCCTGAAGACAGAGTGGTCTAACAAGAGCGTTATTACAATTTAGCCAGGCTACTCTTGGCAATGATTATCCTGCAGATATGAAGAGAGAATGGCATATGCACCAATCTTAAGACTGCTGAAAGAAAAGGAATTACATTCCAAACGCCTATCCTGCTAAACTTGGTATTGGGGACTCTGGAAATGAAATTTATTCCAACCCTGAAGAAATCTCAGGAACTAAAAAGAGGCTGAAGTTTCCAGTCGGTGGTTCCAGTGCAACAGGAAAATGTCCCCTCATGCCACTGGCAAAGCTCCACAAACATACGAAGAGGCTTAGGAAAGCATGGAGGATTTCATTCACTTCAGGAGGTTAAAGATTTCATTGAAAGAAGCATCTCCTCCTAGAGAATTGGAAACAGACGCTTATGGCTCTAACACCTGAGACTAATGTAGGACTTAATCATTGTATGGGAGATTGAGGTTTTTTTTTTTTTCTCCTGGTTGCCTCTGAAGAGACTGGGACATGAACAGAGCTAGACATACAATAATGTACCTAAACTTCTAAATGCAAATCATTCCTTTGATCTCATTCTCCTGTGTGTAAAGGCTTTAGCCAATTACTTTTCACTGATTAGTCAGAGAGCCTCTAATTGCATACAGGTGGTGAGTGAAACTAAAGAAGATGGGACATATACTTGTTTTTTCTCTTTCTTTTCAGTCCCAGAATCTCCAGAGTTGCTCTCAAATGATTACACAGTGGTGGGTGATACTGGCAAATGTTTAACATCTAAAACCTATGCAGCGTCACCAACTAAGCCTCTGTTGGGTATATTTTAGGGACATCCATTGGGTGATTCTCCTGACTGTTTCCCTTCTCTGGCTGACGCCCCTAATGATCGACCCCGAGTCTTTAAGGGGTCGGGGAGGCCTGACCAAGTTGGAGGTCACAATTCCTCCCACAGGGTTCCTGCCTGATTTTAGGCTTGGGCCCTTTTTCTCTAGAGGGGTAGTTTCTACGCCCTCCTGTTTTGGAAGTGCTTTTGTAAATAGGATAACTATTTTATTATTTTCTGTATCGTGCACAAGCTGTCTTTCGACTCACCAAGCAATAATCCAGGAATGGTACCTAAGTTTTTAGGAATATCCTTATTATATAGCCATATAGAGTTTGGTCAAAATGAATGGAGTCTCATTACTGGACAAAGAGTTCAGAATATGTTTGCAATCCTCTCTGCTGTGTTTTCCTGATCAACCCAGGGTTTCACAACACTGCTTAATGGATAAAATCCTGGTCTGTTCACATAATGTCAACGGGTTGAATAACCCCATAAAAGGTACAGGGTGATCTTCTCTTAAAAAGCTGAAGCCTTCTTTCTTCTGTTACAGGAGACACATTTAGATAAACAGGAACATCAAAAACTCGCTAAATTTGGTTTCTCCACGATAGTGGCTTCGACATACGGAAGAGGGAAAAGAAGGGGAGTGGCTGTATTGATCCCTAAAAATATCCCATTCCGTTTGATGAACTCGTATTCGGACCCTAAGGGTCATCTGGCTATGGCAGTGGGTCAGCTGGAGGAGCAGGAGCTCACCCTGGTTTCTCTGTATGTCCCTCCAGGGGAGGGTCCAGATGTGAGAAAAATGCTGTTTCAGAGGGTTATGGAGAGGTACAAAGGGGTATTAGTAATGGGAGGGGATCATAACTTGTCTACTTCCTACTTAGACACTTCCAGTGAGAAGATGCTTAAGAAAACTCCTGCACAATGTGTAATGCAAGCTTACCTCTCTGAAGCACACTGGGTGGATCTATGGCGGCACCTGCACCCCAGCAAAAGGGAATACATGCATTATTCAGCCCCCCATAAGGTGTATACCCGCATAGACTACCTACATGTTTCTAAAGAACACCTATACAGAATGCAAAACTGCTCACAGATCCCGACTGTATTGTCAGCCCATTCGATCCTCACTTTAAATATGTCCTGGGAGAGAGAAAAAATCAATACTTTATGGAAGTTTAACAATTTCTTATTGAACTTTAGGGATTTCAGAGAGTTCATAACCCAAAAATAAAGCTGATTCTAGATGACAACAAAGGCAGGGTACCAAGATGGGAGTATTGTGGGATACCCTCAAGGTGGTACTTAGGGGAGATAGTCAAATATGCACATTATAAAAGAAACAACAGCAGCATCTGGATACCCTGCAGCAGCAGCTCCATAGTCTGCAGAATCTACATGCTGCTGGAGATAAAGGGGTATACCTCTCCTGTTAGCCACCAGACAGCAGATTCAGGTAATCCTGGATACCCGTACAGAGCAAGCATTACAGCTTCTTAAACAAAAGTATTATGAAGGGGACCCAAGAGCCACCTATCTGCTAGCTCACAGACTCAGACAACATAAATCTAGATCTAACATTACTCAAATTAGAGATCCGGATTCCAGAAAGATGGTTACTCTCCCTCGGGAAATTGAGCAGGCCTTCAAAAAATATTATAGCAGTTTATATAAAACAGACTATAAGGAGGGGTCTCAGGAAACAGAGGCCTTTATGAAGGAGCTTAATTTTAAGAAAATCTCTCCAGAACAGAAACAGTTACTGGAAAGACCAATCTCACCGGTAGAACTAGAGCAGGTCTTGTCAGCCCTTAAAACAAATAAAAGCCCTGAGCCGGATGGATACACCGGGGAATTCAACAAGGTGTTCAGAAAGGAGTTGTCTCATACCTTGCTTGGTGCTTGTAGAACTATACAACTAAGTGACCCCATCCCCGACTCATGGCGTTATGCATATATATACAGTATATTAAAACCAGGCAAAGACATTACATCTTGCTCCTCATACAGACCTATTTCAGTCCTGAATATTGATTATAAATTGTTTGCATCCATAATCTCTAAAAGATTTGAGACTTTCTTTCTGAAATAATAGATCTCGACCAAACCGGATTTGTACCTGGACGCCAAACACAGGACAACATAAAGAGAACCCTGCACCTGTTGCAGAGGGTGAAGAATGTTGGTCCCCATTCCTCCTTCTCTCATTGGATGCAGAGAAGGCGTCGACTGGTCGAGTGGCCTTTTCTGTGGGAAGTGCTGAGTAGGGCTGAAATTCCACAGTCGGCTATCAACCTAATAAAATCAATGTATGCAGACACTAAAGCTTACATTCAAATAAATGGTTCTTTCTCCAGCCCCATCACTCTCTCCCATGGCACCAGACAGGGGTGCCCCCTCTCCCCCTTGTTATTTTCAATGTATTTAGAGCCTCTGGCTCAGGCCCTGAGACAAGAGGAGAGGGTGGCTGGAATAGAGGTGGACTCATTAACCCACAAATTGGCATTATATGCAGACGATCTCTTAATATATTTGTCTGACCCTGAAGCTTCTCTTCCTCCCCTGTGGGATAAATTAATAAGATTTGGAGCAATATCGGGATACAAAATTAATGAAACCAAGACTGAGGTCCTGTCCTTGAATTTCACCCCACATGCCGAACTGAGACAAACTTATAATTTTCAATGGCACCTGAAATGCTTCGTTGGCAAGCCTTTAAACTAGTCAAGGGGGGAGGCACTGATAAGCAGAAGGAAAATCCCAGCCTCCCCCTACAAAACAGGGTACTAAATGAGAAAAAGACCAAGGTAGAAAGGTCAGTGGGGTTGCCGCTACAGAAGGTAAAGCCATCAAAAATGGAGAGCAATGAGTACCAATGCCCGTAGTCTGGGTAACAAGCTCCAGAATTAGTGGCCTTGATGGAGGAGGAAGATCTGGATATTGTGGCAGTCACAGAAACATGGTACACACAGAACCATGACTGGGACGTAAACATACCAGGATACACTATCTACAGGAGGGACAGGGTGGGTAAAAGAGGAGGAGGAGTAGCTCTCTACATAAGAGAACAAATCAAAGCAACAGAACAAAAGGGTAAACAGGGAGGAGAAGAAGCACTGTGGGTCAATTTGGAGGCAGGCAATGGCACCACAATCCGCACAGGGGTTGTATACAGACCCCCCTCAGGGGAGGAAATGGACAAGGAAATGTTAGAAAGTATACTTAGAATGGAAGATAAAGGGGAGATATTGCTGATGGGTGATCTGAATATGCCAGATGTTAACTGGAGTGCAGTTGCAGCAGCCACTTCTAAGAGTGGGGTTATTCTAGATGCCCTACAGGGGGCATGCCTTAGACAACTAGTATTGGAGCCCACCGAGAGGGAGCAATCTTAGACCTGGTTCTCTCAAACGGAGATGAAGAGAGGATCACAGATGTAAGTGGGTAGCCATCTGGGAACTAGAAGACCATCGAACAGTATGGTTAACAATAAACACAGCAATAGAGTCAAGCCATACAAAAGACAAAGGTACTGGATTTTAGGAGGCTGACTTTGCTAAAATGGTGCGTGCTAAGGAATGCACTAGCAAATGGGCAGGAAGGAGGGTGGAAGAACAATGGAGAATAATAAAACTGCCATCACAGAGGTAACAAGCCTTGTGTAAAGCAAATAAATAAAACAAAATGAGGTAAAACCACTATGTTCTCAAAGGAAGTGGCAGTGAAGGTTCAAGAGAAAAAGAAAGCATTCAGGAAGTACAAGGAATCACAGAAGGAACAGGACAGAGAACTGTATCAGTTAAAGCAAAAGGAAGCTGGAAAGGCAGTCAGAACAGCAAAGGCCCAAACCGAGGAAAGATAGCCAACTCAGTTAAGAAGGGGATAAAACCTTTTATAGGTACATCAGGAGCAAAGGAAGACCAAGGGAGGGATAGTGAGGGCTTAACAAAGGGGAGGAGGGTGGGCAGAGGTGACTGTAAAAAGGCAGAGATACTAAACAAATATTTTTGCTCAGTATTTACAAAGGAAGAGGGGGAGGTACCTAAAACAAACAGTAGAAACACTCTGGATACAGAAGTTGATACCAGCCCATTTATGGAAGAAAGAGTTCTGAAAGAGCTCTTAAAACTGAAGGTGGACAAAGCAATGGGGCCTGATGGGATTCATCCCAGAATTCTAAAAGAACTAAGGATAGAACTAGTGACACCACTGACTACCCTCTTTAACAAATCATGGGAGGATGGGGTGGTACCTGAGGACTGGAGGAGGGCAGATGTGATTCCCTCTCACAAATGTGGGAGCAAGGCAGAAGCAGGAAACCACAGACCTGTTAGTTTAACCTCAGTGGTAGGAAAATGATGGAATCACTTCTGAAGGAAAGAATTGTTATGTATCTAGAGGCCAGAGGGCTCAGGACCCAAGGCAGCATGAATTACAGCGGAAGGTCATGCCAGACAAATCTGATAGATTTCTTTGACTGGGTGACCAAAGTAGTAGATCAGGGAGGGGCTGTGGACATGGCCACCTAGACTTTAGCAGGCATTTGACACAGTCCCACACAAAGATTAATATACAAGTTAACCAGCCTGGGAGTGGGTCCCATGATGACAGCCTGGGTAAAGAATTGGCTGGAGAATAGGACACAGAGAGTAATAGTAAATGGAGTCCACTCTGAAAAAAAGGGGTTAGCAGTGGGTACCACAGGGTTCAGTATTAGGACGGTCTTCTTCAATGTCTTTAAAAGCTTACATTGCAGAGGGACTGGAAAGAAAGTATGTCTCTTTGCAGATGACACAAAGATCTGCAACAGAGTTGATGCACAAGGTGGGTGGAAAGGATGAGAAGGGACTTGGCAAGATTAGAGGAATGGTCAAATGTATGGCAGCTTAGATTCAATGCTAAGAAGTGCAAGGTAATGCACCTGGGAAACAAAAACCCAGGGGAAGAGTACACAATGGGGGGTGAGAGACTAACAACAACAAAAATAGAAAGGGACCTGGGGGTAGTCATATCAGATGACCTAAACGTGGGCAAGCAATGTGAGAGGGCAGCAAGGAGGGCTGGGGGGATACTGGGATGCATAGGGAGAGGCATCACCAGCAGAAAACAAGAGTTGTTATCCTCTGTACAGACAGCTGGTGAGACCCCATCTGAGTACTGCGTGCAGTTCTGGAGACCCAATCGCAAAGACATAGACAGGATGAAAGCTGTCCAGAGGAGGGCAACTAAAATCGTGCAGGGTCTGCACGGAAGACATATGAAGTGAGACTTAAGGAGCTTAATATGTATAGCCTCGAGGAAAGGAGGAGAGGGGACATGATAGAAACTTTCAAGTACCTCAAGGGAATCAACAAAGTCCAAGAGGGTAGCATCTTTCAAAAAAAGAGGTGTGCAAGAACAAGGGGGCACAATTTGAAGATAGAAGGTGGGCGGCTCAGAGGTAATTTAAGGAAGTATTTTTTCACAGAGAGGTTGTGGATGCATGGAACGGCCTTCCAGAGGAGGTTGTGGAGTCAAAAACAGTGGTGGAATTCAAGCATGCATGGGACAGTCATAAGGCAATTCTGGGGGGGGAGTAGGAAGAAGTAGGCTGCTGGTTAACTAGGATCTGCAGCTTATCCATCAGGTAGGGAAATGGGCAGACTGGGTGGGCCAAGCGGTCCTTATCTGCCATCAAATTCTATGTTTCTATGTTTCTATGATATCTGGGAGTCTATATTGCCCCTCTCTATGACAACTTGTTCTCGCTGAATTATTCCCTTTATGTCTAGGACTCGCAGATCTTGAAAATGGGAGTCCTCCCACTGTCTCTCCACCAACGAATAGAAACTGTCAGGATGGTGATTTTGCCCTCTTCCTTTATCTGGCCAAACCCTCCCAATGCAGATCCCAGACGTATTTTTTAGAACCCTGCAGAGGAAAATCTCTACCTTTATTTGGGTGAATCAGAAGCCCGGAATTAACCTCACAGTGTTAGAGCTTCCTAGACACCAAGGGAGGTCTATCCCTACCAAATTTTAGATTATATCATCTAGCATCCCAAATAAGAATACCTCTATATTGGCTTGATAAGATCTATATATCCAGATGGAAATCAGTGAAGGGGCATGGGAAGGAGTTTAAAGATAACTACCATATGCTGCTTTCTGTTCCCCAGGCATTTAAAACCGAGAGCATAGCTAACCCATATACCCGGTCCACACTTAAAAGCTGGCAAAGGGTTGTGACAATACGGGAATTTAAACCTTGGAGACCTGCCATATTTTTGCTGCCCTACCTAGACGCTTCCCCCCTGGCAAAATGGATAAATGATATGGCAAGTGGCTAAGGAAAGGGTTGCATCTAGGTTACCATTTTATGCCCAAAGGCACAATCCTGTCACTAACAGAGTTAACCCAGAAGTATGGTATTTCATACTTAGACAGATTCAGATACTTCCAGACTAGGAATTACCTTAACACACTGGGGAGGATACAATGGGGAGAATCCCTTCCTCCTAGTCTCTTGGCAATTTTAATAGCAGCCATAGAAGAAAAGCCAACCCCATACAATTTGATCTCCACTCTATATAAAAGCTTTCATATGCTACAGAATGGGCCCCTAGAGAGGACTAGATTGGCCTGGGAAAAAGACTTAGCGATACAGATAACTTTACCTGGTTGGGAAGATCACTTGAAAAAGATGTATAAAGGTACCAGCTCAGGTAATTGGAAAGAATTTGCTTGGAAACTTACTGTAAGGTATTTTAAGACCCTGGCGGTGTTTCAGAAATATACCACCTCCTCCAAGTCAGATTGTTGGAGGCAGTGTGGATTTTCCCTGGCCACTTTGGGTCATATTCTCTGGTCATGCAAGGCCCTCCAATGGTTCCTCTCTGATATTGAGGAGGCTCAACAGTTAATATCTCCAAACTTGGTCCTGGATTCCAGGCTTTGAAATTTCAATTTGGCCCTTCTTGCTGTCAAAAAGGCTATCACAAAGAGATGGCATTCCCACTCACCACCTACTCTAGACCTATGGCAACAGATAATGATAGATATTTATAAGATGAGAGATTCACTGCCACAATTAATAAATCTCAAAATGTTTTTGAAAATATGTGGAGAAATGGGTTTATATATCTCTCCCATTCGGCCAGATTTTGTGCCTTAAATTGATCCAAACCCTTCAGGGTGAATTAGTTTCAAATCAAATGAGACATAATTATGTTTGATTTTTATTAATGTTGGCAACAAATGAAATCTAAAAGACTGCTAGACTAATAGTTCACGGTAATGTCTTTTTCTCTGTCTGTCCTTTTTTGTGTATGTAGTTGAACTATTTTATGTATTATTTATGTTTCCTTCTTAAGTCTATTAAACATTGTAAAGTGTTGTCTATATATCATGATCAAATAAAGATCAAAAGTAAAAAAAAAAAAACCTCTGTATTTGACCAACACCTGTTTAGTTGGTGTCTCTAGGTCCTTTCCATCTTTTGGACACCCTGGACTGTAGCGAGATAGTCTGTCTGCAGATCAGCTGGCTTGTATCTTGCTGCTCCCTTAAAAAGTTTTTTCGCTAGTTTATTAGTGTGTTATCATTGTGGTTGATATTCAATGTCTCTCTCTCATTTCTCTATTTAACCTCTTTTTATAAAGTTATCTGTGCCAATCACATTTTTACACTTTACTTTGTTAACTTAAATGACCTCACCCTACCTTCATGTACAAACTTTCTTTTATCTTCTTTTCATCCTCAACACATCGCTATGTCCCTCACTATTCCAACACTCATATTCTCTTTCAGTAACATAACCATGAATGACTTATCATTATATACTTGGAATGTGAAGGGACTTAACTCACTATGTAAACGAAAGCAAATCCTTTCTTACCTTAAAAAACATAAAACACATATTGCTTTCCTTCAAGAAACCAAATTATTAACTGAGGATGTATAAGACTTAAAAAAGATTGGGTTGGTCAGATTTATCAATTATCCTTTTCCTCAAAAAAAAAAAGAGGAATGGCTATACTTATTCATAAAAATCTAAAATGGTCTCTCATAAACTCCTTCTCGGATACAGAAGGCAGATGTATAATTGTTAAATTAAATACCCCTTCTGGCCTCTCCTTACGCTTCTTAATGTCTATGCACCAAATAATCACTCTCCAGAGTTGTTTCATAATTTAGACAGTAGATTATTAAATGTGATATAAATTTCAAGATAGCACTCTACAAACAGAGAGTTTCAAAGGAAAGGTGTTGACTCCAAATGAATGGCCGGGTATGAATTTGGGGAGAAAAGATGGGAGACCCCCATCTGGAGAATCCAGATTTACCTCCATGGATTCACTTTGGGCACCTATAGCTTTCTCCTGGGCACTTGGCCAGTGTTCGCAGAAAGTACCCAGACATGGGTTTAGGATATTTGTTTTCCCTTAGAGCTTGAAAGTGTTCACGGGTGGTAGAGGGAGCCACCAACAGAAATGTCCTTGCCATATGGAAAGTGTGTACCAGTGATAGCCAAGCGCCATGCCAGGGAATCCAGGATAGAGAGAGTGCCAGTTTGGGCTGAGAGCCCAGTGTGTTCAGATCCTGAGGGAGAAGTTGTTGTGATGATGATGAAGACTATGTATTCTGACCTCTATAGTTCTGTACCAGCAGTGAGCGAGTCTGGGAGTCCATCCTGCTTTGTATTCCCGTGTGTAAGTGAATAAAAGCCCCACTTTAGAATCCCACCTGGTTTGGACATTCAGTTCTTGCTTCCTGTGTCCGGAATTACTTGGCGTGCCCTGTCCAAAGGTATAGACCCAGCCCTGATGCCGAGTGAATGTTTTCTCCCAAACCCAGGCTCAGCAGGTTTTGGGTTATAAAATGGAGGCACCAGGCGCAAACAACATCATCAAAAACCCTTAAAGAGCAGGTACCTACTGTCAGACACCCAGCTCCCTCAAACATATACAATAGTAGATCTGCTCTACTGTTGAGGGCATTAAAAATTCTATGTGCTACCTTCTGGTTAAAAATTTATAGCACCCAAATTTGTACCCCATATAAAAAAGCCTTGTCTGACACACCTCCTTTGTGATGTCAGAAATGAATACTGAGGGTGCATGTCATTAACCTGTATGTATGCATATGTCTATGGCATTTAGTACTATTTAGAGGTGCCAGTAGACAAATCAAAGCAGCTGCTGGAGTAACAGTCTCTGTTTACTGGAGCAGTCACTTGCATTGTTCCAAGTGGCAACTTTAAATAGTACTACAGGTCATTGACAAAGGGCACCTATATAGATCTATGGAGACACACAAGCAGCCTTCATTTTCTGACATCACAAAAGGAGGCATGCAGACAAGGCTTTGTTTTTATGGGGTGCACATTTGGTGCTATAACTTTTTAACCAGAGGGAAGCGCATAGAATATTTAATGCCCCTCAGCAGTAGGGAAGATCTACTATTATAATATGTTTGAGGGGAGCTGGATGCCTGACATTAGGTACCTGCTCTTTAAAACTGGACCTGGTTACAAATTGGAGGCACTGCTGAGGATTTGGGTTTGGAATCTAGGGAGAAAACAAGAAATATTTGCTCTGATTAGGGCTAGCATTTTGCTGTCTGGCAGTAGGTAGCCCAAAAAGTAGAAGCACTGCCACTCAAATGTCCTGTTGTGTGCTGCTGTTCATGTGCTGCTGTAATTGTGCCATCAGTTTACCGAGGAGAAATAAAGCCCAAGAGTGTATGCCCCTTGTCCTGCATCAAAATTATAACATTTGCCAACTTTTCAAAGTAATGTGTGACAATAAAAGTGTGGAAAACTGTGGGGAAGCGAATAGAGATTTGTGTCCTAGATGTTTGAAGTGCTTATGGTATGGTCAGAGAGAGTCGCTATGAAATGCCATGAAACATGGTTGAAATGGTACTCCAGCTGAGGAGCTACAGTTGGAAAAAAAATGTGGTTTGCAGTTTAACTTTTGCCTGCTCGACAATCGCCATGGAGAAGAGCACGAGAAGAAAGAAGCTCATTTACATGTTGCCGAGTGATTGGTGAGACTGCAATCAGTCCTGCCCCCAAGCCAGCTCTACAGCGACTGCGCAGTGTTCAAGAGGGAGAGAGAGAGTGTGTGAACTGGCTTGCCAGGAGGAGCGTCGTGGTGACTGAAAATGTTATAAAAGTAGTAAAATTGGACTTTTCCATTTAAATCGAGCTGAACCCACATTCCGATTTGTCTGAGAAGAGAGCAAGGTGTTCAGAGGGACAATCAGCAGGACTGTCAGCCTACTTCATTCCAGAGGCCTCCAAGACCAGTTGTAGGCCAAATTTTTCCATCACAACAACCAGCTACTAATGAAGTGAATACCAACTTAAAAGCAACTCAAACTGTGTGTGATTTCAACTAAAGCCAGCTGAATCTATGTGTAGTGAGGATCAGTTTGCAAAAGAAGGACTGTGTCATAATTGTGGGTTCAGCAACAGTATCATTTTCAAAGCCATGTGAGAGACTGTGGGTTGTATGAAAGATGCAATAAAAAATACAGACAATCCTGTGCAATGAAATACTGTGGCTTTTGGGTCTTTTAAGCAAAAAAATTGTGAATTATAGCAAGTAAAAAGTCCAGTAGAAATCATATAAATGTGCTAAGAGAACAGACAGTGCAGTAAGCCAGTCTGAGTGAACTTTATCAGTGGAGTGTGTAAATCTGATGTGCAGTGGCTTGAGTCACAAAAAGAACATTGATGCGCAGGAGTGCTGCCACCGCCATTACAGGGTGGGGTAGTAAAGTAAACACAGCAGCAGGACAGCCATTTTGTAAAAGTTTTTCCAAAAGAGTGGGACTTGAGATAACAGTGAGCTTTTGTTATTCCCTGCAGTCATGGCTTCAGGATCAGCTCACTACCCGGATCATGCCCGGCCTGTGATAGTAGAAGAAATTAACAGATTGAAAGATGTTGAGAGATGTTACTATGGGGGGGTGGTTGCTCTCATGTATGATTCCTGGATATCCAGTAAGGGTGTGCATAATGTGTTTAAAGGCTGGACGGGATGTCTTTATGGTTCCTCACTGTTCTGGGTGCCTAAAAGGCACGGACTAATCAAAGAACCCAAGATTTGTTTCATTCCCCTGGACGGAAACATTCAAGAACCCGCAGTTGGCAGCACACAGCACCAGGGAGCCAAGGAAGGAGGCTCAGTAGAGTGTGCCATGAAGCAGGAGGGTACAGAGCTACAGGCAGAACAAACTACTGCTGTATCCAAGTCTGAGTCACAGAGAGACATAGTGGAGGGAGCATCAGCAGACCATTGGAGAGAGAGGCTCAGCCCAAGTCTCATAGGAGAAGATGAGATGAGGGAGACCCTTGATTGGGAGGTGTCGACTTTCACGCCCAGTGAGGAGTGGATAGTCTCAGGAGGGGGAGGACTGACTCACTATTGAGCTCAGATCCTTAGCATGGAAGAGTATGAGGGGAACTGAAGAGGCCTTATGAAGAAGGTGTGGATCCACAGCCTCGGGCTATTGCCTTGGAAGAGCAAGTGGAAGAAGAGAGTGGTGACTCCACAGGCTTCTCCTCACAAGGAGGAGTCAAAGATCCATTTTACATTGCATTAAATATGTATGCAGAACCAAGACTGACCGCCCCAAGCCAGGCCAGAGGTCTCAAGTTGACCAAGTTAGTAAAGAGGAAAGACTGGTTCATAAGAAGGCAAATGAGATCTATGGATATCCATTCCTGCCTTCCTGGGAGAGTCTGCAAGGAGATTGAAAGAAACAAGAAAGCCTGGATAGTGGAGGAGGCCACAAGATTTGTCCACCCGGTGCAAGTTGGGTATGTCCAGGACAAAGTGTTCCAAGAAAATTCAGACAATGGAAAGTGGGCAGAACACTGTTTATAGACACTGTTCAGATCGTGGATGCAGGGGACATGAAAACTTCTTCAATGTGAATTATGAGTGCCCAGACGGGGTAATAGTTCTTGCACCTGATCCATTGTGCTATTTCCCACAGTGTAGACAATGTCCTGCAAATATGCCCATGCCTACCAAGTGGAAAGCAGAGCAGTGGTAGCCAGTGCTGCCATCCAGCCATTGCCGTACTTATGTTGTTCCACCAGTCTGGCATTCCAGGAACCAGGTGCCCCACATTCATCAGCCTTGCAGTATACTGGCTTTCCAGATTCCATCGACTAGCCTACCTGATGACTTCATGTCAAGAGAGGACACCAGCCCAGCTGTATCCTGATTCACCACCTGGGATTTTGGATGACTTCAGACCAGTTGTTTCCTGTCCTGTTTCCAAGGTTTCAACTCTTAGATCACATCATCCCAGCAGTTTCTAGATGTGCCATCCTGTCGTTTTTCCAGAAAATGTCTTCCCAGCTGTATCAGAAGAATGCTGCCAAGGAGAGTCTTCAGCTGGAAATCCAGGTTTCATATTGATTTTGTTCTTCAAGGGACTGGTAAGTCCAGACTTTTCTATTTTAATGACACTGCAGTACACACCCTACACCTAGCAGACTTCAGACTGTTTTAACTGTCTTTAAAGACTCTCCCCTTCGGGATTACAGTCCTACCAGGGCGGTGCTTCACTGGGCTTCGGCCCAGGAAAGACTCTTTCTTGGACTTGCCTTCAGGCACTGTTGTCACCAGATGGGACTTTTAGGCACTCCATCCCCAATAATGTGTATTGTAATTAATGTAATTGTATTTTACTGTTTCTACTGTTTTTCTACTTTTCTAACAAAAAACATTTTGGGGGTTGCTTCAGTGTTTAGATGGTAGGGGTTAGATAGTACTGTGTTTTCAGAATAGGGGTGGTTTGTCTTTTTTCTTGCAGGTGTTCCTGAAGAAGGCAAGAAGTGGAAGAGGGACTCAGCAGAGTCCTTAGTGTGTTTTAGAAGTAGTAGTGTCTAAAGTGCAGTGTTGTTGTTTGCTGTGTTTAGCTTTTCCTTCCACGGGTATGGTTATGAGAGAGTGTGGGAATAATACCTGGGTTGTAGTACTAGCTCCTTGTGTATTTGGTTGCAGGTGTCCCAGGGTTGGGGGGTGGTTCCCCTGTGTGTTTTTGGGTAATTTTGGTTTTTGGTCAGTTAGGTTTTTCCTAGAGGGCTATGGGGGAAAGACAGGCAGTGGTTCTGACCTGCAGTAGGGGCCACAGTACTGATCTATTAGGGCTATGCTCTGGGCAATTCTACAAGGGCCACTAGCTATCCATAGCAAGACCATAGAGTAGAGGCTGATGCATTGGCCGATGGCCTCTGGGCCATTAGTGTTGCCTACCTGTGCCTAGCACATGGTAGGGGAGAAGGTAACGCTACCTCCCGTAGTCAACACATAGGTAAGATATCCTGGGCCAGGTAAATAATGACTGTGGACAGTCATTTTCCTGGTCAAGGGTGGGTGTAACCCCCATCACCCAGGGTTACTAGAATCCCACTTAGATCTAGTGGCAGGCAGGGAAGGCAGCTTGTGAAACACCAGTTAAATGGGTTTCACACTGTCTCACTCTGTCCTCAGTCTCAGCTGAGCTGAAGGGATGACACCATATAGAATTCTCTCAGCAGCATAAGCCACAGTGGAATGTTGGGAGTTCAGTTAGAATGTTGGGGTTTTCAAAGTCAGTCTTGTGCAGTCGGTGGTGGAGTGAGGAGGTACACTGTAGTTGACAGTCACTCAGAGCCCTCAGCTCTGCTCAGAGCTACCTCTGTAGTGGGTGTGTGTTCTCACCCTAGAGAAGGACACAGAAGAGTACTTTTAGAAGTGGTTGAGACCATCCCCCAGCTGTTCCAGTGCCCCATCCCTGAGAGGGATGGAGGGAACAAGACCAGCTCTTCAGGGGCAATTCCCTGGCCCTGCTGAAGGAAGACAAGCTGCCTGGAAAAAGATTTGTGCTGAGGCACCAAGAAATACATTTTGTTTTTTCCTGAAAGAAGCCCCGTGGGCACCAGTAACCAGGGGTGAGTCTGCTCTACCAGAGATCCTATGTTTCACCGAGACTGTTGTGTTAAGTATCTTTACTGTGGGCCAGGAAAGGACAGCCAAGTACAGCACTTAAGTTTGTGTATGGCTTGAAATGCATCTAATCAGCAGAGGTCTGCAGGGATGGACATAGCCACTTAAAGAACGTTACAAGTCAGGACACCATTTACCAGAGACAGTAGATTCTTAAATGTGATATACACTTTGAGATAGCATTCTACAAACAGAGAGTTTCAAAGAAAAGGTATTGACTCCAAATGAATGGCTAGATATGAATTTGGGAACAAAAGATGGGAGACTCCCATCTGGAGAATCCAGATTTACCTAAATGGATTCACTTTGGGCACCTACAACTTTCTCCCAGGCACTTGGCCAGTGTTCACAGAAAGTACCCAGACATGTGATTGGGATATGTGTTTTACCTTAGAGTTTGGAAGTGCTCATGGGTGGTAGAGGGAGCCACCTGTAGAAATGTCCATGCCATATGGAAAGTGTGTACCAGTGCTGGCCGAGGGCCATGCCAGGGAAAACAAGATAGAGAGAGGACCAGTTCGGGCTGAGAACCCAGTGTGTTCAGATCCAGAGGGAAAAGTTGTTGTGATGATGAAGACGTTGTGTTCAGACCTCTATAGTTCTGTACCACCAGTGAGTGTAGCCCCATGGGGGTCCATCCTGCTTTGTAGTCCTGTGTGTAAGTGAATAAAAGCCCCACTTTAGAATCCCACTCCTGGTTTGGACATTCACAGTTCTTGCTTCCTGTGCCTGGAGTTACTTGGGTGCCCCTGTCCAGAGGTACAAACCTAGCCCTGATGCTGAGTGAATGTTTTCTCCCCTAACTCAGGCTCACCAGGTTTTAGGTTATAAAAATAGAGGCACCGGGTACTAAATAACATCATCAAAAAACCCTTAAAATGGGACCTGGTTACATTACACTCCTACTATAGCTTATTAATGGTACCCTTTCTTGAATCACCCTTAACTATTATTATTAGGCTAAACCTTGGATATTGTCTTGTATTGGCCTCATATATGAGGGATACCTCTAACACAGTATTTAATATAGTTTTGTATCAGTTCCTTACTACTCACTGGTATAATTGTTTTTTTTGTTTTTTTTTTGGTAATAGCCTGAACTTAGATTAATTACTGGGACCCTTCTCTTTAATGCAGGATATTGTCACAGAATTTGTTTTTGTTTAGTTTTTCCTTTTCTTCTGCTCATCATATGGAGGATGCTTCAGATCAGTATGTTATACATGTTGTATCCTTTTGAAACCTCAATAAAAGATGAAGAAAAAAAAAATTAGCCCAACCTATGGGCTATGAAGACAGGTTGAAGGAACTGAACATGTACTCCCTGGAGGACAGGAAGGAGAGAGGATATGATAGAGACATACAAGTATCTTACAGGGAGGAACAGGTGCAGGAAAACACTATTTTTAAGCGAAAAGATGTTCCAGGACTAGAGGCATGGGATGAAGTTGGAGGGAGGACGATTCAGAGGAAACATGAGAAAGAATTTCTTCACAGAACTGGTGGTGGACAAGTGGAACACCTGCCAGAGGAAGTGGTGGGGGCTGAAACAATCACAGGATTTAAGAATGCATGGGATAGACATAAAGGAATTCTAGAGGTCAGGGTAAGGGAAACAGACTTCTAGGAAAACAAACTGAACCTTACATCTCAAATGGCAGACTGGGTGGGCCATAGGCCCTTATCTGCCGACACTGTCTATGTATCTATGTATGTATCTATGTATCTATGCAACCACTTTTTAGACCTTCTGTCATCTATGGACTCAGCAACTTTGGCTATTACAAACAAACAAACAAAAGTTCCAGCATGTACTTTCGTAAACATAGAAACATAGAATTTGACGGCAGATAAGGACCGTTTGGCCCACCCAGTCTGCCCATTTCCCTGCCTACTGGATAAGCTGCAGATCCTAGTTAACCAGCAGCCTACTTTTTCCTATCCCCATCCCCTAGAATTGCCTTATGACTGTCCCATGCATTCTTGAATTCCACCACTGTTTTTGACTCCACAACCTCCTCTGGAAGGCTGTTCCATGCATCCACAACCCTCTCTGTGAAAAATACTTCCTTAAATTACCTCTGAGCCACCCCCATCTTCAAATTGTGCCTTTGTATTTGCACACTCTTTTTTTTGAAGATGCTACCTCTTGGACTTTGTTGATTCCCTGAGGTACTTGAAAGTTTTATCATGTCCCCCTCTCCTCCTTTCCTCGAGGCTACACATAGCTGTTTTAGTCCTCTTCATATGTCTTCTCCGTGCAGACTCTGCAACCATTTTAGTTGCCCTCCTCTGGACAGCTTCCATCCTGTCTATGTCTTTGCGAAGACTGGGTCTCCAGAACTGCACGCAGTACTCAGATGGGGTCTGACCAGCTGTCTGTCCAGAGGGATAATAACTTCCTGTTTTCTACTGGTGATGCCTCTCCCTATGCATCCCAATATCCCCAGCCCTCATTGCTGCCCTCTCACATTGCTTGCCCATCTTTAGGTCATCTGATATGACTACCCCAGGTCCCTTTCCATTTTTGTTGTTGTATCTCACCCCCATTGTGTACTCTTCCCTGGGTTTTGTTTCCCAGGTGCATTACCTGCACTTCTTAGCATTGAATCTAGCTGCCATACATTTCACCATTCTTCTAACCTTGCCTAGTCCTTTTCATCCTTGCCACCCCACCTTGTGCATCAACTCTGTTGCAGATCTTTTTGTCATCTGCAAAGAGACATACTTTCCTTCCAGGCCCTCTGCAATGTCCTTGTAAAGACATTGAAGAGGACTAGTCCTAATACTGAACCCTCATGTGACCTCAGTAGTAACCCCTTTCATCAGAGTGACTCCATTTACTATTACTCTCTGTGTCCTATTTTCCAGCCAATTTTTTACCCAGGCTGTCATCTTGGGACCCACCCCAGGCTGGCTAACTTGTATATTAATCTTTGTGTGGGACTGTGTCAATTGCCTTGCTAAAGTCTAGGTAAGCCATGTCCACAGCCCCTCCCTGATCTATACTTTGGTCACCCAGTCAAAGAAATCTATCAGATTTGTCTGGCATGACCTTCCTGCTGTGAATCCATGCTGCCTTGGGTCCTGTGTCCCTCTGGCCTCTAGATACTTGACAATTCTTTCCTTCAGAAGTGATTCCATCATTTTCCCTATCACTGAGGTTAAACTAACAGGTCTGTAGTTTCCTGCTTCTGCCTTGCTCCCACTCCCACACGTTGTTTCCGGGTTTACAAGTTACAGAAAAACACTTTTCATTTTCAGTTTCGATTGCTGCACTTTATAACACATCTTGTTACACTCTAAGAAGTATATATAGAGGGCATTTCAGTGTTCCCACTAACCTCATGGGACCTTTGTTTATGATATTGTAATACTCACCATGACAACAAGCTTTGAGGGCCAAACTGCAGTGTGAGGTCAACTGGGGACAGTCAGTCTTTTTGAAAGGCAGCACACTATACAGTGCTGCATTATCTCCAATACAGTACTTTAAAGCCCAGTGATAAATGAAAGTTAAAAAATAAAAACAGAAAGTAGAAAACTCTAATGTTAAACATACAGTAATTGTAAATATAATAGTTTTCTGCCTTTTATTTTAATAGGTAATTGCTTTTAATACTAACGTAGCTTCAAATTATCAAGTTTTTAAAAAGCAAAATGCCAGATCACTTATGTGTGATTTTTGTATAATTCATCTCAAGCTTCCCTGTGTTCACTTTTATATAGTGTGCAGATACCAGAGACTTATATGTGGCAGTGTGGAGCTTGCTAATGGAGAAGGCATTGGGAAGATTGAAAGGAGTCTCACACAGAAAACAGAGGACAGCAGTGAAGGTTCCAGCTCAGATAATGCAGATAAGAATTAAAATGTTAAAGAGTTTAGCAGGTCGCCAGCCATGGAATTCACCTTCTCATTGGAGGCTAGGCCAAATTCACATCTCATCTAATACCAATAAACCCCATTTGAAGGCCATAGTCTGAGAAAAAAAAGAGTAACAAAGTAAACAAAATCTAGCCAGAGCTCATAGGGCTGTGAAGAACTACCAAATGACCAAAGTTACACATGTGCATAGAAATTATTCAACGCCCAGGTGTAACTTGACCATTTTTTGAAGGTGTTGCAACCACATTTTCAACATGGCCTTTTTAGATCCCTCCTCATGAACAGTGCCAGTGTAATTTTGTTCACTTGTCCCAAAAGGTGATTTTGTAGAGCAAATGCA
Source organism: Neoceratodus forsteri (assembly GCA_016271365.2). Taxonomy (NCBI): domain Eukaryota; kingdom Metazoa; phylum Chordata; order Ceratodontiformes; family Ceratodontidae; genus Neoceratodus; species Neoceratodus forsteri. The sequence goes on from CM028132.1 coordinate 1,409,963,080, forward strand.
CTCTTCTGCACCACAGGTGTGAAAAATGAAAATTATGTACCTACCGTAATTCTTGATCTTCTTGGATGAAGTATCCTCCACTCTTTCACACTAATGGGAATACAGTGGAGGCATTAGGACCCAGTGGGAGCTAAAAATCTTCAGGAGGGATGGCACCTAGGTAGGGGCTAGGGTTACCACCTGTCCTGATTTTCGCAGGACAGTCCTGATTTGGGCAGCTGTGTCCTGCAAAAAAACATGAAAAATACTAAATGTCCTGATTTTACAGTAGAAAAAATATTTTCTAACTTTCCACTAAATGTTCTAGAAAAATACAATAGCTTAACTAAAATACCTTAAAATGATAAGAAACACTAGAAGCAACTAAGAAACTACAACACATAGCCTCAATTCTAATTATATAGAGAAAACAAGCCTGTTGCATCAGTCGAGGTTACATACTGTCCTGCAAAAAATCATGTTTCAATAAGAAATGTCCCACTTTGGGCTTCTTAAAAGGTGGTAACCCTAGTAAGGGCATCAGGAAGTGGCGCTGTGAACTTGGCTCGCACTGTATAGGCTACCTTGGCATTGACCCTCCAACTACTTCAGTACCTTTCTTACTAAGGAGGTACAGCGTAAACTAACCTAGTGAAACTAACCTATATTGGACATAAGACAGTCCAAATGACCTGTGTAAGAAGGGTCAATTCAACAGAGTCTTTGCAGCCCAACAACAAGGGGGTGAAGATCAGAACAGGATGAGTGAGCTCGGGGGATTGTGGGTGGGCATGTGAATGAGAGGTGGAGACTTCATTCAAGAAGATGAAGAATTATGGTAGTTACATAATTTCCATATATTCCTGGACATAAAGTCTCCACTGCTCATTCACATTAATGGGAGAGTACTGAGCTGAAATAATCCCCGGAGACAGGTGCCAGGAGAGAGGAGCTCACTTAGGACAGAAGTCCATTAAGGATTGTCCTGCCAAAGAACTGGTGCTGCCTGGCATGAACATCCAAAGCATAGTGCTTTAAGAAAGTGTGCACAGAGTTCTAAGTGGCTGAATTGCAGATGTCCGCAATGGGCACATTCGGGATTTCTGCCAGAGATGCTGCAACTGTTCTGGTAGAATGAGTGTATACTCTGCCATCCAGCTTAACTTGTGCCATGGAGTAGCACTGGCAAAGGCATGTCATTAGCCATGCTGAAATCCATCTGATAGCAACAGACTGACTCAGTCGGGCCATGCCAAAGGAGACGAACAGTTGTCACATGCAGATTTCTTTAGTTCTGTCTAAATAGAACTGCAATGCTCTCTTCATATCCAGAGAATGCAAGGTACACTCCCCCTCATTCTGGAAGTTCGCAAAGTAGGTTGGAAGGACCAAGGGCTGAGTCAGATGGAATTCTGGGACAACTTTGGGTAGACACTTAGGGTAGGTCCTAAGAACCACTTTGCCTTTGTGAAATACAGTATACTGAGGGGCTGTGACCAAAGCGTGTATTCCAGATACTCCGCGAGCGGAAAGGATGGCTACAAGAAAGGTGGTCTTCCAAGTCAGAAACTTCAGCTCACAAGTAGCTAGGGGCTCGAAAGGTTTATGGGTGAGCATGCTACAGTTTAATGTCCCAGGTGGCTGACAGTTGTCTGACCAGTGGCCTAATATGCAGAATGCCCTTAAGAAACCTCTTGACCACAGGTAGTTGAGCCAGAGACATGGAGTGTACAGGCTCAGAACAGCTGAGATCGCTGCGAAAGATAAAACCTTCACGGTTGAGTACTGTGGCCTAAGTGTTTGAGAGATCTAGGAGATACTTCTAGGACCTTGTTTGGTGGGCAGGAAAAAGGATTCCAGGAGGATTTTGCACATCAGATGGGGAACTGCTTCCACTTAGCCGTGTACATTTTTTTAATAGCTGGCTGGCGTGCAGCTAACAGAATGTCTGAGACCCTACGTGAAACATTAAACCTGTTCACCTCTATCTCTTCAGGAGCCAGACATGGAGGTGAATGGATTTCAGGTTGGAATGGAGTGCAGGACCCTGGGTCAGCAGGTTCATAAGAAATGGAAGCTGTCTCAGAGAAGTTTCCGACAATCTGTCGATTAGAAACCAGATGTGACAAGGTCAGAATGGGGTGATGAGGATCAGTCTGTCCCCCTGCACCTCTAGTTTGAGCACCACCCTCTGAACTAGGGGAAGAGGAGGAAATGCATACAGAAAGTGTCTTGTCCACCGCAGTCTGAATGCATCCTGACAAAAAAATGCCAGGTCCTGGATCTCTGGAGCACAAGAGAGGCAGTTTTGCATTGAGTGGGGACACAAAAAGATCCAGATCTGGAGTTCCCCACTCTTCAAAGAGTGATTGCATGGCATTTATGTTGAGAGACCACTCATGAGGGCCTGACTCCATGCTGCTGAGATGATTCACCAGATCATTCTGTACTCCCAGCAGGTAGACCACCTGGATCAGATCTTTGTGCTTCAGGCACCATTCCCACACTCTCACCGCTTCTCTGCATAAGGGGTAAGAGTGTGCTGTGCCCTGCTTGTTGATGTAGTACATCACTGCTTTGCTGTCCATTTGTAGGAGAATGATCTTATGATAGAGTATGTCCTCCAAGGCTCATATTGTGTACAGGACAGCTCTCCTTTCTAAAACATTTATGTGAAGCTGAGATTTGTCTTAACTCCATCAACCCTGGATGTAGGGATCCTGGCAGTGAGCTCCCCATCCCAGTAGGGACGCATCCATGGTGCTGGAGATCTGGGATTCTAGAGGGGCAAAGGGATAACCTTCCAGAAGGTTGTCCTCCTGAGTTCACCAGGTAAGTGACCATTTCAGAGGTTCCATCACCTTGATGTAGGACTGTGGGTGTGTAATCGGTGACCACTGAGTGCTGAGCATCCACTGAGTAGTTCTCATGTGAAGACAAGCCAGAAGCACAGTGACCACTGAGGATGCCATAAGACTCGGCATCCGCTGCATCAAGACAGCTCAAACCAAGTCGTTCTCTCTGATGAAGTGGGCATCTGAAGGAAGTTGTTCCCTCTGTCCTCTGGAAGAGAGGCTTTTGCGCTGGAGGTATCTAGAAGGGCCCCTATGAAGAGGAGCTGTTGAAAGGGCTGTAGCTGTGACTTTCCCAAATTTAGCAGAACTCTCGTGGATGTGAGAAATTTTGAAGCTATAGCCATGGCTTCCTGAGTCTGTTGTCTGGGGGATCTTGCTAGAAGCCAATTGTCCAGATATGGGAACACCTGAATTCTGAGCTTCCTGAGATGCACTGTGAGAACTGCAAAGCACTTTGTAAAGATTTGAGGTGCTGAGGATAGTCCAAAGTGCAGGACACTGAACTGGCAGTGTTGACCCAATGCCACAAATCTGAGGTATTTGTGGTGGTTTGGGTGTATGAGAACATGCTGATAGGCATCCTGCATGTCCAGACCAGCCAATCATTTTGATGAATCAGAGGTAAGAGGTACCAAGTGAAATCATCTAGAACTTTCTTGTAAAGGAATCTGTTTAACTTCCTGAGATTGAGAATTCGTGCATGCCACCTATTTCTTTTGGAACTAGGAAGTAATGGAGTAGAACCCTGTATTCTGCTGATCTAGCGGGACTACTTCTACTGCCCTGTTGTTTAGAAGGCCTTGAATCTCAGAAGCATTAATTGTATGAACTCCAGAATTTAAACTGAGCCTCTTAGCCCTTAATCACAAACCCATGGAACTTGTACTTTAAGGTGTACTAAGTCAATTTTTAACTGAAATGTGGGCAAACATTAAATACAGACCTGGAGATGGTCCCTAGAATAGACGTTCATTCAGTAGACATGTTTTGGTGTAATAAAAATGAATAGTTAAGCTCCACTCTTGTAATTTTTACATTTTAAACAGCTGATGTGTTGACTGAGGATCGCTGGTCTTTTGAACTAACAGACATACTAATACACTAACTTGGAGCAAAAGATATTAGTTTGTTGTGTTTTCTACACAGCTAGACTCTTATTTTAAAATAGTGATCTGTTTTGTTTTGTTGTTTTATTTATTAATTACAATGAACACACTGGCCCAGGTGTTCAAACTGCACCAGGCTGCGGCACAAGCCTGTGCACTGCTCAAATTGTTGTGCAGGGTGTGGCCAGGGTGATATTCAACGAGTTGAGCTATTGTGCAACTGCTTTTAATATCGCACCCTGGCCACCCCACTGTGCATGGTGCAGTGGCACTGCACCAGTGCAAATGGTCAGAGTGGAGCATTGAGATGCGGTGGTGCAAGTGCCATCGCGCCATGCACAGCACCTGCGATATTCAAAGGGTGACATGCAAATGGGGCCATAATTTATACAAGGCATACAGGAACCATTTTCATCTGATTACAGCTCATTTGCATGCCATTAGCATGCAGGTGCGCCGATCCCCAACGACTTGCACCTGGCACCCTGCCAGGCAGCAGCCATCAGGGACTGATGCCCCCTGCAGCCGATCGCAGGCCATCCTGTAAGGGACAAAGAATGTCTCCTATCCCTGGTGGTCCAGTTGACCGTGATTAGCCCGATCACAGGTATCAGTCATCTCCCCTAAAGTCCAATATCCTTGGTGGTCCAATGGACGCATAGGCGATGCGGGCAGCATTCTTATCCCCCAAGTCTGAAATCCCATGTGATCTAATGGACACCCCACTCCCACCCTGCACTGAGCCACACCACCTGTCCGTCAGCCAGTGGGTGGCAGCAACCCACCCGCCCTGCCGCTGCCGGCCGACGATCGTCTGGCTAGGGCTGCACGCCCATTGGTTCAGAGCATGAGCCAATAGGCATGACCATGTGTATTAGTCAACAGATATGTGAATGAATTCATTCACATATCTGACTGACTGAGATAGTATGGCTGCACGCCCATTGGCTCATGCTCTGAACCAATGGACATGCAGCCCCACCAAGCCATCAGTTGGCGGGGCGGCGGGCGGCAGGCAGGTGGTGCCACCCGCCGCTGACGGGGAGCGGGTGGTGGGGCCCAGTGGACAGGTGGGTGGGGAGTCCACCAGATCACCAGGATTTCGACCTTGGAGGTGTGATGAATGCTGCCCACGATCGGCTCCATGGTCCACTGGACCACCAGAGATATTGGACTTTGGGAGGGGGACAGTGATGCTTGCAATCAGGCTAATCATGGTCCACTGGACCACGAGGGATATTGGACTTCGGCGGGACGTCTGATGCCCGTGATCGGGCTAATTGCGGTCCACTGGACCACCAGGGATATTGGACTTGGGGGGGTGACAGATGTCCACGATCAGGGCATGAGAGGGTGCCAAAAGGGGCAGCAGGAACAGTTGATGGCCACCCACAGGTGGCAGCTGCTGTGTTGTGCCCTGAAATGCGGCAGCTCACATGTGGGTGGCCCTCAACTTGTTCCTTTTTTTTAGGCGTAACTTTGTGCAGGTGCCGGTAGGGGTTGCACCTGCATAACTCTGCATGGCCCGGGCTGAATATTAGGCTGTGCAGTTTATGCATGGGCACGCCCCTCTACCTGTGCTTGCATACATTACTGATGCGCATCGGGATTTGTGCGGCGCACTTTTCCCTTTTAAATATCACACTGGGGTGCATCACCGTTGCGCCATGCACAACCCTTTTGAATATCTGGCCCACTGTGCACATTAATGTTTTGCATTTTGTACCCTAGGTAACCATTGATATGTGTTACCAAATAGCTGTCAGCCATTGTTGAAGCTGAAAGCATCTAAAAGACATAAAGCTTGATGATGCTTTGCTCCCTGCCCTGTAGCTTTAAGATTGTTTTACTGTTTGGTCATATGCTGCCACAGCCAGTGGGTGACCCACTTTAGGAGACTCTATGAACATTTGGGCATTAGTGATGATGGCTTTTGCCAAGCCTTATTAAAGATGGAGACATCCAGGATTGATCCATTGAATAGTCACTGATTATGTGCTATAGAACTTTTAGATGGAGTCTTACGTCTGTAATGCAGATGCACAGAATTAAGGGCAATTATAAAAAGGGTCTGAGAAATGGAGTTTTCTGATTGGCTGCAAACATTCTAACAGCCTTATGTTAATCTTTTATTAACATACATGTAGAGCTTAGCCATATGCTGAACAAGGTTTAACACTGTTTAAAAACATGTTTTATTATAATAGCAATAAGGCACTCCCAGGGATTATGTTAATGGTCAGTTAATCACCCTTTAGGGGCATGTGGCACTCGGCTACACCTCGTGCTACAGTACACCCCTAGAAGGTGATTAACAGACCATTAACATAACCCTTGGTCATGCCTTATTGCTTAAAACTAGACTAATTAGCCTAGATGGCCATTTGGGCCAAAAGGACAGTCTGTCAAATGTAAGGGTAGCAAGTACAAGGGCTTTGACCCTAATTGTCATCATCTGGTAGTGTCCGACAGGTATTCAGAATCTGAGTTACCTTTAAACTGGATTAATGTTTGCTGAAGCACTATGGAGCGTACCTTAGCACTTTGGCAGTATTTCTATAGAATGTTGATAGAAAGTTTTTGTAGCCTGAGAAATGTTGCCCTGAGTAATGAGTCACTGATTTGGTAAAAAAAATGTTGTGTGACCTAAATCTGCTGAAAAATGAAAACAATGCTTTGTTTTATTTTCTACTGGGCAGGTAGTGTGAATCACCTTGCATGAGGCATTACAATGAGCAAGATTTTGAACATAGAAACATAGACTTTGATGGCAGATAAGGACATCTTGGCCTACCCGTCTGGCCATTTCCTACCTATTGGATAAGCTGAAGATTCAAGTTTACCAACAGCCTACTTCCTCCCACCCCCACTATGATTGCCTTATGTCTGTCCCATGCACTGCTGTCCACAGAACTTTCCTATTCTAATTGAAATCCAACACAAAGGCAATCCAATCACATGATATTGTAACATGTATAAGTGACTCATAGTTACAGGCAATATTGCAAGGGTGTCAGTTATAAAAAATGTCCAGGTCCCATAAATAACTCCTGGGTCTGTCTCATAAGGATACATTGCTGGGGCTTTCCAGACACAAGGTTTTTAATGCGGTTTTATTTGCAGCCTAATCTGGTTCAATTTCAGTTGCTTACCGTCTGTACCCCCCCTCCCCACTCCTGGTCACCCCTGAAAACGGGACTTCTAGGCCCAGTGGGTTTACCGGATCAAGAAAATTCAACAAAAACAAAACAGTTTCCTGCTCCAGATCCTCAGAACACATATGAACAAAATCTGTGGAAATATATCAGGATAGAGAGCCAGCAGCTCACAGAATCATAGAATCACAGAAAGTGATGGCAGAAAAGGACCCCATGCCCCATCTAGTCAGTCATGCGATTTCCAGGTTTGGACTGATTGCTATTCTGGCTGCTATTATGGCCGTAGGTTGCAAGAGTTACTTGAAAATGCCATTAATAATGCCACAAATAGGATGCCCAAAATACAGGAATTACGTTATGGACTATTCAACCAGCAGAGATGAGGGAAGGAATGTTTTGGTGTGGAGGTGTATCGGGGAGAAATCTAAAGCCCAGGTGATCTGCCAACTATTGTTTTCTACAGTATTATTAATTCCTTTTGTATTTTGTAAGTGTACTTGCTGTGCACTTAATTCCTGTCATGCCTTTATCAGGCACAAAAGAAATGTGTTCAGCAACAGTTCACTCTGCAAAGCTTGTATCAGCATGGAATTCTCAATGGCATTTTGCACCATTTTTTATTATTCCAGAATGAATCATTCCCATTTAGACTGGCATTAAACACGTCTTTATATTTCATAGAACCTCATAAAACTGTGTGAATGACTGCATGTTGCTTATAATATAGGAGTTTGCACCAATTTACTGCAGAAATGCAATTTGCTGATGCGTGAACTGTATTTGATAAGCTGTGCCTTAGTATTAGAAGTACTATATATGAAATACACATTAGTTTCAAACCTCCTGTTTCAACAGAATTGAACCATCCACCCCAAACCCAGCGTTTCCAAAATGTATGTTTCTTTACAAGGAAGGAAAGTATACTAACAATTAGCATAAGAAGGAAACCCAAACATAAGTTTTCCAGAATGTTTATGATGCACAATGAAATATGAAGATAATATATAAAATGTAAATCTAAATGGAAAAGGTCACGGATAGGAAATGATGGAAGTATATAAACTTCCAGAGAGAATGATTTTGAGAGTAATTTAGGAGTACATAGAAACATAGAAACATAGAAGTTGACGGCAGATAAGGACCGCAAGGCCCATCCATTCTGCCCATTTCCTTTTCTACCATATAAATGTGCCATCGGCCTTTGCTCTGTCAGTGACCTATCTATTCATAGTCATTTGTATTGCTCCCTTATGCCTATCCCATGCCTGTTTGAAGCCCTGCACTGTATTCATAGCCACCCATTATAGCTTTTCTCCATTTAGTTTCTTACATAAAAAGTTGTTTGCAGTTTATTTGGCGACCCCCCCCAAAAAAAAAGAAACACCCTCACAATACTCCCAGTATCCTTGTTTTTCTCTGGTGTCCAGGGGTACCCGCCTCCCCCATTTGTTGTTGATACTCCATTTACTGTAATGTGATAGTCTGTGTAATTTTTATCAGAAAAAGTCAGGGAGATCATAGGAAAATATCAGACACTTTAGCTGTTAGGCCATTATAGTCCTGCACCATTTATAAACTCACATCATAAAGATAATTACTCCTATATTTATCCAGAGCTGACTTAAACTCATTCATGGTTTCACTGGAAACTACCTGTCTAGGCAGAGCATTCCACTGATCCACTGTACACTGTGAAAACCAAGCCCCTCTCTGGTTCTTGTTGTACTTCTCTCCCTTTAGTTGGTACTGGTGACCCCAGTTCGGAATTAAGCTAGATGAGGGTTTATTTATTTTATTTATTTATTGAAATGTTTCATCAGGGTTGAGGGAAGCAAGACTTGCATGTTTAAATAGTCAGTAATGGCTGTCATGAATCAGGGAGATGACAGTTGAGGGAATCAAGAGTTACATTTTTATCTGTCCAACAATGCCCTTCGTGGATGTGTCGCCACTGGCTCAACTCCTGGAATGAAGCCCACCAAAAAGAGTGTTCCCAACACCTAGAATAAAAACATGTACCCACCATGAGAGACTTTTCCTCTCAGAATTTCTTTCTAAAATTTAGTGACCGGGAGAGGTAGGGTAGATGAGTCAATGCTGGTTAAAAAAAAAGTTGTTTAACTTGTCTACATTTTTTTTTTGGCACTTTTTATCCCCTCCTAACTACCCACTCGGTCTACTCCTTTGGACCGATCAATCCCCATATTCCCTTCCACGGCATCTGCCCCTAAAGTGCCAGGCTTATTCCGTTGTCTCCCTACCTTGCTACTCTTGTCTGGAGAGCCTGCACAATGGGGTCTGCCCATGGGTAGGTGATCAGGGCTGCGATCCGTCATCATCCTGGCCCGAGCGGGTGTTTTTCTGCTTTTCTTCCCTTGGTCTTTCCTCCCCTGAGGGTATCAGCACAGAGGACTGATGTCCAGACAGACGGCATGCTGACACATGCCATTGTCAAATGTCTGCAATGTCCTCCCCACCCAGACTCCGAAGAGTCACCTGGTGCCCCGGTACCCGTGCTTCCACCAGCACCGGTGCATCAGATGCTCAGAGTACCCCAGGAACCCACCCCAGGAGGAGGACAGCATCCATTGGGATGCTCAATCCTCCTCCTCCCCTCCGATCTTCTCCGACCCTGAGTCCATTCCAGAACCCAGGTCACCGGTGTAGCACAAGGCGTAGTGTCCAGCACTCAACCCTCAACACCACTGGGCTGGCTAACTTGTCTACATTTAATAATCTCATAAATCCCTTTCCATGACTTCTTTGCACCATAAACTGGTTTTGACTTGTAATGAGGTTGTTTAACTGTTTTTGTAATTTTACTCCTGACTTCTTATCATGACAGGCAGTAAATGTTCTTAGCATGAATAGGCTTTGCCTTTGAAGTGTGTGTAAAGTGTGAGTTCATTCAAAGTGAGGAACTCCACAGTGACATTAAAAACATCACTTTGTCAGAGCTTCAAAGGCAAAGCCTGTTCCAGGAATGTTTACTGCCTATCATAAAAAGATATCAGGAGTCAAATCTACAAAAACAGCTAAGCAACTCAAACAGTTGAAGTAGCAAACTGATTTACACCTTTACAAACCTTTATCAAGTAAAACGACCAGCTTCAGCTTATTCTAACAAGCATTTGTCAATGCCAAATGTTTGCTTGCTGGCATTGGCAGTGGTAGTGTAGAAGTTACAGAGCTGCGTAATAGGAATGGCAGTGAAGTATTGAACTGAAGCCAACCCCACTACCACCCTGCAGAGAGTGACAGGCATTGGGGTGTGCCTTTGGGTTGTCAGGCATAGTGGCCACGCCATTTCACCACACCCCACCCTGCAGATACTGGCAAGTGTCACGGTGTTTCTTAGGGTCTTTGGCCTTATGCGCACCCATTCCATCAGAAATACGGTGAGATGAGTGCGTATAGGAGAATGGGGTGAACTTTGGGGCCAAAGAGTCCAAGGCATACCTCGATGCCTCTCACTGGCTGCAGGGTGTGGAATGGTATGAGCATTACAGGCAGAATCCCAATCACATTCCTGATGCCTGTCATTCTCTCTCTCCCAGGGTTGGGCGTTATGGTTTAAACCGTAATACCTCAGGCATTCGTTGGTATTTTCACTCCAAATTTTTCAACTATGTTTTTTGTGACCCCACCCTCATGAACAGTGACAATATCAGTTTGTTAGCCAAAAGCTGCTTATGCACAGCGACTCTGACATTTAGCACCACAGGTGCAAACACATTCGAACAGGATGTAAAAATGACAGCTGTACCATTCATGGGAGCTGTAAGAAATGCTTAATGCAAATCTGTAGTAAAATATTAAAAACTGGTGAAGTCACGGCGTCATAGAAACTGTGCAACTCACACCCGTAATGTAATTAGTTTGGGGAATTTTTACAGCAGATTGTCAACAGAGGCATTTTGGGATCTCCGATCATGGACAGTGTCACTGCGACTTTCTTTATCTGTCCCGAACAATGATTTCCCACAGTGACCACTCATCTCTGTGCTGAAAGTGTGAAAACACATTTTGGCCATGTTGTGAAAAATGACAGCTGTACTGTTCATAAGGAAGTGTGGAAAAATGCCACTGGTGAAAATCTGGACTGAAAATATTACAAAGTCATGAACTTACTTAGGTGCGTGGAAACTGGCAATGCTCATTCAGAATACAGTCATTTTATGGACTTTTGTCACCAAATTTTCAACATAGCCATTTTAAGACCTCTGCTCATGAACAGGTGTCGATGTGATTTTCTTAATATTATACCTCCATTGATTTACGACACCGACCGCGCCATTTGCGCTACATGGGCGGAAACACATTTTGGGTAACATGTGAAAAATGGCAGCTGTACTGTTCAAAAGGAAGTGTTATAAAATGGCAATGTTGAAAATCTGGAGTGAAAATATTGAAAATTCGAAAACTTACGAGCGCGCGTAGGATCTGCGCAACGCACGCTTGTAAAACAGTCATATTTAGGGATTTTTTCACCAAATTTTCAACATAGCCATTTTAAGACCTCTGCTCACAAACAGTGTCACTGTGATTTTCTTAATGTGTCCTATATATTGATTTCAAGACAATCGATCATGCCATTGTGTGCTACATGGGCGGAAACACATTTTGGGAAAGATGTAAAATGACAGCTGTACTGCTCTATATGAGGTGTGGAAAATGGCAATGTTGAAAATCTGGAGGAAAATATTGAAAATCGCAAACTTACGAGTGTGCGAGAGAACTGCGCAACGATGCTCGAAACAGTCATTTTAGAATTTTTCACCAATTGTCAATGTAGCTATTTTAAGACCTCTGCTCATGAACAGTGGCACTGTGATTTTCTTAATTTTCCTTACATTAATTTCGCACACTGACTGTGCCATTGTGCACTACATAAGCGGAAACATGTTTAGGTGAGATGTGAAAATGACAGCTGTACTACTCATAAGCAGGTGTGGTAAAATGGCAATGTTGAGAATCTGGAGTGAAAATATTGAAAAATTCACAAACTTCAAGCCTGCCGTAAAACTGCGCAGCACGCGACGTCCAGAACAGTCATGTTTTTAGGATGCCCACCAATTTTTCAAAATAGGCTTCTTTGAGCTCACCTTATGAATGCTGGCAGTGTTATTTCATTAATCAGGCCCAAAGGTGATTTCACACAGTGATCATGAAATCACCCTTCGGCCCGAATAACGCCATGACAGTGACATCATTCATGAGAAGGGGTCCCAAAAACCCCATGTTAAAAATTTGGTGCAAAAATTCCAAAAAATGCCTGAGATATGCAACAAAGTTGAAAAAACCCTATCTGTCCCATTATACAGCTTACCGCATTTCCTCAGTTCGTAGTCGGCTTTGAAGAGTGCAGACATGTTCCCGTCCACCGATGATTGTCACGCCGAGGTCCAGACATAAGTATGGGGTGAGGGTGGGAGGCAGGGTGTGCAGTAGGTGGGTGTGGGTTGTGGGGGCGGAGACTGCGTGGGACCGCTTTTAATTTACAGGTTGTGTTTTTTAAACTGACGACAGGATGTTTGCCACGCTGGGTTGGGCTCCTAGCATGGCACAGGGCGGCGGTTGAGGCGTGGAGCCGGCGGTTGGTACCCCCGTCAGCCATAGCCATCAGTTGTCACTCTGGGGTGGGCTCCCAGCATGGCACCCAGTACTCGGGGGGAGGGAGGACAGTAGAGCCGACGGGGGATTGGGCACCCCGCCGGCTATACTCATGACTTGCTACGCTGGGGTGGGCATCCAGCATGGCATGTGGAAGGAACTTTTGGGGGCGCAGCATGGCCGACTGGGGATTGGTCACCCCCGTCGGCTATACAGTGTGTGCGTGGGGGGGGCAGCACGCAGTATGCGTGCGTGACTTTGTGTGTGTATAGGGGGAGCTGCGCATGAGCAGGCGATATCTGATCGCTGCTCACTGAAGCATAGCTCCCCCTTTCAACTGTACGCCACTGCATTTTAGAGCTGTTATAGACAGCTCCAGCATGCATTGGAGGACTGGGGCCTTGCCTGCCAACATACTGACTGAACTGGAAGAGGGGGTGACACACCTCCAAAAACTTGGATGATGGCACTATGTTTCTTGCACATGCGTGCAAGCAAACATAAAAACAGAGCAGCAAAACTCAGTAACCACACAGGCTCAGTATCCATCTCTTTTCCAAAAATGGATACGGGGTGTTAGGGCATAAAACCAGTAAATTCTAGCCTTTCAGAACATGGACAGCAAAACTGCATTTTCCACGAACACCTTTTCAAATTCAGGGAAAAAATCTGGTTACAGTTATGAGAAATCCAACTGTATTGATCTACGTTACACTTACTTAGGCATTTTTATATCAGCATGAATAAAGAACTTTACCTATAACCATTGATTTTGCAAATAGGGGTGGCCATGCCACTCATGTTTATAGAGAAGTAGCTCAGTAACTGTTATAATGACTCCTTGCGTTTAAAGTGTATGGAGAGAATATAAATCATGTTTGCAGTGATGTCTAACACCTCAGGGAGACACTGCCTAGCTGATACAATTCTAATCTTAAAATGACTAGACTTCTACAGTACAGAGTCGCAGTCTTGAAGGTCGTTCCATTCTTCTTTCCTTTGGAAAAGTCTTTTATTTGAATGTAAAGGGGGGGGGGGCTTGATTTCATTGGAAATTAACTTCAGCTAGTATGATTTAACTTCTTTGTTTAAATATTCTGCTGCGAAATGCCCGAATGAAATACTGGAGACGCTTGTGCAACAATGGTTTACTTCCTTTTGAGAAGTCCTGGACTGTAGGGTAAGACTTTTGCCTGAGGTGCAGCTGTGAGTAGCAGGACTTCAAGATCAACAGGCAGAGAGTGGGCGAGTTCATCCAAAAATTGTAGCTGGGGAGAAACTGTTCAGTAGTGGCATAAATTTGTTTTAAAGAAAACGAATAATAAACAAGCATTTATCAAACTAATTGCCCTATAGCCAGCTCTTACCTATGGCTGGACAGCCTCTTTGTATGAATTAACAAGGGATATTGCCATAACTAGAAAATCAAAAGTTTACAAAAGTTGGGCTGGCAGTAAGCCTAGAGGTTAGAGGAATGAGGTGAGAACAAGCTGTACTGCCCAGCAGACCAGACCTGAGTTTGATTCTCACAACCTCCACTTGCATATACTGTGTGATTCTAAGCAAGTCACTTAACCACCCAGTGCTCCCAGATTGCCCCTGAAAACAGGCACTTGTGCCTAGTGGGCCTTACCTGGTTACCAAAGACTAAAATAAAAAATAAAATACCTTAAAGTGGGAATTGAACTACATGACTTCAGCCATGGTTAGCCTGTCTGGCAAGCAAGCGGCAGCTCTGGCTTAACAAAGTCCTGAGAAAATACACTACTTTAGCGCTAATGTTTGTGTTAGCAAAACATTTAAATTAACACCCTAAAACAACAGAAAATGGAATAACATCAGTGGCCAAATTTGCAGAAAACTCCACAGCAAACAGGAAAACACGGTGTAGCCATGAGCAGTGGCATTTGTTTTTTTTATCACAGCTTTCTTTTCCGCGCCCGCTGCAGCGCCTACTGGTGAGGGCATCCAGCCACCGGCCCTGCTCGTGGGGAGAGCAGCAGGCTCACTCGCATGATGGGGGTGGTCCGGCACGGCCATGGCTGATCCACTGGAGGGCTCCCTCATCCCTGCCAGCCAGACCGGCACAGAACCCCGCCAGCGTGATTCCAAGGACACAGACCTCCCTTACGGCAGGCCAAGGCCATCGTTGCCTCGGCTCACCAACCTTTTCTCTCCAGTGGGAGCACGAATGTGCAATGATGTCCAAGCACCTACGTGGTGGACATCCGCCGTGCCCCCCCTCCAGGCACCCGCACGTCTGCAGTGCCACCGGGCATCCCCAGGGACTGCCAGAGTGTGGTGTGGATCCCACCTTTCCCCAGGACTGGGACAGCAATTGTCGGATGCTCAATCCCAGTCCTCCCCTGCCAACCCCCAATGACCCGGGCTCGTTCCCGAACCCAGGTCACCAGCACGGAGCAATGTGTGGTGTCCAGTGCCTCAACCCTCAGTGCCATCGGGCTGGTATGAGCAGTGTCATTTGCATGAAAAAACAATCCCTAGGAATCTTTTTTTTGTTGTTGTTTGTTTTAATTTTGTTATAAAGTATGTATGGCATAAGTATTGCAGAGTAACCAATTCTCCTTAAAATATTTTTTTTATCAATAAGCCAAGTACAGTTTTGATTGATATCACAATTTTAAAAGAGGCATCCATTTTTCTGTCTTGTCAGTAATTATTTTTAAGCATTGTCCCTGATCTGCAGGGCAGAGTAACTCTTATAATGACTCCTGCATTTAAAGTGTGTGGAGAGAAAATATAAATCATGTTTACAGTGATTTCTGACACCTCAGGGAGACACTGCCTAGCTGATACAGTCCTAATCTTAAAATGATAAAAAAGACTTGTTTTCTGCAGTGCGGAGAGTCGCTGTCTTGAAGCTCATTCCATTCTGCTTTCCTTTGGAAAAGTCTTTTATATGAGTCTAAAGAGGAGGGGGTCATTGGAAATCAACTTCAGCTAGTAGTATTTAACTTCTTTGTTTAAATACTCCGATGTGAAATGCCTAGATGAAAAACTGGAGACACTTGTGCAACATCATTTTACTTTGTTTTGAGGAGTCCTGGACTGTAGGGTAGGACTTTGGCCTGAGGTGGAGCTGTGAGTAGCAGGACTTCAAGGTCAACAGGCAGAGAGTGGGGAGAGTTTGTCCAAAGATTGTAACTGGGAAGAAATTGTTCAGTAGTAGTGGCATAAAAATTAATAAAAAAAAAAAGAATAATAAGCATTTATCAATGCTGAATGTCAGCTGGTATTGCTATTGTATGGGGTCTTGCTTGTACACTTTTTACTGTATATTTAACCAAGATAGAGCAGATTAAATTCAGTGTCTCATTTTCAGTGTTGTCCTGCTTCAACCTATACAATGGCCTCAGTACTGAGGAGTTCCAAGAAAGAGATACATTTTGAGACATGAAAGCGGGGTAATAAACAAATAGAACAGAGACCAACATGCAATGTCAGTTACCCTACTCAATTAGATTTATTGATTTGAAGAGGTACTCTGTTTCAGTCTGACTCGCTGTCTCCCTCACTCCATGTCTATAATATTTGGCCTTCAGTTAATTAATTATTTAAATAATTATACGGGTCAGATCATTTCTGCTGCTTGAATGAGGTCTGGAGGATGGGATGGCCAATAGATTGTGGAGAGCAATGAAGACACAGGTGCAGGAAGGGGCGGCTGGTGCTGAGTTTACAGTTTTCGTGTCAAGTACATTTGTGACTGTTACTACACTACCGGCACCTCTGCTCGGCCCTCTGTTTTTTTTTATCTGAACTAGGTCAGATAGTTTAGGTCTAGACACTACCCAATCAACGTGGTATGAGCAGCTGCTGCTTTGGCTTCCAATAAAGTAGAGAAATAATAGCTGGCAAACTGCAACTCACCCCCACTCAGGCGCTCTGTTATCTGCACCTCCAGTTGCTTCAGGTCACCCCTATTTTACCACAACAAAACAGTGCAGGGGTAATCTGTCAGCACATCAGCACTAACATATACCATGTGCCTATGCAAATTAATGCATAAAGGGCATAGTGTATTTAATGGTTCCTGGAAACACTAAGACACAACCAGTGCAGTGCCAGTGCCAATCAATGCTTCCAGCAACCATGTTTTCAATAATAGCACCAAACAAAACAACACGTGTGGCCTGTGTGCCCCTGATTACTTTTACCCTATGTCACAGATTTATGTGGCAGGAAGTTGAGAGGTATGCTCCCTACCCACCAGTCGCAATCCCCATTTATTCCCTGGTGTCTAGTGGCACCCCCCACTGCCCTCCTCTTAATAAATAACTTTCCTGGTGTTTAGTGGCATCCCACCCCTATTGACGTCTCCCTAATGCAACCATACATGCCTGGTGTCTAGTGCCCCCCCCCAACTCCCATTGCTGCCAAAATCTAAAATCAATAAAACTGTTCCTCAATATTTATTTAATCTTAAAAAAAAAAAGATCCCTCATCGATCAGTACTCCTGCACCCCCACCTTCCACTCAACAGCCACCAGCCTCGTATACCCCTACACACCTCACTCATCTGAACATGTCCCAGGTCCGAAACCCACTCTGCATTCAAAGATGCATCTTGCTGCTGGAACCGAAGAGTGCACCAGGAACTAGACAGGGAATTCAGTGAACTGTACCATTTTCAGTTTTCATTGGACCACCTTCCTTGACCTTGTGTTTGTTTGAATCGATTACATATAATTATGTTTTTGATAGCAAATAAGGACCACTTGGCCCACCTAGTCTGCCCATTTCCCTACCTGATGGATAAGCTGCAGATTCTAGTTAATCAACAGCTTACTTCCTCCTACCCCCCACTAGAATTGCCTTATGCCTGTCCCATGCATTCTTGAATTCTCTCACTGTTCCTGACTCCACAACCTCCTCAGGATGGCTGTTCCATGCATCCACAACCCTCTCTGTGAAAAAAATACTTTCTAACATTACCTCTGAGCTGTCTCCCTCTATCTTCAAATTGTGCCCCCTTGTTCTTGCACATCTCTTCTTCTGAAAGATGCTACCCTCTTGTAATTTGTTAATTCCCTTGAGATACTTGAAAGTTTCTATCATGTCCCCCTCTCCCTCTTTTCCTCAAGGGTATACATATTAAGCTGCTTTGTAACATGGCAATAATGGCAACACTGAAATCAAGTAATCTAATTGGTCAAAACACATCAGCTGACACACATCCAGCCATGCATTAATTCCCTAGATATGACCTCTATCTTTCAAAGCAAGAAAATCAGGATCGCACTTCAGTGAAAGTCGCAATTCAACCTATAGGTGGCACTGTGTTAAGAATACTTTGCAAGAACGTATGCATGTTAGAAATTTTTCCCAGAATGCATTACTGACATAAATGAATGTGAGGTAGGAATGGAACTGAAAAGAATGAAAGTGGTCAGTACAAGTAGGAATTTTTGAAGTTGAATCAGTATTGTATATGTGTTTTCCTACATAATCCAAATTTAGTAGTTGTAATAAATTGGTAGCTACTACATTAATACATGTGGCCTGTGCAACGTGCACGTTGGGAGTTATGAAAGGCACAGAAGTGAAACATTTCTTCTAAGACATGAAGTTCTTTATATGACTGTTTGATTTCACTATTTTCCATGAGAAATACCAGTATACAACAGTAATCCCATTTTATAATTCCATGTTACAAGTGCTTATTGACAAGGAGGTCATTTCCAGGCATTAATGCATGGTTGGGTGGTGGGAAGCCCTCGGCCTGTGGCTCAGGCACCCCCAACCATACATTATTACTGGGAATGACCTCCTGTCTCAGTCATTAAGGCTTACTTAGTCTCTCCTCGTATGTCTTCTGGTGCAGACCCTGCACCATTTTGGTTGCCCTCCTGTGAACAGCATCCACTCTGTCTATGTCTTTGCGGAGATGGGGTCTCCAGAATTGCATGCAGTACTCCAGATGGGGTCTCACCAACTGTCTGTACAGAGGGATAACAGCTTCCTGTTTTCTACTGTTGATGCCTCTCCCTATGCATCCCAGTATCCCCCCAGCCCTCCTTACTGCCTTCTCACATTGCTTGCCCACCTTTAGGTCATCTGAAATAATTACTCCTCGGTCTAGGTAGATTATAACAAAAAATGAAATATAGTGGGCATTGTTCGGTATGTTAGATATTCTGTGCAAAATGCATCCCCCTAATAACGTTGATAGTCTGCAGTCTATATTGTACAATTGCCATTTTGATTTAATGCAGCAGTATTTGTTAGCAGGGTTAAATATACTACGCCTCCTAAATGCAGTGTTAAGCTAACTGAACATTCCACTTCTGAAATATGTTGACTCCACAGTAACTGAAGCAGTCTTGAGTCAGTTTTTAAAATTTTATTACTAATGACTTGTATCATTAAATATGTCAGCGCTGATGAAATCAAAAATAATATGAGCTATATTTCATGACGACAGAGCACCACTACAGATGTGCATTCTTGTGCCCGAATGGTTGATTGACATCTGACAGCAAAACATCCTGCTCTATACTGTACATGGAAGCAAGTGATGAATGCTGCCAAGGCAGGCTCCGAACATCTCGCTTATAAGTCATCATTGATGGTACAGGTGCCAGAGCTGAATAGAACAAAGTAAGTGGAGATACAAAAAGGTTGGTTCTGTTTCTCAATGCATTGCTCCAGTCCTCAGTCTTTTTTTTATAATGGGAATTGCACAAAACATTTTTCCCAGAGATGAATAAACTGCCATGCTTCTGGAGACATTAAGGCACTCAGATGTACATTGGCCTTACTAAAAACAAAAATGTGCATTATTTCATGATACCGACATATCCCCAAGGGTCTACTGTCCTGACGGTCCTAATCAGGCCATGTAGATTGGAGACATCATTAATAATAACAAATAATAACAATAATAATAAAGACATGAAGAGAGTAGGGAAAATGCATGTCAGAATTTTTTTTATCTTTTGATAGTTTGAATATAAAAATGCAAGTATTGGTTAACAAATATTGCTGCTTTAAGATTCTGTATATATATTTTTAAAATCATTATGTCAGAAAACAAACACAGTGGGCATAATAATGGATCGGCAATGGAATGGCTGTATTATGATCTTCACCAGAGTAAAGTAGGGTACATCCGTTTTCATGTTTATGCAGTTTACAGAGACACTCAAGTTCTCCTGAAGAAAGAGTTACATTAAAAAAAAAGAACAGGACTGACAGTTGAGAAAACATCTCCAGAAGAGTGGCACCATCAATATCACTTTAAATCAGAAAATGTCTGAAAAGCTTGAAGGAAAAGAAACACAACCATTTCGATATTGCTAACCCCCAATATAGGCAGCAAAGCCGCTAACTTGCATAAGGTACCTAATGGCCCTAAATGCCAAAAATCATTCTGCAGTTCATTGTAGAGGATATCTGGGAAAATAAGCACAACTTTACAACACCTAACATCGTTGAAAGGCTATATCACTTTGTTGTGTCTTTTGTAACACATTATCCAGTCGTTAAAGGTTTTATCATGCAAATAAGGTACCCCCAAAAAAAATCTAACAAAAAGTAGTATTTATATATGATGATGTCACACTTCAATATACATGTTGCAAATCCCTATTTTGCAGAATCCTACCGGATTGCAACACTTCCATTTTTTCAGGCAGAGCCTCAAGTGGGGAGGGTGAATGAGAAACAAACTAGGAAGGGGACATCTAGGAAGCAGGCCAGCTCCTGACAGCTGACATTGTCTTCTGGAATGACTGACAGTTCAGTGACAGCCTCCACCACACTCAACAAGGTGGCAGCAGTGCAAATCTCTGCCCCTGCCTTGTACTGTTCACTTCTAAAAATGCATGCATTGCTACTCTGAAATGGAGAGAAAAATCCTTCTGACTTTGGCACTGTAGGAGCTGACACTTTGCAAGCTGTTGAGCTATAGACCAATTTGTGTTGAAGATAAGTACCTGGAAAAGCACTCGCCCACCCTTCCTTAGCAGTAGAGAAGCCCAGAGTATGCCAACTAGGAAGATGCTGCTCTGGGGCACTCGACTCATCGTGGAAGCTGCACCAGACACCAGTGGGTTGCGAGGGCTGGTAGAGCCTGCCCTCCCTGGACTGAACTCCAGATTGTCCCCCACTCCTGGACTGCTGTAGGGGTTTCGTGGAAGCTGCACCACACACCGTGGGTCGTGAGGGCTGGAAGAGCCTGGTCTCACCTGGACTGAACTCCGAGATCGCCCCACCCCTGGACTGCTGTAGGGGTTCGTGGAAGCTGCACCGCACACCGCGGGTCGCGAGGGCTGGAAGAGCCTGCCCCCCTGGACTGAACTCAGAGATCGCCCCCACCCCGGACTGCTGTAGGGGTTACGGGAAGCTGCACCGCACACCGTGGGTCGTGGAGGGCTGGAAGAGCCTGCCCTCCCTGGACTGAACTCAGAGATCGCCGCCCACCCCGACTGCTGTAGGTAGGAATCAAGCACACAGGAGCAGTGCAAGGCTCCTGAACACGGCGTGTTGTTTTGGCACCAAGCCACTTTTAAAACTGGACTCGTAACAAAGGACCCTTTTTTTTTCTCCAAACCTCACACGCGCCTTAAGAGTCGGCGCAGCACTAAGATAGTTTTTTTTCAAGCATTTTCTGTAATATAACTACAGTTTCCCTGCTGCAATCAAGTTTTCTTAAGAGTTTGAATTTACTTAGTGAAATCCCTGTTGCAATCAAGTTTACTTAAGAGTTTGAATTACTTGCCTGATTTTTAAACAAGCACCTTAGTGCCTGGTTTTCTTTTCTTCTACTTATGCCTATAAGAACTGTTTGAAAGTGTTTGGTCTCCCACTTATTAATTGTGCAAGTAGACTTGTTTTGCGACCACTAAGAGATAATTCAGTAAGTCCTTTGTCCTTACCTTAACCCCTCCTCCAAATCCACCATTTAAAATCTCTCCCCTCTCTCCTCACCTAGGGGTTTCATGGAAGCTGCACCACACACCACAGGTCACTAGGGCTGGAAGAGCCTGCCCTCCCCTGGACTGAACTCCGAGATTGCCCCCCAACCCTCGGACTGCTGTAAGTAGGAATCGAGCAGACAGGAGCAGCGCAAGGCTACTAAACAAGGCATGTTGTTTTACCCCGCCGGCCCTGCGCTCCGGCTCCCCGCCACCCCACCACCACCCTTGGTCGGCTCTCTGATTTATATGTGTAGTCACGTGTGGTGCAGAACCAATCATCCCACTTTCCCACCTGCAGATTATATTCATTGAACACTAGGGGATCCTGCCTGCCAACACTTATCTCCCTTCCTTCATCCCATACACCAATATGTCTCTTGTAGTGTTCTGTATACTAGCTTTACTCCTCACGGTGCTGTCCCCCCTCCCCCACTATCCCTGCAATGAATCTCTCCAGCTCTATTGTAAGTACACATCTGCCAGAATCTCAGCCTCCTCGCGCACATCCCCCACTGCTCCTAGCCTTCCCATCTGTTTTCCGCTCACCACTAACGCACCTCACATGCTGGACCACCCCATCGCCCCACTACACCCACCACTGACGTCCACCCCCCTGCCTCCTGTACACAGTGGAAGGTGGGCCCTCTCTATCCTGGCCATACCTGCCCTCAACTCCCTACCCATCCCCTGCACTGCCCCCCCAAGATCCTTGCATCTGCGCAAGCACCTCTACCACAACCGCTGTAGTCCTCTTCTCCATCTCATCACCTTACTCCTCATGCTCTCTGGGAATGTCCACCCCAATCCTGGACCTGGACCCTCTATCCCCCCATCACCCCCCTACAGGGCATGGCCTCCGCATTGCCTCTATGAATATCTGCAGTCTCCCAAGGAAGACTGCTGCACTCCAGTGTTGGTTCTCCCAACACATGCACGACACTCTTGCCATAGTGGAGACCTGGCTCTCTCAATCAACTCCCGACTCTGCTGTCTCCCTCCCCGGCTTTACCCTTTTTAGAGAAGATCATGTGGGTAAGCGTGGTGGTGGATGTGCAGTCTACCTGCGTGACTCCCTCCTGGGTCATGCACTACCTACACCCAAGCTTCGACTCACGATGCCCAAGCCATCACCCCTAAAATCACTCCTGACTAGGGCCATGGCCCCTTTCCTCACAACCACCTACATATCCCCACGGGCACAAAGTCTAGCTATCCGCTCTCTCACTGACTATCTCTCTACCCTGCCACACAAAGCTGAACAGCTCGCCCTAGGTGACCTCAACATCAACTGGCTTGGCTCCACTCACAACACACATTAAGGACAACTTCACAGCCCTTGACCTATCTCTCAATTAGTCACCGCCCACCAGATTTAACCAATCATGTGGGTCCAGCTCCTCCTTGATATAGTACTTTCCAATCACCCCCACAAAATCAAATCTGTTAACGTTCTAGCCAACTCCCTTAGTGACCACTCACCAATTCTCTGTTTCTGGTCCTCCCCCAGGCTCAATCCTGCATATAAAGCCACCCCCCATCGCCACTTTCACCCTGGGGGCCTTAATAAGCTAAAGCAGTACCTAGTCCAGCTCGACTGGTCTCCGATCTCCCTCGCAACAGATATAGATACTGCTTTAACCTTCCTCACCAGTGCCTTCTGCAAGGCCTGTGACATCTTTGCCCCTGTCTTCAGCACCCGCTCCAAGAGACACAATGCTGCCTGGATTTCCTCCTCACTGATCCAGCAACTGAAGCAGCGGGATAACCTGTGGCACACTGCTGTTGAGTCCGGCAGGACAGCTGACAGACAAGCCTATAATGCTGCTCGCAACCAATGCACCTGGGCCATAAGACAAGCCAAGGCCAGATACTATCAAACTGACTTGACCTCATCCTGGGGCTCTGCCCGAGCTTTCTGGGATAACATAAAGGAGCTTAATGGAAAACCTACCTCCCCTTCTCAGATGGTTATTAACGGCACAATTAATACTGACCTACCACATGTTGCTGACTGCCTCAACACAACATTTTCTGACCTAAGTGCAGTCCTTCCTGCCCACTTCTTTGACCCTATCCAGCATCCAACTGCCCAGCTATTTCCGACCCCATTTCTCTTCTGGACCATCTCTCCCATGACATCAAGCCACTCCTCTAACAGCCTCTCCTCCCACAACCTGAGTTGTGACCCCTTGATTCCAGGATTCTCCACCTAACATTGATGTCATGTTAGCCCCTCACTGACCTTCTTAACTGATCCCTGTGCCTCGGCCATTCCTCTGTACGCATGGAAATTGATTGAAATTACCCTATCCATAAAAATGGAGACCCATATCACAAACAACTACAGACCCATCTCCATCCTCCTCCTCTCTAAAGCCCTGAGAAAATAGTATCCACCCAACTCGGATTATCTATCCAAGCACAACATACTATGCCCAGAGCAGCACGGCTTCTGCCCTGGTCACAGCACCACTATAGCCCTATTGAGTTCTCCCACCAAATACACTCTGCACTTGATGCTGGGAGATCGCTGGGCAGTGTTCATTGACCTATCCAAGTCTTTGACACTGTGTGTCACCCACTACTGCTTGACTCCTCTGTCAGCTTAGCTTCTCATGTGGCCCTCTGGCCTGGTTTTCCAGCTACCTCATGACAGATCCCAACAGGTCAAATAAATGGTACCCTATCAACTGCCCTACCTGTACATCGGGGTCCCTCAAGGCTCAATCCTGGGCCCCATTGTTCAGTCTCTTTTAACACACTCACTCCTGCTCAGGCAAAATGCTTCTATACACCGACGACGCAGTCCTCGCCGCCTCCACCCTGACCCACTCCCACTCCAGAGCTCCTGCAACTCACCTTCAGCCAAGCTGAAAGTGGTTCCCACCATCGCCTGGTTCTGAACCTCAAGAAGACAAAATCTATGATTTTTGCACACTGCCAAAATAACTCCAGAAATGCTCCTTCGCATCATCCCCAGCACCCTCCAGCCCTTGAACAGGTATCAATATACAAATACCTGGGCATCACCTTCGACTTGGCTTTCTCCTTCCATGCCCATCTTAACTCTTTGCCCTCTGCCATGAATGTCCGGATTGGACTCCTCTACCACCACAAAGACTGCCTCCTGAGTTTGCCCTATTGCTGGCTATCACTTTCTCCATCCTGTCTTTGCTGATTATGGACTCCCACCATGCAGCTGCTGACCCCACTGCCCTCACCAAAGTCCAGACCTCTATCAACAAAGCCTGCAGGCTCATGACTGGTGCCCAGCAGAACTCACACATGCCAGCTCTCCCCGCCTAAAATACTCACTTTTGAAGAACTCCTGCAATACCACACCTGAATACTGGCAAAAGGCTCTACTTGGGCCTCCCAGGAGTCGCCACACCTTCAACGGGCCTCCATTTGGTCATCACCCATAATACAACCAAAGCCACCTTCCAGGTGCCGAGAGCTAGGACCTCGCCGCCCAAAGGTCTTTCCACTACAGAGCACCATCCTGGTATAACTCTCACCCCACGCACATTACAAACATCTCCAAAATCGGCCTCTTCAAAATCGCCTCTACTCAAACACCTCACTGACACTGGAGCTGTAAATGCCCATTATAGGACTTTCCAAGAGTGCCATTCTGAACCAATCTATCTCTTATAGTATTACGTATGTACTAGTTTACTTAGAATAGCTTCTGTAGTCTGTACACCACGCACTGTAACTCATGTGCTCCACTGTGTCACTGAAATTGCTTAGTTTTGTATGCTCTTCTGTACTCTCCTATTTTGCTCACTGAAATGCCTTGCTTTGTATGCTCTTTTGTATGTCACCTGTATTGTTCTCTACTGTCTTGCTTCACAAATATGTTGTCTCCCTCCTGTGATGAGGTGTCTTTGTAAATGAGTCTTTGACTCAAAGGTTTTAAATTTGAATTGTGAATAAATAAAATAAATAAAAAAACACTGACCAGTAATATGATTTGAGGAGGTTGTGGAGTCAAAACAGTGGTGGAATTCAAGAATGCATGGGACAGTCATAAGGCAATTCTAGGGGTAGGGGTAGGAAGAAGTAGGCTGTTGGTTAACTAGATCTGCAGCTTATCCATTAGGTAGGAAATGGTCAGACTGGGTTGGCCTAAGCGGTCCTTATCTGCCATCAAATCTCTACGCTTTATGTTATGTTTCTATGATGGAGCCATACCTCTCACCTATCCCTGGTTACAAGGGATATCCCTTGTTTTACCCCCTCAAAACTGCTCTCTAAGTCAACTCTATATGAAAACAGTGCTGCCCGCACAGAGAATGTGCTGTAATTTCAGACTTTAAAGCACACATTTCAATTATTCTAAGGTGTTCTATGAAAAATAAAAAAGTAGTTCATGTAAACACAATGGTTTACACATTAGCTTGTTTCTCCATATCTGATACTGTGTCTAACTCTGTAAGTGTCCAGGCTTTACAATGCACTCAGACTCACAGCTTGGCACATTCTGAGTTTAATACCTGCATTTGTGATGGAGCCCAAAAAAACTTTCAGCTGAGGAAGTGTTTTGGTCTCTCTCTCTTTTTGCTTAATTGTACCAACTCCCCAGACTCGCTCTCACTAATCCACCTAACAATCCCTTTAGTGAGGCAGGCAATGTTTAGTTTTATAAACCTTAAATATGCTAACACCCATAAGCTGTGCAAACAAAAGCTCATGCATTTCACAAACATTAGCATATGGAAGATAGTGTTGTTCAAGTCCCACCACTCTTTATTGGATGAGTTTAATGTCTGCCGAGGCACATTGCTTAAAATCAATAATCAAAAATATATAGGCTCTGGTCAGTATGGATGCATTTGGAGGCAGTATAGTGCAGTGGTCTAAGGCTCTAAGCTGAAAATTTAGTGACATCCAGCAGACCAGACCTGGGTTTGAATCCCACAGCTTCCACTTGCATACTGTGTGATCCTAAGCAAGTCACTTGTGCTCCCAGGTTGCTCCTGTAAAAAAGCTTTCAGCTTAGTGTGCTATACCTGGTTAAACAACAAAAAAAAAGATACATTTTTAATGTTTTTTCTTTTTTTATGCAAAAGTCCCCAACCGCATTTTTGCATCCCCACAGAGTCAATAAGATACCACTCAGTCACCAACCAGCTCCACTATCAGGAATCTGATTGTGACAGAAATGTGCTAGGAGGTCACTTTCTTTTTTTTTATTACAATGTCACCACCCACCATCCCCACCCACAAGCACGAATGTGACACTGATAGCAGACATGATCATCCCCATTTTAAAGATTTGGTCAGGACAAGTAAATCAGATTTTCTTTTATATTCATCCCCCCCCCCCAACACACACACTACCAGGCCACACAGAAGACAGAGGATGTAAATGAAATTCTGATTGGGCACACTATCAGTAATATTGTCAAGGCATGAATAAAAGAATATGTGCTCTTAAATACAAGGGTGTCCAATCAGACTTGCCTTTTTTTTTCATATGTCGGATCAGAATCTCAATGGTGTGTGAGCCACAGAGCACTTGACCCCTCAATACTGTCACTCCAGTCTGAATCTATCACTGTGGAAGTAACCCAGAAAGATATGGCCACCAAGACCGAGAAAAGCTGGCCAGAGAGTGCAGAAGGCTGAGCCTATACAGTCATTCACTGAATTGCCATACTGCTGCATATATCAGGGTAACTTATATTTTAAAGATAGTAAGTATGTGTTGAATTTGGCAAACAGTGAGCGGTAATGCCTACATCAGCAAAGTACAGTATCACACCATAGCTGTTTATTGTTAGGAGCCACGTGTCCCATTGTATCACATTGGTGGTAGCTGGTACAGCTGTTGCTGCTATAGCATAAGGAAGTACCGGCTATTACAAGTCTGGCGACAGTACATACAATAATTAACTATAGCACGATACACTGTTTTCCTGCTGCAGGCATGACCTTCTCACCACCTGCCAAGTTCAATGTGCGGCTCACCATTTCCTGTACCCTCTTTCTTCCCTCTCTGGGCCTTCTTACTGCCCTGCTTTCTTACTTATGTGTTCCCTCTTTCCTGCTCACATCTCCTCATTCTATGTGAGATCTCCCTTCTGGGGCTTTTCCTTCATGGGGACATGGTGTGGACATTATACTGCACAGCCATATACTCCCTTTAGGATAATTTCCCAAGAAATATTGTAACTCCAGGGTAGAGACCACCTACCAAATCAAAGAAATTAAATTGGAAAGAAATTGAATTGGGAGCACATGATTTTAGAACTTTTGTTGTTTACTCTTATTGTCTGTATTATGTACATCAGTCCATATACTGTAATTACAAGCATAACCTGTCTTTAGTTTATATGGAATCACATTTGCCATTCTAATTGTTTTTGTTACAGTACAGATAAATTCATTTGAGCAGTCACTTGTAATTGAATCTCATTCAGCTGTGATGTGCACACTGCAGTTGCAAGCTGGCAGTGGACCTGCAGCCAGAGCATAGCCGACTTGGTTCCTGTGAATCCAGAGAGTCAGGGCAGCCCGCATAGCTAATTGATAGCAATTGTGTTTTCAACTCCCTCATAAGAATTATGTAAAATGTAGTGTTCATTCCCTTAAAGTCAAGAATGAACACATTTTACGACTTTATCTCAGGAGCTGCTGCAGACACTTTTGTTGGGAAATAAACCAGACGGCCAGATAGTTGTCATTGTCAAAGTTCCGCTCTGCAGGCTCAGCCTGACTTCTTGTGGGAGACTCACTGCAACATTAATGCAGAGTGTTCAGAGAAGACCAGGACTCCTTAAAATGGTAACCTTTGAATGTTTTCTTTATCACAAAAATGCACTTCTACTTTAACAAAAAAAGATAACGTCACATTACGATGAATGCTATTCTTATTAACAATACAGTTGCTGTTGAACTACCTCTTTCTAACAAAGAATTTAATGTCACTAGTAAGATTTGCTTTGTGGGGCTGAAAAATGTTGGCTAGTAGTGACAATATATGGGTCACCAACTTCAATGGAAGTTGTCACCGAGAATGACAGTCTGAGATCCAGTGAAACAACTGGTGGTTTATTCACCTGGCAAAGGTGATTGTGTTACTGTATATCCATGGCACCTCCGATCCATTACCTTATGGTTATGTACACCTGATGGGCTGCTGATGCACATGTGACCTAAGTTTCGATTTCTGTCTCCACCAAGACCCTTCCTCCTGGGTGTCTTCAGTTTCGATGCTTCCATAGCTGTAAAATAAATGGTTATGTATATGCACAGACAGTAATCATGATCTCGGAATCGTCGTTAGTTTCTAATACTACTTTATTCGTTATCGTAATACATTTATAATCCTTGTATGTCTTGTGTCACTTAAATGTTAGATGTTACTGGTTGCTTTATCATGCTCCCTCGGGTGGGTTGAGGTGCCATGGATATACAGTAACACAATCACCTTTACCAGGTGAGTAAACTACCATTGTGTTATCTGCATATCCATGGCACCTCCGATCCATTACCTAAGGAAGATTCAAAAGCAGTGCCTTAGTAATACGGGAGGGAAGATCATAATATGTTATCATATTTGTATCGTGTACCAATGCTTAAGAGTCTCTTAAATGTCCTCACTGTGGCAGTCATTAGGACTTTATGTCCAAAGGAATTTTGGTTGTAATGTCTGTGTCCAATCTATAGTGTTTTGTGAAAGTATGTATAGTGGACCAGGTTGCCGCTGCACATATCTCCTGTGCTGTAGCTGTGTTTCTCTCTGCCCAAGAGGTTGCTACTGCCCTGGTTGAGTGTGCTTTTATTCCCATGGGTGGTACCTTGTGTTTTACCTTGTATGCTTCTGTGATGGCTTATCAAGTAGTGATAGTGCTCCTTGCCGCTGGTAGGCCCTTTTTGTTACCTGATGATATGATGAAGAGCCTATCAGAATGCCTGAGTGGTGCTGTCCTTTCAATGTATGCTTGTAGTGTTCTTTTGACATCCAGTTTGTGAAGGGCCTTGGTCCGGCGGGAACTTAATGATCTGGTCTGTATGGAACATGGTGTTGACCTTTGGTATGAATGACGGGACCATTTTTAGTATGGTACCCTGATCCGTGAATGTGGTGAACGGTTCCTTGCAAGATAGGGCTGTAATTCTCCAACTCTGTGAGTGGAGCACACCGCTACCAGCAGGGCCATTTTCAGTCCTAACCAGTACAGTTCAATGTTTGAGATTAATTTGAAGGGAGACTCTGTCAAGGCATTTATTACTAAGGTGAGATCCCATGGGGGAACGGTCAATTTTAGTCTGGGGCGCAGGTTGCCTGCTGCCTTGAGGAAACGGATAATGTCGGGGTGAGATCCCAGAGAGGTTCCTTCAATGGATCCTGTTGCTGCACTTATTGCTGACACCTGCACCCTCAGTGTCGTGGTTGCTAGCCCTTTGTCCATGCCCTGTTGCAGATACATCAGTATGTCAGGTATCGATGGTGACTGAGGGCAGATGTTCCTCAATTTGCACCAGGATGAAAATATTGACCATTGTCTGGAGTAGGTCGAAGTGGTGGAGCTTCAGCGCGATTGTATCATGGTGTCTATAACTGAGTCGTGGTAGCCTGCTCTTAGTGGAGGACTTGGGATTGCAGGTGGCATATCTGTTTGTGCCTTTGTCTTTGTGTTTTCATTGGTGTCCTCCCCAGCGCCTCCTGGTCAGATGGCATGGGTGCATCTTCTGCATCTGATGCACACAAGTAGTTGTTGTGGGGCTAGCAGCACATTGTGTTGGCTGCTGCTCTTGTTTTGCCCATTGTAGTAGTTGAGAAAGGATATATAGAAAGAGTGGTGTTGGTGGGGGGATTATATATATTGTTTTATTTGTTTATTATTTCCCTTAATTTTTTTTTCTTTTCCCCTGCACAGTAATCAATAATGTTCTGCACCGTACAGGCTATTGTTGTGCCTGTGCATTAAAGTGTGCACTGTCCCTATAAATGTGGCTAGAGTGAGTGAGGGACTCAGTGTTATGCTGTCTTGCCCACCGCTGTGGCAACAGTGCTGCCCCCAATGTATTTACCCCATTATTAATTGATTTTCAAATCATTGCCTGTATATTTAAATATTTGCATTGTGGTCTGCAGTTGTAGATTGGTTGGTGCTTTTTTTTAAAATTCAATATACTTTATTAATTTTACTTTCAAACATACAGGCATTTTGTTAGGCCCATCAAGCTTAACATACACATTAACATGTAAATCATATTGACCTTAGGGTTACATTGGCCCACCAATAACATAACTACTATAACAACAAATAACTAAAAAAAAAAAAAAATCTATCTAACCTCTCGATTCCTCCCTACCTCCTCCCTCCCCAATCTAGATAGCAATATTGCAATACACTATGCAGTATTCACCAGCATATACATGATGCTACAACTTTTCCAGTTATCATTTAGCAATCAAAGTTAATGTGTAGACCTTATTCCATTTTCTCTCAAAACTGTTGGGACAGTGTCTTATACTTGCAATCATTTCTCTAACCTCAAATTAAATAGGAACACATTGAGCCACTCCAAATAGGGAATAAGCTGGGAGTTTTTCCAGTGCTTCAGCACCAGCTTTTTAACTGAGTAGGAGATTAGGGATAAGGCGTATCTTCTTTTTGATACTAAAATTTGGGAGTAATCTCCCAAGATACAAATTTCTGGCTGAAAACATTGTTCTAGGCCCAAAAGGGAATCTAACTTTTCCTTAATCTTATACCAGAGGGATTTAATTAAGGGGCATTCCCAAAAAATATGAAGAATAGATCCTTCACTAGTCCCACATCTATTGCATCTTGAATCTTGGAGCTTGCCCATGGCCATTAGTTTTGCTGGAGTAAAATATATGTTATACAATATGTAAAATTGGATAAGACGCAGTTTGTCATTTGAAGTGTATGAGTATACTGTTTGCCATATTTTATCCCAATTAAGTTGTCTTTCTGGAAACTGGCTAGCCCAGTAGGCAGATATTCCTTGGGTTTCAGAACATATAGCTGGGTAAAGTACTGCTGTTACTTTAGAGACTGCATGTGGACTCCATACTAACAGACGTGGTGAATTAAAAGGTCTGTCTGGTCTGCATTCCAGTTATCCATTCCCAATGTGGTAATTAGTAAGTGTCTAATTTGGAAACCTCTGCATGCTTGTCCAGGAGGTAAATGCAGGAAGCAAGCAACTCTGGTACTGTCTTAATTTTCCCATATCTAACAGGTCAGATATTTTTACCTCTACCCTGGTAACTCCTCTCTGGATCTTAAATACTGCCTCCCATCATGAAATTTGGATTTAAAAAAAGGGGTTGGGACAAATCTTTGATATTATTATACTTAAGAGCTTTGCACAATTGGGTATGTACCTTTAATGACATATGTACCAGTTCATTTTTTAGGATTTTCAGGCCCATTGTGGAAGTAATGTGTAAAAGGCTGGTCGGGGAAATTCCACTTTTACTAATTATTTGGCATTCGTTCGATTTGTAACCACACTGGTACATAGTCCTGAGTTGTCGCAGCAAGAGCAGGAGGATACCACCGGAGATATTTAACTATATGGCTTGCCAGGTAATAATGGAAGAAGTTAGGCAGCCTAAGGCCTCCTTTCTGCTTAGCTGCACCTAACATAGGATCTTCTCGGTGGTTTTGACTTCCAGAGAAATTTAGAAATGATTTGATGTAAATGTTGAAACCAGGATTGTGGGAGAAAAGAAGTTGAGCATATTTAACGGTAACAAATTCTGGGAAGTATATTCATTTTGATACATTAATTCTGCCCTGCAATGAGAGATATATAAGGGCCCATCTAGCTAAATCTTGTTGTATAATTCCTAATTGGGCATCCAGGTTCAATTTCTTAATTTGAGATAAGTTCGGTGTTAATGTGAGATCTAAGTATTTAAATTGAGTTACCCAGTTTAATTGAAGATCTGCTATATGTGACCGGTAAGTATGGGAATTTAGTGGCATTATTGGTGATTTTTCTATATTCAACTTATAGTTAGACAAGGCTCTGTATGAGTTCACTATGGATATTATTGCGGGGATGGAGGTCTCTAAATTTGTAATGTGTAGTAAAATATCATCAGCATAGGATGATTGCCATGAGTCCCTTTCACCTACCTGAATACCTGTCACTAAAGGGAATGTTGCAACTGGTATAGAAGTGGTTGTAAATATAAATTAAAAGTAATGGGAAGCGGGCAGCCCTGACGTGTTCCTGAATGTAAGGAAATAGTTCTGAAAAGATTCCATTGCAGTAAACTTTGCTGTAGGGCAGGTATAAAGAATTCGATATCCATTGGATAAACATGTGGGTAAGGCCGAATTTTTCAGAACCTCAAATAAGAAAGTCCAACTTACCCTGTCGAATGCTTTCTCAGCATCCAGGATACCATAGCCATTGGGTGAGGTGCTAACCTGGACGTAGAGAAACATGAAATAGCTTCCTAAGGTGATCAGCCAAGGAGCGCCTGCCACGAATCCCACTTGTTCCTGGCTAAGCAGCGGTGCTCAAATCTTTGCAATCTATTCGCCAATATTTTGGCAAACAGCTTAATGTCATAGTTCATTAAGGATATTGGACGATAATTGGTAACTGATTGTGGAGATTTATTTGGTTTAGGAAGTACAATTATGAGAGTCTCTAATAGTGAAGGGTCAGAAAGCCTGAAGTTACATAGGTGATTGAACATACTAAGTAAAAGGGGTGAGAGTTGTTCCTTAAATATTTTATAAAACCAGGGTGGAAAACTATCTGGTCTGGGAGCTTTGTCATCCGGCAGTGCTTCGATGGTCTCCAACAACTCTTGATGTGTTATGGTTTTAATGAGAATATCTGCTTGCAACTGTGATAAAGAAGGGAGAGGAAGGCCATTCAGATATTCTTGTATATCTGTTATTTGAGGTATAGGAACTTGGGGGGGGAGTATAGAGATCTGTAGTAGTCCTCAAACTCCTTAACAATTTCTTTTGGAGTAGTAAGGAAAGAATTGTCTTTAAGGGAGTTGAGCACCACTATGATCCTAGACTCTTCCTGCTTTCTCAATTGAAGGGCAAGTAGATGGCTAGCTCTGTCCCCCTGTTCGATATATTTAGTGTGGGTCTTAAAAAGTGCATATTGGGCTTGCCCCCCCTCAATAGCTCAGAATATTGGTTCCTTAATTTGATTAATTGTTCCTGGATACTCTCTGTTTGTATAACTAACTGCTGATTTTCTAGGGATTTTATTTGGGAGAGGAGAGAGGAAGACAGCGCTTCCCTTTTTTTTTATGTATGGTAGAAAGTCAAATGCATTCTCCTTGAATCACACACTTTAGGGCACACCAAAGTTTGTCCAGAGTTTGTATGGTGCCCTGATTATGTATAAGGAATTGTTCTTTTGTTTCTTTAAGGGAGGTTATTACCTGGTCATCCTGAAGAAGCTGAATATTCAGTTTCTAAACAGTACTTTTGGATTTTGGAATTGATACAGTACCTTCCAACCAAACAGGTGAGTGATCAGATAGAGTCCTCGGGGCCATACCACTACCAATTAGACCTTCTAAAAAGGTATTATTGACTAAGAAATAGTCAATGTGAGATAAAGAGTTGTGTACCGGGGAATAAAAATTATAACCCTTTACATTGGGATTGAGCAGTCTCCATGGGTCACTAAGATTGTACGTTGACATAAATTCCCTTGCTGCTCTCTGTGAAGGTGAAAGACCAGGCTTCTGAAGGTTGATTTATCAATTCTGAGGAATAAACCAGGTTCCAGTCACCCGCCAGCACAGTGGGCATAAATAAATAAAATATAAATTAAAAATAAATAAATAAAACACAGTACTGTATTATATTGGGTCAATATACAAGGAGGTTTGATTACTATAAAATAACTATTTGGGAAATAGTGTACTTTAATAGTCATTTCTTTTACTGATATCCACAGTTTCCTTCTCTTAAAGGCACAGTCACATATTAATTAAGGAGCCGCTACTATGTACTGTGTATGACAAAATAATGCATACTAATGTGAAAAGGCTTGAGCAGCATAATTTATCACATTTTTGAAATTTAAAGGATGCTAAACTTAAAGGATGCTAACAGAGCCATGTATTGTTGGAGATCTTTCACAGATGACCAAATAGATTCTACAGCCACAGGAGCTCAGTACATCAGGGCCTATGAAATAATTAAAGGCTCTCATTTCTTAAATGGGAATATACTCTTGAGTCCCCCTACATGCCGTCCAGAACAAGCATACAACTTTACTAAGGTGCTGGATGACCTGGAGCCCCTGCCAGCAGCTCCAGATTCTATCCACTATTAAATGAGCAAGTGGCCACCTTAGAACATCAGGAGTACCCTGCCAGCATCCCGGACTGCTAAAATACTAAGTATGTGCCACAGTTCCCCATTACGAGGACAGAAGCACCTGAAGTGCTCACTCAAGACATAACTACACAACAGTTTCTGAATCATTTTCTCAGTCCCTCTGTGCCTCACCTCAAAATGACATGCTCTCAATAGGTTTTTATGGCACATTATGTCTTTTAAACTCACCACCTTCTTCTATCCAAAGGTAGAGGAAACTCCTCTATCATCTGCCTGACTCAAACACCACAAACAAAGTAGGTCTCATGAGGAGGAGGAACATTGAGGACTAACCTAACTTGCTATCCAGATTGGCAGCCATGACAAATATCATCATGAGACTTGCTGCTGCGATCTCGATAAGCTCTCCACCCCCCTTATCTATGCGGGATTAAGGGTACAGGCAGCCACCAGACAGTGTAGATTGACTGACAGTCACTGCCGCCATCTTGTGGAGAGCGAACTATGCTCACAAATGTCCAACCAGCACAGAGGGCATTGGTTAAAAGCACCAACTGATCGACTTCTGTCGATGGCGGCCAGCTAGATGAGCCTCTACCACTCTCCCAACTCCTCGCCACAAAACTCTCTTTCCCTATTAACTGCCCAAATTCAGGAGAAGACTTATCATGGTGAAGTTTACTACATGCAGCTGCATTGAAATCTGTTCGAGACCTGGCTACATCGAGGGGAAAAGCAGAGGTGAAAGCCCAGCGATTGAGGCATACGCCTCCGCCATCACCAGAGAAGGATATGCCAGCAAAATGCACCAAAGCGAGCGGCTACGGAGATCCTTCAGCTTCATCCCCGTTAACGGAGGCAACCTTTTTTGAGGGGCTGGCACCAATACAAGATTCTCTCCAAGCTGTAGTGAGCGATCTGAGCGCACTTAAAAATATAATGGCACAGCTTACGATTCATACCGGAGATATTGAAGCCTGCATCTCCTCCCTCGATGACTGGAGGGCCCAATTGGAACCAGAAATAATATCCCTGTGGCAACGGCTTCGAAAGACGGAAGACAAGTTAGAAGACCCCGAAGGTCGATCGAGGCGGAATAACCTGGTTATATTGGGGCTCCCAGAAGAAGAAGGAGCCAATTCCATAACACTTGTCCAAAAGCTGTGCATTAAGGTGGCTGGGCCTTCTCCTAATGGCCCAGCATATATTATAGAGAGGGCGCACAGGGCTCTATGGCCCACACCTCCACAAGGCTCCCCCCCTCGACCCCTGATATTCCAGTTGTTGAATTACCTGGACAAGCAGGTAATCCTGGATAAACTCAGAGAAACCAAGGAAGTCCAAAGGGGTGACAAAAAGATCCGCATAGCACAAGACTTGCCACTTTTGGTGAGGCAAAAGCGCACCAAATGCACCAATTGTTACCAAACTTATAGCTGCAGGATAAGATTTCAATGAGATACCCAGCAACATTACAAGTCAGCAAAGAAGGACAATGGATTTCCTTTGATTCTGTGAGTCAAGCTGGCCGATCTGAAGAAGCTTTATCCAGATCTCTTTAAATGAAAGGGAGATCCTAATTTTAAGGAAACCCTGTAATCTAATCAAAACAGTGAAAATAACTGTTTGAAAGAATTCTACAAATAATATTGTGGTCTGTAGACTGATGTTTAGATACATCTCGAGACAGCCCTGATATATTGAAGGGGATGCTCCTGGATGTGGCGGTTGAAAGATGTCTGAAGAAAGACAACCTGGTTTTGGGACTGGTCCTATTACTTTATGCTAAGAGGGTAGAAAATCTCTTGATACATAGCAAGAGGAAAACAAAAGATGTTTATTTGTTGTATGTATGAGGCAACCTTAAAGCAGGGGGGAGGGAAGGTGAGGTAATATGTCTGGTGGTTGGTAAAGATTGTGGCCGAATAAATATAGGGAGTGAAGTCGATAGGACTGGGGTTTATAGTAATTTTAGTTGATAAGGGAATGTTTTTGTATTGGGGATATATCAAGGGTACGTTAATAAGAATAAATCCATTAAGAGGGATCTTAGATGTAAGTTTTATGTTTTATAAGGAATACGGCAAACAAAATCACACTATATTTAAGAGTGAAGCAAGGATGTGTATATTTAAATTAAACTGTCTCTGTTTTCTCTCCAATGCCACCCCATTTTCATGAGGATTAACTTTGTTATTTCAAGTGAAGTTTAGTTCCAAATGATGGTAAGATTTGTATCTTGAATGTCAAAGGCCTGGAGCCGGGTTAGGAAACATCAAATCCTCAGGCACCTTGAATCTTTCCACTGCAATATAGTCCTATTGCAGGAAACACATCTTTAGAGCAAGAGGGTAATTCTTCAGGAGGAAACAACTAGGCCAAGTCTATGCGGCAGGCAATGCCACGGCACAAAGAGGGGTAGCAACCTTATAGCCAGGGTACTCAGTTTGGAGTGCAACAATGGCAGACTGACACACAGGGATGATTTATATTTTGAGAGGCCTTCAAATCACACTGAAGTGATATTGGGTTCCATATATGGACTTAATATGGACTCTCTGGAGTTTGTTACAACACTTATGAATGTCCTAAGCTGTTTTCCCCGGTT
Source organism: Neoceratodus forsteri (assembly GCA_016271365.2). Taxonomy (NCBI): domain Eukaryota; kingdom Metazoa; phylum Chordata; order Ceratodontiformes; family Ceratodontidae; genus Neoceratodus; species Neoceratodus forsteri. The sequence continues at coordinate 1,410,000,666 of CM028132.1, forward strand.
GCCCACTGTGCTGGCGGGGTGACTGGAACCTGGTTTATTCCTCAGAATTGGATAAATCAACCTTCAGAAGCCCTGGTCTTTCGCCTTCACAGAGAGCAGCAAGGGAATTTATGTCAACGTACAATCTTAGTGACCCATGGAGACTGCTCAATCCCAATGTAAAGGGTTATAATTTTTATTCCCCGGTACACAACTCTTTATCTCACATTGACTATTTCTTAGTCAATAATACCTTTTTAGAAGGTCTAATTGGTAGTGGTATGGCCCCGAGGACTCTATCTGATCACTCACCTGTTTGGTTGGAAGGTACTGTATCAATTCCAAAATCCAAAAGTACTGTTTAGAAACTGAATATTCAGCTTCTTCAGGATGACCAGGTAATAACCTCCCTTAAAGAAACAAAAGAACAATTCCTTATACATAATCAGGGCACCATACAAACTCTGGACAAACTTTGGTGTGCCCTAAAGTGTGTGATTCAAGGAGAATGCATTTGACTTTCTACCATACATAAAAAAAAAGGGAAGCGCTGTCTTCCTCTCTCCTCTCCCAAATAAAATCCCTAGAAAATCAGCAGTTAGTTATACAAACAGAGAGTATCCAGGAACAATTAATCAAATTAAGGAACCAATATTCTGAGCTATTGAGGGGGCAAGCCCAATATGCACTTTTTAAGACCCACACTAAATATATCGAACAGGGGACAGAGCTAGCCATCTACTTGCCCTTCAATTGAGAAAGCAGGAAGAGTCTAGGATCATAGTGGTGCTCAACTCCCTTAAAGACAATTCTTTCCTTACTACTCCAAAAAGAAATTGTTAAGGAGTTTGAGGACTACTACAGATCTCTATACTCCCCAAGTTTCTATACCTCAAATAACAGATATACAAGAATATCTGAATGGCCTTCCTCTCCTTCTTTATCACAGTTGCAAGCAGATATTCTCATTAAAACCATAACACATCAAGAGTTGTTGGAGACCATCGAAGCACTGCCGGATGACAAAGCTCCCAGACCAGATAGTTTTCCACCCTGGTTTTATAAAATATTTAAGGAACAACTCTCACCCCTTTTACTTAGTATGTTCAATCACCTATGTAACTTCAGGCTTTCTGACCCTTCACTATTAGAGACTCTCATAATTGTACTTCCTAAACCAAATAAATTTCCACAATCAGTTACCAATTATCGCCAATATCCTTAATGAACTATGACATTAAGCTGTTTGCCAAAATATTGGCGAATAGATTGGCAAAGATTTGGGCACCGCTGCTTAGCCAGGAACAAGTGGGATTCGTGGCAGGCCTGCCTTGGCTGATCACCTTAGGAAGTTATTTCATGTTTTTCAAGGCCCAGGTTAGCACCTCACCCAATGGCTTGTGGTATCCCTGGATGCTGAGAAAGCATTCAACAGGTAAGTTGGACTTTCTTATTTGAGGTTCTGAAAAATTTGGCCTTCCCACATGTTTATCCAATGGATACGGATTTTATACCTGCCCTACAGCGAAAAGTTTACTGCAATGGAATCTTTTCAGAACTATTTCCTTACATTCAGGAACACGTCAGGGCTGCCCGCTTCTCTATTACTTTTAATTTATATTTACAACCACTTCTATACCAGTTGCAACATTCCCTTTAGTGACAGGTATTCAGGTAGGTGAAAGGGACTCATGGCAATCATCCTATGCTGATGATATTTTACTACACATTACAAATTTAGAGACCTCCATCCCGCAATAATATCCATAGTGAACTCATACAGAGCCTTGTCTAACTATAAGTTGAATATAGAAAAATCACCAATAATGCCACTAAATTCCCATACTTACCGGTCACATATAGCAGATCTTCAATTAAACTGGGTAACTCAATTTAAATACTTAGATCTCACATTAATACCGAACTTATCTCAAATTAAGAAATTGAACCTGGATGCCCAATTAGGAATTATACAACAAGATTTAGCTAGATGGGCCCTTATATATCTCTCATTGCAGGGCAGAATTAATGTCATCAAAATGAATATACTTCCCAGAATTTGTTACCCGTTAAATATGCTCAACTTCTTTCTCCCACAATCCTGGTTTCAACATTTACATCAAATCATTTCTAAATTTCTCTGGAAGTCAAAACCACCGAGAAGATCCTATGTTAGGTGCAGCTAAGCAGAAAGGAGGCCTTAGGCTGCCTAACTTCTTCCATTATTACCTGGCAAGCCATATAGTTAAATATCTCCGTGGTATCCTCCTGCTCTTGCTGCATAACTCAGGACTATGTACCAGTGTGGTTACAAATCGAACTAATGCCAAATAATTAGTAAAAGTGGAATTTCCCGACCAGCCTTTTAACATTACTTCCACAATGGGCCTGAAAATCCTAAAAAATGAACTGGTACATATGTCATTAAAGGTACATACCCAATTGTGCAAAGCTCTTAAGTATAATTATATCAAAGATTTGTTCCAACCCCTTTTTTTAAATCCAAATTTCACGATGGGGGCAGTATTTAAGATCCAGAGAGGAGTTACCAGGGGTAGAGGTAAAAATATCTGACCTGTTAGATATGGGAAAATTAAGACAGTACCAGAGTTGCTTGCTTCCCTGCATTTACCTCCTGGACAAGCATGCAGAGGTTTCCAAATTAGACACTTACTAATTACCACATTGGGAATGGATAACTGGAATGCAGACCAGACAGACCTTTTAATTCACTACGTCTGTTAGTATGGAGTCCACATGCAGTCTCTAAAGTAACAGCAGTACTTTACCCAGCTATATGTTCTGAAACCCAAGGAATGTCTGCCTCACTGGCTAGCCAGTTTCCAGAAAGACAACTTAATTGGGATAAAATATGGCAAACAGTATACTCATACACTTCAAATGACAAACTGCGCTCTTATCCAATTTTACATATTGTATAACATATATTTTACTCCAGCAAAACTAATGGCCATGGGCAAGCTCCAAGATTCAAGATGCAATAGATGTGGGACTAGTGAAGGATCTATTCTTCATATTTTTGGGAATGCCCTTAATTAAATCCCTCTGGTATAAGATTAAGGAAAGTTAGATCCCTTTGGGCCTAGAACAATGTTTTCAGCCAGAATTTGTATCTTGGGAGATTACTCCCAAATTTTAGTATCAAAAAGAAGATACGCCTTATCCCTAATCTCCTACTCAGTTAAAAAGCTGGTGCTGAAGCACTGGAAAAACTCCCAGCTTATTCCCTATTTGGAGTGGCTCAATGTGTTCCTATTTAATTTGAGGTTAGAGAAAATGATTGCAAGTATAAGACACTGTCCCAACAGTTTTGAGAGAAAATGGAATAAGGTCTACACATTAACTTTGATTGCTAAATGATAACTGAAATGTTGTAGCATCATGTATATGCTGGTGAATACTGCATAGTGTATTGCAATATTGCTGTATCTAGATTGGGGAGGGGAGGAGGTAGGGAGGAAATCGAGAGGGTTAGATAGATTCTTTTTTTTTTTTTAGTTATTTGTTGTTATAGTAGTTATGGTTATTGTGGCCAATGTAACCCTAAGGTCAATATGATTTACATGTTAATGTGTATGTTAAGTTTGATGGGCCTAACAAAATGCCTGTATGTTTGAAAGTAAAATTAATAAAGTATATTGAATTAAAAAAAAAAAGCACCAACCAATCTACAACTGCAGACCACAATGCAAATATTTAAATATACAGGCAATGATTTTAAAATCAATTAATAATGGGGTAAATACATTGGGGGCAGCACTGTTACCACAGCGGTGGGCAAGACAGCATAACACTGAGTCCCTCACTCACTCTAGCCACATTTATAGGGACAGTGCACACTTTAATGCACAGGCACAACAATAGCCTGTATGGTGCAGAACATTATTGATTACTGTGCAGGGGAAAAGAAAAAAAAAATTAAGGGAAATAATAAACAAATAAAACAATATATATAATCCCCACCAACACCACTCTTTCTATGTATCCTTTCTCAACTTACTACAATGGCCAAAACAAAGAGCAGCAGCCAACACAATGTGCTGCTAGCCCCACAACAACTACTGTGTGCATCAGATGCAGAAGATGCACCCATGTCATCTGACCAGGAGGACGCTGGGGAGGACACCAATGAAAACACAAAAGACAAGGCACAAACAGATATGCCACCTGCAATCCCAAGTCCTCCACTAAGAGCAGGCTACCACGACTCAGTTATAGACACCATGATACAATCGCGCCGAAGCTCCACCACTTCGACCTACTCCAGACAATGGTCAATATTTTCATCCTGGTGCAAATTGAGGAACATCTGCCCTCAGTCACCATCGATACCTGACATACTGATGTATCTGCAACAGGGCATGGACAAAGGGCTAGCAACCACGACACTGAGGGTGCAGGTGTCAGCAATAAGTGCAGCAACAGGATCCATTGAAGGAACCTCTCTGGGATCTCACCCCAACATTATCCGATTTCTCAAGGCAGCAGGCAACCTGCGCCCAGACTAAAATTGACCGCTTTCCATGGGATCTCACCTTAGTAATAAATGCCTTGACAGAGTCTCCTTCAAATTAATCTCAAACATTGAACTGTACTGGTTAGGACTGAAATGGCCCTGCTGGTAGCGGTGTGCTCCACTCACAGAGTTGGAGAATTACAGCCCTATCTTGCAAGGAACCGTTCACCACATTCACGGATCACGGTACCATACTAAAAATGGTCCCATCATTCATACCAAGGTCAACACCATGTTCCATACAGACCAGATCATTAAGTTCCCGCCGGACCAAGGCCCTTCACAAACTGGATGTCAAAAGAACACTACAAGCATACATTGAAAGGACAGCACCACTCAGGCATTCTGATGAGGCTCTTCATCATATCATCAGGTAACAAAAAGGGCCTACCAGCGGCAAGGAGCACTATCACTACTTGGATAAAGAAAGCCATCACGGAAGCATACAAGGTAAAACACAAGGTACCACCCATGGGAATAAAAGCACACTCAACCAGGGCAGTAGCAACCTCTTGGGCAGAGAGAAACACAGCTACAGCACAGGAGATATGTGCAGCGGCAACCTGGTCCACTATACATACTTTCACAAAACACTATAGATTGGACACAGACATTACAACCAAAAATTCCTTTGGACATAAAGTCCTAATGACTGCCACAGTGAGGGACATTTAAGAGACTCTTAAGCATTGGTACACGATACAAATATGATAACATATTATGATCTTCCCTCCCGTGACATAAGGCACTGCTTTTGAATCTTCCTTAGGTAATGGATCGGAGGTGCCATGGATATGCAGATAACACAATGGTAGTTTACTCACCTGGTAAAGGTGATTGTGTTACTTATATCCATGGCACCTCAACCCACCCGAGGGAGCATGATAAAGCAAACCAGTAACATCTAACATTTAAGTGACACAAGACATACAAGGATTATAAATGTATTACGATAACTGAATAAAGTAGTATTAGAAACTAACGACGATTCCGAGATCATGATTACTGTCTGTGCATATACATAACCATTTATTTTACAGCTATGGAAGCATCGAAACTGAAGACACCCAGGAGGGAAGGGCTTGGTGGAGACAGAAATCTAAAACTTAGGTCACATTTGCATCAGCAGCCCATCAGGCGTACATAACCATAAGGTAATGGATCAGAGGTGCCATGGATATACAGTAACACAATCACCTTTGCCAGGTGAATAAACCACCAGTTGTTTCACTGGATCTCAGACTGTCATTCTCGGGTGACAACTCCATTGAAGTTGGTGACCCATATATTGTCACTACTAGCCAACATTTTTCAGCCCCACAAAGCAAATCTTACTAGTGACATTAAATTCTTTGTTAGAGAAAGAGGTAGTTCAACAGCAACTGTATTGTTAATAAGAATAGCATTCATCGTAATGTGACGTTATCTTTTTTTTTTGTTAAAGTAGAAGTGCATTTTTTGTGATAAAGAAAAACATTCAAAGGTTACCATTTTAAGGAGTCCTGGTCTTCTCTGAACACTCTGCATTAATGTTGCAGTGAGTCTCCCACAAGAAGTCAGGCTGAGCCTGCAGAGCGGAACTTTGACAATGACAACTATCTGGCCGCCTGGTTTATTTCCCAACAAAAGTGTCTGCAGCAGCTCCTGAGATAAAATCAGAAATGTGTTCATTCTTGACTTTAAGGAATGAACACTACATTTTACATAATTCTTATGAGGGAGTTGAAAACACAATTGCTATCAATTAGCTATGCGGGCTGCCCTGACTCTCTGGATTCACAGGGACCACGTCGGCTATGCTCTGGCTGCAGGTCCACTGCCAGCTTGCAACTGCAGTGCTGCACATCGCTGCTGAATGAGATTCAATTACAAGTGACTGCTCAAATGAATTTATCTGTACTGTAACAAAAACAATTAGAATGGCAAATGTGATTCCATATAAACTAAAGACAGGTTATGCTTGTAATTACAGTATATGGACTGATGTACATAATGCAGACAATAAGAGTAAACAACAAAAGTTCTAAAATCATGTGCTCCCAATTCAATTTCTTTCCAATTTAATTTCTTTGATTTGGTAGGTGGTCTCTACCCTGGAGTTACAATATTTCTTGGGAAATTATCCTAAAGGGAGTATATGGCTGTGCAGTATAATGTCCACACCATGTCCCCATGAAGGAAAAGCCCCAGAAGGGGAGATCTCACATAGAATGAGGAGATGTGCAGAGCAGGAAAGAGGGAACACATAAGTAAGAAAGCAGGGGCAGTAAGAGAAGGCCCAGAGAGGGAAGAAAGAGGGGTACAGGGGAAATGGTGAGCCGCACATTGAACTTGGCAGGTGGTGAGAGGTCATGCCTGCAGCAGGAAAACAGTGTATCGTGCTATAGTTAATTATTGTACGCGCTATGCGCCAGACTTGTAGTAGCCGGTACTTCCTTATGCGTATAGCAGGCAACGCTGTACCAGCTACCACCAATGTGATACAATGGGACACGTGGCTCCTAACAATAAACAGCTATGGTGTGATACTGTACTTTGCTGATGCAGGCATTACCGCTCACTGTTTGCCAAATTCAACACATACTTACTATTTTTAAAATATAAGTTACCCTGATATATGCAGCAGTATGGCAATTCAGTGAATGACTGTATAGGCTCAGCCTTCTGCACTCTCTGGCCAGCTTTTCTCGGTCTTGGTGGCCATATCTTTCTGGGTTACTTCCACAGTGATAGATTCAGACTGGAGTGACAGTATTGAGGGGTCAAGTGCTCTGTGGCTCACACACCATTGAGATTCTGATCCGACATATGAAAAAAAAAGGCAAGTCTGATTGGACACCCTTGTATTTAAGAGCACATATTCTTTTATTCATGCCTTGACAATATTACTGATAGTGTGCCCAATCATAATTTCATTTGCATCCTCTGTGTTCTGTGTGGCCATGGCCTGGTAGTGTGTGTGTTGGGGGGGGGGATGAATATTAAAAGAAAATCTGATTTACTTGTCCTGACCAAATCCTTTAAAATGGGGATGATCATGTCGTGCTATCAGTGTCACATTCGGTGCTTGGTGTGGGTGGGGATGGTGGTGGTGACATTGTAATAAAAAAAAAGAAAGTGACCTCCTAGCACATTTCTGTCGCAATCAGATTCCTGATAGTGGAGCTGGTTGGTGACTGAATGGTATCTTATTGACTCTGTGGGGATGCGAAAATGTGGTTGGGGACTTTTGTATAAAAAAAGAAAAAACATTAAAAAGGTATTTTTTATTTCGTTGTTTAACCAGGTATAGCACACTAAGCTGAAAGCTTTTTTACAGGAGCAACCTGGGAGCACAAGTGACTTGCTTAGGATCACACAGTATGCAAGTGGAAGCTGTGGGATTCAAACCCAGGTCTGGTCTGCTGGATGTCACTAAATTTTCAGCTCAGAGCCTTAGACCACTGCACTATACTGCCTCCAAATGCATCTATACTGACCAGAGCCTATATATTTTTGATTATTGATTTTAAGCAATGTGCCTCGGCAGACATTAAACTCATCCAGTAAAGAGAGGTGGGACTTGAACAACACTATCTTACATATGCTAATGTTGGTGAAATGCATGAGCTTTTGTTTGCACAGCTTATGGGTGTTAGCGTATGTAAGGTTTATAAAATTAAACATTGCCTGCCTCACTAAGGGGATTGTTAGGTGGATTAGTGAGAGCAGTCTGGGGAGTTGGTACAATTAAGCAAAAAGAGAGAGACCAAAACACTTCCTCAGCTGAAAGTTTTTTGGGGCTCCATCACAAATGCAGGTATTAAACTCAGAATGTGCCAAGCTGTGAGTCTGAGTGCATTGTAAAGCCTGGACACTTACAGAGTTAGACACAGTATCAGATATGGAGAAACAAGCTAATGTAAACCATTGTGTTTACATGAACTACTTTTTTATTTTCATAGAACACCTTAGAATAATTGAAATGTGTGCTTTAAAGTCTGAAATTACAGCACATTCTCTGTGCGGCAGCACTGTTTCTTCATAGAGTTGACTTAGAGAGCAGTTTTGAGGGGTAAACAAGGGATATCCCTTGTAACCAGGGATAGGTGAGAGGTATGGCTCCATCATAGAAACATAACATAGAAACGTAGAATTTGATGGCAGATAAGGACCGCTTGGCCAACCCAGTCTGACCATTTCCCTACCTAATGGATAAGCTGCAGATCCTAGTTAACCAACAGCCTACTTCTTCCTACCCCCAACCCCCTAGAATTGCCTTATGACTGTCCCATGCATTCTTGAATTCCACCACTGTTTTTGACTCCACAACCTCCTCAAATCATATTACTGGTCAGTGTTTTTTTTTATTTATTTTATTTATTCACAATTCGAATTTAAAACCTTTGAGTCAAAGACTCATTTACAAAGGCACCTCATCACAGGGAGGGGAGACAACATATTTGTGAAGCAAGACAGTAGAGAACAATACAGGTGACATACAAAAGAGCATACAAAGCAAGGCATTTCAGTGAGCAAAATAGGAGAGATACAGAAGAGCATACAAAACTAAGCAATTTCAGTGACACAGTGGAGCACGCAGGTTACAGTGCGTGGTGTACAGACTACAAGAAGCTATTCTAAGTAAACTAGTACATACGTAATACTATAAGAGATAGATTGGTTCAGAATGGCACTCTTGGAAAGTCCTATAATGGGCATTTACAGCTCCGAGTGTCAGTGAGGTGTTTGCATAGGGCGATTTTGAAGAGGCCGATTTTGGAGATGTTTGTAATGTGCGTGGGGTGAGAGTTATACCAGGATGGTGCTCTGTAGTGGAAAGACCTTTGGGCGAGTGAGGTCCTAGCTCTCGGCACCTGGAAGGTGGCTTTGGTTGTATTATGGGTGATGACCAAATGGGAGGCCCGTTGAAGGGGTGTGGCGACTCCTTGGGAGGAGAGCCCAAGTAGAGCCTTTTTTGCCAGTATACAGGTGTGGTATTGCAGGAGTTCTTCAAAAGTGAGTATTTTCGAGGCGGGGTAGAGCTGGCATGTGTGAGTTCTGCTGGAGGCACCAGTCATGAGCCTGCAGGCTTTGTTGATAGAGGTCTGGACTTTGGTGAGGGCAGTGGGGTCAGCAGCTGCATAGGTAGGGAGTCCATAATCAACCAAAGACAGGATGGAGAAAGTGATAGCCAGCAATAGGGCAAACTCAGGGAGGCAGTCTTTGTGGTGGTAGAGGAGTCCAATCCGGACATTCATGGCAGAGGGCAAAGAGTTAAGATGGGCATGGAAGGAGAAAGCCGAGTCGAAGGTGATGCCCAGGTATTTGTATATTGATACCTGTTCAGGGGTGGAGGGTGCTGGGATGATGCGAAGGGAGCATTTCTGGAGTTATTTTGCAGTGTGCAAAATCATAGATTTTGTCTTCTTGAGGTTCAGAACCAGACGATGGTCGAGGAACCACTTTTCAGCTTGGCTGAAGGTGAGTTGCAGGGAGCTCTGGAGTGGGAGTGGGTCAGGGTGTGAGGCGATGAGGACTGCGTCATCGGTGTATAGAAGCATTTTGCCTGAGCAGGAGCTGGGAGTGTGCTTAAAAAGAGACTGAACAATGTGGGGCCCAGGATTGAGCCTTGAGGGACCCCGGAGCATGCAGGTAGGGCAGTTGATAGGGTACCATTTATTTTGACCTGTTGGGATCTGTCATGGAGGTAGCTGGAAAACCAGGCCAGAGGGCCACATGAGAAGCTAAGCTGACAGAGGGAGTCAAGCAGTAGTGGGTGACACACAGTGTCAAAGACCTTGGATAGGTCAATGAACACTGCCCCAGCGATCTCCCCAGCATCAAGTGCAGAGTGTATTTGGTGGGAGAACTCCAATAGGGCTATAGTGGTGCTGTGACCAGGGCAGAAGCCGTGCTGCTCTGGGCATAGTATGTTGTGCTTGGATAGATAATCCACGAGTTGGGTGGATACTATTTTCTCCAGGGCTTTAGAGAGGAGGGAGAGGATGGAGATGGGTCTGTAGTTGTTTGGTAATGTGCGGTCTCCATTTTTATGGATAGGGGTAATTTCAGCCAATTTCCATGCGCCCGGGAATTGGCCGAGGCACAGGGATCAGTTAAGAAGGTCAGTGAGGGGGGCTAACATGACATCAATGTTAGGTGGAGAATCCTGGAATCAAGGGGGTCACAACTCAGGTTGTGGGAGGAGAGGGCTGTTAGAAGGAGTGGCTTGGTGTCATGGGGAGAGATGGTCCAGAAGAGAAATGGGGGTCGGGAAATAGCTGGGCGGTTGGATGCATGGATAGGGTCAAAGAAGTGGGCAGGAAGGACTGCACTTAGGTCAGAAAATGTTGTGTTGAGGCAGTCAGCAACATGTGGTAGGTCAGTATTAATTGTGCCGTTAATAACCATCTGAGAAGGGGGGGGGAGAGTGGGTTTTCCCATTAAGCTCCTTTATGTTATCCCAGAAAGCTCGGGCAGAGCCCCAGGATGAGGTCAAGTCAGTTTGATAGTATCTGGCCTTGGCTTGTCTTATGGCCCAGGTGCATTGGTTGCGAGCAGCATTATAGGCTTGTCTGTCAGCTGTCCTGCCGGACTCAACAGCAGTGTGCCACAGGTTATCCCGCTGCTTCAGTTGCTGGATCAGTGAGGAGGAAATCCAGGCAGCATTGTGTCTCTTGGAGGCGGGTGCTGAAGACAGGGCAAAGATGTCACAGGCCTTGCAGAAGGCACTGGTGAGGAAGGTTAAAGCAGTATCTATATCTGTTGCGAGGGAGATCGGAGACCAGACGAGCTGGACTAGGTACTGCTTTAGCTTATTAAGGCCCCCAGGGTGAAAGTGGCGATGGGGGGTGGCTTTGTATGCAGGATTGAGCCTGGGGGAGGACCAGAAACAGAGAATTGGTGAGTGGTCACTAAGGGAGTTGGCTAGAACGTTAACAGATTTGATTTTGTGGGGGTGATTGGAAAGTACTATATCAAGGAGGGAGCTGGACCCACATGATTGGTTAAATCTGGTGGGCCGAGTGACTAATTGAGATAGGTCAAGGGCTGTGAAGTTGTCCTTAATGTGTGTTGTAGTGGAGCCAAGCCAGTTGATGTTGAGGTCACCTAGGACGAGCTGTTCAGCTTTGTGTGGCAGGGTAGAGAGATAGTCAGTGAGAGAGCGGATAGCTAGACTTTGTGCCTGTGGGGATATGTAGGTGGTTGTAAGGGAAAGAGGGCCATGGCCCTAGTCAGGGGTGATTTTTAGGGTGATGGCTTGGGCATCGTGGTCGAGCTTGGGTGTAGGTAGTGCATGACCCAGGAGGGAGTCACGCAGGTAGACTGCACATCCGCCACCACGCTTACCCACACGATCTTCTCTAAAAAGGGTAAAGCCAGGGATGGAGGGAGACAGCAGAGTCGGGAGTTGATTGAGAAAGCCAGGTCTCCACTATGGCAAGAATGTCGGGCAAGTGTTGGGAGACCCAACACTGGAGTGCAGCAGTCTTCCTTGGGAGACTGCAGATATTCATAGAGGCAATGCGGAGGCCATGCCCTGTAGGGGGTGATGGGGGGATAGAGGGTCCAGGTCCAGGATTGGGGTGGACATTCCCAGAGAGCATGAGGAGTAAGGTGATGAGATGGAGAAGAGGACTACAGCGGTTGTGGTAGAGGTGCTTGCGCAGATGCAAGGATCTTGGGGGGGCAGTGCAGGGGATGGGTAGGGAGTTGAGGGCAGGTATGGCTAGGATAGAGAGGGCCCACCTTCCACTGTGTACAGGAGGCAGGGGGGTGGACATCAGTGGTGGGTGTAGTGGGGCGATGGGGTGGTCCAGCATGTGAGGTGCGTTAGTGGTGAGCGGAAAACAGATGGAAGGCTAGGAGCAGTGGGGATGTGCTGAGGAGGCTGAGATTCTGGCAGATGTGTACTACAATAGAGCTGGAGAGATTCATTGCAGGGATAGTGGGGAGGGGACAGCAACGTGAGGAGTAAAGCTGTATACAGAACACTACAAGAGACATAATGGTGTATGGGATGAAGGAAGGGAGATAAGTGTTGGCAGGCAGGATCCTCCTAGTGTTCAATGAATATAATCTGCAGGTGGGAAAGTGGGCTGATTGGTTCTGCACCACACGTGACTACACATATAAATCAGAGAGCCGACCAAGGGTGGTGGTGGGGTGGCGGGGAGCCGGCGCGCAGGGCCAGTGGGGTAAAACAACATACCTTGTTCAGGAGCCTTGCGCTGCTCCTGTGTGCTCGATTCCTACTTACAGCAGTCCGAGGGGTGGGGGGCAATCTCGGAGTTCAGTCCAGGGGAGGGCAGGCTCTTCCAGCCCTAGTGACCTGTGGTGTGTGGTGCAGCTTCCATGAAACCCCTAGGTGAGGAGAGAGGGGAGAGATTTTAAATGGTGGATTTGGAGGAGGGGCTAAGGTAAGGACAAAGGACTTACTGAATTATCTCTTAGTGGTCACAAAGCAAGTCTACTTGCACAATTAATAAGTGGGAGACCAAACACTTTCAAACAGTTCTTATAGGCATAAGTAGAAGAAAAGAAAACCAGGCACTAAGGTGCTTGTTTAAAAATCAGGCAAGTAATTCAAACTCTTAAGTAAACTTGATTGCAACAGGGATTTCACTAAGTAAATTCAAACTCTTAAGAAAACTTGATTGCAGCAGGGAAACTGTAGTTATATTACAGAAAATGCTTGAAAAAAAACTATCTTAGTGCTGCGCCGACTCTTAACACGATGTGAGGTTTGGAGAAAAAAAAAGGGTCCTTTGTTACGAGTCCAGTTTTTAAAAGTGGCTTGCCAAACAACACGCCTTGTTCAGGAGCCTTGCACTGCTCCTGTGTGCTTGATTCCTACCTACAGCAGTCCGGGGTGGGCGGCGATCTCTGAGTTCAGTCCAGGGAGGGCAGGCTCTTCCAGCCCCACGACCCACGCAGGGCGGTGCAGCTTCCACGTAACCCCTACAGCAGTCCGGGGATGGGGGGTGAACCTGAGTTCAGTCCAGGGAGGCAGGCTCTTCCAGCCCTCGGACCCGTGGTGTGCGGTGCAGCTTCCACGAACCCCCACAGCAGTCCAGGGGTGGGGGCGATCTCGGAGTTCAGTCCAGGTGAGACCAGGCTCTTCCAGCCCTCACGACCCACGGTGTGTGGTTCAGCCTCCACGAAACCCCTACAGCAGTCCGGGGGTGGGGGGCGATCTCGGAGTTCAGTCCAGGGGAGGGCAGGCTCTTCCAGTCCTCGCAACCCGTGGTGTGCGGTGCAGCATCCACGATGAGTTGAATGCCCTGCCAGAGCAGCATCTTCCTAGTTGGCATACTCTTGGGCTTCCTCTACTGCTAAGGAAGGGTGGGCGAGTGCTTTTCCAGGTACTTATCTTCAACACAAATTGGTCTATAGCTCAACAGCTTGCAAAGTGTCAGCTCCTACAGTGCCAAAGTCAGAAGGGGATTTTTTTCTCTCCATTTCTTTTTCAGATTGTGCAATGCATGCATTTTTAGAAGTGAACAGTACAAGGCAGGGGCAGAGGTTTGCACTGCTGCCACCTTGTTGAGTGGGGTGGGAGGCTGTCACTGAACTGTCAGTCATTCCAGAAGACAATGTCAGCTGTCAGGAGCTGGCCTGCTTCCTAGATGTCCCCTTCCTAGTTTGTTTCTCATTCACCCTCCCCACTTGAGGCTCTGCCTGAAGAAAATGGAAGTGTTGCAATCCCGGTAGGATTCTGCAAAATAGGGATTTGCAACATGTATATTGAAGTGTGACATCATCATATATAAATACTACTTTTTGTTAGATTTTTTTTGGGGGGGTACCTTATTTGCATGATAAAACCTTTAACAACTGGATAATGTGTTACAAATGACACAACAAAGTGATATGGCCTTTAAACGATGTTAGGTGTTTTAAAGTTGTGCTTATTTTCTCAGATATCCTCTACAATGAACTGCAGAACGATTTTTGCCATTTAGAGCCATTAGGTACCTTGTGCAAGTTAGCGGCTTTGCTGCCTACATTGGGGGTTAGCAATATCAAAATGGTTGTGTTTCTTTTCCTTCAAGCTTTTCAGACATTTTCTGATTTAAAGTGATATTGATGGTGCCATTCTTCTGGAGATGTTTTCTCAACTGCCAGTCCTGTTTTTTTTTTAATGTAACTCTTTTGAGAACTTGAGTGTCTCTGTAAACTGCATGAACATGAAAACGGATGTACCCTTACTTTACTCTGGTGAAGATCATAATACAGTCATTCCATTGCCGATCCATTATGATGCCCACTGTGTTTGTTTTCTGCCATAATGATTTTAAAAAATATATATACAGAATCTTAAAGCAGCAATATTTGTTAACCAATACTTGCATTTTTATATTCAAACTATCAAAAGATAAAAAAAATTCTGGCATGCATTTTCCCTACTCTCTTCATGTCTTTATTATTATTGTTATTATTTGTTATTATTAATGATGTCTCCAATCTACATGAGCCCTGATTAGGACCGTCAGGACAGTAGACCCTTGGGGATATGTCGGTATCATGAAATAATGCACATTTTTGTTTTTAGTAAGGCCAATGTACATCTGAGTGCCTTAATGTCTCCAGAAGCATGGCAGTTTATTCATCTCTGGGAAAAATGTATTGTGCAATTCCCATTATAAAAAAAAGACTGAGTACTAGAGCAATGCATTGGGAGACAGAACCAGCCTTTTTTGTATCTCCACTTACTTTGTTCTATTCAGCTCTGGCACCTGTACCATCAATGATGACTTATAAGTGAGATGTTCGGAGCCTGCCTTGGCAGCATTCATCACTTGCTTCCATGTACAGTATAGAGCAGGATATTTTGCTGTCAGATGTCAATCAACCATTCAGGCACAAGAATGCACATCTGTAGTGGTGCTCTGTTGTCATGAAATATAGCTCATATTATTTTTTGATTTCATCAGCGGCTGACATATTTAATGATACAAGTCATTAGTAATAAAAATTTTAAAAACTGACTCAAGACTGCTTCAGTTACTGTGGAGTCAACATATTTCAGAAGTGGAATGTTCAGTTAGCTTAACACTGCATTTAGGAGGTGTAGTATATTTAACCCTGCTAACAAATACTGCTGCATTAAATCAATATGGCAATTGTACAATATAGACTACAGACTATCAACGTTATTAGGGGTTGCATTTTGCACAGAATATCTAACATACCGAACAATGCCCACTATATTTCATTTTTTGTTATAATCTACCTAGACCGAGGAGTAATTATTTCAGATGACCTAAAGGTGGGCAAGCAATGTGAGAAGGCAGTAGGGCTGGGGGATACTGGGATGCATAGGGAGAGGCATCAACAGTAGAAAACAGGAAGCTGTTATCCCTCTGTACAGACAGTTGGTGAGACCCCATCTGGAGTACTGCATGCAATTCTGGAGACCCCATCTACGCAAAGACATAGAGTGGATGCTGTTCACAGGAGGGCAACCAAAATGGTGCAGGGTCTGCACCAGAAGACATACGAGGAGAGACTAAGTAAGCCTTAATGACTGAGATAGGAGGTCATTTCCCAGTCATTAATGCATGGTTGGGGGGTGCCTGAGCCACAGACCGAGGGCTTCCCACCACCCAACCATGCATTAATGCCTGGGAAATGACCTCCTGTTGAGGTCATTAAGGCACTTGTAACATGGAATTATAATATGGGATTACTGTTGTATACTGGTATTTTTCATGGAAAAATAGTGAAATCACAACAGTCATATAAAGAACTTCATGTCTTAGAGGAAAAGTTTCACTTCTGTGCCTTTCATAACTCCCAACGTGCACGTTGCACAGGCCACATGTATTAATGTAGTAGCTACCAATTTATTACAACTACTAAATTTGGATTATGTAGGAAAACACATATACAATACTGATTCAACTTCAAAAATTCCTACTTGTACTGACCACTTTCATTCTTTTCAGTTCCATTCCTACCTCACATTCATTTATGTCAGTAATGCATTCTGGGAAAAATTTCTAACATGAATACGTTCTTGCAAAGTATTCTTAACACAGTGCCACCTATAGGTTGAATTGCGACTTTCACTGAGGTGCGATCCTGATTTTCTTGCTTTGAAAGATAGGTCATATCTAGGGAATTAATGCATGGCTGGATGTGTCAGCTGATGTGTTTTGACCAATTAGATTACTTGATTTCAGTGTTGCCATTATTGCCATGTTACAAAGCAGCTTAATATGTATACCCTTGAGGAAAAGAGGGAGAGGGGGACATGATAGAAACTTTCAATTATCTCAAGGGAATTAACAAATTACAAGAGGGTAGCATCTTTCAGAAGAAGAGATGTGCAAGAACAAGGGGGCACAATTTGAAGATAGAGGGGAGACGGCTCAGAGGTAATGTTAGAAAGTATTTTTTTCACAGAGAGGGTTGTGGATGCATGGAATAGCCATCCTGAGGAGGTTGTGGAGTCAGGAACAGTGGGAGAATTCAAGAATGCATGGGACAGGCATAAGGCAATTCTAGTGGGGGGTAGGAGGAAGTAAGCTGTTGATTAACTAGAATCTGCAGCTTATCCATCAGGTAGGGAAATGGGCAGACTAGGTGGGCCAAGTGGTCCTTATTTGCCATCAAAAAAATAATTATATGTAATCGATTCAAACAAAACACAAGGTCAAGGAAGGTGGTCCAATGAAAATTGAAAATGGTACAGTTCACTGAATTCTCTGTCTAGTTCCTGGTGCACTCGGTTCCAGCAGCAAGATGCGTCTTTGAATGCAGAGTGGGTTTTGGACCTGGGACATGTTCAGATGAGTGAGGGTGTGTAGGGGTATACGAGGCTGGTGGCTGTTGAGTGGAAGGTGGGGGTGCAGGAGTACTGATCGATCGAGGGATCTTTTTTTTTTAAGATTAAAAAATATTGAGGAACAGTTTTATTGGTTTTAGATTTTGGCAGCAATGGGAGTTGGGGCACTGGACACCAGGCATGTATGGTTGCATTAGGAGAGGCGTCAATAGGGGTGGGATGCCACTAAACACCAGGAAAGTTATTTATTAAGAGGAGGGCAGTGGGGGGTGCCACTAGACACCAGGGAATAAATGGGGATTGCGACTGGTGGGTAGGGAGCATACCTCTCAACTTCCTGCCACATAAATCTGTGACATAGGGTAAAAGTAATCAGGGGCACACAGGCCACACGTGTTGTTTTGTTTGGTGCTATTATTGAAAACATGGTTGCTGGAAGCATTGATTGGCACTGGCACTGCACTGGTTGTGTCTTAGTGTTTCCAGGAACCATTAAATACACTATGCCCTTTATGCATTAATTTGCATAGGCACATGGTATATGTTAGTGCTGATGTGCTGATAGATTACCCCTGCACTGTTTTGTTGTGGTAAAATAGGGCTGACCTGAAGCAACTGGAGGTGCAGATAACAGAGCGCCTGAGTGGGGGTGAGTTGCAGTCTGCCACCTATTATTTCTCTACTTTATTGGAAGCCAAAGCAGCAGCTGCTCATACCACGTTGATTGGGTAGTGTCTAGACCTAAACTATCTAACCTAGTTCAGATGAAAAAAAAACAGAGGGCCGAGCAGAGGTGCCGGTAGTGTAGTAACAGTCACAAATGTACTTGACACGAAAACTGTAAACTCAGCACCAGCCGCCCCTTCTTGCACCTGCGTCTTCATTGCTCCTCACGATCTATTGGCCATCCCATCCTCCAGACCTCATTCAAGCAGCAGAAATGATCTGACCCGTATAATTATTTAAATAATTAATTAACTGAAGGCCAAATATTATAGACATGGAGTGAGGGAGCCAGCGAGTCAGACTGAACAGAGTACCTCTTCAAATCAATAAATCTAATTGAGTAGGGTAGCTGACAGCGCATGTTGGTCTCTGTTCTATTTGTTGTGTTACCCCGCTTTCATGTCTCAAAATGTATCTCTTTCTTGGAACTCCTCAGTACTGAGGCCATTGTATAGGTTGAAGCAGGACAACACTGAAAATGAGACACTGAATTTAATCTGCTCTATCTTGGTTAAATATACAGTAAAAGTGTACAAGCAAGACCCCATACAATAGCAATACCAGCTGACATTCAGCATTGATAAATGCTTATTATTCTTTTTTTTATTAATTTTTATGCCACTACTACTGAACAATTTCTTCCCAGTTACAATCTTTGGACAAACTCTCCACTCTCTGCCTGTTGACCTTGAAGTCCTGCTACTCACAGCTCCACCTCAGGCCAAAGTCCTACCCACAGTCCAGGACTCCTCAAAACAAAGTAAAATGATGTTGCACAAGTGTCTCAGTTTTTCATCTAGGCATTTTGCATAGGAGTATTTAAAATAGAAGTTAAATACTACTAGCTGAAATTGATTTCAATGACCCCTCCCTTTAGACTCAAATAAAAGACTTTTCCAAAGGAAAGCAGAATGGAATGAGCTTCAAGACAGCGACTCTCCGCACTGCAGAAAACAAGTCTTTTTATCATTTTAAGATTAGGACTGTATCAGCTAGGCAGTGTCTCCCTGAGGTGTCAGAAATCACTGTAAACATGATTTATATTTTCTCTCCACACACTTTAAATGCAGGAGTCATTATAAGAGTTACTCTGCCCTGCAGATCAGGGACAATGCTTAAAAATAATTACTGACAAGACAGAAAAATGGATGCCTCTTTTAAAATTGTGATATCAATCAAAACTGTACTTGGCTTATTGATAAAAAAAATATTTTAAGGAGAATTGGTTACTCTGCAATACTTATGCCATACATACTTTATAACAAAATTAAAACAAACAACAACAAAAAAAAGATTCCTAGGGATTGTTTTTTCATGCAAATGACACTGCTCATACCAGCCCGATGGCACTGAGGGTTGAGGCACTGGACACCACACATTGCTCCGTGCTGGTGACCTGGGTTCGGAACGAGCCCGGTCACAAGCAGAGTAGGAGGACTGGGATTGAGCATCCGACAATTGCTGTCCCAGTCCTGGGGAAAGGTGGGATCCACACCACCTCTGGCAGTCCCTGGGGATGCCGGTGGCACTACAGGGCGGGTGCCTGGAGGGGAGCGCGGATGTCCACCACGTAGGTGCTTGGACATCATTGCACATTCGTGCTCCCACTGGAGAGAAAAGGTTGGTGAGCCGAGGCAACGATGGCCTTGGCCTGCCGTAAGGGAGGTCTGTGTCCTTGGAATCACGCTGGCGGGGTTCTGTGCCGGTCTGGCTGGCAGGGATGAGGGAGCCTCCAGTGGATCAGCCATGGCCGTGCGGACCACCCCATCATGCGAGTGAGCCTGCTCTCCACGAGCAGGGCGGTGGCTGGATGCCCTCACCAGATGCTGCTGGCGCGAAAGAAAGCTGTGATAAAAACAAATGCCACTGCTCATGGCTACACCGTTTTCCTGTTTGCTGTGGAGTTTTCTGCAAATTTGGCCACTGATGTTATTCCATTTTCTGTTGTTTTAGGGTGTTAATTTAAATGTTTTCTAACACAAACATTAGCGCTAAAGTAGTGTATTTTCTCAGGACTTTGTTAAGCCAGAGCTGCCGCTTGCTTGCCAGACAGGCTAACCATGGCTGAAGTCATGTAGTTCAATTCCCACTTTAAGGTATTTTATTTTTTATTTTAGTCTTTGGTAACCAGGTAAGGCCCACTAGGCACAAGTGCCTGTTTTCAGGGGCAATCTGGGAGCACTGGGTGGTTAAGTGACTTGCTTAGAATCACACAGTATATGCAAGTGGAGGTTGTGAGAATCAAACTCAGGTCTGGTCTGCTGGACGTACCAAGCTTGTTCTCACCTCATTCCTCTAACCTCTAGGCTTACACTGCCAGCCCAACTTTTTGTAAACTTTTGATTTTCTAGTTATGGCAATATCCCCTTGTTAATTCATACAAAGAGGCTGTCCCAGCCATAGGTGGAGGCTGGCTATAGGGCAATTAGTTTGATAAATGCTTGTTTATTATTCGTTTTCTTTAAAACAAATTTATGCCACTACTGAACAGTTTCTCCCCAGCTACAATTTTTGGATGAACTCGCCCACTCTCTGCCTGTTGATCTTGAAGTCCTGCTACTCACAGCTGCACCTCAGGCAAAAGTCTTACCCTACAGTCCAGGACTTCTCAAAGGAAGTAAACCATTGTTGCTAGCGTCTGATATTTCATTCGGGCATTTACGCAGCAGAATATTTAAACAAAGAAGTTAAATCATACTAAAGTTAATTTCCAATGAAATCAAGCCCCCCTTACATTCAAATAAAAGACTTTTCCAAAGGAAAGAAGAATGGAACGACCTTCAAGACTGCGACTCTGTACTGTAGAAGTCTAGTCATTTTAAGATTAGAATTGTATCAGCTAGGCAGTGTCTCCTGAGGTGTTAGACATCACTGCAAACATGATTTATATTCTCTCCATACACTTTAAACGCAGGAGTCATTATAACAGTTACTGAGCTACTTCATAAACATGAGTGGCATGGCCACCCCTATTTGCAAAATCAATGGTTATAGGTAAAGTTCTTTATTCATGCTGATATAAAATGCCTAAGTAAGTGTAACGTGATCAATACAGTTGATTTCTCATAACTGTAACCAGATTTTTCCTGAATTTGAAAAGGTGTTCGTGGAAAATGCAGTTTTGCTGTCCATGTTCTGAAAGGCTAGAATTTACTGGTTTTATGCCCTAACACCCCGTATCCATTTTTGGAAAAGAGATGGATACTGAGCCTGTGTGGTTACTGAGTTTTGCTGCTCTGTTTTTATGTTTGCTTGCACGCATGTGCAAGAAACATAGTGCCATCATCCAAGTTTTTGGAGGTGTGTCACCCCCTCTTCCAGTTCAGTCAGTATGTTGGCAGGCAAGGCCCCAGTCCTCCATCGCATGCTGGAGCTGTCTATAACAGCTCTAAAATGCAGTGGCGCACAGTGAAAGGGGAGTTATGCTCAGTGAGCAGCGATCAGGATATCGCCTGCTCGCGCGCAGCTCCCCCACACACACACAAAGTCACGCGACGCATACGCGTGCTGCCCCCACGCACACACTGTACAGCCGACGGGTGACCAATCCCCAGTCGGCCATGCTCGCTCCCCAAAAGCCTTCCACATGCCATGCTGGATGCCCCACCCCAGCGTAGCAAGTCTGCTTCATTATAGCCGTGAAATTCCCAATCCCCGTCGGCTCTGCTGTCCTCCCTCCCCGAGTACTGGGTGCCATGCTGGGAGCCCACCCCAGAGTGACAACTGATGCTATGGCTGGCGGGGTACCGAATCCCCGTCGGCTCCCGCCCAACCGCCGCCCTGTGCCATGCTAGGAGCCCAACCCAGCGTGGCAAACATCCTGTCGTCAGTTTAAAAAACACAACCTGTAAATTAAAACGGTCCCACGCGGTCTCCGCCCCCACAACCCACACCCACCTACTGCACACCCTGCCTCCCCCCTCACCCCATACTTATGTCTGGACCTCGGCGTGACAATCATCGGTGGACGGGAACATGTCTGCACTCTTCAAAGCCGACTACGAACTGAGGAAATGCGGTAAGCTGTATAATGGGACAGATAGGGTTTTTTCAACTTTGTTGCATATCTCAGGCATTTTTTGGAATTTTTGCACCAAATTTTTAACATGGGGTTTTTGGGACCCCTTCTCATGAATGATGTCACTGTCATGGCGTAATTCGGGCCGAAGGGTGATTTCGCAGTCACTGTGTGAAATCACCTTTTGGGCCTGATTAATGAAATAACACTGCCAGCATTCATAAGGTGGGCTCTCAAGAAGCCTATTTTGAAAATTTGGTGGAAAAATTCCTAAAAATGACTGTTTTACGAGCGTGCGTTGCGCAGTTTTTACGCAGGCTCGTAAGTTTGTGAATTTTCAATATTTTCACTCCAGATTCTCAACATTGCCATTTTACCACACCTGCTTATGAGTAGTACAGCTGTCATTTTTCACATCTCACCTAAAACATGTTTCCGCCTATGTAGTGCACAATGGCACAGTCAGTGTGCGAAATTAATGTAAGGAAAAATTAAGAAAATCACAGTGCCACTGTTCATGAGCAGAGGTCTTAAAATGGCTACATTGACAATTTGGTGAAAAATTCTTAAAAATGACTGTTTTTCGAGCATGCGTTGCGCAGTTCCTACGCACACTCGTAAGTTTGCGAATTTTCAATATTTTCACTCCAGATTTTCAACATTGCCATTTTTCCACACCTCCTTATGAGCAGTACAGCTGTCATTTTTCACATCTTTCCCAAAATGTGTTTCCGCCCATGTAGCACACAATGGCGCGATCGATTGTCTTGAAATCAATTATAGGACACATTAAGAAAATCACAGTGACACTGTTTGTGAGCAGAGGTCTTAAAATAGGCTATGTTGAAAATTTGGTGAAAATCCTAAATATGACTGTTTTACAAGCGTGGTTATGCAGATCCTACGACTCCCGTAAGTTTCATGAATTCTCAATATTTTCACCAGATTTTCAACATTGCCATTTTATAACACTTCCTTTTGAACAGTACAGCTGCCATTTTTCACATGTTACCCAAAATGTGTTTCCGACCCATGTAGCGCACAATGGCGCAGTCGGTGTGCGAAATCAATGTATGGGACACATTAAGAAAATCACACTGACACTGTTCATGAGCAGAGGTCTTAAAATGGCTATGTTGAAAATTTGGTGACAAAAGTCCATAAAATGACTGTGATTCGAATGAGCATTCTGCCAGTTTCCACGCACCTGTAAGTTCATGACTTTGTAATATTTTCAGTCAGATTTTCACCAGTGGCATTTTCCACACTTCCTTATGAACAGTACAGCTGTCATTTTTCACAACATGGCCAAAATGTGTTTTCACACTTTCAGCACAGAGATGAGTGGTCACTGTGGGAAATCATTGTTCGGGACAGATAAAGAAAGTCGCAGTGACACTGTCCATGATCGGAGATCCCAAAATGCCTCTGTTGACAATCTGCTGTAAAAAATCCCCAAACTAATTACATTACGGGTGTGAGTTGCACAGTTTCTATGCACGCTCGTGACTTCACCAGTTTTTTTAATATTTTTACTACAGATTTGCAACATTGCCATTTCTTACAGCTCCCCATGAATGGTACAGCTGTCATTTTTTACATCCTGTTCGGAATGTGTTTGCACCTGTGGTGCTAAATGCCGTAGTCGCTGTGCATAAGCAGCTTTTGGCTAACAAACTGATATTGTCACTGTTCATGAGGTGGGGGTCACAAAAAAAACATGTTGAAAATTTGGAGTGAAAATACCAACGAATGCCTGAGGTATTACGGTTTCCAACCATAACGCCCAACCCCGTAGAGAATGACAGGCATCAGGAATGTGATTTGGGATTCTGCCTGTAATGCTCATACCATTCCACACCCTGCAGCCAGTGAGAGGCATCGAGGTATGCCTTGGACTCTTTGGCCCCAAAGTTCACCCATTCTCCTATACCGCACCCATCTCACCGTATTCCTGATGGAATGGGTGCGCATAAGGCCAAAGACCCCAAGAAACACCGTGACACTTGCCAGTATCTGCAGGTGGGTGGTGAAATGGCGGCCACTATGCCCTGACAACCCAAAGGCACACCCCAATGCCCGTCAATTTCTGCAGGGTGGTAGTGGGGTTGGCTTCAGTTCAATACTTCACCGCCATTCCTATTACGCAGCTCTGTAACTTCTACACTACCACCACTGCCAATGCCAGCAAGCAAACATTTGGCATTGACAAATGCATTAGAATAAGCTGAAGCTGGTCGTTTTACTTGATAAAGGTTTGTAAAGGTGTAAATCAGTTTGCTACTTCAACTGTTTGAGTTGCTTAGCTGTTTTTGTAGATTTGACTCCTGATATCTTTTTATGATAGGCAGTAAACATTCCTGGAACAGGCTTTGCCTTTGAAGCTCTGACAAAGTGATGTTTTTAATGTCACTGTGGAGTTCCTCACTTTGAATGAACTTCACACTTTACACACACTTCAAAGGCAAAGCCTATTCATGCAAGAACATTTACTGCCTGTCATGATAAGAAGTCAGGAGTAAAATTTACAAAAAACAGTTAAGCAACTCGGTTACAGAGTCAAAACCAGTTTATGGTGCAAAGAAGTCATGGAAAGGGATTTATGAGATTATTAAATGTAGACAAGTTAGCCAGCCCAGTGGTGCTGAGGGTTGAGGTGCTGGACACTACGCCTTGTGCTACACCGGTGACCTGGGTTCTGGAATGGACTCAGGGTCGGAGAAGATCGGAGGGGAGGAGGAGGATTGAGCATCCCAATGGATGCTGTCCTCCTCCTGGGTAGGTCTGACTCTGAGCATCTGATGCATCGCGTTGGTGGAAGCATCGGGTACTGGCACCAGGTGACTGGAGTCTGGGAGGATATTGCAGACATTTGACAATGGCATGTGTCAGCATGCCGTCTGTCTGGACATCAGTCCTCTGTGCTGATACCCTCAGGGAGGAAAGACCAAGGGAAGAAAAGCAGAAAAACACCCGCTCGGGCCAGGATGATGACGGATCGCAGCCCTGATCACCTACCCATGGGCAGACCCCATTGTGCAGGCTCTCCAGACAAGAGTAGCAAGGTAGGGAGACAACGGAATAAGCCTGGCACTTTAGGGGCAGATGCCGTGGAAGGGAATATGGGGATTGATCGGTCCAAAGGAGTAGACCGAGTGGGTAGTTAGGAGGGGATAAAAAGTGCCAAAAAAAAAATGTAGACAAGTTAAACAACTTTTTTTTTAACCAGCATTGACTCATCTACCCTACCTCTCCCGGTCACTAAATTTTAGAAAGAAATTCTGAGAGGAAAAGTCTCTCATGGTGGGTACATGTTTTATTCTAGGTGTTGGGAACACTCTTTTGGTGGGCTTCATTCCAGGAGTTGAGCCAGTGGCACACATCCACGAAGGGCATTGTTGGACAGATAAAATGTAACTCTTGATTCCTCAACTGTCATCTCCTGATTCATGACAGCCATTACTGACTATTTAAACATGCAAGTCTTGCTTCCTCAACCCTGATGAAACATTTCAATAAATAAATAAAATAAATAAACCCTCATCTAGCTTAATTCCGAACTGGGTCACCAGTACCAACTAAAGGAGAAGTACAACAAGAACCAGAGGGGCTTGGTTTTCACAGTGTACAGTGGATCAGTGGAATGCTCTGCTAGACAGGCAGTTTCCAGTGAAACCATGAATGAGTTTAAGTCAGCTCTGGATAAATATAGGAGTAATTATCTTTATGATGTGAGTTTATAAATGGTGCAGGACTATAATGGCCTAACAGCTAAAGTGTCTGATATTTTCCTATGATCTCCCTGACTTTTTCTGATAAAAATTACACAGGCTATCACATTACAGTAAATGGAGTATCAACAACAAATGGGGGAGGCGGGTACCCCTGGACACCAGAGAAAAACAAGGATACTGGGAGTATTGTGAGGGTGTTTCTTTTTTTGGGGGTCGCCAAATAAACTGCAAACAACTTTTTATGTAAGAAACTAAATGGAGAAAAGCTATAATGGGTGGCTATGAATACAGTGCAGGGCTTCAAACAGGCATGGGATAGGCATAAGGGAGCAATACAAATGACTATGAATAGATAGGTCACTGACAGAGCAAAGGCCGATGGCACATTTATATGGTAGAAAAAGAAATGGGCAGAATGGATGGGCCTTGCGGTCCTTATCTGCTGTCAACTTCTATGTTTCTATGTTTCTATGTACTCCTAAATTACTCTCAAAATCATTCTCTCTGGGAAGTTTATATTACTTCCCATCATTTCCTGTCCGTGACCTTTTCCATTTAGATTTACATTTTATATGTTATCTTCATATTTCATTGTGCATCATAAACATTCTGGAAAACTTATGTTTGGGTTTCCTTCTTATGCTAATTGTTAGTATACTTTCCTTCCTTGTAAAGAAACATACATTTTTGGAAACGCTGGGTTTGGGGGTGGATGGTTCAATTCTGTTGAAACAGGAGGTTTGAAACTAATGTGTATTTCACTATATAGTACTTCTAATACTAAGGCACAGCTTATCAAATACAGTTCACGCATCAGCAAATTGCATTTCTGCAGTAAATTGGTGCAAACTCCCTATATTATAAGCAACATGCAGTCATTCACACAGTTTTATGAGGTTCTATGAAATATAAAGGCAGCGTGTTTAATGCCAGTCTAAATGGGAATGATTCATTCTGGAATAATAAAAAAATGGTGCAAAATGCCATTGAGAATTCCATGCTGATACAAGCTTTGCAGTGAACTGTTGCTGAACACATTTCTTTTGTGCCTGATAAAGGCATGACAGGAATTAAGTGCACAGCAAGTACACTTACAAAATACAAAAGGAATTAATAATACTGTGAAAACAATAGTTGGCAGATCACCTGGGGCTTTAGATTTCTCCCCCCCCCCCCCGATACACCTCCACACCAAAACATTCCTTCCCCTCATCTCTGCTGGTTGAATAGTCCATAACGTAATTCCTGTACATGTTGGGCATCCTATTTGTGGCATTATTAATGGCATTTTCCAAGTAACTCTTGCAACCTACGGCCATAATAGCAGCCAGAATAGCAATCAGTCCAAACCTGGAAATCGCATGACTGACTAGATGGGGCATGGGGTCCTTTTCTGCCATCACTTTCTGTGATTCTATGATTCTGTGAGCTGCTGGCTCTCTATCCTGATATATTTCCACAGATTTTGTTCATATGTGTTCTGAGGATCTGGAGCAGGAAACTGTTTTGTTTTTGTTGAATTTTCTTGATCCGTAAACCCACTGGGCCTAGAAGTCCCGTTTTCAGGGGTGACCAGGGTGGGGAGGGGGGGTAGACGGGTAAGCAACTGAAATTGAACCAGATTAGGCTGCAAATAAAACCGCATTAAAAACCTTGTGTCTGGAAAGCCCCAGCAATGTATCCTTATGAGACAGACCCAGGAGTTATTTATGGGACCTGGACATTTTTTATAACTGACACCCTTGCAATATTGCCTGTAACTATGAGTCACTTATACATGTTACAATATCATGTGATTGGATTGCCTTTGTGTTGGATTTCAATTAGAATAGGAAAGTTCTGTGGACAGCAGTGCATGGGACAGACATAAGGCAATCATAGTGGGGGGTGGGAGGAAGTAGGCTGTTGGTAAACTTGAATCTTCAGCTTATCCAATAGGTAGGGAAATGGCCAGACTGGGTAGGCCAAGATGTCCTTATCTGCCATCAAAGTCTATGTTTCTATGTTCAAAATCTTGCTCATTGTAATGCCTCATGCAAGGTGATTCACACTACCTGCCCAGTAGAAAATAAAACAAAGCATTGTTTTCATTTTTCAGCAGATTTAGGTCACACAACATTTTTTTTACCAAATCAGTGACTCATTACTCAGGGCAACATTTCTCAGGCTACAAAAACTTTCTATCAACATTCTATAGAAATACTGCCAAAGTGCTAAGGTACGCTCCATAGGGCTTCAGCAAACATTAATCCAGTTTAAAGGTAACTCAGATTCTGAATACCTGTCGGACACTACCAGATGATGACAATTAGGGTCAAAGCCCTTGTACTTGCTACCCTTACATTTGACAGACTGTCCTTTTGGCCCAAATGGCCATCTAGGCTAATTAGTTCAGTTTTAAGCAATAGCATGATTCAGTTATATATTTAGTCTGTTAATCACCTTCTAGGGGTGTACTGTAGCACGAGGTGTAGCCGAGTGCCACATGCCCCTAAAGGGTGATTAACTGACCATTAACATAATCCCTGGGAGTGCCTTATTGCTATTATAATAAAACATGTTTTTAAACAGTGTTAAACCTTGTTCAGCATATGGCTAAGCTCTACATGTATGTTAATAAAAGATTAACATAAGGCTGTTAGAATGTTTGCAGCCAATCAGAAAACTCCATTTCTCAGACCCTTTTTATAATTGCCCTTAATTCTGTGCATCTGCATTACAGACGTAAGACTCCATCTAAAAGTTCTATAGCACATAATCAGTGACTATTCAATGGATCAATCCCTGGATGTCTCCATCTTTAATAAGGCTTGGCAAAAGAGCCATCATCACTAATGCCCAAATGTTCATAGAGTCTCCTAAAGTGGGTCACCCACTGGCTGTGGCAGCATATGACCAAACAGTAAAACAATCTTAAAGCTACAGGGCAGGGAGCAAAGCATCATCAAGCTTTATGTCTTTTAGATGCTTTCAGCTTCAACAATGGCTGACAGCTATTTGGTAACACATATCAATGGTTACCTAGGGTACAAAATGCAAAACATTAATGTGCACAGTGGCCAGATATTCAAAAGGGTTGTGCATGGCATACGGTGATGCACCCAGTGTGATATTTAAAGGGAAAAGTCGCCGCACAAATCCGGATCAGTATGTATGCAACACAGGTAGAGGGGCGTGCCATGCATAAACTGCACAGCCTAATATTCAGCCCGGGCCATGCAGAGTTATGCAGGTGCAACCCTACGACACCTGCACAAGTTCGCCTAAAAAAGGAACAGATTGAGGCCACCCACATGTGAGCTGCCGCGTTCAGGGCACAACACAGCAGCTGCCACCTGTGGGTGGCCATCAACTGTTCCTGCTGCCCTTTTGGCACCCTCTCATGCCCTGATCGTGACATCTGTCACCCCCAAGTCCAATATCCCTGGTGGTAGAGTGGACCATGATTAGCCCGATCGCGGGCATCAGACATCCCCCTGAAGTCCAATATCCCTTGTGGTCCAGTGGACCATGATTAGCCTGATTGCAAGCATCACTGTATCCCCCCTCCCAAAGTCCAATATCTCTGGTGGTCCAGTGGACCATGGAGCCCGATCGTGGGCAGCATTCATCACACCCCCAAGGTCGAAATCCCTGGTGATCTAGTGGACTCCCCACCTCACCTGTCCACTGGGCCCCACCACCCCGCTCTCCCCTGTCAGCCAGCGGGTGGCAGCACCCCACCTGCCTGCCACCCCACCGCCCGCCAACTGATAGCTTGGTAGGGCTGCATGTCCATTGGTTCAGAGCATGAGCCAATGGGCGTGCAGCCATACTATCTCAGTCAGTCAGATATGTGAATGAATTCATTCACATATCTGACCGATTAGTACACTTTTGGCTGCATGCCTATTGGCTCATGCTCTGAACCACGGGCGGCAGCCCTACCCTCTGACAGTCGGGCGGCAGGGCGGCAGGCGGTGGTTGCTGCCACCCACTGGCTGGACGGGAGCAGGTGGTGTGGCTCAGTGCAGGGTGGGAGTGGGGTGTCCATTAGATCACATGGGATTTCAGACTTGGGGGATAAGAATACTGCCCGCATCGGCTCCATGCGTCCATTGGACCACCAAGGATATTGGACTTTAGGGGAGATGACTGATACCCGTGATCGGGCTAATCACGTCAACTGGACCACCAGGGATAGGGAGACATTCTTTGTCCCTTACAGGATGGCCTGCGATCGGCTGCAGGGGCATCAGTCCCTGATAGCTGCTGCCTGGCAGGGTGCCAGGTGCAGAAATCGTTGGGATCGGCGCACCTGCATGCTAATGGCATGCAAATGAGCTGTAATCAGATGAAAATGGTTCCTGTATGCCTTGTATAAATTATGGCCCCATTTGCATGTCACCCTTTGAATATCGCAGGTGCTGTGCATGGCGCGATGGCACTTGCACCACCGCATCTCAATGCTCCACTCTGACCATTTGCACTGGTGCAGTGCCACTGCACCATGCACAGTGGGGGTGGCCAGGGTGCGATATTAAAAGCAGTTGCACAATAGCTCAACTCCGTTGAATATCACCCTGGCCACACCCCTGCACAACAAATTTGAGCAGTGCACAGGCTTGTGCCGCAGCCTGGTGCAGTTTGAACACCTGGGCCAGTGTGTTCATTGTAATTAATAAATAAAACAACAAAACAAAACAGATCACTATTTTAAAATAAGAGAGTCTAGCTGTGTAGAAAACACAACAAACTAATATCTTTTTGCTCCAAGTTAGTGTATTAGTATGCTGTTAGTTCAAAAGACCAGCGATCCTCAGTCAACACATCAGCTGTTTAAAATGTAAAAATTACAAGAGTGGAGCTTAACTATTCATTTTTATTACACCAAAACATGTCTACTGAATGAACGTCTATTCTAGGGACCATCTCCAGGTCTGTATTTAATGTTCGCCCACATTTCAGTTAAAAATTGACTTAGTACACCTTAAAGTACAAGTTCCATGGGTTTGTGATTAAGGGCTAAGAGGCTCAGTTTAAATTCTGGAGTTCATACAATTAATGCTTCTGAGATTCAAGGCCTTCTAAACAACAGGGCAGTAGAAGTAGTCCCGCTAGATCAGCAGAATACAGGGTTCTACTCCCATTACTTCCTAGTTGCAAAGAAAATAGGTGGCATGCACCGAATTCTCAATCTCAGGAAGTTAAACAGATTCCTTTACAAGGAAAAGTTCTAGATGATTTCACTTGGTACACTCTTACCTCTGATTCATCAAAATGATTGGCTGGTCTGGACATGCAGGATGCCTATCAGCATGTTCTCATACACCCAAACCACCACAAATACCTCAGATTTGTGGCATTGGGTCAACACTGCCAGTTCAGTGTCCTGCACTTTGGACTATCCTCAGCACCTCAAATCTTTACAAAGTGCTTTGCAGTTCTCACAGTGCATCTCAGGAAGCTCAGAATTCAGGTGTTCCCATATCTGGACAATTGGCTTCTAGAAGATCCCCAGACAACAGACTCAGGAAGCCATGGCTATAGCTTCAAAATTTCTCACATCCACGAGAGTTCTGCTAAATTTGGGAAAGTCACAGCTACAGCCTTTCAACAGCTCCTCTTCATAGGGGCCTTCTAGATACCTCCAGCGCAAAAGCCTCTCTTCCAGAGGACAGAGGGAACAACTTCCTTCAGATGCCCACTTCATCAGAGAGAACGACTTGGTTTGAGCTGTCTTGATGCAGCGGATGCCGAGTCTTATGGCATCCTCAGTGGTCACTGTGCTTCTGGCTTGTCTTCACATGAGAACTACTCAGTGGATGCTCAGCACTCAGTGGTCACCGATTACACACCCACAGTCCTACATCAAGGTGATGGAACCTCTGAAATGGTCACTTACCTGGTGAACTCAGGAGGACAACCTTCTGGAAGGTTATCCCTTTGCCCCTCTAGAATCCCAGATCTCCAGCACCATGGATGCGTCCCTACTGGGATGGGGAGCTCACTGCCAGGATCCCTACATCCAGGGTTGATGGAGTTAAGACAAATCTCAGCTTCACATAAATGTTTTAGAAAGGAGAGCTGTCCTGTACACAATATGAGCCTTGGAGGACATACTCTATCATAAGATCATTCTCCTACAAATGGACAGCAAAGCAGTGATGTACTACATCAACAAGCAGGGCACAGCACACTCTTACCCCTTATGCAGAGAAGCGGTGAGAGTGTGGGAATGGTGCCTGAAGCACAAAGATCTGATCCAGGTGGTCTACCTGCTGGGAGTACAGAATGATCTGGTGAATCATCTCAGCAGCATGGAGTCAGGCCCTCATGAGTGGTCTCTCAACATAAATGCCATGCAATCACTCTTTGAAGAGTGGGGAACTCCAGATCTGGATCTTTTTGTGTCCCCACTCAATGCAAAACTGCCTCTCTTGTGCTCCAGAGATCCAGGACCTGGCATTTTTTTGTCAGGATGCATTCAGACTGCGGTGGACAAGACACTTTCTGTATGCATTTCCTCCTCTTCCCTAGTTCAGAGGTGGTGCTCAAACTAGAGGTGCAGGGGACAGACTGATCCTCATCACCCCATTCTGACCTTGTCACATCTGGTTTCTAATCGACAGATTGTGGAAACTTCTCTGAGACAGCTTCCATTTCTTATGAACCTGCTGACCCAGGGTCCTGCACTCCATTCCAACCTGAAATCCATTCACCTCCATGTCTGGCTCCTGAAGAGATAGAGGTGAACAGGTTTAATGTTTCCGTAGGGTCTCAGACATTCTGTTAGCTGCAGCCAGCCAGCTATTAAAAAAATACTGCGCTAAGTGGAAGCAGTTCCCCATCTGATGTGCAAAATCCTCCTGGAATCCTTTTTCCTGCCCACCAAACAAGGTCCTAGAGTATCTCCTAGATCTCTCAAACATAGGCCCACAGTACTCAACCGTGAAGGTTTATCTTTGCGCGATCTCAGCGTACCACGAGCCTGTACACTCCATGTCTCTGGCTCAACTACCTGTGGTCAAGAGGTTTCTTAAGGGCATTCTGCATATTAGGCCACTGGTCAGACAACTGTCAGCCACCTGGGACATTAAACTGTAGCATGCTCACCCATAAACCTTTCGAGCCCCTAGCTACTTGTGAGCTGAAGTTTCTGACTTGGAAGACCACCTTTCTTGTAGCCATCCTTTCCGCTCGCGGAGTATCTGGAATACACGCTTTGGTCACAGCCCCTCAGTATACTGTATTTCACAAAGACAAAGTGGTTCTTAGGACCTACCCTAAGTGTCTACCCAAAGTTGTCCCAGAATTCCATCTGACTCAGCCCTTGGTCCTTCCAACCTACTTTGCGAACTTCCAGAATGAGGGGGAGTGTACCTTGCATTCTCTGGATATGAAGAGAGCATTGCAGTTCTATTTAGACAGAACTAAAGAAATCTGCATGTGAAAACAACTGTTCGTCTCCTTTGGCATGGCCCGACTGAGTCAGTCTGTTGCTATCAGATGGATTTCAGCATGGCTAATGACATGCCTTTGCCAGTGCTACTCCATGGCACAAGTTAAGCTGGATGGCAGAGTATACACTCATTCTACCAGAACAGTTGCAGCATCTCTGGCAGAAATCCCGAATGTGCCCATTGCGGACATCTGCAATTCAGCCACTTAGAACTCTGTGCACACTTTCTTAAAGCACTATGCTTTGGATGTTCATGCCAGGCAGCACCAGTTCTTTGGCAGGACAATCCTTAATGGACTTCTGTCCTAAGTGAGCTCCTCTCTCCTGGCACCTGTCTCCGGGGATTATTTCAGCTCAGTACTCTCCCATTAATGTGAATGAGCAGTGGAGACTTTATGTCCAGGAATATATGAAGTATGTAACTACCATAATTCTTCATCTTCTTGAATGAAGTCTCCACCTCTCATTCCAGCACCCACACAATCCCCGAGCTCACTCATCCTGTTCTGATCTTCACCCTTGTTGTTGGGCTGCAAAGACTCTGTTGAATTGACCCTTCTCACAGGTCATTTGGACTGTCTTATGTCCAATATAGGTTAGTTTCACTAGGTTAGTTTACTGTACCTCCTTAGTAAGAAAGGTACTGAAGTAGTTGGAGGTCAATGCCAAGGTAGCCTATACAGTGCGAGCCAAGTTCACAGCGCCACTTCCTGATGCCCTTACTAGGGTTACCACCTTTTAAGAAGCCCAAAGTGGGACATTTCTTATTGAAACATGATTTTTGCAGGACAGTATGTAACCTCGACTGATGCAACAGGCTTGTTTTCTCTATATAATTAGAATTGAGGCTATGTGTTGTAGTTTCTTAGTTGCTTCTAGTGTTTCTTATCATTTAAGGTATTTTAGTTAAGCTATTGTATTTTTCTAGAACATTTAGTGGAAAGTTAGAAAATATTTTTCTACTGTAAAATCAGGACATTTAGTATTTTCATGTTTTTGCAGGACACAGCTGCCCAAATCAGGACTGTCCCTGAAAATCAGGACAGGTGGTAACCCTAGCCCTACCTAGGTGCCATCCTCCTGAAGATTTTTAGCTCCACTGGGTCCTAATGCCTCCACTGTATTCCCATTAGTGTGAAAGAGTGGAGGATACTTCATCCAAGAAGATCAAGAATTACGGTAGGTACATAATTTTCATTTTTCACACCTGTGGTGCAGAAGAGTGCATTTGCTCTACAAAATCACCTTTTGGGACAAGTGAACAAAATTACACTGGCACTGTTCATGAGGAGGGATCTAAAAAAGGCCATGTTGAAAATGTGGTGCAACACCTTCAAAAAATGGTCAAGTTACACCTGGGCGTTGAATAATTTCTATGCACATGTGTAACTTTGGTCATTTGGTAGTTCTTCACAGCCCTATGAGCTCTGGCTAGATTTTGTTTACTTTGTTACTCTTTTTTTTCTCAGACTATGGCCTTCAAATGGGGTTTATTGGTATTAGATGAGATGTGAATTTGGCCTAGCCTCCAATGAGAAGGTGAATTCCATGGCTGGCGACCTGCTAAACTCTTTAACATTTTAATTCTTATCTGCATTATCTGAGCTGGAACCTTCACTGCTGTCCTCTGTTTTCTGTGTGAGACTCCTTTCAATCTTCCCAATGCCTTCTCCATTAGCAAGCTCCACACTGGCCACATATAAGTCTCTGGTATCTGCACACTATATAAAAGTGAACACAGGGAAGCTTGAGATGAATTATACAAAAATCACACATAAGTGATCTGGCATTTTGCTTTTTTTAAAAAACTTGATAATTTGAAGCTACGTTAGTATTAAAAGCAATTACCTATTAAAATAAAAGGCAGAAAACTATTATATTTACAATTACTGTATGTTTAACATTAGAGTTTTCTACTTTCTGTTTTAATTTTTTAACTTTCATTTATCACTGGGCTTTAAAGTACTGTATTGGAGATAATGCAGCACTGTATAGTGTGCTGCCTTTCAAAAAGACTGACTGTCCCCAGTTGACCTCACACTGCAGTTTGGCCCTCAAAGCTTGTTGTCATGGTGAGTATTACAATATCATAAACAAAGGTCCCATGAGGTTAGTGGGAACACTGAAATGCCCTCTATATATACTTCTTAGAGTGTAACAAGATGTGTTATAAAGTGCAGCAATCGAAACTGAAAATGAAAAGTGTTTTCTGTAACAACCCGAAACAACGTGTGGGAGTGGGAGCAAGGCAGAAGCAGGAAACTACAGACCTGTTAGTTTAACCTCAGTGATAGGGAAAATGATGGAATCACTTCTGAAGGAAAGAATTGTCAAGTATCTAGAGGCCAGAGGGACACAGGACCCAAGGCAGCATGGATTCACAGCAGGAAGGTCATGCCAGACAAATCTGATAGATTTCTTTGACTGGGTGACCAAAGTATAGATCAGGGAGGGGCTGTGGACATGGTCTACCTAGACTTTAGCAAGGCATTTGACACAGTCCCACACAAAAGATTAATATACAAGTTAGCCAGCCTGGGAGTGGGTCCCAAGATGACAGCCTGGGTAAAAAATTGGCTGGAAAATAGGACACAGAGAGTAATAGTAAATGGAGTCACTCTGATGAGAAGGGGTTACTACTGAGAGTACCTTGAGGGTTCAGTATTAGGACTAGTCCTCTTCAATGTCTTTATAAGCGACATTGCAGAGGGCCTGAAGGAAAGTATGTCTCTTTGCAGATGACAAAAAGATCTGCAACAGAGTTGATGCACAAGGTGGGGTGGCAAGGATGAAAAGGACTGGCAAGGTTAGAAGAATGGTGAAATGTATGGCAGCTAGATTCAATGCTAAGAAGTGCAGGTAATGCACCTGGGAAACAAAACCCAGGGAAGAGTACACAATGGGGTGAGATACTAACAACAACAAAATGGAAAGGGACCTGGGGTAGTCATATCAGATGACCTAAAGATGGGCAAGCAATGTGAGAGGGCAGCAATGAGGGCTGGGGATATTGGGATGCATAGGGAGAGGCATCACCAGTGAAAACAGGAAGTTATTATCCCTCTGGACAGACAGCTGGTCAGACCCCATCTGGAGTACTGCGTGCAGTTCTGGAGACCCAGTCTTCGCAAAGACATAGACAGGATGGAAGCTGTCCAGAGGAGGGCAACTAAAATGGTTGCAGAGTCTGCACGGAGAAGACATATGAAGAGAGGCTAAAGAGCTTAATATGTAGCCTCGAGGAAAGGAGGAGAGGGGGACATGATAGAAACTTTCAAGTACCTCAGGGAATCAACAAAGTCCAAGAGGTAGCATCTTTCAAAAAAAGAGTGTGCAAAGTACAAAGGCCAATTTGAAGATGGGGTGGCTCAGAGGTAATTTAAGGAAGTATTTTTCACAGAGAGGGTTGTGGATGCATGGAACAGCCTTCCAGAGGAGGTTGTGGAGTCAAAAACAGTGGTGGAATTCAAGAATGCATGGGACAGTCATAAGGCAATTCTAGGGATGGGGATAGGAAAAAGTAGGCTGCTGGTTAACTAGGATCTGCAGCTTATCCAGTAGGCAGGGAAATGGGCAGACTGGGTGGGCCAAACGGTCCTTATCTGCCGTCAAATTCTATGTTTCTATGTTTACGAAAGTACATGCTGGAACTTTTGTTTGTTTGTTTGTAATAGCCAAAGTTGCTGAGTCCATAGATGACAGAAGGGTCTAAAAAGTGGTTGCATAGATACATAGATACATACATAGATACATAGACAGTGTCGGCAGATAAGGGCCTATGGCCCACCCAGTCTGCCCATTTGAGCTTGTAAGTTCAGTTTGTTTTCCTAGAAGTCTGTTTCCCCTACCCTGACCTCTAGAATTCCTTTATGTCTATCCCATGCATTCTTAAATCCTGTGATTGTTTCAGCCCCACCACTTCTCTGGCAGGGTGTTCCACTTGTCCACCACCAGTTCTGTGAAGAAATTCTTTCTCATGTTTCCTCTGAATCGTCCTCCCTCCAACTTCATCCCATGCCCTCTAGTCCTGGAACATCTTTTTCGCTTAAAAATAGTGTTTTCCTGCACCCTGTTCCTCCCTGTAAGATACTTGTATGTCTCTATCATATCCCCTCTCTCCCTTCTGTCCTCCAGGGAGTACATGTTCAGTTCCTTCAACCTGTCTTCATAGCCCATAGGTTGGGCCAATTTTTTTTTCTTTTTTCTTCATCTTTTTATTGAGGTTTCCAAAAGGATACAACATGTATAACATACTGATCTGAAGCATCCTCCATATGATGAGCAGAAGAAAAAGGAAAAAACTAAACAAAAACAAATTGCGCATGACAATATACCTGCATTAAAAGAGAAGGGTCCCAGTAATTAATCTAAGTTCAGGCTATTACCAAAAAAAAAACAAAAAAAACAATTATACCAGTGAGTAGTAAGGAACTGATACAAAACTATATTAAATACTGTGTTAGAGGTATCCCTCATATATGAGGCCAATACAAGACAATATCCAAGGTTTAGCCTAATAATAATAGTTAAGGGTGATTCAAGAAAGGGTACCATTAATAAGCTATAGTAGGGTGTAATGTAACCAGGTCCCATTTAAGGGTTTTTGATGATGTTATTTAGTACCGGTGCCTCTATTTTATAACCTAAAACCTGGTGAGCCTGAGTTAGGGAGAAAACATTCACTCAGCATCAGGGCTAGGTTTGTACCTCTGGACAGGGGCACCCAAGTAACTCCAGACACAGGAAGCAAGAACTGTGAATGTCCAAACCAGGAGTGGGATTCTAAAGTGGGGCTTTTATTCACTTACACACAGGAATACAAAGCAGGATGGACCCCCATGGGGCTACACTCACTGGTGGTACAGAACTATAGAGGTCTGAACACAACGTCTTCATCATCACAACAACTTTTCCCTCTGGATCTGAACACACTGGGTTCTCAGCCCGAACTGGTCCTCTCTCTAT
The DNA here is from genome assembly GCA_016271365.2 of Neoceratodus forsteri. Classification (NCBI taxonomy): domain Eukaryota; kingdom Metazoa; phylum Chordata; order Ceratodontiformes; family Ceratodontidae; genus Neoceratodus; species Neoceratodus forsteri. Next base: position 1,410,038,841 of record CM028132.1, read on the forward strand.
CTTGTTTTCCCTGGCATGGCCCTCGGCCAGCACTGGTACACACTTTCCATATGGCATGGACATTTCTACAGGTGGCTCCCTCTACCACCCATGAGCACTTCCAAACTCTACAAAACACATATATCCCAATCACATGTCTGGGTACTTTCTGTGAACACTGGCCAAGTGCCCGGAAAAGTTTAGGTGCCCAAAGTGAATCCATTTAGGTAAATCTGGATTCTCCAGATGGGAGTCTCCATCTTTTGTTCCCAAATTCATATCTAGCCATTCATTTGGAGTCAATACCTTTTCTTTGAAACTCTCTGTTTGTAGAATGCTATCTCAAAGTGTATATCACATTTAAGAATCTACTGTCTCTGGTAAATGGTGTCCTGACTTGTAACGTTCTTTAAGTGGCTATGTCCATCCCTGCAGACCTCTGCTGATTAGATGCATTTCAAGCCATACACAAACTTAAGTGCTGTACTTGGCTGTCCTTTCCTGGCCCACAGTAAAAGATACTTAACACAACAGTCTCGGTGAAACATAGGATCTCTGGTAGAGCAGACTCACCCCTGGTTCGCAGGTGCCCACGGGCTTCTTTCAGGAAAAAACAAAATGTATTTCTTGGTGCCTCAGCACAAATCTTTTTCACAGGCAGCTTGTCTTCCTTCAGCAGGGCCAGGGGAATTGCCCCTGAAGAGCTGGTCTTGTTCCCTCCATCCCTCTCAGGGATGGGGCACTGGAACAGCTGGGGGATGGTCTCAACCACTTCTAAAAGTACTCTTCTGTGTCCTTCTCTGGGGTGAGAACACACCCACTACAGAGGTAGCTCTGAGCAGAGCTGAGGGCTCTGAGTGACTGTCAACTACTGATGTACCTCCTCACTCCACCACCGACTGCACAAGACTGACTTTGAAACCCCAACATTCTAACTGAACTCCCAACATTCCACTGTGGCTTATGCTGCGAGGAATTCTATATGGTGTCATCCTTCAGCTCAGCTGAGACTGAGGACAGAGTGAGACAGTGTGAAACCCATTTAACTGGTGTTTCTAGCTGCCTCCCTGCCTGCCACTAGATCTAAGTGGGATTCTAGTAACCCTGGGTGATGGAGGTTACACCATATGACCAGGAAAATGACTGTCCACAGTCATTGTTACCTGGCCGGATATCTTACCCTATGTGTTGACTACGGAGGTAGCGTTACCTTCTCCCCTACCATGTGCTAGGCACAGGTAGGCAACACTAATGGCCCAGAGGCCATCGGCCAATGCATCAGCCTCTACTCTATGGTCTTGCTATGGATAGCTAGTGGCCCTTGTAGAATTGCCCAGAGCATAGCCCTAATAGATCAGTACTGTGGCCCCTACTGCAGGTCAGAACCACTGCCTGTCTTTCCCCCATAGCCCTCTAGGAAAAACCTAACTGACCAAAAACCAAAATTACCCAAAAACACACAGGGGAACCACCCCCCAACCCTGGGACACCTGCAACCAAATACACAAGGCTAGTACTACAACCCAGGTATTATTCCCACACTCTCTCATAACCATACCCGTGGAAGGAAAAGCTAAACACAGCAAACAACAACACTGCACTTTAGACACTACTACTTCAAAACACACTAAGGACTCTGCTGAGTCCCTCTTCCCTTCTTGCCTTCTTCAGGAACACCTGCAAGAAAAAGACAAACCACCCTATTCTGAAAACACAGTACTATCTAACCCCTACCATCTAAACACTGAAGCAACCCCAAAATGTTTTTGTTAGAAAAGTAGAAAAACAGTAGAAACAGTAAAATACAATTACATTAATTACAATACACATTATTGGGGATGGAGTGCCTAAAAGTCCCATCTGGTGACAACAGTGCCTGAAGGCAAGTCAAGAAAGAGTCTTTCCTGGGCGAAGCCCAGTGAAGCACCGCCCTGGTAGGACTGTAATCCCGAAGGAGGAGTCTTTAAAGACAGTTAAAACAGTCTGAAGTCTGCTAGGTGTAGTGTGTGTACTGCAGTGTCATTAAAATAGAAAGTCTGGACTTACCAGTCCCTTGAAGAACAAAATCAATATGAAACCTGGATTTCCAGCTGAAGACTCTCCTTGGCAGCATTCTTCTGATACAGCTGGGAAGACATTTTCTGGAAAAACGACAGGATGGCACATCTAGAAACTGCTGGGATGATGTGATCTAAGGTTGAAACCTTGGAAACAGGACGGAAACAACTGGTCTGAAGTCATCAAAATCCCAGGTGGTGAATCAGGATACAGCTGGGCTGGTGTCCTCTCTTGACATGAAGTCATCAGGTAGGCTAGTCGATGGAATCTGGAAAGCCAGTATACTGCAAGGCTGATGAATATGGGGCACCTGGTTCCTGGAATGCCAGACTGGTGGAACAACATAAGTACGGCAATGGCTGGATGGCAGCACTGGCTACCACTGCTCTGCTTTCCACTTGGTAGGCATGGGCATATTTGCAGGACATTGTCTACACTGTGGGAAATAGCACAATGGATCAGGTGCAAGAACTATTACCCCGTCTGGGCACTCATAATTCACATTGAAGAAGTTTTCATGTCCCCCTGCATCCACGATCTGAACAGTGTCTATAAACAGTGTTCTGCCCACTTTCCATTGTCTGAATTTTTCTTGGAACACTTTGTCCTGGACATACCAACTTGCACCGGGGTGGACAAATCTTGTGGCCTCCTCCACTATCCAGGCTTTCTTGTTTCTTTCAATCTCCTTGCAGACTCTCCCAGGAAAGGCAGGAATGGATATCCCATAGATCTCATTTGCCTTCTTATGAACCAGTCTTTCCTCTTTACTAACTTGGTCAACTTGAGACCTCTGGCCTGGCTTGGGGGCGGTCAGTCTTGGTTCTGCCAGCTACGCATATTTAATGCAATGTAAAATGGATCTTTGACTCCTCCTTGTGAGGAGAAGCCTGTGGAGTCACCACTCTCTTCTTCCACTTGCTCTTCCAAGGCAATAGCCCGAGGCTGTGGATCCACACCTTCTTCATAAGGCCTCTTCAGTTCCCCCTCATACTCTTCCATGCTAAGGATCTGAGCTCAATAGTGAGCAGTCATCCTCCCTCCTGAGACTATCCACTCCTCACTGGGCGTGAAGGTCGACACCTCCCAATCAAGGGTCTCCCTCATCTCATCTTCTCCTATGAGACTTGGGCTAGGCCTCTCTCTCCAATGGTCTGCTGATGCTCCCTCCACTATGTCTCTCTGTGACCCAGACTTGGATACAGCAGTAGTTTGTTCTGCCTGTAGCTCTGTACCCTCCTGCTTCATGGCACACTCTACTGAGCCTCCTTCAACAGGCTCTACCTGGTGCTGTGTGCTGCCAACTGCAGGTTCTTGAATATTTGTCCATGTGGGAGGCAAACAAATCTTGGGTTCTTTGATTAGTCCGTGCCTTTTTAGGCACCCAGAACAGTGAGGAACCATAAAGACATCCCGTCCAGCCTTTAAACACATTATGCACACCCTTACTGGATATCCAGGAATCGCCACATGAGGAGGCAACCACCCCCCATAGTAACATCTCTCAACATCTTTCAATCTGTTAATTTCTTCTACTATCACAGGCCGGGCATGATCCGGGTAGTGAGCTGATCCTGAAGCCATGACTGCAGGGAATAACAAAAGCTCACTGTTACCTCAAGTCCCACTCTTTTGGAAAAACTTTTACAAAATGGCTGTCCTGCTGCTGTGTTTACTTACTACCCACCCTGTAATGGCGGTGGCAGCCTCCTGCGCATCAATGCTCTTTTGTGACTCAAGCCACTGTGCATCAGATTTACACACTCCACTGATAAAGTTCACTCAGACTGGCTTACTGCACTGTCTGTTCTCTTAGCACATTTATATGATTTCTACTGGACTTTTTACTTGCTATAATTCACAATTTTTTGCTAAAAGACCCAAAACCACAGTATTTCATTGCACAGGATTGTCTGTATTTTTATTGCATCTTTCATACAACCCACAGTCTCTCACATGGCTTGATAATACTGTTGCTGAACCCACAATTATGACACAGTCCTTCTTTGCAAACTGATCGCACTCTACACATAGATTCAGCTGGCTTTAGTTGAAATCACACAGTTTGAGTTGCTTTTAAGTTGGTATTCACTTCATTAGTAGCTGGTTGTTGTGATGGAAATATTTGGCCTACAACTGGTCTTGGAGGCCTCTGGAATGAAGCAGGCTGACAGTCCTGCTGATTGTCCCTCTGAACACCTTGCTCTCTTCTCAGACAAATCGGAATGTGGGTTCAGCTCGATTTAAATGGAAAAGTCCAATTTTACTACTTTTATAACATTTTCAGTCACCACGACGCTCCTCCTGGCAAGCCAGTTCACACACTCTCTCTCTCCCTCTTGAACACTGCGCAGTCGCTGTAGAGCTGGCTTGGGGGCAGGACTGATTGCAGTCTCACCAATCACTCGGCAACATGTAAATGAGCTTCTTTCTTCTCGTGCTCTTCTCCATGGCGATTGTCGAGCAGGCAAAAGTTAAACTGCAAACCACATTTTTTTTCCAACTGTAGCTCCTCAGCTGGAGTACCATTTCAACCATGTTTCATGGCATTTCACTTAGCGACTCTCTCTGACCATACCATAAGCACTTCAAACATCTAGGACACAAATCTCTATTCGCTTCCCCACAGTTTTCCACACTTTTATTGTCACACATTACTTTGAAAAGTTGGCAAATGTTATAATTTTGATGCAGGACAAGGGGCATACACTCTTGGGCTTTATTTCTCCTCGGTAAACTGATGGCACAATTACAGCAGCACATGAACAGCAGCACACAACAGTACATTTGAGTGGCAGTGCTTCTACTTTTTGGGCTACCTACTGCCAGACAGCAAAATGCTAGCCCTAATCAGAGCAAATACTTTCTTGTTCTCCCTAGATTCAAACCCAAATCCTCAGCAGTGCCTCAATTTGTAACCAGGTCCAGTTTTTAAAGAGCAGGTACCTAATGTCAGGCATAGCTCCTCAAACATATATAATAGTAGATCTTCCCTACTGCTGAGGACATTAAATATTCTATACGCTTCCCTCTGGTTAAAAGTTATAGCACCCCAAATGTGCACCCCATAAAAACAAAGCCTTGTCTGACATGCCTCCTTTTGTGATGTCAGAAAATGAAGGCTGCTTGTGTGTGCTCCATAGATCTATAGTGGTGCCCTTTGTCAATGACCTGTAGTACTATTTAGAGTTGCCACTTGGAACAATGCAAGTGACTGCTCCAGTAAACAGGGACTGTTACTCCAGCAGCTGCTTTGATTTGTCTACATGGCACCTCTAAATAGTACTAAATGCCATAGACATATCGCATACATACAGGTTAATGACATGCACCCTCAGTATTCATTTTCTGACATCACAAAAGGAGGTGTGTCAGACAAGGCTTTGTTTATATGGGGGTACAAATTTGGGGTGCTATAAATTTTTAACCAGAAGGTAGCACATAGAATTTTTAATGCCCCTCAACAGTAGAGCAGATCTACTATTGTATATGTTTGAGGGGAGCTGGGTGTCTGACAGTAGGTACCTGCTCTTTAAGGGTTTTTTGATGATGTTATTTAGCGCCTGGTGCCTCCATTTTTATAACCCAAAACCTGCTGAGCCTGGGTTTGGGGAGAAAACATTCACTCGGCATCAGGGCTGGGTCTATACCTGGACAGGGGCACGCGCAAGTAATTCCGGACACAGGAAGCAAGAACTGTGAATGTCCAAACCAGGATGGGATTCTAAAGTGGGGCTTTTATTCACTTACACACGGAATACAAAGCAGGATGGACCCCACGGAGACTACGCTCACTGCTGGTACAGAACTATAGAGGTCAGAATACATAGTCTTCATCATCATCACAACAACCTCCCTCAGGATCTGAACACATGGGCTCTCAGCCCAAACTGGCACTCTCTATCCTGGATTCCTGGCATGGCCCTTGGCTATCACTGGTACACACTTTCCATATGGCAAGGACATTTCTGTTGGTGGCTCCTCTACCACCCGTGAACACTTTCAAGCTCTAAGGAAAACAAATATCCTAAACCCATGTCTGGGTACTTTCTGCGAACACTGGCCAAGTGCCCAGGAGAAAGCTATAGGTGCCCAAAGTGAATCCATGGAGGTAAATCTGGATTCTCCAGATGGGGGTCTCCCATCTTTTCTCCCCAAATTCATACCCGGCCATTCATTTGGAGTCAACACCTTTCCTTTGAAACTCTCTGTTTGTAGAGTGCTATCTTGAAATTTATATCACATTTAATAATCTACTGTCTAAATTATGAAACAACTCTGGAGAGTGATGTTGGGTGCATAGACATTAAGAAGCATGAGAGGGCCAGAAGGGGTATTTAATTTAACAATTATACATCTGCCTTCTGTATCCAGAAGGAGTTTATGAGAGACCATTTAGATTTTATGAATAAGTATAGCCATTCCTCTTTTTTTTGGAAAAGGATAATTGATAAATCTGACCAACCCAATCTTTTTTAAGTCTTATACATCCTCAGTTAATAATTTGGTTTCTTGAAGGAAAGCAATATGTGTTTTATGTTTTTTAAGGTAAGAAAGGATTTGCTTTCGTTTACATAGTGAGTTAAGTCCCTTCACATTCCAAGTATATAATGATAAGTCATTCATGGTTATGTTACTGAAGAGAGAATATGAGTGTTGGAATAGTGAGGGACATAGCGATGTGGTTGAGGATGAAAAAGAAGATAAAAAAGAGAAAGTTTGTACATGAAGGTAGGGGTGAGGTCATTTAAGTTAACAAAGTAAAGTGTAAAAAATGTGATTGGCACAGATAACTTTATAAAAAGAGGTTAAATAGAGAAATGAGAGAGAGACATTGAATATCAACCACAATGATAACACACTAATAAACTAGCGAAAAACCTTTTTAAGGGAGCAGCAAGATACGAGCCAGCTGATCTGCAGACAGACTATCTCGCTACAGTCCAGGGTGTCCAAAAGATGGAAAGGACCTAGAGACACCAACTAAACAGGTGTTGGTCAAATACAGAGGTTTTTTTTTTTTTTACTTTTTGATCTTTATTTGATCATGATATATAGACAACACTTTACAATGTTTAATAGACTTAAGAAGGAAACATAAATAATACATAAAATAGTTCAACTACATACACAAAAAAGGACAGACAGAGAAAAAGACATTACCGTGAACTATTAGTCTAGCAGTCTTTTAGATTTCATTTGTTGCCAACATTAATAAAAATCAAACATAATTATGTCTCATTTGATTTGAAACTAATTCACCCTGAAGGGTTTGGATCAATTTAAGGCACAAAATCTGGCCGAATGGGAGAGATATATAAAACCCATTTTCTCCACATATTTTCAAAAACATTTTGAGATTTATTAATTGTGGCAGTGAATCTCTCCATCTTATAAATATCTATCATTATCTGTTGCCATAGGTCTAGAGTAGGTGGTGAGTGGGAATGCCATCTCTTTGTGATAGCCTTTTTGACAGCAAGAAGGGCCAAATTGAGAAATTTCCAAAAGCCTGGAATCCAGGACCAAGTTTGGAGATATTAACTGTTGGAGAGCCTCCTCAATATCAGAGAGGAACCATTGGAGGGCCTTGCATGACCAGAGAATATGACCCAAAGTGGCCAGGGAAAATCCACACTGCCTCCAACAATCTGACTTGGAGGAGGTGGTATATTTCTGAAACACCGCCAGGGTCTTAAAATACCTTACAGTAAGTTTCCAAGCAAATTCTTTCCAATTACCTGAGCTGGTACCTTTATACATCTTTTCAAGTGATCTTCCAACCAGGTAAAGTTATCTGTATCGCTAAGTCTTTTCCCAGGCCAATCTAGTCCTCTCTAGGGGCCCATTCTGTAGCATATAAAGCTTTTATATAGAGTGGAGATCAAATTGTATGGGGTTGGCTTTTCTTCTATGGCTGCTATTAAAATTGCCAAGAGACTAGGAGGAAGGGATTCTCCCCATTGTATCCTCCCCAGTGTGTTAAGGTAATTCCTAGTCTGGAAGTATCTGAATCTGTCTAAGTATGAAATACCATACTTCTGGGTTAACTCTGTTAGTGACAGGATTGTGCCTTTGGGCATAAAATGGTAACCTAGATGCAACCCTTTCCTTAGCCACTTGCCATATCATTTATCCATTTTGCCAGGGGGGAAGCGTCTAGGTAGGGCAGCAAAAATATGGCAGGTCTCCAAGGTTTAAATTCCGTATTGTCACAACTCTTTGCCAGCTTTTAAGTGTGGACCGGGTATATGGGTTAGCTATGCTCTCGGTTTTAAATGCCTGGGAACAGAAAGCAGCATATGGTAGTTATCTTTAAACTCCTTCCCATGCCCTTCACTGATTTCCATCTGGATATATAGATCTTATCAAGCCAATATAGAGGTATTCTTATTTGGGATGCTAGATGATATAATCTAAAATTTGGTAGGGATAGACCTCCCTTGGTGTCTAGGAAGCTCTAACACTGTGAGGTTAATTCCGGGCTTCTGATTCACCCAAATAAAGGTAGAGATTTTCCTCTGCAGGGTTCTAAAAAATATGTCTGGGATCTGCATTGGGAGGGTTTGAGCCAGATAAAGGAAACGGGGCAAAATCACCATCCTGACAGTTTCTATTCGTTGGTGGAGAGACAGTGGGAGGACTCCCAATTTTTCAAGATCTGCCGAAGTCCTAGACATAAAAGGGGAATAATTCAACGAGAACAAGTTGTCATAGAGAGGGGCAATATAGACTCCCAGATATCATAGAAACATAGAAACATAGAATTTGATGGCAGATAAGGACCGCTTGGCCCACCCAGTCTGCCCATTTCCCTACCTGATGGATAAGCTGCAGATCCTAGTTAACCAGCAGCCTACTTCTTCCTACTCCCCCCCCAGAATTGCCTTATGACTGTCCCATGCATGCTTGAATTCCACCACTGTTTTTGACTCCACAACCTCCTCTGGAAGGCCGTTCCATGCATCCACAACCCTCTCTGTGAAAAAATACTTCCTTAAATTACCTCTGAGCCGCCCACCTTCTATCTTCAAATTGTGCCCCCTTGTTCTTGCACACCTCTTTTTTTGAAAGATGCTACCCTCTTGGACTTTGTTGATTCCCTTGAGGTACTTGAAAGTTTCTATCATGTCCCCCCTCTCCCTCCTTTCCTCGAGGCTATACATATTAAGCTCCTTAAGTCTCACTTCATATGTCTTCCGGTGCAGACCCTGCACGATTTTAGTTGCCCTCCTCTGGACAGCTTTCATCCTGTCTATGTCTTTGCGGAGATTGGGTCTCCAGAACTGCACGCAGTACTCCAGATGGGGTCTCACCAGCTGTCTGTACAGAGGGATAACAACTTCTTGTTTTCTGCTGGTGATGCCTCTCCCTATGCATCCCAGTATCCCCCCAGCCCTCCTTGCTGCCCTCTCACATTGCTTGCCCACGTTTAGGTCATCTGATATGACTACCCCCAGGTCCCTTTCTATTTTTGTTGTTGTTAGTCTCTCACCCCCCATTGTGTACTCTTCCCCTGGGTTTTTGTTTCCCAGGTGCATTACCTTGCACTTCTTAGCATTGAATCTAAGCTGCCATACATTTGACCATTCCTCTAATCTTGCCAAGTCCCTTCTCATCCTTTCCACCCCACCTTGTGCATCAACTCTGTTGCAGATCTTTGTGTCATCTGCAAAGAGACATACTTAGAAACATAGAAACATAGAAGTTGACGGCAGATAAGGACCGCAAGGCCCATCCAGTCTGCCCATTCTTTCCAGTCCCTCTGCAATGTCGCTTTTAAAGACATTGAAGAAGACCGGTCCTAATACTGAACCCTGTGGAACCCCACTGCTAACCCCCCTTTTTTCAGAGTGGACTCCATTTACTATTACTCTCTGTGTCCTATTCTCCAGCCAATTCTTTACCCAGGCTGTCATCATGGGACCCACTCCCAGGCTGGTTAACTTGTATATTAATCTTTTGTGTGGGACTGTGTCAAATGCCTTGCTAAAGTCTAGGTAGGCCATGTCCACAGCCCTCCTGATCTACTACTTTGGTCACCCAGTCAAAGAAATCTATCAGATTTGTCTGGCATGACCTTCCCGCTGTAATTCATGCTGCCTTGGGTCCTGAGCCCTCTGGCCTCTAGATACATAACAATTCTTTCCTTCAGAAGTGATTCCATCATTTTCCCTACCACTGAGGTTAAACTAACAGGTCTGTAGTTTCCTGCTTCTGCCTTGCTCCCACATTTGTGAAGGGAATCACATCTGCCCTCCTCCAGTCCTCAGGTACCACCCCATCCTCCCATGATTTGTTAAAGAGGGTAGTCAGTGGTGTCACTAGTTCTATCCTTAGTTCTTTAGAATTCTGGGATGAATCCCATCAGGCCCCATTGCTTTGTCCACCTTCAGTTTTAAGAGCTCTTTCAGAACTCTTTCTTCCATAAATGGGCTGGTATCAACTTCTGTATCCAGAGTGTTTCTACTGTTTGTTTTAGGTACCTCCCCCTCTTCCTTTGTAAATACTGAGCAAAAATATTTGTTTAGTATCTCTGCCTTTTCACAGTCACCTCTGCCCACCCTCCTCCCTTTGTTAAGCCTCACTATCCTCCCTTGGTCTTCCTTTGCTCCTGATGTACCTATAAAGGTTTTATCCCCTTCTTAACTGAGTTGGCTATCTTTTCCTCGGTTTGGGCCTTTGCTGTTCTGACTGCCTTTCCAGCTTCCTTTTGCTTTAACTGATACAGTTCTCTGTCCTGTTCCTTCTGTGATTCCTTGTACTTCCTGAATGCTTTCTTTTTCTCTTGAACCTTCACTGCCACTTCCTTTGAGAATCATAGTGGTTTTTTACCTCATTTTGTTTTATTTATTTGCTTTACACAAAGGCTTGTTACCTCTGTGATGGCAGTTTTTATTATTCTCCATTGTTCTTCCACCCTCCTTCCTGCCCATTTGCTAGTGCATTCTAGAGCACGCACCATTTTAGCAAAGTCAGCCCTCCTAAAATCCAGTACCTTTGTCTTTTGTATGGCTTGACTCTATTGCTGTGTTTATTGTTAACCATACACATTCGATGGTCTGCTAGTTCCCAGATGGCTACCCGTCTACATCTGTGATCCTCTCTTCATCTCCGTTTGAGAGAACCAGGTCTAGATTGCTCCCTCTCGGGTGGTCCAATACTAATTGTCTAAGGCATGCCCCCTGTAGGGCATCCAGAATAACCCCACTCTTAGAAGTGGCTGCTGCAACTGCACTCCAGTTAACATCTGGCATATTCAGATCACCCATCAGCAATATCTCCCCTTTATCTGCCATTCTAAGTATACTTTCTAACATTTCCTTGTCCATTTCCTCCCCTTGAGAGGGGGGTCTTATACAACCCCTGTGCGGATTGTGGTGCCATTGCCTGCCTCCAAATTGACCCACAGTGCTTCTTCTCCTCCCTGTTTACCCTTTTGTTCTGTTGCTTTGATTTGTTCTCTTATGTAGAGAGCTACTCCTCCTCCTCTTTTACCCACCCTGTCCCTCCTGTAGATAGTGTATCCTGGTATGTTTACGTCCCAGTCATGGTTCTGTGTGTACCATGTTTCTGTGACTGCCACAATATCCAGATCTTCCTCCTCCATCAAGGCCACTAATTCTGGAAGCTTGTTACCCAGACTACGGGCATTGGTACTCATTGCTCTCCATTTTTTGATGGCTTTACCTTCTGTAGCGGCAACCCCCACTGACCTTTCTACCTTGTCTTTTCTCATTTAGTACCCTGTTTTGTAGGGGAGGCTGGGATTTTCCTTCTGCTTATCAGTGCCTCCCCTTGACTAGTTTAAAGGCTTGCCAACGAAGCATTTCAGGTGCCATTGAAAATTATAAGTTTGTCTCAGTTAGCATGTGGGTGAAATTCAAGGACAGGACCTCAGTCTTGGTTTCATTAATTTTGTATCCGATATTGCTCCAAATCTTATTAATTTATCCCACAGGGAGGAAGAAAGCTTCAGGGTCAGACAAATATATTAGAGATCGTCTGCATATAATGCCAATTTGTGGGTTAATGAGTCACCTCTATTCCAGCCACCCTCTCCTCTTGTCTCAGGGCCTGAGCCAAGGCTCTAAATACATTGAAAATAACAAGGGGAGAGGGGGCACCCCTGTCTGGTGCCATGGGAGAGAGTGATGGGGCTGGAGAAAGAACCATTTATTTGAATGTAAGCTTTAGTGTCTGCATACATTGATTTTATTAGGTTGATAGCCGACTGTGGAATTTCAGCCCTACTCAGCACTTCCCACAGAAAAGGCCACTCGACCCAGTCGAACGCCTTCTCTGCATCCAATGAGAGAAGGAGGAATGGGGACCCAACATTCTTCACCCTCTGCAACAGGTGCACGGTTCTCTTTATGTTGTCCTGTGTTTGGCGTCCAGGTACAAATCCGGTTTGGTCGAGATCTATTATTTCAGAAAAGAAAGTCTCAAATCTTTTAGAGATTATGGATGCAAACAATTTATAATCAATATTCAGGACTGAAATAGGTCTGTATGAGGAGCAAGATGTAATGTCTTTGCCTGGTTTTAATATACTGTATATATGCATAACATGCATGAGTCGGGATGGGGTCACTTAGTTGTATAGTTCTACAAGCACCAAGCAAGGTATGAGACAACTCCTTTCTGAACACCTTGTTGAATTCCCCGTGTATCCATCCGCTCAGGGCTTTTTATTTGTTTTAAGGGCTGACAAGACCTGCTCTAGTTCTACGGTGAGATTGGTCTTTCCAGTAACTGTTTCTGTTCTGGAGAGATTTTCTTAAAATTAAGCTCCTTCATAAAGGCCTCTGTTTCCTGAGGACCCTCCTTATAGTCTGTTTTATATAAACTGCTATAATATTTTTGAAGGCCTGCTCAATTTCCGAGGAAATAACCATCTTTCTGGAATCGGATCTCTAATTTGAGTAATGTTAGATCTAGATTTATGTTGTCTGAGTCTGTGAGCTAGCAGATAGGTGGCTCTTGGGTCCCCTTCATAATACTTTTGTTTAAGAAGCTGTAATGCTTGCTCTGGCAGGTATCCAGGATTACCTGAATCTGCTGTCTGGTGGCTAACAGGAGAGGGTATACCCCTTTATCTCCAGCAGCATGTAGATTCTGCAGACTATGGAGCTGCTGCTGCAGGGTATCCAGATGCTGCTGTTGTTTCTTTTTATAATGTGCCGCATATTTGACTATCTCCCCCCTAAGTACCACCTTGAGGGTATCCCACAATACTCCCATCTTGGTACCCTGCCTTTTGTTGTCATCTAGAATCAGCTTTATTTTTTGGGTTATGAACTCTCTGAAATCCCTAAAGTTCAATAAGAAATTGTTAAACTTCCATAAAGTATTGATTTTTTCTCTCTCCCAGGACATATTTAAAGTGAGGATCGAATGGGCTGACAATACAGTCGGGATCTGTGAGCAGTTTTGCATTCTGTATAGGTGTTCTTTAGAAACATGTAGGTAGTCTATGCGGGTATACACCTTATGGGGGGCTGAATAATGCATGTATTCCCTTTTGCTGGGGTGCAGGTGCCGCCATAGATCCACCAGTGTGCTTCAGAGAGGTAAGCTTGCATTACACATTGTGCAGGAGTTTTCTTAAGCATCTTCTCACTGGAAGTGTCTAAGTAGGAAGTAGACAAGTTATGATCCCTCCCATTACTAATACCCCTTTGTACCTCTCCATAACCCTCTGAAACAGCATTTTTCTCACATCTGGACCCTCCCTGGAGGGACATACAGAGAAACCAGGGTGAGCTCCTGCTCCTCCAGCTGACCCACTGCCATAGCCAGATGACCCTTAGGGTCCGAATACGAGTTCATCAAACGGAATGGGATATTTTTAGGGATCAATACAGCCACTCCCCTTCTTTTCCCTCTTCCGTATGTCGAAGCCACTATCGTGGAGAAACCAAATTTAGCGAGTTTTTGATGTTCCTGTTTATCTAAATGTGTCTCCTGTAACAGAAGAAAAGAAGGCTTCAGCTTTTTAAGAGAGAAGATCACCCTGTACCTTTTTATGGGGTTATTCAACCCGTTGACATTATGTGAACAGACCAGGGATTTTATCCATTAAGCAGTGTTGTGAAACCCTGGGTTGATCAGGAAAACACAGCAGAGAGGATTGCAAACATATTCTGAACTCTTTGTCCAGTAATGAGACTCCATTCATTTTGACCAAACTCTATATGGCTATATAATAAGGATATTCCTAAAAACTTAGGTACCATTCCTGGATTATTGCTTGGTGAGTCGAAAGACAGCTTGTACGCGATACAGAAAATAATAAAATAGTTATCCTATTTACAAAAGCACTTCCAAAACAGGAGGTGAGAAACTACCCTCTAGAGAAAAGGGCCCAAGCCTAAAATCAGGCAGGAACCCTGTGGGAGGAATTGTGACCTCCAACTTGGTCAGGCCTCCCCGACCCCTTAAAGACTCGGGGTCGATCATAAGGGGCGTCAGCCAGAGAAGGGAAACAGTCAGGAGAATCACCCAATGGATGTCCCTAAAATATACCCAACAGAGGCTTAGTTGGTGACGCTGCATAGGTTTTAGATGTTAAACATTTGCCAGTATCACCCACCACTGTGTAATCATTTGAGAGCAACTCTGGAGATTCTGGGACTGGAAAGAAAGAGAGAAAAAAAAACAAGTATATGTCCCATCTTCTTTAGTTTCACTCACCACCTGTATGCAATTAGAGGCTCTCTGACTAATCAGTGAAAAGTAATTGGCTAAAGCCTTTACACACAGGAGGAGATGAGATCAAAGGAATGATTTGCATTTAGAAGTTTAGGTACATTATTGTATGTCTAGCTCTGTTCATGTCCCAGTCTCTTCAGGGCAACCAGCCAGAGAGAAAAAAAAAAAAAACCTCAATCTCCCATACAATGATTAAGTCCTACATTAGTCTCAGGTGTTAGAGCCACAAACGTCTGTTTCCAATTCTCTAGGGAGGAGATGCTTCTTTCCAATGAAATCTTTAACCTCCTGAAGTGAATGAAATCCTCCATGCTTTCCTAAGCCTCTTCGTATGTTTGTGGAGCTTTGCCAGTGAGCATGAGGGGGACATTTTTCCTGTTGCACTGGAACCACCGACTGGAAACTTCAGCCTCTTTTTTTTAGTTCCTGAGAGATTTCTTCAGGGTTGGAATAAATTTCATTTCCAGAGTCCCACAATACCCGAAGTTTAGCAGGATAGGGCGTTTGGAATGTAATTCCCTTTTCTTTCAGCAGTCTTAAGATTGGTGCATATGCCATTCTCTCTTCATATCTGCAGGATAATCATTGCCGAAGAGTAGCCTGGCTAAATTGTAAGTAACGCTCTTGTTAGACCACTCTGTCTTCAGGATCAGTTCTTTATCTCTCAAGCTAGAAAGCTTTAAGACAACTGAGCGTGGTCTAGCTGCTGGGTCTTTGGGTTTACGAAATAGGGCTCTGTGTGCTCTCTCAATTTTAAACAAAAATGTTGGGGGTAGGTCTAAGACATCTTTAAGCATGTCGGTTAAGAAATCCTCCATTCTGCCAGTTTCAGAATCCTCGGGTAAACCGTATATGTGGAGGTTATCCCTCCTGGATCGGGCTTCTAAATCAGTGATCTTATCTTGCATAATTTCATGTTGATCCACTAAGAAATTGACCGCATTATGGAGACGTTGGATTTCTTCGGCGACCTCCCCTGTAGCCTCTTCAGAGCAATCTAGTCTCTCTTCTACTTCTGTAAGCCTGTTTTGTAGCACTGTAAACTCTCTTTTATTTTCAGCCCGTAACGCCCTTATCTCAGCCAAAAGTGTTTCATATCGGGATCAGAATAGCCTTTCATTCTCTCTGTCAGTATCCAGGTCTTGTTCTCCAGCCATACTGCTAGCTGGGGAGATGCTGCGGCTGTGAGTAGGCTTCCTCTCAGATCCAAGTGCATCTGACTTTTGCTGGTGCCTTCCAGAGCACGATTTCAGCATATTTTTACTCCCTGTCATCTTATTTGCTAGAAATCTGGGTTTTTAAGGTTTGCTTTAGCAGAATAGGGAGAAATAATCAATGGGGATATCCTGGAGGTTTTCCCCTATGCAGCCATTCCAATTGGTGACGTCCCAAATAGAGAAGTCTTAACCTAATACTATTACTAAGACAATTGTAATGAACCAACTAGACCAGAAACAAGCTATACCATATAAAGCAGGGAGCTGCAGTAACCTCAGCTTTTTATAAATCTAGTCTGATGTAAGGAAAAACAGCATTACACCAGGACGAAATAGTAAGATAAATAGCAACAATATTAGAGGAAGTGCCAACTTCTTACAACAAGAAGTTTGTGATCATTATAAGAGAAGCCAGAATAGCACAAAAAGAGAGAGTTTGGTGGAGCCAGCTACTTAGAAAATAAAATTATATATTAGAAAGTAAATAATGATTGATACCCTTAGCATGTTGTGAAGCTTAGAAACCTAATAAATGTTATGATAAAGTAAAGAGTATAGCTCTAGGGTAGGTATTTGCGGATTGAAATTGAGGTTAAAGGGAGTATACCAATTGGAGTCCTGCTTGAGCCAAATAAGAATGGGGGTTAAATAGAGTGGGTCCGGCTTTGGAGTCAACTATGGTCAATGGAGGATCTGAGAATGAAAAGCTTCCCTTTACTCGAACATTGTCCAGAGCAATAGCATATGGGGTGACTAAGCCTAATTAATTGGCCTGGTGAGTCCCATATCAAAGGGTGGGGCACAACAGAGATACCGCTTTTAAATTGTTAGGCTTCGAGTAAGATAGAGTGTAGCGGGGGAATGTTAATTAGAAGCCGTTTGTAACAGTACTCCGAAAATAGTCAGCATATTGTAATTAACGAGTGGAATCAGAATTGTAATTGAAGGAGATAATGGAGTGGTAAGGCGTAGGTGAAGTAGTGTTGACAGATGCAATTGAGTAATAGTTGTTTAAATCTGTCAACAAGTTGGAGTAGAGGTAAACTACGCAAGGGTTAATACTGCCAGAAAATATGAGTATACAAGTGGAAGAATAAATAATACTATGGCAGAATATATCAATACAGCCTGGCGCTTTAAATGAAATACCTGCCCCAGCTACAAAATGATAAGGAATATCAAAACAACCAGCTTGCCAAATGTATTAGTACCAATGTTGTATAAACCTAAATATTGAAAGAATAACAACAAATAACTAAGTACTGAGTTTCCATCAACAAACATAAGCCAAAAAGTTGCTTATAACTATGTGGAAAGTTATTTAGGTCATAGATACATAGATACATAGACAGTGTCGGCAGATAAGGCCTATGGCCCACCAGTCTGCCCATTTGAGCTTGTAAGTTCAGTTTGTTTTCCAGAAGTCTGTTTCCTTACCCTGACCTCTAGAATTCCTTTATGTCTATCCCATGCATTCTTAAATCCCGTGATTGTTTCAGCCCCACCACTTCCTCTGGCAGGGTGTTCCACTTGTCCACCACCCGTTCTGTGAAGAAATTCTTCTCATGTTTCCTCTGAATCATCCTCCCTCCAACTTCATCCCATGCCCTCTAGTCCTAGAACATCTTTTGCTTAAAAATAGTGTTTTCCTGCACTCCGTTTCTCCCTGTAAGATAACTGTATGTCTCTATCATATCCTCTCTCCCTCCTCTCCTCCAGGAGTACATGTTCAGTTCCTTCAACCTGTCTTCATAGGACTTGTGATGCAATCCATGCACCATCTTTGTTGCCCTCCTCTGAACCTTCTCTACCCTGTCTATGTCCCACGTAGGTATGGTCTCCAGAACTGTACACTGTACTCCAGGTGGGGCCTCACTAGTGTCTTGTATAGCGGAATTATGACCTCCTTTTCCTGCTGGTGATGCTCCCTGCATACATCCCAGCATCCTATTTGCTTTACCTGATGCCTTGTCACACTGTTTCCCTACCTTGAGGTCATCAGAGATGACAACCCCAAGATCCCTTTCCTGCTTGGTGCATGCTATATCCTCACCCCCAACTGATATATTGTGCCAGGGTTTTGTGCCTATATGCATTATCTTGCACTTCTTTGCATTGAATTTCAACTGCCAAACCCTTGACCATTCTTCAAGTTTCTGCAGATCCCTTCTCATTCTGTCTACACCCTCTGGTGTGTCTACTCTTTACAGAGCTTTGTGTCATCAGCGAACAGTGAAATTCTGCCTTCTAGATCCTGCGCCAATGGCACTGATGAAGATGTTGAATAGGACGGTCCCAGCACTGATCCCTGTGGTACCCCACTGGTCACTCTTCCCTCTGTGGAGTGACAGCCATTTACCACCACCCTCTTTGTCCTGCCACCCAGCCAGTTACCTACCCACCACACTACTGTCCTGCCCACACCCATATTCCCCAGTTTGTGTAATAGTCTTCTATGTGGCACAGTGTCAAAGGCCTTGCTGAAGTCCAAATAGGCCATGTCCTGCCCTCCCTGATCCACCTCCCTAGTCACCCAGTCAAAAATTCAATGAGATTGGTCTGACATGCCTCCCCTGGTGAAACCATGCTGCCTTGGGTCCTGTGTCCATTGACACCAGATGTTCCACCAATCTCTCCTTCAGAAGTGCTTCCATGATCTTTCCCACTACTGAGGTGAGGCTGACTGGTCTGTAGTTCCCTACTTCCTCTTTGTTCCCGCTTTTGTATAAGGGACTACATCTGCTGTCCTCCAGTCTTTGGGTACTCCCTGTTTCCAGTGATTGGCTAAACAGGATGTGGAGGTTCAGCCACCACCTCTCTTAGTTCTTTAAGGACCTGGGGTGCACCCATCTGGCCCCATTGCTTTATCAACTCTTATTACTTCCAGTTCCTTTGGGACCCTTTCTCGTGTAAAGGGACTTGTGTCCATTCTGCACCATTCTCACTTGTACTCCCTTCAGACCCATTACCCCCTCTTCCTCAGTAAAGACTGAGCAGAAATACCTGTACAATATGTCAGCTTTACTGTTGTCATCCTCCACGCTGACTCCCATCCTCCCCTTCAGTCTCACTCTCCTCCTTTGTCTTTCTTTTTCACTTATGTACCTGTAAAGGTTTTGTCCCTTTAACCACTGATTTTGCAATGTGTTCTTCTGTCTGAGCTTTGGCTTCCTTACTGACTTCCCTGCCTCCTTTGTTTCTCCTGGTACTTCTCCATATCCGCTTCTGCCTGTGTCTTTTGTATTGCCTGGATGCTATCTTTTGGCTTTCCTTTCTTTGCTACCTCTTTGGAAAACCATAATGGTCTCCTCTTCCTTTTCCTCTTGCTAACCTGCTTAATGCATAATTCTGTTGTTCTTATAATCCCCATTTTAAATACTGCCCACTGTACCTCAACCCTGATTCCTGTCCCATTCCCTTAATGCCTCTTTCAAGTATTTCCATTTTCCCAAAGTCTGCCCTAAAATCCAGGATACATGTTTTGTGTGGTTTGGTTCTGCTCTTTCTGTGATTTCAAACCACAATGACTGGTGGTCACTGTTACCCAGCTGCTCCTCACTGTTACCCCATCACACTGTCCCTGTTTGTGAGCACAAGGTCCAGTATTGCCTTCTGCGAGTTGGTTCCATGACCAGTCGGCGAGGAAGGCACCCTGAAGGAGACCAGGATAAATCTGCTCCTAGTTGATGCTCTGCTGGGATGCTCCAGTCCACGTCTGGAATATTGAAGTCTCCAACCAGTACTACCTCACCCTTGTCTGCCATCCTTTGGATGGCTAGCATCAACTCCCTATCTGTTTCTTCCTCCTGGGCTGGTGGTCTATAGACCACACCTGTGCGGATGGCTGGCCCCATTTCCTTTCTAAGCTAACCCACAGTATCTCTCCCCATTTTGTTCCTCCTGGATCTCTGTGGCCCTTATGTCATTTTTCACATACAGTGCCACTCCTCCCCTTCCTGCCTGCTCTGTCTCTTCCGAATATGTTGTAGCCAGGTATGGCCATCTCCCAGTCATGGTTATCATTACACCAGGTTTCAGTGATGGCCACAATGTCCAGATCTGACTGTACCATGACAGCCTCGATCTTCCATCTTGTTGCTAAGGCTCCTGGCATTTGCACATGGCTTTCCATGATTTGACCTCCCTAGTCTGCTTCACTGTTCTACTCCAGCCCCTTCCTTGGTTGTCATTTATCCCTGGTTCTCCTTGCTGTCTGCCCTTCTGCTGACTTTTGCCCCTTTCTGCTTATCCCTTTTGGACACTAATCTCCATCTTTTGCACACCGTTTGCAGAGATAGCCCTCCTCTGGTTCACTGGTTCCACTGCTAGCTGTGGGGGTGAGCAAGTAGGTACCCTCCTTGCTGGCCTGCCACCCCTTTGCTGGTTTAAGTGCATCCAGCGTAGCATTTAAACTTATCATTAGTACTTGGATTCCCTCCAGGATGGATGCAGGCCGTCAGGCTTGAACAAACCTCCATCCCTCCAGGTGGGTCCCCAGTCACCAATGGAATCAAACCCTTCTCACAGCACCAGTTCTTCAACCATGAGTTAAAGTTCCTGGTGCATGCACTCCTATCTCTCTTGCCTCTCACAGGTAGTACTTCAGAAAGTGACAGAAGTAGCTACCTGTGAGACCCTCCCAGTTTCCTAAACTCTTCCTGAACTTCCTTTGGCTCTCCACTTGCCAAGTCATTAGTACCTAGGTGGATAATGACATCCAGCTCACCCTCCCGCCTTGCTTTCCCAGTGATCCCAGTATCTTCCTTCCATCCCTCCATGCCGTGGCACCTGGTAGAGCACCTCACCTCCTGTCCCTCCCTCCTGTGTTCCTAGCTGGATCCTCTTACAATGGAGTCCCCACCAGGATTCACTTCCTCCTCCTCTGGGTCCACTGCTTTCCCACTGAGGTCACCTCCTTGGCTAACCTCCACATCCTTTCCTTCCACTTCTCTGGGTACCTCTATTTGGTTGTCCTCATTTGCCAGTGTGGCATCAGAGTTCTTAGGAGGAATAGGATCTGGGATGTGCCTCTGCCTGACTGCTCTAACCCTCCCTGAGCCCACTGTCATCCAAGTGCTCCTCGTTCTCGGCATCCTTTGAGGCAGCTGCATTGGACTGGTGGTCCCTGGATAGGGTGATGGTACTCCTGACCCAATTTACTTCCGCTCTGAGTCTAGTTACCTCATCCGCAGTCCAGAAAGATGCATGCAGATAGGAAGCACCTCAGTGTCCAGAAGGTCTGCCTGAATATGGCTGCACCACAGCCACTGCATTGCACCACCCCCACATTATACTGCAATTCCACAACTTGTCTGCTACTGAAACTCTCTTAGTTCTCTTTTATTAATTTACAGTACTAAAAATCCTGTAACTGATCCTCAGATTTTTTTTTTAAGGAAAAAGAAACCAATAAATAAATAAATGAGTGAAACACTACATCGTAGGTGAGGTGGGCTTCTTCCCCCTTAGGCCCCTCCTACTTCACACCTCTTACTATACCCTGTGTTTAGCTCCTGTCAATCAGATTTATCAGGGCATATAATTAAGAGTTGGGGGAAGGGGGGGCGAATATTTGCAGCAATTAAAGACAGCACAGAATTACACCACCACTATGTTTTAAATTTTCAACAGCCCAAAAACAATTATAAGTAAAGACAACAAAGAAAGAAAGTATAGTGTCACTACAAGCCCACAATCTAAGTTTAAAAGAAAAATACCAATTACCAATTACTCTAAATCATTGAATTGAATATGTTTCCTTCCTTCTCCTTCTGGCTTCTTCTGAGAAACTCAACTTCTGTTTGCTGCTTTAACTCTGATTAAGCCCCACCTCCAGTTATCACAAGAGCTGAGGTCAGAGGCCAGACAATTAACACCTTCACCCAGCTACAGGACAGTCAGACAAGCCAAGATAAAATTTGCAGCAATTAAAGACAGACACAGAATTACACCACCACTATGTTTAAATTTTCAACAGCCCAAAACAATTATAAGTAAACTGCTGTGATGTACAGCCTTTCTAAGTCACAACTGGTGGGAAGGGAAGTAAAGTGATCAGAATTGTACAGGCAGCACAAAACATGGTTGGACAGAAAAAAGACTGGGGCTGGATATTTCAAACTCAGCTATTTTGCCGGCAAGCCCTGCGCTGCACAAAATAGTTGCGCTGGGGTGTGTCAGAACGATATTCAAAGGAGTTAGCTGAGCAACTCCTTTGAATATCCCCAACCACAACCACTGTGCATGGCACAGTGGAACTTGCGCCACTGCAAGTTGTCAGAGTGGAGCATTCAACTTGCGGTGGCGCAAGTACCATTGCGCATCATCGCAAAATCCCCATATTCAAAGGTGACATGCAAATGGGGGCCATAATTCATACAAGGCATGGGGGCATTGCATCTGATTATAACTCCATTTGCATGCCATTAGCATGCAGGTGTACTGATCCCGAGGACTTGTGCAAGCACCCTGCCAGCAGCAGCGTCGAGGGACCGATACCCTGCAGCCCGATCATGGCTGAAACGATGTCTAATCCCCACCACCACCCCCACTGGCCCGGTCAGCGGGCATGGTTTAATCCCCCAAACCAGCCCGATCGGCAATGTAGCTCCCCAGGCGTATCCCTGGTGGTCAGTGGACACGAAATGCCCGATCTTAGGCGGTAGTTGTTTAGAACCTCCCTCCTCCTGCAGTCATCCCTGGTGGTCAGTGGACTAAAAAGTCAGATCGCGGGCGGTGGTTGTGATAAACCCCCTGCTGAATTCATCCCTGGTGGTCAGTGGCACATCCCGATCGCGGGATGTACATATTAAACAAGCCCCCCTGAACATAGCCCTGGTGATGATGTTCCCCCACCCCCCACCCACGACTACCGCTCCCCCGGCAGCATCCCACTGCCACTGCTGCTCCGGCTGCCGTGACTGACTGCCGGTAGAGACTCTTGCATCCCATTGGTGCAGGCAAGAGCCAATGGGCATACGCACTATACCGTCTAAGACAGTCAGTTTTGTGAATGAATGAATATATTTCATTCACAAATCTGGACTGTCATGACTGAAAGTATGGGCTGCCCCATTGGCTCTTGCTCTGCACCAATGGCGTGCAACCCCGAGCAGCATCAGTCGGCAGGCGGTGGAGACGCGAATGGTGATGCTGCCCACCCGACTACGGGGGAGAAGGTGATGAGGCTTCATAAAGGTGAGTGGGTGAGGTTGAGGACACTAGCCACCAGGGCCTCGGAGGTTGTTCAACATATACATCCAGCGATCGGGATGTGCCACTATTACAAGGATGAATTCCGGGGGTTTATTAAAGCAACCACTGCCCGCGACCGGACTTTCGATCCACTGGACCACCAGGGATGACTGGCAGGAGGAGGGGTTCTAAACAACTACTGCCCGCGATCAGGCTTTTTGGTCCACTGGACTACCAGGGACTACATTCGGGAGCCACATTGCCCGCGATCGGGCTGGTGGTGGTGGGATTAAACTATGCCCGCGATCGGGCCAGTGGGGATGGTGGTGGTGATTTACATGTGGCTGCCCGCGATCGGGCTGCGAGGGGAGCGAGGACTGGGTTGAGGCCAGCCACAGGTGGCAGCTGCTATGTTGCACCCTGCAGCAGCAGCTCACCTGTGGGTGGCCCTCAACTTAAGCCTTTTTTTTTTGTGCAGGTTGGGGGTTACGCCTGCACAACTCTGCACAGCCCGGCTGAATATTGGGCTGTGCAGTTTATGCATGGTTCTTCCCCCTCCAGTTCAGCATGCATTCATTTGCATTGCGCTGTTGCTCAGCATGTTTTCTGTGGCGCAACTGCCTCCTACTGAAAATGGCAGAATGGAGCAAGTTCGGACTTGCGCAGGTGCAACCCTATTGCACATGGCGCAACCCTTTTGAATATCTGGGCCTGGTTCTCTAGCGATCAATCTCGTGGGTAGGAAGCTACCCAGCAGAAAATGAATCAACCTGTAAATCAGTTAGCATAATTAAGTCACCGTAACATTATAAATACTGTTAGAACTGTTAGAGTTTTTCCCCTTTGTTTTTGCCTTGCTCCTCTTTTTAGGAGGTTCTGATGTTTTAAGGGGGGAACTTGCGATGGCTTCAGCCCAAGAGGAGTCTGCAGATATACTGTCTTGGAGCGTGGTACACAAATTAGTGGGAAGATCATCTGATACTTGAGGGGATAAGTCATTGTGCAAGGAGAGCATGTCTTCTGCCAATAGGGCGAATCTGTTGTTCAGCAGTATGGAGGGATTCACTTGTGTGTAAGAAGGTGATGTTTGGGAAGATCGAGAGGGAGCTTCAGTAGGACGACAGGTAAAGCTGGATGTATAGTGGCCAGATAGACTTTTCTCTTTCAGCCGGCTTGATAGTCTAGGTGGAGGAGCAGCAGTGGAGATATTGCATGGAATCATCGGTTCTGTTACAGTTCCGGTTGGAACCGTCGGTTCTTATGCACTTCTGGTTAGGACCATCGGTTCTGTTGCAGTTCCTCCTTGATCCTGAGAAGCAACAGATTCCCTCAAGGCAGATTCTGTACAGTCGATCGGTCCTCCAGCATTGCTCGATCTCCCCAAGGTAAGTGAATTTATATCAACAACAAGAAAACTAGCAAGGGCATCAGGAGAGCTAAAGTCCTTAAATGAGGAGCCAAGGAACAGAAGCATTACAGAAGGGTAGCGCAGATCCTCTTTTTAATGCCTCTTTGGTGAAGTATCTTCTTTAGGCGGTTGTACTCTTTTCTTCTCGTAGATAGTTCTTTTGAAAATCCCTGTATATAAACATTTTATGGACCTGCCACATTAATGCTCCCACTTCTCTAGCATGCTTCAGGATTAATTCAGTGTGACCGTAGTTCAGAAAATGAGCAATAATGGGTCTAGACCTCTGATCTTGTCGTGGCCTGGGACCTAGAGTACGGTGAGATCTTTCAATGGTGAGCACTAGTTCAATGGGTAACTTGAGCATTGCTGGTAAAATGTGTAGGAGGAGTGCAGATGTGTCCCCCAACTCGGCACTCTCGGGGAAGCCAAAGAAACATTAATTATTCCTCTTATTGCAGTTTTCGATGTCATCAATTTTAGATTGCAGAGATTTAATTGTTCTGTCCTGGTTCTGGATTGTGGCTTGAAGGGCATGAATGGAGGCTGTATTTTGTGTAGTCGAGTTCTCCATTATAGTTATTCTATGGCTCACAGATTCCATCATAGCTGAATTTTGGTTAGTGGTGACTTTTAAATCATTTATGTCTGCCATTAGTTTGGAGAACATCGCCTCTACTCTAGCGAGAGAGTTAAGATGCAGATTTTGGTCGGCCATGATGTTGAGTAACAGGGCCTGAAATAAACCGTGCTGAAATGGCCAGATAAAGCAGCTTGAAGTTAAAATGACTTAAAAAATATAGTAGGAGGACAGATTTCAGGATGACCGTAAGAGCTGGCACCAGAAAAGAAGACTGCTTAAGGCTAGATGAGGTTAGATTACATCTTCCTCTGCACAGAGATTGAATTATGCTGACATCTTCTGTCTAGCCAGGCCATGCCTCGGGCCAAAGGTTTAAGCAGGAAATTCTCCCCCCACCACCCCAGTTGAGTGGGTTCACCTGCACTCTTATTTCATTCCCAATCAAATTTGTAATATGTGGAGTAGCACCCATCCACCACCACCATCAACTGACAGCATTATCCTGTGCCTGCTTCCTTGATGCTCCACCATCCCTCCTAACACGAAGGCCTGGCCCTTTATACTCATTGTTAAAGTTTGACTACTGTGCCTGAACTCAGTAGACCTTGACCTCAGCTCACCCCATCAACACTATTAGGCCTTCACTTTCCAGAATTCCCCTGACACCCTGCAAGCCACAAAGGGAATGATTAGTACATGCACTGTTTACTGCACATGCTGCTTTAGCCCCTCTCCCCAGTGTCTAGGGGTATGGTGGTGTTATGTCTGCAGGGAGGGGGTGACCACACAGCAGAAGCTCATAACCAGAAAACGGCTGCGTTTACCGAGTCCAAAGCCTCAGGTGTGCAGGGGTGCTGTCTGCTTGAGATTGCTGGCTACTGCAAAGGAATGGTAGTTAATTGGCAGGCAACAGTTCATAAGTGAGACCAATGTCCACATGAAATTTAGAAGAATAAAGAATCCATTTAATGTGGTGGAGGCACAAGTCATATGAGTTATTCCATGGAGAATGGGGTTCATGGGGCCCAGCAAGCAAGTCCACAGGCACAAACAGTACCAAGCAGAATAGTGGTAAAATATGACCAATATTGTCTTCCACTAAATTTATCATCCTGGCCAAATCGGGCTTCACAGTGGCAGCAGCACAACTGGTTGGCCGAATAAGGCCATGGTACACCCTGATGCAGCTTCTGCCTAAGTCTCTCGCTCTCTCACTTCTCACCATCTGTGAACGATAGTGCTCCATGGGACACATTTCTCAGTCCTATCCAGCACTACCTCACTGCTCCAAATCTTCATGACAGGGGATGCTCAGCTTTTTTATTCTTGGCTGCAAGCTCTCTGGATTCGTTAGCCACTTCTGCACCTCTGTCTATGCCAATTCCATTTGCACGGCGGACTCTTGGACAGCAACAAACACTCTAAGCAGGTCACTGCTGTTCAATTTAGCAGGTCACTGAACCCTTCTCAACAGGTCACTTAGATACTCAATACAGGTCATTGCGGGGATGTTCAGCAGGTCACTGTGACTCTCTATATGCTGTTCGCCCATCTCTGCTCTTAAAGAGGAGCAAGTGTCAGCTCCCTCCCACTTTATGTTTAACTGGCACGAAACCAAAGGTAAACAGCACCCTTGCCCAAACTGAAGCTGGGGCTCCTAACTGCAGCCACATTCCTGCCGCAGAATGGTACTCACCGACAACTCTACCAAGCTGGTCTGCACGGGGCAGGGTGGGCAATCACCCCAACCCAGCCACACTCACTTCCCCTTCTCACAATCCTACTAGATCTTTCACCCCTAAATCCCACCAAAATAACCCAATTTATACCACCTGCACCTACCATAACATCCTGACCTGCAGACGGTTTCCAGAGGTGACAGGAATTAACTATTTAAATTCTAGTAAGCTCCCAGAAGGGGCTTACACTGAAGTTTAAAAGCAGAATCCACCCTTGTAATACATTAACATAACTGCAAAAACTGATAGGGCCAGACCCTACTGCTTGTGAAAGTAGTAGGTCCATGGCCATACCCCCCCCCCATCCCAGCACCCTGAATGATACATGTGTAAAAGCTATCGAAAACATGCATTTAAACAATCTGGGTATTTTGTGAATATCACCTACTCTAGCTGTACAAGTCCCTGCTTGTTTTGTTTTTTCAGCACCATGGAATGCAACACAGCGTCAGATTTACTGTGTAGCAGCACACCACAGCTGCCCAGCTAGATTATGGGAATGCGAGACTGTCTTCAGCTGCAGCCATTTAATCACTCAAAATGCCTCTGGTTTCCCTGAGCCCTGACCCTCGGAGCACAGTGTAGCAGGACGGACCAGGTCATTGTCATGTAAGCTCATTCATGTGCACACAGCATATAACTTGGGACACTCCTTTTGTTGTACTATTTACAATGTTTTTACTGGAGATAGCCCAACTCAGATGCTGCATCTCATTTTCAGTGGGGTCCTGCTACCCAGGTACATATCTCATAAGTCTCATAAGTCAGATTTGAGACAATAGCTCACGCCAAGGAGTTTCATTGTGGTATATTCAATATCATTGTTTATAGGGTCCGGTTGACACCATAAAATATATCTAATTTATTTTAAAACCATGAATTGAGTCACTATTAACTATGCTATGTGGAAGTTTATTCCAGCAAGACATCACTCTCTGGTTAAACCAAGACCCCCTTCTATTTGTCCTATACAATTCTAATTTTTTTTTTAGTTATTTATTTCTCCTCCTGTGGCCACCTCACTGCACCCCAGCTGGTCTCTCGCATCCTGTCAGCTGGGATCCGGCCAGCTTCCGTCTTGTCCGGGACCAGTGCCACCCTGTAGCCCCTGTGGCTTACCCCCGGCAACGGAGTGGCAGAGAGCCCCCTAACTCCCCACCCAGAATGGATCCAGCTTGGGTGCCAGTGTCCCAACGAACACTCGTGGACAGCCATCAAGCCACAGGAGGTGCCACTTTTTCACTGTTCCGAAATTCCCGAGTTGGTGGGCGTGCAAATGATGCCGGCGGTCATGAGTGTGCATGCATCTGCACGTGCCCCCATCCAGGTGTCTGCCCCAACTCCTCCCCTCTCACCTTCCCTGCCAGCCCCCGGCGACCCGTGCTTGCTTCCAAACCCAGGTCATCGGCGTGGTGCGAGGTGCTGCAACCAACGCCTCTGCCCTCAGTGCCGCTGGGCCACTACAATTCTCCTTTTTTTTTTTTTTTTTTAGTCTTTGGTAACCGGGTAATTGATACATAGATAGATAGACAGTGTTGGCAGATAAGAGCCTATGGCCCACCCAGTCTGCCCATTTGAGCTTGTAAGTTCAGTTTATGTTTTCCTAGAAGTCTGTTATCCCTTACCCCTGACCTCCAGAATTTCTTTATGTCTATCCCATGCATTCTTAAATCCCATGATTGTTTCAGCCCCCACCACTTCCTCTGGCAGGGTGTTCCACTTGTCCACCACCCATTCTGTGAAGAAATTCTTCCTCACGTTTCCTCTGAATCGTCCTCCCTCCAACTTCATCCCATGCCTCTAGTCCTGGAACATCTTTTTGCTTAAAATAGTGTATTCTCTGCACCTTGTTCCTCCCTGTAAGATACTTGTATGTCTCTATCATATCCCTCTCTCCTCCTCTCCTCCAGGGAGTACATGTTCAGTTCCTTCAACCTGTCTTCATAGGACTTGTGATGCAATCCATGCACCCTCTTTGCTGCCCTCCTCTGAACCTTCTCTACCTTGTCTATGTCCTTACGTAGGTATGATCTCCAGAACTGTACACTGTACTCCAGGTGGGGCCTTACTAGTGTCTTGGTACTCATGGGTCCTTGTATATTTAACAATAGTTTTTCTTTGCAAGTCCACACATTCCCACGAGTCCAAGTTCTGAAATGCTGAGTATACCAAACATAAATATCCCCGTAACCTACGATATTCTAATGAAAATAATCCCAAATTCATCAGTCTATCCTCATATGGAAGGGACTGAAGCCCATCAGTCCTTTTTGTTACTCTCCCCTGCACCACCTCCAAGTTCTTGATATCTGTTATATGATAAGGATTCCAAAATGCACACCATACTCCATTAAAGGACTCACCAATGCACCATACAATAGTAATATCATGGCCCTATCTCTACTTTTAAAACTGTGCAAAATACAGTGCATCATTTTGTTTGCGCTGTATACCACTTTGGTAGTTTGAGACCTAAATGCAAGGTCACTTGCTACTAATAGTCCACGGTCTTTTTCACACTTCATGCTTTTTAGAGTATATCTACTTAATTTATAGTTTGCACAAATATTATTTGGACCGAAGTGCATAACACTACATTTTCCTATATTGAATCTCATTTATGTGCTTCTGCTCAGATAGTTATTGTATCCAAGTCCTTTTACAGATTCTGTGCATTTTTTTGTGTTCTTATGATTGTTCCTACTTTGCTGTCATCTGCAAACTTGGATATCCATGAATTCTCAGAAGTGATCAGCGTAGAGGCAAACACATTAAACAACACTGGGCCCAACACTGAGCCCTGCGGGACTCCACTCATCACCATACCCCACTCTGATACATGCCCTCTAATATTGACCCTCTGCCTCCTATCACTGAGCCATGAGTTAATCCATGTAATAAACTGTGGTTTGACTCCTAGTTCCTGGAGCATACCAATGAGATTCGCATGGGGCACCAGACCAAAGGCCTTGGAGAAATCAAGGTACACCACATCTATCGACAAACCATCCTCCATGGCCTTGCCGATAGGCTCAAAAAAATAATCAGATTTGTCTGACATGTTCTCCCATGTGTAAACCCATGTTGTGTGGCGTCCATGAGGCCCCCTGTTTGTATATATTGATGTAGGGACTCTTTAATAAATTCCTCCATAACTTTATACAAGATACATGTCAGACTGATGGGCTTATAATTTCCAGCATTTGATTTTTTTATGGATAGGTGTCACATTGGCTGACCGCCAGCCATCCAATATTTCCCCATTTTTCAGTGACTTATTAAAAAGTTGCCCAACTGGGCGAGCCAATTCATTGGCCAATTCTTCGAACAGTTTGGGACACATCTCATCAGGCCCTGGGGATTTGTTGATTTTAAGATTCAACAGTTTAGTCATAGTGCTGAGGTTTCAATTATAATACTGTCAGGTTTGTTCTGTTGCATGCAGGTTTTTGTTTCATTATTGAATGTCTTGGTTTGGAACACACAAAATATTTATTAAATGCATCTGCCATTTTCTTTTCTTTGGTGATTTTTTCTCCTTCTATGCTTACTAGTCCAATCCTCATGGTACTATTCCTTTGGTTGTTTATATAGCTATAAAATGTTTTCTTATTATCAGCTGTTAAATTTGCAACTCTTAGTTCCTTGTTTGCTTTTGCTGTTTTCATTTCCCTTTTACATTGCTTAGCTTTTTCCTTGAAGTTTATCCATCTACTTGATGAGGGTTTATTCTGGTATTTCTGAAAAGCAGTTTTCTTTTTATTTATGAGTTTTTTTTTAATATGGGATTCAGCCATGCTGGTATCTGACCCTTGAAGCTGTATTTAATTTTCGTTGGTACATGATGTGTGACACAATGCTCTAACTTTATCTTAATCTTATCCCAACATTGTTGGATACTAGAGTCTTTAAGTTCCTTTTCCTAATTCCAGTTATTCAGGTACTGTCTCATCTCTCTGTAATTTGCTTTATTCCAGCATTTTATTATAGTATGCCCCTTATCTATTATCTTATTTCCAATGATTTTAAATTCTACCATATTATGGTCACTCATGGCTAATGGTTCCCTGACGACAACATTTTTCACTTCTTCACCCATGTTACTCAAGACTAGATCCAGAATGTTCTGACCTCTTGAATTGTGCTTAACATATTGCTTCACTTCACTAGGATTAAGTACATTAAGGACATTCTTTTCCAGTGTGCTTTTTCCTCTATATGTAATCCAGTCAAACAATCTGAAAAGAACCAAAGCACACAGTGATATAGTAGGTAAGTATTGCTCATAATTCCATCTGTCAGGGTCTGCTTTTGAGTCTGAAAATCCAGAGCTGAGCCCAGCTGGGAGAAGAACATAAAACAGAGGTAAGGCAAACAGATGCCAGGAGACAGGGAGGATGCAGATGGCTTGGCATTTGCCCAGCCCAATGACTGACCAAAGAGCAGCAGTGACATCAGCTGTGAATGCAGAAAGTCACAATCCCTCTTGAGGATATGGGCAGCCATGACAGTCCCAATCATTGGGGTAGTAGAAGGGAGTGTCCGAGGTGTGCAGTAATGGCAGCTTTATTATTGGGGAAGGGGGACTGACAGAACCAAGGTGTGCAGCCGTGGCAGACCTAGTCATGATTGTAGGAGACTGGAGGAACCAAGGTGTACAGACTCTGTAACCACAGTCATCAGGGCCAGGAACTGGAGGAACTGAGATATGCAGCAGTAGCACTCACATCATTGAGCTAGGGGGACTGGAGGAATTGAGGTATGCAACTGTGGTTGCCCCAGTGTTGGGTAAGGAGACTGGAGAAACTGAGGTCTGCAGTCATGTCTTCTCCATCAGGTAGAGTATTGCAGGAACCAAAGTGTGCTACTATGGCTATTACATCATTGGTGTAGGGGATTCAAGGGACTGAAGTGCTCAGATGTGGAATCCCCAATCATCTATGTAGTGGATTGGAAGAACTGAAATGTGCAACTGTGGTAGCCACAATCATCAAAGCAGGTGACCGGAGGAACTAAAGTGTGCAGTCATAGCTGCTCCAATCATCGAGGTAGGGGAATGGAGAAACTGAGGTATGCAGACGTAGCAGCCCCAATCATCAAAGTAGGGCACCAGAGGAATTAAGGTGTGGAGACATGGCAGTTCCAACCATCGAGGTAAGGGATTGGAAGAACTGAGGTGTGCAGTCATGGCAGCCCCAGTCATCGAAGTGGAAGATCAGAGGAACTAAGATGTACAACCATGGCAGCCCCAATCATTGAGGTAGGGGACTGTAGGAATTAAGATGTGCAGTGGTGGCAGCCCCAATCATCAAGGTAGGGGACTGGAGGAACTGAGGTATGCAGATGTGGCAGCACTAATCATCGAGGTAGGAGAGTGGAAAAATTAAGGTGTGCAGCCATGGCAGCCCTAATCATCGAGGAAAGGAACTTGAGGAACAAAGGTGTACAGCTGTGGCAGCTCCAATCACTGAAGTAAGGGATTGGATGAACTGAGGTGTGCAGACGTGGCAGCCCCAATTGCTAAGGTAAAGGACTGAAGGAACTAAGGTGTGCTGCTGTGGCAGCCCCAATCATCAAGGTAGGGGATTGGAGGAACTGAGGTGTGCAGACGTGGCAGCCCCAATCATTGAGGAAAAGGACTGGAGGAATAAAGTGTGCAGCTGTGGCAGCCCCCATCATCAAGGTAGGGGACTGGAGGAACTGAGGTGTACAGCTGTGGATGCCCCAATCATCATGGAAGGAGATTGGAAGAACTGAACTGTGCCACTGTGGCAGCCCCAATCACTGAAATATTGGATTGGAGCAACAGTGATGTGCAGCCATGGGTCCCCATCATTGGGTCAAGAAGAGGAGGAACCAAGATCTGCAGTTTGGCAGCCACATTATTGGGATAGAGGATCAGAGGTTTGCAGCCATGGGTGCCCCAACATTTAAATAGGAGACTATAGAACCCAAGTTTTCAGCCATGTC
Organism: Neoceratodus forsteri; assembly: GCA_016271365.2. Taxonomy (NCBI): domain Eukaryota; kingdom Metazoa; phylum Chordata; order Ceratodontiformes; family Ceratodontidae; genus Neoceratodus; species Neoceratodus forsteri. The sequence continues at coordinate 1,410,071,706 of CM028132.1, forward strand.
AGCCCAAATCCTCAAGGTAGGGGGTTGCCGGAACTGAGGTGTGCGGCTCTGGCAACCACAAACTTTTCTAAAATGCAGCCCTGGTCCTCAAACCCATCTTCATGGTATGTGCTTTGTGGAGAAGCTTTCAACAGTACTAGCTCCCCATATATTAGCGTTTATTATACAATGGCAAGAAAGAATCTTGGACTGTAATTGGTCAGTTTGGGGCTGGACCCATGGGGTTATCCCAGCATAACGGCACAGGTCTAGTCTCAGCACTGTGAACCAATATGGATGAGCATTTGGATGAGGAACTTATTCTCTTTTTTTGCATCTCCTGTTAAGAAACAAAAATATTTTTCCACACTAATAAAAAAACGTTCTTTGAAATTATTTTTTTATTTATATAGAATCAAGCTATTGTATATTAGGATATTGCATTCAGGGTGTGTGTCGTGCTGGGATAGCCATTGGCTGGTGCACTGTGTCTGTGCTCAACCCCCCAGGTGTGGTGTTATCCCAGCATGACACACACTCTGTCGTGCATTATTCCTTCATTTTCACCACTGTCCCAGTTCTGCAAGCCTTCATAGGGATTCTCTGCAGCAGGTGCTTCCTAATCAGCAGTCTCTTTGTTGGGCAGCTTTTCTCTCTTGCTGCATGCTCAGGGTCAGCTGTATCCCCAAACTCTCCTGACTGTATTCAGGCCCGAAAGTCATCAGACACCTCCCTTATAGGGAGGCCTCCACAATCCTTCTTTACTCTTTCTTAACCTAGGGCATTTAACCAGGAGCAAGGAACTCAGAACCTTCAATACAGAGCCATTTTATTACTGAAACTCTGCCCCCAGTTAACCCCATGGCAGCTCTGCCTGGGACCTGGCAATATACATCCCAAAAGGGCCCTCATTACCTCATTTATCTCAATTGCACAAATATTCAGAATAATCTGTAACTGACCAAGGGTCTGACATTAATATCCTTCCCGGATGGGACCTAGGTTTGGACCGAACTTGTTAGCCCTATAACGACAGAAAGAAAGCAACAAGACCACACACTCAGCCAGATACCAACATACATATTGGCAAATATTTTATTGTCTATCAAATTACAGCGTATAGCACCGTTAAAGTCAAAATGTGCAAAAGTACAAAAGGAAAACAAATCCAAAGTCAGCCTGGAGTCCCTGCAGTGCTCCCATGGTTTAAGGCTGACTACATGTGACCACATACTCGCTCCAGCAAGGAGCGTAGAATCTGTTTGCATGAAGCATTTTAACCCAATAAGTGCAGGTTTAGATTTGTTGCATAAATGTCTACCACACAGGTTGAAAAACAACATACTGCCAATGTAACCCTTTAGTGGCAGAAGACTAGCAAAGAGTTTGTAACAGAATTCCTCCCTTGGCAGAGGGGAGAGGGATGCTACTTTGGTTTGAATCCCAGCTGTAAGGCAGTGTGGCATCCAATGGTTAGAGTAAAAGACTGAGCCAGGAGATCCCAGCTGCAGTTCTGGCATCCACACAATGTTATGTACTAGTTAAAGAGTTGGTGCCAAGAAATCTTGGCTCAAATCCCAGCTCCCAGCCACTGCACAAGTAATTCTTAGAACTAAGGCTTGTGAGTCAGACAATCTTTTGTCCACCAGCAGTGTAACCTTCGAGAAACAAAGAATTCAAACAAAGAGAATTATTTTCGGACTTGAACATTAAAGAATGTCCATGCACCTGTACTTGTGGCGAGTCCATGAAATACATCTGTGTCAGACCTCCTGCTGCCCCCGAAATATTTTTGATGATTTTGTGGATCCTAGTTGACAATCAGGAATGCTAAACACTCCTGATGAACTCGAATGAACTGCTTTTTAAAATAAAACATTACTTTGCCCTAGTGCCAATTTCACTGAAACACACTACAATGCTGTATTTCTACAAAGGATGGCTAATCTGGTCCTCACAAAAAGGAAAAAAGAATCGCCTAGAACCTGGCCAGTGCTCAAACCTTCAAACTGATTCAAACCTCCCCTTAAAGGGGAATGTCCACCTTCAAAAGCCTCACACACAAGTTTTGGGCTGCTGCGGATTTATATATCTCATCCCAAAGTAAATGTTTACATTACTGTACTGCAGAGCCATTTTGATTTATCTGGTTGAGTCCTGCAACCCACCTGCCCTAACAACCCCCAACAGACAGCTTGTGCAGCCGAATGTCCAGATTGCGTCCCAGAATCCCTGGCAGCTGATGTCACAGCAAGGATCAGCTGTGGGAGAGTGAATTAGCACAGACTGGCATCGGACATATTTTAAGCTCCCTTTTGTGGGACACCAATCTTGCTGCCCTCCTGAGACTAAGCTGGGCATACACTTCATTTTTTTTTTTAATTTATTTCCCTCCTGTTGCGGCCCCGTGGAACCTCTCTCAAGCATCCTAGTACATGTCATGCCTGCCTGAGGCTCCCCCAATCTGTGCCTCCTCTCTCCCCCCTCCCTGCAGCCAGCACCTGTTTAACCCAATCGGTGTACCCGCTCCCTCTTGGGCACTCTTGTGAGTCAGACTCTGGCTGCTGGGTAGGGCCCACGGTGGAGAAACTGGAAGGCCAGTCGGGGTTGGCCTGGCATAGGGCATGGGGGACAGGTGCTGTCACCTGTCCATGGTGCTGGTGTTTTTCCCTGTTCTGTGTGCTACCCCAGCTGCCCCCCACATGGTGCACGGCAATGCGCTGGCGCATGGCAACCCTGCAAGCATTGGCCATGCTAGTTACATGCTTGCCCAGCATGCTGCAGTACCCCCGGTCTCCACCGGGGGCCGCTGATATGCTGGGACATCCTGCCCCTTCTTCCCCAGGGAGGAGAGCCCCACAAGGGCCTCATCCTCAACCCTCACCTGCCGACCCCCAGTGCCTGAGTTCGCTCCCGAACCTGGGTCGCCGGCATAGTGCGAGGTGGGTGCCCAGCTCTGTAACCCTCAGTGCCACCAAGCCAGGCTGGGTATGCACTTCATGTACATAACTTCCTCCCACTTGCCCCCAGACCCAAAGCCAGCAAGCACCCCATGCCAATTCTGGTGCAATTTTAATGCTTCAGTGTAAAGAAGACTATCATCCACCTTGCTTGCTCACGTATGAAAGCACCTCTCCCGACAGAAGCATAACATTTCAATCTATCCTGACTTTTTCAGCAAAGCAGAGAGAAAATGGCTAGGTTAAGATGGATCTCTTCAGCCTTGGAGTCACTTTATAGCCTCTGCTACAGAGCACAAATGTAGATTTACCAGAATGATGCCTAGCACATCCTCCAGTCCCCTAACAACGCCAGAGTATTCCTTCAGCGAAGCTGGCTTTGGAACCAATACACTGTTCCTTGGCACTCTAACAAGAACTCACCTCAGGTTCCCTTAGAATTGCCTTCACCCAGAGAACTCCTGCTAGCAACCCATCCAGACCTACAATAACCTAGTGGCCCAAAAGTTCCCACATAAGACACTGCAGAATGAAACACAAAAGAAGTCACCAGTGTACCTCAATCCGCACAACCTGGAATAAAGGGTCTACTCATCCCTCCATCATCACCATGATCCCCGCTCACAGATGCCCCTGCTGATATGGGATTTCACCCAGTCAGAGGAAGTCAAATAAGTCCAGAACCAAGTACCTCAACAGGATTGTCTTCAACAGGAAGGCATGAAACAGACCAAGAATTTTGAGCTACCCACTCCAAGTTTGGCAGACATAGTGGAAAACATCCTGATGGACACATATTCAGAGCAAGAGCCAGCTGAAGCATGGACTCAGGCGTAACTGGGTAATAAAATTACCTTGCTCAGGTTCTTGTTGCAACTGCACAAAAGTGAAGAAACGACACACAAACTGTGTCCAGCACATAAAGAGATTTATTTCTGGTATATAAAGCAGGCTTACAACCAAATCACAGTGATAAACACCGGGGAGAACACCTCCAATCTTTCTCACCTATAGGCAGCAACAAGTCTCTTCTTCTTCTTCTCAGAGAAAAAGACTCAATGCAAAAGGTCTTACACCCCTGATTATAACCATAGCAACTACTAAAAAGATATATAAAAGTCTCATCATTGGATAATAACAAATAACCTAACTTCTGACTGACCTAGGAAAGCATGCTGAGCTAGCAGAAAGACAAGATAACTAAACAAAGGACCTGAATTCGTGAAGGCCACTTGTGGTTACATACATACTTGTATAGATAGTTGCTGCACTGTACTAAAGATGGCACTATTATCTAATTAATGATTATACAATGGTATAAACAGAGGTGTCTCCCAAGTGGTACAATTATGATAGCAAAGTACATTATGATTCTTAGTAGAAATACAGTAGAACTCAGATCCTGACACTTATGCTTGTACAATGAGTGCCTGCACTCTAAGTATTACTGTCTGCAAGGTAGGGGGCCAATCAGGGGTGCTGGCCCATGGATAACACAGGCTTCACCTTGATCTGTGTCCTCAGCAGCAAGGACATGAGCTGTACATGAGGTAATACCTGTACAACAGATTGCCACTCATTATCTAAAACATAAAAACACACAAACACTGTCAGCAGAAAAAAGACTACTGGTCTATCCAGTCTGTCCTGTTTTACCCTTCTCTGCCCCATGACCTTTTGTCTGGACAAGGTTTTTTCTCTTGCCGCCCCTTGCCTCTGCCATATTGCTACCCCTGAGTAACTATTAACCCCCTTACCCAGCCGTGCTTGAAGCATTAGTGATTTTTGCACCTACGACCTCAGTTGGTAGGCTGTTTCATGGCTCAATGACTCTCTCTGTAAAGTATTATTTTTTAAATAACCTTTTTCAAACCTTGAAGACGTACATCCATGACAAACATTACAGATAATGTTAGCATTTTAACATATTAATTCTTGCTGTATCTGAAACTATTTTCTTTTAGTATAACTGCTTATGAGCTTGTTGTGTAAACTTTACTGTTACATTTTTTGTAAATTATTTATTGGATTTACTGAGCTTCAATATTGTGTTATTTTGTACCTTTAAAATGATGGGACTGCAAAGCTTGTCAAAGGACATCCCAGATTCCTTCACAGAGTGAGTTCTGGGATTCCCAGAGGTGATTCAGTTACCCCCTATAACATATAAATTAGCTTTGATTCTGTTAGTGGTGGCACTGAAATGTATCGCTGTCCATTGACTGCGGCAAGATCCCACTAGGATCTTGGAATGGTGTCACGGAATGAAATGAGTCTGTGAGATGGAATATTTGATGACCCACCTTCATCTTAGGGAAGAACCCTACCTGCAGTGCTGGGCTCCGTGGTTGCACTGGTTGGAACAGGAGAGTTGTGATTAGGCCCTGCTGGGATGGGCTACCGCACAGTATTCTTTTTTTCTCCTGCTGAGCTCTTCTTTATGGTATACCAATTCTTTTTTGGCTAATATGTCAGCTGTTGGACTTGGTAGGGATAAATTATAAGGACTGTCTCTTTTCAGATTAGAGATCTTAATAGATCGAACCCCTGTAACGGTGCACCTCACAATGTTACTTATTATGAATTGTTTCTCCTTTTTTTTTCTATATAGCTATTTTAACCTCCCGGGAGCCCTGGCAGTTGGCTGCAGTCTCTCCTTTTGGAGAGTCACTCTCTGGCATATCTGTGTCCCTGTGTTGCCAACCTGGTCAGTTCCCCACAGACTGCCCCTCACGGCAGGGACAGGAGAGAAAGTGCTGTCACTCCCCCTCCCCCCAAAACCCAGTCCAGATGTACCGGGCCAACCCCATGGCCACAGGCACCACCTCAGAACCTGTCAGGCTCCAATTTTCCTTTTTCTCCTGTCCCCCTTCCCTGCCAATGTAGTGACATCGGCATGTATTTCCTGACCCATATTGCCCTCCAGCCACCACCAGACGGCAATCAATGAGCAGGATGACAAGTCTCTCTCGCTTTCCCCGAGAGAGGAGAGCAGTTTGGACACTCAATCCTCTTTCACCCCTGATGACCCCCAGTGGCCCGAGCTTGTTCCTGAACTTGTGTCACTGGCATTACGCGAGGTGTGGCATCCAGCACCACAACCCTCAGCACCACCAGGCCGGCCATTTCTCCTTTTTTTCAAGGTTGACCCTGTTGATTGGAATAGTCAATTGTGTTTAGACAAGACTATTAGGAACACCTAGTCTCTGTTGGGATTTATTTCACTATACGGACACAAATATGAACTTTAATCAAAGTTACTAGTACTGTTTTTTTATTTTAGACCACAAGATCTTGCCTGAACATGACAAGTCAGTTCTTCTTTTTATTGATTAACTAATGTACTTATTTAGTTATGTGAGCTTTGACTATGAGGAACAAATTTAATTTTATCTGTTGTTCTTATCTGTACTTCTGAGTAAAGGTGAGCTACAAAAAAAAAATCTGGGACCTCATTGTAAATGAGCTTTGGCTCAGTTGAGTTTATCCTTTGTTCATTCCTGATATGAATAAAAAAATTTTACTACTACGTAACATAATAACAACACTGCTGCAGAAAACACCGACAGAGACAAACACCGGCTGCCTAATGATCTAAACCGTATGTTTATTTATTTATTTAGTTTGGTGGTATATTAGGAAATATAAAAAAAAAGTGAAGCACTATTAAATTCTTTCAGCTCATTATTACAAGATTAGGTCCCATGTAGAGTGTCAAAAATGGTTAGATACAGTAAAGAAGAATGACAATCGTTTGATAAGCCATAGAAAGTAATCAAGATAACACAGTACATGTGTAGCATTATCCATGTCAACAGAGTGCAATCAGTGTTACAGTCAGGAAAATATGATGGCTGTAAACAAGGCTGTTATAACATTTTTAAATAATTTCAGATTGAGGAGCACTCCCAATCAATTGGAGCACTCCTTTCCTCTGCACATGAGACACTGTTATTCTGTGAAGACGGTCTCACGTGCAGCTGCCCTGAAAACGGGCACATTTAGTACAGATTTTTTCAAGTTTTTAATATATTATCGATCGATATTGCTCAATAATATATTAATACCATTACAGAGACCATGCTTACGGTTGTAAAAGGGATCTCACTTACATCCTTAGGGTGTCAGAACCACTCACCTTCAGTTTGCGGTTCTCATATCCGAAAAATATGTGTGAGACCACTCTTAAAACCGTAAGAGTGGTCTCAGTGGTGGTACTAACATACAAACAAACAAAAAAAGAACTAAAAGAGTAAATAACAAGGTCTAATTTATCCATCACCAGAATCTGTGATTCATTCCTCGTCAGAGACAGTTCTGCTGTTCTTCTACCAGAATAGTTTGGGAACTCTCAAGGCTATCAAAAAGTAAAATTACATTTAAAGTTTTATAAAGTTTAGTTTGCAAAATTCGACAGTCTGGAACCCCACATTGTATGAAGGATCAGTTGTTAGACTGTAAGCCCAATTTTGTATCTCTATCCTCATCATGTTTTTCTCTGTTACAGATCCCCCTAGCACGTGTTGTTGGACAACGTATCTTAGCTTACAGTGCAGCATCAACTTGGAACTGTCTGCCTGACACTATTAAAGATATGCCTTCTTACAAAGTTTTTCTGCTGCTGTCTCAGTATTTTAATGACTTAAATAGTGTTGATTGTTTTCAACTCTTTGTTTTTGTTTTGCATGACTATTGTAACACACAAAGACATATACAGTAATAATGAATTTCTAGTTCATATGTGTATGCCATTTTCTAACACTTGCGTTCCAACTGAAATAGGGATGTCATTTCAGTGTGCGTATCCATTAAATAAATTAAATTAAATGAAAGTGTATTAATCTAGTTGCAAATGAACTGGCCCTAGGACTTTGGGGTAGGTCAGAAGTTGGTCAACTAGGTGGCAAACTGGTTGGTGGACAGAAAACAGAGAGTGGTAGTAAACAGTATACAGTCAGAAGAGATGCAAGTCACAAGTGGGGCACCTCAGGGATCAGTCCTGTGGTCAGTCCTGTTCAATATCCTCATCAGTGACATTGCAGATGGACTGGAGGATAAGGTTTGTCTGTTTGCAGATGACACCAAGTTCTGCAACACAGTAGATGATACCAGATGGGGTGGCCAGAATGAGAAGAGATCTGGAAAAACTGGCAAAATGGTTTGGAGAGTGGCAACTGGGTTTAATGCAAAGAAGTGCAAGATCATACACATAGGGAAGAGAAACCCTGAAGCTACCTATAGGTTGGGAGGGGAGTTGCTGGAAATCACAAGAGAAGAAAGAGACTTGGGCATCATCATCACAGATGACCTGAAATCATCCAAGCAGACCACTAATTCAGTAGGTAAGGCTAGAGGGATGTTGGGGTGTATTAGTAGGAGTATCACAAGTCATAAGAGGGAAGTAACAAGGCACTTTACAAGGCACTGGTTAGGCCCCACCTGGAGTACCGTGTGCAGTACTGGAGGCCGCACCTGCACAAGGACATTAACAAAATGGAGGCAGTCCAGAGAAGGGCAACCAAAATGGTGCAGGGACTGCATCAGAAAACATATGAGGACCTGATTAATGGAACTCAATATGTATAACCTAGAGCAAAGGCAGGAGAGAAGTGATATGATTGAAACATTCAAATATCTTAAGGGCTTTGTGACAGAAATGGTATGGAAAGAGTTAATGGTTTGGATTCTCTAGCTGGTGTTTTTTTAGCAGTTTAGAAAGAAAATACACACCGGCTAAAATCCACTGTCCAGCAGCATCCACAAGCTGGAATTTTCAGTCCTCCCTAGCTGCTAGACAAGAGCTGGGTCATAAATCTCGAGTGGACATCTCCACACACACACACAGACCTGCAGACACATATACATGGCAGTTTGAATGGATTGGGTCATTCAAATATAAATTGAAGGTTTTATAGGGAATGTAATTGATCACTGATAGGTGTTCAATCTGATTGGGACAATTAAATACATGCATGTTAGATGGTTGCCGCATTCAAAGGGGGAATAGGCATTACCTAGTCCCAGGAGAATATATAAGAGGTGGAAAGACAATGAAGGGGCTCTCTTTTGCTTTGGAAGCTGGGAAGAGAAACATAAGTTTGGAGCCTTCCCTTGTAGCTATGTCCATGGGAGCTGGCAGTTAGAATAGGGTCCTCTGTCTCTTAGAAGGACAGGAAAGGGTAAGTTTAGTGCTAGCATATTTCAGTAATAGCCTTCTTCTTTTGCCATCTGTTATTTAAAAACATTTGTTTACTTTTCCTGTATGAGTGTTATTCTCTTGTGTTGTAAATATATGTCCCGTAAATTCTCAGTGCACTTTCTGTTAAGTAAAAAGTTATTCATTTGCTCAACAGTTGTGACTGTGATGTCATTTTTCTAAGGTAATATTTGGGTTCCACTGGCTGAGGTAAATTCTGTGTAGCATCCGCCACCCGAGAGAGACACACTACCAGACTTTAACTTATGCAATTGCATGTTTGATTATTCAAGTTTGTAAGCTTGAAGGTTGGCGCTGGAGACAGCCCAGCTGGTGGCAGTGAATACCCGAGGACAGACACCCCTCTAAAAGCTGTTTCAGCACAGAGGGAGAGGTGGGTTGTCACAAGCATTAATAAGGTGAAAGAGTCTAACATGTTTCAATATAAGAAAAATAGCAGGACAAGGGGACACAGCATGGGATTAGAGGGATGCCGATTAGGGGGTAATGTGAGGAAGTTCTTTTTCACAGAAAGAGTGGTGGGTGCATGGAACGGTGGCCTACCTCAGGAAGTGGTGGATATTAATACAGTGCATGACTTCAAACAGGCATGGGATAGGCATAAGGGAGCACTACGAACATATGAAGAAGCCAGCAGAAGAAGGCCATTTGGTCTATAAAGTCTGCTTGTGTTGCAGGATCCACAGCTTGAGCTACTGTCCCTGTCCCCTCTCCCCACTCCTTCCATCCTCCTTACCCTTACCTTATATCTGTCACAGCCTCTCTTAAAGCTGCCCACTGTCTTCAATGAGATTACCTCTTCTGGCAGTGCATTCCAAGTGTCTACCATCCTCTCTGTGAATAAGTGCTTCCTGACCTCCCTCCAGCTTAAAATTGTGGCCCCTTGTGTTATCGTTGCCACTCAGCTTAAAGAAACTCTCCTTATCAACCTTATTTATCCCTTTCAAGTACTTGAAGGTCCCAATCATGTCCCCCCTCTCTCCTGTCTTCCAGCGAGTACATGTTCAGTATCCTCAACCTCTCCTTGTATCCCTTACCCTGCTGACCAGCTATCATATTTGTAGCCCTCTACTGGACCTTCTCCAGCAGGTTAATTTCCTTTTTGATGTGTGGGCACCAGTACTGAACTCCATACTTTAGATGCTACCTTACCAGTGACCTGTACAACGGCAATATAACCTCCTCTGTCTCCTACTACTGATCCCTCTAGATATGCATCCCAGCATCTTGTTTGCCTTTGCTGCTGCTTTCTTGCACTGCGTGGAGTGCTTCAGGTCCCTAGTGATCATCACTACCAGGTCCTTCTCCTCCTCTGATGCAGATACTCGGACTCCACCCAGGTAGTACTCTGTCCTAGGATTCTTGGCTCCAATATGCATAACTTTGAATTTCTTGGCATTGAAGCCAAGCTGCCAGATCCTGGACCATCTCTCCAGCTTTTCCAGATCTTCCTTTAGGTCCTGTATCCCTTCAGCTGTGCCCACTCTCATACAGAGCTTGGTGTCATCTGTGAATAAGCACATTTTGCCCTTAATACCATCTTCAATGTCATTGATGAAGACATTGAACAACACCGGCCCCAGCACTGAGCCCTGCAGGACCCCACTGGTTACCTGTCTTGTGCCAGATAACTCTTCCCTCAACAACCACCCTCTGGGTTCTGTCCTTCAGCCAATTTTCCACACATCTCACCATCTTTTCCTCAACCCAGAGATCCACCAACTTCCTGATCAACCTTTTGTGGGGCACAGAGTCAAAGACCTTGCTGAAATCAAGTTAGAGGATGTCTACCGCTTGGCCCCTGTCTACTGTCTTAGTGATACAGTCAAAGTAGTCAATCATATTTTTTTTGACTCAATCCCCCCAATGAATCCATGCTGCTTCTTCTCCTGGAGACCATGCGCTTCTAGATATTCCACCAACCTTTCCTTTAGCATGGTCTCCATGAGCTTACCCACAATGGAGGTCAGACTGACTGGTCTGTAATTCCCTGGGTCATCCTTGGGACTGCTTTTGTGGAGCGGCACTACAAGTGCTGTTTTCTAGTCCTGTGGTACAACGCCTGTCTCTAGCGAACTATTAAATAGGTCTGTCAGTGGCCCTGCCAGCTCCTCAGCCAGTTCCTTTAGTACCCTTGGATGTACTCTGCCTGGGCCTGGTGATTTGTCCAACTTCAATGCCAGCAGACGCTCCCTCACTCTATCCTTCTCTATCACTACATCTGTGTTCCCCTCTCCCCCTGTTCCTCTTTTACCTCCTGAAGGCACTGGTTCATCCTCTGCCAGTGGATGGCATTTCACCACGTTTGTGTGTCCAGCCGTCTGGCAGAACAACCTGATATTTTCACTTCAGCCAGTTTAAGGCCACTAAATGTGGCTAAGGGTGGCACAACGAAGAATGCTTTCTTGGTGATGTCACTGATTCATAATTAATCATTTGATCAATGTTCTCGCATCATCATTATTATTATATTCCTCTTCATGTCAATTTATTTATTGTATTACTGTTTATAGATGGTCCTTTTTTCTCATAGTGAATCAAAGATATCAAACTCATAAAACCATTATTCTGACATCAGATCCATGGTGTTATATTATACAAAAAAATAGCAGATAGCAAACAATCAGTAACAATGCTTGTCATTCCATCTTGGAATTCAGAGATATAAACAACTGAAGTTTCACTCTCGAGGTTTGGAATATCACAAGAATCCCTCAATGGAATTAAAAAGAGTATATGATTATTCTAGTGTAGGGTGGGTTTTTATTTATTTATTTAAAATTATGGTAACCAGGAAAGGCAAACTGAGCCAAGGCTTATTTCCAGGTGCCACCCGGGGGCACGGATACAAGTACAGACAAGGGAGATTTCAGAGAACACAAAGTATAGTGTAGTAGCAATACAAGCAATGGGCTTAGACACAATATGGGCCAGCAATGTGAGAAGGCAGTAAGGAGGGCTAGGGGGATACTGGGATGCATAGGGAGAGGTATCACCAGTAGAAAATAGGAAGTTGTGGCCCACTGTACAGACAGTTGGTAAGACCACATCTGGAGTACTATGTACAGTTCTGGAGACCCCATCTCCACAAAGACATAGACAGGGTGGAGGCTGTCGAGAGGAGGGCAGCCAAAATGGTGCAGAGACTGCATCAGAAGACATATAAAGAAAGACTAAAGGAACTAAAGATGTATAGCCTCGAGGAAAGGAGGGAGGGGGAGACATGATAGAAAATTTCAAATACCTCAAGGAATCAACAAAGTCCAAGAGGGTAGCATCTTTCAGAAAGAGGACGTGAAAAACAAGGGGCACAATTTGAAGATAGAGGGGACATCTCAGAGGTAATGTGAGGAAGTATTTCTTCACAGAGAGGGTTATGGATACATGGAACAGCCTTCCTGAGGAGGTCGTAGAGTCAAAAACAGTGGGGGAATTCAAGAATGCATGGGACAGACATAAGGCAATTCTAGTGGAGGGTAGGAGGAAGTAGGCTGTTGGTTAACTAGGATCTGCAGCTTATCCATTAGATAGGGAAATGGGAAGACTAGGTGGGCCAAGCAGTCCTTATCTGCCATCAAATTCTATGTTTCTATGTTTCTTTTCCCTGGTGAAGACAGAGCAGAAGTATTCATTTAGTAACTCTGCTTTTCCCCATAATCCTCTACCCACGCCACCCCTTTCTTAAGCCCAACAATCCCTTCCTTCATGACCCTTTTCTCACTTATATAGTGAAAGAAAGCCTTCTCCCCCTTCTTAATTCCTTCAGCTATCTGCAGCTCCTTCTGTGCCTTTGTTCACCTGACTTTCTTACTTGTCTCACTAGCCAAGCTTAGGTAATTTTCCCTATCCACCTCTCTCTTGGTCTTCCTGAATTTTCTATAGGTCAACCTCTTTTCCCTTACTGCCTGGGCAATCCCAGAACTGAACTAGCTGGGCGCTTTGGCACCTGTGTTCTTACCCCTGAGCCTAATGCATTCACCCGTGGCAACCAGTATTCCTTCCTTAATGACAGACCACCTTTGGTCCATCCCCATATCTGGTCTGAGGCCCACCAGATGGCTCCTTAGCTCTTCGCCCATTTTCCTGAAGTCTGCCTCCTGAAATCCAAGATTTTGGTCTTAGTCCGGATGCTTTCCCTGCCCATAACCAACTGGAACCACAATGTGCAATGGTCACTTCCTCCCAGTGGCTCCCTGACCGTTATTTCCTGTATATGCTCCCCATTTGTGAGCACCAGATCAATAATTGCCTCAGCTCTTGTTGGTTCAGTGATGTCCGAGTCAGGAACCCACTCTGCAGTCCTTCCAGGATCACCTGATTCCTAGCATGTCGAGGATGGTATGCTCCAGTCCACCCTGGGCAGGCTGAAATCCCCCCCAATTACCACCTCCCATTTCCCTGCAGCTTCAGATATTTGTGAGCTCAGTTCCCTGTCCCTCTCCTCATCCTGACTGGGTGATCTATAAACCACCCCCAACCTCACCCTTATCCCTCTATTGGACCTAAATGGAACCCATAATGCCTCCACCTCCCCTTCCTCCAACTCCTCCCTCATGCAAATGAATCCCTCCCTGATATAAATTGCCACCCCTCCCCCTTCCTGATTACCCTGTCCCTCTTGTATAGTTTTATCCAGGGATTGCAAGGTCACAGTCATGGTGTGATGTTGCCCATGTCTTGGTTATTACAGCTATGTCCTCCCTCCTGTCCGCTAATAGTGCCTGCAGGTCTTCCATCTTGTTTCCAAGACTCTGTGCATTCAGAGACATCACCCCTCCACCTAGAATCTGATCTTTCTTCTCTTCCCTCTAGTCTTCTATTCACATTTATCCCCTCTGTGTGCACACCTCCACATACCCGTGTTAAGTGTTCCTCACCCTTCCACCCTTTGCTGTGTTCTTGCCCCTTCCACCTTCTGCCTTCAGACCTCTTCCATCACTGTGGCGGGGGGCAACTGACCTCCTCCTCTCGGAGTCTGTGGGCCTGCATGCCCACTGCCCCCCCACAGGTAGTTTAAATTAAGTGTAGTGGTTATGTATTCCCCCAGTTTGTCCCCGAGTACCCTCAAACTCTCCCTACTGAGGTGCAGCCTGTCTGGTAAAAAGAGTGCTTTGTTTGACCAGGTCTCCTCCCAGTCTGTAATACAGATGAACATCTCCCCTGTACCACTTCCTCAGCCAGTCACTGAAATCCTCTATTCCTGGCTATGCTGGCCCTTGGTACTGGTATCACCTCTGAGAAGGCCAGTGAATGTCTTTCCTCCCTGCAGATCTTCCCTAACTCCCTGAACCTACTTTGCACTACCTCCACCTCCTCCCCAGCTAGGTTGTTGGTTCCCAAATGTATGACTAAATTAGGTTTTCCTCAAACCTCCCTTACTATTTCCCTTATTCTTGGGCCCAACTTCCCCGCCGTCATCCCTGGCATACAAACCACCCTCCTGCTTGCATTTGGGTCCCCTTTCCTTCCCCAGTGAATACCCCTAATTATGGAGTCCCCTGTGATTGCCATCCTTCCATCCCCTGCATCCTTGCTCCCCATCCTTCCTTTCTTACCTTTGGTACTAGCTGCTTCCCCACCTAACTGCTCCCTCTGCACCCTGGTAAATTTATCTCCATATCCACAATTTATCCTCTTAACTGCTTTTCCATCTCCCAATCTGCCCCTCCCCTTTTGACTATCTATATCTGCTTTCAGTTTTCCCTCCCCTCCCCTCTTACTTTCCTTTTCTCTCCCTTCCCCATCCTCCACTCCGTTTTGCCTGCCTCCTCTTCCCTGCCCACCCTGATTAGTTCCCTCCCCCTTCCCCTATACTCCTACTCTCAACCCTGGCTCAACCTGACCTCCTACCTCACCTCCTGCTGCCCCCTTCCTCTTTCCAGACAGTGGTGCAAATCTATTCAATAAAGGCACCCCTTTAGGATTTCCCACCTCTGATGCTACTCTCGCATTCCCACCCCTTCCCCTCACCACTTGCCATTCCTCCATCCTGGGCTCCCTATTCCTCGGAGGAATCTTTGAAGTGGAAGACTAGGTTTGCTGGCTAAGGCACCTAGCTTCAACTGGGCTCTTTTCTTCTAGGTTGCTTGTAAGGACAAAGCAAATAACCTTACCAGAGCAAGGAAAAGAATTAAGGTTTCTTTTAGCTAGGCAGATTTACTGTGTGTAATTTTTTTCTTTTGTACTCACAGGGATTGTTACTGTTTGTTGCTAACATTTTATTGCTTTATTTTTCTCCGATTCAAATTGTTGTTGCTGGGTATATCTTCTGCTGCATTATTACAGGGAGCACCTACAGGTGTGTGCTTACAGATTACTGCTGTAATCTTCTGATTCAAATTGTCTTTTGCAAGGTATATCATCTGTTACTGCTTTACTTTTCTCTGTAGCAAAGTGTTTCTTACAGGGTATATCTTCTGTGAAATTGTTATAGGTGGTACTTTACAGTTTTATCTATCATTAGGCTAAGCTTTCAGGCCTACTGCATTTGTTGCTGACTGATTGTTGCTTACCTCCTTGTTTCTTTTGTCTGTGGTTCTTCCTTTTTGGCAGGGGAAGGGCCTAGCCACCCACCCCCATCCCCAACCACCCCACACTACACTCCTTTTATAGAGTAGTACAGTTGTGGCAGTTCCTGTAGCAAAGCAGGAAGGGGCAGATCAGAGGGGTATCCACACAGTGACCTCATTTACAGGGGCACAAGTAAATAAAGTTTACTCACCTGTAACAAGAGTTCTAGGAATTGTATATGTTGTTCATCCACACTTACTGGCAGGTTTGTTGCCGCTTTAAATCTTGCTGGAAGGTCTTCAAGCTGGCTCCTCCTACCCACCCGGGTGGTAAAACTCTCGGCTCCACCCCATGATGCCCGATCTAGCCCACTGGAAGCCAGGTTGTACATCGAAGCCAGGGAGGTCGGGTGGGTTGTGTGGATGAACAACATATACCATTCCTAGAACTCCTGTTACAGGTGAGTAACCTAAATTTCTAGGGACGTGGATATGTTGTTCTATCCACACTTACTTGCAGACTCCTACCAGTTCTCCGGGAGGAAGGAGGCAAGGCGTACACCCCCTACTTTGGGAATAAGTACTGGAGAACCGAGGTCCCAAAACCAGCATCCCGGCGTAACTCAAGGTCGATGTGGTAGTGGGTAATGAAGCTGTGCACTGACTTCCAGGTAGCAGCCCTACAGATTTCCTGGATAGGGACATGCCTGGAAGCAGCCACTGAAGCAGCGGTATAGTGTGTAGAATGAGCTCTTATCCCTCTGGGAGGCTCCATACCCACCAACATACAGCAGAGATCTATGCAGGAGGTGACCCACCTGCCTATCGTCCACTTGGCTGCAGGTCTGCCAGGTGCGGCTTCAGCGTAGGTGACAAACAGCTGGCGAACCTCTCCCCAAACTTCAGCCATCCGCTCCTTACAATAAGAGAGCACGCTTCTAAGGTCCAGAGTATGGAGCCTATATTCAGCCTCCGATGTGTGATTGGGGTAGAACACCAGCAGAGTCAACACCTGGCTAAGGTGAAACTCTGACACCACTTTCGGAAGGAATTTCGGTTGGGGGTGCAGGACAACCTTGTCCCTGTGGAAGACCAAATAAGGAGACTCGATGGAAAGCACCTGGAGCTCTCCCATCCTTCTGGCTGATGTGATAGCCACCAAGAAGGTGGTCTTCCACGACAGGTGAGATATGTCACAACTGTGCATCGGTTCAAATGGCTTGCCCATGAGCTTAGCCAATACCAGCAGTAGATTCCATGGAGGTGGAGGTTCTCTTACTGGAGGGGATATGTGATCAAGGCTTTTGAAAAAGCGCCCGACCACCTTCTCCTGCACCACCGACTGCTTCCCAGCCCACGCCCGGCAAGCAGAGATGGCTGCCAGGTGCACCTTAAGGGTCATCGACCGAAGCCCTTGCTGAGAAAGGGACCATAGGTAGTCCAGAATGCTGGCCAATGAGCAGGAGAAGGGTCCAACCCCTTATCCTGACATCAAATGGAGAATCTCTTCCATTTGAAGGCATAGCATTTTCTGGTCTACTCCTTACAGGATGCCTCAACAATGTTGAGGACCTCGTCAGAAAGACCCAAGGCCTGGAACTCTAGCCGCTCAGCAACCAAGCTGTCAGGTGCAGGAACTGAGGTCCAGGTGGAGTACCTTCACCTGGTTGACTGAGATCAGGTCCGGGTGGGCTGGAAGCCACCTCGGGAGCCTGGAGCTGAGGCTGAGGAGAGCTGGATTCCAGAACTGGCGGGTCCAGTCTGGGACTACCAGAATCACCTGCGCCTTGTCCCTCCTCACCTTGAGAAGCACCTTGTGGATCAAGGGAAATGGGGGAGAGGCGTAGAAGAGGCCCGGGGTCCACGGCCTTGAGAAGGCATCCCCCTGCAGCGAGCCCTGCTGAGGGGGGCGGGCATGAAACAGCCCCAGCTTCGCAATCTCCCTGGAGGCAAACAGGTCCACCTGAGGTGTGCCCCAGTGGAAGAACAGATCATGTACTACCTCCGGCAGGAGAGACCACTCGTGAGATGCAGCACCTATCTGGCTTAGGGCATCGGCTAGAGTGTTGGAGGCTCCCATCACATGGATGGGTAGGAGAGCTGCCTCTAGACTGCTGACAAGGGACTAAGTGCGGAGAGCTTCCTTGCATAGGGGCAAGGAGTGTGTCCCGCCCTGGCGGTTTAGGTAGTACATGGTCGTGGTATTGTCCATCTGGACCTGGACCACTTGATCCCGTACAAACAGAGCGAAGGTGGTGAGGGCTAGTCAGACCACTCAAAGCTCCAGAGGCCATGCACTCTGTGCTCCCCCAGATGGGCACCTCAACCCATCAGAGAGGCATCAGTCGTTAGAATGACCATCGACTCGGGGCGGACAAACGGGATGCCCTCCTGCAGATGAGCTGGAATGATCCACCACTGGACAGCATTCCACATCTCCTGGGTCACCACCACTGGCTGGTCCAGAGGACCGGAGCGCTGTGACCATTGGTGGGCCAGCCCCCATTGAAGGGGACGCATGTGCCAGTGGACCCAATGGACCATGCTGATGCAGGCCACCAAGAAGCCCAGGAGGCACAGGAAGTCCCAGGCGGGCACAACTGCCCAACCAGAAATGATTGGGCAAAGGAGGAGAGAACCGGCCCTGTCCGCTGGAGCCATGCTCTGGTTTCAAGAGAGTTTTAGCCTGCCCGACACTGAATCATCTGCATTGGGCATCGAAGTTTCAATTTGGCCTGCTGATGAGGAGGCCAATCTGAGAGCAGACCTGAGGCCAGATCCCAGAACCGCTCCACTTCCAGCCTGGAGGGGGCTGCAATCAGCCAGTCATCCAGGTAAGGGTACACCCAGACCCTTCAGCGCTGCAGGAATGCTGTCACCACTGCTATGCATTTGGTGAAGACCCTGGGAGCTGAAGAAAGGCCGAAGGGTATGGCCTGGAACTCACAGAGGGACCCCTCCGCTCTGAAGTGAAGAAATTGCTGGTGGGACCAACGGATTGGGACATGAAAGAACATGTCCTGGAGGTCAAGAGAAAAGAACCACATGCCTCGTTCTAAGGATGGAATGATCTGTACCAGAGTGACCATCCTGAAGGTTCAAGACCTTAGGAACTTGTTTAGGTTGTGTAGGTCTAGAATGGGGCGCCAGCCCCCCCCCCATCTGTTTTGGGACCAGGAAATACCTGAACACAAACCCTGGGTCTGGTGGAGGATCTGCTACCTCCCTGATCACCTCCTTCTGGAGGAGCAAAGCAATGTCGGCTTGATGAGCCGACAGAGAGGCTGCGGACCCCATAGCCCCCCGTGGGGAGACGGCCCGATAGGGTGGGGCCTGCTCAAATTCCAGAGGCAGACCTTTCCCTACCACTTCCAACACCCAGCGGTCCGCGGTGATAGTGGACCAGGCAGAAAGGAAGTGGCGGAGCCATCCCCCCATGGGGGGAACCCGGGGAGAGTGACGAGGCTGGGGACAACACCCTTCAACCCGTCACTGGGCAGGTTTGGAGGAAGGACCGGCTGAGGGACCTGGTGGGCCTTTTCCTCCTGGCTCCTTGCTGGAGGAAGCTGCAGGCTTGGCTTTGGGGAGCCAAGTGTGTGCCTGCTGGCCCTGATGCTGGTGTTGCTGGGCTGGACGTGCCGCAGGGGCAGAAGGCCGAAAGGGCTTACGCTGCTGCTGGCAGCCTTTGTTCTTCTGGGCAGACTTGATCGAGTCCAAGGTGGCACTGGACTGCTCGATCCTCTGGAGATGGCCTTCCACCCCGGGCCGAACAAGTCAGTACCCAGGAAGGGAATGTCTGCCAACTTGTGCTGGGTATCCGCCGTGAAGGTGGAGATCTGCAGCCAAGCTCTGCAGTGCATGGCCACTGCAGCCGCTACTGACTGGGCACAAGAGTCTCCAATGTTGAGAGCAGTTTGGACCCACTGCTTTGCCACTGCCCTCCCCTGATCCCGCACCTGCTTGACCGTAGTCTGGAGGTCAGCTGGGAGATGAGGAATCACCTCATCCAGGGAGCCCAAAAGGATGTGGGAAAAGTGTGCCATCAGTACGGCTGAACTGGCCTGATGAAGGCCTATGGAGGACACAGCGTAAACTTTATGCCTGGAGTAGTCCAGTTTCTTGGACTCTTTATCTGGTGGCTTGTCCATGTCCTGAGTGTTTCTGGAGCTCCGGAAAATTCTGTCGGTCACCAACCCTTCTGCAGAGGGGTGCTCAAAGAATCCGGAGAGTGAGCCAGTGGGAATGGCATACTTCCTGGCCATCCTGGCTGAGGGAGCTGGACAAGAAGCCAGCCGCAACAATAACTTCAGGGCTGGTCCAACAATGTCTTCGGCCACAGGAAAGACCTCCGTAGAAGAATCCCCTTAGTCCAGTATCTCCATGAGGGGATACTTGGCCTGCTTTGACACGGGTTCGAGCGTCATCCCAGTAGATTCTGAGATAAGCTGAAGTAATCCCATGAATGAGGATAGGCTCTCGTTCACCGACTGTCCCCCAGAGGACTCCAGGTTGAGAGGCCTGGAGAACAGGGAAGAGTCATCGTCAGACTCCGAGGAGTCTGCAAACAGCTGCCGAGGGCCTGAGTCACCCTCATCCTGTGGAGGGTGATTGGGAGTGAGGGTGACCAACAACCGATGAGGCAACCCATGGCCCGACCAAGAATCCTTGGTCAGAGCCCCAGTTTTTGGTTGTGGAGGAGGGGGTTCCACCACAATGGGTGGCACAGCTGGTTTCGGCCGAACAACCGGCGCCAACTTCGGCTCCTCGATGACCATGAGGGGGTTGATTTGGCCACTCAGGTGACAGCCACTTAATGGCTGGGGAAGGTGACGGGGTCGGCTTGTTGCCGGACAGAAGGAGCTGCTGCCACATCAAGTCCTTGTAGCATCAACGCAATTTGCGCCAAAGTCTTTCCTCCGAGGAGGAAGAAGACGAGGACGAGCAGGGCCGCCGCTTTCCTCGGTGCCGAGACCAAGACTGCCGATGTTGGTGGGATTGGCTGGACCAAGAAGAGGTCCGAGACCAAGACTGTCGGTGTTTCCGAGGGTGGGTCTGGGAGGAAGTGAGGCAAACCCTTTCCTCCCTCGGCTCGGGAACCTTAACCGGGCACTCCGGCACAGAAGGCGCAGGCAAGTCCTCAGTTTCCACCGGGGGAACCGCTGAAGAAGGGTTGTTGGCTTCTCCAGTCGACAGCCTGCTCGATGGGTTGAGAAAAATCTCGACCACATCGACGGGTGTCTCAGCTGGCTGACCTGACGGGGACACCGTGAAGCCAGCAGCCTTAGCCGCAACCTCGACCGAAGCTGCGTCTTGACTGTCCGGGGAAGGGTCTTCTCCCGCTCCCACGAGCACTGACGGTGTGACTTACCCTTTGAGTCCTTCTTCTTGGACCGAGAGGAATGTCCTGATGGACCCTCACCTTTTGTAGAGAGGGATTGACAAAGTTCTTTAAAAAAAGCCATGTAGGAGGAGCCCAAGGAGAGCAGGATAAATGCTGTGGCCAAGGAAGATGAAGATGCGGCCTGGGCCACTTCCTCCTCGAGGGTGATCATCTGCTCAAGTTGCTCAGCTGAGCCTGCCACTGCAGACACTACCCAATGGGCCTTCTTTGACTTCACCGGAGGAACACATCTCTCAGGTCGCCCAAGTTGGAGTCTGGCAGCACGGTCTTTGAGGACACTGACCGAAAAGGACTTGCACAATTTGCTAGGCCTGCGGATCGTGATCAAGTCCAAGACAATAAACGCACGTGAAGTGCAGATCGGTCCAAGACATTTTCTGCCTGCATGGGCACCGCTGAAATCTGGGAGTCGACTTATGCATCGCAGCCATGAACTAAGAAACAGACCAAAGTCTAGAAAATTTGAGAACAAGTTTCGGTTTAACCGAAGAGTTTGGATCCAGGCCTAAAATGCAAAGCGCTAAGGAGGGAACCTGAGCTTCCAAGTGGTAAGGAAGATCTGGCGTCATGGGGCAGAGCTGAGAGTTTTACCACCCAGGTGCATGGGAGGAGCCAGCTTGAAGACTTCTGGCAAGATTTAAAGTGGCAAGGAACCTACCAGTAAGTGTGGATAGAACAACATATCCATGTCCCTAGAATTTAACTTATTATAACAATTTATACAAAAACAAACAAAACACAAAATCAAACTTTTCATTTCATTTTCCCCTTCTAATTACTCTGACCAGGTTATAAACCCAGGAACTTATCTAGAATGGATATTATTAACTGCAGGTACTGCAGGACACTTTTCAAAAGGTCAGTTATTGAGAATTTAGGACACTGTCCTACATGCTGGGCCATTGGAGATCTAAGGGCTCAGTTCCAGGCAGCATGGGCAGAGATTGTGTGCCTCAAATCGCATATTCAGGAGAAAATATATTATAAGAACCACCTGCCATTTCCCCAACATCCAACAGTAGCACCTCGACCGCAGAGGGTAGCTGGTCCAGGAGGTTGGCAGGTGGTTAGAAGGGGCAAATCGGGTGCCCCATCACTCGGTGCTCTCCAACATATCACCTCCATAAACCATATAAAAACTACAAACAGGTATCTGCCTCTATCTCCGAAATCAAACAAAGGAGCAGAGGACACTGTAGAGCAGGACACTGCAGCACAGGAGCTAGCACAACAAAACTCACCCAAAACAGGAACTAAAACAAAAAATCAAAAAGGAAACTCAAAACACTTCTGATCATAGGAGACTCCATGATTCGAGGAGTTGATACCTATCTCCAGCCAGAGGTAATGGTCAGATGTCTCCCAGGAACATCAGCATGGAGAGACACTGACTGCATTGCTAAAATTGTTCAGGAAGCAGGAGAAAACATTGACGTCCTGGTACACATAGGGACTAATGATCTCACCAGCCAGTCAGTTGTGGAGACCAAGGAACACCTGACCAGGCTGGGTGATAAGCTAACATCCATTTCATCCGTCATCTCCTTCTCTGAGATCCTGCCAGTCTGGGAGAGGGGGACAGATGGACGGAAGGTCAGAGAAGGGGAGCTAAGGGAGCTAAACATGTGGTTCAAGGACTGGTGCCAGGAAAAAGGACACAAATTTGTATGTAACTGGCAACAGTTTTGGGAGTGAAAGTTCTTTCAATTTGATGGACTGCATCTGACTAAGGAGGGAGTCAATGCATTGGGGCAGAAGTTTAATGTCTTTGCTGAATATTTAAACTAGCAAATGGGGAGAGGGGAGCAGCACCCGATATGTCGAATGGGAAGAACACCCCTCCCCCCCCTCAGCTAGTGATCAAACTGGAGTTCAGCATGTTTGTAGTTCATTTGCATCACCAGGTAAGGAAAGAGGTCTGACTCCCCATATGACACACAGGGGAAATGCCAGACCTCGCCCAACAATCAACACACCAAAATCTGGCAGGTGGAAAATCATGAACACAAATGCTCGCAGTCTGGGAAACAAGATCCCAGACCTGCAAGCAATAATGACAGAGGCTAAACTGGACATAGTAGCGATTAATGAGACATGGTTCACTAGTAACCACACTCGGGAGACTTCAGTACCCGACTATGTACTATTCAGAAGAGACAGAGGTGCAAAAGGTGTGGGGGGGTGGTGAAGTGGCCCTTTATGTCGATGAAAATATCAAAGCTACAGAAATTCAGAATACACATAAGAAGCCAGAAGAAAGTACAGTTACGTAAGAACTTACTGTAACAGTAGATCTTCGAGGGAGGCTCTTGCAGTAGGTAATTACATATAGGACTGATGCCGGCAGGCGTCAGGACCCCACGGAAACATTTCTAGCTAGCAGTCTCTGGCTGGGGATTCTCACTGCTAGGCGCACCGGCGCCAGGCGACGCCGAGATAAAGGGGCGCCCCCACGCCCGCTTCTTCCAGTTCTTTTCCCATCATAGGCCAAAAGGCGGTAGACAAGAGAGAAGCAGATATTTCCTTTCCTGGAAAGGAGCTGAAAAACTAAGGAGGATAGAGGGCGGGAAGGTATTACCTACTGCAAGAGCCTCTCTCGAAGATCTAGTGTTACGGTAAGTTCTTACGTAACTGTACTATCTTACTTCGAGAGGGCTCTTGCAGTAGGTAATTACATATAGGACTGAGTCCCAAACAGTCTTGAACGAAGAGAAGCACACGGGAGGAGGAAATTACTCATACAGAGATCATCTGGCTGAAGAGGACTTAAGAAAGAAGACCTTGCAGAACAGCCAGTCCGAAGCTGGCTCTACAGTGAGAGGCAATGTCCAAACTGTAGTGTCAAACAGCAGAGGCCACAACACCCCTGGTGGAGTGACCCCTGACCTGACCTGGCAAGGTCTTGTGATACTTGTCGTAGCAGAAAGTGATACAATAAGCCAACCATCTGGACAAACATTGTTTGGAAACAATGTTGCCCTCTCTTTTGCTGGCAAAAGAAACAAATAGTTGGTCAGTCTTTCTGAGATCCTTCGTCCTGTTGGTGTAGTGTCTCAGAATCCGATAAACATCCAGAGTATATAAAAGATACTCCCCGTGATTGGAGTGCTGTGTGAAAAACGCAGGCAGTTCAATGGACTGGTTCAACGTAGATTCCGCTACCACCATAGGGAGAAACTTAGGATTGGTGCACAAAGCCACACATTCCTTATGGAAAATCAAATATGGAATTTTGCACATCAAGGCCTGAAGCTCGGAAATTCTACTGACGGAAGTAATGGCCACTAGGAAGAGTCTTCCACAAAAGGAACTTAAGGTCTGCTGAGGCTGCCGGCCCAAAGGGAGGCAGTGTAAGCTTCTCGAGAATGAAACTGAAATCTCAAGGGGGAGCAGGAACTGGAATGGGGGGGGTCTCAGATGGAGAACCCCTCACAGGAAGGTCTTCACAACCTCCAGCTGAGAGAAAGTTTTGTCCCCAAAGGGAATATGATAAGCGGCCAGAGCTGCCATGTGAACTTTCAAAGAGGAATGACTGAGACCCAGATCGAAAAGATAATGCATGTAGTCCAGTAGCCGCCTGACAGGACAGGAGAAAGGCTCCAGGTCTTTGGACAAAGCCCAAATGGAGAAACATTTCCATTTCATGGCATAAGTGGAATGAGTGGATGGCTTTATGGCTTCCACCAAGATCTCTGCCACTTGTGGGGAAACCCCAAAGCGGGCTTGTGCTACATCTGTAGGAGCCAAGCATGCAGCTGGAGGGACCTGAGGCCAGGATGGACCAGGGATCCCCGATCCTGGGTCAACAGTAGTCATGAAAATGGAAGAGGAATCGGAGGTTCCTCTGAGTGCTGTTGCAGAAGAAAGAACCGAACTTGCCTGGGCCAGAAGGAGCAGTGAGACTCATACGGGCCCCCTCTGAGCTGAGCTTGTGCAGAATCCTTGGAATCAACAGAACTGGGGAAAAAGTATAGATGAATCTTCCCTTCCAGTCTAGAGACAGAGCGTCTCTCCAGAGTCGCCCGCGCCCTGGAACGAGCGAGCAAAAGGTGGGCAGTTTTATGTTTAAAGAGCCCCTGACACCTTTAGAAACACTTGGAAAAAATGAGAGATTTAGACAGTTCAGTTTATATTTCATGTATTTTCTATAATTATTTACCTTTTTTCTTTATTACCGAGGACAGCTGTATGAAAGAGACTTACTGTCCCTTAGACCTTATCTGCTCTTTCTGCTATCCTACATATTACATCATAATCCAGGTTGCAGCTGGAAATGAGCTTCTGGTCATGGTGCTTTTCCAGGTTACCAACTTTTAAATAAATAAATAAGTAAAATAAATAACCCCCCATTTATGGCATCGTAAATATTCCCACAGCAACAGACTGTGGTGTCATAAACAGAACGGTAATGTCATATGTAGGCAAGCAGCCAGAACAGATAGGGCAGTGATCTTGTTTACATGCAAATGTCCATAGCAATAAAGAAGAATGAGAAATACAGAAATAATATTAAAATATAAGCTCACTTGTGCTAAACATTACATTTTCTCAAAGTTGTCACAATGGTGTCAGGGACTCTTTAAAGGGGACGCGAACAGGACAACCTGAGGGGTTCCCCAACGTAGGAAGATGTCGTCTGCTATTTCGTGATCCAATTCCCACTCATGAGGTTGTGCAGAGGATCGGCTCAAATGATCTGCTAACGAATTCTCTACCCCGGGACATGGACTGCCATGAGGTAAAGGCTGTGGAGGGTCACACATTCCCAGGCCCACATCGCTTCCCAACAAAGAAGGTAGGAAAGAGTCCCCCCCGTTTGCTGAGGTACCAGACTACACTCATGTTGTCGGTCTGGACAGCCAGATGACCAGGAAGCAGAAAGGGGAGCAGTGCTTGAAGAGCGTACAACACCGCTCTGAGGTCGAGCACCTTGATGTGAAGCATCTGCTTGAGTTTGGACCAAGAGCTCTGGGTCTGCGGGGATCCCAAATGGGCTCCCCAACCTTCGCCCGAGGTGCCCGTTGTCAGCGTTTGGGAAGGAGGAGGAAGACAGAAGGGAACTCCCCGACAAAGGTTCTCTTGAACCAACCACCAATGCAAATCCTTAAGCATTGGGGTCGAGACTAGCACCTCTTGGCCCAGGTTGTCGACCAGGTGATCCCACTGAGACTGAAGAGTCCACTGAGAGATTCTCATGTGGAGCTGCGTGTGCGGAGTTGTCAGAATTGCAGCTGCTATGAGCCCAAGAGGTGAAGGACCAACCTGACGGTAACTCACCTGTGGGAGGACAAGTTGCTTGCCCGAGCCTGGAGGGTGGGCACCCTGTCTGGGGGTTGTGTCCAGAACCGCCCCGATAAACTGGAGGCAGTGCGATGGAATCAAATGGGATTTTGCCTGGTTGATGGTAATACCCAGGCTGGTAAAAATCTGCCTGGTAAGACAAAGGGAACGCAGGAGTTCCTCCTTGGACAGGGCCGCCAGCAGCCAGTCATCCAGGTACGGGAAAACCTGAACTTCCTGAGTACACAGGTGGGCCGCCACCACAGACAGGCATTTGGTGAATACTCGGGGGGCCGAGGAAAGACCAAAAGGGAGGGCCCTGAACTGGTAGTGGTCCTCCTGGAAAGCAAACTGGAGGTATCTGCGGTGGGAAGGGCAGATAAGGATGTGCAGGTACGCGTCCTGCATGTCCAGAGCACACAGCCACTGTCCCGTCCGAAGGAGGGGCAGGAGATTCTGCAGGGAGAGCATTCTGAACCTTTTTTACTCCATGAACTGATTCAGGGAGCTGAGGTCTAGAATGGGCCTCATGTTGCCTGCCTTCTTGGGGACTAGGAAGAAATGGGAGTAGAAACCTGTCCCTCGAAGAGGGGAAGGGACGGGTTTCATCGCCTCTTTCAACAGAAGGGAGGAGATTTCTTCCTAAACCCTAAGAAGGTGTTCTGGGGAGTAAGACAACCTGGGAGGGGGGTTCTGGGAGGTTTCTGAAGAAACTCTATGGTGTTGCCCTCTGCTATGAGCTGGAGGACCCAAGAGTCAGAAGTGATCCTCTCCCAACACGGCAGATGTAGAGAGAATCTCCCACCTACCGGTTCCTCTGAATCGACCAGAGGCTGTGGAAGAGGAAGGGGGGAGTCAGGAGGTGTGAGGCAGTGCCACGGCTGGAGGTCCCACAGCCCATTTGGGTGCAGGGGGTCTCGTAGCCGGAGGGGTCCGGCGTTTGTTGGCCCACTTTCCTTGTGGTTTCACCTCAGGCCATGTGTGACAGTGAAAGAATGGCGCTGTGCCTGAAGGGCTCTGTACATGTAGTCAACCTCCTTGACAGCAGTACCCTTCTCTTGCAGTCTGGTAATGATGTCCTTGACATCACCACTGAACAACACTGAGCCTCGGAAGGGGTCGTCCTGGATGGCAGATTGTACTTCCAAAGCTAAACCTGACACTCGAAGCCAGGCATGTCGCTGCAGGCTCACAGCGAATGCTGAGCTTCATCCAGAAGCATCCACCACTTTGTAAGTAGCATGCAGCATGTGCCTACTGGCTGAACTTGCGGAGCGGACCAGGTCTGCCATTTTCTGTTTAGTCTGTGACTGAGGAAGGGTGTCCAGCTTAGCTTCCACATCGCTAAGGATAGCCTTCTGGTAATCCCCCATGTGAGCCACACAGTTCAAGGCTCTAATGCCCAGAGTGGAAGAAGAATAGACCTTCTTGCCATACTGGTCCAGAAGGTGCGATTCCTTATCGGATGGGGACGAGCTCAAGTGTTTCAGGTTAGCCGAACAGCCGTGGGCAGCACTGATCATGACCAAATCAGCCTTGGGGTGTGACATGAGAAAGTCAACCCCCTCGGGAGCCTGACACAGCTTGTCCACCTTCTGAGGAAGGGGCGCTAAAGCTGATGGTTGTTTCCAAATAGTGGAAACGAGGTCAGCATGAGGCTCGATCCAGGGTGGAACTAACATGGGAGCGACCTTGGGCAAATCCAAATGAGCAGCTAGCTTCTGCCACTGTGGATCTGGCTCCAGAGATTTCCACTGATGAAGAGCCTGGATTTTGCTTAGCAACTCCGTAAATGAGGGATCCTCCGGAGGGGACTTCAGAGCAGTCCTGGGCCTGGGCTTGTCAGAAGTGCAAGGCTCGCCCAGATCGGAGCTGTCATCAGAGTCCCCCGATGAGTCTGAAGAAGAAGGAGATGAAGACCCCTCCCCACTTGGGGAAGGAACATGTTCTCTAGGGGCCAAGGTGCCACCCCCAGCCTTAGACCCCATAGCCATGTCTCTGTGGCTGGGGGGGTCTCTCACCCTGGGCACCGGGGGTCCGGGACCAGGTCCGTCATCAGGAGGCAGCTCTCCACCTCCTTGATGAGCTGAGCCTTGGCCTCAGCCCACCTAGAAGCCAGAGTCTCCCTCAGATCCACCAGCAGCTGAGGGAGCAGGGGAGGAGAGGGATACGGATACTGGGGGTGAGTATCCATAGCCCAATGGTGGGAAGTCCGGCATCGGTTACTGAGGCACCGGGTACTGCGGAGTTGGATACTGTGGCATCGGCTACTGCGGTGCCAGATAAGATGGCGTCAGATAAGACGACGTAAGATCCGGCACCAGGGCTCTACCAGGGTAGAAGGTCCTGGAAGAGGTCCTACATGTGAGCCAGGGACAGGTGTCCCGGCGGGTATTGGGACCAGCATCAGGGTGACGTCCAGTAAGGGGACGTCAGCTGGCGATGGGACCGGCGTCCAAGGATCTGACATCAGGCCATCCTGACCTACGGGGGGGGGCCTGAAGGAGGTGCTGAAAGGTCCCCAGCAGCGTCTGGGGGAGGGCCGGAGGGATCCTCTGGGTTCAGCTGGGGAGACGCAGGGGCCTCGGAAGGCAGCGGCGAAGGCTGTGGGGAGCCAGCAGCACCAGATCCAAAGGTTCTGGCATAGGCTCCATCACTGAGCAAACGCCAGACAGGCTGGCGGGCTTCTGACTGGTGGGATCTGGGTGGGCATCAGAGAAGCCAACGTCCAACTGATTGGACCCAGCGCCCGAAGAAGGCTGCGCAGGGGAGGCAACCTTGATGGGTGGCTTGACGACTGTGCGCTGCCCTGAAGGGTCGAGCGGCTTAGCAGCCAGCTCCAGGTGGATGTCGGAGGAGCTGACACCCGACTTACCAGAGAGGCTTGAACCAGAAGGCCTGGCAGGGGTGGCCTTACTGGGAGCCAATGCCTCCTTTGTCCCGGAGACTCCCGACTGGCCAGAGCGCGAACCAGCCAGGGGGGGCGACACCATCTCAGACACCACTAAGACGGCCATCGGGAATGGTCCCCCAGAGGGGACATTACCAGAAGGGAAGTGACCCCAGCCGAAGTCGCCGCAGCCGTGGATGAGGAGTCCCTGTCCCAGTGCTTCTCTTTCTTTTTCTTCTTAAGGCCCTCGGGGAGGTGGAAGCCTGTTGGAGCTTTTTCAGCTCCTTTTCCATGGAGGACATCTTCTTCTTTAGTATGAGGGCCTCCAGGGACTGTTGCCTTTTTCTGCGGGTAGCCGTGTTGAACTTCAGGCAGTGCTGACAGGAATCCACAGGGTGGTTGGGGCCTAGGCAGATAAGACACCGAGAATGGCCGTCCTTGTGCGGGAGTTGGGTGCCGAACGAGCAGCACTTGTTTTTGTGCTTGGACATGGTAGGGGATGACATACATGACAGGTAAAAGAATCCTGATGAATATCTTAGAAATAATCAGAAAAGAAAACCGGTATAACTACCGGCGACGGACTATCGAGCAGTGGAACTTAACCGTGAGGTGCTGTCGAAAGCAAACGGCGGGAAAGAACTGGAACATGGGCGTAGGGGACCGCCCCTTTATACCGACACCGCCTGACGCCGGTTGCCTGACATGGGGACTGTCCCCCACCACAGACTGCTAGCTAGAAATTTTTCCATGGGGTCCTGATGCTTGCCGGCTTCAGTTCTATATGTAATTACCTACTGAAAGAGCCCTCTCGAAGTAAGATCTATGGGTCACCCTGGAAAGAAGAAATGGGACAGCCATACAAACTAGGGTTGTCTACAGGTCTTCAGATGGTGGGGGGCGGCATAGACACATTACTGTTAGAAGATATACAAAACATGACAGCTAAAAGGGAGGTTCTGATGATGGAAGACTTCAACATTCCAGATACAGATTGGTCAATACCAGCAGGAACATCTGCCAGAACTAGACGCACAGTGGATTCCCTGCAGGGGGAGGGCCTCAAATAACTGGTACACAACCCACAAGAGACAGGGCTATCCTAGATCTAGTACTGACTAACACGGAAAGGATCTCAGATTTCCAGGTAGAAGGTTACCTGGGGGCCAGTGACCATCATATGATATGGTTCAATTTGGCCACTAGAACTAAATCATCCCATTCTAAGGCAAAACTATGGGACTTCAGAGGAGCTGACTTTGATAAGATGGCCAACAGAGTTAAGCTAGCCCTGGCAAGAAGAAATACAGGTGAGGGGGTACAGGCAAAGTGGGCAAGTATTAAGGATGTAATACTTGAAGCACCATCCTATTGTGTTAGAGAGAATAGGAAGTGCAAAAGAAAAGAAAACCACTTTGGTTCTTAAAAACAGTAGCAGAAAAAGTCAGAGCCAAAAGGCTGGCCTTCAGGAAATATAAGGGAACGCAGCGGGATGAAGATAGGGAGGCATACCAAACTTCCCTAAGGGAAGCAGGGAAGGCAGTAAGACAGGCACAGGCCCAAACCAAGGAAACACTAGCATGAGCAGTAAAAGAAGATGACAAGACTTTCTATAAATACATTAGTGAAAGGAGAAAGTCCAGATGGGGTATTGCTAAGCTCAAAGGGGATAAGGCTGCGTGTGAGGAAGAGGACCATGAAAAAGCATCTATCTAAATAGATACTTCTGCTCAGTATTTACTGAGGAGAAGGAAGGGCATGGCCCACAACTCAGCACCATGGACACAGAGGGGATGGAGGTGTGCATTAGTCCCATCACAAAAGAAGGGGTCCTACAAGAGCTCGATAAGCTCAGGGTGGACCAGACAATGGGACTTGATGACATACATCCCAGGGTACTAAGGGAGCTAAGAGTGAAACTAGCAGAGCCATTATCAGAACTGTTTAGTGAGTCTCTGAGCACAGGAGAGGTCCCAGAAGACTGGAGAAGGGCTCATGTGATCCCATTCCACAAAAGTGGTAGCAGGAAGGAGGCAGGGAACTCCAGACCAGTCAGTCTTACCTCAGTAGTGGGCAAGATTATGGAGGCACTCCTTAAGGAAAGGATAGTGGAACACCTGGAATCCATAGGAGCACAGGATCCAAGACAGCAAGGGTTTATAACAGGAAGGTCCTGTCCGACTAATCTCATAGATTTCTTTGACTGGGTAACCAGAGTGGTGGACCAAGAGGAAGCAGTTGATGTTGCCTACCTTGACTTCAGCAAAGCTTTCAATACTGTTCCACATAGAAGATTGATTAATAAGCTGGGTAGGCACGGGGTGAGTCAGAAGTTGGTCAACTGGGTGGCAAACTGGTTGACGGGCAGAAAACAGAGAGTGGTGGTAAACGGTATACAATCAGAAGAGATGCAAGTCACAAGTGGGGTACCTCAGGCATTAGTCCTGCGGCCAGTCCTCTTCAATATCTTCATCAGTGACATTGCAGATGGACTGAAGGGAAAGCTTTGTTTGTTTGCAGATGACACCAAGATCTGCAACAGAGTAGATGATCCAGATGGGGTGGGCAGAATGAGAAGAGATCTGGATAAACTGGCAAAATGGTCTGAAAAGTGGCAACTGGGGTTTAACACAAAGAAGTGCAAGATCATGTACACAGGGGAGAGAAATCCTGAAGCCACCTATAGGATGGTAGGAGAGTTGCTGGCAGTCACAAGGGAAGAAAGAGACTTGGTATCATCATCATAGATGACCTGAAATCATCCAAGCAGGCCACTAAAGCAGTAGGTAAGGCTAGGGGGATGTTGGGGTATATTAGTAGGGGTATCACAAGTCATAAGAGGGAGGTAACAATCCCTCTTTACAAGACACTGGTTAGGCCCCATCTGGAGTACTGCGTGCAGTACTGGAGGCCACACCTTCACAAGGGCATTAACCAAACTGAGGCATTCCAGAGAAGGGCAACCAAATGGTGCAGGGACAGCATCAGAAAACATACAAGGACAGATTAACGGAACTCAATATGTATACCCTGGAGCAAAGGAGGAAGAGAGGTGATATGATTGAAACATTCAAGCACCTTAAAGGCATAAACAAGGTGAAAGAGTCTAACATGTTTTAATATAAGAAAAATAGCAGGACAAGAGGACACAGCATGAGATTAGAGGGATGCTGATTAGGGGGTAATTTGAGGAAGTTCTTTTTCACAGAAAGGGTGGTGGATGCATGGAATGGCCTACATCAGGAAATGGTGGATATGAATATACTGCAGGGCTTCAAACAGGCATGGAACAGGCATAAGGGAGCAATACAAATAAGTATGAATAGACAGGCCATTGACAGAGCAAATGCTGATGGCACATTCATAAGGTAGAAAAAGAAATGGGCAGACTGGATGGGCCTTGCAGTCCTTATCTGCCATCAACTTCTATGTTTCTATGAAGAGATAGTCCTGTATACTGGGTGCTCCTCCCCACTCCCATCCCCTGCCTGATTCCGTCACTCCCCTGGGCATCACCCCTCTGCCTTTCCCTCCACTGCTCTGCTCCTCTGACTTCCCACACCATCCTCCCCAGCTCCCATCTGAGCAGCCTTATTTCAGCCCATTGCAGCTCCAGGCTCTTACACACAGGATATCCCCCTTTACTCCACATCACCCCCAGAAAGACTGCTGCCCCACAGCTATTGCAGTTTGCCACTCTCCTGCTTCCCATACATGTACCTACTCCCCCACTTCCTCCAAGCACAGCTTCTTCTACCCTCCACTTATACATACAAATGAGTATGAATAGATAGGCCATTGACAGAGTAAAGGCCTATGGTACATTCATAAGGTAAACAAAATGGGCAGACTGGATGGGCCTTGCGGTCCTTATCTGCTGTCAACTTCTATGTTGCTGTGTTTTTATAAAGAGAGACTGTCAACCATTCCAAACTCTGAACATTTTCAACTCTGGCTATCCACTCAGGCAAAGTTGTGGTGGTGGATCCTGCAACCACCTGCCCATTATACATTTCAGTGCTACAGCTAAATGTAACAGCGTACCAGATTCCTCTATAATCTTAGAAAGTCAACTAGTTAATGGAACCCTAACGCCCCATTAGGAAATGCTTCTACTAGTTGTTCACCAGTGACAGTCAATCTTTTACTTAACATCTGCCCAAAAAGGAGATAGCACTGAGCAGCCCCAAAAGATGTGATAATGGCTCCCCTTATTCCTACAGTTTCTCAGAACAAATCAGTATTTGGTAAGTTAAAATAATTTGTTACATAGTACATCAGGTTCTGAAATACCGAGTAGTAACCTTTCCAAAAAAGTCTCTCTGGTCTGGGGAGGATATCTTCCAGCCCTTCTGTAACTATTTCTTGCACTCTCCCTGGGTGAATACCTGGTCACTTTCCTGCTCCCATTTCACCCAGGTGTGGTGCAGTGTTATACCCATGGCAATCTAAACTAACCCATGTGACAGGGAGATCCTGCCACTCTTGAGAATTGACCTTTCTTAAATCTGTTGCAACAGTTCTTCTGTTTCTTAGCCTAATCTATCCTTTGCCATTTTTAGTTGATAAGGTTGGCCACCTATGGGCCCCCCTCCCCTTTCTTGACTATGTTATAGTGTCCTCTTTAATTTTCCTTTTCCCTTTCAGGTCCTCGTATAGGGAGGTTATTGTGGTGACCACCGAGCTTATGTAAAACAACAGGCTGTGTTTATCACTGTTGGATTTAATATGCAATAGCACTATGTCATAAAATACCTTGATGTATATATGTCTTATGTTTATGAAACCTGTAAATGTTGAAAATACCATGGCACTAGGTGTTTCTGATAAAGGTAGCAAGTACTAGGGGGCTGTATTATAGAAATTAAGTTGGTTGTGTTGTTAAATGCATGTCAATTGGTACCATGCATTACTGCTGTAAACTGAGCCAATCTGAAATACCATGGTGATTTGCAAATGTCCCATGATGCTCTGCATTGTGGAAGAATATGTGATGTTGTGTTTCTTTGAAACTTGGCTTATTGTCAATGCCCTTTGGGGTAAACCCTTGTTTCAGTGCTTCTGCACTGAGGTTCTTTGTTTGTAGCTTATTTGTTTTTTTTTTCTTTTTGCGCCCCCACCACCCAAGCAAACAAGGCAACCATTAGGATGAAGGGTTTTCACTGAAAAGTTTAGATCAGTAGGTGCTGACAAGTGCAGAGGAAGGGCATACATAGTCTGTTGCTGCAAACTGATGTATTGTAGCAGGAATATGCCATTGCTGAAGGTTATCTTCTATATTTTGAATAAACATCACGCAGAGATTGTGTGTGTTGAAACCGAAGTTCGGTGTCTGGTCTATCTGAAATGTATTGAAGTTTCTCTCCAAGTTTTGCCACTCAATAGAAACAGTTCTCTAAGTTCTACATGGGTCTGTTATGCATAGCATTATGATCTGCATCTGTATATAGGTTAAAAAGCCTGACCTGCAAATATCAAAAGTGGTCAGTGTGATTCAAAGAGAAATGGGCTGATACGGCTGCATAGGTAGTACACCCATCACTGCGCAACAACTGTGCATACCTAGTGGTGCCTTTATTTCCCTCTAGGCATAACAAACATCATGTTTTGGTTGTAAAAAGTCCTAATGCCATCTGATCAGGAATAAGGGAGTTCAGGTATCAAGAGTGCCTCCCCACTGTCTAGTGCCATGAACAGTGCTTCTGAGTGTTTGACCCATGTGTTAGTAATAGACTGCCACAGAGGCCTATCGAGTACTGCCCCTGGAAGGGCATACAAAGGAGTCATTTGTATCTTCCCCTGTCTCAATGGTATACCAACCAGATTCAGTCCACTATTTACACTGAAACATAGAAGCTGTCAGCAGATAAGGACCTCTTGGCCCACCCAGTTTGCCCTAAATTCCCTACCTACTGCGCTATAGCGGACCCTACTTGATCTGTGGCCTTAATCCCCCAGCCATATTACTATGGTCCCCCTTTGTCTATCCTATTCATGAATCCTGCTACCATGTTACGTTTAATCCATGTGTAGGCTTGAGCCAGCTGCCAAGCGTGATATTAGGCTCTCCAGGCAGGCCACCCCAGATCCCCCCTCTCCCCTACTCAATGTTAAATATTTCTGTGAGATGCGTGCCCTCTCCTGCCCAGGCAAACTGACTGACTGACTGATTTCTTTGTTAAACTTATTCCAAAACCCATCGGGAACAGAGATGGGCAGGGTATGAGAGAGAAATAAACACTGAAGGGTAGCATATTCATCTTGAGGGTTGCTCCTCTACCCCCAAACAAAAGGGAAGCATCACTCACCTGATTAAATCTGCTTGTATTTCACACCAGAGTTTTTAATAGTTAAGTTTAAATACTGTAGTTTTGAGAGGTCCCCTGATATCACGAATTAATAAGTTCAGCACTCACCCCTGCTAATCGAGCTCAAGAATGGCACTTCACAACTTCAGTGCTTTGTCAAAGAAATGTATTTTCTCTATTATAGTAACCATGGTACAAAGTGGGAGAAGTGGTTAAAAAGACCGCTGTCTTACGTTTCACTCACCCATGTGAGCTTCATCAGAGACTGAAGGGTTTAATACAACAATTAATTTACATGTGCACAGAGAGTTACCAGTGGAATCAACCAGAGAACACAAGTAATTACTACCATTTAAAGGAAAACTACACCCAAAACTTGAAAAAATATATCTTGTGCAGAATGTTTTAATTTGTATGTGAAGTTCTAGTGTTTCCTTCCCTCTGACTGGTATTAGGAGTTTTTCCTAAATAAGCCTGCTATCTTTAAGGAAGTTTTACGACCCCTGGAGATCACCATATCAAATAGTTTTATTGCATTTCTTTGTCCTACAGTGCACCTTGTTTCATGTAATGGTGATGTAGCAGAGCCCATAAATCCAGCAGAAAGCACTGCATTACAATCAGTTCACAGCAACAGAGATGGCTATATTTTAAAATCTGTAGAATTCAGCTTGGTGACCACCCTTATCCTAAAGGTTTTACTGTCCTGAAAAACTTTGCTGCTGGTAATTTTTGTGTAGCTTGTAAAGCTTCCAAGATATTTAGTTTGTTTGGCATGTGTGTGCTGAATGTTGGGTCTATCTTACATCACAGTCACATGACAAAATGCACTGTGGGAACTAGAAATACAATTACACTATCAGGTATGGAGATCCTCAGGGGTCGTAAAACTAGTATAAAGCTAGCAGGCTAATTTGGGAAAAACTCCTAATACCAGTCAGAGGAAAGGAAACACTAGAAATTCACATACAAATGAAAACACTCTGCACAACATATATTTTTTCAGGTTTTGGGTGTAGTTTTCCTTTAAATAATAACACAAACACAGGAAACAGTGAATCCAGACAAACTATTAGTGTTCTTAAATGTGTAAGTTATACATTTCACAAGCATTTAATGAATGTATAATAAAGTTATTTCGGTCTTTTATCCATTAGTACTGTTTCTTATGCACATTTATATAATTCTAGCTCCTGCCGGTTATCCTGCTCTCCGGATTACCTGTATCAAAGAAGGGAAATAATCGTTCAATTTCATATTTTATAAGCATCTCTAAAAAGACTGCCTTTTAGAATAGTACTTTCCCAACATATAGCAACATTAGATCTCCTAACATTTTTAAAATAGTACTTCCCATTCAAATTACATCACTGACTCTCCCAATAACTTACACCATTCCGTTAACCTTTTTTGTAAGTGAAGGATGGGGACTGGGGGGGGAGAAACCATCCCTAAAGTCAATCACACATCAACTTGACATTCTAAGGTGTTCTAAAACCAAACCTACCTTATTCGTATTTTCTCTTATTTTTGAGAACATCTTTGATCTCAATTTTATCATTTAAACCAGGGCTATTCATGGCACCCAGCTTATAAATCCATCTCTGTTCCTTCTCATTTAAGATGATACAAGATCTCCCTCCCTCACGTCCCTAGGCACTGTTTCTATGCCAAAAGCCCCAATTTTATAGTTCCCTGATATATTTATTCCTAGGTACTTGATAGCACTGTATTATGATTAGCCCATGAAATGGGGAAATTATCTCTCCAGTGCCCTGTACCCTGTCAGCTAATCTTTAAGGTTTCAGATGTAAGGCTATTAAGTTTGTACCCCGACAAAGTCCCCGAACTCTCGTAACACCTGCTGTAATTTAGGTACTATCTATTCAAGATTTCTGATTGAGAAGAGGGAGTTGTCTTCATATAAAGATACATTTTGCTCAGCTCCCTTCACCGTGATGCCCCCAATCTCTGGGGTCTGTATAACCAATGCTGCTAATGATTCTAAGGAGAGGGCAAATAGCAGAAGAAAGCATGGGCACCCAGCCTGGTTCCACAGGACAGGTAAACTCTACTGGAACTGATACCGTCCACGAGGACCTGGGCTTCTGGACCTTGACAGAGCGCTGCAAAGGTAGCTATAAAGTTAGAGCCAAATTTAAACCTGTCCAGTGTCTGTTTTAGAAATCGCTAAGTAACCTTGTCAAATGCCTTTTTGGCATCCATTGCATTTGCTAACTGAAGATCTTTACTACCCCTGTGGGATGAAATAATATTAAACAGGCATCTAACATTCTCCTGTAACAAGCGGCCTTTACTTGGATCTTTCAAATGAGAAAGGGTATCAGGACCCAAGGGTATGTGATGAAGCTGGTGGGGGGCGGTGTAGGGATGTGAGGTAGTACTGCTTTACTGAAAGAGTAGTAAGATATCTGGAGCAGACTGCCACCACAAGTAATGGAGGCAAAAACAGCAGGGGGCTTTAGGTATGTGTGGAATAGACATAGGGGAATATTAGTAAATAGGGAGGGAGGAGGGAAGGGTTGCGGAGACCAGTTGGGGCTTGTGGAGACAGTTAGGCAGGGACCATCTGGGCAGACTGGGTGGGCCAAGTAATGCTTTTCTGTCAATCATTTTGTTTCCATGTTAATACCACAGGCTTTAGGATCCAGGGGAACACTCTTCAAGACTTCGCAGTCTCCACAGTGAAAAAACCCCAGACACTGTAAAAAGTAACTGCCACCTCAAGAGAGACAGTCAGAAGGCTCACAGGGAGAAGGGTCTTAGGTAAGGAAAACTTTTTTGTTACATTTCAGACAGTAAATTGCATATGATACGTACCTGGGGAGCTCTTGGTTCACTGCAGTCTTAAGATACTTTTATTAAAGTGTGCTGTTATTTTCTTTTTCATTGTGCTTTTTCCACATAAGAAAAGCAATTGCTGAAAACCTGTGTTTAAACCTAGTAATATGGATATTGCTGTTAAACATTTTAATTCGGTTTCATACATTAACAGTACACGCATGCAGTGAGCACATGAGGATTTATACATCAATATGAAGAAATACTTTCTAATAACATGCCGATTGCTAAGTTGCATTTCACACCACTGAAGCTGCATATTTTTTTTGTGAGTTTCTTTTGCTTCAGATGCCTAAATAATGTGTTCAACCCAGGTGAACTTTCAAATTTTTTATTTTTTTATTTTCAGCTGCTTACAATACAGTACATGCTGAAGTACTTTACAATGCATTACCAATTCATTAATAGCTACTAGCAGAGACAATGTTACAAACTGACTTCTTAGAATGTTCAGCTCCTTTGCGAATTGTAATCATAAATTGTATCATGTACAGTGCCTTGATTTTGAAAGGCGCTATATAAATAAAGTTTGATTTGATTTGAATGTACTGCTAATGCAGTGCCTCTAACAAAACTGTTTGCAAAATGGAACAGAAGGAGCTGGAGCCCTGTGTGGCACCGACATATCATTCAGGCAGTTGCCAGAAACCCACCACCTACACATGTATACTAGAATCAAGTGGCGGCATGCCGATGTAAGTGAGGGGTTTCAGGCACCTGCACTTGTGCCAGCATACTGGTGTAGTTGCAAGCATGCCAGTTTAGGTGCCAGCATGCTAGTATTTTTGTCAGGCTTCTGGCACTGGCATAGCAGCAAGACATGCTGGTGCCAGTGCTGTGTGTCAAGCTCATTAATAAGTCTCAGAAACTTTTGCAAAAACAAAGCTAATATCTGAGGGGTTGGGGTGGGGTGCTGGGGGTCCCAAGCCAGCAGCTCTGGTCAATCAGTGCTTGGCTGGATCCTTGAGACAAGCTGACAATGCAGCAGGGAGTTCCAAGTTTCTGGATCCAAGAGTGTTTTTTGGAACTGGAGACCAGCCCGTCCAATTGTCATGTGTCTAAGGGCCAGGCACCCTCCTATGTCTAGGGGTATATGGTAACATTCTCATCAGATGAGCACCCGCTTTATATCATAGAACCAGTACCTGCACCAGCTACCTTACCACGATGGGCCTGGGATACTGGAGTAGGCACACCGTTTACACAACATTGGGCACCAATAAACATGAGACTCCAAACAAACTGTGACCAGACATAGACCTGGCATCAAGCTTAGTGCATTTACTTGTTATTAAGATGGTACACAGCATAAGGATGTTTCCTTGCAATTAACTCATTCACAGGCCAGTTTACTGACCTATAAAGCTTTATATGAACTGGGCCCTGGCTATCTGAGTAACCTCCTGACTCCGTACCATACTCATCGCTCTCTCTGCTACTCCAAGGTGGGCCTCCTAGCATTTCCCAGGGAATGGCTTAAATCATCTGGTGCCCGAGCTTTTGAGCTGACTGGCCCCTCAATGGAGAAATTACTTCCAAGATCCTTGAGGGAGGCCCCTTGGTTGAATGCCTTCAAGAGGGGCCTGAAGTCTCACCTTTTTAGGGAGGCCCTTTGGTCATAGGTAGGGTTCCCAACACACTGACTTCTGTCTGACTTGATTTTATTTATTCAGGTTTAGTTAGTTTAATTTATCTAATTTTCTTCCTGCCTTATTTTCTGTTTATTGTATGGCTAAGAATTAGATTTTATATATGATAATGTTTTATGTATGTTATGTTCCTGAACTATGTACAGTGCCCTGAACCCCAGGGAATGGACGCTCAACAAATACATTTTACTTACTTACTGTCACTCAAATAGTACAGTGCTAGCTACATCACTTGGTATTCTACCCATTATTTATCAGGCTGTGATATCCATCCCCACCATATCCACAGCCTAACTTCCCTGAATTTACTCCCACAGTTGCTGTTGCCAGGTTTACACCACAGCTGTCTAATGGTATTAATGTTACATGTCAATGGATCTGGCTACACTTCATTACAATCCCTAACCTCCCAATGGGGTACCTGGTGCTCCCAAGACTATTTGTGCATGACATGCTCCCCAGTAGGGGGAGCACTGTCCCTGGGGGCAATTCCATGCCCACACTTGTCTCACAGTGCCTATGTTGGACAACAATATGTTTTGGTATGTCAGCATTATGACAGTACTGTTAAGTGAATTGATGGTTGGTCTGTCTATATCTGCTTCCTTCTTACAGAATACTAAGAGCCCTAATGGCCCAAAGAAACAGACATAGGTGCCTGGCCCTCACACGAGGACTCACCAACCAAAACTCTTGCTAGATCCTCTCCTCCTGATGCCCATTCATTTGGTTACCTTCCTGGGGGTAATACACAACTGTACCTAGGTTTTTACTACTTACCAAACAGCATCTTTAATGCAAGGCATACTTACTAATGTGTCCATTCCAACTGGCGCTTCCCTTCAAAATCTGAACTGCAATGGCAGAAGCGGATCCTCATAGATCCTGGCAACCTCCCTTGAGGGGGGCCCTCCACTACTCCTGTCGGTGCCATTCTAGGTTTAGTTCTTTGGGGCCATTTTGGCCATCCAAGGATACCCATCCTCCTAGTAACACCTGCTGGTGTTATTTTGGAGACCCATACAGGGGACCAGTGGAAACCAGACCCAGGAACCCTGCCACAATCCCTGGGCCTGTAAGCCCCCTGCCTTAGTCACAGCAGGAGGCTGGACTCCTTCTCTTCCCTCTGGGTGCTGATCTCACTATGCATCCATCCTGGGGTCTCTCTGTATCATCCTCCATCCCAGGGCTTGCCTCCCCTTCTAGACTCTTGTGGGAGGGCAGGATCACGAATATTCATGAGAGAGTTTCCCCACTTCTAGCCGAGTCAGAACGCTCTGTAACACAAACATCCAGACATACTGTCTCCAAGCACTGCCCTCCAGAAGACAACTCTAAGGGTCAAACTTAACTCTTTGTGATCCCTCTAATAACTACCCTTACTGTCCCTGTCAGCCTGTTTAAAAGGTTGGCTTCAGCAAAAATAAAAGATACGTACAGCTGCTTCTAAATCCTAGCTCACTGCTCTAACCTTAGCCCACTGCTTCTTCTTACTACCTAGAAAATTAGATGCTTTGATACTCCAAAACAAGTACTTTGTACCTTTTTTCTGTACTTGTATTTTTCTATGTCATTGTCATTTTTATGCAACATGTTAATGCTTGCCCATAATTCTGTACTTGAATTTGTACTGTTTTTTTCGATTATGCAATCTGTAACTACCTGTGCATGTCAAAGGATCTCCTCGTGAATGAGCTTGCTCAACGGAGTTTTCCTACAATAAACTTGAACCCTTGAGCTGAGTGAAGATAGAGGCTGTCTGTATGTGACAACATAGAGACGCCTCAGTGCAGTTGGAAACCAATCTGGCTGCTGGAAACTGACTGCATGGGAGGGTGAAACAGATCGAATCGGGCGTTTGCATCTATGCATGTGTTCTATTTTTGGGGTAATTGACATTTGTTCTGGAAAGATCTGACACAAATCAGCTTAATGAAAATTCGAAGATATAATCCAGTACAAAGACAGCAGTTATAAAGCACCACCCTGCCTTTTCAGGCATGCTGACATCTCAGGGCATCAGAAGAGGGAATCTGAGGTGCCGGGGAAGCCAGCATGCTTCCCATTTTCTGGCATGGTGGCATATCAGCAAAGTGGTGTGCCACATCAGGCGCCTCCAACCCTCTCCGAAAGAGAATGTACAATATGCTATGAAGTCATTTAAAATGTATTCATTATGTAACCTCTACTTTCATTTCTGCTTTATACTTCATCTGCACTCTTTATGACTTGGCTCCCCAGGACTCCTGGTATGTAGTGGGGGTATGCTGTTGAGTGACTGTTTACCACGTTGGTTCTGGAGCTGGGAGACTGCTACTACGTGATGTTTGACTTCTGGGTGACCATTCTGTGATAGTCCCTAGCTCGACAACTGTATCTAAGGTCAGACCAGGTTGGACATAGACACTGGTATCAGCTGAGAACCTATTGTGTGGCTGAATGGTCAACAGGCAGCAAGTGCGACCAGTGAAGACTGTGGGTCACAGCACTGTGTAAAAGGTAGGGCAGACCTAAAGGAGGCAGATCTGTTTGGGATCCTGAAGCAAGCAGACACAGTGCATGATTGCAGAGCCTAAATGAGTGATTGCTGGACCCCACACCTAGATGAACGGTGTTCGAGCGGCATAGGCATGCCAGGGACGACAGCTGGAAATACTACGCCAATGTCTTGGGAGATTTTGGTCTCAAACATCTAAGCAGAGCCCTCTGCTAATTGCAAGAGTCGAAGCCTGGTTGACAGTCATTGAAGCCTCGTCCTGAGCAAGCCTGGCAGTGGAAAACAGCCCCTGAAGGCCGATAAAGGCTCAGACTGCACGTCATTTCACAT
Source organism: Neoceratodus forsteri (assembly GCA_016271365.2). Lineage (NCBI taxonomy): Eukaryota > Metazoa > Chordata > Ceratodontiformes > Ceratodontidae > Neoceratodus > Neoceratodus forsteri. The sequence continues at coordinate 1,410,114,588 of CM028132.1, forward strand.
TGGTGGCCCTGTATAGACCAGAAACACTCTGACAGGACAATTTCTGTGCCCAGGGTTCATTTCAGAAAGCTGGCATTTTGGGCCTCTAGGCCATACTGGAGTCTACAGACCATCTCCAGGGACTATCTTCAGACCCATGGCAGTGGCTCATCAGTCACAGGCCAGTGCTGCCCTCCATGGGATAGTGCATCTCTGCTAGCGTATTGTTTAGTATGGTGAAACTCCTACGGAGCACAAACACTCCTTACAATCCACAGAGCAAGGTCCAGTCAGTAAGATTACATGGGCTACGTAAGGGCTATCTGAGCCCACATTAGCATCAGAAATTGACAACAGGCTCATGTTAGCTTTAAAAATGGCACTTTCAGCCCATAGCAGTAACACACTAAGGCTGTGCCCAACCAGCTTATGGGGGTGAACAGTGTAATCTCTGAATGGCTAGCAGAGTATGGCACTAAGTCCCAGTGCAAACATATAAGCTTGCTGCATTACTGGCTTATTATCCTCAAAGTGTGCAGTGCAGCTGTATGAAAATACCAGCTATGGCACTCAGTGCAAACATTTTGCACACTACCAGCAACAGCTTCAGAAATGCAAACCTTTGCATTTCAAACAGGCTTACACAGTTCACCTGGAGCCCACCTTAAGGGGCCTATCATGCCCCAAGGACTAAGTTCCTGTGTGCTACTTGCTGGTGAGGGAAAAATACCTGCACTGGCAGAAATGCTGTTTTCAGCATTCCATGTATATGGGTGTCAATTTCCTGGTAGGCAGAGGTGCGAAGGAATGCTATACCTGGTAATACCAGGCATAGCCGTTCGGTCCAGCTGCACATATAAACTGTGCCTGAGCTGCTGTAAACTGTGGAAAGGGTCTCAGTAATGCACCACTACAAAAATGAAGCATGTGTGTATAATCAGTATCTTCACTCAGCTCGAGGTTGGAAACTAGAGGGCTCTCGAAGGGTTACGTTTTACCTGAGACTTGTCTCTGGGGGGGGTTAGTGCTTGGGGACAGGAAGTCTGTGTTTGTGTACAAAGTGTTCTGACTAAGGCTGAAGTGGGAATCTCTATCACGAATATTTATAGTCCTATCCTCCCCCGATTCTCTATAAGAAGGAGAGGCAAGCCCGAGAAAAAGAGAAGTCAGGTCCAGAGAAGAAGTAGAGCTCTTTGGCTGCAGTTATGTTGGAGGTCTGTGGGCCCAGGGATGATGGTAAGGTCCCTGGTTCTGGTTGGCACTGGCAAACTGATGGTGTTTCCAGAGCAAAACCAGCAGGCAGAATTGGGAGGGTATAGTGTCCCAGGAGTCATCCTGGGATCCCCAAAGATCAAAAACCAGAATGGCATCATTGGGATTAGTGGGGAGCCACCCTTCAAGGAAGGTCACCAGAATTCATGAGAATCCGCTCCCACCATGAAGACTGCTAAAAGCAGAAAGCACAACTTGAAAGAGAGCATTGTCCAGAAAGAGCATTAAGCCTTGCATAAAGACGTCTTGTAGTGAATTAGGAAACCCCGAGCATTGCAGAGTATATCCCCCAGCATAGAAGCTGAATTAATGGGTCATGAGGAGGAGGGGGGCCTAGCAAGAGTTGGGGTCAGTAAGTTCCTGTTTGAGGGGCAAGGCATGGGAGCCTGTTTATTTGGACCACTAGGGTTATCACTGTTCTTTCGGAGGGGGGCAGGCACAGCTGGAGCAACCAATCAATTAATGGGTAGTAATGTCATATTTTGACTTGCTTTTCATTGTTGGCCCCCATAGGCACAGTAAGACACGTGATGGCACAAATTTTATCCACAGGGAAGTGCTCATGTTTCCTAGGAGAGTGCCACTGCACAGAAGGTCTCAGGAGTGCCCGGGCTCCTGGGATCCCAAACAGGGAAGTTGGGGATGGTAAGTGAATCTTTAAAATATACCTTGAACATGGATCCAATATAACAATAGCAGCAGTGCCCTTTAGATCAAGGGAGGTAACCTGGCAGAAATATGTGGGAATTGGTGCAGGGTAGATAGATCCTGGAAAGGTTAATGTGGATGGAGATCTGAACCCCAGTGAAAAGTTACTCAACAGTGTGATGCAGCTAGTACTCTGCTTAATGAACTGAACTGAAGACTTGAAGTGGCACAGGAATACTCTTAAGGCTGTGTACTGCCACAGCAGTTTATTAAATGCACCCAGCTTGATCCCAGCTCCATGTTTGAACTCAGTTTGTGTGTGGTCTTACGTTTAATGGTGCCCCAGTGTATTGTTAAGGTGCCCCTGACCCCAGCCCCATGGTTTCAAGGTAAAAGGTAGAGCTGCAGGTACTGATTTTCATGGCATGTAGCAGGTGCTTCTCTGTAGACAGATGCAACCATATACTGTACACCTAGGCAACAAGGGAGTGTCTGGCCTGGACACGTGGAAAAACTTGGGGTTGTGCAGGGGAACCTACCTTGTGCAACATTTCCTCTATATATATGCATTCATTGGCTGCTTTGAAAATCTTGGCCATTGCTCCAAATGTGGTATAATGAGAATGACAAAATACAGAAGTGTTAAGCCCTGTTTCATAGAATAATAGAAATCTGTCAGCAGAAAAGGACCCCATGGCCCATCCAGTCTGCTCGAATCCCTCCGCCCCCAGGAAGTCCTCTGCCTTCCATTCTCTGCCTGCTCCCTGTTGGTTAGGCCCACTGTATCTACCCCACCACCCATTTTGGCAGTCTGTTCCATGGCCCCACCACCCTCTCAGTAAAGAATGTCCCCCGATGTCACCTCTGAATCGTCCCCCCTCCAGTTTTAATGCATGTCTGCTAGTGGATCTGTTCTCACTCATTCTGAAGATGTTGTCAAGCCTCACCTTGTTTATGCCTTTCAAGTACTTGAATGTTGCAACCATATCCCCCCTGTTTGGGACACCTCACCACAGTCTAGTCATTGTGTGAACCATCTGCCAATTCCAGACCCCAAATCAACTGGCACTTTTTATGTGAAAGAAGATCCTGAGGCTGTACTTTTTCCCCTGTAAGAACTTTGTTGCCTTTTGCCAGTTTCTCCCAGTCCCAATCCTGCACGTCCCCGATGTGACACGCGGTGTGGAGGCCCACCCCTAAGGGATGCCCCACCCTACCAGCTGCCTGCTCTTCTGATGATGGCAAGGCTACGGATGGGTGACCCACCTACCCAAGGAGAGGAGAGCCAATGCTCACCCTGCCCCACTCCGTGACGGCACCCTGATGACCCGAGTCTGTTTCTGAACCTGGGTCACCTGTGTGGTGTGAGATGAGGCGTCCAGCACCTCAACCCTCATTGCCACCAGGTCCCTCTCAGTCTGTGTTTTTGAGGATCTCTTAAGAGCTCTCATAGTGAGTAAACTGTTTTTCTACTCAATCCCTCACTCGGCTCACTGACTCAGCAAAGTTTTGTACAGATTCAGCTCTGCTGTGGCAGCAGGCTGGCTTTAGTACTTATTGCCTCATAAGTCCATGTAAATAATCTGATAAGTCCCACAGAGATCCATTTATAAACGGTAACTTGGATCACAGTCCATGTTTGTTTACACAGTGACTGATTTGTTTCTCTGCCTTTTTATTTGCTCCCTTATTTCATGTGCACTTTTTGGACTACTGCAACTCAGTTGGACTCATTACTTACAGATTCTCATTTATAAATGAGGATTTGGATCATGGGCTGCATTTGCATATATAGTTTTGTTTGTCATTTTGCCTTTTTTTTTTTTATAATTACATGTTCTCTGATTTCAAGTGCACGTTTAGTCTGTTGTAGCTGATTTCGGTCCAAGTCACCATATTTTCAGTTTGCATATTAATTTACACACTGCTGACTTAGAATTGAATTACCTACTTTGAGCACAAACTAGTCCCACTGAGGTGACAGCTCAGTGACAAGGTGGAGCAACCAAATTAGGGTTAGTGCCAAAGTTTTTCTCTTTCTTTGTCTCATTGACCTGACCTGGGTTTGTGCTACTGTTTTCAGGCTATTTTGAAAATGTTTATTTAGGGTCCTGTTGTGTTTATTTGTATGGGTAGGGCCGTATTCACTGCCCAATTCAAGCTGTTCTATGGCAGGAACTGAAACACTAGGGAGAGTTATAGATAATTTTAACATTTTGGGACAATTTACACACTCAGACCATGGAACATGTGAGCCTTTATTTCAGGGCTTTTATACTTCAAAATGTTTTTGAGTTAAACTTCCTTTCTACAAAAACCTACAATACCTATCTATAAATCTTGTCCCTTAATCCATGCCCCTAGCTGGCCTTGCTGTGGTGATGCATCAATTGAAAATGCGGTGCTGACTGAAGTCAGCCCAAAGACAGCTATGATTTTTCTCCCTGCATCCACCCCTAGACAAAATGCATCCAAGACAGGAGCCAAGTCTGCCACAGTCATTTGGCTCGTGATATCTTGGGTTTGGAAGGTGAACTTGGATCACTGGGATAGACAGTGGCAGCCCTGCTATTGTGTGACTGGAGATGGCTAAGAAGTGATGCTGTTAAAACAAAGAGACATCTCGTCACTTATAAAACTATATTACTAATCTTTAAATTTTTCTAAATATAGTTTTAAAAAGTAGGTTTCATAACAAAATAATTAGTTTAAAATTTCAGTTTATTGAATCCCAGCAGGTGTGTTCTCGTTGTCTTTATGTTGAGAGCAAATCATTGCTTATAATTTATACAAGGAATAAAGTCACTGTCATGCATAATAAAGGTACAACACATTGATATAAAGTTTTATACATTGTGTGTGTGTGTATATATATATGTATATGTATATATATATATATATATATATATATATATATATATATATATATATATATATATATATATATAGATAGATAGATATAGATCTAGATAGATAGATATACATATATATCTATCTATCTATGAGATATGTCCATGTCCCTAATGAAAATATAACTGTTATTTTCCCTCGGTGCAGTTCCATCTTTCACTACCGTGACGTAGTCTGTGGTGCTCCTCCCAAATCTTCTCTGATCAAGTTGGACACTCTCTTTAACTCCTTCTGCTGCTTTGCTACCTACTCCCCTTCCAGCTACTGCCACTGTGAACTCTATTGCTCTCTAGCCTTCCTTCCACTATCTCACAGATGCATCTCTCACTGTGCCAAACTAACCTCCAAATTCTGGTTCAGGGGGCTCCCCTCCTATCTGCCATCCTCTCTCTCCACTCCACCTCCCCCCACCTACTCTCTCGGATCAAATGATGCCCTCGCCTTGATGGTCCCTCGCCGCTCCACCCTCATCCGTCAGACTGGTTTCACCCATCATTTCCCTAAAATCTGGAATTCCCTCCCCCCCCGAAATAAGACCTCCTCCAACTACTCCCTTACCTCTTCCCTACACAATTACCTTTCCCTCAGCTGTTCCTGCTTTAACCCACCTTAATACCTATCCCAAGTTTCTGCCTTCCTACCATGACCCCCCCCCGGCAGGGTTCTAAACATCCTGAAGGGGGAAATCAGGAAATAGCTACCCCTTCTCCTCGTATTCAGTTCTTGCCTCTCCCCCTCTCTTCTCCACCTGCCCTTCTGGGTCACCAGTGTGCACAACCTAACCCCATCCTTTTTACTCCAATAGCACTTGTGTACTACCTTGAGCCTGCTCCTGGTACACTCATGCACTATAAATGGTTCTATAGCATTATTACTGTTTTGTACATTTATATGTTCTTTTGTATGATTCTGGACATGTATTGTAATTTACCCAATATTCCACTACTGTTTATTGTACAATACCTTGTGTTCCAACTGTTGCTCAATCTTACAATGTTGTATTGTTTGTACTATCCACATACCATTGTAACTGATCATCCTTCACAGCCCTATGTAACACCCACGCACACATTGTATGGCTGACAGGGGTGCCCAATCCCCCATCAGCTCTGCTGCGCTCCCTCCAACGGAGTTCCAGGTGCCACACTGGCAGCCCACCCCAGCATGGCAACAGTCCATATGGCTGAAAAGGGTGCCCATTCCTCCATCGGCTCCACTGTTCCCCCCCAACAGACTACCGGGTGCCATGCTGGGAGCACACCCCAGTGTGGCAACAGTTGGTATGGCCGATGGGGGTGCCCAATCTCCCATCGGCTCTACTGGCCCCAAACAGCCTTCCAGCTGCCACGTTGGGAGCCCACCCCAGCGTGGCACAAGTCCAATGTCATTTCATAAAAAAAAAAACTAGAAACAAAAATCTGTCCCTCGCTATCTTGATCCCCTCCCTCACCCACACCCACCCTATGCACACCCTGCCTCTCCACACCCCCCTCACCCCAAACTTACCTCTGGAGCTTGGCGCGATGATCTTTAGTGGACCGGGAACACATCTGCAGTCTTCAAAGCCAACTATGAACTGAGGAAATGCCGGTAAGCTGTATAATGGAATAAATAGGGTTTTTTCAACTTTGATGCATATTTCAGGCACTTTTGGGAATTTTCCAAATTTTCAACATGCGGTTTTTGGGACCCCACCTCATGAATTCTGTCCTTGTCATTTTGTTAATCGGCCCGAAAGGTGATTTCGTGGTCACTGCACAGAACCACCTCTTGGGACTGATTTATGAAACAACAGTATCACAGTTCATGAGGTAGGCCCCCAAAAACTCTATGTTGAAAATTTGGTGAAAAAATTCCAAAAAATGACTGCTTTACTAGCATGTGTTGCGCTGTTCCTAAGTACATTTGTAACTTCACAAATTTTCAATATTTTCACTCCACATTTTCAACATTGCCATTTTGCCATACCTCCCTATGAGCAGTACAGCTGTCATTTTTCACATCTGGCCCAAAATGTGTTTCCGATCATGTAGCACACAGTGGTGCAGTTGGTGTGCAAAATCAATGTTTGGGACAGGTTAAGAAAAGCACAGTGAGACTGTTCATGAGCAGAGGTGTTAAAATGGCTATGTTAAAAATTTGGTGAAAAAATTCCCAAAAATGACTGTTTTACAAGCATGCATTGCGCTGTTCCTACGCACGCTTGTAAGTTTGCGAATGTTCAATATTTTCACTCCAGATATTCAACATTGCCATTTTACCACACCTCCTTATGAACAGTACAGCTGTCATTTTTCACATCTTGCCCAAAACATGTTTCTGTGCATATAGTGCACAATGGAGCAGTCTGTGTGCTAATCAATGTTCGGGACACATTAAGAAAAGCACAGTGAGACGGTTCATGAGCAGTGGTCTTAAAATGGCTATGTTGAAAATTTGGTGAAAAAGGTCCATAAAATGACTGTGTCATGAGCTACCTTTGCACAGTTTCCACGCACCCTCGTAAATTCATGGATTTCTAATATTTTCAGTCCAGATTTTCACCACTGGCATTTTTCCATACTACCTTATGAACAGTACAACTGGCATTTTTCACACCATGGTCAAAATGTGTTTTCGCATTTGCAGCGCAGAAATGCATGGTCACTGTGGGAAATCACTGTTCAGGACAGATTAAGAAAATCACAGTGACACTGTTCATGAGCAGAGGTTCCAAAATGCCTGTGTTGACAATCTGCTGTAAAAAAAATAATTAGATTAATTGCATTATGGGTGTGCATTGTGCAGTTTCTATGCACGCTCGTGACGTCACCAGTTTTTTTAATATTTTCACTGCAGATTTTCAACATTGCCATTTTTTGCACCTCCCATGAACAGTACAGCTGTCATTTTTCACATCCTGTTCGAAATGTGTTTTCGCACCTGTGGTACCAAATGGCATTGTCGCTGTGCAAAATCAGTTTTCGACTAACAAACTGATATTGCCACTGTTCATAAGGTGGGGGTTACAAAAAAAACATGTTGAAAATTTGGACTGAAAATGCCAACAAACGCCTGAGGTGTTAGCATTTTTAACCATAATGCCCCACCCTGTAGAGATTGACAGGCATCAGGGGTGTGACTTGGGATTCTCGCCTGTAATGGTCATACCATTCCACACCCTGCAGCCAGTGAGAGGCATTGAGGTGTGGCTTGGACTCTTTGGCCCCAAAATTCACCCCATTCTCCTATATCGCACTCATTTCACCATATTTTCTGATGGAATGGGGGTGAGCATAAGGGCCAAAGACCCCAAGGCACACTGTGACACTTGTCGGTGTCTGCAGGGTGGGGTGTGGTGAAATGACATGGCCATTATGCCCAACGACCCAAAGGCTCAATAGAAGCACTCTAGATGGGGGGGGGGAGTCAATCCCAGTCCTTTCACAGAAGAAAGAGTTCTGTAAGAACTCCTAAAACTGAAGGTGAACAAAGCAATGGGGCCTGATGGGATTCACCCCAGAATTTTAAAAGAATTAAGGGGAGAACTAGTGACACCACTGACTACCCTTTTTAACAAATAATGGGAGGATGGTGTGGTACCTGAGGACTAGAGGAGGGTGGATGTAATCCCCCTTCACAAAAGTGGGGGCAAAACAGAGGCAGAAAACTACAGACCTATCAGTTTGACCTCAGTGGTAGGGAAAATTATAGAATCACTTCTGAAGGAAAGACTTGTTGAGTACCTAGAGGCCAGCAGGGCACAGGATTCAAGGCAGCACGGATTCACTGCAGAAAGGTCACGTCAGATGAATCTAATCAATTTCTTTGACTGGGTGACCAAAGTAGTAGACCAGGGAGGGGCTGTGGACATGGCCTACCTAGGCTTTAGCAAGGCATTTGACACAGTCCCACACAAAAGATTAATAAACAAATTAGTTAGCCTGGGAGTGGGTCCTAGGGTGGTAGCCTGCGTAAAACACTGGCTGGACAACAGGACACAGAAGGTAACAGTAAACGGAGTCCACTCTGAAGAAAGGGAGGTTACTAGTGGGGTACCGCAGGGTTCAGTACTGGATCCAGTCATTTTCAATGTCTTTATAAGTGACATTGCAGAGGGACTGGAAGGAAAAGTATGCCTCTTTGCAGACAACACAAAGATCTGCAGCAGGGTTGAGACACAAGAGGGGGTGGGAAGCATGAGAAGGGACTTGGCATGGCTGGAGGAATGGTCGGACGTATGGCAGCTTGGATGCAATGCACCTGGGGAAAAAAACCCAGGGGAAGAATACACAATGGGAGGGGGTAGTAACAACAACAAAAATTGAAAGGGACCTGGGGGTAATCATATCAGATGACCTAAAAGTTAGCAAGCAATGTGAGAAGGCAGTAGGGATGGCTGGGGGGATACTGAGATGTATAGGAAGAGGCATCACCAGTAGAAAACAGGAAGTTGTTATCCCTCTATACAGACAGTTGGCGAGACCCCATCTGGAGTACTGTGTCCAGTTCTGGAGACCCCATCTCTACAGGCACATAGACAGGATGGAGGCAGTCCAGAGGAGGGCAACTAAAATGGTGCAGGGTCTGCAACAGAAGCCATACGAGGAAAGACTAAAGGAGCTTAATATGTATACCCTTGAGGAAAGGAAGGAGAGGAGGGAGGGTAGCATCTTTCAGAAAAAGAGATGTGCAAGAACAAGGGGACACAATTTGAAGATAGAGGGGGGGATGGCAGAGTGGCAATGTGAGGAAGTATTTTTTCTCAGAGAGGGTGATGGATGCATGGAATGCCCTTCTTAAGGAGGCTGTGGAATCAAAAACAGTGGGGGAATTAAAGAATGCATGGGACAGACATAAGGCAATTCTGGTGGGGGGTAGGAGGAAGTAGGCTGTTTGTTAACTAGGATCTGCATCTTATCCAGTAGGTAGGGAAATGAGCAGACTTGATGGGCCAAGCAATCCTTATCTGTTGTCAAAGTCTATGTTTCTATAATCACATGGCTGGAAAATGCAAGGTAGACGGTTTTCTTGTGTATGTCCTAATTCCTTTTTGAACTCTTACCTCTACTTTTCATTCCACGTATGCAACTTTTTTTTTACGTTTATAAGTGTTACTCTTTAGAACTTTGTTTCTCAGGGAATGAGAGAGATGTTTCACAATCCATATCATTTGGATACCCACAATGCAGTTCCTACAACTGATCGAATTAAAGTGATCTCATACCGTGGAAAAAACCAAGTAAAGCAGATGTAACCCCCTACAAATGGGGGTTCCTAAAAAGCCTCCATGGAGCTTAACTAGGTGTTCCCCTGCCTGTTGGCGTTTGGCGATTAAGCCCTTAAGAATGGCACCGTGAGTGCTGGTAGAGCCTCCTCATACTGTCTCTTTAAGAGCTGTCTGCTGGCAGACATGATTACCATTTCCTAGGGGGGCTGGTGTTTCTCTGCTTGAATTCTGCCTGAACTGCGGGGAAATCGCTTCATTTCTGCAGTCGCTAAGAGCTCAGAGGGAGCCTAAATGAAAGATGTAACTGTTTGCCTGAAACCAGTTAGAGTGTTAGTAGAAATCCAGTTTGTCTAGCCTGCCTTTCTTGCAGCTGGGACTCTGTGTGTTTTGCCCCTCCATTTTGGATCTAAACTGCTGAATGGGTCCAATCAGTGTGGGGAGACCTTTAAAATGGAGTCTGTTTGGACCAACCAGAATTCGGACTCTCCTGGGAGCCAGCTTACAATGAGGAGGTACAGCTAGTATTTCTGGGAAGTGAAGTTCTGGACCTTGGTGCCTATTTGCACCAATGGAGAGAGTTTCTGAGTGATTGACAGCTGAGTCCACCAATTGGACCGGGTGGCACCCGAAGAGAATGCTCTGCCTTGCGACTGGGAGGTCAGATGCATTGTGACTGTGAGGAGAGAAGGAGCTCTGTGCTTCTGCGTTGTATGGTTTCATGCGGGAAGTGCGTGAGAGGCCTAATGTCGGGCCGTTGCTGTTGCCAACCCGAATTGGACTGAATCTGAGAGTACCAAAAGGAAGGAAGGCTGAAAGAGTAGAAACCAGGCTCCTCCTGTAGAAGACTGGAGAAATTGCTGAATCGCGCTCGGTCTATCAGGAATTGAAGCTGCTAAGTGAACTCCCTGGTATTTGCAGTAAATGTGTTGGGACCTGAAAGCAGCTGCCTGGTATAGTAATTTCCTTTACATATAATTGTGTTGAATGCTCGTGAGGAATAGCTATTCCGTTTTTTTTTGTCACTGCGCAGTGTAAGCTGAATGTTGAGCTGAATGTATTCGGACTGAATCCGCCTGCTGATCAAGGCAGTGTGGTCTGGGTGGTAGAATCTCGTCTCCCTGCTTGTGTGTCTGGCAATCCTGAAGCACCATCTGCACCAGATTTCATCAGCGTGGGGTAGCATGAGTACAAATCAGGGCATCCCCTGCGACCTGTTAACAATCACCAGTGTTTCATCTGATTTTCTTTTTTCATTTCCTCAAGGACTGAGCCATCCGACTCCGGATTACAATTGGGTATTGTGCATATCTCTCTTACAGGGCCCTTTCCATCTGCACCTGCTGGCCAACCCCGGACAACGGACCTGGCTAGCCCCTCAATCTGGGTACACAGAGTGTGACTTTTATGACTTTGTATGAGTGCACAGTACTGTGATTTATTTCTGCCAGTCACCTTGATCTCCCCCTCCCTGTGTTTCACTCTCCTAAATAAACCAGATCGGATGTTATTGACTTTAACCTGTTTAGAGTGTCTATACCTATATAGCAGGCATTGTATTATTTTGTGTAAATTGACCAACCTTATTTCACAGGGGGTCCTCCAAGATGAACTGCAGAATCCATCTCGAGGGTAAGTGATACCTAATGATTGGATACAGTGTACATGTGGGGTATTGGCTTTGCAATTCTTATATATCGTGTGGACCATTAGAGGGAACAAAAGGGGGTCTTAGTGTCCCAGAGGGCTGTGACCAAACTCGACCAACCAGTACCAACCCTGACCTCTGGGTGGAGGCACCCGCCATAGAACCTAGACCCTCAACCTGTTGGTGGTCCAGCAGTCAGGGGTAGCAGCCCTTGGGATAGCGCCACCTAGGGGTTACACAGATATTCTATCATGGTCCTACACTCACTGATCAAGTTAGGTAACAATCTGCGTTACTCTGCTTACCTGAGTTTTGAACACTAAAATAAAAGCATCCTAGTCATTATATAGAACATAGAAACAGAATTTGGTGGCAGATAACCGCTTGGCCCATAGGTTGCCCATTTTTTCAAGCTCTTTCTTCCTCCTCCTTCCTTACCATTAAGAAACCCATATGTCTATCCCATGCACTCTTGAAACCCTGCCCCCCTTGCCTTCTCCCATACCGCCTCTGCTGGGAAGCTGTTTCAGAAATTCGCCACTCTTTCTGTATAGAAGTGCTTCCTCACATCTCTCCTGAATGTACCCCCCCATAGCTTCATACCATGTCCCCTTGTTCTTGAGCTCCTTTTTTATGAAAAATACTTCCTTCCTGTACCTTATTTACCCCTGTGCGGTATTTAAAGGTCTCTATCATACCCCACCAAAGTGTACACATTGAGGTCCTTTAGTCTCTTCTCATTGGGCTTTTGATGCAGATCCTTTTGGTCTGCCTCCATCCTGTCTATGCCCTTCCAGAGATGTGGTCTCCAGAACTGGACACACTACCCAAGGTGGGGTTTTACATAAACGAACAAGGCACAGCACAGGTACTCCAGGAATTAAGTGAATTTGTTTGCTTTTAAAGCATGCAAATAGATTGGTATCAGTTTGAACTGTGAGAAGGATTTGGGGGGCATACCCCTTCTTCTCCTATCACAGTATCAGAATATTGAATTTCTTTCCCAGTTCTGCCCACTCTGTGTCTTTCTTGCCCTCTTTACTTTGATGTCCTTGCCAGTCACAAGGTACACAGGTCACAATCTAAGAAAACAACGTTAAGTGTGAGTTTCTTGATTTTCCAATTTCACTGTTATAACTCGCATTATCAATTAGTTAATTTTAACTGCTGCACTGTGTACAACGACTACACAGCAAATACAAGTAGTGCAGGAGTTACATAATATTAAGTTCTGTATGCTCAATATTTAGCATACCCCCCCCCGCAACTAAGGCATGATTAAAATGTGACCGCCATTGTTAATGGGGGCAAACAGGGTTTGTACCTGCTAACATGCTGTACTGCACCACTGATAAGGATCTAGGCATGATATTGTACCAGTCTGTACTATACGCTATCATGATCCAGGATCCAGGCATCAGGTGTGACCCCCATAATGTTTCCCTACCCACTCAGTTCACACTTTAAGTCCCTCTTCTGGGCTGCTGAGAGTTATATTTTTCCTTGGTCCTGTGGTACTGCTGCTGGTTCAGTCCCCCCCGAAACATCAAATGAAACCTGTTTTCCTTGCCCAGTTCTCCCAAGGGCTACTTGTGAGTGTCTTGTCCCTCAAAGATCACTATGCCCTCTGGCTCCTCAATGGTCTAGCATAAAATGCCAACAATATCACTTGGCTGTGTTGGCCCTACTGCCTGAAAACATTGTGCTCACCACTGTGAGGGCCATGCAAAGCCATTCGTATAACACCCCCGTCATTCTCTCCAGACAGTTGCAATGTTGCAAGCAGTAGCACGTGCAGAAAAAGACTTGCAAAACATTGTACATGACACAACAGGGTCGCTAGTAAAGAACAGGTGCTAAGTGTCAATCACACCACTTTGGAACAGTCCCATGTGACTGTGTCTTGGGCCCCCCTGATTTTGAAATAGGCCCCCACAAACTCTTGGGCCCTAAACACACATATACTGTAGTTTACCTAAATTTAAATCTGGCCCTGAATACAAGCAAGTGAACATGTGGTGCCGACCAGTGCTTGTTTAGGACTTGTTGCTGGACTCTGTAACAGGGAACAGAAAGGCCACTGACACCTCTCCGCCACGGCTTTTACTTTGACATGGCTCCATTGTGATTTTTTTGGTGAAGCACATTTGTCTTTTTCTGCGGTCAGTTCCCTGCACAGCTGAGGAGGGTACTAGCTGACTCCCCCCCCCCCCCCGGCTTCCTTACACAGCTCACTGTGCATGACCTGCCTGTGCGAACATATTAATATTTTTGTGCTGCTGCATCCTACCTGCACATGACCATGTGCAAGTATATTTTTATTAACCCCCCCCAGCTCACTTTACATCAGGACTTAAATATAAATGAATATCCTTAAGTCTGATATGTCATAAATTATGGTTCATGATCTAGTACAAACGGGTTTTATTATATAATTTATGGGCTAATTTATATGTTATAGATTTTAATAATTTGAGACTGTAAAGCGCTTTGAATCCTGTGAGAAATGCACTTATAAATAAACACTGATTGATTGATTGTTGTGAAAACCTACTTGACTCCGCTGCAAAGTACATGACCCAGCTTGTTAGATATCCTGGAATTCTATGATGTTTTAGTGCTAAAGCCTGTTACACTGTATAACTACTGTTATCCAGTGGTTATACTGTATTTGTCAATGCTGTTGCTGTACTCTGCAGTCCCTTTGTTCGTCTTAAGCTGGTCATTAAAAACTTTTCAAGGCACGGTATGTGCCTGCTGTTTTCTATAGTTTAAAGCATATCTGAGTTAGAAAAAATGCTTTCTGAGAATACAAGGACCTCACAAGACATAACAGAACCAAATAAGAGTATAAGTTTTACTGACTTGTGCAGGTACGGGTCATATGAACATATGAAGAAGCCAGCAGAAGAACGGCATTTGGTCTATCAAGTCTGCTCGTATTGCAGGGTCCACAGCTTGAACTGATGTCCCTGCCCTCCCTCCCTCCTTCTCCTCCTATCCTGCCTACCCAAGGTCTTTACCATCCCCATGCCTAGCCCAGCTTCTCTTAAAGCTGCCCACTGTCTTCAATGAGATGATCTCTTCTGGCAGTGCATTCCAAGTGACCACCACCCTCTCTGTGAAGAAGTGCTTCCTGACCTTCCCCGTAAACCTCCCATCCTCCAGCTTAAGGTTGTGCCCCCTCGTGTTATGGTTGCCACTCACCTTAATGAGACTGTTATTTATCCCTTTCAAGCACTTGAAGGTCCCAATCATGTGCCCCCCCATTTTCCTGGGAGTAAATGTTCAGTGCCTCAGCCTGTCCTCGTATGCCTTGCTCTGCTGACTGGCTATCATCTTTGTAGCCCTCCTGTGCACCTTCTCCAGCAGGTTAATGTCCTTTTTGAGGTGTGGGCACCAGTACTGAACTCCATACTCTAGATGCGGCATTACCAGTGACCTGTACATGGAAAGTATAACCTCATCTCTCCTGCTACTGATCCTCCTGGCTATGCATCCCATCATCTTGTTTGCTTTTGCTGCTGCTTTCATGCAATGTGTGGAGTGTAGGTAAAAATGTTTATTCATACAAGAACTGAATATGGAGAATTCCACTGAGCCAAGGCTCTTTTTCAGGGAGGTCCAGAAGGTCCAGAAAGTCATTTTCAGGGAGGTCTGTCCTTCTTCCTGGTGAAGACAGAAGTATTCATTCATTTCTAGTCAGGTCACTAGTGATCATCACTCCCAGGTCTTTCTCCACCTCTTATTCAGATACTCGGCCTCCACCCAGGTAGTACACTGTCCTGGGATTCTTGGCTCCAATATGCATAGCTTTGGATTTCTTATCATTGAAGCCAAGCTGCCAAATCCTGAACCACCTCCCTAGCTTTTCCAGATCCTCCTGTAGGTCCTGTATCCCTTCAGCTGTGTCCACTCTCCCACAGAGCTTGGTGTCATCCAGGAATAGACACATTTTGCCCTGAATCAATCAATCAATCAATCAAAATCTTTATTTAATCAGGCGAACATCATTGAGCATAGCTCATTTACAAGATGGACCTGAGTGGTCAAGAAGTGCAAGTGTTATTACATAGACAAGGGTATCATAAACAGTAATACAATGACAGGTGTAACAAAAAACAGTAATACAATGACATAAGTGCTAGTATATAACAATTTACATATGTACAAGACATTAACACTTTTAATCTGTGAGACAGTAGGCAGTTGGCACATCAGAAATTAATATGTAGATTATAGGACCTAGCAGGCATTTTGAGGGTGAATCTTGAGACTGGGAACTGGAGTTTTTTTCAGCATATAGAAACACGACCAGAAAAGGGGGGGGCTGGAAATTAGGCCTTGTGGAAGCAGGTGCAGAGTTCTGGGAATAGGGTAGTGAATAATCTTTGAAGGATATTAAGGGTGGAGGTTATTTAGCTTCATGGTTTTTGGAGTGAGTTCCAACATTTGCTAGTGAGTAGCTGATAGCAGCCCTCCCAAGCTGGGTGCAGACATTGGGGACCTTAAGAGTGATAATTTTGCTGATCCTTAGGTTGTATGGCCTAGAAGTAATTTG
Source organism: Neoceratodus forsteri (assembly GCA_016271365.2). NCBI lineage: Eukaryota > Metazoa > Chordata > Ceratodontiformes > Ceratodontidae > Neoceratodus > Neoceratodus forsteri. Next base: position 1,410,130,812 of record CM028132.1, read on the forward strand.
AGTAAAACAGTCCGAGATGTAGGTAGGTAGCTTGCCTGATAAGGCTTTGAATATCCAAATTGCAGCATTCCTATTTCTTCTGTGTTGTAATGATGACCAGTTAACTGCCTTATAAAGGGAGCAATGGTGGGTGCTGAAGGGAAGGTCAGTAATGAATCTGATGGACCTGTGGTATAGGGTGTCCAGTTTATTTAAGAGGGGAGGAACAGTGTCCATACAGAAAGTCAGCATAGTCAATGAGGGATAGGAATGAAGCCTGGATTAATCTTTTTTTGGAGTCTTTGTTGAGGTAGTGCTTTATTCTAAAAAATAAACCAAGCCTTTATCTCAGTTTCTTTAGTAGCCCTCAATATGGACAGAAAAGTCAAGCTTGTTATCAATCCAGACACCAAGATATTTGAAGTTATCAACAAATTCCAGCTTCTCTCCAAGTAAGGTGGTTAGTTGTAGGGTGGTAGATGGTGGGGTAGTGGCAGAGCAACTTTGTGAGGAAAAGAGCATAGCTTTTGTTTTTTTGGCATTTAAAAGTAGTTTTTTATCCAGTAAGTTGTGTTGTAGGATGGAGAATTCAGATTGTAGCAGTTCACATGCTTTAGATAATGAAGGATTGCTAACATATAGTACAGTATCATCAGCAAACAGATGGATGTTTGATTGAGTGAGGTTAGCATCAATATTATTAATATAGATGGCAAAGAGGATGGGGCCAAGAATAGAGCCTTGCGGTACACCTCTTAGCAGTGGTTTTAAAGTGGATAGGTGTTTCCATTTTTACCAGTTGTGATCTGTCTGATAGATAGCACTTGAACCAATTGAGTGAAGGGGAATCCAACCCTAGTGAGCCAAGGAGGTGATCAGTGATCATGATCCACTGTGTCAAATGCTTTGCTCAAATCCAGGAACACAGCACAGGTACTATTCTTCTTTATCCATAGCAATCTGCCAGTCATTGTTACTTTGGCTAGGGCTGAAATGGTGCCGCCTTGATCTAAATCCTGATTGTGCTGTGTTTAGGAGGTTATTGATATCCAGGTAGACCCTTAATTGTGAGTTTACTAACTTTTCGAGCATCTTGGACAGAACAGATAGGATGGAAATGGGCCTGTAATTATTGAGATCCATGGGATCACCAGATTTGAGTAAAGGAACTACTTGAGCTGTTTTCCAAATGGAGGGAATGGATCCAGTGGTGAGGGAAAGATTGAAGAGATGAGTAAGGGGGCAGATAAGACTTGAGATGCATCTTGAGGGAAGTAGGGTCCAGGAGTCTGTACCTGCACTTTTGAGGTATCTAAATTGGAGAGGAGATCTTCCACTTCTTTCAATGATATTGGGTTGAAGGAGAAGGTTGATGTAGCCTTTTGGCCCATGGTGGATTGAAGATTCAAGGAAGATCTCAGGAGATTTGCAGGTGAAGAGTCAAATGCTAGTCCAGCTGTGGTGAAGTGGTCATTGAAGGTATTTAGAATTTCTTGTTTATCCGTAATTTCTGTGTTATTTAGTAGCAGTTTGCAGGTTAAGGCAGGAGTAGAGTTTTGGCCCAAGATACCCTTTATAGTTCCCCAGAGCCTGGTTGAGTTATTATAGGAGGCATCCAATGCCATCCCCAATGTTATTGATAAAGACATTGAAGAACACTGGCCCCAGGACCGAGCCCAGTGGGACCAAACTGGTTACCTCTCTGGAGCCCCCACAACCACCCTCTGGGTTCTGACCCTTAGCCAGTTTTCACCCATCTGGCCATCTTTTCACCAATTTCAAGGTCCACCAACTTCCTAATCAATCTTTTTTGGGGCACAGAGTCAAAGGCCTTGCTGAAATCAAGACAGAAGATGTCTACTGTCTTAGTGACACAGTCAAAGAAGTCAATCAGATTTGTTTGACACAATCTCCCCCCATGAGCCCATGTTACCTTTAATCCTGGAGACCATGCTCCTCTAGATATTCCACCAACTTTTCCTTTAGTATGTTCTCCATGAGCTTGCCCACAATGGAGGTCAGACTGATTGGTCTGAAATTCCCTGGATCACCCTTGGAACTGCTTTTGTGGAGGCGCGCCACATGTGCTGTTCTCCAGTCCTGCGGTACCACACCTTACTCTAGTGAACTATTAAATAGGTCTGCCAGTGGTCCTGTCAGCTCCTCAGCCAGTTCCTTTAGTATCCTTGGATGTACGTTTTCAGGACTGGTGATTTGTCCACCTTCAATGCCAGCAGACCCTCTCTCCCTCACTCTATCCTCCTCTATCACTACATCTGTGTTCCCCTCTCCCCCTGTTCCACTTTTTCCTCCTGAAGGCGCTGGTGCCTTCTCCCTGATGAAGACAGAACAGAAATATTAATTTAGTATCTCTGCTTCCCCCCTTATCCTCCACCCACTCCACCCCTTTCTTAAGTCTAACAATCCCTTCCTTCTTGTCCCTTTTCTCACTTCTATAATGAAAGAAAGCCTTCCCCCCATTTTTAATTCCTTCAGCTATCTGCAGCTCCTTCTGTGCCTTTGCTCGCCAGACTTCCTTACTTGCCTCACTAGCCAAACTTAGGAAATTTTCCCTATCCACCTCTCTCTTGGTCTTCCTGAATTTTCTATAGGCCAACCTTTTTTCCTCTTATGGCCTAGGCAACCCCAGAACTGTGCCAGCTGGGTGCTTTGGTCTTTGTGTTCTTCCCCCTGAGCCTAACTCACTCATCTGTGGCAACCAATATTCCTTCCTTAATGATGGACCACCTTTGGTCCACCCCTATATCTGCTCTGATGCCCACCAAAATGGCTCCTTAGCACCTTGCCAATTTTCCTGAAGTCCACCTCCTTCTGAAATCCAAGATTTTGGTCTTAGTTGGGATGCCTTCTCTGCCCATATCCAACTGAAAACACACTGTGCAATGGTCACTTCCACCCAGTGGCTCCCTAACCAGTATTTCCTATACATGCTCCCCAGTTGTGTGCACCAGATCAAGAATTGCCTCAGCTCTTGTTGTTTAGTGTCGGGAACCCACTCTGCGTCCTTCCAAGATCACCTGACTCTTAGCACATGTTGTGGATGGTATGCTCCAGTCTACTTTTGGCAGGTTGAAGTTTCCCACAGTTACCACCTCTCCTTTCCCCGCAGCTTCCAATATTTGTGAGATCAGTTCCCTGTTCCTCTCTTCATCTTGACTGGGTGGTCTGCAAACCACCGCCAACCTCACCTTTCTCCCCTATTGAACCATAACTGAACCTATAATGCCTCCACCTCCCCTTCCTCTGACTCCTCCCTTGTGAAAATTATTCCCTTCCTGATATAAACTGCCACCCCTCTCCCTTCCTGACTACCCTGTCTCTCTTGTGTTGTTTGTATCCAGGGATCGTAAGGTCCCAGTCATGGTGTGATGTTGTCCAAGTCTTGGTTACTGCAGCTATGTGCACCCTCCTTTCTGCTAATAGTGCCTGCAGGTCATCCATCTTGTTTCCAAGACTCCGCACATTCAGAGACACCACCCTCCTCCCTGAGTCTGACCTTCCTTCTCTTCCCTCTTTTCTTCTATTCACATTTATCCCCTCTGTGTACACCCCTCCACATACCCTTGTTATGTGTTCCTCACCTCCTCACCCTTTGCTGTGTTTTGGCCCCTTCCAGCTCCTCCCTCCATTACTTTTCCATCACTGTGGGGGGGAGGGTTCAACGACCACCTCCTCTCAGAGTCTGTGGGCCTGCACGCCCACTGCCCCCCCTCAGTAGTTTAAATTAAGTGTAGTGGTTATGTGTTCCCCCAGTTTCTCCCCGAGTACCCTCAAACCCTCCCTACTGAGGTGTAGCCTGTCTGGTGAAAAGAGTGCTTTGCTAGACCAGGTCTCTTACCAGTCCCCAATACAGATGAACCTCTTCTCCCCTGCACCATTTCCTCAGCCAGTCATTAAAATCCTCTATTCTTCTTTTCCTGGCTGTGCTAGCCCTTGATACTGTTATCACCTCTGAGAAGGCCAGTGAACTTCCTTCCTCCCTGCAGATCTTCCCTAACTCCCTGAACCTGCTTTGCACTAACTCCACCTCCTCCCCAGCTAGGTCGTAGGTTCCCAAATGTATAACTAAATTAGGTTTTCCTTCAACCTCCCTTACTATTTCCCTTATTCTTGGGCCCAACTTCCCCGCTGTCATCCCTGGCATACAAACCACCCTCCTGCTTGCATTTGAGTCCCCCTTCCTTCCCCAGTGAATACCCCAATTATGGAATCCCCTATGATTGCCACCCTTCCATCCCTGCATCCTTGCTCCCCATCCTTCCTTTCTTATATTCAGTACTAGCTGCTTCCCCACCTAACTGCTCCCTCTACACCCTGGTGAACTTATCTACATGTCCAGAGTTTATCCCCATAAATGTTTTTCCATCTCCCAGTCTGACCCTCCCCTTCTGACTATCTGTATTTGCTTTCAGTTTTCCCTCTCCTCTCCTCTTCTGTTCCTTTTCTTTCCCTCCCCATCCTCCACTCCATTTTGCCCGCATATTCTTCTCTGCCCACCTTGATTATTTTCCTCACCCCTCCCCTGTACTCCTGCTCTCAACCCTGGCTCAACCTGACCTTCTTTCTCACCTCCTGCTGCCCCTCCTTCCTTCCAGACAGTGGTGTAAATCTATTCAATAAAGCCATCCCTTTAGAATTTCTCACTCTTGATGCTACTGTCACATTCCCACCTCTTCCTGCTTGCCACTCCTCCACCCTGGGCTCCCTAGTCCTCTGAAGAAGAGATACTCCTGTATACCGGGTACTCCCCCCCCCCCAACTCCCATCCCCTGCCTGATGGTGTCACTCCCCTAGGCAACACCCTTTAATACTCAACTCTCAAGATGCCTTCCATGAGTGGAGTTATGACCTTTGCAATGGAGACAAACAGATTTTCACATCAGGGCAAACCAAAGTGAAGCAACCTCATTTATATTTAAATTAGAATTAAATGAATGGGATGCAAGACAGGGAATCATTATTCATGCCTGCAAATTACACAGGTATACAGAGAATAGGCTGAGGGGAATTTTCCTTTAAACGATACCTCCCTCCTTAACCCAAGTCCCTCCGTTCTTAAAAGCAATATGCTTTTATTCAATGCAGTTCCCCTTCTTGACCCCCCTACCTTGATTTGTTTTTTAAGGGGGGAGCTAGTGCAATCTATCCTTGTTAGTCAGTCTGTTCCCCTCTCCCTGTGCACCCCCAGCCAGCTCCTTCATATAAGCTCATTGCCATCAGTGCTGGGTGAGTCACTCATACTAGTAAACAGTAGATGACTATTCAATGGAGTGAACGGACAGGCATGAGATGATGAGGGAAGGGTGAGACAGTAGCGTCATTAACCACTCATTAATGCTCCAGGGCTGCTTATCCTTATGCGTTTCAATACAGCGCTACTGTCACCTGACTGGCACTAGGCAGTCACAAGGCACAGTCCACTGCAAGATGGTGCTGCAAGCAGACACCAACTTCCACCCCTAGAATCCCAGTCACTTCCTTGCTCCTCAGAGTTATCTATCTTCTTCATGTGAAAGTGCTGTTCAGTCACTCGGTACTGCTCCCCTGCATGATGGTGCCACAAGTAGCCGTCTACACCCTAACTACTCTCAATTACCCTCCCTTCCCGACTTGCCTTTCCCAACACACAGTTAGCACCACTTCACATTTGGAGGAAACAAGCAACCCAAAGTGCACTGTTTTGACTTGCAGCCCTCTCACCACCTCTCTCAGTCTGCTCTGATTGGGAGAAAATATAGAGTGAGGTACTGCTTGCCAGTCCTCCATGGCTATCTGTGAGGATGGTGTTGTCTGTGTCGTGGGACTGCTGTGGAGATGTGCTGGTGGAGGCTGAGCTGAGAGGGCATGCATAGCTTCCATCAGAGGTCCCCATTAGGTAATACCTCCCAGTACTTTTATGCAGCTCGCACATCACACTTAAGATTGCTGTGCAGTGATGGCATGGCCTCCTTGTTGACACTGATCCAATTACACATGCGGAAGCAGGACTACAGGAATAAAATAGATGTATAGCATTCATATGCAACAAGAGATAACATGCAGAGCTTGAGTGGTTAAAGAAAATGTTTTCTATAACATTCAATTTGCCATTGTACATTTCTGATTATATCTGTTTGACTGTTTTCTTATTGTTCTCAGTATACCTCAATATCTAGAGTCTACGTCTTGATAAATATTGTGTTGCTGTTATGAGCTGAAGGGTTAGAGCTGCAGCCTCTGAGACCAGAGAGATAAAGGTCAATGCCTAGGTCTGACACATGTCTGTAATTCAGTTACATAGATATACAGACACTGTCAGCAGATAAGGACCTATGGCCCACCCAGTCTGCCCATTTAAGCTTGTACGTTCACTTTATGTTTTCTAGATGTCAGTTGCCCTATACCTCTGACCTCCAGAATTCCCGTGTCTATCCCATGCATTCTTAAATCCTGCGATTGTTTCAGCCCACACCCATTCCTCTGGCAGGGCATTCCACTTGTCCACCACCTTTTCTGTGAATAAATTCTTCCTCATGTTTCCTCTAAATCCCCTTCCCTCTAACTTCATACCATGCCCTCTAGTCCTGGAACATCTTTTTCGCTGGAAAATAGTGTATTCCTGCACCGTGTTTCTCCCTGTAAGGTACTTGTATGTCTCTATCATATTCTTTCTCTACCTCCTCTCCTCCAGGGAGTACATATGCAAGTCCTTCAGCCTGTGCTCATAGGACTTGTGATGCAATCCCTGCATCATCTTTGTTGCCCTCCTCTGAACCTTCTCTACCCTGTCTATGTCCTTACGTAAGTAAGGCCTCCAGAACTGTACACTGTACTTCAGGTGGGGCCTCACTAGTGTCTTGTATAGTGGAATTATAACCTCTCTTTTCCTGCTGGAGATGCCCCTGCCTATGCATCCCAGCATCCTATTTACTTTACCTGCTGCCTTGTCGCACTGTTTCACTACCTTGAGGTCATCAGAGATGATAACCCCAAGGTCTCTTTCCTGCTTGGTGCATTCTGTATCCTCACCCCCCCAAAACTGATATATTGCACCAGGGTTTTTGTGCCCCATATGCACTATCTTGCACTTCTTTGCATTGAATTTCAACTGCCAAACCTTTGCCAGTTCTTCAAGCTTCTGCAGGCCCCTCCTCATTCTGTCTACAACCTCTGGTGTGTCCACTCTGTTACAGAGCTTCATGTCATCAGCGAACAGGGAAATTCTGCCTTCTAGGTCCTGCACAATGTCACTGATGAAGATGCTGAATAGAACCGGTCCCAGAAATTATCCTTGTGGTACCCCACTGGTCACTCTTGTCTCTGTGGAGTGACAGCCATTTACCACCACCCTCTGTGTCCTGCTGCCTAGCCAGTTACCTACCCACAGCAACTACTGTTCTGCCCTCTCCCATATTCCCCAGTTTGTTTACTAGCCTTCTATATGGCACAGTGCCAAAGGCCTTGCTGAAGTCCAGATAGGCCACATCCACTGCCCTCTGCTGATCCACCTCCTTTGTCACCCAGTTGAAATATTTAATGAGGTTGGTCTGGCATGACCTCCCCCAGTGAAACCATGCTGCTTTGGGTCCTGTAGTCGGTTGGTAGCCAGATGTTCCACCAATCTCTCCTTCAGAAATGCTTCCATGATCTTCCCCACTACCGAGGTCAGGTTGCCTGGTCTATAGTTCCCTGCTTCCTCTTTGTTCCCACTTTTATATAAGGGGACTACATCTGCTATCCTCCAGTCTTTGGGTACCTCCCTTGTTTCCAGTGATCAGCTAAACAGGATTGCCAGAGGTTCAGCCACCACGTCTCTTAGTTCCTTTAGGACCTAGGGGTGCACCCCATCTGGCCCCATTGCTTTATCGACTCTTATTCCTTCCAGTTACTTTAGGACTCTTTCCTGTGTAAAGGGACTTGCATCCGTTTCTGCACTGTTCCCACCCCTTGTACTCCCATTCAGGCCCATTACCCTCCTCTTCCTCAGTAAAGACTGAGCAGAAATATATTTTCAGTATGTCAGCTTTACTGTTGTCATCCTCCTTGTGGCCCCCCACTCCTCCTTCAGTCTTACTACCTCTCTTTGCCCTTCTTTTTTCACTTATGTACCTGTAAAAGGTGTTGTCCCCCTTACCCACTGATTTTGCAATGTGCTCTTCTGTCTGAGCTTTGGCTTCCCTTACGTACCTCCCTGCATCCCTTTGCTTCTCCTGGTACTTCTCCCTATCCCCTTCTGCCTGTGTCTTTTTGTATTGCCTGAATGTGATCTTTTTGGCTTCCTCTTTCTCTGCTACCCCCTTGGAAAACCATAATGGCCTCCTCTTCCTTTCCCCTTGCCAACCTACTTAATGCATAATTCTGTTGCTCTTGTAATCTCTGGTTTAAATAGTGTCCACTGTTCCTTAACCTGATTCCCTCCTCATTCCCATTAATGCCTCTTTCAAGCATCTCTTCATTTTCCCAAAGTCTGCCCCCCTAAAATCCAGGATACATGTTTTAGTGCAGTTTGGTTCTGCTCCTTCTGTGATTTCAAACCACAGTGACCAATGGTCACTGTTCCCCCTAAAATCCAGGTGCTCCCCAGCTGTTACACCCATTACACTGTCCCCATTTGTTAGCACAAGGTCCAGTATTGCCTTCTGTTGAGTTGGTTCCATGACCAGTTGCTTGAGAAAGGCACCATGAAGGGAGTCCAGGATAAATCTGCTCCTGGTTGATCCTGCTGCTGGGAAGCTCCAGTTCACTTCTGGAATACTGAAGTCTCCAACTAGTACCACCTTACCCTTGTCTGCCATCCTTTGGATGGCGAGCATAAGCACCCTGTCTGTTTCTTCCTCCTGGGCTGGTGGTCTGTAGGCCACCCCTGTGCGAATGGCCGACTCCATTTTCCTTTCCAGCTTAACCCACAGAATCTCTCCCCTTTGTTCCTCCTGGATCTCTGTGGTCTTTATGCCATCTTTCACATAAAGTGCCACTCCTCCTTTCTTCCTGCCTGCCTGTCTCTTCTGAATATGTTGTAGCCAGGTATGGCCATATCCCAGCCATGGTTATCATTACACCAGGTCTCTATGATGGCCACGATGTCCTGGTCCAACTGCACCATGACAGCCTCCAGATCCTCCATCTTGTTGCCAAGGCTCCTGGCATTGGCACACATGGCATTCCATGATGTGAACTCCCTGGACTGTTTAGCTTTTCTACTCTAGCCCCTTCCCTGGTTGTCCTTAACCCTGGTTCTCCTGCTGTCTTCCCTTCTATTGAATGTTATCCCATTTCTGCCTGTCCACCCCTTAGGTGCTTATCTCCATCTTTTGCACATTGCTTTGTACAGATATCCACTCCTTCTGATCACTGGTTCCACTGTTGGCCGTGGGAGTGGGCAATTAGGTACCCTCCTTGCTGGCCTGCCACCCCTTGGCTAGTTTAAATGCTTGTCAATGTAGCATTTAAACTTATTATTGAGTGCTTGGATTCCCCTCCAGGATGGATGCAGGCCGTCAGGCTTGAACAAACCTCCATCCCTCCAGGTGGGTCCCCAGTCACCAATGAATCCAAACCCTTCCTCACAGCACCAGTTCTTCAACCATGAGTTGAATGCACCCCTATGCTCTCCCTTGCCTCTCAGAGGAAGTACTTCTAAGAAAGTGACAGAAGTAGCTACTTGCTTGAGACCCCTCCCCAATTTCCTAAACTCTTCCTGAATTTCCTTTGGCTCCCCATTTGCCAGGTCATTAGTACCTAGGTGGATAATGACATCCAGCTCACCCTCCCGTCTTGCCTTCACAACTAAATCAGTTGTGTTGCATATTTGTGGTATTGTCCTCTGTAGTAACCGTTTGACATTCATCTTGCTGTATATCAGATATGAACTAAATATTTTTCTTTTTCAACCCAGTTTTTGAATCTCACAATAGTTTAAATCTGTGTTGCAGCTTTTGTTTAAATGTACTAGAAGGGCAGCTTTAAGCTGATGATGCTAGAGGTGAAATACTTAGACAAAACCACCCCAGGAGTGGGAAGGGGTGAGAAAGGTAGGATAGACATACAGAAATTATGTTTAACACACTGAATTCCATGTGCCGTTTATTAAGGTGAATAATTATTCAGGATACCAAAGCAAGCCTTTTAAATTCAAGACAACATAGATATGTACTGGAACTGCAACAGCCCATAAACGCTAGAAAGTTTCAAGGCAACAGATGATTATAAAATAGGAGCAATTGTATACGATCAGAAAACAAGAGAGGAATTTCATGAGAACACAGACTTACTAGACAATTGGGCAAAACAAAACAGAATGAAATTTAACTCAGACAAATGCAAGATTATGCACTTGGGACATGGTAACAGCAATAACCAGTATACTTATACCCTAAATGGCATCCCACTACAGAGCTCTACCAATGAAAAAGATCTGGGAGTGCAAGTAACTAACAATCTATCATTTGAAACAAACTCAATATTTAAAGTTAAAGAAAGTAAAAAAATATTAGGATGTATTTTGGGTAATATAAAAAATAGAGAACTGGAGGTTATTATACCCTTGTCCTCCAGTTTGGTGGGGCCGCACTTAGAGCACTGTGTACAGTTTTGCTCCCCTCAAACAGCAAGAGGTAAGACACTTATTGCGAGAGTACAAAGAAAGACAACCAAAAAAATTAAAAAAATATGCACAATCTTAATTACCAAACAAGACTTCAAAAGCTAGGTCTCTACTCAATGGAGTACAGAAGGGCAAGAGGGGACTTATGTTTAGCATACCAGGCTAGTAAGGATCAGACTCTGAGGGAAACAATTGGTTTAGTAAATTATACAGGTAAAAAAACTAGATCTCATAACAGTAAATTAATGGGAGATAACTGTAGAACAACTAAGAGGTAGATGGTATACACAAAGAATTGTAAAAACCAGGCATGACTTACTGCAGCAAATAATAGATAGTACCAATATTTATCCAACAGCTTAATCTGGTTCAAGGACAGTTGGCATTCATCTGTATCCCCTTCCCCTGTGTCATGCCTGAAAATAGGCAGGATTTGTCTAGTGCACTTACCCGGTCAACAAAAACTAACTAACTAAATAAATAAATATATAAAAATATTACTACCTTTACAAATAGATTGGACTTGTATGTGGACACCAAAAAATATGATACCCACCTTTGAGGTTTGAAAGGTGACAAGTTCCTTGAAGGTGAAAACCTACTGAACTTGTAAACAAAGTATGAAACTGTGAAACAGGTACTTTTAGCATCTCATCTAGGGATTTATTTGCAAGGCAGTTTCTTTCCCTATAAAGTCTCTCTCACTGTTAGGAGTGGCTATTCCTTATCTGACTTCAGAGGGGAACAACTGGGCTGCCTCAGTTCAGCTTGAGTGGGTCTCTTAAGCCCTATACAAACGTATAAGTAAGCATTAATCACCACTGAAGGTGGCATCTAATGGGGAGTTAATGCATGGTTGGGACCGTTGTGGCATAAGGCCAGAGGCCGAGGGCGTCCAACGGTCCAACCATGCATTAACTCCACATTAGATGCCACCTTCAGCGGTGATTAATGCGCTTGTAACATGGAGATGCTCGTAATTACTGTGGACTATACAGGTTGCTGCTCAAATGATACAAAACACAGCCGTTTGAGTGCAAGACTGCCTAGGAGGACTGCGTTTGTCTCACTTGTAAGCTCTGCGCAGCTGGCTGCTCTGTGATTTGCATAACGATGTCGTCATGCTCAGGCTCTGTTTCCAGTGCCTGCCCTGCTCCCTCTTCCTTTCCCACAGCAGGTTCTCCTGTCCGTGGTTAGTCCGCATCTGCGCCACACTGTCCGTGCCTCCCGCTTGGCCAGTTAAAATTCACGGTGCCGTGGACTATCAATGTGCGGCACCTGAATGCAGTTGCAGATATGCCTCCTTCTATATCTCTCTCCCTATGTTCCTCACCTCTACTTCTCCCCCTGCGTATCTCTACTACTATCTCACTATTTTCTACATTTGTGGCTCTTTCTTTTACCACTGTCTGCTTCACACCCCGCTACTTCTCCTCTGCTTGCTACTTTCGGCACTACAGGAGCAACACTGCATTATCATCTCATAATGCCGTGTTGCTTCTGTACCACCTGACGGTGTTCCTCCTGTCACATTTCTCGGTTATCGTTTCTTTTTTTTGGCCATGTTACAAGGTGGGTTTTAAACTGCTTTCAAAGCGGTTTAATTCTTACCGTGTTAGTGCAGTCACATTGCTGCCTTAATCCGGTTTTTGAAGCGTTTTCAAACCCACATTGTGTACACACTCTGGAACGTCACAGAGCAATGCCTGGAACCACGCTGTGCATCAGAGGGCTGCGCATAGTGGATGACCAGCAAAGAACAGGACGAACATGGCAGCGCGTACACACTTGTAAGGGAAACCGTGTTTAGCTTAAACCATTTTAAAACACATGTTAAAGACTAGGTACCTAGCAGGGTTTAAGCACAGTTTTTAAAAACAGTTTAAATCTTTTTGTAATGTGGCCACAAGCCATGTAAGTGTTTCTTAAGCCAAGTCCCTTAACATGGTTTAAGATGTCTAGTGTGTACACGGTCTTAAACTCCTGGATTCACTAAATACTTGACTTTTAAAAACATAAAAGAACAGCATTGAACACCGCAGTACAACTTGTTCCATAAATGCTTACTTTGCAACATTTTTCCCAGAACATTTCTACCCAGAAGACAGGATGCAGATATACTGAGAAACACTGTATCCAAAGTGAAAAAATAGGACAGCACAAACCTGTAACTGACTTGGGCATAAAAATCGCAGACCCTGAGCTTAGAAATTTGTAGAGGCTATTGAGGTGATCTGCCTGCAAGAAACCTGGCAAGAGGTAAACCGAGTACCTGCAGCAACTAAATTAAAGAAATTTGAATGCTATTGGGGGGGGGGGGGCTGGTGACATATCAAAACTATGTTGTACTGCAAATGTACTAATCTCTCCACAGCATCTGATTACGAATTAATGTTGCTTTTAGAAAAGGACAAAGGGAAGCAGAAACTAGTCCTTTTAAATGTGTACATGCCCCCTGTTAATACAAAGGAAACAACAAATAAAATACTATCACAGATAAAACTGCGACTTTAAAGTGTAATAGTTACATGGGGTAACATACTGCAGCTACCATAATAGCGGGACATTTCAGTGCAAGACTTGCAGTAAATGGACAGCTTTCAGGGATTTATAATGACCGGACAAAATATCTTAGAAACATAGAAACATAGACTTTGACGGCAGATAAGGACCGCTAGGCCCATCTAGTCTGCCCATTTCCCTCCCTACCTACAGGATAGGCTGCAGATCCTAGTTAACCAACAGCCTATTTCTTCCTACCCCTCACAAGAATTGCCTTATGTCTGTCCCATGCATTCTTGAATTCTCCCACAGTTTTAGACTCCACAACCTCCTCAGGAAGGCTGTTCCATGCATCCACTACCCTCTCTGTGAAATAATACTTCCTCACATTGCCCCTGAACCGCTCTCCTTCTATCTTTAAATTGTGTCCCCTTGTTCTTGCAAGTCTCTTTTTCTGAAAGATGCTACCCTCTTGGACTTTGTTGATTCCACTGAAGTACTTAAAAGTTTCTCTCATGTCCCCCCTCTCACTTCTTTCCTCAAGGGTATACATATTAAGCTCCTTTAGTCTCTCCTCATACGGTTTCTCTTGCAGACCCTGCACCATTTTAGTTGCCCTCCTCTGGACTGCCTCTATCCTGTCTATGTCCTTGTGGAGATGGGGTCTCCAGAACTGGACACAGTACTCCAGATGGGGTCTCACCAACTGTCTGTACAGAGGGATAACAACTTCCTGTTTTCTGCTGATGATGCCTCTCCCTATACATCCCAGTATACCCCCAGCCCTCCCTACATCGTACCTTGATAAATCCTGGAATAAGCAGCACGAGAGGATCAAGATTAGAAAAGTAATACCAGAGGGAAATTTTTACACAAAATGATGACACATCTAAACATTAATGTACCGAAAGAACTTAATGGGGATAAAAAAGGTAACTTCATGTATATGAGCTAAAAAAGTTCATCAATAATTGACTTAATATGGGCTAATATAGAAGCTTTAAAAATAGTCTATCACTTAAATGTCTTAGAATGTTCAGAATCTGATCATGCCCCCTTGGAGGTAACATTACAACTTGGCCAGAAAGAGGAAGGGCAAGCAGTTGTGCACATAAATGAAGGAATGGAAATCATAAATCAAAAAAGGATAAAATGGAATAAGTCTAAAAAAGAATGTAATGAGCTTTTACATGTAGGACTGCTACATGATGTCCGCACAAATATTCTGGAAGAATCAAACTTCGAAAAGATGGTAGAAGTGTGGCAAAATTGTAATTCACTGATTGGACATCATTGCATAACCATGCAGTTTGTTGAAAATAAACAAATACATTTTTGGTTTAATAAAACATGCAAGAAAGCTAAACAGGATCTAAACACAAAAATCAGACAGTATAAAAAGGAAAATGGTCATTAAGGGAAAGACAAGTAAGAACTCAAGTATAAACATAGCTAAGAAGGAGAACAAGAAAGTTTCAGAGATTGAACAACATAAATATAAAACAGACTTATGGGAGAAACTATGGCAAGCTGTGCTAAAGAAGGACACTAAACAATTTTGGAAAGTTGTCAGCCAGGGTTACTATAGTTACTTTTCTAAGGCAGAGGCCTATATTACCCCGGATATGTGGACTGAATATTTTACCAAACTATACTTCTCGGATGAAGAAGAAATTGATTTTAACCAATATGTCGACACTGAAAAAACAATAATGTACCCTCTCCCTAGTCACATCACAAAATATGAAATTTGTGAAGCTTTGCTCCATCTTGCTTCAAATAAAGCTCCTGGCCCAGACTTGACTATAGGTGACATATACGAGGCATTTATAGGTTGGTGGCTCCCTATATTGGAAATAATTTTTATTATATTCGTGCAAGGTCATATCTTCCCAAGAAGTTAGTTGGGAAGTGTGCTGTTTCCAATATTCAAAAAACGCGATCCAAGAGATCCAAAGATGTACAGATCCATAAGCCTCAATGTTATAACAAGAAAATTATTTGTTAAACCCATACTGTCCAGTCTTATTTCCTGGCTCAATGAACATAACACGTTGCTCAAATTTTCAAAACGACTTTAGAAGAGAAAGGTCAACTATCCAACACTGTTATGTTTTCAACTTCCTGGTTTGGAAGTATATAGAAATAAACACGCATTTGTCAATACCGAATGTTGCTTGCTTGTATGTGCTGTGTAGGTATTTAAAAGTCAGTGGAGTGCAAATACTGAAAATTTGCAAACTTACGAGCATGCATAGGAACTGCGCAATGCACGCTTGTAAAACAGTAATTTTTAGGAAGTTTGTCACCAAATTTTCAACATAGCCATTTTAAGACCTCTGCTCATGAACAGTGTCACTGTGATTTTCTTAACGTGTCCCATACAGTAATTTCGCACACCGACTGCGCCATTGTGCGCTACATGAACGAAACACATTTGGGCAAGATGTGAAAAATGACAACTGTACTGCTCATAAGGAGGTGTGGTAAAATGACAATGTTGAAAATCTAGAGTGAAAATATTGAAAATTTGCAAACTTACGAGCATGCGTAGGAACTGCACAACGCAGGCTCGTAAAACAGTCATTTCTAGGATTTATTTCACCAAATTTTCAACATAGCCATTTTAAGACCTCTGCTCATGAACAGTGTCACTGTGATTTTCTTAATGTGTCCCATACAGTGATTTCGCACACCGACTGCACCATTGTGCCCTATATGGGCGGAAACACATTTTGGGCAAGATGTGAAAAATGACAGCTATACTGCTCATAAGGAGGTGTGGTAAAATGACAATGTTGAAAATCTGCAGTGAAAATATTGAAAATTCGCGAACTTATGAACGTGCATAGGAACTGCGCAATGCACGCTCGTAAAACAGTCATTTTTAAGAATTTTTCCACTAAATTTTCAACATAGGCTTTTTGAGAGCCCACCTTATGAACACTAGCAGTGTCATTTCATTAATCAGTGCTGAAAGGTGATTTCGCACAGTGGCTGCGAAATCACCCTTCGGGTCCGATTAACACCATGACAGTGACAGCATTCATGAGAAGGGGTCCCAAAACCTCCATGTTGAAAATTTGGTGCAAAAATTCCCAAAAATGCCTGAGATATGCAGCAAAGTTGAAAAACCTTTTATTACATTATACAGCTTACCGGCATTTCCTCAGTTGACGGTCGGCTTTGAAGAGTGCAGACGTGTTTCCGATCCACCAAGATCGCGCTGCCGGAGTCCGGAGGTAAGTATGGGGTGGGGTGGGGTGGGAAGGCAGGGTGCGCGTGGGTGGGTGCAGGTGGGGCAGAGACAGCGAGGACCGTTTTGTGTTTCAGGGTTTTTAAAAAAAGGACGACGACGTGGGGACGCTGCCACGCTGGGGTGGGCCAGCGTGGCAGAAGGACAGCTGTTTTGGGAGCGTGGAGCTGACTGGGGATTGGGCACCCCGCCAGCTATATGATGTGTAGCCATGCTGGGATGGGCACCCAGCGTGGCATGTGGAACTCTGTTTGGGGTGGGAGAGCAGCACACGCCGTGGGGATTGGGCACCCCGTCGGCTATACAGTGTGTGTGGGGGTGAGCACGGTGCACGTATGCATCTGTGTGTGTAGGGGGAGCGCACATGAGCAGGCAATATCTTATCACTGCTCACTGAAGTGTAGCTCCCCCTTTCAACTGTACTCCACTGCATTTTAGACTGCAGTCATAAACAGCTCCAGCAGCCATTGGAGAACTTCGTCTGCGCCTGCAAACACACTGACTGAATTGGAAGAGGGCTGCCACACCTCCGAAAACTCGGATGATGGCACTATGTTTCTTGCACATGCATGCAAGCAACATAAAAAGGGAAAGTTAGCCTGCCTGTTTTGTGGACTTTTTGTCCTTTTTTGGTAGTATCAGAAGAACCTTGCTTTGGAATGAGCTGCAGAATTATGGAATAGAACATACTTTACTGAATACAATAATTAAGTTATATCAAAATTCTTGGACCAAGGTACAATATGATCAATACGGCCATACTACTGAAGAATTTGCAACACATTTAGGAGTATGCCAGGGATGCCTGCTGGCACCAGCTCTGTTTAATATATAATATATTACTGAAATCCGAGAAAATCTCTGGGATCCTAGCTTTCATTTCCCAGTGGTGGCAGGGAAAAAATACCGTGTCTGGCTTATGATGATGGCTTAGTTTTAATATCCACTTTGGTACTGAGTCTCAAAAGGAAACTGGCACACTTTGTAGAGCTATGTAAAGAACTTAAACTGAGAGTATATAAAGAAAAAACTAAGGTGGTAATATCTGGAAATTAAAGTAAAATATTGCCAAAAATTTGGATAAAGCAAGACAGAACAGAAGTGACAAAGTATTATGATTATCTGGGTGTCAGATTTTAAAAAAATAACACATGGAAAGTGTACCTTAAAATAACCAACACTAAGCTTAAGGCGGCCATTAATGCTTTTAAGATATTCCATGCAAAAATAGGGAAAGGTTCAGTACCAGGAGCCCTCAAAGTCCTAAATGCAAAAATAAAAGCAAGTGCTTTGTACACTATGGAAATTTGGTGTCCTCTGAACTTAAAAAATTGTAAGTAATCATGAATAAAATGTATAGATATATTACTGATACCCCAATCAGTTCCTTCAGCCATCCTAAGGATGGAATTGGGGACAAACTACAATCTCCACTCTGGCTGTAGAGACAAGGATACTATTTACTCTAAAATTGTTTTTATTGCAAGATTATAGACTCCCTAAGAAGTGTCTAGAAAAGGAAACAGAATACTCAACGAATTAATTTACATCTCCTAGTATAAAGTTGATTAAGAAACATATTTTACCCCACTGGTTAGGGAATGTGAACTGTGAAATATTCCTTAAACCATGGGAAACAATAGTCCTGCAGGTCAAAACAAGGCTTAGAGATATAGAAATGGCTGAAAACATCAGGGGTGGGATATTCAGACTGTGCTAGGCTGTTGCGCGAGCTTGGGAGCAGCGCAACTGGGATGTGCCAGAGCACTGACAGGGTGATATTCAATGGTGCTGTGCCATGGCTCAGCACCATTGAATATGGCTCTGTGGCCACCCGCAATGTGCATGGCGCAGTGGCACTGCACCAGCGCAAGTGGCCAGGAAGGGGCAGGGGGATGCGCTAGCACAAGTGCCATTGCGCTAGGCGCATCAACCATGATATTCAAAGGTGCACATGTAAATGGGCCATAATGCATGCAAGGTGCAAATGGGGCCATTTGCACATCATTATGGCTCCGTTTGCATGCAGGTGCACCCATCCCCGGTGACTTGCATCTGGTGCCCTGCTAGGCTGCTGCCGTCAGGGACCGATGCCCCCTGTACAAGCGGCAAAGTGCCCCACAGCCCAATCGTGGGTGCAAGTATTTAAATAATGATCCCCTATAACCCTGGTGGTGCAGTGGACCGCTCGCAGCCTGATCGCAGGCTGGAGTATTTGAGAAATGATCTCCTATATCCCTGGTGGTCCAGAGGACCGCTCGTGGCCTGATCACAGGCAGAAGTATTTGAAAAATGATCTCCTATTTCTCTGGTGGTCCAGTGGACTGCTCTGAAGCCGATCGTGGGCAGAAGTATTTAAGAAATGAACTCCTATAGCCCTAGTGGTCCAGTGGACAGCTCGCAGCCCAATTGCAGGCAGAAGTCTAAACAAAGATTAGAACTCATCCCTGGTGGTCCAGCAGTACCCCCCTCCCATCCTCCCACTGAACCTGCCCCACTCCTCCGGTCAGCGGCAGGTGGCAGCTCCACCATGCAAGTCGCTTGACCCGCCAGGCTGACTGTGTGCAGTACAGCTGTATGCCCATTGGTCACAGCGTGGGCCAATGGGCATCTGGCTCGATCACGTACCGTACTACGGTCCAGATATGTGAATATCTGGACTGTGTAGCCAAACCTGTCGATCTGCACACCAGTATTGCGCTGTGGACCAATGGGCGTACAGCTGTACTGTATGCAGTCAGTCAGCGGGTGGCTTGTGGGTGGGGAGCTGCCGCCTGCCGCTGACCGGGGGGACCGGGGTGTCAGGACTCAGAGGGAGGGCGGGGAGGAGGGTACCGCTGGATCACCAGGGATGGGTTCTAATCTTTGTTTAGACTTCTGCCCGTGATCAGGCTGCAAGCAGTCCTCTGGACCACCAGGTACATAGGAGATCATTTTTATAAATACTTCTGCCTGCGATTGGGCTGCAAGCGGTCCACTGGACCACCAGAGATATAGGAGATCATTATTTTAAATACTTCTGCCCGCGATTGGGCATGGGGGTGGCACTACCCAATGGAAGGTGCTGCCGGAGCTCGTGTTGTCACTCACAGCTGGCAGCTACCGTGTTGTGCCCTGCAATATGGCAGCTCACCTATGGATGGCTGGCTGTTGCTCCTTAATTTTTTGGAGCAACTGTATGCGGCGCATGTAGGTGTTGCAGCTGCATGGACTCCACACATCCCAGGCTGAATATCGGGATGTGCGGGGCTGAGCATGGACCCCCCCCACTTATGCCGCATACATTACTGATGTGCCCCGCCGCATCTGGATTTGTGCCACACACTTTTCCCCTTTGAATATCGCGCCGGGGCGCATCAGTGGGTTGCGCATGGCGCAACTGTATTGCGCCATGTGCAACCCTTCTGAATATCCCACCCCAGCTGTTTAAATAATCTTAAACTGTTTACCTATTACAGACAAATCAAGAAAGGACAGACTCTGGAATTGTATTTGAAACATCTAACTTGTCCAATCGCTAGGAGACTGTTAACAAGGTTGAGACTGGAACTGTTTGCTCCTAACTATGCATACCATAGACAAAAACATGAAGGGATTACCTCTCCATTCTGCAAATGTGAAGTCAAAACAGAGGATGATCTAAAAGTCTAAAACATACTATGTTGATATGTCACCTGTACAAGGAAAATAGGTCTAAATGGCTATGTAGGGTGCTGGGTGGTCTTGGTCTGTCTCCTGAACAAATTGTGATGTTTTTGTTTTCTACTAACAATGTAAGAATACTGAACAAGTTAGTTAGATTTCTATTAACTGTACATTTATAAAACAATGTCTATGTTCTATATGACACATTAATTAAGAACAATGTAGTACTGTTTATGTACTTTTTATACTCTGATTGAAATAGGAACTATGAAAATGTCATAATTTACAAGATATGTTTTAATAGGAATATTTATTGTGCATATGTATTGACTGATTGTAATGGCTATGTTGATGATCAATAAACATGAGGTTCTTTGTATTTTTTATTTTGTACTTGTACCTGTAACCATGACAACTGCTTTAATTTCCTTACAGCCTAAATTCACTAGACTTTTATTACACATCTGGTAACTGTTTTTAAGAGCACAGTATAGTAGAACAAGTACAAACAAGAAAATATGTAAGGTTAATAATACGTAAGAGAGAGGTATGGGGAAAATTACCTAAGGTTGGCTAGTGAGGCAAGTAAGAAAGTCCGGTGAGCAAAGGCACAGAAGGCACTGCAGATAGCTGAAGGAATTAAGAAGTGGGAGAAGACTTTCTTTCACTATATAATTGAGAAGAGGGACAAGAAGGAAGGGACTGTTAGGCTTGAGAAACGGGTGGAGTGGGTGGCGGATAATGAAGGAAAAGCAGCAGATACTAAATGAATACTTCTGTTCAGTCATCACCAGGGAGAAGGATGGACCTATGCCTTCAGGAGGGAAACAAGAAGCAGGGGGAGGGGAACATAGATGCAGTGATAGAGGAGGACGAGGAGGAGGAAAAAGATAGAGTGAGGGAGGGTCTGCTGGCATTGAAGGCAGACAAATTACCAGGCCTGAACTGAGTACACCCAAGGGTACTAAAGGAACTGGCTGAGAAGCTGACAGGACCACTGGCAGACCTATTTAATAGTTCACTAGAGTCAGGCATGGTTCCCCAGGATTGGAGAACAGCACATGTAGTGCCCTTCCACAATAGTGGTCCCAAGCATGACCCAGGGAATTACAGACCAGTCAGTCTGACCTCCATTGTGGGCAAGCTCATGGAGACCATACTAAAGGAAAAGTTGGTGGAATATCTAGAGAAGCATGGTCTCTAGGATGAGAGGCAGCATGGGTTCATGGGTGGGAGATTGTGTCAAACAAATCTGATTGACTTCGACTGTGTCACTAAGTCAGTAGACAGGGGCCAAGTGGTAGACATCCTCCATCTTGATTTCAGCGAGGTCTTTGACTCTGTGCCCCACAAAAAGGTTGATCAGGAAGTTGGTGGATCTTGGGGTTGGGGAAAAGATGGCTAGTTATTTGAAAATCCTCTGTGTGCTATAGCTCAGCTGAATCTACAAAGTATCCAGCCAGCCCTGATCGGGCTATGAACCCCTCAATTTTTGAACCATAACAGTAGGTTGAAAATTCTGTGTGTGCTGCAGCTCAGCCGAATCTGCAAGGTACTAGCCCTGACTTTGAATTTGGTGCCAGTGAAAGCTGATCTCTGAGTAGCTCATGCTTTCTCCTGCTTCCCTAGCTACTGTATTCCCAATGTCTCTCAAGTTGAATTTATGTACCAGGGATTAATAATCTGTTTAATTCTTACAATCATTTAAAGCAGCAGTACTACGGAAAAAAAATGTGCTTTTTTGACAGTTTATTCCCTGTGCCCTGCTAGTCATATACCTGGTACTCTTTCTCGCCGGCATTGTACTATCGCCGAGTAATTTGCTCAGTTATTCTCTGCTTTTGTTTACATTTCTGCCACTAAGAATGTTGCACTGGAACCCCCTCTGCTGCCAACTGCGCATGTGTATGACTTGCAGGGACGTCAGGAATGGTCAGTAGAGGGTCCCTCTGCTGTTGACAAAAGATGTGATGTAATCAGTAGAAAAGCGCAGCTGAAAATTAGTCAGCCTCCATATTTGTTGTAGCACTACAACAATTCAAATAAATTGCAAATATCTAAAAAACTAAAGATGACTGGAAAAAAAATAGGTATGGAAACTGGAACTTTGGCCGCATGCTTACAGCAGAAAAACAGAATTTTGATAGCTCACTTCCTGATTTCATAGTTCTGCTGCTTTAAGTACTGAATTGATTTTAGAAGCACATTTGAGTCTTGGCTGTGTAAATCCTTTTCTTGTTCTTTGCCCCTGCACATCTGTTTGTCTTCCCCCCACTCCCGTAACAGCCTGCCATGCTTCTGTCCCTGCTCTGATGCTACAAGCCCTCCCCTTTTCTGTCTTTAAAAAATACAGTTTTTGCCTTCTCTTTCAGGGATTCAGCCAGGCTTGATCAGGCCAGGAACTCCTCATTTTCCGAACCATTACAATGGATCGAAAATCCTCTGTATGCTGTAGCTCAGCCGATTCTGCCAGGTATTAGCCCTGACTTTGAATTTGGTGCCAGTAAACGCTGATCTCCGAGTGGCTCACGCAATGTCCTGCTGCTCACTTCTCTAGCTACTTATTCCCCTGTCTCTCAAGTTGAATTTTTTAAATTTTTTATTTTTTTAAGTGTCCAGTTTCCCGTTAGCAGATTATAAAGATCTGCCACTAGAGGAACCCTAGTTCTTTTCTGCAGCGTGACTGGAGTAAGAGGGTATTTCACTGTCAGCTACAGGCCCCTCTCAATCACTCTCCACTGCCCATATTCCTTTGGCAATATGGCTCTTATTATTGCTATTATAATATTATCACTTCCCAGCATGTCCAATGTATTAATTCTGAATGCCACTCCAGGATTCTGTCCAGCCCTAGAACTCTCCTCATATCCTTCTGCTGCCTCCATGCACTGCACCTCCCTACTTCCAGTATACCGCCCTCCCTTTACCTTACCCCCATCCCTCTTCCTTCCCTTTTCACTTCTCCTCTCCTTTGACTATCAGAGCACTGTCATTAATCTTAATTATTATATTAGTATCCCCTCCCCAAACCCAAAACCCCTATCTTTGTCCACAAACTGGGAGGCAGTATAGCTCAGTAGTTTAAGGCCCTGAGCTGCAAATTTGGTGACATCCAGCAGACCAGACCTGGGTTTGAATCCCACAGCTTCCACTTGCATACTGTGTGACCTTGAGCAAGTCACTTAACTTCCCTGTGCTCCCAGGCTGTGCCTGTAAAAAAGCTTTCAGCTTAGTGTGTCTCACCTGGTTAAATAACCAAAAAAAAAATAAATAAATGTGGGTCATTACAAAGGAAGAAAGCACTCGTATCTTTCAAGTGCTTTTTAAAGAAGCTGCTCCACCTCTGCTCGGGCAATGTGGAGCTAAATCCTGGTTCTCCATTACCTCTCACATCACCCTCTGATTTTGCAACTGCCCCCAGACTCAAAATGATGCTGGTCAACATCCTAAGCTTGACCAAGAAATTTGACCAGCTACAAGCCTGGGCCACTCACACTGAACCAGATCTTATCATCATTACAGAGTCATGGCTCAAAAAGGGCAATGTTGACCAGCAAATCTTGCTACCGGACTACAAACTGTTTAGGGCCTGCCTGCATACCCCCTTCCCTCTCACCTGCAGTGCTTATTTCTAAGATTGCCCTTGGCTGGTATGTCATGCCACCTAACATTTGGCACATTTTGAATTATTGGAATTTCCTAAGCCTCAGTCTGTATCGTGTAACTATGTATTATTATGTTGACCTTTGTATGTATGTATACCCCCATTCCTTCGACATGGAACCTTTGTAAATGAGCAGTTCCTGCTCAAAGGTATTTGTAATCCTAGATTTCAATAAAATAAAAATAAAACATAAAAAAGATATGGACTTGGTGGGTGGGTGGCTGTCTACTCTAAAAACAAGTACACTGTTAGTGACATCTACTGTAAATCCAAACCCAAGGAATAAAAAATTGTATCCCTGAAACTCCACCTTCCCTCCATGGAAAGTATCAATATTATTGGTGGTTATAAACCTCCTGGTGGCACTGACATCCTCAATATCCTAAAATTCCTAGCCTCCACTACCAATAATGAAATCATAATCCTTGGGGATCTTAACATGGACTGGCTTACCTCTAAATCACTTGGCCTAAAATGTCTCTGGGATGCGCTTGACCCCTCATAGATTGTTAATGAAACCACTAGGATCAATACCGCCAATAGTTCTCTACTCAATGTCATATTAACCAATCACCCTTACAGAATTCTGCATCTGCTGTTTTCCACAGCGACATGAGTGATCATGGGTTGTAGTATGTATAAGAGCACAAATTTAGGGTCAGCACCAACTCAAGCTGATAAGTAAATGGTCCTACCGTAAGTTCAATGTAGCGAATTATCTGTCGGATTTAGGTAATTTAAACTGGCAAGATCTCTATCTTGCTAAAATGGCTGATGAGGCTGTCACTATCCTGAATAACAATCCTGCCACCCTGGCTAACATGAGTATACAGCGCCGACATCGAAACTTCGGCATCGACTGACACTACAGCAGCTACAGCACCAGATCACTGCAGTGTTGGCGCTGGATCCTGGCACTGTTTCCAGGTGGTCTTGCACCCCAATCAGTTCTGACTTGGCGTTGATTATATTTAGGGGGGTGCAGGGGCATATGAGGGGTTTGGGGGAAAAGCCCCCTAAAGACCAGACTTCTGTCGGACTTTGATCAAGTCCAGCTCTGGCTACTCTCAAACCGCCTCTCCCTCAATGCCAAGAAAACCATCTCAGTGACCTTTGGCACAAGGCAGAGACTTTCAAGGCTCCACTCCCCTATTACATTCCATACCCTGGATGGGTCGCTTAATGAGACCAGTACCTCCTTCAGGTACCTCGGAGTGTGGCTTGATCAGTACCTAAACTTTTCCGCACATGTTGACTCCATATTCAAGAAGCTGCACCCCAGGCTCGGTGCACTTTACCGCACCAGTGACAGCATCCCACTCTTGGCCCGCAGAGACATTGTGCAGAAAATGATCCTCCCAGTCTTCGATTATGGTGACGTTGTCTACAGCACAGGTCCCAAGTCCACCCTAGCCAGACTAAATCCCCTCTTCCATTCTTTCTGTCGCTTTGTCCTGAACTGCCCATACTCCACCCATCACTGTACACTCTACCAATCTATGAATCTTACATCTCTAGATAACCGTAGGCACTCCCACAGTGCCAAAATCTCGGCCAAATACTGGTCCCAGCTGCTCCCCCCTCACCACTCCTCTGCCCTAAACAACACTAGCACCCAAGCATATTCACTCAGAAACAATGATTCACGGATCCTAGTTGTCCCTCATAGAAGCACTGCTGCAGAGTAGGCAGCCTTTAGCTACCGCATGCCAAAGATGTGGAACTCCCTCCCAGCAAACATTCGTTACTTCTCCTCCCCGTCGCATCTTAACTCCATGCTTCTCGCTCACTTCTTCCCTACCTGCTCTTGTGGCATTGCCTCCTAACAGCCCACAGTGTAACAGACTAGGTCGTGCAGCCTATGTTCATTTAGTGTTTGCCTACCTACTCATAATATATCTAATGTATGCATTTAAACTATGCCTGTTTGTGTCAGTATCAACTTGTTCTCTCATGTTTTTTCCACACCTCTATAACTGGTACCTAGTTGTATTGAGTCTGTCCTTACTTGGGTATTTGCACTATGTACTATGTATGATACGGTGTTTTACCTATCTCAATTGTATGTACCCCCACCCCCCCCCCGGACGCATCTGGAATTGAGCAGTAGCCTGCTCAGTACGCCTTCCTGGTTAAACGCTTAAATAAATAAATAAGAAAACATGGTAGGCAGTGTGATTCTTTATGTGGACCGCAAAAGTGCTCGACATAAAAGTTTCACTGCTCGGTCGTTCTACAAAATTTTTGTCGACAACCGATCATAGACCCGCTAACAAGCATGCCCCTTTCATCAAATCTAGATAGAGTGTGTGTAAATCCTCTCACCCCTGGTTCATATCTGACCACAAGACTGAGTTCACAAAGCGTGACAAACTTGGGGCTCAGGCTAGGTGTACTAAGTGTCTAAGTGATTGGCAGGCCTTCAGAGCTGCAAGGAATGCCTGTGTTAAACGCATTTGTGCTGCCAAATTGAACTTCTATATCACTACCTTAGAACAGGCAAATGGGAATTCTTATAAAATCTAGAGGCCCCTCACATCTGTTGAAAGATGTCAGGCTGCTTCCTCCATTCCAGCCAAGATATGGCAAGGTCATTGAAAGCAATAGTCTAATCCTTGAAGAATTCAATTCACATTTTGCCACCGTTGGCTTAGCTTTTGATTCTTCTCCATATGCAGGCCTTGCAAACTGTCCCTTGGCCAGGACTATCCCTGAAGTCCCAACCTCGCCTCATCTCTTCTAGCTGTATCCGTCCACCTATCAAGAAGTTGAAGATTCGCTTCTCAACTTAGACACTAAGAAAAGTGCTAGTAATAATGGACTAGACCCATTCTTCTTAAAATTAGGCTACTTCCATCTTACAGCCCTCCTATTTCATATAATCAAACGTTCTATTGTCACTGCCACAGTTCTGTCTTGCTGGAAGTCTGCACATATCCTTCCTTTATTTAAATTGGGTGACCCAAGTAATTTAAATAAGTATTGGCCCAGTTCTATCCTGCCCATTCTCTCCAAAATCCTTGAAAAATGTATTTACTCCCAACTAAAAAATATCAAAACCTTCTTCCTTCTCAATTCAGCTCAATCTGATTTCCGGCCTAATCATAGCACTATCACAGCCTGTGCTAATGTTACTAATATCTGGGGTTCACCTCTGGACTCTAAAAAGATCACTGGTGCAGTCTTCCTGGACCTCAGTAAGGCACTTGACACCATAGACCACAACTCAGTTGTCAGTAGCCTTATTAACCTAAGTGCCACCCCCTCCACTGCTCAGTGGTTTACCAGTTATTTAACAGGGAGGCTTTAGAAAGTCAAGGCTAATGACCTATTTTCAGCCTCCCTCCTGATCATTAGGGGAGCCCCACAAGGCTCCATTTTAGGCCCTGTCCTATATTCTCTTTACAGTAATAATCTTAACTATAACATAACTAATTCCAAATTACATGTCTTTGCTGATGACACAGACATGTACACTTTTAGCTCAACTCTCTCTGAAGTAAGAGACGTACTATAAGCTGACTTTATGCAGAACCTTATTAACACAAAGCTCCTTCTTAATGCCAAAAAAACTAAGGCCATGATTTTTACTCTCAACACCACCACCGCCACCTCTCTAAACCTACCTAATGACTTTATTGTCACCTCTCTAGGTGAATCTCTTAAGGTTGTCTCCAAATTCAAATATCTAGGTATATGGCTTGATAATAAGCTTACCTTTATTGCCATATTGATAACCTAACCTGCAGGTAAAAGTCCAGAATAGGTTTCTTCTTCTTCAGAAACAGGTCCCTATTCCTCATTGAGATTAGAACTAGGTTTGTTCAGGCCACATTCCTACCTTTACTCAATCATGGTGACATAATCTACAATTCTACTTCAGCCTTAAACCTGAACAAAGTGGACGTCCTCTACCATCGTGCACTTCGGTTCATTACTAACTCTCCTTTTCAAACTCACCATTGTGATCTGTATATAGCTGTCAGCTGGATGTCGCTTACTACCAGACATTTGATTCACTTTGGCTCTTTTTTGTAACTCTATTTTTCTGCCACATACTTCGGGCATCCTTACAGGGTGTACCCTTGACTGCTGCCCTACTCCCTATGTGAAGCCCCTTACAAGACCAGAGGAACTCCCACCACCCAGGCAGAAATAGCCCCCTGGATCACCCTCCGGGTGGGTCTGTCCTCCCTTGATGGCCTTTCTGTAATTAGAGAGGTCCTACCTATGGGAGCCTGGAGTCCTCTGATTGCGGGGCTGGAGGTTGGGATGTGGGCAGCGTCTCTCGTACCCCCATTTTCTCCACAGAGGGTGGTGGTGATTATCCTGGTGCATTCTGTTTCCCCTGTGGAGCCTGGCCAGCAAGGAGACATAATGCCGTGACTCTATCCTGCAGGCATCTGCCGCACCCCTCGATGTATGGCGGTCCCCAGCCAATGCCAGAGATCGTTCAATGAGCGGGCGCATTCTCTAACCTACCCCAGGAAGAGAGAACAGTCCTCTGGATGCTCAAGCTCTTCCTTCTCCTACTGACCCCAGATCACCCAGGCTCACTTCTGAACCCAGTTTGCCGGTGTGGCGCGAGGTGTGGCAACCATTGCCTCAACCCTCAGTGCCACTGGCCCGGTCCACTCTGATTCTTGGACTCTCAAAATCCTCCTGAACAAACTACCGAGCTATATAACATCTATTATTTGCATCTCCCACAGTTTGTATTCTCTTAGGAAGTCTGACTTTATCCTTCTAGACTTGCCTAGGATTCGTACCACCTTTGGTAAACATGCCATCTCGTATGTACTTCCAACTATCTGGAACCAGATCCAGTCTATACTGAAACTCTCTAGCATTGTATCTGTCAATCTCATTAAAATATTTGCTATGACCAAATTAAAAAATACCTGTAGCTGTTTCTAGTCCTTACTTTAACTCTTGACTTTTATATCAGAATTTTGTAAACTAATATACTTAACCTATCCCTCACTCTATCCCAGTTCCCCAAAGTCTGGAAAACCACACTGATCTTACCAGTGCACAAATCGGGTGATCACACACAACATAGCAACTGCAGGCCAATATCCATCCTCCCTCTACTGTCAAAGGTTCTGGAACGAATAGTTACCAACCAGTTTGTGGACTATCTTGATAAGTACTCCCTGCAATGCCCACAGCAGCACAGCTGTAGGAAAAAACATAGCACAACTACAGCCTTGCTCGAATTCACTTCCTTCATCCAACAGTCCATCGACAAAAGCAGCCTGGTAGGAGCAGTGTTCGTAGACGTTACTGAGGCCTTTGACACCATGAATCACAAACTCCTCCTTGACCAACTCACAACTACTGGTCTCTCACCTAATGCACTAGAATGGTTTGTCAGATCAGGTGTACCCCAATAGTCCATCCTAGTACCACTTCTATTTAGTATCTTCCTAAACAACCTACCAAATGCCTGTCAACTAAGGACCCTCCTATACGCAGATGATGCTGTCATCTTTGCAAGTCACTTATATCCCACCATGCTTGAAGACAACCTACAGCTTGGATTGCTTGAAGTTGAAAAATGGCTCCACTCTCACAAGCTAGTCCTAAACTACAAAAAAACTAAACTTATGCTGTTCTCATCATCTCGCCATGAACACAGGTTACACACCCTGGCTGTTAAAAATAACCTAGGAGTCCCCCTTGAAAAAAATCAAGCATTTCAAATACCTTAGAGTTACTTTAGACTGCCACCTTACCTATGGTCCACACACTGATAATGTTGCTAAGAACGTTAATGCTAAACTAGGACTATTCTACAGACACAGAAGGAGTTTGACCCCAGAAGCTCTTAAACTTGCTATCCACTGCTCGGTACTATCTGTTATTGACTACGGCTTGTTTGTATATGGAGCTGCCCCAGACACATCTCTCAAAAGACTAAATACTGCACTGAACAAAGCTAGCAGACTTATCACTGGTGCTGGCCACCTCACCCACACTTGTGATCTATTCACCCAAACCAGGTGGCTCAAACTATAAGACCGGATCAAGTAGCACTCGTGCATACTTGCCAAGCAAGTGCTACTTGGTGCCCTGCCAACTTGCGCCGCCAGTCTTCTATTGAAATCTCACAAATCACGCCACACTCAGACCTCTGACTCTGAACTTATTCACGTTCCTAGGGTTCAGACCACCCAATGCCAGTGATCCTTCCATTACTGAGCTCCTAACTGGATGAATGGCCTGAACTGTGAATTGACTTGCATACCTCATCTTTCCCAGTATAGACATCTCCTGCATCAACACATCTCGAAGGAAAGTGAGTGTACCTGCTTTAATTAATTTGAGCTACCTGCACCTCATCTGCCTCCCAGCATACTCCAGCCTTTATGACAAGGCCGCTGGCTGCTTCCATCCTCCCCTTTTTCATTCATACACCTCTTCCTCCCCTTCCCTTTCTCCCCTAGACCATCCCTCTCTGTCTTACAAGCTCACCTACTATGCCTCTTACTGACTCTTCTCCGCATCTTTCTTCCTCCCCCTCCCATCCTCCCTCCTCTCACCACTCACCCACCCACCATTTCCCCTCCCTCCTGTCACCCTCTCCCCTTATACCTTCCCCCAACCTGTCTATCCCTTCCTGCCCCTCTTTTTATGCTTGACAATGCCACATGGCTGCATCTCCCCCCCCCATTCTCTGACCTGCTCCACTCTCCATCACCTTTTTCCTCATATAGTGTCTTCCGAATACCAACTTTGTAGTTAATTGCAACAACTATCTTACTATGTATTATGCTTTTTTATTGCTATTCACTGTATTTGATATTGTTTCTATACATGATATTGTTCTCTATCCTTTGTCTGTCTTGTAACCCCCTCCCATTTATGACGTGGAACCTCTGTAAATGAGCTGCTCTGCGCTCAGAGGTATTTCTAATCCTAGATTGAAATAAATAAAATAAATAAAATCAACAACTCGGTTTCCCTCCCAAATTCTTCTACTTCTCTAATTCTACTTACCTCTCCTTTTCCTTCCTCACCATCCCTTTACTCTATATTTTAGTCATCCTTACTTTTAATATTTCTCCACACTTTTCCTCTTTTTCCCTCCCCCCTCAAAAAGATCCTCCCTCTCTTCTCCCCCTCCACTCCCCTCTCCTCTTTGCACCCATCTTATACTCTCCCTTCACCCTATGCATCCTATTACTCTTGTTCCAGCTATACACTTTTAGGTACCAAGATCTGATGTATGTAATTTCCTTTGTCTGTATACGTTTCTCAGGACCTCATTGTGACTGAGCTTGCTCAACAGTGTTTTCCTGGAAGAAACTTGAACTGTGCATTAACTTCCTATAAATGCACAGTCTGGTACCAAATCTCATTTTCCTTCCCAAGAAACCTTACAGTCATTTTATAAGTTTAATGAGTCCCTCCAGGGTGGGCATCATAGGATTTTAATGCACATCCCAGGGGAATAAGGACACTCGACCTTCAGCCTAGAGCACTATTACCATCACTGGGGCATGCATTAATATCCTATAACGCACACCCTGTCTTGGCTTATTACTTACCTATTGCTGTAGCTATGCAGGCTTTTTAGTTATCCCCATGAGTGTTTCTGATTTGCATGCTGTTGGTAAGGATCATTTTACAATTCTATGATGTAGTTTATGTCTTTGCTCTGCTATTCTATTGTTAGCACAATGCATCCATGTTCTGCTATCGGACTTGCTCACTGAGAAGGCCATAAACTACATCATGCAGTTCATAAATGGCACTGACCACCAGAGTATCAGTCAGAAACATCCACTGCTGTTGCTAAAAGGCCTGTATGGATGAAACAATAAGTAATATGAACACACGAATGTGCCAGCAGAAACAGAGCGCCCGGTCTATCTAAGTCTGTTCGAGTGTGCAGGTAACACCCCTAGCTTGCAGCTGCCCCACCCCTTCCCCTTTGTCATCTCACTGCCACCCCCCCCACCTCCCACACTAACATACTAACATACTAAAATGCCAGCAGAATAGGCTAAGGTCTTTCGTGTCTGAATCGTTTGGTCAGCCCCCACCCTGGTTGCTGACCTTGCTGCCCCTCGCCTTCTCTGGCTTCTCCCTTCCCAGTTCCGGATATTCTTGCTGCATTGGATTTTGCTTCCAGAACCCTTCCCCTGTACCTGTCCCACCCCCTCTTGAACCCCTCCACTGTCTCTGCCTCCACCAGCCCCCTAGGCAGCGCATTCCATGGCTCCACCACCCTCTCAGTGAAGTAGCACCGCTCCTTTCTCCCCTGAATCTTCCCCTCCAGCTTCCACCCATGCCCTCTAGTGGCCCCCTCCTCCTTCCTTCGAAGCACCCTGACTGTTCCTCCCCTATTTACCCTCTTCATGTACCTGAAGACCTCTATCATGTCCCCGGTCCCTTCTTCTTCCAATGTGTACATATTTAGCTCTTGAGCCTCTCCTCATAGGTCCTGTCCCCAAGCCCCAAATCATTTGGTTGCCTCCTCTGGACCCTCTCCAGGAGGTTAATGTCCCTCTTAAGTGTGGCCTCCAAAACTGCCACTGTGATACTCAAGGTGCTGGCCTCATCAAGCAGTTATACAGAGGGAGTATCCTTCCCTCCTTCTGGAGGTGATCCCCTAGCGATGCATCCCAGCATCCTGTTGGCCTTGGCTGCTGCCCTCCTACAAGTCTCAGAGTTGTTCATCTTGACATCCACCACCACCCCAGGTCCCTCTCAGCCATCGAGACTTGTAGCATTTCCCTCCCCGGTGTACACTTGGCCCGGTTTCTGGCCCCAGGTGGAGTACCTTGCATTTCCCTGCATTGAACCTCAGCTTCCACTTTCTAGACCATCTTTCCAGAGCCTCCAGGTCCCCTCAGGGCCACCCTCCCTCTCCCCATCCACAACCGCCCCCAGTTTCGAGTCATCCGCAAAGAGACTCATCTCACTCCTGATTCCTGTCCTTATGTCAGAGACATAGGCATTGAACAGAAGGGGCCCAAGGACTTATCCCTGTGGGACCCCACTAATGACCCTCCTTGGTGATGAGACTATCCCACCAACTATGACCCTCAAATGCCTTGCTGAAGTCTAGAAAGAGGACGTCCACTGGTCTACCCAGGTCCAAGGCACTTGTCACCCAGTCATTGAACTCCACCAGGTTTGTCTGACATGATTTCCCTGGGATGAATCCATGCTGTCTATCGTCCAGGCACCCTGACTTATCCAGGTCCCCCCCCTAGCCTCTCCTTGACAATGCCCTCCATCACCTTGCCAACCACCGATGTCAGGCTGACAGGCCTGTAGTTCTCTGCCACCTCCCTTGATCCCCTTGTGGATAGGCACTATATGCGCCACCTTCCAGTCCTGGGGCACCCACCCTGTCCTCAGAGATGGTGAAAACTCCGCCAGGGGTTTCAGCCAGGACATCCATAAGTTCCTTCAGCACCTCCACACCCTCACTTTCCCCGTTCTCTGTCCCAGTAAGCATTAATCCACAACAAGGAGGGCTCTACTAGGAATTAATGCCCAGTGGGGGTTGGGGCAGATGCCTCAACCACTAAATGGGCATTAATTCTAGTACAGCCTGACTTTGGAGTGGATTAATGCGCTTGTAACATGGCAAGTGCAAGGTAAGTATATTCAGAATACTGTTTTACTTCAGGGCACATAAAACATCACTACAACAGTCCATACCTCTCAACTGTCCCTGATTTTGCCTCAGAATTTTCCTCTGTCCCTCGCAGAATCTGTCTTTTTGTGACAGAACAGTGGGGAATGTAAGCACAGAATAATGTTAAACGTCAAAGTTACAGACATGTTCTTCTTCAGAAAATGCATCTTAACATTAATCCCCCTTATACTGTACAGTGGAACGTCATCGTTCACTGAAATCTAGCACTCTCAAAATGTTGTTCTGCTGCACTAGTGACGTCAGCAGTGCAGCAGAACGACGTGCGGACGTCACACATGGTGTCCTCAAGCAGCAATCTGACAGTTTAGTCTTATTTTTTTATTTTTTTTTTTCTACTTATTTTTTATCCACCTCCCTACCTCGGTGTCCACTCCTTCGGACTGCTCATGCCCCATCTGTGCCCACTGTTCCAGGATCTGCCCCTAGAGTGCTTCTCTCCTTCCCTCCTATCTGCACAGGCAGGGGGTCTGTCCAGATTGGTCTTGGGTGGGCAGTCTTCATTTTAGGACCACGAGGGGCTTATCCGTTTTCTGTGCTCTCCTTGACCCGCCCCTGGGGCGCGGCGCAGGGCGTATGTCAGAGAAGTGGCGTGCTGACGCACGTCTCTCTCAAGCGCCTGACAGCGTCCCCCCTCTCCGACTCCACGAACGGAGCCGCCAGCCCCCCTCGAGCGCCAGTGTTCCCACTGGCTCTCTTAGAGTGTCGGGTGCATATAGCACCCCTGGTATCCCACCCCGAGGGAGGAGGCATCCGTTGGGATGCTCCAATCCTCCCTCCCGACCGACCCCGTCGACCCGAGTCGTTCCCGAACCGGGTCGCGTTGTGTAACAGTAGTTTAGTCTTATTTTAAAAAGAAAGATGTAGTAATTTTTTTTTTGAAGCAACAACGTTCCACTTTGCACTATACAGAACAGTGCGTGCGTACCATTTAACGGCAGGGCTGTTCTTTCAACTCCTTGGTACTATAACGACTGATTGCCTCTTAAGCTGTGCTCTCGAGGTAATCTGTCATCATAGTACCAGCTCGGTGAAAGAATAGCCCTGTTGTTAACTGTTACTCATGCACTACCCTGTATTTTCTATCAACTTTCTGTGTGAATATTGCCAACTATTTAGATGTGTCTCTGATTTTTTTAAGCCTTGTCCTTGATTTATGAGGCAAGTGGTTGAGAGGTATGAACAGTCCTCGTACTTGCCAAACCATGCAGTATTTCTGTCTTTTGGAACAGTGTCAGCATCCAACAACATGCACGTTCGAGATATATTAATGCAGTGCCCGCTATTTTCTAACACATTCCAGTACAACATTGCCGTCTCAAATACACTACAACTTTAAGATTTTTCACTTCTTACCGACACTTTTACTACTTTGGCCTTCGTTGTCACATGCCAATCATGGATCACAGTGCTGCATTGGGGGGGGAACTCGACATTTACATTTTTTTTTTTTGTGGATTATATACAGCTACAGTGTACTAATTGTTTCACCTGCAAATCTATTGAATGTCACCGCTTCATTCCCTGAACTGTGCTCCATGGTTCGGTCACAAACAACGCTCTATGCACACCTGTTAACTTCCTTGGCAGCAGCAGCTGCAAACCACAGATTCAGACCATGCAGATGGTCATGACAGGTAGCTCACTCTTCACTGCACTGAGCATTTCTTTCATGAGCTCAGATGGCGACTGCGGCCACGATTTCTGTGGCACGGTCACAGCGCAAACCATGTTCCAATTCTTAGTGTTGCGCGTTCTGCTTCTGGCTGAAAACACTTGTACATTCTGAAGTGGGCATTACTAGAGAATTAATACCCACTTCAAATTGTATCATGTGTTGTGTTTATACCAGTGTGGTTCCTTTATTAGACTGTCAGATTTTTGGCCACAAATCGGTGCTTAAAGACAGCTTCTTTTGGGGAAACAAATGATTTACAGGTTCAGCACAGCTCTCCTTTAAAGATTTTTGAAACATTTTCTTAAACTGCAGTATTTCCATACTTTGTTTTCATAACCGCTAGAGACACTCGTCATGTTGAAAACCTTCTCTGGTAAAATTGGTAATATAATGGACATACTGTTTATGCATTGTTAAAGTCTCGCTAATCAGTCTGAAACTCTCAGACTGAACAGAGACCCCAGGTTAGGTAAATCTGTACAGGCACTAGCACAACAAGTACTGAAACAAAGATGCATAGTGCATGTTGAAGCAGAGATTAGAATGTGCTTAAATGACAGAAACAATATGAGCTAGCATTGGTCAAGGCCACTGGTGTTTATTTGCAAGAATAAACAGTGAAAATGTTATGCCTGGTAGGTGAAGGCTCTTCCCCTAATCATTTCCACGTGCCAGTTTATCCTTGACTCCCAGAGTGAAATGTTTAAAGCAGCTTACACAATGTACACACGGTACATTAAGGTAGAACTCTGACTCCACTTCCATAGGTTCAAGAGAGCGCATGACATATGAAACCATAGCCTCAACCTTGAAAGGGATGGTTTAAGCAATAACTAGGACACAAGGTGGAGGTGTCAGAGCTTCTTTTATTGTTTGTTTACTGAATCACAGTACAAGTAATATAGCATATATCCTAACTCAATGATGAGTCAAGGTTTTAAGCTACAATACCCACACAAATACAAAGGCAACTTTGTCAAATAAGAGAATAATACTTTGGATGTAATAAAACATAAATTAACTTGCACGACTGTATGCTAGAAATTACCATACAATTTCAGGATGTAATGTTATACAAAATGCTTTACCTTGTATTCTATTCATGGTTAACTGTATGTCACTTAATTTCAACTACTGTGCATTCAGGTGAAGATATATATATATAGATATATATATATATATGCATGTATGTACCTTCTATACTTAAACAATAAAATGTTTAACTTCAAAAGCAGCAGTACTATGAAAAAAAAGTGCTTTTTTGACAGTTTATTCCCTGTGCCCTGCTAATCATATACCTGGTACTCTTTCTCGACAGCATTGTACTATCGCTGAGTAATTTACTCAGTTATTCTCTGCTTTTGTTTACATTTCTGCCACTAAGCATGTTGCACTGGAACCCCCTCTGCTGCCAACTGCACGTGTATGACTTGCAGGGACATTGGGAATGGTCAGCAGAGGGTCCCTCTGATGTTGACAAAAGACGTGATGTGACCGGTAGAAAAAGCGGAGCTGAAAATTAGTCAGCCGCCATATTTGTTGTAGCGCTACAACAATTCAAATAAATTGCAAACATCTAAAGAACTAAAGATGACTGAAAAAAAACATCTACAGGTATGGAAACTGGAACTTTGGCCACATGCTTACACATGAAAAACAGAATTTTGATAGCTCACTTCCTGATTTCATAGTATTGCTGCTTTAATCAACAATTAGTCTCTCAGAAGTACAGCAATATTTGTTTATCTTGTTTGTTGAGATTAAAGAGCTAATTGTAGTTTCTAGAAACAGTCAGTCATTACTTTTTATATGTAACATAACATACTAGACACCAGCATACTAGGTCTATTGGGCTATCAAGTCTGCTTGTGCTTCAGCACCCTGATTGGGTACCGTAGTCCTTGATCTGTCTCCTTCCACTGTTACTCCACCCCCCCCGGGGCAAACCAGCCTCTGCTTCTCCCTTGCTTGTACCTGTCCCACCCTGTCTTGAATCCCTCCACTGTAGCTGTCTGTACCAGCTCCCCTGGCAGTGCATTCCACGGTTCCACCACTCTCTTAGTGAAGTACCTCCTCCTCCTTTCCTCAGTCTTCCAGCTGTGTCCTCTGGTGATTCCACCCTCCTTCAGCCGAAAGATCCTTTCTCGGCTTACCTTATTTACTCCCCTGAGGTACCTGAAGACCTCAATCATGTCCCCCCCATCCCTCCTCTCCTCCAGTGAGAACAGGTTTAGCTCCCCTAGTCATCCCTCATATGTCATATCCCCCAGGCCCCAGAGCATTCTGGTTGCTCTCCTCTGAACCTTCTGCAGGAGCTGGACGTCCCTCCTTAGGTGTGGCCTCCAGAACTGCACACAGTACTCAAGATGTGGTCTAACTAGGCTGTTGTACAGTGGCAAAATCACCTCTCTGTTCCTTGAGGTAATCCCCCTAGCGATGCATACCAGCATCCTATTTGCCTTGACCATAGCCCTGCTGCACTGTACTGAATTATTCATGTTAACATCCACCCAGACTCTTAAGTCCCTTTCCCCTACCGTGGCCTGCAACTCATCTCCCCCCCAAGGGTGTTCACATAGTTGGGTTTTTTCCACCCTAGGTGTAGCATCTTGCACTTGGAGGAGTTAAATTTCAATTTCCAGGTGCAGGATCACCTATACAGAGTATCCAGGTCCCCTTGCAGGGCCAACCTCCTCTCCTCCCCCTCCACCACTGCCCCCAAATTGGAGTCATCTGCAAAGAGACTCATTTCACACCTGATACCTTCCCTGATATCAGAGATATAGGCGTTAAACAGGAACGGCCCCAGGACTGATCCCTGTGGGACCCCACTTATGACCTCCCTAGGAGATGAGACCTCCCCTCCGACCACTACCTGCTGAGTGTGACCTGAAAGCCAGTTTCCAATCCACCTAACTGTCAGTGGACCTGCCCTCTCCCCCCGCCCAGCTTCTCCCTTATGCTAACGTGAGGGACTGAATCAAATGCCTTGCTGAAGTCCAGGAACAGTACATCCACTGATATCCCCCTGTAGAGTGCTGATGTCACCCACTCATAGAACTCTACAAGGTTTGTTTGACACGAGCTACCTGGCACAAACCCATGCTGCTGGTCATCCAGGTAACCGATCTCCTCCAAGAAACCTCCCAGCCTTTCCTTAAGTATGGGCTCCATTACCTTCCCCACCACCGACATCAAAGTGACGGGTCTATAGTTTCCTGGCTCTTCTTTCGATCCCCCTTTATGGACGGGCACAACATGCCCATTCATCTGCGGCACTTCTTTTTTTTTTTCATGCAGTCAATTAGAAGATTGTTTATCTGAGGTTAGTGTGATCTATAGAACAGCACTTTGCCTGGCAGCTGACATATCTAATTCTATTCCCCTCCACTACATCATCAGCATTGTGACATCACACCCACTTGGGAAGAGGAGCTTACTTAGTAGCTGCCAGGTTGGTCACCTGTGATGTCACATTTAGTAAAGTCACAGTACTGATGATGTAGGGGAGGGGACAGAATTAGATATGTCCACTGCCAGGCAGAGAGCTATTCCACACATCCAGCATACTACTGTTACAGAGAAAACATTCTAATGAGAAAACAGAAAAATACTTCAGAAATAAAAAGTTACAACTGACTACTTTCTATTATTTGTAACATTTTCATGTCTGCTACTTTTGATTCTACTAGCTCTTTAATAATGAAAATAAACTGAAATAAGACAAGCAGAACAGAGCAGGAAGATAACACTCCAGGTTTAGGGGTGTTCCCGTCGATGGTCATAGGCTCCATCTCAGACTGCTTTGGAATGGGAGCCCTATGATGGTTCCTCCATCTACGATAGTGTTGGGGTCCTATGTGTGCCCCTCCACACCGAGGGGCTGGCTAGGTCCCTTGCCCTCTGCCATTCCATCAGGTCCTTGACCCCTTCTTCTTCCGGGGGTCACTTGGCCATAATGGACATCCAGGCTTTTTGTCCAATACCACTATAGGCCATACCAGGTCCTCCCATCACCAAACCTTTGGGGAGGCTGCAGTTCCTGCCTCTGCCCCCTTCAATTAGGGGTTCTGCCCCAGGGAGAATGAATTAGCTGCCCCATCCTTACAAGAATGGAATATGGCAAATCTGATGGCGGAGGAGGAGGATAAGGACTGCAGGACCTCCCCTCTTCTCCTCCAGGTGGCCCTTCCTTTTTGGATATTATGGTACATCTGTAATACCCTTTAGTAGTAAATAGTAAAATTTTTATTTATACAGGATATGAAGACAGCTTTGAACATCATTAGGGTTACAATAATCCTCTTTAGAAGGTGCACCTGTTTAGATGTCAGTACAAAGTTACAGTAAAATTAAACAAGCAATAAAAGTTGCACATAAAACAGTACAATAAATTACATAGTACAGAACAACAATTTGTGTCATAGTGCTTAAAACATCTTCAGGCAATACTGATCATCTGTTACATACACATCGAAAACATAATTCTTGCTTCATAGCAGAATTAAATTTAAGCTATAGTCAAGTCTTGAGTTCTTAGTGGCAATGGAAGTTCATTCCAAGTAGTAGCAGCTCTATACTGGAAAGTCAAAGATACAAATCTGTTTTTATGTTTGGGAACTATCAAGTCTCTAGCTCCACTTTTACATAGGTTAAACTGATGTGTAGGACTAATAAGTCTCTCTGCGAGGCCAGTGGGGTGACTGGACTTGTAAATTTTATAGACCAAGTTTGTCCAAATTTGTTTTCTCCTAATCTCTAAAGAGACCCAATTTAGCTTGGTATACATATAACAATGATGAGTATCAATTTTACACCTTAATACAAACCTTGCTAACCTATTGTAACATATGTCAAGCTTATGTAACATTGTTTTATCAGCACTTGAGTATACATGATTTCCATAGTCAATCAGTGGAATGATTAACTGGTTTGTTATAACCTGTCTGTCTTTAATACCCAGACAGTTTACTATTCTTCTGAGCACACCTATCCTAGAATGAACTTT
The DNA here is from genome assembly GCA_016271365.2 of Neoceratodus forsteri. Taxonomy (NCBI): domain Eukaryota; kingdom Metazoa; phylum Chordata; order Ceratodontiformes; family Ceratodontidae; genus Neoceratodus; species Neoceratodus forsteri. Next base: position 1,410,170,823 of record CM028132.1, read on the forward strand.
TTTTATTACCATATTTAGGTGTTGTTCAAAAGATCATTTATGGTCTATAAGCACCCCTAGGTGCTTGTAGACCCATACCTGTGTCAAACAATTTCCGTTTACAGTTTTTATATATAGTTTATCATTTTGTAGACCATTTTTGGTTGTATTTCAGCCAATTAACATAGTTTGGGACTTCTTTATATTTAAAATGAGGCCCGAGGAAGTGAACCAAGCCTGCAGAACATTAAAGTCTGCCTGCAAGCTTGCTTCCACTTCCCTTGGATCTACTCCATCAGAGACCTAGCTGGTATAATCTGCGTAAAGCCTAATATAAGTAGATTTTATGTAATGAAGGAGATTGTTTATGTAAACAATAAATAACAGTCCTAATATGGACCCCTGTGGGACACCATGGGTCACAGGAAAAAACCTTGAACTGATTTCTTCCACCATCACCATTTGGGATCGGTCTTCCAAATAAGATAGAAAGCAGTTTAGGGGTTCGGATGCTATACCTATCTGTTTCAACCTCTGTAATAATAATGAGTAGTTGACTAAATCAAATGCTTTGGATAGGTCGATGAACACTGCACCCACGGACCTTGACTCACCAAGTGGAGTAGCTACCAAGTCAATAAAGTCAGTGAGTGCGGTGGTCGTCGACCTACCCCTTCTAAACACAGACTGAAATTCATTCAACTTATTATATTTTTACAAATAGTCCATAAGTTGTCTATGAATCAACCTTTCCAACAACTTGGATAAGACAGATAATAGGGCAACTGGTCTATAATTAGTTGGCCTAAAGTTCGATCCCCCTTGTGAACTGGCACTATTTTAGCTTGTTTCCAGGATCTAAGAAAATTTCCTTCAATCACGCTCCTGTTAAAGAGACTGGTTAGAGGTTGGGCCACCTCATATGTAGAATCTTTCAGAAATCTAATTTCTGTATCTTCCAGACCGTTAGCCTTATTTTTTAGTAATTTATTTGTTACTTTTATTACTTCCTTTCTTGTTATTTGTTTAAACCTAAATATTGGGACTTGGTTTTCATCTGTTTGATTATCTTTTACCACTATCCTACAATGCCCCTTATGTTGTAATCCAGTGGGAATGTTTAGATCAAGAAGTTCAGTAAAATATTTATTTAAGATGTTTGCAGCATTGTCTGGATTTTGCAGAACCCCATTTTCAATAACTTTTATAGTACTTACATTATTTTGTAATTTAACAAGGGATTTCATTAGGACCCAATATTTCTTAGGATCATTAGTACCTTTCATTTTATGTTTATAATAAAGTGCTTTTTGTTTTCTTTACCTCCTGAATAACTTTATCACGTACCTTTTTGAAAAGATCATAAACAGCCTGATCCAGAGTTTTATTAGCTTTTTTCCATAGTTTCTATTTAAATGTTATCAATTTTTTTTAGAGCGTTGTTTATCCATGGTAAGTGATTTTGTTTCTTTATTCTCTTTTTGCATGGAGCACAGATATTACATACCTCTAGGAACATTTTTGTAAATTCTCTACTGCCAGGTCCAAGTCTGGGATGAGGGAAATCCTATACCACTTTTGTTGTGACACTTTAAATTGAAAGATGTGTTTATTATATTTTCTATGACAACTTTTTATTGAAAAATTATCTCTTAAAGGGTGAACTTTTAATTGTTTAATAGAAACAGAACAAGAGACTACATTGTAATCACCCATGTTTTGGGGACAGACCATTGTTTGTAGGACTGTAATGTCCGGAGACAAAAAAACAAGATCTAATATGTTTCCAGGACTATCTATCTTACCTTTCCTTGTTGGTGTATTTACTAATTGGATCACAGTTAAGGTCTGAAATGCTTCCTCTAACTTCTGACCTCTTTCTTCCCCCCATGCAGCATTGAAATCACCCATTTATACAATATTTTTGTCTCTAACATGCAACCCTATGGTGTCAGCCAACGTCACAAAATGACTTGGTTTGACCTTAGGTGGAGAATAAACTACTCCAACAACCAAGTCAATAGAAACGATATAAATCAGAATGCACTCCATTCTTTCTATTTTACAAGACAATAATGTCTTGGAGTGGCCATGGGAATTGTTTACATACAGTATTATACCCCCTCCCCCTTGCCCCTCCATCCCTTCTGTGAAAATAATAATTGATTACATTTAAATCTTTATCTTCTTCTTTCTTTCCCAGCCAAGTTTCTGAGAGAGCAGCTATTTCTGTTTTTTCTAACTCAACCCAGGCAAGACGGAAATCCATTTTATTTACTAAACTTCGTGCATGGATGTGGAGCCATACCACACCTGCTGGTTTTTCAACTGCAGTTCACCAGAAGGAAAGGGTTTCTCCTCTTTACCAGGCCGAGCCCATTTTTGGCAGAACAATCAAAAGGGTGGATACCCTGGTGAAATTGACACTTCATGGAAAGAGAGGCATCAGAATGTCTAAAGCATATTTGCAACAAGCAAATGAGAATTATCAATATCCCCAAAACACAACCAAACATCACTTTTATGTTTTTATGAAACTTTTTATGCACCATGATTAATTATATCTGTAGTATTATAAAACCACAAAAGAAATATCCACTAAACCACTAGTAATAATAGAGAGCACTCAGTGTCTGTCAGAAGGACTACCAATTTGGCAGACAGTGAGGTTTCAAAATTGCATTAAGCACTAGTGGCACAAACTGTAAAAACCACCACATCAAATTTACCCATATACCTTTTATTTAATGCTACCTTCTCAATAGTACCAATTTTATTAAACCCCCAATATATTTACTATTTAGGTAGGAGCTAAGACTTCAACTATTGGATTTTATTTTCTATACCGAGTGGCGCTTGCGCCACTCACACTCGCGCTGTAGTAGTGCGAAGCCTTTTGAACTTTGTAGCTCCACCTTAACTGTGACGTGTCCCTCCATTCTCCACCCTCGCCAGCTGATGGATTCTCCAGTGAACCGGGAAATGTAGCTTTAGGATGGCAATCACTATTGGGGCAATGGAAATCAGTCTCAGGTACAGTCTCAGATACAGGCAGCAGTTTAAATCACCTCACAGTTCTCGGCAAAGATGGATTCCAAACTTTGGAACAGGGTGCCTCCAGAGAAAAGCTGGCCCAGTACCTTGGTTTTCCAAACAGCTATACACTATTCATACCTCCCCTTGCGGCTGCTTTTGGGGAGGCCATATTGGCCATCTGGCAACAACTGTTTCAGATTCCCTCCAATCCCCACAAGGGACTCTGTTGACCACCCTTATCTTTCTATGTTTCCACAGGTGAACTCCATAATGGTTGATAACTGTAGCTCATGACAGATCTGCTAGACCACAATGTATGCGTGCTCCACTCTCGGATACAGATTCCAAGAAATTGGATATCATGGGTAACACTACTATATCCATTCACATTATGAACTACATGGGCCACTTCCTCAAATATGAGGAGGAGATCCTTAAGGTTACTCCAGATACAGTCCAGTCCCTTCCACCAGGCCAAGTCTTAGGGAAACCTCAAGGATGACCGTCTGCCTCCAAATGCTCAGAGCTACCTCTGATGCTGTAGATTCCTTGTCTAGAGCCTCCTTTATGGGTGTTTGCCTCAGATGCCATGCATGACTGAGGGTTTCAGGATTATTGCTGGATGTATGACAGTCCATCCTCTATGTTTCCTTTAACAGAGACAAACTCTTCGGGCCACAGGCCCAAGAGATTCTGAAAGACCGGCTAGACTTGAGTTATATGCTTTCATTTGTTCAGAGCCCTGTATTGCAATCTCTAGCAAAACCTGCATACAGGGAATCCTTTCAGGGCTGCTCCTTCAGAGATAGACCTACTACTCGGAGGCAGCCTGCTAACAAACGTAGGAAACTCGGTTAGCCATGCCAAGCCATTAAATGCCCTGACGCTGACTCAGCATATCCCTGCTGCTCCTCAGCAGAGACATCCTTCAACCTACAGACCTGTCTCTGGCCATGGAGGCATTGCCCTTCCTTGGCCTTCGGGGGCAAGTTCTCCCTGCACTGCAGAGGTTAGCAAAGGATCATGTCAGACCCCTTGGCTGTTTCAATTGATCCAGTCCGGTCATACGTTGGACTTAACTAGTCCTCCTCCTCCCTTGCCTCCTCAGGTATCACACTACCCTCACAGACTGGTACTGCAGGTAGTAATAGATGCTGTGTTACAGGAACGTGCCATAGAACCAGTTCCCACCCATAAAAGAGGCTCAGGATATTACTCCTGTTTTTTTTTCGGTTCTCAAATGGATGGGGGACTTATGTCCCATTCCAGATTGCAGAGGTCTCCACCTCTACATACAGTGCTAGATGTTCAGCTGCTCCCCCTGCTAGATACAGGGGACTGGCTCTGTTCCCTGGACATGGCAGATGCATACCTTCCTATCCTGGTGCACCCCACCCACATGCAGTTCTTACAATTCTAGTTTCAGGGCCATCATTTTCTATTTTGGTCTCTCCCTTTCAACTTTTCTTCAGCCCCCAGAGTATTTCTGAAGTGCCTGGTGGCAGGGGATGTTCACCATGAGGGTCTATATGTCTTTCCATACCTGGGTGACTGGCTCCTGTAGGTGTCTACACATCCCATGCTGGAATACACCCTGACACCGCACTCTAGAGATGTTCTCCATGGTGGGCATCACAGTCATCTACTCAAAGTCTATGATGAACCCATCACAAACTCTCCAGTATATAGGAGTGGTGCTAGACACCTCTCAAGGCATGGTGTCACTTCCTGAAACTCGGGCAGACACCATTCTGACCCTCATTCTATGGTTATAAACTTGTTGGTATGTCTCTGCAAGAGACTACCTTCAGCTACTGGGACATTTGGTGGCTACCATCTCCGTTGTCCCTTATGCCAGATTTCATATGAGGATCCTTCAGTGGACCCTAAGGGTCCAGAGGGAAGAGAAGTGGAATGACTTCAATGCCCCTGTCCTTTTGTCTTCCCCAGCACTTCACACATGGCAACGGTGACAGTCCAGGGACAATCTCTTGCAAGGCATGTCATTTCATCCCCGGGTCCCAGACCTCTTTCTAATGATGGATGCCTCCTTGATGGGCTGGGGTGCCCATCTTCAGGGTGTTCAATCCCAGGGCTCTTGGACAGTGATAGAAGCTCATCTTCTCATCAACGTCCTGGACACGGGACTGTTTTGTACACCTTACATGCATTCAAGGCCTTGTTCCTTCAGGGTTGCCTTCAAGTGCAATTGGACAGTTCCATGGTAGTTCACTACCTGAACAAACAAAGGGTACCCATTCATAACCTCTCTGCTGAGAATCCATGAGGGTGTGGCAGGTGTGGCATTGGGTGATCCAGAGAGGGATTTACCTTCTGGCAGTCCACATTCCAGTGATTTAAAATACCCTTGTGGGCCCCCTGAGCAGAATCCATGCTCGGGCCCATGAATGGGAACTCCACTCAGATGTCTTAGAAGACATCTTCCTCCAGTGGGGTCACCGGGAGTTAGACTGGATTGCCTCTTGGCCACACAAAATCCTATCTCTTTATTGCTCTCTATACTGAGATCCTGGAACATTATGGCTGGATGCCTTATCTCGTTCCTGGACGGGAACGTTTCTTTATGCTTTCCCACCATTTCCTCCCCTACAGAGAGTACTCCTAAAACTGGTCAAAGATGGGCATCTATGATTCTCATAGCCCCCTACTGGCCAAGGCAAATATGGTTTCCCTTGCTGTTGCAAATCTCAGGTTGGGATCCTCTTCCTCTTTGTCCAGCCCTCCTTTCACAGGAGAATGGCTCCCTGCTACACCTGGACCTTTGTTCCCTGTGCCGGCCCACTTGTCTCCTGTGGACAAAGTCCTCTGTCAATATCAGGTGTCCCAAGGGGCAGCAGAGATCCTACGGGTGGCTCGGAAGCCCTCTACTGGGTCATCCTACTCTATGACATGGAAATGTTTCTCCATTTGTGCCTGTTTTTGGGAAATGGCCCCCTATAACTGTTCACCACAGAGAATCCTGGACTACTTTGTCTGTCAGAGGGTGGCCTAAAATTTTCCTTGATACAAGTACGACTATCGGCAATTTCTGCTTTTCATTTATCTGTGGACAACAAATCATTGTCTCAGTCGCCACTCATTAGAACCTTCCTGAAAGGTATTCTACATTTACATCCCTCTGTTCGGGACCCAGTCTCAGTGTGGGATTTGACTTTATACCGTGTCATAATGTCGTACACTTAATATCAGTCTAATACAGAAATAATATGGGTAAAAATACCATTAAATAATAATATCACAGCAATCAGACTTGCCTATCACTCCCCCAGTCTGGAATCAGCAGAAAATCAACTGTTCCTTGATGAATTAGAGAACATGGAAATTAAAAATGATTTTTTTCCTGATGGGTGATTTTAATTTTCCATATATAAACTGGGAAAATAATAACACCAAGGGTCAACTTGAAAAAAGATTCATGGAAATCACCCTTCTACACAATTAGAACAACTAGTTGATCTCACAACTAGGAATAATAATATATTAGATTTGGTTTTAACCAATGTTAAAAATCAGTGCTAGACACTACAAATTTTATCACCCCAAGTGATAGTGAGCACAATATGGTACCGATTAATTTAACAAAAACCATTGAAAGAGTTAATGGAATCTCAAAATTTAGAAATTATGTAAAAGCAGACTACGGTAATATTAAAAACTATCTTCAAAACTGGAATTAGCAAGAGAGTTTAAACAACTGCAGTCTTGAGCAAGCTTGGGTGAACATATAAAAAGAGATTGATTACTGTATTACAACATGGGTGCCATTTAGAACTAAATATAACAATAATAATCTTAAAGTCCCACCATGGTGGAATGGGAAAATAAGGAAATTAATTAATAAAAAGAAAAGAGCACACTGCAAATATAAACAAACCAATAAGAATGATGACCTGCAAAAATTCAGAGACTTAGCCAAAAAACTAAAAAAACACATACATTTGGCAAAACAAAAGTTAGAATTAAATTTGATAAAACAAGAGATAATAAAAAGCATTTTTATAACTATATAGGGGTGTTAAAAGGAACACAAAATGCTGTTGAACCACTTATCTCAAATAATGAACTGCTAGTTGACGAGACTGATATGGCGCAGGAACTCAACGAATATTTTGGTAGTGTACTTAAAGTAGACAATAGTTTCGACCTATCCACCCTGAATACGACTGGTCCTACAATAATTTTTTCATAACAACAGGTATCAGATTCTATCAGGCAGTTAAAAAATGAATCATCTCCAGGATCAGATGATATAAGTCCATTTTTTCTAAAACAGGTCAGCAAAGAACTACAGGGACCATTGACAGTTTTGTTTAATATTTCCATTACAGAAGGTAAAACTCTGGAGTCATGGAGGAAAGCAAATATAACACCAATATTTAAAGGGGGCAATAAACAAATTACAAGTAATTATAGACCTATCAGTCTTACATCCATCATCAGTAAACTCATAGAGTGACTGTTACAAAATATAATACTGGTGCATATTCATAATAGTTGCTGTGTTGACATTTCCCAACATGGATTTACATCAGGCAAGTCATGTCTAACTAACTTGATAAACTTTTTTTGATCCAGTTAGTGAAACACTGAAACAGGGACTACCGTTGGATGTAGTCGTTCTTGACTATGCTAAAGCTTTTGATACAGTGTCTCACAGAGTACTAACAGAACAGCTAGTTAGTGTAAATCTAGATACTAAAATCATAAAATGGTTTGATTCTTGGTTAAGAAATAGACATCAGAGAGTAGTCATTAGAGGGCATAAATCTGAGTGGACATCAGTTACCAGTGGGGTGCCTCAGGGTTTGGTGCTGGGCCCATTATTGTTCAATATACTCATTTCAAGTAGTAGTAGTAAAAAAATTTTATTCATACAAAAAATTAATAAGGATATCTCCACTGAGCTGAAGCTCCTTTACAGTGAGATCCAGGTGTCATTTCCAGTTACTCTTATAAGTTAACAATATATAACGAAGGAAAACACATATACACTATAATTATATATCAATGAATATAACTCATTTCAAGTATGCAGACAAATAGTGGTGTCTGGATTAGCAAATATGCAGATGACTGCAAAATTGGATGCATTGTAAATAATAATGAATCAATTAACAACTTACAAAATACTTTAAATAAATTATGCAACTGGGCAAATCATAACAAAATGAGTTTTAATGAACAGAAGTGCAAAGTGATGCACATGGGCAAAAATAATGTTAAAGCACGCTACACAATGAATAATATACAATTATCAACAACAACCGAAGAAAAGGATCTGGGTGCCATAAACTTAGATGACCTTAAATTTGATACACACATAAAGGTAACAATTAAAAAATGTTGTGGTATCCTTGGGTGTATTCTGAGGCACATAAGAAGTAGATCAGAAGGCTTACTCCCATTATACACTAGTCTTATTCGCTCTCATCTGGAGTACTGCGCTCCGTTCTGTACCCCCATGACTCTGGGAAATAAAAAACTATGTGAGAGAGTCCAGAGGAGGGTTACGAAAAAAATAAACAGTGTGAAAAATAAGGATTATAGTTGTAGATTAAGAACCTTGAATCTGTATTCCCTAGAATACAGATCACTAAGAGGAGACCTCATATACCTGTTTAAAGCATTTTTAAATACCTCATTGCTTGATACAATTTGTCTTGAAAAAAAATTGACTCAAAACAATACTAGGTCCCATAGGCATTAGTTAAAAACTGCAGTAAATAAAACCACTAGAAGGAAAAAAAAATTCACACAAAGAGCTCCTGCTATATGGAACGTACTACCAAAATAAGTGGTTATGAGTGAAACAGTAGACCAGTTTAAAAAAAAATTGGACCACTATATGGAAAAACAAAAGTACAACTACCTCCACTGATCAGTGGTGGCGGGTTCATTATGGGCCTCGGCCTTAGGAACCTGTAAACAACTATGAAACTATAAAACATTATGACTAACCTGGAACAGCGCTGTAAGTTACAGTGAGTGGAGCAATACCGCTAATACTGCTGTACTCCCTGCACCACTCACGCTAACCCAGGCAGAGGATTAGACCTCTGCTGGGAGGGGGTTCTGTTGAGCAGCTGCCATGGTGCAATAGACTATGCCACTGCCGCAAGGAACCCAGGCGCTGTGTCTGGGACCAGGTTTGATTCCTGGTCCCAGAAATTTCATTTTTTTTCACACTTTACGTGATGTCATGTTAACCCCCCCCCATAGAGTTGAGAAACCTTATGACGGGGTTCAGAGTGGCGCAGCCCCCCATAACAGGGGATGCATGGAGAGGAGCCCCCCGCAAAAGAAAAAAAGAATTATGCTGCATGCAAAAAATGTGCTGTATTGGCAGCTGTAATCGAGGCACAGGTCAGGAAGCATAGGGAAAACCAGGAGCAGCTGTAGAATTCACCAAAACTTTATTTACAGTAGCAGTAAAATAGGACAAAAATAAAATTGTTCAGAATAATGATATACAGAGGCAAATTAACATTTTACTTCAGTCTCTGTGTCCCCTGTTCTTCTCATCTTTCAGAAATTGCAGCTCGGCTCTTTACAAGTAATTTCAACCCCCCATCTAAAAACCCTGTCCTTGTATATTTCAGGCAGGATGAACACAGTGTGCTTGAGGCTCCTTTAGCAAAAAGGCCTAAAATGTGAACTCCGGTAACCTCTAGTTCTCAATACCTTTTTTTCAGTTATGTCAGAATACAATTATATACATTTCAGCTATAATATTTCTATATTTTCCAAACAAAAGGGATCCCAATATTAGTTACATTTCCATACATTGATTTGCACACATTTTTATATTAGCTGACATAGATATGCAAGGGAAAAAACAGACAGCAAGAGAAAACTGAGAGACAGTGAGAGGCAAAGAATTGTGAAACTGTTCAGGTTGATCAAATCCAAGGTCTCACAGGTAAATTTTGGTTGAGCTACCAGACAGAGAAGAGACAGAAAAAGAAAGATCCTTACATTTAAACACATTCTCTCTAACAAATGGGAGAGGGTCCTAATCTACTCTGTCACATACACCCCCTCCTTAAGAGGGAACCTGTTTTATTAAATGGGTTTCCACAACTTTTTATTTTCTAATACCATTTGCTGCTTTCAGAAGTTAAGCACATTTGCAGTATCTTTTTCTATAACAGTACAGCAAATAGCAAAGTTCAAACCCATACATTTGTTTTCAGCGTTTAGAACCCTGAATTCCTGATCCATATCTTGACAGAAAATCAGCATTACTGTTCTGTTTACCAGACTTGTGAATCACCGTAAGTTTAAATGGCTGTAGTCCCAGGTACCAACTTGTGATTCTGGAATTTTTATCTTTCATCTAGTTAAGCCAACAGAAAGGATTGTGGTCTGTTATAAATACAAAGTCAGTTCTTAGTAAATAAAATTTAAGGTACTCCATGGACCACTTTGCTGCTAAACATTTCTTTTCGATAGTGGAGTACCTCTTCTCTCTGTCATGCAATTTCCTACTTATGTACACAATAGGATGTTCCATCCCATCTACATTTTGACTTAGGACTGCACCTAGGCCTACCTTGGCTGCATCTGTTTAAGGGTGATAGGGGGAGGTTCTTATGGCAGTGATACCTAGCAGTCTGTATAGCTCCTTAAGCAATGTAGCACCAAAATTACTACCCTGATCAGTAATAATTTCTTTAGGTATGCCCACTCTACTGAAAACTCTACTAGACCACTGCTCCTACACAAACCACTCTACTAAGTCCAGGGATAAAAATGAACTCACTGCTCAGCCAGCAGGACACTTCTAAAATATTGCACAAATATCCTTCCAAATCCTAGGTCTCTAGCACAGGAATCGAGCAACTTCAGTTGCATTTCACCCCCTCTAGTTATAAAATTACTACACTTTAATGGTATTAGAAAATAAAAGGTTGTGGTAACCCATTTAATAAAACAGGTTCCCTCTTAAGGAGGGGGATGTATGTGACAGAGTAGAATAGGACCCTGTCCCAAGTCAGAAAATACTTGCCTGCTTCTGTTGGAAGCTGAGAAACTTGCTATACTGCAGAGAACAAACTAGGATGCATTTGAGGAACTGGGAACCTGGTAAAACATAATATTGTTGGGGACTTGTTAGGAAGGTAAGCTACACTTTCTACAGAAAGTTTCATTTTCTCTTATTGGCATTCAGAAGATAATTGCAGGATTCCATTAAAGTGTAGTAATTTTATAACTAGAGGGGGTGAAATACAACTGAAGTTGCTCGATTCCTGTGCTAGAGACCTAGGATTTGGAAGGATATTCAACATTTTAGAAGTGTCCTGCTGGCTGAGCAGTGAGTTTATCCCTGGTTTCAGATAGGGGTTTATGTATTAGAAGCAGACATATCAAAGTGTCTCCACTGAAAGGCCTATTTACATTACAGGTGTCACTAGTCAATCAATTGATTCTGGGTGGGGCTTTTATCACTAAGCTGTCTTAGGCAAACTACACAGTGAGAAGCCAGTCAGAAAAGACTTGCCTGCTTCTGTTGGAAGCCGAGAAACTTGTTATACTGCACAGAACAAACTAGAATGCATTTGAGGAACTGGGAACCTGATAAAACATAATATTGTTGGTGACTTGTTAGGAAGGTAAGCTACGCTTTCTACAGAATGTTTCATTTTTGCTTATTGGCATTAAGAAGAGAATTGCAGGATTCCATTAAAGTGTGTTATAAAAAGGGTCTGAGAAATGGAGCTTTCTGATTGGCTGCAAACATTCTAACAGCCTTATGTTAATCTTTTATTAACATACATGTAGAGCTTAGCCATATGCTGAACAAGGTTTAACACTGTTTAAAAACATGTTTTATTATAATAGCAATAAGGCACTCCCAGTGATTATGTTAATGGTCAGTTAATCACCCTCTAGGGGCATGTGGCACTTGGCTACACCTCGTGCCACAGTACACCCCCAGAAGGTGATTAATAGACCATTAAGCAATAAGGCATGACCAAGGGTTATGTTAAGTAATTTTATAACCAGAGGGGGTGAAATACAACTGAAGTTGCTTGATTCCTGTGCTAGAGACCTAGGATTTGGAAGGATATTTGTGCAACATTTTAGAAGTGTCCTGCTGGCTGAGCAGTGAGTTCATTTTTTCCCTGGACTCAGTAGAGTGGTTTGTGTAGGAGCAGTCGTCTAGTAAATTGTGGTGTTGGTTGACTTACTATAATGGGCAGTACTCACCAGGGTGGTGGAGCAGTGGTGTATTTGATTGTTTCTAACAGTCACCAGTGGTTGTGGCCTACCCACCCACCCTTCCCTCATCCCACCCACCCCAGGCGTGGCATTTCTTTATAGCCAAGGTTCTGACATCACTTTCTCAACAGGTCTTGAGGCAGAACTGTCTTATTCTTAATAACACAGCACAGTGCATAAAGGGTAAGTACACACCAAAAAAAATTATACATTACATACTGTATATTATAAGGGAGAGGGACATGTGGGGAGTGGTGCAATGCACTGGCTGTGGGGCAGCACTTTTCTGGGAGACATTCTGGAACCTGTGTTGCTGCCCTATTTGCAGGCAACTGTCAGCTCTGAGGGAGGAGGTTGCCCACTTCCAGGCTAAACTGGCAAGGACTAAGGAGGCCTCCCCCCACCCAAAGAACACCAGTTCCACAACCACTGCCTCAGAGGTTGCCATGTGTGAAGAGCAGATGGACCACAGTAGGTTCTGGGAGGGTGAGGGTTGTGGAATAGAGGTGTAGCCCCTGAGTTGTACCTCTACACAAATCATATGTCAGTCTGACAAATCAAGGTTCCTCTATGGTGACACCCTCAGTGAAGACCAAGAAGAATGCTGGGGACATCCACAAGGGAGACCCACAAAAGAGTGGCAAGGGACACCACAAGGGGAAAGAAACAGCTTCTGATAGGGGACTCAATTGTTAGAGGTGTAGATCTGGGGAAGGGAGAAGAGGAGGAAGTAAGGTGCCTGCCTGGTGCCATGGCTTGGAGGGACAGGAAGCAAATCCTCAGGATTGCAGAAGCAGCATCACAGGAGAGAGAACTAGATATCATTGTCCACCTCGGACAAATGACCTTGCTAGGCATGAGATCAGTGCAGTGCAGGATGAATTTGTGGAGTTAGGGAGGGACCTCAGACAGGTAGCAAGCACAGTAACCTTCTCAGAGGTGCTGCCAGTCTATGGCAGGGGTGAGGCTAGGATACTGTACACCATGCAGTTTAATGAATGGTTGCAAAACTGGTGCAGAGCACAGGGCTTTGGCTTCACTGGGGACTGGGGGTCCACCTGGAGAGATGAAGGTCTATACTGACATGATGGTCTGCATCTGTCCAGGAAGGGAAACAAGCTCATAGGTGACAGGTTTAAAGGCTTCCTTGGCAAGCTTTTAAACTAGCCGGGGGGGGGGAGGTGCTGATAGGAAATAGGAAAGTTCAAGCATCCCCCCACAAAACATGGCAGGTAGTAGGGTACACAGTGACGTACAGAGCTTGACAGACGGCAGGACAGGGGTAAATGGAAAAATAGACAAGGGCAATAACAGCAGGGATGGGGTAAAAAGGATAAAGCCAACATTAAATGGAGGGCAATGAGTACTAATGCCCATAGTCTGGGAAACGTGCTTCCATAGCTAGTAGCCCTGATGGAAGAGGAACACTTGGCTATTGTGGCAGTCTCAGAAACATGGTACATGGAGAACCATGACTGGGATGTCAACATACCAGGGTGCACAATCTACAGAAGGGACAGGAAGGATAAAAGAGGAGGTGGAGTAGCTCTCTACATAAGGGAAGGGATCAAAGCTACAGAACTAAAAAGTAAAGGGGGAGGACAACAGGAACTCTGGGTCACCTTGGAGACAGGGAATGGATCACAGTCTGCACAGGGGTTGTATACAGACCCCCTGTCTCAAGGGAAGGAAATGGACAACCCCCCAATCTAAACAAATACCCTGTTCTTGTATATTTCAGGCATGATGAACACACAGTGTGCATGAGGTCCCTTTTGCAAAAAGGCCTAAACTGTGAACTCTGGTAACCTCTAGTTCTCAATATCTTTTTTTCAGTTATGTCAGAATACAATTATATACATTTCAGCAATAATGTTTCTATATTTTCCAAACAAAAGGGATCTCAATATTAGTTACATTTCCATACATTGATTTGCACATATTTTTATATTAGCTGATATAGATATGCAAGGGAAAAAACAGACAGCAAGAGAAAACTGAGAGACAGTGAGAGGCACATACACCCCCTCCTTAAAGGGACACTGTCAACCTGTTTTTCATCATATTATTTCTAGTTGAATCCTCACATTTTATGATTGCTTACCCATTCTAAAATTCACTGATGTTGCTGTTTGTTTTCTCTGTCTCCTTGTTTAGTAGAACTGAAATGCATGGCAATGTATATTTATAAACAACCTTGTTTTTGTTTACAATCCTAGTTCTGTTCTTACTGCATGCTTCCTGGGCATTAGAAACACCCAGACAGTTCAGTCACTCATAAGGAAGTAGCCTCCTAAACTCCCACAGCATCATGAGGTGCTAGAATGTTTTGTGAGTGTTCCCATGTCCAGGAAAGATGTATTTGGAGCTGATTAAGGAATGTAAACAAACCTGTTTTGGTGTGATAACACCAGTATGTTGGGCAGTCTGTTTTTTACTTTTGTAAAGAAAATATGAGTTAAAATCAAACTACCAGCTACATCAACAATCTTTACAGAATATTGGCAATCATAAAATATGTTTTTTAAACTAGGGACATTTTGAGACCTAGGGGGCTTGACAGTGTTCCTTTAAGAGGGAACCTGTTTTATTAAATGGGTTTCTACAGCTTTTTATTTTCTAATACCATTTGCTGCTTTCATAAGTTAAGCACATTTGCAGTATCTTTTTCTATAACAGTACAGCAAACAGCAAAGTTCAAACCCATACATTTGTTTTCAGCATTCAGAACCCTGAATTCCTGATCCATATCTCAACAGAAAATCAGCATTACTGTTCTTTTTACCAGACTTGTGAATCACCGTAAATTGAAAAAAGGCTGTAGTGCCAGGTACCAACTTGTGATTCTGAAATTTTTATCTTTCATCTGGTTAAGCCAACAGAGAGGATTGTGGTCTATTATAAGTATAAAGTCAGTTCTTAGTAAATAAAATTTAAGGGACTCCATGGACCACTTTGCTGCTAAACACTCCTTTTCGATAGTGGAGTACCTCTTCTCTCTGTCATGCAATTTCCTACTTATGTACACAATAGGATGTTCCGTCCCATCTACATTTTGACTTAGAACTGCACCTAGGCCTACCTTGGATGCATCTATTTGAGGGTGATAGGGGGAGATTCTTATGGCAGTGATACCTAACAGTCTGTATAGCTCCTTAAGCAATGTAGCATCAAAATTACTACCCTGAGCAGTAATAATTTCTTTAGGTATGCCCACTCTACTGAAAACTTTACTAGACCACTGCTCCTACACAAACCACTCTACTGAGTCCAGGGATAAAAATTAACTCACTGCTCAGCCAGCAGGACACTTCTAAAATGTTGCACACATATCCTTCCAAATCCTAGGTCTCTAGCACAGGAATCAAGCAAATTCAGTTGCATTTCACCCCCTCTAGTTATAAAATTACTACACTTTAATGGAATCCTGCAATTCTCTTCTTAATACCAATAAGAAAAAAATGAAACATTCTGTAGAAAGCGTAGCAAAGAGGAGGTGGAATAGCTCTCTACATAAGGGAAGGGATCAAAGCTACAGAACTAAAAAGTCAAGGGGGAGGACAAGAGGCACTCTGGGTCACCTTGGAGACAGGGAATGGCATTACAATCTGCACAGGGGTTGTATACAGATCCCCGTCTCAAGAGGAGGAAATGGACAAGAAAATGATAGAGGGCATTCTCAAAATGGTTGAAAAAGGGGAGATACTGTTGATGGGGGACCTGACTATGCCAGATGTTAACGGACGACATGGACTGCAGCCACATCCAAGAGCAGGGTCATTCTCGATGCCCTACAGGGGCATGCCTTAGACAGCTAGTGGTGGAACCCACACGGGAGGGAGCAATATTAGACCTGGTACTCTCAAATGGAGAGAGGATCACAAATTTAGAAGTCAGTAGACATCTGGGAACAGGCGACCACTGCAAAGTGTGCTTCACAATAAACACAACCATGGAGACAAGCCATACAAAGACATGGATACTGGACTTTAGAAAGGGTGACTTTGGCATAATGGGTGAATACCTGAGGAATGCAGTAGCAAATGGCCAGAAAGGAGGGGTAGAAGAACAATGGAGAAAAATCAAAACTGCCATCATGGAGGCAACAAGCCTTTGTGTGAAACAAATAAAGAAAACAAAGCAGAATAAAAAACCACTATGGTTCTCAAAAGAGGTGTCAGGGAAGGTTAAGGAGAAAAAGTCTGCATTCAAAAAGTATAAGGAATCACAGAAGGAGCATGACAGGGAACTGTATAAATTAAAGCAGAAAGAAGTGGGGAAGGCAGTCAGAAAGCAAAGACCCAAACTGATGAAAAAATAGCCAACTCAGTTAAGAAGGGGGATAAAATCTTTTATAGGTACACTAGGGAGCATAGAAAGTTTAAGGAAGGGATAGTGAAGATTAATAAAGGAGAGGGGAGGTGGGCAGAGGGAGACAGTGAAAAGGTAGAGATACTGAATTAATACTTTTGCTCAGTATTCACAAAAGAAGAAGAGGAGTTACCTAAACCAAACAATAGAAGCACTCTGGGTAGTGGGGTTGACGCCAGTCCATTTATAGAAGAAAGAGTCCTGAAAGAACTCCTAAAACTCAAGGTGGACAAAGCAATGGGGACTGACGGGATTCACCCTAGAATACTAAAAGAACTAAGGGAGGCCCTAGTGACACCACTGACCACACTTTTTAACAAATCATGGGAAGATGGGGTGGTACCTGAGGACTGGAGGAGGGAAGATGTGATTCCCCTTCACAAAAGTGGAAGCAAGGCAGAAGCAGGAAACTACAGACCTATTAGTTTGACTTCAGTGGTGGGGAAAATGATGGAATCACTTCTAAAAGAAAGAATTGTTGAGTACCTAGAGGCAAGCGGGGCACAGGATCCAAAGCAGCATGGATTCACAGCAGGAAGGTCATGTCAGACAAATCTAATCGATTTCTTTGACTGGGTGACCAAAGTAATAGACCAGGGAGGGGCTGTGGATATGGCCTACCTAGACTTTAGCAAGGCATCTGACACAGTCCCGCACAAAAGATTAATAATTAAGTTAGCCAGCCTGGGAGTGGGTCCCAGGGTGGTAGCCTGGGTAGCAAACTGGCTGCGTAACAGGACATAGAAGGTAATAATGAATGGAACACATTCTGAAGCAAGGGGGGTTATTAGTGGAGTACCTCAGGGCTCAGTACTGGGTCCAGTCCTCTTTAACGTCTTTATAGGTGACATTGCAGAGGGTGTGGAAGGACAGGTATGCCTCTTTGCAGATGACACAAAGATCTGTAACAGAGTTGATACACAAGGGGGGGTAGAAAGGATGAGAAGGGACTTGGCAAGGTTGGAGGAATGGTCAGACATATGGCAACTTAGATTCAATGCAAAGAAGTGCAAAGTAATGCACCTGGGACATAAAAATCCAGGAGAAGAATACACAATAGCAGGGGAGGTACTAACAACAACAATAATGGAAAGGAATCTGGGTGCAGTCATATCAGATGACCTAAAGGTGGGTGAGCAATGTGAGAAGTCAGTAAGGAGAGCCAAGGGGATACTGGGATGCATAGGGAGGGGCATCACAAGTAGAAAAAGGGAAGTGGTTATCCCTCTGTACAGACAGTTGGTGAGACCCCATCTGGAGTACTGCGTGCAGTTTTGGAGACCTCATCTATGCAAGGACATAGACAGGATGGAAGCAGTCCAGAGAAGGGCAACTAAAATGGTGCAGGGTCTACATCAGAAACCATATGAAGAGAGACTGAGAGAGCTTAATATGTATACCCTTGATGGAAAGAGGGACAGGCGGGATATGATAGAAACTTTTAAGTACCTCAATGGAATCAACAAAGTCCAGGAGGGTAGCATCTTTCAGAAAAAGAGATGTGTAAGAACAAGTGGGCACAACTTAAAGTTAGAGGGGGCACGGCTCAGGGGTAATGTGAGGAAATTCTTTTTCATGGAGGGAGTGGTGGACACATGGAACTGCCTTCCTGGAGAGGTTGTGGGGTCTAAAACAGTGGGGGAATACAAACATGCATGGGACAGACATAAGGCAATTATAGTAGGGGGGGTTGCATTAAGTAGGCTGTTGGTTAACTAGAATCTGCAGCTTATCCAATAGGTAGGGAAATGGGCAGACTGGGTGGGCCAAGTGGTCCTTATCTGCCATCAAAGTCTATGTTTCTATGCCACTTTTGGGGCTGTAACAATACGCATTGGAACTGCTTCTGGGTATCGAGTAGCATAGTCGCATACTACCAGGATAAATCTAGTACCCTTTTTACTTTATTCATAAGGACCAACCACATCCACTGCAATTCTCTGAAAAGGCACATCTATTAAATTGTGTAGGGGCACCAGGGGCACCTTGTTTTTTCTAGTGACTGGGGCTACTTTCTGACACTCAGCACATGAACTACAATAGGTAGCAACATCTTCATGGATTCCAGGCCAGTAAAATCTTTACAGTAATCTGGCAAGGGTATGATCCCTCCTTGAGTGACCAGCCATAGGACTATCATGTGCTATCTGTAACAATTCTGTTTTATATTTCTGTGCAATAACCAATTGTTCTGTCTGTTCCTGTGTCTGAGGTTTAACCCAACTCTATACAGTAACCCATTACATTTTTTAAACATTGGTCCACCCTGTTTTGGTTTTACCCCCAGCTGCTTAAAATAACCCTGGAGAGAAACATCGTTAGCTTGTTCTGAAAGAAAATCACAATCAGTTTGTTTTGTTTGTTGACCCGGTAAGCCCACTGGGCCTAGAAGTCCCTTTTTCAGGGGCGGCTGTGGGGGGGAGGGATACAGATGGTAAGCAACTGAAACTGAACCAGATTAAGCTGTTGGTCATATTATTTTAGTGAATGAGGGAAATTTGGCCAGGACACACGGGACATTCCCCTACTCTTTTCGATAAGTGCCATGGGATCTTTAACATCCACCTGAACTACAACCAATCCAGGCAGATGGGACCTCGGTTTAACGTCTCATCCGAAAGACGGCACCTCAGAAGTGCAGCACCCCTCTCATGCTGCACTAGTGTCAGTACTGGGATATTAACCCAAGTGCCAGATGTGGGAACTGAACCCACAGTGCTCTGATCTCCCGGCCTCAGAGGCGAGTGTGCTACCTACTGAGCCACTGATACAGTTATTAATTGAGTTTCAGCATTTTCATATTTTAACCCTTTATGTCCATCAGTCATTTGTTGCCACAGTTTCTTCAGGCTTCCTCTTTCTTTCTTTTTTGGAGTTCCGGATCTTGGAGCTGTGCTCAAACAAGTCTGAATCAAAATCTTTGAAATGAAAAGTGTCCCCACCATCTGAAATTTTCTTTGCCTGAGCTCTTGTCACCACAGCTGCTGGAACATCAGGATTTACTACCTTGTTGATCAACTCAGTAAATCCTGGAAAGTCATTTCCAATAATCACAGGTACAGGTTATTTAGGTACTACCCTCACTTTCATTTGGTGTGACACACCCTTAATGGTCAGAGTCACTTGGGTGGTGGGATAGTATTGAGTGTCCCTGTGGATGCAGATGACACCAGTACCTGGTCCTTTTGCACAGTGTTTTCCCAGCACTTTAACATGCACTAGGGTCTGTCTGCTTCCCGAATCAATGAGTCCCTTCACAGTCTTATTCCCCACCTTCACATCTGTTAAGCACTTGCCCCAATTTGCCAAGGACAAATCTGCTCCAGTGTCACTCTCCTTACTATGACAGTTTCTTGCAAAATGGCCTGGCTTATTACAGTTATAGCAGATAACGTCTTTGGGAACAGATATGTTACCTCCTCCAAAGTTCTTATTATAGTTGGAGTTTAAATGGGAAAAAGAGTGTCTTACCAGTGGTTTGCTGTAACCTTGCTGCTGCGGCGTCTGTCTGGCCATTTGGTAGTCCTCAGCCAAAGAAACAACCTTTTCCCCACTCTCCGGTTGGTGTTCCTTTACCCACAGCTGCACATCTGTAGGCAAGATGATGATGAATTGCTCCATGGCAATGTGTCGATGATCTGTGGGACTGTTTTACGCTCTGGTTGGATCCATTTTATCAGAAGTTCTCTGAGTCTGGTGAAGGCTTCTCAGGGATTGTCAACCGAGTTGTACCTCAGAGACTGAAATCTTTACCTGTAGGTCTCTCTGGAAATGTCATACCTTTTCAGGGTTTCACTTTTCATCAGGTCATAGTTTTCTGACTCTGCAGTGTCCATACTGCTGTAGGCAAGCTGGGCTTTCCTTATCAGGTAGAGTACCAGTTTGATTGTCCATTGCTGCTTTGGCCACTGGCAGGCTGTGGCAACCCTTTCAAAGGTTGTCAGGTATGCCTCAATATCATCTGAGGGACACAACTTTGTAAGTTTAATGGCTTTTAAGTTGCTTACATTTTGTTGCTCAACTGGATCTGTGCTGGATCCTCTGCCTTTGATAGCTTGCAAGGCATCCAGCCATCACTGCTCCTGTCACTGCATCTCTTACATAGAAACATAGAATTTGATGGCAGATAAGGACCGCTTGGCCCACCCAGTCTGCCCATTTCCTTACCTAGTAGATAAGCTGCAGATCCTAGTTAACCAGCAGCCTACTTCTTCCTACCCCAACCCCCTAGTATTGCCTTATGACTGTCCCATGCATGCTTGAATTCCACCACTGTTTTTGACTCCACAACCTCCTCTGAAAGGCCGTTCCATACATCCACAACCTCTCTGTGGAAAAATACTTCCTAAATTACCTCTGAGCCGCCTCCATCTTCAAATTGTGCCCCTTGTTCTTGCACACCTTTTTTGAAAGATGCTACCCTCTTGGACTTTGTTGATTCCTTGAGGTACTTGAAAGTTTCTATCATGTCCCCCTCCCTCCTTTCCTCGAGGCTATACATATTAAGCTCCTTAAGTCTCTCTTCATATGTCTTCCAGTGCAGACCCTGCACCATTTTAGTTGCCCTCCTCTGGACAGCTTCCATCCTGTCTATGTTCTTGATGGAGATTGGGTCTCTAGAACTGCACGCAGTACTCCAGATGGGGTCTCAGCAGCTGTCTGTACACAGGGATAATAACTTCCCTTTTTCTACTGGTGATGCCCCTCCCTATACATCCCAGTATCCCTCCAGCCCTCCTTGATGCCCTCTCACATTGCTTGCCCACCTTTAGGTCATCTAATATGACTACCCCCAGGTCCCTTTCCATTTTTGTTGTTGTTAGTATCTCACCCCCCATTGTGTACTCTTCCCCTGGGTTTTTGTTTCCCAGGTGCATTACCTTGCACTTCTTAGCATTGAATCTAAGCTGCCATACATTTGACCATTCCTCTAACCTTGCCAAGTCCCTTCTCATCCTTTCCACCCCACCTTGTGCATCAGCTGTGTTGCAGATCTTTGTGTCATCTGCAAAGAGACATACTTTTCCTTCCAGTCCCTCTGCAATGTCGCTTATAAAGACATTGAAGAGGACCGGTCCTAATACTGAACCCTGCGGTACCCCACTAGTAACCTCCCTTTCTTCAGAGTGGAATCCATTTACTATTACTCTCTGTGTCCTATTCTCCAGCCAATGCTTTACCCAGGCTGTCATCTTGGGACCCACTCACAGGCTGGCTAACTTGTATATTAATCTTTTTCGTGGGACTGTGTCAAATGCCTTGCTAAAGTCTAGGTAGGCCACGTCCACAGCCCCTCCCTGATCTACTACTTTGGTCACCCAGTCAAAGAAATCTATCAGATTTGTCTGGCATGACCTTCCGCTGTGAATCCATGCTGCCTTGGGTCCTGAGCCCTCTGGCCTCTAGATACTGACAATTCTTTCCTTCAGAAGTGATTCCATCATTTTCCTACCACTGAGGTTAAACTAACAGGTCTGTAGTTTCCTGCTTCTGCCTTGCTCCCACTTTTGTGAAGGGGAATCACATCTGCCCTCCTCCAGTCCTCGGGTACCACCCCATCCTCCCATGATTTGTTAAAGAGGGTAGTCAGTGGTGTCACTAGTTCTACCCTTAGTTCTTTTAGAATTCTGGGATGAATCCCATCAGGCCCCATTGCTTTGTCCACCATCAGTTTTAAGAGTTCTTTCTGAACCCTTTCTTCTGTAAATGGGCTGGTATCAACTTTTTGTATCCAGAGTGTTTCTACTGTTTGTTTTAGGTACCTCCCCCTCTTCCTTTGTAAATACTGAGCAAAAATATTTGTTTAGTATCTCTGCCTTCACAGTCATCCTCTGCCCACCCTTCCTCCCCTTTATTAAGCCTCACTATCCCTCCCCTGGTCTTCCTTCGCTCCTTGATGTACCTATAAAAGGTTTTATCCCCCTTCTTAACTGAGTTGGCTATATTTTCCTCGGTTTGGGCCTTTTGCTGTTCTGACTGCCTTCCCAGCTTCCTTTTGCTTTAACTGATACAGTTCTCTGTCCTGCTCCTTCTGTGATTCCTTGTACTTCCTGAATGCTTTCTTTTTCTCTTGAACCTTCACTGTCACTTCCTTTGAGAAAGATAATGGTTTCTTACATTGTTTCGTTTTGTTTATTTGCTTCACACAAAGGCTTGTTACCTCTGTGATGGCAGTTTTTATTATTCCCCATTGTTCTTCCACCCCTCCTTCCTGCCCATTTGCTAGTGCATTCCTTAGGCACTCACCCATTTTAGCAAAGTCAGCCCTCCTAAAGTCCAGTGCTTTTGCCTTTGTATGGCTTTGACTCTATTGCTGTGTTTATTGTGAACCATACTGTTCGATGGTCTATGTTCCTAGATGGCTACCCACTTCTACATCTGTGATCCTCTCTTCATCTCCATTTGAGAGAACCAGGTCTAAGATTGCTCCCTCTCCAATGGGCTCCAATACTAGTTGTCTAAGGCATGCCCCCTGTAGGGCATCTAGAATAACCCCACTCTTCGAAGTGGCTGCTGCAACTGCACTCCAGTTAACATCTGGCATATTCAGATCACCCATCAGCAATATCTCCCCTTTTTCTGCCATTCTAAGTATACTTTCTATCATTTCCTTGTCCATTTCCTCCCCCTGAGAAGGGGGTCTGTATACAACCCCTGTGCGGATTGTGGTGCCATTGCCAAATTTACCCACAGTGCTTCTTCTCCTCCCTGTTTTCCCTTTGTTCTGTTGCTTTGATTTCTTCCCTTATGTAAAGAGCTACTCCTCCTCCTCCTCTTTTACGCTCCCTGTCCCTCCTGTAGATAGTGTATCCTGGTATGCTTACGTCCCAGTCATGGTTTTGTGTGTACCATGTTTCTGTGACTGCCACGATATCCAGATGTTCCTCCTTTAAACTTCTAAACGCTTGAATCTCTTTTTCTCTCTGCTTTTCAGTCTTTTTATGTCGTATAGCCCACCATTTGAAAAAGTCAGTCAGGCTTTTAGGTTCTGTCATTGCCTGTTCTTTTTCCATAACTTTTGCTGGCTGTACAATATCAGACTGGACTTTTGACTCCGCTAATTTGGCTGCCATTCTTCTGGTAACCACTCCTGGACTTGCTGCTGAAGAATCCATACCTTCCTCTGTGCCTCCCTGGTACTAGGTCTAGTACCCATGCACAAGTCTCCTGTCTTAGGGTATGCACAGTTTAAATCCCACTTAGGCTGACACCATCTGTCATCGAGGCACAGGTAAGGAAGCATAGGGAAAACCCAGGAGCAGTCATAGAATTCACCAAAACTTTATTTACAGTAGCAGTAACACAGGAAAAAATAAACTTGTTCAGAATAACTATATACAGAGGCAAACTAACATTTTATTTCAGTCTCTGTGTCCCCTGTTCTTCTCATCTTTCAGAAATTGCAGCTCAGCTCCTTTATAAATCATTTCAACCCCCCAAAATCTAAACAAACACCCTGTCCTTGTATATTTCAGGCAGGATGAACACAGTGTGCTTGAGGCCTCTTTTGCAAAAAGGCCTAAAATGTGAACTCCGGTAACCTCTAGTTCTCAATATCTTTTTTCAGTTATGTCAAAATACAATTATATATATTTCAACAGTAATGCTATATATTTTCCAAACACAAGGGATCCCAATATCAGTTACATTTTCATACATTGATTTGCACATATTTTTATATTAGCTGATATAGATATGCAAGGGAAAAAACAGACAGCAAGAGAAAACTAAGAGAGTGAGAGGCAAAGAACTGCGAGACTGTTTGGGTTGATCAAGTCCGAGGTCTCACAGGAAAATTTTGGTTGCGCAACCAGACAGAGAAGAGACAGAAGAGGAACGATTCTTGCATTTAAACATCTTCTCCATAACAAATGGGGCAGGGTCCTGTTCCACCCTGTCACAGCAGTACGATTTTTGCATGCGGCATAATGTCTTGCGTCATTATGACCCCGTGACCTTTGACTTTTTGTACTTGAGTAAAAAGAGATTCTAGCCATATTGGTCTGTGGAAAACAGGAGATGATGGAAGGTTTGATACCTTTTATTGGACCAACAAGTGTTTTGTACAAAGATGGAATTATATATACAAGCTTTTGGGGCCTCACAGGTCCCTCCTTCAGGCAAATAGCAAAACTGAGCAACATGTGCAGTATTTATATCTTCTGTGGAGCAATTTATAAAAAAAATAGCAGGCAGTGAAGTAAGCAAGTGATAAAAGGAACTAGAAATAAAAGTCTATATAAGTAGCAAAGTAAAAATAAATGTGTGAGAAATGTGTATATCCTACTGACATGTTTCTATTTAGTACCCTCCCATTTCTTCTCACACATTTTTTTTTCATATGGCTCAGGTGTCCTTATGTACTAACCCCTCTTTTCTCCCAAAAGTAGTTTCTGACTTGGCACTGGGTTCAAACAGTGTCAGTCAAATAGTGCACGCAAGGTGTGCACATCAAAAATGGTGCAAAATCTTTTTTTAGCCCCCTACATCTCCCGACATGGGGGGCTCTGCCCACACACTCCCCAGACTAAGATTCTCACTCCATGGGGGAGGGTAAGGTTGTGGGGAAAGTTAAAATGTGTAGGAAAATAAACAAAGTCACGATCCGCCAAAATGCAGGGGAACAGGATTAGAACCCTGGTTTCCATTACTGCTGACTGAGCTGCTTCATGCCCCAGCGCTCCACGCCACGGGAGCAGCTGAGCCAGCTACTGGATCACTGGTTCCCTTGTCCTTTTTCAGGACTGAAGACAGCGACCAGGGAAGCGCTTATAGCAAGCACTGCAAATCCCTGGTTGCTGTCCTTTTCAGCCCTTATCAGACTAGCACCATATAGTGCGGTGCTATTCTGGTAATGCTCATCTAACCGGGTACCTTCTGACTTTACTCTGAATCAGTCCATTCAGTTGTCAGTATATTTTGCAGAGCCTGAGAATCCAGGTGAAATTCTGCTTCACAGTCCCAATGTGAAAAGAACATTGAGACTTTATCTTCTTCATATGTAACAGTTGTGACACACTGCACAATGCTTTGTTTCTTTTGCCCCAGGACAACTGGGCAATTGGAATTCTAAGCAGTGCTTGTCCCCATGGTTCACTGACTGCATTATGTTCATATATAACAAATATGATAAACCTCTCACAGGATCTGTGAAACCCTACTCCATTAGCGGCATGGCTACCTCCACAGCGTGTTTTCGAGGCATGTCAGTTTCAGAAATTTTCGAATTTGCCACCTTGTCTACTGTACATACGTTCACAAAACATTACAGTCTAGACATTGCTTCTAAGAAGCGTGCCACTTTGGGGCAGGCCATCCTCAATGGCTTCCTGTCCTAATCTGCTGCGGTTCACTTCCTCCTCCAGTGGGCATTATAACTGCTTAGGATTCTTCCCATGTGCTGTGGCCTGCTGCAAGACAGTGACTCTAAAAAGATGGTACAGTTGCGTAAGAACTTGCCATAACAGTAGATCTTCGAGACTATGTCTTGCAGCAGGCCATACTGCTCCAGAAGGATACCTTGCTCCATCCTCTTGTGACAGCCTTGAACTGCTGCCTTTTGTTCTTCTCCTCAGTTCCCATCAGAGACCTATGAATTACATTTCATATTGGTTGCTGAGATAGAAAATCGAACTAAAGAGTATCAGGGGCCTCCTCTTTATGTATGTGCAGAAGCACACCAGGTGATGGGAAGGGGATGCCCCTGGATTGACTGCAGGGAAATCATCTGGAGGAAGTGATGCCTACAGCTGGATATCCCATGTGTTATGGCCTGCTGCAAGAGATACGCTTGAAGATCTATTGTTATGGTAAGTTTCTATGCACTACACTTTTTATTGCATGGTTGTCCTAAAGTTCATATGGAAGGCACAAATCCCATAAATTGCTTTGCACATAGGTCCTGGGGCTAAACCTGGATACCAGACAGTGGTCCTTAAAATGCATACTGATCAAACAAGTACACAGTTCAAATAAATCTAATGTGTGCAAACCATGGGTATTAATCTCTGCAGGGCTGGCGCATGGTGGTGCTGAGGGTTTAGGCGCTAGATGCCACACCTAACACCACGCCAGTGACCCGGGTTCGGGAATGGATTTGGGTCACCGGGGGTCAGCTAGGGAGGGAGAGGATTGAGCATCTGAAGGACGGCTCTCCTCTTCTGGGGTGGGTTGCGGATTTTCAATTGGCACTTTAGCGGCCCCTGATGGAGATCGGGGGTCTTGCATGGGCCGACACAGTAAGGGGTGGAGCGTGGCAGATGCCAACAGTGTGCTTGTGCAGGCATCATCTGGGGGGAACCATAAAAAATGGAAAAAAATCCTTGCCTTTGGTAGGTGATGGTGGGGACCAGGACTGACCTCCACGCACAACGCCAGGTTCCTAGTCCACCTTCGGTGCTCCTCTTGCTCCCTGGCAACCTATCTAGATTGCAGAAACATCACTGGGAGAAGTTGGCGGTCCTACCCCGGGGGGGCCTGGGAAGTCAGGAGAGTGAGCTGGAGTGGCATTGGCCGAAAGGTGAGACAGGAATTTCAGACGGGTGGGATAGGGTCATGTTGCGAGTTCCACCAGAGAGAGTCCAAGGACAAGAGAGAGGAGGCGCATAAAGAGAAGGTAAAAAAAAAGTCTTTGCTGTCTCTTAAAGAAATTCTGTTTGTTTATGACATGCCATATTGCCGTTGACTTGCAGAGGGCTTGTCAAAAACATGAGGATAGACTTTCCCAGCCACCACAGTGTGGTACATGTGGTACACTCAAAACTGGTAATCACCAGTTTACTTTGGTCCAGACACTTAACCCCTTTACCAAACACTTGCAGCAGTTCAGGGATTCAGCTGATGAGAGTTTGTCTACAGTCTGTAGTTGCACAGCCTGGGGGCTAGCCTGCAGAGATGGTATAGTATAATTATTGACTATGCATTATACACATATATATATTCAGTCTCTATTGACTTGGCTTAGCAGCAGTGGCTTGGACAGCATGCTCCACTGGACAAATGTGATTCATGTGTGACCCCCCCCTTTTTCTGCTGTATGTTGGTATATGCGGAGCGAGTCATGCGCCCCTACCCAGTACCCAGTTGCTGGGCTTCAAGGCTGAGGGCCTGGATGTGTGGGGCTTGCCTGGGCACAAACCTCACTAGTGCATATGGGGAATATGGTTTCAGTGCCTCCACCTGAAGTACGCTATGAGATAGATGGTGATTTGGGTTCAGAACCCTTGGGGTGCAGTTCCTGCCCAGGACCCACCTTAGAGCTTGCCCACTCACACACTGGTATAGACAACAATGCAGTTATCCACATATAGTTATCAACTCTGTAGTACTCAATCAATCAATCAAACTCTTCATTTAACCAGGCGATCCCTGTTGAGCAAGCTCATTTTCGAGGTGGACCTCTGCAGCAGTCCATAACCACATGAGCTGTACAATAGAACACAAGCTTATTAAACAGCAACTGTGGTACCTGTATGGAAGTATAAAATTAGCACAGCATAAGTTGTTACACAACTCTTCAGGGCACTGCTCCCCCAAAACAGCACAGCTCTTCAGGGCTCTGTTCCCCCCAAACAGCACACACACCACATTAGAACAGTTGAAATGAGTCACTATAGTTAAACCTAAGGTACCCCTTATAATAGTTACAGTCTGGTGCAGGCTTGATGTTATTGCCTGGTATGTTGAGTTAGAGCTCAGTTTTGCCAGCTTTAGTTAGATAACCCCTCCCGCCCCCATGCCAGGCCACAGGTTTGCATGCATGCATGCATAACTGTTAAACCCTACTTGAGTGCTTTAAAGTAAGGTAAAGACTGATGACTGGGTAACTTAAAGTGATGAACTTAGCTGTCAGAGTTTGGTGACCTATCTCCGGGTGGGATTTGATCCTCCTTCAGGGCTGAAGAAGCTGATGGTCCTCTGCAGGTAAAAGCCTGTCTGCCCAGCTTTGTTGGGCTCTTGATTGCATGAAGAACATAAAACAGTGGCTTGCAGGAAAACCTCGCCTGGTGCAGACAAACGAAAGTACACTTCATAGGCTTGCATTTAACTCTGTACACTGTTGCAATGTGCAGCTGAAAACTAGCCTGCTCAAAGCCACAGATCATAGCCAAAGTACTCAAACAACACAGTTACTAAAATGGGTGCTCTCACAATCTCTGCAGTTGAAGTCTCTCCAGGATGCTTGCCAAATTGTTGGATGTGCACCTGAGCTAGTCTCACTGTACATTGAATCTCACTTGCAGGGGTGTCTTGCCTGTCTAGTTCTCAGACTGTGGTCTAGCAAGAAGGGCACAGCAGGGTGTAGCTCTTGCCTCTGTCTTCCAGTCATTCACTCTGCCTGACCAAAAAGCCACATGAAGTCCCAATACAGCCCTTTTTATTGTCAGGGTCCAAGGACATCCCAATTGTCTGAAATGCAATGTCAGTCTTGCTACTGGGACCTCTATTGGCTGAAAATGGGTGCCAAAACTGCAGCTGTTGATTGGTGGACTGGAGGCCAAAGATTACTGTCATGGTGGCCCTCAGTCTGCTAGGATAAACACTTTCCCAAACCCCAGCAGTAGCCTGTGGACCCCCATGGAACTTGGCAGAGATAAGCCTCTAAATAATGGGGGTTGGAGTGGGGGAGGTTACACCTGCATGTGTGCAGGAATGCAAATTTTAAGTCGCATTTATTTACATTTGGGGCTACAATTGACAAATCTGGGGGGTGTACTGCAGTCCTGTATGCGCACGCCTAATGATCGGTGACGCCAATAATTGTATTGAGAGAGAGTGGGCGGAAAAGAATTGCCACCAAGCAGCTCTTTTTCATACCAGATGTGCCAGAAATTTGTTTGAAAGGGAGGGGAGCAGAAAGAATTGCCACCATGTGGCTCTGTTCAGTGCTGGTCATGTTGGAAATTGCTGCATGGGACAGAGAAGCAGAGAGGAATTGCTGCTGAGCCGCTCTGTTTAATACGAGTCATGTCAATCAATCAATCAATCAACATCTTTATTTTGCCAGGTGAAACACCATTGAGACAAGCTCATTTACGAGATGGACCTGGGAACAATACAGTAGCCAGATGGGCTATAATCCAAGACATATAGTAAGCAAATATAATGACAGTATAATTGTATAAGGCAAACAAGGGCAAGGAAGTACATGTAATATGCAACAGGCTAAGAGTCACTAGCAAGCTATGTACATTAGCTCTTGGGAAAGTCAATGATTCAATACCAGTATACACAGTTTTAAGCAAGATTTGCATAGCTGTAAAATGACGGGGTCTAAATGACCTATGAGCAGCGTATTGGAGAGTAACATGTCAGTAACTGTTGTGGGGAGTGGGGGCAGAAGAGAGAGGCCTTGCCACTGAGCAGCTGTTTTATTTATTTGTTGAATTTTGGTGACCGAGTAGGCCCACTGAGACAAAACAGTCCCTTTTTCGGTGGCAACCCGAAAGTACATTACATTGGAAGGCAATTGTAGATACAAAACAAGTTACACATAGAGGGCCAATAACAAGAGCAAAAACTGTGGATTAAACATCATGACACATTGCATCACAAAAATAGTATAATCATTGACACCTACATGTTATACCGTGAGCATGGTTCAAACAATGAAGAACCATTAGTAAAGTTACAGCAAATACACATATTGAGCCTCATCTACAGACAATAAAATACAATATTTATTAGTAAACATTATTATAAGCCAATGATGCTAAGCATACAGGTTGGAGAGAGTTGGCTAGCTTGGGAATCAGCGAAAGCAGAAGCAGAGTGGGGCAGACACAGTAGGTGGGCTTGTAGTGAGCACTGAAACCGAGAGAGTGAGGAGCAGGCCAGGATTGAGGGAGGAAGTGAGTTCCAGCAGGACACAACAGAAAAGGCAAATGACCCCTGGGCCACCGAAGGTCGAAGGTTTAGTACTTCGAGAAAAGGTAAAGAGGCCGATCTGAATGCGCGCTTTGGGAGATGACGTTGAACGATGTCAGTTAGACATGGCGAGGTGAATCGATGGACAAGCTTGTAAATGTAGCTTACAGTGGCATACCACAGATTAGCATTGTACGGCATCCAGTCCAGGGTGAACAGGACATCACAATAATTATGCCGAGCATTGGTCCCCAAGGCAAACCTACCCACTGTATGGTAGACCTGCAATATTTTCAATACCAGCTGTGCTGCTAAATGCTGTGGAGAAGGGAGCAGAAAATAATTGGGTCTGAGTGACTCTTTTCAATATTGGCCATGCTTGTAATCGCTTTTTGGGAGGGAAGAGGAGTGAAATAAAATTCCCAGTGAGTGACTCTATTCAAGACCAGCCCTGCCGGTGACTGATTAGCTGTGGGAGAGCGGAAAAGGATTGCCACTGAGCAGCTCTTGAACACTGGTCATGCTGGTAATTGTTGTTGGGAGGAGTGGAAAAGAATTGCAGCTCAGGGTCTATTCATGTTTCTTCAAACTTATAAAACTGGGTACATCACAGATTTACACCTACAGTGCTTTTGAAAATGTTCATCTGATACAGCAGATAGGTAGTGACACAGTCTTTGGTTACAAACTGTTAATTAGATTATTAAACCTGCTTGCCTGGTATTGTCTATGTGTAACCTATCCATGTCCACAGTGCGTAGAAGAACCATCTGGCATAAATTCCAAGCTGATGTCTGTTATATAAGATCAGATTCCTTTGTAGAAACACACCATTCAGTCTTTTAACCTCTGCAGTTATAAATTCTCAGAGTATATTGTAAGCTTTATCTTTTATTCTTTACTTAGAGTCTAGGATTACAAGTACCTCTGAGCCAAGGCTCTTTTACAAAGGTTCCACGTCAATTGAGGTACAATACAAACATTACATAGAGTTGACTAACAATGCAGAAATGGTGCACAGACATTTTTAAGCAGCTGAAATACATTACATTGAGGGAAAGTGAGTACCAGGGGGCAGGGTAGCCAGAGGTAACTGAGGCTTGGAATGGACACAAAAAGAGCGGTGCAGCCGTAAGCATTTGTCAGGCCTCAAAAAAGTGCTTGGGGGTAGGGGGCAAAAACAGGAGGGGAGTGTAGGCTGTAGGAAGAGGAAGATGGGGGGTAGGAGTAGAAGTGCTAAGAGGGAGATCAGATTATGAGGGACAGTCGCAGGAGCTAGAGGCAGCTAGGTGGCGAAGAAGGTTGGCTTTGAATGGGCCTAGCTTTTGCAGAGAGGAGATGTCTTTGTTGAGTCCATTAATCCAGCTAGGAGCTCGGTGCACAAAGGATCTTTGGCCCTGTGTGGTGCAGCACCGAGGAATGTGCAGCATTTGATTTTCTGAAGCCCTGGTGAGGTGGGGATTGCATGCTGTATGGAGAAGAGTTTGGACTCTGGGGGGAGCAAGATGTAGCATAATTTTCTTAGCCATTAGACAAGTTTGGTACTTGATACGGTTTGATAACTGGAGCCACCCTGTTTGGGCATAGAGGTCACATGTATGGGTGAGACGGTGGGATCCTGTGATGAGTCGGCAGGCTTTGTTTAGGGCCAAAGATAAGCACCTGAGGGCTGTGTCAGTTGCAGAGCCATAAATAATCAGACCATAGTCGATTAGAGAGACCACCGAGCTCTGTACTGCTATCCTTAAGGCATTCGAGGTAAGGCATTGCCTGTGCCTGTAGAGGAGACCAGTGCGTGTGTTTGCAGCTTTGGGAGATGCTATCTATGTGGATGCTGTAGGACAGGTTGCTGTCTGTGGTGATCCCCAGATATTTAAAGGAGTGAACCTGTTCGAGGACAGCACCAAGGCAGTTTGCAGTATTAAGGGGGTGAAGCCTATGTTTGTTGTGGGAGCCACAAAAAAGCACTGACTTGGTTTTCTTATAGTTGAGAACCAGCTTTTGACTACTAAAACATGTTTCAATGGAGGTGAAACCCTTCTGAAGCTTGTTTTGGAGTAGGTGGGGGTCCTGTTGGGTGGTGTGAATCACAGCATCGTCAGCATAGAGTAGGATTTGTTCCAGACAGGATTGTGAAAGATTGTTCAAAAACAGGCTGAAGAGGAGTGGCCCGGGAATGGATCCCTGGGAGACTCCTGAGCATACTGGTTTAGCATCTGAGAGGACATCAGCAATTTTCATTCTTTGTGAATGGTTTTCCAGGTAGCTCTTAAACCAAGTTGTAGACTCAGGGGAGAGCCCAACTTTTAGCAGTTCTGTGACCTGCTGCATGACCCATGATAAATGAATTAATAAACAATAAAACAGAACTTCAAACGTGATTGCTCTGGCATAATTTAACTAAAACTGACCAGTTAAGTTACTTTAAATATACTTTGTTACATTGTCTAATTTGAGAATTACAGAAAGTAGATCTGGGACAGTGACCCTTAAAGTGAACAAGCATTTGTCAATGCCAAATATTGAGTGCTTATATGTGCTGGTTAGGCATTTGGAAGTGAAAGTACCATGCCTAAGAACTGTCATGTGCCCCCAAGACATCCACTGTGTCTTTCTGTTAAATATTCACAGAAGAGGGGGAGGGGCAAGGGCCACAGCAGTACAGCAGTTGCAAAGGTGTTAAGAGGTGGACAATAGTCCATTCACAGGCAGAAGACCCAGAAGGTGAGTAAATTGAAGGTGGACAAAGTGATGGGACCAGATGGCATACACCCAAGGATATTAGAAGACTCTGTTGAGGTCGCTCACTCCCCCTCTCTCACTTGCTCATTCTGTTTCTCCTGGTGCTGCAGGCTGCCCTTTTGTACTGGGCTCCTGCCTGCGTTGGTGCCTTTTTCTGGCCACAAAGAAATCTGCAGCAGTCCCGACAGAGCTCCGTTGAGCTCGCTCACTCCCCCCTCTCACTCGCTCATTCTGTTTCTCCCAGCGCTGCAGGCTGCCCTTTTATACTTGGCTGCTGCCTGTATTGGCACATTTTTCTGCCCACAAAGAAGTTCACAGGTGTCCTGACAGAGCTCTGCTGAGCGCGCTCACTCCCCCTCTCTCACTTGCTCGTTACATTTCTCCTGGCGCTGCAGGCTGCCCTTTTGTACTGGGCTCCTGCCTGTGTTGGTGACTTTTTCTGCCCACAAAGAAATCCGCAGCAGTCCCGATAGAGCTTTGTTGAGCTCACTCACTCACTCCCCTTCTCTCACTCACTCGTTCTGTTTCTCCCACCGCTGCAGGCTGCCCTTTTGTACTGGGCTCCTGCCTGCAGTGACACCTTTTTCTGTCCACAAAGAAATTCGCAGCAGTCCCAACAGAGCTCAGTTGAGCTCAGTCACTCCCCCTCTCTCATTTGCTCAATTTTAATCTGTCCCAAACACTGATTTCCCAAAGTGACTTCGCTATTCTGCACTGGAAGCGCAAAAACACATTTCGGCCAGGATGTGAAAAATGACAGCTGTACTGTTCATAAGGAGGTGTGAAAAAATGCCAGTGTTGAAAATCTAGAGGGAAAATATTACAAATTTGCGAAGTTATAAGGGTGCATGGAAACTGCGCAACGCACAGTTGTAACAGTCATTTTATGGACTTTCATCACCACATTTTCAACATAGGCATTGTAGGACCTCTGCTCATGAACAGTGTCACTGCCATTTTCTCAGTCTATCCTGAAAACTGATTTCCCACAGCGACTGCGCTATTTGGTGCCGTAAGTGCGAAAACACATTTTGGCCAGGTTGTGTAAAATGACAGCTGTACTGTTCATAAGTAGGTGGAAAAATGGCAATGTTGAAAATCTGGAGCTGAAATATTATAAATTCGAAGTTACGAAAGGGCGAACTGTGCAACTTACGGTCTGCAACACAGGTCATTTTATGGACCGTCATCACAAAATTTTCAATATAGGCATTTTAGGACCCTGCTCATGAACAGTGTCACTGTGACTTTCTTAATGTGTCCTGAACACCGATTTCCCACAGGACTGTGCTATTCTGTGCAGAAGTGCAAAACACATTTTGGCCAGGATGTAAAAAATGACAGCTATACCGTCTCATAAGAGGTGCGGAAGATGCCAATGTTGAAAATCTGGAGTGAAAATATTGCAAATTTGCGGATTACGGTAATGGTAGTAACTGCACAGCATAAGTTCTAAAGTCATTTTTGATTTTTCCCTCCAAATTTGCAACATAGGCTTTTTTGAGAGCCCACCTCATTAACACTGGCACTGTCATTTCGTTATCGGTACCGAAAGGTAATTCCGCACAGTGACTGCGAAATCACTTTTCGGGACGGAATAATACCATGACAGTGGCTGAATTCATGAGGAAGGGTCCCAAAAACCCCATGATGAAAATTTGGTGCCAAAATTCCAAACAATGCCTGAGATATGCACCAAAGTTGGAAAATCCTATTTATGCCATTATACAGCTTACCGGCATTTCCTCAGTTCACGGTCGGCTTTGAAGAGTGCAGACGTGTTCCCAATCCACCGAAGATCGTCGCGCCAGACTCCAGAGGTAAATACGGTGAGGAGGGGTGTGGGGAGGCAGGGTGTGCAGAGGGTGGCCCGGGTTGGGGAGGGGCGCGGACTGACGTAAGGAACATTTTCTTGTTTACTGGGGTAAAAAAAAAATTGTGGGACAGTTTTTCTTTTTACAGGGACATTTGGCACGCTGGGGTGGGCTCTCAGCATGCCAACTGAGTGTTTTTTTGGGAGGGCTGTAGCCGACAGGGGATTGGGCATCCCCTTCGGCACTTATGGGAGTAGTGGACAAGCTGAGGGAGATTGGGCACCCCCCTCGGCAGACTACACATTTTGGGGGGGGTATACATTATGCCGACAGGGAGAGTGTTCCCCCATCAGCAAACTCAGTCGGGAAGGGGGACTGAAGCTGGCGGGGATTGGGCACCCCGTCGGCAAACAAAGACAGGGGGTGCATGATGCCGAGGAGGACTGGGCACCCCCTTGGCATACATCAGAAACATTTGGGTGGGAAGATTATGCTGATGGGGACTGGGCTCTCCATTGGCAAACTGGGTCGGGGGCATGGGGACTGCCCTGAAATGACGGGTCGCACCCTCATTGCAGCGGAATGGCTGATGCTGCAATGACGAGGCAGCCCCTGATTGCAGTGGCTAAAACGCTTCGAGGTGGTGGCACGCTGGCTGAATCTAGTGTCAGCAGCAGCGTGCCACCCATTGGGGAAAGCGGGCATGTTTCCTCAAAAGGCGTGTGGCATTGGCCACAACACTGCTGCACCTCCACAACCTGCTTCTGCAGCAAGCGTCACAACATGTTTCTTAGCATGCATGCAATCAACATAACAATTGTTCTGCTACTGAGATATTTTTCCTGTTCTTCTGTAGAGTGGAAGTAGGGGGAGCCATCTAGAACTGAATTTTCCTTGCTGTAACCTTGATTAGCCTGTGGTGGCTTCCATGCTTTTAATTTTCTGAATGTTACTAATCCACTGTTGCACTGTGGGGAAGGAAATGGGCAGCCTCTTCTGAGTGATGGATTTTCCTGCTGCCACTATAGTATCAAAAACATGATACTGACTTGATCTTGGTCCTTGAGGTGGGAGGCCCAACACTAAATTTTCAAAATTGGGATTAAGGTATGTGTCAACATATTTTTAACTGATTGCGCAATCTCAACCTCAATGGGCCTGAGGACGAGACAGTCCCAAAATATATGAAACTGCATACCTTGTGTCCCACATCCTCTCTAGAAACAGAAACATAGAATTTGATGGTGATAAGGACCGCTGGCCCACCTTAGTCTGCCTATTTCCTACCTACTGGATAAGCTGCAGATCCAGTTAACCAGCAGCCTACTCTCCTACCCCCACCCCTAGAATTGCCTTATGACTGTCCCATGCAGTCTTAAATTCCACCACTGTTTTTGACTCCACAACCTCCTCAGGAAGGCCATTCCATGCATCCACAACCCTCTCTGTGAAAAAATACTTCCTCACATTACCTCTGAGCCATCCCCCCTCTATCTTCAAATTGTGTCCCCTTGTTCTTGCACACCTCTTTTTCTGAAAGATGCTACCCTCTTGGACTTTGTTGATTCCCTTGAAGTACTTGAAAGTTTCTATCATGTTCCCCCTCTCCCTCCTTTCCTCGAGGCTATACATATTAAGCTGTTTAAGTCTCTCTTCATATTTAATTTTTTTTTTATTTATCATATGTCTTCTGGTGCAAACCCTGCACCATTTTAGTTGCCCTCCTCTGGACTGCCTCCGTCCTATCTATGTCTTTGCGGAGATGGGGTCTCCTGAACTGCACGCAGTACTCCAGATGGGGTCTCACCAGCTGTCTGTACAGAGGGATAACAACTTTCTGCTTTCTACTGGTGATGCCTCTCCCTATGCATCCCAGTATCCCCCCAGCCATCCCTACTGCCTTCTCACATTGGTTGCCCACCTTTAGGTAATCTGATATGAGTATCCCAGGTCCCTTTCCATTTTTGTAACCCGGACGCTGTGTCCCAATGGGCTACTTACCCCTGCCTTGAAGGCCTAACCAAGGTTGAGGGACCTGGGTTCCCATTTTACTTTAAAACTGGTTCTTTCCCATTGATAATATTATTACACAGAGCCTCTACCCAGAGTATACTTTTAAGTGGGCTAGATAAAACCTCGTACAGTCCCCTGGGATGTTGTACCCACTCACATTACCATTGTGGCACCCCACACATGGATTGAAAACCAAAACCCCACATTTCAACATTTCAAGAATTAAAGGCTTGCTCTAATAATATGCCCATGACACAGGGTTTATAAAAAAATGCGTAACCAACATTTTATTTACAAGGGGGTGAGGGTTAGGAAAGGTGAATTGGAAGTAGAGGTTAAACATTTGCATTGATTGGTGTTCTTGGCATTGCAATTGGCATCAGAGCAATCATTTTGGCATTTCTTAAATCTAGACATTAATCACAGTGGCCACCCACCAACCTCTGATGGTTTCAGGTTTAACTGGGCTGTCTAACTAGCTGCTCTAGATGGTGAAACACATATGCCCAATGCCCAAACTGGTACCAGTCCCAGACTATTATAGAACCCTGCAATTCTACACTTTAACCTGGGTACCCAGTACTAAGTGTTTAGGTGCAGGCCTGATGCAGTCACAGGCTACAGCTGAGTTGGCCGGTGTTGCAGCTGGTTGGGGTCCTTAAAGGAAAATCAAGTTAGCATTCTTTCTTTCAGTTATGTTTAAACAATTCTAGTTGACCTTGGAAAGTAGAACTTTAATCTTTAACATTCTAGGCCTGTCATTTGTATTTAGCAGAACATGAATGAACTATTTACAGTTCCTTTTAGGGTGGCAGAGAGTGGCTCGGCCTACTCACGGTTTGGATGTCATCGTTCACAGATTCATAGAAAAGTTCAGATCCATAAGCTGTAAAGCCATATAAGGACCCATCTCTAGATATTAGTTGGTATAACTCCATTTTGTATCCGCTATATGCCTATCTAACTGGTATTTAAATGCTTCCAAACTACCAACTCCCACCACTTCTACCAGGAGTCCATTCCAGACATTCACAACCCTCTGACTGAACCATCTTCCTCTTCTATTAGTTCTGTATTTCTCACCTTTCAGCTGTTTGTCATGAACCCGTGCACATCGCCAGGGACCCTCTTTCCAAATTAGTCCTGCTACTTCCCCTAACATTCCATCAGTCAGTGACCTGAAAACATAACACAGGTCTCCCCTTATTCTTCTGTATGCCACTGAGTGTAAACCAAGGTGCTCTAACCTTGTGCCGTACTCCTGCTTACTGACTGACCCAACTTTCATAGTAAACCTTCTTTGAACACGCTCCAATCTTCTACTCCCACCAGCACTTTGCACTGAGCAGAAGGAAGCTCCATACTCCAGAGTGGGCCTCACTGGGGATCTGTACAAGAGGACAAGAACCTCTTTCTTCCTACTCCTGATATTACGTAGCAAGTTGCCGACAATCCTATTCGCTCTGTTGACACAGGTCAAACTATGCTTGTCAAAGCTCAGTCTGTCTGAAATGACCACCCCCAAATCATTTTCACTATCTGTAGCCACAATTATTTGGAAGTTCTGCATATATTGTGCTCTGGCATTATTTTGCACAAAGTGCATAACCTTGCGTTTGGCAATGTTAAACTCCAACCTGTGCTTATTCGCCCAGTTTTCAAAATGACATATTTGTTCCTGAAAATTCTTTATAGCCTCATTGTTATTAACTATTGCCCCAATCTTTGAATCATCTGCATGCTTGCAAATCCAGACTCCCTCTGAGACCTGCATACCAGAAATTAGAACATTAGACAGCCTTGGACCCAGCACAGATCCCTTGGGAACCCCACTAGTCACCCTGGCCCTTGTTGAGAGGTAACCCCTCACCTGTACCTGTGGATACCTATTGCATAACCATGCTGCTACCCATTTGAAAAGGTAACCCATAACACCTAATTGCTGAAGGGTCCCAAGCAAAATGTCTTGTGAAACAGGGTCGAAGACTTTCCTGTAATCCAAATACACAACATCTACCAGAAACCCAGCAGCCAAAGCCTGACTGACCAGCTCAAAAAAATGCAATATGTTAGTGGTACAAGATCTCCCACCTGAAAAACTGTGCTGGGAAACATCTACAGGTTTAAACCTCCTAAATTGTTACCAAGAAGTTTATCAATAAGACTCTCCATCACTTTTCCTATGATTGAGGTAATACTTATCAGACGCTAGTTCTCAGGTTTTGTCCTGTCCCCAGATTTGAATATAGGCATTACATGGGCCACCTTCCAGACATCCAGGACCTTTCCCTCTGTCAGGGACTTATTACAAAGGACTGACAGCGGTACCAAAATCTCCTCTGCTGTTTTAATCAGGAAGGCAGGGTGATAACCATCTGGCCCCCCTGACCTGTATCTTTTTAACTTCATCAGTTTTGCTTTGACCTGCTCCACAGTTATAATAGGAACACCTAATTCCACATTACCCCCATCTTAACTTCTCCAGATGAACAACTGCTTTCCCCAGGGTACACACTTTGAAAACACACACACATTGGTGAAGAGAAGCCTTGGCTGAGGTGCAGGCAGGTACTTTGGTTGATCCCTCTTTACCAGGCTCTTGCAGCTTGCAGGCTGGAACTTCTCAGCATCTTTCATGGTTCCCCCCCCCTCTGGGCTTGCAGCCACATGGCATGCGGTCATAATATTGCAAGCAAAACTGTGCAACGCAACAATGCCACACGCAAAGTAGTGTGTGGAAAAATAAGGTCGGCACAACACGCTGACCAGTGCACACAGAGCGCACACCACAGCAACAACTTACTTTTGCTAGGGGGCACTGCCCCTCCCACACCCCAGACTAATTAGAATCAACTCTATAGGGTCGTGGATGTCGGGGATAAAAAAAAACTTGGGTTGGTAAAATTTTGTTCTTCGGGTCAAGAAATGCAGCGACAGAGTGGGACCTGGGGAGAACTGAACCACAGCTCCAGGTACCCGCCACTGCCAGAGGCAGGTGCTCTAGCTGCTCTACCAAGGGAGCAGCTCAGCCAGGCACAGCCTCAATGGCATCCTTCACCTTCTATCCTGGCAGCCTACAGTGAGCTAGCCAACTGCCGATCATTATTTGCAACCTATATTTCTGCTATGTATTATTTTATGTGATTTTTGTGTATGTCCATGCCAGTGTTAATTCAGGGGAAGGAGAAGGACTGTATTTTTTTTTTAACTGACAGTCACTTGCTCACAGGGAACTGAGATTTCATTCTCAGAGGTTTTTTTTTTAACAGAGATGTGCCAAAAGCCATTTACCTGCCATAAACATGCACTGCAGAAGCAAAGTGCTTTTGAGCTTCTTGAACTGTTACAGTATATCACAGTTTATGAGGGAACAGGATACTTAGCCAGGAATTGAAGGGCAGATGACCATTCTTGCAGTACTGTGTGAAATTCACTGCCACTGTGTTACTGTCAGAACCTGAAACCTCAAAGAGGTTAATTCTGAACTGTCATAAACCATGCTCTGTGGGTCACTGGGGGGAAATAGACTGGTTTCCTTAAGACTTGAAAAACTGATGACACTACAGTTTTCAGAAGGGTATTTAAGCTGTTCAGCACAGACACTCAAGACCATTTTACCATTCTTTGACACACTTTTCATTTGGACTCCACCCAACACACAGAAGCCATTCTGTTTGAACTTACTCCCCTGACTACAGAAAGCAACTGCTAGCACACATATTGCCTGGAGCCAAAGGCTGCTACAGAAAGACTACAATATTTTGCAACACAGTGATTCTCTGGACTTTGAAAATCTTCCTACTTATGGTAGACTTTAGCTAATGGTCTAGGGCATTTTGTTCTATATATCCATTTTCATTGTGTTTCATGCTTTAACCAAACCTTTTCTAACACCCTTTGAGCTGTAACTATATTTATTTAATTACTTTAGTAAAACTTTTGTTTTCCTAAAGAAATTCTGCTTGCGTGAGCGTTCTTGTATTGTATATGTGACTGGAAGATTTATTAATAATCTGTGACAATTGTTACTTGCTTAGAGGGGCCACTGTAAGCAACCAAACTGACAAGGTATGTAGGGACATCTGGAAGGATAGGGATAATACTAGAGTCTCATACAAGTCTGCAGGGACTGAACCAGGCTGTTGCATGTCCTGTGGGGTGAAGGCTAAATCAGGTGTTACGCTGCTACCTGAAGAAAGTGTAAATGCCTGGATCTCCCACCTTTGTGTAATAGCCAAGGAAAGGTTCATATTTGGCCAAAAGACTCAAGATTGGCATTGTGCCCTTATCCAGAGCTACAGGGATGCTTGAGTTCCTCATGGCAGAGGTGCAGTAGTGACCTCAGTGAGCATTCAAAAGGGACGAGGAGGGTATCCCTGTCCCCCCATCATGGATTGCACTTAAGGGTGGACACTGTGAACTCAGTGAGCCTAACCCTTGGAGTGGGTTTGTGACAGTGGTTCTACCACATGCTGTAAAACCCCTGCCACTGTAGAGTCATTAGTGCTTCTTGCAGCACTGTATTTCATGCACAGTTTTATCTCCTGTATCTTAACCCAGTACCCAGTCACATCTTGGAACAGACCAGGCTGGGACTGGGGCTGGCATGCTTCATACCCACACATCTAGGCTATGCCTCTTAGGGGGAAGTGCATATGGCAGTGCATAGCTGGCACAATACCAGGCAGTTTCTTTCTTACATTCAGCACATTTTTAAAGTCAGCATATTCTGATTGCTTCAAGTGCTCACAGTCTCATTAACCATGTAGCCAGCATGGCAGGCATGCACCTTATAACTTTCAAGACACAGTCTTTCAACAAGGATGCTTTCCCCAAGGGAGGACCCAAACTTGCACAGTTCATGCATAGGCAAATTCTCTTTTCATTCTCCAAAGCAGAAATGCAGGCACTTAAGGCATGACTCCCAACTAGGACAGCACTTTACTTGACAGTAATTCACTTTCTCAAATGCTTCTCAAAGCACAAATCACAATGTCAAAGTCCCTCATGGCTATGCTGGCATTTGCATCTCCAATTGGACATTCACAGTCCTCACAGGCAATGTCAGGAAAAGCTTCGACCTCAGGATACTCCCCTTCCATTCCTGTAGGCACTTTTAAACAGTCGCATCAAACATGTTCAGACACTGGACCCTTCTTTGGTCACTTGCACCAGATGTCCACCCTATTGTAGGTGCTAATCAAATGCAGGGTGCAGACAGAACTTGAGCACCTCTTGACTCTTCTGGGCTTCTCGCCCCAAGCAGGTCTCCAACTAACTTGCACTGTAAGTAGATGTTTACTCACTCAGAATTATTGAGAAAGCTTTTCATTTCCTGAAGTTACCGGCTTCATTGCAGTGTCAGTGGCTCAGTAGGTAGCACACTCACCTCTGAGGCCGGGAGATCAGAGGGCTGTGGGTTCAGTTCTCACATCTGGCACTTGGGTTAATATCCCAGTACTGACACTGTAGTGCAGCATGAGAGGGGTGCTGCACTTCTGAGGTGCCGCTTTTCGGATGAGACGTTAAACCGAGGTCCCATCTGCCTGGATTGGTGGTAGTTCAGGTGGATGTTAAAGATCCCATGGCACTTATCGAAAAGAGTAGGGGAATTTCCCTGGTGTCCTGGCCAAATTTCCCTCATTCACTAAAAATACCACCAACAGCTTAATCTGGTTCAAATGTCAGTTGGCATTCATCTGTATCCCCCTCCCCCGGGTCGTGCCTGAAAATAGGCAGGATTTGTCTAGTGCCTTACCCGGTCAACAAAAGCTAAATAAATAAATCAGCACTCTCACTGCTGAGGCAGAGCATTCATACAGCTCTCTCACAGCTATAGGTGCCAGAATTGGGGGGGGGGCAGGGCCATGGCCCTACCACTTTCATAAGTGGCCCTATTAATTTTTGCACTATTACCATAGGAAAATTTACCCTTTACATCCTTGGTCCTACCACTTTTCAGACCACTCCAGCACCCATGTTCACAGCTGAAGATTCCCCTCATTTTTCCCAAATGTGGAAAGGCAAATGCTAGCCCTGGGGGACAATGACTGGCAACCCCAGGCCAGTGACTTCAGTTCTTTGAAGCCACTCTTTCTCAGGAAACAGAGCCCCCTTCCCCTGCAGTGGGGCTCCCAATGAACTGACTAGGCCCATTCTCTTTAGCAGAGGCCCAGAGACCCCCTCCCCCTGGAGGGGCTTGCACTGAACTGAACTCAGACTGAAAAGTCTCTGGGTTTTGGGAGCTCTTTGAGGCTCCTGATTGACTGAATCCACTTGTCTTTACCAAAAATGAATATTCATTAAGACTCCTTGATGCCTGATAGGCTCCCTGTTTGGGCGCCTAAATTAAGTCCCTGATTTCCCCCCACAAGTCCTTGGTACTGTCCAGTAAGTCTATGGAAAAGTCCCAAAAGTCTCTACAGTAAATCCCAGCTTTCTGATTGGCTGACAGTCTGCAAATATGGCTGCTGTTATGCATAGTCTCCAGCAGTCCATTACTGTCCCAACATTAATGTTCTGGTGCAGACAGAGTATTTGTTTTTTATTTACATTTGCCCCATTGTTCAATTACCAGTTTAGTGCCCTCCTAAACGCTGCCCATAATTTAAATTTTTCTTGAGCCCTTTGCCTGTCACTGCTGCCGAAATACAGTGCCCCTAGGCGGCAGGCAGGCACCCTCATTAATATTCAAAAGGGCTCTA
This sequence comes from Neoceratodus forsteri, assembly GCA_016271365.2. NCBI lineage: Eukaryota > Metazoa > Chordata > Ceratodontiformes > Ceratodontidae > Neoceratodus > Neoceratodus forsteri. Next base: position 1,410,214,591 of record CM028132.1, read on the forward strand.
TGAATATTTATGAGCCCTGAGTACAGCACGAACAGTGCTTTTTATTTACAAAAATCGACGTCTCCTCTTGTGCTTGCTTTAGGTCACTGCTCCTCACTTCAACTTTCCCAGGGGCTGGGACCACTGAAATGCTATTTTTTTTTTTAAGTTAAAAATGTTTTTATTGTTTAAGTTAAAAAGGTACATACGTGCATATATACATCAGATATAACCTTTGATTATAGCTCAATTGTCATACAGTTTAAAATGAATGGGTTACAAGGTAACATTTCGTCTAGTATAGTGTCCTAAAATTGAACAGAGACAGCCAACATGCCATTCTGTTAGTTACTTTAGATTTTCTTTATTTTATCAGATACCCATAATCTAATGAATGGGTTTCCCCTTTTGCCATAGAGAGACTGTGGCGTAATTTGCCATTATAAAGGAGCATTTATAACGGCAAACATGTGCACGGTTCTCCTCCCTCTGCGCATGCGTCTGCTGCTGCGTCTCCCTTCCTAGCTCGCCACTTCCTTCTCAACCGCAACCCAGCTACCAAAGAAACATGGTGGCAAGTAAAGTTATATAAATAAAAAAAAAAGAACTACTGTTTTTACAGAAGGGGAACAGCAAAATATTTAAAAACAAAACAAAACGTGAAACCGCCGAAAACGAAAATCTGTTGACTGGACGAAAAGTAAACTGGAACGTGGCCACACCGAAACTGCTGCTATTTTATATAATTGCTGCAGCCAAAAAGGGGAGACTCAGCAATTATATAAAATAAAATATGTGGTAGTGTGTGTAAACTCGAAGTTTACAGACACCCTCAGGGTTAGATGCTTTTCACAAATCTCTCGAGCTTCGCTCTTGGAGTTTATCTAGCATCTAGCCCCTTGGGTGTGTGTAAATTCTCGTTAAACACACCACCCCATACTTTATTCTATATATTATAGATGTCAAACTACCTTTGTATCTGCATGGTGTACTACATCTTAAACCACTGAGTTGTATTTGCGTATTTGTTTTGTATATTTGCTAATCATATTGTGGAGTTAATCAACAAAAGATTCCCTGACACCTTAACCATGTGTCCTTATCATTGTTTAAAGTGTAGGTTCTAAGTGTTCATTTATATCCATGTAAGTAAGGTTAAAATACCAACATTTATGCTTATCATGCACCTTATACAATTTACACAAATCAAGTGATCAAAATTATGTGGCATGCGCTATTATATCTTATAGACAGTTACTGTAGGATAGTTGTTGTAAGTGGCCACCTGTCAGAAGTTAAAACCTTCTACATTCTACTGTTTAGCAGTATAAACTATGTATAATAGATGCAAATGGTAGTGTGCGAGGCTGGGCGCCTCGTTGGTGAAACCAGTAGAGATGCTGTACTTTGGTTATGGTATGCGGAGAGTGGGGGGCATGTGAGATACCCTGTACCCTATGCTCTGCAGGTGACAAAATGGATCAGGGTTAAATTGGGCAGGAACTCACTGGAACTCAGTTCCACCTCCGCTAACACCTTTCTCCATCGAATACTATGGGAGAGTTCCACCTAATAGGGTATAGGGATGGTAGGCAGTTCTGGAGAATCATAGCCCAAGGATATAATAAATATACTACTAGGGTAAAGTTGTATATTACTCCGGGAAATTTGGATTTCATACTTTTCTAACTTATACTACTCCCAAGAAGAAGAAGCAATGGAACATAGTTCTAAGCAATCGAACCAGATAACCTATCCGAGGCCCATCAAAATTACTGACAATGAAATCTGTCTGGCTTTAAATTCATTGAAATCTCATAAAGCTCCTGGGCAGGACAGAATTATAGGAAATGTATATAAATCATTTCAGAATTGGTGGATCCCTTTTTTGGTTTTACTGTTCTACGGGTTCATTCAAAATCTGAAATTTCCCTCCAGTTGGTCAGGTAATGTTGTATTCCCACTCTATAAAAAGGAAGACCCAAATAACCCTAAAATGTATACAGTAGGTCTATTAGCCTTACTGATGTGGCTCAGAACATTTTCTTTTAAGATTAGCCTGGGTAGATTGCTGGACTGGGCGGAGGAGAATTCAATACTTAATGAGTCACAGAATGGCTTCTGTAAAAACTGATCAACAGTGTAGCACTGCTGTGTGTTACGACACCTAGTCTGGAAGTATGCCAAGATACGGAAATGCAGGCTGTGCTGTTGTTTCATGGACTTCTCCTCAGCTTCTGATAGCATCAGCAGGAAGATTTTCTGGGACACACTTGAGGAAGTGAATTTGGAGAGGACACTACTAGACACCCTTATTAGACTACATGAAAACACTTGGGCTAGAATACAGTATAATCAGTATGGGCATGTGACAGACAAATTTCACACAAATGTAGGCGTCAGACAAGGATGCATCTTAGCTCCCACTCTATTTAACATTTACATTAACATGGTTTTGGAACAGAGTACCGATTCTGAATTTCATGCTCCAAAAATACATGATCATAGCATTGATAGTCTGGCCTATGCAATCAATCAATCAAATCTTTATTTATTTAGGCGAGCATCATTGAGCAAGGCTCATTTACAAGATGGACCTGATAAGGTCAAGGTTCGATAGTAGGCACACAACATATACATCAATGCACTAATATATGCATTAACAGATACAGAAAAAAACACTTATAAATACAATGAACAAGGGTAAGAAGTTGATTCAGGCATACATGACAAGGTAGTTTACAGGAAAATTATACAAAAGATAAAGTATATACATATCCCAATATAGGAGTCAAAACATACACACAGCATAATGTAATACTAGGATGAATGGGGAGCATTTAGGAATGATGTAAGGGCCAGTGATTAGTGGGAGAAGGATTAGGTAAGTAGTAGGTAGTTGGGTAGAATTAAATGGAACTGGGGTACTATAAAAGGGTGGCTGCCGGGAGGAAGAACTGTGGAACAAAAATATGCCATATGGGTGGCTGTCTGGAAGGGGGGTTGTGAAATGGCAAGTCTAGCTCTTGTGGTAGCAGTTGCATTTCTCTGTGAAAAAGCTTGTGCAAAGCTGTTTAAAGGATGCTATAGGTATAAGATTGGACAGCTTTAGGGATTTCTGTAGAGTATTCCAAGCCATAGCTAGAGAATAGCTGATTGCCGCCCTCCCTAGCCGGGTGTTGACTTTAGGTATTTTCATCATGATGAGGTTGTTGCTTCTTAGGCATAGGAGCTAGCTATGGCCTGGGTGAAGCAGTCTAGAATATAGTTTGGAAGTTTTTTAGACAATGCTCTGTAGATCCATAGTGCTGCATTTCTGTTCCTTCTGAGATGTAGAGAAACCCATCCAACTGCAGCATAGAGAGAGCAATGATGAGTGTTAGCTGGAAGATCTGTTATGAATCTTATTGCTCTGTGGTACAGGGTATCCAGTTTGCTTAAGTAGGAGATGGGGCAGTGACTATAAAGGAAGTCTGCATAGTCAACAACTGAAAGAAAAATGGCCTGGACTAACCTCACCTTTGAGTCTCTTGTTAGGAAGTGTTTAATTCTATAGAATAGGCCAAGCCTTTGGCGAAGTTTTTTCAGCAGACAATATGGTGCTCCTCTTAACTTCAGTATTGGGCCTCAAGAGGAAACTGGCTCTTTTTGAGATCTTCTGTAATGAAAGGAAATGAAAGATTAATTTAAAGCAACAGTACTACAAAAAAAAAAATTGCGCTTTTTTGACAGTTTATTCCCTGTGCCCTGCTAATCATATACCTGGTACTCTTTCTCGCCGTCGTTGTACTGTCACCAAGTAATCTGCTCAGTTATTCTTTGCTTTTGTTTACATTTCTGCCACTAAGCATGTTGCACTGGAACCCCCTCTGCTGCCAACTGCACATGTGTATGACTTGCAGGGACATTGGGAATGGTCAGCAGAGGGTCCCTCTGCTATTATCAAAAGATGTGATATGACCTGTAGAAAAAGCGTAGCTGAAAATTTGTCAGCTACCATATTTGTTGCAGCGCTACAACAATTCAAATAAATTGCAAATATCGAAACAAATAAAGATGACTGAAAAAACATTTACAGGTATGGAAACTGGAACTTTGGCCGCATGCTTACAGCCGAAAAGCAGAATTTTGATAGCTCACGTCCTGATTAGGTAGTACTGCTGCTTTAAGTAAAACACACATAGTGATCTTTGGAAATAAAGTTAGGAATCCAACAAGGTTTAAGATTGATGGGAACAATATTGAAATCTCAAATAGCTATGATTACTTGGGGGTAGGATTTGTGTACAATGTATACTGGGAAAAAAACATCTGGAGCTAATACAAAACAAAATGCCATCATCGGTGAATGCCCTAAAAATATTTAATGCCAAAATGGAGAAATCCTTTGTTAAGGGCATTTTAAGAATCATCAACACTAAACTTAGAGCAAGTATAATCTATGCGACAGAAGTCTGGGGCTATATAAATGTTAACACGGCAGAAACAATGCTTAATATATCATATAGGCATATTCTGCTGCTACCCCAGGGCACTCCGAATTATATCCTTAAATTAGAGCTGGGACAACAATCATTAATCCCATTGATTAAAGAAAGACAGATCATGTTTCTGCTGAAAACCTTTTTATTACCGGAACATAGATACCCTAGATTGTGTCTAGAGGAAGGACTTAGATTAGCAAGTACGGAATATGTACATCCGTTCATTCAGCTTATCAAAAAAAAGTTAACGTCATCTGGCTTGGAACACCTCCTGCATATGATTTATATCAGACTCTGGAAGAAATACAGTTCCGATGTTAAAACAAGGCTTAGAGACTTGGATAATAATAATTCATTCACCCAACTATCAACTTTAAAACTGCATGATTATTATAAATCATTTAAGATCGCATGTGGCTTTGAGCCTTGCCTCACACAACTGACTTGCACTAAACTTAGAAGAATCTTTACCAGATTCAGAACAGAAAGTTATAATGCTCACTCTATCCAGCACAGGCAAAAAATAAATGGAATTCTATCCCCATACTGTAGTAAATGTGGTACTAAGACAGTTGATATAAAGCACATGATCTTATTATGTCCACTCAATGAGACTAACAGGAAAAAAAATGAATGGGTGGGTTGCTAGGAGGTCTCAGTCTCCACCCCGGAAAAATTATAGAATATTTATTTACTGTTAAGGCTAAGCAGACATTAGAAGCAATAGCTTAACTTGGCTTAATAGCTTAATAGAATAAGTCCTCGCAGCCAAATATTTCCGTGACCGATTCCTTGAAGTCTGGAATCAACATGCTCCATTACGCCGGATTCGTGTACGTGGAAACCACCTCCCCTGGATCTCCTCAGAACTCGTTGCTTGCCAAAGGGCACATGATGCTGCCTGGAAGATCTATAAAAGTACTATGCTTCTTAAAGACTATGAGGCCTACCGTGTCCTCAGAAACAAATGCACAAAAGCCACTCGGTTGGCCAAAGCTGAGTACTTCAGCAATACCTTTAACTCCAACATAAGCAACCCATCCAAATTCTGGAAGGTAATTCACTCTCTTTTTTCCCCTGAGGCTCCCCCCCCCCCAACTAAATAATACTGTCATCTCTGACCACCCTAGTGTCGGCGCAGCTTTCAGTTCACACTTCACCTCTTGCGCCACTGCCCTGCTTGGCTCCTTCCCAACCATAAACAATTGTCCTCCTCCTCATCTACTAGGAGTCCACCAGCTCCCCCACTCGGTTTTTCTTTCTCCAAAATCCTGAGTACTGATATCCTGATGGCATTGGAGGCCCTCAACCCATGCAAAGTTAACTCCCCTGATGGGTTGGACCCGAAGTTACTAAACCTGTTTGCCTCGGTCACTGCTCCCCCGTTGACGGCCCTTCTCAATCTCTCATTTCAATTGGCAGAAATCCCCCTTGATTGGAAATATGCAATCGTCCTCCTCCTCCCCTGAAAACTACCACCCTATATCTCTCCTCCCGACACTAGCCAAACTACAAGAACAACTAGTCCTACCACAACTGTCCTCGTACCTCTCTGACACAAACTTCCTCACCCAATACCAATCTGGGTTCCATAAACATCACTCCACTACCACCTCGCTACTCCGAATCACAGACGCAATCCTGACAGGCATGGACTGCGGTCACATCACCACTGCCATTTTTATTGATCTCGCCAAAGCTTTTGACACCGTATCTCACTCCCTCCTGCTCTGCTCCCTCTCATCAGCTGGGCTGTCTGAACACACCATTAAATGGTTCAGCGCCTACCTCAATAACCACTCACAGTCGGTAAAAATATCTGACTACACCTCCCCTCCTCTACCCATATGCTCTGGTGTACCTCAAGGGTCCATACTAGGTCTTATTCTCTTCTCCATCTTTTTAAACGACCTTCCATCTGTCTGTACCTCATCTTCTATACATACGTATGCTGATGATATGATTCTTTTCACTTTAGGGTCCTCACCCGGGGATGTTGCCTCCAGGCTCCAAAGCGATTTCAGTAATGTTCAGAGGTGGTTTCAATCTCACCAACTCTTCCTTAACGCCAAGAAAACTGTGTCCATGACATTTGGCACATGCCAGAAACCTGTCAAAACTCCAGTCCCCCCCCCTTCACTACCCTCAACAGGACAACCATAATTGCCACCAAGTCATTCAGGTACTTGAGCGTTTGGTTGGATCAACATCTCACTTTCTCGAGCCAGCCCGGTGGCGCTGAGAGTTGAGGAGCAGGACGCCACACCTCGCACCATGTCGGCAACCCGGGTTCGGGAATGAGCACGAGTTGCCGGGGGTTGGCCGGGGCGGAGAAGGATAGAGTGCCCGATGGCAGCTCTCCATCTCGGGGATGACTGTAGGCTCCCACTGCAATGCTACCACCTAGGGGAGCCCGGGTGGACAGACATAGAAACATAGACTAGAAACATAGACTTTGATGGCAGATAAGGACCGCTTGGCCCATCTAGTCTGCCCATTTCCCTACCTACAGGATAGGCCGCAGATCCTAGTTAACCAACAGCCTATTTCTTCCTACCCCCCACAAGAATTGCCTTATGTCTGTCTCATGCATTCTTGAATTCTCCCACAGTTTTAGACCCCACAACCTCCTCAGGAAGGCTTTTCTGCATCCACTACCCTCTCTGTGAAATAATACTTCCTCACATTGCCACTGAACCATCCCCCCATCTTTAAATTGTGTCCCCTTGTTCTTGCACGTCTCTTTTTCTGAAAGATGCTACCCTCTTGGACTTTGTTGATTCCACTGAGGTACTTAAAAGTTTCTATCATGTCCCCCCCCCCTTCTTTCCTCAAGGGTATACATATTAAGCTCCTTTAGTCTCTCCTCATACAGCTCCTCTTGCAGACCCTGCACCATTTTAGTTGCCCAGTAGCACAGTAGATGGAGAATCAGTAAGGGGATTGGGTGACTGTCGGCAGAGGAGTGGAGCAGGAGGTACGTCTCAGCATGCCTCTCCGCTCACAGCCTCTCACTGCAAGCCAACGTCAGGGGGAAGAAACAGGAAAACACCTCATCCCTCCTAGGTGACAACACCTCCCTGGGACTTCTCTGACCACTCGTCAAGGCAGACTCTGCTGTGTCGGATCTACACACACACGCACAGAGTGCTGGTTTGGAGAGGTAAGCATGGGGCATCCCCTCTCCACCCCTACCTGAGGGGGTATACCTGGGGTTCTTCAAGGGTGTGTGTGTGTGTGTGTGTGTGTGTGATCAAGGCACTCTAGGGGTAGACCACGGTGGGGGTGTGGGGGTCCACTGAGGATGTCCAAATGAGTGGAGGGAGGAGGCAGGTCAGGCGGATAAATACAAGGGTTAAAAAAAAAATCTCACTTTCTCGGCCACATTGATGCCATTATAAAAAAGCTTCTCCCCAAACTTGGTGCTTTATAGAGAAACCGCTCCTGCCTGCTGCCCCAGACTAGATGTGAATTGATCCAAAAAATTATCCTCCCTATTTTTGACTATGCGATATCATCTATTGCTCTGCTCCTGCCACCTCCTTAGCTAACTTGGACACCCTCTTTAACTTCTGTCGGTTTGCTCTAGATGTACCTCCCTTCACCCACCACTGTCACTTGTACCGAGCCTTAGCCTTCCCTTCCCTGACAAACAGGCGACTGCATCACTGCGTAAATTTCACCTCTAAGTACTAGTTTGGTACACTCCCTCCCTCCCTACTTAAATTCCCTAATCTTCCACCCACCCACCCCTCCCGACTTTTAAGATCCCACGACCACAGAACTCTCTCTGTTCCATGGAGATCCACCTCTAGTGGACAGGCCTCCCCCTCCTACCGCCTCCCTCAACTGTGGAATTCTCTTCCTACCCAGAACCAATCCTCCTCTTCGCCTGGCTCATTAAATCAAGTTCTACACAACTTTCTCTCTGTAAATTGCACTTGCCCCTAGTTCCATCTCACACCCTGCCTGTTGCTCTGGTTGCCTAACCCAACCAATCAATGCACTTACAGTCTCGGAGCCAATCCTGGCTCCTATCTTGCATGCTTGCTTCTTATCATCTCTCTCTCTCTCTCTATAGTCCTGCTCTCCAAGCCCTAGGCGTAGACTCGCTTCTCTACCACCTTGCTATCTCACCATCTCTTGTCTGCTCTGTGCTACTATAAGTCTGAAGTGGGCCAGTCCATTGGTCCCTCTTGCTGTTAGGTTACTGGTGTGACTGCCACTCCATGAGGGTATAGCTACTGGATTTTTACCCATGTCACCCTGCAACTACTTGTTCTGCTTGCTATGTGTTGTTCACTCATACCCTATGTTCTCTATGCTATTGTGTAATTTATGTGTGCTCATTGTTCCTATGCAACTCCATCACCCTTTCCCCTAGGTCATACTGGGAGACGAGCAACTTGTTGTTCAGTGTACCTTACCTGGTGAAACTTTTCAATAAATAAATAATTAATTAATTAAAAATTCTTGTGAACTACTCATTTATAGAAATTAATTTGTTCCAAATTATATACCTGGGACAATATTATATTTTATATTTTTATCTTATCTTAACTGATTTGATGTACTCTCTAGCACACAGCTTACCCTGTTTTGTGATATTGTAAGCAAAACTGTATTGCCGAATAGTGTATCTTTTAATGTCTTGTATGTTTTTAAAAATATTTTGTAGTATATTGTAAAAGCTGCGATGCTGAACAATAAATTTGTACTTGAACCTCCTAGGAATGACAGTTCCACCTCCTGCAAATGTATAGATTACAGTTCCACCTGCTAAACATTTCCAATTTAACCACAGCATGCCTTTTCTGGCGTTTCTTGACTGAAGAGTCCACAGGGACAGGGATTGCAGAGGAGTTAGATTGTATATAATGGAAAAACTAACAGACGCACGCTCCACGCTGCGGAATTCATCTCTAAATTCTGGCTAGGTTCTCTCCCCTCCTATCTCTCTGCCTCTCTATCCACCCCTCCCCCCCATACTCCCTTAGATCTGGTGACTCGCAGACTCTGACAACTTGCAGAAGCATGTCCTCTGGTCAACTGGCCTTCTCCTACCACCTCCCTAAACTATGGAATCAGTTACCACCTCCTTCGCCCCTCCTGTGGCTCTTCCTCTGGACTCCCCTTCCAGACTCCCCCCTCCTGACTGCTCTCAACCCTCCTGGCAGTCTCCTTTTATACTTATGAAGGGGGCGTGGCTACCTTGGGGGACCCTCCTGATTGGATGGCTAAGGGAACAGTGCTGATTAGTTATACAAACCAAGGGCTTGTCTGCATAATCAACCAGCATTGAGAGCTGCTACCCAGCCCTTGTGCTGCCTTCTCAGCGCGTGCATCTCCCTAATGGCTTTAACTACCATTTTGCTGTTCAAACCACTGACAGCAGTGCTGCCTTTAATATACCACCGCAGGGCTGCTAAATCGGGATGCCTGCAGGCAGCACCTTCACTTTTTAAATACCAGAGATTGTCCCAGAATGTGGAGGTCAGGGAAGGTACAGACAACTGCCACACATACATTTAAATTAATAATAGTCAGCTATCAGCACCACAGCCACTGACAGGACAGCCATACTTTGTTTACTAAGGAGCGCCCGACGCAACTGCAATTTCAGCCGCTACAGTACTTTGAGTCTCTGCTGACTTGTATTAAGTGTACCAGTTGGGCAGCCTCATAGTACTGAGGAAAATCCAGGAACTCCCACTCCACCCCTGCATTTAGACCCTGATAGCACATCCTAGTGAATAAGTGGCTCCCCCCACCGATAAACTGAGAGATCTCCCTGCTCAGTTCTTTCCAATCATTTACCGGTATGGGGACAGACAAAGCTGAGTATAAGAATACAACTCGAGGTTGTATATTTGTTTTATGGTCTCCAGCCTGTCTGATACTGTTAAATGTAATGGATACTATCTGTTAAGATCAGAGTAAACTGCCAGCTTTAACAGGGAGTAGTTTGCATGGTATAACTGATATAAGAGCACTGGAATTTGTATTCCTAAATACTTATTTTGTCATGAACCCACTTAAAGGGGGACAGAGACCCTGGCCTCAGCAGATACTTCCTCACTAGTGGCTAATGTTCATCTTAGAAATACAAAATCACACATGCCCCCGCAATGCAACACATCATGGGCTGCATATGCAAATCACCACAGAATATTATGCTGGTTCAACTTTAAGAAGAAATGCATAGTGCCGAAGGGCTTCTCACACAGTTTGTAAAGGGTACCAACAGAAGACGTAGACACGTGTTTCGTCCTACCAGGACTCATCAGTATGCCTCATCTGTTTGACACCCCAGTGGAATGAACCAGCTACCCTAAGATGGTCTATCTGGGTTATGTTGTGGTGAACCCAATTAAAACAAAAAACAATTTAAGAGACAAAGAACCTCTGTGTACAAGCACTGAGGCAATGGTTACCCCAAAGGGCATTTGGCCGGGAAGCCAAGTTTCAAACAAATACAAAATCACATATGCCCCCATAATGCAAAGCATCATGGGCTGCATATGCAAATCACAACAGAATATTATGCTGGTTCAACTTTAAGCAGAAATGCATGGTGCCGAAAGGCCTCTCAAACAGTTTGCAAAGGGTGCCAACAGAAGACGTAGACACGTGTTTCGTCCTACCAGGACTCATCAGTATGCCCCATCTGTTTGACATGTTTATCTTGTCTGCATTAACCTTAAATCCAGAAGCCTCACCAGAATTACCTGCTCTTCTGTTTTGCTGCATTGTTACCCTTGTATATTCCTGTACTTGTCTTCTCCTGTAACTAACCTAGCATAATGTCAGCACTGTTGAAGTATGTATTTAATTTCTTTCCTGTATTGCTGTACTGTGACCTTGGTATACTCTTCTATTTGTATCCTTCTGTTACTAATTCTGGATTGCCCCTGAAAAAGGGACCTGCAGGGCTCAGTGTTCTGTGCTGGGAAGGGTTCTGCATCAGTATACTTTGCTAAACCAGTAGGAGGAGTGAGAGCTTAATTGGGGGTGTGGCTTAGACACCATAAAAGCAGGTGACTCAAATTACAACTTCCTGTTGCTAGCCTTTTTTCTTACTAATTGCCCTCTATCCCACCCACCCTAAGCCAGTTCTACTTTTATAACCACTGGATTTGACTGTCAACAGGAACTTCCTGTTTGGCAGTAGGAAGGGAAGGATCATAGAGAAACATTGGTTTTGTCAACCCTAAAGGAAAAAAGTAGCTCACTCTCCCCCCCCCTGCTGCTGGTGGTCTGACACTGAGCAAGGAAGAAGGAGGCTACTGAAGAATATAGGAAGTTACTGTCCCAGAACAGGAAGGATGAGAGTTGTAAGGAGAGGAGAGAGTAAGCATACAGAGAAACAGGAGAGGGGACACAAAATAAGACATGATAGGAGTGGTGCAGTGCAATGGCTGTGGGGCGGCAGTGTTCCGGGAGACATTCTGGAGGCTGCGATGCTGCCCTATTTGCAGGCACCTCTCTGGTCGGAGGGAGGAGGTTGCCCGTCTCCAGGCTGACCTGGCTAGGATTCGTGAAACCTCCTCCCCCACCCAGGGACCACCAGGGCCAATGCCACTACCTCAGAGGTTGCCAAGAAAGAGGAGAGGCTGGACCAGGGTGGGCTCAGGGAGGGAGAGGGTGGTGGAACAGAGTTGCATTCCTCCAGCTGTACCACTCCACAATTCATTCGCTCTTCTGGTGGATAGTGGTTCCTCTATGGAGGCACCTGCAGTGGAGACCAAGGAGGATGCTGGGAACCTTCACAAAGGAGACCCACAGGAGGGTGGCATGAGACCCCACAGGGGAAGGAAACAACTCCTGGTGGGGGACTCAATCATTAGGGGGATAGAAATGGGGAGGAAGGGGAGAGGGAGGTAAGGTGCCTGCCTGGTGCCACGGCTTGGAGGGACAGGAAGCGAATCCTCAGGATCATGGGAGCAGCTGCATGAGGGAGGGAGCTGGATGTCATTGTCCACCTAGGGACAAATGATCTGGCTAGGAATGGTATCAGAGCAGTGCAAGAGGAGTTTGTAGAGTTGGGGAGGGGCCTTAGACAAGTAGCGCATACAGTAACCTTCTCGGAGGTGCTGCCTATCTATGGCAAGGGTGATGCTAGGGTACTCCTCACCAGGGAATTCAATGAATGGTTGAAAAACTGGTGTGGAGCTCAGGGTTTTGGCTTCATTGGGGACTGGGAGCACTTCTGGAGGATGCAGACCTATACTGGTGCGATGGTCTGCATCTGTCCAGGGGAACCAGGATCCTAGGTGAGAGGTTTAAATGCTTCATTGGCAAGCATTTAAACTAGCCAAGGGGGGAGGCACTGAAAAGGAGCAGGGAAATCCCAGCCTCCCCCCAAAAACAACAGTAATTAGTGAGGTAAACACCAAGGTAGAGAAGTCATTAGGGAGCAGGACAGAAGTAAACGTAAAAAAAGGCAAAGGCAGTAAGGACAGGAATGGGGCTAAAAGGGGTAAGGCCATCAAAAAGTGGAAGGTGATGAGTACCAATGCCCGTAGTCTGTGTAACAAGCTCGCTGAACTAGTGGCCTTGATGGAAATGGGTTGCCTGGATATTGTGGCAGTCACAGAAACATGGTACACAGAGAACCATGAATGGGATGTCAATATACCAGGATACACAATTTACAGGAGGGACAGGGAGGGTAAAAGAGGAGGAGGAGGAGTAGCTCTTTATGTAAAGGAAGGGATCAAAGCAACAGAACTAAAGAGTAAACATGGAGCAGATGAGACAGTCTGGGTCACCCTGGAGACAAGAAATGGCACCACAATCCGCATGGGGGTTGTATACAGACCCCCATCTCAGGGGGAGGAAATGGACAAGGAAATGATAGAAGGCTTCCTTAGAATGGCAGAAAAAGGGGAGATATTGTTGATGGGGGACCTGAATATGCCAGATGTTAACTGGAGCACCTTTGCTGCAGGCACATCCAAGAGCAGGGTATTCTTGATGCCCTATAGGGGGCATGCCTCAGACAGCTAGTATTGGAACCCACTCGGGAGGGAGCAATCTTAGACCTGGTACTCTCAAATGGGGACGGAGAAAGAATCTCAGATTTAGAAGCGGGTAGCCATCTGGGAACAAGCAACCACCAAACAGTGTGGTTCACGATAAACACAGCCATACAATCAAGCCATACAAAAGCAAGAATATTGGACTTTAGGAGGGCTGACTTTGGGAAAATGAGAGAGTGCCTCAGAAAAGCACTAGCAAACAGGCAAGAAGGAGGGGTGGAGGAACAATGGGGAGTAATCAAAACAGCCATCACAGAGGCGACAAGCCTTTATGTAAAGCAAATCAACAAAACATAACGAAGGAAAAAAACGCTATGGTTCTCAAAAGAGGTGGCAGGGAAGGTTAAGGAGAAAAGGATAGCATTCAGGAAATATAAGGAAACACAGAAGGAGCAGGACAGAGAAATTTATCAGTTAAAGCAGAAACATAGAAACATAGAATTTGACGGCAGATAAGGACCGCTTGGCCCACCCAATCTGCCCATTCCCCTGCCTACTGGATAAGCTGCAGATCCTAGTTAACCAGCAGCCTACTTCTTCCTACCCCACCCCCCTAGAATTGCCTTATGACTGTCCCATGCATGCTTGAATTCCACCACTGTTTTGACTCCACGACTTCCTCCGGAAGGCCGCTCCATGCATCCACAACCTCTCTGTGAAAAATACTTCCTTAAATTACCTCTGAGCTGTCCCTCTCTATCTTCAAATTGTGCCCCTTGTTCTTGCACACCTCTTTTTGAAAGATGCTACCCTCTTGGACTTTGTTGATTCCCTTAAGGTACTTAAAAGTTTCATCATGTCCCCCTCCCTCCTTTCCTCGAGGCTATACATATTAAGCTCCCTAAGTCTCTCTTCATATGTCTTCTGGTGCAGACCCTGCACCATTTTAGTTGCCCTCCTCTGGACAGCTTCCATCCTGTCTATGTCTTTGCGAAGACTGGTTCTCCAGAACTGCACGCAGTACTCCAGATGGGGTCTGACAAGCTGTCAGTACAGAGGGATAAGAACTTCCTGTTTTCTACTGGTGATGCCTCTCCCTATGCATCCCAGTATCCCCCCAGCCCTCCTTGCTGCCCTCTCACATTGCTTGCCCACCTTTGGGTCATCTGATATGACTACCCCCAGGTCCCTTTCCATTTTTGTTGTTGTTAGTATCTCACCCTCCATTGTGTACTCTTCCCCTGGGTTTTTGTTTCCCAGGTGCATTACCTTGCACTTCTTAGTATTGAATCTAAGCTGCCATACATTTGACCATTCCTCTAACCTTGCCAAGTCCCTTCTCATCCTTTCCACCCCACCTTGTGCATCAACTCTGTTGCAGATCTTTGTGTCATCTGCAAAGAGACATACTTTTCCTTCCAGTCCCTCTGCAATGTCGCTTATAAAGACATTGAAGAGGACCGGTCCTAATACTGAACCCCGGTACCCCACTAGTAACCCCCCTTTCTTCCGAGTGGACTCCATTTACTATTACTCTCTGTGTCCTATTCTCCAGCCAATTTTTTACCCAGGCTGCCATCTTGGGACCCACTCCCAGGCTAGCTAACTTGTATATTAATCTTTTGTGTGGGACTGTGTCAAATGCCTTGCTAAAGTCTAGGTAGGCCATGTCCACAGCCCCTCCCTGATCTACTACTTTGGTCACCCAGTCAAAGAAATCTATCAGATTTGTCTGGCATGAAGGAAGCTGGAAAGGCAGTCAGAATAGCAAAGGCCCAAACCGAGGAAAGGACAGCCAACTCTGTTAAGAAGGGGGATAATACCTTTTATAGGTACATTAGGGAGTGAAGAAAGACCAAAGGAGGGATACTGAGGCTTAATAAAGGGGAGGGAATGTGGGTAGAGGGTGACAATGAAAAAGCAGGGATACTGAATGAATATTTCTGCTCAGTATTCACAAAGGAAGAGGAGGGGGAGGTACCTAAACCAAACAAGAGAAACACTGTGAAGACGGGGGTCGATACCAGTCCATTTACAGAAGAAAGGGTTCTAAAAGAACTAATAAAATTGAAGGTGGACAAAGCAATGGGGCCTGATGGGATTCACCCAAGAATTCTAAAAGAACTAAGGGTAGAACTAATGACACCGCTGACTACTCTCTTTAACAAATCATGGGAGGATGGGGTGGTACCTGAGGACTGGAGGAGGGCGGATGTGATTCCTCTTCACAAAAGTGGGAGCAGGACAGAGGTAGGAAACTACAGACCAGTTAGTTTGACCTCAGTGGTAGGTAAAATGATGGAATCACTTCTGAAGGAAAGAACTGTTGAGTACCTAGAGGCCAATGGGGCACAGGACCCAAGGCAGCATGGATTCATGATGGGAAGGTCATGTCAGATGAATCTAATAGATTTCTTTGACTGGGTGACCTTAAGGTGGGGCAAGCAATGTGAGAAGGCAGTAAGGAAGGCTGGGGGGATACTGGGATGCATAGGGAGAGGCATCAATAGTAGAAAACAGGAAGTTGTTATCCCTCTGTACAGACAGTTGGTGAGACCCCATCTGGAGTACTGTGTGCAGTTCTGGAGACCCCATCTCCGCAAAGACATAGACAGAGTGGAGGCTGTCCAGAGGAGAGCAACCAAAATGGTGCAGGGTCTGCACCAAAAGACATACAAAGAAAGACTAAAGGAGCTTAATATGTATACCCTTGAGGAAAGGAGGGAGAGAGGGGACATGATAGAAACTTTCAAGTACCTCAAGGGAATCAACAAAGTCCAAGAGGGTGGCATCTTTCAGAAAAAGAGATGTGCAAGAACAAGGGGGCACAATTTGAAGATAGAGGGGGGACAGCTCAGAGGTAATGTGAGGAAGTATTTTTTTCACAGAGAGGGTTGTGGATGCATGGAACAGCCTCCCTGAGGAGGTCGTGGAGTCAAGAACAGTGGGGGAATTCAAGAATGCATGGGACAGACATAAGGCAGTCCTAGGTGGGGGGTAGGAGGAAGTAAGCTGTTGGTTAATTAGGATCTGCAGCTTATCTGTTAGGTAGGAAAATGGGCAGACTAGGTGGGCCAAGCGGTCCTTATCTGCTGTCACATTCTATGTTTCTATGTTTCTACCCAGTTATCAAAATTGAATAAATAAAACAGAATTATGCAGTATACTCAGCAGAGTGGGAACCAAGGTTTCCTGATTCCCCTCAAAAATCAGAGTGTCATCTGTATGTAGTGATATGTGATTATCATATCCACTCATCTTTATGCCCTGAAATGCTTCCACCTCCCTAACCATAGTAGCCAGGGGCGCCATGCTAAGTGCAAAAAGGAGGGGGGGGGGAGACGGGGCTACCCTGTCTGTTGCCCCTTTCAGTTGTTTGTGTCTTTGAAATTGTGCCATTCACCCTCACTCTTGTTGTGGCAGGGATATAGAGTGCACTAGTCCAGGATAGAAAACACTCCCCAGATCCCATTTTCTGCATCACCATATGCATGAATGACCATTTTAAGTGATCAAATGCTTTTTCCATGTCTAAAAATAAAGCCAGTTGGGGTATATTACAGGACTTGTGGCATGCAAGGATGTTTAAAAGACACCTAATATTATTATGGAGATGCCTGTTGGGATAAATCCCATCTGGTCAGGATGTGGATAGGAGCTAATGCATTGTTGAAATCTGTTAGCCATGATTTTGCTGAAAATCTTCATATACTGGCTCAGAAGTGACGCTGGTCCAAATGCTGCACTTGTGTTTCTCTCCACTGGGTTTACAGATGACTGTTATAAAGACTCTTGCTATGAGGTGGGGTTACTCCTTCTTCCATGGCTGCATTAAACATTTGTGTTAATATTGGGGTAAGCTCCTCCCTGAATACTTTATAAAAAAACAACGTTAAAGCTATCAGGATCTGGAGAACAGCAAGAGGAAGGAGGTGCTGTTAGAACTTTACTACTTTACTGGGACTTAAGAACTAGAAGTCTACTACTGGGACCTTCAATTTAGAGTAAAAACAAAACAAAACAAAAAAAACAAGAGTTAGTGTGTTTGAGTTGGGTGAAGGGAATTATTATTTGTGCAGTTAGCTAGGTGAAGAAGGAAACTGTGAATTGGGGGAGTGGCTTAGGCAGCAGAAAGCCAGGTGTCTGCTTTTAAATCTGCCCTAGATAGCTTTTGGCAGAGAACAGCAAGAAGAAGGAGGTGCTGTTAGAACTTTACTATTCTACTGGGACTTAAGAACTAGAACTCTACTACCGGGACCTTCAATTTAGGGTAAAAACAAACAAAACAAACAAAACAAACAAGAGTTAATGTGTTTGTCTGAGCTGGGTGAAGGGAACTGTTATCTGTGCAATTAGCTAGGTGAACAAGGGAACTGTAAATCGGGGGAGTGGCTTAGGGAGCAGAAAGCCAGGTGTTTGCATTTAAATCTGCCCTAGATAGCTTGGCAGAGACCAGCAAGAGGAAGGAGGTGCTGTTAGAACTTTACTACTCTACTGAGACTTAAGAACTAGGACTCTACAACTTGGACCTTCAATTTATGGTAAAAAAAAAACAAAAAAAAAAACAAGTTTGTGGAGTTGAGGTGGGGCCTAAGGCAAGTAGCACACACAGTATCCTTCTCAGAGGTGCTGCCTGTCTATGGCATGGGTGAGGCGAGGGTACTCTGCACCATGCTATTCAATGAATGGTTGAAAAAATGGTGCGGAGCACAGGGGTTTGGCTCCATTGGGGACTGGGGTTCCACCTGGATGGATACCAGCCTATACTGGCAGGATGGTCTGCATCTGTCCAGAAAGGGAACAAAGCTTCTGGGTGATCGGTTTAAATGCTTCATTGGCAAGCTTTTTAACTAGTCAAGGAGGGAGGCACTGATAAGCAGCAGGGAATTCGCAGCTTCCCCCTACAAAACAGGGTACTAAATGAGGTAAAGACCAAGGTAGAAAGGTCAGTAGAGAACAGGACAGGGGTAAATGGAGAAAGCAATGTCAATGAGGACAGGGATGGTGCTACAAGAGGTAAAGCCATCAAAAAATGGAGAGTAATGTGTACCAATGCCCGTAGTCTAGATAACAAGCTTTCTGAACTAATGGCCTTGATAGAAGAGGAACATCTGGATATCATGGCAGTCACATAAACATGGTACACACAGAACCATGACTGGGATGTAAACATACCAGGATACTCTATCTACAGGAGGGACAGGGAGGGTAAAAGAGGAGGAGGAGTAGCTCTCTACATAAGGGAATAAATCAAAGCAACAGAACAAAAGAGTAAATGGGGAGGAGAGGAAGCACTGTGGGTCAATTTGGAGACAGGCAATGGCACCACAATCTGCACAGGGGTTGTATATAGACCCCCATCTCAGGGGAGGAAATGGACAAGGAAATGATAGAAGGTATCCTTAGAATGGCAGAAAAAGGGGAGATATTGTTGATAGGGGATCTGAATATGCCAGATGTTAAATGGAGTGCATTTTCAGCAGCCACTTCCAAGATTGGGGTCATTCTAGATGCCCTACAGGGGGCATGCCTTAGACAACCAGTATTGGAACCCACTTGAGAGGGAGCAGTCTTAGACCTGATACTCTCAAATGGAGATGGAGAGAGGATCACAGATTTAAAAGTGGGTAGCCATCTGGGAACTAACGACCATCGAACAGTACGGTTCACGATAAACACAGCAGTAGAGTCAAGCCATACAAAGGCAAAGGTACTGGACTTTAGAAGGGCTGACCTTGCCAAAACGGGTGAGTGCCTAAGGAATGCACTAGCAAATGGGCAGGAAGGAGGGGTGGAAGAACAATGGGGAATAATCAAAACTGCCAACACAGAGGCAACAAGCCTTTGTGTGAAGCAAATAAAACAAAATGATGTAAGAAACCACTGTGGTTCTCAAAGGAGGTGGCAGGAAAGGTTAGGAAGAAAAGGAAAACATTCAGGAAGTACAAGGAATCACAGAAGGAGCAGGACAGAGAACTGTATCAATTAAAGCAAAGGGAAGCAGGGAAGGCATTCAGAATAGCAAAGGCCCAAACCAAGGAAAAGACAGCTAACTCAGTAAAGAAGGGGGATAAGCAGAGACCACCCCCCCTCCCCGAGGAGACTGGAGGTCGCGAGGGCCTGCCCTGAATCCCTCCCTGCCCGCAGAAGCCCCGAACCCGAGACACACCAGAGACCATCCCCCTCCCGCGAGGAGACCGGAGGTCGCGAGAGCCTGCCCTGAAGCCCTCCCTGCCCACAGAAGCCCTGAACCCGAGACACACCAGAGACCACCCTCCCCCGAGGAGACTGGAGGTCGCGAGGGCCTGCCCTGAAGCCCTCCCTGCCTGCAGAAGCCCCGAACCCGAGACACACCAGAGACCACCCCTCCCCGAGGAGACTGGAGGTCGCGAGGGCCTGCCCTGAAGCCCTCCCTGCCCGCAGAAGCCCCGAACCCGAGACACACCAGAGACCACCCTCCCCGAGGAGACCAGAGGTCGCGAGGGCCTGCCCTGAAGCCCTCCCTGCCCGCAGAAGCCCTGAACCCGAGACACACCAGGTAATTTCTACCTTGATCCAGGCTGCTGCCACCACCGTTGGCCATCTGGCACCTTTTCTGAAATGGCCACAAGCTCCCCCGCTCAGTGCATGAATCCCGGCCAGAGTAGCACCTCGAGTTGCTGTCCAGGCTCAAACGGAGCAGAACTGTTACTTTTGTGCCTGATTTTGAAACTTTTAAAACAAACCAGCTAAAACTATTTGCATTTGCCTGTAACTGTATTTAAAAGCGTAGAGTCACTGCACCTGAGACACGCCAGGTAATTTCTACCTTTATAATTTTTAATTTTTTTAACACCCTACTTCTCCATTAGCTCCTTATATTGTTTTGCCACTAGATGGAGCCTGATTAAGTTCGAGCAATTTGCTCCCAATACCTCACTTGTCACATTTTACTGCCTTCTAGTAGCTGTTTTCACTTGGTGATTTATATTAAAGGAGCCCTCTGCTGTCTCTTTCCTCTCTACCTCACTCCTTTCTCTAGTCAAAAATGTCCCCATCTCCCCTCCTAGCGCTCCTCATGGGAATACTTTGCCTTCCTATCCTCTTTGAGCTTTACTGCTTGAACACATCAACAGCTTCTGCCAATACTTATACTCAGTTTGACTTCTACTACTCCAACATGCTTGCTACTGCCACTCCACTACCTCTACCCCCTCTGCTCTCATCAGCAAGCGTGTAGCCCAATAGTCAGATACCTTCACCTTCATCTGAAGCCGCCACCCTGCATCTCTATCCAGCGTACCTCATCACCCCACTATGGTTACTAACCCTTTCTCTTATACTATCCAGCGACATTGAGATCAACCCTGGTCCGTCTCTGCATCCCGTCATAACCTTGCCCCCCCCCGGCCACCACTCTCCCTAAAACCGATGGACTAACTTTTGCCCACCTGAATGCTAGGAGCCTTATGGCCAACCTCCCTGACCTCCAGGCTTGGATCTATACTAACGTCCCGGACGTCCTCGCCATCACAGAAACCTGGCTTAAGCCCACAGTGCCTGACTCTCAGTGCCACTTTCCTGGATACAACATGCTTCGTATCGACCGTCCTGGCACTAAAAGGGGAGGTGGCCTTGCCCTCTACTTCAAAACTCACCTAAACATTACCCTTCTGCAGGACCCACTCCTACCAAACTGTGAAATCCTACACTCTACTGCTTCTTGGGGTGTAAAGAAACTCCATATTTTTGTACTTATATCCCCAAAAATGCTACACAAGGCATCACTGAACTCCTAGGGTTTCTGCCTTCAGTTACAGGCAAGAATGACATTATCTGCCTTGGTGATTTTAACCTTGACTGGTCCGAGAAAAACTCAGCTAACCTATCCTCCTTAGCTAGCAAGGCAAATCTATCCCAGCTCATACATGAACCCACAAGGGTCTCACGTGGGGGCAACTGTGCCACCCTCCTTGACTGGATACTTACTAACAGGACGGAATATGTTGCCTCAGCCGGTGTGCTACCTGACACAATTAGTGACCACTATCCCATCTACTGTGTCTGGAACACTGTCATTCCTCCCCTCCCTGCTAAAACTGTAACCTTTCCTAATCTCTCCTGCCTAAGTCATGAGGACTTCTTAACTGACCTTAACCAGGTTGACTGATCCCCTCTCTACCAAACAGAGGACATTAATATAGCCACAGAATATTTCAACTCTGTCCTCCTCTCTCTTCAAAACCTTCACATCCTGGTCACCACACGTAGGATGGCAGGGAAAGTAACCAAGTGGCTAACACGCCCCCTGCTTCAACTTCTCAAATCTAGGGACAAACTTTGGTCCAGGTGGAAGATCTCCCACCTCCATGCAGACTTTGAAGACTATCGTGCATTACGTAACAACTGCAAAAGACAAATTCGTATTGCCAAAAGCACCTACTATAGGAACCTACTAATAACATCCTGTACAAATCCGCGCAGGTACTGGTCCAAAATTAAGGACATTCTCGGCAACGACAAGCAATAGAATCCAGCTGACATGAACATTCAAGGTGTTCACTGCACCAACCATGACACCATTGCCAACGCCTTCAATGCCCTTTTTTCTCCACCAGTCGCTACTCTAACTAGCCCACAACCTGACTGTCCCTCTTCTCCTCCCTCGCCCCCACCCTCCCTTTCGTTCT
This sequence comes from Neoceratodus forsteri, assembly GCA_016271365.2. Taxonomy (NCBI): domain Eukaryota; kingdom Metazoa; phylum Chordata; order Ceratodontiformes; family Ceratodontidae; genus Neoceratodus; species Neoceratodus forsteri. Next base: position 1,410,236,704 of record CM028132.1, read on the forward strand.
GGCTCCAACCACATACCTTGAAGTTCGCAGCTACTTAACTCCTTCCGCATGTGGGGGTCAAGGGCCTGATGGCTTCCATCCTTGCATACTTAAGCAGTATGCACCTTGGCTGACCAGACCTATCACCTGGCTTTTTAACCTCTCGATTCGTACGTCTACTGTCCCATCCACCTGGAAAACTGCCAGAACCATCCCTATACACAAAAAGGGCGATGTCAAACTCATGTCCAACTACCGCCCTATATCTCTTCTGCCCACTCTCAGTAAGCTGCTTGAAAAAATAGTCCACCACCAGCTTGCTGCTCACCTTGACATGTTTAATCTTCAAACCCCGTGCCAACATGGTTTCCGGCCCGGTCACAGTACCACCTCTGCACTTACACAACTTACAAATGACATCAGAAATAATATGGACCGTGGCCTACTCACTGGGGCCGTCTTTATCGACCTGTCTAAAGCCTTCAACATGGTACACCATCCTCTCATGCTAAAGAAGCTTCAATCCATTGGAGCATCTGACCAAGCCTCCTCTGGTTCCATAGCTATCTTGACAATCGGACTCAGGCGCTAGCATTTCACAAGCCCCTTCCTCCCCTAAACATCTCCCATGGAGTTCCCAGGGATCCACTTGGACCTCTACTCTTCTCCCTCTTCCTAAATGATATTCCCACCATGTCTCGCATAGCTGCACTCTTATGTACGCAGATGGCCTTGTTCTCTACTCTGGGTCAAAATCGTTGCTGCCATCAACTCCACTCTCACTAATGACTTCCAATTCCTGCAGACCTGGCTCTCTAGCAACCACCAAGTCCTGAACCTAGAAAAACCTGTGTTATGCTATTCGGATCCTCTAAGAAACTGTCTGCCCCTGCTAACAGGCTCCGGTTCAATGCCTTGATGGCTCCCTCATCTCAAACACTGAGTCCTTCAAGTACCTTGGGTCACTTTGGATCCCACATGACCTGTCTCAACATGTCAACATGGTGTGCCGTGCCATCAATGCTAAAATTGGCGGAGCTTATCGCGTGCGCCACTCCCTCACTCCTTCCGCTAGACTTTCTGTTGCGAGAGGTATTCTCTTACCCCAGCTCCAATATGCTCTGCCCCTCCTCTTTGCTGCAAAATCTGCTACACTCCACAAATGGGACACTGTCTGCAACAACATCTGTAGATTCGCCTTAACTGCCCCACGTCTTACCCATCATTGTCTCCTTTACGCTGGCTTAAATTGGCTGTCACCTAAGGATATTCGAGCCTACTCCCTGGGCTGCTTTATCGACTCCCTGTCTAGACCTCTCGGCCCTGTCTATCTTGCCAACCTCCTGACTCCTGCCTCACACACCTGTACCCTCAGGTCTTCCTCTGTCCCCATGCTCTCCACTAGACCTTGCATGACAAAAATAGGTGAACAGGCATTTGCCCATTTTGCTCCCAAATTCTGGAACTCACTCCCCCTTATGGTGAAAACTTCAGCCTCCCATCGAGAATTCAAAAACTCGCTGTTCACCCACCTCCTAGCCTCTGGCCAATGCAAATGCTCTTAATTTGCTTTGTCCCACTGCAGTCAGGTCGGGTCTGACCCTGAGTACTACACTAATGTTCTTCCATGCAATATGCTTGTCTAGGTGGCTAAGAACCTGATGTCTTTACTGTCCTCAGCTGTCTTATGGTTACCTTAATTGCTTTATTTTACATCCTTATTATGATCTTTGCCTAAAATGTACCCTTATGTAACTATTACTGTGCTACCCAATGTATATCTTGTTTTGCTCCTGTACACCTATATTATGTCTGTGCATTTCTGCATATTGTAACCAATGTCCTGTGCTCTCCCGGGCCGTGCCTGAAAATAGGCAGGTCTGTTGCCTAGCGCACTTACCCAGTTACCAAAAGCTAATAAATAAATAAACCTTTTATAGGTACATCATGGAGTGAAGGAAGACCAAGAGAGGGATAGTGAGGCTTAATAAGGGGAAGGAGGGTGGTCAGAGGGTGACTGTGAAAAGGCAGAGATACTAAACAAATATTTTTGCTCAGTATTCACAAATGAAAAGGGAGAGGTACCTAAACCAAACAATGGAAACACTCTGGATATGGGGGTTGATACCAGCCCATTCACAGAAGAAAGAGTTCTGAAATAACTCTTAAAACTGAAGGTGGACAAAGCAATGGGGCCTGATGGGATTCATCCCAGAATTCTAAAAGAACTAAGGGTAGAAATAGTGACACCACTGACTACCCTCTTTAACAAATCATGGGAGGATGGGGTGGTACCTGAGGACTGGAAGAGGATAGATGTTATTCCACTTCAAAAAAGTTGGAGCAGGGCAGAATCAGGAAACTACAGACCTGTTAGTTTAACCTCAGTGATAGGGAAAATGATGGAATCCTTTCTGAAGGAAAGAATTGTTGAGTACCTAGAGGCCAGAGGGGCACAGGACCCAAGGCAGCATGGATTCACAGCAAGAAGGCCATGTCAGATGAATCTAATAGATTTCTTTGACTGGGTGACCAAAGTAGTAGATCTGGGAGGGGCTGTGGACATGGTCTACCTAGACTTTAGCAAGGCATTTGACACAGTCCCACACAAAATATTAATATACAAGTTAGCCAGCCTTGGAGTGGGTCCCAAGATGGTAACCTGGGTAAAGAATTGACTGGAGAACAGGACACATAGGGTAATAGTAAACGGAGTGCACTCTGAAGAAAGAGGAGTTACTAGTGGGGTACCGCAGGGTTCAGTACTAGGACCAGTCCTCTTCAATGTCTTTATAAGTGGCATTGCAGAGGGACTGGAAGGAAAAGTATGTCTCTTTGCAGACAACACAAAGATCTGCAACAGAGTTGATACTCAAGGTGGGGTGGAAAGGATGAGAAGAGACTTGGCAAGGTTGGAGGAATGATTAAATGTATGGTAGCTTAGATTCAATGCTAAGAAGTGCAAAGTAATGCACCTGGGAAACAAAAACCCAGGGGAAAAGTACACAATGGGGGGTGAGATACTAACAACAACAAAAATGGAAAGGGACTTGGGGTAGTCATATCAGATCACCTAAAGGTGGGCAAGCAATGTAAGAGGGCAGTAAGGAGGGCTCGGTGGATACTAGGATGCATAGGGAAAGGCATCACCAGTTGAAAACAGGAAGTTGTTATCCCTCTGTACAGACAGCTGGTGAGGCCCCATCTGGAGTACTGCATGCAGTTCTGGAGACCCAATCTCCAGAAAGACATAGACAGGATAGAAGCAGTCCAGAAGAGGGCAACTAAAATGGTGTAGGGTCTGCACCAGAAGACATGTGAAGAGAGACTTAAGGAGCTTAATATGTATAACCTCGAGGAAAGGAGGGCAAGGGGGGGCATGATAGAAACTTTCAAGTACCTCAAGGGAATCAAGAAAGTCCAAGAGGGTAGCATCTTTCAGAAAAAGAGGTGTGCAAGAACAAGGGGGCACAATTTGAAGACAGAGGGGGGATGGCTCAGTGGTAATATGAGGAAGTATTTTTTCACGGAGAGGGTTGTGGATGCATGGAACAACCTTTCTGAGGAGGTTGTGGAGTCAAAAACAGTGGGGGAATTCAAGAATGCATGGGGCAGGCATAAGGCAATTCTAGGGGATGGAGATAGGAGGAAGTAGGCTGTTGGTCAACTAGGATCTGCAGCTTATCCATTAGGTAGGGAAATGGGCAGACTGGGTGGTCCAAACTGTCCTTATCTGCCATCAAATTCTATGTTTCTATGAGTTAGTGTGTTTGTCTGAGTTGGATGAAGGGGATTGTTATCTGTGAGTTAGCTAGGTGAAGGAGGGGACTGTGAATTAGGGGGAATGGCTTAGGCAGGAGGAAGTCAGGTGTTTGCATTTATATTTGCCCTAGATAGCTTTAGGCAGAGAACAGCAAGAGGAAGGTGGTGCTGTTAGAACTTTACTACACTACTGAGACTTAAGAACTAGAACTCTACTACTGGGACCTTCAAGTTAGGGTAAAACCAAAAAAAACAAGAGTTAATGTGTTGAGTTGGATGAAGGGAACTGTCATCTGTGCAGTTAGCTAGGTGAAGAAGGGAAATGTAAATTAGGGGAGCGGCTTAGGCAGCAGGAAGCCAAGTGTTTGCATTTAAATCTGCCCTAGATAGCTTGGCAGAGAGCAGCAAAAGGAAGAAGGTGCTGTTAGAATTTTACTACTTTACTGGGACTTAAGAACTAGATTTCTACTACTGGGGCCTTCAATTTAAGGTAAAAACAAAAAGCAAGAGTTAATGTGTTTGTCTGACGGGAATTCTTGTCTGTGCAGTTAGATAGGTGAAGAAGGGAACTGTGAATTAGGGGAGTGGCTTAGGCAGCAGGAAGCCAGGTGTTTTCATTTAAATCTGCCCTAGATAGCTTGGCAGAGAACAGCAAGAGGAAGTAGGTGCTGTTAGAACTTCAGTACTCTACTGGGACTTAAGAACTAGAACTCTGCTACTGGGACCTTCAATTTAGGGTAAAAAAAAAACCAACAAACAAGAGTTAGTGTGTTTGCCTGAGTTGGGCGAAGGGAATTTGTTATTTGTGCAGTTAGCTAGGTGAAAAAGGGGAACAGTGAAAGAGAAGGAGTGGCTTAGGGAGCAGGAAGCCAGGTGTTTGCATTTAGGTCTGCCCAGAACAATGGCACCAGGACAGATTTTTATTGCTTTCCCCAACCCTCCCACACCCCCCTACTTAGGGATTCTCAATTCCAGGTGGGTGCATGTTGGGGAGAGTGAAAGCAGTAAAAATAAAAGTTTCGGGCCGGGCACAATAAAAAAATCACACCAGTGCCAGACCCGAACCCAGCACCTCAGCCACTCCAGCCACTAGCCAATCCCCACGCCACAACACAGCTCGACCAGCAACTGCAGTGCCACCCCCTACAGCCTCTCCACCTCCTCCCAGCCGACACTGCTGTGCTCGCCCCCACCCCGCAACACATGTATGTATAGTGACATCCTGTCACCTAGTTCGCCCACCCCCTCATCTGGTCACCTTCTTTCCATCGCTGTGAGTGGACTGCACCAGGAAGGAGTCACCATTATGGACAGCGCCCTTCCTCATGCACCCACTTCACGGGTTACCAAATTCTGGAGGATGCGGTGTTGTCCCATCTGCAGGCACCTCTTTGGGCTGAGGGAGGAGGTTGCTCGTCTCCAGGCTGAGTTGGCCAGGATTCAGGGGGACTTCCTGTCCCATCCAGGGACCACCAGGGCCTCCATTGCTACCTCATAGGTTGCCAAGAAAGAGGAGTGGTTGGACCACAGTGGGCTCAGGGAGGGTGAAGGTGGAGGAACAGAGGCGCATCACTCCAGTTGTACCTCTCCACAATTCATACACTGTTCTGGTAGAGTGTGGTTCCTCTATGGAGGCACCTGTAGTGGAGACCAAGGAGGATGCTGGGAACCTCCACAAAGGAGAACCACAGAAGAGTGGCATGGGACCCCACAGGGGAAGGAAACAACTCCTGGTGGGGATCTCCATTGTTAGGAAGGTAGAACTGGGGGAGGGAGGAGAGGGAGGTATGATGCCTGCCTGGCACCATGGCTTGGAGGGACAGGGAGCAAATCCTCAGGATTGTGGGAGCACCTTCATGGGGGGAGGGAGCTGGATGTCATTGTCCACCTAGGGACAAATGACCTGGCTGGGAAAAGGATCAGAGCAGTGCAGGAGGAGTTTGTGTAGTTGGGGAGGGGCCTTGGACAAGTAGCATGCATGTTAACCTTCTTGGAGGTGCTGCCTGTCTATGGCATGGGTGAGGCTAGGGTGCTCCACACCATGGGATTCAATCAATGGTTGAAAAACCAATGCAGAGCTCAGGGTTTTGGCTTCACTAGGGACTGGGGGTCCACCTGGAGGGATGCAGTCCTACAGTGGTGCAATGGTTTGCATCTGTCCAGGAGGGAAACCAAGATCCTAGGTGACAGGTTTAAATACTTCATTGGCAAGCATTTAAATTAGCAAAGGGGGGAGGCACTGAAAAGGAGCAGGGAAATCCTAGCCTCCCACCAAAAAAAGTCAGGGTAGTTAGTGACGTAAACACCAAGATAGGGAAGGCAATAAGGAGAAGGGCAGGGGTAAATGGAGAGAAAAGCATAGGCAGTAAGGACAGGGATGAGGTAAAAAGGGGTAAGGCCATTATAAAATGGAGGGTAATGAGCACCAATGCCCATAGTCTAGGTAACAAGCTCCCTGATCTGGTGGCCTTGATGGAAGAGGGATGCCTGGATATCGCGGCAGTCACACAAACGTGGTACACAGAGAAATAAGACTGGGATGTCAACATTACCAGGGCACACAATCTACAGGAGGGGCATGGAGGGTAGAAGAGGAGGAGGAGTAGCTTTCTAAGTAAGGGAAGGGATCAAAGCAACTGAACAAAAGGGTAAACAGGAAGCAGAGGAGGCACTGTGGGTCACCCTGAAGACCGGAAATGTTACCAGAATCCACACGGTGGTTGTATACAGACCCCCATCTCAGGGGGAGGAAACGGAGAAGGACATTATTTATTTATTGAAATGTTTCACCAGGAGGGCACACTGAGCAACAAGTTACTCATCTCACAGTGCGACCTGGGGGAAGGGGGTTACATAGGTTTGTGAAGGATGGTCAGTTATAAAATAGTATGTAGGTAGTACAAACAGTTCAACAATGTAAGATTAAGCAACAGTTGGAACACAAGGTAAAGTACAATAAACAGTAGTGGAACTTGGGTAAATTACAATACATATCCATAAATGTACAAAAGAACCTATAAACATACAAAACAGTAATAAAGTGACAGAACCATTTATAGTGCATGAGTGTATCAGGAGCAGTCTCGATGTACTACACAAGTGCTGTTGGAGTAAGGAGGATGGGATAGGGTGTGCACACGGATGACCCAGAAAGGCAGGTGGAGAAGAGAGGAGAGGCAAGATGTGAATATAAGGAGAGGGATAGCCATTTCCTGATTACCCTTACCAGATGTTGAGAACCCTGCCGGGGGATTAGAGTAGGAAGGCAGAAACTGGGGTAGGTATTAAGGAGAGTTGAAGCAGGAACAGCTGAGGAAGTGGTAATTGTGTAGGGTGGAGGTAAAGGAGTAGCTGGAGGAGGATTGTCATATTTCAAAGGGGAGGGAATTCCAGATTTTAGGGAAGCGATAGGCGAAACCAGTCTGACCGATGAGGGTGGAGCGGTGAGGGACCATCAAGGTGCGGGCATCATTTGATCTGAGAGAGTGGTCAGGGGGAGGTGGAGTGGAGAGAGAGAGAGAAAATGAGAGACAAGTGGGGAGCACTCCGAACCAGAATTTGGAGGTTAGTTTGGCACAGTGTGAGGTGCGTCTGTGAGGCAGTGGAAGGAAGATAAGAGAGCGATAGAGATCACAGTGGTGGGAGCCGGAAGGGAAGTCGAGAGCAAAGCGGCAGAAGGAGTTAAACAGAGTGTCCAACTTGGCCAGGGAAGATTTGGGAGCAGCACCATAGACTATGTCACAGTAGTGAAAGATGGGGAGTATCATCTTCTGGACAATTATGTGCCTCGCAGTCAGTGGGATGCAACTACGATTCCTGTACAGAGCAACAAGCTTGAGGCGCAGTTTCTTCAGGATAGCATTGATATGCACAGAGAAGTTGAGGTGCTGGTCCAGCCAAATGATAGAAGGTATCCTTAGGATGGCAGAAAAAGGGGAGATATTGTTGATGGGGGACCTGAATATGCCAGATGTTAACTGGAGTAGCTTTGCTGCAGCCATATCCAAGAGCAGGGTCATTCTCAATGCTCTATAGGGGCATTCCTCAAGCAGCTAGTGTTGGAACCCACTCGGGAAGGAGCAATCTTACACCTGGTACTCTCAACAGGGGACAGAGAGAGAGGATCTCAGATCTAGAAGTGGGTAACCATCTGGGAACAAGTGACCACCAAAAAGTGTGGTTCATGATAAAGACAGCCTCAGTCAAGCCATACAAAAGTGAGGGTGTTGGACTTTAGGAAGGTTGACTTTGTCAAAAATGGAAGAGTGCTTCAGAAAAGCACTAGCAAACAGTCAAGAAGGAGAGGTGGAGGAACAATGGGGAAACATCAAAACTGCCATTACAGAGGCAACAAGGCTTTGTGTGAAGCACATAAACAAATCAAAATGAAAGAAAAAACACTATCATTTTCAAAAGAGGTGGCGGGAAATGTTAAGGAGAAAAAGACAGCATTCAGGAAGTATAAGGAAACACAGAAGGAGCAGGACAGAGAACTGTACCAGTTAAAGCAGAAGGATGTGGGGAAGGCAGTCAGAATAGCAAAGGCCCAAACTGAGGAAAGGATAGCCAACTGGGTTAAGAAGGGGAATAAAACCTTTTATAGGTATACTAGGGAGCGAAATAAGACCAAGGGAGGGATAGTGAGGCTTAATAAAGAGGAAGACGGGTGGGCAGAGAGGGGGCGTGAAAAAGCAGGGATACTGAATGAATACTTCTGTTCATTATTCACAAGATAAGAGAAGAGGGAGGTACCTAACTCAATCAATAGAAGCACTCTGGATAGGGGGGCCGATACCAGTCCTTTCACAGAAGAACTCCTAAAACTGAAGTTGGACAGAGCAATGGGGCCTGATGGGATTCATCCCAGAATTCTAAAAGAACTAAGGGGAGAACTAGTGACACCACTGACTACCCTTTTTAACAAATCATGGGAGAATGGTGTGGTACCTAAGGACTGGAGAAGAGTGGATGTGATTCCCCTTCATAAAAGTGGGAGCAAAGCAGAGGCAGGAAATTACAGACCTGTTAGCGTGATTTCAGTGGTAGGGAAAATGATGGAATCACTTCTAAAAGAAAGAATTGTTGAGTACCTAGAGGCCAGAGGGGCACAGGATCCAAGACAGCATAGATTCACAGTGGGAAGGTCATGTCAGATGAATCTAACAGATTTCTTTGATTTGGTGACCAAAGTAGTGGACCAAGGAGGGACTGTGGACATGGCCTACTTAAACTTTAGCAAAGCATTTGACAGGCCCACACAAAAGATTAATAAACAAATTAGCCAGCCTGGGAGTGAGTCCCAGGGTGGTAGCCTGGATAAAAAATTGGCTGCACAAAAGGACACAGAGGGTAATAGTAAACAGAGTCCACTCCGAAGAAAGGGGGGTTACTAGTGGGGTACCGCACGGTTCAGTACGGGGTCCAGCCCTTTTTAATGTCTTTATAAGTGACATTGCAAAGGGACTGGAAGGAAAAGTATGCCTCTTTGCAGACGACACAAAGATCTGCAACAAGGTTGATATACAAGCGGGGGGATGAAAAGGGACTTGGCAAGGTTGGAGGAATGGTCAAAAGTATGGCAGCTTAGATTCAGTGCAAAGAAGTGCAAAGTAATGCACCTGGGAAACAAAAACCCAGGGGAAGAGTACACGATGGGAGGGAGGTATTAACAACAGAAATGAAAAGAGACCTGGCGGTAGTCATATCAGATGACCTAAAGGTAAGCATGCAATGTGAGAAGGCAGTAAGAATGGCTGGGGGGATACTGGGATGTATATGCAGAAGCATCACCAGTAGAAAACAGGAAGTTGTTATCCCTCTGTACAGTTGGTGAGACCCCATCTGGAGTACTGCGTGCATTTCTGGAGACCCCATCTCCACAAGGACATAGACAGGATGGAGGCAGTACAGAGGAGGGCAACTAAAATGGTGCAGGGTCTGCAACAGAAGCCATAAAGAAAGACTAAAGGAGCTTAATACTGTATGTATACCCTTGAAGAAAAGAGGGAGAGGGGGGACATGATAGAAACTTTCAAGTATCTCAAGGGAATCAACAAAGTCCAAGACGGTAGCATTTTTCAGAAAAAGAGATGGGGAAGAACAGGGGGACACAATCTGAAGATAATGGGGGGGACGGCTCAGTAGCAATGGGAGGAAGTATTTTTTCACAGAGAGGGTGGTGGACGAATGGAATGGCCTTCCTGAGGAGGTTGTGGGGTCAAAAACAGTGAGAGAATTCAAGAATGCATGGGACAGACATAAGGCAGCTCTGGTGGAGGGTAGGAAGAAGTAGGTTGTTAGTTAACTAGGATCTGCAGCTTATCCATTAGGTAGGGAAATGGGAAGACTAGGTGGGCCAACTGGTCCTTATCTGCCGTCAAAGTCTATGTTTCTATATGCTTCTCCCTTGGCTTCTAATCACCTGAGCAACCTCCTCCTCCTCCTGCTCTATTAAAGGTTGTTTCAATTTAGTACGTGTCTCTGGAGTGAGGGAATTTAACTGCAAACCTGACAAGAGTTGTGCAGTTTTTCCTCTGTCTCATTCTTTTTTTTGGGTTCTGCATAAAAATTTCTGAAGCAGTTTACAGCTTTATTTGGACTGACTGAAGATTTTGTTGCAGACTTTAAATGATTTACACCCAAGTGAGGTTATAAGTTGTTTATTATGTCTTCAATTCATAAAACTAAACATTGAAGTACAGAGCATTTCTAGTCTGCTGCTCACATATTACAAAAAAAAACAACTTTACACAACTCTTTTTTTGCCTGCCAGAGCCACTGCTGTACTTGAAACTAACCGTAACTTACTTAATCTAGAACTCTAAATGGAAACAAACAGATAATATGCTGGCCAGTTTAAGAAAAGTTACTCAGCATCAATCATGTTTGTGGTCCAGTCATTGCACATCCACCCATAGACTCGAGGTGGGGGGGGGTTAAAGGGACACTGTCAACCTTTTTTGTACCATATTATTTTTAGGGAAAACCCACATTTTATGATTGCTTACTGTCTCTAAAATTCATTGATGTTGCTGGTTGTTTTGTCTGCCTCTTTGCTTATTAGAACCAAAATGCATGGTTATGTATAGCTAAGCCCATCTTTGTTTAGCTTCAAATCACTGAACTACGCTTAGTGAAAATTTCCTCAACATTAGAAACACCCTCAAACAGTGCAACCACTCATGATAAAATAAGCTGCTCTACTCCCACTGCATAATGAGTGGCTAGATTGTTTTGGGGGTGTTCCTGAGTCCAGGAAAGATGCAGTGGGAGCTGGTTCAAGAAATGTAAACACACATGTTTTGGTGTGGTAACACCAGTATGTTGGACAGTCCATTTTTCACTTAAAAAGGCTCTGAATCAAACTACCAGATGCATCAACAGTCTCTATAGAATGTGAACAATCATAAAATGTGTTTTTTTACACTAGGATACTTTGAGGCCTAAGGGTTGACAGTGTCCCTTTAAACAATTCAACCCTATTAGAATTACAGACACAGCAGTTCTAAACTGCCACTGGGGGCTGCAATGCCGACTAGGCCTCTGAGTTACTTAAGCTTTTAACAAACTGGAGAGCTTAACCTAGGCTTCTACACGTGCATCAGTTTGTTACGGAACAGTTCCTATACTTATTCAGTTATCATAGAAGTTGCAATCTTACCTGCAATTAATAAAAATAAACATTGAAGTACAGATCATTTCTAGCCCGCTGCTCACATATTGCAAACAGAACATTACACAACACTTTTCTGCCTGCCAGAACCACTGCTGTACTTCTCCTCTGGCACCACCTCCTGGAGGGAGGGATTGCAGGTTTTAGCCTAGTAAGTACCCTGATTTGATAACTTGGGTAACTCGAAAATACAGAGTACACTGATTATGGCTTAACCTGGAAGTATTTCGGGGGGGGGGCCTGTTTTCTGCAGCATATCCTACAATTTACTGGGTCCTGTTTGTCTTTGATTCTCTGTGCCACTCTGTTCGCAGCCCTGTTTTTAACCAATGTGGCAGTATCTTAGTGGCCTTCTCTCCAACTTCATAATATTGTTGGCTGGCATATCATAGATAGCCTTCTGCCTGTCTCTCTTCCAGATCTCGGAGATGCTGACTAGCTATGTGAGAGCACCTGATGTTAGGATATCCCTGGAGTAGCCGTGTGGCTTTGTTCTAGGTCTGCTATTGTGCTGATTACTGTTTGATGTGCCACTTTGTTTAATTTATTCCTTGCCGGGGCCAGATATATAATCTGGCCCTTGACCACTGACTTCACTATATCCCACACTACGGTTTCTGGGTTTGGGTATGTTAATATGTGTGGTGGGTAATTTATTAGACTGTTGATTGTATTTTCCTTATTGTCTTCGGAGTTGTTTAGTGCATTTGTATTTTATCCTTCTCCTCTGGGGAGACTCCCTGACTGGCGGCTTTGGTCCTCCTAACAGAGGGACACTTTCGCAGGACCTGTCCACGCCTGCCAACCCCGGAATTTCCCCCACAGATTGCCCTCCTGTGGCAGGGCCAGGAAGGAGGCGACGCGCTACACCTCCCCCTGGAGACCCAATTCAGAAACCGGGGCCGGCCCTCAGGTGCAGCGGCCATCATTGAGAGCCAGCCAAGGCTCCCCTCCATTTTCTGCTTTTTCTCCCTCCCCCCTCTGCACCAACGCAAGCACATCGGAAACGTGCCTCCCAACCCATACTACCCTCTGGCTGTCACCAGGGGGCAGTTAGTGAGTAGGATGACATGGCACCCTCCCCCCGAGAGAGGAGAACAGTCCACCAGATGCTAACAGAAGACACATACACGTGTTTCAGCCTACTGGGACTCATCAGTGTGACTCGTCTGTGTGACACCCCAGTGGAATGAACCAGCAACCATGAATTATATATATATATATATATATATATATATATACATGTATACACACATACACATTGCAAAAAAACGCCATTAATGCATCAGTGAGAGTTAAAGCAATGAAAGTAAGGAAATGAGGTATTATGATTTCCATGCCTAACACATCCCCCCACTGACGCCAACCTGACCACCCCACCCCCACCCTCCACAAACTAACAGGCATCAAAGTGTGCCTTGGGATCATCGGCCCTAATGCTCACCCCATTCCAATTGTAAGGAAGCTGACATGGTACAGTATAGAGGAATGGGGCGAGAGTTAGGGCAATCGGCCCCAAGGCACACCCCGATGCCTAATGGAACTTTTTGCCATGAAGTTTCCTTCTTTTTGAGATTGTAGAAGGACCTTGTGCTCCAATCCCACAAATACATATGCATGTGTTTAATAAATTCAATGGACACACGTAACTTGGGCATTTTCAGGAATTTTTGCACCAAATTTTCAACAAGGCTTTTTGTAGACCCCACCTTATGAACAGTGTCACTGTCATTTTGTTATTCTGTCCCAAGAGTTAATATTGCAAAGTAACAGCGCCATTTTGTGCCACAGGTACCAAAACATGTTTCGGGCAGGATGTGAAAAATGACAGCTGTATACTGTTCATGAGGAGGTGTGAAAAATGGTAATGTTAAAAATCTGGAGTGAAAATATGAAAAACTGGCAAATTTACTAGCGTACATAGAACCTGTGCAAAGCAAACTTGTAACACAATCATTTTTTGGAATTTTTTCCCCAGATTTTTAACATGGGCTTTTTGGGACCTCCCCTCATGAACTCTGGCACTGTAATTTCATTAATCCCTCCTGGAAATGGATTTTGTACAGCGCCATTCAGTGCCACAGATGCGAAAACACATTTCTGGCAGGAGATGAAAAATGACAGCTGTACTGTTCATGAGGCGGTCTAATAAAATGACAATGTTGAAAATCTGGAGTGAAAATATCAAAAATTGATGAAGTTACGAGCATGCATAGAAGCTGCACAATGCACTCTTGTAATGCGGTCATGTTTGGGAATATTTTCACCAAATTTCAACATGGGCTTTTTGGGACCTCTCCTCATGAACACTGCCACTGTCATTTTGTTAATCAGTCCAAAAAGGTGATTCTGGGCAGTGATGGCAAAATCACCTTACGGGTCCAACTAATGAGATGACAGTCACAGTGTTCACTAGGTGGGGTCCCAAAAAACCCATGTTGAAAATTTGGTGAAAAAATGTTTAAAAATGGCTGAGATATCAACATAAGTTGAAAACCTTCATTGACTGCCATTATATGGCGGTTACCTTGATTCTTCTGTTTGCGATTTGGCTTTGGAGAGTGCAGACCCATTCCAGTCCAGGGAAGATGACAGCGCTGACCTCCAGAGTCTGCAGAAGGAGTGTGGGGAAGGGGACGGGGAGACGACGAGGGACCATTTTCTGTTTTTCAGGAATAAAAAAACAACCTTCGGGGGACATTTTTTTTTACAGGGAACAAAAAATATAAACTGTATATATGGACACCGAGAGTGGGGTTTCCCAGTGTTCTACTGTACTCGGGGCAAATAGAACTGGTGCCACTCAGAGTGTGATTGGCCACAAAAAAGGGATTAATGAAAACGTAAATCACTTGGTACACTGGGAGTGGGCTCCCCAGTGTACTGCACCAGTCTGGTGGTGGAGGGGGGCGTATTTGTATACTTCCGACACAGGGATTGGGCTCCCCGATGTCAGCAGGAGCATTGGGAAAAATTTTTGAAACTTTTTCAAAAACTTTTGCACTTTTGTTGAAAAGTTGCGAAAATTTTGAGAAAACTTTTGCAAATTTAAGCCTTTTGTTATCATAGAAAAAGTGTCGCACAGGACATCTAAAGTTTTCCCATAGGAAATATTGAGAAAAATCAAAATTAAATAGCTTTTGAATGAATTGATATTTTTACACCAAACTTTCAAAAAGCACATCCATGGGCCTAAGGCTTTGAAACAACAACAAAGAAACACAGACCAATATCTACACCTGTTACTGAGATACACGTGAACAAAAAAACAGGAAAAAAAACAGTGAATCACAGGCATTTTAAATGTTTCATAACGTTTGACCTGCTCAATTGATTAACACAAAATTTGACAAGTCAACAGATCTACCCTGGTGCTTCCTCATGACAAATGTTATGTGAATCAGTTAAATGGTTCAAACATTATTAAGGTTCAAAAATTCAGCTTTACATTAAAGTGCCCTGTCACCCTAACCATACTGGAGCTACTGCATCAGTATACAGTATATATTTATTTATTTATTTTCATTGCAAAAAACTTCATTAATGCACCCGTTAGGGTAACTTAATGCCACAAAAGTAGGGAAATGTGGCATTAGTGTTTCCAATCCTAACACTCCCCCCCCCCACACTCCCAAGTAACAAAAGGCTGTGGGCCCTGTCTGAAGAAAGGAGATCACGTATGACATTGTGTGCTCACGGAATGGGGCTGGCATTAGATTTTCCTGGTCAGATCACAGAGCAAATGGGATAACCTGGACCATAATATGACGAGAGGCGTGAGAGGGAACATGTGATTGGCACCTTTTTTTATTGAAGCAGTTTGCTGCTTTGAACTTAGACTCGGTGTGGGTTTAAGTGTTCCAGGTTTAGAAGTTGCATTTTGGGGACCATTAGACTTTCAAGGTTCTGCAGTTGGACATGTACTCAGGGATCAGGCCCACTAGACTGCCAGGGTGTTTGAGTGTTGCCCAGAGATCACATATCACTGGTAGTGTTATTTTAGTGGTTATGTCCAATATACCTGAGTACACTGCAAAACCAAGTAGTCCAGTAGTCACATGCTTCCACCTAGTCCCCAAGTTTAAAAAAAAGTGAAGCACTACCTTTGATCTTTAAATGGATGGCAATGAGAGCGGGGGGGGGGAGGTACCAGACATCAAAGAAATAGCGGCTGATTGCTTTCACTGCAGCCCACAGCAGAAGTTCCAACCGTGGCTGCAGAAGCCAAGAAAGTCCTGCTGTTCTCAAACAGAGAATGGGGATGAATGTCTCCTCTCACTAAACTGGGTACCCTGGATTTTGGGTGCCTAGATAATGTATTTCTGGCACTTATTTTAAAAAACAAACATCAGAATCTAGCTAAATGGGGCCCATTTAGCTGGGTTCTGGTGTTTGATTTTTAAATCATGCAACATCTGCTGACTAATGTAATAAAATATCTCTGGTTGCTACCTGACGTGGTACTCATGTACCTATATTATGACTGCTGTGATCTACCTATTACCAAGCGTGTACCACCAGTGAATGCCTGTAACACTGGTTGCTTTTTTAATCTAAGCGTTATGTACTATACTGTTTTGTTTGCTGTGATGTATTGCTCTCTTGACGAGGTGCCTTTGTAAATGAATCTATGACTCAAAGGTCTGTAAACCGATGATCTAATAAATAAATAAATAAAAATAAATGCCAGGATTTGTATGTATTTTCCATGCTAGTTAGTTTCTGGAGAAAAGCAACAAGTTGGTGATCTCATGGCATAAAAAAATGCTTCCGTGCTGTGAAAAGCAGGTGGTGTGAGACCAAAAAACCTATCTGCGACATTCAATTTTTCATTTTATGCTCGAATGTTATCTCAAAAAGCCTACTGCACATGAGAAGAACTGAAAACACAAAACTTTAAAGCCTTATAACTCTGTAACTCTTTATTGTTGTTTCACCAAACCTTTCAAAGGCACTACCTTAGGACATCCCACATCCATTTCAAACACCTTGGGGCCCAACCCCTGTTTGCACATACAGTACCATGGGAGCCTGGTTAACTTGTCCAGCATGTGTCATCAGCATGATGATATTAAAATACAAACTGTAAAACTGTCCGGTGATGACAAAACATTAGCATGAGTGGTGCAACAAAACAGTGCAAACAGATTTGTACATAAACACAATAGGAAATTTTGTTTGGAAATAATAATTTGTACCTTTATTATTTTAGTCTTTGTCAACTGGGTAAGGCCCACTAGTCACAAGTGCCTGTTTTCAGGGACGACCTGGGAGCACTGGGTGGTTAAGTGACTTGCTCAGAGTCACACAGTATGCAAGTGGAGGTTGTGAGAATCAAACCCAGGTCCGGTCTGCTGGATGCACCAAGCTTGTTCACAGCTCATTACTCTAACCTCTAGGCTATACTGCTGACCGTTATACTGTTCCGGGTTCTAAAACCCTCACTTCACTGTTGTGACGGCAAGATATTTACATTTTGTTTGTTAACTTGCAATGTTGTGCAAGCATGGCATGCCAAAACTAGGCCACAAAATTGTCATTAGGTGGAGGCTGACTGAGGGTATTACTTAACCAGCTGGTAAAGTAGTTAGCCTACCAGCCCTCCTCCTGTCATTGGTTCTACTAATTGACTTAAAAATAAAATGTCCGTTTGTCCCCATTTCAGGGCCGGGGCCATCATCTGGCAGTTGCATCCTTCCCCCCCCATGTGGGACATCTTGCAGCCGTACTACCTCTTTAAGTAGCTCTTCCTATACTATATTGACACATTTTATATGTATGCCTGTCTTGGCTGTAGTACAGACCCCAATTGAGGTGCATATCCACTACCCCAAGGCAATACTGAGAGGTGGTTGTTTCATCACTGATTTTATCCCAGTAGCCAGAACCCCCTGACCATCAAGTCAACCTCAATGTAATGTCAGAGGTGGAGGGTAGCCCCTCCTCCAACCATGTTACCTGCTGGCTTTCTATGTCCAGTCTGCACAATCTAAAGGTCACCATATCTCCATAATTCCTCTTGCACCACCACAGGATTAATGCTAAGAGTGGCCCTCAGGCAAAAATGTGAACTGACCGTGTGCCTCTGTAGCCCTATCAGGCTGACCCTGTAGAGTTTCCTTATCGGCACACAGCTGCACGCTGGGCTGAGTATGAAGTGGCCCTGTAAGAATACCAAATGTGCCTGTGTAGGAAGGTTTCAGAACTTTAGCTGTATCTGGGCAAGCAGAGTTAGTAGGGACCCCCCCGCCCCGTCCATAAAAGCATGAGCTGTGTGCTGATCGAGGTAGGCATCACCCGGCCCACCCGGCATCCTCCAGGAACTGACCCAAGCCATACTTTTATATCCCCAGGTTATATTTGTTCATAATGTTGGGATTTTCATCAGTTTACCCTATTCTAATCCAGGTTGTCAGCTGCAGATCTGCTGCACTACAATTATTTCCCAGCCCCGTTAAACTAATCCATCCCTCCTTCCAAGCTCCCTCCCACGAAAGTCTCATGATAGTCAAAGACCCTACCATAATTACATTGAAATATTTACCCATTACTGGCTTCATTTACTCTCATTGAAGTTAGCATTGCAACCCTTGACCTACCTCATTATCTAAATGAATTTAAATGATGGCTTTAGCAGTTCTACTGTGCCAACAGTCTGATATCCTGTTTCTCACTGAGTGTGTCTCAAGGAACAGATGAGGCTGCCCAAACCCAGTTGACAGCTACTAGGATCTGTGTTTCCCAACAGGGGCATCATTGCATCAAAACCATAGGGGTTGCAAGATAACTGATAAAAGGTTTGAAAA
The DNA here is from genome assembly GCA_016271365.2 of Neoceratodus forsteri. NCBI lineage: Eukaryota > Metazoa > Chordata > Ceratodontiformes > Ceratodontidae > Neoceratodus > Neoceratodus forsteri. Next base: position 1,410,254,923 of record CM028132.1, read on the forward strand.
TGTAAAGAATAGACCAGGAGTCTAGGCCATCAGAACATTTTTTAAATTTGGTGCATTCTGGTGCATTTTGGGGGTCATTTGAAATTGAATTTGATACCCTGTTACCCCTCCCATGCCCAGTAAGTTGCACCATAGCTCCCTCCCCAGAGTCCCCACAGTCCATTATGTTGCCCAAACTAACCCCCCCCCCCATAGCCGAGCCACCTACTCCAGTGCATGGCCCCAACCTTCCCCAAGAGCAGCTAGCTGTACCTTAGCTTTCTTCCAGTGGCAGTAATCAGAACAGACGGAGTTGTTTTTGGTGTGTGAGTGTGAGGAAGGGTACATCAAATTTTGCGGTGGCAAGGGGTAGGGGTTGTTTTTTTTTTTTTGCATATGGGAGGAATGATAGGTTTGTTTGTTTGTTTATTTTTATTCTGTATAACCAGTGAGCATAATATGCCCATTTTCACTGGTGCCCAGTCACAACAAAATAACACACGTATAATACAAAACATACAAATCACAAAATTATATTATTTAAAACAACACATTGCTTCCCCTAACATAAATTTTCCTAAAGCACTCTTAAATAATGAAACTGTAACAGACTTTACAATATTACAAGGCAAATCATGATCTCATTTAACTGCACAATATTGTAGTGATAAGTGAAATCATGTCAGACATCTTAGGTTGTGGTGGAGTCACAAGTAAACTGAGTGAATGCAGGGCTGAGATTTTGTTAAAAAAATTAAATTAGAACCTTTGTCATATGAAGTTGAGACAAAGTTGGTAATGTTAGCAAAGCTTCACAAGGTATGAAGTTTCCAACTTTGCATCAAGTTCACCATTAAACAAAATTGTGCACGTCTCTAGTCCAAAGTGAATATCAATACAACAGGCATAGAAAATGTAACTACCGTCCTCCATCTTATTGCTCTACGGGTTGGGGGGGGCCTGGGGGGGCTGGAGACAAGTAAATGGAGTGAATGTGAGGTACATTTCTTGAAACATTTTTTTTTAAATTGTAAAACACTTCGCATAGTTCTGCATGGACAAAGTCTCAATGCAGGTTGCAAACAACTACTGTACGTGATGTGGCACTTTGCCAGCGGAAGTGTCACTTCATTTACCAGTAGTTCCACTAAGTGATTTTTGTCGCTTTGACAGGTGAAGGCTTCACACAGTATTGTGTGAAACCGGGAAACTGTATAAAGTTCTCAGGGTGCAAAGTTTTATTGACATCTGTATTTTGGACTTAACATACCAACTAGAGTTACTTTCTAGATAGGGACCATGCTGTAGATAAAAAGAACCAAGAGGCAAAATGTAAGTGCTACTGAATTCTAAACCATTTGACAATGGCTTTACTAAACTTTTTTTAGCTATACGTTCAGCACCGCTGCAGTTTACTACATTGTGTGGCATGCAGTTATATCAGCAATCTTAAAGCTGGCCTTGCCATGTAACCCTCTGGACTGTACAACTCTGAGTCAACTTCTTCCTCATATCAGATTTCTTCACATTTTTGCTGGCCTGTCAGCACAGCGGTTGGATTTCCACTTGTGGTGCTGGTGATCTGGGTTTGGGAATGGACCCATGGAGTCAAAGGGATGCCTGGGGAAGAATTGAGCGTGTCACAACTGCTCTCCTTCTCCAGGGGAGAGGATGGTGGAGTGTCCAGCACTGCGGGGACAACCAGCAGAGGCTGTGTAGCATTGCAAGTGCTGACACCTAGCAAGCACGGGGGTGGGGCGGACACTGGTTGCCATTGCACATCCCTGCGTCCGCCTATAGGGGGAAAAAACATGCTGCCTGCTGCCAGGATGATGCCTGCCCCTCTGTTCTAATGAGCTCCCATGCTGACTCCTGGACCTATCCCATTGTCTGTGGCACTTGGGCTGGTGCCGCAACCCCACCCTGGTAAGTAATCCAGGTGGTATCTGGGAGTTGCAGCTAATGTGTGGGAGTGTGAGCGGAGGGGGCCATGACCTGGGCAGAAGGTTCGTCGGATAGGTGGCAACGAAAAAATAGAATAAAAAAAACAAAGATTTCTTCACATTTTCCTTGATGACATAAAGAAAGACTTTCAGTCAAAAGAAGACACAACTCCACTGCTGTTATGCTGGCAGATGACTTGCGTCTCAGACTGTTGAGTGATCAGGGAATAAATGCCTCCGCTCCCACTCCCACACATTAGCTGCAACTCCCAGATACCCCCTGGATTACTCCCCAGGGTGGGGTTGCGGCACCAGCCCAAGTGCCGCAGACAGTGGGTTAGGTCCAGGAATTGGCATGGGAGCTCATTAGAGTAGAGGGGCAGACATCATCCTGGCAGCAGGCAGCATGTTTTTTCCCCCTATAGGTGGAGGCAGGGATGTGCAATGGTGACCAGTGTCCGCCCCACCCCCGTGCTTGCTAGGTGTCAGCACTTGCAAGAGGCAAACAGTTATAGTCGGGTTGTCTTATATTACTGTGTTTCATGCTTCATAATTCAGTATATTTTGGATTTACCAGAACAAAATTGCTGTGAATGCACATTTCTGCACCTGATATTGTAATAACAGAATATATCCTGCGCTGAAAGAGTCTTATGTCACCCAATAGACACTGCGATTGCACATGTTTGAAAATGTTCAAAAAAGTATGCAGTTATACCTCACAATGCTTGTTAAACAACTTTGATTCCAGTTATAGTCACTGTATTGTATAACATCAAAATATCTGGAAAGAGAAGCAAAACAACTGAGCAATCCAGTCTGCTGAATTAAAATCTGGACAGTACCGGCCGGGAGGAGAAGGATGGAGAGTCCTTGGACAGCTCTCTTTCTCTGGGGAGAGGGTGGAGAGTATGTCCAGTGTTCGAGGGACCCCTGGCGGAGGCCGGGGCACCAAGAGCAGCCGGCGTCTGGATGTCTTAGCGGGCGGGGCAGATGCGGGACGTCATTGCACGACCCGCCCATGAAAACTGGGGAAAAAAAATCACTGCTGCCTGCATCCTCATGATGCCCCCTCGCCATCCTTAATACACTCCTAGGCTGGCTCCCCGACCTGACCATGTTCTGCGGCACTTTGGCCAATGCCACGGTCCTGCCCTGGGGGGCAACCCAAGGGGCAACTGGGAGCATGGCTCATATAGGAGTCGAGGACGGCAGGGACCGTGACTGGGCTGAATCTACTGACACATGCAGTAGACAAAAAGTTTAATAAAAAAATTTAAAAAATCTGGACAGTATGAAAAAAACAACAACAGTTTACATTACAAATTAAGAACAATGTGCACTCTCAAAGCAGAAAAAAACATGTTCTGCACTTTTCTGTGTGATTTCATCTCAGGTAGACACCTAAACAGGCACAAGAGATTTAGGGCAGCATCTACCACAGTACTGTACATACCACTTGCAGCATGTTCTGTTTCATGACTAGTGACTTTGAGACTGGCTCCGGCTGAGTAATGTTGCTTACCTGTGCTGTCTGTAGTAAGAGTTCGCTTTTCTGACCCGAACGAACACCAGAGTGTAGTCCTGACTGGACCACGTCTCCGTCCCCACTCCAGTCCCGAACCACATCTCTCTCCTTCTGTCTCTTTCCTCACTCTCCCAGTGTCCCTGGCTCCATGCGACTCCTGAGCAGTGACTGTCTCTCCGATCAGTTGCTCTTCTGGCATCGGACCCACCATATTTCCAAGTTTTTCTTTAAAGAAAGTGGAATAGGCAATTGAACAGACTAGCACCCACAGGTTACAAATTTGGTACCGTGCTTCAACATTCAACACCACCCGGTGACATGACTACAATGAGAAAAAAAAAATATGAATCATTTCACAGCATGATTGGTTGGGACAAGGGTGTGAGGGAGACTGGATGCTGGGAAGTGGGGGGTAAAAAAGGGGATACGGGACCAGCCAACGGACAAAACACAATGATAAAAAACAAAAACAAACACACACAGAGGAAGAAATGTGAGCCAGGAGCCAGACAGCACAGGCAGACACAGTACAGGGGTCACAAGCAGAATATAGAGGTTGCAAAAATTTCATAGGGGTCACAAATGTGACCCTTGGTGATCCCTGAATGATGCCCTTGTTTCCCAAGTGCTCCACACATGCTCTGCATGACAAACAGTAGATGTAAAAAAGTTAAGCAGAGAAACGTTTTTTTTAGTTCATTCTCTGCAGGTTTTCTTCGTGGATGCACCAGCTTGTCTGATCTCATCTTCCATTATAGATATAGATCTACATTATAGATAAGGCTTTTATTGACTGATGCTGTTCTGAATTGTTGATTTTATATGTATACTTTGATTTTATGATTTATCTGTACAGCGCCTTGGTATTTGAAAGGCTCTAAATAAATAAAGTTATTATTATTATTATTTGTTTAGTGCCATCAGCTCTCCAGTCAAAATGTGTTGCACATCTGATGTTAAGAAGCTGGGGAAAATGTTCGCCCACGTAATTACCCTTTTTGGAAGTCCTGCTCTCCTCCACGGTGTTGTGCTGAAATTATGTTCAAGTGTCTCAATCTCTAGGTCAGGGCAGGATAATTCCAGCTTGCGTAGGTTAATTGCAGCCTCCCGCAGGGTTTCAAAGGACTGAGTGCCTGAGTCCAGGAAAAGCATCATTTGGGCAGGATAATTCAGCAGTATTTTAATTTAATCTGCTTGGCTTTTGCCTTTTTAATGATGTCTCAGACCACTTTTCTCCATTCATCAAGTAGAGCTAAGAAATCTTGGTCAAATAAATCCTCCGACCATCCAACACAATCTCATACTAACATACTAAAATGCCAGCAGAATAGGCCTAACGGTCTTTCGTGTCTGCTCATTTGGTCAGTCCCCAACCTGGGTACTGACCTTGCTGTCCCCCTCGCCTTCTCTGGCTTCTCCCTTCCCAGTTCTGGATATTCTTGCTGCATTGGATTTTGCTTCCAGAACCCTTCCCTGTACCTGTCCCACCCCTCTTGAACCCCTCCACTGTCTCTGCCTCCACCAGCCCCTAGGCAGTGCATTCCATGGCTCCATCACCCTCTCAGTGAAGTAGCACCTCTTCCTTTCTCCCTGAATCTTCCTCCAGCTTCCACCCATGCCCTCTAGTGGCCCCTTCCTCCTTCCTTCAAGCCCCCGACTGTTCCTCCCTATTTACCCTCTTCATGTACCTAAAGACCCCATCATGTCCACCCGTCCCTTCTCTTCCAATGTGTACATATTTAGCTCTTCGAGCCTCTCCTCATAGGTCCTGTCCCCAAGCCCCAAATCATTTTGGTTGCCCTCCTCTGACCCTTCCAGGAGGTAATGTCCCGCTTAAGTGTGGCCTCCAAAACTGCACGCAGTACTCAAGGTGCTCACCAAGCAGTTATACAGAGGAGTATCACTTCCTCCTTCTGGAGGTGATCCTCAGCGATGCCTCCCAGCATCCTGTTGGCCTTGGCTGCTGCCCTCCTACAAGTCTCAGAGTTGTTCATCTTGACATCCACCACCACCCCAGGTCTCTCTCAGCCATCGAGACTTGTAGCATTTCCCCAGGGTGTACACACTTGGCCTGGGTTTCTGGCCCCAGGTGGAGTACCTTGCATTTCCCTGCATTGAACCTCAGCTTCCACTTTCTAGACCATCTTCCAGAGCCTCCAGGTCCCCTGTAGGGCCACCCTCCCTCCTCCCCATCCACCACTGCCCCAGTTTCGAGTCATCTGCAAAGAGACTCATCTCACTCCTGATTCCTGTCCTTATGTCAGATACGAGGCGTTGAACAGAAGGGGCCCAAGGACTGATCCTGGGGACCCCACTAATGACCCTCCTTGGGGATGAGACTATCCCACCAACTACTTACCCTCTGGGTCCGGTCCTGGAGCCAATTGCCTATCCATCTGATCATCTGGTTCCCACCCCATTTTCCCAGCTTATCCAACAGGCCCACGTGAGGAACAGAGTCAAATGCCTTGCTGAAGTCTAGAAAGAGGACATCCACTGGTCTACCCAGGTCCAAGACACTTGTCACCCAGTCATAGAACTCCACCAGGTTTGTCTGACACGATTTCCCGGGATGAATCCATGCTGTCTCATCGTCCAGGCACCCTGACTTATCCAGGTCCCCCAGCCTCTCCTTGACAATGCCCTCCATCACCTTGCCCACCACCGAGGTCAGGCTGAGGCCTGTAGTTCCCTGCCACCTCCCTTGATCCCCCCTTGTGGATAGGCACTATATGCGCCACCTTCCAGTCTTGGGGCACCCACCCTGTCCTCAGAGAGATGGTGAAAAGCTCTGCCAGGGGTTTTGCCAGGACATCTGCAAGTTCCTTCAGCACTCTGGGATGTAATTTATCTGGCCCCGGTGCTTTCTCCGTCTTAAGGGAGCTGAGGGCTTCCCTCACTCTCTCTGCTGTGATTTCCACTTCCGGTACCCCTTCTCCCTGCTTAGCCCTCCCCCCACCTGCCAGTGATGCCTCCCTCCCCAGACCTGCTGATCGGTAAGGGTCCCCTCCTCAGTATCTCTGTCTCTCCCATGTATGATGCAGCACCCCATTTTCCCCTGGTGAAAACTGAGGTGAAGTACTCATTTAGTATGTCAGCCTGCTCCCCGGTCTTGTGCCCATCTCTCCCTGATTTAATCCTGCTAATCTGCCCTTCACCCTTCGTTTTTCTCTCCAATGTATCTAAAGAACCCTTGTTCCCTCCTCATTTCCTGGCCAGGTTCTGCTCCTTCCTTGCCTTAGCCGCCTCACCACTCTAGTGGCCCTTCTAGCCATCAGCCTGCATCTCTCTCGATCCCTTTCACCTTGAGCACTTGAATTGCTTATAGGCTGCTTTTCCCGTACCACCTCCTGGACCTCCCTGGTCCACCAACAGGGTTTTTGGGCCCCACCGCATTTTGTCTTACTCTTGCACAGGTGCTGGTAGCATCCTGCACCCTCTCCTGATGATTTCCACCTACTATCAGCGCCCATGTCTGACCCAATCCCATCCAAATGCTCCTTAAGGATCCTTCCCATTTCCTTAAAATCCGCCCCTGAAGTCGGGTTACCTGTCTTTGTGCAGCCTTCTACCCTCCTAGGTCCAGGCAGAACCAGACCGTGGCATGGTCACTCCCCGCCAATGGGTCCCTTACCTCCAGGCCCCCAATCTGGTCACTGTCTGCCAGGACCACATCCAGTACCCGTGCCTCCCTGGTCGGTTCCCCACCTGCTGAGTTAGGAACGATCTTGAAAGACATCCAACAACCTCTGTTCCCTGGTCACAGAGGATGTCATAGTCTCCCAGTCTGTTCCTGGCATGTTTAAGTCCCCCAACACCACCACTGTTCCTCTGCCCAGTCTGCAGTGTCTCCTAACATCTGCCACCAGACTGTCCTCCAGCTCCTCCGCCAGGGCAGGGGTCTATACACCACTCTATTTTACTCTTTGCCCCCTTGATATCAAGGTGACCCAATCGCCTCCATGGTTCCCTCCGCTCCTCTACTCCCCTATGCCAATGCAGTTTTGACTATCATTGCTACCTCCTCCCTTCCTCCCCTTCCTTCCTGAACATAGTGTATCCCTCCAGGTTCAGGTCCCAGTCATGTCTTGCAGTGGCCCAAGTCTCAGTGACCGCTGCCACATCCACTGCTCCCTCAGTTAGCATTGCCTGGAGCGCAGGCATTTTATTGCCCATGCTCCTGGCATTTAGCAGGACTACCTTCCACCCTTTCCCTATAGTTCCATTTCCCCTGCTCGTGTTCCCATGGGGATTCTGTTTTCCCTGGTCTGCACTTTGCCAGTTGGCCTTTTCCTGCAATCCTCCTGGTCCCCAGGGGTGGAGACAGAGTCCTCCTTTCGCACCCCTTGGCAGCCTTTTTTCCCATCCCACCCCCTTCACAAGTTTAAACCCCACTTTTCACTAATGAACCCTCATTTTCAACTTAAGGATTCCTCCCTCCAAATTGAGATGTAGTCTATCTCTAGCATACAGCTCCTTATCCTCCCAGGTCTCCCCAATCCCCCATCAACCCATACCCTCTGGCCTCACACCACCCCTGAGCCACTGGTTTATCTCCTAATTTTCCTTTTGTGTTCCTACTAGCCCTTGGCACTGGCAGGATCTGAGAAGGAAACTGTGCATCCTATGTCATGAGAGACCCTGGCAAGCTCCCTGAATCTTGCCTGTATCTCTAGCTCGCTATTTCCTCAATGTCATTTGTACCCAGGTGACCAGTATGTCTGGGGGACCCCACAATCCTTTTGCCAGCTGATATACTCGTGCTTAGCCCTGTGCAATCGTTAGTCCAGGGAAGCATCTTGTTCTAACTGGCCAGGCTTCTCCTCCTATCCCATTTGATACCCCTGATCATAGAATCCCAGCAGGAGCACTCTGACCACTCCTTTTCTCCATTCCCCTTCCATGTCCCTCATCCTTTCTACAGGCCCTCCACCCAGCTGGCTCCGTGTTCCTCCCTTCTGGGTGCCACATGCCACCCTCCTTATTTACCATGGCCACCCCTCCTCCAATCCTATGCCTTCTTCCTCCTGAGTATCCTTCTGTTCCTTTAGCACCCCTCACTGCTCACAACTGGTCCTTCTCCCCATCTACTAAACTAGCCTGGCTCATCCTCCCTTCCTTCCTTCCTGTCTCCATTTAGTTCCTCCTTGCTAGTCGTGCCCCTGGCCCAAACCTCAGCTCCCTTTACTGAATCCTCCTTGTACTTCTGGTCCTTCTCCTTTACCTTCCTCCCAACTGGTCCTTCTCCTTGCGCTTTCCTCCCTTTCCCCTGGCCCTCCTGCTCTGATTCACTGTTCCCCATTCTCCTGCATTCCAGGTCCCCCTGCTCTTCCTGCTATCTGGCCCCTGCCTTCTGCCTCCCACTCCCACTCCCTTTCCATCTCTAACTACCCCTGTCATGGCTACATCACCCCCCTCATCCTTGAGCAGAAGAAGAGAATTGAAGCGGTTACTGAGTGTAAGGTCTGAGCCACCTCCCTGCCTTGCTTCCTTCTGTCCAGCCCTGGCCATCTGCCTACTTCCCTGAGAATGTTGTCCCTCCGTCCCCCCTTTGTGAGGGCCCCAGTTACCTGCCTGCTTCCTTGGTAGTGTCCTTGGACCCCTCTGCCAGGTTCCCTATGTGACCCTGAGTATTCTCCTGCACCCTTTCCCTATGCCCCCACCCCAGTGCTTGGTGCAACCCTGTGGGAGATTCCCAGCCCCTTCCCCAACCATACCACCCCCTTCCCCAGCTTTCTCCTAATCCTCGCAACCTCCTCCCTAAGTTGTGCTAGCTGGTAGCACACTGGGCAACCACCGAACTTCCAAGCCCAGTCCAGCATCATGGCTGCTCCACACCCTGTGCACCCCACCACCCTCCCAAAGATGCCGGCCCTAATGATGTGTGGTTCCATCCCCTTCCAAATAGGTTTCCTTGGGTGAGCCACCAGGTTCCCCCTAGTCCAAGATACCCCTACTGCTCAATCAGGTCACCCACTAATCTTAGAGACAGTCCACTGTACACCAGTAACCCTGTTACTAGGTGCAGTACAACACATTAAACTTATAAGGGAAATGAACAACTCCCAAAGCTCCTCTCTCCCAGCCTTTAAATCCTACCTCCAGTGGCTAGAACTACATGAGCTGCACCTGCAGCCTTTTCCTCCAATTGCAGGGCAGGTGTTCCCCTATAAATTCGCAGACACCTGACTCGAGAGAGAGTGTATCAGCCCTGTTTCTCCCCTCCAAGCCCAGCAGCCAAAGAACCAGGCCCAAGCAAATCCCACCAAATAGGTTTTAAATCAGAAGAAATAGGCCTCTACCAGCGCAGCCTGTTACACAGTGAAACATCCACAAAATGAGCCCCACTTACAGCCACCAAATCAGTTTACAAACATCCAGCAGCACCCAAAACAATACCCTGCTAGCCCCTTAGAAGTAAGAAAGAAAAGAACTAACCTACCAAGTAAAATCCACAAGAACCCTGTGAAAACGACAGCAGCAGCTACTGTCCTGGAACACAACTGATCCTGTCCCCTTCCAGTTCTTTCTCCCTCTCCCTCATTTTCAATTCTGTTTGCAGTATTAATTGCCTCTTAGGGTGTTGCAACATTTTAACTACTATGGAATGTGGTCACACATTTCATTCAGTAGAATTTTGAACAAGCGATCTATGAGTGCACATCATCGGATGGGACACTGAGTCCAGGAGTTTGCGTACAGCTTGGGGATGTGAAGAAGAAATTCAGACTTGGAGGCAAATGATTTCTAAGTGTCTCCTGGGATGCCATGAAGTCTAAAATTATTATGATGTGCCCGGTTTTCTTGATTGTCCAGCAATGCCTGGGACTCCTGCTCCCAGTCAGAAGGAAGAGAATGGCGTGGTCATGAGCTCCAACAGTCTCTGTTATCTCCCCTAGTGCTTTGTCTGTAGCTGAGACACAGTGTTCTGGTTTTCAAATCAGCCCACAGGTCAGCTACAGCTGTTTCTACCCTCTGTATAGCTGTAACAATACCATCCAATTTATGTAGCAACATGCTTCACTCTGTGCTGGTCTCTCTTCCTTCAGTGCCATCCATACTTGGGGTCAGGGAGACAGGTGTACTCCCAATTGCACTCTCCAACATGCCATCTGCCTCCATCAATGCTTTCAGCTTTACTGACTGGGTCTGCAACTTTCTGTTCATATTAGCAGCCATCTCAAAACTTCCCTGAACGAACTTTTGGAAGGCTGGGGGGGGGGGGGGATTCCATTATTTTATTACTTTATTTTAACCGTGACGAGCTGAGAAGTCAGGCAGTGATTCTTCCTGTGATGTCACTGGAAACCCCATCTGCCACCTTTTCAGTGAATAAATATTTCCCCACATCTCTCCTGAACCCCCCCCCCAGCTTTATTCCATGCTCACTGGTCCTGGTGTTCTTTCTTATTTGAAAGTGACCCCGTTCCCCCCACATCCTGCTTACCATTGTGAAGTCTTGTAGGTCTCTATCATGTCACCTTTCTTTCTCCTCTCTTTCCAGGGTGTACATGTTGAGTTTCCACAGTCTCCTCATAGAGCTTCTCATGCAAGCTTGCACCATTCTATTTACCCTCCTTTGGACTGCCTCCACCTTGTCTATGTCCTTTCTAAGATGAGGTCTCCAAAATGGGACACAACACTACGTGAGGTCACACTGGCAGGTGATACAATGGCAACATCACCTCCCTTTTCCTGCTGAAGATAACCCTTCCTATTCACCCAGCAGCCCACTAGCCCAACTCATTGTCTTGTTGCACTGCCTTGCCACTTTGAGGTCTTTAGATATAACCCCAAGGTCTCTTTCCTGTCTAGTGTCTATCAGTACCTCCCCTAGTCGTATACTCAGATCCTAGGGTCCTATGCCCTGGTGCATGAGTTTGTACTTTTTGCATTGAACCCCAGCTGCCATGTTTTTGACCACTCTTAGAGTTTCCCAAGATCTCTGCGCATTCTCTCCAGCCCCTCCTGGGTGTCCACCCTATTGCAGGTTTTGGTATAGTCTGCAAAAGGCATAGCTTCCCCTATCCAGTTCTTCTGCAATATCACTTATGAAGCCTGACTACTGTAGTTTCGCTTCATTTTCTAAACTGAAAAATCATGTCTTAACACTGAATGACTGTGTGTGCTCTGTCTGAATTCCGCAGTATTTTATAACTACCTCCTTAACTATGTGCTGAAGATCTTTATTTTGTTTTGCTTAATGTACTAAGTATGTCTATGCCTGAATCCTGTTCTGTTGCACAGCTTTGTCTTAACTATGAATTGTACTACATGTTTATAGAGTAACTTATCTGTATGTATACTACACTGTTGTATATTGTACTACTGTACACCAGGTCATACCTGTACAAAGTACCTTTGGCACCAGTGTACCATACCTGGTTAACAAAATAAAAACAAACAAACACTGTAGAGGACCAGTCCCAGTATCAAGCCCTGTGGTACCCTGATGGTCACTTTCTCATCATAAGAGTGAGTGCCATTAACCACCACCCTCTGTCTCCTGTCCATTAACCAGTTGCTAACCCAGTGTACCACTATGGATCCCACTTCCAGGCTGTTCAACTTCTTTATTATACAGTGGTGTGTGAAAATCCTGTAACCTCATTGGTTAAAACATGTCACATGACCATGGGTAAATCTTGCATAACCCACGGCTGAGAAATGGCACTTATAAAAACATAATTAAACACATTTTAAATTTATTTTACATGGGTCCATTGTATAATCACAGTAAGGCACTCCAGGGTGTGAGTTATTGGGTGATTTACCCACTTCTTGTGTGGTTAAGTCACTCGGCTATGCCTCGTGACACACCACACAAGGCGTGGGTAAAACCCCAATAACTCACACCCTGTTTGTGCCTTATTGCTTAATCAGCCTCCTGTGTTGCACAGTGGCAAAGGCCTTGCTAATGTCTGGATAGGCAACATCCACTGCCGTCCCTTGACCTACCTGTATTTCCATGGTCACCCAGTCAACGAACTCTTTTAGATTTCTTTGGCATGACCTTTCACTCTGTGACTCCATGGCTTTATCTGCACTCATCTTTTTATGTTTCTATGATCCACACACCACATGAGCTGGGTCACTATTCCATCAAGAGGAAGACAAAAAGGACACTGCTCAAGCTGCACCCTGTGCCACTACTCATCCAGACCCATGAGCTTTAACAGGTACTGGAAGCAGGGCAGGGCCTACTAGAGGGTGGTGGAGCAACTCTGGGAGAGCATGCAGTACAGACTCCTTTGATGTACAGGTATTCCTATGTGGGTGTGGACTGTGTACTGAAAGCTACCCCATCCATTCATTCATTACAGAGCTCCGCTCAACCAACTGGGTACTGCAGCTGCTAAAGGAGAAACCCTGCTGGGAGCCTGAAGTGCCCACCACATATCACCCACTCTGGACTGGGACCCAGACTTGCAGGAGCAGTGTAACCATTGTGTCCACTGGACTAGACCACAGCTACATCCACCATGGTGACTGTCAGCAGCTGGAGCAGCAGGCAGAGGGTCAGATCAAGTTCATTGAAGATGTACCCAGGGTGCCATATGGACCAGCCCCAGGTAGTGATGCATTTTAGTTACTGGGATGGGCATCCATGGACCACTGAAACATGTTAGCCCAGAAAGTCATGTGCTGCAGGTCTGGGTGTGCCATGTCTCTGTTGCCAGACAGATACCTTGGACCAATATTCTGTTGTGACTATGTTTATGCTACTGTATTTACTGTTTCTGTGGTTTACATTCTGGCATTGCAGACATGTCCTGCTTGTAGCACTAAAGTTGGTTGGGTGGATACTGGGGGTGTTTACTGGATTTTGGAGGTGTTTACTGGTGTGCCTCTGGAATAGTGTGCTCCGTATCTGCGTGTGTGTCTTTGCATGTCATTTTCTGAATATGCTGTACTGTAACTTTGCCTGCTCTTCACAGTGTTCTTGTTGCAATGTGTGTGTTACACACTGACGTGAAGTGGATGCGCTAATACTACAGCAGCTCCTTGGATGGTGTAATTTTGTGGCCTGGGATCTATATGTTTGTATATGTGCATCTGCACATGCATATTATGCCTATGTTCATTCATATCCCTGGATGACACTAAGCACCTACAATGTGTGTGTAACCCCTAGATGGCGCTATCCCAGGGGCTACTACCCCTGCCTGATTTGCCACTAACAGGTTGAGGGGCCTGGATCCAATGGCGGGTGCCTCCACCCAGAGGTCAGGGTTTGCAATAGTTAAACTTACTTGGTCACAGCCCTCTGGGACACTGCAACCCCCCTTTCTTCCCACTAGTGGCCCACACAATATATCAGAATTACCTTCACAGTATACACTTACCCCCAGGACTAGTTCCGCACTGGGACCTCCTGTGAAATAAGATACAGTGCAACAATCACAGTACAGTACTTTAACATAGACAAATACCTCAGGCAGTATAACTTTGCTGAAACAAGCAGCTCTGATTTATTTAGGGATATAACAAGGACAGGGGAAATCAGGTTAATTAGCTTATCACTTTACTATCTACCTATGGCTCTGTGCACAGGCCTATCCCTACCAGTTACTGTCCCTGGGTACCCAAGCCCTAGTGGCTAGTCCAAACTGTGGCAGCTGGTAGGGGCCCTTTCACACAGTGAAATGAAAAATTAGTTTAAACAGTCAGCAGTACAGTGATTCCATTTGGATTTAATGTGGCAATTCAACAGGGAGTGACCCTGAATTAGTACTCACGACCTCCAAACAAGATAGGGTCCTTCAACGTCAGCAGGGCTACTCTCGAGCTCCACGAGACTCTTCACACATTTATATGGTAATAAAGAAAGTACTACACCAGGCAGGCTGCTTCTCTATCCCGATCGCAATTACTGCACAATACCCGGGAGAACACACAGCAGATTCAGTTCCTGACAGACCGAGTGCAATTCAACAATTTCTCCAGTCTTCTACAGGGTGAGCCTGGTTTCTACTCTTCAGAGATCCTTTGATTCTTTTCACAGGACGGATTCAGTCCTAACAAGCAGTTACACAAGCTGCAGACCGGAACTCTGGGCCTTACACACGTTTTGACTGAAACTGTGCACTGAAGGAGCACAGGGTTTCTTTCCCTTCACTCCAGAGCTAAAACTGAAACTCCAACAGACAAAACTGGCACTTCCTTTGAGTTCCTCCCAGTTCTTGACTGGATTGGCTGTCACCACAATAGACTGCTGCTGTTGGTCCAAAAAGGCGCGAAGTCTAAACTACATCTCCCAGAGTCACTGCCCATACAATCCTCTTGTGGCTGGCTCAGATTATGAGTCCAAGTTCTGATTCGTCAAGGCACCATTCTAGAGCTAGCTTACCCCACACTGATTGGTCCAGTTCAGCAGTTCAAAACCAGAATGGGGAACTAGGCAGACACAGTTCTGACTGCAAAGAAAGCAGGTTAGACAAACTGTAATTTCATTATTACTGTAAATGATTTCTGGCAAACAGTTACATCTTCAGATCGGTTCCCTTTGCACCCTAGTGACTGCAAAATGGAGTGAATTGGCAGCAGCTCAGTGGTACTCAAACAGAGAAGCACACAGTCCCCCATACAAACTAATTATGTCTGCAAGCAGACAGCTCTTAAAGAGACAGTACCAGAGGTTCTAAAAACACTCACTGATAAACGGCTTAAACGCCAAACACCATTCAGGCTTGGAGCATTCAAGCAAGCTCCTGGAAGTCTTTTGGGAACCCCCATTTGCAGGGGGGTTACATGTGGACGTGTGTACAGTACACTGCCATATGCACATGGTGTGTACAGGGGATCTGCCTCCGACAGACTTCCTCTACTTTGACACTTTCTCAGTGTGACCATGTAGCATACACAGTCCCTTTCTAGGACAGGCGCTGTTTCAATAAATTACTCCATATTGTTTTTCCCTTTGACAGGCTTGCTTTGGGTTTGGTGAGGGAGTGGGTGACCTCACCATACTCTCCACTGAGCGCTATAAAATCATGCCATTCCAAGAATCCTCTGAACACTCATTTTGTTACAGCAGTTGGCTTCCTGCCCATCCTCCCTGTCCTATTTACCTCACTGCGCAGCTGCGGCCTGGGGAATTCCTGCTGTCAGTTCTCCCTCTGTTCTAGCAGCCCTGCTTTGCGCTGGCTCTGGCTTCTGGTACAATGGCTGCCATACTGTCCACTGGGATAACTTCCCTTCTTGCTGCCTTGTGGCCGCAGCTGCGGTCATTCCTCTTCTTCATTCTGCTTGCTCCGTGGCTTTCACTTTGTTTTACCATCTGCATTTCTGTTGAGGCAGTGGGGTTCTCCAGCCCTGTCTGCACCTCCTGTCTCACAGCATGGCTTCCTTTTCCAGGGCTTGTTTTTGGCCCGCCCTGCATGAGCTCCTGTTGCCGCTGGGGGCCATTTTGTGTGTGCTGTCCCCCCACACTGCAAGGCTGGCTGGGGTTAGCTCCTTCTCTGTGCTTGTCTGCTGTGGCTGTGCTCTGTCTCCTGTGTTTTGTGGGCCTTCTTATTGCCCTTCACTAAGGGGTCCACCCTGCAGCTCCTCTCAAGGGCCCAGCACATTTTGCTGCCCCCTTAACTGCTGGGTTTACACCCCCTTCACTACTGGGCTAATGCCACCTCAACAAGCAGATGACCACCAGGCTCATGCCCCACAATTGCTGGGCTTAAGCCTCAATGCCACATGGACTCTGCTCGAACTATAACCTCAGGATTGAGTATGCACTGCCTGTCCTGGCATCATACTGCAACCAGCTGAGCCCCTCCAGGGCTTACTTCCTTGCCCACACAACTCTACACTGACTGACCCATGCCTGAACTGTCTCTGTCTGTGCTCCTTCCTCCTACCACTATATCCACTCCTCCTGGGATCAGTTATGGCCCAGTTTTCCCTAGGGTAGCTTGAGGGTCTGTTTTGATAGAGAAGTGGTTGTGTGATTTCTTTTCTGTGCTGTAGCTTGGAAGTAAAGCTCATGTTGTTCTGTAGTCTGAGGGTTTAGTTATCTTGTTGTATGTTATAGAAGAATCCACCTCTACACCATGCTCTGACTATCTGTTTATTTGCAAAATGTTAGATCAGGAGTAGTCTTTCCTGGTGAAACATTTTGCAAATAAACAAACAGTTGGAGCACAGTGTAGAGGTGAATCCCTCTATAAAGGTTCCTTTGGTCATATAACTGCAGCTCTGTGACGCCCTCAACCTGTTGAACCCAGCAGTTGTTTGGGCAGCTTGTTTGCATGGTGCTGATTCGTTCACTGCAATCGCTATGCACATGCCTGGTCTCTTCCTGTACGCTTTCTTTTTCTGGAACCTTGCTTCCCAGCCGGGGGTAGATGCCCAACACTTGGGGCTCCTTTAGTCATGTGACTGCAACTATGTGACACTCACATAGTTTTAGATGTCCTGTGAGTGTGCAGATTGATCACTCCTCCATAGCAGAGTTCAGCTCCACACAGGTGGGTTTCTTTAGTCATGTGATATCAGCCCTGTGACACCTTTGAGGATGATTTCCTTGTTAGACCGATGAAGCAAGACATATGTCCTCCAAAGCATGCCGGTCCCCTGTTCCTTCCTTCATTACACAAGAGCTCAAGCCATTCACATGGCACACATTTCCTCATCCTTTCTGCAATCAGTTTTCAGTGTTTTTAGTACACCGAAATGTAAGGACAGTAGCATGGCCTGAAGAGAAAGCCACCTAAAGCCTTGGCTCTCCAGCGGTTTTCTCCACTGGGGATTTTTCCTCTCCCCTCCTCTGTGTTGCAGGTCACAAACATTAGATAAGCAGTCTGAATTGTAGTTGACTCTGCCAGTCAAGTTGCCATTTGGATGTGGCTACTTTATTCAGTATGGCTATGACCTTCCCTCACTCCTTAGCGGAATGGTGTCTCAAATGATTTGTACACCTTTGACTCAGAGTTTTGGGGAATTTTCCCTAAGGTATCTTCAGCCAAGGGACCTCACTCATGCAGCACCTCTTGGGGTGGAACCCTCTTCAGGATGGTTCTGTATCATCGTACCCCCAAGTGTTATAGTTTCTCCAGAACAGAGAGTGTGGAAGGACACACATATCCACCATAAAGTCTTCCTCAGTAGCAGAAGCACCACCATGCTTCACAAGCATTCTACACCCTTGGACTTGCTGATGATAGCTGCAGTTTAACACTGGGAGCCAGGGAGGCTCTCTGTAGCATTGTTTGACTTTGGGACTGACTGCTGGCTACAACGGAGCTTGGAGGCTCTTCTGGTAGCAGCTGAAAGTTTGGACTCTGCTTTCAGTGAACCAATTGGGAGCTTGCTGAGCTCTGAGGGCAGGGCTACAACTGTCTCTGTGTTCTGGGAGGCTTTTTTATTGTCCCCTTTGTTTCTTTTGGGATCTTCAGATATTTGGGGGAGGGTCTACCTGGGTGGATAAAAGGCAGCATACCTAATGTGTCCCACATGTTTGTGTCCCATCGAGTGAGTGGAACAGCAAAGAAGTGGAACAGGTACAAAGTTGGCATCTTAGGCATCAGCAGGCATCAGCAGAGGAAACAGGGAAGCAGAGGACCCTGTTGGTGGCCAGGGTAAGTACTTTTTATGTTTGCTTGCACATGCGCAAGAAACATTATGTGACAGCTTAGGAGAGAAGCTGGGTTTGGAGGTGCGGCACTGAGGCGGCCAATGCCCCCACTGCATTTAGAGGCTTGGCCCTTTTTCCCCAATGCGGTGGCATGCTGCTGCTGACACTAGTTCAGCAAGTGTGCCACCAACCTGAAATGATTTAGCCGCTGCAATGAGGGAGCACCCCCTCATTGCAGGGTGTGCCTTGCCTGGTGTACCCTTTCAATAAACATGGCAGCAGCTGTCGCTGTCCGCCTTTCATAGTCCCCAGAAAAGCCGACATCAGGGGTGCCCAATCCCCCTGTCGGCATGCCCCATCCCCAGTCCATTTGCCAATGGGGTAGCCCAATCTCCATTGGAAAGATGTGCCCCTCCGCCCATTTGTTGTGTGCCGAGGGGGAGCCCAATCCCCCTTGGCTGATGCAATCCTTGTCGGCTCCAGCCCCCCCCAACAAGCACCCAGGTAGCATGCTGGGAGCTCACCCCAGCGTGCTTATGCATCCCCTCCTCACAGTGTATGTCTGATGGGGGTGCCCAGTCCCATTGGTTCTACCCAACAAACTTTCAGGTGGCATGCTGTGAGCCCCAACCTGTAAAAAGAACGGTCCCTTGTTGAGTCTCTTGCCCCTTCCCCCAACACGCAACCACCCTCTGCACAGCTCACCTCCCCACACACCCCTCACCCCATACTTACCTCTGGAGTCCGGTGGACCGGGAACATGTCTGCACTCTTCAAAGCCGACCGCGAACTGAAGAAATGCTGATAAGCTGTATAATGGCATAAATGGGTTTTTTCAACTTTGATGCATATCTCTGCCATTTTTGTGAATTTTGGCACCAAATTTTCAACATGGGGTTCTTGGGACCCCACCTCATGAATTCAGTCACTGTCATCTCGTTATTCGGTCCCGAAAGGTGATTTCGCGGTCGCTGCACGTAATCACCTTTTGGGACAGAGTAACAAAATGACAGTGTCACTGTTCATGAGGTGGCCTCCCAAAAAGTCTATGTTGCAAATTTGGTGAAAAAATTCCCAAAAAATGACTTGTTACGAGTGTATGTTGTGCAGTTTCCATGCATGCTTGTAACTTCGAGAATTTTTATATTTTTACTCCAGATTTTCAACATTGCCATTTTTTCACACCTCTTTATGAACAGTACAGCTGTCATTTTCCACATCCTGCCTGAAATGTGTTTTGGTACATCCGGCGCACAATGGCGCAGTTGCTGTAGGAAAACAATGTTCAGGACAGAGTAAGCAAATCATAGTAACACTGTTCATGAGCAGAGGTCCCAAAATGCCTTTGTTGAAAATTTGCTGACAGAATTCCACAAAATGACTATGTTACGAGTGTGCATTGCGCAGTTTCCACGCACAGTTGTAACTTTGAGAATTTTTAATATTTTTACTCCAGATTTTCAACATTGCCATTTTTGCACACCTCCTTATGAACAGTACAGCTGTCATTTTTCACATCCTGCGCAAAATATGGTTTTGCACATCTGGTGCACAATGGCGCAGTCGCAGTGGGAAATCAACATTTGGGACAGATTAAGAAAATCCTAGTGCCACTCTTCATGAGCAGAGGTCTCAAAATGCCTATGTCAAAAATTTGGTGAAAGAATTCCAAAAAATGACTGTTACGAGCGTGCATTGCACAGTTTTCACGCAGGCTCGTAACTTCAATAATTTTTAATATTTACACTCCAGATTTTCAAAATTTCCATCTCTTCACACCTCCTTATGAATGATGCAGCTGTCATTTTTCACCTCCTGCCTGAACTGTGGTTTCGCATATCTGGTGCAGAATGGCGCGGTCACTGTGGGAAATCAACGTTCAGGACAGATTAACAAAATCACAGTGCCACTGTTCATGAGCAGAGGTCCCAAATGCTTTCATCAGGTGGGGGTCGCAAAAAAGCCGTGTTGAAAATTTGGAGTGCAAATACCAACAAATGCCTGCGGTGTTAGGGTTTCTAACAATAACATCCCATCCTGTACAGACTGACAGGCGTCAGGGTTGTGCCTTTGGATTGTCAGCTGTAATGCTCACACCATTGCACCCCCACCCTACAGCCAATGACAGGCATCGAGGTGTGCTTTGGACTCTTTGGCCCCAGAGTTCACCCCATTCTCCTATACTGCACCCATTTCAGCATATGTCCTTATGGAATGGAGTGACTGTAAAGCCAAACACCCTAAGGCACACCTCAACACTTGTCAGTGTCTGCTGGATAGGGTGAGGTGAAATGGTGTGGACGTTATGGGCGACGACCCAGTCATATACCCCAATGCCTGTCCGTCTCTGCAGGGTGGAAGTGGGGTTGGTGTGAGTTCAATACTTCACTGCCATTCCTATTCTGCATTTGTCTCAACTCCTGCATTTCCTCCTGAGGAGGTCGGAGTCAAGAACAGTGGGGGAATTCAAGAATGCATGGGACAGACATAAGGCAATCCTAGTGGGGGGTAGGCGGAAGTAAGCTGTTGGTTAACTAGGATCTGCAGCTTATCTGTTAGGTAGGAAAATGGCAGACTAGGTGGGCCAAGTGGTCCTTATCTGCCGTCAAATTCTATATTTCTCATACCAGCAAGCAAACATTCAGCATTGGCAAGTGCTTGTTTTCTGTAGCTGTTGCACTCAACGATCGGATTTTATTTATTTATTTATTTATTTAGCTTTTGTTGACCGGGTAAGTGCACTAGACAAATCCTACCTATTTTCAGGCATGACCCAGGGGAAGGGGATACAGATGAATGCCAACTGACCTTGAACCAGATTAAGCTGTTGGTGGTATTTTTTAGTGAATGAGGGAAATTTGGCGAGGACACCGGGGAAATTCCCCTACTCTTTTCGATAAGTGCCATGGGATCTTTAACATCCACCTGAACTACCACCAATCCAGGCAGATGGGACCTCGGTTTAACGTCTCATCTGAAAGACGGCACCTCAGAAATGCAGCACCCCTCTCATGCTGCATTACAGTGTCAGTACTGGGATATTAACCCAAGTGCCAGATAAAGGAATTGAACCCACAGCCCTCTGATCTCCCGGCCTCAGAGACGAGTGTGCTACCTACTGAGCCACTGACACTGCTAATTTAGATAAGGGAGGGTCACAAATTAATTAATATTGTTAAAAGTTACAGTGTTAACTGTGTAAATGGTGTAATATAACAAACTGATGTAGTGGGAGTCAGCCCAGCCTTGTACTAGTTCTCAGGGAGTGGTCCTGTTAACTATTATTGTAACTCACATTACAAGGGAGTTAGGAGAGTTAGTCACAAAAGTTGTGAGATAGGTGAAAACTCCTATCTAGAGT
Source organism: Neoceratodus forsteri (assembly GCA_016271365.2). Lineage (NCBI taxonomy): Eukaryota > Metazoa > Chordata > Ceratodontiformes > Ceratodontidae > Neoceratodus > Neoceratodus forsteri. The sequence goes on from CM028132.1 coordinate 1,410,276,303, forward strand.
TGGAGTACAGAAAGGTTTCAAATAAGCAAGAACACAAACAGACAGGATAATAAATAGGTATGTTGAGAGTGGTGCAGTGCAGTGGTTGTGGGGTGGCAGTTTTTGTGGAGCATGCAGTGCTGCCATCTGCGTGCACCCCTCTGGGCTGAGGGAGGAGGTTGCTAGACTCCAGGCCAAGCTGGTTAGGATTTGGGGGGCCTGCGCCATCATTCAGGGACTACCACGTCTGCCACCACTGTCTCAAAGGATGCCAAGGAGGAGGAACTGCTGGAATACAGTGGGATTGGGGAGGGTGAGGTGGTGGCTTAGAGGCACATCCCACAAATGGTACCACTACATAATTTATATGCCACTCTGGTGAAGTGGGACTGTCCCATGGAGGCACCCCTAGTAGTGATCAGGGAGGATGTAGAGGTCCTCCCTAGTGGAGTCCCCAGGGGTGGGTGACAGGGAACCCAAGAGAAAAAGTACTCAGCTCCTGGTGGGGGACTTTATTGTGAGGAGTATAGAATTAGGAGCAAGAAGGGAGGGAAGAGGGAGGTTAAAGGCCTTCATGGTGTCATGGCTCGGAGGGATGGGAAGCGGATCATGAGGATCGCTCCTGCAGTAGGACGGGAGGGAGAGCTGGATGTCATTGTCCACCTAGGGACTAATGACCTGGCTAGAGGCAAGGTTAAGATAGTGCAGGAGGAGTTCAGGGAGTTGGGGAGGAGTCTTAGGCAGGTAACATGCTCAGTGGCTTTTTCTGAGGTGCTGCCTGTCTACAACAGGGAGAGGATATGGTAATCCGCATGAGGAGCTTCAACCAATGGTTGAAAGAGTGGTGCAGATAGGAGGGATTTGCCTTCATTGCGGACTGGGGTTTCACCTGGAGGAATAAAGGCCTATACAGGGAAGATATACTGCAGCCATCCAGGAGGGGAAGCACAGTCCTCAGTGAGAGGTTTAAATGTTACATCAGAGAGCATTTAAACTTGCAGAGGGTGGTGGTGGAAGAAAGCAGGGAGACATAAACTGCCCCCCCCCCAAGCAGGCTGAAGTAATTAGGAGGCACACCCAAGAGAGGAAAATCCATAGGGTACCTAATAACAAGAAATACAAAATGGCAGAAATGAAGAGAGATGGAAATGAGGTCAGGGGTAAGGAGAAAAGACTAAAGGGAATGGGGGGTTGACAAGCAGGGTGACAGTAGAATTTGGAAGGCCATGTGTGTATGCTCAAAGTCTGGGAAATAAAACCTAGACCTAGTGGCCACTATGGCAGAAGCTGACCTGGACACTGTCACCATTACCAAGTTGTGCTGCAATTAATTTTATAACTGTGATGTAGCCATACCAGGCAATACTCTGATCAGGAAGGTTAGGGTGGGTAAGAAAGGGGGAGGAGTTGTTCTTTATGTGAGGGATAGCACAAAAGCAACAGAGATTCAGGGAACACAGGGAGGGACGGAGGTACTGTGGGTCACCATAGAGACAGGAAAGAGAGCCGCTGTTCGAACAGGTGTGATCTACAGACCTCCAGCACGGTGGTGGGGGGGGGGTTGCAGATAAAGTTCTGATGGAAGACATCCAAAATATGGCAAAAAAAGGTGAGGTGCTGCTGGTGGGGGACTTCAACCTGCCAGATGTAGCCTGGAGCATCCCAGCTACAACATCAGGTAGGAGCAGGACATCCTGAACTCCCTGCAGGGGGCATTCCTCAAGCAACCTGTGGGGGGAGCCCACTCGTGAGGGAGCAATTCTGGGACCTTGTTCTCACTAATGAGGACAGTGTTGCAAAAGTCACAGTGGGTGGCCACCTGGGGACCAGTGATTACCACATGGTGTAGTTCGATATAAGATCTGTGACAGAAGCGAATCATACAAAGGCAAAGGTTCTGAACTTCAGAAAGGCCAATTTTACAAAGATGAGGGAATGTCTCAGGAATGTCCTGTTGGGGTGGGTGGGGGAGGTGGAGAACTTAGGTGGAGTGGAGGAACAGGGGTGAAACTAAAAGATGGGATAGTGAAGGCAACAAACTCTGCGTCGGGTAAGTAAGCTAAAGCAAGAAGAAAAAGAGACCACTATGGTTCTCAAAGGAGGTGTCTATGAAGATAACGGCAAAAAAATTAGCTTTCAGTTGGTATAAGGAGACACAGTGTGAGAAGAATAGGAAGGAGTATCAAGAGAAGCAGAGAGAGGCAGGAAAAGCAGTCAGAAGTGCAAAGGCACAAACAGAGAAGAAAATAAGCTAGGCCGTAAAGAATGAGGGCAAGACATTTTTCAGGTATGTAAGCGAAATGAGAAAGACCAGAGGAGGGCTTGTAAGGCTAAGTGTTGGGGGGGGGAGTGTCTGGAAGAGGACCAGGAAAAAGCAGACATTCTGAACAGATACTTTTGTTCAGTGTTCACAGAGGGAGGGGAAGACAAGGGTCCATAGGTAAGAGCCAGGGGGCATTGTTGGTAAGGTGGTGGATACTAGTCCATTTACATAGTACACAGTCCTAAAGAAACTTGCAAATCTGAAAGTGGAAAAGACAACAGAACCAGATGGGATACATACAAGAATATTTAGGAAGCCCAGAGAGGTGCTGGTTGCACCTCTGACAGTCTTGATCAAGCACTCACTGGAAATGGGGGTGGTCCTAGAGGACTGGAGTAGGGCAGGTGTGGTCCCACTTGACCAAATTGGTAGCAAAGAGGAAGCTGGAAATTACAGTCCAGTCAGCCTGACCTTGGTGGTGGAGAAATTAATGGAATCACTACTGCAGGAAAGGATTGTGGAATATCTTGAATCCAGTGGCTTACAAGTTCAGAAGCAGCATGGATTCACAATGGGGTGGTCATGTCAAACAAATGTGATAGATTTCTTAGACAGGGTGACCATGGAAGTAGGTCAGTGTGGAGTAGTGCATGTAGCCAACCTCGCAGTGACGTAGCCTGGTTGGCATGGGCATTGGTGCAAGGAATGAACATGGGCCCCCCCATGGCCCCTCTGGTGTATAGTTAAAAAATGGGCACACTCTTAGTCACCTAGTGAAATGGCCTTTTTTCTGTGCTTTTTGATCCTTTCAATCAAACTCCCCCAGTCCCCGAGTCTCTGTCCTTCAGTAATTTTTTATTTTGTAATCAAATTTTTTTATGTGGTTCCACTACCAGTTCCTTTGCTCATTATCAAAGCAGCCTAGCAGCCTAGCAGCAGTACTTCTTTCTTGTTCCTATAATCCCTTCCCTTGCTTCTGGTCTTAACTAAACCCTTCTATATTGCTTGTGGCCTTTCAGTTTTATAGTTGTAACCCCTAGGTTGCGCTATCCCAAGAGTTACTACCCCTGCCTGCTTAACTACTAACAGGTTGAGGGGCCTAGGTCCAATGGTGGGTGCCTCCACCCAGAGGTCAGGGTTTGCAGTAATTAAACTAACTTGGTCACAGCCCTCTGGGACACTGTAACCCCCCTTTCTTCCCACTAGTGGCCCACACAATGCATTAGGAATATCTTCACAATGTACACTTACCCCCAGGACTGGCTCCATCGACTGGACCCCGGGGACCCCCTGCAAAACAAGATGATACAGTGCAAAAACCACAGTACAATACTTTAACATAAACGAATACCTCAGCCAGTGTAACTTTGCTGAAACCAACAGATCTGATTTATTTAAGGAGCTGTAACAAGGAAGGGGGAAATCAGGTTAATTAGGTTAAACACATTAATAATCACAGTACTGTGCGCATATTCAGAGTCCCAAATTGTCACTTTCACTGGGTACCCAGGATGGGGGGGCTAGCCAGGATCGGTTGCAGCTGGTTGGGGCCCTGTGATGGAAAAACACTGGCACAATACCCAAATTGTAATCCGGAGCAGGTTGGCTCAGTTCATGAAGAAATGAAAAAAAAAACAACAATTAGATGACACACTTGCAATTCGATAAACAGATGGCAGGGAGCTACCCTGCTTTGTGCTCACAAACTCAATGCTGGGAACTGGATGGAAGGCAGATTGTCCTGGATTGCCAAGAGGAGCAAACCATGTGGACAAGGTCCTTGTGACTGAACCCCACTGCAGTTTAGAGCAAATGGATGTAGTCTGGATTAAGCTGGGGTTTACTTCCAGCTTCATGCACTCTATTCACTGTACAGGGGATTTGAAACGCGATTCCCCAGAAGCACGACACACATTTATATGTAAAAGGAAAGTACTATACCAGGCAGGCTGCTTCTCTATCCCGATTGCAATTACTGCACAATACCTGGGAGAACACACAGCAGATTCAGTTCCTGACAGACCGAACGCGATTCAGCAATTTCTCCAGTCTTCTACAGGGTGAGCCTGGTTTCTACTCTTCAGATCTCCTTGATTCTCTTCACAGGTCGGTTTCAGTCCGAACAGGCGCTTGCACAAACTGCAGACCGAAACTTAGGGCCTTACACGAGATTCCCGCGCTAAAACTACACACCGAAGAAGCACACAGCTCCCTGTCTCTTCACAGCCCAAACTGATCTGATCTTTCCAGTTGACAGAGCCGGGCATTTCCTTTGAGTTCCTCCCAGTTCAGTTGGCTGGTTTGGCTGTCACTCACAGTAAACTCCCCCTGTTGGTGGAAAAAAGGCGCCAAAGTCAAAACTATATTTCCCAGAGTCACTGCCCTTACAATCACCTTACAGCAGACTCCAGAGGAGAATCCAAGTTCTGATTCGCCCAAAGCAGGCTCCATTTTAAAGGATCCCCACCATGATAGGTCCAATTCAGCAGTTCAGAATCAACATGAGGGAGCTACTCTGCACTGTCCTTGCTACAAGAAAGCAGGTTAAATCAAACTGCATTTTCATTATTACTCTAACAGGTTACAAGCAAACAATTACATCTTTGAAGAGTGCTCCTTCTGCCCACTTAGCGATGGCAGAAACGGAGCGATTTGGCAGTAGCTCGAGCGGGACTCAAGCAGGAAAACACACAGTACCCCCCATACAAACTAATTATGTCTGCAAGCAGACAGCTCTTAAAGAGACAGTGCCAGAGGCTCTAAAAGCACTCGCAGATAAATGGCTTAAACGCCAAACACCATTCAGGCTTGTAGCATTCAAGCAAGCTCCTGGAAGACTTTTTGGGAACCCCCATTTGCAGGGGGGTTACACCCTTTCTGGCCTGGGAAAGCTTGGCGTCCACATCAAGCAAGTACCCCCATAAATTTCAATACACCCATATGCATTTACATCAGTATCACATTAGGCTTATACATGTAATCATCAGTCAATATATCACTTTACCAGAAACACATTTCTGAAACTTTGCAGTATGTCACTCTTTACACAGTATTACACACACATTGTACCATAACTCAGGTTATTACCTCTTGTACATGAAACCTGAAGAGAGGGGGCCCTTCTCTATCAGCTATCTTGGGGCTGGATGGGGAAGGGGCACCATACCTAGAGAGTAACACAAGTAACTTGGAGTTAGCACCAATGTTCAGTTTGGGCAATGAGCTCGGGACGCATACACTCCTTTATGGACAACATTTAGAGGCAAGTCCACAGGCCTCCCAGGGGAATCATAACTGAGATGCACCACAGGCTTTACTGCTCGACCAGTCTTTCTAGGGGAACTGTTACAGTCTCTGCACTCTGAGTCTCATTTTCAGCATTGTCCTCATTTGTCAGGGGAGTCTCCAATGGGGTAGAGAGGCTAGAACTTGGGGCACTTTCGTCTACAGGAGTTACAGTCTCTGAGCCCACAACACTTGGCTCACATGGAGAGCTTTCTGACACTGACGGTGAATTATCAGGGCACTCAACATACTCTTCTTGTTCTGGGATGTCACCAGTCTGTTCCAGTCCATCAGTTTCCTCCTCTGAAAGCTCAAACAGTTCAACCATACACAATGATTCCATATCATCTGACTTAATGCTTTGCACTTCACTTTCTGGGAGCATTGGCTCCAGGGGCAAAGCTGGGGGCTTAGACAGTTCAGAAGGCCCAGCTTCATCTCCAGAATTGATTAGGGGATTGCTCTGAAACAATTGACTCTGTTGGTAAGAAGGGTAGTATTCAAAACCACACTCACTTTCCTCTGACATGGACTGACAGTCATGTTCAACTGGGACTTGTGGAGGGGAACACTTTAACTCAGCTTCTGTAGGTACAGACTTTCTTGATCTTTTCCTAGCAGCAGCTCTAGTCACTGGTCCAGAGGGGGCATTTTCTGGGGGCTCAGACTCGATCAAGATTTGTCCAGTGGGCAGTAAATGATTTCTATGCATTGTTTTAACATCCTTTGAATTATTCTCAGGCCTTACTTTGTACACAGGCAGATCATCTAGTTTGCCCACTACAATGTAAGGGAGATGGTGCCATCTATTAGCAATCTTATGTTTGCCATGCAGTCCCAGATTTCTTAGCAATATCCGATCTCCCTCCTGGAGTTCCTGTGCTTTCACCTTTTTATCATACCTTTCTTTGTTGGCCAGATTTCTTTTGGCAGCCATGGTTTGAGCCAGTTGGTACGCATGATTTAGCTGGACCTTTAACTTTTGCACATACTGTAAATAGTTGTCAGCTCAAACCCCATCAGGAGAGACCCCAAAGCACACATCTACTGGCAGTCGAGCTTCTCTTCCAAACATCAGGCGGTAGGGGGAGAACCCAGTGGCATCACGTTTGGTGCAGTTGTAGGCATGTACCAGGGTGCTAATTTGTTGGCTCCATCTAGGCTTGTCCTTTGGGTGGAGGGTGCCTAGCATATCTAGTAAGGTGCGGTTGAAACGTTCAGGCTGTGGGTCCCCTTGGGGGTGGTAAGGGGTGGTTCTGGACTTTCGCACTCCCCACAGAGAAAGCATATCTTTGATCAGACGACTCTCAAAGTCTCTTTCTTGATCAGAATGGATTCTTTGTGGAGCCCCATAGTGAACAGAAAAGTTTTCTACAAGTACTTTTGCCGCAGTGGATGCCTTCTGGTCCTTGGTGGGGAAAGCTTGGGCATATCTCGTAAAATGGTCAGTGACCACCAGCACATTACTAATATTTCTTTGATCTGACTCCAAACTCAGAAAATCAATACAGACCAGCTCCATGGGTGCACTGGTGGTGATGTTAACAAGGGGGCAGCCCTCTGGGGCAAAGCTTTTCTCTGTAAGCAGCGACTACAAGTTCGAATGTGTTGCTCCACATCAGCCCCCATCTTAGGCCAATAGAATCTGGATCTCACCAAGTCAAATGTTCTGTCTATACCAAGATGCCCCATGTGGTCGTGTAAGGACCTCAGCACTGAGTCTCGAAAAGCAGTGGGCAGCACTAGTTGTTGTTAGTCTACTTGTCCCCCTCTGTCTACTGTTTCTCTGTATAACAGTCTATTGATCAGTTTCAACTTAGGACCTTCTTTGTATAACAATGCAGTTCTCAAATCAGTGGAACGAAATTTGGACACATCTTTCCCTGCATAGAGGGCTTCTAAAGCCAATTTGATCATAGGATCTCGAGATTGAGCCCGCCGAATACTGTCATTGTCCAGCTGAGGCAGTGCACCAATGTCTATTGCAGAAAAGTGGCAATAAGCATCAGGTATGCAGTTCTCAGAAGGTCCCAAACAATCCACCATACAGTCCACTGTGTCCGTGGACATTTATTCCTCCCTGTCAAACTTCTGGCAGAGTGCTCGAATATCAGGTTCTGACAGTCTGACTTAGTCATTCTGGGGAACAGGCCTCCGGGAGACAGCATCAGCATCTATGTGGTTCAGGTCCGCTCTGTATTCAACAGCATAGTCGTATGTAGATAATGCAGAAAGACAACTATGGCCAGTGACATTCAATTTAGCTGAAGTCTGCACATAGGTCAAAGGATTATTGTCAGTTTTTACCAGTATCTTAGCCCCATACAAGTACTCGTGAAATTGGTCAACAATGGCCCACTTCAAAGCTAGGAACTCTAACTTATGTACAGGATAGTTCTTTTCGGATGGGGTCAGGCTTCTGCTGGCAAAGACCACTGGTCTCAGGCCATTCTCATGTTCTTGGTACAACACAGCCCCCAACCCTTGCAAGCTAGCATCAGTGTGCAGGACATAAGGTTTTGTTGGATCGGCATAGGTCAACACTGGAGCGTGGTTAAGTTGATATATGATCTCATGAAAAGCAGTCTCACAATCAGGAGTCCAGTGGGCCCCAAATACTTCACTTGGATGAAAATACACTCTTTCAGTCTCGAGGGACTCTGACTTTTTGTATCTTTTGTGGGTTGGGGGATACCCTTGAGTAAGGTTAAGTAAATGGCGGATCACTCTTGAATAGTCCTTGATGAAACAACGATAATAACCACAGAATCCCAGGAATCTTTGCAGTTCTTTTAGATTTTTGGACTGTGGCCAGGTGGTCAAGGCCTCAGCTTTACTTGGATTGGTCTCTATTCCCTCGGTGGATACTATGTGTCCCACATACTTTACTGATATTTGAAAGAATTGACACCTATCAATGGACAGTTTAAGGCCAAAGTCTTCCAGTTGGTCCAACACCTTGAATAATCTGCTCTCATGTTCCTCCAGTGAGCTGCCAAACACAATAACATCATCTAGGTATACCAGGCACTCTAGTAAGTTCATGTCCCCCACTGCACGCTCCATCAATCGTTGAAAAGTGGTGGGGGTGCCTGAAATCCCTTGAGGCATCCTCATGAATTCATAGAAGCCAAGCGGACAGATAAAGGCTGTCTTCTCAAGGTCCTCAGGGGCCATCGGGATCTGGTAGTACCCACTGCAGAGATCCAGCACAGAGAACCACTTGCTCCCATTTAGACGGTCCAGAGCATCCTGAATGCGGGGCATAGTGTACTGATCAGGGATAGCTCGCCGGTTTAAAGTGCGATAATCCACGCACATCCTTACTGTCCCATTCTTTTTTCTCACTACCACAATGGGGGAAGCATAGGGGCTTCTGGATTCTTGTATTACACCAGCAGCTAGCATCTCTTGCAGATGCCATCTCACATCATCTATGTCAGCAGGTGCCAGGCGTCGAGACCTCTCACGAAATGGCCTTTCATCATGCAGCCGGATATGGTGCTCAGCTCCTTGCATGCATCCTACGTCCCATTCCTTTAAAGAAAACACCTGGTCTCTCTGGGCAAGCTTCTCACTGATCCTCACTTTCCATTCAGCTGGCAATGGGGAGTCACCGAAATCAAACAAGTCAGGCGTTACTCTGTCATTCTTCCCCGAACTCTTGCTACTGGGTAGCACTGCAGTGTCTGCACAATGCACATTAGCCAGGGTGCAACCTCTATTTACTCGAATCTGTCTGTCAGACACATTATGAACTTGAACCATTACCTTTCTGGCATAAGCATGGGCTCTAGCAGGCAAAATACTAGACTTGACCAGCAGTCCCTCTGACAATTTTCCGTCGCCTGGTGCATCCAACATTAATATTTTATTCTTAACATCCTTTCTGATACGGACCTCTCCCTGTAAGGTACAATGGGCATTTGGCACCAGGATCAGAGGATCAGAGACTTAGGATCCTTCTTCCAGACAATTCCAACCGGTTCCTCTGGTTCTACTTTTTCAACATCTCTCTGTGCCTCATAGGCCTTCTTAATCAAGGGCAGAATTCTTAAAGCTCTACCAGCCCTTTGACCCCTGTTTTTCATAACACAACTGTGCCAGCCATCCAAACATATGTGCATTAGTCCCAATTAGTAGAGGAACCCCATCATACAGTCCGGTAAGGGGACACACTAAGGCCAGGCTCTCTACTTGCTCGGCCACTCCAGCCACGGAGGTGGGAAAAGACAGCCAAATTCGCATATATCCAGAGTAGGGGTAGGCCTTCTCGCTTAACCCCAAAACATGCAGCCGCTCCAACAGTTGTAAGGGTACATCAGACAAATGCTTCTGATACCGGTCTTGGAACATAATTGTCACTTAGGAGCCACTGTCTAATACAGCTCTTGTAGACACTCCATTCACCTTTACAGTAGTCTCCATGGAGGGACACACTATTCTGGACCAGTCTGGAGAGGTGGTAGTGGGGGCCTGGGCAACTGACCTTGCCACAAAGGGACGTGAGTTAGCATTTTTTGGGCCCTCACTGGGATCATTGTGTGCACCTCTTAACCACTGATTTGTTCTCCGAAGCTCTCCTTGTAGCCTATATGCAACTTTGTCTGTGTCTTTTGGGGACCAGCATTCTCTCTTCATGTGCCCATCCTTCCCAGAATTATAGCAAACATACTTTCTGGAGTTTGAGCTGGCCGAGGCATCACACTGGGAGCCAGGGCGGGGTACTACTATCTGAAACCTTGGTGCCATCTGTCTCTGGCGTGATAAGCATTTGGAGACATCTCGATCAATTTCCCCACTTCCATGGTCAAGAACATCGAGTTTTGAGCTGTTGTCAGCAGGAGATGCATGAAGGGTACTCTCACCCCATAGCAGATGCAGCTTCCATGAGGGTCGGGGCCTGTACTTGCAGGAGCGGCCTTCATAAAGAGACTGTTTTTTATTTCCCCGAACTCTCTCAACAGTTCACCCCATTGTGGCATATCTTTTTCCTTCTCAGAGCACTCATTAACTGCCAACCTCTGCCCCTGAACTTCACTTGATGGGTCACCCTCAGTCCCTCGAGTCGTAACTGCAGCTATTGGTGCAAGTCCCTCCTGAGGTCGCTTTTTCTCAACTCCTTGAATTTCTCTCATTAGCTCATCATAGGAGGATGGGGATTCCAGTCGATTTGCCAGGCGTAACTGAAGCAACAGCAGTTCTGAGAAGGGGGCAGACTTAAGGATCCTGTCCAGCCTGGTTCGGTCCAGTTCAATCGCTGGCAAACTACCCTTTCTGAGGCATTCTTGCAACAATTTTTCCAGCCGAGATATATACACAGACAACAACTCCCTTGGTACTGTTGTGCATTTCTTACTCTCCACCACAGGTCCTCATCAGAATCTGGGCTCCCATACACATTCTCCAAGGCCTCAAGATAGTCCTGTGCAGTCGCTTCAGGGTTACTGGCCTGTTTAGCACGGATGGTAGCCAGGGCAGGACCTCGGAGGCTCTCATTAATCCTCTTTCGCTTTTTGGCTTCTGAGCATTGCCATTCTAGCACTTGAGGGGCAACATAGTCTATCCAGGTCTCCCAGTCATCCTCCCGTTGGGGGGTGGGGAGAGTGCCAGAGAAGATCCTCAACCTTCGGTAAGAGTTGTGACTAATGGCAGGTGCAGAAATAGGAGCCTGCATTGGTTCAGCCACCATTACAGGTACTGGAGCGGGAGAGGGTGTAGGGGGAGGAACACCCCCTGGTGGTAAGAATAGTTTCTTCAAGTCCTCCACAGTTTTCCCTTCCCCCAGCAACCATTTAGCAAATTTCTCTTCAAAAGATTCAGATAGTGGGGGGGGCTCAATCCCACCCTGGTCTTTACTGTCCTTAGTTATCACTCTCCACGCAGTGAGGGCTCCCTCTGGGGTAATAGTCTGTGGCACTTTGGAGCTATCCATGGGATCCTTAAACTCTACTAGGGCCAGGAAAGTGTGGGTGAGCAGATTAGCATGTCGACCCACCACCACAGGGTTTTGTAAACCTTCCACCTTGGAAAGTACTCCCTGTACAGTGTCCGTATTGATACCCAGGGGGATGTCCAGGATAAGCATAGCATTTTGGGGGTCGATCTCTTCCCCAGTACACCACTCCACCAACTTCTTGGCACAGCCACTTCTGTCGGGGTACCCATTTATTATTTTTTTTTTTTTCTTAATAGTGGTTCGTAAATATGGCCACTAGAGGACACAGAATCCCAGCGGTGAGCCTCCAAGATGTAACCCCTAGGTGGCGCTATCCCAAGGGCTACTACTCCTGCCTGCTTAACTACTAACAGGTCAAGGGGCCTAGGTCCAATGGCGGGTGCCTCCACCCAGAGGTCAGGGTTTGCAGTAGTTAAACTAACTCGGTCACAGCCCTCTGGGACACTGTAACCCTTCTTTCTTCCCACTAGTGGCCCACACAATGCATTAGGAATATCTTCACAATATACACTTACCCCCAGGACTGGCTCAAGTCGACTAGACCCGGGACCCTCTGCAAAACAAGATGATACAGTGCAAAACCACAGTACAATACTTTAACATAAACTAATACCTCAGCCAGTGTAACTCAATGACACCAACAGATCTGATTTATTTAAGGAGCTGTAACAAGGAAGGGGAAATCAGGTTAATTATGTTAAACACATTAATAATCACAGTACTGTGCGCATATTCAGAGTCCCAAATTGTCCATTTCACTGGGTACCCATGATGGGGGCTAGCCAGGATCGAGTTGCAGCTGGTTGGGGCCTATGATGGGAAAAACACTTGCACAATACCAAATTGTAATCCAGGCGGTTGGCTCAGTTTGTGAAGAAATGAAAAAAAAAACAATTAGATGACACACTTGCAATTCGATAAACAGATGGCAGGGAGCTACCCTGCTTTGTACTCACAAACTCAATGCTGGGAACTGGATGGAAGGCAGATTGTCCTGGATTGCCAGGAGGAGCAAACCATGTGGACAAGGTCCTTGAGACTGGACCCCACTGCAGTTTAGAGCAAATGGATGTAGTCTGGATTAAGCTGGGGTTTACTTCCAGCTTCATGCACTCTATTCACTGTACGGGAGATTTGAAACGCGATTCCCCACAAGCACTACACACATTTATATGTAAAAGGAAAGTACTATACCAGGCAGGCTGCTTCTCTATCCCGATCGCAATTACTGCACAATACCCGGGAGAACACACAGCAGATTCAGTTCCTGACAGACCGAGCACGATCCAGCAATTTCTCCAGTCTTCTACAGGGTGAGCCTGGTTTCTACTCTTCAGATCTGCTTGATTCTCTTCACAGGTCGGTTTCAGTCTGAACAGGCGCTTGCACAAACTGCAGACCGAAACTTAGGGCCTTACACGAGATTCCCACGCTAAAACTACACACCGAAGAAGCACACAGCTCCCTGTCTCTTCACAGCCCAAACTGATCTGATCTTTCCAGTTGACAAAGTCAGGCATTTCCTTTGAGTTCCTCCCAGTTCAGTTGGCTGGTTTGGCTGTCACTCACAGTAAACTCCCCCTGTTGGTGGAAAAAAGGCGCCAAAGTCAAAACTACATTTCCCAGAGTCACTGCCCTTACAATCCCCTTACAGCAGGCTCCAGAGGAGAATCCAAGTTCTGATTCACCCAGAGCAGGCTCCATTTTAAAGGATCCCCACCATGATAGGTCCAATTCAGCAGTTCAGAATCAACATGAGGGAGCTACTCTGCACTGTCCTTGCTACAAGAAAGCAGGTTAAATCAAACTGCATTTTCATTATTACTCTAACAGGTTACAAGCAAACAATTACATCTTTGAAGAGTGCTCCTTCTGCCCACTTAGCGATGGCAGAAACAGAGTGATTTGGCAGTAGCTCGAAAGTAGCTCGAGTGGGACTCAAGCAGGAAAACACACAGTCCCCCCCATACAAACTAATTATGTCTGCAAGCAGACAGCTCTTAAAGAGACAGTACCAGAGGCTCTAAAAGCATTCACAGATAAATGGCTTAAACGTCAAACACCATTCAGGCTTGGAGCATTCAAGCAAGCTCCTGGAAGACTATTTGGGAACCCCCATTTGCAGGGGGGTTACATAGTACTTTCTCCAATCTCTCTCCTCAGCTGATCTCAGTCCCCTTGTATTGTTCTCTGAATCTCTCAGTCTCTCAGTGCTGTCTCTCACAAGTGTATATAACCCGTGTGACCCACAGAGTAACTGATTTTTTTTAGGAAAAATAAGAATTGGAAACAAAAACTTTACTGTCTAAAAACCCTCTGTCTCAGTTAGAGAGGACTTACTCTCAGTCAGACCTGAACCTGTTCCATTCCTTTTTGCCATCTTAAATAAATTTCCTCCACAAAATCCTCCCCAGTCCTCTGAGCTTGACCTTCCCCCCAAGCCAACCAAAGCAGCTGAAGCAGAGCAGAGGCCAAGCCGTGGCCCGCGGCAACTGCTGGCCACACAAATATGTGGTAGGATTTAACTTGTGGCTTAGAGGCGTTAGAAAATTATTTTGAAACTAAACAAAATAATTCAGGCTCAGGTAGTAGTAATAGTTTTTTTTTTAGACCAAGCATAGCTCTGCACAGCGGCACAGTCCACTCTTTCTGTGTAACTAGCCGAGATGAGCAGTAACATTAATGGCGCTTTCTGCAAACTGGAGGAGCCGAGCGCCTGCTGAGGTGATGTCAGTCCTCTCTCTTTGCCTCCTGCCTGCCCCAACTTACCACTGCAGCACAGCCATTGGTCACCATCCATCGAGTACTGAGGCAGAGCAGCAGTCTCCATTCGCTGCCTAATCTCTCAGTCATGATGACAGATAGATAGTCGGCACCTCTGCTCTTCAGCGCCAATAGCTCAGCTCTTCTCGGTGGCTACTCCTGAGTTCCCTGGACCCCCACATGGTGTGTAGCTTAGTCTGTCACATGGTGGTGGGGTCAGAATGCCTTTCTAATGCATGATCATTCAGATTGAGCAGCCACTGGGTGGCACGCGCATGCCTCTTCTGTCAACAGAGACTGTAAGTACTAGTATCTCTTAGCTTGCTCAAGTCATGACAGAACGGGAGTGCTGTGGGACAGTCCGGTAATCAATACAGGGGAATCTGGATGGGCCCCTCCAGCTTGTAGTCCCCAGTGCACTTGAACCACCTGCACGTTCTATTCCTATGCCCCTGCAACCTCGATTTCAGTAAGACTTTCGACACCGTTCCTCATAGGAGACTTGAAAATATGCTGAGCAGCCTAAGGGTGAGTCCAAAGATGGTAAACTAGGTAAAAAATTGGTTGGGAGTTAGGAGACAGAAGGTAGAGGTGACCAGAATTCACTCCCAGGAAGGAAGGGTGACCAATGGAGTGCCACAAGGACCAATACTGGGACTGATGTCTTTATTAGCGATATTGCAGAGGGACTAGAAGGGAAGGTATGACTTTTTGCAGATGACACTAAGATCTGTAATAAGGTTGACACTCCAGGGTGGGTGGAAAAAATGAAGAGAGATCTAGGAAAACTTGAGGAGTGGTCAAGAGTGTGGCAACTGAATTTCAGTGCAAAACAATGCACAATCATGCACTGGAGGCGCAGAATCAAAGGAGTGGAATATAAAATGGCACAGTGGTACTGGTGACCACTGACCACCAAATGGGAAATAGACCTGGGATAATCATATCTGATGACCTAAAGGTGGCCAAACAGTGTGACTGGGTGGCGGGGAGAGCCAGTGGGATGCTGGGGTGCATAAGGAGGGGTATCACTGCAGAAAGAAAGGTGGTGATACTGCTGTGTAAATAACTGGTGAGACCTCATCTAGACTACTATGTATCATTCTGGAGATCACATCTCAGGAAGGGCATAGGCAGAGTAGAGGCAGCCCAGAGGAGAGCAACTAAAATGGTGAAGGGTCTGCATCAAAAGCCCTATGAGGGGAGACTGAATGCTTTCAATATGTACGACCTGGAGGAAAGGAGAGAGAGAGGGGGGATATGAGAGAAACTTTCAAATACCTCATGGATTTAAATTAGGTTCAAGAATAAAGCCTTCTTCAGAGCAAAAGATTTTCAAGAAGTAGGGCCATGCTATGAAGCTGGAGGGGGTAGACTCGGGGGAGATATAAGAAAGTACTTCTTTATAGAAAGAATGGTGGATACCTGGAACAGCCTCCCAGAGGAGGTGGTAGGGGCAAAAACTGTAATGGGATTCAAGAAGGCATGGTATAGGCATAAGGGAACCATGTGGCGGGGAAGGGAGGGTAAAGAGGGAGATGAAGCAGGGTTTGCAGTGTTACAGTACGTAGGGAAAATGGGCAGACTGGGCGGGCCAGAGTCCTTATCTGCTGCCAAATTCTATGTTTCTATGTTTCTACTTAGTTGTCCCCTGGATCAGTGAATTGACCAGCTTGCCTGAGATTTGGTGGAGCAGCAGGTGACCTCGCCATGCTCCCACCAAGTGCTATAACAGTGTGCACTTCCAAGCGTCCTCTTGATGTTCACTTCATTGCTCTGGCCATACACCACCTTCTTCTCTGGCTGCTCACCATTCTCCATCTGGGCATTTTCCCTATGGTACCTTAAGCCAAGGAACCTCGCTCCTGTGGCATCTCTAGGGGTGGAACCCTCCTCAAGAGTAGTTCCATGTCACTGTACCCCAAAAGGGTGGTAATTCCTCCAGAACCAAGAGTGTGAAAGGCCACAAGCATCAATCCTAGCCTCTTCCATTGTAGCACAAGCAGTATCATGTTGTGCAAGCATCCTACACAAGTAGTCGGCTGCTGGATTGGTGAACTAAAATAAATGAGCATTGCATTAATTCAGTGTGCAATTGCCTGATTTTTTTTAAATCCTGGTAAAATTTTTGAGATGCACAACAGACATGCCTGGCACCAGCTGGTATAACTTCTGCAGTGTGCTGCTTGTAGATGCGTTCTATAATGTATGCATTTATGCTAAGGAAACATAGAGAATGCCACTGCAGCCCATGTCACGTGCTAGGATTACTCTCAAGGCACTATGGGCTCTTACATACTGCTTAGTATGCTGAGCAGGTTCGGAGGAGAAAGGAGCCCAAAGTGGTCAAATGAACTGCAATGAAATAAAAAACACTCCAGATACTCAGCAGTCTTAGCTTTAAAGAGCAAGGAACCCCCAAAAGTAGTAGGCATAAAATGTTAGTAATTGTTAAAAGTAGTTCATGATTCAAAGGCTGTACCTGCAATTCAGTTGGTGGGAGCAACCAGCCACGCCCCCTGCCTAAGCTATTTAAGTCAGGTCCCTCCAGCCTCACCCAGAAACACTGTTTCTTTACCACAGCCAGAGTCCCTGCCCCCCCCCCTTTTCTCCCAGTGTTTGTGTCCCACTTTCTCTTTGTGGTTTTGGGCTTTCTGCTTGACTTGTGCCTCCTCTGGCTTTCTAGGTCAATATTTTGTTCTCTACCTTCCTGGCTACAGTTTGTGCTTCTGTCAGTCACCTATTCCCGCTGCACTCCTGTTCCCATGTACCTTGTATTTCTTTCTGTTTTGGTACTTTTTGGGTGCTTGCTAGTTTTTCAAGTGTCCTGCCTTTGTCATTTTCTTTTGACTTGTGCTTTTCAGGCTTCTATGTTAGCTGTTTTTCCATACCTTTTGCAATCTTTCAGTTCAACTATGATCCTTAAATGTTTACACCTGGCTCCTAGCCAGGCAGCCATTTCCTTTTGGGTTCTGTTGTTGTTCCTTCAGCAGCTATTGCTTCCTAGTTTTCGGTTCCCATATGCTCCAGCTTCCCATAGCAGTTTAATTTGTTGTTTCTACTTTCTCAGCCTACCTGGCATGCAATGCATCATCAACTAACACTAACCTCCCTTACAGAACTGGTTGGTGTGCATTCATAGAAACATAGAATTTAATGGCAGATAAGGCCCGCTTGCCCACCTAGTCTGCCCATTTCCCTACCTAATGGATAAGCTGCAGATCCTAGTTAACCAACAGCCTACTTCCTCCTATCCCCCACTAGAATTGCCTTATGTCTGTCCTATGCATTCTTGAATTCCCCCACTGTTTTTGACTCCACGACCTCCTCAGGAAGGCTGTTCCATGCATTCACAAGCCTCTCCATGAAAAAATACTTCCTCACGTTACCCTTGAGCCTTCCCCCCTCTGTCTTCAAATTGTGTCCCCTTGTTCTTGCACATCTATTTTTCTGAAAGATGCTACCCTCTTGGACTTTGTTGATTCCCTTGAGGTATTTGAAAGTTTCTATCATGTCCCCCTCTCCCACCTTTCCTCGAGGATATACATATTAAGCTCCTTTAGTCTCTCTTCATATGCCTTCTGGTGCAGACCCTGCACCATTATGGTTGCTCTCCTCTGGACAGCATCCACCCAGTCTATGTCTTTCCGGAGATGGGGTCTCCAGAACTGCATGCAGTACTCCAGATGTGGTCTCACCAACTGTCTGTACAGAGGGATAACAACTTCCTGTTTTCTACTGGTGATGTCTCTCCCTATGCATCCCAGTATCCCCCCAGCCCTCCTTACTGCCTTCTCACATTGCTTGCCCACCTTTAGGTCATCTGATATAACTACCCCCAGGTCTCTTTCCATTGTTGTTGTCAGCATCTCACCCCCCATTGTGTACTCTTCCCCTGGGTTTTTGTTTCCCAGGTGCATTACTTTGCACTTCTTTGTGTTGAATCTAAGCTGCCATATATTTGACCATTCCTCCAACCTTGCCAAGTCCCTTCTCATCTTTTCCACCCCACCTTGTGTGTCAATCCTGTTGCAGATCTTTGTGTCATCTGCAAAAAGACATCCTTTTCCTTCCAGTCCCTCTGGACTCATCATTCGTTCCAGGCTTGTATCGTTCAGTCTCATACAATGTTCTAGTGTCATTCAGTGTCTCAGTCAGCCATTCAGCTTTACCTATGTTTCATTTCTACCTTGTACTCATAGCCATCAGGCTTTGCCATCGGCCACCCACTACTCCTGCATTCAGATGCATGCCAGCTACAACCATAGCATGGCTTCCAGGGCTCCTGCCCTTTAAGCCGACGGTCTCACTCTGCTCCCTTGAAGTTCGCATCTTGAGGGTGGGTCCCTCGACTCCGCCAGGTCCTTCTCTTTCTGCCCTCTGGGTGAGACTGTCCTATGCTCTGGGGGGGCTTTGGCCATGCAGAGCGACTCGGCGGCACCTCTTGATGTAGCATTTAAGACTTCAGCTGCTGTAGGATGGGGCCTCTAAGTCCATGGGGGCTCTTTTAGCTGTGCAGACCATGCCAGCAGCACCTTCAAAAGCTATTCACCCTACAGCTGTATAAGATTCACCTGGTCTGCACCTCCTTCTCTTCCTCTGCCCTCAAGTGTGAAGATCACACCGTTCCAAGTCCTGGCCCCTCAGGGGCTCAACTCCTATGCCTTACCCCTCAAGGGTTTGGCTTCCTCTCTAGACCTACCCTCATAGAGGTCAGGCGAGTGCCTTTCAACATACTAAATGTGCATACTAAAAAAGTAAGGAGCTAAGGAGACTGTGGGCCCATATGAGCTCCTGTCCTTTAATCATAGTAGTGTAATTTGTTTCCTTCTAAAACATACTTATCCAATTTCCCTTTGAATTGGTCTTTATTTGTACTACCTATGATTTCTGTCAGCAGACAATTCCTGGGGTTGACAACCCTCTGTGTGAAAAAAGCTTTTCTTTTTTTTTGTGTTGAACTTAATGTGGTTTCAATTGTAGTTGGTGCCCTCTTGTACCTTTATTGTTATTTTTGAAGGTTAGGTTCAGTTCATTTAGGAGTTGGTTATCTTGTATCAGATTAAAGCATAACAACATATCTCCACTAATCCTTCTGATCTGAAGAGGCATCTGCTTTAACTGTTTCAGCATGTCTTCATATGATGAGCCCCTACAATCATAGGCTGTCTTGGTTGCCAGCCTCTGTACCCTCTCCACTCTATCTGCAGCTCCTCCCTTTATCAGTCCCCATATAGGGCTACCATAATCCAATAATGGCCTCACATAGAATCTATACAGTGGCATTATCACTCTTTCTTCCTGAATTTTGAAGTTTCGTTTAATAGTCCATACTACCCTATTAGCTTTTGCAACTTGTGTGTGTTTTATATGTAAGGTATTTGTTATTATTATTCCTAGGTCCTTTTCTTCTCTTGTTTTCCTTACAGGTATGCCCTTTATTGAGTAATCTGCTTCCCTATTGTGACAACCTAGATGCATTACACTACACTTGTCAATAGTGAAGTTCATTCCTACAGAATCTACAAATTGCACCGTACTATTAAGATCTGACTGTAGTTTTTGCTGATCCTCTTGATTTATGACAACTCTAGATAACTTTGTGTAATCAACATCATTACTTATCCATCTTGTGACGTTTTGTCCTAGCTTAGCTATAAATAGCTGAAATGGGCCCAGAACAGAGCCCTGTGGTGCTCTGCTGGTTTCTGGCACTATATCTGACTGATACATAAATATATGAATCCTGTTACTCAGCCATTCCTGGCCCCATTTCACAATATTGCAACCTAAATTACAGTTTACTAGGGTTTGATGATCTTTCTATGGGGGACCTTGTCGAAGGCGTTAGCGAAATCTAAGTATACACAGTCCTCAGATTTTCCTTTGTCTAAGGCTGCTGATATTTTTTTGTAAAAACATAAAAGGTTTGTCTGGCTAGATCTCCCTGAGATGAACCCATGTTGGTTAGTGTCATGAATATTTTAATTCTTTAAATGCTCTTGTATTATATCTTTAATGATGGGTTCTAAAATTTTATCTGGTATGGAAGTGAGACTAATTGGCCTGTAATTTGTATAATCGGCTCTACTCCCTTTCTTGTGTATTGGTATTACTGTGGCTGATAACCAATCCAAGGGTAACTCTCCTTTTGTAATAAATTGTATGTAAATTACCTCGGGGGGTGCTGTATGTAAATTAGCCTAAGGGGGTTGCTATTTGTGATGCCACTAGTTTTAGAATTTTTGCTGAAATGTTGTCTGGTCCAGCAGAGTATGCATATTTAGCGTTGTTATTTTAGTTATTATCTGTTCAGTAGTTATATTTATGTTTAATTGTTCCCCTAAGGGTATGTTCCCCACATACCCTGATTTAGGTGTGAATACTGATCCAAAGTATTTATTAAAGATATTGGCTATTTCCTGAGGTTCGTCTATCTGTGTATTGTTACGCTTGAGTGATCTTAACTCTGAGTTATTGTTTCATAGGGAGTTTACATAACTATAAACACCTTTGAGATTGTCCTTATTTGCTGTTCCTGCTATTTTGAGTTCTAATCTGTTTGCTTTTGCAAATCATTTGTTATCATTTTCTCTGAACAGCGATATATTGATGCCATGTGTCCCTTGAGCTGTTGTTACTATACTCATTGTATAGCCTCTTTTTCTTTTTAAGCATTATTTTAATTTATTTAGTCATCCATTTTGGTTTTATTCCCCTATTATCATAATTCCTTATCAGTTTTATGAGTTTGTTACATGTTTTAAATAACTAATTGTTCATGACGTTCCACATTTCTTTTTTTTTAAACTTTTTATTTATAAGATTTTATGAAATACAGCTTATACCATACTTGCATAAACTTATTACAACCATCAGTGAGCATGCACTGCATCGTCAAAATGTACAGGTTATATTTTTAAAAAACAAAACTGTAGATAGACTATTGTCCATTCCCCACAGCTGAAGTGCCGAATAATATCAAAGAGTTAATGTCCAGCTAGATAATAATGTAGGAGAGTACACTCTCACCTACTGGATAGCTAGAAGGGTATTCACCATTATTTCTGCCCCCCGTAGGAGATTAAGTTAAATTAAATGGGAGGCTGAGTAACCCTTATGAAGAGATCATCAAAAGATAATTTAATAGATTGCTCGAGCTCAATTAAGTTGCATTATACCCCTACCTCTTAGATCATACCAGATGACTGGTAGGGAGACAGGAGAATAACCAGGATTTAAATAATAAGTTCACAAATTAAGTGGGGTGCTATCCAACCCCTAAGTGACATTGCTCTCTTCAAAGGCAGGACATAATATACATATAAAATACGTCAGGTGTTTGAATAAGATGCAACAGCCAACATGGCTTAATAAACATAAAACAGATAACTATAGTTGTAATGATCCCATATTAATGACTCCAGATGAGGAGAATAACGTGGATCTAAAACAGAACCTTTCTGTATTCAGTCATTAGTGTCTGAGTCATTTTCACCTTCCCCTTCATGGTCTTTAGTAACAGATTGGGCATCTATGAGGTTAGATGCAAATGCAGCTGCCACTTCTGGATCTGATAGGATATGTGTTTTTTTGGCATGATGGATTTGAAGCCTTGCTGGAAAAAGAAGCTGAGCAGCAATGCCATTTTCGAGCAGCGACTTTTTTGTGAGTTGCAAAGCTTTTTTACGGGTCTGTGTCTGTGATGAAATGTCGGGGAAAAAGCTATCTTGCTGCCCTCCCACACTATGTCCCCGCATTGTATAGCTGCTTGCAGTGGGGGGATGTGCGCCTCCGGGCTTGATAGTGATACAGTGGCCGTGAGCGGGCGTAAGCTTGCTTTACCTCGTGCTCTTGCCCTCATGGGCATTGCAAAAGCTTTAGTCACCCTTACCCCAGAGTCCTCCGGTAGCAGTCTAAGATCATCGAAGATCAATCGGGTGACCGCGGTCACAATCTCTGTAGTGCCAGAAAGTCTAGGTGGGTACCCACAATGCGCACATTAGTCTGCCACTGACAGTTTTCCAAGGCCTCTGCCTTTGTCTTGAGGAAGCAGAAGTCTTGCACAAATGCTGCATTTCTTTCTGTCTGATGATCCCTGTCCGCAGCAAGCTCAGAAATGTGCACTTCATTGGTCAGCACTCTACTGTCCAGTTCAGTAAACCGAGCCTCTACTGCTGCCAGTCGGCAATTTGTTTCTTCCCCCATAGCTTGAATTTTTTGAAGCATCGCCATGATTTGGGGATGTGGCATGTCTATTGCTCCAGTACCCGCTGAGGAAGATGGCCCAGACCCAGGACCTCTTGAACCAGACACGGAGGAGAGATATACATCTAAATTCGATGCGGTATGTTTATGGTCGTTTTTCAGACCCATATTCCAGCCCTCAGCCTTTCATACACTGACTGTATTAATGGAGAGTTAAAACGATGGCAAAACAATCTCTAGATTTAACTTTTAATAAATGACCGATCCAGATCTCAGGAGAAAATTGCCGCCATGTTGAGTACCCCACAACGCCCCTTGATGTTCCACATTTCTGAGGTGGATTTGCCCTGAAAGCAGTCTTCCCAGTCAATGTCAGCAGTTGTTAAGTCCTCTTTTTACCCTCTGAGGAACATTACCCAGATAAAGCACCTAGTTCTGCCCAAGGACCTTCCTATGTTGGTCCACGCCTTTGCATCTTCCCTCCTTGACTACTGCAATGCTCTATACCTAGGGCTACCAGGGGTGGACCTCCATTGCCTGCAGCTGATGCAGAACGCTGTAGACAGGTTGTTGACAGGTCTGCTGAGAACTAGTCATGTCACTCCTGTGCTTCGTGAACTGTACTGGCTGCTTGTGCGATGGAGGATTACCTACAAGGTTGTGTTGCTGACCTATAAGGCCCTACACAGACAAGGAATGGGCTACTTGCAAGACCTCCTTTGACCCTATTGCCCCCTCCATCCACTCCACTCCACTGATGAGGGATTGCTAGAGGTTCCCAGGGCCCGTCTTCAGACCTCAGGTGCTAGGGTGCTTTCATTTGCAGCCCCGACCATGTGGAACTCTTTACCTCATTGGATTAGAGAGTGCCTGTCCACTGAGACTTTTAAGTCCTCTTTGAAGACATATTTATTTAGTTTAGCCTTCGGGGACAATGTTTAGTTTGTAAGTTATTGCTGCATATTTTAAACATTTTGATATGTTTTATCTGATTGATTATTTATGTTTTATATTGTCTACGCGCTTTGATATCTGAAAAGCACATTATAAATAAAGTTTGATTTGATTTGATATTGTTTAGGTTTCTGTATATTAAGGCTGATTTAGCTGAATTGAAGTTGTAAATAACCCTGCAACCCCTAGTTACCAAGGTACATCCCTGGAAACTAAAAAAGTATACTACTGCAATCACTATTTCCTATTGGTGTGCTAACTCTGCACTTATTGATGTTAATGTCGCCTGTGCTCCGTACAATGTCCAGGATATGATCGCCTCCTGTTGGTTGTTTTACATGCTGTTTTAAGCCAAGTTATTTGACTGTTCTTAGGAATGATTTACGCTGTACTTCGACTGCATCTGATTTATTGCATTCAATTTCCCCATAATTTAAATCACCCCAGGAAATTACTTGCGCCATCTCACTTGCGGTTTCTAATTCCTTGTTTATCTGTTTAGATGTATCTTAATCAATAACCAGTGGTCTGTAACATAGTCCAACAATGATACTTGTTTTATTTTTTGTTTTAATTTTGATCCATAGGGTTTCAGTATTATTTTCTTCCTTTTTTATTACTATTGTCTATAGAACTTATTTTGTTGGCTATATAAGCGTCCACCTCCCCTTTTCATTTTTTCTGTCTAGATGATATAACTGATATCCTATTTGCCTTCCCCATAGGTCCTTTTCTACCCACCAGGTTTCTCTTATGAAGGCCATATCGATTTGGTTATTTAAGTCACCCATTAATGCAATAAATTCATCTAGCTTTGAATGTAGACTTCTAGCATTTGTTAGGTAGCAGTGTATTTTGTTTTGCTTTTCTGCATCTTTATTTTGTCTATTTTTGGTTCTAGTTCTGTTTTTTGGCTTGTTGTGATTGGGTTTATTTGTAGACCCTCCCCCCTCTTGAAGTTAGTTTAAAGTTGTGGTCAGGCTGTTATTGATTAAGGTTGCCAGTAGCTTTGTTCCATTCATATTGAGAGGAAGCCCATCCTTCGTATACAAGTGTTTCTGATTTAAAAAGATCTCCCAAGGATCAATTAAGGTGAAGCCTTTTCCTGCACATCTATTTTTAGTCTAGCATTTCTTCATTGGATTGTGTTGTTTTTTTCCTTATGGCATTTAAATAAGGGTAGTAGACCTGAGACCACTGGTGTTTGGACATAGCTTTTTGTTACACCCATCAATTCCATTAAATCACCCACTAAGTCCTTTTCATGGTCTTTTCCTATATTACTTACCCCCAACATGCAATACAACAGTTTGTGTTTCAGGCTGTTTTTCTATAACATTAGGTAATATCCTCTTTTTGCTCCTGGGAGACAATTTATCTCTCTGTTAGATTTTTAGTCACCTGCTGGCTAGTGCACTTACCTGGTTAACAAAAACTAAATAAATAAAATAAAATAAAGGCACCCGTCCATCCTTCTGCTTTCCGCAGTCTCTCAACTTTAATCTTGCTTGTATGTGTAAGTCTATACTGTATCACTTTGTACTGTAACTGTACCTTCCGGGTCGTGCCTGAAAATAGTCCCCTGCTGGCTAGTGCACTTACCCGGTTAACAAAAACTAAATAAAAAATCATTTCCGCATATAATACCACCAGTTCTACTTAGTAGAGAATCTCCCATGACTAATATGTTATACTTAGGTTCTTTATTTAGTTCAGGAAGTGGGGCAAATCTATTAGATAAGGGCAGCTCTGCAGTCCCAGTGGCCCTCCTTCCATTTTTTCTGGGCATCCTATCCACTATTGCCCACTCATGGTCCTCCTGATCCCCTTGAGATGTATAATTTGAGGCACCTTCTCCAGAATCTTCACTGTCACTCAGGTCTGCCATGATATCCCTTTTACATTTGTCCTTTGGTACAGACAATATTATTTTATGTACTGTAGGTGCCACTGAGTGTGTTCTCTTAATGATTTTACTTCTCTAAGTAATTCCCCTAAATCTACATATTTCTGACATATAAAGTGCTCACATTGTGTGTCCATTATATTTGTGGTGTACATTAGACAACTTCTGCATGTTTTAATTGTACCATCATTGCACATTATAGCTAAAAGGTCCTCTGATGGATTATAAGGCTCTATTGATCAATTAATCTGTCCTGCTTTGCAATGTTTTGTAATATCCTGGTAAAGAAATTAGTATCTTATACACTTGGAGGCAGTATGGCACAGTGGTCTAAGGCTCTGAGCTGCAAACATGGAGACTTGGTTTGAATCCCACAGCCCCCACTTGCATACTGTGTGACCCTGAGTAAGTCACTTAATTTCCTTGTGCTCCCAGGTTGCACCTGGAAATGAGCTTTGGCTTAGTGTGCCTCTCCTGGTTAAACAATTCCCCCTCTTCCCCCTTACTCAGGCGTTGAGAGTAGAATAGTAGGCCCTGGTCCCCTGGTTCATGCCGGACATGCCAGACATGTGCTTAGATGTGAGTGTCTCTGCACACAGAACTGAGCGCTCGCCCCGCTCAAGCTCACCCCACTCGCTCAGGCTTTCCAATTTATGTGCTGCAACCTGGAAGAGGGTGTGCAGCCATGTGATCAAGTCCGCCAACACTAAGTGTCTGAATTTAAAAGTACCCAGCTGATTTAAAATAAAGGGTGCCTGTCTATACACAGGCTATTACCCTGCAGATGTTACTAACTAAAGAAAAAAATTAAACAAGCACTGCCTGACAACCTGTAGTTCGCTCCTGAGGACATGCAGAACTACAGGTCCCAGAAGTGCTTCCTGAGTCATAAGAGGTTATCTTTTATGGCTAGAATTACAAAAAGCACTCCCAAATACAGCAGAACACCTCTGTATCATGGCTATTGTTCTCTGGTTCAGGTTTGTAAACTGCCAGCTCGCTCGGGCTCTCCAATTTATGAGCCACAACCCAGAAGAAGGTGTGCAGTCATGTGATCAAGTCCGCCTACACTAAGTATTTGAATTTAAAAGTATCCAGCTGATTTAAAATAAAGAGTGCCTGTCTTTAAACAGGCTATTACCATGCAGATGTTACTTATGAAAGAATAAAATTACAAACAACCACTGCCTGCTGACATGTAGTTTGCTCCTGAGGACATGCAGAACTACAGGTCCCAGATGTGCTTCCTGAGTCACAAGAGGTTGGCGTTTATGGCTAGAATTTACAGAAAGCACTCCCAAATACAGCAGAATACTACTATATCATGGCTATTGTTCTCCGGTTCAGGTTTTACCAGTTGTTGCTCCCCTCCTCCTCCTGCCTTGGGGAGTGGACCTCCCTCACTGAGAGCCTCCTTTAGCTGCAGAGATTGACTCATGGCACCCCCATGGCTTTCCTCGTTAGAGGGACAGAATGAGAGCCTTTCCTCTGAAAACCTTTCCCTTGAGTAGAGTCTCTATACTGCAGTAGCTGAGCTGTCACTAATTTATCTTAAGCCTGGAGGGAAGGTGATCAAGGCCTTGGATCTCCAGACGTTTCACCTCATAGGGTTTTTCCTTCCCTCTTTGCCAAAGGTCATAGCAGTTTTGTAGTCTCTGCAAGAGTTCATCCATAGTGTAGTACATTTAGATTAATATAAAGTTTACCCAGGTAGGTTTCTGCTGTGAGTTGGGGTTGGATGGTGACCCTCCTTCCATTTTGCCATTCCCTCTCTGCTTATTGACGTCACGCCTCTTCCGCTATCAGTTCCAATATCTGTCAGTCATTGCTGAGTTCAGTCTCGGCCCGTTACCAGTCATCACAAGTTGCTGTCAATCTGTCCTCACTCAGGCTCTGTGTTCACCACTTGCTGCTCAGTACTTTTTGGGGCTCCTTCCTAAGGTACCTTTAGCTTGAAGGAATTATGTTCCCACGACACCTCTAGGGGTGGAACACTCCTCAAGACAGGGTGGTAGTACCCCGTGGCACAGAAAGTGCTAACATCCAAAGTAGTCACCTACGACAGTCAACAACACATTCATTCAAATGCTTTGACTGTCAACAAAGTTGCACAAGCAGAACTCCTCACAAAGTTGCATAAGCCCATTGAATTATTTTTTATTTTTGACGTGTTTTTTATTTTCTGTGTGCCCATTAGATGATTTTCTACCTAATAATACAGGTTGTGATGTGAAAAGCAGTGCTTTACCAGAAAGCAGATACATCTAGTTCTATTCCTCCCACTACATCATCAACATGTGACCTCACTCATTGTTGCTTCACAAGCCCAGCTGCCTGATTGGTAACATGTGTAACAAGTTTCCAGTCAAGCAGCAGGAGACAGACTCATTTTGATTACAGGTGATGTTACAGTCAGAGAGGTCACAGTGCTGATGGTAAATAGGGAGGAAAAAAACTATGTCAGCCACCAGGTTGAGCACTGTTCCATACATCACATCTAGTACTATCTGGTAGAAAATCTTCTAATTACCAAAGCAGAAAAGAAAAAAAAAAACTTTGACTATAAGAAGTGAATGATGACTACTTCTCAAAATTGCCATTAATTCCAGGCAGTACTCTAGCTCTTTAAGAGAACGTAATGGTGAATCAATTAAAGCAGCAGTACAACTCAAGCTAGCCCAGTGGCATGGAGGGCTGAGGCATTGCGCATTGCCTCCTGCCACATCGGCGACCTGTGTTTGGTGGTGAGCTCGGGTCATTGGGGGGTTGGCTAGGGAGGGAGAGGATCGAGTGTCAAGAAGACAGCTCTCCTCTCCCGGGGAGAGTGGCTTGGCAGTCCTGCCAAATGACTGCCCCCAGGTGGAGGCCTTAGAGTAGAATAGCCCACGGATGCCAATGACAGGAGGGTGCTGTGGGGCTCTGTAGGGCGTGCACACCTCCACGTGCACACATTGACATGCATACCCCAGCAACGAGGAGAGGAAAGGATGAAAATGGAAAAAAAGGAACAAGTTCACGGGCTACATGAAGCCTGAACTGTGCTCTTGACCCTCAGCTCAGCCTCTGGCATCTGGAGTTGTGTACTGAGGAGGGAGGAGGAAGGCCCTCCTCTCCCTGGTGCCGCCGTGGGGGAAATCCATTGGGGATTCACCGGGGGAGTCAGTAGAGAGCAACATGGTCATGGGTGGATGTGAACCCTCCCAAGGGGAGAGCTGGAAGCCCGCCTGCCAGCTGTCCTGCATGCCACCTGCCAGCTGTCCTACATGGAGAAAAAAATGGAAAAAAAAAACCAAAGCAGCAGTGCAACCATTTTTTTCCAAAAAGCTAATTTCAGTGACAATTAATAAAAATATTAGCTTACCTTTCAAATCTACATGTCTAGGTACCTTCTATTCCCAAGGAATGCAGAGCTGATAGGTACAGGAGAAAGGGGGAAGCATGATTAAAGTAATATGTCACCGAATGTAAAAGTGAAAGGAACTGGAGAGATTTCAGATTTCCAGGAAATAAATTTTCCTGTGCAATACGTTGATCTCTGTATAGAGATCTGATAGCGTGACCTGCAGTTTGTCTGGTGCTTATTAGTTTGGCATTCTGTGACATGTTGGTTCGATTGTGCTTCCCCCCTTTCTGCGGTGCCTATTGGTTTTCCATGGGATTTTGGAAGCACATATGCAAGACTTCTTTAGTCTGAGGTGTACGGTATCTATAAAAACAATACCCTTGTTCAGTTGTCACCCTACAAAGACTGCAGTGTTACTGTAAAAGTAAATATTTCCATAATAATAATTTCCATCATCAATAACATCATTTTGCAGCCATATTGGCTATGACCAGAGTTTGTTATTAAATAGTGCCATGCATGTCAAACCTGTCCAACTCCAAAGGTTACTGTGGGTTCAGCCCCAGGAAATAAACATCCAGTAAAGGGCTATGGGCAACAGTTTGTATTCTTGATGCTCCTATCCATTATCACATGGGGGCAGAAACGTTGAACTCTAGGAAGATTAAATCCATGCTGTTACACTCTGGATACAAAATCCTGACCCCAGCCTTACTAGACATCACCTCTGACCTGGGTGCCCCAATTGAACTAGTAACTACTTTTAAATACCTGGGTAATACCCTAGACTCATGTCTGACCTACTCATATCATGTGGATATGCTCATTAGGACTGCTAACTCCTGACTCGGCTTGCTCTACAGGCACAAAAATACATTTCTCCCCGATATCAATAAGTAGTTCATCAGGAATCATATCCTCAGTCTAACAGACTTTGGACTGATGATCTGCAGTGCTTCCAGTAGTGAAATGCTCGACAGAGTTCGGGGCCTATTGAATAGGGCATGCTGCTTATCCCTTAAACAAAAGTGGTACACTCATACATGTACTCTGTACCATAACACAGGGTGGCTTAACCTTGACTCCCATATACACCATTCCACCCTTGTCACAGGTAAGAAATCCCTGCTAGGTCAGCTGTCCCTAGGTGTCCTAGTCCTCCTTAGCCCCTTAGCCTCTAAGCACTCTACTAGAGGGGCATAGCACAACTCTGTGAAGCTTCCTAGAAGGAAAACTTCACTGGGTCAGTCAGGTTTCTCCTTTAATTTTCCTAAACTTTGGAACTCTCTCACTCCATCTCTCAAAATCTCAAGCTCTCTTACCACCTTTTAAGTCCCAACTGCTAGCTTCACTCAACCCTCAGCAGCCCTGTAAATGCTATCCATGACTTTCCTTTTTCAGCTGTCCCGAAATGTTGTTTTTCACTTAGTCTTGACTGCTCTACTCTGTATTGTTGTCAATATTGATAATGTGTTCTACACAAATTGTTGTTCGAATGCCAAAATTGTATCCAGGACACCCAAGACCTGCCTATCCTGATGTCACTCTTTTTTGTAAATATGTACCATTTGTACTGTTTTACATAACTGTATGTATGTTTCCATGTTATCTAACCCTAGAGCCTTTGGAAATAGGCTCTGCTGAAAGGATTTTGTGTGTAATAAATAAATAAAAACATGGGAGATCAGTGATAATATAAAGCACTTATAAATGGAAAACATTAAAGCAGCAGTAAAATGTAAAACAAATCTACGCTTTTTCAACAGTTTATTCCCTGTGCTCTGTTGAGCATGTACTTGGTAATTTTTCCCACCGGCATTGTACTATTACCCCGGAATATGCTCAGTTTTCCTTTATTTTTGTTTACATTTCTGCCACCCGCCATGTTGAAAGCTGTATACTAGATAGGAGCCACCATATTTTCTGTAGCACTACAAAAACTAGAAACTGATCACTTCCTGGTTAGGTTGTACTGCTGCTTAATGAATAGGATCTCCTTTAATAGTTTTGTTTTTTGAAATTCACAAATGGAGCCATGCAGTCCTTAGCCTTGCTTACACAGTCACATTTGCACTGGAGTAACCCGTGCACTGTGGTTACTCCAGTGCAAACATGACTATGTGGACATGTACTCAATAGAGGTAAGACACTTGTTAAGATGCTCCCAGATTCTCTGGCAAGCTGGGAGTGTCGAGAGGCGCGAGTGGCTTGCAGCAGCTAAGTGGCAGTGTGAACTGCCTGTGCCGCAGCAACCCGTCCATCAGCTAGCAGATGGCTTGCTCCCACCTGATGCATGGCCCCTCTCCAGCACTGATTGCAGTGGTGCAGAGAGGGGCCGTGTAGATAGACAGGATATGGGTGGCAAGTGGATGGAACCGCACTGTTGCGGTATTTTATTTGTAGCGCTACTGCTGTGTTAACACTGCTTTTTATTGCTTATAACCTTTGGCATCTTTGTTCTGATCATCTTTATTGGCAGCGTGACTCAGCAGATACAATAGTGATGCCTAGGTCACCATGCCCATATTTGGGTTTCTCATGAGGTGATGTCCTTGGGTTCTAATTGCCTTCTAGCAAGACTGCATGCAAAGTTAATGAATGAAATGCCCTCAATCTATAACTGTCAGTCAGTCAAGCCTTAGGGCTCAATTATATAGTCCTTGGCGTGTGTTGCCAAAATCAAGGGCAAATAAGTAACACACAGACAAATGGAAAGAACCATCTCTAGTAATCCTTTTATAGCAGTTTACTTTTTACAGCCACTGGAATGTATAACTTCATCCAGTAGTGTTGGAATGCTCAGCGTTTCCATAAAGCGATTGTTGTTTGTTCAACAGTCTGTTGTGTATCTCAGTAGGTTCTTGAGATAGTTCAGGATGGTGGGTGCACATGGAAGATGGTGCTGTTTTTAATAGGTTTTACATTAAGTTATGCAGAAAAACACACTCACCCCCATCAATAAGGACACTTTAAAGATCCAGTTTCTGGTTTGGGCCCTGATTACCTGAAAGATCTTCTGGTGCCTTACCTTCCAATGTGACCTCTCCGCTTAGCCAACGAGGGGTTGCTAGAGATTCTGAGGGTAGTTTTAAAATCCTCTGGTGCCCGCGCTTTTAGTTTTGTGGCGCCAACCCTCTGGAATTCTCTACCACGTTGGATTAGAGAGTGCATGACGGTGGAGGGTTTTAAAAAAGGTTTAAAATCGTTTTTATGGATTAAGGCATTCGGTGAGGATATAGATTCTAATTAAACACTGTATATTTTAGTCCAGATTTTAATGTAGTTATAATGTTTTATGATTGTTATTCTGTAATGCGCCTTGATTTAAGAAAGGTGCATAAGAAATAAAGTTTATTATTATTATTATTATTATTCTTTAAGGCAAGCTGCCTATTTTATTGCAGCCATAAACTTCACAAGACAAGCATTGCCAACATTCTTAAGTTTCGCCTCCCAGCTGGAGGCTTCATCAGAGAATAAATATACACCTCAAACCACCACCACTAATAAGCAAACTCAAAAAGTCAGCTGATACCCTTCACCAATCATGAGGGAGTGATCAATTTCAAATACAGGTTTATACAGAATTAAAGAAAAATAGTTGTTGGAATTCAAAACACAGCATTTATGTTAAATCTTATTGTAAAAGTTCATTCACAGGACAAAGGCACGTGCAAATATTAAACAATAGATCCAATTCTTTGTAATGCAAGGTGATACCACTTGGAGATCAGCAAGAAAAATAAGATGAATAAAAATAAATAAATGTGTTTTTTGGGAGGTCAACACCAGTGAAAATTATTATAGTTAAATAACCTGTAATATTCACTAAATCCATATAGTGTGGAACATTATGCATGTGGAATGGTGCACAAGTTGGGGGGAAGAAAAAGTTTTAATAAAATGGTCATAAACAAACAATTCCTTTAAGTTTTACTGTTTTATAATAACTGGTGACCTCTGATATCAACCCGTTTTTGAGACCTGTAAAAAGTCGTATCAACCTGCAAGTTGATATGACAAAGTCATATCAACCTGTGAGTTAATACAGCTTTTACTGTCTCACGCTGGGTTGTGTGTATCATGCTAAGGTACTTACCGACTCAGAAAATTGAACCATTCACAGTATTTCTTTTTAAACTTTAAACAATGGATAAGGCTTTGAACCACCACCTTGTCATCATAACAACCAGCGTGCCATGGAGCCCATACAGAGGTCGAATCAGACATGCAGAAAGCATGTAATGCTAAGACTCTGAGTTGTGTTTACTTAGCATCAGTTATAAAAAACAACACGTATGAAGGTGTGTGATCTGCTGTTTTTTTTACACACCCTCGGTGTGCGACAATATATAAACCTCTCGAGCTTCGCTCTCGAGGTTTATATATTATTACACACCTTGGGTGTGTAAAATAACAGCATATCACACACCTACATATGCATTATTCTCTATTTAAGGAAGTGGATCACTTCAAACTTTTGACTGAGGCCTGGATATCTCAAAGTCCCCAGTCTGTATATCTATTTCTGCTCTTTTTGGTCAAGCAAATTCTCAAATCCCCCCTTCTCACATTACTGTATGTGGGAAAACATCAATACCAATGGCACAAACCTTGTGCATGTTCTTGTCTCTTTGGCTGTTAATGTGCTAGGCCATGGCATATTTTGGATTATTGTTCCTTATAGCTGGTATATGCTCATTTAATCTCTGTTTTACTTACATTTCATCCTTCCCACATAATACCTGCCACATGTATGTCATCATGGAATCATCGTTGATTCCTACTGGCAGAAAAAGATCATTTGACCCATCTAGTCTACCTGAAAGAAACCCCAACACCTCTTTTACCTCTCACCCACCTGCCCTCCCTCCCTCACCTCCCCGGCCAAGTCCCTTGTAGATTTCCTATGCTCTCTTGAACTTTTCCACCATATCTACTTCCACTACCCATTCTGGCAACCTGTTCCATGGACCTATAACCCTTTGTGAAATAACCCCCCTTGTGTCCCCAGAATCTACCCCTTCCATCGTGAATGAATGACCCCGTGGCTTTGTTCTTGCTTAGTTTTAAGATGCTATCCACCTTTACCTTATTTATTCCCTTCATGTAGTTGAAGGTCTCAACCATGTCTCCCCTCTCCCTTCCCATCTCCAGTGAATACAGACCTAGCTCCTCCAGCCTCTCCCCATGTGGCCTTCCTTACATCTCCTGGACCATTCTGGTCACCCTTCTTTGGACTCGTTCCAGCCTGTCCTTGTCACCCTGCAAGCAGGGCCTCCAGAACTGAACCCCGTATTCCAGCTGTGGTTTGACCAGTGTTTTGTAAAGTGGCATGATCACCACCCTCCTCCTACTTGTGAAGTCCCTCCTGATGCATGCCAGCATTCTTGTTGCTTTATTTATTTATTTATTGGGTAATCGGAATTATACCCTTTGAGTCAATAGACTCTTTTGCAAAGGCTCCTCGTCGGTAAACATAGTAAAACGACACAAATACAGGGGAGTAAAAGAAATGGTGCATGACATCAATCTGTCCACATATTACATTAGGAGGGCAGGTACATAACCGAGCAACATTCCATTACAGAGAGCAGAGACAGCCCAGAGACATGTGCAAAACAGAAAACAAAATACAGTAAACAAAATACAGACTGTAAGATAGGAGGTTCATCATAATGACTGATTACAATGCAAGGAGATAATGCAGTTGAGAGATAAACTGAGAAAATGCACTGAATTACATAATGCAAATAATATGATGTAAATACTCAAAAATTAGTCAGTGTGAAGGAGATGGCAAGGGTTGAGGTAGTATAATTCTACTAGGGGCAGTCACAAGTTGAGATGCTAGTGAGAAATTCCTTGAGTGAGGCTTTACCAGCTGCTTGTTTACACTGGTACCTAACCTTGAGACTGTTAGTGATCCAGATTTCCAGGTCCTTTTCTTGCTCTGTGGCCTGCAGTGTCTCCCCCTCCAGGCAGTAATTAGCCCCAGGATTGTTCCATCCTATGTGCATTATTTTGCACTTTTTTGCAATGAATTGCAGTTGCCACTTTTCTGCTCACTCCTCCAGCTTGGCTAGATCCTGAATCATTTCCCCCCCACCCCAGAGCGTCTACTCTGTTGTAGACTTTTGTGTCATCCGCAAACAGACATGCCTTTCCATTTACACCCTCTGCCAGGTCCCCCACGTACACATTGAACAATATGGGACCCAGCACCGATCCTTGTAGTACCCCCGCTTGTTACCCTTACCTCTCTGGAGTGCCTCCCATTGACCTCCACTCTCTGTGTCCTCCCTCCCAGCCAATCCTCCATCCACTTTGTGAGTTTAGCCCCGCCCCCCAAGCTACCTAACTTGCTTACCAACCTCCTATGGGGAACAAAGTCAAATGCCTTCCTGAAATCCAGGTAAACCACATACATCACTCACCCTTGGTCATACATTTCTGTTACACCCTCAAAGAATTCAATCAGGTTGGTCTGACATGACCTACCACCCATGAATCCATGTTGGTAGTCATCCATGAGCCCTTCTTCCTCTATATGTCTTACTAGTCTCTCCTTCATGAGGGCTTCCATCAGCTTACCTACCACAGGGGTGAGACTGATTGGGTGGTAGTTGCTAGGCTCGTCCTTTCTCCCTCCCTTGTATAGCAGTACCACCTCTGCTTGCTTCCAGTCACCTGGGACCCTCCCCGATTCAAGGGATAGATTAAGCAGTCTGGTGAGAGGAACCGCCAGCTCCTCCCATAATTCCCTAAGTATCCTTGGATGTACCTGCTCGGGACCCATGGCCCTGTCGGTTTTAATTTTTCCCAGCTCCTCCAACACCTTTGCCTCTGTGAAGGGGCTTGTGTTCCTCCTCCCTTCCACCCTTCCCTTTTAGTTAATACAGGGCCCTCTTCCATCCTTCTTGGCCGTGAAAGTTTGGCCTGTTTTGGGGTTTACAAATTATTTTTCGTTATCCATTTTGTGACATGTTCTACATGTACCACATGGTTTTGACCCACTTGCTCTTTTTACATTTACTGTATCAGGTTTTGGCTGGTAACTGCTGACCAACATGTCCCTTAAATTCCTTCTCCATCTATATGATACCTTGAGTGGCTTCTCAAAAAGCTCTCTGAGCTGTGGTGTGCCTCTAAGAATGGAAAGGGTGTCTCAGAGAATGAAAGGTTGTCTTGCACAATTTTTTCCATATCTTGAGCACCTCCCCCATAAGTGGTAACAAATGTTAAACAGGGGTCTGTCCTGGGTTTTCATTTCATAAACCCCAAAACAGGCCAAACTGTTAAGGTAATTGGCAGTATTAACTGTGACTCTGAAGCTGTAATTTATCTGCTGACGTGTACATGTGGTAGGTATTATGTGGGAAGGACGAAAAGTAAGTTAGAGCATCTACTGGCTATAAGGAACAATAATCCAGAATATGCCATGGCCCTCCACATTAACAGCCAAAGAGACAAGAACATGAACAAGGTTCATGCCACTGGTATTGATGTGTCCCACATAATGTGTGTGTGTGTGTGGGGGGGGACTTAAAGAACATGCCTGACCAAAAAGAGCAGAAATGGATATACATGGGCCAAGCGGTCCTTATCTGCCGTCAAATTCTATGTTTCTATGTTTCAGACTGGGGGCTTTGAGATATCAAGGCCTCAATGGAAAGTTTGAAGTGGTCGACTTTCTTAAAAAAATAGTAAAACTTAGAGGAATTGTTTGCTTATGACCATTTTATTAAAACTTTTCCTTTCCCCCTCCCCAACTTCTGCACCATTCCACATGCATAGTGTTTCACACTATATGGATTTAGTGAACATTACAGGTTATTTAACTGTAATAATTTTCACTAGTGTTGACCTTCCAAAAAAAACATTTATTTATTTTTTTCAACTTATTTTTCTTGCAGGTCTTCAAGTGGTATCACCTTGCATTACAAGGAATTGTATCTATTGCTTAATATTTGCATGTGCCTTTGTTCTGTGAATGAAATTTTACAATAAGATTTAACATAAGTGTTGTGTTTTGAATTCTAACCACTATTTTTCTTTATTTTTATTTTTAATTTATTTATTTATCAAGTCTAGGATTACAAATACCTTTGAGCCATGGCTCTTTTACAAAGGTTCCATGTCAGAGAAATACAAATTATGGGAAACATCAAGACAGACATTACAACAATGTGGACATTGAAAACAGAGTACAGATTAATACAGTTCAATGGTAGCATTGTAACAAGGCAACCAGCGGCATTTGTCAGAGAAAATAGACAACAGATAAGAAGTACCAGAGTCATAGGGGAGGGAAGAGGGTGGGGGGAAGGAATGTAGGAAGGGTGGCAAGAGGATGAAAAGTGCAGCATTGGGTATACTAAGATGTGAGGGTAGAATCCAGTGAGGAGGGAGGGGGAACAACTAGAGCAGAAAGGGAAGTGGAGAAACAAGGTTAAGTTGGGCAGCCACAGGAGCTGTTGGTAGTGAGATAGTCCCGGAGCCTAGTTTTAAACATACCAATAGTTGGGGCAGAGGAGATGGTTTGGCTGAGGCCATTGAACCAGAGTGGTGCTCGATAAGCAAAGAGCATTGTCCCTGTGAAGTGTGACAGTGGGGACTTTCAGTAGCTGTGGCGTGGATCTCCTAAGGCACCATTTGTTAATTCGGTGTTGTAACAGAGTTGAGACCCCAGAGGTGCAAGGCCAAGGTAGATTTTTGACCAAGGAGCAGGTGAGAAACTTTATGCGGTTTGATAGTTGGAGCCAGCCAGTCTGAGTGTACAGGTCACATGTGTGGGTGAGACGGTGAGCACCAGTGATGAGCCGACATGCTTTATTTAAGGCAGTTGAGAGGTGTCTAAGGGTTGTGGTTGTGGCCGAGCCATAAATGATGAGACCATAGTCTATTACAGAGATCACAGAGTTCAGGACTGCAACCTTCAAAGCTTCTGGCGTGAGGTGTGGTCTGTGTTTGTAGAGGAGACCAAGCCGTGTATTAGCAGCTCTAGCTACATTATCTACATGAAGTCCATAGGAGAGATTAGGGTCAAGCTGAATCCCTAAGTATTTGAAGGACACCATCTGATCTAGAGTGTTGCCCTGGGTGGTGGAGATAGTCAAGTGGTGTAGCTTGAGTGGGTTATGAGAGCTGCAGAAGAGCATAGATTTGGTTTTCTTGTCAGTGAGGACCAGTTTATGATTAAGAAACCATGTCTCTACAGAACTGAAACCAAGTTGAAGGTTGTGTTGAAGAGTTGCAGGATCTTTGTGAGTGGAAAATACAACAGCATCATCGGCATATAGTATGATCTGCTCAGAGCAGTGGTAAGGAGGAGTTTAAGAAAGGCTAAAAAGGAGGGTCCCAGTATGGATCCTGTGGGACACCGAGCGAACAGGCAGGGTGTTAGAAAAGCGTCCATATTTTACTCTCTGTGACCAGTTTTCTAAGTAGCTTCTAAACCAGAGAGAAGAGTCAGGTGATAGCCCGGCATTCAGTAGTTGGTGTATTAGTAGTCCATGGTGTACTGTATCGAAGGCCTTGGAGAGGTCGTCGAAAACAGCCCGTGTGAGAAGGCCGTTGTCAAGGGATTTGTGCAAAGCTCCAGTGAACTCAAGAAGGGCTGTGGTGGTGCTGTGACCTTTCCGGAAGCCGTGTTGTTGTGGACAAGGTATATTGTATTTATCCAAGTGGTCAGTAAGTTGATCAGCCACGATCGCTCAAGTGCCTTAAGTTGGGGCAGTATGGAGATAGGGCGATAATTTCAGTGAATCGTCTTGTCCCCACTTTTATGGACGGGTGTCACGGTGGCTGTTTTCCATAGGTCCAGGAATTTTCCACAGCTGAGAGAGAGAGGTTTAGGATTTTTGTTAATGGATGAATTACCTCATCGAGGGTGAGCAATAGCAGCTTAAGGTCCAGGGTGTCGCTACTAGATCTAGATTTAGAGATAGCTGCAGTAATATAGCGGCAAGCTTCATTCAGCCTTACCTTCTTGAAGTAGAAGAGGGGATGGTTAGACTGAGGTGCTGAGGTATTTGGGGAGTAGGCCCTGTTTTCGAAAAAGTCATGGGGTAGAATAGTACTAAGGTCTGAAAAAGTCGTGTTAAAGATGTTTGCGATCACCTTGGGGTCAAGGGTTGAGGATCCATCAAACATTAATATCGCCGAAGAGGTTTTTGGCTGCTTCCCTGTGACATCCTTGATATTGTCCCAGAAGCGACCATTTCCCATAGTAGTGGTGAGGCGTCTTTGTAATAGGTGGATTTCATTAGCGTATGGCTTTTGTGCAGGCATTTCATGCTTGTTTATAATTTGGATGTCAGTTGTTTGCCAGTGGCCCTGGCAACTGCCAGAAGGTGATCCCTTAGTTTCAGCTGTGAGAGAAGAGCTGCAGTGACCCATGGGTTAGAGAGAGATTTTGTTTTGCGCCTTTTAGCAGGGGCAAAGAGGTTGCAGGCTTTGTTGAAAATTGAGATGAAGTGATCAAGAGCCAAGTTAACATCTGTTGCTTCATAGATGGGTAGCCAGTCTTGTAGAAGCAGGTGCTGTTTGAGATGTGGAAGTTTATCACGAGGAAGGACTCTGCTAGCGATAATTTTGGGAGGGGGCTTAAGGAATTTGTTAGACCATGCACACATGACTGGGGAGTGGTCACTGAGTGAGTCTGGGAGAATGGTCATATGAGAAATCCTTGTGGGGTGAGTGGTGAGGACCCAATCCAAGAGGGTACTGGTGCCAGTCTTGTAGTTAATCCTAGTAGGGGTTTACCATTTGCGTGAGGTTAGCAGCTGAGATGGAGTCTTTATAGGCACTGGCACTCGATGCTAACCAGTTTATGTTGAAATCTCCTAGTAGAATAAGTTCAACTCGGAAGGATGAGGTTGATAAAGTTTAGGGCGTCATTGAATCCAAGTTTAGGGTCCCTAGGCGGGATGTATCTGGAGACAATAGTCAGGGCTTTATGGTTGGGACCTAGGACGATTTTTATTGGCAGAATCTGGGCTGAGGCAGAAAGTGATGGAGTTGCTACAGGGTGCCAAGACAGGGAGTCTTTGATATAGATTGCGCAATCACCGCCTTTTTTGGATATCCGGTCCAGCCTGTGGACATTGTAGCCCTGTATTGTTACTGCTGAGTCAGGAACTTTAGGTGTCAGCCAAGTTTCCACCACTGCAAGGATGTCAGGGTTGTGTTGGCATATGAAGCCTTGGAGTGCATCCAGCTTTGGTAGTAGGCTGCAGATATTAATAGTTGCAAGGATAAGGGCACCTGGAGTTTGTGTGTGACCTGAGCTTCTAGGGCCAGGATTGGGATGGACGCTGCCGGAGATGAGAAGGAGGAAGAGTAGGAGTTTTAAGGAGCAGAGTCGCAGCTCTTTGAGAGATAGCTTTAATTGTTGTTTCCTGGAGTAGAAGTTGCAAGGTTCCAGGCGGTGTCCCATATGGACTGCAAGGTGGTACAGTGTAGAGAGGTAGCCACATAGTATGAGAGTAGTGGTCGGGTTAAGTAACCAGGAATATCCAATCGTGCGCCAAGCACAAGACTTGAGTGGAAGTGGAGAGTTCCCTTGGAGTAGCAGTGGAAACCAGAGTAGAGGTGGCGGGGTGGGGTGGGGTGGGGTGGGGTGGCTAGGACCAGGGAGGGAGAGAGAAGAGGAGGGCCAGGGCAAGGAGGAGGAGAGGCGAGAGAAAGGCAGAGAGAGCCCACATGGCTTATGTACTAGATAAAGAGATAGAGATATAGCCCTCTAGTGGTGAGAGGATATAATCTGCTAATGGATTCTTTAATTCTGTATAAACTTGTATTTGAAATTGATTGCTCCCTTTTTGAGTTTGCTGATTAGTGATGGTGGTTTGAGGTTTATCTTTATTCTCTGATGAAGCCTCCAGTTGGGAGATGAAACATAAGGAGCTTGGCAATGCTTGTCCTGGGTGTTTATGGCTGCAATAAAATAGGCAGCTTGCCTTAAAGAAACTGCATCTTTAAAGTGTCCTTATTTACAGGGGTGAGTACGTTTTTCTACATGACTATAGGTTCTTGAGATATTTACATTTTAGATTTCACTATAACCTTTGTAAGTAGGTACAGTCATTTTTGAGTCAGTGTGGCGAATGGTCCCATTGTAGTTCTGGGGTGTACCGCTCCCTGAGCTGCGATCATTTCAGTGCAGGTAGTGTGTGCTATGGTTTGCTAGTGATAATTTCTCTGCTGCCAGCTCTAAGTCATACTCATTTTGGACTTAATTACAGGAAGATCATTCTAAATATCTGCTGCATACTTTTCAGGACGGGGGGGGGAGGGCAACTTGGGTATAACAATAAGGGAATCTATTTATAAATGAGCCTGCCTTTTTATGCAAATGAACTCGCTTCATTTACAAATTGATTTTGTTCACAGGAAAACAAGGGCCAATTCAGTTTATCAGCACAGCTTTTCTTTTATTTATTTATTTTTACAACTGTATTTATCCTCCTCAGTGTGCCGCCTGGTCATCTGCCAGCCTACCGGACTCGAGATTATTTGGGGACTTGTGGCACCATGCGTGTCCCAACAGAACCCCTGAGCTGGCCCGGAGGCTTCATCCTTGGGTGGCCCCTAAAGTTTTCTCTGTTTTCTCCCCATGAACGGTCCCTACTCCCGAGACCCCAGAAGCAGTGACGCATGTGCGTGGAGGCACACATGCACACTGCAGCTCCAGTACCAGCCACTTCCATCCTCCCTCGCCTAATGCCAGCACTCCTTGGAGTGATGCAGCCACTCAGGCCTCCACCAGGTGGCGGCCAAGCTCTGAGGAGACCTAGTTTTCCCTCCCAAGGTGGTGGGCCACCAGCTTGCAGCCACTCGCATCCTCTCCCTCCCCCCCGGCTGACCTCCGATGACCCAGGCTCAATCCTGAACCTGGGTCATCGGCGTGGCATGAGGTGTGGCATCCCGCACTTCAACCCTCTGCTCCACCGGGCCGGCAATCAGCACATCTTAAAGGGACACTGTCAACTTTTTCACCAATTTTAGTGCCCTTGTAATATTGTTGCCTGTTAGAGATGTAGTCAGTAATGGCTCTGAGTCAATTTGTACAACATGTGCCTTATTAAATGCATTTTTTGTTACTCAAAAGACTTTGGTGCATTCTGACCGAAATTTGTTGTCTGCTTCTTCCTGCACGCCTTGACATACAGCACTGCAGGATGCTGAACTTGCTCATGAATGAGGTCGGTGATTTTTGAGGCATGTAAACAAGACAAATTGTAGAATGGTTCTAAGTGTGCTTATGTCTACTATATAGTTGTTTTTTAACACTGAGGGCTATTTCCTATAGTAATTCTTTTTTGAAAAGTGAAACTAAGACTGCGCAGTGTGCAAACAAGTATATAAAGGACATAAGTAAGGAATAAGACAGAACGAGGTGTGGTTTATGGCCTGACAAGAGCATGCCCCAGCTGCATAATGAGGCACGAGGTGCTTGTGCCAAGTGCCTTTAGCACCTAGGAAGTGCTCTTATCAGGCTATAAACCACACCTTGGGGTGTCTCATTCCTACTATAAAATGGGTCCCCTGGTTAAAAAATTATTTAAAAGTTCACATAAACATTTTCCAAAATACATTAATATAACTAGAAAATAAATAGAAAAAATGAGAAAAGTAGTCTTTATCATATTTGAATGGACATGTGCCATCAGAAAACCACCAGAGTGGTGGTTGTGTCTGTCTGTAACATTCCCCCCAGACACACACACATGCACACAAAGACCTTGAAAAGGATTTTGATTGTTAATTGTTTAGTTTTGTTACATGACTGTCAGGACAGAGTGAGTGGAGAGGGGGAGCAGTTTCTGTAGGACTGAGCGGGAAGTGAGCGTGTCCCTTACCAGTCTCTGTAGCAGCTTGTTTGTAGCACTGTACTTTATCACAGCACTGCAGCATGGTTTTCTGTAACAGACAATGGCCACACTCTTCTCAAACTGGCATTAGTGCCTGTGCTGATGGTGGCACTTTTAAATAACTGCAATACTACTGGCAGCAGGGCTGGTGGAGGTGCGGGTCTTGGCTTTGATTTCAAAGCCATTTCTTGGCAGCATGCGCAGACACTTGGTGGATTGCAGGCAGCTCTTTGTGTGATGCAAAGATTGTGAGTGGTCTTGCTGAACTGGGGGGAGCAGAGGTCACACTTTTCCTCATAAATATTTTAGTTTAGTGTAGTGCACTTGTGTGCACTATTGCAGAAAGCGGGGGCTACAGGTTGGGAATTATAGCACAGAGTTTGTAGGGGCTGTGACTCAGCCACTACAGCACAGAGTTTGACATAGTGATTTCTGTTGTCAGTCCTGACTGGCTGAAGAGGT
Organism: Neoceratodus forsteri; assembly: GCA_016271365.2. Classification (NCBI taxonomy): domain Eukaryota; kingdom Metazoa; phylum Chordata; order Ceratodontiformes; family Ceratodontidae; genus Neoceratodus; species Neoceratodus forsteri. Next base: position 1,410,319,302 of record CM028132.1, read on the forward strand.
GCCAGTTGGCACAATATGCCCTGAGGACACAGTCAGAAGTAACTCTAAGCCAATAAGGAAACAGAAAACTCCCAACCCATTTTATAAGGACACTTAAGACTATTTAACAATATGTCTTGTTTCCATGGCTGCAGAATTGCCTCACTCATTCATGCATGAGTTTGGCATCCTGCAGTGCCATTCCGTATGTGGGGGACATGGGGAATGAGCAGACTTTGAATTTCAGTTAGGATAACAGAAAGTCTTTTTAGTAAAAAATAAATGCATTTAATAAGGCACATATGCTGTACAAACTGACTTGGAGCCATTTCTGACTACAGCTCTGTCAACAGGCACCAAAATTACAAGGGCACGAAAACTGGTGAAAAGGCGACAGTGACTCTTTAAGTGCTGGTCTTGTCACTTTATGGACCTTTTTGTCTGTGACTTAAAAGCAATACAGTGCAGCCCGCTAATAAGCACATGCTATTTGCCAAGACAAAACGTTCTTATAAGTGGGCTGTTACTATAAGCAGGCCGCCATTAAGATCAATTATACTTGTAACCAGAAGGTGGCGCCACAACCCCCCACTTAGCAAGAAACACTAAGCACACAAAGTTTTAAGCGTAAAAAAGTTTACTGTGTCATACAAAGAAATAAATAAAGTGCAGTATCATACAAATCACACTCAGACTTTTAAAAACATTACAGTGCAGTACTTCATTACTGATGTTTGGTAAAGTAATCAGTTATTTTTTGCTGCTTGTAGCTGGACAGTGCTAGCTCATCTGAAAAGCATCAAATTGATGAAATGAAGTTAGCTCACAGTTTTTGCTGAGGGCAAAAAGCCATATTCTGTCCATGCACGACTTCACCTCCTGAACAGACGGTGGTTCAAGTTGCTGCGGCTCTTCCTCCTCTTCGCTGCTTTCCTCCATCTGTTTTATCTCCCGGCAGATGTCATATTCCATAATAGCCCCGGAGCACTCTAGTTCCTCACCTGTGGCCACGTATTGTTCGAATTCAGCAGACGTCATGATGCCAATAGGAGCACTGACCTCAGCAATTGATTGGTCGCTGGCACCACCATTTGAATCGGCATTTTTTTTTTTTTTTTTTAAGTCTTTGGTAACCAGTTAAGACCCACTAGGCACAAGTGCCTGTTTTCAGGGGCAACCTGGGAGCACTGGGCGGTTAAGTGACTTGCTCAGAGTCACACAGTATGCAAGTGGAGGTTGTGAGAATCAAACTCAGGTCTAGTCTGCTGGATGTATCAAGCTTGCTCACACCTTGTTCCTCTAACCTCTAGGCTATACTGGGTTTACTGACAACTGGAACCTGGCCTTTTTAAGCAGTTTTTAATGGTGTTAGCTGTTACTTGTCACCACACAGCATCTAGCATCGTGATGGAATCCAGGATGCTTATCTCTTTGATAGTTCGCTAGCTTTTGCTGCTCGACCACCATCAATTGAGATTAACAATTTTGACACAATTTTCTTTCGGTACATCAGATTCAAATTTCTTATGACCCCCGATCCAAGGGCTGGAACAGGGAGATCGTGCTGAGGGGGAGGAAAACAAGGTGTATGTGAATGAGTGTCAGGGATGGGTGAGCGCTACAGTTATCCAGAATAAGGCACACCTTCTTTCTTTTTTGGCATTGCTTCACATTCCATTTTGTGTCCCACTTATTAAAAATCTGGCTTGTCATCCATGAATTGCGTTGGCAAAGTATTCAATGGGCAGTGATTCTACACTAATGCCTCTGAAGCAACATGGTTTTTTAGATTTGCCAATGATGAATAAGGGCATTTTGTTAGTCCCAGTCATGTTAGCGCACACAGGTGCCGATATGCGTTCTTTTGCCTTTTTGCCACCTGATGCTACGTCCCCCCCTAAAAGCGAGTGTCCCATCGGGAATTGCACAAAAATAAATCCCTGTCTCATCGCAATTATAGATGCAGTCCAGGGAGAACTCAGACAGCAGGACAGGGAGGACAGTTTCTGACCAGTTCCCAGCACCTACAAAATCAGCATCCTGCTTTTCTCCATGACAGCGCTCCTTGGGGGGGGAAATGCTACAAGTCTCGATGGCTGAGAGGGACCTGGGGATGGTGGTGGATGTCAAGATGAACAACTCAGAGACTTGTAGGAGGGCAGCAGCCAAAGCCAACAGGATGCTGGGATGCATTGCTAGGGGATCACCTCCAGAAGGAGGAAAGTGATACTCCCCCTGTATAACTGCTTTGTGAGGCTGCACCTCGAGTACTGCGTGCAGTTTTGGAGGCCACACTTAAAGAAGGACATTAAACTCCTGGATAGGGTCCAGAGGAGGACAAACAAAATGATTTGGGGCTTGGGGGACAGGACCTATGAGGAGAGGCTCAAAGAGCTAAATATGTACACATTGGAAGAGAGAAGAGACCGGGGGGATATGATAGAGGTCTTCAGGTACATGAAGGGGGTAAATAAGGGAGGAACAGTCAGAGTGCTTGAAGGAAGGAGGAGGGGCCACTAGAGGGCATGGGTGGAAGCTGGAGGGAAGATTCAGGGAGAAAGGAAGAGGTGCTACTTCACTGAGAGGGTGGTGGAGCCATGGAATGCGCTGCATAGGGGGCTGGTGGAGGCAGAGACAGTGGAGGGGTTCAAGACGGGGTGGGACAGGTACAGGGGAAGGGTTTCTGGAAGTAAAATCCAATGCAGCAAGAATATCCGGAACTGGGAAGGGAGAAGCAGAGAAGGGGAGGGGGGCAGCCAGGTCAGCTCCCAGGGTGGGGGCTGACCAAACGAGCAGACGCGAAAGATCATTAGGCCTATTCTGCTGGCATTTTAGTATGTTAGTAAATGGATGTTGTGCCATTCCTTCCATCTGCATAGCCAGCCATTGGCTGCTATAAATGGAACACCTTGTCCCTCAGCAAGTTGCAGGGTTTTTTTCAAAAGCATTGGGCCACTTATTGGAGCATCAGCACTTCTACATGCACTAAACCAACGAAATAGCGCTGTTTCCACAACTTCATCCTTCCCTGTCCTTTTCATTTAATGTCGTGGTTAAATCCCCTTTGATAGTCAGCATACAGTCTCTCTTTGTTAGACAGGATTTTGGAAATTGTGCAGACATTAATGTTGAAATCTTTGGCTGCCTTAGAACATTTACAGCCAGGATCACTAAGACGCTTGATAATCTGAGTTTTCTGTGCGAGCGTCAACGCTGTCCACTTGTTTTTCTCAATTTCAGCTGGGGTAACGCTTTGCTAACAGACACAGCTTTTTGTAAACCAAGCTGTGAAGGAATGTCTCTGTAATTTTAGAAGCAATTAAGAAGAAAATTAGCTTAATCGCCTTTCAATATTTCTATATGATGGGCTAAATGGGGGCGAAATAGGGAAGTCATTACAGATCAAAGCAGGCAGGCACACAGAAAGAGCTCTTACAGCTCTAATGAGCTGTGACTGTGACTGCCAAGTGTAAAATGCTCTTCATTGTCCTGCTCTGCTGTGGAAAAACATGTCTCAGATAGCAAAGAGTACTGTGTAGGCTAAAAAAAATAGTGATTATTGTCACAAACCCACTCAGCAGGTCAGGCCCTCTGGTCCCACAGTGCCAACCTCCAAGCACAGTATTGTGAACAGATAACAGAACAGGGCAACCCTCCTATCTGTTTGTGGGTCCGAATCACCTTTGGTCTCAAGTTCTGGAGGGATTCAAATTGTGAACCTTATGCTAGCGTACCCAAATCTACAGGCTCCGATAATTCTGCTCTTCGGGGAATGTCAGATTATTACCAGGTCAGATAGGGGAGCCGCCAGGGCATTGTAATCAGGTACAAATGTTCTATAGTACCCTGCTGTCCCTAGAAAACTCCTGACCTGCTTCTGCATTTCTGGTCTGGGCCATGCCTGGATCACCTCTATTTTTATTTGGTTAGGACGGAGCTGTCCCCGGCCTACCACATGCCCGAAGTATGCCACTTCTCCCATGGCCACCTGGCACTTCTCCGCTTTGACAGTGAGCCCGGTCCTCTGTATCCTGCCCAGCACTTCTCTAAGGTGGGTTAGGTGTTCCTCCCAGGTGGCATTAAAGATGGCAATGTCATCCAGGTATGCCACAGCGTACTCCTCAGCACCATTTAACACCTGGTTCACCTACCTTTGGAAAATGGCTGGAGCATTCTTCATTCGGAAAGACATTACTTTAAATTCAAATAAGCCTGTCAGAGTGATGAAGGCTGACCTCTCCCTAGCTGTGTCCATTAACTCTACATGCCACTACCCCTTGGTCAGGCCAATGGTCGTAAGGTAGGTCGCCCCTCCCAACTTGTCCAGGAGTTCGTCCGTCCAGGGCATTGGGTGGGCATCGTACTTTGTGACTGCATTCAGTCCATGATAGTCCACATAGAATGAGTAGAGCCATCTGGCTTGGGCACAAGGACTACGGATGAGGCCAAGGGGCTGCGGTATCTCTGGATTATCCCTAAATCCAGCATCTCCTCTGCTTCCCTCCTAATGTCCTTTTGGACAGCCTCTGACACCTGATATGCTGTCCACCGTATGGGAGTCTGTGTTCCTATCTCCACATTGTGCGTCGCTAAGGAGGTTAGTCCAGGCTTGGTGCTAAACAATGGGGCAAAGTCTGCAAAAACCTCCCTTATTTCCTGGATCTTGTCTAGGGCCAGCTGGGGAGATGATTTTACTGCCTCCACAGAGGACTCACACTTGCTTTCTTCCAGAAAGTCCAGAAGGGGGTCTCCTTCATCTGTCCCCTCCCCAGGACTACACACTGCAAACACCATGTCAGCCCTATTAGCATATGGCTTCATCATGTTGACATGGTGCATCCTTTCTGTCTGTCTTCTGTCAGGTAACTTAATAATATAGTTCACATCATTTACCTTCTTAACTACTTTGTACGGTCCTACCCACTCAGCCTGCAGCTTGTCTTTCCGGACCGGAGTAAGGACCATGACTTCCTGACCCACCACGTATGAGCGAGCTCTGGCTCTGTGGTCGTACCATACTTTTTGTTTCTTTTGGGCAGTTGCCAGGTTGCTCTGGGCTGTCCCCATGAGCTCCCTCGGCCTTTCCCTAAACCTAAGGATGTAATCCACTATGGGAGTTCCCTGGGTGGTGTGCTTGCCTTCCCAGTCCTCCCAGATCAAGTCTAGGGGCCCATGTACCCGGCATCCATATAAGAGTTCAAAGGGGGAAAATCCTGTTGACTCTTGGGGCACCTCCCTGTATGCAAACAACAGGTGGGAAGGGTATTTCTCCTAGTCCCTCCCATGCTGTTCAGCAAACACCCGGACTATTGACTTCAGGGTACCATTAAATTTTTCCACAAGCCCATTGACTTGTGGGTGATACGGTGTTGTGCATCTCTGCACCACCCCCCACTTCTCCCAAAAATATTTCATCAGATTCGACATGAAGGAACCCCCTCGATCGGTGATAACCTCCTGCAGAAACCCAGCACTGGAGAAAATCCCAAGTAAGGCATCTGCCACTTTGTCTGTCCTCAGTGAGGATAGGGTGACTGCCTCTGGGTACCGGGTGGCATAATCCACCACAGTCAGGATGAATCACTTCCCTGAGGAGCTGGGGGTATTTAAAGGCCCCACAATATCCATTCCCACCCTCTGGAATGGCTCCTCCACTATGGGCAATGGAATCAGGGCGGCTTTGGTTTTGTTGCCTTCCTTCCCTATTTCTTGGCACCGGTGACAAAACCTGCAATACTCCTTCACCTGCTGGGTGAAGTTGGGCCAATAGAAATTCTGGGTCAACCGTTGCATAGTGCGCGTGATTCCCAGATGACCAGACAAGGGAATGTCATGTGCAAGCTTGAGCAACTGCTTACTATACCCTTGGGAAATGACAAGCTGCCTGCCTATCACCCCTCCCTCTGTCTGCACAGCGTGAGTATACATCAGTCCATTTTCCCAATAAAACTTATGCTTGTCGTCACCTCCTTGTGCTCTGTCAGACTCTGCCCAAGCCCTCAGCTTCTCTAGACTAGTGTCACTTTTCTGAGCAGCTGCAAACTCCTTACACATTCTCAAGGTATGGGACAGGTCCCCTTCAGTCTCTAAACTAGCGTCCCTAGCACTAGTGTCAGAGCACTCAGGATAGAAACATAGAAACATAGAATTTGACGGCAGATAAGGACCGCTTGGCCCACCCAGTCTGCCCATTTCCCTACCTGATGGATAAGCTGCAGATCCTAGTTAACCAGCAGCCTACTTCTTTCTACCCCCACCCCCTAGAATTGCCTTATGACTGTCCCATGCATGCTTGAATTCCACCACTGTTTTTGACTCCACAACCTCCTCTGGAAGGCCGTTCCATACATCGACAACCCTCTCTGTGAAAAAATACTTCCTTAAATTACCTCTGAGCCTCCCCCTTCTGTCTTCAAATTGTGCCCCCTTGTTCTTGCACACCTCTTTTTTTGAAAGATGCTACCCTCTTGGACTTTGTTGATTCCCTTGAGGTACTTGAAAGTTTCTATCATGTCCCCCCTCTCCCTCCTTTCCTCGATCACTGTCATTCATAACCCTCTGACAATGGGTCACCCCTCCCTCTTTGGAGTAACCCTCTTTAGCTGTGTGGTTAACTGCTACTGGGGAAATTTCTACCCCCTTTTCATTAGACTCCATATCAGGAGACACAGGCTGGGGTTTCCACAATGGCATCTGTGGGGTTCCGGGAACTACAATTTTCCCTTGCCGCTTGGCTACAGGTAACTGCACACACCATCCCCTGTTTGAGATTGTTGCCAAGGATAATGTCCACTGCTAATGTTTTGGCTATTGCCACCGTTGCACAGTTCCTCCGGTTTCACCCCAGTCTAGGAGAACACTAGCGAGAGGCAATGTTTTCTCCTCACCAGTAAAGTCTTGTATAGTGACATATTCATTGGGTATAAGCTGACCAGGCTCTATCAGATCCCCTTTTACCAATGTCAGGGATGCCCCTATGTCCCTTAACCCTTGTGTCTGTACACCATTCACCGTGACTGGGTACATGTGTTCCCTCATGTTCACCGGCATGCTTCCAGTGACACAGAAACAACCCACTTCTTTCCTAGTACCATTCTTCATATTGCTTGCCCTTGTGGGACACTGTCTGGCAATATGTCCAGTTTCTATACAGACCCAACATTCGTTTCTTTTCTCAGAGAAATCTTTTCTCTGAAACCTGGGGCTAACTGGTTTCGGTGGAGGCAGTGAGGGTTTTAGCTGCCCTGAAGGTGCGCTTTTCCCTTTCTGCGCTGCCACACCCGCCCCATTCACTCTCAGAGCAGGTCTGCTCTTGGCATAGTGGTCAGAGAGTTCAGCAACCTCTTGCACTGTTTTGGGATCTCGGTCCTCCAGCCAGATTTTCAGCTCTGCTGGGCACGCCCAAAAAAGCTGTTCTAACAATATAGCATTTTCAATTTTATCTACAGTGCTTGCTTCAATTCCTTCCCACCAATATTTTAAAAACTGACGTTGTTTCAAGGCTAGCTCCTCATAGCTCATGTCAGGGCTTCTCCTGAGCTTACGGAATTTAGCTCTGTATGATTCAGCAGTTAGATCAAACTTTTTTTAAAAGTGCAGCTTTAAGTTTGCTGTAATCATTACTGTCCTCATTGTCCATTTGACCCAGTGCATCCCGAGCTTTCCCGGTAAGTAGCGGGGATAGCTGGAAGCTCCAGGACCCTCTAGAAATTTTAGCCTGAATACAAACTTTTTCAAAAGAATTTAAAAAGGCATCCAAATCTTCCCCCTCTTTAAATTCAGCTATCAATTTGGAATTCAATTTGTAACCCAGTCCTGTAGTTCCAGTTACACCCAAGCCACTTACCTGCTCTGGTGCGGGTGGTTGGAGTCGTAGCTTCACCAGTTCATGTCACCTCTGGCACTCATGTGTCTCACAGTCCACTTCTTGCTGTTCATGGTCCACCTCTCGCCGTTCTTGCTCCCTCTTCTCCTCTGCAGCTCGCTGTTCTCGCTCCCTCTTTTCCTGGAACTCCAGCTCCATTCAGCACAACTCAATCTGCAGCCTGAGTACTTCTGGCTCCAGAATGCTGGTGACCTTTCCCTGCTGCTATGGCCTTTCGCTGGCACTGGCCCTGCTGTCATCCTCATCAGATCTGGACACTGCACTGGCTGCTAGTCCTTCCACACTCAAGGTTTGGTCTTTTACAGTCACAGTCAGTGACTTGATGCTCTGGGTATCTGCTACCATCAGGGCATCCATGAGGTTCTGCTTGGTGGCTCTCACCTTGTACAAGACTCCTCTGTCCCTGCACAACTGCCTCAAGTAGTCTACAGTGTGCCCACTGTAGTTGGAAGCCATCTTCTTCCCTAACTACGGCTACACTAACTTGCACTTCAGAAAAAAAAATAAAACAGGTAGGAACTTGACTGTAAGTCAAATTATATAGTTGTGTTTCCTTTTTAAAATAAATCACTGCATTTTTTTGCAAGTGAGCTGTACAGTATCAAGCTGACACACTGAACAGTTAAAGCTTGTGTTACCAAATGTATGTGCACTGCTGCCAACCAATCTGTCACAAACCCACTCAGCAGGTCAGGCCCTCTGCTCCCACAGTGCCAACCTCCGAGCGCAGTATTGTGAAGAGTTAACAGAACAGGGTAACCCTCCTGTCTGTTTGTGGGTCCGAATCACCTTTGGTCTCAAGTTATGGAGGGATTCAAACTGTGAGTCTTATGCTAGTGTACCCAAATGTACAGGCTCAGATAATTCTGCTCTTCGGGGAATGCCAGCTATCTTTCGCCTAAGGGCACCTAACCAGGTATCCAAAATGAACCCTAAAAACTCTATGAAAGACCTTATGAAAATTCTTACCTTTTCCCAGTTTGGTATTACCATTAAGCTCATGAACAGTGTCAACTTTAACCATCTGTACTTCACATGTAAAAGAAAGAATTTCAAAGGAACACCAGGCAGTCTCTTTAAATATAGATTTACTTAAAAATGGATAAAAAAATATGTAAAATGTAAACACAGTACCATATATCACAAAGCATACAATCACTTAAAAGAACAAGGTGAAAATACAAACATAAACTCCAACCACACTACAATTAGACGTGTCTATCTAACGTATTATTACCTTCTTACAGTGCTTATAGTTAGATGTTGTTGTTTCAGAGTCCAACAGGAATGTGTGTCTAAAGATCAGCCACAGAATAGTTTTAAACTGTCTTTAAACCTGCCTCTTCCATGATGTCACCTAGCTCCTCTCTTGTAAATATAAAAATTAATACACACAGGATGTCCCATCACTCAGGAGGTATATTAAATAAGGTGACATCAGCACAAACTCATTTCCCAATATGACTCTTTGATCTTGAATCTTTCCTTTGATCTAGTGTGGTTTCCTGCTTTTCAAAGACATCACAGGACTTTTACAACTCTGCAGTTTCCTCACCTAGATGTCATATAGCTTCTTTTAACACCAGTTGAAATTAACTGTCCTTCCTCTGAAGACGTCATAAAATGGATATTTTAGTTCCTGGCTTCAAAGCAACACAGATCATAAACAAGGCTATAAAATGAGACTTCTTGGAAGTTAATCACATTACAGAGATCTGCTGTTTAACATATCCTGTGATTTTAACTGAAACCAAGGGGGGGGGGGGGTCATCCGAGAAGCACAGGATGTCTCATGACAGACAATCACACTCTACATTTTTTTATATTACAAAAATCATAGAGCAATCAGAACCAGCTGGCCAAGCATTACAATTATCATTTATTACCGATCAACCTATTCTTATAAATGGGCTTTCAGCCCATTTAAAACAATGAGACAAGATTGGGACACGGGCAAAATGTGATTATACCCGGGATGTTCTTATAACCGATGTTCTTATAAGTGGGATTGACCGTACTCCCTTTTCAAATAACTAGTGAAAAGGGAAAGTTTGACCCTCTCAGGCTCCCTAACCATTTCATTTTCAGTACTAGTTTATTTTCTGCAGGTTCCCATAAATAAATAGTTGATTATATTCCAAAATTAATTTGCACAAATTCATTGATTGAAACTGTTCGTCTGAATCTTTTCTTTGCAACTAGTGACTGGCTTCCTCTGTAAATGTCTGCAGATTAAAGTTTTTTTTTTTTTTTGATAATCTAGCTGGAACCTCAAGTCATATATTGGAGTGATCAGATAAGATGTGAGTTATTGGGTCATGATTATTTAATATATGTTGCCTCAGCTTGGTTTGATCATGACTGTTTTATTTTTCATTTATGTTGAAATCACTTGCGCGCATGTGCTGCTGAATTTTGAGGATATACGAAAAAATATTAAAAAGTATTTTTTCGCAGCTTATTTTTCTATGAAACGGGGTAATGTGAGAATTCTGATTTTTTTAAAATTCATGTTCGCGTAAGATCAGGGGTAACTAACATATACAGCGTTAGGACTCGTAAAATGTAAGTTAATTGATTCATCTGTAAATTGCATCGGTTTATCTTTCATTATAAATGGCATGAAACTTCCCCAATTCAGTTTTAAAAGTATCTTACAGCTCACTGCTAGATACTTTTCCCACTGCAGACATTCAATCTCTATAAGAAAATGAAGTTAATTTGAAATAAATTTCTACTAAACATAAAACAATATATATATAAAACATTCTGTATGGCTTTTAATAAATATCTTAAGGAGACCTGCTTCAGGTTTCCTATGGACAGTAAGATATTGTTAAACCACAACTATGATACATTCTGTTTATACATAACAGTACATCCTTGGGATACAGAGGGAAAAACTGATTCTAAGAATTTAGTACAAAAAACTGACAAGTGAAAAAATATCTGCTTAAAACAGCTTGGAAAGCTTCTAAGTTTTAATATGTGCAATACATGGATTGGGGTGGGTTTGGGGGTGGTTTGACTGTTGTTGGATGGTGTGAATGTGGGTATGTATAGTATGGTGAAAAAGTTTTGTTTGAAATTTATGAGTTTTTATAGCTATCTGTCAGGTTGATTAGAAATTGTAGAAAGAGGCTCTTGGAAGGCTGGTATTGAGATGTGTATGCTGGCGTCTCCCTTGAGAAGGCATTATTCCCCCTCCAGGCTCCATGACCTCTGTCCCTTTGATTGTCCCTCTCTGTCATCAGATGTTTATAGGAATTGCCCATAGAGGGAGAGGGCGGAGGTCTGTGGGGGTGGGGGCCTGGGGTGTGGAATATGGCTAGGAGATGGAGGTAGATTGGAGTAGTAGGCTCTAGGAGACACCCTGGGGTGAAATGGGTCCAGGAAAGGGGTCCTCCCTGTCTGGTACCAACACTCAAGGGCTCTGCCATTATTGGGCAGGTGTCCAATGGACCAGCCCCATTCACCTATCCCTCTCGGGTGGTGTTGTGTAATGCCAGGTCAGTTAGGAACAAGATGGCAATTATAGCTGATCTTGTTTTGACAGTCGACCTGGTATGTATCACTGAGACCTGACTGGATGATAATGCCGTCCCAATATTGGATTTGGCAATTCCAGCTGGGTTCTTGGTCATTCACTGCTTGAGGGAAGATCGTAGGAGAGGGAGTGTGGGGATTTGTTTTAAATCGAGTTTGCCCCTCACGGCCCTCCCAGTAGAAACAACCAGATCCTTTGAATGTGTCACAGTTCAAGGGTTTGCAGGTGAAGGCTGCAGGGTCCTTCTCATTTACTGTCCTCCTGGAAATGAGAATTCCTGCAGGAAGTTGCGTACTTTGTTGTTGAACTGGTACTGGAGTCACTCTGATGGATTATTCTGGGTGACTTCAATGCTTGGGTCAATGACGAACTCTCGCCATTTGCACAAATCTTCCTCTAGTTGATGAATTTGCTGGTCCTTACACAGGTAGTTGCCTATTGAACCCATATACATGGTTATTCACTGGACCTTGTCTTCTCTCTGGGAGTGGAGGCCAGTGACCTTATGGTGGAGCCAGTCATTAGGTTGGACCATCATACTGTGAGGTTCTCATTCAAAGCCCCCCCAAAAGACCTTCCCACATGGAGATGGTCCAGTAGTGCCCTTTAAAGGGTTTGACCCCGGAAGGTCATATGGTGGTGCTGGACCGTGTAATGAGTGCTTGCAATGAGCTGGGGGAATTGGTGTTGACCTATAATAGTGTGGTCACTGAGGCCCTCGACTCAATCGCACCAGTCCGTGTTCAACCCCTTACTTCACACCAGTGTTCCGCTTGGTTGACTGAAGCATCAGGGGGTTTAAGATGAGGGGTTGAAGGCTGGAGCAGCATTGGCAAAGATCCCAGTCTGATGGGGACAAGCTTATTTTGATGTCTCATTATAGAGACTATCAATTAGTAACCTCCTGTAGGAAGGCAGAGTTCCTGTCCAGGGAGATTGCTGCAGCAATAAACAGACCAGTTTGGCTCTTTTGGAATGTCGATAGGCTGTCTTCAGTCCATTAGAGACTTTACACAATTAAAGTGTAAGAGTTTCCTCTGTTTTTTGCCAATAAGATTGCCACAATCATATCTAGGATCCCGTCAACGTCCTCTATGGGGGCTTGCACTGGTGAGCCGGAGGTCGCGGGCAATCTGTTTGTTTGGTCTGACTTCGATTAGCTGCCGGACAATGATGTTGTGAAAGTCATCCAGGAGTTGAGGCCCACCTACTGTAGTTTCGATCTGGGCCCAACATGCCTTGTTGTGGGGTGTGTTGATTTCATCAGCCCTGTCCTTGCTGGGATAGTCTGGCATTCTTTGGAGAAGGGGGTCTTTCCTGAGCCTCTGAAGGAGGCAGTGGTGAGACCCCTCTTAAAGAAACCATCTCTAGACCCGGACTGTCTAGCCAGCTATACATCTGTCTCTAACTTTCCCTTTGTGGGAAAGGTTATTGAGAAGGTGGTGGCTCTTCAACTGGAGGGTCAGTCAACTCACAACATATCTTCGACCCTCTCCAGTTGGGTTTCAGGAAAAGGCACAGCACTGAGACTGCCCTGGTTCAGGTGCTAATGATCTCCTGGTGGTGAAGGATAGAGGAAATTGTACCATCTTAATATTCCTTGATCTCCCTCTGCTGCATTTGACACCGTGGACCATGGGATGCTGCTGGAACACCTGCGGGTTCATTGTGGGCTGACTGGTTCAGTCCTCAACTGGTTCCATTCATTCCTCACAGGCAGGATGCAGAAGGTGGTATTAGGAACTTTTTCCTCTGCACCATTGCCCCTGTAATGTGGGATCCCGCAGGGTTCCATCTTAGCGCCCATGTTTGTAGTGTATGTGTTACCACTAGGTAACATTATAAGGTGGTATGGGCTGAGTTTTCACTGCTATGCAGATGATACTCTGCTATACTTGTCTTTTGCGCCCAAACAGCAGGATGATGTGTCCACTGGCTGAGGTTGAATCCAGATAAAACTGAGGTACTAGTGATGGAATCTGGTCATCTGGGGGTTGCTGTGCAGTCTGGTCGAGTCTCTTGGCTTAGGCTCAGGGATTCCCAATTGCTCACCTCAGAAAAGGGGAGGAATCTTGGGGTGGTGCTGGACTGAGGCTTGACGCTTAAGTCTCAGGTGTCGGCCATAGTACAGAGTGTGTTTTATCATATTCGCAACATTGCCAGGATTAAACACCCAGTTCCCCCAAATGATGTGCTGTCACTGGTCCATGGCTTTGGGATGTCCTGACTTGACTACTGCAATGCCCTTTATCTGGGGCTATCAGGGGTCGAGCTCTGCCACCTGCAGCTAGTGCAGAATGCGGCAGCCAGGTTATTGACTGGCCTTTTGAGGGCTTGTCACATTACACCTGTGCTTTGCTCTCTGCACTGGCTGCCTGTTAGGTGGCAGATCACCTTCAAGGTCAGTTTGCTAACCTATAAGGCCCTGCATGGACTGTGGCCTGGATGCCTGCAAGACCTTCTACAGCCTTATTGCCCACTCCGTCCCCTCCAGTCAGCTGAAGCGGACTTCTTGGTGATTCCTAGGGTACGTTTAAAATCCGCTGGTGCCTGACCATGTTCATTCGCGGCACCAACCCTATGGAATTCACTTCCTCATACTATCAGAGAGGCCCCATAAGTAAATGCCTTCAAAAGGTAGCTGAAGACATTTCTCTTCAGGGAAGCTTTTCCCTCCTAATAATTAACCTAAATTGTTGTTATCTCTGGATACTAACTGTATTTTAAATTTGTTTTATGAACTTGCTCCTGTGTACAGCACCTTGAGTCAAAATTGAAAAAATGTGCTTTATACCCGGGCTTTATAAGTAAATAAACTAAGTTAACATGTATTATCCAAACTTTTTCCATATTTCTGTTGTCAAAAGATGTTACCTAATTGTTTTTTTCCCCAAAGATGTGGATAGATGACCAAATTACAATAAACTAAGATACCAAATCACATTCAGCCATTTTAAGTTGATAACATGGCTTCAATAAAAAAAAAACTCGATGTGTATAATATTAACTAATCTCGGATGCATCACATTTTCCCAAAGGATACGGGTGTATAATACATTCGAACGAGCAATATATTGGTGTGTTGCATTGTATAGGGCTGATCTTGTCACTAAGTATACAATACTTGCGGTTGTAGTCACCTAGTTGATTATTGGTATAAGGCTGCAAGTTCAGGACATTTTCTAACCAGACTCCTGGAAACTGTTTACCCTGCTAGTGACTGTGTGATATTGTATTTAAAACAGCAGTGCAATGAAAATGGGCTAAAATTTGACCCCACCTGTTTTTCCTTCCTAATCAATGCCAGGTGTCTTCCAGTTTATTTTGGTGGTAAAAATTACAGTTTCCATTATTTAAGAATTTTCTGAAAGTTTTAAAATAATTATTTCTCAAGAAAAAAGATGTCTGCCTCATTTTTGCATAGAAATAATATAGAGGACCTGAGGAGGGTAATAATCCAGACAAAAATACAAAAGGACAGTACACAGCATAGGAAGCTTCCAGAAAACCCAGATCAATAATTCTGCCAATATTTTTCATAACCATAGCAGAAAATTAGCTCTTTGGAATAACTTTTTTCTTTGCACTGCTGCTTTAAAGGGAGGTTGTCAGCTATCAGTGGTCCTTTTTTTTTTGTTTGCTTGTTGCACAACCCAAAAAAGCTTCATTTGCTAAATGAAATGAGTGCTGAGTTTTAATTTACTGTAACTTTTTTATTTAAGAAATCACATGGCATGTGTTTTTTTTTCATTAGTGTAGTTTAGGAGCTGGTTACCCCAAAATCCGTGGCTTGGCTAAAATACCTGCGCGTCTCTACAGTAATGGTAACACTCTGCAGCCTCTGGGGATGAGAAAGCGAGGTCTTGCCAGTGCGAGGCAGCGGCCGTGGATGCAGTAACCCAAAGCTGCATGTCACCAGCTATGGGTGTTTCTCAGTGCGGTTTTCCAGTGTGGTATTTTCCTCAGTGGCTAGCTGCAGGGAATCTGAGGTGAGACTTTGTTCATGACAGAAACAGCATCTTTTTACCCTCAGTAGATCTGTTTACAATGTCATCTGCAGCCGTTTCTGTCATCCTGTTGAAATCCCAGCTATCTTTCAATATGTATGTAGCTGCAGTAACTGCAGCACGTGTGTGTGTGTGTGTGTGTGTGTGTGTGTGGAGATACACGCAGCTTATGTAGTAAGTAAGTAAGTAAAAATGTATTTCTTTCAAGTGCCCTTCCCAAGCTCAGGGCATTTTACAATAGTTCAAAACACTTTAAAAACACACTATATAAAACAATAAATACAGCAGCCATAGATAACCCCAATTATTATGTCCCAGCAAATGCTTGGGCAAAGAGAAAAGTTTTTAGCTGTTTTTTGAAACTTTCCACAGTCAGGCAATCTCGTATCTGACAAGGTAGAGTATTCCACAGGGTAGGTGCCATAAAGGCAAAAGATCTGCCTCCAGACATCTTTAAACCTACCCTGGGTATCTCTAACAATCCCTCATCAGAGGATCGAAGTGAGTGGGCAGGACAATAAGGCACCAGGAGCTCTTTCAGGTAGTGAGGTCCCAAATCATGTAGGGCCTTGAAGGTCAGCAATGCGACCTTGAAGGTGATCCGCCACTGTATTGGCAGAAGGTGCAGATCACGCAACACAGATGTCATATGGCTAGATCTTGAAACTTCCAACAACAACCTGGCTGTCGTGTTCTGCACAAGCTGCAAGTGGTGGATATCCACCTCCAGCAGCCCTAGATAAAGGGCGTTGCAGTAATCAAAACGGCTGGTGACAAAGGCGTGGACCAGGGTAGGAAGATCTTCAGGTGGGACCAAGTGATTCACCCGGGCTATGTTCCTCAAATGGAAAAAGGCAGATTTGACTAAGGCTGACACCTACGCCCTCATGGTCAGGCCCTCATCAAATATCACGCCTAGGTTACGCACTTGGCCCAAGGCCAAAAGCAGGGCCCCCCAAGATATAAACCTGAGGTTTCCCAGTCCAAGCCCCTATTGTTCTCACTCCAGGGTCCACAACCAATACCTTGGTTTTCCCTTAATTCAACCTAAGCCAACTAGTACTCATCCAGTCCTGAATCTCCAGCAGGCAATTATTAAACACTGTGATGGAATCAGACTCCTGTTCAGGCATGAAAGATAGGTAGAGCTGAGAATCATCAGCATAACAATGAAAACTCAGCCCATACCATCTTGTAATGTCCTCCGATGGAAGCATATACACCGCAAATAACGTAGGGGACAGCACCGACCCCTGCGGTACTCCACAGGGCAGCCAGTGAGGGGCCAAGGTGTAAATCTCGGACACCACTCTCTGTGATCTGCCCTCTGGGAAAGATTGAAACCAGCTGTGGACTGCTTCCCTCACACCACAGAAAAACCGAAGGCTGTCGCACCCCATAATCCACAGTGTCAAATGCTGCTGAGAGATCCAGGAGAACCAAGATGGAACGGGTCCTCCGATCTCTTGCCATCAGGAGATCATTCAATACCCGAACAAGAGCCGTCTCTGTGCTATGCCTTTTCCTGAAGCCGGATTGGAGAAGGTCATAGATATTGTGGCTAGATAAATGATCCTCCAGCTGCAAAGTGACCACCTTCTCAATAACATTCCCTACAAAGGGTAGGTTAGAGACCGGTCTGTCATTTGCTGGGCAGTCGGGGTCAAGAGAGGGTTTTTTCAAAAGGAGGGCATACCACCGCCTCCTTTAAGGGATCCGGAAAGATCCCTCTCTCTAATGAAGCCACCACTATCTCAGCCAGGACTGGGCCAATAACATCTACACAACCCACCAACAGGTGAGTAGGGCCTGGATCCAACTTACAGTACGTAGGTCGCAGAGTCTGGATGATCCTCACTATATCTATCACTACCGGTAGGCTAAAGGTGAACCAGGACAACCGGGCATTAGTACCACCCGATTGACCAGTGCAAGGTCCAATGGAAGGGCGCTGGCGGATCTCATCCCTGATGGTGGATACCTTGTCAGCAAAGAATTTTGCACACTCCTCACACTGTACCTGGGGTAACCCTCTACCAGTCTGAAGACAGACTGGATTGCACAGTCTGTCCACAGTCGGAAGAGCTGGGCTGGTCTATTCCTTGCTGTAGCAATTTTCCTGGGCAGGAACTTTGCCTTCTTATGGGAAATTGCTGATTGGTAGACCTTATAATGTTCTAACAATCCAAGTCTATCCACCTCCAGTTGAGTTTTCCGCCAGTGTCTTTCCAATCTTCATCCCTGCCTCTTCAACTCACGGACCTCCCCATCAAACCAGGGAGCCCCCAAGTGGAGAGTGCAGGGACAAACACGAATTGGAGCAATGACATCCAGGGCCTCTACTACAGCCCTATTTACAGGCCAGGACCAGAGGTCCTGGATCCATGCTATCCCTTGGAAGACCCGAGGAGTCCAGCTCTGTCATTAGGCCTTCCGAGGTAACCCCTCTTAAAGGACAGAACTGTACTAACTCCCTAGGGGCAGGCCTATTTCGGGGGGCTGCAAATCTAAACCTCAGGGTGTGATGGTCAGACCATCCGATTGGCTATTTTCATTTAAAAGCCAGAGGAACAACGAATCAAAATTTTGAAACGGCAAATGCTGGGAAAAAATAGCAGAGCAGTGACTGTTTTAAGCATCCTTGTGCTCATATTTAGTATGTTGGGTGGTCTCCGGTTCTACTGTGATTAATATTGGGCACAACAGACGTATTCCTCGCATCAAATACCATTTATACAATTGCTGTGGTACACTGTCAAGTATGGGAGCAAAGCACAGTGCCAAACTGGTAAATTATGGACTAGAGAAGTTGTAGTTACTGGGACTGCCCTTAATGAAGCTAAAGACTATTAATCTTACTGTATGCTTAAAGAAGACTGCAAGCTGTCTTTTGAGATAATCAAGTTTTATTTTTCCATGATAAAGTAAAGAAAGGAAGCATTCTTTGTTGTTCTGGCATTTAAATAAAAAACTACAGAAACTTTTAAATAAAAAAAAACTACAGAAACGGTTTGCATCGCCACACAAGTGCTGCAGTTACTGTAACTGTGGTCACATTTTGAAAGATGGGTGGAATTCCAACAGGATGGATGACAGATATGGCATTCAATGACATCGTGAATAGATGTGCTGAGGGTAAAAAGATGCAATTTCTCTCATGAACAAAGTCTTAACCTCAGACTCCCTTGCAGCTTCACAGAGGAGAATGTCACACAGGAAAATCACACTGACAAACCCTTGTAGTCACTGGCACATAGCTGTGGGTTAATGCGTCCATGGCAGCTACCTTGCACTGGCAAGACCATACCTGCTTGTCCCTGGAGGCTGCAGAGTGTCACCATTATTGTAGAGATGTGCATGTAATTTAGCAGAGCCATGTATTTTGGGATGACCTGCTCCTAAACTATGCCAGGTGATTTAAAAAAAAAGTATAATGTGAATGACAACTCAACACTGATTTTATTTAACAACTGAAGTTTGAGTTGAGCAACAATGAAAATGATTACTTTTAGCTGACAGTCTCCCTTTAAATTCTCAGTTTTGCACCATATCAAAACGTGTTGCTTTTAAAATGCCCTACTCCTATGTTTTCCATACTACTATGAATTGTATGTAAAGTAACCCACTGCTAGAATTTTTTGAGGGATTGTGAGTGGGTACCCATTTTACAAAGATTTCCACTGACTGTGCTACTGTTGATGTTCCAGGGTAGCTGAAAAGAGTATTGTATAGAAGATTTTGGAACTTTCACTGGTAAGTGCATTTTTTGCATTTATCCCACAAAATAAGAAAATCCACCCCCACCCCCTTTTTTGATCCAGAAGCTCCCTTCACCATCCCCTTGTCAAGCTCAATTATTTTGTCTGGTGGAGAAAAATGTAAGTATAAGAGGAGGAAAACAGTTAGTACTAATTTTTATTTATGTAAATATTCATATATTTTGCTGAAAATAATAGACCAGTGGAGAGCTCAGCTTAGTCAAATCAGTGTAAGGGAAATCTTACTAAGAAAGGTTTCGATGGAGGGCAGTGATGCTTTACGTTCTCACAACGGTTACTTTAACTTGAACAAAAAAATGCTATTCTGGGTACTGTATAGCAGATTTTGGAACTCTGGCTGGTAAGTGCATTTTCTGAATTTGTCTTCTGAGCCTCATCACAGTTTTGGGTTATGGAGCCAGCAGTGACTATATACTGCAGGAAACAGAGATCCAGAATTAGAAGTTGAAGTGAAGTCTTAGATACTGTAAAGTAGGACTGAAGATGTGAGGATTTTGAAAACTGCTTTTAGAGAAGATTCCTCCCTGATGTTTCACGCTAAGAGACTCCTAAACAGATCAGTTTTGGTATTGGAAAGAGAAAGCTAGTATTGGAACTCACTCAGGAGGGAGCAATCTTAGACCTGATACTCTCAAATGGGGATGGAGAAAGGATCTCGGATTTAGAAGTGGGTAGCCATCTGGGAACAAGTGACCACCAAACAGTGTGGTTCACAATAAACACAGCCATAGAGTCAAGCCATACAAATGCAAGAGTATTGGACTTCAGGAGGGCTGACTTTCAGAAAATGAGAGAGTGCCTCAGAAAAGCACTAGCAAATGGGCAAGAAGGAGGGGTGGAGAAACAATGGGGAATAATCAAAACAGCCATCACAGCGGCAGCAAGCCTTTGTGTGAAGCAAATAAAACAAAATGAAGGAAAAAAACACTATGGTTCTCAAAAGAGGTGGCAGGGAAAATTAAGGAGAAAATAACAGCATTCAGGAAATACAAGGAAACACAGAAGGAGAAGGACAGAGAAGTATATCAGTTAAAGCAGAAGGAGGCAGGGAAGGCAGTCAGAATAGCAAAGGCCCAAACTGAGGAAAAGACAGCCAACTCTGTTAAGAAGGGGGATAAAACCTTTTATAGGTACATTAGGCAGCGAAGAAAGACCAAGGGAGGGATACTGAGGCTTGATAAAGGTAAGGGAATGTGGGCAGAGTGTGACAGTGAAAAAGCAGGGATACTGAATGAATATTTCTGCTCAGTATTCACAAAGGAAGAGGAGGGGGAGGTACCTGAAACAAACAAGAGGAACACTCTGGATGGGAGGATCAATACCAGTCCATTCACAGAAGAAAGGGTTCTGAAATAACTCTTAAAACTGAAGGTGGACAAAGTAATGGGGCCTGATGGGATTCACCCCAGAATTCTAAAAGAACTTAGGGCAGAACTAGTGACACCACTGACTACTCTGTTTAACAAATCATGGGAGGATGGGGTGGTACCTGACAAATGGAGGAGGGTGGATGTGATTCCACTTCACAAAAGTGGAACCAGGAGGGCAGAGACAGGAAACTACAAACCAGTTAGTTTGACCTCAATGGTAGGGAAAATGATGGACTCACTTCTGATGGAAAGAACTGTTGAGTACCTAGAGGCCAGTGGGGCACAGGACCCAAAGCAGCATGGTTTCACAGCGGGAAGGTTGTGTCAGATGAATCTAATAGATTTTTTGACTGGGTGACCAAAGTAATAGACCAGGGCAGGGCTGTGGACATGGCCTACTGTACCTAGATTTTAGCAAGGCATTTGACACAGTCCCACACAAAAGATTAATATACAAGTTAGCCAGCCTTAGAGTGGATCCCAAGGTGGTAGCCTGGATAAACAATTGTCTGGACAACAGGACTCAAAGGATAGTAGTAAACGGAATCCATAGTGAAGAAAGGAGGGTTACTAGTGGGGTACCACAGGGTTCAGTACTGGGACTGGTCCTCTTTCATGACTTTAGAAGTGACATTGCAGAGGAACTGGAAGGAAAAGTATGTCTCTTTGCAGACAACACAAAGATCTGCAACAGAGTTGATACACAAGGTGGTATAGAAAGGATGAAAAGGGACTTGGCAAGGTTGGAGGAATGGTCAAATGTATGGCAGCTCAGATTCAATGCAAAGAAGTACAAAGTAATGTACCTGGGAAACAAAAACCCAGGGGAAGAGTACACAGTGGGGGGTGAGATACTAAAAACAACAAAAATGGAAAAGGACTTGGGGGTAGTTATATCAGATGACCTAAAGGTGGGCAAGCAATGTGAGAAGGCAGTAAGGAGGGCTGGGGGGATACTGGGATGCATAGAGAGAGGCACCAACAGTAGAAAACAGGAAGTTGTTGTCCCTCTGTACAGACAATAGGTGAGACCCCATCTGGAGTACTGTGTGCAGTTCAGGAGACCCCATCTCTGCAAAGACATAGATAGAGTAGAGGCTGTCCAGAGGAGGGCAACCAAAATGGTGCAGGGTCTGCACCAGAAGACATACGAAGAGAGACTAAAGGAGCTTAATATGTATACCCTCGAGGAAAGGAGGGAGAGGGGGGACATGATAGAAACTTTCAAGTACCTCAAGGGAATCAGCAAAGTCCAAGAGGGTAGCATCTTTCAGAAAAAGAGATGTGCAAGAACAAGGGGGCACAATTTGAAGATAGAGGGGGGATGGCTCAGAGGCAATGTGAGGAAGTATTATTTTTTAATGGAGAGGGTTGTGTATGCATGGAACAGCCTTCCTAAATAGGTTGTGGAGTCAGGAACAGTGGGGGAATTTAAGAATGCATGGGACAGAGATAAGGCAATTCTATTGGGGGGTAGGAGGAAGTAGGCTGTTGGTCAACTAGGATCTGCAGCTTATCCAGCAGGTAGGGAAATGGGCAGAATAGGTGGGCCAAGCGGTCCTTATTTGCCATCAAATTCTATGTTTTTATGCTAAAAGAAAAAACAAACAAACAAACAAAAAAAACTAGTGAATCCGAGAACTGAACTGGAAGTGAGCGCAGAAGCAAACAAAATGTTGTGTGGCTGTAGAGGGGAGAGGTAAGACAAAAAGAACCAGCACTGTATTGAATGGAGAGGACTGCATGTGCTTCAGCTCCACTGTGGAAGGACACAGTCGAGGTATGCAGTCACATGCTTTCAGAGCCACTTCTCCTACTATGTAAAAGCAATACGTCAGCTTTGCTCAGTAACCCATGATATGGGTGAGTCAAATTGTGCGATTCAGTTTGAGTGACTCAGTTTGACTGCCTGTGAAAAGAGCGACTATGAAAACACAGCGAGGTGCAATGAGAAGGATGGTGAGGGGACCAAAATAGCGATAGGGAGCGTGAACGTGTATAGAGATATTGCTTATGGGTATATGGAGGGTTTGTTTGGCCAGGCAGTTCCCAGCCGCCCATTTGGTCTAGTGGTAGGAGTGTTTGCCACTAATGCAGGAAGACCAGGTTTTGGAGCTCGTGGGCAGAACTTCTGTTTTAGTTCCATGTTTGAGGACTTACTTTTTTTTTTTGTGTGTTATTGTGTTCTCCGACCTCCTGAATGTGTGCCGTACGATCCCCCAGCCTCCTTCATGTGTGTCCCCCCCGAAGATTCTTCTTTACCCCAGTGTTAGCCCCTTCCCCCGGAGTTGGTTATAAAAATAATGGGGGCTGCGGGGGACTCTGCCCACTGCATACAAATATTGGTGCATTTTGCCCTGATAGGGACTGTTTTGGAGCGTCGCCGTTATTGGAATTGGTGTAGTGCAGATTGCTGTTATTGAATTTGGCAATGTGCACTCGCTGATTTGTAGATTGCTATTTTGCAATTGCTGTTATCACATGGTTCCATATGGCTCTTGCCATGCAGCTCTAAAAATGAAGGGTAGATTTGTTTGCCCAATTTTGTTGCACTGCTGCTTTAAAAAATGCAAAATTATGGAATACAAATATTAAATATAAAACTTTTGTCTAAACCCATCTCTCATTTGTACAGTGCATGTCACCCTGTTAGCTCCTTGTGCAGTACATAAGCAACATAATCTGACTGGCTTCTGAAAATCTTCTCTGTCGGGATGCTGTAGCTGCGGAGCGAGAGCAAAGAGTTAATGACACATGAATACAGCTAAAGGAGTGTTTACAGCTTGGAGGAGTCAGGAAGGAGAAAGACTGCATAAGAGAAAGGACGCTTTTTTTGGAAGTAGAAGAGAGAATAGAATATCCCTATTACATTCAGGATTCAGGATACAGGATACAGGTGTGCTCATTTATCAGGGGCCCTACTTAGAAACTGACTTTAGTTCAATTCACCTTCAGTGAACAGAACACAATACACATTCTGGGAGGAGTGGCTGGAACATAGATTCAGCCTTTAGAATGCATAAAAGAAGGGATTTGGTGTGTTGCATAAAAGTAGGGATTTGCTTTGTGCTGAAAGAGTATCCTCAGAGAAACCTGCATAGTAAGAATTCTGAACATTAACCACATCTTGTCTATTCTTATTTTGCTGTGACCTAGAGAAGAAACTGGGGGCTGACAAGAGATATGTGAATCCCTCAGGTCTCGCCATATGATTCCCTGTAATATAAACTCTCTTGTTACAGATCAGAAATGTATAACAGTTCCATGCAAGTGATTGGTTTTAATTTCAAATGTGATGCTGTGCTGTCAATTAAGCCAAAATTGCGCCCTAGTGCGTTACTCCATACTGGCCGTGCTGGTAATTGCTGGAAGGAGAGGAGGAGGAGCAGAGAAGAACTGCCGGCTAGTGGCTGTACTTAATTGTTGAGGGGGGCAATGAAAAACTGCCACTGAACAATTGTGTTCAATACCAGCCAAGTCAATAATTGCTGGGGGGGAAAGTAGAATTGCTGCCAAGTGACTGTATTCAGTACTGGCCATGCTGCTAATGGCTTGGGGAAGGGGACCAAAGAAGAATTGCTGCCAAGCAGCTGTATTAGATACAGCCATGCTGGTTATTGTGGAGGGGGAAAAGAGAATTGCTGTTGAGGCTCTGTATTTCATACCAACTGTGTTAATTATTGTGGAGGGAAGGGGATCGAGAAGAATGACCACTTAGCAGATATATTTGACACTGGCCATGCCATGTAATTACTCTGGGGAGGAGAAATCAAGAAATGCCGCTAAACGGCTATATTTGATACTGGCTATGCCGGTGATTGCTTGGGGAAGGGTATAGAGAGAAGAATTGCCACTGAGCAGCTGTATTTGATACCAGCTGTGCTTGTTGTTGTGGGGGCAGTGCAAAGAAGAACTGGCACTGATTGGCTGTATTCAGTACCAGCTGTGCTGGTATCCGACATGGAGGGGAGCAGAGAAGAATTGCCTCCCAGTAGCTATATTTGATAACAGCTGTGCTAGTTATTGTGGAGGGGAGCAGTGAAGAATTCCTGCTGATCTTCTGTATTCGATAACAGCTGTGCTAGTTATTGTGGATGGGAGCAGAGAAGAATTCCTACTGATCTCCTGTATTCGATAACAGCTGTGCTAGTTATTGTGGATGGGAGCAGAGAAGAACTCCTGCTGATCTCCTGTATTCGATAACAGCTGTGCTAGTTATTGTGGAGGGGAGCAGAGAAGAACTCCTGTTGATCTCCTGTATTCGATAACAGCTGTGCTAGTTATTGTGGAGGGGAGCAGAGAAGAATTCCTGCTGATCTCCTGTATTCGATAACAGCTGTGCTAGTTATTGTGGAGGAGGAGCAGAGGAGAATTGCTGCCCCGCAGCTATATCCGATAACAGCTGTGCTAGTTATTGTGGAGGGGAGCAGAGAAGAATTGCCGCTCAGCAGCTATATTCGATAACAGCTGTGCTAGTTATTGTGGAGGAGGAGCAGAGGAGAATTGCTGCCCCGCAGCTATATCCGATAACAGCTGTGCTAGTTATTGTGGAGGGGAGCAGAGAAGAATTGCCGCCCAGCAGCTATATTCGATAACAGCTGTGCTAGTTATTGTGGAGTGGAGCAGAGGAGAATTCCTGCTGATCACCTGTATTTAATTTGGCCCTCCCCCACGCAGCTACAACACCAGAAGCAGCTCTCCACCCTACCTGAGCCTGCAAGGCATGCGCAGCAACAAGTATTCAGCAGTCCAGCATATTGGTGCATTAAAGATGCTACGCTTCAAGTGGCACTGCTGTGGTTCATCCTGCCCACCCTCCCCAGCCACCCTCCCACCCTAAGCTGGTCTTACTCTTAAGGGTGTGAAACAATCAGTCTGCTTTTACACCCCTCCCTGCCTCTTCACATGGTTCAGCTCATTCCCTCAGCTCTAAAGTCTCTCCCCAGCATCCTTGTCCCCTTCTGCAAGACTCAATCTCCCTTCCCCTGCATAAATGTTACCTCATAAGCCCCCCCTTCTTCTATGTGCCTCCACAAACTTCTCACTTACCCCCTCATTTCGTCTGTCCACAGTGACCACCTTACTGTCTGCTCTGCCACAAACATTCCCTTCTTCTGTCTTCTTCTCTCTTGTTGCCATTCTATTCCCCCTCCCTCACTACCTCTCCCATCATCTATCATGTTCCCATTCCCATCACCTCTCCCATCATCTATCATGTTCCTATCTACTCTTGTTCTACTCCCCCTTATCTTCTTCTACACCTCCCTCCTCCTCCTTCTTTCCTACTCTCCCCCTGTTGCCTCAGCTGCCTCTTATCATCGGATTGTCCCCCCTTCCCACCCTCACTTATTTCCCCCCTTCTCCCACTGCTGGTGGATCCCTGGCGCTTCAGTACTACCCCGACTTCTGCCTCCATGCCACTCTATTCTGCATTCCCCCACCCCTATTACTAGGCTCCTCTGCCCTGCCTATGGTCAGTCATTGATGAATATGAAACCATTCACTTTCACCTATATTTTGATCACTCTACTGCTGCTACTAGCAGGGGATATAGAATCCAACCTGGACCCATCAACCTCCCGTTAGATCCCTTGTAGTCTAAAGATAGCCCACTTAAACATTAGAAGCATCCTCTCTAAATTTTTTCAAATACAGGTCCTCATGGCAACCTTCAAGCCAGATATTCTGATTCTGACTGAAACATGGCTCGCCTCTAACATGCCTAACAAAAACATCTCTCTCTCTCTCTCTGTCTCTCCCTGGATACTCCCTTATCTGACAAGACTGTCCAAGCAAGGGAGGTGGTGTGGCTATATACCTCTCCTCCAACCTCCAGTTCACCCCTATCATGGTATCTTCCTCTCATTGCATCTTCCTCCCCTTCTGCACACAAGCTGATATTAGTACAGCTTACCCTCCCTCCCTCCCTATTTTTATCACTGGTATCTAGTGCTGCCCCAGCTCAACCACCTCCAGTATTACCAAAATCCTTTCCTCCATCCTGTCTCATACCTCCACTGGAGAAACACTCATACTAGGCAATTTCAACTTAACCTGGCTCTCTACCTCCCATCACAAAACCCATTGTGATATCACCTCCATTAACCTAATCCAACTAATAAATGAACTGACTCACCTAAAGTCCCAGACCCTCAATCACTCTCTTATTGACTGGGCCCTCACCTCCCGCCCTCACCAAAATGTAATCTCTGGGATCCTACCAGATGTCTTAAGTGACCAGCATCTTATCTTCTGCGTGTGCAAGATTCACAGACCAAAAGTCTCCCCAAAATTCTGTTTATACGCTCTTTCAAATCTCTCAACCTCACCCCCTGTACAATGAGCTAAGCCAGACTGACTGGTCCCCTATCTCCTCAGCCTCCTCCATTGATGCTACTCTAAACTACTTCAAAACAAAATTCCTTGAGCTATGGAACAAACATGCCCACCCCACATCAAACAAGAGTAAGGGGAACCCACTTCCCCTGGATTACAGACGAACTTGTAACTTGCTTGCGTTTGACATGGCCTGGTCAGAAAATAAATGCAACCCATCCCCCGCTGCCTTCTAAAGGCAGTGTGACCTCTGGAACCACTGTGCCAGGGCTGTAAGGCTTGCTAAGGCTGATTATTTCACATCGTCCTTCGAAGCCAACATTGATAACCCATCAAAATTCTGGAAAGTAGTCCACAGTCTCTTCTCTACACCTACTAAACCCCCTCTACTGGTCCTCAAAGTGGGTGATACCTTGGTTTCTAAACCCCTCTCTGTCGACTCAGAATTTAACGCCTTTACCACCTGTGTTTCCTCTCTTCTCTCCTTCACCCCCTTCCCCTACCTCACCTGACTGCCAGTCCTCATGGCAGCCACTTTCTATATCCCCTTTCTTCTTCTCTCCTGTGTCTCCCTTCCTCCATTCTTAACGCCCTTCTTGCCCTCAGCCCATCCAAGGGCAAGAGTCCATATGGCCTGGATAGCAATCTCCCCTATCTTTCTGCCTCTGCAATCTCCTCCCCTCTGGCTATTCTCCTTAACCTTTCCTTCTCCTGCTGCAGTGTCCCTGCTGACTGGAAGTCTGTCACTGTTATTCCCCTTCAAATGGGCAGAGACTCATCTGCTACTAGAAACTACCGCCCTATCTCCCTCCTTCCTAACTTATCCAAAATTCAGGGATGTATTGTCTTATCCCAGTTTTCTCCCTACTTGGACTCCTCTTCCTTTTTCACCCCTTACCAGTCTGGCTTCTGGAAGAATCACTCCTCAACAAACTCCCTGCTCAGGCTCACTGATGCCATCCACATTGGTATGGATCATAGCCTCATCACCTCTGCCATCTTCGTCGATCTAGCTAAGGCATTCAGCACTGTCTCCCACTCCCTATTACAATCCAAACTCCAGGCTGCCGGCCTCTTTGATATGGCTATCAGATGGTTCCACTCTTACCTCATGGACAGGGCCCAATCAGTCAAAATTGGTGACACCCTCTGCCCTCACTTGCCTATAACCACTGGAGTCCCACAAGGTTCTGTGCTAGGCCCTCTACTATTTTCCATCTTCCTCAATGATCTCCCCACTGTCTGTTCATCCACATCCATTTACATGAATGTGAATGACATGTTCCTTTTCCCCTCAGGCCCCTCCACTGATGATGTGGTGCATAGACTCCAGCTCAACTTTGAGCAAGTTCGGCCCTAGCTATGCTCAAACCAGCTTTTTCTAAACACTCAGAAGACCATCGCCATGTCCTTTGGCATGAGGCATAATCTCTAGGCTTCCCTCCTTTCCCACTTTCTGTACCCTGGATGGCTCCTCTCTGGAGGATGTTACCACCTTTAGGTATTTAGGTATCTGGCTTGACCAACACCTAAACTTCTCTGGCCATGTGGATGCTATTGTCAAAAAACTGCACCCCAAGCTAGGTGCCCTGTACAGAAACTGTGACTTCATCCTACTGCCTGCCCGCCACGCTAACATCCAGAGAATGATTCTCCCTATCTTTAACTATAGCAATGTAGTCTACAGTGATGCCCCAGGCACTACTCTTGCCAGACTGGACACTGTCTTCCACTCTTTTTGTCACTGTGCTCTTGACTTCCCCCTTTGTACTCATCACTGCTCTTTGTATCAGTGTCTCTCCTTTCCTTCTCTTGAGCATAGGCACCATACCCACTGCGCCAATTCTGTAATCAAATTCTGGTTCAGCTCTCTCCCCTCCTACTTCTCTACCTCTCTTTCCCATCTCCCCTTCCCACTCCCATACCCTCAGAAGCTCAAATGTTGGCACCCTTGTAGTCCCTTCTATCTCGACGACCATCAGCCAAGGTGCTTTCAGCCATAGTTTTCCTAAAATCTGGAACGCCCACCTTCAAGTCATCTGACTTGCCCCATCCCCTTGGATCTTCTCAAACCACCTCAGAGGTCTCCCTTCCCCATGCTTGCAATTGCTTCTGAACCTCTTACCCCATCCCTGCCAACCTGGTCCTCCCCCATCCTGTTTCCTCTCCTGACTCTCACGTCCAAGTGGCAAACTACTATTTTTATAGGCACTTATGATCCGACTGCAAAACATTTATAATGTCTAACTGTAACAGTTTTGCTTTATGCTAGTTATCTCATGACTTGTAATGTACATATTCTACTAACAACAACACAAATGGAAAGGGACCTGGGGGTAGTCATATCTGATGACCTAAAGGTGGGCAAGCAATGTGAGAGGGCAGTAAAGAGGGCTGGGGGGGATACTGGGATACTGGGATGTATAGGAAGAGGCATCACCAGTTGAAAACAGGAAGTTGTTATCCCTCTGTAAAGACAGCTGGTGAGACCCCATCTGGAGTACTGCGTGCAGTTCTGGAGACCCAATCTCTGCAAGTACATAGACAGGATGGGAGTAGTCCAGAGGAGGACAACCAAAATGGTGCAGGGTCTGCACCAGAAGACATATTAAGAGAGACTTAAGCAGCTTAATATGTATTCCCTGGAGGAAAGGAGGGACGGGGGGACATGATAGAAACTTTCAAGTACCTCAAGGAAATCAACAAAGTCCAAGAGGGTAGTACCTTTCAGAAAAAGAGATGCTAAGAACAAGGGGCTGGTGGAAGATAGAGAAGGGGCGGCTCAGAGGTAATGTGAGGAAGTATTTTTTCACGGAGAGAGTTGTGGATGCATGGAACAGACTTCCTATGGAGGTTATGGAGTCAAAAACAGTGGCGGAATTCAAGAATGCATGGGACAGACATAAGGCAATTCTAGGGGTTGGGGGTAGGAGGAAGTAGGCTGTTGGTTAGCTAGGATCTGCAGCTTATCCATTAGGTAAGGAAATGGGCAGACTGGGTGGGCCAAGCGGTCCTTATCTGCCATCAGATTCTATGTTTCTGCATTTGTAAGCTACATTGACTGTGTAAATTTGTTTTACTGTGTATGTACAGTGGCGTCCCCCAGGTTGAAACCCACTTTTAAAGCATTCTGCAGTATGGGGAGGCAGTATAGCGCAGTGGTTTAAGGCACTGAGCTGCAAATCTGAAGACCTGGGTTTGAATCCCACAGCCCCCACTTGCATATTGTGTGACCCTAAGCAAGTCACTTAACGTCCCTGTGCTCCCAGGTTGCACCTGTAAACAAGCTTTCAGCTTAGTGTGCCACTCCTAGAAACATATAAATAAAAAATTTGATAGCAGATAAGGACCACTTAGCCCACCTAGTCTGTCCATTTCCTGCCTAATGGATAAGCTGCAGAGCCTAGTTAACCAACAGTCTACTTTCTTCTACCCCCTCACTAGGAATTGCCTTATGTCTGTCCCATGCATTCTTGAATTCCCTCACTGTATTTGACTCCACAACCTCCTCAGGCAGGCTGTTCCATGCATCCACAACCCTCTCCATGAAAAAATACTTCCTCACATTACCTCTGAGCCATCCCCCCCATCTTCAAATTGTGTCCCCTTGTTCTTGCACATCTCTTTTTCTGAAAGATGCTACCCTCTTGGACTTTGTTGATTCTTTTGAAGTACTTGCAAGTTTCTATCATGCCCCCCCCTTTCCTCAAGAGCATACAGATTAAGCTTCTTTAGTCTCTCTTTGTATGTCTTCTGGTGCAGACCCTGCACCATTTTGGTTGCCCTCCTCTGGATAGTCTCCACCCTAGACTATAGGCATTGGTACTTATTACCCTCCCATTTTTTGATGGCCTTACCCCTTTTTGCCCTATCCCTGTCTTTACTGCCCTTGTCTTTTTCTCCATTTACCCCTGCCCTTCTCCCAATCGACCTGTCTATCTTTTAAAACACTTTTTTTATTTCCATTTTTTGAGATACACAGAGCAATATTACAGGTAAACAGAATACATTTCAACAGTCAATGCCTTAGCAGGTATATGGAATACACTTGGGCATATTTATTTATTTTATTTTAGTCTTTGGTAATGAGGTAAGGCCCACTAGGCACAAGTGCCTGTTTCCGGGGGCGACCTGGGAGCACTGGGTGGTTAAGTGACTTGCTCAGAGTCACGCAGTATGCAAATGGAGGTTGTGAGAATCAAACTCACTGTGTTGTACTGTTATACTGTGTATTTTCATTTGTCTTACTGTGACAAGGTACCTTTGTAAATGAGCCTATGGCTCAAAGGTTTTCCAAACTGCTGTTTAAATAAATAAATAAAATAAATAAAACTCCGGTCTGGTCTGCTGGATGTATCAAGCTCGTTCACACCTCATTCCTCTAACCTCTAGGCTATACTGCCAGCCCAAAGCATATAATTTGATAGTGCTGAAAAAAAATGGAGAGCAGTATGGGACATAATAATACTACAAGGTTTTTGTTAAATCTACAATTGAAGTACACTCCCCCACGAAAATATGTTTCCCTGCCTATGTGAACTTAAATAAATACAGAATGCTTTAGGGGGCCACTGGGAGGTCTCATTATATACTAGAGGGCCTATATGAGGAAGTAGTGTCCAAAGATGCGTGGATGGAATTTCGTGGCTCCTTCTACCCAGAAAAAAGGCCCTATGAAACAGTATAATCTAATAAGTTATGTCCCTCCCCGGAGTCTATGACCTCAAGGAGGGGGACACTGCGCCAACTGGCTCACATCAGACTAAGGCAAGAAGCAGCTCCAATTTATGTTATTCTCTCAGGGGACCAGGCCTGGCCTTGATTGGGCAATGCTGAGGAACCAAGGGGTCCAACAGTTCATCAACCCGGGGACTTTATTTTGCAGTCTGGCTGTCTGGGACAATAACAATCTGTTTACAAGGGATAGCCTGCACCTGAGTGGGAAGGGGAAGGAGATATTAAAGCAAAGACTGGGGAGGTATATTGTGACAAAGGTGGATTTAAACTAGATGGGGGGTTGCAAGTGGACAACAGGTAGGCAGGGATTTGATAGAGTGGAACCTACCCCCCAGACTAGCTGGGAAGGACTTGGGGTAGCCGAAAAAGGAGGGAGTAGATGGAAGGAAATGGAGGCCAATGAAGGGAAGGGGGCAGGGTGGAGGGTGGTCTCGCTGAATGCAAGAAGCTTAGGCAACAAATCTGCTAAGCTACAGGCACTCTTAGCAGTGTGGAGTGTGGATATTGCAGCTATCACAGAAATGTGGGCAACTGAGCACCGGGACTGGGATCTTGCAATCCCAGGATACAAAGTATGCAAGAAGGACCATAAGGAAGGGAGGAGCAGTGGAGTGGCAGTCTATGTGAGGGACAGGATCAAATGCACACGGGGGAAGAAAGGAGAACAGAGGCAATCTGGTTGCAGCTCCTAGACTCAAGGGGTAGGAAACTGAGGTTTGGGGGTGGTATACAGGCCACCGTCCCAGTCTGAGGAGCTTGACAAGGAATTAGCAGGACAAATCAGAACGGTATGTAGAAAAGGGAAATTGGTCATCGTGGGGGATTTCAACTTGCCGGGGGTTGACTGGAGCATTCCAGTCACCTCCAGTGCTAGGGAGCAAGTGCTTCTGGATGCAGTCCAGGAGGGTCTCCTGACAAAGCTGGTTAGTGTACCTACTAGGCTAAAGAACACTTTAGATCTGGTGTTGTCGAATGGGGTGCCAATAAGGGAAATAAACGTGGAGGACACACTAACTGACAGCGATCACTAAACGGTGTGGTTTAATATCACGATGTGTGGGGAGCCAGAGAAATCAGTTACTCAGGTAGTAAACTTCAGGGGGGCAGACTTTGGGAGGATGCAGGAAGTACTGAAAGGGAAACTAGAGGGCATAAGGCAGGAGAGGGATGCAGAGTAGAAGTGGAATATTATTAAAAGAGGATTACAGAGGCAACAGAAACCTGCACCAAGACACAGAGTAAGAGGAGCAGAGCAAGAAAACCATGCTGGTTGAACAGTGAGGTAGTGGAGGTGGTGAGAGCAAAACAAGAGGTGCACCAGAGGTATAGGAGGACAGGGAAGGATGTGGACAGGAAGGAGTATGCAAGATGGTCCAGGGAGGTGACCAGAAAAGTGAGAGAAGCCAAGGCCCAGAGGGAGCTGAGATTAGTGCAGGGAATTAATGGGGAAGGGGGAGAAAGACTTTTCAGATACATCAGGGAGAAAAAGAAATGAAAGGAGACAATAGTGAGGATAAAGAGGGGTGGGGAGTGAACAGAAAAGGGTGAGGAGCAGGCAGAAGAACTGAATGAATACTTTTGCTCAGTGTTCATGGAAGAAAAGGGGGACCGGTACCACCATGGGCTGGGAGGGTGGGGACAGGGAGAGAGGAGGCAACAGATGAAAGGATTGAGGCAAGTAGAGTCCTAGAGGAACTGAGGGCACTGAAGGTAGACAAAGCACCAGGGTCAGATGGTATCCATCCCAGGGTGCTGAGGGAGATGGCAGAGGTATTGGTGGAGCCGCTGGTGGATCTGTACAGCACCTCACTGGAGCTGGGATGTGTGCCACTAGATTGGAGGATGGCACTTGTAGTACCATTACACAAGATTAGAACAAGGGATGAACCGGGTAATTATTGCCCAGTAAGTGTCACCTCCATAGTATGCAAACTCATGGAGACAATACTAAAGGAAAGACTGGTGTCGTACCTGGAGGACAATGGCCTCCAGGATAAGAGGCAGCATGGGTTTGATTCAGGGAAGTCTTGTCAAACCAACCTGATACAATATTATGACTGGGTGACAGGTGAGCTGGATATGGGTCATGCGGTGGATTTTCTTTACTTGGACTTGAGTAAGACCTTTGATTCTGTGTCTCATGGCTGGCTTGGAGGGAAGCTAACTGGTGTAGGGGTAGGAGCAAAAATGATGAACTGGATTACAAGCTGGCTGAGTGGGAGACTGCAACAGGTGGTGGTGGCGAGAGGAGAACTCTCAACTCCAAGGCTGGGGATGAGTGGAGTGCCACAGGGCTCTGTGTTGGGGCCAGTATTGTTTGGGCTCTTCATATCAGACATTGCACATGAGGTGGGGAGGAAGATATGTCTGTTCGCTGACGACATCAAAATCGGAGCAGTGGTGGATGGAGAGGAGGGATGGAAGCAGCTACAGGGGGACCTAAGCAAGCTAGAGGAGTGGTCAGAGAGGTGGCAGCTGGAGTTCAATGCAAAGAAGTACAAGGTTATGCACTTTGGGGTGAAGAACCCAAGGAGAGAATACTGGCTGGGGTGGGGGGGTTAAGCTGGGGATCACTGAGGAGAAGGACCTAGGTGTAATGATAACAGGGGCCATGAACAACCTTGCCCAGTGCAGGAGAGCAGCTATAAAAGTGAACAAAATACTGGAGCGCATAGTGAGGGTTTTTTCATCCAGGTGAAGAGAGGTGATCCTGCTATTAGCTTTTGGAAGACAGAAATCTTGCTTGTAGAGCAGAAAGCAGCTGATTAAAAAAGCTACTGTTTTTCTTACTAATTTAACACTTCTATCTCAGCAGGAGTCTGTGCCTCTTGTGATTAAGCAAACAGATATTTTATTAGATGTAGAGGGGGTCTCATTTAGGGTTAGAAAAAAAGGAAAGTCAGTGTGTGTTTCTGTGTTGGGGAAGGGTACTGTATCAACTTAGTTGCTAAATCAGTAGGAGGGGAGAGAGGTTAATTGGGGTGTGGCTTAGACAGTAGAAAAGCAGATGACTCCAATTACAACGTCCTACTGCTAGCTTTTGGAAGACAGAAATCTTGCTTGTAGAGCAGAAAGCAGCTGATTAAAAAATCTGTTTTTCTCACTAATTTAACACTTCAATCTCAGCAGGAGTCTGTGCCTGTTGGGATTAAGCAAACAGATACTTTATTAAATGTAGAGGGGATCTCATTTAAGGTTAAAAAAAAGTCAGTGTGTGTTTCCTGTGTTGGGGAAGGGCACTGTATCAACTTAGTTGCTAAATTAGTAGGAGGGGAGAGGGGTTAATTGGGGTGTGTCTTAGGCAGTAGAAAAGCAGGTGACTCCAATTACAACTTCTTGCTGCTAGCTTTTGGAAGTCTTGCTTGTAGAGCAGAAAGCAGCTGATTAAAAAGCTACAATTTTTCTTACTAATTTAACACTTCTATCTCAGCAGGAGTCAGTGCCTGTTGGGATTAAGAAAACATATACTTTATTAGAAGTAAAGAGGATCTCATTTAGGGTTAAAAAAAGAAAGTCAGTGTGTGTTTCTATGTTGGGGAAGGGTACTGTATCAACTTAGTTGCTAAATCAGTAGGAGGGGAGAGAGGTTAATTGGGGTGTGGCTTAGGCAGTAGAAAAGCAGGTGACTCCAATTACAACTTCCTGCAGCTAGCTTTCGGAAGACAGAAATCTTGCTTGTAGAGCAGAAAGCAGCTGAATAAAAAAGCTTCCATTTTTCTTACTAATTTAACACTTCTGTCTCATCAGGAGTCAGTGCCTGTTGGGATTAAGCAAACATATACTTTATTAGAAGTAAAGAGGATCTCATTTTGGGTTAAAAAAATAAAGTCAGTGTGTGTTTCTATGTTGGGGAAGGGTACTGTATCAACTTAGTTGCTAAATCAGTAGGAGGGGAGAGAGGTTAATTGGGGGTGTGGCTTAGGCAGTAGAAAACCAGGTGACTCCAATTACAACTTCCTGCAGCTAGCTTTTGGAAGACAGAAATCTTGCTTGTAGAGCAGAAAGCAGCTGATTAAAAAAGCTACCGTTTTTCTTACTAATTGTCCTCCACCCTAAGCCAGTTCTACTTTCATAGCCACTGGATTTGACTGACAACAGGAACTTCCTGTTTAGCAGTAGGAAGTGAAGGATCATAGAGAAACATTAGTTGTGTCAACCCTGAAGGAAAAAAGTAGCTTTTTCTCCCCCCCCCCCAGCAGTTGGAGGTCTGACCTTTTATAGGTACATTAGGGAGCAAAGAAAGACCCAGGGAGGGATATTAAGGCTTAATAAAGGGGAAGGAACGTGGGCGGAGGGTGACGGTGAAAAAGCAGGGATACTGAATGAATATTTCTGCTCAGTATTTACAAAGGAAGAGGAGGGGAAGGTACCTAAATCAAACAAGAGAAACACTCTGGATACGGGGGTCAATACCAGTCCATTCACAGAAGAAAGGGTTCTGAAAGAACTAGTAAAATTGAAGGTGAACAAAGCAATGGGGCCTGATGGGATTCACCCAAGAATTCTAAAAGAACTAAGGGTAAAACTAATGACACCACTGACTACTTTCTTTAACAAATCGTGGGAGGATGGGGTGGTACATGAGGACTGGAGAATGGGTGGATGTGATTCCTCATCACAAAAGTGGGAGCAGGGCAGAGGCAGGACACTACAGACCAGTTAGTTTGAGTGGTAGGGAAAATGATGGAATCACTTCTGAAGTAAAGAACTGTTAAGTACCTAGAGGCCAGTGGGGCAGAGGACCCAAGGCAGCATGGATTCACAGCAGGAAGGTCATGTCAGATGAATCTAATAGATTTCTTTGACTGGGTGATCAAAGTAGTAGACCAAGGAGGGGCAGTGGACATGGTCTACCTAGATTTTAGCAAGACATTTGATATGGTCCCTCGCAAAAGATTAATATACAAGTTGGCCAGCTTTGGAGTGGGTCCCACGGTGGTAGCCTGGATAAAAAATTGCCTGGACAACAGGACGCAAAGAATAGTAGTAAACAAGAGTCCACAGTGAAGAAAGGAGGGTTACTAGTGGGATACCTCAGGGTTCAGTACTGGGACCGGTCCTTTTTAATGCCTTTATAAATGACATTGCAGAGGAACAGGAAGGAAAAGTATGTCTCTTTGCAGATGACACAAAGATCTGCAACAGGATTGATACACAAGATGGAGTGGAAAGGATAAGAAGGGACTTGGCAAGGTTGTAGCAATTGTCAAATGTGTGGCAGCTTAGATTCAGTGCAAAGAAGTGCAAGGTAATGCACCTGGGAAACAAAAACTCAGGGTAAGAGTACACACTGGGGGTGAGATACTGACAACAATAAAAATGGAAAGGGACCCGTGGGGTAATTATATCAGATGACCTGAAGGTGAGCAGGGAATGTGAGAATGCAGTAAGGAGTGCTGGGGGGATACTGGGATGTATAGGGAGAGGCATCAACAGCAGAAAACAGGAAGTTGTTATCACTCTGTACAGACAGTCGGTGAGAACTGGAGTACTGTGTGCAGTTCTGGAGACTCCATCTCCGCAAAGACATAGACAGAGTAGAGGCTGTCCAGAGGACAGCAACCAAAATGGTGCAGAGTCTACACCAGAAGACATATGAAGAGAAGCTAAAGGAGCTTAATATGTATACCCTTGAGGAAAGAAGGGAGAGAGGGGACATGATAGAAACTTTCAAGTATCTCAAGGGAATCAACAAAGTCCAAGAGGATAGTATCTTTCAGAAAAGAGATGTGCAAGAACAAGGGGCACAATTTGAAGATGGGGGGGCAGCTCAGAGGTAATGTGAGGAAGTATTTTTTCACATAGATGGTTGTGGATGCATGGAGCAGCCTTCCTGAGGAGGTCGTGGAGTCAAGAACAGTGGGGGAATTCAAGAATGCATGGGACAGACATAAGGCAGTCCTAGTGGGGTAGGAGGAAGTAGGCTGTTGGTTAACTAGGATCTGCAGCTTATCCATCAGGTAGAGAAATGGGCAGACTAGGTAGGTCAAGCGGTCCTTATCTGCCATCAAATTCTATGTTTCTATGTTTCTTGCCCCTCTACAGGTCGCTGGTAAGGCCGCACTTAGAGTATTGTGTGCAGTTTTGGAGGCCATACCTAAAGCATGCTATGAGGCTACTGGAGGGGGTGCAGAGGAGGGCAACAAAGATGATATGTGGAATGGAAGGGACAGACTATGACAGCAGGCTGAGAGACCTGAATATGTACACCCTGGAGGACAGAAGGGACAGGAAGGACATGATGGAGACATTCAAATATCTGAGGGGAATCAATAAGGATGGGTCAGACGGGGTCAATAAGGATGGGGTCGATGGGGTCTTTAAGTTAAGGAGGGGGAGGATCACCAGGGGGCATGCACTAAGAATAGAGGGGGGGGGATTTAGGAAGGAAATGAGGAGACACTATTTCACAGAGAGGGTGGTAGCAAAATGGAACGCCCTACCAGAATGGGTGGTTTCATGTGAATCTGTGAACAGTTTCAACAGGGCATGGGACAGGGAACAGGGGAGAGTGAGGGTGGGGGAGAGGGGTGGCAGTTGGATGAAAAATAGGAGGAGGTGGGGCAACTACAAACTAGGGGTGCTGGCAGCACACTCGAGCAGACTTAGATAGACCGGGTGGTCTGTTTCTGCTGGCACATTCATGTGTTCGTATGTATTCTAGTTTATAAATATAACGTATTGTGTCCTCATAGGAAGGTATGCTGGGGAGATCTGATCGAAGCCAGAGCCCAGTGATACACTTTTGGCTGCTCCCAATAAAATGTTGAGCAGGTATGTTTGGTGGGATCATTTAAATTGTTTTGGATAATGTAGTAATATTCACATTTCTGGAGAGAAAGTTCCCAAATCTGGAAATAAATCTGAGACTTTTACTTACTTCAGACCAAAATAAAGATAATACTGGACAGAACCAAAAGACATGTGAGTGTGTCGCTTTCTCATAGCCACAGAGTCTCCAATAGGTGAAGTCTCTTGATTTAGAATATTTGTCTGTAACATGTGGTGTATGAAAGTACCGTGATGCCACTTTCCAGGAAAATTCTCTCCATGAGTATGAATTTGATGTTTTATGCTGTCTTCTCCAAATATGAAGCCAGTCCTCCTGGGACAGCTCTACCTGCAACTCTGCCTCCCAATGAAATTGCATATGTTCCATAACCTGGGTGGGAGTACCTTGCAGAGCTCTGTAGATTTTGGAGATTAAGTGGCTATGGTCTCCACCCTCCGCAATCTGGATTAGGAGGAAGTGTACAGGGGGGATCACCTGTGAGGAGGCATCCAGGCCAATTTTAGTGTTAAGAAAGTGTCAGATCTGTAGATATCTAAATAAATCCTTCTAGGGTAGAGAGAACTCATGTCTGATTTGTTCAAATGTTTTAAGGATTCCATTATCAAAAAAATTAGTATGTGTACCTCAGACCTGAGAGGCACCATTTTATGAAAGTGTGGCCTGATTGGGCATGGCCAAAAACCGAGTCCCTGGCTGGGATTCCCATCCAGGTGGCTAGCAGTTTGTTTTCAGAGAGAGAGAGGAATGTCATCCAGCTCTCTAGCAGTAGCTTGATGAACCAAGAGCCCTGGTCAGACTGAGTTAGTTTGTGTGGCTGAAAAACTAAATCGGGGTCAAAGGGACAAGCTGCCATAGCTCTCTCTACTGAGAGCCAGGGCAGTGATTGAGATTGTGGTAATAGCCATAAAGCTAAGTGTGACAGCAGGACTGCCAACCAGTATCTATATATGTTAGGTAGCGCCAGTCCGCCTTTCTCCTTCGGGAGCTGAAGCTTACTTGATGCTACCCTCGGTTTATCTCCTGCCCACAGAAAGCTTCTGATGGAACCCTCTCAGGACTGGCTTCTCTGTCTCAGTGTTTGCCTCACTAACTGTCCCGATTTTTTGTGGGAGGGCTAGGATTTCCCTTCTCCTTTTCAATGTCTCCCCCTTGGCTTGTTTAAATGTTTGCCAATGAAGCATTTAAACCTATCACCTAGGATCCTGGTTCCCCTCTTGGACAGATGCAGGCCATTGTGCCAGTATAGGCCTGCAGCCCTCCAGGTAGACCCCCAGTCCCCAATGAAGCCAAAACCCTGAGTTCTGCACCAGTTTTTCAACCACTGATTGAATCCCATGGTGCGGAACATCCTAGCCTCACCCATACCATAGACAGGCAGCACCTCCAAGAAGGTTGCCGTGTGTGCTACTTGTCTAAGGCACCTTCCCAACGTCACAAACTCCTCCTGCACTGATCTAATTCCTTTCTCAGCCAGGTAATTTGTCCCTAGGTGGACAATGACATCCAGCTCCCTCCCCTGTGCAGCTGCTCCTGTGATCCTGAGGATTCGCTCCCTGTCCTTCCAAGCCATGACGCCAGGCAGGCACCTTACCCCCCTCTCCCTTCCCTCCCCCAGTTCTACCCTCCTAACAATGGAGTTCCCCACTAGGAGTTATTTCATTCCCCCATGGGGTCCCATTCCATCCTCCTGTGGGTCTCCTTTGTGGAGATTCCCAGCATCCTCTTTGCTCTCCACTGCGGGAGCCTCCATAGAGGAACCACACTCTGCCAGAATGGCACATGAACTGTGGACAGGTACAACTGTTATGATGTGCCTCTGCTCCACCACCCTCACCCTCCCTGAGCCCACTGTCATTCAACTGCTCCTCTTTTTTGGCAACATCTGAGGCAGCAGCGGTGGTCTTGGTGGTCCCTGGGTGGGAAAGGAGGTCCCCTGAATCCTGGCCAACTCAGCCTGGAGATGAGCAACCTCCTCCCTCAGCCCAGAGAGGTGCTTGCAGATGGGACAACACTGCATCCTCCAGTAAATCTCCCGGAAGATTGCTGCTCCACAGCCACTGCACTGCACCACTCCCATCATGTCTTATTTGTGGCCCCTTAACTGTTGTTTTGTGTAATTACTCTTTCCTCTCTCTGTTTATTTATTTACATTTTTTTATATAATTTTTTTTCTCCCTACTTTCCTAGTGCTTCCATGCCCTTTAAGCTCCTGATCTTCCTGTTCTGGGACAGGAAGTTCCTATATTCCTCAGTAGTCTCCTTCTTACTTGCTCAGACTCAGACATCCAGCAGCTGGGGTTGGGGGGTGGGGGTAGGAGAGCTACTCTTTTCCTTCTAGGATGGTGAGTCTTTTGTGCCTCTGTGATCACTCCCTTCCTGCTCCCAAACAGGAAGTTGCTGTTGTTACTCAAATCCTGTACCTATAAAAGTAGAACCGGCTAAGAGTGGTGGTGGTTGGGGGGTGGAGGTGAGGGATGGAGTGCAATATAGTCCCAGTAAAGTTCTAACAGCAGCTCCTTCCTCTTGCTGTTCTCTGCCACAAACGTTCTAGGTCAGTTTTTAAATGCAAACAACTGGCTTCCTTTTCTCTAAGCTACTCACCCTAATTCACAGTTTCTTTCTTCACCTAGCTAACTGCACAGATAACAATTCCTTCATCCAGCTCAGACAAACACTCTTTTTTCTGTTAAACAATTAAAGGGAAAAAAAAAGTATGCTGCAGCAGACCTACTGAATAAATCAATGTAATTTCAATGGCAATTAGTCCTTTTTGTCATGCAGGAAATTGTGGCATTCACTTTATCCTGGCAGTGTCACATTTTCCTGAATGACAAAAGGGACTAATTGCCATTGAAATGACATTGCTTTATTCAGTTGGTCTGCTGCGGCATTCTGCAGAGTGCTGCAAAATGCTGCAGAATTGGGTTTCATCTTGGGGATGCCACTGTATATTGCCAATTGTAATTGTGCTCTCGAGCTGTCATGCCTCACTATTGTTCCACTTCCCCTTCCTCGCAGGATGCATCTGGAAATGAGCTCCCAGCTCAGTATCCCTTTCCTGGTGACAACTTTTCAATAAATACCAGCTGTGCTAGTTATTGTGGAGGGACAGCAGAGAAGAAATGTGTGCTGCCAAGCAGCTGTATTTGATACCAGCTGTGCTGGTTATTGTGGAGGGGGCAGTGAAGACTTGCCACTGAACAGCTGTATTCGATACCAGCTGTGCTGGTTATTGTGGGGGGGCAGTGAAGACTTGCCACTGAACAGCTGTATTCGATACCAGCTGTGCTGGCTTTTGTGGAGTGGAGCAGAGAAGACTTGCTGCTGAGTGGCTGTATTTGATACAAACCATGCCATGTAATTGCTCTGGGGGGGCAGAGAAGAATTGCTGCTGAACAGCTGTATTCGATACCAGCTGTGCTGGCTATTGTGGAGGGGAGCAGAGAAGACTTGCCACTGAGTGGCTGTATTTGATACCAACCATGCCATGTAATTGCTCTGGGGGGGGACAGAGAAGAACTGCTGCCGAGCAGCTGTATTCGATACCAGCTGTGCTCTTTATTGTGAAGGGGGAACAGAGAAAAACTGCCACTGAGCACCTGTATTTGATACCATCCATGCCAGTAATTAGATAGGGAATGGGCAGAGAAGAATTGTCACTAGGAAATCTCCGAGCTTAGATGCCTTAACACCTGAATATTATAAAGCATTTGAGAACTTTTCAGGCCCCTGTGAAGTAAGATCTGCCAGGAAGTATCGGAGAGAGGGCAGATACCAGAGTTGTAGTGGTAGGCACAAGTATTCATGTTACCAAAACCAGGAAAGGATCTAACAGAATGTGGGTCTTGAAGACCAGTGTCCCCATTAAATACATATTTAAAAATCTTTATGGGAATTTTAGAGAAAATAATTCAGAAAGTCATTACAAAGGTACATCAAGATCAAAAAGGGTTCATAACTGGCAGATATTTACAGGACAACCTTCACTGGTTGCTGAACATCATTTCAATGCGGGGGGGTGGGTGGCAGAGGATATTCCAGACAGTTATCTCCATGGATGCTGAGCAATCTTTTGATAGGGTTAATTGGCAATTTCTTCTACAAACCGTGGAATAATGAAATACTGCCCCAAATTAATAGCTGCAATTACCACCTTGTATGCAAACCCAGAGGTGTTGGTGAGTATGAATGGGATCAATTCAGAATACTTTCCGTTGTCCCGAGATTCTTAACTAACTTGCATCTGTCTCCCCTGTTGTTTGCAATCTGTTTGGAACTAATCAGCAGCCAGATTACTGCAGGATATAAATATTATAGGCATAAGCCGCATAACAGTGGGGGGAGTAGAGTGGAAGATGTCTGTTCACCGATGACTCGATTTTCTTCTTGAGATGCCCCGGGCAATCAGTCCTAAAATTGGTAGATGTATGACATGAATCTGGTGGTATATCAGGATATAAAATTAATTTTTTAAAGTCAGAAGCCTTGATCATTAGTGGGTCTTGTCCACAGGGTTTCAAGGAAAGGTTCCAGTTTAAATTGGACCCACAGAACAGTATCTGATACTTAGGGATCCAGGTCACAGCAAATCTTTCAAAATTATTTACACTTAATTATCAGCAGCTCTGGGATATGGCACAGACAGACATGACATGTTGATCCTTGCTGTCCCTTTCTTTCATAGGCAGGATAGGTACAGTAAAGCTGAATCTCCTCCCCAGATTTCTTTATCTGTTTTTAATCTTTACAAATACATATTCCCAGCATATTTTGGACTACATTGATCAAGGGTATACTCCAGGTTATATGGGGGGAAGCAACAAAGAGTGGCCTGACAGATCCTTACACTGGCAAAAGGTCGAGGAAGGCTAGTATTACCTGACCCTCAGGTGTATTACCTGGTGGCACAGTTAACTGCAGTCTGTACCTAGGCAAAACAGAGGTGGAACTCCGAATGGTATGGAATAGAGAATGCGGGAGTGCATCAGTAGGAGGCATCAGCAACTTCTCTTGCTCCTCCTACTCCTCTCTGGTTCTGTTCACCCCAACCCTGGTTCTACCCTCCCCCCCATAAATGCTAATACCCTTACACATCCCTCAAAGGACACGTACATGATCAGAATTACCCCTCTGAACATCCAGAGCCTTCTAGCTAAA
Source organism: Neoceratodus forsteri (assembly GCA_016271365.2). NCBI lineage: Eukaryota > Metazoa > Chordata > Ceratodontiformes > Ceratodontidae > Neoceratodus > Neoceratodus forsteri. Next base: position 1,410,362,892 of record CM028132.1, read on the forward strand.
AAATCCTGTTTGGTTCCTGGTTCGCCACTAACAAATTCGATATTAGCCCTTACTGAAACCTGGCTCACTGACAAAATTCCCACCTGTGAAATTTCCTTTGAAGGCTACTCTGTAATTAGAAGGAATGTAATTGGCAAAGGGGGGGGGGGCTGCCTGTTCTATATCTTGGAAAACCTCACATTCTACGAACCTGACTCCCAGCTCGACACTCCTACCCCTGAGTCGCTCTCCACTAACCTCATCCTAGGTCAGTCTAAAATTATCACTTTAACTGTGGCATACCCACCCCATGCACCTCTAACATAGAACTAGAAGCATTCCTTGATCTAAAAAACTCCCTCCCCTGCTGTCGACGAGTGGATATTACTTGGTGACTTCAACATGAATTGGCAGTCCAGTCAATCCAGTCTTACCAAAGAAGCCTTGGCTGGGCTCGGACTGCACGAGGTCATCAGGGATATCACCCGTACAAACTACAAAACTGGCTATGAATCCACTCTTGATTGGATCATTGTCACTAACCCTGTCCGAGTGGTTGATGCTGGGGGTTTCCTCACTCCATTAGTGACCACTGCACCATTTTCTATAATTGGTCAGCTAAAGGACAAAAGAAGGAGCCCAGGTTCATACTTTACGGACAACTCAAAAAATGTAACGTCGATGACTTCTCTAAAGCTATACTGGCCGCAGACTGGTCCTTCACCAACCACATCCTTGACATAGACATTGCCCTCGAATCCTGTGCTTCCCCATTTTGTTTGGGCAGGGGTGAAGGTTTGTTTGCTGGTGAGTTTGTAACTGTGTGTAGTTGGCTGAGTTTGTTACCTTAAGTGCAGATCTCATATTTCAGGGGATTAGGATGATTTGAAATTGATCTTTTCCTAAGTGCCATTCACTGTGTTTCCTTATTTTGTTTGGACAGGAGTGGTTATTTTTTGCTGGCCTTTTAAATTCTGACAGAGCCAGCAAACTAGGAATGCAGAAGAGGAGAAGAAAGGGAAGCCAAGAGAGCAGCAGCTGAAATTAAATTTTAAAAAGTTCCTGAACTACTGCGCTCCAACCACGTTAAAAAAAAAAACACCAAAACAACAGAGCCCCTCTGGGGCCCCCTTGAATGCACTAAGTCGAGGCACTAGGGACTTTCACAAGGTGGATCTCTAAATACAACTATTTAGTTGTTTAAACTGTTGTTTTGGTGTTTTTTTATGTGGTTGGAGTGCAGCAGTTCAGGAACTTTTTTGCTTTATGGTTGGGGTAGTCACCCCTTTGCTGTGAACCCCTCGCATATTGAGCGCAGTCTGAGTTCGTTTCTGTTTTGTTTGAAATTATATTTTGCAGGGTATATTTTCTTTTACAGTGTTGTGCTGGTTGTCTTGCTGAAAGGCACGAAAGCAGTCACCGGGGTGGTGGGTCAGAGCTGCAGCTGATTGTCTCTGGAGGGCTTGGGCTTGGTCCCACCCCCCTCCAAGGACGTTGTTTCCTTTATACCAGGGCTTCTGACATCACTTCCCCAAAAGGGCAAAGGACATACACCTGTAATATCCTTAACAGTCCGGCATGCTGTGTAGGGGGTAAATGTACTCACACACTCACACACATAATAGACAGGTGAGAGGGAAAGAGTGAAGGGAAGGAGAATAGAAGCAGGAAAGTGGAAGAGAGACACACACCAAAAAAAAAAAAAAAACAGAAAAAAAAAAAAAAAGAAAGTCTTACTAAAGATTACAGGAGGGCATCAATAGAATGGCAGTAAACAAACATGCAGGGAGTGGTGCAGTACAGTTGATGAGGAGAAGCAGTCTTCAGGAAGACTTTCTGGGAACTGTGGTGCTGCCCAATATGCTGGCACCTCTCTGGGTTGAGGGAGGAGGTTGCCAGACTCTGGGCCAAGCTGTCAGGAATGCTGGAGACCTTCACCCTCGCCCAGAGACCACTGTGCCCCCCAGCCACTGCCTCATTGGACACCCTGGCAGAGGGCAGGGTGGATAACAGTGGGCTCAGAGAGGGGCAGAGTGGGGGGGGCAGAGGCACATCCCCCATCCTGTTGAGATCAAGAACTCCTACACTGTTCTGGAGGAGCAGAAGACCCCCACAAGGGAACCTGAGGCTATGACCATGGGGGAGGTGAGGGTCCTCCAAGGTGGAGACCCAGGGTGGGAGGTGGATAACCCTGGAGGAGGAGGAGGAGGAGGAAGTTACTCCTGGTGGGACACTCAACTGTCTATGGATTGGATCTGGGAAAGGACAGCAGGGAGGAAAGGGAGATCAAGTATATTCCTGGAGGCACAGCTCGGAGGGAGGGCAAGTGCATCCAGGGATCACTGAAGCAGTGGCAAGGAGAGGAGGGCTGAAGGTCATTGTCCCCTTGGGAACAAATGACCTACCCAGTAGCAAGGCAAGCTTAGAACAGGTGTAAGAAGACTTCAGAGTGCTGGGAGGGCGCCTGGGGAGGGTAGCAAGCTCCATGACATTTTCGGAGGTGCTGCTGGTCCAAGGCAGTGAGGGGAATAGGAATCTCCGCATCAGTACCTTTAATGCATAGTTGGAGGGTTGGTGCAGTGAGAAGGGGTATGGCTTCATTGGGGATCCACCTGGAACGATGTAGCCCTATACACGAGTGATGGACTACATCTGTCCAGGAAGGGGAAAGCAATCCTCAATGGACAGTTTAAAGGCTTAGTTAATGAGCATTTTAAACTAGCTTTGGGTGGGGGGGCCAACAGGAGCAGGGTAACCTGAGCAGCCCACCCCCACAAGATACAGCAGACAAGACAGATATGAAGGGAAAGGAGTTCAGGAACAGAACAGCGGATACAGGAAGTAAGGGAGAAGCAGAGGAATCAAGGACACAAAAGAAGGTCAATTGGGGAGGGGGGCAGAAGGGCAGCAAAAATAGGTGCAGAGAAAGGAGTGGCATCAGAACGTGGAAGGTCATGGTGACAAATGCCAGAAGCCTGGGAAACAAAATCACAGACCTGGAGGCCTTGTTAGTGGAGCCAGACCTGGACATAGCAGCAATAATGACGACATGGTACACCGCAAATCATGGGTGGGACATTAATGTACCAGGCTATGCTCTGTTCAGAAGGGATCGGAAGGGGGGCAGAAAAGGAGGAGAGGTGGCCCTTTATATCAGGGAAGGTATTAAGGCAACAGAGGTGCAAGGTAGACAGGGAGAGGCTGAAGCACAGTGGGTCACCCTTGAGCCAGGCAACGGTACAGCAATCCGCACAAGGGTGATTTACAGACCTCCAGCACAGGGGGAGGAAGAAGATGGGGATCTAGTGGACCAGATTCATGAGATGGCATCAAAGGGGGAGGTATTACTGCTGGGGATTTCAATATCCTAGATGTGGGTTGGACAATCTCAATAGCTACATCATCCAGGAGCTGTGACATCCTGGATTCATTACAGGGGGCAGACTTCAGGCAGCTAGTGAGTGTTCCAACCAGAGGCACAGTGATTCTGGACCTCATACTAACCAATGGGGACAGAGTCACAGATGTCCAGATGGAAGGTCAGCTAGGATCCAGTGACCACCACATAGTATGGTTTAGCAGAACGGAGACACAAGCTAGTCACACAAAGGTGAAGGTATTAGATTTCAGGAGGGCCGGCTTCGCTGAAATGGGTGGGTAGGTGTATCAGAGTAGCCCTACAAAAGGGGAGGTAAAGGGGGGGTTGAGGAGCAGTGGGGGAAAATAAAGGGCATCATAGTGGAAGTGACAACCCAATGCATCAGGCTGGTGTCCAAAGGGAAGAAAAGGAGGAAACTGCTATGGTTCTCGAAAGAAGTAGCAGACAAAGTAAGAGTTAAAAGGGTGAGTTTCAGGAAGTATAAGGGGGCTCAAAGGAAGGAAGACAGGGAGGTGTACCTTGAGTGTCTAAGAGAAGCAGGTAAGGCTGTTAGGAGTGCTAAGGCACGGACTGAGGAGGGACTAGCATAGACAGCGAAGAAAGGGGACAAGACATTCTATAGGTACATCAGTGAAAGAAGAAAAACCAGGGGAGGGATAGTAAGGCTCAAAGAGGATAATGGAGAGTGTAAAGAGGGAGACCAGAAGAAGGCAGAAATGCTGAACAAATACTTTTGTTCAGTATTCCCTGAAGAGGGGAAGGGTTGGAGACCATAGCTAGGCTACAGATGCAAAGGGATGGGAGAGGTGGACACAGTTCCATTCACAGTAGAGAGTCCTGGAGGAGCTCTCAAAGCTGAAGGTGCATAATAAAGCTATGGGGCCAGATGGCATACACTCAAGGATATTGAGGGAGCTGCATAGTGAACTAGCAGTGCCTCTGGCAGCTTTGTTCACAAATTAAGTCACTCAACATAGGAGTAGTTCCAGAGGACTGGAAGAGGGCAAATGTAGTTCCTTTACACGAAAGTGGAAGAAGGGAGGAGCCAAGGAACTACAGGCCAGTCAGCCTAACCTCAGTGGTGGGGAAGCTCATGAAGGCACTTCTGAATGAATTGTGGCACACCTGGAAGATAACAGTGCCCAGGATCCAAGGCAACATGGATTCACAGCAGGAAGGTCATGTCAAACAAATCTTATAGATTTTTTTGATTGGGTGATGAAGGAACTAAATTGGGGGGGAGGGGGTGGTAGACGTCACCTACCTTGATTTCAGCAAAGCCTTCAACACTGTCTCACATAAGAGACTGCTTAACAAGATGGTTAGCCTGGGCATGGCACACAGGGTGGTAAATTGGGTTAGAAGCTGGCTAGCAGACAGGAGACAGAGACAGAGGGTGGTGGTGGTAAATGGGATCCAATCTTGGGGGGGGGGTGACCAGCGGGGTACCTCAGGGATTAGTCCTCGGACCAGTCCTGTTCAATGTCTACATCAGTGACATTACAGAATGGCTAGAGGGAAGGTCTGCCTGTTTGCAAATGACACCAAGATCTGCAATTGGGTGAATACTCCAGAAGGGGTAGAGAAAATCAAGAGGGACATAAGCAAGCTTGAAAAATGGTCTGAGGTGTGGCAACTGGGGTTCAATGAAAATAAGTGCAAAATAATGCACCTGGGAGGAGGGAACCCTAGGGAAACATACAAGCTGGGGGGAGGTGTTGACAATCACCAAGGAAGAAAGGGACCTGGGGGTCATCATTTCAGATGACCTAAAGTTGTTCAAGCAGAGCACAAATGCTACAAGGAGGGCCAGTGGCATACTGGGATGCATAGGCAGAGGTATCACTGGCAGAAGGCGGAAGGTGGTAATGCCACTGTAGAAAACACTAGTGAGGCCTCACTTAGAGTACTGTGTACAGTTCTGGAGGCCACACCTTTGCAAAGACATCAACAGGGTGGATGCAGTCCAGAGAAGGGTAACCAAGATGTACATAGCTTGCACCACAAAATGTATGAAGACAGATTAAAGGACCTCAATATGTACTCCCTGGAGGAAAGGAGGGAACAGAGGGATATGATAGAAACATTCGAATACCTCAAGGACATTAACACAGTATGGGGGGGAGACATCTTCCAGTGCAGAAGGAGTGCAAGGACAAGGGGGCATGATGTGCAATTGGAGGGGGGGGGCAGGTTAAGGGGGAATGTGAGAGTTTTTCTTCACAGAGAAGGTAGTGGACATATGGAATAGCCTGCCACAAGAGGTGATGGGAGCAAGCACAGTAGAGGGTTTTAAACATGCCTGGGATAGGCACGAGGGAACCTTGAGGAGGGAAGGAGTGATGGGGAAACCACTGTCCACTTAGGGTCAGAGGCCACAAACTAGTACAGGGCTAAAGTGCAGACTATATGGTCCTAGTGGTCCTCATCTGCTGACAATGTCTTTGTTTCTGTGTTTCTATCCTTTAGCAAGACCTTTCTATCCATCTGTGACTCCTTACTCCCACCCAAAAAACTCAGGGTGAAAGGCCACACTAACAATTGGATCACTTCTGACTTACTAAAGTTCATGCGGAAAAGTGACAAGGCATGGACCAAATATAGAAAATCTAAACTTTTCAACCTTCTACAAGAATACATAGCCCTACAAAGTAAGTGCAAATCCGAGGTCAGTGCTGCAAAAACAAACTTCCTCAGGGACAAACAACTGGGTGTTAGGGGCAACTCTAAACACACCTGGCGAACACTCAACAACCTACTAGGCAGAGGACACACTGCCGAACAAATATCCCTCAATAATGAGAGAAGCCTAATAAGTGAACCAAGTGAGAGAGACAATCTCTACAACACTTACTTCGGCGAACTTGACATATACATACCTTGGCATATACAAACCAAATAACACGCAGCTTATCAACACTCGCCTACCCACTGCATTCCCTGACTCTTCCCTTGCACAAACAACCCTTCCACGCCCCCCAAATTCGACATCACATATCTTTCCCCTACTAATATAATCATCTACCTAAAAAAGAATGACCCAAAGCCCAGTCTGGGCCTTGACGACAGTGACTATCGCATCCTGAAACTTGTCCGTGTGCCTATCACCCTCCCCCTAACCAACATCCTCAACCACTCACTCTGCACTGGGGTATTCCCAGTAAGAGGAAAAGCACCATTATAAAACTATTCCACAAATCCTGCTCCAGAAACGACGTTTGTAACTACAAGCCCATCTCCTTCTTCACACCCCTATCCAAAATTATTGAAAAAATCATCCTTGATCAAACCATGAACCTTCTAGATATACACAAACATCTCTTAGACTCACATCATGGGTTCTGAACTGGTCACAATATCGAGACCACTTTAGTAAGGCTTACTAATTTTATTGAAAATGTCAGGAATGAAGGTTTCTACAATGGATCTGTGTTTGTAGACCTATCAAAGGTCTTCGACCTTGTCGATCAAAAAAATTCTCCACACCTTATCTGGCCTAAATTTCTCAGCCAAAGTGATAAAATGGTTTGAAATTACCTCAGTAATTGGATGCACAGGACTACAATAGTAGGCCAATACTCCAAAATTTATCACATCAAATATAGAGTTCTCCAGGGTTCCTTCCCCGGGGTTCCATCCTCAGACCTCTCCTATTCTCTCTTGTAGTCAACCCCTTCCCCGATATCTGTTCATCCACAGAGCTCATCCTCTATGTGGATGATGCGGCCCTTTTTTGCAAGGATAAAAAAACCCTCTCCCTTCAGAACAAACTGCAACATGACTTCAGTAAATTACACTCCAGGTTCTCCTCTCGGGGCCTGGTCCTCAACTCCAAGAAAACTAAGGTCATGGTATTCTCAGGCTCCAGGAAGTCCCTAAATTTTGATTTTACTCTTTCAAGAGAGCCACCATCTTCAAATACCTGGGGATTCACTTGGACTGTCACCTGAACTACGTGCTACACACACATCGATTAATTTAAAAAAATTCACCAAAGACTTGACATCCTACATCGACTAAAACATTTCCTCATACCAGAATCTAGGGCCTTGCTTGCCAACAGATTCCTGCTCCCTGTTTTAGACTACAGCTCCCTCATGTACTCAGTCTCCATCTTGCAGAAAAATCTAGTTAGATTAAAGACCACGTATCACAGGATCATCTGATTCATCACAGGCCTCCACCTTAGGATGCACCACTGTGATCTGTACAAGGCTGCAAACTGGTCCCCCCTGGAGGATATATTTAACAGCAGAATTCTCACTTTTTTCTTTAAAAAATCCAATTGGGTTCCATGCCTAGCAGCATCTTCTCGCTCTTCAATAACTCTGTACACACAAGGACCACCATGCACTTCTGTACCCACACCTTCATAATTCCTCACTGTCATAACACCGAGGGACAACACTCCCTCTCCTAAAAAGGTGCCAAACTTTCAACAACCTACCCTTGCTCTTGGTCCTGTGCAACATGCTTGCGTCATTCAAAAACAATTGAAATCCTACTTTTTAGACAACCTCCAATGCAGCTGCCCCGGTCCACGCTCTCAGCTTCAGTCTCCTCTTTTTAATTTCCTGCACTTCTCACCTTGCATATTTTTGCTTTTCTCTTTAAAATTATTAAATAATTATGATATTAACAGTACCTTTCCTATTATATTCTGTCCCCTTTGCATGACTGTTATTCCTGATGATGTAATGTTCACTAATATGTGTTACTGTACAAATTTTGAATGCACTCTCATTCCAAATTATGTAATGTCTACCAATATGTATTATTGCACCAAATGTTGTCACTGGACGCATGTGAAAATGGTCCATTTTGCTCACATCTTTCCAGTATAAACAATAAAATAAAATGAAATGAAAAGGCAGACAACCCTTTTTTTTACCTTGGACATGACCAAGGCTACGCAGTATGAGAAAGGCAGGGAATCTCTAGGTTTCTGCAACTGATAGAACATGGTAACTGTATATCTTTCACTAAGGCCAAAAAGAAATGTGTGTGGGCCCAAGCAAATTTTCATAAATATTTACAGCTCAGGCATTTTTATTATGCAACCTGATAATATACAAAAGCTAACATGATCCCTAACATCTTGGGAGGACTACCTACTGTATGTGGGGTAGTTGCAATAGTGGGGCATCAGAGTTGCAGAGCGGGCATATACCTTTTACTTTAAGAGGCAAAGGAAGTCACATTAAATAAAGTGAAATTAACTGGGGAACAGGAAGCAGGAATGAGATTCCAAGAGAGCCATAAGAAAGAACGGTTACAAAAAGGTTAGAAAGTCACTGTAGCTCCGATTTTGGAGAGAATTGTTTGGGAAAGTCTTGGTCAGATTCTTCAGAACCCCTAAAATGACTAAACATTATAATACAACTAACACAGTGGAATGCTAGAGGAAGCGCAGAGATGAGGGTTCATACTGGCACATATTTGGGGGCAGAACTAAAATAGAACCCTTCTGAATTCAGGTCTAGCAAGAGATTCATCGTACTGTATTACAAGCACTCTGGTTGCCTAGAATTCACAGAGTGGGTACAGGGTTTTCCAAAAGCAGTTGAACTTCAGGCAGAACAGTGAAGGCTCATACTAATACTGATAGCAGCTGCCCTGAAATGTGTAACAGCAAGTTGGCTAAAAGAGCAATCCTCAACACTTGAAGAATAGATAGGACGGGTTAACTACATCCATGAGATGGACATGCTTACTGCTAAATTTAAATTTACAGGAAGAATGCCACAATAAAAAATGGCGGGGCTGGATTTATAGGCATCCTCATAGAGAGGAGTGCTCCAATGGAAAAGCAGGACAGATGCCATAGGATGAATAACTAAATAACTGGGAGCCCTTCACTGTAGCTAAACCTGTGAAATGGAGACAGGCATGGATATACAGAAAAGCTGTGCTGGGAATGAGTGGGATGTGCCATGGCAGTGATTTGAGTTTTTTTTTTCTCTTTTTCTTCTATTTATGGTTAATTTCAAAGTTATTGCCCAACTCCTGTTAAGCTGGCTAATATAGTTTTGCAATTGCTGGAGATGGAGAATAAACGGTATTAGATGAAAAGGGTTAGATGAATAATTTTACTTGTCAATTGAAACAAGAAGAAGTCTGGCTAAAGATGCTGAATGGTGACAGATAATAGTGTGGCAGTGGGTTGCTTACATGGGACAAGATACAATGGAAATACAATTTTTCAGTTTGTTATGAAATATAGACTGTGCTGCTGCTGAATATTACTATTGATGTACTATAACTGAGTGAATAAAGTGGAGTTTAAAAAAAAATTGCCACTGAGTGGCTGTATTTGACACCAGCCATGGTGGTAATTGCTCTGGGGAGGAGCAGAGAAGAATTACTGCTCAGCAGCTGAATACGATACCAGCTGTGCTAGTTATTGTGGAGGAGAAGCAGAGAAGAATCACCACTGAGCAGCTGTATTAGATACCAGATTTGCTGGTTTTTGAGAAGGGGGAAAGAGAATTGTTGCTGAGCCTTTGTATTCGATACCAGCTGTGCTAGTTATTGTGGAGGGTGCAGAGAATAATTGCTGCTGAGCAACTGTTTAAGATAACAGCTGTGCTAGTTACTATGTCCTGTGCAATATAGGTTCCCTTCATATACTGGTATATTGGTGATAAATCTTGTAGTCATGTATTTCCAAGCCTTTTTTTTTGTAATGGTTCTGTTTTGGTCTGAAGGAAAAGAAGTTGATCACACTTATAATAATAACAGCTGAAGGATATACGACCTGCCGGTTAGGCTTACTGGGGGTCTTAGCAGACCTTAATGTTGCATTAGTAGATCGAGGTTGATCCTACTAATATAGTGAAGTGGCTTATAGGACGCCAGAGTATGCATTCTATGAGACAGGGATTGATGATTTTCTTTATCCCCTCAGTCTGGTACGTGACCTAACAGAGAAACAGGTGGTAATGGCTGAGATGAAACATGCAAGATGGAGGGGAGATTTTCAGTAATTATGTGCCTGGATTGTACTAATACTGAAGGTAACAGGAGACAGGATGGTTGGAAATCGGGAGAACTCACAATATGACTGGTCATGGGTTGAGTTGAATGAACTCTATTACGTGATGCACTTGGCTGGCTGCTCCCCATTACTTACCCCCTTCGGAATTTATCTACAAGGATTTGGTTTGGTGGGTTGTTTTAGCTGGCCAAAAATATCTTCAGTAGACATAATTCCCTACGCTCATATGAGGTTTAAATTAGCATGATCCACTCCAAGGTCTAATTTTACTCATTAGAGATGGATAGGTTTGTGTCTAGCAGTCTGTTCTCCTTATAGATGGTTTAACCACAAATTGTTTTCAGAGTTGTTATGCATATCACAATTTATTTATTTATTTTTTTACTTAAATATAGCTGTTAGCTTGCATTATATTATTTTTGTAACGGACTAGGAATCCCACTGGCAGGTAAAAGCCAGAGTTAGGACTGTTAGTTACACTGCCACCTTGGACTAGTAGTCTGGTGGTTATAGGTTCATCAGTAGCCTACATCCGACTGTTACTAGAATATTTGATTCTCCTGCTTGTCATATACAGTAACTTATTTAGTTGTTGGGTACTTTTTAATTATTATCAGTAGATCCACTCTTTGTAATCTGTAAAACACTTAGCTTACATGTCTATTACAGCAGTAGTAGGTTTTGTAAAAGTTAGTGTTTTTATAATTGTTAATGATTATCCTATAAGCAAACTTAAGTTGGTCAAAACTGATATAGCTGACACTAGGACTGGTTTTATTATTCTTAGATTCTTTTAAAATTTCCTTTTCTCCTTTAATTTTATTTAGAGTTTTAGTTAATTAATATATATAAAGGAAGAATTATAATTGCATTAAGTAAAGGTATATACTTTTAGCATTAAGGTTATACACTTTTAGCAGCATTATTGCTGTAGATACTTATTTTAATAGATACCAATTTGTCTTTGAAGTCAGAAGAGCTAGTACTGGTCTTAGAAAATATAGTTGATACACTTTTGTTTATTGCAATCCTTAGAGAAAGCAGTGATATATTATTAGAAATAAGAAGTCAGTTGTAAGACCAGAAATGTCACAATATAGAATTGTGTCTTGGAATGTTAATGGCCTGGGGTCTCCTATTAAAAGGAAAAAAAAAGTATTGTCTCAACTTAATAAACGTAAGGTAGACATAGGACTTGTTCAAGAGATGCACTTGATGCATGAAGAGTCAGAGAAACTCAAAAGGTCATGGGTGGGTCAAGCCGAAATTTCATGTTTTTCGTCAACAAAATGTGGAACTTCAATTTTAATAAGAAAGGGGGTGAATTTTTGTAAACATGACCACTATGCTGATTCGGAAGGGAGATATCAAATACTTTTGGGTACTTTTGATGGTCAAAAAGTGGCATTCTGTAACATTTATGCTCCTAACACAGGGCGAGATGAATTCTTTAATTCTGTTATGGTTACTCTCAGTACCTTTTCTGAATATGCAATTATTCTTGGGGGTGACTTTAATGAAGTACTTGATCCTATTTTGGACAGATCCATAATCTAAAAGATACAAGTAAATACAAACTCTAGGAATTCCTTTAAAAAGTTATTGGTGGATATAGGTCTTGCAGATGTGTGGAGGGTGGATCATCCCACAGATAACGACTTTTCCTTTTTTTCACATAGGCACATAACCTACAGTAGAATTGACCACATCCTAGTACCTAACTCTTTAATCACAAATGTTATAGATGCTAGGATAGAAAGCATCATTATATCAGACCATGCAATGGTCATTTTAGATTTGATGCTCTGTGGGAGAAGGGAAAAATTGCATAGCTGGGAGTTTAACACAGGCTTGCTTAAAGAGAAGGACTTTCTAACATGGGTGACTACACTGATGAATGATTACTTTAAGATTAATGATAATGGATAGGTTTCTAATATATGTTTATGGGAAACATATAAAGCATATATTGGGGTAGAATAATAAGCTACTCTACAAATATAAAACGAGAAAGGGACAAAATACTTGAGGTAAAAGAAAAGGAACTTGCACATTTATTTAACACATCCCAAAAAGTCATTACCCCAAGTGGTGATACCTTACACAAAATTGTGGTCTTACAGGGTGAAATTAACACAATTCTGTCTCAGAAAGCAGAATATGCACTTTTTAGAATAAAGCAACAGTATTAGGAGGCTGGGGACAAAGCAGGGAAGCTCTTAGAGTCAAGAGTAAAGAAGATAAAACAGCAGAATGTTATAACAGGAATTTAAAATAATATAGGCAAAACAGTCACAACTGATAAGGAAATCAATAAGGTGTTCCACAGTTTTTTTCAAAATATTTTTTCAGATCAGGAACTGCAAGATAAAGATAAGCCTGGCAGCTTCTTTAAGAGACTCCACCTACCCGTGCTCACTCAACAGAATAGGCAGAAGCTAGAAAGAACTATATCTCTTGAGGAGATACAAATGGCTACAAATGATCTTCTATCAGGCAAAACCCCTGGGCCTGATGGCTTCACAAGTGAATATTAAAAAAAAAATCAGTCCTGCTATTCTCCCTCACCTACATAAGGCCCTCCTTGAAGCTTGGGTTGAAAAAAACTTATACTACACTATGAAGCAAGCCTATTTAACTCTAATACTCAAAAAAAAAAAAAAAAAACAAGAATAGTCTTGAATGTTTCAGTTACCGACTGATTTCGTTAAGGAATATGGACTATAAAATTCTAACTAAAGTATTGGCAAAAAGAATACAGGATATTATTACAACTTTAATTGGCTTAGAGCAAGTAGGATTTATTAAAAATAGATTGGGAGCAGATAGCACTTGTAGGCTTCTTAACTTAATATGGTCTGCCAACAAAAAGAAGGAACCCTATGTATTATTATTACTAGATATACTAAAAGCATTTGACTCTGTAAATTGGACATATATGTCAAGAGCCTTGACTGAATTTGGTTTTGGGGAACATTTTTGTAAATGGATTTCAATGCTTTATGATAAACCAAATATGCAAATTTTGACAAACGGTGTATTATCTCCACAAATTGAGCTGGCCTGTGGCACTAGACAAAGATGTCCTCTCTCTCCTTAATTCTTTATCTTAGCCTTTGAGCCTCTTATAAAATTAAAACAAGAACACCCTGGGGTTAATGGCTTTAGATTTGGGAAAGAGGAACATAAATCAATTTCATATGCAGATGATTTGTTATTAGCTCTTAGTAATCCAGTTCATTCTTGCTTAAGTGTGAAGGCTATTCTTTTAGACATTGGGACTATTTCTGGGCTTAAAATCAATTGGGAAAAAACTCAAATATTATACAATAACTTGAGTACATATAATATGAGATGTCTTGAAGGAATCCTAGACAGCAAATGGTACAAATCCAATATCACTTATTTAGGTCTTCAGATTTCAACTAACTTAAAGGAAATAATATCTCTTAATTATGAACCACTTTTGAAAGACATTTAGCTGCATCTGTCTAGGTGGAGGAAGCTCAACCTATCCTTATGGGGAAAGTAAATACAGTAAAGATGAATATTGAACCCAGGCTATTCTATTTATTCCAAAATCTACCAATATTGATAGGGAATAAGCTATTAAAAAAACTTGATAGAATTGTAAGGAATTTTTTATGGCAAGACAAACCCCCCAGAATTGGAATAACAAAGCTTAGAGCACTTTGTGCTTTTGGAGTCCTTGCCTTATCATGGTGGGAACGTTACCAGATGGCCTTTATTCTCAAACGTGCTCTGCAATATTTACTGAATATACCCTCAAACAAGGAATCTCAGCCCTAACGGCTTAAATTAGATAAGGAAATGCTGAGTCCAAGTAGCCTCCTTGATTATATATACATGCCGTTAAAAACTTCTTTACTGGATAACCCTTGCTTACAAGGCTCTATTAAGGCACTTAAAAAATAAATGTAATTATCAACCCAAACAAATACCCTTAGATTTAGCACCCATATGGAATAATGCTAAATTAATAGGTGTTAAGCAGGTATTGAATAACCCTGAATGGTGTAAAGTGGGTATTACAAGACTTGTGCACTTGATAGACTCACAATCCAGAGTGATGCTGTCCTTCCAAGAATTGAAAGCTAAATATGGTCTCAGTAATTATCACTTCCACTATTACTTGCAGGTGAGGGAAGTATTTAGGAACTATAAGATATTAGATCAGAATTATGAACTGTCCATTTGTGATGAATGGGATCAATTGATTCGATTATCAGTGCTTAAGAAAGGGGTTGGTCATTTATACAAATTTCTTACTAATGTTCTATCCTCTACATGTCTAACCATCAAGGCTAAACAGAAGTGGGAGGAGGAGCTTCTTACTGACATAAGTATGTGAAGAGTGGGATGCCACTTGGGGAATGGCTATTAGATCTCACAAAGAGTTGCAAGGTAGGTTATTGCAATCCACAATTTTGCACAGGTATTATCTCTGTCTGGAAAAACTGAACTCCATGGGGTTAACTGAGGAAACTAATTGTTGGAAGTGTAAAAAACAAGACGCTAATCTAACACATATGCTATGGGGTTGCTCCAAGATTAAAGAAATATGGAGAAGTGTACAGTCCATCTGTAATCTAGTTACTGGGAAGTCTATTCCTCATTCACCTGTAATTTTTCTGCTAGGGATTTATCCAGAATCTTTACATTTAAATAGACAGCAAGAAATGTGGATCTCTCAGGCCTTTCTCTAAAGAGAATCTTACTGCAAAGATGGAAAGATGCACAAGCGCCCACATTGGCAGAGTGGTACACTCAAATGGTATTTTTATATAATAACGAGCAAATTTGTTACTCCTTATCAGATAAACTACATATTATGCAGGAGAAAGCAATGCTGGTGGTCACGAGGGCTCATGGAGCTGCCTTCCCCCGAGGAAACCCACCGAAACTGAGCCTAGCCCCCACAGAGAAAGCGACGCTGGTGGTCGTGAGGGCTCACGGAGCCGCCCTTCCCCAAGGAAACCCACCGAAACTGAGCCTAGCCCCCATGGAGAAAGCGACGCTGGTGGTTGCGAGGGTTCACGGAGCCGCCTTCCCCCAAGGAAACCCACCGAAACCAAGCCTAGATATGACAAATTATGGCCAAGAGAGCACACTGCTCTGTTGCAGCAGTCGAGTGTTGCTTGTTGCAGCAGTCAAGTGTTGCCCTAAAGACTTTTTTTAACCCACACAAATGCTGATAGTTTTTGTGGTGAATATTTTTTGAACTTTGAAGCCTTTCAAGCTGCTACTGTTAGTTTCCTTAATTGTTTTACTGCCTCCCTGTAAGAGATATAATCCCACAGCACTGTCTTTTACCTGTACTTTAAATGTGATTTTGGTAAGCAGCAGGGGACGAAGACTTAGGCACAAACTACCATTTTAGCTTCAGTATCTGCCTGCAGTACAAGCAGGAGACGAAGCATTAGGCGCAAACTCCCAGTTTTAAAAAAGTCCCCGAGTCCTTTATCTGCTTCCCTGCTGTGTATTTCTGCTCCGTATATTTATTATCTGCTGGCTCCCTGTACTGAATGAATTTCAGATTTCCAAGTGTTTTTAAAGTGTCCCGAGTCCTTAAAAGGGAAACTGTGCCACTTTTAAATTGTAAATTCCTACAGCACTGTGTTTCCAACCTGAACTTTAAATTGATCTTTGGATAAGCAGGGGATGAAGCCTTAGGCGCAAACTACCATTTTAGCTTCAGTATCTGCAGTCCAAGCAGTGGACGAAGCCTTAGGCGCCAACTCCCATTTTAAATCTTGCATCTGCAGTACAAGCAGGGGACAAAGCATTAGGTGCCAACTCCCATTTTTAAAAAAGTCCCCGAGTCCTTTATCTGCTTCCCTGCTGTGTATTGCTGCCCTGTATATTTATTATCTGCTGGCTCCCTGTACTGAATGAATTTCAGGATTTTGAGTGCTTCTTTAGAGTGTCCTGAGTCCTTAAAAGGGAAACTGTGCCACTTTTAAATTGTAAATTCCTACAGTACTGTGTTTCTAACCTGAACTTTAAATTGATCTTTGGATAACCAGCAGGGGACTTGGTGCAAACTCCCATTTAAATTCAGCATCAAGAGTATTTCAGGATCGAGAGTACCTTCGCACCTTACTAAGCCCTTACAATTTGAATTGTGCCTACTTTTGAAACTCCCCTACTGTGTCCATACAAAAGTGTAACTTCAGCAAGTACATAAGCGCAACAGGTAAACCATGAGGCAGACTTAAAAAATCACAATCTCTGCTAACGCACTACCTGCCTGCAACCCCACCCCAAAATGTTTTTTCTCTCTATAAATATCTGTGTTTTGTTCTTCTCTGCAGCCCCCACGGAAAAAACAACGCTGGTGGTCACGAGGGCTCATGGAGCTGCCCTCCCCCGAGGAAACCCACTGAAACCAAGCTTAGGTACGACAAATTACGGCCAAGAGAGCACACTGTTATGTTGCAGCAGTCGAGTGTTGCTTCCCCGCTGACGCTTCGCATCAGCTGTCCCCCGCCCCCACCACCACCCTTGGTGAGCACTCCACTACATAGTGTGCATCAGGTGACAAATTTAACCAATTAGCCTACTTTTCCATCTGCAGATTATCAGCGCTCACCACTAGCGGCCGCTACAGCAATTTCTATTGTTCTTGTTACATCAAATTCTCCTCTTGAAATGCCATGCTACACATAGCCTTTAAATCAATGTTAGGGATAGCACTCCTTGCAACACTAGCATCCCTCCCACCCATGCTCCACCCTAAACCACAGCCCGGCCCCCCAAACCTCACTCCACTAAACTGCCACCTTAGTCACAGCTCCTCCACCATAAATGGCCAATACCCCCTAGGGCCACACTGTTCCTGGATTCCTGGCCCATCCATCATCCCCCATCCTTCCATACTGGGCTGGCAATACTGAAACTCCACACATGTCAGGCTATTTCACACAGCACCCCCAGACTCAGTCACCCTACCGCAAGCCTACAAAAAATCTGCCAAGCCTAAAACTGGTACTAACCTTAGTAATCCTACTCACAGGGGACATTGAGCTAAATCCCGGACCTGCCACCAGCACTAGCCAAACCCCCCCACTGGCCAACTACCCAGAGGCCTAAAAATAGCCCACCTAAACATATGCAGCCTCCTACAAAAATTGCCCCTACTACAAACACTAGTACTAACACTATGTCCTGACATCCTAATTATCACCGAGACCTGGCTGAAACCACATAATCTGGATGTTGAAGTAGCTCTTCCTGGATACTCCATCACCCGTCAGGATCGCCCGGGCACAAAGAGAGGTGGTGGTACAGCCATTTACGTATCTTCTCTGGTACAATTCTCACCAGTCTCGCTACCTGCCCTCCCGGAAAACATCAACACCTCACTAATAAAAATCTCCTTACCTCACTCTATCCCCATCTTTATAGCAGGCTCCTATTGTTCCCCTGACTCCCAATTAAACTCTGTTGCAACACACCTGGACACCCTAAAAACCATTACCTCGTGTGGGGAGCTCCACATCCTAGGTGATTTCAACTTAAACTGGCTCACTAGTGCAAGCACCAAGCTCCGGAACCATGTAGCTACATTAAATCTGGCACAACTCATCACTGAGCCCACGTGGGTAAACCACAAAACTCAAAACTACTCCCTGCTTGACTGGGCCCTCACTTCTCACCCACACAGGATTATAGCCTCAGGCCTCCTTCTGGACTCACTGAGCGATCACCATATGATATATGTAATACGTAAAATATTCAAAGCTAAGTCACCCCCTCCAAAAACTCTCCTTATCAGGTCATATAAATCCCTTAACCTTGATGGTCTCCTAAAAGACTTAGCAAACTTGGAGTGGTCCTACATCCCCAGGGCCCCATCCATGGATCACGCCCTAGACTTCTTTAAGTCAAAATTTATTGCCATCTGGGACTACTATGCACCACCCAAAAAGGCTCGAGTAAGAGGAGCTCATCTGCCATGGATCACTGCTGACCTCATGGAGCACCTCCGTGCCAGAAATCAGGCGTGGAAAACCTATAAGTCATCAGGGATGCACGCTGATCACCTACACTATTGAACGCTTAGAAATGCCTGCACCAGGCTTATCCGTCAGGCAAAAGCTCACTACTTCACATCATCCCTCCAAAAAAATTTAAACCATCCAGCCAAGTTCTGGAGGTCTATAAAATCACTTTTCTCCCCTCCCGCCCAGCCACCCACTCCAGCCCTAGATGTAGGTGGCTCTATCATAACAGAACCACTAGCAGTTGCCATGGCTTTCAACTCAGTGTTCACTAGCAGTGGGTCCTCCCACTACTCTAACCCCCCACCTGCTACACACAACCCGACATCCACATCCCCACCCACACCAACCCCTTACCCAGCTTTCTCCTTCTCTCTGGTTACCCCACTAGAAGTACTCAAAGCCCTGCTTGCCCTAAATCCCTCCAAGGGTAGATGCCCCACAGGAATGGACGCTAAAATGCTCTACCTTTCTGCCCCTGCTATTGCCATGCCTCTAGCGTCTCTCTTCAACCTCTCTCTCACCTCTGCCTCTATACCTTCAAAATGGAAGCATGCCACAGTTATCCCCCTCCTGAAAGGTGGCAACCCATCCTCCCCCAGCAACTACCGCCCAATCTCCCTCCTACCCACTCTAGCCAAAATCCAGGAACATCTCGTCCTCTCACAACTCACCACCTTCCTTGACTCCTCCCCCTTCTTCACCCCTTACCAGTCTGGCGTTAGAAAATCCCACTCCACTGTCACGCCCCTCCTCAGACTCACAGAATCCATCCTCACAGGCATGGATAAAAGCCATATCACATCTGCCATTTTCATTGACCTAGTTAAGGCTTTCGACACAGTCTCACATACCCTTCTACTGTCGAAACTCTCTAAGGCAGGCCTCTCCAGTGCGGCCACAAACTGGTTCAACTCATACCTGGTTGGCAGGTCCCAATCGGTAAAAATTGGTGCCTCCACCTCAAACCCCTCCCTGTCTCCATTGGTGTCCCCCAAGGCTCTGTCCTCTGCCCTATTTTATTCTCCATTTTTCTCAATGACCTGCCATAGACCTGCCTGCCTGCTGCCATTCACATGTACGCAGATGATACAGTCCTGTATGCCTCAGGACACTCCCCTCTGGAAGTTGCATCCAAGATCCAATAAGACTTCACCGAAGTTGAGCACTGGTTTTGCAGAAATCAACTTATTCTAAATGCCAAAAAAAATGATCTCCGTGACATTTGGCATGAGACAAAGACTCTCCCGCCTTCCCGCTTTCCCCATTCTCAAAACACTAGATGGGACCCCTCTAGAAGTCTGCACCTCTTTCAGATACTTAGGGGTCTGGCTGGACCAACACCTAGACTTTTCCATGCACATTGAAGCAACCCACAAAAAATTACACCCTAGGCTGGGGACACTATACCGGAACCGCAGTTTCATCCCTCTGCCAGCCCACAAAGAGATACTGCAAGAAATGATCCTCCATATTTTCGACTACGGGGATGTAGTCTACAGTTCTGTCCCTAAATCCACCCTGGCTAGACTGGATTCTCTTTTTAACTCCTTCTGTCACTTTGCACTGGACTGTCCACACTCCACTCACCACTGTGACCTCTACAGATACCTTAACTTACCCTACCTTGTCAGTAGGCGCCAGTACCACTGCAACAGACTCACAGCCAAATTCTGGGCACAGTTACTGCCCTCCTACCTAGCCTCTACCCTAACTGATCAAACACCATCAACTTACTCCCTCAGAAATTTTGACTCCTGTCTACTACAAATCCCCCACATGGCTACCTCTGCTGGACAGTCGACTTTTAGAGTCCGTCTACCAAAACTATGGAACTCTCTGCCAGCTGACATCCAGCTCTCCCCCTCCCCTCAGCAACAAATCTCCCTTCTAAAAGGGCAAGTCCCCACAAGCTGCTCATGTCAACTTGATGTGCACTAAGTATGGGCCAACTCCCCAGTGCAAAACTATGTTGTCCCCTCAAATGCTTAACTGTCAAATTTAGTTTGCCAATACCTTTTCTACATATTCTGCCTACTATTTGCTGTGTACTCTCTGTTCTATCTTCCTGTATATACTAGTTCTAGATTATTATCATTGTAATTGTAGAACTTATGTACCTATTTGTATCAAACTTATGTAAATTTTGGTGTTCTGTAATTCTGTATTTTTCACTTGTGTGTACTTATCCTGTTCCCTTCTACCCCCAGGACGCATCTGGAATCGAGTGGCAGTCTGTTCAGTATGCCTTTCCTGGTAAACTTTAAATAAATAAATATATGTGCCCTCTTCTGGTCCCTGCAGTAGATGTTGAGATTAATATTAACTTGGGTGATATACAAAAGGATGGTCAAAGTACTGGCTTCATTTTTTCTCTTTGTGTGTTTAGAAAAGGAACTTGAAAAGTTTTAACTATGTTGGATTTCTCTACTCTGTTATTACAGTCTACAATTTTACCCTCCCCTTCAAATAGCCCAAACCTTTGCCAATTATTATGAACTTTCATACAGTCAAACTCCTTCAGATGATATCGACAGAGGTAAAGTCGAGGAATTCCTGTCCTCACTGGCCGTGCCCCAGCTGACCCCAGAGGCTCAGAAATCCCTGAAGACTCCTATCTCACTCCAGGAAATCACTGCAAAAATTAAGGACTTAAAGCAAGGCAGATCTCCTGGTTTAGATGGGATTCCTGCTGAATTCTATAAGGTTTTCCTGCCAGAAATAGCTCCACTCTTACTGCCCTGTTACCTTCATATTCAGGAGGAAGGGGAAATCCTGGACTCCTGGTGCTATGCCTAGATCTCAATAATACATAAACAAGGGGAAGACCCCGAAGTTTGCAACTCCTACAGACCAATCTCTTTATTGAATGTGGATTTAAAAATCTTTACTGGAATTTTGGCTGTTCGCATGCAGAGGGTAATTCATAGTACAATACATCCGAATCAAACAAAATTTATTTCTGGTAGATACCTTCAGGACAATATCAGAAGATTGTTAAATGTCATTTCTAGCCAGTGGGGACAGAGGGCACTCCAATTGGCCATCTCCATGGACACGGAAAAAGCGTTTGATAGAGTGAATTGGCATTTTTTACAAAAAAACATGGAGAAATTTAGATGTGGCTCCAAATTTAGGAAAATAATCTCTAGTCTTTACAACACCCTCCAAGCTCAAGTATGGGTTAATGGGATTAATTCAGGAAGGTTTCCAGTCTGTAGAAGAACAAGACAGGGATGCCCTCTGTCCCCACTGCTATTTGCCATCTTCCTAGAACCCTTGGCCGCAAAGGTCAGGCAGTCTCTGGAGATAGAGGGGATAGTGGCAGGTGGGGTGGAACAGAAAGTAGCCCTGTATGCGGATGATGCTCTGTTTTTTTTGAGTAACCCAGACAGGTCAGTGCTGGCCTTAAATAAGGTGTTAGAACAATTTGCCGATATTTGGGGCTACAAGGTGAACGTGACCAAGTCTGAAATGTCGGTCCTTAGTGGGTGACCTACACAGACTTTCAAATCCACATTCCCATATGCCTGGACAAAAAATAACCAACTTAGATATTTAAGGATACAAATTTCTACTTCCAAAAGTTGGCTATTTGAAGCTAATTATAATACACTCTGGAACGGGATGCAAAGTGATATGGCCATTTGGTCCCTTTTACCTCTTTCACTAGCAGGTTGAATAGATTCAATTAAGATGACTCTATTACCTAGGTTTCTATTTTTATTTTCTACAGTGCCCATTACTATACCACCTGAATATTGGAAGAAAGTGAATCAAGGATTAGATAAGTTCATATGGGGAGGAAAGAGACCCAGGGTTATGAGGAGACTTTTGTACCTTCATAGGTCTAAAGGAGGCCAAGGACTACCAGACCTCTATCTAGTACTATTTGGCATGTCAGATGGTCCCACTATGTTCCTGGGATAGGTGCCGGGAAATGTCAGGATGGTATGGAATTGAGGAAAATGGAGCCTTGCCACTGCCTTTGTTCTCACTGGTCTTTATGGAGGTCCCCTGCCCCAAGTATTGTAGAACATATACATAATCTCTGGGTGAGACACTCAGTAAAGGTCCTACACCGAGTTTTGGCTCCAATGGGATCAAAAGAGAAGCTAGGTCCTCTGTCCCTAATAAGATGCTGCCTGGATTTTTTCCCTCCGAGATTAGATTCCGGGTATGCAATATGGGAAACCAAAGGGTTGAATAGATTCTCTCAATTTCTGGAAGGAGGGAGATGTGTGTCCTTCCAACAGTTGAGGAATAAATTTTATGTTACTAATTATGACCTGTTCAGATATATGCAGGTTACCATTTTATTTATCATAAAGACAACGGAAAAGCACTATCTAGGTTAAGAAACCCATGGGAGGAAATTATGTATGGGATCACCATGGGAGCTACGAATACGAAACTCATATCCAACCCATATTCTAGACTAGAGGTGACAGAAGAGACCCCGTTGTTATGAGTAAAACAACAATGGGAGAGGGAATCTCAAACCCATATTGCAATTAAAGATTGGGATAAGCGCCTGAGGGTGGGGCGAAGAGTGACTTCCTCACCTGGCTGGAGAGAATTTTTTTGGAAAGTACTAATTTGCTTTTTTCATACCCCCAAGATCACCAGGCACTTCCATACTACTTACACAGATCATTCTTGGTGTAACTGTGGAAGAGCTGGGACCCATTACCTCATATTTTGGGCCTGTCCCTCCTTACAAGAGTTCTGGTCCAGAGTGCAACTGGCCACCAAACAGATCTTACAAACAGATATCTTAGATGAGTTTTCAGAATGGATAATTGACCTCCCTACAATTATTTGGTTACCTTCACTTCGTAGGAAACTAGCATTAATTCTCATAGCTGTAGCACTAAAATGTATTACCACCAGGTGGCTGAGGCCACTCCCACTATCCTTCCAGGACTGGGTTGACCAAACCAATAAAGTAAGTGACATGGAACAGATAATAACCAAACTACACTTCAGACTAGATAAATTCATGGAGGTGCAGAACCCATGAGTGGGATGGGCAGCCAGTTATTCAGATTAAGAGAATAATGAGATACTGGTAGATGAAGCTACTTCATAATTATATATGATCTGTTTATACAGATGAAAGGCCTCCACGGTGACAGAACTGCCTACTGGGAATATCCCTCAAGTCCACTGTTTGCACTAGTAGTGATAACCTCGTCTCCCAGATTTCTATGTACAGTGCTCACTTCCCCTTTTTGTCTTATCTTCCATGTATCTTGTCTTTTTAATAGTAACTGGACATTGTTTGTTGATGTATAATGTTTGTCCATTTGCTTCTCCCATTGTACTGTAAACAAGATTATTTTATCCTTGTATCATAATGAAATTCATGAACCTCATACTGTTCTTTAGGCACTAAGTTCTTGAGGTTTAATAGTTTTTGGTTATGATAATTTAGATTTTATTAGTAGTTGGCTGACAGGCTTCAAAGTGATACAAGAATGGATATTTGTGAAAGACAGGACATAAATGTAGTCTTAAAGTCTCCAATCTACTGTATAAAACTGAAAACAAACTGTTAATGGTATGTATTCTGATCTCCAATGTCATGGAGTTTAAATGCTTGAATAAAGTCGATTTTCAAAAAAAAAGAAAACTTACAATTTGCTAATATGCTGTATATTGTATTTTGTTTGAGATTTGTGTTGTTTAATTGCTTGTCTTGATACATTTTTAATAATCAATAAAAATTATCATGGGAAAAAAAAACACTGAGCGGCTGTATTCGATACCAGCTGTACTGGTTATTGTGGAAGGGGAAAAGAGAATTGCTGCTGAGCCTTTGTATTCGACATCAGCTGTGCTAGTTATTGTGGAGGGGGAGCAGAGAAGAATTACGGCTGAGCAGCTGTATTTGATACTGGCCATGCTGGCAATTGCTGTGGGAAGCAGAACAGACATGCCAGCGACCCTTTGCAGTTGATACCAGCTGTGCTGCTTTTCACCAGGTGTGGGTATACAGGATAACAAAACAAGGCAGACAAACATTCCAGTGCATAAACAAAAACACAGACATGCATTTTTAATTAGTGTTTTCTCATAAAATCAAAATAAATTTGCAATACTTTTACACAGAAGGAAAATAAGAAATCAGTCAAAAACTCTCAATCAAAAATATGGCAAATTGACTTAACTTCCACTTCAAATGGTGCAGCAACAGACTCCCTCAGTCTTGCGCCTGCACTTAGCAGCAACTGACACTAACAACTAGCCCCTAGTGGCTGGTTTATATATTATTCAAGGGGTGACATCACAGTCATGTGATCTATAACAATCCACCCTTTTGTCTTAATTAACGTTATAACTTTCTTTATTTCACTTGGTTTTATCCTGACACATCACGTATATACAGTTTATACCCTCTTATGTTCTTCTAGCTTAAATTCAATAACATTTCATTGCTTGTAAGATAATTAAAGCAATAATAATAATAAGCTTTATTTCTTTTTGTGCCTTTCTAAAATCAAAGCACATTACAATAAAATGACAACATAAAAACATCATAAAACAAATTAAAATCAAGATTAAAGTACACAACATCAGTCAGTATCTGCATCATCTCTAAATGCCTTTTTCCATAAAAAGGATTTTAAACCTCTTTTAAAACCCTCCACCGTCATGCACTCTCTAATCCAACGGGGTAGAGAATTCCAGAGGGTCGGCGCCACGAACATAAAAGCTTGGGTGCCGGAAGATTTTAAAACTACCCTCGGAATCTCTAGCAACCCCTTGTTGGCTAAGCGGAGTGGCCGTGTCGGAAGGTAAGGAACCAGAAGTTCTTTCAGGTAGTCAGGGCCCAGACCATGTAGGGCTTTATATATCAGTAATCTGACTTTAAAGGTGATCCACCACTGAACCGGCAGCCAGTGCAGATCCGGCAGCACCAGTGTAATATGGGAAGAACGAGAAGTCCCCATTAACAACCGGGCTGCTGAGTTCTGCACTAGCTGCAAGCGGGCAGATATCAACCCCAGAAAGCCCAAAGTAAAGGGAAGCAACATACGTATCTAATGAGTTTTAATTGGAGCTAAGCTTCTCCCTTGAGGAGTGACATCACTCTTGGGTAACCTAATAAATTTAGTCAGACTGAAGGCTGCCAGACCTATACTGAACTAGGAATGTACAGTCTCAGAGGGCTGCAACAGCTTCTAGGCTGGGTAAGTGAGGCCTTCTATACTTACTCATCAAGAGACACAGAAAGTGCTAGGCTCTCTTCTTTTCATAAAAAATGTAGGACTCAGTATAGTACGGGGAAAAGGAACACAAGGAAAACACTTTAGAAAGGGGGGGTGAACTCTGCTGTGATTCCCTTTTGTTATTTACATTTACGTCTTTACTTAAGATATGCCTGGATATAGCATATTAACAGGCAGCAGACTGAGACCCAAATAGCTTTATAAACAGACTGCTAGAGAGTATATAACCTTAAAATTCAACTGTATTTGGCATTCCTAAAATTTTTACACTGTACTCACAGGCCTTAATGGCAGTAAGACCATCACAAACAGCCTGTTAAGCTAAGAATATGTACAATGCTGCAGCCTCTTTTGACTATGTATACAGTATACCCCAGACAGCTTCATTGGCAGGATGCAGTTCTGTCCTCCTATTGCTGTTTCATTAACCAACAGGGTTTGTAGCCTCAAAGAAAGCAACTACAGTCTGTATAGTGCATAGTGGAATGTTGTTCTGTATAGAATTCCATCCCTTTCAAAATGCTGTTGTACCACAGTTTCAAGGTCATGGAATGTGATTCTACCCTACTGTGGTAGAACAGCATTCTAGAACCTCTAGAGAATGCATGGGTCAGATTCATTTTGAAAGCAAAAGAACTCACAAACACACATTTCACACAGTACTATACACTATAAAAAATACAGCTTGAGCAACTCTATGCACAACCAGTGTGTTTTGCCACCTCAGGGTTCTGATTCCCATGGACCTCTCAAGTTTCACTCTCAAGGTCAGAGGGAATCAGAACCCCTATGTGGCAGAACACACTGGTTCTGCATAGTTGCCCATCCAGTATTCTGTATAGAAGTCCTTCTAGCAACCCTGTATACCAAATGCATATTCTTTCTAGTATTCGGTACTGAGCAGCACTTCCATCATGTTTATTTTATAAGGCACCGTGTGCACTTTAGTCATTTCACTGCACTCGTGCACTTTATTTAATTGGCCAGCATATAGGCCTGCCATGTTAGCCATTTACATTTAGGTACTTTGCATGGCTCGGAGGTCATTTAGGCTTAACCTTCCATTCTTTTGGACCTAAGAGGATATAAGAAATTTACAGGGAGAGAGCAAAAAGGACGGGGGTGTTTCGCCCGAAGATGGACAACCTTCAGACTATAAAAATACAGGGACAGCATAAAGAAAAGAGAGAACTGTTGCAACAGGGTTTTTAAAACTGGGTGAAAAGGAGTCCATTTCCATGGCAGGGACCTCCCCTGTCTCACTGCTCTTTTTGGAGGGGGAGCAGGGACGAATTGCCACCGAGCAGCTGAATTTGATTCCAGCTCTGCTGGTTACTGTGCAGGTGGAGCAAAGAAGAACTGCCATTGAACAGCTGTATTCGGCATCAGCTGTGCAGGGCTATTGTGGAGGGGAGCAGAGAAAAAGTGCCACTGAGCAGCTGTATTCAGCTCCAGCCATGCTGGTAATTGCAGGAGGAGCAGAGAAAAAATGTTGTCAAGTGACTATGTTTGATAGTGGCCGTGCTGGTAATTGCTGGAGAGGGAGCAGAGAAGAACTACCACTTGAACAGCTATATTCAGTACCGGCCCTGCCTGTAATTGCTGGGAGGGGTGGAGCAGAGATGGACTGCCACCAAATAACTGTATTCAATACCGACAATGCCAATAATTTGGGGAGGAGGAGCCAAGAAGAATTACCACCGAGTAGCTGTATTCGATACCTGTGGTGCTTGTAATTGTGGGAGCAGAACTGCTACTTCATGGCTGTATAGTTGCCAACAGGGAGGCGCAGAGAAGAATTGCTGCCGAGTGTCTGTATTTCATACTGTCAAGGCTCTTAATTGCAGGGGGAGTAGTAGAGAATTGCCACTGAGTGGCTGTATTCAGTACAAGCAGTAACGGTAATTCCGGGGGGGGGGTAGAGAAGAACTGCCACCAAGCAGCTGTATTCAATACTGACTATGTTGATAATTGCTGGGGTAGAGGGATCAGAGAAGAACTGTTGCTCAGTGACTCTGATACTAGATTTGCTAGTAAATACAGTTGGGGGAGGAGGAGGGATGAATTGTCTCTGATCATGTGTATTTGAGACCACCAATTCTAGTAATTTGGTTGGGGGGCAGGGGTAGAGAAGAATTGCCACCAAGCAGTTAGTTTCGATACCTCCCCTGCTGGTGGTTGCTGGGGGGAGGAGCAGAGAAGAACAGCCACTGTGCTGTATTCAGTGCTGGCTGGGTTGGTAATTGCAAGGGGTAGCAGGGACAAATTACTGCAAAGCAGCTGTATTTAATACCAGCTGTGTCAGTAACTATGGAGGGGGAGCAGAGAAGAATTGTTCCCAAGCGACTATATTTGATACCGACCATGGTTGTAATTTCTGGGAAGGAGCAGAGGAACTGCTGCCAAGTGGCTGTGTTGGTACTGGGTTAATGCGCCATATACATAACAGTGAAGTCAAAACTGCACACCACATACAGTACAGGGAACAAAACCCCGCAAGGCACAAATGTAGCAAGAGTGGTTTTGTACCCCATAGTGCATGACTGGTGGGGAGGAGTGACGTAGAGGTTAAGACCTCTGCTGGAAAGATGATTTGCCCAGCAGCCACTGTAGCTCAGAGAGATGAGTTGCAGCAGTGCAGGACAGCTATGTGTCTGTGGACTGGGGCTTGAATCCTGGTCCCAGACTTTTGCCAACTGCTACATTATGCAGTTCCCCCCAAAGTGTTTTTCCTCATCCATGTGTTGAACCCCCGGAGTTGATTATATTAATGGGGGGGTTGGGGGCCCCACAGAAAACAATGAAGTCCTCTCTTCACCAATTTACTATTTGGCATTGTTTCTAAGTGCTGGCAATGTATCTGTTGTATTGACATTGTGGTACATTGCTGTGCTGTTCTTTTTTACAGTGACATGACCCCATGCCCTGTATTCCATATGGGACATGATAGTAATTGCTGCGGGTAGGAACAGAGAAGACTTTGCTGAGTGGCTAGATTCAATGCCAGCCGTGCCAGAAATTGCTGGGGAAGGGGGCGGAGAAGAATTTTCACCAAATGGCTGTATTTGATGCCGGCCATGATGGTAGTTGCTCAGGAGAGGGGCAGAGAAGGAATGCCTCCAAGCAGCAGTATTCAGTGCTGGCTGTGCTGGTAATTGCTGGAGAAGCAGAGAGAATAGCTGATCAGGCTCTACTCAATACCTGACATGCTAGAATTTATTTGCTGTAAGTGTGGGAAGTGAAGTGCTGCTAAGCTGCTCTGTTCAATGTGGAGAGAAGCAAACCACTAAATGCACCACAGAACTGGTACAAAAAGCACAAGAAATGTTCCAGTAGGAAGACTGCAGCCAGTAACACATCAACACAGGAGTGTTCTTTTTGCATTTTCCAGCACTGTGATTGGCTGCATTGTTTGGTTGTGCAAAACAAAAGGTGGAGAGAATGGATGGAATTTGGACAGTGGTTGATGATTCTAGTGCTGTGATAGGTTAAGGATGGCCAGCCTCCAAAAGTCCTCTCTCGGTGTGATACTGTAGCCCAAGCACTGTGTGCCAGTGGGCTACTACCCAGGCCTTTTGGCCCTCTTAACAGGTTAAGGGGCATGGGTCCTGCTACAGTGGTGTTCGGGGGTCCTATCCCAAAGATAATAAAAATAGCGTGGTGCCTCCACCCAGAGGAAATTCGAACTGGGTCAGGTGACTGCCCCCTGGGGTGCTGCACCTACACACCTCCCCTACCAACCACCCCACACACAGGATACCCAACAATGCAGTACCACCATAAACCTTGAACAGTAATGCTTTGACAGACTCAGAGAATTCCTGCACACACAATTTCAAACGGTAAACCACAGCTTTATTTGGGGGTAAGGACCACGGAAAGGGGTACCAGGACAAAGGATGCTGTGAAGAAAAAATGGGTTAGTGAAAATAAGCAGCACCAATAAAAATTGGGGCCCACAGACCAAAACTACCCCCACTGGTACCAGTGTCCCTGGAAGTTCTTATGGGTACCCACTAGGTGCAGGCCTGGTATGGTGCCACTGCCTGGTATGGTGCCGCGGGTTGGCTAGCTGTTGGGGCCCTGAAAATATTGGCAAGAACTTGGTTTTAAGAACAAACAGAACTTCTTTTTGTTTTTTTGTCCAGGAACCAGGTCCTGGGTACTCATGATTTGATGACCTCAGCACCCGGGGAAAAAATGGAGCTCCTTGAGTTATTTCAGCAACAGACACAGACTGGCCAGGATCACTCTGACTGGGTGGAACTTGCTCGAGGATCTTGCAGCTGGTTACCTTGATTGTAGTTCTGGCCGCTTGTCACCTTCAGCCACTTCTGGGCCATTGCAGAGCACGGTGGCAGTACAACACAAGCCCCAGACGGCCCAGATCTGGGAGTGGCTCTGCAGCCTGGCTCCCCTGATGGGTCACAGGTGCCCTAGCACCCCAGTAAGCACTGTTGACCTTAGACAGTAAATCCCACCTGGGAGGGGTTAGCAAGTTCTCTCCCTGGCTCTAAACAAGGAAGGACTCCCTAGAGGTGGGGGTCCTCCTGCAGTCCCTGCACTGAGTTCCCAGCAAAGAAATGTTTTTTTTCAGGCAGTCGCTCCAATAAAGTCCAGTGCTAATCTGCTTGGGTGCTATCCTTTATTTCAATAAGTGCAAGTGCAATTCAGCAGGGGAACACAGCAACAACAACCCCCTGCACACCAGTCCACACTTTCCAGTTAAGTGTCCCCAACCTTTTCTTCAGCTGCAGCTAGGCCTCAGCTCTCAGCATTGTAACCAGCTCACACAGGATGCACACAGCTTCAGCTAGCACCCCAACGACCAGAGACACTCTGCCTCTTCAGAATTTCTTTTACAGTCGCACACAAGCAAATGGCTCCTCAACCCTGACTGTAGCACTCTGACAATCTGCACAGTCTTCTCAGCAATTCCGACTTTTCAGTGCAGGGTTTCTGCAGCATTCAGTCTCTGTCATTAATAGCAAGCAACATTTCCATACCTGGGGAATCAGCATCAAGGACACTGATTTACGATGATTAAAACAATGGAATTCCATGTTCAAGACTTCAGATATTGGAATTGCACTGGTGATTGTTACCCTAATTTCCCAGATTTTACTGGGATTCTGCTGTCATTCTTTTAGTATGTGCATAAATAATCAGAATAAAAGAAGGCTTAATATACAGAGCATTAAATAAAGCAAACTGAAAATAGTACAGGAAGCAATTATAAGAAAAATACAAGTCTTGTAGATTTACTGATCTGGTATAAAATGCCAGATTCCATGACATTTGTGTTTTTACCAGTGTTCAGGCAGCCCTAATTCTGGAATTTTACCGGGTTTTCCGGTAAAAACGAAAAGCCGATGGCCTTGATCAGTGTCACAGTTCAGCCTCTTTCTCTCTTTCCCCTTCTCACTCTGTTTTTGCAACATGGCAGTCTCCACACAGGGCCTGGGTAAGCCCCTGATGTCCAAAGTCCTCTCTCACAGGGTACCCCTGACTCGTACAGGGCCCGGGAACAGACTGAAGAAATCCCAGAAAGTACGCACTGTTTCAGCCGAAAACCCAACGTTCTGATTGGCTGATGGAGCCTATCAATAATGGATATCAATAGAGAACAATATTTCCTGTTCATTTATTGGGGCATGATCTAGGCACCTGAATTAGTCCCTTCCTTTTCCCAGGAGTCCCTCTGTCCAAGTTTTGGGCACCTAGTTCACAGATTGGCTGTTGGGGTCAAGTGTCGCGAACATGTCAGCTCCCAGTTATTTATATGGAGTCCATGCAGTTTCCTCAGCTTTATAAAACAAATGTAGTCCAACACAACACAATGCTTTATCTATGCAAACACCCCACTGGATTGTAGCCCCAACTGGCCTCGGTCAAACAAGCCCACTTTTGTGCAATAGCTGCCAGTACTTTTGCTGTCACTGCCACCAAAATTTTGTCCCCCTAGGTGGCAGGCAGCAACCTTATTAATATTCATGAGATCTCATGAATGATTCATACGCCCTTGTTCATGCCCCAATTCTAAACTTTATATTAAAAAATATTGATGGGGCTTTGGCCCAACTTCTTCGGGTCTCCAGTCCCCATTTAGCACACTAGGGGCACTAGGACTGACAGACACCTCTCGTTTTGACCGCAATGGTGGTCAGAAACATCCAGGTGCTTTCTAGTGCATGCAAGATAGTCCGCAAGTTCCGAGGAGCAAAAGAAGTGCACGGCGATCACTGTTTAAAATTCTCAGCCCAACATGGGCTGAAACCCAGTACAGGGGCTACACAGAGCTCCAGGGGCACCAGATGCACTCGTGCTGTGGTGGTGGACAATACAGGGACTCGGTTGGGGGGGGTCACCCAAAACAGCAGGAGGAAAATGGGAGAAATCTGGGCCAGTAAGGTAAGCACCCAGAGTGGGGGTTACTATACCAATATGTTTGCTATGTCTTTTGTAAGCAAACATAAAAACACCGGCAAAATGAGGTTACCATTAGAAATGACAAACTTGCATTTTTACTGAGCAGTTTGCATTATAAGAAAATTAGACTATATTTTATAGTGGAATGTTGTTTAGCACTAAAATCTAGCGTTCTCAGAATGTTGTTCTGCTGCACTAGTGACGTCCGCAGTGCAGCAGAATGACTTTTCGTTCTGCTGCAATGTGGACGTCACACTATATTGTGTCCTCTAGCAGCAATCTTACAGTTAGGGCACATTCAGAATACCTTCACGAATTAGCGATGTCTCTGGCAGTACTATCAAGGCCACTATCTGAACGGGACAGATTTATTTTGGAGCAGGAAAATCAGGGGGAGCAGGGCTCTAATTTGAAACAGTTAATGCCAAGGCCTTGATAGTACTGCCACAGACATCGCTAATTTGTGAAGGTATTTATGTTTTTTTGGGGGGGCATTCCACAACACACTATATAGAAAAGCGCTTGAGTAACAGTTAACGCCAGGGCCATTCTTTCTCTTTTTCGGTACTATGATGACTGATGACCTCTCGAGCTGCACTCTCGAGGTGATCATTCGTCATAGTACTGACTCAGGGAAACAATTTGTAACCCCACAGGGGGCGCTATCCCAAGGGCTACTACCCCTGCCTGCCTTAACTGTAACAGGGTGAGGGGCCCAGATCCGTTGGCGGGTGCCTCCACCCAGAGATCGGGGTTAGAACAGTCGCAGTGGACTTGGTCACAGCCCTCTGGGTTGCTGCAACCCCCCTTTCTTCCCACTAGTGGCCCACACAGTTCAGTTGCAGTGTTCTTACCGTAAAAACTTACCCCCCTCAAACCACTCACCTCACTCCAGGGACCCCCTGAAAAGTAAGGTACAGTTACACAATATCCACTGTGCAGTATTTCACCATCAATACACAAACCAGCCAGTGTACTTCTGCAGAACAAGCAATTGGATTTATTGAAGGGGGGAGAAAAAGGACCAGGGGAAATCAGAGTGATTAGCTTACCACTACAATATATGAATATCTACCTAGGGCTCTGTGCACAGGCCTAACCTAAAAATTGCTGTCTAGGGGTACCCAAGCCCTAAAGGCTAGTTCCTCGATGCAGCTGGTTGGGGCCCTGACACAAATGAGCATTTAATTCCTATGAAGAGTAGATGGAGCCAGCAGGCTCAGTTAGAGCAGTCAGCAAAGCAACCTGAAGATCTTGCCCTGGCTAGAACTATGTAACAGGGAGCTACCCTGCTTCAGTACTCACACCTCCAGAGAAACCTGCTCTCACACCACTCACAGGGCTGAGCCTGATCTTCAAATACTTTTCCACACATTTATATGGGAAACTACAGAGGGGTACCATACCAGGCAGCTGCTCCTAGGGCCCGACCGAACTCACCGCTATCGGGGATCTCACTGCAGCTTCACTCTCCTGACGGATCGAGCGTGATTCAGCAGATTCTCCAGTCCTCTACAGGTTGAGCCTGGTAGGTAGCTGTGCTTTTACACAGCCTCCTCTGATCGCCGACTCACGGATTCAGTCTGAAGCTCGCGGGTTATTTAAATGACCGACTCAGGCCTTTCATGCGCTTCCCGCGCGAACACTTCAACGGCGCAGGAGCCCAGAGCTCCTTCCTCATCTACAGCCACAACACCTCTGCCCCTTGGCAGTATGGGAGCAATCCTCTTAGCTCGGGCACCACCCAATCCCATTGGTTGGCTATAGATGCCAGTCACTTACTCCTGCTCTCAATGGTGCAAAAAAAAGGCGCCATGGTCCAGACTCCACTTCCCACAATTACTAGCTGTATCCTCATTGGTTAGCCGACTCCTTCAAGAGTCCTACTTCTGGGGGCGGCCCACCGGGCGCAGCGGTTGATTGCCGAACGCCGGGCGACCTGCCCGAACGATCCGGCCGCCGGAGGGCTGGCCGGGAGAAGGATTGAGCGCCGTAGGCAGCTCTCCTTCTCTGGGGGGAGGGTCCCACCAGTATCCGGCGCGATGAGGGCTCCTAGCGGAGGCTGGGAGAACTCACGCTACCGGCCTGAGGTCAGGGAGGGGCGAGGTAGGCGGGGCGGACGCCGGCGTCATTGCACGTCCCCGCCTCCTCGAGGGTGGGGAAAAACACAAGGGGATAAAATCCCTGCCTTGCGTCTACATGACGCTCTGCCCTGGACTGCCCTGATTGGCCACCGGAGCCGTTCCCCCTAACCAGATACAGTTCCGCGGCCGATAAGAGGGGTCGGTCGCGGCCCTGCTCTCTGGGGGGTAAGCCTGGGATGACCTGGGGGATTCGGCAATGTCTGGTGGTCGGGGCTCCAGGGTCCGTGACCAAAGCAGATCAACGATGGAAGGGCAGGGGCAAAAAGAGAAAAAAAAAAAAAAAAAAGTCCTACTTCTGGTTGGTCGCCAGTTATTCCATTCGAGATACCTCCTGCCCCTATTGGACCCTTCAGAACGTCCCGGTCCAAGATGGAGGGACACAGTACACACAGTCTCAGCTGCAAAAGAAACAGGTTAAACAAACTGTAATTCCCTCAACATGCTAACTAGTCATGGCCAGACAGCTACATCATTCAAAAGGGCTCCCCCTGCACATACAGTGACTGCCAACCAATGAGCAATTTCGCCCACAGCTCAGGCGGGACTGGGCAGAAACCCCAAAATCCCCTTGTAAAGCCCGCTGGGGCCCTGCGAGCAGGCAGCTCTTGAGGCGGCAGTACTGGAGGCTTTGGAAGCACTCACATTTAGGTGGCACTGAGCCGAACACCATTTAGGAAGGGAGCATTTAGGCAAGCTCTGGGAAGGCTTTCAAGAACCCCCCATTTGTACGGGGGTTACACCCTTCCTGGCCTGGAAAAAACTTGGCATCCGAGCCAAGTAGTTACCCTTAAATCACTTTAAGGCAAAACAGTTTAATTTGACAGTACATTAGACCTTTTATTACATACATTGGCACTGTATTTACAGCTTATTATTGTTTATGCAATTTTGCAGATAGACAACCATTTTCTTTTTTAAATCAGGTCACTACTTCCTGCCCATGACACCTGGAAGGATGGGGCCCTTCCCTATCAGCTACTTGCAGGCTAACTGGGGCAGGGGTACCATACTCAGAGGGCAATACTAACAGTCTGGAGTCATCTCCCAAAGCTAGTTTGGGCAAGGAGCTCGGGGACACATACACCCCTTTATGGACTACATTTAAAGGCAGGTCCACAGGCTGACCCAGGGACTCATAACTCAACCTTATCACAGGCCGTACTTTTCGGCCAGTGCGTCTAGGTTTCTCATCAGAAACTGCTACAAGTCCTGGCTCCATTGCCCCCTCATCTAGATTAGCAGAGGGAACCTCTACAGGAGAAAAGGACCCCATGCCCATAGTACTCTCGGGGACAGGACCCTCTATATCAGGACCCACACTACTTGGCTCAGCTGGGGACAGTTCGAGTACTGGCAAGGAACCATCAGGGCACTCAAAATATTCTTCAGGTTCTAGCATATCGCTGCTTTGCTCCCCCACAACACTTCCTTCTTCAGAAAAGGCAGATAGTTCAGCCAGGCCAGACAGTTCAGCCAGGCTCAAGGACCCCACCCCCTCAGCTTGGAGGACACTCACTTCATCCTCTGGGAGCATTGGCTCCAGAGACAAAGCTGGGGGCTCAGACAGTCCAGAAAGCCCAACTTTGTCTCCAGAGTTAATTAGGGGATTGCCCCGAAACAGTTGGCTCAGTTCATAAGAGGGATAGTATTCAATATTATTCTCACTGTCTTCAGACACAGAC
This sequence comes from Neoceratodus forsteri, assembly GCA_016271365.2. NCBI lineage: Eukaryota > Metazoa > Chordata > Ceratodontiformes > Ceratodontidae > Neoceratodus > Neoceratodus forsteri. The sequence goes on from CM028132.1 coordinate 1,410,398,761, forward strand.
TGACAATCATCTTCATCAGCGGGGGTTGGAGAAGGCCCTCTTAGTTTGCTTGCTGAAGAATCAAGTGATCTGGGTGTTTTCTTGGCAGCAGCTCTAGTTATAGGTCTGGAGGGTGGGGCATTTGGAGGTTCAGCCTCTATCAAGATTTGCCCGATGGGCAGCAGATGATTTCTGTGTATAGTTTTCACAGCTTTTGAATTGTTTTCAGGTCGCACTTTATATACGGGTAAATCTGCCAGTTTTCCCACAACAATATGAGGGAGGTGATGCCATCTATCAGCAATCTTATGCTTGCCATGCAGTCCCAAATTCTTCAGTAGCACTCTATCCCCTTCTCTCAGTTCCATTGCTTTCACTTTCTTATCATACCTCTCCTTATTGGCCAGGTTTCGTTTAGCAGCCAGGTCTGGGCCAGTTGGTAGGCATGGTTTAATTGGGCCTTCAACTTCTGTACATACTGTAGATGATTTGCTGCTTGCACCCCATCAGGAGAAACCCCGAAACACACATCCACTGGCAGTCTAGCCTCTCTTCCAAACATCAGTCTGTACAGGGAAAATCCAGTAGCATCACTTTGGGTGCAGTTATAAGCATGTACCAGGGTGCTAATCTGCTGGCTCCATCTAGACTTGTCTTTAGGTTGCAGTGTGCCCAACATATCGAGCAATGTGCAGTTAAACCCTTCAGGTTGGGGATCCCCTTGGGGATGATATGGGGTGGTTCTTGACTTTCGTACTCCCCACAAGGATAGCATTTCTTTAATCAAGTGGCTCTCAAAGTCCCTCCTCTGGTCGGAATGGATTCTCTGAGGGGCCCCATAATGGACAAAGAAGTTCTCAACAAGTACTTTAGCCACCGTGGTTGCTTTCTGATCTTTAGTAGGAAAAGCCTGTGCATACCGGGTAAAATGATCAGTGACCACCAATATGTTGCTGATGTTTTTCAGATCAGGTTCTAAACTTAGAAAATCAATGCAGCCCAACTCCATAGGGGCACTGGTAGTGATATTGACCATGGCGGCAGCTCTCTGAGGTAGGGCTTTTCTTTGCAAACAGCGACCACAGGTCTTGACATGCTGCTCATCTGCACTCATTTTTGGCCAGTAGAATCGAGTTCGTACCAGGTCAAGAGTTCGATCTATGCCAAGATGCCCCATGTGGTCATTCAGGGACCACAACACCAGTTCTCTAAAAGTGGTGGGCAACACCAATTGTTGTTTGTCTATTTGCCCCTCTTTGTCCACAGTCTCCCTGTATAACAGTCTATTATTCAATTTCAATTTTGGGCCCTCTTTGTATAACAGGGCAGTTGTCAAGTCAGTGGACCACAGTTGGGACACGTCTCTCCCAGCTTGCAGAGCCTCCAAAGCAGTTTTTATCATGGGGTCTTGGGATTGAGCCCGTTGGAGACTATCACTGTCGAATTGGGGCAGTGTACTATTGTCTAATGCAGAAAAATGACAGTAAGCAGCAGGTATGCAGTTCTCGGATGGTCCCAAGCAATCCACCATGCAGTCCACAGTATCAGGAGACACCGGTTCTTCCTTGTCAAAGGTTTGGCAAAGGGCTCTTATGTCAGGTTCAGACAACCTAACCCAGTCGGTTTGGAGTACAGGCCTCCGAGAGAGAGCATCCGCATCTATATGGTTCAGGCCTGCTCTGTACTCAACAGCATAGTCATAGGTGGCCAAGGCAGAGAGCCCCCTATGACCAGTGGCATCCAACTTACATGAAGTCTGCACATAGGTCAAAGGATTATTGTCAGTCTTTACTAGTATCTTAGCCCCATACAAGTAGTCATGAAATTGATCAACAATGGCCCACTTCAGGGCCAGGAACTCTAATTTGTGCACTGGATAGTTTTTTTCTGAGGGAGTCAGACTTCTGCTGGCAAAAGCTACAGGTCTCAGCCCGTTTGGGTGCTCCTGGTACAAGACAGCCCCCAATCCTTGTAGGCTGGCATCAGTGTGGAGAACATATGGCTTGGCTGGGTCAGCATAGGCCAGCACTGGGGCATGGGTAAGTTGATATATAATGTCATAGAAAGCTTCCTCACACTCAGTAGTCCAGCGGTTTCCAAACGCATCATTCGGACGAAAATATTTTTTCTCAGTGTCAGAGAGCACCGCTTTCTTATATTTGTTTTGGGTGGGAGGGTACCCCTGAGTAAGGTTGAGGAGGGGGCGGATCATTCGAGAATAGTCTTTGACAAACCGCCTATAATATCCACAAAACCCCAGGAACCGTTGCAGTTCTTTCAAATTCTTTGGCTGAGGCCAAGTAGCCAAAGCCTCCACTTTGCTGTGGTCAGTCTCTGTGCCTTCAGTGGATACTATGTGGCCCACATACTTTACAGAAGTTTGAAAGAATTGGCACTTGTCTATAGATAATTTAAGACCGAAATCCTCCAGCCGATCCAGGACCTTGAACAATCGACGTTCATGTTCTTCCAACGAACTGTCAAACACTATGACATCATCTAAGTAAACCAAACACTCGAGCAGATTCATGTCCCCCACAGCATGTTCCATCAGGTGCTAAAAGGTAGCTGGAGCACCTGAAATCCCTTGAGGCATCCGGATAAACTCATAGAACCCCAGGGGGCAAATGAACACAGTCTTCTCTTGGTCTTCTGGAGCCATAGGGATCTGATAGTACCCACTGCGGAGGTCTAACACAGAGAACCACTTACTGCCATTCAGACAGTCCAAGGCATCCTGTATGCTCGGCATAGTATTCTGGTCAGGGATGGTCCGTCGGTTTAGGGTACGGTAATCTACACACATCCGAACAGCCCCATTCTTTTTCATCACCACAACAATGGGGGAAGCATAAGGGCTCCTGGATTCTTGTATCACACCTGCAGCAAGCATCTCTTGCAGATGCCGTCTCACATCGTCTATATCAGCAGGGGCCAGGCTCCGAGACCTCTCTCGAAAAGGCCTTTTATCATGCAGTCGAATGTGGTGTTCAGTCCCCCGCACACAACCCACGTCCCATTCCTTCAGGGAAAAAACCCGGTCTCTTTGGGCAAGCTTCTCACTGACTTTTATTTTCCATTCAGCAGGCAACGGGGAGTCACTGAAATCAAACAAGTCTGGCATGACTCTGTCATCCTTCCCTAAACCCTTGCTATGAGGGAGCACTGCAGTATCCGCACAATGCACACTAGCCAAGGTGCAGCCCCGGTTTACTCGAATCTCTTTGTCAGACACATTATGAACTGGGACCATTACTCTCCTGGCATAAGCATGGGCTCTAGCAGGCAAGTTGCTGGGTTTAACCAGCAGTCCTCCAGGCAACTTTCCTTCCCCAGGCGCATCCAGCATCAATAGTCTGTTTTTGACATCTTTTTTAAGCTGAACCTCCCCTTGCAAGACACACTGGGCATTTGGAGCTAATAGCAATGGCTCTGGATCCTTCCTCCAGACAACACCCACCGGGCCTTCAGGCTCCTCCTGACTAGCTTTTCTCTGAGTCTCGAAGGCCTTTTGGATCAAAACGGGTATCCTAAGAGCTCGCCCAGTCCTGGACACATGCTTTTCAGAACACAGCTGGGCTAGTTGGCCAAACATGTGAGCATTGGTCCCAATCAACAAGGGTATCCGATCATACAGTCCAGTGGGGGGGCAGACTAAGGCCAAAGTTTCCACCTGCTCGTCCACCCCAGCCACAGAAGTAGGAAATGACAACCAGATCCGGATATACCCCTAATATGGGTAAGCCTTGTGACTCAGCCCCCATACATGTAGACCATCCAAGGGTTGTAGGGGCACTTCAGGTAGATGTGTCTGATACCAGTCCTGAAACATATGGTCACCTGAGAGCCACTATCCAATACAGCTCAGGTGGAAACCCCATTTACCTGCACCGGAGCCTCCATAGAGGGCCCGACCACATCAGACCACTCAGGGGGCACAGTATTAACAGTTGCTTGGGCATTGGCCCAGGTCACAAAACCCTTCCTGGGGGGTCGGACATGAGCCCTACGATGCCAAGTGATCAGTCTGCTGTTGACCTTCCTTAAATTCTCTGGCAACTGGCACTCAGTCTGAAAGTGTCCATCCTCCCCACAATGGTAACAGAACTTGGGGTCCCAGGGGTCTCTATTTGGAGGGGGATACTTTATTTGCTGGGGGCCCTCTGGGGGTCGAGGGAATTCCCCTGGGCCAGTGCATGGGTTTCTAGATAACTCAGGTTCCCCAGACCTAACAGGGCAGGTAGTGGATTGCTTCTAGTCCCTCACCAGTTCTCATAAATTCCTGACCTCGGCCCTCAATTCACTTTCTACTTGGGGATCAGAGGAAATGGCACTCACTCCCCCCCCGGTAACTCTGGGGATACATCCGGCCCTCCAGAAGGGTGGGTCTCATCGGGTTCACTAGACTCAGGGGTTTGGCTCAAATTCACAGCCCACACATAGGGTTCCCACCCTGCCTCATCAGTCTCCACTTCTCTGATCTCCCTCATCAATTGACAGTATTCAGGTGGGGCAGCTCGCCGATCATGCAACTTAAGTTTTAACAGTATCACACTGGAAAATCTGGCAGACTTTAGAACATGTTCCAACCTGACCTGGTTCAAGGCTGGGGCAGCGATCTCCCCTTTTCGATAGGCCTTTTGTAAAGCCCTTTCCACCCTAGTAACAAAGGCGGAAAGCTTCTCATTCCTCTACTGCTTAGCAGACGTGAATTTCCACAATAAGTCTTCCCCAGTTTCTGTGCTCCCAAACACTCCCTCTAGAGCAGAAAGATACTCTGCAGCGGTAGCTTCCGGGCTAGTGGCCCACAGAAACTGAATAGCTTCTAAAGCTGGACCCCGCAGGCCCTCCATTAGTCTCTTTCATTTCTCCCCCTCAGAGCATTGCCACTCCTGGACTAGGGGAGTGGCGTAGTCCATCCACGCCTCCAAATCATCCTCCCCTAAAGGCACAGGCACTGTGCCAGAAAAAAGTTTTAGCCTACGGTAAGAATCCAGCTGTATAGAGGGAACCACTAGGGGCGGTGGAGCCAAGATAGAACTCTTGGGGGGCTCCGGAGAAGTACCAGGGGGAGCCTGAGGGGTGGGCTTACTGGAAAGGTCCAAAGCCTGCATTAACTCTTGGGTAGTCCTCCCTTCCACAGCTAACAATTTAAGTAGCTTAGCTTTGAAACTATTAGTCTGGGGAGACCCCCGGGGGTGACCGACCCACTTCAAACGTGAATGACCCTCCACCCCGGTTGGGTACCTTCTGGGTAAATTACTGGGGGTACCCGCTCAGGGTCGATGGCTATGCTACACAAGAGTAACATCTGCAAAGTCTGATCGAGCAGGTCAGCCATATGCCCCTTCACTTCTACCTTGCCCAAACATTTAACACGCTCCACGGCAGAAATAATGTCAACGGTCGTTGTCCCCAGAGGTACATCTAGTAGTAACACAATTCTCTGAGAGTCCAGTTCTTCGGCTTCACCCCACCCCATCAATTTATGTACCATCGTTTTAATAGGGTCCAGCTCAATCTTAACCATGATATCCCCTTCCAGTTTTTCCTTTAAGTTATCCATAGTTATGCACTTCGCCCACTCGGCCACTAGGGGACACTAATCCCAGCGGTGCCTCAAATTTGTAACCCCCAGGGGGCCCTATCCCAAGGGCTACTACCCCTGCCTACCTTAACTGTAACAGGGTGAGGGGCCCAGATCCGTTGGCGGGTGCCTCCACCCAGAGATCGGGGTTAGAACAGTCACGGTGGACTTGGTCACAGCCGTCTGGGTTGCTGTAACCCCCCTTTCTTCCCACTAGTGGCCCACGCAGTTCAGGTGCAGTGTCCTTACCATAAAAACTTTCCCCCCGGCTCAAACCACTCAGCTCACTCCGGGGACCCCCTGAAAAGTAAGGTACAGTTACACAATATCCACTGTGCAGTATTTCATCATCAATACACAAACCAGCCAGTGTACTTTTGCAGAACAAGCAATCAGATTTATTGAAGGGGGGACAACAAGGACCAGGGGAATCAGAGTGATTAGTTTACCACTACAATATATGAATATCTACCTAGGGCTCTGTGCACAGGCCTAACCAAAAAATTGCTGTCTATGGGTACCCAAGCCCTAAAGGCTAGTTCTTCGATGCAGCTGGTTGGGGCCCTGACACAAATGAGCATTTAATTCCTATGAAGAGTAGATGGAGCCAGCAGGCTCATTTAGAGCAGTCAGCAAAGCAACCTGAAGATCTTGCCCTGGCTAGAACTATGTAACAGGGAGCTACCCTGCTTCAGTACTCACACCTCCAGAGAAAACCTGCTCTCACACCACTCACAGGGCTGAGCCTGATCTTCAAATACTTTTCCACACATTTATATGGGAAACAACAGAGGGGTACCAAACCAGGCAGCTGCTCCTAGGGCCCGACCGAAATCACCGCTATCGGGGATCTCACTGCAGCTTCACTCTCCTGACGGACCGAGCGCGATTCAGCAGATTCTCCAGTCCTCTACAGGTTGAGCCTGGTAGGTAGCTGTGCTTTTACACAGCCTCCTCTGATCGCCAATTCATGGATTCAGTCCGAAGCTCGTGGGTTATTTAAACAACCGACTCAAGCCTTTCACGCGCTTCCCACGCGAACACTTCAACGGCGCAGGAGCCCAGAGCTCCTTCCTCATCTACAGCCACAACACCTCTGCCCCTTGGCAGTATGGGGCAATCCTCTTGGCTCGGGTGCCACCCGATCCCATTGGTTGGCTATAGATGCCAGTCACTTACTCCTGCTCTCAATGGTGCGAAAAAAAGGCACCGTGGTCCAGACTCCACTTCCCACAATTACTAGCTGTATCCTCATTGGTTAACTGACTCCCTCAAGAGTCCTACTTCTGGTTGGTCACCAGTTATTCCATTCGAGATACCTCCTGCCCCTATTGGACCCTTCAGAACGTCCCGGTCCAAGATGGAGGGACACAGTACACACAGTCTCAGCTGCAAAAGAAACAGGTTAAACAAACTGTAATTCCCTCAACATGCTAGCTAGTCATGGCCAGACAGCTACATCATTTAAAAGGGCTCCCCCTGCACATACGGTGACTGCCAACCAAGGAGCGATTTCGCTGCAGCTCAGGTGGGACTCGAGCAAGGAAACCCCAATCCCCTTTGTGCAAGCCCGCTGGGTCCTGCGAGCCGGCAGCTCTTAATGAGGCAGTACTGGAGGCTTTGGAAGCACTCACATTTAGGCGGCGCTGAGCTGAACACCATTTAGGTAGGGAGCATTTAGGCAAGCTCCGGGAAGGCTTTCAAGAACCCTCCATTTGTACGGAGCTTACAAATAGCCCTGTTGTTAACTGTTACTCATGCACTATCTTGTATAATAAACATCTAGGTCTCAGACTTGGCCTCAAGGGAAGCACCAAAAAAGTGTAGCACTCCAACACATTATGAACAGTATCAATGTTGACGTCAAAAATTTACTGACGCAAAACATGGTAGCCTGATTGCCACCAAACATGGCCTTAAAGATGAGAATTCTTTGACCCTGTATGTCCCACAGGCATTTATATGGTCCGAGAAGTCATGGCGACTGTGACACCAAACTGCTAGGTATTTAAAGATCATGTGCAAAGGCTTTTGCATATTGTTAATAAAGCTTGAATTCAAGTCCCTGTGTCATGATTAGTCTCCTGAAAATGTCATGCTGTTTGGTTTTGTGCTTTTCTTTAAATCAGCATTTGTTAACTTGCTCTACAATGGCTGAAAACAATGGGGTTATTTCTGTCTCTCTCAGTCAGGCTTGGAGAGCGATTATATTATCATGGAGTACTGTAGCTTGTTGCTTCGGATTCCCAATCACAGCAGGCTGTAGTGTTTGTTCACCAGGTTTCTTACAAACTCAGTCTGTGGTTTGTTTTTTATTTTATTTATTTGTACATCAGTTTACAACTTTTGAGCCAGAGGCTCATTTCCAAAGGTGATCGTCACATTGAGGACAAACAGACAGTAAATTTTGGTTACAGCAAAGTGTTACATACATACATAGAAAGACAATAGATTTTTTTTGGTTACAGCATAAGTGTTACATACTTAGGGTTACATAGAGTGGTAGTGTACATTTTAAACAATTTGGTAGATATTACTATGATACAGCTGATAACATGCTGGTAAATAGCAGAGGCATTAGGCTATGGTGGAGAGAGTAGGGGAGGGTGAGTTTGAGTGCTGCCTAAGTGGCATTGTCAAGTGTGTTTAGGTCAAGGCGCTGTTTACAGACAGGCACAACTCCGAGTGCTAAATGGTTGGCTCCGAAGGGCATTTTTGAAGGTGGAGATTGTGGGGGCTTTGGAGATGGATGCAGGGAGAGAGTTAAACCAAGATGGGCCTGTGTAGCAGAAGGACCTCTGTCCATGGGTGGTCCTGGATCTGGGGACCAGAAGACTGGACTTGCTAGAGGTTCGGGTTGGGATCGAGGGCTGGGAATATCGGATAGAGGCTGTCACCCCAGGGGGGACAGCCCGAGTAGGGTTTTCTTAGTGAGGAGGCAGATATGATAGCTTAGTCTTTCATCAAGGTTTAGTAATTTTGCTTCATCACAGACAAGACAAGTATGTGTGAGCCTGGGGGCACCAGTAATCGGTCTGCAGGCCTTATTTAGGGTGAGTCAAATTTTATTGAGGGCGGTGGTGTCAGCCGCACCATATACTGGCAGGCCATAGTCAATGAGTGACAGCACTGAAGATGTAACTGCTAGTTGGAGAGCGTCAGGTGGGAGGCAGTTTTTATGGCGGTAGAGGATGCCAAGCCGTGTGTTGGTGGAGGAGGCAAGGGCATCAATGTGGGTGTGGTAGGTGAGGGCTGAGTCAAAAGTGACCCCAAGGTATTTGTAGGAGCTGACTTGCTCAAGCGGTTGATTTGTACTAGGGAGGATATGGAGTGGGAAGTTGCAGGCTTTGTTTTGGGGGTGGGCAAAAAACAGTTTTGTTTTTTTTAAGATTAATGACTAGTCTGTGCTCTTTAAACCATGCCTCAGCATCATCATAGGATTTTTGCAGAGTGTCCTGTAGTGAGATGGGATTGAGGTGGGTGGCAAAAATGACAGCATCGTCGGCATACATAAGAATATTGCCAGAGCAGGCATTAGGCAGGGTGTTTAGATAGACAGAGAGGAGTAGGGGCCCCAGGATGGAGCCCTGTGGTACCCCTGAGTGGATGGGTCGGGTTCCGGAGAGTGTTCCATTGATTTTTGCACGTTGGGAGAGAGCGGATAGATAGCTTTCGCACCAGGCGAGGGGGCCAGTGGAGAAACCAGTATGGCCTAGGGCATTCAGCAGAAGGGGGTGGGAGACAGTGTCGAAGGCCTTTGAAAGGTCAACGAACACTGCACCGGCTAGTGAGCTAGCATCCAGGGAGGAGTGTAGGAAATTAGAGAACTCAACTAGCGCAGTGCCGGTACTGTGACCAGCACGGAAGCCATGCTGCTCTGGGCATAGGACGTTATGTTTAGTAAGATATTCTGTAATTTGTATGGACACGATTTTTTTCAGGGCTTTGGAGAGGGGAGGAAGGATGGAGATAGGTCGGTAGTTCCCGGTGGAAGACCTGTCACCCCCTTTATGGATGGGTGTGACTGTGGCTGTTTTCCATGCAGTAGGGAATTGCCCCAGGCAGAGAGATCGGTTGAGTAAGCTGGTGAGTGGGTCAAGGACTTCATCCAGCACCAGCCGGAGAATGCTGGGGTCCAAAGAGCCAGTCTAGACTATTGCCTTTTAAAGCTTTAATTAGGAGTGGTCTGGCTTCCTGGGCAGATACCCTACGTAGATGGAAACTGGGGCGTTGGAGGTCAGGGGGAGGTAGGGTAGGGGGAGGGTCAAAGAAATTACTAGGGAGGACAGAGCTAAGGTCGGTGAAGGCGATATTTAGGTGGTTAGCTATGCAAGCAGGGTCGGTGAAGGTGGTGCCATCAATTGTGAGCTGGGATGGGGGGAGCGCGGTTTCTCATTTAATTGTTTAACATTGTCCGGAAAGTCCGGGCACACCCCCAGGAGGAGGTGAGGGTGGCCTGGTAATCGTCAGCCTTGGCTTTGCGGATGGCCCATGTGCATTTGTTCCGGGCAGCATTGTAGGCCTGTCTATCTGTCAGCTGTCCCATTTCAGTGGCAAGGTCCCAGAGGTTATCTCTATTTCTGAGCATTTGTAGTAGGCAGGGGTAACCCAGGGTGCATTATGTTTTTTGGGTCGACCTCCTGTGAGGGGTGCATAGAGGTCACAGGCCTTGTTGAAGGTGTGGGAGAAAAAGGCGAGGGCAGTGTCTATGTTGGGTGCAAGGCAAATGGGGGACCAATTGATCTGGGTGAGAAAATGCTTGAGTTTCATCAGGCTGCCAGGGCGGAGGCGCCTGGGGGATGTGGTCAGGACTGTGGGTTTGGGAGTGGGGGCCATCCAAAGGAATAGAATAGGGGAGTGGTAACTTAGTGAATCTGGGAGGACCTGGATGTTATGAATTTTATTGGGGCAGTTGGTGATAACGACGTCCAGAAGGGTGCTGGTACCTCTCTTTGGGTTTACTCTGGTGGGTTGGGAAATTAGTTGTGTCAGGTCTAGGGCAGCAAAAGAATCTCAGGTAGTAGATGAGGAGGAGCTGAGTCAGTTCACGTTTAGGTCCTCCACTAGGATTTGTTCCACCTTGTGGTGGTGGGTTGCAAGATATTCTGTTAAGGATATCAGTGCTGGGCTCTGGATATTTGGGGGAATGTAGGCGGTGGTGATATATAGAGGGCCCCTGGAGGGGTCAGGAGCAAGTTTGAGGGTGGGGGCCTGGGCCCCATTTACAAGAGCAGGGGCAGGGAGTGCTTGTCTGATGATTGTGTCCCTGGTATAGATTGCACAGCCACCCCCGCGTTTGCCTACTCGGTCCTCGCGGTATAAGGTATAGCCTGGGAGGGAGACAAAGGAGTCGGGGTGAATTTGGACAGCCAGGTTTCAACCAGGGTTATGATGTCTGGTTGCTGCAGCATCACCCAGCACTGGAGGGCATCACATTTTTTTCATTAGGCTGCATATGTTCATGGAGGCTATGCGGAGACCATTGTGCCCAGCTGGTGGGTTGGAGGAGACTGGGCCCGGGTTTGGATGTATGTTACCCGATAGCAGTAGTAGGAAGACCAGGGCCCTGATCAGGGGGTGGTAGTGTGTAAGCCTACGGTGGGTTCGTAGGGATGGGAAGGAGGCCATGGGGGACAAGGAGTATACAGGGTTCGAAGGGTAGGGAGGACAAGGACAAGTAACGGCCAAGTGGAGGTAGGGTAGGCAGTGGAAAGGTTTCCAGGGGGTGGGTGCCGTGGGCCAGGGTACGTGGACAGTGTTAGGTGGGATCGGCCAATGTCAGGGAGAGTAGAGGATGCTGGTACATGTGGGCCAGGTGAGGTGTTTGGCTGATGGGATGTGGGTACAAGCATGAAGAAGAGGGGGAGACACTTGAGGAGGAGGTGCGCAAACATAGCGCCTGGGTTGTAGCAGGGTGGAGAGTTTCAAATATTTTGGCTGCCTCTCAGAAAGCGTAGATACCACTTTGGAGTAGTGGTACTGTCATGGACTCTGGTGGACAGGGTACAAGGTTCAAGACCCTGGCAGGGCAGTTGAGATATGACCTGGCTAAGAGCAAGGATCTAGGTTCTAGGTGACTTAATCGGGCTGGATTTGGGCCAGAAATTGGGGTTGAAATAGTGACTCCTAGTGGTCACTGGGGTTAGTAGCAGGCAGGGTCAGTGAGTAGGGTTAGCCAGATGGCTGGGTGAGGTGAGGTGTGGGCAGAGGCAGAGATGGGAGTAGGGAAAGAAGTGGCCTAGCAGGTAGAGAGGTTCCAGGAAGTAGGAGGGGAGGGATTCAGGTGGGGAGACTGAGGTGGAATGGTCATAGGGTCCCTCTAGTGGCTAGCAGGTATAACTTGCAAATGGAGAAGTGGGGACTTAGTAAAACAACCTATAGGATGTGGTATCACAGGAAAGTGCCTATAAAGGAAATGCTGACCCAGGGTGGGCAGTTGATGTGTGTAGTATGTTGACAGACTAACCCCCCTCACAAGGGTGCTGCAGCTGGAGGTAGTTTATTACCTCTCTGCGTGCCGTGTGGTGTCCGCTCCTGGAGGGAGCTCTGTGAGGAATCCTGCTGTTGGGGGGGTCAGGAACCTGTTGTCTCCAATGCTGCCCGCACCCCCCATCACGAGGGGCCTTACCCCCGCACCCCCCAAAATAAACGAACTCAGAGTCCTGGCAGACTCCACTGTTGGGCTTACCTTTGTTGGGAGGTAGCACCGTTGGGTAAGTGCAGTGTTGGGATTTTTGTATTTTGGGATTTCATAGTTATACCGTTGGGGCTGCTGCACCATGCTGCCCTGGGTCACCTGAGGTAGCTTTTGCTGCACCCTGCTACCCACTTCCATGCCCCAAATGGGCAGGGCTGCTGCACCATGCACACTCTGTCTCACAGTCAGGGCTGCTGCACCCTATTGCCCCCCCCCCGTGTCTTGCCCCACAGTCAAGACTTCGGCACCATGCTGTCCTCTGTCCCCTGTCACCACAGCCAGTGCTGCTGCACCCTGCTGCCATCTACACAGTTGGGGATGCTGTGGCCTGCTGTGCCCTAGAGACCCATGCCTTGGCAGTTAGGGCTGCTGCACCATGCTGCCACTTGCCACTGGAGTCAGGACATTTGCTGCACCCTCTTGTAGTCCTCCACAGTTGAGGCAGTTGCACTCTGCTGCCCCCCCCCGCCACCTAAGTCAGATCCTTTGCTACAGCCTGCTGCCCACATCCCTTGTCACAAACAGGCATGGCTGCTATACGCTGATGACACCCCTATCTCCTGGCCAAATGGTTGGGGCTGCTGACCTCTTTCCCCACCCCCACAGTCACAGCCACGGCATCCTGTTGTCCCCTGTTCCAGTAGAAGGGAGCAGCATAGTGCAATAACCCTAACTGTGGAGGCAAGGGCTCCACAGTGCAGCATGGCACTGTGGTGGCAGGGGACAGAGGACAGCATGGTACAGAAGCCTTGAATGTGGGGCAGGACACAGTTGGGCATCAGGATACAGCAGTCCTGACCGTGGCATAGGGCGCACATGGTGTAGCAGCCCAGCTCATATGGATCAATGGAAGTGCATAGCAGGGTTCAGCAGTCCCAACTTTGGAGGCAGGGGGCATGGGACTCTATAGGGTGTAGCACAGCATAGCAGCCCTGACTGTGGAGACAGGAACTGGGGGCAACAGGGTGCTGTGGCCATGACTGTGGGGTTGGAGAGAGAGAGGGCAGCAGGGTGCAGCAGCCCTGACTGTTCAGGAAGGAGATAGGGGTTGGCATCAAGGTACAGAAGTCCAAAATGAGGGACAGAGTGCCACAGCCATGCCTGTTTGGGACAAGGGATGGTGGGTGGCAGGGTGTAGCAAAGGATCTGACTCTAGTAACAAGAGGGGAGGAGGGTACAGCTGCCTCAAATGTGGAGGAGTGCAACAGGGTGCAGCAAATGCCCTGACTCTTGTGACAGGTGGCAGCATGGTGCAGCAGCCCTAACTGTGTAGGCATGGAGCTCTAGGGCATGGCAGGCCACAGCAACCCCAGCTGTGTATACAGCAGCAGGGTGCAGCAGCCCTGGATGTGGTGATGGGGGACAGAGGACGGCATGGCGCAGAAGCCTCAACTGTGGGGATGGACACAGTGGGGCATCAGGATACAGCAGCCCTGACTGTGAGACAGGGTGTGCGTGGTGCAACAGAACTGCCTATTTGGGGCAATGGAAATGGGTAGCAGGTTTCGCCAAAAGCCATACCTCAGGTGACCTAGGGTAGCATGGTACAGCAGCTCCAACTGTGGAGGCAGGGGGACCTGGGACTCTAGGGCTAAGCAGAGCACAGCAGCCCTGACTTGTGGAGACAGGAACAGGGTGCAACATGTGCAATGTCCCTGACTGTGGGGTTGGGGGAGAGAGGGCAGCAGGGTGCAGCATCTCCAACTGTTTGGGCAGGGTGCAGCAACTCTGATTTTGTTTAGGCAGGGGATGGAGGCAGCAGGGTGCACAATCCTTGACTGTGTGGGAGAAGACAGTAGGCAGCAGAGTGGAGCAGCCTCGAATGTGGAGCAGAAGGCAGACGGCTTGTGGGGCAGGGGATAGGTGGCAGCAGAGATCTCCTTTCCCTCCACAGGTCTTGAGATTTTCTTAAAATATACTTTTATGCTTACAGCTTTGTGCTGTAAAGTCTGTTATTTGTATGATATTTGTATTCTTTGGAATTTTTGTATTTATTTGTTTGCAATATTGTATTTGTAATGCTAAGGTTGCCATTGTAAATGAGCTTTGCTCAGTGGTTTTAACCTTAATAAACATGTAACCCCTAGGTGGTGCTATCCCAAGGGCTACTCCCCCTGCTTGCGCGACTAGGTGCAAGTTAAGGGGCCTGAGTACTGAAAACGAGTGCCTCCACCTGGAGGACAGGGTTATTGGTAGCGTAGCTGACCTGGGTACAGCCCTCCGGGACACTGTAACCCCCCTCTTTCCCCTCTAGTGGCCTAAGCAATGAACAACAGACACAGTTACGATAACCCCTAATCAGCATACAAATCCCCACTCTGTTTGCACTCACCACCAGGGCTGATTCCAGCAGTTCGACCCTGGAGACCCCCTGCAAAATAAGGTTAGACACAGCAGGTAACAACAGTACAGTGCTTCTAGTACAAAATGGAACCACAGTCAAGTTAAATGCAAAAAGAGTTAGATCTGATTTATTCAGGGGGAATGAACAAGGGAAAGGTGTAATTTGGCTGATTAGTTCTGTAACTGATTCAGTCAGGCAATCATGCATGCACTTTAGAGTCCCTTCACAGTCACACACTCTGGGTACCCAGTTGGAAAAAAGGTGGACTAGCCTGACACGTTGCCTGGGGTAGGCTGGTGTTGCAGCTGGTCAGGGCCCTGTGATGGAAAGAAGGAACACGCACAACCACACACAATTTGTAATCCAGAGCCTAGAGGCTCAGTTCGTGACAAGAAAACAACAATTGAATCAGATGACAACACTTTTGATTTAGCTGATGTTGCAGGGAGCTACCCTGGTGTTTACTCACGCTTCCCAATACGAAACACAGGAGGGACAAAATGGAGACTGCAGGTCAACAAGCTGGTATGCCAGGAGAAGCAGGGCCCACACGATTCACCGAGGTGTCGTTCCTGTTCGAGATGTAGAGCAGGGGGCTGATCCCCGGGCAAGTCTCTCGTCGATGGTAACCTCTGCATCTGAAGTAGCTGACTGGGTCAAGGTGGCAGGACCCAGGCCTGGTGAACAGTTCGGATTTAGTTTGATAGGTGCTGGAGACAGCTTCCAGCAAGCGTAACACACTTAAGTAGTGGGGGGACCAAATCATGACCCACTGGCAGCTTAGAGCACATTTATAGTAAAGCAAAACACAATACCACAGGTCGGATGACAGTCCAGTTGCAATTTCAGTTTTTCCAAGCAAAACCGTGATCTCTGTGGTGATTCAGATGCCCTGACAGGCCAATCGCTTACAGCAAATCTTCGGTCTTCTTCAGGTAACAGGGCAGTCACAATTCGGCATTTCTGATCACAAGCCAGTTCGGATTCAGTCCGATTAATTTCACTAGCTGATCCCTCAGAAGGGAAGACGAAGCAGGCAGGCCAGACACAGCCTTCCGACCAGTTTTCTGCACTACTATGCAGAAGCAGCTGCTCGAATGTCTTGAGCAGTTCACTCTCTCAACTCCAAACTCAGACTGACCCTCTGCTGCAGGCAACACCAGGACTTCCTTCTGATCCAAAAAGTGTTTGTTTGGTTGATTTATCTGTCTGTCAAAGCAGGGGCTCCCCCGCCAAATCCATTTAGGCACCAAAATTAAATAAACTACAATTCCTACAGAAATTCACTCCTACAAGACCCCTGGGGACAGACTTCATTTTAAGATCCCCAAAAGGTACTGATTGGTGCAATGCAGAAATGTCCATGCTGCAAAGAAAGGCAGGTTAGACAAACTATAATACCATTATTATTAGAGCAGCTAATCAGCAAACAATTACCCATTCTAACAGAGCTCCCCCTGCACCATTAGTGATGGCAGAACAGAGCAATATTATTGCAGCTCGGGAGGAACTCAAGCCTGGAAACACTCGGCCCCTACTCAGATTAATTATACACTACAAAAATAATGTCTCTTAAAGGGGCAGGCACGGAGGCTAACAGGGCACTCGCATGCAAGCACTTTTACACCTGTAAAGACACAGAACGCCTGCCTGGCAGTGGGCATTTAAGCACACCCAAGGAAGACTTTTGGGAACTCCCATTTATGGGGGTTACACCCTTCTCTGCCTGGAAAGAACTTAGCGTCCACGTCAAGTCCATACTCACGACAAAGTTATTTGAAGACATTATACTAATACAAAATATATACTTCATTACCATTTGTATACGTATCCAAAATAGTTAATACATATGATTATATATATATTATGGCAACAGTTATGCAGTTTTCACACAATCAATAATGATTTCATTATGATTCACACAATAATATTACTGTACTCATTCATGTTATAGTTTCTTGCATTCTAAACAACATAGATGGGGTCCCATCCCTATCAGGTAACTTGGTGCTAGTCGGGGCAGGGGCACCATGTCCTGAATGATGGACAATCATTTTGAAAGTAGCTGAAAGACTCAGTTTGGGCAGTGAGCTCTTTGAAACATAGATACCCTTGTAGACAACATTTAAAGGAAGACCTACTGGTCTTCCAGGGGAGTCGGAGCTTAGACGTATTATGGGTTTAACAGCTCTCCCAGACTTCCTTGGGGAAACAGGTACAGTCTCTGGAGTACCAGCATTTGCATCAGTCTCTTCTTCAGTAGAAAGGGGTACCTCTGCACTGGGCAAAATCTCCAGTAGCAGAACATTATCGGCTCCTTGCACAGCAGATTTTGCTTCCATAATACTTTGCTCATTATTCTCTCTTGAAGAGGGCCCAGGTTGCTCATCCTGAAGGAACTCTTGGATCATTGAATTTTGTGGCACTGAAGGGGTGCTGTCAACACTGTCATATTGCTCTGCAGGTTCTGGTGTGTCACCAGGGAGATTTTCCACAGCAGATTCCTCCTCAGGTAATTCAAACAGTTCCACTAGGCACAAGGAATCTGCTATTTTAGATGTAATGCTCTGCACCTCACTTTCAGAAGGCATTGGTTCCAGGGAAGAAGCTGGGGGGTTAGGCAGCTCTGAAGACCCAGCTTCATGCCCACGATTCTGCAGAGGATTGCCTTGAAACAACTGGCTCAGTTCATATGAAGGATAGTAGGCATTGTCACATTCACTTTCATCAGAGATGGACTGAAAGTCATCATCATTCAGGGCCTGCCGTGGGGGAAGGCATTAGGTCTGAAACAACAGGGGCAGGTTGACTCTGTCTCTTTTTGGCAGCAGCATGAGTCACTGGCCCGGGATAAGTGTCAGTTGTTGGTTCAGCATCACTGATCACTTGACCAATGGGCAGTAGGTGATTGCGGTGCATGGTCTTGACAGCTCTAGAGTTGTTCTCAGGGTGCACTTTGTACACAGGCAGTTCATCCAGTTTACCGATTACTATGTGTGGAAGGTGATGTCACCTGTCAGCAATTTTATGCTTTCCATGCAGTCCCAAATTGCGCAACAGTACACGGTCTCCGGGCAGTAGCTCTTGAGCCTTCACTTTCTTGTCGTGCCTCTCTTTGTTGGCAAGGTTTCTCTTGGTGGCCGTTGTTTGAGCCAGTTGATATGCATGATTCAAATGAGCTTTTAGTTTCTGTACATATTGCAAATAGTTCTCAGCTTGGACCCCATCTGGGGAGACCCCAAAGCAAACATCTATGGGCAGCCAGGCTTCCCTCCTGAACATGAGATGATAGGGAAAGAATCCGGTAGCATCACTTTTGGTGCAATTGTAAGCGTGTACCAAGGTGCTAATCTGCTGACTCCACTTAGACTTGTCTTTAGGATGGAGAGTACCCAGCATGTCCAGAAGGGTTCTGTTAAAGCATTCTGCCTGGGGGCCCCCTTGAGGGTGATAGGGAGTGTTGCTAGACTTTCACACCCCCCATAGAGAGAGAGCATTTCTTTGATTAGTCTACTTTCAAAGTCTCTTTCTTGGTTGGAATGGATATGTTGGGGTGCACCACAGTGGACAGAAAACTTTTCTATTAGCACCTTGGCCACCGTAGAGGCCTTTTGATCCTTGGTCGGGAAAGCTTGTGCGTATCCGGTAAAGTGATCTGTTACTACCAGTACACTGCCAATGTTCTTTTGATTGGGCTCCAGACACAAGAAGTCTATACAAACCAGTTCTATGGGGGCGCTGGTAGTGATGTTGACTAGTGGGGCAGCTTTCTGGGGCAAAGCTTTCCGCTGGAGGCAGCGACTGCAAGTTTTGCCATGATTCTCAACATCTGCCCCCATTTTCAGCCAATAGAATCAGGATTATACTAAGTCGAGAGTCTGGTCAGTACCGAGGTGTCCCAAGTGGTTTGGAGGGACCTCAGTACTAGCTGTTTGAAGGCTGTGGGTAGGACCAACTGCTGCTTGTCCAATTGACCTTGATGATCTGCTGTCTCTCTATATAATTACTGATCTCATAACCTTAGTTTGGGGCCTTCTTTGAATAACAGTGCAGTCTGTAAGTCAGTAGAACGTAATTTAGACAAATCCTTCTCCGCATGCAGGGCATCAAGTGCAGGCTGAATCATGGGGTCGTGGGATTGAGCCCACTGAATGCTGTCACTATCAAACTGGGGCAAAGCACTGATGTCTAATGCAGAAAAATGACAATAAGCGGCAGGCATGCAAGTATCGGGGGGCCCCAAACAGTCCACCAGGCAGTCCACAGTGTTTGCAGACAATTGCCCATCTTTGTCAAACTTTTGTCACAGTGCTTTAATAGAAGGTTCAGGCAGCCTCACTCAATTGTCTTTGGAACTTGGCCACTGTGAAAGGGCATCAGCATCAACATGGTTCAGTCCAGGCCAGTATTCAACCACATAATTGTAAGTTGACAAGGCAGAAAGCCACTGGTGCCCAGTGGCGTTTAACTTCACTGAAGTCTGTACATACGTTGGAGGATTGTTATCAGGCTTTACCAATATCTTGGCCCCATAGAGGTACTCATGGAACTGATCGACTATGGCCCTCTTTAGGGCAAGGAACTCCAACTTATGCTCCGCTCGGAGGGTGTCAAGCTGCGACTGGCGAAGGCCACAGGTCTCAGGCCATCCTCATATTCTTGATATAGCACAGCATCAAGCACTTTCAGACTGGCATCCGTGTGCAGGACGTATGGTTTTGGGATCAGCATAGGCAAGGACTGGGGCGTGGGTAAGCTATTGACTTTGAGGAATGCCACCTCGCACTTGGGGGTCCAACAGGTTCCAAAAGGTTCACCTGTTCGAAAATACACCTTATCTTCTTCTTTGAGGGAAACCTTCTTGTATCTGCGGTTGGTAGGAGGATAGCCTTGGATCAGATTAAGGAGCGGCCGGATTACCTTCGAACAGTCCTTAATGAATCAGCGATAGTAGCCGCAAAACCCCATAAAATGCTACAGCTCTTTCAGGCTGGTGGACTGGGGCCAGATGGTCAGGGACTCTACTTTACTGGGGACTGTCTGTATCCCCTCAACTGACACTTTATGTCCCACATATTTTACAGATGCTTGAAAGAACTGGCTCTTGTCTATGGATAGCTTGAGGCTGAATTCTTCCAAGCGATCGAGGACTTTGAACAGTCTGGCCTCATGTTCTTCTAGTGTGCAACCAAAAACAATGACATCATCCAAGTACACTAAATATTCTAGCAGATTCATGTCTCCAACTGCACATTCCATCAACCTCTGGAAGGTAGCAGGGGCACCCGAAATCCCCTGTGGCATCCTCAGAAATTCATGGAACCCCAAAGGACAGATGAAGGCTGTTTTCTCATGGTCCTCCAGGGCTATTGGGATTTGATAATATCCGCTGCGGAGATCAAGTACTGAGAACCACTGACTCCCATTCAGGCAGTCCAGGGCATCCTGTATGCGGGGCATGGTGTATTGATCGGACAGTCTGTCGATTAAGGGTCCGATAATCCACACACATCCTCACGGACCCATTTTTGTTGCGCACAACTACGATGGGAGATGCGTAAGGGCTTCTTGACTCTTGAATAATTCCGGCAGCTAGCATCTCCTGTTGGTGCTGCCAAACATCCTCTATATCAGCTGGAGCAAGGTGGTGGGACCGCTCGGAAACGCCTGTCAATAGCAGTTTTCAGAGTTATGCTCTGTACCATTACATGATCCACATCCCATTCTTTAGCGAAACACTAGTCTCTCTGGGCAAGTTTCCTACTGATCCAAGTCTTCCATTCAGCAGACAAGGGGAATAACCAAAGTCAAATAGGTCTGGGGTCACTCCTTCCTTCTCACCAGAATATTTGTTGCTGGGTAATACTGCAGTGTTCATGTAGTGCTGAAGCACGACACCTTCTGTTGGCTCGGACTTCAAATCTGACACATTTTGAATCTGACCATCACTGTCATGCATAGGCATGGGCACGGGCAGGTAGGATACTGGGTTTAACTAACAGCCCCTCTGCAACTTTCTTCACCTGGTGTGTGCAGCATTAATATTGTTTTTCACGCTCTTCTAAGACGGATCTCTCATGAACAGTATACTGAGTATTGGTGGCAATATCAAGGAATCAGGGTCCTTCTTCCAGGCAATTCCAATGTACTCATCCTGGTCTTCTGCCACAGACTGCCTCTGCAGGTCATAAGGTTTCTTGATCAGAGCTGGAATTCTCATTGCCCGACCAGTCTGTCGGTCTCATTTCTCTTGGCACCACTGTGCTAACCTCCCAAACATGTGGGCGTTGGTTCCAATGAGTAGGGGGACCCCATCATACATCCCTGATGGAGGGAACACCATGGCCAGCATCTCTACTTGTTCCTCTACACCAGTTAAAGCCGCAGGAAAAGACAGCTAGAGCTGGACATATCCTAGGTAGGGATAAGACTTGTCACTCAGGCCACACATTTGTAGGCCTTCTAGAGATTATAATGGCACATCAGATAAGTGTTTGTCATACCAGTCCTGGAATTCAATGGTCACTTTTGACACGCTGTCGAGCACAGCCTGAGCATGAATATCATTGACAGTCACAGTAGTCTCCATTGAAGGGCCCACCAATTTGGACCAGTCTGGAGGGATGGTAGCAGGGACCTGGACAGACGATTTAGCCACAAAGAAGTTTGAGTTAGTATTTCTTGAGCCTTCACTGCGGTCATTTCAGGCACCCCTCGGCCATTGATTTGCTTTTTTGGAGCTCCCCTTGGAGTCTGTTTACTACTTTTTCTAAGTCTTTCTGAGACCGGAATTTTCTCTTCATACGGCCATCTTTTCCACAGTTGTGACAAATAATAGACTCCTGGGTCATCCTTGGAGAGAACATTGCATGAGGGACTGAAGCAGTAGCAAGGAATTGGGGTCCAATATCTGCTTGCAGCGGTGAGGTAAATGCAACATGTCTTAACAGTTCCTTTAGGGTGGCAGTCAATTCTTTGATCTCAGCCTGGGAGCTACCCTTGGTAGAGGATGCCTGAGAGTACACCCCCACCCCCATGGCAGTCATGTCCTGAAAGGGACCAGGGTTTTTGTCTGTGGTGGAGGCCTCCGTAAAGGTACCCATTTGTACTTTTCTGACTTCCTTCAGCAGCTCGTTTCTCCACCGCTCAGCCCACAGTGGAATATCCTTAGTGGTCTTCATTTCAGAGAGGTCTTCCTGTGCCGTGGTCACTCGGGCTGCACCAACCCCATAATCACACTCTCTTTCTTCACCTTCAACCTCCCTGAGTTCTTTTATTAGGTCGCAGTAGTCAGGTGGGTTATCTCTCCTATCCTGGAGCCTTAACTGGATAATCTGCAATTTAAAGTGCTTAGCATGTTGTAGTATGTGCCATAGTCTCACACGGTTCAAGTCACTGGCAGCTACCCCACCCTTTTGATAAGCTCTCTGCAGGGCCCTCTCTAGGTGAGCAACATACACAGACAAACCTTCCTCTCGCCATTGTTTGGTACCTTTGAATTGCCATATCAAAGTCTCCCCTGACTCAATGCTTCCAAAATTGCCTTTGAGTGCAGACAGGTACTTTTGAGCAGATGCCTCTGGATTCATGGACCTCAGAAATCTAATGGCTTCCAGGGCTGGACCCCTCAAACTTTCCTTGATCCTTTTTTGCATGTCAGCCTCTGCACACTGCCACTCGGGTACCAAGGGGGCAACATAGTTGATCCAGGTCTCCCAGTCATCTTCCCCCTGTGGGGTGGGGAGGGTACCTGAGAACATACTCAACTTGTGGTATGTGTCATGACTAACTGCAGGCACCGATGTGGTTGCTGGCATAGGTGCAGGCACTGGAGCCGGTACTGGAGTGGGCAGGGGTGTGGGGGAAGGTACACCCCCAGGTGGCAGGAATAATTGTTTAAAGTCCTCTATGGTCTTCCCTTCCTCCAGCAACAACTTAACAAATTTCCCTTCTCCAGCAACAACTTAGCAAATTTTGCCTCCTCCCAGAGAACAGGGTTTTCCCAGTGATAGGGAAAATGATGTATTCACTTCTGAAGGAAATAACTGTTGAGTACCTAGAGGCCAGATGGGCACAGGACCCAAGGCAGCATGGATTCACAGCAGGAAGGTCATGTCAGACGAATCTAATAGAGTTCTTTGACTGGCTGACCAAAGTAGTAGATCAGGGAGGGTCTGTGGACATGGCCTACCTAGACTTTAGCAAGGCATTTGACATAGTCCCACATAAAAAATTAATATACAAGTTAGCCGGCCTGGGAGTGGGTCCCAAGATGGTAGCCTGGGTAAAAAATTGGCTGGAGAACAGGACACAGAGATAATAGTAAACAGAGTCCACTCTGAAGAAAGGGGGGTTACTAGTGGGGTACCTCAGGGTTCAGTTCTAGGACCGGTCCTCTTCAATGTCTTTATAAGCGATATTGCAAATGGACTGGAAGGAAAAGTATATCTCTTTGCAGATGACACAAAGATCTGCAACAGGGTTGATACACAAGGTGGGGTGGAAAGGATGAGAAGGGACTTGGCAAGGTTGGAGGAATGGTCACATGTATGGCAGCTTAGATTCAATGCTAAGAAGTGCAAAGTAATGCACCTGGGAAACAAAAACCCAGGGGAAGAGTACAATATGGGGGTGAGATACTAACAACAAAAATGGAAAGGGACCTGGGGGTAGTCATATCAGATAACCTAAAGGTGGGCAAACAATGTGAGAGGGCAGTAAGGAGGACTGGGGGGGGTACTGGGATGTGTAGGAAGAGGCATCACTAGTAGAAAACAAGAAGTTGTTACCCCTCTGTACAGACAGCTGGAGAGACCCCATCTGGAGTACTGCATGCAGTTCTGGAGACCCAATCTCTGTAAGAACATAGACAGGATGGAGGCAGTCCAGAGGAGGGCAACTAAAATGGTGCAGGGTCTGTACCAGAAGACATATGAATAGAGACTTAAGGAGCTTAATATGTATACCCTTGAGGAAAGGAGGGATGGGGAACATGATAGAAACTTTCAAGTACCTCAAGGGAATCAACAAAGTCCAAGAGAGTAGCATCTTTCAGAAAAAGAGATGTGCAAGAACAAGGGGGCACAATTTGAAGATAGAAGGGGGACATAGAAACATAGAAACAAAGAACCATAGAAACATAGAAGTTGACGGCAGATAAGGACCGCAAGGCCCATCCAGTCTGACCATTTCTTTTTCTACCTTATGAATGTGCCATAGGCCTTTGCTCTGTCAATGGCCTATCTATTCATACTCATCTGTATTGCTCCCTTATGCCTAACCCATGCCTGTTTGAAGCCCTGCACTGCATTCATATCCACCACTTCCTGAGGTAGGCTGTTCCATGCATCCACCACCCTTTCTGTGAAAAAGAACTTCCTCATATTACCCTTTAATTGGCCTCCCTCTAATCTCATGCTGTGTCTTCTTGTCCTGCTATTTTTCTTATATTGAAACATGTTAGACTCTTTCACCTTGCTAATGCCCTTAAGGTGTTTTGAATGTTTCGATCATATCACCTCTCTCCCTCCTTTGCTCTAGGGCACACATATTGAGCTCAGTAAATCTGTCCTCATATGTTTTCTGATGCAGTCCCGACACCATTTTGGTTGCCCTTCTCTGGACTGCCTCAATTTGGTTAATGTCCTTGTGAAGGTGTGGCTTCCAGTACTGCATGCAGTACACCAGATGGGGCCTAACCAGTGTCTTGTAAAGAGGGATTATTACCTCCCTCTTCCGACTTGTGATACCCCTACTAATACACCCCAACATCCCTCTAGCCTTACCTACTGCTTTAGAGGTCTGTTTGGATGATTTTAGGTCATCAGTGATGATGTCCAAGTCTCTTTCTTCCCTTGTGACTGCCAGCAACTCCCTTCCCAGCCTATAGGTGGCTTCAGGGTCTCTCTTTCCTTTGTGCATGATCTTGTACTTCTTTGTGTTAAACCCCAGTTGCCACTCTTCTGACCATTTTGCTAGTTTATCCAGATCTCTTCTTATTCTGCCCACCCTATCTGGATCATCTACTCTGTTGCAGATCTTGGTGTCATCTGCAAACAGACAAACCTTACTCTCCAGTCCATCTGCATTGTCACTGATGAAGATATTGAAGAGGACTGGCCCCAGGACTGATCCCTAAGGTACCCCACTTGTGATTTGCATCTCTTCTTGCTGTATACCATTTACCACCACTCTCTGTTTTCTGCCCATCAACCAGTTTGCCACTCAGTTGATCAATGTCTGACCCACCCCGAGCCTACCCAGCTTTCTAATCAATCTTCTATGTGGAACAGTATCGAAAGCTTTGCTGAAGTCAAGGTATTCAACATCAACTGCTCCCCCTTGGTCCACCACTCTGGTTACCCAGTCAAAGAAATCTATGAGATTAGTTTGACAGGACCTTTCTTTTTGTAAACCCATGCTGTCTTGGATCCTGTGCTCCTATGGATTCCAGGTGTTGCACTATCCTTTCCTTAAGGAGTGTCTCCATAATCTTGCCCACCACTGAGGTAGGATTGACTGGTGTGTAGTTCCCTGCCTCCTTCCTGCTACCACTCTTGTGGAGCGGGATTACATGAGCCCTTCTCCAGTCTTCTGGGACCTCTCCTGTGCTCAGAGACTCACTAAACAGTTCTGATAATGGCTCTGCTAGTTCCAGCCTTAGCTCCTTTAGTACCCTGGGATGTATGCCATTAGGTCCCATTGCCTTGTCTGCCCTGAGCTTATCAAGCTATTGTAGGACCCTTTCTTTTGTGAAGGGACTAGTGCACACCTCCTCCCCCTGTGTCCATGGTGCAGAGCTGTGGGCCCTGCCTTACCTTCTCTTCGGTAAATACTGAGCAGAAGTATCTATTTAGGATAGATGCTTTTTCATGGTCTTCCTCCTCACATGCCCCCTTATCCCCTTTGATCTTAACAATACTCCCTATGGACTTTCTCCTTTCATTAATATATCTATAGAAAGTCTTGTCACCTTCTTTACTGTTTGTGCTAGTGTTTCCTCGGTTTGGACCTTTGCCTGCCTTACTGCCTTCCCTGCTTCCCTTAGGGAAGTTTGGTGTGCCTCCCTATCTTCATCCTGCTGCGTTCCCTTATATTTCCTGAAGGCCAGCCTTTTGGCTCTGACCTTGTCTGCTACTGTGTTTGAGAACCAAAGTGGTTTCCTTCTTCTTTTGCACTTCCTTTTCTCACTACACAATGGGATGTTGCTTCAAGTATTGCATCTTTAATGCTTGCCCACTTTGCCTGTACCCCCTCACCTGTATTTCTTCTTGCCAGGGCTAGCTTAATTCTGTTGGCCATCTTATCAAAGTCAGGTCCTCTGAAGTCCCATATTTTTGCCTTGGAATGGGATGATTTTGTTCTAGTGGCCAAATTGACCCATACCATGTGATGGTCACTGGCACCCAGGTGACCTTCTACTTGGAGATCTGTGATCCTTTCCCTGTTAGTCAGTACTAGATCTAGGATAGCTCTGTCTCTTATGGGTTGTTGTACCAGTTGTCTGAGGCCCTCCCCCTGCAGGGAATCCACCATGTGTCTAGTTCTGGCAGATGTCCCTGCTGGTATTGACCAATCTGTATCTGGCATGTTGAAGTCTCACATTATCAGAACCTCCCCTTTAGCTGTCATGTTTTGTATATCTTCTAACAGTAACATGTCTATTTCTTCCCCCTGGTCTGGAGGCCTGTACACAACCCCAGTTCGTATGGCTGTCCCATTTCCTGTTTCCAGGGTGACCCACAGTTCTTCTGGCTCCTTATGTGTATTCTGAATTTCTGTAGCTTTGATATTTTCATTGACATAAAGGGCCACTCCACCCCCCTTTGCACCTCGGTCTCTTCTGAACAGTACATAGCCAGGTACTGAAGTCTACCAAGTGTGGTTACTGGTAAACCATGTCTTGCAAATGGCTACTATGTCCAGTTTAGCCTCTGTCATTATTGCTTGCAAGTCTGGGATCTTGTTTCCCAGACTGCGAGCATCTGTGTACATGATTTTCCATTGGTCAGATTTCGGTGTGTTAGTTGTTGGGTGAGGTCCGGCATTTCCCCTGTGCATCTTATGGGGAGCCGGACCTTTTTCTTTACCTGGTGATGCAAATGAACTACAAACATGCTGAACTCCTGTTTGACCACTAGCTGGGGGGGGGTGTTCTTCCCATTCAGTGTATCGGGTGCTGCACCCCTCTCCCCATTTGCTAGTTTAAATATTCTGCAAAGACTTCAAACTTCTGCCCCAATGCACTGACTCCCTCCTTAGTCAGATGCTGTCCATCAAATTTAAAGAACTTTCGCTCCCAAAACTATTGCTAGTTCCCTACAAATTTGTGTCCTTTTTCCTGGCACCAGCCCTTGAGCCACATGTTTAGCTCCCCTGTCTCCCCTTCTCTGACCTTCTGTCCATCTGTCCCCCTCTCCCAGACTGACAGGATCTCAGAGAAGGAGATGCCGAACGAAATGGACAATAGTTTGCCACCCAGCCTGGTCAGGTGTTCCTTGGTCTCCGCAACTGACCGGCTGGCGAGATCGTTAGTCCCTATGTGTACCAGGACATCAATGTTTTCTCCTATTTCCTGAACAATTTTATCAATGTGGTCAGTGTCTCTCCACGCTGCTGTACCTGGGAGACACCTGACCATTACCCCTGGCTGGAGATATGTATCAACTCCCCGAATCATAGAGTCTCCTATGATCAGAAGTTTTTTGGATTTCCTTCTTGCTTTTTTTGTTTTGTTTCCTGTTTTGGGTGAGTTTTATTGTGCTAGTTCCTGTGCTGCAGTGTCCTGCTCTGCAGTGTCCTCTGCCCCTTTGTTTGATTTCAGAGATAGAGGCAGATAACTGTTTGTAGTTTTTATATGGTTTGTGGAGGTGATATGTTGGAGAGCACTGAGTGATGGGGCACCCGATTGGCCCCTCCTAACCACCTGCCAACCTCCCAGACCAACTACCCTCTGCGGTCGAGGTACTTCTGTTGGGTGCTGGGGAAACGGCGGGCGGTTCTTCTAATATATTTCCTCTTGAATATGCAATTTGAAGCACGCAATCTCTGTCCATGCTATCTGGAGCTGAGCCCTTAGATCTCCAATGGCCCAGCATGTAGGACAGTGTCCTAAATCCTGTAAAACTGCCCTTCTGAAAAGTGTTCCACAGTACCTGCAGTTAATGATATCCATTCCAGGTAAGTTGCTGGGTTTATAACCTGGTCAGAGTAATTAGAAGGAAGAAAATGAAAGCAAAAGTTTGATTTTGTGTTTTGTTTGTTTGTTTTGCATAACTTGTTATAATAAGTTAAATTACTAGTGCCCTGTAAATGAGGTCACTGTGTGGATACCCCTCTGATCTGCCCCTTCCTGCTTTGCTACAGGAAATGTCATGATTGTGCTACCCTATAAAAGGAGTGTAGTGTGGGGTGGTTGGGGATGGGGTGGTGGCTGGGCCTTTCCCCTGCCGAAAAAGAAGAACCACGGACGAAAGAAACAAGGAGGTAAGAGCAGAAACAATCAGCCAGCAACAAATGCAGTAGCCCTGAAAGCTTATCCTAATGACAGAAAAACTGTGAAACCTGTAAAGCACCACCTGTAATAATTTCACAGAAGATATACCCTGTAAGAAACACTTTACTACAGAGAAAAATAAGCAGTAACAGAAGATATACTTGCAAAAGACAATTTGAATCAGAAGATTACAGTAGTAATCTGTGTTAACACACCTGTAGGCACACCCTGTAATAATGCAGTAGAAGGTATACCCAGAAACAACAATTTAAATCAGAGAAAAATAAAGAAATAAAATGTTAGCAACAAACAGTAACAATCCCTGTGAGTGCAAAATAAAAATAACACACAGTAAACCTGCCTAGCCAAAAGAAGCCTTAATCCTTATTGTTGCTCTGGTAAGGTTCTTTGCTCTGTCCTTTCAAGCAACCTAGAAGAAAAGAGCTCAGGTGAAGCTAGGTGCCTTGGCCAGCAAACCTAGTCTTCCAGTTCAGAGGTAATGTGAGGAAGTATTTTTTTCACGGAGAGGGTTGTGGAGTCAAAAACAGTGGGGGAATTCAAGAATGCATGGGACAGACATAAGGCAATTCTAGGGGTTGGGGTAGGAGGAAGTAGGCTGTTGGTTAACTAGGATCTGCAGCTTATCCATTAGGTAGGGAAATGGGCAGACTGGGTGGGCCAAGTGGTCCTTATCTGCCATCAAATTCTATGTTTCTATGTTAAGTCTCAGATAATGGCGGGAGCTCATCCTCCCCGGGGTCTTTACTATCTTTTGTTATCACTCTCCAGGCGGCTGGGACCTCTTCTGAAGCAATAGTCTGTGGCACTTTAGAGCTGTCCATGAGGTTACTACACTCTACCAAGGCCATTAAAGTTTGGGCAATCAAATCAACCTGTCGACCCACCACCACAGCATTTTTTAAACATTCAGCTTTGGAGAGTGCTCCCTCTACAGTGTCCTTACTGGTACCTAGGGGGATATCAAGTATAAGCAGAGCATTGTGGGGGTCGATCTCCTGCTCCGTACACCACCCCACCAACTGGCGTACAGCCATTTCTACTGGGGTAACCATCAATCTTTAACAATAATTCTTGATTTTGGACACTCGGAGGGCACTAATCCCAGCGGTAGCCTCCAAGGTATAACCCCTAGGTGGCGTTATCCCACGGGCTACTCCCCCTGCATGAGTGACTAGGTGCAGGTTAAGGGGCCTGGGTACTAAAAGCGGGTACCTCCACCCAGAGGATAGGGTTATTGGTAGTGTAGCTGACCTGGGTACAGCCCACCGGGACACTGTAACCCCCCTCTTTCCCCTCTAGTGGCCTAAGCAATGAACAACAGACACAGTTACAATAACCCCTAATCGGTATACAAATCCCCACTCTGTTTGCACTCACCACTAGGGCTGATTCCACCAGTTCGACCCTGGAGACCCCCTGCAAAATAAGGTTAGACACAGCAGGTAACAACAGTACAGTGCTTCTCGTACAAAATGGAATCACAGTCAAGTTAAATGCAAAAGAGTTAGATCTGATTTATTCAGGGGGAATAAACAAGGGAAGGGCATAATTTGGCTGATTAGTTCGGTAACTGATTCAGTCAGGCAATCATGCACACACTTTAGAGTCCCTTCACAGTCACACACATTCTGGGTACCCAGTTGGAAAAAAGGTGGACTAGCCTGAAACGTTGCCTGGGGTAGGCTGGTGTTGCAGCTGGTCAGGGTCCTGTGATGGAAAGGAACATGCACAACCACACACAATTTGTAGTCATGACAAGAAGACAACAATTGAATCAGATGACAACACTTTTGATTTAGCTGATGTTGCAGGGAGCTACCATGGTGTTTACTCACGCTTCCCAATACAACACACAGCAGGGATGAAACGGAGACTGCACGTCGACATGCTGTTATGCCAGGAGAAGCAGGGCCCACACGATTCACCGGGGTGTTGTTCCTGTTCGAGATGTAGAGCAGGAGGTTGAACCCCAGACAAGTCTCTCGTCGATGGTGATCTCTGCATCTGAAGAAGCTGACTGGGGCAAGGTGGCAGGGCCCAGGATGGGTGAACAGTTCGGATTCAGTTTGATAGGTGCTGGAGACAGCTTCCAGCAAGCGTAACATGCTTAAGTAGTGGGGAACCAAATTGTGACCCACTGAGAGCTTACAGCACATTTATAGTAAAACAAAACACAATACCACAGGTCGGATGACAGTCCAGTTACAGTTTCAGCTTTCCCGAGCCAAACTGTGATCTCTGTGGTGATTCAGATGTCCTGACAGGCCGATTGCTTACAGTAAATCTTCGGTCTTCTTCAGGTAACAGGGCAGTCACAATTTGGTATTTCTGATCACAAGCTGGTTCGGAGTCAGTCCGATTAATTTCACTAGCAGATCCCTCAGAAGGGAAGATGAAGCAGGCAGGCTAGACACAGCCTTCGCACCAGTTTCCTGCACTACTACGGAGGAGCAGCTGCTCGAATGTCTTTAACAGTTCACTCTCTCAACTCCAAACTCAGACTGACCCTCTGCTGCAGGCAGCACCAGGACTTCCTTCTGATCCAAAAAGTGTTTGTTTGGTTGATTCATCTGTCTGTCAAAGCGCAGGCTCCCCCTCCAGGTCCATTTATGCGCCAAAAAAAAAACAACTACAATTCCTACAGAAATTCACTCCCACAAGACCCCTGGGAACAGATTCCATTTTAAGGTCCCCAAAAGGTACTGATTGGTGCAATACAGAAATGTCCATGCTGCAAAGAAAGGCAGGTTAGACAAACCATAATGCCATTATTATTAGAGCAGCTAATCAGCAAACAATTATCCGTTCTAACAGAGCTCCCTCTGCACCATTAGCGATGGCAGAACAGAGCAATAATATTGCAGCTCAGGAGGGACTTGAGCCTGGAAACACTCGGCCTCTACCCAGATTAATTATACACCACAAAAATAATGTCTCTTAAAGGCACAGGCACGGAGGCTAACAGGGCACTCGCATGCAAGTACTTTTACACCTGTAAAGACACAGAATGCCTGCCTGGCAGTGGGCATTTAAGCACATCCAAGGAAGACTTTTCGAAACCCCATTTATGGGGGGGTACAAACAAACAGACTAACAACTGTGGGGAAGAGACGTGGTGCATCGGTATTCCATATAGTGTTTCTAGTTACACACATAAATGATGTATTTTCACGCAGAAACATAGAAACAACATAGAACATACAAACATAGAAACATAGAATTTGGCGGCAGATAAGGACCACTTGGTCCACCCAGTCTGCCCAGTTCCCTACCTGATGGATAAGCTGCAGATTCTAGTTAATCAACAGCTTACTTCCTCCTAACCTCCCACTAGAATTGCCTTATGTCTGTCCCATGCATTCTTGAATTCTCCCACTGTTCCTTACTCCACAGCCTCCTCAGGAAGGCTGTTCCATGCATCCACAACCCACTCTGTGAAAAAATACTTTTTAACATTACCTCTGAGCCGTCCCCCCTCTATATTCAAATTGTGCCCCCTTGTTCCTGCACATCTCTTTTTCTGAAAGATACTACCCTCTTGTACTTTGTTAATTCCCTTGAGATACTTGAAAGTATCTATCATGTCCCCCCCTCTCCTTCCTTTCCTCAAGGGTATACATATTAAGTTGCTTTAGTCCACCAAAACCACCAAAGAACTGAAATGTGTGAGTTCAGACAGTACATGGGCTAGAAAGTGACAGGCCCCTGTTTGTCAATCTGACATGAAAACATTCTCGCATGAATGTAATCATGAAGGCTACATCAAAGACAAACTATTTCTATGAATGAACAAAATTTAGATTTATTTTGTATTAAACAACCTTGTGTTTTATAGTTAGAAAGAAAATCTGAGTTTTGATGCGAAAGGAGGTAGTATAGTGCAGTGGTTTAAGGCTCTGAGCTGCAAACCTGGAGACTTGGGTTTGAATCCCACAGCCCCCCACTTGCATATTGTGTGACCCTTACTTTCTTGTGCTCCCATGTCACACCTGTAAATGAGCTTCAGCTTAGTGTGTCTCTCCTGGTTAAAAAAAAAAAAAAAGAACTATGATACAGGCAAGCTGATCTCTCACAGAGAAAGATTTCCACTACTTCAATTCAGCATTGAAACTCAATTAACGTTTATAACAAAAGAATAATAAATTTAATCTATCTAAACACAAACCACAGACTGAATTTTCAAGAAACCTAGGGAGTAAACCATTAACTCTACAGCCTGCTGTGATTGGGAATCTGAAGTAGCAAGCTACAGTACTCCATGATGATGTCATTGCTCTCCAAGCCTATCTGAGAGAGACAGAAATAACTCCACTGTTTTCAGACACTGTAGAACAAGTTAACAAATGCTGATTTAAAGAAAACCACAAAACCAAACGGTATGACATTTCCAGGAAGCACTAATCAAGACACATGGACTTGAATTCAAGCTTTATTAACAATATGTAAAAACCTTTGCACATGACCTTTAAAAGAGGTGGCATATCTGGCTCCTTGGCACAGCAGTGATGCTGCAGCTTGTGATGCCCGTGATCCAGGACTGGGAATGAGCACGGGTCATTGAGGGCTTTCCGTGGTGGAGGGAGGATATACGGTCCTGGAGGGTTCTCTTTTCCGGGTTGGGGGGGTTGTTGCCTCTGCCATTCTACTGCCACCCGGTTGGCCTCAGGGGAGAGGGCATTTGCTGTGGCGACTCCTTTGTTCTGGAATGCGTTACCTGGGAGCATCCGCTCAGCTCACTTGGTGTAGGCTCTTAAAGCTTATTTGAAAACTCATTTGTTAACCCTGGCATTCCCAGATAGGTTTTAAAAGTAATTCATATTTATGTATTATTTTATTTATTTATCAAGTCTAGGATTACAAATACCTTTGAGCCAAGGCTCTTTTACAAAGGTTCCACATCAGATTATTGTTTTATTTAGGTGTTTTTTCATTACTGTTTACATTTAATTTCTAGTTTGAGCCCTTTGGAAAGGGCACTTTACAAATAAAATTTGCCTTGCCTTGCAGTGGAGGTACCGGGGATGGGGGGGGACTCTCAGCCAAGCTCTGCAGAGGGAATGCTTGCACTCACATGCTTGAGCTCCATGCATGCCAGTGCCTCAGGCAGCAGGGTAGAAATGTAAGGAAACACCCTAGTGCATGCAGGATGATCCTGGTGCACCAGGGCCTGCCTCCCATTACTGGCTGCTGCTCCACCAGAGGCATTCAGGAGGAGGCAGGTGGTGTTGCCTGGCAAGACCATGCCCTACCATGGGGGCAAGCTGGGGGGGGCTGGAGGAGATAAAAGCCAGAGACGCAGAAAGATAAGATTGGACTCAGCTGGGGATGGGGGCAAGATGCAGAAAGATAAGATTGGACTCAGCTGGGGATGGGGGCAACACCAGAGAGAAAGTGAGCAATAGAAAATTGTAATGAAATAAAAGTGGGGACATTTTTAGTGTGTAAGCCAACATCTAACAGTGTACAGACAGATGGCTGGATGCCAGTCATATGCTGCCAGGTAACAAACATCCTTGAAATGGTTGTTGTGGCATTTAGCTTTAAATAATTGAAGCAAAACAAGAATTGGACATTATTAAAATCTCTCAAGAGTTGTGCCATCATAGTGGGGGTAGAAGAGCCAGCAATGTATAGGACCATATCATTTGCATGCAGAGGAGCTGCAAATCAGACGGGTCATTTAAAATGGAGTGTAGTATGAGATTAAGGACAGAGCCTTGTGGGACAGCAGACTGAAACAGGAGAGTGGGAAGAGGGCTCCCCCTACAGAGATGGACTGGAATCTGTCCTTCAGGTAGGAGTCCAAGCATTTGACTGCACGATTATTGTCCAGCAACAGGCAGAGTTTGATTGATATGGGGGGAAAGGGGAGTCAACAGTGTTGAATGCTTTAGCTAGGTCAACAAAAATAGCCGAGGTAACGTGACCCTAATCCATCCCCCTTATGACACCACAGTGCCGGAGAACTGATAACAGGAGTCACCCACAGGGTTGAGAGGGACATTGTACAGTGAACTGACCCTCTCCCCAACCAGCCAGTCAGTCACCGCCAGTTCCATGCCACTGGGATCCCTGCTGTAACAGCTTTTAAGGGAGCCAATCAGGTGACTTGCCGGAGACCTGTTGGTAGGATTGCAAAACTCCAGTAACTTTGAAATTTTTTTTTATTTTATTTGAAGAGTCATGCTTCTCCAGCCAAAGCACTCACTACAGTCCTGGAGAACCAATGGGAATGGGAGCCAGCCACAGGGTTGAGTAGGACATTGTGCTGCAAATTGACCCTCTCCCAACCAGCCAGCCAGTCACCACCAGTTCCACAACACCAGGAGCCCTGTACTAATGGCTGCTAAGGGAGCCAGCCGGGCGACTTGGCAGGAGACCTGTGGGCGGGATCTACCCCCTCAAATTCTAGTGCACCTAGTGGTCCCATCGCAGTGGTCCTTGCACGAAGGGCCACAGAGCAATGGGTGTTATACTGTTGGTGTCAGTTGTGGGAGTCAACCAGCCTTGTTGTTTTTTTTTTTTCCAGTGCACCCTCTGTCTCCAATCCGGACTCCTCTCCTCTCTTGTTCTCTCAGGACAGTGTGCAGAGCCAGCTCATGTCACAACCCTGTTAATCTGCCTCATTGACTTTTTTCTTTACTGTTGCTTGCAGCAGTTAATGTACCCTACATCTCTAGGGATTGGTTATAGCTTAGATGGTCCTATCAAACATTGTGTTGCTCTGTCATCTACCACTATAATTTCCTGGTTTACACGCTAGTTCCGTGCAGTGTTCAGCATACCTAGCCACAGTTTATCTGCGTAGCTTCCATCAATTCTAAATTGTAGTCATTCTGCCTGTTAGACTGGGTGTTTGCCAGTAGCTCTACTTGCTGATTTCCAGAGTTGCATCTTGCTTCAGATTATTCAACTGTAGAAATATTCGTTAAAATGGTTTTGGGGACCCAGGTAGAGTTCCTCTAACTCTTTAGATTTCTTTTTCATTTTTCATCTGTCATGCCTCCTTACTAATTATTGCCTGAGAGCTATTATTTAGCTATTTTGTCGTTTTTGACATTTAGTCTAAAATAACAAGTAAAAAATTCATGTAGTCATTTTCACGGAATTAGAAATGCTCTATTGAGGTTTTGAAATGTGCTAGAAATATCAGAGTATTTGTTTTTTTAAAGATTTTGTGTAAAGATTGTTTAAATGGTTGTGATTGGTGAGTGTCTGTTTCTGAACTCATTACTATTAACTGTAATGAATTTGATGTATTGTACTGTACCCTCCCGGGTCGTGCCTGAAAATAGTCATTGCTAGGGCTAGTGTACCTACCCGGTAAACAAAAACTAAATAAATAAAATGTATGATGAGTGTTTAAATGGGGTTCCTTCCCTTAAGCCACACTCCCTGAGGAAGACTCACTTTTGAGTTGAAACGCTGGGGTAACACTGCCTGTTGAATGTTTGCTGTGTTGGATCTGTGCTTATTTGCAATATGCACTGAGTAAATTAAATTTTTTTCGCACAAAGATCCTGTGTGCCACTCTCTGTGGACTTTGTAGCAATATCCTGCCTGCCTGACACTCGCTGAGATGGTCACGCTGCCTGTTAGGTCGGTGTTTGCCTACTGCTAACTTAAATTGTTATACTTGTCTGCCTCACCAATTGATATCCTGAGTAATTACCTACACTACTAGCCTATCCACCTTTGAGGTTATTATTACAGCAGATTTTTACCTACCTCTTCACCAAGTCACTCCGCATGCTTAATTGTGCTTCCAGCCTAATTTCTACTGAGGTTATTACCACAGCCTTGTACTTTTTATCACAAACTGGTGTCCCTGCAAACCTCACTTTCATTCTTCCAGCCTTCCCTCACTATGCTCTGAACCCTCTTTTTCTGGATCTTCCTTCTATCTTTCCTACCCCTGCCCCCATCCTCTTCCCCATCTTTCCTTTCTCTCCATCCCCCAGGCCTTTTGTAACCTCCTCCATCTCTCCCCCGTCCTGCTACACTCCTCCCTCTTTCTCTCCCCTCTTCTTCCCATTCCTCCCACTCCACAACAGCACTACAGCCTGGGCTTCTCCACTCTCCATCCCTCAATCTGGAACTCCTCCACCACATCCTCCTGTCCTCCTCTATCTCTCCCTTCCCCCTCTCACTTTAGGGGGTGGAAGTCACATTCCCACCTCCCCTTCATGTTTCTCCTCCTGGCTCGTGACGTAGAACCTAACCCCAACCCCCTTCTCCTCCCCCTTGCTCTCCCTAAAGGCTTTAGCATTTTCCACCTAAATGCTAGGAGCCTTCTTCCAAAGCTTGACCTACTCAAGGTGTAGATCTCTCAGTAATCTCCCTGCCTCCTATGCATAACAGAGTCCTTGCTCACTTCAAGGGTGCCTGACTCAAACCCGATGCTTCCGGACTTTCACCTTTCCTGACAGGACCGTGGCAAGTGTGTCGGTGGGGTTGCACTGTTCAGTATGTATGTCAAAACCTGTCCTGCACTGTCATCCTCAAGGAATTGGTCCCTCACATCAACTCCTACTTGCCAAAATGTCCCTCCCTTAGGACCTCCCTATTTATGTACTGTAGGTGTCCTTTATGCCCCCTTAAGATCTTTCCCTCCTCCCTTCCTGAAACAGTGCCCTCCATGATCTTCCATACCGCCTCCAGTGAATTTATCCTTATGTGTAACTTCAACCTATATTGGCTTTCCTCACACCTCCAAACCCATACTCCAAAGAACTGAGTCCCTAAACCTCACCCAATTAATTTCTGAACCAACCCAACTCAACCCTTACTCCTCCAATCACTCCCTAATGGACTAGGTACTGACCTCCCACCCTCCATTGCATTATAACTGCTGGCACACTGCTGGGTGCATTCTATGATCACAGCATGACCTATTGTGTCAGGAAAAAGAAATATACCCACTCCGCCCCCCCAAAACACATGGAATAGATCTCTCAGTTCACTGGACACTCATGCCCTACTTCATGACCTCACCGCCTCGGACTGGATAACTGTCTGTTATGCCCCTGACATCAGTATTGCCCTATTCCACTTCCTAGCCATTCTCCATTGCATGTGGAACTCTCATGCCCCCCCTAAGAAAATCAAGACTCAAACATGCCCACCATTCAAGGTTCTCTCCTGACCTTATGGTCAGGGGGTCCAGGTGCAGGCAGCAGGGTTTTCCTGATTTACCATCCCCTTGGGGCAGCAGGAGAATTCCTGCAGGAGGTGGTGGATTTCATCATCGGTGAAATGTTGGAGTCCCCCAGAAGCACAATATTGGAGGACATCAATGTTTGGGCCGACGACGACTTCTTTAGACTTGGGTCTAACCTTCTCCATATGATGTCATCTCTGGGCCTGTCACAAGAGGTTACTTCTGGCAAGGCAAGTTTTATCTTTTTATTTATAAGGCAAGGCAAGTTTTATTTATAAGGTGCTCATTCCTTGGGGCTCTGAGCGACCCATCAGGGCAGCCAAATGTTGGACCTGGTGTTCTCACTGGGGCTTGAAGTTCGTAACCTCAAGACTGATCAGGTCAGTTGGTCTGATCATTGCACAGTGGAGTTCTCATTCAGGGCTCCCTCGAGAGCTCTCCCCCTGCGGAGATGGTCAGCTACTGCCTTTTGAGGGGACTGTCCCCAGAGGGTTTCCTGGCAATAGCTGATCTACCCAGTGTAGGCACTGCATATGCAAAGGGCATGAGTGACACTGTCGCTGCCTATAAAACGGTGATGTCCACACTCTATGACCTTACACCGGTCCATGTACAACCCAAATCTTCTTACTTGAGGTCCCCGTGGCTTGATGGGGAGCTCAAGGTGATGTAGATTATGGGTCGAAGTTGGAGCGCTGCTGGTGGAAAACCAGGCTAGAGGAGGATAAACTGGCTCTGCGTGCTCACTACGGTGAATACCAAGGGGCAAGTAACCATAAAAAGGCAGAGTTCCTGTCCAGGGAGATTGCTGCAGGGAGGAACCAACTGGATGTGCTATTTCAGACTGTGGCTAGGCTGTTACACCCAGTCTGTCTACAGCTGAAAAAAGCCTTTTCCAAATCCCTATGTGAAGAGTTTGCTTGGTTCTTCTCTGACAGGGTGTCCTTCATCCAGCAGGGAATTCTGCCAGTGAGCTGGGGTACAACCTACAGTGGTCACCATGGGCATCGCAGAAGCATTCCACCTAGTTGGGGTGAGTTTAAACCAATGGAGCCGGCTGAGGTTATTAGAAACATAGAAACATAGAATTTGACGGCAGATAAGGACCGCTTGGCCCACCCAGTCTGCCCATTTCCCTACCTAATGGATAAGCTGCAGATCCTAGTTAACCAGCAGCCTACTTTTTCCTACCCCCACCCTCTAGAATTGCCTTATGACTATCCCATGCATGCTTGAATTCCACCACTGTTTTTGACTCCACAACCTCCTCTGGAAGGTCATTCCATGCATCCACAACCGTCTCTGTGAAAAAATGCTTCCTTACATTACCTCTGAGCCGCCCCCCTCTATCTTCAAATTGTGCCCCCTTGTTCTTCCACACCTCTTTTTCTGAAAGATTCTACCCTCTTGGACTTTGTTGATTCCCTTGAGGTACTTGAAAGTTTCTATCATGTCCCCCTCTCCCTCCTTTCCTCGAGGCTATACATATTAAGCTCCTTAAGTCTCTCTTCATATGTCTTCCGGTGCAGACACTGCACCATTTTAGTTGCCCTTTTCTGGACAGTTTTCATCATGTCTATGTCTTTGCGGAGATTGGGTCTCCAGAACTGCACACAGTACTCCAGATGGGGTCTCACCAGCTGTCTGTACAGAGGGATAACAACTTCCTGTTTTCTACTGGTGATGCCTTTCCCTATGCATCCCAGTATCCCCCCAGCCCTCCTTACTACCCTCTCAAATTGCTTGCCCACCTTTAGGTCATCTGATATTATTACTCCCAGGTCCCTTTCCATTTTTGTTGTTGTTAGTATCTCACCCCCATTGTGTACTCTTCTCCTGAGTTTTTGTTTTCCAGGTGCATTACCTTGCACTTCTTAGCATTGAATCTAAGCTGCCATACATTTGACCATTCCTCTAACCTTGCCAAGTCCCTTCTCATCCTTTCCACCCCACCTTGTGCATCAACTCTGTTGCAGATCTTTGTGTCATCTGCAAAGAGATATACTTTTCCTTCCAGTCCCTCTGCAATGTCGCTTATAAAGACATTGAAGAGGACCGGTCTAATACTGAACCCCGGTCGCCACTAGTAACCCCCTTTCTTCAGAGTAGACTCCATTTACTATTACCCTCTGTGTCCTATTCTCCAGCCAATTCTTTACCCAGGCTATCATCTTGGGACCCACCCCAGGCTGGCTAACTTGTATATTAATCTTTTTGTGGGACTGTGTCAAATGCCTTGCTAAAGTCTAGGTAGGCCATGTCCACAGCCCCTCCCTGATCTACTACTTTGGTCACCCAGTCAAAGAAATCTATTAGATTCATCTGGCATGTCCTTCCCGCTGTGAATCCATGCTGCCTTGGGTTCTGTGCTCCTCTGGCCTCTAGGTACTTGACAATTCTTTCCTTCAGAAGTGATTCCATCATTTTCCCTATCACTGGGGTTAAACTAACAGGTCTGTAGTTTTCCACTTCTGCCCTGCTCCCACTTTTGGGAAGTGGAATCACATCTGCCCTCCTCCAGTCCTCAGGTACCACCCCATCCTCCCATGATTTGTTAAAGAGAGTGGTCAGTGGTGTCACTAGTTCTGCCCTTAGGTCTTTTAGAATTCTGGGATCAATCCCATCAGGCCCCATTGCTTTGTCCACCTTCAGTTTTAAGTGTTCTTTCAGAACCCTTTCTTCTGTAAATGGACTGGTATCAACTTCTGTATCCAGAGTGTTTCTATTGTTTGGTTTAGGTACCTCCCCCTCTTCATTTGTAAATACTGAGCAAAAATATTTGTTTAGTATCTCTGCCTTTTCACCGTCACCGTCTGTCCACCCCCCTCCCCTTTATTAAGCCTCACTATCCCTCCCTTGGTCTTCCTATGCTCCCTGATGTACCTATAAAAGGTTTTACCCCCTTCGTAACTGAATTGGCTATCTTTTCCTCGGTTTGGGCCTTTGCTGTTCTGACTGCCTTCCCAGCTTCCTTTTGCTTTAACTGATACAATTCTCTGTCCTGCTCCTTCTGTGATTCCTTGTACTTCCTGAATGCTTTCTTTTTCTCTTGAACCTTCACTGCCACCTCCTTTGAGAACCATAGTGGTTTCTTACATAATTTTGTTTTGTTTATTTGCTTCACACAAAGGCTTGTTACCTCTGTGATGGCAGTTTTTATTATTCCCCATTGTTCTTCCACCCCTCCTTCCTGTCCATTTGCTAGTGCATTCCTTAGGCACTCACCCATTTTGGCAAAGTCAGCCCTCCTGAAGTCCAGTACTTTTGCCTTTGTATGGCTTGACTCTATAGCTGTGTTTATTGTGAACCATACTGTTCGATGGTCGCTAGTTCCCAGATGGCTACCCACTTTTACATCTGTGATCCTCTCTTCATCTCCATTTGAGAGAACCAGGTCTAAGATTGCTCCCTCTCGAGTGGGTTCCAATACTAGTTGTCTAAGGCATGCCCCCTGTAGGGCATCTAAAATAACCCCACTCTTAGAAGTGGCTGCTGCAACTGCACTCCAGTTAAGATCTGGCATATTCAGATCACCCATCAGCAATATCTCCCCTTTTTCTGCCATTCTAAGTATACCTTCTATCATTTCCTTGTCCATTTCCTCCCCTTGAGAGGGGGGTCGGTATACAACCCCTGTGCAGATTGTGGTGCCATTGTCTGTCTCCAAGTTGACCCACAGTGCTTCTTCTCCTCCCTGTTTACCCTTTTGAGGTCACTTCCAGGCTGAAGCACACATACTGTGAACTAGACCAACTGCTATCGCGTTTCTTGATGGGATGTGTTGAGGTCTAGTATTCACCTTGATTGTCCAGTGCTCTTTGTCGGACGGGGTCTTCCCAGATTCCTTTAAACAGGCACTGGTGAGACCCCTTCTAAAAAACAATCATTAGACCCTGACATCTTTTATCGACCCATTTCTAACCTTCCTTTCCTAGGTATGATTGTGGAGAAGATTGTGGTGCAACAGCTTGAGGAGCACCTTGAGGCCTTGGACCTTTATAAGCCACTCCAGTCTGGATTTCTTGTGAGGCATAACACTGAAATGGCATTAGTTTGGGTGCATAATGACTTTCTTGGGGTGAGAGATAGAGGAAAGAGGTCAGTTCTCATTCTCCTCGATCGCTCCTCAGCATTTGACACAGTGGACCATGCTGCATTACTCGACTGTCTCAGAGAGTACCGTGGACTTGCCAGCACTGTCATCTGCTGGTTTGAGTCCTATCTTGTGAATAGGAGGCAGCAGGTGGAGATGAGGAATTTCTCCTCCTCCTCCGCCCCAAGCATCTTGTCTTGTGGAGAACCTTGGGGTTCGGTTCTGTCACCGATGTTCACTGTGTACATGCTGCCCCTGGGTGAGCTCATTAGGAAATACAACATGGGTTTTCACTGCTATGCAGATGATACCTAGTTGTATCTTTCCTTTGCCCCGGGACACCAGACACTGTGGATGTGCTTAATAGCTGTCTCGCTGAGATC
This sequence comes from Neoceratodus forsteri, assembly GCA_016271365.2. Classification (NCBI taxonomy): domain Eukaryota; kingdom Metazoa; phylum Chordata; order Ceratodontiformes; family Ceratodontidae; genus Neoceratodus; species Neoceratodus forsteri. The sequence continues at coordinate 1,410,440,520 of CM028132.1, forward strand.
AATAACTGGATGTCCTCCAGCTGGTCGCGACTGAATGCCAACAAGACACAGATACTGGTGGTGGATTGCCTCTTGCATGGCAACAGGTTTATTTCTGGGTCCTGTGCCATTGAAGACTTTCTCTAGGGTGCACAATCTAGGCGTCTTCCTTGATGGGATGAAGCTGGAGGGAGGATGATTCAGAGGAAATGTGAGGAAGAATTTCTTCACAGAACGGGTGGTGGACAAGTGGAACACCCTGCCTGAGGAAGTGATGGGGGCTGAAACAATCACGGGATTTAAGAATGCATGGGATAGACAAAAAGGAATTCTGGAGGTCAGGGGTAAGGGGCAACAGAGTTCTAAGAAAACATAAACTGAAGTTACAAACTCAAATGGGCAGACTAGGTGGGCCATAGGCCCTTATCTGCTGACACTGTGTATGTATCTATGTATCTATGATGACGGAATGACATTTGAACCTCAGGTGTGTCGTCCGTCGTCCAAAGCAGTTTTTACCATCTGAGGAATATCACTAGGATCAAGCCACTAGTTCCGCCTGGTCATCTCCCCACCTTGGTGCATGCTTTTGTGACATCCAGGCTGGATTACTGTAATGTGCTCTACTTCGGGGTTTCTGGAGGCACCCTCTGCTGACTGTAGCTGGTGCAAAATGCTGTCGCCAGGCTGCTGAAAGGACTTTCTAAGTTCAGTGATGTTACCCATGTGTTGCATGAACTGCACTGGCTGCCAGTCAGGTGGAGAATTCTCTTTAAGGTGGGCTTGCTCACCTTTAAGGCCCTACTATATGGACTTGGTCCTCGCTACCTGTCTGACCTTCTAACACCTACCACTCCCGTCCACTCCCTCTGTTCCTCCTCTAGGGGCCTCCTTGCAATTCCCAGGACGAGGTTAAAAACTGCCGATGACAGGGCTTTTAGTGTCGCCAGCCGTGTCCTGTGGAATTCTCTACCACCAACTGTGAGGGAGGCCCCTTCAGTTGAGATCTTTAAGACCCACCTGAAGACCCACTTATTTGCATTAGTATTTGTCATCGAGGCACAGGTCAGAAAGCATAGAGAAAAACCAGGAGCAGTTGTAAAAATTCCACAGAACTGTTTATTTGTAGTTACAATAACATCAAATAAAATAAAATAAATCCGTTCAGAATAACTATATATAGACGCAAAATAAAATCTTGTGTAAAAAAATCTTTCTTGGAAAAAAAAAATCTCCCTTGCAGCTCAGCTTAGCTGTTTTTATCAGACTTTTTCAACCCCCATCCTTTGCAAGCATCCTGTTATTTGTCAATTTCAGGAGCTGCTAGAACATTGAGAACTTCCTGAGTTCTCCACAGCCTTTGCAAATGGCTCAGGTATTTGCACTCAAATGACCTCTAGCTTTTTACAGTTATCTCAAATTATAAATATATATACATTTCAACAGCAACACTAAACATTTTCTAAACAAAAGTGATCCCATTATCAGTTTCATTTACACACACTGATTCTCATATATTTTTATATTACCAGATCTAGATATGCAAGGGGAATACAGACAGCAAGAGAAAATAGAGGGACAGAGAGAGGCAAAGGATTGCGAGATTGTTCGGGTTGATCAAGTCCGAAGTCTCACAGGAAGATTTGGTTGTGAAACCAGACAGAGGAGAGAGAGAAAAGGAAAGAATACAGATCCTTGCATTTAAACACTTTCTCCTTAACAAATGGGACAGGGTCTTATTCTGCCCTGTCACAGTATTTCCAGACATCGCTCCCTAGGAGCATCAGTATTTGCTCCATAAGTTAATGCCTAAATATTCTGAACTTAGATTGCTGTTTTTATTCTTACCCTGTTTTTAATTCTATTTATGTATGTATGCATGCACTGCCCTATTCTTAATGTTTGTATTTGTATGGCACCCAGAGCATCTGGGATTGGGCATCCAAGAAATAAAAGTTGCCTTACCTTATTGACTTGTGCAAATCCTGTGACCTGACCAGGGCCTGTTTTAAATCCTCCTAATCCCTACCCGAAATTCATGCACCAAGGCTATCCAACCTGCTAAGGCCCTACACATATTTCAAAAACAAACTCCAGTCTAACCTCAGTCCCTCTGCAAAATTCTGGAAAGTATCTACTCCATTTTTGACCACCCCCTGCTTAAATCTCTCCCTCTGTCCTCATGGTGACTGGCTCACTTGTCTCTGACCATTCCTCAGTTGACAAACCATGTCAATAATTTCTTCACTACCTGTGCCCTACACCCCCCTCTAGCTCCCCCATCCCCATCTCTGCTCCTCCATCACCTGATGGCTACCTCCCACCCGTAACCTCCACAAAGTGTTCCTTGCCCTCACCTCTCTCAGCTAAGTCCAGATTAGACTCCAAACTCCTACGTGCCTCAGCCATTGTCTTCCCTCTAGCTCACATCGTGAACCTCTCCTTCTCCTGCTTCACTATCCCCCAGGCCTGGAAAGTTGCTAATGTACTCCCCATGTACAAAGGGGAAACCTCACCTCCCCTGGAAACTACCAGCCTATGAATTTGGCTTGACAGCAAGCTGGATTTCTCTATCCACATAGATGCCATTCGCTCCAAACTCCGCTCTAAGCAAGGTGCTCTATTCTGCAAGAAAGACTGCCACCCCCTGCAGGTCTGAAAGGCACTTGTAACCAAAATGGTTATCCCAGCATTTGATTATGAGGATATAGTCTATGGCATTGCCCCCTGTTCCTCCCTTGCCAAATTGGATAACCTGTGCAACACCTTCTGCCGATTTTCCACAGACTCTCTCCTCTGTACCCATCACTGCTCCCTCTACTCTTTCCTCTCTACCCCCCCCCATCATGTCAGGCCCACTGCGCTGCCTTTATTGCCAAATACTGGTTTGGGTCCCTCCCCTCCTATTTCTCTCCCCTATTATCCCCTGCTCCCAGCTCTTCCTAGTCACTTCAGTCCAGGGATTCCCGCACCTTCTCCATCCCCCACCCTTACTTTTCCACACTTTAAGCTAGCTAGTATGTGTCTGGGGCTGCCTAGGATTCTGGGGTGGGCCAGAACAGTGTACGAGGTGTCCCAGCTGTTCAACCTGTGGCCCTTTACCGACCTTCCAGTTTTTGACACCACAGCATGCTGCTGTTGGGAAGTTGGGATTAGGAGGAACCGTGTTGGTCTGGTATGGCGGGGCATCTTGGACACTTCAGAGGGGAGCAGGATTGAGGTTGTCAGGTGCAGAAGGCTCCCTGGGCTTCAGCGGGTCCTCAAGAGAAGCCAGACATGTGGGTTCCTGTCCCCAGGGTTCCCACCAGACTGAGTGAGCAGACAGCAAGAGGGGCTGCTCGACCCACCAATCCCCTGAGTGCAGTGCTTTGCAATGCCAGATCGATCAGAAACAAGACCCATATTTTTGCGGACTTGGTTTCATCGGTCAATCTGGCTTGCATTACGGAGACCTGGTTAGGTGACAATGTCAGCCCGGTATTAGAGGCCGCTGTCCCTCCTGAGTATACCATAGTGCACTGCCCCAGAGTGGAACGCAGGGGTGGGGGAGTGACCATTTGTTTTAGATCTGAGCTGGGCTTCTCTGTGCACCAAATGAGAACACCAGGTTCCTTTGAATGTGTGGCAGTCCATAGGGGTCCAGGCACAGGCTGCAGGATTCTCCTGATTTACTGCCCCTCTGGGGCGGCGGGAGGATTCCTGCAGGAGATAGCTGACTTTGTCATCAGCGAAGCGTTGGAATCCCCCAGATATTTAGTTCTGGGGGATTTCAATGTTTGGGCCAATGATGAATCTTCAAGGCTAGGTTACAACCTCCTCCAGTTGATGTTATCACTGGGCCTGATGCAAGAAGTTTCTACCGTGACCCACCAGGGCGGCCACATGTTGGACCTGGTCTTCTCACTTGGGCATGAGATAAAAATTCTCAAGATTGATTAGGTCGTTTGGTCCGATCATTGCACTGTGGAGTTCCAGTTTTGGCTCCCCCCCGAGAGCCCTCCCCCTGCAGAGATAGTGAGATACCGCCCTTTGAGGGGTTTGACCCAAGCGGGACTTCTGGCAGTAGCTGATCTGTCTAGTGTGGGTAGTGCATGCGTAGGGGTACGTTTGAGGCAGTCGTCGTCTATAATAAGGCAATGTCTGACGCACTTGGCTCCCTTGCACCGGTTCGTGTAGAACCCAAATCTTCTCATTTGAGGTCTCCGTGGTTTGATGTGGAGCTCAAGGTGATGAAGATTAGGGGTCAGAGGTTAGAGCGCTGCTAGCATAAGACCAGGCTGGAGGCAGACAGATTGGTCCTGCGTACTCACTATTGTGAGTACCAGGGGGCAATCAACTGTAAGAAGGCAGAGTTTCTGTCGAGGGAGATTGCTGCTGGGAAGAATCGACCAGCTATGTAGTTTCAGACTTTGGACAGGCTGTTACACCCAGCCTGTCTCCAGCCAAAAATAGCCTTTTCAGATGCTTTATGCCAGTGGTTGTCAACCTTTTTTGGTCTGGGGACCCCTTGGCCAGCTGTCAACCATGTTGGGTTCCCCCTACCAACAGACTACAGATTTGGTACGTCGTTGTGTGTTTTGTACTGCCGTTATACATACTTGTATTAAAAACTACCCCAAATAAAATGAAAAACAACTGTGAACCAATTTAAAAAACTGTATTTTATTGTAGTTTAAGTAAATATTACACAATAATGGCATTACAGAGTGCTTTCACTACCGGAGGTGGTGACACAGGTTACTGACTGAGCTACTGAAGTTGCTGTATTTGACTATTTCCTTTTCTGGTTTCTTCTGTCTCAGGCTTGCTTCCCCACTTCAGAGACCCCCCGAATGTCAGAATGTGGATAAATATATCTCTTCCCCAGCAGGTATTTATTCCTGAGCCCAAGTCCCTCAAGCTACACTGCAGCTACCATTTTTATTTCTTGAACTTCTTTTCCCGTTTCCCACCGCCTGACTGTTCTGTTTCCTGACCCCTCGGTCGGCTGGTGTCGGCTCCTAGTAAAAGAACATCATCAGGACCCACACCGTGCCTAGCTCTGATGATGGGCTTTCCTTTATTGCTGCACAGTACAGCCCCCAGCCAACTCAAACAGTGTGAGTAGTTAAAAGTGTCAGGGAGTTGGGAAAACTGAAGAGGTTCCGGGGCTGCACTGCACTGCACAAATCGTGTTCAAACAGCAGACATTGTACTGTGGCTGTAATTTCTTGGGGTAATTTGTGGCCCCCCTGGCGGTTGCTCATGGACCCCCTTTGGGCCGTGGTCCCCCGGTTGAAAACCACTGCTTTATGCGATAAGTTTGCTCGATTCTTCTCAGACAGGGTGTCCTCTATCTGCTACAGAAATCTGCTCCACCTATTTGGGGGGAGTTTAAACTGGTGGAGGTGGCTGAGGTCATTGAGATTGTTTCCAAGCTGAAGCTCGCATATTGTGAACTGGACCTGGTGCTGACGCGTTCCTTGATGGGATGCGTCAACTCCGTTGGCCCAGTGTTCACCTTGATTGTCAGGTGCTCTTTGACGGAAGGGGTTGACCCAGATGCCTTGAAGGAGGCGCTGATGAGACCCCTTCTGAAAAAACAACCCTAGACAATGACGTCAAGGCAAATTACTGTCCCCATCTCCAACCTCCCATTTTATGGGAAGGTTGTTGAGAAGGTTGTGGCGCAACAGCTTGAGGAGCACCTCGTGGCCTTTAATTTATACGAGCCCCTCCAGTCTGGGTTTTGGGTGAGGCATAGCATGGAAACTGTGCTGGCTCAGGTGCATAATGACCTCCTCAGGGCGAGAGATCGAGGAGAGGGGACAATTCTCGTTCTCCTTAATCTCTCCGCAGCTTCTGACATGGTAGACCACTGTGTGTTGCTTGACCACCTGAGGGAATTCTGTGGACTCACTGGCACTGTCATCTGCTGATTTGAGTCCTATCTCACACACAGGAGGCAATGGGTAGTGATGGGGAACTTCTCCTCCTCCCCTAGCCTCCTGCCTTGTGTAGTCCCTCAGGGTTCGGTCTTGTCACCAATGTTGTTTGCCGTGTATATGCTATCCCTGGGTGAGATCATTAGGAAGTACAGTTTGGGCTTTCATTGCTATGTTGATGATACCCAGCTGTATCTCTCCTTTGTCCCGGAACATCTGGCACAGTGGAAATGCTAAATAACTGCCTTGCTGAGATCAATGACTGGATGACCTCCAGCTGGTTGCAACTTAACCCCGATAAGACAGAAGTACAGGTGGTGGAGTCAAACAGAAGGCATGATAGGGTGGCCTCGGGTACAGGGACAGGTATATTCCTGGGTTCAGTGCCACTGAAAGCCTCCTCTAGGGTGCGCAGTCTTGGCATTATCCTTGACAGCGGCCTGACATTTGAAGCTCAGGTGTCATCCATTGTCTGGACCAGCTTTTTTCATCCGAGGAATATTGCCAGGATCAAGCCCCTAGTTCCGCCCATGGACCTCCCCACCTTAGTGCATGCATTCGTGACATCCAGACTTGATTACTGTAATGCGCTGTACCTCAGGGTCCCTGGAGGCATCCTTCGCTAGCTGCAGCTGGTTCAGAACATGGCTGCCAGGCTGTTGACTGGACAGTCGAAACACTGTTGCATCACCCTGGTGCTGCGTGAATTGCACTGGCTGCCGGTAAGGTGGAGGATCCTCTAAGGTGGGCTTGCTCACCTTTAAGGCCCTACATGGACTGGGCCCTGGCTACCTGTTGGACCTTCTTACACCTGCTGCCTTGGTCTGCTCACTCCAATCCTCCTCGAGGGGCCTCCTCGCGATTCCCAGGATGAGATTAAAAACTGCCGGCAACAGAGCATTTGGTGTCACTGGTCCCGTCCTGTGGAATTTACTTCCGCTAACTGTTAGGGAGGCCCCTTTAGTCGAGGTTTTTAAGACCCACCTCAAGACATTCTTGTTCAGCCAGGCTTTCCCAGACACACAGTTTTAAGATACATGGCTTGTGAAGGTCTTAGTACCTATTTTAGTCCAGGCACCTGTTTGGCGGTCCATTTTTATATTATTGCTGGAATTTGTTTATTGCTATATGTATTTTACTGTATCTGTTTACTTAATGTGTTTGTTATGTTTTAATTGTATGGTGCCCAGAGCCTCCGGGATTGGGTGCCATAGGAATAAAATTTGCCTTGCCTTTGCCTTACTTGTGCCCTCCTCTTCCTGTCCCCCCTTAACCCTATACCTTCTCCCTGCCTTGTTCTCAAACTGCTACCCTTTTTATGCATTGTGCACTCTCACCTGACATAGGACTGTTGACTTGCACACTGCTGTATCTTTTTTTGCACCTGCATACACCTGTTGCCTCTGCGTATACCTGCTCCACTATAGCGCCACATGCGGACGCTGTCATGCTTTCATATGATTACTTGCTCGCTAATGTATAGAAAGGTTAGGTACTAAATCCGACATAAGTAAGCCAGACATGTAAAATCCCGGCATGATTTGCCCGACAAGTACATTGCCAGACAGTCAAAATGCCTGACTGATGAAAATCCCGACATTATATCACTACATGACTTCCCGCTAATGTAATAGAGTCAGTGCCATATTAACTTACATGGCATCCATAGCTGGAACCCACACCCCCCCACCCAAACACGGCTCAGTTCAGGGGATGGCAACATCACATTCATAGAAGAACAATAAAACAATTACAATACTGACTTTTGTTGTGCTTTCTGTTTATTGTTATTTTAACAAACAATTACAATGAAACATCAGGTGAGGACCAGGACATGGTCTGCCCCAGAGAACCAAACTAATTCCCACCAATTATCAGGGAGGGCCTGGGCATGAACTGCTGCCCCTCTGTAGACCACAACAGATCACCATCTAATATCAGTGAGGGACCAGGACATGGACTGCTTCAGTGGACCTGACATGTCCCACTGAATTTCAAGGAGGGGCCTGGGCGTGTGAACTGACCGCCTCCCGGCCCCCCATGGGCCACCGCCAAATGTCAGAAAGGGGACAGCATATGAACTGCCTCATGGACAATACCAATTCCCCACTAATCATATGACACAGACCAGGACATTATTTAACCATACCCCTTCTTCACCAAACTTTGGAGAAGGGCCAGGGTGGAAGGCTCTGTTGCATGTGATGTGATTGTGAAATTTCGTTATGTTTTTATTTTCGTAAATTATCTTTTTCCCCATTTCCAGCCCCCAACAATCAGGAAACAATAATAACAGTGGTAAATTTATAGACAATTAATGTACATAGGTGGGGAGAATTCCTCTTTAGGCAATGTTTATTTTGGACGTAGGCTTTGGTGGCGGGTAACGGTCAGACCGTTAGAATTCAGACATCATCAATCAAAAGTCAGCAAACGTTCGCACGAGTTGTTAGGCGACTATCCCGTCCATCTGAAGGGGCAAGAAGAAGAGCAGGGCTGGGCAGGCTGAATCTGTGACTGTGAAGTGATCAGATTCGGCGATACTGTGCCAGCGGATGATCACTCTCCCGGCTCGGCCTCTCTCCGAGTTGTCAGCGGTGGCGGGCCCTCACTGTCTCTGTCGTGTCTTGACTCAACTCATGGCAGTAGGCTCACTCTGGTGCTGTGCTGCTGCTTCTACAAGTTGTCGACGGTGATCGCGACCACCCAATCAGTGGTCACTCACCACTGACGATGATGGCGTCTGCTCGACCGTCAGCTCCTGAGTCCTGTTGCAATCTAGTACTGCAGCGCCAGCATGCACCATGCCTTTTTACGCACCCTGCTGCCCCACAGCAAGCAATGAAGCAAGCATTGCATTACAGATTTGGCGTAGCATGCGGATGCAGGTGTTGAGTGCACTGTGTACACATGCGCAGTGGATTTTAATATCAATGCATGCGTGCTGCATACACTGATTGGCCTGCTCTGCTCTTTTCTGTCTGGGGGTGATGGGGGGGAGATAGACTGAGTTTGGGGCGGTGGCACATATGACACTGATTTCCGGGGTGACACCAGTCAGTCATTTTTTCCCTCATTCATTTGATTTCTAATTTCATTTCTCAGGTGCCCCCTAACAGCTGGCACCCCTAGGCTGCAGCCTACTCAGTCTGTTGATAAAACCTGCACTGAACAGAGCTAGTGTGCAGCACTCTGTTTTATATGTTGTTGCTATATAGCTATAATGTTCTGGGAAAATAATGCTAATATGTCGGTCAAACATTTTCTTTTCTCACTATGATAGTCCTGATCCGGTACGATCTTCCAGTTGAACTCAAAGGAGTGGCAGTTACACGACGTTTAAAGAGACAGTACATATCAGCACTGAGGTGAGCCAAGGAGCTATGTTTCAAAAGTGTTGGGAAACAGAAATTGAGTTTTTGTCTTTCTACTTTGCAGGAACCACAGAGAGATCTCAAGCGGTGATTTGCTGAGTACATGGCCCAGGTACATGGCTGAGAGTGTGTCACCGTGGTTCAAGTGTTTCATGTAGCCACCTAACTGTTGTGTTGTGAATGTGTGCATTGTCCTCTGGAATGGTTGGTTTGTCAGTTTAATTCAAGTCTGTTAGATCTCTTCTGTTCTTCCTTCAGTCCTCAGTATGCTTGCAGGATTGCTTTGAAATGCACTCTCTTGACACCCCAGTAAGCTGTGTGTGTATGTATATGTGTATATGGGTATGGGGGGAGGGAGTGTTTGGAATCGCTGCCAATTCTATAACATAGACATCTCAAATCATTTATTTATTTATTTATTTTTTATATTTTCCTTTTTTATGTTGCTTGCGTCCACCGGCTCATCTGTCGGTCACCGGACCCTGGTCCCCCACCTCCATATTTGGCCGCAACTCCGATACCCCTGGCCTTCCCCCTTGGGGTGGGGTTGCGGTACTTGACCCTTAGTACCGCAAACGTGGGACTAGAATCTGGAGCCCACCTGGAGGCTGATCAGGGCCAGGGGCGGGCGTCATTAATGGCGTTCGCAGACAAGGATTTTTTTGTGCTGTATCCCCAGGGGTGGGGACTTGCAATGACATCCAGCATCTGCCCTGCCCCTCTAAGCATTTAGACGCTGGAGCTAGCAAGTGCATCTAGCCTCTGCTAGGAGTCCTCGCACATCGGGCATTCTCCCCAGCCCTCCCCTCGGAGAAGGAGAGCAGCCCTAAGGGTGCTCAATCCTTCTCCCCTGGCCAGCCCTCCAGCTCCCCGGATCCATTCCCGAAACTGGGTCGCTGGCATCGCAAGCGGAAATCCAACTGTTGCACCGGTGGGCCGGCAGACACCTCAAATTATGGCAAACAGACTTTACTGGAGCACGACTGCCACTCCTTTCAGTTCAACAGGAAGATTGTACCAGATCAGAACTATCATGGTAAGAAAAAAATTATGTTTAGCTGACACATTAGCATTATTTACCCAGAACATCGTAGCTACATAGCCACGTCAGTTCTCACAAAATACAAAACAGAGTGCTCCTTAATGTATTTATTTTCAGTGTTTTTTTTTGGGGGGGGGACTGTGCACCAGCATGTTTCATTCAAAGGATGTGACCTACATCAGACTGATCATGTTGGGGTGCAGATAACTCTGGCCTCGCTTTCTGTTGGCTGACCATTCACCCAAATAACACAGGAGGTAATCGTGAATACTGGTTGTGATAAGCTGACAGAAGGAATAAATATATAGAAAGGATGTGACCCACATTAACGAGCTGTCGCTTAGTTTAAGCAGTTATGCATTGCTCTGTGCCGGCCATGTTGGCATTTTGGCAGTCGGTTGTTTTTACTCTTGTGCAATGTATTTGTCGGGCAAATGGTGCCAGGATTTTTCATGTCAGGATTATGTATGTCGGGATTTTGTACGGATCCTGTACAGGATGCTGTACCATTTTGTGCCAACTATTGTGCCACAGCCTCTGTGTACACCAGTTCCCTTGTATTTCGTATGCTGATTTCTAGCTTGCATCTGTATTTTGTATTTGTACTTTTAGTTTCTCCCTTCTACCCCCTTCCTGGGTCACACCTGGAATTGAGCCTGGGCTCATTGTGCTTTTCCCAGTTACCAACTTTTAAATAAAAGTCTGGAAACAGTATAGCACAGTGGTTTATGGCTCTGCGCTGCAAACCTGGAGACCAGGGTTTGAATCTCACAGCTCCCACTTGAATACTGTGTGACCCTGAGCAAGTCACTTAACTTCTATGTGCTCCCAGGTCACACCTGTAAATAAGCTTTCAGCTTAGTGTGTCTTGGTTTAAAAATAAATAAATAAAAGAATAAATTCATACATACTGTGTGTAAATACATGCTGTACATAAATTATGATGGAATAAGTGAAACACAAAAGGGATACAACAGTGGAATGGGGTTTCCTAAAGCCAGAATGGAATGGACTTAGAAAAGCTGATGAGCCCTGGAAGAGAGGAGAGTGTGAGAGGACCTGATAGGGACCTACAAGTACCTCATAGGGGTGAACTGGGTGCAGGAGGGGAGTCTTCCAAATGAGAGAGCACTAGGACCAGAGAGCATGCGACAAAGCTGGGGGGCAAGTTTAAGAGGGATGTGAGGAAGTATTTATTTCACTGGAAGAGTTGTAGACACCTGGAACAGACTGCCAGCAGAAGTGGTGGAGGCAAAGACTGTGGGATAGACATAGGAGAGAATTAATAAATAGACAGGGAGGAGGGAGGGTCACCAGCAGAGACCGATGAGGGTCTGCAGAAACAGATTAGGTGGGGACCATCTGGGCAGACTGGGTGGACAAAGCGGTCCTTTTCTGCTGTCAAATTCTGTGTTTCTATGAGTCAAGGAATGGGGAGAGTCAAGGGGCTGCTAGGCCCTGCTACAGTTGAACAAGAGTAAGGAGGAGCGAGGGAGATAGGGCCATAGTTACCCGGCATGCAAGAGTCCCAGACTCCCCACTCTTATGAAGTGAAATGATGTTTGCTTCTGAAGCACCAGGAACAATATCCATGCAGAAGGAGAGAGAGTATGGAGGCAACACAGAGAGATGGAGGAGTTTTGGTTAAAATCCATTTGAAACGTGTCTTCAATAGGTTGAGGAAAGAAGAGCAGAGAGGGTCACAGAGGGGGTGATAGGAGAGAAGGAAATGCGGAGTAGGAAGGAAGAGAGGGGAGCGAATAGTGAAAGGAGACAGAGTGCAGTTGGAGAAAAAGTGTCTAACAAGAGGGTGCTATTTCTTCTGAGATGCAAACAACACTCATATGGCTCTATGCCAACACTGCCTTTATATTACTCAGAAGTGAAACTGGCAAAGCAAAATTCACTTTTGGGTCAGGGATCACAATAAGGGGCACTGGTCTACTTAGCAACATCCCCTGAGATAAAAGTGAAATTTTCTTTGCCAATTTCTCTTCCATACTAACAAAAAGTCAGTGCTTCATAGGACCATATACAGAAGGTGCAATATGCTTGTAGTAGAGCATACACAGGGGTTGAATTGGGCAGAAGCTTACAGAAACTCAGATCCTCACCTATTACAAAACTGTATGACAGTCCCTGCTTCCTGTTCTGTTTCTCCATTGAATCATAAAGGAGAGTTCCACAATCAAGAAATGTCAGTTCTCCCACCTTCACCCACCTACAGATCTAGAGGTGAGTGTTCCCCACCTGAATGGTTCTAGTTCAACTATCCAACTCCATGTACAGCAATGGGCAGTGAAGCAGGAAGGTGTTTAATATACGTAGGGCCATTTTGGTAGGTATAAAACTCAGAAAACTGATTAAACTGCCCTTCTGGGAGGTGGAATCGTTGATACTTAAAACAAATTATAAAATGGCAAGGTAAAATCATGGAATCTGATTGGCTGTTATTTATGTGTAAAATATGGTTTACACATGGCTAAAAAAAAGGACTGCGAAGAGTCTGGAACCGAGATCAATGGGCATTTGGAACACAGGTATTTCAGTTAGCCCCCTACAGCCAGAACTGATCTTCTACCACAGACATAGCTGCTTCCTTTACACTGTGAAAAAATCTTCATCTGGGCCCTAAAATTAAAACTACCTTAAATAAAAAATAAAACAAATTAACTGTAGTTTCCTTGATTATCACACTCTTCTTACGTACATAAACAAATTAGAAACAATAAGTATTGTTTATAGTTTTCACTACAACTGTTTCTTTGCTGACAGTGAAAAATCCCCCTTCTATCTTTACCTGCTTATCAGGGAACTGTCTTCTTCTTGCCCTGACAGTAAGATAATTGAGTTTCTGGCTGTAACAAAGGCCTTTGTTGTCTGTGTGTACAGAGTGTTAGGAGAGAAACATTTTGCTAATGGAACTGAGCAGAATTTTGAATCCATGTATTCCATGGTAAACATTCTATAATAAACATTCCATATCTTGGATGTGGGAAAAAAAACAGGAAGAAGAAAGTAGGCAATAATACAATTACATCATCATCAGTGACATCATTTGTAGTGGGTGGAAGGAGTATTTCGTCATAAATGTACACAAGTAAATCTATTGTTTCTACATATAAACATGCTTTTCCCAACTGTAAAAAGTTTTAAAAAAAGGAGCCCATTTTATAAGCGCAATAAGGTACTCTGGGATGTGCGTGGAACACATTTTACCGCATGGCCAGTGGCTAAAGTCACTCGGCCTTTGGCCTCATGCCTTATTACACCCCTGGCCATGCGGTAAAATGAGTTCCATGCATACCCCATCATGCCTTATTGCTTACATATTCTTCAGGTGTGCATTGGAGCTAACTTTACCAGTACTGGTTCTTTTGTGTCTAGATTTCAGAACTAGTCCTGATTCTAGAAGGAATTTTTTAGAACTGCCAAAGGGAAATAGAATGTTTAAGAGTGACCATTTCAGCGTTACGGATGCAGTGCACAATATGCTGCCTTGGCACTATCTTCCATAAGTGTTCATTCAGCTTATATCCAGTGTCAGTTCGGTGTGCAATTAGTGTCATTTTAGTGTGTATCAGTTGCAGTGTGTTACTACACACTGTAAATACTCTTCAGATGCACCTTAAATATACTGTAAATGCATTGCAAATACATTGTGAATACACTGCAAGTACATTGCAAATGCATTGCAGATATAGTGTAAATGCACTGTAAATGCACTGCAAATGTATCACAAAATAAATAAATACTGATGCATTCACTGTACACACATTGTAAATACACTGCAAATACAATGTTAAAGCATTGGAGATGTACTGCAAATGTAAGGCGAATATGCTATAAATATACTTCAAATGCCCCCCACACACACTGTAAATGCACTGCAAATGCACTGTACATGCACAGTAAATACACTGCAAATGCACTGCAAATATATTGTAAATGCACTTCGGGCAGCGGTGTACTTGGCTCAACATTTTCTGCAGCAGTGTTATTTCAGTATGCGCAAATTATGGTCATTAACAGTGAGCTAGCACTGTACCTGCACTGCGGATGTCCGTGTACTCCTTTGCTCAGTATCACTTTTTTGGCTCAAGAGCACTTGTTGCATTAGTGTCATTTCAGTGTGTACGAAGGTTATTTAGTACTGAATCAACACTGTATCTACACTATCATCTCCAGGGCAATACTTTGGTCAGCAGCATTCCTATGCTAGCTTGGCAACGTCCCAAATCTATTTGTTTTGCTATGAAATGCACAGGTTTCTTTATTTCATATATTGATTTATCTCATTGTGTTGTGTAGCCCCCACCCAAATGTAAGGCTCTTGGCAGTACCCATGTTCTCCCTGTGGAGGGCAGGGCCTTGCAGTGATGTGTTCCAGGGTTTATACGGCCCTAGTGGGAACAACATGGGAGCTTTTGCTGAGTTTTGGGTTCCGTCCCAAAGATGGGAGCTGGAGTTGCAGCAGCAGGTGGAAACTGCTGAACACCATGGAAGTGTTTGGTTCTGCAGTCAAAGACCAAATGGCAGACTCCTAGCCAGCCCAGTGCACAGAGGGCTAAGGTGCTTAATGCCTTACTTCTTCTACGCCGGTGACCTGAGATCGGGAGTGAGCTTGGGCCACCGGGGGTCAGGCTGGGAGCAGGATCGAGCAGCTGTCAAGCAGCTCTCTGTTTCCGAATTGGGAAGCTTTGGTCTTCCCAGTGCTTGGCTGTCTACTGAGTGGAGGCACGGTGGTAGTGGCATGTAGATGGGGGCCAGGCATTAGGCCAGGGTGGGTGGAGTGGGGCCACCAGTTCCAGCATGCACGCATGCTTCTGTGCGTGTGCAACTGAGTTTGCTGAGGCCCTGGGGAGAGTTAAGGGAGAAAAGTGGAGGAAAAGGATGGGCACGACAAGGGTGTATGATGTCCTTTGGCCACACCTCCACCTGCCACGTCACCAGGCTGCCTGAGGCAAGGGAACTGGATAATAAGCATTGGGGTGGGAGAGACGGACCTCTCTCTCCTGACCCTGCCACAGAGGATAATCCGTGGGGGTGTCCTTGCCACCAGATCCTGGGAAGACGATAGAAGGTGGGGGGAGTGGCAGCTGGCAGATGGGAGCGTCTCTTGCTGTGGCCCCAGGGGTCAACAACAGAGTATGGTTATAATAAAAAAAAAAAAAAACACAAATAGTGGAATCCTCATTTCTTCTGGTAGTTGGGGCGGAACTCACTCACACGCACACACACACACACACACACACACACACACACACACACACACACACGATCACAGCACCAATTAAAATGACATCGTTTTCACAACTTCTGATAGGTGCAGCAGATAGCAAAAGTATGCAGCAGTCTTGCAAACATTCCATTTCCATGTTGAAGACAGGCCTGCATTGACAAGTTTCTCTCAGTTCCTCTTTCTGGGTGAACTAACAGAGTGATTACAAGAGCTGGAAGGTATGCTGCAGCCCCTAAAAAGGAGATATTCTAAAGCAGAGGATCAAACATCACTTTATGCAATTACAAACACATGTAAGGAATAAGAAGGTTTGGATAGGCATGAATGTCCGGTACTCAGTGTTACACCACCCGAGGTTGGACCGTGGGGTGGGTGTGTGTGTGTGTTGTGGTCTGTTTTAAGAACTGGACCTCAGAAGTGTACCAGTTGAGGAGACTGAGTCATTCAAGTGTACTGTAGTGGCAAGTGTGGGTTGTAGGATCGCCCTCATCTGCTGTTCACTAGGTGATGAGAAGTGGTTCCTGCAGGAAGTAGCGGACTTTGTCTTTGACATGTCGTTCGAGTCACCCAGGCTGATGGTCCTGGGTGACTTCAGTGCCTGGGTCGATGACGAACTCTCACAATTTGGACAATACTATCTCCAATTGATGACTTCATTGGGCCTTACACAAGTTGTTACTTCTGCCACTCATAAAATCGGTCAGTCCCTTGACTTAGTCTGCCTCCTAGGGATCGAAGCCTTCAATTTGGGTGTGGAACCTGTCAGATGGTCTGATCATTACACTGTAGGGTTCAGTTTTTGCGCCCCCCTTTGCAGGCCTACCCATGTGGAGATGGTCAGGTACCGCCCTTTGCGAGATGTAAGCTCTGAAGGCCTGGCGGCAGTACTTGACCTATCGGCGCTTCCTGGCATGAGCAATGATCCAGATGCCTTGGTCTTGGCCTATAATAAAGCCACCTCCTCGGCTCTGGATATCATTGCTCCAGTCCATGTTTGTCCTCTCCCCCTTTGCCCTCGGTCCCCATGGTTTGATGGGACATTGAGGGAGATGCGGCAACAAGGACAAAGATTAGAGCATTGCTGGCGGAGATCCACCCTTGATGCCGACCATCTTAGATTAATGGAACATTACCAAGTTTATCATTCCACAATCTCCCATAAGAAGGCAAAGTTCCTGTCTGGGGAGATTGCGGCTGCTCAGAACTGACCAGCTCAGCTCTTTCGAACTGTAGACAGACTGTGCAACCCAGCCTCCCTGCAGGTTCGAAGAGCGTTTTCACAAGTAGAATCTGAAGAGCTTGCTCGCTTCTTTGTGGCCCAGGTGGCTGACATCAGGGCAGCACTCCAACCTGCATCCTCTATGGGAGAAGCGATGGATCAGCACCCGGTCGCTGCCCCTGGGCTCTCCTGGAGGTCTTTTGACTGGCTGGAGATCATTGATGTCATGCGGATTGTCCAGGGTATGCGCCCTACATGCTGTAGTTTGTATCCAGGCCCAGCCTCCCTGATAAAGGGTTGTTGTGATGTTATTGGCTTGGTCCTCGCGCGGATAGTCTGGTGCTCCTTGGAGACAGGTGAGTTTCCTAGCTCCCTGAAGGAGGCGGTGGTAACGCCCCTCCTGAAGAAAGCTTCTTTGGACCCAGACTACCATGCTAACTACAGACTAATCTCTAACCTTCCCTTTGTGGGGAAAGTGATTGAGAAAGTAGTGGCTGTACAACTGGAGGACCATTTGACCATCCATGACATTTATGAACCACTCCAGTCTGGTTTCGAAAGAGGCATAGTACCAAGACTGCGCTGGTTCGGGTGCTCAATGATCTCTTGATGGCAAGAGATTGAAAGAGCCACTCTATCTTGATTCTTCTCGATCTCTCTTCAGCATTTAACACTGTGGACCATGGGGTACTCCTCGAATGCCTGAGGTTCATCTGCGGACTGTCTAGTACAGTCCTCAGATGGTTTAGATTATTCCTCACTGGCAGAACCCGGAGGGTGGTGTCAGGGATAAATTCCTCTGGCCCAATCTCTCTGTTTTGTGAGGTTTCTCAGGGTTCGTGTTGTCCCCATGTTATTCGCAGTGTATAAGCTGTCCCTCAGAGATATTGCAAGAAGGTATGGGCTGAGGTTTCACTGCTATGCTGATGATACCCAGCTCTACCCATCTTTTGCACCCGACCACAATAGAGCTCTCTTGGTATTTAATAACTGCCTCACTGAAATCCAGAACTGGATGAATTTGAGCTAGCTGAGGTTGAACTCGGAGAAGACGGAGGTGATGGTCGTGGACGTGGGCTGCCGGATAGAGGGGATGGGAGCCAATTTGCCTTCAGGATTATTTCTGGGTGACTTCCAGCTCCCAACCTCTGAACAGGTGCAGAACCGGGGGGGGGGGGTGATTTTTGACGACAGGGTGACGCTGCGATCTCAGGTGTCAGCAGTCATCAAATCATCCTTTTACCATCTGAGGAACATCTTCAGAATTAAGCACCTAGTTCTGTCCAGTGATCTGCCTACATTGGTCCACGATTTTGTGACCTCTCGCATTGACTATTGCAACTCCCTTTATTTAGGGCTACCTGGGGTTGATATCCGCCGCTTGCAGCTCATGCAGAACGCTGTGGCCCGGCTATTGATGAGTACTCCTCGTGTCTGTCATATTTCCCCGATGTTGCGTGAACTGCACTGGCTGCCAATACAGTGATGGATCACCTTTAAAGTCGGTCTTCTGACTTATAAAGCCTTACACGGACTGGGCCCGGACTACTTGAAAGAGCTCTTGGTAACCTACTGCCCTAAGTGATCACTCCGCTCGGTGGACGAGGGGTTGCTAGAGGTTCCGAGGGTTGCTTTTAAATCTTCAGGGGCCCATGCTTTTACGTACGAGGCCCCAACCCTCTGGAATTCTCTACCCCGTCCTTTGCAGGAGTGCATGTCTGTGGAGGAATTTAAACGGGCCTTAAAGACCCATCTGTGGTTGTCAGCTTTCCCCTGATGATGATGTTTTAACACGTTTTACGAATTCAGTATTATTGTGTTGTGTTTTATTTATTGCTTTATGAAGCTTATTGTTAAGGCGCCTTGGTTTTAGAAAGGCGTGATATAAAAAAAGAATATTATTATTATTTATTATTATTATTATTATTTAAGGACTAAACACAACTCACCTGTCCAAAAGTATCCATTTGCTAAATGTTCCTACTTAACCTGATGTCATTGGTCTGTTTCCATTCCAGTGTTTTAAAGGTGTGTGTGTGTGTCTGTGTGTGTGTGTGTGTGTGTGTGTGTGTGTGTGTGTTGTGTGTGTGTGTGTGTGATCGCTACTTAATTGCAGATAACATGGACTAGAGTGATGGAGAAAAGACCTATCCATTTATTTATTTAAATCCATTCTGTTTGTGGCTCCCTGAGTCTGTGGAGATGTACCCCTTATCAGCCTTGTTGTCTTCAAATTTCCCCAGGGACTCACCGGGAGACTGCTTTACCCATACAGTGAGCCCCACCCCGGCGGCTGATGGGGGGAGTTAGCATATGCTAGTCCAGGTCCCGAGGAAACTGAGGCGGTGCCAGGAGTCGAGCATCATAGTGCTGTGGCTGAGGGGGGGTTCTTCTTAGTTGTGGTATCCCTGGCAACTTGGGCATGCATTGACATCTGTGGGATGCAGTGCGCACTCCAACATGCTACGTACTGATATATGGCATGGTCACCTATCCCGCATCTTCTGCTGAGGCACTTGGGTGCACTGATTCCTGGCCACCACAAGAGTCAGACTATCGCTAAGTGCCTACTCCCACCCCACCTGAAGAAGGACAGTTGTCGGATGCTCAATCCTTCTCTCTCTGGCCGACCCTGAACTCCTGAACCCAGGTCACTGGCACTACAAATGGTAGCTGTATGGGTCAACCTATTTATTTATTCATTCATTCATACTTTGATTTTTGATTTGCAATGTACAGGTGGTGGGATGTACTCATGAGCTGTAATATCTCATAGTAATATCTCATTTTCAAGAGGGTCCCTCTTTTTTTACTTTCGAGGTACAAAT
This sequence comes from Neoceratodus forsteri, assembly GCA_016271365.2. NCBI lineage: Eukaryota > Metazoa > Chordata > Ceratodontiformes > Ceratodontidae > Neoceratodus > Neoceratodus forsteri. The sequence goes on from CM028132.1 coordinate 1,410,460,128, forward strand.
TGCTAAGCTTTGCAGTATAATCGGATCTAGGTAACAGTGCACAGTGATGGACACATGCATACAGAGGTTACCAAGCAAATTTTTGATTGCCTGGAGAGTGGATACAGGCATTCCTGCTGTCTTTTGGAAAGAATAAAACTGTTGCTGGAGTGGCTGTTCTGCCAACCTGCATTATGTGACATCAGTCATGGCGTGGTTGAAACATTAATCCTAATTCTGTTTTTTTTTTTTCATTGTGCATTTAATATTACTCTTTTGTTTTGTTGACACCAGTCATGGCACGTAAGGTAAACAGTTCTGTTTCCACACCCACCTGCATTCCTCTGGCAGATTGCTTGTGTACCAGATCTGTAGTGATCAGATTTCAGCCTTCAGCACCAACAGTTTCTCATGTTTTGAAAGCCTAAATATTTCACTGCACTCAAGCAAAAGAAAAACGGTGCTAAAAAAGCATTTAATTTTTGTTTTAGACTTTCTCTCTTCCTGGAGGCTGCTGAGCTGAGAATGAAGATGATGCCTCTGTTCAGAGCTGGGACCATAATAGGCACTAGGAGGCTAAGGATTCTGCCCAGCAGCTGCCAGCTTCTTCACTCAGATAGGCACAGCAATGCTGTGGAAAGCCCATCCTTAACACTGGAGGGAAGAGTGAAACCTATGGCTGAGTTGCCCGGCACCGGACTGTTGAACTCCCTGTACTGGCTTCTGTGCCGTGGTTACCTCATGAAATTTCATGAGTTACAGGTAAGGCACTTTCATTCTCCCATCTAACAGTTTTAGCAAGATTTTTGCCTTCTATAGACAAACATCTGTAACATCATGGATACATACAGTACCTACATATATACATACATACCATTCACACAAAGCCCGGTAGTCAATCCAGTCCTTGCACTGCAAGGATGCTTTGTATTTGTGCCAGCAAGCATCTCTTGTCTTCAGAATGGTCAGTAGTCTGTTGTGTAGCCATCTGGTAGAATTCCCTTCAACCTGCATCTGACCGTAGGGACATGTCTATTCTGGAGAGCAGGGAAAGCACTGGAAAAATAATCGAGGGCAACGTCAGCTTCCCCTGTATTGTAGAGTGGGGACCAGTCTACTTGTTCCAGTTCATGCAGGAAGGCTAAGGGATCAAGCCTGGAAAAATCTTGACATACAAGCTCCTTGGGAGAGAGGGAGGTAGCACAGGCATTCCAGGTGCAGTAGACGGGAGTATAGTCACTTACTGTGACTGCAAGAGTACCACCATTGCCAAAGAGGATGAAGGGACTTGTATTGCCAATGTCATTACCAGTGCCCTGTGCACTGACTGAGGGAAATTGCAGGCAGCGGATCCTGAGATTACCCACTTAGGGTACTTATACTTCAGTCAAGGAGGGTAGAATGATTAATGGTGGTATGGGGGTGAAACTGTGGTGGTTTGAGCTTAGGGAAGGCATCTTATATCATATGAAGCCCAACCCCCGTACTAGACAAGTGGATGCAAGGGTTGTGGTGCCCATGGCCTACAGGGGAATGGGTGCTGGAGACTGCAAGCTTCAGTCAGTCTAGGCCTTTAAGCCATGGGGAAGTTTTGGCTAACATAACCCCATTTTACTACTGACCAGGGATGTACCAGCAGGTGGCTGCCTATCTGAAGGCCGGTGTTGTGTGCCATCAAGTTGTGGTACCTGAAAGAAGAGTGGAGAAGTAATGCAAAGGGTAGAGAGCTGAAAAAAGCAGCACCCTTGGAAGCGAGGGAGACTCCCAAATAGGGCAGGAAGCTCAAGGTGGCAGCTTACGTATAACCTTAGTACATCTCTGAAGAAGGTACATAGATGTTTATGAGGAATGACACCCAAGGATTTCTTGGAGAGGAATCAGCTGTTTTTTCTTTCAGCTTGGGAGGTTCTTTATCTGCCTGGAGGTGTCTGCTGAGACCCACCTGGGACGGGACAACAAGGGCTTGGGGGTCAGAAGTATCCCCTCAGTTAAAAAAATAGTATGAATCAAAATGATGTGCATGCAATGGCAACAAGAAATGTATAAATTGTAAGGAACGATTATACTGTATGTAATAGAAAATCTGCCTAGGGCCATAGGGATCTAGGTATGTGCTAGGGTAGAACATATGATGGGGCCCCAGAGCAGAAACCATTGTCTGAATGGGGTTGGAGCAGGCTTTTACTCACCCCAGATATATTTAATTTGCTGTGTTAATGGCCGTCCAGGTCTATTTGCATAGGGAAAGCTAAAAAATCGCATAGAACTGCTGTTTACTTTCTCATTTCATTTAAAGATTTTGTAGGACAGTACAAGATTTGCTTATTTCTAGTACTGTGATAGCCCCAGGGTATAGTTTGCATGTATTGATATTGTAGAATAGCTGTCTTGTAGGCATTGCTACTTAAAGGGACCCTGGGGCGGAGCTTCAGGTGACGGTGGGCCGAAGCTCCGCACCCTTCCAGGGTGTTAGTTGAGAGTTGGACACCCATAGGATGGTTGCCCTCTTTTGCAGTGGGATGTGTGACAGGGTGACCCCTGACTTAGCATACAACCCTCATTTGCAGTCTGAATCCCCCAGTCATTTCCTTTCATCTTTGCTATCTCTGTTTTTAACTTCTCCCTGTATCTAAAGTCTACAATTCAGTGTTGGGCTGGCCACCCACAGCACCCTCTGCACCTTATGCTATCCCTTTCTCTAGGTTCCCTTTTCAGGTTCTGCTTAAATGTAAAAGAAAGAAAAGAATTAAAGTGCAAAGGTGTTTTAAATGACCAAAAAGCGCTGGCAGTGCATTAAGAAATTGTTTGGGTGCTTTATAAAGACCCTGGGGGACATTTTCAAAGGAGATGCACCTGTGCATCTCAGGAATTGTGCTGCTGCACGATATTCAAAGTATGGAGATGTGTCACGCATTGCTGGCTGTGCCCAAGTACAGTGGTAATGTATACAGCACATCTCCAGAGGGCGTGCCCATGGATGTGCAGCACATCCCCATATTTAGCTGAGATGTGTGGCACATCTGCCCACATATATCAGAGATGTGCTGCAAAAAGTTAGGCATGTAAAAAACACACCTCACTGGTAGCCACCACCAGGTGGGCTGCTGTACTGCATACAGCAGCACAGCAGCCACCAACCACCACAGCCTGGGGACTCCCTCCCAGTCCCGTTCCCTGAGAAAAGGTAAAGTGGAAGCAACCCCCATTTTCCATAGTGTAGTGCCCCCCCATGACCCCCCACTCTGTCTGTGATCATGAACACCAATTGTGATGTTATCCTCTGCACTGCTGGTCAAGGATCCTGGTTCGATGTACAATCCAGAATCGAACCAGTACCTGGATTCCTGTGTGGTGTATAGTAGTGTGCCATACAGTTTCCAAATGTGTAGTCATCTCCCCACCCCATCCCATCCTCAAATTCAAAAGGAATTGTACCCCACATGCCCATCTCCGCATTCTAATGGTACCCCTCTCCTGGCCCTGAACCCTGTTTGTAATGTCCCATTCTCCAATAGTGTAGAGTCCCCCCTCCCATCTCGATCCCCATGTGAAATAATAAGCAAGTATGCCCCATCCCTTTTTTCCATATTGTAGTGGCCCCCAACCCACTCAGACACCCACATCCCACCCTGCTCCCCCCGTCCCAGTATGTCCGAGCAGCCAGTCAGTCGGTGGGCAGCACAGTCCTCAACACACCTCCACAGCTGCCTTCCAACTGCACTGTCACTGAATGACAGCGTACTGTATGCAGTACAATCCCATTAGTCGACACTTCAGCAGACCTGCAGAGTGTACTGTACTCTGTCATTCACAACTTATGAATGACAGATTACAGTACACTCTGCAAGCAGTCGACCAGTGGGATTGTACTGCATATACAGTACATTGTCATTCAGTGACAGTGCAGTTGGTGGGCAGCCTTGGAGGTGCAGAAAACTGAACTGCCTGCTGACTGGCCACTTCTTCATACTGGGATAGAGAGAGAGTGAGATAATAGTATCTGAGTGGGTGAAGCCTATGGAAAAAGGATAATCTTGCTATTATTTCGCATAGCAATCAGGAGGAGGACTCTATTGGAGAATGGAGACTGGAAGCATATAATTTAATCACGAATGAGGTTCAGGGCTGGTGGGGTGCCACTAACTACTAGAGAACTGTACAGTTCTTCTTTCAAAGGGTACGCCATGATCAGGTATTGGGGTTGGGGGGCCAGTAGACTACCAGGGTGATGTTGTATCATCATTTTAGGCATATGCTGCGATTGCGGATTGGGGGGGTGACAATACACAGTGGCACTGTGGTGTGATGTGCAGCTACACAGCACTGGACGGGAAGGGGGATTTGCAGGCTACCTGGCACATCCTGCTGGGTGCTGTACATACCCACACACAAAGTTAGTGCACATGAATACATACGAATAGACATACTGTACATAAATACACACAGGCAGATTTACTGTTCATATATACATATAGACATACTGTACATACCCACATATAGACTTACTGCACATAAATCCATACAAATAGACTTACTGTACATAAATACACACAGGCAGATTCACTGTTCATATATACATACAGACATACTGTACATACCCGCATACAGAGTTACTGCACATAAATACATACAAATAGACATACTGTACGGACATACACACGTGCAGATTTACTGTTCATATATACATACAGACATACTGTACATACCCACATATAGACTTACTGCACATAAATACATATGAAAAGACATACTGTACATTAATACACACAGGCAGATTTACTGTTCATATATACATACAAACATACTGTACATACCCACATACAGAGTTACTGCACATAAATACATACAAATAGACATACTGTACGGACATACACGCATGCAGATTTACTGTTCATATATACATACAGACATACTGTACATACCCACATACAGAGTTACTGCACATAAATACATACGAAAAGACATACTGTACGTAAATACACACAGGCAGATTTACTGTTCATATATACATACAGACATACTGTACATACCCACATACAGAGTTAGTGCACATAAATACGTACAAATAGACATACTTTACGTAAATACACACAGGCAGATTTACTGTTCATATATACATACAGACATACTGTACATACCCACATACAGAGTTAGTGCACATAAATACATACAAATAGACATACTGTACATAAATACACACAGGCAGATTTACTGTTCATAGATACATACAGAGATACTGTACATACCCACATACAGAGTTACTGCACGTAAATACATACAAATAGACTTACTGTATGTAAATACACACAGACAGATTTACTGTTCATATATGAAACTAAAAACAATCTTAGGGTAAAGGTCATTGACTTACTGTAGAATTTAACAAGAGATAGCAAGATGTCCCAGTTGGTGAAGTATGTTAGGAGACATGAGGATGGGGGACAAATTTCGATAGGGGCAAAAAATGAGAAGGATTATAGATATATTCTCTCTAAACCTGAAATCTTAGACAGAGTAGAAATTTACCTACCTGGAGAATTTGAGAATGGCGTAGGAAGGAAGAATCAGTTACAGGAAATGAATACTGGATAAACATGGTGAAAACAGCAAACCGCTATAAAATACTACAAGATCTAGAAGACTGACACGATCCAGAGGGTACTGATAATACAGGGTATGATGTATAATCTGAGGATTATAATATGTTATCATGGAATGTAGCAGGTCTAAAGAATAAACTAGCAGACCCTACCTTCACACAATACCTGTTGTAATTTACATGTATTTGCCTTCAGGAAACCTGGTCCAAGAAAGAGTTAATATTAAATCGCTACAAAAGCTTCCATAAACAAGCAGGTAGCTTTAATAAATATGGAAAATTATCAGGGGGCTTAAGTACATGTTGTAAAATTTTGAATAATGTGGTTTACACCGAAGTTAATATAGATTCGGAGCATATTTTACCCATAAGAATGGTAGTAAATTCATCAAGTTACATAATCATTAGTATCTATTTCCCATCTAAAGGATCTAAGTATTCTGAGGAAATTGACCTGGAGAAATTATTAGTGATAGTAGAATGCTATCAGATATCAGATCCTGATTGCAAGATCATAATAATAGGAGATCTTAATGCACGGGTTGGACATAGTAGGGAAATGCCTGGTGGCCTAGCTTGGGCATGTGCAGCTCTGAACTCAAACCTAGTCAATTTGACCAGGAAGAGTAGAGATCAAAAGCAATGTAGTAGAGGTTTGAGATTAATTCAACAAGTAGAAAAGAAAAACATTAATTTTGACCAATGGGAGAACAGGGGAGACAAAGAAGGTGCATTCACTTATATGGGAACTAGGGGTTCCTCAATATTGGATTTATGCTGGATTTCAGTGGAACTGATTCCAGCTTTGAGGGATCTTAGAGTAAGAATGAAACCAGAGAGCAAACATTGTCCATTAGAAATCAATATAGACTTATGGATACATATAACATCTCAAAGAAAAGGGGGATCAGGATTGGTAAGAACAAGGAAAGGGATTAAATGGGACTTAATGTCAGATTTTAAATCAATTCATCTACTGGAAGATCTTGGAATTAGAGAGGAAATATCAAATTTAACTCAATGTAAACATGCGGCAGAATATATTACCAAATTCAGTGAAATTACAAAATCAATATCATCTTCTATAATGGGATTCAAGATAATCAAAGTAAAATAAGGGTGTAAATGGTTCGATAAAGAATGTATAAACAATTTTTAATAACTACAAGAAAAATGTATAAACATCCTACTAAAGATAAGAAAATAAAACTGAATAAAATAAGAAAAAAATATAAGAGGATCTTGGATGAAAAAAGAAGAAAATATAGAACCAGATTATGGAGCCAATTTGAAAAAATAACCTGTAAGAATGATAACAAAAAATTCTGGCAGATGGTTCTAAAGGGATGGGATAGAATACTGGAAGAACTTGAGGCCCACATAGATCCATTAACTTGGGAAAGATATTTCAGAGTTATATTTTACACACAGGGGGATAATCTCACGAAAGGAAAAGAGGAATGGTCCATCCAAGCTTTTGAAATTACTCAGAAAGATATTTTTCAAGCAATAAGCGAGGTTAGGAGACATAAAGCCCTGGGTCCAGATGGGTTTCTGATGGATATCTTTATGGATGACCCGATTTTGTGGATATCGGTTCTTCATGGCCTATTTACCTCTGTTATAAATACTGGAATGATACCAGACTCCTGGAGGAAGAATATAATTGTTTCTATTTTTAAGAAAGGCGAACGTAGGGACCCCAGTAACTATAGACCAATTAGTTTATTGGATAATTCCCCAAAAATATTGACAAGAATAGTATTTAAAAGTATAATGAAGTGGATAACCCAGGAGAACGTTTTGGGTGAGGCACAGGTGGGCTTTATGCCAGGGCATTCTACAACAGACCAATGCTTTTCCCTTTCTCACCTGATACATAAATACACAAATATAAAGAAACAGAAGTTATTCTGTGTCTTTATTGATTTAAGGGCTGCCTTTGACAGAGTAAGGAGAGGGAGACTCTGGGAGGTCTTACAGGATTATGGTATGGATCAAGATATCCTAAAAATAACAATAAATGTATATTCTGATAATTATACAACAGTTCATTGTAATATTGGAGACTGTACTAAAATATTTCCATCAAATACAGACCTCCATCAGGGATGCGTATTATCCCTATTTTGTTCAGTCTGTTTCTTAATAAGGTACTGTCAGGGATTAAGAGCCTGGAGCTGCATATGCCCAAGCTGGGATCTAGGGTTTGTCCTTACCGGGCTTATGCCAATGATGTAGTATTGATTTCCACAAGCCATTTGGGGATAAGTAGAAGTATAAATCAATTCTACATCGAATGTGAGAAATTAGATCTTGAGATCAATTTCAATAAAACTAAGTACATGATATTTACTAATAATTTTGTTAATAAAAGTAAGATATGCAGGTTAAGATGCAGGAATAAGGATATTGAGTACGTGACATCATTCTGCTACCTTGGTATTGTATTTACATATAACCTTAACTGGAAAGAACATTTTAATTCAGTGATGATTAGACTACATAGAGTTCTTCCATTATTTGAAAGGTTCAATTATAAATTTGGAGGTCAATCAGTAAGGGGATTAATGAGAGTAATAAGTGCTAAAGTGCATTCCCAGATTTTATATGGGGCAGAGATATGGGGACTAGGGAAGACAGACCAGCTAGAGAAACTAATTAATAAATTATATAAACAACTATTGGCCCTCCCAAATAGTGCGGCCTCGTGCTTAGTGAGATTAGAACTTGGTCAATTGCCAATTAAATGCTGGTCAGAAATCAGAGCAGTCAATTACTGGTTTAAAGCATATGATATACAAGAGGATTGTCTTCCTAGGATATGCATAGATGAGACACTTTCTTATACATCTAAGAGTTTTACCTTCCCAAGTATTGCTATCTTGGAAAGAATGATAAAACCATATGGGCAGCTGGAACTATTAACTAAAAGTTATGCTATCTGACAGAAAGACCTAAAAGAAATCTTAAAGGCTAATATAAAAGATATTTATATACGGAAAGAAATTGCACTGGCAAAAAATTACAAATACAGTGCATGGTTAGCAGACAATAAAAGAAATCAACAGGGAATGAAACAATACCTGCACCTAATCAAAAATCCTATTAGCAGGAAAGCTTTTACAAAATTTAGATTTGGGTTTGTTGATAGTAACACTTCAAGGAAACTATATGGATTAGGCAACACAAAAATGTGTGCCTGTGGGAAGGAAGAAGACTCCTCAATGCATCTCCTACTATTTTGCCTACTATACAAATATCAAAGATGTTTATACATAGGAGAAATATTATCAAATCTAAAATTTGGAGCCAAAGTACCAGTTTAACTACCTTTTGAAAACATGCAATGTATCTCATTTACAGAAAATATCTAGACTTTGTAGGATAATTGAGTACAAAAAAGTACATATTAACAAAAAGGAAAAAACTGTTTGAAAAGTATGCATAATGGTTTAATATTGCTATTTATGAAATATGATGTTTTTTTCAAAAGCTTGATTTTTACATAATGAATGTTTAGTGAGTGAATCTGTTTTTACTTTTGTAATATGACATTGTGATGTTGTAAAAACAATTTTAATTTTGTTAACAACAATAAAATTATTACTACTACATACAAATAGACATACTGTACATATATACACACAGGCAGATTTACTGTTCATAGATACATACAGACATACTGTACATATCCACATGCAGAGTTACTGCACATAAATATGTACAAATAGACATACTGTACATAAATACACACAGGCAGATTTACTGTTCATATATACATACAGACATACTGTACATACCCACATGCAGACTTACTGCACATAAATATGTACAAATAGACATACTGTGCGTAAACACACACAGGTAGATTTACTGTCCATATATACAGACAGACATACTGTACATACCCACATGCAGAGTTACTGCACATAAATATGTACAAATAGACATACTGTACGTAAATACACACAGGCAGATTTACTATTCATATATACATACAGACATACTGTACATACCCACAAACAGAGTAACTGCAGATAAATACGTACAAATAGACATACTGTACGTAAACACACACAGGCAGATTTACTGTTCATATATACAGACAGACATACTGTACATACCCACATGCAGACTTACTGCACATAAATAGGTACAAATAGATATACTGTACGTAAACACACACACAGGCAGATTTACTGTTCATATATACATACAGACATACTGTACATACCCACATACAGAGTTACTGCACATAAATACATACAAATAGACATAATGTACATTAATACACACAGGCAGATTTACTGTTCATATATATATGGTCAAGGTTGGCATTGTCCTGTCCCCCTGCCTCCCTATCCGCTCCGGTGTCCCACAAGGCTCCATACTGGGCCCCCTACTCTTCAGTCTATAACTTACCTCCTTCCCATCTGCCTGCCCCAGCAACCTGCTACTGTACGTGGACGATGCTGTCCTGTACGCTTCTGACCCGGCACCCTCCAAACTCCATAAAACTCTCCAACACTCTTTCCGAGAAATCGAGCAATGGCATGCCACCCAACGTCTTACAATAAATTACAATAAAACAAAAGTCATGATCTTCTCTCATCCCCAGAACCTCCTCAAAAACCTCTGCCCCCAATTTCTTACCACTAAACTGACACCCCTAGAACAAGTAAGCAACTTTAAATATCTAGGGATCACTCTAGACCCTGCCCTCAACTTTAACCTCCATATCCTACACCTATCAACTGCCCTTAGCTCCAGATTAGGAGTTCTCTACCAATACAAACGCTACCTCCCCCTGAAGCACTGCAACTCACCATAAACACCTCTATCCTTTCCCTGCTGGACTACGGCATCCTCGTCTACAGTGCAGCTGTCTCCACAGCCCTAAATTGTCTCTGGCTTGTGCTTAACAAAGCCTGCCATCTCACCCTAGGATGTGATCACCTCACACACACACATGCACCCTCTACAGCACTGCAAACTGGCTAAACCTTGACAATAGAATCAGATATCACACCTGCATAATGACCAAAAAAAATTATCCTAGGCCTCACCTCCCTGCCCTAAACCAATTTATCCTCACAACACCACCAGGCAGAATGACCTGCAGCTTGAACAACCATTGCTATGGGTACCACATGGCCAGACCTCCCAATTCCAGCGAACTTTCTGCTACAAAGCCCCATCCTGGATGAATGCCCTCCTCAGCCTAATCACAGAAGAAACTAGGCTTGGCCCTTTCAAAACCAGATTAAGGAATCACCTACAAGCCTCCAACCTGTGTGACTGCAACTGACCCCCCCCCCGTAGACCCCCAACTTCTCTGACTCCCGATTGCATAATGGCCCCCTTGAGACAACTTATTTTTTGACAAGCAGCCACTTCGGAACCTCTCTGCTTCTCTATGGCTGTGCGATTCTCATGTTAAGTCATACCCCCCAGAAGGGTAGCTCACCCTCTTAAACAAATGTGTCACCATGTGTAAAAAAAAAATTATTATTACTGTGTAAGATCTTTGTTATTGTGCTAACAACCTGTAAAACATATTTTGTCCTCTGTACTTTATGTATGACTTGGAACCTTTGTAAATGAGTCTTTGACTCAAAGGTCTTTCTGAATATCTCAATAAAAAAAAATATATATATATATATATTTATATATATACACACACACACACACATATATATATATATATATATATATATATACACACACACCAAGGGGTGAGAGCTTTTTAAGTAGGATATCCTGTGTTATTTCCACTGCAGTGCGAATAAATCCTGACGATGACATTTAGCCACACTCTGCTGATGTCACCAGAGTGAGAATATCTGTACTGCAGCTTGCATTCTAAAGGAAACTGCTTCAGAAAACAGTTTCTCTTTCTCACTGAAGCTGCATCTTAGTCAATTAGCTTTGCAAAAGACTCTCACCTGTGTCCCATTGTGTTTCTAACATTCCTAGCCCATTACTGTGCTGATCTCAGCTTCAAAACAACCGGAATTCTAAATGAAACTGTTTTACAAAGCAGTTTCTGTTTCTCAGTGCTACCTGCAGCAGTTTGTCTTTCTCACTGAGCCTCTGACTCATTCAATTAGCTTTGCAAAACACACTTACCTGTGTTTCCGACTCACAGTCCATTCAGAACAGACACACACACACATACTGACAGCTCACACAGAATGAGCAGGAAACACACAGAATCAGAAAAAATGCTCCTAAAGCTCTCACCCCTGTGGTATAAATTGCACACATGATGGGCAGATCATGGGATATGGAAAATATTCTCACTCTTGCAGAGTGAGCTGTGTATTCTCACGAGTGCCGAATACAGAGCTCATTCTGAAGGTGAATATTTTCCATATCCCACTCTTACTATCATGTATTATATATATATATATATATATATATATATATACTGTATATAAAACATATTGTACATACATACGTGCATAAATATATGCATGCAGTACAAGCAGACCTACTGTACATGCAGTATATGCATACAGACAGATGTACTGTACTGCACATATACATACATACATAGAGGCAGACGTACTGCACATGTATACATACGGACATATTGCACGTAGAGTGAGAGTACCTGACCATCCAAAGTTTTAAGTCAGCCCTACAAACCTATTTAGGCATTCCCAGAAAGTGTTAACTTGTAGTTTAAGCCATACATTTTATGCTGCTGTTTGAAAGTGTATGCCAGATTAATTGTCATTTAAAGTGGATTTTATAGAATATTAATGTTTGTATTTATATGTGTTTATTTTTTGTACAGTGCATTGGTTTTGAAAGGCACTTTATAAATAAAGTTATTATTATTATATATACATTCAAACAGACATACTACATGCACACATAAAATACTGTGTATATACACAAATGTACAGACAGGCAGATATACGAACATAGTGTACATCCCTATATACATACATTCATACAGGCAGACTTACTGTACATATCTAGAGAGACTTGCTGTAGACACATACATAAATGTGTACAACAGGCAGACTTACTGTACATATATACATACAAATGGGCATACTGTACATACACAAATACATTTATTTATTTACATTTTATTGGAAAATTGGTGACTGGGAAAGGCACACTGAGCTGAGAGCTAAAGAAGGAAACAAAAAATGGCAGTGCAATTCAAGTTAAAGAAGTAAATCAGTCATGACAATAAAATATAATATTTTGCAGGTACATCTTGGAACAGTTGAAAGGGTGAATATGCAAATCTGTATCATGCCAAGTGCACATGCAAGACACAGCAATTTGTTGCCGTAGAAAAGTTAACCAAATGAGCAGGCAGTGCACTAAGTAACAAGTTTAGATGGGGGAAAAACGGAATCCATTTCTGACAGTGTTAGATGGGGAGGATCTCTTAGGTGAAACAAGAACAGGTTGTTGGTGGAAAGAGTTTCAGCTGATGACTGAAAGAGCTTGAGGTGGTGGAGTGGCAGAGGGAGGAGAGGAGCTTGTTCCAGTGAATTGGAAAGCAACAAGAGAAGGCAGATTGCCCAACAAGAACGGGGATGAGGAATGGAGAAGGTATGCTTGTCTCTGGAGTGGAGAGAGCATGGAGTAGGTGCAACTGGGAAGAGGAGTGATGAGAGGTAGGAGGGAAAATATTTGGAAATGAAACAGGAGCAGTGTAACTGATGAGAAGATGTTAGGAGGATGACAGAAAGGGAGTAGTAGAAGAAGCAGTGGGAAATATGTGGAAGGGAGTTTGTTGTGAAGCAACAAAAGCCATTACAGAGGGTGTCTAGCCTGATTAGGGAAGTGGAGGGGGCAGTACAGTAGACCATGTATTCATAGTAAAAAAACAGAAGCACCATTTTGATGAGCAGCTCAACACAAGCCAGCAGGGGTTGGCAGTCTTTATTACAGTACAGGGCACCCAGCTTGGTCTGCAGTTTCGCATGGATGGCACCGATGTGGGCCGGGACGTCGAACTTGTCTAGTCACATGCTAAGGTACTTGAAGGATCACACTGCTTCAAGTGGTGAGTCATCCAGGGTGCAGAAGACTGGAAGTCTTGAGAGCATGGCCAATTTCTGGCTGGTACCAAAGGTCAAGGATGCTGTTATTTTTTTGTATATTGACCCAGAGACGGTTGGTGAGGAGGTAGCGTAGGACGCTGAGAAAATCCTGCTGAAGCAGGTTTTCCCCAGAAGCAGTGGAGGGACCAGAGCTGAAAATGACTGTGTCACCAGCATACATGTGTATTTGTGAGCTGGCAAAGGCAGATGGGAGGTCATTCAGAAAAATGGAAAACAAGATATAACCTAATAAGGAGCGTTTTGTGACCCCAGTCTTGGTGGGAAGGGGTAATGATAAGGTGCCCCCAATCTGAACCGACTGTTAACGGCCCGTTAATTAGTAATGGAACCAGCCAACTATGGAAACTGAGAGGCCAGCAGATACATACAGGCAGACTTACAGTATATGTGTGTGTATGTGTGTGTGTATATATATATATATATATATCTATATGATATATATATATATATATATATACACACACACACACACACATGCGTATATGTATATATGTGTGTGTGTGTGTGTATATGTATGTGTGTATGTATGTGTATATATATATATATATATATATATATACGTATATATGTGTGTGTGTGTGTGTGTGTGTGCATGTATATGTACAGACAGACCGCACATACACACATACTGATAGACTGTACATACATATGGACATACTGTACACAGACACATACATACAGACAGAATGAGGCAGACATACAGATGGACTGTACATACATATGAACATACGAAATTTGCCAGCAGATAAAGGCCTAGAGGTCTATCAAGTCTGCTCGAATGTGCAGCTAGCACCCCTTATTCTGCTGCTGCCCCTCCCTTCCACCCTTCCCCTTCATTAACCCTCCCCCTTGTCCTGTCCCATCCTCGTTTGAAGCAGTCCACTGTTCTACTGCATACCACTTCAGCAGGTAATGCATTCCACCCAGCCACCACCCTCTCTGTAAAAAATTGTCTCCTCATCTCCCTCCTGAACCTTCCTCGCTCCAGTCTCATATCATGGCCCCTGGTGGCCCTCTCCTCCCTTTCTTTGAACAGTCCCTCTGTACCCGTCTTGTTTATTCCTTTCATGTATTTAAAGGTTTCAATCATGTCACCCCTGTCTCTCCTCTCCTCCAGTGAGTACATGTTCAACTCCTTCAACCTCCTCTCGTATGATAAGTCCCCAGCCCCTTGATCATCTTTGTCGCTCTGCGTGCACCCCTCCAGTAACCAATGTCCCTCTTCAGAATCTGGACGCCAGTACTGCACGCAGTACTCAGGTGTGGTCTAACTAATGACCTATACAGTGGCAGAATCACCTTCTCCATCCTCGAGGATATACCTCTTGCAATACAACCCAGCATTTTGTTGGCCTTTGCAGCTGCCTTCTCACATTGTGCCGAGTTGTTCATTGACCTGTAATGAAACACCCAGATCCTTCTCCTCCTCTGTCTGGGCTAGCTGCACTCTCCTAGCTGGTAACTCCTCCTTGGGTTCTTCATCCCAAAATGCAGCACCTTGTACTTTTTGGCATTAAAGCCCAGTTGCCAGGTGTCTGACCAGGTTTCAAGCTTTGCCAGATCATCCTGCAACCCCTGCCATCCCCTAGGTCATCCACCACTCGCCTAGCTTGGTATCATCAGCAAACAGACTGATCTTGCTCTTGATGTCCCATGATATGTCTGCAATGAATATCCCAAACAACACTGGTCCCAACACTGAGCCCTGTGGAACACCGCTCATCACTGCCCTTGGGTGTGAGAGCTCCCCACCCACCACCACCCTCTGTTATCTTCCCTGAAGTCAGTTCCCTACCCATCTCACCAGCTTTGCACCTGCCCCTGTGCCTACTAACTTCCTTCCCATTCTTCCATGTGGCACTGAGTCGAATGCCTTACTGAAGTCCAGATACAGGACATCCACTGCATGGCCCCCGTCCAGTTGCCTAGTTACCCAGTCATAGAACTTGACCAGGTTGGTTTGGCAGGATCTGCCACATATGAAGCCATGCTGTCTGCTGTCCTGTAGTCCTTTGGCCTCTAGGAGGGCCACCAGCCTCTCCCTCAGGATAGTCTCCTTTAGCTTACCAACGATGGATGTGAGGCTCACTGGTCTGTAGTTTCCTGGTTCATCCTTGGGGCCACTCTTGTGGAGGGGCACAACATGAGTCATCCTCCAGTCCTGAGGTACACACCCCGAATGTAGTGAGGCATTAAATAGGTCTGCCAAAGGTCCTGCAACTAGACTGCATACAGACTATACACACACATACAGACATACTGTATATCGACACACACACAGTACATATTGTACACACATACAGGCTTACTGTACTTATATTCTTGTACATACAAACAATATTGTATGTACAAACCCTCTATTCTGTGCTTATTCTACTACTGTACTGATATCTGTATACTTCAGTTATTTTGTAATGCTTCATGTCCTTTTTGTTTTTGCAGTTAATCTTTTTATTGGCATATGTTTCTTATGGATGTGACACAAGCAAGGTAAAGAGACAAGATACAGTTGAGAATGCAGCCCAAATGAACAATTATTGACATATAATGTTGGCATAGTATATGACCACATACATGCCTAAAACTTCTAAAAACAGAACAAATTTAATAAAACTTACAATTCACAAGCATTAAAACTGAGACATTTGATATATAATATAGTATCAAGTATACTTTTTTGTATTATCTTTTTATTGAAAAGCCAAAAAAAACATTTCTTAAATGTGCAGCATCAGTACATCTCAACAATATACAATATATTTCATGTCTGCTCCAACTCAAATGATCTGCTGGTTTACACTGGCCTTAAAAAGAAAGATATTTTATAAGTATAAACAGTATATAAAACAACAACCATCACAGACGGGCGTATTTCATTCTGATCTACCACTTAACTTTTAACCTTTTATTAGTCTTATGTCTTAAATTAATCCACCTCTTGCTTTGCTAGGGGTATACTTCTATACTTAATGATAAGAACTTTACCATCTATTTCCTATTGCTTCTCCTATCCTCCTCTATGATCTGTTACATCATCCTTGTCCTTCAGGTTCCTCCCAGCCGCAGCCTCTGGGCTTCTGCCGATGGCAGGGCATCCAGAAATTGTCCCCATTCTAAAATAAATTTTTCTGTTTTTCTTTTGAGCGCACAGATCAGTCTTTCCTCTGCTGATACTTGGACTACCAGACTTCTCTGTTGATCTATGGTGGGTGTATTGCCTGAAATCCATGTATTCTGGATGCCCTGTCAAGCCACCACCAATAATATATGTACCCAATGGGGATACAACATCCATTCCTCTTCACTCTCCCCCTCCACAGCAAACCACAATGAGAGGGGAGTGACATCCATTTGACCCCCCCCCCATATTTGGGATGTCTCTTACGCCACTTTACCCCAGTGATTTTGCAGGGCCCGACATTAACAAAAACAATGAAAGTAGGTCCCCTTGTCCTTATGACACCTGCCACATATTGGGGATATTGTTGGATAGAATTTGAGCTATACTGGGTGGGCAGTATATTTGATGGAGAACTTTATACTGTTTCTTTGTATTTAACACAGATTTGACAACCCCATATGGGATTTTACTATGAGTTGCCAGTTCTCCTCTCCTATCTCCCCTCCCAGATTTGTTTCCCACTGCTGCTTTACTCACCCTGCTAGATCTGGGAAGAAAGCTCTGTCTGACCTTGCCATCCATCCAGGTAGACTTTTAGCATGCTGCCTTGCCCTATACACTTCTAACTCTACCTCTTCTAATTTAGAATTGGATGGGATGTCCCTCTGTAGTGTTCTCGTGAATGTTCTCACCTGCAGGCATCTAAAAAAGTAAGCTCTTGAAATCTGCAGGGCTGTCTGTATCTCCATGAAAGATGCAAACCCTTCTCGACCATACAGTTCTCTGCTACATCGAATGCATTTCTATTGCCATGTCTTAAACCCTGGATATTCCAGACCTGGTAAAATTCCTGGGTTCTGTACTATCAGGACAAGCAAAATCTGCTCTCCAGATGCCCCATATCTTTTCTTTATTTTCTCCCATGCCTCCAAAACTCAAAGCACCAAGGGGTTTGGGGCCTCTGTCTGTGCATATGCCTTCCTTCTCCCATTCCCTAAATATGCCAAGAGACTGCTTGAGCATCCTTCTTCCTCCAGTGTTACCCAGTTTGCCACCTGTCCTCCATTCCTCTAATCCTGCAGGTATCTGACCTGTATAGATGGGTAATAACCCTGAATATTCAGGTATCCCAATCCTCCTTTCTGTTTCTCACTTTTCAGTCTGGCTAAGCTCATTTGAGGTCTCCACCAACACCATATAAATCTGGTAAATCCCTTCTCCATCTTCTTAATATCCATGTTGGAGGGGCCCGTAGGGAGCATCTGCATCACATATGTGATGTGGGGCAAGATGTTCATTTTGTTTTAAGTTAATGCTCCCCATCCATGATGATGGAAGAGCATCCACCTCTGAAGGTCCCTCATAATTATCTGAAAGAGCTGTGTATAATTCAGAACATATAAAGTATCCAGCTGTCTCCCAACTTGTATACCTAGATATGTTATAGGTCCTGCCACCCCCTGCAGTCCCCACTTATCCTGTGTAATAATTTGAGCCCTGCCCCCCACATTCATTAGATGGGATTTACAAATATTTATCTTGTACCCCAAGAAGCTAGAGAATGAGGTGAAACCTCCAACAGCACAGGCATTGATTTATCTGGGACTGTTACAAATACCAGCAAATTGTCATTATATAATGTAAGCTTGTGTTGTCGTCCCCCTTTTTCTTCAACCCCTTTAATCCCTTCCTTTGATCTTATTCTGATAGCTAGTGGTTCAATCGCTAAGGTAAACGTAACCCCTAGGTGGTGCTACTCCAAGGGCTACTACCCCTGCCTTGCCTAAACAAGGTTGAGGGGTCTGGGTTCCCAAAACTTACATCAAACTGGATTTGTCCATGCTGTTATATGTGCGCAGTGCCTCCACCCAGTGTTTCCCTTTTAAGTGGGCTAGCTGTTACCTGGTTCAACCTCCTGAGGTGTCATAACACCCACTTTAACCAATTGCCACCCCAGCACGACCCAATAACAATTCCCAGCATTTCAGACATATCTATAATTAAAGACTCTCGCTAATACGCCCACAACAACACATTTGCAAAACAGTAACAACAATATTTATTTGGGGGAGCATAGGGATTAGGAATGGGGAAACAAAAGGAATAGAGGTGATGCAGTGATGCTTATGTACAACATTTACATTTGATTTGGATTGGATTTTGGTTGGTGGTGCTGGTGAAAACCCTCCAGCTGGGTCGATAACAGTTAAACCAGAAAAAGCAATCCCTTTGTACCAGCATTTGATACCCAGAGCCCTGGCTATCTAAACTGCATAGAATCAGATGGAACACATTTCACTTGCTACCCACCACTGGTAATAGTTCCCCAGATTCAGTATGAAACCCCGCAATCTCACACACTTTACCCTGGGTACCCAGTTACCAAAGTCCCTTAGATGGTTGCAGGACTGGCGGACGGTACAGCTGTATGTTGGCTGGCTTGATTCAAAGAGGAAAATGGTACTCAACTTCAAGCAACTAAATAAACAAGTAATTTTAAATCCTTTGGGGTGCATGGGGCTGCCCTGCTTGTTGCAGTTAGAGACAAACATTTGGTTGGATGTAACTAGTCGGTCACACTGGGTTTGGAAGTTGAGCCTTTCTTGCTGACTGTTTAGCACTTTCATATGGTTTGAAACACTCGGTACATTTATATGATTTTAAGCACTTATCACAATTATATGAAGGAGTAGCGCCTTCCACCAGGGGACAGGAGGGCTACCCTGGTTAGATCACTTGGTGGACACAGTCATTTCCACATTACAGAAAATCTGATTTTTAATCCGATTTTTAATGTCGGGGTCTCAGTCTGTTTTGTGGTTTGACCAGAGAATTAACACAATACTGGACCTTCCAGGCAAAGTCAGGATGAACCCCTTACTGAGTCCTCCCCTTCCAGTCCTGTAGGCTCCAGCAGACATCACATATCAGTACATTTCTACTCTGTTCTGGGCTCACTTTGGGTACCCTCAGAACAGTTACATTCAGCAAAAGTTCCAACAAAGGTCCCACCCACACTGGGCTAAGGTTATGTGCAGCAAATGCAGAGGGCAGACCCTAGAATGATCTTGAATAGAACAGTCACTTGGCAATGTTGGCCCAGTTTGGCAAGATTTCTTTCTTTCTTGCACCAGGGGAAGGGGGGTACAAGAGTACTCACTCAGGCTCCTCATGGTAGATCTCCGCTATGAAGGTTCCTGAATGCTTCAGTCCTCTCACAACTGATGTTCAATCAGCTCTGTCACAGTTGGCTTGATGTCATCAGGTTGCAGGTCCATGTCTTTCCCCATTGTGGAAGGGAGATTAGCACCTGGGGGACATTCTGGCAACCCCCAGGCTAGCAGGTATTCAGTTTAACTTTTACTGCTAAAAAGGCAAACACCCCATCCTGGATGGAGAGGATTAGCTGGATCACCAGGCTTGGATGCATGGCTGGGGGCAAGTGCCCCCTACCCTGTGGGGGTTCCTGCTTGAATCTCCCAAATTGCTGGAACACAGCCTCTTATAGGGCTCTCTCTCTTATAGAGCTCTCCTGAGGCTCCTGATGTGGATGAAGCTTTGAGGTGCATGGCCTCCGACTCGCTGGAGAGCCTGTCAATCAAAGAATTAATTATGCATGAACCTCACTCAATGCAGTTTGCTGTTTTGGCACCTGAAATGAGGTCTCTGCAGTTCCCCATGAGTACTTGAAAGTTTCCCTTGAGCTTTGTCTAATGTCCCACAAGTCCTGGCTTTGATATCCTAGCCTTCCGATTGGTTGTGCTGCTTTGTAATGGCTGCTTGACACACAGTCCCTTAAGCAGAAATAGGTACAGTTCCATTCAAGTCCTGTTGCAGCCAGAACACACTGAATATTTGCCCAAATGTCCCACAGTTCCATTAGTCCTGGTTGTATACTTGCTGTCACTGCACAGATTTTGTAAATTGCTCAGTCAGTTTTCCCTGTTGCTGCTGCCAATATTTAAGGACGTCTTGCGGCAGCAGACAGGCTGTTTCATCTGAGTCCCAACAGTTGTCTGGTGCAGCCAGGATGAAGCATCTATTTATTTCAAATACTTTCTCCCTTGTTAATAATTCTCCCCAAACATATAGACAACAGTTAATCATTTATTTCATATTTCTTTTTCTTTTTGGCTGCAGCCGAGAACAAGCTTCCCCAAGGGTAAACAGCCCTCATGAATATTCATAGACTGGGGCTCTGGCTCATGAATATGAGCCCAAATCTGAAACACTTTGTAGATCTCTTTTAATTTTCTGAAAAACAAGTCCGTTCACCCTGTCTGCGGTCACCGGGCCCCACTGATTAGGTGGGGATGCCGGGACTGCCGAACATTTTCTCCGTTTGACTGCGAAGTGAGCAGTCACTAGATAATAAGTGCCGCAGGCGCCTAAGTGATCCCTGCCACACTGGAGTGCTTTGGCAGTGTGGGTGATTGTAGTCTGGACCTGGGAGCCCCACAGGGCTTGAATTTTAGACAGGGGATATGACTGGAGCACCAGGGGCAGAAAATACTCTCTTAAGGACCAGGGTACCAAAAAAGAAAAATGCAGGCATTTCTGGAAGCACCTGAGGATAGCAGAAATGAGAGCAAATGGGCTGCAGGTAACCCCCTGATTTAGCAGAAAATCAGGGGAGTTACACAAATAAGAGAGGGAACACCCCTGCCTCGTTCCCCTGTGAAGCGAGAACCCATCCGATGGAACTCCATTTACTGGTACCCGTGCCACTGGTTTACGATACAACATTTTCACCATTCCCAGAAATTCCTCTCCCACTCCAAACCTCTGCAGCACCTCGAACAGATATGCCCTTTCTATCCAATCAAAAGCTTTCTCAACATTCATGGACAGCACATATGTCTGCCCAGGACACCGAGACCCCCATCAAATCACATTGAGGAGACGTCTCCTGTTGTGATATGACATTCTGCCTTGCACAAACCCTGTTTGGTCGCCATGGATGACACATGGAAGCACCCCCTCCAGTCTTCTCCCCATCACCTTGGCGATTATTTTGCTATCACAATTTAATAACAAAATGGGCCTGTATAAGGTACACTCCTGCAAACTTTTCCCTGGTCTTTGAATAACACATACAGTATATTTGCTTCACAGCAGGCGCTGGGCAGTTCCCTCTCCCCTCTAGCCTTCCCAGTCAGTCTTACTGGTGGGCCAGCCAGCCCTTCCCACAGTTCTTTATTATATTTGGCCACAAACCCATCTGGGCCCCTGGCCTTACCATTATGAAGCCTACTAATTGCCTTCATTACCTCATTCTGCACGATTGGCGCCCCCAGCATTTGTTTCTGTTCCTCTGTAAATTGTGGGATATGAATTCCCTCTAAAAATCTTTGCGCTTGAGTTTCCATTCCTTGGCACTCAGCAGTATACAGTTATTGATAAAACTCCCTGAATCTCTGCCGGATTAATTTATTATCATTCGCCAGCTGCCCATAGTTAGTTTCAATAGAAGGTGTGTGTGCCGCTGTCCTCCCTCCCTTCACTAGTCTAACTTACAGTGGTCCAGCTTTATTCCCCCATTTAAACACTTTTTATCTAGCAAAGAGTTGCATTATCTGAGCCTTCTCAGTCAGTATCAGGTTTAGGGCTTCTTTAGCTACCAATAATTTTCTAGCATCCCAGGGTTCTCTTCCATTGCCATTCTGTGTTCAAGATCGTTTATCTCCTTCTCCAGGTCCACAATCTTGTCTTTTTTTTTCCCCGTTTCAACTGACCCACATACCCTCTTACAGCAACTCTCATAAAGGCCTTTCCCACCTCCCAAGTACCTTCTGAGGGTGCCGTCCCCTCATTCATACTGGCATATAATATATGAACTTTGTTCCCTTAAATATTTTTGAAACTCTTTCCTGTTCTGAGTCCATGACTTTTTTTGTGGACTGCAGGGTCACACAGACCATGACATGATCTGATATGTATATAGGTCCATGATCCACTCTGGTTACTCGATTATACATCTTTCTGGGCACATACACATAGTTCATCCTTGACCAGGTCTTATGTGGACTGGAGTAAAAAGTATATTCTTTACGGCCTGGGTTTGCATTCCTCCAGCTGTCTTACTCTAGTTCCAGCATACCCAACTGCCAGGTCTTAGGTGAGTAGTTTGGCTGGTGTTTCTCCCCTGAATAATCCAATTTGGGGCCATTTATAAAATGAAAATCCCCTCCCATAATTGGTCCCTGAAATTACTCTCTCAGTAATAAGTCTAGCAATTTTTGGTGAAACTCAGGGTCAAACAAGTGTACTTTCTAAAAGGTTGTATCTGCGCTTATTGTACAATTTTCCTGCCCATATCTGTATACTTCAATTGTCTATGCTTTTTCTACCACTGGCATTATTTATAATTATAAGTCTAATTAATTATTCATGAGTTCAACTAGCTCACTGATTGACTGCTGTGCTGGTCTGAAATCTCTTGGAAACGTGGTTGCTTCATTTGCTTGCTGTACACTGACAGTAGTGGCAGGAGAACAAAACAAGTGTTTTCCGTGCTGTTAGTGTACACTATCACTCAGAAATGGGCTGCAGCAGAAATTGTGGAAGTCTAAATACTCCCACATCATGACACCATCGGTACTACAGACAGCATGTCACCTCCTGCTGTCAACTTCACATGTTGCAATGCAGACCAACTGGCAGCATGCAGCAGTGTCAGTGTGCACTGTCATGAAAAAGAAATCAAGAAACCTGTTTGGAAAAAAAAAAGAAACCTGTCATTATTTGTGATTTAGACTTATAATCACAATGGCGGCTTCCTCCACAACTCTCATTTCCTGGGTATTAACGACGTAATAGTGGGAAGCAGCCCTCTGCTGCACCTCGGGCCCTCCCCGCTGGTCATTAATCTTTGTTTTCTTTGGCTCTTAACATGGGTGCCTCAGTCATAGTTTACACTCCTGAAGCTTTTACTCCTCATCATTGCCAAATGGTATTGATTATTAATTTCCAAAAGAAAAGGATTCCAAATATCTTCAAATTTTCTACAGTCATCATCTATTACATATATTGCCCACTCAACTTTACTACAGTCTAGCATTAATCCCACCCATTCCATGCAGTCTGCTGCAATATCACCTTTCTGGCTACCAAGATTCCGGTATTAATCCAAATTAAAGAGTTTCTATATGCATTTATTTGCCTGTTCCCTTAATCCAAAAACAATAATACCTGGATCGAATGGGAGGTCTCAGCCCTGTACTTTACCAAGCATAGAGACAACCTTCCCCCAATATTCCTTAATCGAATTGCCGATAGCTAACATATGATTCAATGTTCCTCTTTCTGTTTTACACGTCTGACAGGTTTCCACAATAGCAGAGTCAAATTTATTCAAGCTAGATGGGGTAAGATAGGTTCTATGGGTAGTATTTTTATTTATTAGCTTTTGGTGACTGGGTAAGTGCACTAGGCAACAATCCTGCCTATTTTCAGGCACGACCCGGGAGAGTACAAGACAAAAGTACAGATAATCACAGTAGTGCAAAACAACATTTAGAGTTCAAACTATATTATTTAGAATACATGCTAGAAAAGATCAACAAACTAGTAATACAAGTCCAGCTTGTACTGTAAGCACATGGCAAGAACACATTGAAAAAGCAGTAAAGTAACAAAAATATCAATAGGTCCAACCACAACCAGGAGGCCTAGTGAGTTAGGTTTAGGAACATTTGCAGTGACCATGGGTGTAGAGGTAGGAGAACAGCAAGCTTTTAAAGACCCGATGGGAGGCAGAATTTTTAACATGGAGGTGAAGCGAGTTACAGAACTTAGGAGCAAAGTTGGAGAATGCCTGTTCCCCCATTTTTGTGGTACAAGGTCTAGTAGAGAGCATTGGGACTGAGGAGGACCTGAGGATGCGGGATTGGTAAACTGGAACAAGAAAGTTGGCTAGGGAGTCTGGGCGAGGTGGTCTAGTTAGGGAGTCAAGCAGGCACCCAAGGGAGTAGGCCCTGAGATCTTTGGGTGACAGCCAGTTCAAGCCGGAGTAGAGGAGGCAATGATGAGTACGGTGAGGGTCTGTTAAGGCGAATCTGCAGATATTATTGTAGGAAGTGTCCCATTTGCTGAACACACTGGTATTGGCAGAGTAAAGAACTGGGAGGGCATATTGGAGCTGAGGAAAAAGCACTCCTCTCGCTACAGATAGTCTGGCAGATGGTGTGAGGGAGTAGCGAACTCGGTAGGCTCCACCAATTTTTGCGTTAACAGCACTACAAACCGTGTTGACATGAGTTGAAAAATCAAGGGAGGGCTCAAGTGTGACCCCTAGGTATTTGAAAGAGAATGTGTATTAATATGAATCTGCATTCATCTATTATTTTTTTATATCTCGAGGCTGTTCAAATTGATAATATTGCCCCAGTCATCCTGCAAGATTACTTTCTTTAAATCTCTTTCCCATGCTTGATTTATCAGGGAAGCATTATTGTCATCTAAACTAGCTAAATATATTTTTGAAATAAAGTTTTTTTTTATCCGTATTTGCTAATAAATCTAATAATCCCAAGTAAGGCAGACTAGTTACTGTACAAGTTCTTAACAAATCTTCTAATACTGAGTAAGGTGGACTAGTTACTCTATGAGTTCTTTTGAAAATAATTTTTTTAACTTGCATATACTGAAATCTTTGTGTATCCGGGATGTTGAATTTACTCTGAAATCTTTCAAATGTAATTAGTTTGTTATCTTCAAAAAATCCTCCAGTTGGCAAATGCCTTTTGTTTTATACCAACTTCTGAATACCTTATCCATCAGTGAAGGGCTTCTGCATATCTTAAAAGGCAGTGAAGGCAGGAAAGAAGTATTATCTATTATTGGGAAGAATCTAGACAACCAAATCTCCTAAGATTTTCTGAGTCATCAGCCATGACGTGTGTAGCTTTAGTTGTAGAAAGAACTTTCTCATAATAAGTAGCCTTAGATAAGTTAACCATCAATGAATTCTTTAACCCAAACCCTGGTAGCCTACTCTCCTCTAGTTGACAAACCCTGGTAGCCTACTCTCCTCTATTTGACAACCAGCTGTTGCACTATTTGTAAAGTTGTGAAACCACTGATAAGTACTCTCCACCTGTGCTGCCTAATAGTACCACCAGAAAATTGGACATCCTAGTCTTCCTTTTTCCCTGGGGTGGTAGAGTTTTCTCAAGGCTATTCTAGGCCTCTGACCTTTCCATAAAAATCTCCAAACTATTTTTTCCAGGTCTAAAAAAACTTTTTGTTTAATATTATAAGGATTGCCTCAAATAAAAATAATAATCTGGGCAGAATATTCATTTTCAGAATATTAACCCCTGCCTGTCAGGACCAATGGGAGATATTGCCATTTTTCCAAATCCAGTTTGATTTTAACGGTATGACTTCTTCTATATTTATAGAGAGGTGGACCCCAAGGTAATTAATAGTGTTTACGGATTGTTTGTAAAAGGGGGTTGGTTAAACTTCCTTGGTGTGTGCCAAGGTAAAGGGCTTGGCTTTCCCCCCCATTTACTTTATAGCCTGTGAGACAACTAACCTCCTTTACTATATCAGAGATGATTGGATAGGAAACATCCAATTCTAAGAGAAACAATAGGATGTCATCAGCATAAAGCATAGACACATAGCTGTGACCTTCGATTCTAACTCCCAAAGTTTCTCTCTTAGATCTAATTTATATGGCTAAAGGCTCTAGAAAGAGAGCACATAATAGAGGGATAATGGGTATCCCTGTCTTGTGCCCCTAAGTAGGGGAAAATGCGAGGAAATCTCATCATTTGTTGTCATTCTAGCCAGAGGTTTTGTATAAATCAGTCCTATCCATTCTAGGAATTTACCTTTAATTCTGAAAGCCTTCCTAGTCTCCCAGTAGAAAGAGCCATTGGACCCTGTCGAAGACCTTCTCTACATCTAAAGAGAGTGCCACTGTATATGTCCCTGCTTATGTTTACATTATAGTAAGCACTTTTCTTATATTATGGTGTACCCTCCTTCCTTCAATGAACCCAGCCTGATCTGAATGAATGAGTTTAGGTAGAATCTTTGCTAATCTATTTGCCAAGATCTTCGTAAATATCTTGTAGTCCCCCATTTAATAATGATATAGGTCTGTAAGACTGATATTGTTCTGGTGCTTTATCTTTCTTAAGTATTAGGGTAATTATGGCATCATTGAAGGAAGGAAGGAGGCACCTTACCAGATTGGTGTATGTCCTGAAAAAGATCAAGCAGTAAATGTATGATCTTTTGTTTTGTGTTTTTTATAGAATTGAAATGAGAACCCGTCTGGCCATGGGGATTTTCCAGTTGGAAGGTTATCCAATGCTTCATTTATATCTTTAAGAGTTATAGCTTTCTGTAGTGTTTCTAGGTCTAAATCAGAAATTTCAGCAATTACCAAGCAGTTCATATATTCCTTTATTTCAGACAAATCAACAGTAGATTCTGGTGTGTATAATTTTGAGTAAAACCTTATAAAGGTATCATTAATTTTCTCAGGATTAGTAACTATATGGCTTCTTGTCTAACAGCATCAATTTTATTTTGGTTCTGTTCACAGTTCAACTGATATGCCAAGAGTTTATCTGGAAGGTCTGAAAAAATGAGTATTTCACCCTAGATCTATACATTGCCTTTTCCGCTTGTTGATGTAATTTTTTTTCATTTTATCCTTTAAGGCTAACATTTTTAAGCGGGTTTGTTCACTTCTTAAGGTGGCTTGTTCCTGTTCTGCTAGGATTAATTGCTCCTGTAATAGAGAGGGTTTGTTTGTTTTTCCTTTTTTTATGCTTGTTTGGGCCATTACCCAACCCTTTAAATAAAGTTTAAGTGTTTCCCAAATAGTTTGTATATTAAGATCTGTGCGGTTATTCCATAAAAGAAAATTATGAATTTCTTCTATTATTTTTTCATTAAAATTATTTTCTAGCCATAGCGTGTTGTCGAGTGACCAGCATCTAACTAAATTTTCCTTTTGAATATCTAATTTTAAATCATATGGCCTGGGATGTGATCTGAAATGACAATGGAGTCATAAGTTATTTTGTTTAATATTACGCAGTATCAAATGGGAAATCAAGAAAAAAATCAATTCTTGAATATGAGTCATAAATTCTGGAATAAAAGGAGAATTTTTTCAAATGTGGATAATACTGTCTGAAAGGTTCTATTAGATTGTAATCCCCCATAAAACTCTGTACTAAGATAGTTACTTTCTTCTTCCATTCTGATGCTGCTTTTCTGTCTAGGGTATCCAAGGTGAAGTTAAAATCTCCCATGATTATATAGGGAGAGTCAAAAGCAGATAAGTTCAAGAAAAATATTGTAGAAAATGCCATGTCCTCTTCATTAGGTCCATGTAAACTTGTCAATGTTAGTTGTGTTTGGAGGGTTAAGAGCTTAATAATGACAAATCGACCCTCGGGATCCCAATAGGATTTCAATATTTTGAGGTGTTAACTGCTTTTTTATATATATCACCACCCCTCCAGCTTTGTTAGAGTACACAGTGCAAAATCCTACTGCTTTGAATAAGTTTCCAAAATATAATCCTTCCCTTTGTTCAAAGTGTGTTTCTTGCAGAAGGAGGCAGTCGTTTTTTTTATTGTTTGCTGAATTAATAGTTTTCTGTATTTTTATTCTATCTTTGCAACCATTCAGGTTCCAAGTCATTATTCTTAAGTTAGCTATTTTCTATTACACATACCCTTTTAACCACTAGTAACCAAAATAATCTATCTTGCATATGCAGAAAGAAATGCCAATAAGAAATTCTGTCAGAGGAAACATTTAACCTCTTCCCACCAATATATGTGATGATAACCATTTAGCTCTAAGACATAAAATGTGGTTGTTTTCCCTGTATTTTAGATACTGGCACCCACGTCTTAAATTAGCTGCTATTCCAATATTTTTTCCACTTATCCTTACCCAAGTTTCCTTTCCTACCTCTTGCTTGGTAAGTTCTTATATTTAATTTCTCCATGGCAAACTACTATTTACAAAACTGATATGATCTAGCAACTGTGGCTCTGAATATCCCTCATGTTCCACCCTCTTGCCTAACTACTCCCTGCTCTAGCTACTCGAAGTAGCCTGGGAGTGCCTCTCCCCTCCTCATCTCTGAGGTGATCGAATTTCGGTTGTGCAAAAAGGTGTGATGTAGAAGAACACTGACAGTTATTAATGTCCTAACAGTAATCCTTCCTCACAAACTACTATTCTTCCCACATTCCAAGGTGCCCCAAAGGCTTTTTTATTATGAGTTTATATTTCACCATGTTTTTTTTCTTTCCCCTCCCCTTTACCCTACATTTTTCCTGATTTTCCGCATTTATTTCACTTAAGCAAGTTTTCCTATATTTCCTAATAATGTTCCTGTATTTCTTAAGTGGGTGGGGGCTTGCTTGTGGCTCTTCCATCTGAACTACAAGTACCTCTGGGTGATGTAGAGGCCTCAGGGGTCTTTTGTCTTTTCTCCAGGGTCTCTTCCACTTCCCATGGAGTGTAAAAAAAAAAAGCTTCCCATCAAGATTCACTCGCAACCTGGCAGGGTAAAATAATACTAAAGGGATTACCTTCTTTTCTCAGTTTATCTCAGACAGAATCAAATGCTTTCCTTCTTACAAGGGCAGGCAGAGGAAGATCCGGAAATATTTGTAACCATAGTCCTTTATATGAGAGGCCCTTTTCTAAGCGTGCTTTTGCCAATATTCTCTCTCTGTCTTTGGAACATCAAAGGCCAAACAAACATAAATCGAGGCCTGTCTTGGTTATATTGATTCCTGAAGGCTCTTTTTGCCTGAGCCAGCTTAATTTTCTTTTTCTGGGTATTGAAGGCCTAAAATCATTGTAAGCATCTTCTCACAAAATCTCAGTGCATCTGAGCCCTCCATACCCTCTGAAAGATTGCCTGTCTTCAGGTTTCCCCTTCATGATCTAGATTCCAAATCCTCAACTTTCAGCTTTAGGGCTTCTAACTCTTTAATATTTTTTTTCCACAGTCTGCATAATCTTGGGGATACTATCTTCTTCTGTGCTGATTCTTTTTTCTCACTTCTTTGTAGGCAGTGCAAGCATTTCAAATTTCCCTACTACCTCCATAAATTTAGGGACAGGAAGACCACTGCTGAATTGACAGTTTCAAAACCTTGTTTCATTTCCTTCAAAATAGTTAAGTGCATTTCTTCCATTTTTTCTGAAAGAGGAGGGCTCCCCTTTATCTGGGGGTGCCGTACCTCTAGTTGTTTCCTCTGGTTCTTCTGTGCCTTTAATGTCTGTTCTACTTCTATTCCTGATTCTTTCTAATTTGTCCCCTTTTTTCATATTTTCCAAAGCCTTTGCCAGTCTGGTTTTTGCCGAACATGCCATAGCCCCTTAATGTTTATTAGTGACACCCTGTACCCTTAAGTCTGAATTGAAGAGAGCAAAGTTACAGGCGGGTGAGTTCAAAATAACTGGAGGTGGGAGACTCAGAAAGCAAAAACCTATCCAGTGCCTCCTGGCTGTAGTTTTTTTGCTTTTAATCAGTGGCAGTTCCAACTGCGAGGAGCTACTCCAGGATGCTTTTATCTTCTTCCCCTTTTGTCTCCCCTTCTCATCCTCAATTTCCTCTCTAGGCTTTGCTACGCTACCCTTTGGATTCAAAGAAAAACTGCTGGACGTGCCTTGTTCAGAGCTTTCTGCTTGGGACTGGTTACCTCCCTCCTGCAGCTGATTCTTTTAACTCTCACCCTGACTCTGACCGCTATAGTTCTTCTCTGCACCTGAGGTTTTTGGTAGTGGTGTTTTCCGTGTGTTGCAGCATTCTTTGAAAAAGTCCATTATCTCCCAAACTCTGTGGTACTGCTTGGACATAACCTGAGGCCACCAAATATTTCAGACTGTAAGTTTGTCCGCCCATTTTCTAATAGTGAGCATAATCTGAGAGAGCCTCTGCCAGGTTCTGCTACCATGCACAACTGAACTCGGCTGATCATCCTACCAGCACATGTGCACCCTCTCCTCCAGTCGACTGGTCATTAAGCCCCAGGAAATGACTGGCTCTTCAGTCATTATTGCTTAATTAATCCAGAGTTGCCCCTTTAAAAGGGACCTATTCTCAGTGGGCTTACTCAGTTACCAACATCCAGTACATAAAAAATAATAACACACACACACACACACACACACACACACACACACACACACACACACACACACTTACTGTATGTATATACACACATACAGATTGACTGTACATATACAGTACCTACTGTATATACACACATATAGACAGACTGTACTGCACATACATTCAGACTGCACATGATTCAGACAGACTTACTTTACACAGACATATAATTTCACCCCTGCCACTTCAACCCCACCAATGAAGAGGCAGGGCCTCAAAGTGCTGAGGCAGTGTTTTTTTTTTTTTTCCTCCAATTGTTTAACCAGGAAAGACACACTAAGCTGAAAGTTTGTTTACAGGTGCGACCTGGGAGCACAGGGAAGTTAAGTGACTTGCTCAGGGTCACACAATATGCAAGTGGGGCCTGTGGGATTCAAACCCAAGTCTCCAGATTTGCAGCTTAGAGCTTTAAACCACTGCGCTACACTGCCTCATACTGCCTATACTGTTTGTGTCTTGCTGATGTACTGTGCACCTTTTTTTTTTTTAAATAAATTACTATTTTTGCAGTCTGTGTGCACTGGTATTCCTTTCCCTGTTTTACTACCTAGCCTCACAAAGCTGCCCTGCCCCACTGTACATTCACACAGGCATACTGTACACATATACATACAGACATAATTTACATACATGCAAACTGTACACACACACACACACACACACAAACACACACACGTCTATTCTTCTGCAGTCTGATTTTCTGTGTACTGCATCTTATTATATATCTAGGTGTCTGTATATCACATTAAGGATGCCTGGAAAAGAAACATAGAAACATAATCTGTCAGCAGAAAAGGACCACTTGAGCCACCCAGCTGCCCAGATGTTCCCTGCCTAGTCTGTCTCTGCAGACTTTAAATGGTCTCCACCAACCCCTCACCCTGCTTTTTTAACAGCCTAGCAGCTGATTGGTCACTCCACTGCTGCACATTATTATGCCTATTGGCCTCCCTGTCTTCAATACCTGACTTGACCCACTTTCTTATGTCCCCTTTTTAAAGCAATCTCACCCACATGGTTGCACGTTTGCTCTCAAGCTTTTCTCCAACCACTCCAGTTAACTCCTCTCAATTACTGCTCTAACCTGCCCTATTGTTAGGGACCTCATCCCAATTGGACTATATACCCTTTCAATCCTTCCACTTCCACTGCCTATGGTGACATACCTAGTCACAGCCAAACCATCCCAGTATCTGGCACCTTTGCTTTAGCTAAATTTTCCATCATATCACTAAATTAGAACTAGTGTCATTGCCACCCCCACGCAGTAAAGCAATATTACAGTGACTCGTTCCAGGCATTTTACCAAAATTGCCCGGCGCTTTGGCTAATTTCACAGCTGGCACACCACTGCTGGCTCAGCTTTACCTCCAGCTACCTGCTACATAACAATGGGCACCATTGCTTTTCTACTAGGCCTGCTCACGTCTACCCATCTGGCTCAGATCACCCCCCCCCCCTGTGCCCCCGCCCTCCATCTGGAGCATTTCTCCCCTAAGCCACCCCCAAACATCTTGGCTCCCTCCCACCTTGGACACCCCCGAACTCCTCTGCATCCACTACCCACCAACACCCCCACCCCTCTGCCCTCCCGGGCCCATCCTGGACCGACCTCTTCCTTGCCATACCTACCCTCCATGCCTTACCCATCCCCTGCACCCCTACCATCAGAACATCACATCTGCACCACACTAAGGGTCCTTGTCACCACCGTCCCCTAATTAGATTAATCACTCTGCTCTTACTGCTCTCCGGGAATATACACCCAAACCCTGGACTTATGCCAACTAGCCCTTCCATACCCCACTCTGGAGCCAGTCTCCACATTGCATCACTGAACATATGCAGCCTTCTAAAGAAATCTGCCGCACTCCTGTGCTGGGTTGTACAACACCAACCCAATATTATTATGTTAGTAGAGACCTGGCTCTCTAAAACAACACCTGACTCTGTTATTTCCCTCCCTGGATACACCCTGTTCAGGGAAGACCGAGTTGGTAAACGCAGTGGTGGGTTTGCAATCTACATGCGGGACACCCTTATAAGTCATGTGGTCTCTGCCCCAAGTTTGACTATGGTGCCCAAGCCCTCACTCTAAAAATTACCCCGACCCAGCCAGGGACCCACTTTTCCTCACAGTCTCCTACATACCCCCGAGGAACCAGAACCCAGCGGTCCAGTCTCTCATCAACTACCTCACCTCCCTACCACACAAAGCCAAGCAGCTCATCTTAGGTGACCTTAACGTCAGTTGGCTTGGTACCTCTGCCTCCCATACCAAGGACTCCTTCGCTGCCCTGGACATGTCCCAGTTAGTCACCCAGCCCACTAGATTCAACCGGACAAGTGGCTCCAGCACCCTCCTAGACTTAATACTATCAAACCACCCTCATAAAATCTGGGATATCAACCTCCTCTCAACTCACTTATTAATCACTCACCTTTCCTCTCTGTCTGGTCATCCTCCATACCGAAACCTGTGTCCCAAGCCACCTTGTGCTGGCGCCTATGCCCCGGGGGTCTCAGAAAGCTAAAATTGCATCTAGCACAGCTGGACTGGTCCCTCATCCATCGATATTGACTCTGCCCTAGGCTTCTTCACCAATGCTTTCAGCAAGGCCTGTGGCCTTTTTGTCCCCACACCAGAATCCGTACTAAAAAACAAAATGCGGCATGGACCTCCCCATCCCTTATCCAAAAACTTAAGCATAGTGATAATCTCTGACACATCGCTATCGAATCAGGCAAGTTGGCTGATAGACAAGCCTACAACGCAGTGCGTAATCAGTGCACCTGGGCCATTAGGTGGGCCAAGGTAGAGCACTATCAGACCACCCTCACATCCACCTGGGGTTCCACCCGGACTTTCTGGGATAGCATGAAAGAGCTTAATGGGAAGACCCACTCTCCCCCACCATCCCAGCTCTCCATCAATGGCACTGTCATTACAGACCCAACTCGTATAGCTGGTTGCCTCAATACTATGTTCTCTGACCTACGCTCTGTCCTCCCAAACACATTTTTTGACCCAATGCCTGCCTCTATCCACCCTGCCTTGGATCGCCCTCCTTTCTACCTGCAAACTATATCCCCCCACGTAGCCAGGCCACACCTGCTAAAAGCTCTTGGTAGCAACAATCCCAGCTGTGACCCCTTGGACTCCAGGATCCTCCGCCTGGTCTTGGATGTCGTCCTAGTCCCCCTTACAGAGCTACTAAACCGGTCTCTATGCCCCGGTCAGTTTCCCAGTGCTTGGAAATCAGCTGAAATCATCCCTACATATAAGAGTGGAGATCAGTCTGTGCCTAACAACTACTGGCCGATTTCTATCCTCCCCTGCTCTCTAAAGCCCTAGAAAAAATAGTGTCTATTCAACTCTCTGAGTACCTGGCCAAATATGACATAATGTGCCCAGAACAACATGGTTTCAGCCCAGGACACAGTACCACTGCTGCTGTCCTGGAGTTCTCTCAATACCTGCACTCTGCTCTTGACTCCAGCAACCTTGCCGGGGCAGTGTTCATAGACCTCTCCAAGACTTTTGACACTGTTTTCACCCCCTCCTGCTTGACTCCCTCCACCAACTCGGCTTTTCTGCTGGTCCCCTTGCCTGGTTCTCCAGCTACCTCTCTGCTAGATCCCAGCGTGTGAAGATAAACAGCTCACTGTCCAATACCCAGCCCATTCGTTCCGGGGTACCCCAGGGCTCCATTCTGGGCCCTGTACTTTTCAGCCTATACCTCAACACTCTCCCCAGCTCCTGCACTGGAAAAATGTTCCTCTATGTCGATGATGCAGTTATCTTTGCATCCCACCTAGATCCCTCTTCTCTCCAGGTATCCTTCCAGTACACCTACAACCAAGCTGAAAAGTGGTTCCTTGACCACCGACTTGTCATTAACCTAAAGGAGACTAAGTCAGTGCTCTTCTCCCATCACCAAAACAAGGCCAAGAATGCCCCCCTCTTCATTCTCCCCAGCACTCTGCATCCACTGGAGCAAGTGACCTCTTACAAATATCTAGGCATCACTTTTGACTTGGCTCTCACCTTCCACACCCACGTCAATGCCCTATCCTCCACCATAAATTCTCGGATAGGCCTACTATACTGTCATAGAGATTGCCTCCCTCAAGTTGCCCTTCGGCTGGCCATCACCTCTTCTATCCTGTCGCTAGTGGACTATGGCTTGCCCATTTACGCTGTGACGGACAATACCGCCTTGACTAAAATCCAGCTCTCAATCAAAAAGGCCTGCAGGCTCCTGACTGGAGTCCCTAGCCACACCCACACTTGCCTGCTGTACTCCACCGCCAACCTGCTCACCTTTGAGGAGTGTCTGCACTACCAGACCTGCCTACTCACCAAAAAATCTCTTCTATGGCTCTCTCTCTGGGGTCTCTGCTTTCCTACGGTGTGCGTCCTCATCTGTTGCCACCCGTAGCTCTGTCAAGGCCACCTTTCTGGTGCCCAGAACCAAGACCTCACTAGCCCAGAGGTTCTCCCATTACCAAGCCCCTGCTTGGTTCGACTCCCTCCCACCCTGCATTACAGACATTGCCAAAATTGGTCCTTTCAAAATAACCGTCCGGAACCATCTCTTCGGCGCTTGTTGCTGTAGATGCTCCTAATTAATCCCACTGTGGTATCCTCCTGTCAGGCCTCCCTGACTTGACAACATCCTCCGGACAGCCTGCCCTGTCCCCCATCCTCCCTCCCACGCCACTCCCCATTCCTACCTCCACCCTCTCCAGTTACTCCAGGCATTATCTATGTATGTCCAGGGCTGTACCCACAATGTAACCCTTCGGTACCTTGTGTTTGACTGTAACCTATTATAAGTAACATTATTATGTAACTTATGTGTACTCTATGTTTAATGTTGAGTGCTTGTGCTGTTCTCACTGTTGTAACCACGCTATGTAACTCTTGTTTAACCCCCCCCAGCGAGGTGCCTTTTTAAATGAGTCCATGACGCAAAGGTTGTAAATCCGACTTTTCCAATAAATAAATAAATAAATAAATAAATAAATTAGCAGTATTCACCTATGCCTATCCCATGCATGCTTGAAGTCCCCCACTGTTTTCATCCCCACTGCTTCAGGTGGCAGGCTTTTCCAGGCGTCCACCACTCTTTCAGTGAAATAGTATTTCCTCACATCTCTTCTAAACTTTCTGCAAAGCAAGGTAAAACCGTGCTCCAGCAGAGAAGGGGGGAGGTGCAGGATAGGGGGTGTCTAACCCCTCACTGACAGAAAAACAACATATGAAACTGCACTCCATGGTGAAAACCCGGAAAAAAACATTACTGAGGCTCCATAATAGGCTGCTACAATTTTTATTACTATAACAGGCAAGAGTGTCTCTCCAAGTGGACTAGTTGCCTGGGCGGTACTACCCCAGGTGACTAGCCCATTTAGAGAAACACTTTTGCTCGTTATATTAAGAAATATTGCAGCAGCCTATTTTGCAGCCTCAATAGAGTTTTTCTCAGAGTTTTCACCATGAAGTGCAGTTTTGTTTATTGTTTTGTCTCCTAAACTTTCCACCTTTAACCTTCATTGCCCACCCTCTTGTCATGGTGCACTTCCTCATTTAAAACGGGATCCCATTCATGTACCCTGTACACCCCTGTGAGGTACTTGTAAGTCTCTATCATGTTCCCTCCTCCCCTCCATGATGTACTTGTTGAGATCCCTCCATTTTTCCTTGTAGGGTTTCTCGTGAATCCATTTACCATTTTAGTTGCCCTCATCTGGACTACCTCCACCATGCCTGCGTCCTTTCTGAGATGTGACCTCCAGAACCAGATACAGTGCTCCAGCTCACTAACAATGACCTATACACAGGTAATACTACCTCCCTTCCCCTGCTAGTGAAACCATTCCCTGTGCACCCCAGCATTCCACTGCCTTATTTCACTGCTTTGTGACTTTCAGGTCATTACATATTAGAACTCCCAGGGCGCACATGGAAATGAGCTTCGGCTTAGTGTGCCTTTCCTAGTTAAACAGTTTCCCCCTTCCTTCCCTACAAGGCCTCTTTCCTGCTTATTGACCATCAGTATCCTTCCATTGTATACTTAACTTCTGGGCTTCCATACCCTAGTTGCGTTATTCTGCACTTCTTAGCATTGAATCCCAGTTACCATACCCTGGACCACTCCTCAAGTTTTCTAAGGTCCCTACTCATTCTCTCCACCCCTTCCTGAGTTTCCACCCGATTACAGATCATGGTGTCATCTGCAACAAGAATTTGTCAATGCCGAATGTTGGCTTGCTGGCACTGGCATTGGTAGTGCAGGAGTTAGAGAGATGTACAATAGGATTGGCAGTGAAGTAGTGAACTGACGCTGACCCCAGCCCCACCCTGCAGAGAGTGACAGGCACTGGGGTATACCTTTGGGTCATCGGCCATAACGCTTACACCATTTCACCTCGCCCTACCCTGTAGACACCGACAAGTGCCGTGGTGTGCCTTGAGGTCTTCAGGCTTTACATTCACCCCATTCCATAATGAAATATGCTGATATGGGTGCAGTATAGGAGAATGGGGTGAACTTAGGGGTAAAAGAGTTCAAGGCACACCTCGACGCCTGTCACTGGCTGCAGGGTGGGGGTGGAATGGCGTGAGCATTACAGGTGACAATGCCAAGTCACATCCCTGACGCCTGTCAGTCTCTACAGGGTGGGGCATTACAGTTGGAAACGCTAATGCTCCTGGCATTTGTTGGTATTTTCACTCCAAATTTTCAACATGGGCTGTTTGTGATGCCACCTCATGAACAGTGGCACTATGAGTTAGTTTGCCGAAAGGTGATTTTGTACAACAACTGTGCATTTTGGTACCACAGGTGCAAAAACACATTTCAGGCAGGATGTGAAAATTGACAGCTATGCTGTTCATAAGGAGCTGTGAAAAAATGGCAATGTTGAAAATCTGGAGTGAAAATATGAAAAATTGTCAACGTTACGAGCGTGTGTTGAAACTGCGCAATGCACGCACGTAGCACAGTCAGTTTTTGGAATTTTCCACCAGATTTGCAAGATAGGGTTTTTGGGACCCCACCTCATGAACAGTGGCATTGTCATTTTGTTAATCAGTCCAGAAAGGTGATTTCATGCAGTGACTGAGAAATGACCTTTCAGGGCTGAAGAACGAGATGACAGTGCTTGTGTTCATGAGGTGGGGTCCCAAGCACCCCATGTTGAAAATTTGGAGGAAAATTAAAAAAAAAATGGCTGAGATATCCATCTAAGTTGAAAACCCCCATTTATGCCATTATACAGCTTACCAGCATTTCTTCAGTTTGCGGTTGGTTTTGGAGAGTGCAAATGTGTTCCTGCTCCACCGAAGATTGCAGAGTTGATCTCCGGAGGTAAGTATGGGGTGGGTGGGTGTGTGGGAGGCAGGTGCAGAGGTGGGTGCAGGTCAGGGAGGGGCACTGAACACTACGAGGGACCATTTTCTTTTTTTCAGATTAAAAAAATAAATAAAAATATCACGGATGGTTTTCTTTTTCTCAGGTATGTGAAAAATGTTGGGCACACTAGGTGACTTGGGGTGGGGGGTGATGTTGGCCACACTGGGGTGGGCTCCCAGTATGGCACACAATGCGAGTGGGTCAGGGGCAGGAACATGCCGATGGTGGTCGGCTTTTATACAACGGAGGCACACTGGGTTGGGCTCCCAGTGTGCCACACAATCTTTGGGGGGGAGTATTTGACATGCCGACAGGGGAATTGAGCACCCCTGAATCTGGCTTTACAGGAATCATATAACAGATGGCAGCAGACACTGCCGCCATGTTTATTGCAATGCTTCACCGGGAAAGCAGGCACATCAGGAGATGTACTATTGTGCCGCTGCATGACAAGCTTGTCTCTGGTTGCAGCTGCACTTTGTTTACAAGTTTTGTCCACTTTACATATTTCTTGTGTCAGCACCTGCATGCTGGTTTACTGGAGAATGAGGGATGCACCTACTAAAGCATGCCCTGCATTCGTCCACACTGACACACCTCCGAAATTTGCTACGACCACAAGATGTTGGCTTGTGCCTGCGCGGCAAGCCAAAATAAAAAGGCATACCTTCCCCTTCTAGCTCTACTGCAGTGCTACTTATAAGGACATTGATGAAGACTCATCTCAGTACTGAACCCTGCAGTAGCACCCCCGTCACTCTCCCAAAAGACTTATTGCAGTAACTTGCTATAACAAGTTAAAGCCAGACATGGAAAAGGTGCATTCTTCTGCATACTCAAGGGAATCAACAAGCGTGTCTGATCTGGTGTTTCAGCAGGATGTGGAGGATGCAGTGACACGACCTTAAGCTCAGAGGTGGAAAAATTGGGGGTAATGTTAGGAAGCACTTTTTTAGTGCATGTCTGTACCATGTATTTATTCATCTCTGCTTATGAAGGGAATAGACACGACGCACATAGTCCCTTCTGATTAGTGTGTTACTACAGTATGTTATGTATATAGTCAATCAATGCTACAATGTGCAGTGATATGGGATTGTGCTGTAGGCTTTAGGGTCGCAGTGCGAATATCCTTGCAGTTCGGGGATCCCAGAAGACATCAGGGGAGAAATTGTGGCAAGTCAAAATGATCAGAGCAGCCGCAAGCAGATCTGTTTAACTTTTCTTTGATCTTCATCTGTTTTTAATGGCAGATTGAATAGATGACATTTCTATATCCCCTATTTGGATTACTAGTCATCTGTAAAACAGTTGGTTAAATCGTTTCACACTGATCTTTCAGTTCACTATTTATTCAGAGTGAAAAAATAATTGCATAATATTTTCTGATATACATCTATGCTGGCCTCCCCTGCTCACTGAGTCATGTACTACAACGTGTTGTTCATTCTTAACTTTGTTTGCATTTGTAATGTTAGCACATTGCTGTGTTTCTGTGGAAATGACCTCTGAGTCTGCAGTGCCAATTGCAGGGGTTCCATGTGATATAGCAACAATATCAGGATGTGAGTAAAGAAAGAGCACAGCAATACTAACACAGTCACATAACAACAAAGATTTTTGCCAGAATACGCATTCAAAGTCCAACAGCTGATTTCATTTAGCTATCCAGCCCAGGGACAAACATATTAGTACAGCGCACCAGTTTAAGTTCAACTTTATTCAAATGGCAAGATGACCAGAACAACAAAGGATATGCTGATTTACAGTGGCGTCCCAAATATTCACAGAAAGTACACAAAATGTAAAATACGGTTAATACATAATATACAGCAACTAATAAACTTCAGCACCACCCACTGCAGAAAAGGCAAAATAAGCTCAAAGATGCAATCAAAACAAGCTATAAAGCATGTTTAAAACATCATTTATTAATGACAAACAGCTAAAACAATACTGACTCACAATATGAGAGCTCACAGTGAGACCCACCAACCTTATGGCAAGCCGTTGCGTAATTCACAATCTCTGGCTGTATAGTAAAACACATACACTACAGAGTGAAATACATATATCATATAGTGAAGTATATGCATCATATAGTGAAATGCATACACAATGTAGTGAACCACATACACTATCTATTGAAATACATACATCATATAGGAAATACATATACTGTATACTGAAATGCATATATCATATAGTGAAACACATACACTATATAGTAAAAAACTTACATTATATAGTGAAATACATACACTATCTACTGAAATACATACATCATATAGTGAAATACATATCCTGTATACTGAAATGCATATATCATATAGCGAAACACATACACTATATAGTGAAATGATTACATTATATAGTGAAATACATACACTATCTACTGAAGTCTATATACTGAGTACTGAAAAGCCACATACACTATATACTGAAACAAATGTGCTATGTACTGAAACATATCCACTACATATTGAGATACATACACTACAGACTGAAACATCCACATAAACTATCTACTGAAACAAATACTCTATGCATTGTAACACATACACTATATATTGAAAAAAATCTGCATACACTAGATACTGAAACAAATACACTATATACTGAAATACATACACTATCTGTTAAAATGCATACACTACATGTTGAAAAAAGCACATACATTGTCTACTGAAACAAATACACTATATATTGAAACATCTACACTTTATATTGAAATACATACACAATATATTGAAATAAATACACTGTGCATTGAAAAATCTGCATACACTATATACTGAAACAAATACACTATATATTAAAAACACTTACCCTCTCTATTGAAAACTTTTGCATACTCTATCTACTGAGAGAAATATATTACTTACTGAAATACATACACAGTATATTTGAAAAAACACACACATTATATACTGAAACAAATACACTACATGGTGAAATACATACACTATGTATTGAAATGCATACACTGTAGCCTGAAAAATTCACGTTCTCTATATACTGAAACAAACTATATATTGAAATGGACTACATTCTGAAATGTCCCCTCCCCCCCTTGCATGGCCTGGCTTTGCACTCATATCCTGTGTCATTCAGGGAGCTGCCAGCTTCGTGAGAGGATGTCTGCTGCAGAGCAGAAGGTAAACAAAACAGGGCTATCTGTTATTCTACTTCTTTATGGGGGTTTACATCTTGTTTTGCTTGCACACTTTTAATCAAATTTCAGAACATTGTGATGTGACAAGAAACCTTTAGAACTAATTTAAAATGATGTTGTTTATTATTTTAAATAAAGTGCTGCCTTCATTTACTGTTAGACACATTTATACAGGAAGCTAATGCTGGCTATTCATAACATATACATGGGGGGGGCTACATGCGTTTTTCCAAGTTACATTTTTGATCAGATTTATGTGTAATTAATTACTGTGTTAGTCCACCAACTTATCTGAGCTGAATGCTTGAGAAGCACTTCAGCTGTGATAGTGTAAGCCAAAAGCTTTGCTAGTTTGTACTCTATGGACTATGTTTTGATTTAGTTTTTGTTTTTATTTTAATGTTCTGTTTAACAAAATTTTCTTGGTTAAGAAACAAAAAAATATATTTTTGCTGCAACCCCTCAGTGTCCAGTTCTCATCAGGAGTTTACCTGGCAAATGCATATCATTTGCACTGTTTCTATACTAAACAAGCATTTGTCAATGCCGAATGTTTGCTTGCTGGCATTGGCATTGGTAGTGTAGAAGTTACAGAGCTGCATAACAGACATGGCAGTGAAGTACTGAACTGAAGCCAACCCCACCACCACCCTGCAGAGAGTGACAGGCATTGGGGTGTGCCTTTGGGTCATCAGGCATAACGGCCACACCATTTCACCACACCCTACCCTGCAGACATTGACAAGTGTCACAGTGTGCCTTGGGGTTTTTGGCCCTTATGTGCACCCAATTGCATCAGGAAATACAGTGAGATGGGTGCGGTATAGGAGAATGGGGTGAACTTTGGGGCCGAAGAGTCCAAGGCATACCTTGATGCCTCTCACTGGCTGCAGGGTGTGGAATGGTATGAGCATTACAGGCAAAAGAATCCCCAAGTCGCACCCCTGATGCCTGTCATTCTCTACAGGGTGGGGTGTTATGGTTGGAAACCTAACACCTCAGGCATTGGTGGTATTTCACTCCAAATTTTGAACATGTTTTTTGTGACCCCACCTCATGAACAGTGGCAATATCAGTTTGTTAGCTGAAAGCTGCTTATGCACATCGACTACGGCATTTAGCACCACAGGTGCAAAACACACTCGAACAGGATGTGAAAAATGACAGCTGTACTGTTCATGGGGAGGGTTAAAAAATGACAATGTTGCAAATCTGCAGTAAAAATATTAAAAAAACTGGTGAAGTCACGAGCGTGCATAGAAACTGTGCAATGCACACCCGTAATGTAATTAGTTTTGGGATTTTTTTACAGCAGATTGTCAACACAGGCATTTTAGGACCTCCGATCATGAACAGTGTCACTGTAATTTTCTTTATCTGTCCCGAACAATGATTTCCCACAGCGACCACGCATCTCTGCGCTGAAAGTGTGAAAACACATTTCGGCCATGTTGTGAAAATGACAGCTGTACTGTTCATGAGAAGTGTGGAAAAATGCAACTGGTGAAAATCTGGACTGAAAATATTACAAAGTCATGAACTTACGAGGGTGTGTGGAAACTGCAATGCTCATTAAGTAACACAGTCATTTTATGGACTTTTGTCACCAAATTTTCAACATAGCCATTTTAGGACCTCTGCTCGTGAACAGTGTAACTGTGATTTTCTTAATCTGTCCCAAACATTGC
Source organism: Neoceratodus forsteri (assembly GCA_016271365.2). Taxonomy (NCBI): domain Eukaryota; kingdom Metazoa; phylum Chordata; order Ceratodontiformes; family Ceratodontidae; genus Neoceratodus; species Neoceratodus forsteri. The sequence continues at coordinate 1,410,503,386 of CM028132.1, forward strand.
TTTCGCACACCGACTGTACCATTGTGCGCTACATGTGTGGAAACACATTTTGGGTGACATGTGAAAAATGGCAGCTGTACTGTTCATAAGGAAGTGTAATAAAATAGCAATGTGGAAAATCTGGATTGAAAATATTGAAAATTCGCAAACTTACGAGTGTGCGTAGGAACTGCGCAACGCACGCTCGTAAAACAGACATTTCCAGGAATTTTTTCACCAAATTTTCAACATAGCCATTTTAAGACCTCTGCTCATGAACAGTGTCACTGTGATTTTCTTAATGTGTCCCATACATTGATTTCGCACACTGACTGTGCCATTGTGCGCTACCTGGGCGGAAACACATTTTGGGCAAGATGTGAAAAATGACAGCTGTACTGTTAATAAGGAAGTGTAATAATGGCAATGTTGAAAATCTGGCGTGAAAATATTGAAAATTGTGAACTTTATGCGCATGTAGGAACTGCGCAACGCACGTTCGTAAAACAGTCATTTTTAGGAATTTTTCCACCAAAATTTCAACATAGGCTTTTTGAGAGTTCACCTTATGAACAGTGGCAGTCATTTTGTTACTCGGTCCTGAAAGGTGATTTCGCTCAGTGACTGCAAAATCACCCTTTGGGCCTGAGTAACACCATGACAGTGCAATAATTCATGAGGAGGGGTCCCAAAAACCCCATGTTGAAAATTTGGGCCCCAAATTCCCAAAAATGCCTGAGATATGCAAAAAAGTTGAAAAAACCCTATCTATCCCATTATACAGCTTACCGGCATTTCCTCAGTTCGCGGTCGGCTTTGAAGAGTGCAGACGTGTTCCCGGTCCACCAAGATCGCCATGCCGGAGTCCAGAGGAAGTGTGGGTGAGGGGTTGTGGGAGCAGGGTGCGCAGTGGTGGGCGCGGTGGGGCAGAGACAGCGAGGACCATTTTTGAGTTTCATTTTTTTTTTTAATGACAACGACGTTGATGTTTGCCACGCCGTGTGGGCCCAGCGTGGCAGAAGGATGGCTGGTTGAGGGGGGCGTGGAGCCGACGGGGGATTGGGCACCCCTGTCAGCCATAGCATCTGTTGCCATGCTGGGGTGGGCTCCCAGCGTGGCACCCTGTACTCTGGGGGAGACAGTGGAGCCGACGGGGGATTGGGCACCCCTGTCAGCTATACGATGTGTAGCCAAGCTGGGGTGGGCACCCAGCATGACATATGGAACTGTGTTTTGGGGGGGCCACAGCACAGCCAATGGGGGATTGGGCACCCCGTTGGCTATACAGTGTGTGGGGGCAGCACGCAGTATGTATGGTGTGTGTGTAGGGGGGAGCGGTATGAGCAGGCAATATCTTATCACTGCTCACTCGAGCGTAGCTCACCCCTTCAACTGTACTCCACTGCATTTTGGACTGCTGTCATAGACAGCTCCAGCAGGCATTGGAGAACTGCGGCCGTGCCTGCAAACACACTGACTGAATTGGAAGAGGGTTGCCACTCCTCCAAAAACTCGGATGATGACACTATGTTTCTTGCACATGCGTGCAAGCAAACATAAAAATGCTAAATCTTTTGTTGGGCAATCAGAGGGAAGAGGCTGCAAAACAGTAGAACTTCAAGTGAAGACTCTTGGTGAAAATACCGGGGACAATCTGGGCACCTTTTTCAGCAACCAGTGAGGTGTTGCGGGAACCTTGTACATGTTAATTTTGGTTGACAGTGGCTCCTTCCAAAGGGGAGCTGCCAGAAAGCTCCCAAGGGAAAAGAACTTTAGTTTCTAAGTTCAGTTTGATGGAAACCCCTCCACAGGGAGGGGTCTCCAGACCCTAGGGAGAAGGTGGGGTTGTAGGGCTGTGAAGGGGCTGCCAGTCATCTGTCCCCCATAGCTGGTTGTGCCTTTCCCCATCTAGAGAGAAAAGATTTGCAGGCAGATCTGCAGAGAGGGAGATCTGCAGTATTCTGTTGTTGCCAGTGAAATTGCACCACACCGGTGAAATTGTTCAGAGTCAAGGTTAAATGGACTGAGAAAAAGGATTAAGAAAATGGATTTGTGTCAAGAGGAAGAGGAGAAAGCCTCTTCAGTTTTATCTGTGCCAAATCGATGAGACACGGATGATCAAAGATTTTTGATCAGAGAAGTAAGAAAAAGTGTAAAAGAGCCAGCCCAGTGGTGCTGAGGGTTAAGGCACTGGACGCCACACTTCGCGCTATGCTGGCGAAATGTGTTAGGCAATGAGCCTGGGTCGTCGGGGGCGGCAGGGGAGTGATAGGATCGAGTGTCCGTAAGACTGCTGTCCTATCCCTGGGGAGGGTGAAGAGACTTCACCGTACTGTAGCAGCCCCTGGTGATGACTGGGGGGCACTATCAGCACTGGTGTACATGGGGGGGAGTGCGGTGGATGTTAGCATGTTGTGCCTGAACATCATTGTATGTCCGCACTCCAGTGGGCAATGGAGGAAAAAGATTGGGCATGAATGAGCAGCATGATGGCCACGCTTGACCTTTCTGGAGGTCTGTCATGGAATCGCACTGGGGTGGTGGTCTTGGCCCGGCTGGGTAGGCATAGGGAGCCTCCCAGCAGGTTGGGAACAGTTGTACTGATCCCTCATCGGCTGAGTGAGTCTGCTGCCCTCCTGGTGGGTCAAGCTGGTGGCTGGATGCCTCCACCGCTCGCTCTGCAGCAAGGCAGAAAAAAACATTTGATGATTAAAAAGAAAAAGTGTAAAAGGTTCTATCTGACCCTCGCAACGACAAGGCATCAACAGGAAAAGGGAAAGACAAGGTTAAAGGACTGTTTTTTTTGTAGAGGAAACTGGATTGTAGAACATGGACATGAAACCTGGATTTCAATCCAGGTTTTAAGAAGCTGGCAAGAGAGCCTCTTCTGTCTGGAGTTGACTAGCACCTGCATGGTGAGAAAAGGGACTTTCTTGATGTATTTCTGAAAAAGAGTTGCTGAACTTGTGTGTGAGCCAGAGCACAAGAGTGGCCACTGTGTTGGAGTTGAAAGATTGCGGGGGTAGGGGGATGAGCGGGTGCTGTCTGGGTGGGTGCCTGCAGTCTGCTCCTGAGAGGCAGCTACACAGTCCCCTCCAACCAGAGTCTGATATTCAAGACAGTAACCGAGACTGCTTGACTACACACCGTAGCAGATAACTGATGAAAGAATGGAAATGATCTGAAGAATCCATCCTAAATGTGCCAGGTTGGGAGCTCACTGACCCCCATCAAGTGGGGCTGCTCCTGGCAAGGGATAGTGGGTTTGTGCCCGGGTGCTGGGGTGCTCTGACCTGTGGGGGAGCCACATCGTGGGGATACTCCCATGTCTGGATCCCTTGTGGCTAGTGAGTCTTGTGTGATGCCGTGCAGTGGGACGGGGGGCAGGCTGCAAGACCTTGGGTCGCACTGAAGATACAAGCTGCAACTTCTACACCTTCAAGTGTTAAGCATCAGGCCTGGTTCTGCATTTGCTGATCCATCTACCCCAGGACTTCAGTCATGTGTGCCATCCTAGGACTAATACAGCAGAGCTGTGAGTGAGGGCAGGAATTGCCCTGCACCTGGGGAATATATATACTGTATGTAGTTATCTGTGTTCAAGTCCACTGAGCAGAAAGCCAGTTCAAGATTTCAAAACGTAAAGGGGAACATGTGAGGTTTTTTAGTTTCAGGTGGGTGTGCCAATGCCGGCCAACCAGCTGCACCTCAGGCCTGCAGCTTTGCATTCCGGTACCCAGGGACAAAAGTCAGGGCCTCTTTCTGAACTGATACCAGTGGGTTTGGATTTGGTAATACTTGCAGCAGTTAGATAGTCAGGCAGTTTGGTGGCTGCATTATCAAAAGGTGATTTGGGTTAAAATCAAAAGGGGGAATGCTGTTTGGGAAATTTTATTTATTTTTTTAGCGACTCTTTTTCCTCCGATCACCAAACATGTGACCTCTCTCAGGTGTCATTCCCAGTGCCCCCTTCCCACTCTGGGTTCCCTTCCCAAGGCTCCACTAATGCCTACCTCTGCCTGGCGAGAGATCTCCCTGTCTTACCCATAGGGCGGGGCCACCACTCTTTCTGGCACCGAAGACATCCAGTATCATCCAGGTAGAAGAGGCACGCAGAGGACTGGGACCCAGGTGGGCAGAGTCTGGCAGTGGGCAAGGGACCGAGGTGCATTGTCGCCATCCACAACTCTGGGGTGTTTTCTTATTCATTAAACAGTTACAATGGTTTTAAAAAGCCCTAAGGCAAAATATTCAAGCTTTTTTTCGAGTGTTAGACAGGCTATCAACTTGCTAATCCTAATTTGCACCTCTAAAACAGGATAGTACTGCACAGGGTCATATGATTGCTTGGTTACCTAGTCACTAGCCCATTTGTAAGTGGCCCTAATCCATCCTTGTGCACCTGTGTAAAGCAGCTGACAGCACCTTGCACATAGGCACATCGGCATGCTGGGAGGTTTGAGTAGGTACAGCTATCCATTAGTGCAACACTAGTTACTGGTTCCCCAAACCAGTTGGACTGTGCGTTCCCACACTCCCGACAACTGGCCATGTCAGGCTACCACTAGCCCTCGTCCCTCCACTGGTACATGGCATAACTGTCCAGGTGTCCAGTGCCCCACCCCCAGATTGCATGCCTGTGTAATAAAATATCTGTCCCATGTGACCAGCAGACAGCAGACTCCCCACCACTGATCAACTGGGCCCCAATCAGCACTTGATAAGATCAGTAATTCCTTTGTACCATTTGCCTGATATCCCAGACCAGGGTTCCCCACATGCCCTAATTAACAGTCTGGCAAGAGCTGTAATTCTTCCATACCACATCTTTGGTGTTGAGTGATTTGCCTGCCCCATAAGTATAATATCTACCCCCCCGACCAGCCCACCCAGTACCACTACAACTGCTCCCACCTGCCCCCAACCTATGGTGTACGGCGACCAGCACAGACCCTCCACTCACATCCACAGCAGCCCAACTGAATGACACTTCACAATCAGATGCCTACTGTAGTAAAAGCTGTTTCTATAGTACTGTAGGTGTGCGATCATAAACATAGAAATACAGAAACACTGAATTTGTCATCAGAAAAGGACCGCTTGGCCTACCTAATCTGCCTAGATGTTTCCTGCCTCACCTTTCTCCTCACATGCTGACTGATCTCCATCAACCATCCCACCTCTTCTTTAATATACCGCTATGTCTACGCCACACATGCTTGAAGCCCCTACTGTTTTAGCCTCCACCACTTCAGCTGGCAATCTGTTCCAGGCATCTACCAATATTTTCTCACATCTCTCTTGACCTCCCCCAACTTCATTGCATTCCCCCTGGTCCTGGTGCTCTTTCACATTTGAAAGAGACTCACCTGGACCCTGTTCACTCCTGTAAGATACTTGTAGGCCTGTATCATGTCACTTTTCTCTTTCCTGTCTTCTAGGGTGTACATGCTGAGATCCCTCTATCTCTTCTCTTAGGGCTTCTCATGTAAATCCTGCACAATTTTAGTTGTCCTCCTGTGGACTTCCCTCCACCCTGTCAATGTTCTTTCTGAAGTTTGTTCTCCAAAATTACATTGCATTCCAGGTGGGGTCTGGCAACACCACCTCCATCCTCCTGATGGAGATACCTTCCCTACACACCTCAGCATCCCACTAGCCCTACCCACTGCTTTGTCACAGTGCCACTTTGAGGTCCTCAGACATAATAACCCCAAGATCCCTTTCCTGTTTATTGACTGTCAATAACCCCCCCCCAATCAGCTCTTGGGTTCCTGTGCCATAGGTGCATGATTTTGCACTTTTTGGCATTGAATCCAACTGCCATACTTTTACCACTCCTCAAAATTCACAAGATCCCTGATCATTCTCTCCACCACTCCTGGGTGCCCACCCTATTGCAATTTTGATATCATCTGCAAAAAGGCATACCTTCCCCTTCAGTTGTTCTGCAGTATCCCCTATGTTCAAAAGGACTTGTCCCAGTACTGAGCCCTGTGGTACCCCACTGCTCACTGTCCCATCATTAGAGTGAGTGCTGTTAACCACCACCCTCTGTCTCTTATCCATTAACTAGCTACTGTACTAATTGGAAGGCTACCGTCTGTAGTTCAAGGGGGCGGTGCAACAGGACACCCCCCCATTCAGCCCATTTAAGGACTGCTCTCCTCACTCCACTCACAAGTATTTTTTCCTTACCCCTCCATCCACCCTTCCTCCTCCAGGTGCACACCTCTCTTTCCCATGGGCTTCATCCTAAGGTACCTTTAGCCAAGGGAATCACTCCCGTGGCACCTCAAGGAGTAGCACCCTCCTCTAGGGCGCTTCCTTCATACCTATACAGGGTGGTTATCCCATGGATAGAGAGGCGAACAGCCAAAGATTATCTGTTACACAAGCATAAAACCAGTTGCACAGACACATTGAACCCAATTAACCATTTTGGATCTCACTCCTATGCCATTCAGCTCCTTTATCAGCCTCCTGAGTGGCACAGAGCTGAAGGCCTAGCTAAACTCCAGATCAATCATGTCCACTGCTCTCCCCTTACCTATTTCCCTGTTCATCCAGTCAAAGAAGTCTACCAGATTCATTTGGCATGACCTTCCCCCTGTGAATCTGTGCTGTCAGTGGTCTTGCAGCCCACTGGATTCAAGATACTCGGACAGTCTCTCTTTTAGTATGGATTCCATTTATTTCCCCATGACTCAAGTAAGACAGACCAGACTATATTTGCTAGCCTCCTCCCTGCTGACGCTCTTACAAAATGGGGCTCTGTCTGCTCTCCTCTAGTCCTCTGGAACCACTTCTGTTTCCAGTGAGTTGTTGAATAAGGACATGAGTAGTGCAGCAAGCGCCTCCCTGCCTAGTTCCCTTAATACCCTTGGATGTATCCTTCTGGTCCTATGGCCTTGTTCATCCTAAAATTTGAAGTCCCTTCAATAATACTCTCTCCTTTGAAAATGGACTTGTGTCCACTTCCCTCTCCAGTGTTTGTGCTGCACCTTGGTAGACTGTCTCTGCCTCTTTCCACTGCAAAAACAGTAGAATTATCTGTTCAGGATGTACACTTTTTTCTGATCCCCTCTGTGCAGTCTCCCTTTGTCATCATCCTTATCTTCAGAATCCCTCTCCTTGCCTTCCTTTCCTTGCTTATGTACCCGAAGAAAGTCTAGTCTTCTTTTGATACCCTTTGGCTATACTTTCTTCTGTCTGAGCCATTGATCCCTTCATTACCTTATCTGAAACACCTCTCTATCCTCATTCTTCTGTGTTTCTTCATACCTCCTGAATGCCACCCTTTTACAAGCTTCCAAAGATGGCTATTCTGGTGCATCTCCTCATGTCAGTGAAGCCTGCCTTCTTGAAATCCAAAACATTAGCCCTCGTGTGACTGGACTGGGTCCTGGGTCCCATGCTAAACCACACTATGTGGTGGTCACTGGATCCCAGTTACCCCTCCACACAGACATCTGCGTTCTGTCCCTGTTGGTCAGTATCAGGTCAAGAATGGCCTTTTCTCTGGATCAAGCACAAGCTGCGCGAGACCTGCCTCTGTAGGGAATCCAGGATGCTTCTGCTTCTGGCTGAAGCAGCTGCTTGGGTGGACCAATCCACATCTGGCATACTGAGATCTCCCAGCAGCAGGACTTCGTCTTTTGTTGCCATATTGTGTATTCATCCACAAGCTCCCTGTCCACTTCTTCCCCCGTGCTGAAGGCCTGAAGATCACCCCCGTTCATATTGCTGAGCCTTTGCCAGGTTCAAGGGTGACCCACAGTGCCTCAGCCTCCCATCTGCCCTGCACCTCTGTCACCTTTATAGCCTCTCTGATGTACAGGGCCACACTCCCTCCTTTTTAACCCCCATCCCTCCTGAACAGAGCATAACCTGATACATCAATGTCCCATAATTAACAGCGTACCATGTCTCAGTTATTGCTACTATGTCCAGGTCTGCCTCTACTAGCAATGCCTCCAGGTCTGGCATTTTATTTCCCAGGCTGCGGGCATTTGTTACCATGCCTTCCATGTTTTGTATCCTATCCCCCTCCTTCTCTTGCTGCTGCTCTTCTACTTCTTTCCCCTTCCCCTCCTTTGCTTGGTCTCCCCTCCCCAGTTTCTCGCGTGGCCTAGAATTCACTGCTTCCCACTCTCCTCCTGCTCTCAATGTTCCAGACTTCACCTAGATATCCTGCATGTTTTATTTTTTATTTATTGTCTTATTTATTTGCATCTAGGATTACAAGTACCTTGTGCCACAGGGGAGGGGATACTAAGTCATCTGTCCTTCCTGACTCCCCCCCCAGCCATTTTAAATGCTTGTCACTGAAGCATTCATACTTCTTACTTGGGTCACCTTCCCTGATGGATGCAGGCCATTATCTTTATACAGGCTTGCATCTTTCCAGGTGGGGCCCCAGTCCCCCAAGAAGCCATAACCCTTCCTTCCACACCATTCCTTCAACCAGGAGTTGAATTACTGGATGTGGAGTGCCCTAGCCTTTCCCCTGCATATGGACAGGTGGCACCTCTGAGAAGAAGACGGAGTGTTTTTTTTTTTTTCACCAGAAGAGACACACTAAGCTGAAGCTTGTTTACAGGTGTGACCTAGGAGCACAAGGAAGTTAAGTGACTTGCTCAGGGTCACACAGTATGCAAGTGGGGGCTGTGGTATTCAAACCCATGTCTCCAGCTTTGCAGCTCAGTGCCTTAAACCACTGTTCTATACTGCCTCCTTGAAGTGTTCTGATTGCTTTAGGCTGCCCCCAACTTCCTGAAATCCTTTTGGATTCTAGCTACTTTCACTTTGTCTCCTGCCAGGTCATTCATCCCCAGGTGGACAATAACATCCAGTTCCTCCCTCCTTGCCATTACCCTTGTAATCCTATTGATCCCCTTCTCATCCCACTGTGCAGTGCCTTCTGAAATGCACTTTACCTCCCTGTCCTTCCTGCTAGGTTCCCCTAACTTCACTTCTCAGACAACTGAGTCCCCCACCAGGAGAAGCCTCCTCCTCCTCTGGAGTTTTCTTCCCCCTTTCCTGGTGCTGCATCCTGGAGGATCTGCCCATCCACCTTGGTCTCAGCTGTGGGTGCCATTGTGGGGCTATCCCGCTCCTCCAAAACATTGTAGGAATTGCTTAACCAGACTGGTTGGGGGATGTGCTTCAGACACCCTCATGGCCACTTCTCTACAGTACCATAATGGTCCTTTTTATGTTGTCTTGTATGCGCAGCTCAGACAACATATTACGGTAACAGGTTTGGAGGTGCTGATGGGTTGTTGGTCAACCAGCGCCACTGCTTTTTCCGGGCTGGGCTCTGTGTCATGAATGAAATACCGCTGTCTAACCAACACTGCAAAGCATGCCACCAACTTGAAACAATTTTGCCGCTGCAACGAGGGTGCTCCCTGTCATTGCAGGGCATGCCTTGCCTGGTGTAACATTTCAATAAACATGGTTGCAACTGTCACCGTCCACCTCTCACAATTCCCAGCAAGTCGACTTCAGGGGTGCCCAATCCCCTTGTTGGCATAGTTAACCCCCCCAAGATTGTGTGGCACACTGGGAGCCCACCCCAGTGTGCCTCCATCTTCAAAAGCCGATTGCGTCAGCATTTTCCTGCCCTTTCCCACCACAGTGTGGCTAACATCACACCACAAACTCATAGGACACAATGGGAACTACTCTAGTATGTCCAACATTTTTCTTACAGTTGTAAAAAATAGAAAATGTTCCACAGTGACCTTTCTTTTTTATTATGACCTGAAACAAAGAAAATGGTCCACCTCCATCAGGTACCCTCCCCCAACCTGCACTCACCCTCTGTGCACCCCACCTCCCAACACACACCCCCTCACCCCATACTTACAGTACCTCTGGAGTCCAGCGCTGGGATCTTCAGTGGAGCGGGAACACGTCTGCACTCTTGAAAGCTGACCACGACCTGAAGAAATGCTGGTAAGCTGTATAATGGCATCAATGGGGGGTCAACTTAGGTGAATGTCTCAACCATTTTTGCAAGTTTTGGCTCCAAATTTTCAACATGGGGTTCTTGGGACCCCACCTCATGAACTCAGTCACTGTCATTTCGTTATTCAGTCCAGAAAGATGATTTCACTGTCACTGCGCAGAATCACCTTTTGGGACTGAGTAATGAAACAGTGCCACTTTTCATAAGATGGGCTACCAAAATGCCTATGTTGAAAATTCGGTGAACAAATTCCACAAAATGACTGTGTTATGAGCATGCATTGCGCAGCTTCCACACATGCTCGTAACTTCAAGAATTTTTAATATTTTCACTCCAGATTTCCAACATTGACATTTTTTCACACATCCTTATAAACAGTAGAGCTGTAATTTTTTAAATTCTACCCAAAATGTGTTTCTGCACATCTGGTGCAGAATGCCACAGTTGCTGTGGGAAATCAACATTTAGGACACATTAACAAAATCACAGTGCCACTGTTCATGAGCCGAGGTCCCAAATGCTTTCATGAGGTGGGGTCACAAAAAGTCGATGTTGAAAATTGGGAGTGCAAATACCAACAAAAGCCCAGGGCATTAAGATTTCTCTTTTTTTTTTTTTTTTAATTTTGTCTTTTCTATGGCAGGACCCCGTCGTTCATCAGCCCTGGTCATGGCCCCTGGAAGTCTCCACCACCATCTAAGGCTGCCGAGGTCCCCCAGTCACCCCCGGCTTGCCCCCGGAGGGCGGGGCCATGGCCACCTTCTTTGGCGACCACAGAGCCAATATCTAGTCGGGGGACCTGCAGCGACGGTGGTGAATCAAGGTCTTCCAGGACGGCTTCATGGAGACATGGTCCTTGCCCTCCTTGATTTTCCTTGCTGTTTTCCTTACATAGGCAGGGACATGCAATGATGCCAGCGTCCACCCCGCCTCCCAGAACTGTGAGCGTTGGTTGCTTGAGGTCCCCTGGCCTCTGCCAGGATTCCTCAGTGTGCCGATCACTTCCCCACCCTCCCCCCGGAGAAGGAGAGCAGTCTGTGGGATGCTCCATCCTTCTCCCCCCGGCCGGTCCTCAGACGACCCGGGTCCATTCCCAAACCCGGGTCACCAGCATCGCAAGCGGAAATCCCACTGCTGCGCCGATGGGCCGGCTTGCATTAAGATTTCTAACCATAATGTCCCACCCTGTAGAGACTGACAAGTATCGAGGGGGGTGACTTTGGATTGTCATCTGTAGTGGTCATGCCATTCCACCCCACCCTGCAGCCTGTGACATGCATCAAGGTGTGTCTTGGACTCTTCAGCCCCAAAGTTCACCCCATTCTCCTATACTGCACCCATCTCAACACATTTTCTTATAGAATTGGGTGAGCATAAGGCCCGATGACCCCAAGGCACAATGCGACACTTGTTGGAGTCTGCAGTGTAGGGTGCGGTGAAATGGCATGAGCGTTATGGCAGATGACCCAAAGGCACACCTCAATGCCTGTCAGACTCTGCAAGGTGGTGTGGAGTTGGCGTCACTTCCATACTTCACTGCCATTCCTATTATGCATCTCTCTAACTCCTGCACTACCAATGTCAATGCCAGCAAGACAACATTCAGCATTGACAAATGCTTGTTTCCTTCTGCTTTTGCTCACTTCCTTCATGCAGGTTGCCTTCCCTATGCCTTTACTTAATTTTCTCCACTGTTCCTCTACCCCTCTCTGACAATCCTCTCCTGCTAGGCTGCTTCTGAAGAAGTCTCCCATTTCTTTAAAATCCAACCTACTAAAGTCCAGGACCATTGTCTTTTTGTGGCTTGCCTCTGTACCCATTGTAATGTTGAACCACACTGTACAGTGATCACTGGTTCCCATTGGATTGCCCACTGTGACATGACTAGGCACTATCACAGCCTCCAGTAGGATAGGGATTCAGAGGAACAAGGGGACTAAGCATGTCCCAAATAGGATAGCACCTTTACCCCAAGAGTTATTTTCAACTCTCAGCATGCTAAGTCCGTAGGGCAGGAAAGGTGCTAATGGGACATTTGCCAGCCCATATGGGCAAACTAACATCTCCGCACAATGCCTCTGTGCATCACTGCATGGAGGACTTGTACAGAGCATTCCCAGCCTCCACCTCCTGATCACAATTCAGATGCCCCTGATATCATAATAAAATGATACCTGGCATCTAGTAGTTCCCCCCAGTCACATTCAGACAACCCCAATTAGTAAAATGATCTCTGGCATCTAGAATTCCCCACCCCCAATCACCATTCAGATGCTTCTGATTAGTATATTAAGAGGATCTCTAGCATCTGGATGACCATGATTGTGAGTCTGAGCCCCTTCCCAGTTCCACCCATTAAGGTCCTTCTACCCCTCTCCCCATGGTGGCTCATAAATTACCCCAGCTGCCAGTCCCTCCCACTGCGACAGTGACAGGTCCAGCCCCTCTGCTCACCACATTGTTTGGCTACTTTCTGAGTGACAGGGAGTGAGCACACACCTACTATAGAAACAGATATTTTACAGTAGGTGTGCATTCACTCCCTTTCACTCAGACAGTGGTCAGCCAAGGTAATGAGCTAAGACGCTGTACCGATCACAGTCACAGGGAAGTGGTTGCAATCTTAGGTAAATAGGGGGCCAATGGGGAAGGGGTGGAGGGACCTGGCTAGATGGCTTAGGGAGGGGGCTCAGATTTGCGACTGGCGGATGGGGCTACTAGATGTCAAGCATCATAGAAAAATAGAAACACAGAAACATAAATATGATGGCAGCAAAAGAATGGTACATCCTGTCTGCCCCTATTAAACCTCGGAACCTACTGTCCATACAGGGCATTAGCCTTCACTATTCACTCCCCTGTTCCCCTCCCTACTACTACTATCAGCCTGAGTAACCATTATACCATTCAGTTTGTCACAGCCATGCTTGAAGCCATTTATGGTTTTGGTGCCTGCCATCTCAGCTGGCAGACTATTCCACATTTCCACCACCATTTCTGGAAAATAAAACTTTCCAATATCCCTCTTGAACTTCCCTGCCATCAGTTTCTACTTTGCCCCCGTGTCCTTGAGCTGTTACTCATGCTACTGTAAGTAGTTCTTCTCCATTCACTTTGTTTATTTCTTACAGGAATTTGAAGGTCTCTATCATATCACTCCTCTCTTGTTTGGTCTCTAGTGAAGACATGTTCAGTGTCTTGAGAAGATCCTCATATGATCTGTCCTGTCAGCTCAGAATCATCCTGATCACCCCTTGTCCTTATGTTTCCTGAGGTGAGGTCTTCAGAATTCTGAACAGTATACCAGGTACAGCCTCAACAATGATCAATAAAGAGGCAGTAAACCTCTTTTCTTCTACTATCAGAACCCCGTCTGGCACATCCTAGTATCCTATTTGCCCTTCTAGATGCCTCACTGTACTAGCTTGATTGTTTAAGGGAGTCACTAGTGATGAATACTAGGTCCCTTTCCTCAGCTGTAGTGCTCAGCTCTACCCCTCCTATCGAGTACTCTGTCCTGGGGTTCTTGTCCCCTAAATGAATCACCTTGCATTTTTTGGCATTGAATTTCAACTGCCAAACCTTAGGCCACCTCTCTACTCTTTACATGTCACTCTGCAGTTTCCTACTTCCCCTGTCACTGTCTACCCTCCCATGAGCTTGGTGTCATCTTCAAAGAGACACAGCCCTAGATTCATTCTCAAACATTGTTAATGAGCATATTGAAGAGGGCAAGAGTCAGGATGGATCCCTGAGGCATTCCACTCTTGACTTCCCTCTCTTCTGATTTGACATCATAATCACAACCTTCTCCAACCTCTCATTCAAATAAAGCCCCCTCACCCGCACCAAAACACAGCTTATATTTTCCTTCAAATCCCTGGACCTCATCCCCTTGCACCGTGACCTAAGCTGCTCTGATTGGTCCCCTATCTCACTGGCCTGCTCCACTGCTCCATGCTAATGTATTTCAAAACAAAATTCCTCGAAATATAGGACTGCCACCCCAACCCCCCCAGAACAGAACATGAAAAGTACCCCACTCCCTAGATCATGGGCAAGCTCATAGCTTTCTTGCAAGTGCATGATTTGGCCTGGTCAGAAGAGAAATGTAACCCATCCCCCATGGCTTCCAGAAGTATTATCACCTCTGCAACACCTGTACCAGGGCAATAAGGCTTGCCAAAGGTGAGTATTTTACTTCTACCTTCAGTACCAATATTGGTTACCTGTCTAAATTTTGGAAGGCTGGCACAATCTCTTCTCCCCTCCCACTCAATCTCCTTTGCCTGTCCTCAAAGTGGGTGACACCTATATCTCTAACCCCTCCATCACCACAGAGGTGTAATTCATTTTTATCACCTCCCTCTCACCCCTGCCAGCCTGCATGATTGTCATCTCCTTCCTTCTCTCCCTATTGTTTTTTTTCTCTCCAGTAACTCCATCCTCCCACCACTGACACCCTTCCCGCCCTTACTCCTTCCAAGGGTAGGAGCCCAGATGGCCTGGATAGCAAGTTCCTCCATCTCTCTGCTTCTGCAATCTCCTTCCCAATGGCTGACCTCCCTAACCTCTCTTTCTGCTGTTCCTCCAGCCCTGCTGACTGGAAGACTGCCAATGTTACTCTTCCTCCAAAAGGTGGTGACCCATCTGTTACTAACAGCTACCAACCCATTTCTCTCCTCCCTCTAAAATACAGGAACAAATTATCTTGTCACAACTCTCTCTCCCTTTCTGGACTCCTCTTCCTTCTTCACCTAATACAAGTCTGGCTTCTGCAAAAATCACTCCACCACCATCTCCCTGCTCAGGCTCACCATATCCATCCACATATATATGGATTACAGCATATTCACCTTTGCTATCTTTGTCGATCTGGCCAAAGCATTCAACCCTGTCTCCCACCCCAATTATTAGCCAAATTTCAGGCTGCTGGCCTCTCTGACTCAGCCATTGGCTGTTCCACTCCTACTGCATAAGTAGGTCCCAAGCAGTCAAAATTGGTGACCCCCCTCTCTCCTCCCTGCCTTTATCCACTTAGGTCCCACAAGGATCTGTGTTAGGTCCTTTACTTTTCTCCATTTTCCTGAATGATCTCCCCCCTGTATGCTTGTCTGCATCCATTCACATGTACATGGATGACACAGTCCTCTTTACAGCAGGCTCACAGATTCCAGCTGGACTTTGATCAATTTCAGCCCTGGCCGTGCACAAATCACGTTTTCCTCAAGGCCAAGAAGACTGTCTCCATGTCCTTTGGTACAAGGCACAGACTCTCTAGGCCACCTTCCCTTCCTACTATCCATATCCTGGATGGCTCTCCTGTGGAGGCTGTTACCACCTTCAGTTATCTTGGTATCTAGCAAGACCAGCACCTAAACTTTTCTGAATAAGTGAATGCTATAATCAAACAGCTGCACCCCAATTTGGTGCACTTTACGGGAACTGTGACTGTATTCCACCTCCAGCACACCAGGCTATTATAGAGAGAGAATGATCTTCCCAATCTCTGATTATGGTGATGTGGTCTACAGCGTAGCCCCAGTCACTACCCTTGCCAGACTGGACGCCCTCTTTAACTATTTCTGCCATTACACACTCAACTGTCCTCCTAGGACTCATCACTGTTCTATGTATAAATCTCTCCCCTTTTCTTCTCTTGTGGATAGACGCCATGCCCACTGTACCAGCTTTGTGGGAAAATCTGATTTGTTTCCCTACCCGCCTATCTCTCCGCCCCCCCACAGCCATACCATCAGAAGCTGAAATATTCGAAACCTAGCAGTCCTTTCAGTTTCCATAACCTCCATCAGCAAAGCCACATTCAGCCACTGCTTCCCTAAAATCTGGAACTCCCTCACCCCAGTCATTCACCAGTCTCCCTCCCTGGATTCTTTCAAACCACTGCAGAGGTCTCACCTCTCCCTCCGGCACTTTCCTCTAATTTTCCCTCTTGCTCTCCTATGACTTGTTTCCAATTTAGGAACAGCTATAATTTGGCACTTTATGCTTCCACTCTAGGCATTATGCACAAATGTTTACAGCTAGTATTGATTTAAACTGCTCTGTATTTGATTACCAGCATATGTTTGTGACTCCTGACTGCGCTGTATATGCAATGTCGATCCTTTGCTTGTCACTCAAGTTCTCACATCTTGCATGTATTATTCCCAATGTAATTTGTGTTCATGTACCACTCTGCTCCATGTATGTTATGTATTTTGAACTTTTGTGCTACCTAAGCCCCACTTGCATAAGTACTCCTTCCACCAGGATGCATCTGGAAATGAGCTCCCAGCTTAGTATGCCTGGGGGGGGGACACTAGACACCAAGGATCATTTTACTATAATAACTGGAGCCTTTTAAACTGTGGTCAGGGGTGTGGAACCTTCATATGCCAAGGATCATTTTGGTATACTATTTGGGAGCATCATAATGGTGACCAAGGTAGGGTAACAATATGCACCGCTGTGTGCTCAAATGAGGGCAGGATTTTTGGAAGCAGTAAACAGTATTGCAATTTCAGTTGTTAAGCACTTTCAAAACCTTTTATATAGCTCTGTGCTCTGTATGCAGGAGGGGATCCCTCATTTGCAAGGCTTTAGTAGTACAAATGCACATGCACATGACCAGGTTAGCATCGGGGGGCTGCTAAATATATGGCATCTGTTCAGCCATGCTGTTCTCCCACATGGCACAGTGCTTAGATGTTTAGTACTCCGCTAAACTTCTGAAAATGGGGCCCTGATTGACTAAATATCCCCTGCCGATGCCTCTTAAGATGCAGAAAGTAAACAAAAATAGATTATCTTATTCTATATCTTTATGTATTATTTTATGTTATTTTCCTTGGAAAACTTTTATCCAATTTCAAAACATTGTGAGGTGTCTTAAATATGAATAACAACTGTAGCTAAAATACAATTTATTTTTTCATCCGAGTACTATTTTTATTTACTTATACAAATATAGTCTGGTGAGCTGACTTAGCAGCTTGGTAGTAGCTTTTTCTTTTCTAAGGCATTTAATTTTATTTAATTTAATGCTTAGATATAGATTTACAGTTAATATTTAGTTTTGTAATGATTTGTATTTATGTGTAAATTTATATATTTATTATGTTAAAATGCTTGTTTTAATGTTTTGTACGGCGCCCAGAGCCTCTGGGATTGGGCGTCTTTTAAATAAATTTTGCCTTGCCTTGCCTTGCCTTTGCCTAGCTGTACTGCTTCACATGCGAGTGGCCTGGTTTTGGGGGGAGAACCTTGGTCAAACAGGGGTTAGCTGGTGGGAGAGATGATTGAGCATCTCGGGGACTGCTCTCCTCTCTGGAAGGAGGAGGCTGACCATGCCGCTCTTTAACAGCCACCAAGGAGGAACGCTGGCAGGGCATCAGAGTGGCATAATGGGCAGGGCTCAGGCAGGCACAAAGCAGTACTTGCCTTTAATTGGATTTACATCATTGCATGCTTGACTGCCCAGGGGATAAACCAAAGGTAGAAAACCTCCAATGGCAAAATAATCCACTAACCTGCCACAGGCTTTGCACTACTAACCAGGCTCTGCTCCTGTCTGAATATGTGTCCCCTTGTGAATGGCCCTCTCCCTCCTGGCCCCATCTTGGGGGGGGGGAGGCCATGGGAAATCTCAGAGCAGGTAAGTCCTGGTGATTTTGGATGATGGGGATGGACAGACCAGTGCACAAGGGAGTCAGTAGGTGACCTAGAAGATATACATCTCAATGGAAAAAGAAATAAAACACAGTTTGGGAATCTCAAATTCAATAACACAGTCATACCATATAAACAGCGTAATTATTCACTATGAGTCTAGACTGGGGCAGGTTTATTAGTGGAGACCAAGTGCCTGGCAAAGCTCTGTCCACCCTGCAATGCTCTGCAGATATGTAATGGGGAGGTTAGGAGCTGTGAGAGCCACCAGTGAGGCATCACAGTGAAGTTATTTAGAACAGAAAGTGCAAATTATGCATATGCCAGCTGAGCTCCTGACGAGAATTGGGCTCTGAGCGATTGCTGCAAAATATATATTTTTTTTCTTAACCAAGAACCATTATTAAACAAAACATTCAAACAAAAACTAAATCAAAGCTAACTCAGCAGAGTACAAACTAGCAAAGCTTTTGGCTTACACTTTTACAGATCCTGCAGTACTCTTCCCAAGCATTCAGCTCGGATAAGTTGCTGGACCAACACAGTAATTAATTACACATAAATCTGATCAAAACTTTAACTTAGAAAAATGCACGCAGTCCCCTATTTTTATATGGTATGAGAGTGATATGTTAGGAATATTCTAAGTATTAGCTTACAATATAAATGTGTCTTAGTAAATGAAGGCAGCACTTATTTAAATGAATAAACAACATCATTTTCAGTAGTGGCTCTAGCCACAAATGGTTACCAGGGCACAACTGGGGCACAACAGATGGCAGCCAGGGCACTGATATATTGTTACTATGGGGGAAGTTCTGCACCATATGGGGCACCAACTGGGGCACAGCATTTTTTTACCAGGGCACGTGCCCTGGCGGGCCCTGGTGTAGAGCCGCCACTGATCATTTTAAATTATTTCTAAAAGTTTTTTGTCACATCACAATGGTCTGAAATGTGATTAGAGGTGTGCAAGCAAAACAAGATGTAAAACCCCATAAAGAAGTAGAATAACAGATAGCCCTGTTTTGTTTACCTTCTGCTCTGCAGCAGACAACCTCTCACAAAGCCGGCAGCTCCCTGAATGACACAAGATATGAGTGCAAAGCCAGGCCATCCAAGGGGGGGAGGGGTCATTTCAGAATGTAGTTCATTTCAGTATATAGTTTATTTGTTTCAGTATATAGAGTATGTGAATTTTTCAGGCTACAGTGTATGCATTTTGATACATAGTGTATGTGTTTCACCATGTAGTATATTTGTTTCAGTATATAATGTGTGTGTTTTTTTAAATATACTGTGTATGTATTTCAGTATGTAATATATTTCTCTCAGTATATAGAGTATGCAAAAGTTTTCAATAGAGAGGGTAAGTGTTTTTAATATATAGTGTATTTGTTTCAGTATATAGTGTGTGCAGATTTTCAATGCACAGTGTATTTATTTCACTATATAGTGTATGTATTTCAATATAAAGTGTAGATGTTTCAATATATAGTGTATTTGTTTCAGTAGGCAGTGTATGAGCTTTTTTCAACGTGTAGTGTATGCATTTCAATAGATAGTATTTGTATTTCAATATATAGTGTATTTGTTTCAATATATAGTGTATGCAGATTTTTTTCAATATATAGTGAATGTGTTACAATGTATAGAGTATTTGTTTCAGTAGATAGTTTATGTGGATGTTTCAGTCTGTAGTGTAAATGTATCTCAATATGTAGTGTATATGTTTCAGTACATAGTACATTTGTTTCAGTATATAGCGTATGTGGCTGTTCAGTACTCAGTATGTAGATTTCAGTAGATAGTGTATGTATTTCACTATATAATGTAATCATTTCACTATATAGTGTATGTGTTTCACTGTATGATATATGCATTTCAGTATACAGTATATGTATTTCACTATATGATGTATGTATTTCAATAGATAGTGTATGTGGTTCACTACATTGTGTATGCATTTCACACTATGATGCATATATTTCACTATATGATATATGTATTTCACTATGTAGTGTATGTGTTTTACTATACAGCCAGAGATTATGAATTATGTTCCTAACGGCTTGTCATACAACCTCCCACCGGTTTTGCTTCAGAGCATCATCTGGGAGTGTTCCAACAGGTGGTGCACCTCACTTTTATACCCCAATCTTAAAGTTATAGCACTTAATCAATGTTATCAAGTATGGGGTGACACACACCTATGGTAAAATTTGTAATGTAAACCACACAAACATATATATAAAAAACTTTACAGAACAACAAACACACTGAAAGTGCAAGCAGATGTATATAAAACATGCTAACTTAAACCAATATATATTATAAATGATAAATCAATACATAAAGCACTTAATGGAAAACTTCCATAACTGAATGTCTGCAGATTCTTATACATCACTTGTTTATACTCTATAGGATATGTAGGGATATTAATAATTATACCAGGTTATGGTTTTGTGATAAGCATATGAATATTCCATGTGGTTTGTAAAACCAATTTTAAATAATGTGTATGCATGTAATCAAATGCCAATGTTTAAGTTCAACTTTATTCAAATGGCAAGATGACCAGAAAAACTAAGGACATGGTCATTTACAGTGGTGTCCCAAATATTCACAGAAAGTACACAAAATTTAAAATACGGTTAATACATAATATATACATGTGACAATATAAACAGTCAGCAACAGGGGCAGTCAACAGCAAGGCTGAGAGTTTTGGAATAGTTAAGAATTCAACTAAAATGAGTAAGTGTTGTCTGTACAATATGTCTGTAGTTAGGAATCACTCAGGTGATGCTTGTAATCCACTGATAGCAGGAGCAAATTTAACTGGTTGGACCTGAAGCCACCTCAGTATACCGTTTTAGAGCGAGTAGTACCAAAAATAGCAGATGGGAAAATGCTCTAGATTTCAAGGAGTAGCCAGCTGTAACTTGTTATTTCTGAAGTATTTTTCTTTTTCTGTTTCCTGATTAGAACGTTTTCTGTGTGATAGTATTATGCTGGATGTGTCGAGTAATACTCTGTCTGGCAGCTGACCTATCTAGTTCTGGTCCTTCCACTACATCATCAACACTTTGCGCTCACTAACTGTGACATCATAGGTGACTGACCTGGCAGATGCTGAGTGGCTCTTCCTGAACAGCTGTGATGTCAGCTAGTGAGATCACAGTGCTGATGATGTCATGGGAGGAACAGAGCTAGACATGTCGGCTGCCAGGGAGAGGGCTAATCCACATATCACACTTACTAAGCCAAGCCAGTGGAAGCCCTGGAGTGGATTGTAGCAGGCCAGCTTGTCGAGTACCTGAACCAGTACCAACTCCTCTGCCCTGAACAACATGACTTTTGACCTGGTCACAGTACCACAACAGCCCTGCTTGAATTCACAAGTTACATCCATCAATCTCTTGACCAAGGCCGTCTGGTTGGAGCAACATTTATTGACCTATCAAAAGCTTTTAATACAGTGCACCATGAGCTCCTGCTGGAGCAGCTGTCTGCTATTGGTCTCTCCCAGGATTCTATCTGTTGGTTCAACATCTACCTTCACAGTCGCTCTCAAAGGGTCAGGTTAGGAGACACTATCTCTGATAGCAGACCTGTGTACTCTGGTGTCCCACAGGGGTTGATTCTGGGGTCCCCTACTATTTAATCTTTTCCTTAACTATTTGCTGGCCTCTTGCCTGACCTGGATGCTCCTGTATGTGGATGATGCAATCATCTTCAACCTGCAGCCCCCCTCTGGAACAACTTGCAGTAGAACTCCAAAGGGGATTCTCATCAACTGAGAAATGGTTTAAGGAGCACAGGCTGGTCATAAACTGCAGAAAAACAAAGACAATGATGTACTCTGGCACCAAGAGCAAGCTCAAAGCATCACCCATAGCGATCAGAAATGAAAGTGGTGACACCATGGAGCACGTCCAGCATTTCAGGTACCTGGACATCACACTTGACTCTACACTGTCATATGTCCAGCCCATTGATAACACCGCTAAGTCTATCAGTACAAGAATATTGATTCTTTACCACAACAAGCACTGCTTAACCTATGAGGCACTGAATCTGGCCATCAACAGCTCAATAGTATCCCTTATCAAGTATGGATTGCCTATCTACAGATCGGCAACTAACACTCTCCTTCAACGCATCTCCATTGCACTTAACAATGCATGCCTCCTTCTCACAGGTGCTGCAAGACTCACACACACCTGTGACTTATACTCACAGACAGGCTGACTCCCAATTTGAAGAAAGAATAAGATACCAAACTTGCCTCATTGCCAAGAAATGCTGTCCAACCTACTGCCACCAGGGGACCAGAATCTTCTAACCCCACACTTAAGCACCCGTCTCACTAGGAACACCACCTCTGAGATCTACAAAATTCCTAGATGTCACATCGCCATGGCACAACATGCCTTCTGCTACCAAGCTCCCCACAGAACCATTGCCCTACCACCAGACATCTCTGGTGCAGCAACTATTGGTGCCTTCAAGCACAAACTTAGACAGCACCTAATTGTAACCAGCAGGTGTGACTGACCCCACTAATGTCCCTCCATTGCCTCTGGTACCCCCTAGCACTTTATCTCACATGAAACATACTCGTATGATGTGTCCAATCCCCAGCACTTCAGGTTCCACCCTGCCTCCCTACCTGTGCTGCCTCTACCCAACCCAATCTGTCCACCCCACACTCCCTCCCCTCTCCTCCCTCTGGCAACCCCATCTCTCTTCTACTATTATCCACTCCTCTCATGCCTGATCTTGACTCAGGCAATTACCTGCTACTTGTAATTCTGAAAAAAAAAAAAAAATACAAAAAAAAAAAAGTTTGGTGTGTTCCTCATAGTAACTCTTGTCAAAAAGTGTATTACTGTATTACTATTTTGTACTGTAACTGTGTCTAAACTTGTACTCTGTAACTCTGTCTAATCATGTACTTAAGCAATAATGCCCAACAAGGTGTGTGCCGTGCTGGGATAACGTCACGCCTCAGGTAGTTGGGCATGAAGCCGCAGGCCGAGTGCATCCAGCAACTGAGGTGTGCTGTTATCCCAAATGACACACACCCTGGGGGGCATTATTGCTATTATACAATGGCTCGTTGTTATATATAAAATAAAAAAAATAGTTTTAAAGAATGTTTTTTAGTGTGGAAAAATATTTTTGTTTCTTAAGAGGAGATGCAAAAAAAGAGGTAATCTAGCTCATCATATAGCTCATCTACAGGTTCACAGTGAGGCTGAGACTAGAGCCGTGATGTTTTACTGGGATAACTGCACAGGTCCAGCCCAAGACTGACCAATCAGAGACCAGGAAATTTTCTTGCTACTGTATAATACTGTCTTGATGTACCTTGTCCTTGTAATTGATGTGGAACCTATAAATGAGCAGCCACTCACAAGTGTACTCCAAAATTTCAATAAATAAAAAATAAATAAAAAAACTAGCATTAGTTAACATGTCTTCTAATTTTTTTTAAACATTTTATTGGACAAGGTAAAGCAAATACAGCATTACAAAACAACATATTGACATTATTTTTGCAATCACACTTAAAAAGATACATCTACAAGAGCAACATGTCATGTGGATGGAAAGAAAATTACATGTTACACTTGGAGAACAATATTAGTTTTGGCAGTACACTAGCTCTACAAATGACGCTACAGGGCTAGTACAAGGTATGTGGTTAGGAGGAAGTGAATTACAGATTCTGGGTCCAAATTAAATGCTTGCCTATCCTAGGTAGTCATCATATTTGTTAAAAATCCAAGGCCACTGGACAATCTAATGTGAGATCAAAGTCTACGTGATGTTAAGATATCGTAGGCCAAATTTACAAAACTTTGCCCTGGCACAAACCTGGTTTTGTGCTGCGCAAACTGGGTTTGTGCTGATTTGGTATTCACAAAAGCCTGGTTTACGCTGGGTCAAAGTGTGGCGGGGGCTGCAATACAAATGAGGGGAAGGGGAAGTGCACATCTGCGTTGCCCAATTCTCAAAGCATTTGCTCAGTGCAAGGACCTCTTGTGGGGCCCCCTTGCATGGAGCAAATATCGCCAAATGAGACCTTGCCTTAAACTTGCATAACTCTAGTGTTTGGCAGAGGTACTGTGGCAACATCCCCCCACCAATCACCAGCCTGATATACAGAAAGATATTCCCTGGTGGTCTAGTGGTTCCCCCTGCTGGTCACCGATTGCCACCTAATACCAAAAATATATGATTTCCCTGGTGTTTAGTGGTCCCCTCCCACCTGAAGCCCAGCCTGAAATAGAAATAAGATTCCCAGCTGGCTAGCGGTTCCTCCCCCCATCCGATCACCCTCCAGATGTTGACATCATATTATTCGCTGGTGTCTAGTGTAACCCCCCCCATCCTGATCCCCTGTATAGTCAATAGAAATATTTCCTTGGTGGTCTAGCGACCCCCCCATCCGTGATCCCCAGTAAGTGAATTCACATCTATTCCCTGCTGGTCTAGTGCACTACCTCCCCCCCACTCTGGCAGGTAGTGTCTCACCACCCTGCTCCCTTCCATCCTGAACCTGAGCTGGGGACCAGCACAGCCCTCTTCTCCCCACCATGACTGGCCTCTGACTGAGCTCTAAATGAGTGCATACTGTATACAGTACGCACTCATTGAATGAGGACTCACTCTGCGCTGTCAATCAATTTCAATGAGAAAATACTGTATATGGTGCGTGCTCATTGAGAGCTCAGTCAGCAGCCAGCCATGATGGAGAGGACTGTGCTAGTCACTGGCTTGGGATTGGGATGGGGTGGTAAGGTGGTGAGACACTACCTGCTAGGGTGGGGGGTGCACTAGACCACCAGGGAATAGATGCAAATTCACTCATTGGGTATCGGGGTTAGGGAAGGGATTCACTAGACCACCAGGGAAATGCATCTATTGACTATACAGGAGACCGGGTGGGGGCATGGGGTTACACTGGACACGAGGGAATAATATGATGTCAAAGTCAGGTGGGTGGTTGGGTGGGGGGAGGGACCCCTAGCCACCAGGGAATCTTATTTCAATTTCAGACAGAGCTTCGAGTGTGTGTGTGTGTGTGTGTGTGTGTGTGTGTGTGTACTGATGGGACACCAGGGAAAATCTTAAATTTTTGACATTGGGCAGTGTTCAGCGACTGGCAAGGGGAGAGCGACCGACAAGGGGGGAATCACTTGACCACCAGGGAATACTGATTTAGATGTGGGGAGAGGGATCAGGTGGGGAGGGACCGATAGCCACTAGGGATTATTCTTTTTCTCATCAGACTGGTGATCACGGGGACCACTGCGCCAGGGACTATTCTTTGACTTGGGCCAGCGATCGGGGGGGGCATGCTAAAATCTATTGCAGACCATGTAAATGGACCCATAATGGGCATGCAAATGGCCACCTAGCACTCATTTACATGACTGCTGTTGTGAATACCAAATAGCGCACTTGTGCTATTCATTGTGAGGCCATTCCCCGGAATGAAGGTTGGGGTGGTGCTAGTGGGGTTAGCGGTAGTGGTAATAGAGTTACTGCAGGCTCAACCTAGCCATATTCACAGTTGGATAGTGCAGTACACTATCTGGCTGTGATTAACATTTTTATGGGCAATCACAAAGCGCTCTGCAAAATTTTGCATTGCTTGTTGTGATTTTTTGTGAGTCTGATCCAAGAAATGTAATTCAAAACCTTCCCTTTCCCACACTGAACAGTTAAAGCAAAAAGAAGTAACACATGTAGTGCAAGGATATGGTACACCCATGGAGCAGCCAGCCCCAACCAGTAGCACAAGCTAACAAAACAAGCATTTGTCAATGCTGAATGTTTGCTTTCTGGCATTGGCATTGGTAGTGCAGGAGTTGGAGAGATGCATAATAGGAATGGCAGTGAAGTACTGAACTAACACCAACCCCCACCCTGCAGAGTGAAAGGCCCTGGAGGTGTGCCTTTGCTTCATCGGCCATAACGCTTATGCCATTCCATCTTACCCCACCCTGCAGACACCGACAGGTGTTGCAGTGTGCTTTGGGGTCTTTGGCTCTTACGTTCACCCCATTCCATAAGGAAATATACTGAGATGGATGCAGTATAGGAGAATGGGGTGAATGTTGGGGCTGAAGACCCCAAGTCACATCTCGATGCCTGTTCATGGCTGCAGGGTGGGAATGGAATACTGTGAGCATTATGGAAGATGAACCCAAGTCACCCCCCCCGACTCTTGTCAGTCTCTACAGGGTGGGCATTACAGTTGGAAACCCTAATGCCCCAGGCATTTATTCATATTTTGACTCCAAATTTTCAACATGAGCTTTTTGGGACCCCACCTCATGAAAAGTGGCACTATCATTTCGTTACTTAATCCTGAAAGGTGATTTCACACAGTAACTGCACCACTCGGTGCCACAGGTGTGGAAACACATTTCGGGAAGGATGTGAAAAATGCCAGCTGCACTATTCATAAGGAGGTGTGAAAAAATTCAATTCAGTTTTATTTATAGAGTGCCATTCACATTGATCATGGCGCTTAACAATAAAAACTCAGTGAGTATCATATTGAAACATAAAGTTCATCCAGCCATCATGCAGCAAAAAATCACCGGTCTAAAAAAGCCAGGTCAAACAGGTGCATTTTTAAAGCAATTTTGAAGCTCTCCACAGTCAGGCTCTCTTGTATCTGATGAGGTAGAGAGTTCCACTGGGTAGGTGCCACAAATGAAAAAACTTGGGCCCCAGATGTTTTCAACCAAACCCTGGGAACCTCTAGCAATCCCTCGCTGGTGGAGTGGAGTGGTCAGCAGGGGCAATAGGGACGCAGGAGCTCTTGCAGGTAACTCGGCCCCTGTCTGTGTAGAGCCTTACAGGTCAACAAACCAACCTTAAAGGTGATCTGCCACTGAACCGGCAGCCAGCGCAGACCACAGAGCACAGGCATAATATGATCTTATCGAGAAAACCTCCTCAACAGCCTGGCTGCCGCATTCTGCATCAGCTGCAATTGGTGGATATCAACCCCAGGTAACCCTAGGTACAGGGAGTTACAGTAGTTAAGGTGGGATGTCACAAAAGCTTGGATCAGAGTAGGAAGGTTGCCAGGCTGAGCCAGGTGCTTAATCAGAGTGATATTCCTCAGCTGGTAAAAGGAGGACTTGCCAACGCTTGAGAACAAAGCATCAGCCATTGTCAAGAATAACACCCAGATTCCGCACCTGTTCAGTGGTCAACAGCTGGCTATCTCCCAGCCAAAGCCCAGAGGCAGAACCAGCACCAACCCCTTTACCAGATGACCTGGATCCACCACTAGAACCTTGGTCTTGTCCAGGTTCTTCCTCAACCAGTTGGCATTCATCCAGTCCTGGATTGCGGCGAGGCAGCTATTAAACACCGAGACTGCACTATCTTGCTCAGGCACAAAGGGAAGATAGAGTTGGCTATCATTTGCATAGCAATGAAAACCCAACCCATACTATCTTTCAATGTTTCCCAATGGCAGCATGTACACCGCAAGCAACATGGGCAACTGCACAGAGCCCTGCGAGACCCCACATAGCTGAGAGAATGAGTCTAAGGAATAAATCCTGGACATCACTCCCTGAGATCTGCCAGTGAGAAAAGAACGGAACCATCTGAGGACTGTACTAGACAGGCCACATATCATCTGCAGGTGCTCCAGCAGCACCTCATGGTCCACAGTGTTGAATGCTGCAGAAAGATCAAGAAGAACCAAGATGGAGCAGATCTTCTGATCCCTCACTATCAGAAGGTCATTGAGCACCCAAACAAGGGCAGTCTCCATACTAAGTCTCTTCTGAAATCATGACTGGAGAGGATCAGAGATATCTTGGATGGTAAGGTGATTCTACAGCTGCAGCACCACTACCTTCTCAATTACCTTCCCCACAAAGGGAAGATTAGAGACTGGCCTGCAGTTGGCAGGGCAATCTGGGTCAGAAGAAGATTTCTTAAGGGGGGGGGGCACTACTGCCTCCTTCAGGGAGTCCAGAAACTCACGTGTCTCTAATGAACACCGGATGATTTCTGCTAGGACCGGGATGATGACATCAACACAAGGAGGCAGGTCGGGCCCAGGTCCAAACCACAGCAAGTCAGTCGCATACCCTGGACAATCTGCATGATATCTACGATCTCCAACCAGTGGAAGTTAGACCATTCAGACTGAGGAACTGTAACCTCCCCACCAACCACTGTCACTCCCACTGGAGATAGCCAGCTGAATCTTGGACTGGATGTCTGCCACCTTATCAACAAAGAATCGAGCAAACTCATCACACTTTTCCTGTGAAAAAGCTCTCTGAGTCTGCAGATAGACACGATTGCACAGTCTGTCCACAGTTTGAAAGAGCTGGGCTTGTTGATTCTGTGCTGTGGCTATCTTCCTGGACAGGAACTCTGCCTTCTTATTAGAGATAGCCAGTTGATATTCCCAATAATCGTCCATCAATCTAAGTTTGTTGACATTGAGGCCTGAATTTCACCAGCAATGCTCCAGCTGTCGTCCCACTTGACGCAGCTCCCTCAAGGTCCCATCAAACCAAGGGGACCGGGGGTGATGGGGCAAACACTGACAGGAGCAATGGAATCCAGAGCCTCCATCACAGCCCTGTTATAGGCTAGCAGCAGATTGTCTGGACCCATGCTTGCATTTGGTAATCCCAATAGATCCAGCACTGTCATCAGACCTTCTGGGGTCACACCCCTGAAAGGACTGTAGTGGACCATCTCCACAAGGGCAGGTGTATTGGGGAGCTTGGAAATTGAATCTTATAGTGTGATGGTCAGACCACCCGACTGGTTCCATCACCATATCGGGGACTACCCGACTGGTTCCACCACCATATCAGAGATCTCCATACCCAGTAGAAAGACCAGGCCCAATGAGAGACCACAGTTGTGTGTCGTAGAGGTAATCACCTGTGTGAGGCTCAACAAATTCATAAGTCAGAGGAAGTCCTGACCAAATGGCTAGAATTTGTTGTCGAGCCAGGCATCGAAGTTACTCAGAACCATCAATCTGGGGAACTCCAACAGCATGTCGACAACAAAGTCCATGACTTCCTGCAGAAATTGCATCTCACCCCCCGGGTGGACGGTAGAAACATAGAAACATAGAATTTGACAGCAGATAAGGACTGCTTGGCCCATCTATTCTGCCCATTTCCCTACCTAATGGATAAGCTGCAGATCCTAGTTAACCAACAGCCTATTTCTTCCTACCCCCCACTAGAATTGTCTTATGTCTGTCCCATGCATTCTTGAATTCCCCCACTGTTTTTGACTCCACTACCTTCTCAGGAAGCTTGCACCATGTATCCACAACCCTCTCCATGAAAAAACACTTCCTCACATTACCTCTGAGTCATCCCCCCTCTATCTTCAAATTGTGTCCCCTTGTTCTTACACATCTCTTTTTCTGAAAGATGCTACCCTCTTGGACTTTGTCAATTCTCATGAGGTACTTGAAAGTTTCTATCATGTCCCCCCTCTCCCTCCTCTCCTCGAGGGTATACATATTAAGGTCCTTTAATTTCTCTTCATATGTCTTCTGGTGTAGACTCTGCACCATTTTAGATGCCCTCCTCTGGACAGCCTCCATCCTGTCCATATCCTTGCGGAAATGGGGTCTCCAGAACTGCACGCAGTACTCAAGATGGGGTCTCACCAACTGTCTGTACAGAGAGATAACAACTTCCTATTTTCTACTGTTGATGCCTCTCCCTATGCATCCCAGTATCCTGCCAGCCCTCCTTACTGCCTTCTCACATTGCTTGCCCACCTTAAGGTCATCTGATATGACTACCCCCAGGTCCTTTTCCATTTTTGTTGTTGATAGTATCTACCCCCATTATGTACTCTTCCTCTGGGTTTTTGGTTCCCAGCTGCATTGCTTTGCACTTCTTTGCACTGAATCTAAACTGCCATGCATTTGACCATTCCTCCAACCTTGCCAAGTCCCTTCCACCCCACCTTCTGTATCGACCCTGTTGCAGATGTTTGTGTCGTCTGCAAAGAAACATACTTTCCCTTCCAATCTGTCTGCAATGTCACTTATAAAGACATTAAAGAGGACCAGTCCCAGTACTGAACCCTGCAGTACCCCACTAGTAACCCCCCTTTCTTCAGAGTGGACTTCGTTTACTATTACCCTCTGCATCCTGTAGTCCAGCCAATTTTTTATCCAGGCTACCACCTTCGGGCCCACTCCAAGGCTGGTTTACTTGTATATTAATCTTCTGTGTGGGACTGTGAAAAATGCCTTGCTAAAGTATAGGTAGATGAGAAGAATCCTGCACCCCACACCTGCAACCACAGTGCACTCAGAAGATTGGGTCTTCCCAAGTGGCACAGCCACAAGACCCAATTCCATTGTAAACCAAATTGATACTCCCCATCCCCTGTGATCCAACCTTGGGTGGTGTATCACTGAGAATCTGGCTGGAATAGCCGACTCCAAAATGGGTCCAGAACTTTCATTCAGCCAGGTCTCGGGGTGATGCAAGCCAGATCTGCTGACCCGACAAGATCAGCAATAATAGTTGTGTTGTTTTTAATGGACCTGGCATTGCATAACACCACTCAATTTGGATGGGACACCGAAGCCAGCTGAACCACTGGTCCACTAACTGTGGAGCTCTTGGGTATGGGCATCAGGCATGGCAGACTGCATTCAGAGACCCATTCACCTCAGGGTGTCTCCTGGACCCCACTACTCCAATCTGGCCACTCCACTCCCCCCACCCCCCCAGGTCCAGGGACCCCCCCCCCACACATCCTACTTACAATCCCTAGTGCCTAGCAATGTCCATAGACCTCGCCGGGAAGTGGAAGACAGTTAAAGGGGCAGAGACCCCGGAGCTTGAAGGTGGAGTAATGCCTGATCAGGGGAGCTACCTGCCAATACATTTCCAACCCAGCAAATAAAAATAACATAAAATAAATAAAACCAATTACATATGTAACTAAATCCACCAAAACTTCAAACCCCACTTAATAGCACTCACACAAAACAAATTCCCAACACTCCCCCCTCCCCCCAAAAAAAACAAATCAATCAGAACTAAAAATATCAGGACAAAATGGCAATGTTGAACATCTGGAGTGAAAATAATAAAAACTGGCAAAGTTACGAATGTGCATAGAAACTGCACAACACACACTCGTAATGCAGTCATTGTTTGGAATTGTTTCACCAAATCTGCAACGTGGGCTTTTTGGGACACCCCCTCATGAACAGTGGCACTGTCGTTTTGTTAATTAGTCTCAAAAGGTGATTCCGCACAGTGACCACAAAATCACCTTTCTGGACTGAGAAATAAAATGACAGTGCCAGTGTTCCAGAGGTGGGGTCCCAAGAAACCCATGTTGAAAATGTGGGGCCATAATTCCTAAAAATGGCTGAGATATCAAATGCCTACGTTGAAATCCCCATTGACTCCCATTATACGTCTTACCTTGAAATCTTCAGTTTGCTGGTCTGCTTTGTAGAGTGCAGTCACGTCCCAGTTCATAGAAGATCGCTGCTCTTGACCTCCAGAGGTAAGTATGGGGTGAGGGGGGTTGCGGGAAGGTGGGTGCGAAGAGGGAGTGTGGGGATGGGGAGAGGGACGGGAAGAGGGTAGGGATGGGGGAGGGGGATGGGGAGGCATTGATGGACCGCCAAGGGGAAAAAAAACTGGGAAGGATGGTTTTCTTCATTCACAGGGAAAATCAAATTATTATTAGTGTGAGCACACTGCGGTGGGCTCCCAGTGTGCCACAATAGTGGGAGGGGGCATGCCGACATGGGGATTGGGCATCCTGATGTTGGCTTTGTGGGAGTGTGTGGCAGGTAGCAAGAGCCGACATTGTGGAAAGTCGTTCCATGGCTACTTTATTTATTGAAATGTTTAACCAGGAAAGGCACACTGAGCAGCCATGTTGCTCGTAACTTCAGCCACGCACACTATAGTGCATGGCCTACTGTGTACTGTAATGCACGTGGCCGGAGTCTTGTCATCTGATGCTGCAATGATGAAACTGTAGCTGACTGCAGCGGCCAATTTCTTTTATCTCTTTTGCTGTCTTTGAAGTTGCTGTAATCAGCAGCATGTTCACTGATTGGTGTCTTAGGGATGCACCCAATAAAGCATCCGCTGCATTGGCCACAACACTGACACACCTCGAAAATGTGCTACTGCCACCAGATGTTTGTTGTGCATGCACGCAAGCAAACCTTAAAAGGCCCACAGAGAAAGCCAAGTGAAGAGCCTGAGTGTCTGCACAACACTCCTGTTATGAGTTTCCCATTTTGAACAGAAGTGTGATTTTTAATGCAGTTTGTATCCAAATAGTTATATAGCTTTCACATTCCACATCACTATATGTACATGTCAATTTGCTCCCACCATTTGCCTACCCCAAAAAGTTGCTGCCAACAATTAGCTGTGGCGACAATTGTGGCCCTGTCAAATTTATTTCCTGGCAATTTGCTTCTGCCATAGATATTGTAATAAAACCTCCCGGAGGGCACAATTTGCTCAGCAGATGACCCAATACACCTGTGGGTTGGGAAAGTGGCACCTCTGCTGGCATTGTTTTTAGAGTCCAGTTTGATATCTTGTGGGAGCAAGTTGTCGGGGATTGAATTTGGCAGGGACCCAGTTGTTGCCACAGCTAACTGTCCACAGCAAACTGAGGAGGGAATTGACTGGACAGAATTGATGTGTCCCCTGTCACTATGGTTCTGCTGTGGATTTTCCTCAAATTAGTGGACTTAATCTGTGACTGAGTGCCTTGTGTTGGACTCAGTAGCCCACAATATTAAAATTCATGAGTGTGCCTGCATTTTGTTTCTTTTCATATGATGAGCAGAGCTGCAACTGAATCCCTGTCCACCTTCAAGGATTGCTTCCTAGAACAGCATGCCTCATCAGTTACTAGCTTTGAGGCCACCCTTGACCTTGTTCTTAGTAGTGGGGTTGGAGACATTTCCTGTGTAAAACTCAAGGCACCAGTGGGAGCCAGTGACGACAAATTGGCAGCGTTCTCCCTGGTGATAGGGTAGATTTGCCAGACCTCAGCCACCACAACCAGAAATCTAGAAAGACAGATGTTGCCATGATGAAGGGGCTGAAGTCCAAGGGTCTGGAGCAGCTGCATGAGACTTGTAATACAGATCACATATAGTGTTTATTGAAAAAAATACTTGAAGCAGCTGCAGAGGTCCATATTCCCGTAAGCAAAAGGGAAAAATGGTGAACATGTGTCCCCCAGGCTCAACAGGGACCTAAAGCAACTGATCCCAAACAAAAAGGTCTTTGACTGCTGGAATGAAACATGCTTCCTCCAGTCCAGAAAGGAGTAGAGAGCAGCACTGAGGGGATGTAAAACTAGAATAATATCGCAAAAAAAAAATCCTAGGCTCTGATTGGTCAGTGCTAACCTTCAACAGTGATGTTATCCCAGCAAAACATCATGCCTATACAAAAAGCAACTAAAAATGTATTTTAAAAATTAAGTTTTTAACTCTTTTTTTATTTTTTATTTTTTTATAGGCAAGCCATTCTATCATTGCAATTAAGTACTCCAGGGTATGTGTTGTGGGGATAACGCTATTTCTGAGGTGTTGGGTGCACTCAGCCTGTGGCCCTCCTGCCCAACCACCTGAGGTATGACATTATGCCAGCACAACACATGCCCTGTCATGCATTATTGCTTAATTATGATCCCTAAGAAAGGGCTTGTGAGTAGAAGTGCGGGGATGGGGGGCATGTGTCAGAAGGATGTAAGAAAGTTATTTTACAGAAAGGGTGGTTGAGTCATGGAACAGTCTGCTATCTGGTATGGTTGGTGCCAAAATGGGATCAAGCACAGCTGGAACAGAGTGAAGGGCCTAGGAGTTACTGAAGGTGATAGCTGTAAAAGGGGGGAGCATAGGGGTGGATAGTGTGTGCTTCAACCCTGTATAGACAGTAGGTCTAAGGGCATGATGGGGTATTACGGTAGACTGGATGGACCACTGATCTTTTTCTGCCATCATAGAAATGACTGGAAGCCTGGATAGCAGTTGGAGCTAAAGGCAAAATCAAAACCTTCTTCTAGTACATAAATGGAAGGAGGAAGCTGAAGGAGGCTACCTGGCTACTGTCATAGACTTGTTCTCTTCCAGTCTGCATAACTCCCAGTTGTCACCACCCTTCAGATGACTGAAAGGGTTACTTTGGTATGTTGTCACCGCTCAGCTGCAATCTCACTTGGTTAGCTCCAGGTCAGAATCCCTCCAAAGTCACTGCTCTCACCTTAGAGTTCCTTACCCAAAGAGCAAACAATCCACCCCTTCTGCTACAGCTGAGAACAAGTACAAGTACAAAATGTCATTGATCTGTGTTATCCATTACAATATAAAACATACAGAATTAAAGCATAGGCCTTCTGGGCAGCAGGACTTGGACATACAATGAAGTCATAAATATTAAAACGTGCACAGAACTATTACATCAAAGACTCAGATGAGAGATACATGCTTACAATATCCTTATTATGAAGTGCATTTTTAGGAGAACAAAGTGTTCTAAATATGAGTTGTCATTAAGAATTTAGACACTTTTGTTTGAATATCAGAATCTTGTGCGGTATATAGGTAAAATATTTTATCAGGAGAGATATCGAGACCATCCAGCAACTCCCCTAGCCAAAGTTTCCATTTTTTTTTTTCAAACAGTGAACATAAAGAGAACTACGTGTTTAAGATCATCGTGTCTCTTAGTACCACATTTGCAGTAAGGATCCAGTACGTTTGGTCTTTTTGTTGTCTAACGTGAACAAACTGAGCATGTTAAACTTCCAATATAAACCTAGGTAAAAGGTAAAGTAAAATTTATTTATATAAGGCGCCCTTCCTAAGCACAGGGTGCCTTTACAAAATTTCAACATACAGTATTAAAATCCACAACAATTAAAACACTTTATGCATAGTAGAATTGACATTTCCGAAAATGCTTGTTTAAATAAAAAGGTTTTAAGAGCTTTTTTAAACCCTTCTATGGTAAGGCTATGTCGTATCTGGCAAGGTAGAGAATTCCACAGGGTAGGTGCCATAAAGGCAAAAGTTCTTCCACCAGATATTTTCAGGGTTATCCTGGGAATCTCTAGCAACCCCTTGACAGAGGATCGGAGGGAGAGGGAGGGACAGTAGGAAGTCAGGAGTTCTTTCAGGTAGTAGGGTCCCAATCCATGTAGAGCCTTATTGGTCAGCAATGTGACCTTGAAAGTGATCTGCCACTGTATAGGCAGCCAGTGCAATTCACGCAGCACAGGTGTTATATGGTTGGATCTCGGGCTTCCAGTCAACAACCTAGCTGTCGCATTTTGCACCAGCTGCAAGCGGCGGATATCCATTCCCGGCAGGCCTAGATAAAGGGCATTGCAGTAATCAAGACGACTGCCAACTAAAGCGTGGACCAGGGTGGGAAGATCCTCGGGTGGGACCAAGTGTTTTGCCTGTGCTATATTCCTTAGATGGAAAAAGGATGATTTGACTACTAGTATAGACTCTATGCATTTTAAGATTTTTTTAGCTTAGTTAAGTAGTCTTCATAACCCCAGTGAGTTTCAAATTGTTTATACCAACCATACAGTTTTAAATTGGATAATTCAGACAAAAGATAGCCTGAGTCCAGATCTCTCAGCCTTGACTTCACTGAGAAAATGATTTCTTCCCAAGGTCTGACATAGATGGTATGTAGAAGATACCCAAGACCTATTGGGGAAAAGAGTATTTTTAATTAGCTGAATGAATGGATAAACATATCCCATTGATGAAAGTCTAATTTCCTCCTCAAGGCACATTCTTGGGTATTGAGAGTCTGGAAGAAGGAAGGATTTTAAAATAAATATTATTTGTCTTTTTCTGACTAATGTAGTCATGGAGTATTGTCCTAATTCAAGTTTAAGAATACAAGAGGGTGTCTCAGGAGGTGTCATGAGTATGCCTATCAACTTATTTAACTGTATTTCCAAGTTGTCCAGATTAAGTGAGCCCCATATCTCTGAAGCATATAAGATGCTTACTTAACTTTTTGCTTTAATAACTCTCAACATACCCTTAACAGTATTTTCCCCATTTTTGCATTAAAATGTTTGAGTGCATTAGAAGCAGTGTTCATTTTAGTTTGAATCAGTTTTATATGTTTAGTCCATGATACATTTTGCATAAAAATGAACACCCAAATAATCATAATGAGCAGCAATTTCTATATTATCCTTATCCAGCCAGAATTTTGGTGTGATTTTAGTCTTATTTCCAAAAATGGCAATTTTAGTTGTATTTACATTTTTTAATTGTTTTGTTTTATACAGCATCGAGAAATTATTCAATTTTCTTAAGTCCTCATGCTGATGTGAAAAGTAATACAATATCACCTGCATAAGCAAGACTGTCGATTCTTTGTTCAAGAATTTTTGGAGAGTGGAAGTCAGGATTAACAATGCCATCCAGGACAGTATTGATATAGATATTAAATAAGGTCGGAGCTAACAAACATCCTTGCCCAACTCCTAAATTCATTCAAAAGGATGAATTAACATGTCCGTATTGATCATATTGAATTGTTACCCATGTTTTGTCATGCAGTGTAATCAACATATCTTAGGGAAGCGCCATCCAGTCCGAGACCTGTGCCATCCAGTCCAAGACCTGCTAATGTTTGCCAAAGAATTTTCCTGCTTATACTATCAAAAGCTGCAGGGAAATCAATAAAACAGCAATACAATTTACTTTTTCTTATTTTTGTGTATTTCCATATTCGGTGATGTAGGACATAACAGTGCTTGTATAGTGAATCTACTCTTCATAAAGCCATTTTGAGATTCGTTTATAATGGACTGTTCCTCTAACCAGTCCATAAGTCAACTCAAAATTATTTTAGGGAAGATTTTCTGGGTTACATCAATCAATTGACCTGTACATTTTTGGGTCATTTGGGTTCTTTTTTTTTTTATAGATAGAAAATATAACACTACCCTGCCAGCTAGAGGAAATTCCTGAATTTGAACTAAGGCATTAAAAATGTTATGCAAAAGTGGGGTCCACCATTCGGGAAAAGATTTTGGGATGTCTCCTATGATTATGTCTGGCACAGGGGTCTTATTGGAAGCCAAAGTGCACAGGGTGTCAAATATTTTCTCTTTCCTAATGAGCATGGGGACTAGGAAGTCCAGAGGCACAGTCCTGCCATATTTAATTGCAAGGATTAACTCTTTCCCAGAATAATACACTCCTGAAAAATATGAGAACCAAGTTTTCAGAGTAATAGAGGACTCTACCCTGGTTTGATATCTGTCATAACCTTGGGCAACGATATTCCAGAACAATTTCCAATCACTGCTTAGTATCAACTTCCTTAATTTTCCCACAAGATAGCAGAATGTTTCCAACGTTTATTCTCAAGAGTCTTTTTATATTTTTCTCTTTCCTTTTTTAAAGTTATAGAATGTGTTTTGTTTTGTAATCCTCCGTTTTTGCAGAGTCTAAGTACTTTATTTAGGTTTCGTTTGACCAGGCTACATTTATTATCAAAACATATTTTCCATTGAGATTTAGAATTTAAAGTTATTTGATTTGTAAAGCAATGTGGCCTCAATAAGGTACAAATATTATGCCATTTTTCCATCATATCTTGCAACTTGAAGTCCTCTAGAATTTGTATAACTTGTATATTTCCCCAGTATTTACTATCTCTCGAAAGTGAGTCATATATGCAGGTCCCCATTTAATTCTTTATTCATTTATTATCTCAATATCTGTTTCGATGTGTGTGTCCATCAAATATGATATACTAAGATTTAAAGATGGAATAACTGTGAAATGAGCAGACTCTGAATGTTCAGTTGTATGTAAGTCAGATACCAGCCTTGTAGCCTCTGAATTGGTCTACACAAGATCTATGGTAGAGGAGCCAGTAGGTCCAGTGTTTGTTAATTTACCTGGTATGTCACCATGGAGTCTCCCATTTAAAACACAGAAATTCCTCTCTGAGAGGTATTTAAATAGTTATTTTCCTCTTGAGTTACTGTTCTGATCCTTAATTTCTCTTTTTGAATTTACTTGAGAATTAATAAGAGGGAGGTAGGGTATAAAGCCTGGCTGTTTTCTGTTTGCTGTGTCAGAGACTGGAAGTCTGGCATTAAAATCTCCCAGCAAAAGAATAGGAGTTTTTCCTTCTATATCCACCATCTGATCTAAGATAAGTTTCAAATTATCAATAAAAGGGTCCAGAAGGCCTTGAGATCTTAATCTGGGTGGAAAATATACATTTAAAATGGTAAGTCTGTGTGGCATTTTCATTTGTCATTTTAATCATTATGATAATACAGTATCTGTTTTAACTCTTGTTTTAAAATCTAAAAATTTAATAAAGTTTTAACATATTAATAATCCCCCTTATACCTACCATATCTTTTATCCCTGGAAGCAGGACATATGAAACTAGTATATCTAGGAATTCTATGGGTCATAATGTCAGCACACCAGGTTTCCTGAAGACAAATTATGTTGTATTTTTCCAAAATGTCCATCACCTCCTGGTCTGCTAATTTGAGATGTAGTCCTTCAATATTCCATGATACTACTTTAAGGAAGTTATTAAACTTTTGTTGATCTATTTTTCAAGAGTCCCAGTGGTATAAGTGAGTCGGTCAGTTTCTAAACTTTGTAGAGTTGCATACCTATTTGATGTAATTAAATCCCCTAGATTAGTTAATGGATCTGTGCCAGTATACTTTGAACTATAGTCCACGTTTTCCATTCTATCCATGTTCGTGTGTTTCTTTCCAAGGATAAAGAAGAAGAAGAAGAAGAATTAGGATTTATATAGCACTTTTCATACATCCAAAGTGCTTTACAAGCAATGCTAGACTGGTAGTGAAGTGACTGAATGTGTGGTGGCAGCCATATCGCACATCATCACCCACACACAGCCTGGATAATTGCATGAACCAGTTTTATGGGAAAGGGAATGTTTGCCAGGACACCGGGAATGTTCCCTACTCTTTTGCAAAGAGTGCCCTGGGTTCTTTACTTCCATCTGGACACCCACCAGGACAACACCAGGATGGGTAGAAGGGACCTCGGTTTAATGTCTCATCCGAAGGACGGCACACCCCAGCAGTACAGCACCCCCCAATACTGCACTCGGATGCCAGCGATTTTTAGGTGCAAGTCCAATCCCGGTGTGGGACGAGAACCCACAACCTTCTGGTCCAGAGACGGATGTGCTACCAACTGAGCCACGGATTTGGGGATGTATAATATATATCCCCAACACATCAAGTATGTATGCTGATTGTAATAGAGTTTTTGTAAAGGCTGGATTTTTAAATATAATATCTATTTGTTAAGAAAAAGTAAATTCCCTATGAAATGTAACAGTCTACAGAATTCCTGGTAACTTTAGTTCCCAAAAAGCATGATAAGAAAGGGAGAAGCTTATCTCTTATATTACTAATGGTATCCTGCTTTGTAATGTCCTATCCAAAAATTTAAACAATTCTACATTCCCATATTTTTTTGTTCATGTATTTTAATAATATCCAGCAGTTTCTCAACTTCCTTATTTTGGGAGTTTCATGCTCCTTACAGTATTTTTAGTTTGTGTTATTAGATGGGTGTACTGGGATGGTGTACTGTTTTTCTCTTAGTGATTCTAACTACTGGGACTAGGAGAGGGGGTTTAATTTCTGTTCCTCTTACTTGTAACGAGGGTTCCTTAGTCAGAATATATTTAATGGTTTCTTCTAGCTGGCAGTAAAAAAAGTACAATGACAGGGTAGCATGTATTTGGAGGTCTCATGACATATATTTCATCCATAGAAAGATTTAAATTGAAGAAGATAAACCATCCAGTCAGCCAATTTCTCTTATGTTTCATTTTCTAATCTCTTCACTCCTTAAATCTAATTAAATATTCTGTATCTCTGAAATTTGGGCCAATGTAATTCTCAAGAGAACAAGGCACAAGACTGTCTCATTATTTCCTTATGGGTCTCCTTTGTAATATTAGAAAAAATTTGAATCCCCTTGTGATTGACAATTCCCTTTCACAATGGGGGTTAAAGCCAAAGGAGTGTAAGTGGTCTCAATATCCCTCCTTTTACTATTCACATCTGTGGCTGTTACTAAGTTCTTTTTCTCAGGCTCAGAATTTGGCTTAAGCTCATTCTGAGCTTCTTGACTCCCTCTTCCAATTTTAACTTTCTAGATCTTTTTTCTCTAGGATCTTTAATTTCTTTTTTTCCTTCCATGATCTCCTTAATAATCCCTTTGGAGAAATCATTTTTTGGCATTACTTTTGAATATGCTTTCTCTTTGTCTTTGGATTGATTACTTATCTGTTTATTTTGGTTTATTTTCTGGGTTTTACTTTTATTACCAGAATTATCTATATCTTTCTTCCTAAGTGAGCCTTTTGCTGTGGATGTTTTAACATAACATTCACGAATATTATTTTTATCAAAAGAACAGGGTAAATTAACTTGACTTGCTCTGTTTACACTGATTAATTGAGAAGGTGACATTTGTGCCTGAGTAGAACTTATCTGTTCTTGACCTGGGGTAGCTTTTATCATTCCCTCATTTAGTTTATTCAGCAGAATATGATTATGGATGACATCAGTTCTCAAGTTACAAATTTCATCCTTTAGAACTGCAATGTTCTCCAAAATTACTATACCTGCATAATATATATTCTTGCTAATTTCAAGCATTTGCTTAGAAACAGAAGAACTAGCAGTGAACTTGCTTTCATTTGTAAAATAGTCCTTATTGTACTCTATTTTAGTATTTGGCTGGACGGTATCTGAAACAACTAGTGTCTCTGTATCTCTCTGGGTTTTAGGTTGTAACCCCACTGTTATTTCTCTATGTGCAGTTTCTATTTTTTTTTTCAAACCCTCTATTGTAATACTTATTTCCTGTGTGATATCCTCCAATTCAGTTCTCCCATTAGTCTGACAGTCTTTTAATCTAGGAGAATGGAGTAACTCCATTTCTTTTCCATTCTGTGTCTTATTATGAGGGTTAGAAATATTAATAACTCCAGGAGTATTTATCTGATCCATAAAATAATGGTCAAAATAAGGGTTAGGTGAGAGAACGTCCTCAGAGAAAATCAGTGTCTAACCCTTTGCTGTCTTCAGGGACTGTAGTCTCTCAGCCACATGCCTCAAAAGATGTCCCATCCAAGTTGTAATGAGTTTCCTGAGATGTCTTTTGGTTTTTCTTGGGATAGATTAAATTCACCACGCTCCCCTTTTATTTACAGTCCTAGTGTCCAGTCCCATAATAGGGGTAGAGAGAGGTGTCATGGCTCTTTACTTAATCCCATCCACATTTCTGTGATTTTAAGTTGTTTACTATCTAAGTTTTGGTTCTTGTTAAGTGGTGACTGCTCCAGTTTTTGCTTATTCTTTATTGTATTTTTAACCTTTTTAATTTTACCTCTAGGAATTGTTCGATAATCCTTCATATCCTGCAAGTTTTGTTTTAAGGCAAATTCCTCTATTTATCTACTTCTGATAGAACTGCCTTTACCAATCCTTGTTTGTACATTTTAGAAAGTCCTATAAAACCTTGGTATAGTGATTATATACCCAATTGTATATAAACCAAGGCCCAGATATTCAAACTGTGCCAGGCTGTGACGCAAGCCTGGGCGCAGCTCAACTTGGCTGTGCATGGGTGTGGACGGGATGATATTCAATGGAGCTGCACCATGGCTCAGCATTGTTGAATATCGCACACCCTGGCCACCCACAGTGAGCATGGTGCAGTGGCATTGCGCCAGTGCCAGTGGCCAGAGTGGAGCATGGGGATGCGCTAACACAAGTTCCATTGCGCAAAGTGCAGCAACAGCGATATTCAAAAGTTGACATGCAAATGGAGCCATAATGTATGCAAGGTGCACATGGGGCCATTTGCATGTCATTATGGCCCCATTTGCATGCAGGTGCACTGATCCCCAACGACTTGCGCCTGGTTCCCTGCCAGACAGCAGCCGTCGGGGACCGATGCCCCCTGCAGTGCGGCAATGTGCCCCACAGCCCGATCATGGGCTAAGTAAAAAAGAATAATTCAAATCTCTGGTGGTCCAGTGGACCGCTGCCCACCCAATCGCAGGCTAAGTACAAAATGACATGAATCCTATATCCCTGGTGGTCCAGTGGACCTGTCTGCCTGATCGTGGGATGAATGAAAAGGAAAAGAAAACTATTATCCCTGGTGGTCCAGTGGACCTGTCTGCCCGATTGCGGGCTGAATGAAAAATTAAAAAAAAATATTGTCCCTGGTGGTCCAGTGCACCTGTCCGCCCTATTGTGGGCTGAATTTAAAAAAAAGAAAACTATTATCCCTGGTGGTCCAGTGGACCCCCCTTTCCACCTGCCCACTGATCCCCACCACCCTGTTCCACCCCCCGGTCAGCAGCGGGTGGCAGCACCCCACCCGCCTGCCACCCTGCTGCCCGCCAACTGACACCATCAGTAGGGCTGTACACCCATTGGTCCACAGCATGAGCCAATGGGCATGCAGCCCATACTGT
The DNA here is from genome assembly GCA_016271365.2 of Neoceratodus forsteri. Taxonomy (NCBI): domain Eukaryota; kingdom Metazoa; phylum Chordata; order Ceratodontiformes; family Ceratodontidae; genus Neoceratodus; species Neoceratodus forsteri. The sequence goes on from CM028132.1 coordinate 1,410,545,629, forward strand.
ACTACACATTCCAGATATGTGAATGGATCCCATTCACATATCTGGAATGTGTAGTATGGTATGGCGGGAGTTGCATGCCCATTGGCTCACGCTGTGGGACCAATGGGAGTACAGCCCTACCGACAGTGTCAGTCGGTGGGCAGCGGGGTGGCAGACAGGTGGGATGCTGCTGCCCGCCACTGACTTGGGGGGGAGTGAGGCGGTGGGGATCAGTGGGCAGGTGGGGAAGGGGATCCACTGGACTACCAGGGATAATAGTTTTCTTTTTTTTTAATTCAGCCCATGATCAGGTGGACAGGTCCACTGGACCACCAGGGATAATAATTTTCTGTACTTTTTCATTCTGCCCACGATCAGGCAGACAGGTCCACTGGACCACCAGGGGATATAGGATTAATCTCCTTTTACTTAAGCCCGCAATCATGCGGGCAGCGGTCCACTGGACCACCAGGGATATAGGATTATCTTTTATTAATGAAGCCTGCAATCGGGCATGGGGGGGCACCACCGCAGAGGTGCAGCCGGAGCTTGGGTGGCCACCCACTGGTGGCACCTGCCGTGTTGCTCCCTGCAATATGGTGGCTCACCTGTGGGTGGCCGGCTGTTGTTCCTTTTTTTTTGCTTAACTTTGTGCTGGCACAGGTAGGGGTTACACATGCATGGCTCCGCACATCCCGGGCTGAATATCAGGCTGTGCAGAGTATGCATGGGCATGCCCCCCCTACCTGCGCCTGCATACATTACTGATGTGCTCTGGAGCATTGGGATTTGTGCCGCACACTTTCCCCTTTTGAATATCGCGCCGGGGTGCATCAGTGGGTTGCGCATGGTGCAACAGTGTTGTGCCATGCACAACCCTTTTGAATATCTGGGCCCCAGTGTTTAGAGTTTAAAGCTGTGTGTGAGTTTAAAGTAGCAGTACAATGTAAAATAAATCTCTGCTTTTTGACAGTGTATTCCCTGTGCAAGAGTATGTACCTGGTACTCTTTCCCGCCGGCAATGTATTATCATGCCATAATGAGCTCAGTTGTCCTTTTGTGTTTGTTTATATTTCTGCCGCCCACTCCATTGACTAGATAGGGGCCACCATATGTTCTGTGGTGCTACAACAGCTGTAACGGCTCACTTCCTGGTTGGGTAGTACTGCTGCTTGAAAGCTATGGGTATCTATAATACTAAAAAAGATTGGTCGGATATATGAGCTCCACAGTATATAGATATTGGTGTATAAATTACAAAAGACTTTGTCTCCAATTAGATTCAGGGCTAAAAAATCAATCCGCTAATAAATATGTAGTGCCAAGATGTGTTTCAAAATAATGAACATCATTATCCATATCGGCATAAAGTGCTCAAGGTATCAAAGCCTGGTTATCCAAATCGATTTTAGGACAAGAACCTAATAATCTAATATTATGTGCTGCTATGATATGTCCAATTTGTAAACACAGATATCAATATCCAAGCATAAAATGCAATACGCTAAGTATCCAAGTAAATTCAGAACTAGTACTTGGTAGGCTAGTTAAAATCTGTAAATACTGAGGTAGTTTAACAATATGAGGGTCAAATTAAGGCCTCCTGTCTAGAATGTTTCAACAGCATTGAATGAAACAGCTTACACTGAGCAACAGTTTGGAGTAACAAATTGCTACAGAGTTCAATAAGAGTCTCTCTAGAGCTTAAGTTTAGGTAATCTTATGAGCTCAAGGAATTCAAGCAAAAATGGGCCAAAGGAAGCCGATTTTGTTTTACCACCGGAAGGTCTGTGTCCACAGGCTCTGCCTCTCCATGATTAAACTGGTCTGCTGTCAAAAACAAAAATAGCCTTCGATTCCAGCCAGCAACAATATTATCATATGGTGAGTCTCTGGAGAAAGGCAGCTTGTAGTTCAGAATTGTTCAAAATTGTAACAAGAGCCGGGAAATCTCCAAATGAAGTCATCCACACAGTCACTGAGTAGGGCCAGTAAAAACCTCCAGCTAAAGAGGATTTTCTGAAACAAAAACTTTTCAAATATAATTAAAATAAATACTAAAAAAACTATAATTCAGAGGTCCTGCAGCTTATAAGAATCTTTATCAATCCAAGTCTGACTGGCCAGAGATACATGATTAGTAACTTACAACTTTTTAAAATTAATATTCAGTCATGCTTTGTTATAAATGCACAAGAAAGAGTCTCTGATGAAGCCAAATTGGTCTGGCAAAATGTAAGATGTCCTGATTTTAGTTGTCACTATGCTTTGAGAAGTAAAAGGCTGCATATACACATCTTCGTGTAAGTCTGCTCTTTTTGGGTTGCTTGGTAGGGGTGAGTGCTCTCCATTAAAGCTGAATAAATAATGTAAAACTGGAGAAGCGCCACCTTCATGTGATCACCACCATTTCAGATGCACAAGAAAGGGTGCCTGGTTCCCAAACACTCAACACCTGGTCATGTTGGTTCCAATGCCTCAAGCAAAAGTTGTACTGTTTAGTGTTTGTTTGATGTAACTGACCAAAAAAAGTTTGAAAAAAGGAACTCCTCAGTCATTTTTTTAATGCTTGGAAAAAAAAACTACTGCTATAAGCTATAGGCTACATATAGTGCACTTAGGCACTGGTGGCAGTCCATTGCTCCGATGTCAGAAAAAGATATAGAGAAGGCTCTAAAACACTCTGCCTTGTGAGTCCGTAGCCAAAGTTAGAATGAGGCAAGCAAAATAAGGTAACGGGAGATATTGTTGATGGGGGATCTAAATATGTCAGATGTTAACTGGAGTGCATTTGCAGCAGCCACTTCCAAGAGTGGGGTCATTCTAGATGTCCTACAGGGGGCATGCCTTAGACAACTAGTATTGGAACCCACTGAAGAGGGAGCAATCTTTGACCTGGGGTACTCTCAAATGGAGATGGAGAGAGAGGATCACAGATTTAGAAGTGGGTAGCCATCTGGGAACTAGCGACCATCGAACACTATGGTTCACGATAAACACAGCAGTAGAATCAAGCCATACAAAGGCAAAGGTCCTGGACTTTAGGAGGGCTGACTCTGCCAAAATGGGTGAGTTCCTAAGGAATGCACTAGTAAATGGGCAGGAAGGAGGGGTGGAAGAACAATGGGGAATAATCAAAACTGCCATCACAGAGGCAACAAGCCTTTGTGTGAAGTAAATAAACAAAACAAAATGATGTAAGAAGCCACTATGCTTCTCAAAGGAGGTAGCAGGGCAGGTTAGGGTGAAAAAGAAAGCATTCAGGAAGTACAAGGAATCACAGAAGGAGCAGGACAGAGAACTGTATCAGTTAAAGCAAAAGGAAGCAGGGAAGGCAGTCAGTACTGCAAAGGCCCAAACCGAGGAAAGGATAGCCAACTCAGTTAAGAAGGGGGATAAAACCTTTTATAGGTACATCAGAGAGCAAAGGAAAACCAAGGGAGGGATAGTGAGGCTTAATAAAGGGAAGGGGTTGGTCAGAGGGTGACAGTGAAAAGGCAGAGATACTAAACAAATATTTTTGCTCAGTATTCACAAATGAAGAGGGGGAGGTACCTAAATCAAACAATAGAGACACTCTGGATATGGGGGTTGATATCAGCCCATTCACAGAAGAAAGAGTTCTGAAAGAACTCCTAAAACTGAAGGTGGACAAAGCAATGGGATCTTATGGGATTTATCCCAGAATTCTAAAAGAACTAAGGGTAGAACTAGTGACACCACTGACTACCCTCTTTAACAAATCATGGGAGGATGCGGTGGTACCTGAAGACTGGAGGAGGGCAGATGTTATTCCACTTCACAAAAGTGGGAGCAGGGCAGAAGCAAGAAACTACAGACCTGTTAGTTTAACCTCAGTGATAGGAAAAATGATGGAATCACTTCTGAAGGAAAGAATTGTTGAGTACCTAGAGGCCAGAGGGGCACAGGACCCAAGGCACCATGGATTCACAGTGGGAATGTCATGTCAGATGGATCTAATAGATTTCTTTGACTGGGTGACCAAAGTAGTAGATCAGGGAGGGGCTGATGACATGGCCTACCTAGACTTTAGCAAGGCATTTGACACAGTCCCACACAAAAGATTAATATACAAGTTGGCAGCCTGGGAGTGGGTCCCAAGATGGTAGCCTGGGTAAAGAATAGGCTGGAGAACAGGACACAGAGGGTAATAGTAAATGGAGTCCACTCTGAAGAAAGGGGGGTTACTAGTGGGGTACCACAGGGTTCAGTACTAGGACCGGTCCTCTTCAATGTCTTTATAAGTGACATTGCAGAGGGACTGGAAGGAAAAGTATGTCTCTTTGCAGATGACACAAAGATCTGCAGCAGAGTTGATACACAAGGTGGGGTGGAAAGGATGAGAAGGGACTTGACAAGGTTGCAGGAATGGTCAGAAGTATGGCAGCTTAGATTTAATGCAAAGAAGTGCAAAGTAATGCACCTGGGAAACAAAAACCAAGGGGAAGAGTACACAGTGTGGGGGGGTGAGATACTAACAACAACAAAAATGGGAAGGGACCTGGGGGTAGTCATATCAGATGACCTAAAGGTGGGCAAGCAATGTGAGAGGGCAGTAAGGAGGGCTGGGGGATGCTGGGATGCATAGGGAGAGGTATCACCAGTAGAAAACAGGAAGTTGTTATCCCTCTGTACAGACAGTTGGTGAGACCCCATCTAGAGTACTGTGTACAGTTCTGGAGACCCAATTGCCTCAAAGACATAGACAGGATGGAGGCAGTCCAGAGGAGGGCAGCTAAAATGGTGCAGGGTCTGCACCAGAGGACATATGAAGAAAGACTTAAGGAGCTTAATATGCATACCCTCAAGGAAAGGAGGGAGAGGGGGGGCATGATAGAAACTTTCAAGTACCTCAAGGGAATCAACAAAGTCCAAGAGGGTAACATCTTTCAGAAAAAGTGGTGTGCAAGAACAAGGGGACACAATTTGAAGATAGAGGGGGAACAGCTCATAGGTAATGTGGAAGTATTTTTTCATGTAGAGGGTTGCAGATGCATGGAACAGCCTTCCTGAGGAGGTTGTGGAGTCAAAAACAGTGGTGGAATTCAAGAATGCATGGGACAGTCATAAGGCAATTCTAGGGAGTGGGGGTAAGAGGAAGTAGGCTGTTGGTTAGCTAGGATCTGCAGCTTATCCATTAGGTAGGGAAATGGGCAGACTGGGTGGGCCAAGCTGTCCTTATCTGCCATCAAATTCTATGCTACTTTAATCCCTGCTATCTGCTTTTTGTCCCTTACAACTTGAGCCGGAGACTCGGTATGTAATGTGAAGAGGTGTGACAGCAGACAACCTTGTCTAGTTCCCCTAGTTAGAGGGAAGCGATCTGAGAAGGTGCTATTAATTTTAACCATGTTTTGGGGAGAGGTATACAACTCAATTATGTTTATCCTAAATTGCTTGGGGAAGTTAAAATATTGTAGTGTGTATTTATAAAATTTCCATGACACTCTATTGAAGGCTTTTTGAGCGTGCACACTAAACAATGTAAGGCGGGTAGATTTTTTTGAACTAATTCTAACAAATATAGGGTCCGCTTAATGTTGTCTGTGGTTTTTCTTTTGGTAATAAATCCTGTTTGATCCTTATGAATTATGGTGGGAAAATTGTCTCTAATCTTTTAGCTAAGATGCTAGCATAAAATTTATAATCTTGGTTTAGTACCGAGATTGGTCTATATGACTCACAATTTAGGGGGTCCTTTTTAGGTTTTAATATAACCGAAATATCGGTGTATTGACAACTAGGAGGTGGGGGAGTATCTCTGTTATGTAGATCCTGGAAAAGAGGGCCTAGAACTAGCGCTAATTCTTTTTGGAAGGTTTTGTAGAGATCTGAAGTATGGCCGTCAGGCCGCAGGCTCTTTCCATTTTTCAAGTTTTTAATTACCGTGTGGACTTCTAAAGAGGTGATTGGCCGAAGGAGCCCTACCTGATCTCCTGTAAGCTGGGGTAATTTTAATTTTTGAAAGTATTTTATATATTTGTCCTCTCCTGGCTCAGGTCCCTGTGCATATAATGGTGAATAGAATGACCTGAAACCCTCCAGGATATCTTTGTGGTATTTAACAATTTGTCCTTGGATGTTTAAGCTTTGTGATTAGAGACTGCTTTTGCTGGTGCTGTAGTCAAAAAGCAAGGATCTTCTAGGCTCTGGAGCCCCCTTCATAATACCTCTGTTTAAGGCAGAGGAGGGATAGTTCTGTGTGATAAGTTAGCAAGTTTTCATAGCTGAGCTTTTAATTTTTGTGTCTGGGGAATGGCCAACGAGTCTCCCTCGGAATGGGCAGTTTGCAGTGTCTCTAACTCCTGTTCCAGTGTTTTCTGTCTCTGTTCTCTTTGCCATTTTTTGTTTGCAGTGTAACTAATTAGCTCCTCCCTCAACACAGCCTTTGTTGTGTCCTGTATCATCCCTGAGGTCATGTCTGGAGAAGTGTTCTCATTCAGAATTTGTGGGACGCGTTTCCTTACCATTTCCAGAAACTCTGTCTCTCAGCAGAGTATTGTTAAAACGCCACTGTCTGGGAGTCTGTTCTTCTGTTGTGTGGGATTCTGTTACTGTTGGGGCATGATCTGATAATAAGATTAGTTGGATAGTCATATTTTTTATAAGATCCATATGTTCTCCTGTAATGAAGTAGTAATCTATTCGAGAATAGGTATGGTGTGTACCTGAATAAAATGTGTATTGCCTACCTATTGGATTCAGGTGTCTCCACACATCAGTTAGGCCTAAATCTTTTATCAACGCTCTCCCACGCTGTTGCCCTGTGGTTGCCTTATTGGACTGAGTATTAGTGCTGTTTCTGCCTGCATCCATCAGTAGAAGTCTCCCCACAAAGTAGGACCCCTTATTTAAATTGCAGAATGTAATTAAACAAGTGTTCATGCATTGAAGCCTCAACCCCCCGGTGGGATATAACCACTACCTACTATGTACTGCCTTCCCCACCATGTACCCTTTACCATGGCCAGACAACCCTCCCTATCACAATAAAGAGTCCTGTAGGCAAAAAGAAGAATTCCTTGGTAGTAATATTGCTGTCCCCCTTCTCGTACCTGAGGAGTATGAGCTGGCAATGACCTGTTCCATCCCTAATTTAGTTAATTTCTGATGTTCAATTTGTAACACAAATCTCCTGTAATAAAATTAGATGGGGGGTGGAGCTATTTAAGTTGGGAGATGATCTTCCCTCTTTCAATACGGCTACAGAGGCCATTCACATTTTGGAAGACCGCCTTAATAGACCGAGACTGTATCATTTCCCAACAACAGAGCCCCACATCACCCCTCCCTGGGATCTAGAATTTGTGTAGTGTCTCAGTATCTCCTGATTTTTTTCTTAAGTCTGATAGCCACAAACTGTAATCTCTGTTGTCAACTGCTCTGCCTACCTCATTTTCCAAGGGGTCTAATACAAATGCTACAAACAACTGCAACAAATTAAAAAAAAAATAATGCAAAGGCTAATACTTAACAATGTGTCTCCTACTGGAGTCGGTATATAACAGCTGCAACCAGTCAGGAAACTCTAAGAATGGTCGGCTGAGAAATCCGCTCACCGTAACTATATATACATACAATACGGTGTAGCTGTGACTTCCATAGCTGGCCCTGTTGGAAACTGAGCCGGCTGTGGAAGATCATTAGTTTGCCATGTCGGGGTATACTGTCCTTGTTCTGGAGAAGGCCCCAAGGGGTAATTCTTCCCTTTTAAATTTGGGAGGGGAGGGTGAAATATTTGGAGCCAAAAATCAACAGGTACCAGAAAAAAAAAATGAATCTAAATGTAGGTAAGGGTGGGGGAAAATAGGGAGAATAATGGTGCATCTTTTTCCAGCAGGCAATCCATCTCCCCCCGCCCCCACTGCTGGATAAGAAAAAGGGAATGGGGTGTACTACATTGTTATATTTCCTGGGTGTTTGCATTCCTATCTTCTTCTTGGCCTCAGTGTCCTCCAAATTACATTTTTAAACAGAATCATAGAAATCATAGAAAATGAATACAAGTCAATTAGCAATAAGCCATTATTTTGACTTGCCACTATTCAGTGGAAACATCTGATATTTTCACTCCCCATGTATGAATCCAAGGCTTTTTTAAATTGTTCCATGCTTAGACTACTAACTAGCCGATTTGGCAAGTTATTCCAGATACTGACAACTCTTTGATTAAACCAGTGACTTCTCTTTGTTGTTTTGTAAAACTCCCCTTTGAGCTGGTAATTATTAAATCTTGAGTTTTTGCCATTATCCTTTTTTACAAGTCCAGTAGATGCCCAGATAATATTATTATGAAAGGCCTTGAATACATAACATAGATACATAACAGAAAGTTACCGTATCTGAGTCTTCTTGGATATGAAAGAAAAAAAAGGAAAGGAATCTCATCTATTCCTCCTCCCCCCAGTACTCCCTCCTCCACAAGCATCTTGATATTTCAGCTTTAATCATCAGTCTCTCCCCCAGCTCTGATGGAGAATAAAGGTCCATCTATGAAGTCTTCAGGTCTCTTAACCCCTCAATGCTATAGATTTGTCCAAACAGGTTAAGAAATTTCTGCCCCTTCCTTCTTTCTCAGACCTCTTGTTGCAGCGAGGGCTCACCAGCGAGGCTGTCCAGGACATCCCCCCACCAGGTCAAGTGACACGAGCAAAAGCCCAGGGAGAAAACCCCTCATAAGATCCACCCCACCGGGCGAGGCATCCAGGATTCCCCCCCCCGTTCCACGGTCGGCTAGATAGGCAGGGACCCACTCATCAATCTTGAATGCTCAGCTTCCTAATGACTCTCTGAGGGTGAATGTTCCATCCTCATCAGCGTGCCTCTCCAAAAGCCCACCATCCCTTATCTAATGGGGGAGCTCATGAAGAGAGTGACATACATGCTGATACATACTTAGTCCCTCAGTTGGTAGCAGATGCTAATTTAAATGTGATGGGCTTTTACTGATGAGCCTGGGGACCAGAAGATTGCAGTCCTTACAAAACATTTCCCTATCTAACAGGCCTGTCATGTTGTCAGTGGATAAGAGTAGAGATCCAGCTCCCCAGAGCTCCTCACCCCTCCACCCCATGGCCTGTATTTGAGGGAGCACATGTCAGATCTGATCAGAGATCCCTGTCTAGTGGGAGATTTAACTCTGGTCTCGCTCCCTCCTATTGCACTATTGATTATTTGAGCACTACTTCTTAGTGACCCAAATAAGCTCCCATTATCTGTCCAACATTGATTTCAGGAGTCTTTCTGTTCTGTCAATGGGTCTCCTGTTAGGAGCAAATTGTTCCCCATCAGTAGTCCTGTTATTTGAATTCTAGTTGCTACGATTGAAGTGGGTATTAGAGATAGGACTTCCACCTCCTGTCCTCTGCTAGATCCGCCAGACTGAGGGGCCCAGACCCCTCTACCCCACCATCTGCCCCAAGAAAGAGGATCCCCAGACAGCACATCGCTAGAATGTGCTGTCTAGGGAATCCAGTTAGTCCAGGTGTAAATGTTCCATAAATGTTCAGACTCATGTATCCTTCACCATGTATTGAGCCAGGATTAACATACTAACATACTAACATACTATTTGCCAGCAGATTAGGCCTTATGGTCTATCAAGTCTGCTCGAACCTAGATCCTTAGTTGGGTGCCGAGACCATCCCATCCCTTGTGCTCCAGAAACCCCTATCATCCATCCCCACCCCCCCGGGACAGGCCATCATCTGATACATCCACTTTCTGTGTCTGTCCCACCCTCTTCTAAAGCTCTCCACTGTGGATCTCTGAACCAGCTCACCAGGCAGAGCATTCCAAGGTCCACCACCCTCTCGGTGAAAACCTCCTCCTCTTTCCCCTCACCCTTCCACCTTCCAACTTCAAACCATGCCCTCTGGTGATGCCTCCCTGCTTTAGTCTAAAGATTCCCTCCATGTTTACCCTATTTATTCCCTTGAGGTACTTGAAGACCTCAATCATGTCCCCTGTCTCCCTCTCCTCCAATGAAAACAGGCAGAGCTCCTCAAGTCTGTCCTCGTAAGTCAAATCCCTAGCCTCGTGATCATCTTTGTTGCCCTCCTCTGTACCCTCTCCAGGAGCTGTATGTCCCTCTTCAAGTGTGGTCTCAGTACTGTACACAGTACTCAAGGTGTGGTCTAACCAGTCCATTGTACAGCGCAGAATCACTTCCTTGCTCCTAGAGGTGATCCCCTTGCGATGCATCCCAACATCCTGTTTGCCTTGCTAGCTGCTCTCCTGCACTGCTCAGTGTTATTCATACATGTATCCACCATGACCCCTAGGTCTTTTTCCCTATTGAGGCTTCCAGCACCCCCTCCCAGGGTGTACCTGTGTTTAGGGTTTCCCGACCAAGATGCAACACCTTGCACTTGGTGATATTGAAATTAATTTCCATGTGAGCCCAGCTTTCCAGGGTGTCAGGTCCCCTGCAGGCCAACCTCCCCTCTTCTCCCTCAACTACTGCTCCCATCTTGGAGTCATCCATGAAGAGACTCATTTCACACCCTATACCATCCCTGATGTCTGATATGTATGCATTAAACAGGATTGGACCCAGGACCGAGCCTGTGGTACCCCACTACCAACCTCTGTAGGGGTTCGAGAGCTCCCACAGACCACTACTCTGAGTGCATCCAGCTATCCAGTTTTCAATCCATCTGACCATCAAAGGGCCTACCCTAACCCCATCAGTTTCTCCACCAGACCATTGTGGGGACAGAGTCAAACGCCTTGCTGAAGTCCAAGAATAATACATCCACAGGCTTACCTCTGTCCAGTTCTGATGTTACCCATTCATAGAACTCCACAAGGTTGGTTTGACATGATCTACCTGGCACAAACCCATGCTGCCGACTATCCAGACCTCCCACCTCCTCCAAGTAAACCCCCAATCGTTCCTTTAGTATACTCTCCATTAATTTTTCCCACCACGAGGTTAAACTGATGGGTCTATAGTTTCCTGGTACTTCCTTGACCCCTCTTTATGGATTGGTACCACATGTGCCTCTCGCCAATCCTAGGTACCCTCCCTGTCTCAAGTGACCTGTTGAAAGCTCTCGCCAGGAGTGCAGCCAGTATGTCCGCCAATTCCCATAGTACTCTCGGATGAATGCCATCTGGCCCAGGAGATTGTCTTTCTTTAGGGCCTTGAGGGCAAACCACACCCCTTTGGTGGGATGGCATCATCCGTCCCCTCCACCTTACTGGTCTTTTTTATCCTTATCCAGATATGACACCCTGGGTGCCTTTCCCTCCCTTTGCTCCATTTCTGTTGCTCCCTGATCCCTCCCTGCCTTCTATCCCCTTTGTGCCTTGCTTTGTAGATATCCCATCCCCCTCCCTAGTGAACACAGAGGCAAAGTACTCGTTAAATACCTCTGCCTGGTCCCTCGCCTCTTCCACCCACCCTCCTTCTGATCTCAATCTGCTGAGATGGCCCTTAGTTTTTCTCCGCTCCCCAATGTACCGGAAGAACCCCTTTTCCCCTCCATGTATCCCCTGTGCCAGCCGTTGCTCTTTACTGGACTTAGCTCCCCTCACCATACGGGTGACTTTTCTAGATGCAAGCTGGTACATTTCCTATCCCTATCCTCTTGTTGTTTTATATTTTTGTAAGCCACCTTCTTTTCTCTGACTGCTACCTGGACCTCACTGGACCACCAGCATGGTTTATGTGACCTTGCTCTTACGTTTCAACTTAGCGCAGATCCTGACTGCCTCATGAAGTCCCCGTTTTATGACCTCCCATCTCCTTTCCACACTTGTTGTTGAGGTAATCCCCTTCAAGTGATCCTTGAGAATATTTCCCATGCCCATAAAGTCTGCCCCCCTGAAGTCCACTGCCAGTGTCCTAGATCTCACCCCCACTGGATGGATTCAAGGGAGACCTGCTGGGATCTAGGGTCAGGAGCCTGTATGGTTTTTCTGGAAGCACGGGATGGTTGAAGATGCTGAGGTAAAGCCATGCATGTTGAAAGTTCAAATCCTCGCTGCTTCAGATTTTCTATAGCTGAAGAGGCACTTAGGTTTGTTGGCTGTCATGGTATTGAATGGTTAGTCTTGCAGGGTAGGGAGTGCACAACTTCACTTTTAGTTGACAGAGCACTGGAAAAAGTGGTATATTTTCCCAATGACATTGCATCATTGCAGGTACATGGACATTGTCGAAGAACATTCTGGTTGCCCCATAGAAGGTTTTTCCTTGTTCCCAGGCTTTTCTTAAAAGCATTTCCTTTGTGGAGAACCTAAGAAATGTAATAATAATTGAGTAGGGATGGGCTGCAGATTGGGATGGCTTGGGTCCCAAGGCTCAGTGCACCCACTCGATTTCCAGTTGAAAGTTCGCTTCCAAGCTCGAGGTAGCATGCAAAAGTGTATCCATGAAGTCCATGATGTTGGTGCCCTCACTACCCTCAGGAATTCTATAAATACGAAGATTCCTGTGGAGCTGGTGGTTTTCCATATCTTCCTGGAGCTCTTCCTGAAGCCCGACTTACCCCCACGAGCTGGGCTAGCATTGACTGCATATGGGCTAAGTTTTCCCCATGTGTGGCGGTTGTCTCCTCGATCTGGGAAACCATGATTTGTAGTGTGTTAAAATCTGTGTGGAGTTCTTCATGCTCCACTTTGCAGGTTTGGAAGTCTGTTTTTATTTCCTGGAGTGCCGCTAAAATCTGGCCAAGCATGTCATCCATTTTTAATTTTGTGCCCTTATTCTTCTTGGGCCTAGAGGAGGGAGGAGGAGGACTGAGTGAATAGGTGTGAAATGACTGTGGCCTCTGAGTCTGTCAGGGTGTGGTCAGAACATTCTTCCTCTATGGTAGGATGCTAAATCTATTTACATTCCCTTTCGGTCTATTGGTAGCCATGTCTTGATCCTTTATCTGTGTGATAGTTCTTTCCCGTGAATAGCGACTATGTGACAATTAAAAAGGCAGCAGTGGAGCGGAACCAAAAAGTCAGGCTGCTATCAACCGGAAGGTTACACTGAAAGTCTGAAAAAATGCTGAAGAAAATTGTGAGCCCTCAAGGCAATATATCCATATATATGAGGAACTTCTTAAAGCACTTGTATTTAATTTTTATTAACAAATTGGCCCGATGTTAGGAACCCGAGGTTATATAATAATTTAACTGTGGCTATGGCTATAACACAATAAATTATATTTAAAGACTGTGTAGCACAGTACAGCACAAGATTTCAAGCGATGCCCCAAAAAGCACAAAACAATTATTATGGTTAAGCGAGGTTGAGCACAGTTAACATGTTCCAAAGTCCACAGGTTAAATCATTTTAAGTATCTACTACAGTGAGGAGAATAAAAATAGAAAACAGTATAAGATGATTTAAAAATATAAAGAATAAAGTTTCCTCTTAATATGGCTTGCTGCCTAAGCACAATAAACCCTTTAGAGCCCTATAGACTCTGTAAGCATGCAGGGTGTGCAAATCCAAACCAAGGACGAACTCAAGGTCTATTGGGGGAAAGCAAAGGTCCAATTCAGCTTCAAATCTTGGATTCCTCCATGGACCCACGGTCTCATCAGAAAATGTTTTAACACAGACAAAAGTCTGCAATGCCGCCTTGAGTTCCCCTCCTCTGGTGCGGGCTCTGGGGGTGGATGATCAAACCCTCAGGAGAGCTATGTAATTTTCTGCAGCACAAGAACGACTGGAAAGGACACTGAATAAAAGGTTGCTACCGCCAGCCCTCTCTATCTTTATCACTGACTTCCACACCATGAAATGAGTTTTAAAATCCAGGCAATGGTGGCATACCTGTTATAAGACAGAGGCAAGCATTTCAATGTTCCTGTTTCTCTGGTCCTCCACAACTAGGTCAAGTGTGCAGCTGCCCAGTCCATCCAGCCTGAAGGCACTCCCTATAGCTGAGAACACTTTACCTTAGATATGGTAACTGTAGTCTCTCTTTAGAAATGCATCACAGACTTGCCAAGTTACCCCGGTTATCTGTACCTGAAATGACTCCGTCATAGAAAACATGAAGTATATAAAAATAGCATGTAATACTCAACAAAATGTATGTATGTTACAGGATGATACACACAAAAGACTAGGGGGAACAGAGTATTTCTACAGCAATAAGAAGAAACACATTTGCAAAGACAGAGGACACACAGAACAACCAAACTTAAAGTTATCTAAATTCAAGAAACTTACCTCCAGCTGGGACATGGTGAGTTATGATAGACTCAAACTATAATGTTGCTAATTCAGAATCCCAAAACATAACTAAAACTCTAACAGCAAACACACACAGAAATATCTTCAGCTGACTGGCCCAGTACATCGCACATAATCATATATGCCCCTCTGACATCACATTCTGGACAATTTCTTTGATTTCTGGAGACCACCATTTTCCAGAATGGGCCCAAACTGGTTTTGTGAATTGAAGCCTGGTCCTTTTGTTATCATGACTGTCTAAATCAGTGGGGCTCAATCTCTCTCTCTCTCTACCTTGGCCCTGTTTACACTCAAAACAAATGTTTGTGTTATGAAAGGGATCTAACCCTTTGAAGTTTAACCAAAACAAAAGCCTTTTACAGAGCAGGATAAGGATTGTTTACACAAAGGCCCCTCTGAGCTAACTGGCCCCAGGCATGGGCTACAGTGGAATGTAATTGTCAGTGTCCACCAGACCTCCCACCTCAGCTGAAGTACTTTATATAGGCAAAGATAAAACACACACACACACACACACACACACACACACACACACCATTTCAAGTTGTTGCAGCTACCCATATCACTGACATTTGGTCCACTGACCCTAATAATGTGGGACACTACACTGAGCCATTGAAAAACCAGCTCACGAGCAGTGCAAACCAACTTTGATTTAGCATCTTTGAATATTATTGCCTGCTTTAGGGTCTATTTGTAGTACAATGCCAGGGTAGCACCTTTGTCAAAAGCAATTGCCCTTTGCAATTAGGGTCATTTGAGAGGTATGGGCTGGGTTACCTGGTGAGAAAAGAATTTTGGAGTTTCTTGGCTGACCGGAAATCAGCTTGGGGACTGATGGGGGGGGGAGTGCTGGGGTGCCTGGTGGACAGCACTGGAATGATGTTGGAAGGCTGAGCTGACAGCAATTGAATGTTGGGAAAAGTTACTTTTTTCCCCAAATCTAAAGTAAGCTGTACACCAAAACAAGGACAAATTGCACACTTTTTCAATGTTATTTCACATGTTCAAACAGATGTCCACAAGTATTCACACTGGATATGTATTGCATATCAAATTTTACTTAAAGCCCTATGGATTCATAGTTATGCAATGTGCATGTAAGTTGCATAACTAATTTTGATTAAGTGGCTATGCAGACTATTGTATGCATAATAGGCATACATAAGAATTTCGCGCATGAATGCATTTGGTAGTAACTAGCAATCATATAACTAAAATAATGCATGTAGAGGTAGTCTCTTTTGGTATGAGTACTGTAGTCCTGTGCTATGGTATTCTAATTAGACTGCTGACTGTGGAAAGCTGTGTGGGTCACCAGCTGGGGCAGAGTGCCATTAGATGCATTAAGTTGCAAGGGGAGGAATTCCTCCTGTACAGCTGAATGCAAATTAGGCGTGACAAATGCAGGGTTTGTAGACACTATGACCAGCATTTTCATGCCTGTGGACTTTTTTACATGGCACAGACCAGTTACCAAGCACTGTGACATGCACACAAGTCAATGACACAGGAGGTACTCTACCACCATTGTTACCCCCCCCCCACACACACACAGTTCCCTTCTAGTCCTGCCTGGTACTGTGCCTGCCTCCCAACTTCTTTCACAATAGATGTCCATGAGTCCCTTTAGCTAAGCTGCAGGCTCCCATAGCCTGATTAACTGTGGCCCTCACCCCTGACACCATTTGCTACGCTGAGTGGGTTACAGTTCGCCAACATGGCAGTGGCAAGTACTCCAATGGGCATGTATCCCCAGGAATCTTTTATTTACAGAGCTCCTGACTTTAAATACATTTTGTACCCCCCTTACATTGTGTGTGGAAGGGTCCGGCTTGGTCAGGGAGTGCATGGGGAGAAATCCCTGGTTCGAGGACAAGATCCCATCATGCTCCTTTGTGGTGGCAGCAAAGCCACATTTCTGTGGGCTTGTAGTGCTACTGCAGTGTACAGTAGTTTACCTCTAAAAATACCAAAGTCAGTATAGTGGTAAAGGAGTGTACCAGAAAAACAAGTAAGTGCAGTGCTACTGGAGTGTAGTTCTTAGAATAATAGTGAAGTTAATATAGTTAATACAGTGTTTTTAAAGGATGTGCCAGAAAGTCAAAGCAGTGGCTTTACAGTGCAGTCAACAAAAGCAGTGCTGTTTTAGTCTGCACTTTGTTATCACTCATAAATGGCTCTAGATCATTGCACCCGTTCAGGGCGCTGGTGGCAGTGCGCCCATCATTAGGGTGCCAAATATTGAAATTCACCACTCCTCCCTGAGCTCCGCCCCCCTGGAATTGGTATATTTAGAAAGGGGGGAGCTGGCCTGGTAGCACTAAGGGTTGAGGCGCTAGACACCTTACCTTGCACTACATTGGCAACCTGGATTTTGGAATGACCTTAGGTCATCAGGGGGCCAGCACGTTGGGGGGGAGCAGAATTGAGCAATTCAGCAGGCTGCTCTCCTCTCTTGGGGTAGTGGGGATGGGTTGTCACCCCTCCCATAGTTCCGCACCTACTGGGTGGATGCCCGGTGGTTGCATAGGTGGGAGGGATGGCAGCGCAGATGGGTGGAAGGGGCTGAGCTGGTGCCACAGTGTGCATGCATGCCTCCACTCATGCATGGTTGTGTGCTATGGCCTTGGGTGGGAGAGGGAGAAAAATACCTACAAAATGCCATAAAAACTAAAAGGGGGATGTGGGGGGCACGGGGTATAGCCCCCCCACAAAGACAGGGGTCTGCAACTTTGTAACTTGGCACCCTAATGATGAGGTGCACTGCCACAGGCATCCTAAATAGGTGGAACCACTCTAGATTGCAGTGGCCGCTCCACCTCCATCTGGGAAGGCATTGGTATTATTCGTGTGCTGTCTGGATTGCCAGCATTTTTTACCACTGCATTAGTTGGATCTATGACCAAGATGGCAACCAATCAGGATGCAGGATTTTCACAACTCATTTTTTTAAGTCCCAAAAACCCCTTTTGTATTTCCTGGTGGAGTAATATTGGAGATCTATTAATTGCTACAGAACTGGCCTTCATGTGTTTTGTCCCTCAATGTTGTTTTTTTGTTCCTGCCTTTCCTGTTGGACTGAATGGGTTCTGATCTCTCATTCCTGTTGGATTGGTTTAACTCTACATTAATCTCTGTTGGGAAACCGGGGAGGTATGGGACAGGCTAGGCAGAAGTTTGAGTGGTCCTGATGCCAATGACATAGAGTGGTGCTCAGTGTCAGGTTCCTTCTTTTCTTGCCATGTCAATCAGCATTTTCAGACATGAACTGGCAGGAATGGACAGCACCATCACTGCTGACTTCTTACAATCAATATTTTATTGAGATTTATAAGACAGAAAATTACATAGAAACATAGAATATGATGGCAGATAAGGACCATCTGGTCCACCTGGTCTGCCCATTTCCCTACTTGGTTTGGCAATCCCTACTCTTATCTGGACTGCCTTTTCCCTGCTCTGCTGTACAGCAGGGTGCCTTTATGCTTATCCCATGCACTTTTGAATCCTCGTACTGTTTTATCTTCCATCACCTCTGCTGGTAGGCTGTTCCATGGATCCAACACCCTCCCTGTGAAAAAATACTTAGCATTCTCCCCAAGCCTCCCTCCCTCCAGCCTCTTGTTATGTCCCCTTGTCCTTGTGCACTTTCTGTTCTAAAAATATGCTCCCCTCCTGTACCCTGTTTATTCCTCTAAGGTATTTGAAAGTCTATTATCACATCCCCTCTCTCCCTTCTCTCTTCCAGTGAATAGATGTTCAGTTCCCTGAGTCTTTCCTCATGAGACGTGTGGTACAGTGCATGTATAATTTTTGTTGCTCTTCTCTGGACTGCTTCCATTCTGTCTATGTCCTTCCTGAGATGCTGTCTCCAGAAATGGACACAGTATTCCAGATGAGGCCTCACCAGTGATCTATACAGTGGCATCACCACTTCACTCCTCCTACTGGTTATGCCCCTTCCTATGCACCCCAGCTTTCTGTTTCCTTTTCTCACTGCTTTTTTGCATTGTTTGGACGGCTTCAGGTCATCGGATATGATAATCCCCAGGTCTCTCTATGTCTTGTGGTGGCTAGAATCTGCTTCTGCCCCCCATCCTGTATTCTTCTCTTGGGTTTCTGTGTCCCAGGTGCATTATCTTTAGCATTGAAACCCAACTGCCAAACCCTTGACCATTCCTCAAGTAGTTTTAGGTCATTTCTCATTTTATCTAGCCCCTCCTGTGTGTATGGGATACAATAAAGGTTGAATATGCATACAGGTAGAACGATCCTGGCTGGGGACAATGCACTAATCTACTTGGAAATACAACTGTAAGAAACCTGTGTAGACAGTATAGAAAAATGTCAATTATATAACATACAGCAGTTCATTGGTAAGAAACATGTCCAGTACATTTATAAGGGGTGTGATATTCTATTTAGTGAGGTGTGTTGGGTATCTGTATGCTATTGAGGAGAGTCACAACAATCGTGTTGCATCTGTCTTTGGCCTGATAGTGAGGGTGAGGAGTGTCGACAGTTCTTCTGCTGTAGTATGGATACCCATTGGCAACGGCCTTCTTCTGGGACTGTTGCTGTCAAGGGGGAGAGGGTTTACTACGTCATTTGATCTCTGAGTGGGTACTATATGAGATCTGGCCTCTTCAGTACTCTGGCATGAAATATCCCTCTAGGATTTTACAGTAACATGACAATAGGTATACCCCCGGGATTGAATTTGTTGAGCCTATCATTTACTATATAGTGCACACTCTCAAAACTAGGACCCACTCGCTGTGTGCCATGGGGATTGTACAGCCCGAGGGGGTTGGGGGTTGGCATCCTAACATTGCCAGCTATGGGGTTATGACCTAGGGTGACACTAGTATTGCCCAACATGTGTCTTGCACTCCAGGGATATATGATGAAATACTGAAACTTTAAATGCTGAGTGACAAAATCCTGAGACTGATTACTCAAAACTCAGAATCCCGACACTTGGTAAGTGCCCATGGCAGAGTATTTTTTCATGTTTTGGGAGGCTTTGCCCCCCGCACCCCCCAATGTGGGGAGTTTGCCACCCTATACCACCCCTTATGATAACAAACTCCACCACAGGCAATTACCGAGTGTCAGGATTCCGAGTTTCGGGCAATCAATCTTGGGATTCTGACACTTGGTATTTAGAGTCTTTCAAACTGATACCCTTGCCAGTACTGTTGTACTACGTAGGAGGATTCCCATAGAAGGTGGGTAATTATGCCTGTGCCCTCTCCGCCCCACTAGCACTGGTCTGTGTTCAGCAGGCCCCACCTGTGCAGTTTCTGTGGTGTTCTGTGCCACTGGTGTGGTATTTTAAATTGGGTAATGTGGGTCTGGGTGTCCCTGGAGCCTGTGTGCAGATTAGTCCCTCACTTGTTCCACATCTTCTGCGTGATGTCACATCAAAGCTTTGTGGACCATTTGAGTCTCAGGTTATCATTGGGGTCTGACCTGAGTAATCTCAAGCCTCTGTAGATATGACTACCCGATAATATATCGCCCTTGCCAGAATACAAGAGGTGCTCCAACATGTTTGTGGTAGTCACCATTAAGGCCTGCCAATGCATTTCTCAGCTGGAGTAGTTACCAGTGCTGCTGTTTAGTGATGGCATATGTCTCCTGCTGCTAGCCAAAAGAATGCAGGTGGCCAGTACTGTTGTCTATCAGGTGGCCCTATGCATTGCACCCCTTTAGATGCCCAGTTGCTCCAGTATATAGGTTTCCCACCAATGAGAAGGTATTTATTCCTGCACAGGGGACACCAGGGGAAGCAAATGGGTTGACAGGTAGCAAGCTTAGCCCGTTTCTTCTGTGCAAGCTCCATGGCTGAGGTGGTTGGGTAAGACTTCAGAGGTTTTGATAGGTCACCAAATCTTATTGCAGAGTTTAGGTCTATCTCTAGAAGTGCCTTCTTGCAGTCAGCCCACTTAGCAGTATATTGCTACTGGCCGATAGCGGCTGTCAGTGCCAGTCATTGCAGCATGTGTGTTTCATGTTTTCGTGCATAGTCAGGTTGATACATTCCGCCCATGGATCTCTTGCATTAACATGCAGATGCTTAGACTCCTGGTGTTCATACCCCAGAGGAAGGAAAGCCTCTTTCTGTGGGGGCTTTTTAAACCAGTTTGGTGATATTCTGATGGGTACATTGTAAAGGGTGTATAAGATTCTCTGGTCCGTGATCATATTATACACATGCACCCTTCCCCAATGTGTGAGGTACAGCTTACTCCACCTAGACTGATCAGTCTCCATATATAAGGGGGCCAAGTTGAGCTTGTCGAGTCCCTGTTGGTCCATATAAAATTGATCCTCAGATACTTGATGTAGTCTTTTACTGGGGGCAGGCCCAGGAGAAGCCTGTCAGGCTAATGGCTGGGGTTCCTGAGGCTAATACTGTATGTGGGATTTAGTCACGCTAGCTTTGTAACTTGAGAGGCAACTGTATTAGTCTCAGAGGCTGAGAGTCTGGGTATATGACAGGACCTTCTGCTTGCCTCCTAACTGCACACCATGGATAGTACTGCTGAGCCTGATTGCTTAGAGGAAGGGTTCTAATGTGAGTACAGACAAGGGCAATGAGAGGAGGCAGTGTGATGGGGGAGATCCTGCCACTCTTGAGGACCGACCTTTTCTTAAATCTGTTGCAACAGTTCTTCTGTTTCTTAGCCTAATCTATCCTTTACAGTTTCTAGCCCATAAGGTTGGCCATCTATGGGTATCCCCCTCCCCTTTCTTGACTATGCTAGAGTGTCCTTTTTAATTTTCCTTTTCCCTCTCAAGTCCTCATACAGGGAGGTTATTATGGAACCCTCCGAGCTGATGTAAACCGGTTGTGTTCTTCGTTGTTGGATTTAGTATGCAATGGCACTATGTCACAAAATACCTTGATGTGTATACCTTATGTGTGTGAAACCTGTAAATGTTGAAAATAGGCAAGGCAAGGCACATTTTATTTAAGAGATGCCCATCCCGGAGGTACTCGGTGCCGAACATATCAAAACTTCATAAAACAAATCATAATAAATAAAAAACAACATACTATTTAGCATTAATATACAATATTACAACAATTAAAACATGATTTAGTATAAATACTACCCTCAACAGCAGCAACTAAACTCAAAATAGCCAAAGGCTAACTTAAGCATAAAATTCTAAAAAAAAACAGGTAGGGACTATAAAACACAGTCCAGGAAGGCCTGATTATACAAGAAGGCCTTGAGGTGGGCTTTAAATACCTCCACAGAAGGGGCCGCCCTGACAGCTGAAGGAAGCGAATTCCACAGGACAGGGCCGGCGACACTACATGCTCTGTCACCAGCAGTTTTTACCCTTGTCCTGGGAATTGCGAGGAGGCCCCTAGAGGAGGAATGGAGGGAGCTGGCCGAGACAGCAGGTGTAAGAAGGCCCTTCAGGTAACCAGGGCCCAGGCCATGTAGGGCCTTAAAGGTGAGCAAACCCACCTTAAAGAGGACCCTCCACCTAACTGGCAGCCAATGCAGTTGATGCAGCACCGGAGTGATGTGACAATACTTAGGCTGTCCTGTCAACAGCCTCGTTGCCGCATTCTGCACCAGCTGCAAGTTGGCACAGGGTACCCCCAGAGATCCTGAGATAGAGTGCATTACAGTAGTCAAGCCTGGATGCCACGAAGGCATGCACCAAAGTGGGGAGATCCAGGAGTGGAACTAGGGGCTTTATCCTGGCGCTATTTCTCAGATGATAAAAACTGGTATGGACAACGGATGCCACCTGAAACTCAAATGTCAATCCACTGTCAAGAATAACGCCCAGATCATGCACCCTAGAGGAGGTCTTCAATGGTACAGAGCCAAGACAAAGCCCTGTCTCTGCACTAGAGGTCAACATATCACGCCCTCTGTTCGACTCCACCACCAGTACCTCCGTCTTATCGGGGTTTAGTCGGAACCAGCTGGAGGCAATTCAGTCATTGATCTCAGCAAAACAGCTGTTAAGCACTTCCACTGCGCAAGATGTTCCAGGGGCAAAGGAAAGATACAGCTGGGTATCATCAGCATAGCAATAAAAACCCAGACTGTACTTCCTAATGAGCTCTCCCAGGGGGCAGCATATACATGGGAAACAACATCGGTGACAAGACTGAACCCTGGGGAACTCAGCATGACAGGCAGCCAGGGGAGGAGGAGAAATTCCCCATCACTACCTTCTGCCTCTTGTTAGATAGAAAAGACTCAAACCAGCAGATGACAGTGCCGGCGAGTCCACAGAATTCCCTTAGGTGGTCAAGTAACACTCAATGGTCCACTGTGTCAAATGCTGAAGAGAGATAGAGGAGAACAAGAATTGTCCCCTCCCCTCAATCTCTAGCCCTAAGGAGGTCATTATGCACCTGAACTAGTGCAGTTTCTGTGCTATGCCTTGCACGAAATCCAGACTGGAGTGGCTCATACAGATCATGGGCCACAAGATGCTCCTCAAGCTGAAGTGCCACCACCTTCTCACCCAAAAATGGAAGATTGGAGATAGGATGGTAATTTGCCTTGACGTCAGGGTCCAACAATGTTTTTTTCAGAAGGGATCTCACCAATGCCTCCTTCAAGACATCGGAAAGACCCCCTCCGACAAGGAGCACTGGACGATTAAGGCAAACACCGGGCCAATGGAGTCAGCACATCTCATTAAGAAATGAGTTGGCACTGGGTCCAGTTCACAAAAGGTGTGCCGAAGCTTGGACGCAATCTCAATGACCTCAACCACCTCCAGCATTCTAAACTCACCCCAACCAGGTGGAATGCTCTCTGGTCACCCATGGCGACCACTGTTGGCCAAACTCTGGCCCACTGGCTGAACTCCCCTGCCTGATGACAAACACCCTGTCCGAGAAGAACTGAGCAAACTCCTCGCACAATGCGTTTGAAAAGGCTACCTTTAGCTGTAGACAGGAAGGATGGAGAAGCCTGTTCACAGTCTGAAAGAGCACAGTTAGTCAGTTCCTCCTGGCAAGCAATCTCCCTGGACAGGAATTCTGCCTTCTTATGGGTGATTGCCCTCTGGTATGCACCGTAGTGCACACGTAGGGCCAGTTTGTCTGCCTCCAGGTCAGACTTCCACCAGCAGTGCTCTAATCTCTGACCCAAAGTCTTCACCGCCTTGAGCTGCCCATCATACCAAGGGGACTTCAAGTGAGAAGACCTGGGTTGTACACAGACTGATGCGAGGGAGTCGAGCGCACCAAACAGCGCCTTATTATAGGCATCCACTGCTGCGTACACACCCCCTGCGCATGCACTGTCCACACTAGATAGGTCAGCCACCACCAAAGAACCCTCATGGGTCAACCCCCCTCAAAGGGCAATAGCTGACCATCTCTGCAGGGGCAGGGCTATCAAGGGGGGCCCCGAGCAGGAACTTCACCATGCAATGATCCGACCAAATGACCCAATCAGTCCTGAGACTATTTATCTCAAGCCCCAGTGAGAACCCCAGTTCCAACATGTGGCCACCCTGATGGGTCGCGGAGGAAACTCCTTGTGCAAGGCTCAGAGATGACATCATCTGGAGGAAGTTGTAACCAAGCTGAGAAGATTCATCCTCAGCCCAAACATTGAAGTCCCTCAGCACTAAACATCTGGGGGCCTCCAATGTTTCCCCAATGATGAAATTGGCCATCTCCTGCAGGAAATCTCCCACCGCCCCAGAAGGGCGGTAAATCAGAAGAATCAAGCAACCTGTGCCCAGACCCCCACGGATGGCCACACATTCAAATGAATGTGGTGCTCTCACTGGGTGCAGGGTGAAGCCCAGCTCGGATCTAAAACAGATGGCTACCCCCCACCCCTGCGTTCCGCTCTGGGGCAATGCACTATGGTATACCTGGGTGGGACAGCGGCCTCTAGAACCAGGCCAGCATCATCACCAATCCAGGTCTCCATGATGCAAGCCAGATCAGCCGAAGAAACCAAGTCCGCTATAATTGCAGTCTTTTTTCTGACCGATCTGGCATTGCAAAGCACCGCCCTCAGGGGATTGGTGGACAGTGCAGCTCCTCTGGTTACCTGCCCAATCAGTCTGGTGGGAACCCTGGTGACGGGAACTAAACACGTCTGGCCTCTCCCTAGGACCCGTCTAATCCCAGGATGCCTTCTGCACCCCACTACCTTGATCCTACCACAAGCCGCAGTGCGTGGGGCACCCCAACCTGATCGAATCCTGCGGTTTCTCCCTATTCCAACCTCCCTACAGCACCTTGCTGTAGTAGCAGACACTGGGAGGCTGAAAAAAGGCTGTAGATCGAGCAGCTGGGATGCAGGGTTGTAGCTACAAGGGTGCAGGGGGTGCAGTGGCACCCGAGCCCACAAGGTTTAAGGGGCCCAAATCATAATTTTGATGTTTATTCAAAACTGGGAAGGGGCCCTGTAACATCACCTTGCACCCAGGCCTTTTAGGAATTTGCTACACTACTGCTGGGATGCCCCATACACTATCCTGGCCCATGCCATACCATGGCACTGAGTGTTTTTGATAAAAATTAAAAAGTACTAGGTGACGGTATTATAGAATTTAAGTTGGTTGTGTTAAATGCATGTAAATTGATACCATGCATTTCTGCTGTAAACTGAGCCAATCTGAAGTTGCATGGTGATTTGGATATTCCTATGATGCTTTGCATTTTGGAAGTATGTGTGATGTTGTGTTTCTTTGAATCTTGGCTTATTGCCAATGTCCTTTGGGGTAACCCGTGTTTCAGTGCTTCTGCACTGAGGTTCTTTAGCTTTTCTTTTTTCTTTTTATTTGAGCCCCCATCACCCAAGCAAACAAGGCCCGCACAGGGGAGGCTGAATCTCGACTGCAAAGTTAGATCAGTGATCAGTGAGTCAGTAAGTGCTAAATGCAGAGGAAGGACATGCATAGTCTGTTGCTGCAAAGCGATGTATTGAAGAAGGGATATGCCATTGCTGAAGGTTATCCTCTGTGTTAAACCTGAAGTTCAGTGTCTGGTCCATTTGTTATCCCACAGCCTCTCCACAGGCAGCCTTGGTGGGTTCCCCTCCTCAGGGGGAAGGCAACTGATTCCTTGGAGTTAGTGACCACTTTGGCCTGGGTTCCCTGATAGTGTTTGTACCCATTGGATGAATGTTTTCCTATGCCAAAGGTTTTCAACGAATTGCATAGCAACCCCCACTCCACCTGTCAAACCCTTTCTCTGCATCCAACGATGCAAGGACTGCTGGTGGATGTGGATGGGCTGCTTTCCAGATAAGGTTTTGCAGCCTCTTGATGTTATCTGAGCCCTCCCTTTGTGGCATGAAGCTCACTTGGTCCCAGTCTATTAGATCCGTTATAATACTTTGGAGCCACTGTGCCATCATCTTCGCAAAGACCTTGCAGTCTGTACAAGTGAAAGAAATCGTCCAGTAGCTCCAACATGCCATGGGATCCTTGCCCATCTTTGGGATGAGAGAGATGGTGGCTGTTATCATGGAGGCAGGCTGCTCACCTAGGTGGCATGCTTCCTTCAGAGCCTCTCATGGCGTCCAGCAGTACCCCACTAAAGGACTGGAAGAATTCTGCTGGGAGGACATCGCATCCAGGCCCCTTGCCTGCTGGTATTTTGCAGAGGGCTGTGTCCAGTTCCTGGGACTTGAAAGGTCATTCCAACCGTTTCCTCACTTGGCTTGGGAAGCCCAAGGGGGTCACTGAAGTTAGCCATCTCCAGAGCTGAGGGTGATTTCTCCTGTGTGTACAGAGCCTTATAGAAATTTGTATACACATCATTAAAGGCCTGTGGGTCAGTTAGAGGAACCCCCCCCCATGGGGTTCTTGATTCCTGGGATCCTGGGTCTCCTGATGCTTCTTAAATTGGTATGCAAGTAACCGGCCAGGTTTCTCTGGATTCCCAGAAGGACTGCTGATGGTGGAACAGGGTATATTCTTCTTTGTGGTGTAGTTGCAGTTTTATCTTGCAAGGAGACCAGGGGTGCACTTCTGTTCATCCTTGTACTTGTGTTGTAGATTTTTCAGCCTCGCCATCTCTTCCTCAAGGTCCTTAATGCAGGCCATTCTGAGGTGGGATGTGTAGCTGATACATCTGCTGTGGATGAATGCTTTGAGTGCATCCCACCTGGTGGCCACAGATGTACCCCCTTTCTTGTTTGTTTCCAGGAAGACCTTAACATCAGCCAGTAGGGAGGTCTTAAAGGTCGCATCCTTTAGGAGGGAGGCTTTGAAATGCCACTGTCTCGTGGGCTGCACTGGGGAATTTGTTCGAAGCCAGGTAAAGGAGACTGGGGCATGGTCTGAAATTACTATAGCCCCTATCCGTGTCTCGAGGACATCTAGGGCCCATTGTGCAGGAATGAGCCAAGGGTCAGTCCTGTAATAGGAGTGATGGAGGGGAGGAGAAGGAGTAATCCCTCCCAGTCGGGTTCACTAGATATCAAATATCCACCAGGCCCAGGTCTGCTGTCAGCATGCCAACAGTGTGTGCTGTAACCAATGAGGGGGGGGAGGCCTGTGCGGGGCCTTGGATCTGTCTAACAAATCATCCAGGACTACATTAGCATCTCTGCCTAGAAGCTGTCCTTTTTGGTGCTCTTGTCAGGATTTGGGCTAGCTCAAAGAAAAAGGTAGCATCCGTCTGGTTTAGACGATCTGCATTGCGAGGGGTAAGGTCCTGCCCCAGAGTGTGCCTTGCACCAGCACGTAGCGTCCCTTCGCATCTGACTTCACTTTATGGCATTGGAAGGGGATGTTCTTATGGATCAATATAGCCACCCCTCTGATTTTGGAGTTGTAAGTGTTACCATACACCTGGGACACCCACCTTGTTTTAAGCTTTTCGGTCTCTGGTCTAGACAGGTGGGTTTCCTGTGAAAATATCCCTGCCCTCACCCTCTTAGGGTGGTCCAGGATTGTTCTTCTCTTGACAGGGGAGTGAATGCCTTTATGCACCAAGAAATCCATTTAGCAGGGGTGCCCACCATGTTGATTTGGTTCAGAAATCAGAGGGGTTTTACATATGGCATGTATCACATGAACCTCACAGGGAAGATTCAGATCCCTCTTGCAAGGTATAGAGAATACGTTTATGCAATTAGTATTGAAATGCTGTGCCTTGTGGCATACCAGATATAACTACACCATTAACTGTGTCTTGTATGGACACCAGGGCTTCCGAGTTCCTTGCAAAGTCCTGAGCTCTAGTGTAGTCTGAAAGTCAGCAATAAGAAGTAACAGGTGAACATAACTAATCTTTAAAGTTAGTGAAACAGTAACAAGAACCAGTTGTGAGAGTGGTAGGTGAGTGCTGAGCAGGAGTGCGGGCCCCTAAATCGCATGCCTTCCAGTCTCCATGCTTGCTAGCAGTCAAGCTTAGACAGTGGCTGCACCATCTGGTGCTTCTGTGTGTAACCTCTCTCAGGAGGGTCTTGCTTTGTGCTGGTGGGGCGTTTAATGGCCGTCAGTTGGCTGTGGCTGATCTCGCTCCCATAGAATGGACTGTCAGCTTGCTTGTTAGAGGAGGGAGGCTGGTTCTAGTGAACTGGTGAGTGGGAGGTCAGTGAACCACCTCTAGCATGTCTTGGGGGGTGATCTGTGAGTAGTGGCCTCTGCCAGGCCGTTGTAAGGCATGCTTATAGGTTCACTATCCCAAAACACCAGCTCTGTCTGTCGGTCTATCAGCACTGGGTTGCTTGCACACAAGTGCTTTGGGGGGACCGCTTTGCAGGCTGTTTCCATCTGGTCCCCATAGTATTCTAAGTGCTTCTGTAAGTGCCCCCTGTGGGTCTATCCTTCATTTGTGTTCAGAGACTTCTGAACTGACTTGGAACATAGCCCATCGGTGCCCATCATGTATGGAAGCTTTGCAAGTGACTGACTGTGGTCTTTTGTCCTGTTGCAGCTGCATGCACATTGCAAGGAAGTAATCAAGCTGGATGTTAATTCAGTTTCTCCTGGATGTTTAAGTCTGAATGGGGTGATTCATGTAGGCGGGGGGGGGGAGGCAGACTGCCAAAGATCAGGTAAGGCATGAGAAGACAAGTACAGACTGCTGTTAGTTCTCGCTCCTCCACTGAGCCCCAGTCGGAAGTAGACTGCCAATGTTTACTCGTGAATTGGATCAATAGCCATTTGCCTCGGTGACTTACCTCCACAGTGCCCATCTACCCCCCCAACCCATTGCATCACATATGACTGCAAGGGCATTACCCAGGGTAAACCTTTGCCTTAGTTTTCCACTGCCAAGTCCACAGAGTTTAGCCTGAGCTCAGCATGCCTAATCTGATGGAGCAGAGGGCTCTGCAGAGTCATATCGCTGTGTGACTCCCACCTGACAGGAGCTGATGGGCCCAAGTAAGTGTGAACTTTGTAGAGGGAGACTGAGAGGTTCCTGAACTAGGAAAACAGCTATGAAGGAGGGGAAGAGGAGTAACTGCCTGCGAGCACTTATCAGAGTAAGACTGTTCTTAATTTGAGACGAATGGGGGGGTCACCACAAGTTGCTCTCCTTAAGAGCAGTAAGTTACCACTTTGAGCAGTGGGTAACCCTCCAGTCACTAACCCGAGAGTGCCAGGAGTTTTACCTGCAATTAATTGCCATTGCTGAGAGGTATATGCAGTAGGCTGACAAAGTGGGTGGGGGATCTGTAGCAATTATAACCACATAAACAAACCGCAGCTGAAAACTACTTTAGAAAAGGATACACAGGTGAACAGAGTTCGGGAAGTTCCATGCTGTGCAGTTACTTTAGGAACAATAAATAAGGCAAGCATAGTTCAATATGTCCCATGCTGTGCAGTTGAATTGCATGTTTTAAGTCTGGCTTCTGATGCCTGGGCCAGGTGTGCTTCCTATACTGACTGTGCCGGCTCTGTTGCCCCCTCCTTGGTCTGGTCCATTACTATTCATTCTGCCCAGGTACAGCTCTGAGGATCCAGAGGACCACCAAATGGTTTAGTCTGGAGTCTGGAAGTGGTGTATTGGCTGGAAGGGCCAGGGTTTTGCAATGTCTACTCGGGGCTGGAATTGACTGCAGAGTGCCTCGAGTCTTTGCTGTTGTCTCTCTGTGGGTCACCCTCCTCTTTACACCCTGATCTTTGACTGTCCCTTCCACATCTGGCATATCATTTGGATTTGGAAGTTTGCCATGACATAAGGTCTTGGCAGGTGCAGAGTACCTGTCCAGAGAAGTGGTGGTGGTGGTGGGGGAGGGACTGATCTATTTTGGGATGTGGGATTGTTCCCTGTTTACTGCCAGCTCCTTTCACATGTTTTTAGCTGCTTCAAGCCAATGTAAGTGAAACCTAGAAACCTAGAGCCTCCTCCAGAGTGGCAAACATGTAGGAAATCCCTCTTCTGTTAACTCATTACCTCCTGGGCGGCCATTTTGTGTCAGATAAACAATGGATAGTTCAGACTTCATATGAAGCTATTGGATGTAATTAATAGCTAATTTGGTGGGATAGTGGGGCTTGTAGGGTACCCCTTGATCCTGCAAGACTTTTTTCACATTGCATAACATTTTCCTTTTGTGCCAGTTCTGTAGAGAGGACCGAGAAGATGTAGATACAATGTCCCTGCCATTGCAGAGGTCCCCCAAGTATCTTCTCCTTGTCTATGAACCTGAGGAAGCATGCCAAGATGGGCCTAGGTCTTCGGCCCTCAGGGGGCAGTGGTCCAAGGGTACATTGGGGACACAATCTGTTTCCAATCCTGCCTTCCAGAAGTGCTTTGGCAGGCCACGGAGCTCTCTTTGGAGAAAGGTGGAGGCATTACTATTTTCAACCAGCTAAGAGAAGCCAACAAAATGGAGATTATCCCATCGGCTTTGATCTTCAGCATCTTCTGCCCATTCCCACAAGGTGCTGAATATGTGCTCTAACTGTTGCATTGTGGCCTTGTGGTGGCTGTCTTTGTTGTCTGTGTACAATGAATATGTTTCTGTGTCTTGCACTTTGTGCTGCAGGTTCTGTATTTTCTCTTCTGGGCAGGCCACTGAGATTCTGAAGACTGAAATTTTCTCTAGGACCTACTGGTGCATACTTTAAATTTCTGAAGTGTCTGTGACTGCAGCCATCCCCATTGCTGGTGCCAATTTCCCACTCGACTGTGACAGAGGCACCACAGTTTTTCAAGTATAACTTGCGATCATGCCAGATTTCACTCCAAAACAGGGCATTTCATTTAGGCAACTCTTTTCCCCCGACTGAATGCGACTAGCTTGGTCTCTGTAGTGGACGTGGTGCTGGAGTTATTTACGGATCTTGCTCTGGTTGGCACAGACTACCTCAGTGGGCTGCCATCCCGTTAGCTGCCTGCCCACTGCTGATTTCTTAATTGCTATATGTTTCCAATCATTATGTCTAGTCACTCAGGGTTTCATGACAATGGTGTCACAACATGACTATTTATTTATTTTATTTATTTAGTTTTTGTTGACCGGGTAAGTGCACTAGACAAATCCTGCCTATTTTCAGGCACGACCCGGGGAGGGGGATACAGATGAATGCCAACTGACCTTGAACCAGATAAAGCTGTTGGTGGTATTTTAGTGAATGAGGGAAATTTGGCCAGGACACCGGGGAAATTCCCCTACTCTTTTCGAGAAGTGCCATGGGATCTTTAACATCCACCTGAACTACCACCAATCCAGGCAGATGTGACCTCAGTTTAACATCTCATCCGAAAGACGGCACCTCAGAAGTGCAGCACCCCTCTCATGATGCACTATAGTGTCAGTACTGGGATATTAACCCAGGTGCCAGATGTGGGAACTGAGCTCACAGCCCTCTGATCTCCCGGCCTCAGAGGCGAATGTGCTACCTACTGAGCCACTGACACTGCTAGACTAGACAAGAAGGGGCATGACACTGAGAACCACTTTACAGTTCAGTATATGTGGCTCTATGGAGGAGATTCTTCCGAAAAGCTACTGTCACTGGTAAGTAAGTAAACTCTCACCAGGCATGTTAACAAACTGCAACAGTGACAGGAGAAATTAAAATAAGTTGGTGGTGGGGGTAGTAGCAGGTACAGAAGCAGATATAAGAGATGTGGGAGCCTGAAGAGTGCCTTCAGGTAAGTAGGAGGAATCTGAATGGAATGAGTGGAAAGGTTAGACCAGAGCAAGACGGTAGATTTTGGTGAGGCTCTAGTCAGGAATGGTGACAGGCCAAGGTTAGTAGTGCGGAGGGAGTAGGAAGAGGGAGTAAGACATAACAAGAGTGAGTTGAGATAGCAAGGGTGATCCATGATTTCACTTTTTTGGTTTTTATATTGTCATAGCTTGTCCAAAAGAAGAAATATGGCCCCATCTTCAGGGTAAACCATGGCCGTACTCAGCAAGTGCATGTGGTTGACGCCAACCTCATTGAGGAGGTCCTACGACATGAGGGGAAGTACCCCAGTAGAGAAGACAATAAGGAGTGGAAGGCATACCGGAGTATACGAGGGTTGGACTATGGACCTTTGCTCCAGTAAGTGCAAAAATAAATCAAAACACATCGAACAGCGAGTGCTGCCTGTGTGGAGACAGGAACAAGAGCAAAAAGTATATATTGTACATATCCCTTACACTTCTACTGCTCCTACAGTAGCACTTCTTTGACATGGGAAACTTGTTAATCAAATGTAATTAAAAAAAAAAAAACATTCAGCAGTGAATAACTCAAATTAAATGTGAGAAATGAGTTCTGTACCTAATATACACTTGGTGAAACTTCTGCATAGCCACACAGTAAAATCTATTTATTTGAAAATTGGTGGTTGGGAAAGGCACTCTGAACCAAGGCTCGTTTCCAGGTGTGAACGGGGGAAGGGAATGGAGATGCAAATGCATAGCACAGACACAATTTGCTGTTACCAATGAAGAACCATAATACAAATTAATTGCAGGAGCAAGTGCAAAATTAGCAGTGAAGGTGGAAACAACATAATGAGGCATTTCAGCCAAACCAGTGCCGTGGTAGGAGTCAAGTTCAAATACAGCAGCGTTTGCATTAAAATGTCTCACCAATGTGTTGCTTTAGTATTTCTCATTGAGGTGCAGGAGTGTTGCTGGATCCATAGAAACATAGACTTTGATGGCAGATAAGGACCGCTTGGCCCACCTAGTCTGCCCATTTCCCTAC
The DNA here is from genome assembly GCA_016271365.2 of Neoceratodus forsteri. Taxonomy (NCBI): domain Eukaryota; kingdom Metazoa; phylum Chordata; order Ceratodontiformes; family Ceratodontidae; genus Neoceratodus; species Neoceratodus forsteri. The sequence continues at coordinate 1,410,577,979 of CM028132.1, forward strand.
CTATTGGATAAGCTGCAGATCCTAGTTAACCAACAGCCTACTTCTTCCTACCCCCCACCAGAATTGCCTTATGTCTGTCCCATGCATTCTTGAATTCCCCCCACTGTTTTTGACCCCATGACCTCCTCAGGAAGGTCATTCTGTGCATCCACCACTCTCTCTGTGAAAAAATACTTCCTCAGATTGCCCCTGAGCCATCCCCCCTCTATCTTCAAATTGTGTCCCCTTGTTCTTACACATCTCTTTTTTCTGACAGATGCTACCTTCTTGGACTTTGTTGATTCCCTTGAGGTACTTGAAAGTTTCTATCATGTCCCCCCTCCCTCCTTTCCTCAAGGGTATACATACTAAGCTCTTTTAGTCTCTCTTTGTATGGCTTCTGTTGCAGACCCTTTACCATTTTAGTTGCCCTCCTCTGGATTGCCTCCATCCCGTCTATGTCTTTGCGGAGATGGAGTTTCCAGAACTGCTCACAGTACTCCAGATTGGGTCTCACCAACTGTCTGTACAGGGGGATAACAACTTTCTGCTTTCTTCTGGTGATGTCTCTCCCTATACATTCCAGTATCCCCCCAGCCATCCTTACTGCCTTCTCAGATTGCTTGCTTACCTTTAGGTCATCTGATATGACTACCTCCAGGTCCCTTTCCATTTTTGTTGTTGTTAATAACCCCCACATTGTGTACTCTTCCCCTGGGTTTTTGTTTCCTAGGTGTATTACTTTGCACTTCTTTGTGTTAAATCTAAGCTGCCATACTTCTGACCATTCCTCCAAACTTGCCAAGACCCTTCTCATCCTTTCTGTCCCCCCTTGTGTATCAACCCTGTTGCATATCTTTGTGTCATCTGCAAAGAGGCATACTTTTCCTTCCAGTCCCTCTCCGATGTCACTTATAAAGACATTAAAAAGTACCAGACCCAGTACTGAACCCTGCGGTACTCCACTAGTAACCCCCCTTTCTTTGGAGTGGACTCCGCTTACTATTACCCTCTGTGTCCTGTTGTCCAACCAGTTTTTACCCAGGCTATCACCCTGGGACCTACTCCCAGGCTGACTAATTTATTTATTAATCTTTTGTGTGGGACTGTGTCATATGCCTTGCTAAAGTCTAGGTAGGCCATGTCCACAGCCCATCCTTGGTCTACTACTTTGGTCACCCGGTCAAATAAATCAATCAGATTCATCTGATATGACCTTCCCACTGTGAATCCATGCTTCTTTGGGTCCTGTTGTGCCCTGCTGGCCTCTAGGTACTCAACAATTCTTTCTTTCAGAAGTAATTCCATCATTTTCCCTACCACTGAGGTCAAACTAACAGGTCTGTAGTTTTCTGCCTGTTTTGCTCCCACTTTTGTAAGGGGAATCACATCTGACCTCCTCCAGTCCTCAGGTACCACACCAACCTCCCATGATTTGTTAAAAAGGGTAGTCAGTGGTGTCACTAATTCTCCCCTTAGTTCTTTTAGAATTCTGGGGTGAATCCTGTCAGGCCCCATTGCTTTATCCACCTTTAGTTTTAGGAGTTCTTTCAGAGCCCTTTCTTCTGTGAAAGAACTGGTATCAACCCCACCATCCAGAGTGCTTCTATTGGTTGGATTAGGTACCTCCCCTTCTTCTTCTTTTGTGAATACTGAGCAGAAGTATTTGTTCAGTAGCCCTGCTTTTTCACTGTCCCTCTCTGCCCACTCACCCACCCCTTTATTAAGCCTCTCTATCTCTCCTTTGGTCTTTCTTCGCTCCCTAACGTACCTATAAAAGGTTTTATCCCCCTTCTTAACTGAGTTGGTTATCTTTTCCTCGGTTTGAGTCTTTGCTATTCTAACTGCCTTCCCCACTTCCTTCTGCTTTAACTGGTACAGCTGTCTGTCCTGCTCCTTCTGTGTTTCCTTATACTTCTTGAGTGCTATCTTTTTCTCCCTAACCTTCCCTGCAACCTCTTTTGAGAACCATAGTGATTTTTTTCTTTTGTTTTGATTTGTTTATTTGCTTCACACAAAAACTTGTTGCCTCTGTGATGGCAGTTTTGATGCTTCCTCATTGTTCCTCCACCCCTCCTTCTTTCCTGTTTGCTAGTGCTTTTCTGAGGCACTCTCCTATTTTAACAAAGTCCAGTACCCTCACTTTTGTATGGCTTGACTCTGTGGCTGTGTTTATCATGAACCACACTGTTTCATGGTCACTTATTCCCAGATGGCTACCCACTTCTGGATCTGAGATGCTTTCTCCATCCCCATTTGAGAGTACCAGGTCTAAGATTGCTCCCCTGAGTGGGTTCCAACACTAACTGTCTGAGGCATGCCCCCCTGTAGGGCATTGAGAATGACTCTGCTCTTGGATGTGGCTGCAGCAAAGGTGCTCCAGTTAATACCTGGCATATTCAGGTCCCCCATCTTGGTAACTTAGTAAACTGGGACAAAAGAAGGCCGAGGCTCATCAAGATTGTCCCCCACTATAGAGTGGGACACTATTCCCAAATGTAGTTTTCTATAAGCCATCTGTCTAGGCCTTTCTTAAAGGTGACAAATGTTTCTTGATCAACTAGTTCTTGAGGAAGTTGAGTCCATTATCTAGGTGCACCTAATGAAAAGTAGTGTAACTTTTTATTGGTTTTAGCTTTACAAATTACTAATTGTTCGTTATGACATCTAGGTACTATCTTACGAGTTGTATAAAATATTCCACGTTGCTGTGCTAGATTAGGTGTTTTTAGTAATTTATAGAGAAATAATATGTCCCCTTTGCAGCTTCTAAACTGGAAAGAGTGTAGACCAGTAGCTTGGAGTCTTTCTGTATAGGTTCTAGTGGATAAGTGTGGTACCATTCTAGTTGCTCGCCTCTGTATGCACTCCAACAAGGCTATGTCCTTACTGAGATATGGGCTCCAAAAAGGGGACCCAAAGTCAATGTATGATCTAACATGAGATCGATACAAGGGAATTATACATTCAGCTGACCGATTTATAGCCTTTAAGAGCCCATTTGAATGTACAGCAATGTTAGCACAGTGATCCGAAAAAGAAAGTTTGTTGTTAACAAAAATACCTAAATCCCTTTTGCAATTTGATGACTTAAGGGTAAAATTATTTAAAGCAGCAGTACTACGAAAAAAAAAATTGCACTTTTTTGACAGTTTATTCCCTGTGCTCTGCTGTTCATATACCTGGTACTTTTTCCCACCAGCATTGTACTATCAGTGAGTAATTTGCTCAGTTATCCTTTGCTTTTGTTTACATTTCTGCCACCAAGCATGTTGCACTGGAACCCCCTCTGCTGCCAACTGCACATGTGTATGACTTGCAGGGACATCAGGAATGGTCAGCAGAGAGTCCCACTGTTGTAGTCAAAAGATGTGATGTGATCTGAAGGAAAAAAACAGCTGAAAATTAGTCAGCTGCCATATTTATTGTGGCACCACAACAATTCAAATAAATTGCAAATATCTAAAAAACTAAAGATGACTGAAAAAAAATATTTACAGGTATGGAAACTAGAACTTTGGCCGCATACTTACAGCCAAAAAGTAGAATTTTGATAGATCACCTCCTGATTTGGTAGTACTGCTGCTTTAAAGTGTGTAATGTTCTTGGATTATGAGTACCAAAGTGTAGTACGGTACATGTATTAGTACTGAATAACAGGCCATTAGCGACTGCCCATTTTTCAATCATTCAGAGGTCATTGACTAAAGACCTCACATTTATAATGTTGTCACCTTGACCTAATAACTTAGTGTTATCTGCAAACTTCGATAGAAAATTATTATGACCAATCTGCATGTCACTAATAAATAAGTTAAACAGTACAGTGCCAAGGACTGAACCATGAGGGACACCACTGTTCACTGGTCCTTCGTTTGACTGAATACCCTGGATTTTAACACACTGAGTCCTGTTTGTTAACCAACTATTTATCCAGTGTACTTGGTGACATAAAAAGTCTAGTAGTATGAGTTTATTGATGAGTTTCCCATGTGATACTCTATCGAATGCTTTACTATAGTCCAACAAGATGACATCCATCAACAATATCTCCCTATTTTCTGTCACCCTAAGGATGCCTTCTATCATTTCCGTGTCCATTTCCTCCCCCTAAGACGGTGGTCTGTATACAACCCCATGTCGATTGTGGTGCCATTTCCAGTCACCAGGGTGACCCACAGTGCCTCCTCTCCTCCCTGTTTAGCCTTTAGTTCCATTGCTTTGATCCCTTCCCATACATAGAGAGCTACTCCTCCTCCTCCTCTTCTACCTTCCTTGTCCCTCCTGTAGATTGTGTACCCTGGTACGTTGACATCCCAGTCATGGTTCTCTGTGTACTATGTTTCTGTGACTGCCACGATATCCATGCATCCCTCTTCCATCAAGGCCACCAGTTTGGGAAGCTTGTTACCTAGAATACGAGCATTGGTGCTCATTACCATCCATTTTTTTGATGGCCTTACCCTTCTGTGCCCCATCCCTGTCCTTACTGCCTTTGCCTTTTTCTCCATTTACCCCTGCCCTTCTTCCTATCAACTTCTCTACCTTGGTGTTTACCTCACTAACTACCTTAAATTTCTTTTGGGGGGGCTAGGATATCCCTGCTCCTTTTCAGTGCCTCCCCTTTTGGCTAGTTTAAATGCTTGCCAATGAAGCAATTAAACCTGTCACCTAGAATCCTGGTTCCCATCCTTGACAGATAGACCATCATGCCAGTATAGGCCTGCATCCCTCCAGGTGGACCTCAAGTCCCCAAAGAACAAAAACCCTGAGCTTTGCACCAGTTTATCAACCATTGATTGAATCCCATGCCAAAGACAGGCAGCAGCTCTGAGAAGGTTACCATGCATGCTACTTGTCTAAGGCCCCTCCCCAGCTACACAAACTCCTCCTGCACTGCTGTGATCCCTTTCCCAGCCAGGTCATTTGTCCCTAGGAGGACAATGACATCCAGCTCCCTCCCCCGTGCAGCTGCTCCAGCAGTCCTGAGGATTTGCTCCCTGTTCCTCCAAGCCATGGCACCAGGCAGGCACCTTACCTTCCTCCCCCCCACCAGTTCTACCTTCCTAACAATGGAGTTCCCCATCAGGAGTTGTTTCCTTCCCCTGTGGGGTCCCATGCCACCCTCCTGTGGGTCTCCTTTGTGGAGGTTTTCAGCATCCTCCTTGGTCTCCACTGTGGGTGCCTCCATAGAGGAACTACACTCTGCCAGAGCTGTGTACAAATTGTGAAGAGGTACAACTGGAGGGATGCACTTCTGTCCTATCACCCTCACTCTACCTGAGCCCACTGTGGTCCAACCACTCCTTTTTCTTGGCAACTTCTGAGGCAGCGGCCATGGCCCTGGTGATCCCTGGGTGGGAGAGGAGGTCCCCCGCATCCTGGCCAACTCAGCCTGGAGACGAGCACCCTCTTCCCTCAGCCAAGAGAGATGCCAGCAGATGGGACAAGACCGCATCCTCCAGAATGTTTCCTGGAAGACTGCCACTCTACAGCCACTGCACTGCACCACTCCCATCATGTCTTATTTGTGGCCCTTCAGCTGTTGTTTTGTATGCTTACTCTTTCCTCTCTCTGTTTATTTATTATTTTTTTGTTTGATTTTTTTTCTTCCACTTTCCTACTGTCTCTGTGCCCTTAAAGTTCCTGCTCTTCCTGTTCTGGGACAGGAAGTTCCTGTATTCCTCAGTAGTCTCCTTACTTGCTCAGAGTCAGACCTCCAGCTAGGGGGATGGAGAGTAACTCTTTTCCTTCTAGGATGCTGTGTCTTTTGTGCCTCTGTGATCACTTTCTTCCTGCTCCCAAACAGGAAGTTCCTGTTGTCAGTCAAATCCTGTGCCTATAAATGTAGAACTGGCTCAGGGTGGGGTGGAGGGAGGGCTATATAGTCCCACTAGAGTAGTAAAGTTCTAACAGCACCTCCTTCCTCTTGCTGTTCTCTGCCAAAAGTTATCTAGGGCAGTTTTAAATACAAACACCTGGCTTTCTGCTGCCCAAGCCACTCCCCCTAATTCATAGTTCCCTTCTTCACCTTGCTAACTGCACAGATAATAGTTCCCTTCTCTCAGCTCAAACAAACACACTAACTTTTGATTTTTTGTTTTGTTTGTTTTTACCCTAAATTGAAGGTTCCAGTAGTAGAGTTCTAGTTCTTAAGTCCCATTAGAGTAGTAAAGTTCTAACAGCACCTCCTCTTACTGTTATCCAAAGCAAAGCCTTGCAAAAACTGTTGCTTTATTTATTTAATTCTTGGATTGTAATATCTTTGAGCTGAAAGCTTGTGTAAGCCACCCAATATGGGCTTACCTGCTGTGGGGCTCCTTGATCCTGGATGCCTCTCCGGTGAACTGCCCCTGGTCCATGGGTGATGGCGGGAGTCGTGCCCTGCGACCTCCCGGGCTGGTGATGCTGCTCCTGTCCTGGGTGCCTTGACTCCATTGGGGCTGCATCAGGGCTGGGGTGGGTCCTCCTGCCACAGGGAGGAGAGTTGCATGGTTCTGGATCCTGCGAGGAGCTTGGTCAGGGACTCTGGGCCGGGCGAATGGCAATAGCAACAACAGGGGGTGGAAGATGGCAGTCCCACGTACCTCGCGCATGCACAAGGACCGCCAAATGGTTTTAAAGGAGACCTGCTCCTTTTCTTCCATCTGGTGATGTGGCTGAACAAAACAGAGAGTTTTTCTGGCCCCCAAGCACACAAAGGGACCAGGGAAGGGACACATAGAGACCGGACAAGCTCTGGTCATGAAATATAGATATTTCAGCCCAGTCCGCAGGCTGGACCACACATGGGGCCCAGCTGGGGAAAGGAAAGCAAAATGGTGGCCCCCATGTATCCTGGGTGACCTTGGACTGTTGGGATATTTCCCACAGGCAGCCAGGAGGTCACATGGGCCGACGGCCAGTGAAAAAGGGGTTCGGGCCAGGGTGTTAAAAGGGAGAGTTTCATGAAATTGAATGGAAGAGAAGAAAGGAGAGTGAACTGGGAGGAGGGAGAGAGAGCCAGGAGAAGCCATAGGCTCCACATGAAAAACCACAGCTACAAAGGCTGCATGGCTGGTAGAGGCTCTCTGGCTGCACCTCTCTCCAGCCTCTCTCCCCACCTGTGGAAATAAGGGAAGGAGCAAGAGGAAGGCTGCAGCTGCTGCAGTGCAGGAAAGGCCAAAGGATTTTTTTCCCTGCGGGCACTTGGGCTGACTGCTTTGGCTGGAAGGCACAATGATTGTCAGCCTTGAGCCTCGATGACCCTGCCTCACTGGGGTCAGTGTTTTCTGCCAGGGGAGAATTTTGGGAAGCAGGGCTAGTGCAGCCAAGGCCCTCCCTGAGGGGGATTGAGCCACTGTGCCACCCCCCCCCCATGTCGAGACCTGTGCAGAGGGAAGAAGGATGAACAGGCCTACCTGATGAAATCTGTATCCAAAGGCTTTTGGGTGAAGTTGGAAAGGCCAGGCCGGTGAAGAACAGCACCTCACTATTGTGGACTGCAGTGCTTTGGGCAGTGAGTGTCTTCACCCTCCAAGGTCATCATGAGTACCATGAGCTGCAGCACCTGGGAGACTTTTGTTGCATTTGCCAGGAAGGTCAGGGGAGAGTTTCCCCCAACACTAGACTTATTTCCGCAGAACTTGTGTTGTTGTGCAAGAGCCCCAATGGGAGATGGCAGGCCTGTAAACTAGGAGTGGTGAGGTACCCACCACCTGGGATCGTTCTGGGTGCACCCAGGGGAGGGGCAGAGCTCTGACAGGGTGTGTGCTTTACTTTATGGAGGCTCAAGGTGGTATCCCTCACCTCCTCTCTGTGAGAGTACATTAAATAAAGAGGGATTATTGTTGGTCACCTACCCCTATTTGTTTGTGCTTTTATTATCATTATTGTGGGGAGGGAGTGTAGATCTAATTGGGACAGAGGAGGCAGTCATCCAGGGAATCCATCATTGTTCCTGGGGGGGTGTTAGCCTGTTTCACCCACAGGAGGCAGCACAGTAGCCTCAGGTGGAGAGCACCATGGCACCATAGGTAATCCAATCAGGACTCAGGCCTGGTCCCTTGAGGAAGCATGGAGGACCCCAAGGACTCCGGGCAGCCCAAGTGAGTGTGAGCAAGGGGCTGTAACATGTGGAGGCACCACTGAGATCTTCTGTTGGCCCTGAGACCCTAGTGCACTGTGGTTGATTTTGATGACCAGCCCCCATCTAGTTCTGTTCATATTATTTTTCTGTTTGCATGTTCTGTGGTTGATTTGGTGGGAGGTTTATCCAAACGTGTGGAGACTAGGGAAATGGCTTTGAAGGACGTAGAGGAGTGGTGTGACTTTGAGGGTCTTGACCCCCATAAGATGCTGCTAGTGTACAATGTGGCAGTGGGGCGATGAAAAGAGGACATCATAAAGATCTTAGAAGGGGCCCTGCCTGACTGCAGGACATTGAAGATTCAGAGGACGGTGACGGACCAGGTTAATGGGTGAATGGATATAACCATGGAGGCAGGGAAGGACTTGGGCTCGGTGGAAGTACCCCCTGCAGTCACCCCATATGCGTACATGGAGACTTGGGTCCAGTTAAAAAAAGGGATGCCCAGCGGACTTCCCTCAGGGGAGCTGGGCCCTTTGGGCCCCTGAGCAAAGAGCTGAAGGGTTTTGAAACCCAGCTGGGTGTGTGGCTTAAAGAGGAGGCCAAGACCCTGCAGGATCTCAGGACCCTGCTCCCAGGAGGCAGAATGCCCCTGATGACTCTGCCAGATGGGCTGACCAGTATATGGGGATGGCCCACGAACAGTTCAAACAGCTCCGTACATTCTCTGGGGCCCTCCAGAACCCCACAGGGGAGGATGATTTCCACTCCTGGAGCAGCCAGGCCACCCAGATGATTCAAATTTGGGGGTCTTCTGAGGAAGAGAAGTGCAAATGAGTCTTGGAGAGCCTCTGAGATATGGCGCTGGATGTAATCCAGTCCTTACGGGCCAGCCAGCCCACTGTGCTCCCCAGGACTACTTGGACATTCTGCAGAGTACATTTGGAGTGGTCAAGAAGAGGGAGGTGGTGCTGGGCCAGCTGTGAGACACCAAGCAGTGGACAAGTGAGAAACTATCCCAGTATATCACCCGAGTGGAGACGGTGGTACGTAAGCTGGCAGAAGCTGGGCACAGTCGGTTGTTTGCGATTGCGCAGATGCAGCTGGAGCAGATACTGTGGGGGCAGTGTCCTCCAGGCTGACCTTGGCCACCCTTGGGCTACGGGCCTGGAAAGGCAACCCCCCTCTTTCAAGCAGTTGCTGGATGAGGTCAAGGAGGAGGAAGTCCAGCAGGAGGTGGGAACCCCACTGCCAGTGCTCATGGCCACTGATGCTGCCCTGCAGCCCAAAGGGCTGACTCCATCTGAACTGGCTGGAGCATGGAACTGGGAGCAGTCCTGCAGGAGGTCCAGGGTGTGAAAGACATGGTATGGACCATGCAGTTGGCCATGGAATCCCTCCCTTTCCCTGCCCATGTGGCACCTGATGCATATGTGGTTGCCCCCAAACTATGCGGCCCCTCAGCCCAGCCCTCAGTGGTCCTTGGGGCCCCAATATGGGTGGATCTGTCTCAGGTGTGGGCAGGATGTCTATACCCAACCAGGTTGCCATAGGGAGGTGAATCTGCAGCTGGTGGCTGAGAAGCGCAGGGAGCAGGAAAACTCAAACGGGGACCGGTAATGGAGTGACCCACACCCCCAAAATGGCCTTGCTCCACATTGTGGACCAACCCCCAAATACCCCAAAATCAGGGTGTGCCAATGGGCCTTGTTGGTGCTTGAGCAGACACTGAAGCCTTGGTGGAGGGGGTGACCTGTCCCGCTTTACAGGATAGCGGGTCAACAGGTCACCATCATCCACCGGCCTTTTTATGACCAACACCTAACCCACCTACCTTTCCTACTCCTGTCAGGATTGTCCCCGTGGGACAGAGAGTGTCTTCATCCTCTAAGGTCACAATGAGTACCCCGAGCTGCAGCTCTGGGGAGACTTTTGTTGCATCTGCCAGAAGGGTCAGGGGAGAGTGTTCCCCAACACTAGACTTATTTCCGTAGACCTCCTTTTGTTGTGCAAGGGCCCCAATGAAAGACGGCAGGCCTGTAAACTAGGAGCAGTGAGGTACCCACCACCTGGGACTGTTCTGGGTGCACCCAGGGGAGGGGGAGAGTTCTGACAGGGTGTGTGCTTTACTTTACGGATGATCGAGGGGTATCCCTCACCTCCTCTGTATGAGAGTGTATTAAATAAAAAGGGATTATTGTTGGTCACCTACCCCTATTTGTTTGTGCTTTTATTATCATTATTGTGGGGAAGGAGTGTAGATCTAATTGGGAAAGAGGGGGCAGTCATCTGGGGTTTCCATCATTGTTCTGGGGGGAAGGGGGGTGTTAACCTGTTTTCACCTACAGAAGGCACCACCATGGCCCCAGGTGGGGGCACCAAGGTACCATAAGAAATCCAGCCAGGACTCAGGCCTGGCCCCTTGGGGAGGTATGGGGAGGCCCCAAGGACTCCAGGGCAGCCCAGGTGAATGTGAGCAAGGGGAGCTGTTACACTTGTTTACAAAGGTTCCACATCATAACTATAGCAATCAGACAAACAATACAAATAAGGGAATCAAAAGAAATGTCTTACAGAGGAATGGCAGATTTTGCTGAATATGACAGACAGAATTAAGTAAATCAGTCTGAGCTGACCTTGTCTGATTTCAAAAAATACAAGAGAACATCAGATAAACTTGGAGCACAGAGAGTCAAACAAAGTGAGCAGTATTTGCACATTATTACAGGAGTGCTTCAAGCAGAAGAGAATCAGTTAGAGTTGACCTAGCCTGGTTAAGTGGTGGGTGACGGGGAGAAGGTAAGACATAGAGGCAAGGGGAGGGTAGTGAAGAGGTAGAGGGGTGATGATGATGGGGGGGTGATAGGGGTTTGTGGGATGGAGATTACAGCAGGAGAGGATGGGGTGGAGACAGTGGCAGGAAGGGTAGTGGTAGATGGGAGGAGGATGATGGAGGGAGAAGGTAGGGGTAATGCTAATTAGGATTGGCAGTCACAGTTGCAAAGTGTGGTTAGGTGTTGGTGAAAGTTTCTCTTAGTTTAGGTTCAGATTGTCATAGAGGAGGTAATTTTTCCACTACTACTCCTCCTCCTCTCTTCCACGTCTTTACTCTCTCATTGCTCCTTTTTTTTCCAATATAATTTTTTATTATGCATTCAATGTGTTATTATAGTGTATTATAGTGTAGTATAGTTATTATAGTGAAATTATAGTGTCAGTGGCTCAGTAGGTATCACACTCACCTCTGAAGCCGGGAGATCAGAGGGCTGTGGGTTCAGTTCCCACATTTGGCACTTGGGTTAATATCCCAGTACTGACACTGTAGTGCAGCATGAGAGAGGTGCTGCACTTCTGAGGTGCTGTCTTTCAGATGAGATGTTAAACTGAGGTCCCATCTGCCTGGATTTGTGGTAGTTCAGGTGAATGTTAAAGATCCCATGGCACTTATCGAAAAGAGCAGGAGAATTTCCCCAGTGTCCTGGCCAAATTTCCCTCATTCACTAAAAATACCAGCAACAGCTTAATCTGGTTCAAGGTCAGTGGGCATTCATCTGTATCCCCCTCCCCCGGGTCGTGTTTGAAAATAGGCAGGATTTGCTAGTGCACTTACCCGGTCAACAAAACTAAATTAAATGTAATTCATAAAACATACCATACAAAATATCTAATGAACAGCCATGAACATATACAATGACCTATTCATGCCCTTCCCCCACCCTTCGCTTCATGACACTGTCCAGGTTATGTGTCTAAAATTCTTAGCATATATCTTAATTATTTTGTTACTTCTGAGTTAAATAACCAGCAATGGTGCCATACTCTCTTCAATTTCTCTCTAATTGGATCCGTATATGTCATCATATTCATTATCCAAAGTATACAACATTTCTTCAAAATGTAAAGTCTCCCAAAATATAGACCACCATTTCATAAAGTTAAAGGGTTGTACACTTTGTTCCTTCCAATTTTCTAATATCAGTCTCTTAAGAGCCATAGTGGCCAAGGCCGTAATTTTCCTTTGAACAGGCGTAAAATTAAGATTGGACTCAAAATTGAACTTGGACCACCAGGGCAACATTTTTGGACATTCCCATAGACTATGTATTAAGTTAGCAACCCCGCCACAGTTGTGCCAACAATACTCAGGGAATTCTTTATTTATTTTGTTAATTTGAACTGGAGTATAATGAGCTCTGCCATTTATGTTCCTTGGAATTCATTTATTTTTGGCTGATATTTGTTCCCGTTTATCCTTGTCTGTCATCATTGTTTATGGCTTGAATTAAGATTTGCTTCATTATTCCATTTATTATTATCTTTATTTGGTGTAATCAGATTCGTTTAATTTATTTTGTCATAAAATTCTGCTAGTCTCTCCTTAGAGCCATTCACTATTTTATGGCGTTGTTGTTTCAAAGCATCAGTTATATGTTGTCCCTAGGGTCCAAACATCTTTTGTATTTCTATAAACCTCTTTTTTGTTTTCTTTGTTTACAGAATAATAAAAAAGAATGTTCCGATTAGGAATCTGTAATAAAGTCAGAAGTTGATAATAGATAGGAAATTGATTCTGTATCAGTATATCTTTCCATAAATGGATGGATTGTTCCTGAAATGGGCCATAGTCTATCTTAATATTCTTATCTTTACATTGTTTACCATTTGAAGTATCAAAATATTTATTTATTTATTCAATTTTGGTCAGCAGGTAGGTCCACTGAGCCCCAAAGTTCCTTTTTTCAGGGGTGACCCGGAATCAGTTACAGAGATAAGGCCTTCATAGTGATTTACAGGAATGTTAAACAATACTTGTTTACAGGAGTACAGATATAAGGCATACATAGTGATATACAAGGAGTGTTAACAATACATAAAAACAAGGGTACAGAATATTTAATTAGTGTACAAGACATAAATGCACCATAAGTTGACAGTTGGTGGTACTGTGGTCAGATCCAGTGCAGTAGCAGAACAGGTACTGGCATCGAGCAAGTAGGCCCTGAGCCTGGTTCAGAAAGTTTTAAGGGAGGAGTCTACCTGTACAAAGGGAGAGAGTTTGTTGCACAGCAGAGGGGCAGAGGAGATAAAGGATTTACCAGCCGCCTTGGTCCACATCCTGTTTTTTTTCCAGGAAGATTCATCCTGTTGTATGAAGATTTTGGCTGGAGTGCTTGGGGACCAGGAACCCTGCAAGGCTGACAGGAGGGTAGGAGCGGAAGAACTTATACGCATTGCAGATCAGGGGGTATGGATGGCGAGAGTCAAGGAATGACCAATTTAGGGAAGCCAAGGCTTTGCAGTGCTGGCGTCTTGCATGAGACTAAGAGGCAAAGTGAGCCACCTTGTTGTCCAGCACATGCAGTCCGTTAATCTCCAGTTTTGCCATGCCCTGCATAACTGGAGCAACATAGGTCAGGGTGGGAGGAGGACACTTGTAGCAATGGTTATCCTGGCCTTAGGGATCAGTTGGTCATTTAGGCAGTAGAGCATTCCTAGTTTGCGGTGGATAGTTTTTGTTACATGGTCAACGTAGTTCTTTAGGCTAAAGCCCTGGTCCAGCATTAGGCCCAAGTATTTAAGAGAGCCCACCACCTCAATGCTGTTGCCAGATGAGGAGGTAAGTTGGAGTGATTGGGTTCTGTCTTGGCCAAGGGATCTAGGTCCAAATAGCATAGCCTTGGTTTTGCTTGTGTTGAAGACCAGCCTGTTCTCTGTTAGGCAGGCCTCCAGCTTAACAAAGTCGGACTGTAGCTGAAAGCCAAGGTGAGCTAGGTTGCCCAGGGATCTGTATATTACAGCATAATCTGCATACTGGACAACTGAGCTACCACCACGATGGCTACTTAAGTAATTGATGAACAGGGAAAAAAGAAGGAGGCCCAGAATGGAACCTTGCAGTACCCCCTCCTTCAGGGAAGTGGATCGGATGTTACTCCTTTCCACTTAACTCTTGAGTTTGGCAAGAGAGGTATCTGACTTATACTGGCTCAGTTTGCATTGCCAAAATCTGTGTGGGACTTGATTTTTTTTCTCTCTTTTATTCTTCCCCTGGTTTTTTACTGCAAATTCCTCAGAAGAGCTGCTTCCAATCTGCCTGCATCTTCCATCCCACAGCACCCAGCTGAGCGCCGGGGCTTCACTCCGCTAGCGGGCGGTCGGCGGCACCTTAGCCGAACCTGGGAACCACAAGGCTGGGAGGAACAGCGAGGGAGCAGTCGGAAAGGCGCAAAATTTTTGCCCGCCCGCCTCTTCCCCTTCTTGTGTGTTAATTATAGGCATCTTCCCGCTGAAATCTCTTCCCGCCCTCAGCATTTTCTCTAAACCAACAGAGAGTCACACCAGCTTGCTGATCCAACCAATCAGCAACTTCACTACTCCCCACTGCCAACTATCAATATCCCCTTCAGAATGGGGAGCTTACTTCTGATACTCCTGTCACTATCAGCCATAGGGTTCCACAAAGAAGATGACCCTGTTATACAATTTAGAGTGGTCAATCCACCCAGTTTCTCTGGAACATCCCTCTTGGCTGACACTCAAACCCTCATATATGCTTTACCATTGCAGCATCGACTACAGTGGTACAATCACCATAAAGATAGACATATCACCACATATGTGTTTCAGTCAAGGCCCCACTGCTGGATATTTAGATCCCCCCTAAGCCTAGTCGTCAAACTGCTAATTGGTATCCCGACACACTACCTTAAAACCACAGGGAGCACCCAAAAAAAAGAGTGGCAACAGAATAAAAGAAGGAGGACCAAAGACAGGCCCCTCTCCCTATCACTGGCAGCCCTCATGAAGCTACTGATCTTTCTATTGCTCTGTATTGGTAATGTGAAATCAACCCTGGACCTCTTGAAAGTATCACCTCCATCAGACCTAACCTCAACTAAAGGCCTCAGTTTCCTGCATATTAATGTATGCAGTCTGTTGAAAAAATTTACATTGATACAAGCCTGGGTTGCTCATACCTTGCCAGACTTTCTTGTGATAACTGAGACATGGCTCAAACCCACCACAATGGACAGGGACGTTAACCTACCTAACTATCAGCTATTCAGAGCTGATCGCCAAACAAGGGGAGGTGGAGTAGCCATATATGCAAAAGCTGGTATAGTTGTATCCTGTACTGCTGCAACATGTATGCCCAAGGAATTTGAATGCCTATCTCTAAAAGTCTCTCTCCCCAATACAGAAGCTTTCCAACTAATTGGATGCTACAGACCCCCCTCTGCTGAACACAAGCTCTTATCCCACCTGGGAAACCTGGTCAAGTCCAGTACTGAAGAAGTCATTATCCTAGGTGACCTGAATTTCAACTGGCTCACCCAGGCAGCTACACCTCTGGTATCATTCTGTGACACCTATGGGCTCACACAGTTAAATAATGAACCAACAAGATTAAATACAAAGAATAGTAGTAACAGTACATTACTTGATATCATGCTAGTGAGTAAACCACATATATTCACACATGCTGGAGTGCTCCTATGTGACATAAGTGATCACTGCCCCATCGAGGGGTAAGATCCAACAGCATAACAACAAATCCTGCAAAATTCCACGAGGAGATCCAAGAAAAACATCAATATTGAAGGATATCTGCATGATCAGCTTACTCTCCACACTGGCAAAAGTTCTATCTTGCACATTCTGTAAAAGCTCAGTAGTTGCTAAATAGCATTATAATAAATGCCCTTAACACCCATGCCCCAATCTCTAGTATCCAAATAAAAACAAATCCTGTCGCTGGTTTTCAGCTGACCTCAAAGCTGCACTGCTGGAGAGACAAACTCTGAAAGTAGCAAGAAAAACTAAGAATACAAGTGACTGGATGATTTTAGGAAAGCCAGGAATAAATGCACCAGGAAAGTTAGGGATGGAAAGGCTGCCTACTACCTGGCCAAGCTCGACTCCTCCTATCATAATCCTGCTAGGTTTTGGGGCACCATCAAGGGTATGATGGGACAGGATGCTATCAACCCCCTTCCAACTCAACTACACAATAACTATGGCCCTATTACTGTCAAAATGGAAATACTGGATGCATTCAACAACCACTTCACAACAGCTGGCCTTGCCTTTGACACCTCCCCAGCTAACCTATTAAGGGACCAATTAAGCTCCCACTACATTGGTGATCAAAGAGTTGACTCTTCCTTTGGCTTCAAACGTATACTGTTGAAACAAGTTAAGGATCTATTATGGCATCTGGATACCAAAAAAAGTGCAGGAGCAGACCTTCTGGACCCCTTCTTTCTAAAGATTGCGTGCCATGTGCTTGCAGTCCCCCTAACACACCTCTTTAACCTTTTCCTAAACTCTGGCTCTATTCCCATGCTGTGAAAGACAGCCCAAGTGGTCCCCCTTCTAAAATCAGGGGACCCTATGGATCTTAATAACTACAGGCCCTTTCCATTCTACCTGTGTTATCCAAGATGCTGGAGAAATTAGTGAGTATTCAGTTAAGGGAATATCTTGACAATGCTAACCCATTAAATCCAGCTCAATATGGATTCAGGGCCAAACATAGCACTATCACTGCATTAGCCAAGGTCACAAATGACTGGCAAACCGAATTGGATAAAAAGAACAATGTCTGTGCAGTATTCCTGGACCTGAGCAAAGCATTCGATACTGTGGACCATGAACTGCTACTCTCATCCCTACACTCTATTGGCCTAGATCCACCCTCCCTTAAGTGGTTCAGATGCTACCTCTCCGGTAGGTCACAGCAGGTAAAAGCTAAAGGTGACCTATCCCCATTAAGACCACTGTCAAGAGGAATCCCCCAAGGCTGTATTCTGGGTCCTATCCTTTTTGCCATTTATATAAATACAATTGATTCAACCCTTACCAAGTCATCAGTACACCTCTTTGCTGATGACACTATTCTGTATGTCAGCAACCCTTCACCTACAGTGGCTCATGAAATCCTACAAACAGAATTCTCCTTGTTACAATATCAGCTACTCGAGAAAAAGCTTCTGCTAAATGCAAGAAAACTAAAGCAATGATGTTCACAACTCAAAACTCCAACACATCTTCTTCAATCAATCTCCCCAGCTATGCACTATACTTGGAGAAAATCTGGAGTATGTTGAAAATTTCAAATACCTAGGTGTGTGGATTGACAACAGACTTGACTTCACTCAGCATCTAGAACAACTGTTAAAAAAGCTTCGCCTAAGGCTTGGCCTCCTCTATAGATTAAAACCCTTCCTTAACAGAGACTCAAAGATGAGGTTAGTCCAGGCCATCTTTCTATCAGTCATTGACTATGCAGACTTCCTCTATAGTCACTGCCCCATCTCCTACCTTCAAAAGCTGGATACCTTATATCATAGAGCAATAAGGTTCATTACAGATCTGCCATATAATACCCACCATTGTTCTCTATGACGCAGTTGGATGGGTTTCCCTTCATGTCAGGAAGAGCAGAAATGCAGCTCTATGGATCTACAGAGCTTTATCAAAACTCCCAAGCTATATCCTGACTGCTTTCAACCAGACCACTCCTAGCTCCTATGCCCTAAGAAGCAACAATATCATCCTGCTCAAATTGCCCAAAGTCAACACCAAACTAGGAGGGCAGCAATCAGCTATTCTCTAGCCATAGCATGGAACACCCTACAAAATCCCTAAAACTGTCCATTATCATTCTATTTACATCCTTTAAGCAGCACTGTACAGCCTTCTTCACAGAGAAATGCAGTTGCTACCGCTAGAGATAGAATAGTCATCCCACAAACCTATATTCCAATCATATATGACATATTCCTTCCAGTCAGACAACTCCCAGTTTATGGCACCCAATATTTCCTTCACTATCCTTGTACTCATTATGTGTGTGACTGTCCTGACCCTCATTGGGATATATATGTACTGTACATATTGTAGATATTAGTTTAACCTTCTCTTAACAGTTTCAACATGTGAATTCACTGTATATCATTGTGTTATAAACTTCATTTTTTCTGTATGTATAACTGTCTTGTAAGTGTGTGATGTAATTGCTGTGTATCAACTCAAAACTTGACCTTATCAGGTCCATCTTGTATATGAGCCTTGCTCAATGATGATCGCCTGAATAAATAAAGATTTGATTGCTTGATTGTTGAACCATGAGAGAGAGAGTGAGGGTCTAGGCTAATCTTGCCCAATTTCATCAGCAGGCGTTGATGGTTGACAAGGTCAAAGGCCTTGGACAAGTCTATGAAGACCACCCCTGTAGGGGTTCCTTTGTCAATGGCTCCAAGTACTTCAACTGAGAATTTTATCAGGGCAGTGTCAGTTCCATGGTTTAGTCTGAAGCTGTGTTGGGAGGGTGCTAGCAGCTGGTATGTCTCCAGGTAGTCTCGGAGTTGCCCATAGACTAGCCTTTCCTGAATTTTAGCTAGGGTGCAGAGCAGGGAGATTGGCCTGTAGTTGCCAGTAGGTTCCCTGGGACCCCCCCTTGAGGATGGACACCACATAGGCCTGCTTCCACATGTCAGGCACAACACCTTCAAGTAGGGATCTGTTTAGGAGCCAGATAATGGGTCTAGAGATGGCCAGAGGCCGCAAATCTTAGCAGCCTTGGTTGATGCCATTGGGACCTCCATTACCTTTGATTTTAAGGGACTTAAGGAGGAGGAGGAGAACCTCCTTTGCATTGACCAGCCTCAGATGGAAAGGAGGTCACGTGGGTCAAGGAGTCTCGGGCATCCTGGGCTCAGAATTTAGGGGGGGTAGTCCAGTCTTGTAGACATCAAGATTAGTAAAGTGTTGATTAAGGGAGGAGGCAATTTGAAGGCTATCACTTAGCCTTTGGCCATTGACCTCGATGGGGCCAGGTTGAGACTTACCGTTGCCTTTGATAAGTTCATTGATATGGGCCCAGAACAACCTGGGGTTGCCTAGGTTGGTTTGTTGAAGATGTTTGACATACTACCTTTTAGCAGACTTGGTGGCTTGCTTACATTGGTTCCTGAGGGTCCTGTAGGACACTAGATTAGCTGGCAGTGCTGAACACTTGTGCTTCTTCCAGGTCTTGTCATGACTCACCATCAGAGGTTTTAGTTCTGGAATGATCCATTTGTAGCAGCTGCCTTTAGCTCGTAGCTTTTATAGGGGAGTGAAGAGGTTAGCTGCTGATGTGAAGGAGTCCTGAAAGTAGTCCAGTGCTTCATCCAGTGTTGGAAGGAGCCTTATGGGGCTCCAGTCAGGGTTGCTAAGATACTCCTTAAAGTAGTCAGCAGAGAATTTGGAATAGCCACACAATGTGAGTATTCTGGGAGGAACCTTGGGTGACCTATTCTTCCAAGTGCAAAAGATTGGCGAGTGATCTCTCAGAGCATCAGCCATGGTGCCAGCCATCTGGATGTTATATGAGTTTGACACCAGAACCCAGTCTAGGGTGGAGTGGTTCCCAGTTTTGTGGTTAAGTCTGGTTGCATCTGTGATGACTTGCTCAAGGATGGCATCCAGAAGCAGGGCCTTGAGAGCAAGTTCTGTGTTCTGGGCCCAGTTAAGGTTGAAGTCCCCCGAGAATCAGGAGTTCCATTGAGACCCTTTGTCTGCTAGGGCTTTGGTGAGGGACTCTAGGGATTGGACGGCAACCTTGGGAGGGTTGTAGATACACCCAGTGGTGTGGTACTTTGAGAGGGTAAGGCTGATCTGGATGAATAGAGATTCCCCACCGATGTGGTCGCAGCTCTGTAGGGAGGTGAGAGACACATCTAGTGAGTCTTTAGCATAGATGAGTACTCCTCCCCCTCTTTTGAAATCCCTGTCCTTATGAAAGATGTTATACTCTGTGACAGCAACATTCTGCTTCAGGGTATGTGCCTTCAGCCAGGTCTTGGAGACTGCGAGAATGTTTGGTTTGTAGAGATCCAGCCATGCTTGGACTTCATGGATTTTGGAGCATAGGCTGCAGACATTCATGTATGCTACCCTTGAAGAAGGTCCAGTGGGAATCATGGGGGGAGCCTATTGTAAGATTGGCAACAGGGGGGCCTGGATTTGGCTCAATATCACCTGCTAGGAGCAGCAGTGCAGCCAGTAGGCAGAGTACTTTAGGACTGAGAGAGAGTAGGTCTCGGAGGCGAAGCCTTTGTGAGCAGCGAAATGCTCCATAGCATATACCCTTTTTTGAGAGCCCATGGGCAATCAGGAGTGACTCTGTCCTCTGGGAGGTAGGGTAGCCATATGGAGTGGAAGAGTGCAGGCAGGAGTGCCTAGATTCAGTGTTACCTGGGTCACATAAGCGCATGAGTCTGTCCACCCACAAGAGTGACAGGATGTATTTGGTAGCCAGGAAAAGACCCCTGTTTGGCAACCTCAGAGGGATTTGCCAGACTGAGTAGCAAGGTAGATAGGTAGACAGAAGCAGGAGTTCTGCCCCTGGGTTGCCATATCTGTGGAGGCAGTGGCCCAAATTAGATGAAGATGTAAATACCTTACAGTGCAGGATACCGTGGCTATCCAGTAGGTAAGTTAATTCAGGAGTGCTATGAGTAATGATGCTGTATCATGCAGGAGGAGGGTGGGGGGAGTGGACTTCTCCACTACCCACAGCTAGAAATGATTACTATGAGTGGTAGGGGCAGTTGGAGAGGGGGGCTAGGATTAAGCAAGTAGAAGATTGAGGTATGCACAGTAGGGATAAAGAAACTTCCTCAGCACTTGCTAATGAGAGCTAGCGCTAAGTAATTGTTGAGGATAATGCAGCAGCTGAACGAAACACATTAACACAAGTTCATGTAGCATTGACATGCAATCCCAGCAATACCCCACTACTTAAATATGTAACTGCAAGCAATATTCAGCGAGACAAGTATTAGGAGTAGCAGATAGTTAGGGAGATACTCCCATAATATAAGGGGTAACTCAATGCTAAATTATTAAAATATGCAGTAATAAGGTAAGTGGAGTGACCGTCAATTAGTAAGTCAGCCTCAGATCTAATTCTTGTGAGCTGTGTACAAGGACCCACCATAGGCCGAAATTATAGGAATAAACAGAAGATCAATAGTAGTATTCAGACTTCTTGTTATGGGAGCTAGGTGTAGTCTCAAAGGGCAGTTGAGTTTGCAGTAGCAGAGTTAATTGTCATGAGACTGGAGTGTAGCACTCACCTGTGGACGAGTAGAAGTGAGGGGAGGGGCTTGTCGAGCATTTAACGGGATGGAGAATGCGGTGGGTCAGTGGGAAAAACAAAGCGCACAAAGTTCCCAGTCCTGGTACTTCAAGGGAGGTCCACCCAGCTTGATTCAGCTCACAGATGCCTCAACCCTGAGGTACATGAAGATACTGTGTTCAGTCTGGTGCAGGGGAAGGAAACCCACGGCAAGAGGGCTCCCTCACAACCCCTGGTTTAGCAGCTTTCGGCAATGGAGTGTAAGGTAGTTCTAAATGCGCTGGATTAACAACTCATTTCTTAAGTGGTTGTAACCAAGAACTAAGGAAAACTATTCACCCTTGATACACTTCCCTGTTTAACCAAAGGTCCTGGATTTGATATATGTTCTGTACTTTCTGAATAAATATAATATAGTGTAATAACTTTCCATCTTGATGGTTTATAAATGTTCATTGAAATACTTGGGATAGTGTGTTGGCCACCACATAAGTATACAGATCTGGACAGCCCAGACCTCCCAGCCCTCTCAGTATAATCAAACTGGGCCAAGCAACTCTTGGTCCCCCCGCTCCCGCCACCCTCCAAATGAACTTTTTTGAAAATTCTTTTAAGATCCTCGAACCATTTCTCTCCTGGTGCGCCTAAGATGCTCTGAATAACGTAGATTAAATGGGGCATAGCCATCATCTTGATGGTATCCACTCTTCCCCATAAAGATAAAGAGAGATTTTTCTGCCTGTCTAATACGTTTGAAATGGTAGATTTCACTTTATTAAAATTAGTTTTATGTTAGACTCTTGATAATGGGTTAGCTGAATGCCTAGATAGTTTCTATTGTCTTAAATTTTAAACTCTGTCTTAAAAAGGTCTAAATTATCATTACCATGTCTTGATATTTTCATAATTATGGACTTACTCTTAAGAATATGCATGGGTATCCTGTAAAAAAGCATTCAATGATGTATTAATATTTTTAACGCTCTCACTGCTCCTTTAATCTCCACCTCACCCTGCCTGTGGAACTCTTATCTCTCTCTCCTGAACATGTCAGTCACCCTTCTCCTCTTCCTCCCACATCTCCCCCCAGCTTTTCTTACTTACTTTCCTTCCCTCACCCAAGCATCCCCGCCTTCTTTACCCCTCCCCCACAGTTGCCCCAGACCTTTCTTCCTTCATCCAGTCATCCTTTCCTAACCCCCTCCATCAACCGACCCTCTACCCCCACAGTCTGCCCTTGGCTATCCTATCCCTACCTCTTCCTCTCTGTCCCTACAACCTGCCTCTCTTCCTCTCTCACCCTTCACCCCATCATCCACCCCTCACTGCTCCTCCCACCTCCTAAACTTCAAAGCTCTCTACTGCTGCTTAAACCTCTCCGCCATGCCCTCCACACGCTGTTCAGGCAGATCAAAACACCCTCTCCTCCTTCCCCTCTACCTCCTCCTCCTGCTCCTGGCCAGTGACATTCAACCCAACCCTGCCCACCCCATATCCCAACCCACCTTCACCTCACCCACAGCCCTCCCTGGGTTACCCCCACATCAAACCTCATCCTCGTTATATTTATTTTATTTATTGAACTATCGGAATTACAACCTTTGAGTTGGCAACTCATTTACAAAGGCTTCACGTCAGAGTCACAACAACAAACAAAACTACAAAACATTCAAGTTACATGAGGAATATTACAAGGAATACATGATACAGGAAGAGGCACAAAATACAAAGAAGTTCAAAGTACAGTTCCATAAGTACAACCTGCAATGGCAGGTGCTAGAAAGCAACAAGTTACAATGAAATAGAAGGAGGCAGTAGAGGGGGGAAATATAGAGGGAGGGTTGGTAGTCATGGGTGCAATCTTAACAGACCTTGTCAAGTTTAAGGGGAAGGGGTAAGACCAAAGGAAATGGAAGGACAAGCGATGAGCAGTCAGTAATGACCTTGTCTTAGCTAGGGTGAGCTACCTAAGGACCTCCGTATTTTCCATCTCGATGCCAGGAGCCTCCTCCGCAAAAATGGATGACCTAAATACATGGTTTACCCAATATCAACCTGACATACAGTGCATATCAGAAACTTGGCTAGCTGCCAAAATCCCTAACTCTGCTCTTGCCATTCCTGACTAACATCTTCCATCAGGACAGAGGTAAGCTAGGAGTGGGGGTGTTAGCGAGGTGGGGGGTAGCCTTGTACATCAGGCAATCCATCTCGTACTCTGTTATTTTCAAGGAATCCAGTCCTTCCTCCTACAAATCAATTGTTGCCCACTTTTGCTTTACCTCCTGTGCCCCCCTCTATATTGGTGCTCTGTACACCCCATCGAAGGCCTTGTCTGACTCCCTATTCAAGGCTGTCTCCTCCTGCACCTCCAGTGGTGAATTCTTTCTATCAGGTGACTTCAATCTTGACTGGCTGTCCTCATCTGCCAAGCCTACCACCCTAACGATTGAAGCTTTCCTTCTCTCTCAACTAATCCCGAAACCAACCCATCTAAACCATCGGTCTCAAAACCACTCCCTTCCAGACTGGATTTTATCCTCCCACCCCCACCGCATCTCAGCTGCGAGCATCCTCTCTAATGCCCTTAGCAATCACTGTGTTACATATTAGATATTGCATTCACAAAATCCATTTTTACCACTCTCCTCCCAAATTCATATGGTCTCACCCCCTCCATTCCCTCAACGAAACTTCTCTGCAGCATGAGCTCACTAACATGGACTGGCAACCACTTTTTTCTGTGCCTGATGTTGACCTTGCCTTATCCTATTTCTGTAACATCTTTAATTGCATCTGGGACCTCCACTCACCCCTTAGAAAAGTAAGAGTGAAACCACCACTCCTGGATCACTTCTAACCTCATCACCTTGTATCATTCTAGGTACAAAGCCTGGAGGTTGTACAAAGCATCTCACATCCCAAACAACATCTTATCTTACAAACAACTCTGAAACAGATGCACCAAGGCTATCCACCAATCCAAGGCTTCATATTTCAAATCCCAGGTTGGTCAGAGCCAAAATTTTTCTGCGTTTTTCTAGAAGGTGAGCCACTCCTTCCTGAATCCTGCCCCCTGCAAACAAGCTTGCCCAGTCCTTAAAATCAATGGCTGCTCTGTCTCTGACCCTGCCTCTGCAGCTGAGGTTTTCAATAAGTTCTTAGTCTCCTGTGCCCTGCCCAACTCCCCTCCTTTTGACTCTTCCCCTGCCCTTCTGAACTGCCCTCCCCTTCCTCCTGCTTCCTCTTTCCTCCCTTTTCCCTTCTTGAAGCTTACACTGCATTCACCTCTCTCAACTCATCCAAATCCAGCTCTGATGGCCTCCACCCTAGACCGCTCCACATCTCTGCCCCTGTAATAGTTGCTCCCTTGACATACATACTAAATCTCTCCTCTCTCTCTCTCTCTCTCTCTCTCTCCACAGCCACTGTTCTCAAAACCTGGAAATCAGCCAAGGTCCTCCATTTACACAAAGGTGACAATCCTTCAACCAGGGGAAATTACAGGCCCATCTCACTCCTCCCCTCCCTTGCCAAAATCCAGGAATCCCTCATTCTGGCAAAGCTCTCTGACTTTCTCTCTTCCCACTTCCTGGCAAAGCTGTTGGACTTTCTCTCCTCCAACAACTCCCTGTCTCCTGTGCAGTTAGGTTTCCGGAAACAACACTCCACCATCACCTGGTTTGTGGTTTGAAATCACAGAAAGAGCAGAACCAAACCACACAAAAATATGTATCCTGGATTTTAGGGGGGCAGACTTTGGGAAAATGGGGAGATACTTGAAAGAGGCATTAAGGGGAATGGGACAGGAATCAGGGGTTGAGGAACAGTGGGCAGTATTTAAAATGGGGATTACAAGAACAACAGAATTATACATTAAGCAGGTTAGCAAGAGGAAAGGAAGAGGAAACCATTATGGTTTTCCCAAAGAGGTAGCAAAGAAAGTGAAAGCCAAAAAGATTGCATTCAGGCAATACAAAAAGACACAGGCAGAAGGGATAGGAGAAGTACCAGGAGAAGCAAAGGGAGGCAGGGAGGTCAGTAAGGGAAGCCAAAGCTCAGACAGAAGAGCACATTGCAAAATCAGTGGGTAGAGGGGACAAAACCTTTTACAGGTACATAAGTGAAAAAAGAAAGACAAAGGGAGGGATAGTGAGACTGAAAGGGGACGATGGGGGCCGCGTGGAGGATGACAACAGTAAAGCTGACATATTTAACAGGTATTTCTGCTCAGTCTTTACTGAGAAAGAGGAGGGTAATGGGTCTGAAGGGAGTACAACGGGTGAGAATGGTGCAGAAATGCACACAAGTCCCTTTACATGAGAAAGAGTCCTGAAGGAACTGGAAGTAATAAGAGTTGATAAAGCAATGGGGCCAGATGGGGTGCACCCCAGGGTCCTTAAAGAACTAAGAGAGGTGGTGGCTGACACTCTGGCTATCCTGTTTAGCCGATCACTGGAAACAGGGGAGGTACCCAAAGACTGGAGGACAGCAGATGTAGTCCCCTTATACGAAAGTGGGAATAAAGAGGAAGCAGGGAACTACAGACCAGTCAGCCTCACCTCGATAATGGGGAAGATCATGGAAGCACTACTGAAGGAGAGATTGGTGGAACATCTGGTTGTCAATGGACTACAGGACCCAAGGCAGCATGGTTTCACCAGGGGGAGGTCATGTCAGACCAACCTCGTTGAATTTTTTGACTGGGTGACTAGGGAGGTGGATCAGGGGAGGGCAGTGGACATGGCCTATCTGGACTTCAGCAAGGCCTTTGACACTGTGCCACATAGAAGACTATTACACAAACTGGGGAATATGGGTGTGGGCAGGACAGTAGTGTGGTGGGTAGGTAACTGGCTGGGTGGCAAGACACAGAGGGTGGTGGTAAATGGCTGTCACTCCACAGAGGAAGAGTGACCAGTGGGGTACAACAGGGATCAGTGCTGGGACCGGTCCTATTCAACATCTTCATCAATGACATTGCTAGGACCTAAAGGCAGAATTTCACTGTTCGCTGATGACACAAAGCCCTGTAACAGAGTAGACACACCAGAGGGTGTAGACAGAATGAGAAGCGACCTAGAAACTGAAGAATGGTCAGGAGTTTGGCAATTGAAATTCAATGCAAAGAAGTGCAAGATAATGCATATGGGGCACAAAAACCCTGGCACAATATATCAGTTGGGGGGTGAGGATATAGCATGCACCAAGCAGGAAAGGGATCTTGGGGTTATCATCTCTGATGACCTCAAGGTAGGAAAACAGTGTGACAAGGCAGCAGGTAAAGCAAATAGGATGCTGGGATGTATAGGCAGGGGCATCACCAGCAGGAAAAGGGAGGTCATAATTCCGCTGTACAAAACACTAGTGAGGCCCCACCTGGAGTACAGTGTACAGTTCTGGAGACCATATCTACTTAAGGACATAGACAGGGTAGAGAAGGTTCAGAGGAGGGCAACAAAGATGGTGCAAGGATTGCATCACAAGTCCTATGAAGACAGGTTGAAGGAACTGAACATGTACTCGCTGGAGGAGAGGAGGGAGAGAGGGGATATGATAGAGACATACAAGTATCTTACAGGGAGGAACAGGGTGCAGGAAAACACTATTTTTAAGCAAAAAGATGTTCCAGGACTAGAGGGCATGGGATGAAGTTGGAGGAGGATGATTCAGAGGAAACATGAGAAAGAATTTCTTCACAGAACAGGTGGTGGACAAGTGGAACACCCTGCCAGAGGAAGTGGTGGGGGCTGAAACAATCACAGGATTTAAGAATGCATGGGATAGACATAAAGGAATTCTGGAGGTCAGGGTTAAGGGGCAACAGACTTCTAGGAAAACAAACTGAACTTACAAGCTCAAATGGGCAGACTGGGTGGGCCATAGGCCCTTATCTGCCAACACTGTCTATGTATCTATGTATCTCTCTGCTGCATGTTACTGACTCCATCTTCACTGCTATGGACCAAAGCCAAATTGTTGCTGCTATCTTTATCAACTTGGCAAAAGTGTTTGACTCTGACTCCCACCCACTCTTTCTTCATAAACTCTGCTCATTCGGCCTTGCTAAGCCTGCTGTTGACTAGTTCTGCTCATACCTCCAAAATAGACAACAGTCAGTCCTAATAGGTGATGCACTGTCTACTCCTCTCTCAGTCATCTCCAGGGTTCCTCAAGACTCTATCCTTGGCCCCATCCTCTTCTCTCTTTTCATAAATGACATTCCCTCAGCCTGTAACTCATCTAACATGCACCTGTATGCAGATGACATTGTCATTTATGCTTCCATCCCATCCCACGACAGCATTCTCCCCAATCTCCAAAACAATTTTAACAGAGTTCAGTCCCGGTTCCAATTAAACCAGGTAAAACGCAATGCCCCCTAAAAGTTACCATGATTTTTGTTTCCAGACAGAAGCTAACCTACCTCCCTGCCCTGCCAGCGATCACCATCCTAGACATCTCACCCCTTGAGATGGTCCCATCCTTCAAGTACCTGGGTGTCTGGTTCGACTGCCACCTCAATTTCTCTACTCACATCAACAGCATCTGCACCAGACTCTGGCTCAAACTTGCAGTCCTCTACTGACACAAAGCCAGCTGCCCTCTCCCCACTTAGCATGAGCTAGTATTTAAAACATTTTTGCCAGTGCTGGATTACTCTGACGTAGTCTATGGCACAGCCCCAGCCTCTTCTCTCTCCAAATTAGACACTCTTCTCAACTTCTCCTTCCACTTTGCCACTGCCTCCCCTTTACCCATCACTGTCTTCTTTATGGTTCACTCTCCCTTGCTTTGCTTTCTCACAGGAGAACCATCCACCACACCTCTCTCATCGGTAAATATTGTTTTGATACTCTTCCCCCCTCACCTTGCATCCTGCCTTAATCCAGCCAAATCCGCAACCTACTCTTTTGCCACAGGGACTCACGCACTTTCCACATCCCTTGTCCTCATTCTGCTGCTGGCCAGTCTGCCTTCTAATACCATCTCCCTCTCCTCTGGATTGACCTACCCTCTGACCTTTGCATTGCCTTCCCTTTTCATCCCTCAAAAGACTCCTCAGACTTCTCTCCTCCCCACAGTGTCTACAATGCTCCTAACTCCCCTCCATCTTCCTTACAACCCTGGGCATCCTCTTCCTCCCCCCTTTAACTCCACTCTGTTTTCCTCCACTAACTCCCCACTCTGTGCTGATAGGTCTCTGTTGGCCTGAGCTGATCTCCCTCCTGATCTCAAACCCATCCCTGCCTACTCATGATCCCCTCACAAGGGGCCTCAAAAGGTCTTAGTACATAATTGGTAGCCATGCCTATGTATTCTTGTCTATATATTTGTGCCTTACCTCTGCATATATTGTACCCAAATCACTTAAGTTCTTGGGAATATTTTTTGTAATTTACTTATTTTTTTAAATCATTCACTACTGTGTATACTTCATACCCAGGTTGCACCTGGAAATGAGCCTCTGCTCAGTGTGCTATTCTCAGTCATCAATTTTAAATAAATTAAATAAATGTAGCCAATAAGGCACATCGTAGGCGAAGGACTGCTAAGCTTGTGAGGTTTGGCAGAAGGGGACTTGGAGAGTCTGGTCATGCCTCATGTCTGATGAGGATTATTCGCTGGAGTGAGGAGTTACTGTATTGCCAGAGGGTTAGGCCTATAAGGTTTTCTTTCCTAGGAGACATACTTGGTATTTTATCCTGCATTTCAGGTGCAGCCAATTGGTCTGAGAATATAATTCACAGGTGTGTGTAAGTGTGTGGACTCCAGTAATTAGCCTACATGACTTATTTAGTACCGTAGTGATCCTTTTAAAAGTTACATCAGTGGCAGCGCCATACACCATCAGACCGGAGTTGATGATGGAAATGATCAAGCTGGTCACTGCTAGTTGGAGCGCATCTACAGTCATACAATGTCTGTGCCTATAAAGGAGGCCAATCCTTGTATTAACTGCCTTTACCATGTGCTCAATGTGGTTGGCAAAGGATAGTGAGCTGTCGAGGGTTATCCCTAGATATTTTAAGCTATTTACCCTCTCCCTCCACATCTTGCACCTGACCCTCCTCCTAATGTGTTTCTCCCTCTGCCCCTGCTTGCTTCTCCTTTACTCCATCTCCACACCAACAGGCTCCACTCTGGCTCTGTTGCCTGCAGGCTCCCTCCAATCTCTACCCTGTATAACTGATCTCCTACTGTATACCTGCTGGATTATCTATGCAACCTATTAATTGTGTACATATCTATTTATTTATTTTTTTTATTCTTTTGTCATTGCACAGGCTGTACTATATTGTATATAATTGTAAATACTGCTCCTTTATATATATTTATCATTTGTACAAGCTGCTTTTGTACACTGTTACCATGTTACTTGCTTTTGTTATTCTTGGTTTGCACCTCTGTGCCCGGGTCGCTCCTGAAAAAGAGCTTCTGCTCATGGTGCCTTTCCTGGTTATCAAATTTTAAATAAATAAATAAGTGACATTGCTGAGGTACTGGATGGGAAGGTATGCCTTTTTACAGAGTATGCTAAAGTCTGTTATAGGGTGGACACTCGGGAGGCGGTGGAGAGAATTTGTAGGCATCTTGTGAGTCTCCAGGAGTGGTCAAGAGCACGGCATTTGGGGTGCAATGCCAAAAAGTGCAGAATCATGCAATTAGGGCATAAGAACCCAGATACAGTATAGTGCAGTGGTTTAAGGCTCTGAGCTTCAAATCTGGTGACATCCAGCAGACCAGATCTGGGTTTGAATCCCACAGCTTTCACTTGCATACTGTGTGACCCTGAGTAAGTCACTTAACTTCCCAGTGCTCCCAGGTTGCTCCTGTGAAAAAGCTTTCAGCTTAGTGTGCTACTCCTGGTTAAACAACTAAATGAAAAAAAAGGCACTAAATATATGATGGGGAAACTGAATATAGGATAGGTACTGACAGTCACTAAACAGGAAAGGGACTTTGGGGTTATCCTACCTGATGACCTCAGAATGACAGGGCAGGGCAGTGGCAACAAAGTGTGACAAAGCAGTGAGTAGGGCTAGTGGGATGCTCGGGTGTGGGAGAGATCTCCAGCAGGATGAGGGGTGCAGTGTTGCTTCTGTGTCACTTTCTGATGAGACCACACCCAGGAAACTGTGTCCAGTTTTGGAGGCCACACCTCAGAAAGGCCATAGAGAGGGTCCAGAGGATGACAACTAAAATGGTGCAGGTGTCGCGAGAGAATCCCTATGAAGAAAGACTGAGGGATCTCAACATGTACCCTAGAGGAGAGGAGAACATACATACATACAAAACTTGCCAGCAGAAACAGGCCTCATGGTATATCAAGTCTGCTTGAATGCACAGTTAGCAACCCTATATTGCAGCTGCCCCCTCCCCCTCCCCCATTTCACCTCTGGAAACTGTTCTGTGTTGTTTACCCAGCTCCTCCCTTGCCCTTTCCCAAGCCCTTTTGAAACTTCCCACCATCCTGCATGCCACCACCTTCTCTGGTAGAGTGTTTCATTTTGTCACCACTCTCTCAGTGAAATAATGCCTCCTCATCTCCCTCCTGAATCTTCCACTCTCCAGTCTTGGCCCATTCCTCCTCATGCCCCTTTGATTCCTCAGTTTAAACAACCCCTATGTGCCAGATCTGATTATTCCCCCTCAGGTATTTGAAAGTTCATTCATATCCCCCCGATCCCTTCGCTTCTCCAGGGTGTACAAACTTGGGTGTATCAGCATTTCTTTGTAGGTTTGTCCCACTATCCCGTGAATTATTTTTGTCACCCTACACTGCACTGCCTCAAGCATCCTGATATCCTTCATCAGATATGGATACCAGTACTGCATGCAGTTCTCCAACTATGGCCTGACAAAGGACCTGTACAGGGGCAGGATCACATCCCTGTGCCTGGACGAGAACCTCCATGCAATGCACCCCAGCATCCTATTTGCCTTAGCCGCAGCCTTCCTGCACTGAGCAGAGTTCATGTTCCCCATTATTATGACTCCTAGATCCTTCTCCTTCTCAGTGACACCTAACTGCACCCCACCCAACCAATATTCCCTCCCCGGGTTCTTTTTGTCTTGAAGTGCATAACTTTGTACTTCTTTGCATGAAAACCCAGTTACCACCTTACCGACCACTCCTCAAGTCTGGTTAGGTCACTCTATAGCTATTGCTACCCCTCTATTTCATCCACTATGACCCCCATCTTGGTGTTGTCAGGGAACAAACTGATCCTGCTCCCAACCCCATGTGTGATATCTGATATAAATAGACCAGATGACATCGGCCCCAGCACAGAGCCCTGTGGCACACCGCTGGTCACTGGCTTAGGAGATGACAGCCCCCCCAACAACCACCTGTTGCAGTCTATCATCTAGCCAGTCAATTCATGATCCAGTTAGCCATCTTATCCCCCATCCCTATGTATTTTGGCTTTGTCCCCAGCCACTTGTGAGGGACTGAATCAGATGCCTTGCTGAAGTCCGTATAAGACATCCACTGCATTGCCTTGGTCCAACTCCCTTGCGACCTGGTCACAGTATTCTGTTAGGTTGGTCTGGCATGATCTCCCAGAGATGATCCCATGCTGCTGCCCATCCTGGAGCTCGTTGACCTCCAGGAAGGTTACCACTCTATCCTTCAAGATTGCTTCCATAAGTTTATTCACTATGGAAGTAAGACTGACAGGTCTGTAATTCCTGGCTCATCCTTTGTGGATAGGCACCACATGATCCAGCTTCCACTCCGGCGGCATGTACCTGGTGTCCAGGGAGGTGTTTGAACAGGTCAGCCAGTGGCCCAGCAAACACCTCCAGCATGTTCTTCGACACCCTAGGGTGAATGCCATCAGGACCTGGTGCCTTATCCACCCTGAGTGGCTTCAGACCTTCCAAAACCCTGCTTTCCAGAATCACCCCATCAGTCACCTTCTTCCCCCTTGGCTCCACCCTCACAGTTCACTGTGATAGTGGACCTCCTACCTTCCTCATGAACACAGAGCAGAAGTACTCATTCAGTACTTCTACCTGTTCCTCCTCCTTCTCCACCCACCCATTGCCCTTCTTGATTAAGACTATGCGGTCCCTGCAGCTCCTTCTGTCCTTTACATATCTAAAGATTTCCTTTTCCCCCCTCCCTGATGCCGAGAGCTAGCCTCCATTCCTTGAAGGCCTTGTCCTCTCTTACTAACTTGGTTACCTCCTTTGATCTCCACATGTACATCTCCCGGCCCTCCTTCCTTTTGGTTCTTTTCAGTCTCCTAAAAGCCGAGAGTGAGAAGAGACATGATTTGTACCTCACAGAGGTGAAAAGGGTGCAAGAGGGAAGATTTTTTTAAATGAGAAAGATCACCAGGACTGAGGGCATGCGATGAAGCTGGAGAGGGGAGTTTAGGGGAGGTGTGAGGAAATATTTATTTGCTGTAAGGGCATTAGATGCTGGAAAGGACTGCCAACAGAAGTGGTGGAGGTGAAAATGGGGGGCTTCAAGCATGCATGGGATAGACATTGGGGTGTATTAGAAAACAAGCAGGGAGGAAGGAGGGTCATTGGAGAGTAGTTAGGGTCTGTGCAGACAGACTAGGCAGGGAACATCTGGGCACAGTGGGTAGGCCAAGTAGTCCTTTTCCCCTACAAATTTGGTATTTCTATGTTTCTATATATAATAGTACTAAGTCTGCATACCTGCATATGTGTCTGTGCTTGCAAATCACATGGTGCTGCAAGTGCCATATTCAGACTTCATTTTCAGGATGACATTTGTGAAAGCAAGTTCGGTTTCTTGTGTACCACAAAAAAGTGGATTAAAACTAAATTATTGCCTCATTATGCTATTGCAGTGTGACAGATGTGCGAAAGGGTGGCTACACAGCTGTAAGTGGAGGACTAAGGACTCCACCATAGGTATTATGAGAATGCCACATTATGGTATTAGTGCACCCCAATCTTTCCCAGGCTGTACCTACTCATTAATAGGGGGATGGAGGGGCACAGCATCTTATATAAAACAAACAAAAAAAAAACTAAATATTAATTGGTTCTGTTAAAATGGGAAGGGGTCGCCCCCACATCACCAATTTATTTTTCAGTTTTCTCTGCTATGATCACTGCTGCTAATACAATAGCACAGCATAGTGTAGCACAGCGTGTACATTTACTAACTGCCCATAGTGCAATCATAGTTCTAACAGACACTCTATTATTTCTGTGAGAACTATGAGATCGGTTGCATTGCGGTACGTTAGACAACTAGTGGAGTCCTTAGTCCTCCACTTATGCTGCTACACAGATGGGTATACAAATACACAAGAAGCACACTTAAATAAGGAAAGTCTGTGTCTGGGCCAGACGCAGACTTTCAAATACCTTGGTGTAACCCTGGACCCTACTCTGTCCTTCTCCAGCCATATTGATTCAGTTGCGAAATCTGTAAATACCCGTACAGGCCTTCTGTATAAACGTAGACACTGCCTGACACCTGACACCCTTAAGCTAGCAATACACAGCTCTATTGTCTCCAATATTGATTATGGGCTTGTTATTGATGGAGCAGCCACAGCTACAGCACTTCAGTGAATCATTACAGCGCTGAAAAGGGCCTGCAGACTCCTTACTGGTGCTGCTCACTGCACGCATACCTGTAACCTCTATGAACAGTCAAACTGGCTGCAACTTCAGGGAAGGAGTACTGTCCAAACCTGCCTACTAGCAAAAAATTAATTGATGGGACTCATGCCCCCGGGGGTTCAGTCTCTCTTAAGCCCAGCCAACCACTCCCGATACACAAGAAGGTCTGACAGCTATTCTTTATCTGTTCCCTGCGGTCGCGCCACCGAAGGCCAGCGGTCTTTTGCTGGTAGAGCCCCTAAGATGTTTAACTTCCTGGGCAGTAAACTCACCAACTTAGGCACCCTCTGCTCATTCAAACACAAGCTACATCAAACGCTTGTGTCCAGAGCCACCTGTGACTGTTTCTCCTAACCTCCTTGGCAGTTGCTCCTGTTCTTCGCACCTCTCTACTATCCCCACCTCTGCCTGCCACCCCCTACCCCCCTCTCCCTTAATACCCCTGTCTCTCTTCCTAGCCTTAGTCCACCCCCTTCCTCTCTTACCCTAGTTCAACTCCCTTCCCCTCTACCTTTTCTAATCTGCTCACCCCACCCACTGTTGCACAAGTTCCCTGATCCTTACCTTCCACCCACCTCTCCTTCTTCCTCCCTCTCAGTTACCCCTCTACACCCACTCTCTCTTCCCACTTTCCTATGCTACCTGGCACAACAGGCAGCAACTCCACCTTTCCCTTTGATGGTATCCTTCTGGCAGCTTTAATTCATGTTAATATTGTTTGCTGTGACTCATCATTCTTAAATGTATGCTTGGTTGTGTTGTTCTAAATGTTAATTATATTACCTGTAGCTTTTAGACCATGTATACCCTGTACTGAAAATTGTATTCCAGCTACTTGTCTGCTAATCTCACACAAATCGTACTTCTATTCCTTGTATACTGATGTGGAACCTTTGTAAAAGAGCCATTGGCTCAAAGGTATTTATCCGAAATTCTAATAAATAAATAAATGATGGGTTGCAGTGGAATAACACATTTATCTCCACTAGTGCATGATAAGACCCATAACTCACGAATGGTGATTAAATTGTGTTCTAAGTGAAATGAATGCTGTTCTAAGTGAAGATGTTTATCCCAAAATAACATGATTTATTTACCCAGTTATTCACCACTGGGGTAGTCTATATCCAGTTATCCCCAACTAACCAACAGGGACACTGCATTTTATTTTAAATGATTGCCATTAGTTTTGGTGAAGCAAACATCCACAGCTTGGAATAACCCCCCACCCCCTGCAAACATAGGGAGCTAGTAGCTTATGTCAAAACAAGGATGAGCTAAGGGATTTCCAAATATTTGAAACTGTCTCTTCTTGCTCGGGATGACATATGGTGTCTAATGTTTAATATCAAATAAAAGCCCATACTTACAGTAGAATTCTGATGATTACGACCTGTCATTGAGCTGTCACTGTACTATACAGTACTTTAATTACTGGTGATTTTTACGTTCGTTTGTGCGCATGTGCAAGGAACGTTTTGAGAGAGTAGCACACTTTGGAGGTGTGCCTCTCCCTTGAAATCCAGTGCTCTGTTGAGCAGGCATGGTGGTCCTGCACCAATGGGTGCAGGAGCTATGTATGACAGCAGTGGTCTTCGCTTCGAAACACCGCTGTCATACCGGCTTTGGCGATCATGCCACCCCACCTCGCGTCACGCGCTCCCCTGCATGCCGCCACCCCCAAGCTTTAGTGCTATGCTTGGGAGCCCACCCTAATGTGGTAAATGTTACTTGCTCGACGGGGTGCCCAATCCTGTCGGCTTCACTGCCCCTCAAGCCATCCTGCTGCCACACTGAGAGCCCACCCCAGCGTGGCAAATGTGGCGTGGTTGCCAATGGGGTGCCCAATCCCTCATTGGCTCCTCGGCCCCCCCCAGCCATTTTCTGCCACACTGGGAGCCCACCCCAGTGTGGCAAACTTCCCACGTCATCTGTTTTTTTTTTGTACCTGTAAATCGAAAACGGTCCCATGGCACATCTCCCAGTCCCCCCTCCCACAACCTGCACCCACCCACTGTGCACCCAGCCTCCCCACACCCCCCTCACCCCACACTTACCTCCGGAGCTTGGCACGACGATCTTCGGTGGACCGGGAACACGTCTGCACTCTTCAAAGCCGACCACAAACTGAGGAAATGCCGGAAAGCTGTGTAAAGGACTAGATAGGGGGTTTACAACTTTATTGCATATCTCAGGCATTTTTTGTAATTTTTGCACCAAATTTTCAGCGTGGCATTTTTGGGACCCCTTCTCATGAATGATGTCACTGTCATGGCGTTATTCGGGCCTGAAGGGTGATTTCGCACTCACTGCGCAAAATCACCCTTTGGGCCTGAATAGCCCCATGACAGTGATATCATTCTTGATAAGGGGTCCCAAAAAACCCATGTTGAAAATTTGGTGCAAAAATTTTAAAAAATGACTGTTTTATGAGCGTGCATTGTGCAGTTTCTACACACGCTCGTAGATTTGCAAATTTTCAATATTTCTACTCCAGATTTTTAACATTGCCATTTTACCATGCCTTCTTATGAGTAGTACAGCTGTCATTTTTCACATCTCACCCAAAACATGTTTCCACCCATGTAGTGCACAATGGTGCAGTCGGTGTGTGAAATCAATGTATTGGACACATTAAGAAAATCACAGTGATACTGTTCATGAGCAGAGGTCTTAAAATGGCTATGTTGAAAATTTGGTGAAAAAATTCCTAAAAATGACTGTTTTACGAGTGTGCATTGCACAGTTCCTACGCATGCTCGTAACGTTTGCAAATTTTCAATATTTGCACTCCAGATTTTCAACATTGCCATTTTACCACACCTCCTCATGAGCAGTACAGCTGTAATTTTTCACATCCTGCCCAAAACGTGTTTCTGCTCATGTAGCGCATAATGGCGACGGTCAGTGTGCAAACTCAATGTATGGGACACATTAAGAAAATCACAGTGACACTGATCATGAGCAGGAGTCTTAAAATGGCTGTGTTGAAATTTGGTGGCGAAATTCTAAAAATAACTGTTTCTGGTCTCGTTGTGCAGTTCCTACGCACGCTCGTAAGTTTGTGAATTTTCAATATTTTCACTCCACATTTTCAACATTGCCATTTTACCACACCTCCTTATGAGCAGTGCAGCTGTCATTTTTCACATCTTGCCTAAAACGTGTTTCCGCCCATGTAGTGCACAATGGCACAGTCAGTGTGTGAACTCAGTGTATGGGACACATTAAGAAAATCACAGTGTCACTGTTCATTAGCAGAGACCTTAAAATGACTATGTTGAAAATTTGGTGAAAAAATTCCTACAAATAACAGTTTTATGAGCGTGCATTGTGCAGTTCCTGCGTACGCTTGTAAGTTTGCGAATTTCCAATATTTTCACTCCAGATTTTCAACATTTCCATTTTACCACACCTCCTTATGAGCAGTACAGCTGTCATTTTTCACATCCTGCCCAAAACGTGTTTCTGCCCATGTAGTGCACAATGGCGCACTCGGTGTGCGAACTCAATGTATTAGACATAGTAAGAAAATCACAGTGACACTGTTCATTAGCAGAGGTCTTAAAATGGCTGTGTTGAAAATTTGGTGACAAAATTCCTAAAAATGACTGTTTTGCGAGTGTTCATTGCGCAGTTCTTTGGCACGCTCATAAGTTTGTGAATTTTCAATATTTTCACTCCACATTTTCAACATTGCCATTTTACCACACCTCCTTATGAGCAGTGCAGCTGTCATTTTTCACATCTTACCCAAAACGTGTTTCCGCCCATGTAGTGCACAACGGCATAGTTGCTGTGTGAACTCAGTGTATGGGACACATTAAGAAAATCACAGTGTCACTGTTCATGAACAGAGATCTTAAAATGACTACGTTGAAAATTTGGTGAACAAATTCTTAAAAATAACTGTTTTACGAGCGTGCATTGCACAGTTCCCACGCACACTCGTAGGTTTGTGAATTTTCAATATTTCCACTCCAGATTTTCAACATTGCCATTTTACCACATTCCTTACGAGCAGTACAGCTGTCATTTTTCACATCCTGCCCCAAATGTGTTTCTGCCTATGTAGCGCACAATGTGGGTAACAAAAAGCTCATGCTGAAAATTTATTGTGCAAATACCAGCAATCGCAAGGGCATTATGGTAAAGCACCATATGTGCCAAACACCACTGCAAATACCTGCAAGTGAACGTTTGGCATTGACAAATGCTTGTTTATAAACTGATAACCATAGTTTTATCCTGTGTAACAACCACCAGGTTAATATTTTGCATTACAACAGGGCAGTTGTAATCAGTGGCTGTCAGTCTAGCTTGCGCTACACTCAGAGTGACCTAGGCAAACTGTTCCCAATACTGCCAACTAGGTTCCTCATATGGAAATCAGTCCAGCAACAAACTAAGAACTGTGGTGAAAAAATATCAAAATAACACAGTCATCCTGAGGAGAAAGAGAAAAAAAAGAAACATGGACTCACGGTTCGACTTGACAATCTTGCAAACCAACACGATTTGCTAGCTGAACAAGAAAACAGGAACACTATTCGGAAAATGGCAAGTGACAAAGTTAGTTAAAAGTTATAAAAAATGAGGACCAGTGATTAAATAAAATAAAACATTAGTGTGTGGGTGTAAAACCAGAATTTTGCACACACGCCCTTAGTGCGGGATGATTTTATAAACTCCTCAAGCTTCACTTTTGGGGTTTATGTAGCATCCCACACCTCGAGTGTGTGTAAAATCCTGGTTACACACGCACACCCACCCACGTATTATTCTATATATAGTGTGCTGTACTATGTATAGATTCCAGAGTTACACATGAAAATAGGACTTGCTCCTCCAGAGGGCCTACCTGGTCAATAAAAACAATAAATAAAATTACAGTGATAAGTTGACCTAGGGGTATACTGTTAGCACATTGTGCTGCTGCCTGGTAGATGGGTTTGTGTGTGAGCCCCAGAATCCCATGCTGCAGAGGTTAGCTGTGAGACATGAAGGAGGTTGTCATTGTAATAAAGGATACCACAAATCACTGCTGGTAACTACACTGTAATAAAGGGCTAGGTGATTGTCATATGTATAGGATTTCACATTTGTCTGCTGTGTAATTACAATGTAATTAAGGACTAGGTAACTGTAATTTATGTAGTATACAACTCTTAGTTGCTCTGTAACTACACTATAATTCAGGGTTACGTAATTTATATAGGATACCACACTTAGCTGCTGTGTAACTACACTGGAATTAAGGGTTAGGTGACTAATTTATATAGGATACCACACTTAGCTGCTGTGTAACTGCACTATAATTATAAGTTAGATACTGTAAGTGAAATTAATGTAGGATACCACACTTATTATAGCTGCTGTGGAACTATAGTGTAGTTAATGAGTAGGTAATTGTTATTTATATTGGATACCACACTTGAGTACTGTGTAGCTATACTGTAATTAAAGATTATGTCATTGTAATTTACATAGGATACCACACATGGCTGCTGTGTGTTTACACTGAGTGTAAATTCCTGGGTTACACCTGAAAATGGGACTTGCTCTTGCAGTAAGTTTACCTGGTCAACAAAAATAATACGTGACATAATTACAGTAATAAGTTAACCTAGTGGTCCATGTCAAGGAGGCAATTGTCATTTGTACAGGATACCACACTTAGCTGCTATGCAACTACAGTCTAATTAAGGGGTAGGTAGTTGTATAGGATAAAACACTTAGCTGCTGTGTAACTACACTGTAATTAAGGGTTATGTAATTGTAATTTATACTGGATACCAAGCTAATTAAAATTTATATAGGATATCACAAATGGCTGCTGTGTAATTACACTGTAATTAAGGGCCAGTTAATTATAATGTATGTAGGATACCACAAATAGATGCTGTGTAACCATGCTGTATTTAAAGATTTGCTAATGCCCACTTAAAGCAATGTTCCCATTTAATATGTAGGCTAACACTGCAGGCAATTACTTTTTTTTCAGGGAAGGGGAGAAGTGGCACCACCTCAGGACCATTCTGAACCAGAAGATGCTGAAGCCAAAAGATGCAAAACAGTACGATAGAGTTCTCAATGGAGTGGTGACTGACCTGGTTGAGCGATTCCGGTGGCTGAGGGAGACCAAAGGTTCAGGAGTCATGGTGCATGACATCACCAATGAGCTGTACAGGTTTGCTTTCGAAGATTGGTGGGTGTGCAGTGCACTTCTGTTTGCATCTCCCTTACTCCCTGGTGACCACAGAAAATGCAACATGGGCATGATCTAGTTACAGTGAATGAATGCAATGATCTTTTAGCCTGATTGTATTGGATTGTGTCCCAGTTTTTATTATTTTATTGCTATGACAAAGCTCCACCAGGGTACATCAGCCCTTCATTTTCTGGGTAACCTATCGGTGCAGCTGCTATTGTACCTTCCCCCAGTAATCAATGGCCTCTGGTCCCTCCCGTTCACCCTCACCAATGGCTTTCCTAATACCTATTTAAGCAACAAACCATGACAGGGTGTGGGTTATGCAGGGATTTACCCATGCCGGGTGTGGTTTGATCACGAGGGTGCAGGCTGAGTGACCAAATCACATCAGAAATGAGTAAATTTCAGTATAATTCACACCCTGGAGTGGTCCATTGTGATTATACAGTGTTTCCCTTCATTTTTTGTATGGAGAAATAAAGAAAATCCCAGTTTTTGTTTGCATTTTAAATTATTTTTATTTCATGTATTCTTTTGCAATAAAAA
Organism: Neoceratodus forsteri; assembly: GCA_016271365.2. Taxonomy (NCBI): domain Eukaryota; kingdom Metazoa; phylum Chordata; order Ceratodontiformes; family Ceratodontidae; genus Neoceratodus; species Neoceratodus forsteri. Next base: position 1,410,618,539 of record CM028132.1, read on the forward strand.
ATAGTCCAGTTGTACAAGTTTTTCCAAGCAGTCATTCTAATTGTTTTTTTCCCCGATGCTGAGATTTAAGTGTTCAGCTTCAGTTACAGGCTGCAATCCCTTGTGCTCCCAAACAGAATGGAAGAGCTGTAGTCTGTGTTTCCAGTTTATTTTTAGAAATATGACTGCCCTGTGGATTCTGTGTGGGTCTTTTGGTCACTTTCCCAATCTTTTCCCTGGCAGCAGTCCTCCCATTACCTCCCCTGCCCTCATGCCTGCTGATTTACTTTTCTTTGCTGCTGTTATTACTGCTTATTTTGTGTCTTTGTTTTTTGGGGAGCATTGAGGTACTCTATTTCCCTCAGTCTCTACATTCTACATTCTTTCAGGTTATGCCATTGATATCACTGCCCATTTGATGCTCCATGCTTCCATTCATTGTCTTTGTCAGTTTCAGGGTCCTGGACTGAAAATGAGAAAGGGTGGGTAAGCTGGGCACATATTAAGTGCGGCTAATTACACTTGACTGTGACAGCAAGCCACACAGATATTTTTGTTGGTATGCTGGAAAGACTGGAGAGCTAGCTAGTGCAAGGGAGGTGGGAGCGAGTCACTTGTTAGTTCACAGCCATGAGTGGAATGGAGGGAGAGAGGGAGAAGCCATGAATGGAGCCAGTGGTTACCACTAGACAGGCAGGAAAGGAGGAACCATCAAGGAAAGTTCAGCTGTTCAAGTGCTCTGACTTTTATTTGTCAGACTTTTTTTTTCTGGGATTTATTTCTGGAAGCTTTACTGTTGCTGTTTAGGGGTGACTCAATATGGCAGTTTTGCAGTAAGGATATTTAGGGGAGATCAATATGGTGGCTTTACTGTTTTCATTTTAGGGGTGTCTTACTGATCTTTTGGGAGGTGTGGCTGACTGGCACCTTTTCCCGTGGGTTATGACAGGATTTACCATGGGTAAAAGGCGCCAGTCAGGCAATCAGATTCTTACCTCATTGTATAATACAATATATCCTCCATTCCTTTCAGCCCTGTTTCTTCTCCACTGTACTCTCACACACTGACACAGCAATGGGCACAGACAGAACTGGCGATAAACTGGTGACAAGAGGCAGAGCAGAAGTCCCACGCACATTTTTTCAGCAAAATGAAATGGTTTTATTTGTCTTCTTTACTCTCGCACACAGAACACATATATTTATCCTGAAGACTGATTAAATAAAACATTATTATTGCCCTAACACATGTGCTGCAGTTGGCAGTTTCCTGTCCAAATAATAAACATCCCTTCACTTCTTTACTGAAAAAGTCAATTCTCTTGTAGACATAAAGCATCCCCTCCTCCACTCTCTTTGGTTGGATGCCTGCCCCAGTCACATGGGTTGAGTTGTCTGTGCTACCACTGCACACCATAAAACACACACACACACACACACACACACACACACAGTCAAAGTATAAACATGCCTAAAAGGCCACCTGTCCCCACTGTACTTTCATCCCTAACTGTGACACAGACAGTAACACAGCTTACACTCATCACAAGCTGCTCACATGACACCCTTCACTGACATCCCAGAGTCATATTTATTGATTTATTGAAAGAATTGGAATTACAACCTGTGAGTCATAGACTCATTTGCAAAGGCTCTACTTAGTAAAAAGAAAGTATACAAGCATCACTTAAATATACATGTCAAAATATTCAGCACAGTTAACATAGCATAGTTACATATGCCTCTCTAATGGAATTTTGTCTGCTCTCACATGCCTCCCAATAGTCCACTCATCTCAGTGACCAGTCTAGTCCCTCCCACAAGCCTGAGCCCCTCATCATCAATAGAATATCTGGATTTCCTGCCCCCCCATCCCATCCCCACCAATAAAATACCTTTTTGTCCTGCTCCTCTCCCAGGATCTGGTCCCAATTAATAGAGTGTCTGGTTGTCTCATCCACACTAATAAAATATTTGGTTGTCCATCCCCCATCAAAAATACCCCCTCCTTGAAGTCCTACTCTGTCACTCATTATCTTAAAATAACATCTTAATTATGAAAACAAAGAGCAGTCAGACAGTAGAAACTTTTGTGTCTTCACTCGTCAATTGCTTGTGCCAGTATCACTCCCAACAGTGCTTAACAGCTTGGATCAAAAACAGAAGAATGATGCACACAGCAGGAATCATTCACATATCTGGAATTTGTAGTATGGTATGGGCTGCATGCCCATTGGCTCACATGTGGACAAATGGGCATGCAGCCATATCATGTCAGTCAGCGGCGGTGGGGCAGCAGGTGGGTGGTGCTGCCACCCGCCGGCTGACGGGGGAGCGGGTGGTGGGCCTCCAGTGGGCAGGTGGGAGGGGTACCACTGGACCACCGGGGATATTGGACAGGGTATTTTAGTAATACAGATGCTCGCAATCAGGCAGAAAGGGTCCACTGGACCACCAGGGATATTGGACGGGGTATTTTAGTAATACATATGCCCATGATCAGGCAGAAAGTGGTCCACTGGACCACCAGGGATATAGGAAGGTTTCCTGTATTGCTGGACAGATGCTCGTGATAGCGCACATAGCGGTCCACTGGACCACCAGGGATATAGGACGAATTCTGATTTTACATGGATGCCCACGATCGGGCATGGGGGGGCGCTGCCTGGTGCAGCCGCAGCTCTTGTTGCCACCCACTGGTGGCAGCTGCCGTGTTGCACCCTGCAATGGGGTAGCTCACCTGTGGGTGGCCATCAGTTGTTCCTTTTTTTTTTGGCTTAACTTTGTGCTGGCGCAGATAGGGGTTACGCATGCATGGCTCTGAACAACCCGGGCTGAATATCAGCTGTGAAGGTTATGCATGGGCACGCTCCCCCACCTGTGTCTGCATACATTACTGATGCACTCCAGCACATCTAGATTTGTGCCACACACTTTTCCCTTTTGAATATTGCACCGGGGCGCATCAGTGGATTGCACATGGCGCAACACTGTTGTGCCATGCACAACCCTTTTTAATATCTGGTCCATTGTCTCTAAAAATTGAGTGTGTGATACATGCAGTCAGCAGTTCTCTGGGGGAGATGAGTGAGGTCATTTGTACAGCATTTGATTTTTCAGCAGAGACAGTCATTAATACATTTTATATAAATACATATTATACAGCACTCAGAACAGGCTGTCTACGTCACTCTCCTCCCCACCTAGAACGAATTTGGGGGATCTATCCCCTACATGGGTTGAGCTTCCCAAATCAGTTCACTCCTCATAGACCCTAGGCAACCCATCAGAGTTCTGAGTCTTCACTCCAGCCCTTTGTATGATTTTTAGATCCTACCCCTGTAAAGCAAGACTCCATCTTAGTAGTCTGCCATTGCTCTTCCCCATCTGCGTCAGCCAAACCAGGGGGTTGTGGTCAGTCTGCACCACAAAATGCTACCCATACAAGTATGGCTCTAATTTCTTCAGGGCCCACACTATGGCAAGACACTCCTTTTCCACCGTGGAGTACGCTTGCTCTCTGGGGAGCAGCTTCCGACTCAGGAATGCTACCTGATGGTCTGTCCCTTGGATAGATGTCTGGCTAAGTACTGCCCCAATACCCACATCTGAGGCATCTGTCTGAACTATAAAGGTGTTGCTATAGTCTAGACTTGTCAAAACAGGAGCACTGCACAGTGCCTCCTTCAGTCTGGTAAAGGCTTCTAAAGGCTCGTACAGGCTGGGCCCTAGGTAATTTTCTTTGACATTTTTTTCTTTGTCAGATCAGATATGGGAGCAGTCAGGGCACTGTAATTGGGTACAAATCTCCTGTAGTACCCTACTGTCCTTAGAAAGCTCCTGACCTGCTTCTGGGTTTCTGGTCTGGGCAATGCCTGAATCACCTCTATCTTTATTTGGTTAGGATGGAGCTGTCCCCAGTCTACCACATACCCGAGCTATGCCACTTCCCTCATGGCCACCTGGCACTTCTCAGCTTTGACAGTGAGCCCGACCCTCTGTATTCTGCCCAGCACTTCCCTAAGGTGGGACAGGTGTTCCTCCTCGTTGGTACTAAAGATGGCAATGTCATCCAGGTATGCCACAGCGTACTCCTCAGCACCATTTAACACCTGGTTCACCAACCTTTGGAAAGCGGCCGGGGCTTTCTTCATTCGGAAAGGCATTACTTTAAACTCAAATAAGCCTATCGGAGTGATGAAGGCCGACCTCTCCCTAGCTCTGTCTGTCAACTCTACCTGCCAATACCCCTTGGTCAGGTCAATAGTCATAAGGTAGGTTGCCCCTCCCAACTTGTCCAGGAGTTCGTCCATCCAGGGCATAGGGTGGGCATCATACTTTGTGACTGCATTCAGTCCACGATAGTCCACGCAGGAAACAGGTTGAGCCATCTGGCTTGGGCACAAGGACTACTGGTAAGGCCCGGGGCCTGTGGGATCTCTGGATTACCCCTAAATCCAGCATCTCCTCCACTTCCCTCCTAATGTCCTTTAGGACAGCCTCTGACACCTGATATGCTGTCCGCCGTATGGGCGTCTGTGTCCCTATCTCCACATCGTGTGTTGCTAAGGGGGTTAGTCCAGGCTTGGCGCTAAACAGGGGGGCAAAGTCTGCTAAAACCTCACTTACTTTCTGGACCTGGTCTGGGGTCAGCTAGGGAGACAATTTTACTGCCTCCACAAAGGACTCCCGCTTACTCTCTTCCAGCAAGTCCAGAAGAGGGCCTCCTTTGTCTGTCCCTTCCCCATGACTACACACTGCAAACACCATGTCAGCCCTATTTCCATATGGCTTCATCATGTTGACATGGTACATCCTTGCTGTCTGTCTATGGTCAGGTAACTCCACAATGTAGTTTACATCATTTACCTTCCTAACTACTTTGTATGGTTCTGCCCAGTCAGCTTGCAGCTTGTTTTTCCAGACTGGAATAATGACCATGACTTCCTGACCCACCATGTACAAGCGAGCTTTGGCTCTGCAGTTATATCATACCTTTTGTTTCTTTTGGGCAGCTGCCAGGTTGTTCTGGGCTGTCCCCATAAGCTCCTTCAGCCTTTCCCTATCCCTAAGGATATAATCCACAATGGTAGTTCCCTGGATGGTGAGCTTGCCTTCCCATTCCTCCTGGATCAAGTCTAGGGGCCCACGTACCCAGCGTCCATACAAGAGTTCAAAGGGGAAAAATCCTGTCGACTCTTGGGGCACCTCTTGTATGCGAACAACAGGTGGGGAAGGTATTTCTCCCAGTCTCTCCCATGCTGTTCAGCAAATGCCCAGAGCATTGACTTTGGGGTACCATTGAAGCATTCCACAAGCCCATTGGCTTGTGGATGATATGGTGTTGTGCATCTCTGCACCATCCCACACTTCTTCTATAGACATTTCATTAGTTCCAACATGAATGAACCCCCTTGATCAGTGATTACCTGCTGCAGAAACCCAACATGGGAGAAAATCCCAAGCAAGGCATCTGTCTCTTTGTCTGTCCTCAGTGAGGATAGGGTGACTGCCTCTGGGTACCAGGTGGCATAATCCACCACAGTCAGAATGAATCTCTTCCCTGAGGAGCTGGGGGTATTTAAAGGCCCCACAATATCCATTCCCACCCTCTGGAATGGCTCCTCCACTATGGGCAAGGGGATCAGGGCAGCTTGTGTTTTCTTGCCCGCCTTCCCTATTTCTTGGCACCGGTGACAAGACCTGCAATACTCCTTCACCTGCTGGGGGAAGTTAGGCCAGTAGAATTTCTGGGCCAACCGCTGCATTGTGCACGCAATTACCAGATGACCAGACATGGGAATATCATGTGCAGTCTTGAGCAACTGCTCACGATACCTCTGGGGAACAACAAGCTGCCTGCCTGGCATCTCTCCCTCTGTCTGTACTGCCTGTGTATACATAAGTCCATTTTCCCAATAAACCATATGTCTTCCGTCACCTCCCTGTGCTCTGGTCAAGTCTGCCCAAGCCCCCAGCTTCTCTAAACTAGGGTCACTTCTCTGAGCAGCTGTGAACCCCTCACACCTTCCCAAGGCATGGGACAGGTCCCCTTCAGTCGCTAAACTAGGGTCCCTAGCACTAGCATCAGGGCCCTCAGGATCACTGTCAATCCCTACCCTCTGACAAGGGGTCACCCCTCCCTCTTTGGAGTAACCCTCTGTAGCTGGGTGGTTACTTGCTACTGGGGAAATTTCTACCCCCTTTTTATCAGTCTCCTCCTCTGGAGACACAAGCTGGGGAACCAGCCTCTCAGTATCTTCCCCAATGGCTTCTGGGGGTCTCAGGGAACTATCATTTTCCCTGACCACTTGGATACGGGTAACTGCACATACCACCCCCTGCTGGAGATTGTTACCCAGGATCACATCCACTGCTAATGTGTTAGCTACAGACCACCTGTTGCACAGTTCCCCCTGTTTCACCCCAGTCCAGGAGAACACTGTCCAGTGGCAATGTTTTCTCTCTGTCACTGACTCACTCAGCAGATCAGGCCCTCTACTCCCAAAGTGCCAACCTCTGAGCACCGTCTTGTGAACAGTGTAACAGACAAGATAACCCTCTTGTCTGTTTTTGTGAGTTTGGATCAACCTTTGGTCTCAGTTCTGCAGGGGTTCAAACTGTTAACCTCTTGCTACCATACCCAATACACAGGCTCAGATATATCTGTCTTTGGGGGGCCAGATATCTTTGCCTACAGGCACCTAACCAGGTGTGCAGAAATGAACCCTTTAAAACTTTAATAAAGACACAAGATTTAAAACACTTCTCTTTCCAGTTTGGTACCACCATACAAGCTTATGTCTGCTATCTACATAGAAACATAGAATTTGATGGCAGATAAGGACTGCTTGGCCCACCCAGTCTGCCCATTTCCCTACCTACTGGAGAAGCTGCAGATCCTAATTAACCAGCAGCCTACTTCTTCCTACCCCCAGCCCCTAGAATGGCCTTATGACTGTCCCATGCATGCTTGAATTCCACCACTGTTTTTGACTCCACAACCTCCTCCAGAAGGCCGTTCCATGCATCCACAACCCTCTCTGTGAAAAAATACTTCCTTACATTACCTCTGAGCCTCCCCCCTCTATCATCAAATTGTGCCCTCTTGTTCTTGCACACCTCTTTTTTTGAAAGATGCTACCCTTTTGGACTTTGTTGATTCCCTTGAGGTACTTGAACATTTCTATCATGTTCCCCTCTCTCTCCTTTCATTGAGACTATACATATTAAGCTCCTTTAGTCTCTCTTCATATGTCTTCGGGTGCAGACCCTGCACCATTTTAGTTGCCCTCCTCTGGACAGCTTCCATCTTGTCTATGTCTTTGCGGAGATTGGGTCTCCAGAACTGCACACAGTACTCAGATGGGGTCTGACCAGCTGTCTGTACAGAGGGATAATAACTTTCTGTTTTTCTGGTGATGCCTCTCTCTGCATCCCAGTATCCCCAACCCTCCTTGCTGCCCTCTCACATTGCTTGCCCCCTTTAGGTCATCTGATATGACTACCCCAGGTCCCTTTCCATTTTGTTGTTGTTAGTATCTCACCCCCATTGTGTACTCTTCCCTGGGTTTTGTTTCCCAGGTGCATTACCTTGCACTTCTTAGCATTGAATCTAAACTGCCATACATTTGACCATTCCTCTAACATTGCCAAGTCCCTTCTCATCCTTTCCACCCCACCTTGTGCATCAACCCTGTTGCAGATCTTTGTGTCATCTGCAAAGAGACATACTTTTCCTTCCAGTCCCTCTGCAATGTCGCTTATAAAGACATTGAAGAGGACCGTTCCTAATACTGAACCCTGCGGTACCCCACTAGTAACCCCCCTTTCTTCTGAGTGGACTCCATTTACTATTACTCTCTGCTTTAACCATAAATATTTCTTAGCAAAAGAAAGCAATTCAAAGACAGACCAGGTTTGCTCTAAAATTAGAGTTTTTACTAAAATATATAATAATACGTCAAACATACAATACAGAACTCTTATATCACAAGACATACATATCTTTAAACAAGACAAGGTTTAAAACAGTGCAATTCCTACAACAATATTTAGATTTTGTCTAGCTTTCTAAATTCCTGTTTTCAGAGCTCAGATGTTATTTTGGTCAGAGTCAGGTAAAAGTGTCCCTGTAGTGAAACAGACTAATCTTTACAAGCTGTATCTGCCAACCCCTTTTTGGATGAGGTCATCCAGCTCCTCCTGTTTCAAAATATCTAAAAAATATATATTTCTATACAACCACAGGATGTAATTTCAAGTATTAATTCTGCAACCTTAGCATAATTCCATTTCAATGACACCGCTTTTGATCTCATGCTGTACCATCCTCACACAGGCTTCATATGAGCATTTACAACCTCTCACCTCTGTGTAAGAACCTGTGTTTTCTCTTCAACATCATAAACCTTTTTTATTATTTTCCCTCTTAACAAAGTTAACCCAAAACAACTCTGCAATTAACTCAGAGAAACAGGATCCTTGATTAAAGTCTTCCAGGTAACACATTGTCTCTAAAAACTGAGTGTGTGATACATGCTATCAGCAGTTCTCTTGTCTTGTAGCTGTGAGCTGAAATCTGGGGGGTGGAAGGGGAGAGATGAGTGAGCTCATTCCTAGAGCATTTGATTTTTCAGCAGAGACAGTCATTATTACATTTTATATCAAAAAATATTATACAGCACTCAGAACGGGCTGTCTGCGTCACACTCCTCCCCACCTAGACTGAATTTTGGGGATCTATCCCCTACATGGGATGGGCTTCCCAAATCAGTTCACTACTTATAGACCCTAGACAGTTCATCTGAGTTCTTGTTCTTCGTTCCAGCCCTATGTACGATTTTTAGATCATACCCTTGTAAAACAAGACTCCATCTTAGTAGTTTCTGCGTTTCTATATGGTCAATGAATCCTTCAGTAGTGAGGCCAGTTAACTGATTCCCAGCTTGGGACCCCCACCCTGCTCCCAGGCAAGCTCCATATCATTTCTTTCTGTATATTTGCTGCTGCTTGATTTTATTCACCCTCCTTAAGTTGTTCTCTTCCTTCTCCCTCCCTTACCTCCCTTTTCTTCCCTTGTACTTCTATTTACTACTTTGAAGATCCTCAGAGCTCTTAATGAATGTTCTCATTCTATGCTCTCAAATACTCCCCCCTTCTCTATCTTTAGGGTTCCCCCCTACTAGCTGGGACCATCCCCCTCTGCCCATTGTCTGGTAAATTACTTACACCACATTCCCGATTCTTCAATGGCTTTGTCAATGGAAGTGGGAGAAGTGTTCCCCAGATGCCCTTTCCATAGCACTCCCTGTGGTCTCTGATCAGGTTCCATCTTCGATCCAGTGTCTCCTGTATCAAAATGAAAGAACTTTTCAAACAACAAATAAGTCAAGGTCTTGCATCTCTAAAGTCAGGCTCCTTTGCCATGTCCTCCCCTTCCCTTCTTTAAGTTCTCCCCTCAATATTACCTCCCTTCCCCCAATTTTCTTTCAGACCCCCACCAATCCCTCTCACCTCCTCTGCCACCTCTTTCATCCCCTCTTCACTTATATGGAAACCTCTCTCCCCCATCTGCCTACCTCGATATCAAATGATTTCTGCCTACTAGAGCTACATTGCTTAGCCCTCCCTTACAGCAACACCCATACTGGGCTAAGTTTAATTAGCTTAAAGTTCACAGTCTCTTCTGATCAAATGCCTCATCTCTTCTGCGGTGACTCTCCACTTCTCGCCCCTTCTCTGCTCGATGAGGATGACTTCAGGAGCATGGTGATGTCTTTTTTTCAAGTGTGCAGGAAACTCTGAATCCAACCATGCCCTCTTTCCTCCATGCCCCATCATTTTCGAGGCTGACTGCTGCAGTTCTTTTTCTAGTTTTCCCATCTCAAAATATGGGCAAGAAATCCCCCATTTCATAAGTTGCGGTGCTGCCGCTGCCACATTTTCGTAGCTCTGGACCTTCTTCTCTACAAAGATTCGCAGCTTTGTTGGAAAAAGAACCTGTGCTTTCAGATTTTGTTTTTCCTTTAGCTGCTTCACGATGCTTTGAGCTCCCTGTCTCTTTGTCTGAAGAAGTGGTGAGAAATCCTGCTTGGAAAATACAGGCTGGCCATCAAAAACAATTCTGCCATGCTTCCTAGCTGTCATCAGGACTGTTTCTTTTTTGGGGAATTTTAAGAATTTCACAATTATAGATCAGGGTCTCAAGGTACCATCTTTAGGTTTTGGACCCAGTGATCTGTGCACTCTCTCCATAGTTAGGCAGCTTTAACACAGACATGGCTGCAAATTCCATCATATTCTCAAAGTATTCCTCTGCTCCCTCCCTGACTGCATGTAGCCTTAAGTTGTTACATCTGGCCCTGTTTCCTGCATAGAAACATAGAAGTTGATGGCAGATAAGGAATGCAAGGCCCATCCAGTCTGCCCATTTCTTTTTCTACCTTATGAATGTGCCACAGGCCTCTAATCTGTCAATGGCCTATCTATTCATACTTATCTGTATTGCTCCCTTATGCCTATCCCATGCCTGTTTGAAGCCCTGCAGTGTATTCATATACACCACTTTCTGAGGTAGGCTGTTCCATGCATCCACCACTCTTTCTGTGAAAAAGAACTTTCTCACATTACCCTTTAATGAACCTCCCTCTAATCTCATGCTGCGTCCTCTTGTCCTGCTATTTTTCTTATATTGAAACATATTAGACTCTTTCACCTTGTTAATGTCCTTAAGGTGTTTGAATGTTTCAATCATATCACCTCTCTCCCTCCTTTGCTCTAGGGTATACATATTGAGCTCAGTTAATCTGTCCTCATATGTTTTCTGATGCAGTCCCTGCACCATTTTGGTTGCCCTTCTCTGGACTGCCTCAATTTGGTTAAAGTCCTTGTGAAGGCGTGGGCTCCAGTACAGCATGCAGTACTCCAGATGGGGCCTAACCAGTGTCTTGTAAAGAGGGATTATTACCTCCCTCTTTCAACTTGTGATACCCCTACTAATACACCCCAACATCCTTCTAACCTTACCTACTGCTTTAGAGGTCTGCTTGGATGCTTTCAGGTCATCGGTGATGATGATGCCCAAGTCTCTTTCTTCCCTTGTTACTGCCAGCAACTCCCCTCCCAGCCTATAGTTGGCTTCGGCATTTCTGTTCCCTATGTTCATGATCTTGCACTTCTTTGCGTTAAACCCCAATTGCCACTCTTCTGACCATTTTGCTAGTTTATCCAGATCTCTTCTCATTCTGCCCACCCCATCTGGATCATCTACTCTGTTGCAGATCTTGGTGTCATCTGTAAGCAGACAAACCTTACACTCCAGTCCATCTGCAATGTCACTGATAAAGATAGTGAAGAGGACTGGCTCCAGGACTGATCCCTGAGGTATCCCACTTGTGACTTGAAAATCTTCTGACTGCATACCATTTACCACCACTCTCTGTTTTCTGCCCGTCAACCAGTTTGCCACCGAGATGACCAATGTCTGACCCACCCCGAGCCTACCCAGATTATTAATCAATCTTCTATGTGGAACAGTATCAAAAGCTTTGCTGAAGTCAAGGTAGGGAACATCAACTGCTCCCCCTTGGTCCACCACTCTGGCTACCCAGTCAAAGAAATCTATGAGATTAGTTTGACAGGACCTTCCTTTGTAAACCCATGCTGTCTTGGATCCTGTGCTCCTATGGATTCCAGGTGTTGCACTATCCTTTCCTTAAGGAGTGCCTCCATAATCTTGCCCACTACTGAGGTAAGACTGACTGGTCTGTAGTTCCCTGCCTCCTCCCTGCTACCACTCTTGTGGAGCGGGATCACATGAGCCCTTCTCCAGTCTTCTGGGACCTCTTCTGTGCTCAGAGACTCACTAAACAGATCTGATAATGGCTCTGCTAGTTCCACCCTTAGCTCCTTTAGTACCCTGGTATGTATGCCATCAGGTCCCATTGCCTTGTCTACCCTGAACTTATCGAGCTCTTGTAGGACCCTTTCTTTTGTGAAGGGACTAGTGCACAAATCCCCCCCCCGTGTCTATGGTGCTGAGCTGTGGTCCCTGCCCTACCTTCTCCTCAGTAACTACTGAGCAGAAGTATCTATTTAGGATAGATGCTTTACATGGTCCTCCTCCTCACATACCCCCTTTGATCTTAGCAATACCCACTCTGGAATTTCTCCTTTCATTAATGTATCTATAGAAAGTCTTGTCACCTTCTTGGACTGTTTGTGCTAGTGTTTGCTCGGTTTGGGCCTTTGTCTGCCTTACTGCCTTCCCTGCTTCCCTTAGGGAAGTTTGATATGCCTCCTTATCTTCATCCCAAAGTGTTCCCTTATATTTCCTGAAGGCCAGTCTTTTGGCTCTGACCTTTTCTGCTGCTGTGTTTGAGAACCAAAGTGATTTCCTTCTTGTTTTGCACTTCTTTTTCTCTCTAACACAATGGGATATTGCTTCAAGTATTGCATCTTTAATGCTTGCCCACTTTTGCCTGTACCCCCTCACCTGTATTTCTTTTTACCAGGGCTAGCTTAACTCTGTTGGCCATCTTATCAAAGTTAGCTCCTCTGAAGTCCCATATTTTTGCCTTGGAATTGGATGATTATTTCTATTGGCCAAACTGAACCATACCATGTGATGTCCACTGGCCCCCATGTGACCTTCTACCTGGAGATATGTGATCCTTTCACTGTCAGTCAGTACTAGATCTAGGATAGCCCTGTGTCTTGTGGGTTGTTGTACAAGTTGTTTGAGGCCCTCCCCCTGCAGGGAATCCACCATGTGTCTAGTTCTGGCAGATGTTCCTGCTGGTATTGACCAATCTGTATCTGGTATGTTGAAATCTTTCATTATTAGAACCTCCCCTTTAGCTGTCATGTTTTGTATATCTTCAAACAGTAATGTGTCTATGTCCTCCCCCTGGTCTGGAGGCCTGTAGATAACCCCAGTTCGTATGGTTGTCCCATTTCCTTTTTCCAGGGTGACCCACAGTTATCAGGCTCCTTATGTGTATTCTGAATTTCTGTAGCTTTGATATTTTCATTGACATAAAGGGCCACTCCACCCCCCCTCATGCACCTTGGTTTCTTCTGAACAGTACATAGCCAGGTACTGAAGTCTCCTAAGAGTGGTTACTGGTAAACTATGTCTTATTAATGGCTACTATGTCTAGTTTAGCCTCTGTTACTATTGCCTGCAGGTCTGGGATCTTGTTTCCCAGACTGCGAGCATTTGTGTACATGATTTTCCATTGGCCAGATTTCAGTGTGTTATTTGTTGGGTGAGGTCTAGCATTTCCTCTGTGTATCATATGGGGAGCCAGATCTTTTTCCTTACCTGGTGATATAAATGAACTACAAACATGCTGAACTCCTGTTTGACCACTAGCTGAGGGGGGAGTGGTGTTCTTTCATTCAACATATGGGGTGCTGCACTCCTCTCCCCATTTGCTAGTTTAAATATTCTGCAAAGACGTCAAACTTCTGCTCCAATGCACTGACTCCCTCCTTAGTCAGATGCAGTCCATCAAATTTAATGAACTTTCGCTCCCCAAACTGTTGCCAGTTCCCTACAAATTTATTTTCCTTTTTCCTGGCACCAGGCCTTGAGCCACATGTTTAGCTCCCCTATCTCCCCTTCTCTGACCTTCCATCTATCTTCCCCCCGATCCACCCCTTCCTGCTTTGCCACAGGAAATGTCACGACTGTGCTACCCTATAAAATCAAATCAAAATCAAATCATCTTTATTTTTATAGCGTCTTTTCAAAACCAAGGCACTGTACATAAAAACCATAAACATAAAAATAAAATTCTAAAAGAGACATTAAAACAAATCATCCATAGTTAGAAAGCTAAACTAAATAAATATGTCTTCAACTCTATTTTAAATCTATCGACAGTTGGGCATTCTCCCAGCCAGTGAGGTAGAGAATTCCACAGGGTTGGTGCTGAAAAAGCAAAGGTACGAGATCCTGATGTCTTTAATTGAACCCTGGGAATCTCCGGCAATCCCTCATTGGCGGAATGGAGAGGATGGAGGGTGCAGTAGGGTACCAGGAGATCTTTCAGGTAACCGGATCCCTGATCATGTAGGGCTTTAAAGGTTAGTAAACCAACCTTAAAGGTGATCCGCCACCAAACAGGCAGCCAGTGCAGTTCGCAGAGCACAGGAGTAATATGACTGGTTCTAAAAGTCCCAGTCAAAAGCCTGGTCACCGTGTTCTGCACCAGCTGCAGGCAGTGGATATCAACCCCAGGTAGCCCTAGGTAGAGGGAATTGCAGTAATCAAAATGGGTAGTGACAAAGGTATGGACCAATGTTGGAAGATCACCTGGAGGGACCAGGTGCTTCACCCGGGTGATATTCCTCAGATGGTAAAAAGAGGATTTGACGTCAGCTGACACCTGAGATTTTAGGGTCAAACCATCATCAAAAATAATGCCTAGGTTACGCACCTGATCAGAGGTAGTGAGCGACATACCACCAAGTAATAATCTTGATGCTTGTACAGCCCCCAAACCCACCCCGGATGACCTGGGTCCACTACCAGCTCCTCAGTCTTATCCGGATTCAGTCTCAGCCAGCTGGAGCTCTTCCAAAGTCTGATCTCAGCAAGGCAATTATTTAGCATGGAGAGTGCATCATCTTGTCTGGGCAGAAAGGACAAAAACAGCTGAGTATCATCTGCATAGCAGTGAAAACCCATACTGTATCACCTGATGATAACTCCCAATGGAAGCATATACACTACAAACAACATGGGGGCTAGAATGGAACCCTGCAGTGCCCCACAAGGCAGGGAGTGAGTGCCAGAGAAATAAATTCCAGTGGCAACTCTTTGAAACCTGTCCGTGAGGTAAGAATGGAACCATCTGAGGACTGTACCAGACAGCCCACAAAAGAACCGCAGGTGCTCCAACAGCACACCATGGTCTACAGTGTCAAATGCAGCAGAGAGATTGAGAAGGACCAGAATGGTATGTGCCTTTCTATCGCTAGCCATTAGAAGGTCATTCAATATCCAGACAAGGGCAGTCTCCATGCTATGCTTCTTCCTAAAATCAGACTGGGAGAGTATCATAGACATTGTGAGTTGTAAGATGATCATCCAATTGCAGCACAACCACCTTTTCAATAACCTTACCAACGAATGGCAGGTTAGAGATAGGCCGGTAGTTGGCTAGACAATCTGGATCCATGGAGGTTTTTTTAAGGAGTGGTCAAATGACCGCCTCCTTGAGGGGGTCAGGAAAGACCCCCCTTTCCAAAGACTTACAGGCAATGTCAGCAAGGATCGGGCAGATAACTTCTACACATCCCACTAAAAGGGGTGTGGGACCCCGGATCGAAACTACAACTGGTTGGTCGCAATGTTTGGATGATCTTCACAATGTCAGTGAATTCCAGCCAGTGAAAATCTGACCAGACAGACTGAGTTCATGCCACTTCCTGTTGGCCACTGCAATCCGTCACAGAGATGTCAGACCGATGCCAGACCTGATGCTGGCAACCTTATCTGCAAAAAACTGAGCGAACTCCTTGCATCCCAGCTGAGAAAAAGCTTCTCTGGGCTGGAGACAGATTGGATTGCATAATCTGTCAACAGTATGGAAAAGCTGAGCTGGTCAATTCTGTGCAGCAGAAATCTCCCTGGACAGGAATTCTGCCTTCTTATGGGTGATTTCTGATTGATAGCCATCATAATGTGCCATCAACCTTAGCCTGTCAGCATCATGGCTGGACTTCTGCCAGACTCTCTCCAACCTTCAGCCAACTCGCCTTAACTCCTTCAAGGAGCCATCAAACCAAGGGCTCCTTGAACGGAGGGTGAGAGGCCGAACATGAACAGGAGCAATCTTGTCCAGAGCATCTCCCACAGCCTTGTTATAGGCTAGTATGAGATCATCTGGACTCATGTATTCACCTGACAAGCCCAATAGATCCAGTACCACCATTAGGTCACTGGGGTTAATACCGCTTAAAGGGCGGTACTGAACCATCTCTGTAGGGGCAGACGTATTAGGGGGATCCCTGAAGCTGAACCTTATGGTGTGGTGGTCAGACCAGCAGACTGGTTCTAAAAGGAGTGTAGTGCGGGGTAGTTGAGGATGGGGGTTGGTGGATGGGCCCTTCTCCTGCTGAAAAAGAAGAACCATGAATGGAAGAAACAAGGAGGTAAGAGCAGAAACAATCAGCCAGCAACAAATGCAGTAGCCCTGAAAGCTTATCCTAATGATAGATGAAACTGTAAAACCTGTAAAGCACCACCTGTAATAATTTCACAGAAGCTCTAACCTGTAAGAAACACTGCTACAGAGAAAAAAAGCAGTCACAGAAGATATACCTTGCAAAAGACAATTTGAATCTGAAGATTACAGCAGTAATCTGTAAGCACACACCTGTAGGCACACCTTGTAATAATGCAGCAGAAGGTATACCCAGCAACAACAATTTGAATCAGAGAAAAATAAAGCAACAAAATGTTAGCAACAAACAGTAACAATCCCTGTAAGTACAAAATAAAAATAACAACACACAGTAAATCTTCCTAGCCAAAACAAGCCTTAATCCTTTTCCTTGATTTGGTAAGGTTCTTTGCTCTGTCCTTTCAAGCAACCTAGAAGAAAAGAGCTCAGGTGAAGCTAGGTGCCTTGGCCAGCAAACCTAATCCTCCATAACGTGATACTCCTTTGAGTAGTTGGCTCACATTTTATTCAGCTTCTTGTAATCCCCCCCTTGTAACTCCAGTCCCAATGCAAACCTACTTGCTCAGCTATTTTAACTCTCAAACCATTGTGATCCCTTGTTGCAATATCTCCATGGATCAGACTGCATTTTCTGTCTGTTTCCCCTCTATATGGAATAACTTTCCTACGCACCTCTACCTCTCTTCTCTTACCCTGCTATTAAGCACCTGCTTAGTGATCTTTTTGCTCCATCCTGCTCTTGTTCCCAGTAGCTCTTTGCTTAACCATTGTATTTGGATTGTTCTGCCACCAGTCTAATTGAACAGTTGTTACCTCTCATTATTGTTCATTGTTACCATTTGTTTGCACTACTGTTCATTTTGTATCGCTTGATTGTTTTGATATTACTTTTTGAATTGTATTCACTCCTCATCCTTCTGTGTGTACACCTTAAATGAGCGTTGGCCCGTTGTGCCTGCCTTTCCTGGTCACCGATTTGTAAATAAATACATAAATTCAGCTACTATTATCCTCTTTCAGTTTGCCTAATCCTTCCACACAAAATATCTGAAACTCTAAACACAGTAGTTTTTCATACTTGCTGGAACCTTCACTGGAACAGGTTGGGACCTCACCAGGGAGGCTGGCCTCACCATTTGAGAAATCCTGCTATAGATATCTACAGTTACAAGCATATGTAGCAAACTGGTCTGTGGTTCAAGAGAAACCTTTGGGCCTCATATGCATCCTGATCACAGTAACGCAGTGGTATTTAGGAAGGAAACTAATATCCAGACTGTATAAAGCCCTGGAAGCTCTTGACCTCTGGAACTCTTTCTATATAAAACAAAAGTGGGAGGCAGACTGGGACATGCAAATACCAGACAAAACATGAGTGCGGCTATGTTACCTCCAACATGAGGCTACAGGTGCATCCTGTTGGCAGGAGCATGCATGGGACGCATTTATCCAGGTGTTTCTGTATGCTCCAATTCAGTCTAAGTTTACATCACACATTGTTGACTCATGCCGGAGAGAGTGTGGTGGTGAACCAGCCACTCACACTCATGTTTTATTTTATTCATTTATTCTAGGATTACAAGTACCTTTGAGCCAGGGCTCTTTCACAAAGGTTCCACGTCAGTTGAGGAAACAATACAAACATGACAAACTTTGAAATAGGCAATTCAAGCAGTAGAATACATACATTTGAGGGAGAAGTAGGTACAGTACAGAAATTTGTAAAAACAGTGCAGAGCATGGGATTCTAAACAGACTCAAGCAGTTGAATACAGAACAGTTGAGGGAAGGAAAGGTACCAGCACAGGGCAAGGGTTAGCAGGGAAAGTTGAAGGATCGTGGGGACAACAGAGCAGAGGAGCAGCCGAGGGCATTGGCAGGTTTCAAGAAAGTGCTAAAGCCGGAGGGAAGGGGGTAGGCCATAGGAAAAGGGTGTGAGAGAGATGGAGAGGTAAGTGCTAGAGGGGTTAGCAGATTAGGGGTGACAGTCAAAGGAGCTGGAGGCAGAGAGGTGGAGGTGAAGATTGGTTTTGAACTGGCCAAGCCTTTGCAGAGAGCTGATGTCTTTGTTGAGTCCATTAAACCAGGAGTGGGTGCAGTGAGCAAAGGACCTATGTCCCTGCGAGGTGTGTCAGCGGGGGATGTGCAGAATTTGATTTTCAGAATTTCTGGTGGGGCCAGGGATGTGTCCTGCATGTACGAGGGCTTGGACTCCTGGGGGTGCAAGGCCTAACATGATCTTCTTTGCCATTAAGCAGGTATGGTACTTAATTCAGTTGGACAGTTGGAGGTAACCCATTTGGGCGTAGAGTGCACATGTGTGGGTGAGATGGTGGGATCCTGTAATGAGACAGCAGGCTTTGTTTAGGGCCAAGAATAGGCACCTAAGGGCTGTGTCAGTAGCAGAGCCGTAGACAACCAGACCATAACTGATTAGTGAGAACACAGAGCTCTGCACAGCTATCCTTAAGGCATCTGAGGTAAGGCATTGCCTGTGCCTGTAGAGATGACCAATGCATTTGTTAACAGCTCTGGCAACAGTGTCAGTCTGGATGCCACAGGTTAGGTGCCTGTCGAGAGTGATTCCAAGATATTTAAAGGAGTGTACTTGGTCTAGGACAGCACCATGGCAGTTTGCAATTGCGATGGGTTGAGACCTATGCATGTTGTGGGAGCTGCAGAAAAACATTGACTTTGTTTTCTTGTAGTTGAGTACCAGCTTTTGTCTGTTAAACCATTTTTCAACAGAGGTGAAACCCATCTGGAGCATGTGATGTGGGCTTGTCTGAAAATTGGGGTGTTTGGTCCCAGTGCCTAGAAGAAATACAAAACAATGATAGGATTCCCAGTACTGGAGGACCCATGGCACGCCTGTCTGGTGTTACCTCTCAAACCCTGAAAAAGAAAAGAGGGAACTATTATCAATGTTGGGCAGCATATAAGAAAGCATTAACTAGCAACTGGCTGACACCCTGGATACCAAGTGTAGAGGGGCTGAAGAAAACTGGTACTTTATTTATATTTGGTGGAAAAAATTACTTTTAGAAGACATCAGCACCAACAAGTATTCGAGGACACACGGGTGCAATAACAATACACTTGAGAATGAGCTGGACTTCATCCCACAGGGGACACTTCTAGTGGCTCCATTAAGTGGATCATCTTACACCCATAATGATATAACCCTGCCCATTTATCAATGATGGACAGAATATTGGAATGTCCCTCGTTCTTAGGTAGCCCAGGTCTTCCCTACTTCCCCCTTTGCAGGTAACCATCCCGTGAATAGCCTTCCACTAAAATGTATATGGTTATACTGTGTTTCTTTTTACTGCGTTTGTCTTTACACAGGGATAGCACTGAGGAAATGTGACCAGAATCCTCAGTTCCATGATATGGTGACTCTCTGCTTCCAAAATGCCTCATTTCTGATAAGACAAAGCTGGTATTGGATGCCTGAAATAATTGCATACTTAATATGCTGACATTACTAACTCACAGTTGAAGATTGCCTCACAAGCTATTGGATGTGACAGATATTATACAGATACGTAGATGTTGTTGGCAGATAAGGGCCTTCAGCCCACCTAGTCTGCCCAAGAATGCATGTACAGTGCTCCTTCAAGCTGCCCTGGAACTAGGTTGTCACCTTCCCCCAACTACCAGGATCCCCTTGTGCCTACCCCATGCATTCTTAAATTCTGTAATTGTTTCTGCCCCCACCACCTCATCCGGCAGGCAGTTCCATTTGTCCACCACCCTTTCTGTGAAGAAGTACTTTTCTCACATTCCCTCTGAATGTCTCTCCCTCCAGTTTCATCCCATATCCCCTAGTCCTGGCGCATCTTTTTCTTTGGAAAGTTGTGTTTTCCTGCACCTTGTTTCTCCCTGTAAGGTACTTGTATGTCTCAGTTATATCCCCCCTTCCTCTCTTCCAGGGAATATATACTCTATTTAAGTTTTTCATCCTGTCCTCGTTGGGTTTGTAATGTAATCCTTGCACCATCTTGGTTGCCCTCCTCTGGACTGCCTCCACCCTGTCTATGTCCTTATATAGGTATGGCCTCCAGAACTGAACACTGTACTTGAGGTGTGGCCTCACTGATGTCTTGTATAGCGGTATTATGACCTCCCTTTTCCTACTGCAGATACCCCTGCCTATACATCCCAGCATCCTGTTTGCTTTTCCTGCCACCTTGTTGCACTGACTCCCCACCTTGAGGTCTTCTAAGATGATAACTCCTAGGTCCCGTTCCTGCTTGGAGTATTCTTCCCCTCAGATGATATGCTGATATGTTGTTTCTGGGTTTTTGTGTCCCATGTGCATTATCTTACACTTTTTTTGCATTAAATCTCAACTGCCAATTCCATGACCAGTCCTCGAGCTCTGCAGAACTCTCTCCTTATTCTATTCACACCCTCTGGTGTGCCCACCCTGTTGTAGAGCTTTGTGTCATCAGGAAACAGGCATATTTTCCCTTCTAGGTCCTCTACAATGTCACTGATAAAGATATTGAAGAGGACTGCTTCCAGCACTGTTCCTTGTGGAGCCCCACTGGTTACCTTTCCCTCTGTGGAGTGACAACTATTTACAACCACCCTCTATATTCTGCTATCTATCCAATTTTCCACCCACTTCACCACCCTCTTACCCACTCCCATGTTCCCCAGCTTGCTTGACAGCCTTCTATGTGGCACCATGTCAAAGGCCTTGCTGAAGTCCAGGTACACCACATCCGCTGCCCCTCCTCCCCCATTCACCTCCCATAGTTGTCTCCCAGTTGAATAACTCAATGAGGCTAGTCTGGTATGACCTCCCTCCAGTAAAACCATGTTGTCTTGTATCCAGTAGACCATTGTCAACTTAGTGTTCCACTATTCTGTCTTTCAGTAGTGGTTCCATGATCTTCCCCACTACTGAGGTCAGGCTGACTGGTCTGTAGTTTCCTGCTTACTCTTTGTTTTTGATTTTGTATGGGGGACTACATCAGTTCTCCTGCAGTGTTTAGGTATCTCTCATTTCCAGGAACAGGCTGAACAGGGTTGCCAGAAGTTCTGCCATCACCTCTCTTAGCTTCCTCAGCATCCTGGGGTGTACCGCATCTGGTCCCATAGCCTTATCGACTCTTATTCTTTACAGTTCCCTCAGGATTCTTTCCCTTGGAAAAGGACTTGTATCCATTTCTGTGTCCTTCCTATGCTTTCTACTCCCTTCTGGCCCATTTTCTGCCCCCTCTTCTTCTAAAAACTGAGCAGAAGTATCTGTTCAGTGTGTCTGCTCTGTGGTTGTCATCTTCCACTTTACACCTGTCCTCCCCCTTTAGCCTCACTATCCCTCCCTTTGCCTTCCTTTTTTCTCTGATGTATATGTAAAAGGTCTTGTCCCCCCACCACTGATTTTGTGATGCATTCCTCCATTTGTGCCTTGGCTTCCCTTACTGCCCTCCCTGCCTCCCTTTGTTTCTCCTGGTGCCTCTCCTTGTCTCCTTCTGCGTGTGCCTTTTTGTACTGTTTGAAAGCCATTTTATTTTGCTTTCACTTTCTCTGCTACCTCCTTGGAATACCATAATGGAGTCCTCTTCCTCTCCCCCTTGCTAATCTGTTTTATGCAAAGTTGAGTTACCTTTGTTATCCCAGAAATGAACACCTCCCACTGTTCCTCTACCCTGTCTTCCTCCCTATTCCAGCTAATGCCTCTTCCAAGCATTTTCCCATTTTTTCCAAAATCTGCCCTCCTAAAGTTTAGGATCTTTGTTCTTGTGTGACTGGATTCTGCTCCTTCAGTTATTTCAAAGCCCACTGACCAATGATCACTGTTTCCCAGGTGCTCCCCTACTGTGACTCCAGTCACACTGTCCCCGTTCGCGAGCACCATGTCCAGTATATCCCTTTCCTGGGTGGGTTCTACGACCAGTTGCTTCCGGAGAGTTCCCTGTAGGGAGTCCATGATATACCTGCTCCTGGTTGTTGCTGCTGTGGGTAGGCCCCAGTCCACATACGGCATATTGAAGTCACCAACCAGCACCACCTCCCCCTTGTGGGCCATCCTTTGGATAGCCAGCATCATCTCCCTATCTATCGCCTCCCCTTGGGCAGGTGATCTGTAGATTACCCCTGTGCAGATGGCTGACCCTGTTCTTTCTAGCTTAATCCACAGTATCCCCCCCCCCACTAGTTCCCCTTGAATCTCTGTGGCCTTTATATTATCCTTCACATAAAGTGCAACGCCTCCCCCTTCCTGCCTGCCTTGTCCCTCCTGAATAGACTGTAGCCTGGTACAACCATTTCCCAGTTGTGGTTTCCATTAGACGAAATCTCTGTAATGGCCACAATGTCTAGGTTTGACTCTGTCATGGCTGCCTTGAGGTCCTCCATCTTGTTTCTCAGACTCTGGGCATTGGCACACATGGCTCTCCAGGATGCGACTTCCCTCCCCCTGTTTTGTTGCCATACGCCTCCTCCCTTCCTGGGTCCTCTTCTTTCCTGGTACTCCCTGTCCTCTGCCCATATACTCATTGTATTGATGCATATACCAGTTATATTCTGGAAAAATTTACTAAACTTTAATTTACCAAAAAAAAAGAACACTAACATCTAATAACCAGTTCTCTTTGTTTGATGCAGGCATCACTTCCATTGTATTTGAGACACGGCTGGGCTGCCTTCAGAAGAATGTTCCCATAGAAACCCAGGACTTTATCGATGCAGTTGGCAGCATGTTTCTGAACTTCACTTTTGTGGTCTTTCTGCCCAAGTGGACCCGGTCAGTCCTTCCCTATTGGGACAGGCATACCCAGGCTTGGGACAAGATGTTTGAC
Source organism: Neoceratodus forsteri (assembly GCA_016271365.2). Taxonomy (NCBI): domain Eukaryota; kingdom Metazoa; phylum Chordata; order Ceratodontiformes; family Ceratodontidae; genus Neoceratodus; species Neoceratodus forsteri. The sequence continues at coordinate 1,410,641,535 of CM028132.1, forward strand.
TTTGGTAAGGCAGTGTGATGAATAGGATTCTTCATCTCCTTCATCTCCTGCAGCTCATTCTTTGTCTAGTTTGGTAAATTATACATTTCTGGTGAGATTTGAACCTTGATCTCCGTGTTGCAGTTGTAACCCCATGGCCACATATTTAGGGCTAACTACTGCCTTTTAAGAAGCCCAAATCAGGACATTTCATACCAACACAGGATTTTTTTGCAAGACAGAAGGTAATCTTGACCAGTGCAATAGAATTCTATTCTCTAAATAATAATAATTAAGTGCTTTATATTTTTAATTCATATGTGTTCTTATTGTATCCTGTCACTTTGGGCATTTTATTTAAGCCATTATTGTTTTCTGCAACTTCCAGACAAAAGTAAAAACAATATATTTTTCCTAGTTTAAGGTCAAAATATTTTTCATTGTTCCTGTCTCTTGGCAGGACACAGCCGACTCCCCAAAACTAGAAGTGGCCTGATGAAATGAGTACAACTCTCCACACATTTTCATGTCATGTTATGCTCATAAATCATACAAAATGTGTGGGTTAGAACATATACCTGAGTCAGAGATCCTGCTTCATATCCCTCCAGAGCCACCTAGTCACAATGTGACACTTTCAGCAAGTCATTTAATCTCATGGTGATCCAGTCCATGCAGCTCTAAAATGAGTGGAAGCAGGACTCCAGTAGAAACTGGGTGTTGCATGTAATTAAGGCTGTCCTTGGTAAACAAATGGCAACACCAAACATTCCTAACATACAGTAGCATTGATAAAATCATAATCAGCAAAGGAGGTCCACCATCATTCCTAATACAACTGCCAAGACCACTCTTATGGGTGTAAGAATAGCCCTACACACATGCTTAGGGTACGAGAATCGTGAGCCCAAGGTGAGCCATTCAGATACCCTTAGGGTGTAAGTGAAACCACTCTTACAACCACAACAGTGGTCTCGACAGCAGTATTAATATAATATTGATTGAGATTAATTAATATATTAAAATAAAAATTAAAAAACTTCCCCCGAACATGCTCATTTTCTGGACAGCTGTTGAGTAAGACACTCTTTGCAGAATGAGACAGTTTGTAACATGTAAAAAGAACCAATCGTCCTGATTGACTGAAAGAAAAATACAGGAGTGTAATTGTCTGCCGTAATTATAATCCTATACTTCTTTCGCCTGTGCACCAGCTGAACTACAATATCACCACGAATCTCATGCTGCAGTTTCCGTAACTGATGTCCTGCATGGGACATTTTTTCTTCTTCATAGGAAAACACTTTGAAACACTGTTTTCCAGCTTAAAACCATAAAATACTATTTTGGTTTTTACATTTTTAGGTAGTAAGCATGCTATAAATGTGATAAGACAGGCCAGGGATTTGTAATGATGAGGAATTATTGCACTTTGCTCTCGGGTGCTTAAAGGCACTCGGCGCAAGTGCCTCAAGCCTAACAACACCCTTGAGCCATACAGTTATTCCCCCATAATTACATACCCTGGTACGTCTTAGTGCATACATCAAGCAGTCTCGCATACAGAGGAAAGGAGTGCTTTGCTTGGTCTGGAGTGGTCCCTTGACCAGTCCTTCAGATAACTCTATTTTGGACATATTTTATGTGCAAAAATCAGCTTAAAACATCCAAAAATGTAGCCTCTGGAGTCATTGATATCCAGTAACATTTCCTTTGTTTAAAGCTGACGTACAATTTTCATGGTGTGGACGTCAATCATGTCTTTATTTATTTTTAATGGTCTCCAGTCCTCCAGTTGCCATGGTGATGTTTTTTACTTCCCAAACTGCCTGCACCCCCTTCCCCCGCCTGCAAACTGCCTTGTCATCATGCATGCGCATCCACATACACGGTCATTTTGGAGCCGTCAGTTGTGGTGAGGAGTTGGGACGGGGACGGTGATTTGCCAAAACGGCGAGCCCTGAGTCAGCATATTAGGTATAGCGAGAAGCTAGTGAGCAAGTGCCGGCCTGGGATAGTGTGAGAGTGAGAGACAACAGTCTCATCTCACTCTCTCAGTTCCTCATCAAAAAATGTGATTCTGTGCCTGCCTTGTGCGGTGTAAACTTTGAGGAGCGGGAGCCTAGCAAGCCAGCTAGCAGACAGTGAGCGGGCCGCGATCCGCATGTGGTGGTGCCGTGCCAGTGCAGACAGTGAGGGGGCCACAATCCACATGTGGTGGTGCCGTGCCAGTGCAGACAGTGAGCGGGCCGCGATCCACATGTGGTGGTACCGTGCCAGTGCAGACAGTGAGGGGGCCGCGATCTACACGTGGTGGTGCCGCGCCAGTGCAGTCATAGCTTGTAGGAGGAGACAGAGTAGAATGGAACTGTCTGGGGTGGAGCGGGGGGAGCCTAGAAGAGGTGTGAGACTGGGAGCGTGAAGAGCCTGAGGTGGTAGGTACTTAGTGGCAAGTGTGACTCGCGAGTATGTTATGGTGGGAAGGTGGCACCAGCGGCTGTGGTGGATTGTAGTGTGGAGAGCTGTTGGAGGCATCTCGCTGGAAGAGGCAGAGTAGAGCAGAGCTGTCTGGCCCGGCACTCACAAGTTTGACACAGCACAGTCGTGACAGAGTATTCATCATCTGTAAAAAGATATAAAAGGTACTGATCTATGATCTGGCTATTGTGCCCTTCCCCTGCCTAGTGAGCAACTTTGGTGATTCGGAGTCAGTGATTTACAAACATATAATACAGATAGTAGCAGCCTACTTTACATTTGATTGCTATTTGCTACATCACTCCTGTATTGAATGTATTTTTATACTGTGTAGGCTGCAGAGTTAAACTGTACATGCATTTTTACTACTCTTGCCGAAATGTGTTTTGTGACTGTCAGTGCACTTGAATTTACAATACAAAAGCAAAAAAAAAAAAAAAAGAAACAGAAGCAGTGGCCCCAGTACTGATCCCCACTCAGAGAAGGGAGACAGTAAAGCACAGTGGTTTATGGCTCTGAGCTGCAATTCTGGAAACCTGGGTTTGAATCCCACAGCCCCACTTGCATACTGTGTGACCCGGAGCAAGTCATTTAACCTCCCTGTGCACCTGTAAACTAACTTCATCCTGTGGAGTTCTTTACTAAGCAGCCCAGAGGGGCCAATTTTTAAAACAGTTAAAAAGAGTGCCCTTCAAGCACAGCCTCCTGTATTCTTCCCCCAAGCCAGTCAGCAATCCAGCGTGTGTGTAACCCGTATATCACATTGGTGTACTTTCACCAGAATCTTATCACGTACCACAGTGTCAGGTACAAGTATGGGTTTGCCCTTGTCTACCTCCCTTATTTCACCCATTCCAGTAGTTTGATAAGGTTGGTTCTGCATGACTTGCTGTCACCAATAAAAGGGCATGGGATGGGGTGGGGGTTCAAATTGCAATGTAAGGGTGCTAGGCTGCTAGCTGTGCACTTGAGCAGACTTGATAGACCATTTGGCCTGTTTCTGCTGGCAGAGTCTTATGTTCAAATGATTTGAAAATGCAGTTTCTCTCCTACAGTAAGTATATCACATATCCAACTATATTGAAAGTAGTGCATCTGCACATGATGATGATGATTGATGATGATGCCCGACACTTTGACAATATAACAGCAATTCATCTTATCTTTTAGTCAAAATTTTGTAGTTTTTTGTGAGTTTGAAGCATTTTGACTGCCAAAATTTGGTGACAGGAATTATTTTGACTTCCCAAAAATTGACAACTGGAGTATTTTGACTCCAGTAAAACTGAAATGACTTCCAAATTTCAACCCATGGAAGTATTTGACTTCCATCCCAAAAAAATTATCTGATGCCCTGTCCTTGACCTGTAAGGGGGAAGGGAAGTGCTGCAGCATTCCAGTTCATATTTGCAGGCCACCTGTTCTGTACATATGTCATTGTTTTTGTTTTCTGTCTCTACAGCCATTAAAATCTGCTCAGCATGTTGCTTCACTAGTGTTCCAATCAGTGACATCATCGGTTAAAAACAGTAATTGGTAGGTGACACTGGTGCTGCCACATTAAAGGAGAACATTTGTGAACTGTACCCATTGCAGTTTGAAAGCCCATGGAAAGATCTTTTAAATGATGTATTGAGCTTACCAGTAGCTGGCAGCAGTCCAGATATATTGATGACCATAGCTGCCCCATACTGTGATGTCACTGCTGATCAATCTGCAGCTAACCACATTCTAGTCCAGCACAGCATCATAGTTAGTGGCATCAGATAGTTCCAAAAATGGTGGAAATGTAGTATCACTATGGGGCAGATTTAGTCATTGATATCTCAGGATTGCTACCAGCTATAAAGGAACCCAAGGCCTCATTTAAAAGATTGTTTCCTACACTTTCAAACAACGATGGGTACTGTTCATAAATGCTTCCCTTTAATGACAATGGAACAGTTCCTTGATGTATTCTGTTGTTATTGAAGTGTGACCAGCCCCACCCATAAGGTGCACGACTTGCTGGGATGGTGGTAGAACCGTTAGACCTTCAGGTGGATGGCACCTGAGTTCTGGTGGTATTGGGAACTTATGAATGGCATGGGGCTTCAACCTACAGTATGGGGATCCTTCTAACAGAAGATGCCTTGGTGCTTCCTCACAGGAAACCAACAAGCTCACCCCCAGTGACAAGGAAACCGCATAATATGAACACCACAAACAATATGCTCACACACCACGTATCACTCCAAGCATGCACAGTAAAATAACAGTGTAAGCCCCCTCCAGAAGCTTACTACTTAATTTATCTGGGAGCTCTAGTTAGTGCAAAGGAAGTTCTGGTGTCTGTAGGTTGGAGCTGGCAGACTGCCTACCTGCAAGCAGGGGGGACCCAGCCCAGAGGACTTAAAAAGGGAAGGTTTTTGGCACCAAAGGGAAGATTCCTTGGGGGAAGAGAAGAGAAGAAAAGAGGTGCCAGAGTGTGTTTTTCCATGAGGGCCGAGATTCGGAGCCAGGGTGGGCTGTTTGCCTCCCCATCCCACCGCCCTTGAAGATCGGTGGATAATGTGAGTGGTCAGGCGTCTGTGAGCCTTTTGGGATGACCTGTGTCTTGTGGGGAGCCAGAACCCATGGAGAAAGTAAGTGGACCACTTCGCAACTCTCTGGCAGCTTGGTGGGGTTGGCACGGGTGGACCATGTGCCCATTTTTCTCATCCTTGGGTAAGGGCAAAGTAGGTTCCTTGCTAGTTTGCTGGGGCAGCATGGTGGTGACAGTCCATGTTGCAGGGAATGCAGTGGTGGTGATGCAGGGTCAGTTTGGACCCGAAGCACTGGGCTTTAGTGGCCAGTAGGTCGTTGTCTTGCACTGGTGAGCAGATTATTGCTGATCTCAAATAAACTAATGCTGTTGAATTTATTTACACTTGGTGTGGACATCCATTTATATGAGTGCAGCTGACTCTGGAAGGTGGAGCTACAGCACAGTGGTGGTGGCAGCCTGTCTCCCTTTCCAGTGACACTTTGACCTGGCCAGAAGATGCTGGGAAGCCTATCCAGCCAAAGAGCAGAGCATTGCATGGGTTTCTGGGGTTGCCAGGGATAAGCACAAACTCCCTGGGATGCTTGGAGCTGCTTGAAGCTTAGGATAGACAGAGCGTGGTAGTTACTGTGGGATTTTGTTTGCTGTTCAGAAGCCAACCATTTTGGGAGCCCTGGGTTTGAACCACTGGCGCTGGGAGTACCAACTGCAGTTTCATCTTCTCTATTTATCTGTAGCTGTCTATGTGGTTTGGCCAGCTTGTGCTCTGTGAAGTCAACATGAAAACTAAGCTTTGTACAGGAGAGAAGATTTGGGAGAAGAAAATCCGGTTTATGGCCTTACTTTTGGGCCTGCTTTGTTTGCTGCTGCCAGGATATAGGAGACTGTTCGGCCCTGAGGGATCACTGCAGTGTTAAACGTTTCTAACAACTAAAAGTTTGATGCAGACTGTGGTGGGCAAGTCACCCTAATGGTTGCCCACCTTGTGAATTGCACCCACCACTCCATGGAGTGAGTTAATCAAATTTGATCAATTAAATCATGTTTTTTCTTCTTTTTCTTTGGAGTGGACAATGGACTTAATCATTTTGCCCACTGTATTTCTGTACTAATCAAGTTCCCCCCACAGCTTCTGTATGTCCTTTGCCACTAAGTAAGGCCGGCACCCCCTGAAGACATCTCATCTGAACCCATGTAATGAGTGCAATATTTTTCTGAGACTGTTTCTGGCTGTATAGTGCCCCCCGCTCAATTAACATCAGGCATACCTCTAGACATCGGGAGGGGGCTTTACAACAGTAATACACAGCACAATGATACCAACAGAGACAGTAATTACGCGCAAACCAAATAAGGCAATTTATTTGGGGTCAGGAACAAGGGTTTAGGAGGAGGGCAGGTAAGGGTTCAGAGCAACACCAAATAACAAAACTGCTCACCCCACAGAAAAACTCATCTCCCTCCAGTTCAGGCAGTCTGTTTCTACAGCTGCTCCCCACTGGTGCCGCAGTAGTCTCTCCCTACTGGGCTTACCACTAGTCTGCTAAAGTATGCACATACTGTATGCGTGTGAGGTTGTAGGCTTGAGTGCATGTCTGAATCTGAGTTGCTTTGGGAAGGGGGTGCAATACCCCCAGAAAGCAGTGCTGAGGTCCCGCACCAACACTAAAGTGACCTGGTGCTGTTGTTGCTGTAGTGTTGGTCATGGTAAAGTTGTCGCCATAGCGATGGCATACCATCAGAAATGTACTATACTGATGGAGCTGGTTGTTTCAGATTCCAGAGATTTATGTTGAAACACATCACAATTCTTGTAGCGGTTCTCATTTGCACAAGCTGGCTGCTCAATGTGTTTCTAATCTGCGTAAGAATACCCTGGTAACTAACCATCTATCGCTAAGCAAACTATAACATGGTTGCAGGGCCCTGATTAGGTTCTTACATCCTGGATGGTACAGCTCCAGTGATAATCTGGAGCATTCCCCTTGATGAGCTGGGGCCTGAGCAACTGGAAGCTGAAACCAGCAGAGTAACTGCATTTCTGATATTTCCGCAGTGCAAGCCTTGTAGAAAAATTTCTGCACGCACAGTCACTTGACTAGATTCCAAAACAACCTTCACTCTAAGGAAGAAGGGGCCTGATCAAGAATATGTTGGATAACATCCAAATTCATTGTAGAAAACTCCAAATAGATTCGTGTGGCAAAGGCATGCTGAAAACAGTGCAGATACTGAATGAAGGCCTAACAGTATGGGCCTGTGTCTATTGCCCCTGTGCTTTTATCTGTGAGCTTTGTCACACTACAGACCAGAAGGAAAAGGGACTATATGACAGAGAAGCAGAAAGCTCATGCACTCTCTACCATTTTGCGAGAAAGTAATTGTAAAGAACCTTGAGCCACAACACGTTTGAATGTATATAGATTCAGGACATATATAGAGATATATATAGCACTCCCACAGCATTGTAAGTGTAACCCCCCTGCAAATGGGGGTTCCCAAAAGACTTCCAGGAGCTTGCTTGAATGCTCCGAGCCTGAATGGTGTTTGGCGTTTAAGCCATTTATCTGTGAGTGCTTTTAGAGCCTCTGGTACTGTCTCTTTAAGAGCTGTCTGCTTGCTGACATAATTAGTTTGTATGGGGGGGACTGTGTGTTTCTCTGCTCGAGTCCCACTCGAGCTGCTGCCGATTCACTCCATTTTTGCAGTCACTAGGAGTGCAAAGGGAACCTATCTGAAAGATGTAACTGTTTGCCAGAAATCATTTAGAGTAATAATGAAAATACAGTTTGTCTAACCTGCTTTTCTTTGCAATCAGAACTGTGTTTGCCTAGTTCCCCATTCTAGTTTTGAACTGCTGAACTGGACCAATCAGTGTGGGTTAAGGGAGCTCTAAAATGGTGCCTGTGGACGAATCAGAACTTGGACTCATAATCTGAGCCAGCCACAAGAGGATTGTATGGGCAGTGACTCTGGGAAATGTAGTTTGGACTTCGGCGCCTTTTTGCACCAATAGGGGGAGGCTATTGTGACTGACAGCCAATCCAGCCAAGAACTGGGAGGAACTCAAAGGAAGTGCCTGGTTTTGTCTACTGGAGTTTCAATTTAGCTCTGGCAGTGAAGAGAAAAGGAGCCCTGTGCTCCTTCAGTGCACAGTTTTAGTCGGGAAACGTGTGTAAGGCCCCGAGTTTCGGTCTGCAGCTTGTGCAAGTGCTTGTTCAGACTGAATTCATCCTGTGAAGAGAATCAAAGGAGATCTGAAGAGTAGAAACCAGGCTCACCCTGTAGAAGACTGGAGAAATTGCTGAATCATGCTCGGTCTGTCAGGAACTGAATCTGCTGTGTGTTCTCCCGAGTATCGTGCAGTAATTGCGATCGGGATTGAGAAGCAGCCTGCCTGGTATAGTACTTTCTTTTTCCATATAAATGTGTGTAGTGCTTGTGGGGACTCGCGTTTCAAATCTCCTGTACAGTGAATTGAGTGCATGAAGCTGCAAGTAAAACCCAGCTTAATCCAGACTACATCCATTTGCTCTGAACTGCCGTGGGGTCCAGTCACAAGGACCTTGTCCACATGGTCTGCTCCTCCTGGCAATCCAGGACAATCTGCCTTCCATTCAGTTTCAGCACTGAATTTGTGAGTGCAAATCAGGGTAGCTCCCTGCCATCATCTAATTGCAAGTGTTCCATCAGATTACTTTTCTCCACGAACTGAGCCTACCGGCTCCGGATTACAATTTGGGTATTATACATGCATTTTCCATCTTCATGGCCCCAACCAGCTGCACCAAATAAGCTAGCCTCTTATTGCCTTGGTACCCAGTAAGAGTGACATTAGGGCCATTTGGGATTCTGAAGTATGTGCACAGTACTGTGATTATTAATGCGTTTGAACTAATTAACCTGATTTCCCCCTGTCCTTGTTATATCCCCTAGATAAATCAGATCTGTTTGTTTCAGCAAAGTTACACTGCCTGAGGTATTGATATGTCAAAGTATTATACTGTGGTTTTGCACTGTATCTTCTTGTTTTACAGGGAGTCCCCAGAGTCACGCTGACCAAACCAGTCCTGGGGGTAAGTGTATACTGTGAAGGTAATTCTGATATATTGTGTGGGCCACTAGAGGGAAGAAAGGGGGGTCGCAGTGTCCCAGAGGGCTGTGACCAAGTTAGTTTAGCTATTGCAAACCCTGACCTCTGGATGGAGGCACCCGCCATTGGATCCAGGCCCCTCAACCTGTTAGTGGAAAGTCAGGCAGGGGTAGTAGCCCTTGGGATAGCGCCACCTAGGGGTTACATAAGGTATAACTGCAAGCCATCCAGCAGCTTGTTTTAATTAAATGTTCAAGTGCAAACAAGTTAAGGACAGCAGTCGTCTAGCAAGGCAACAGCCAGTGTCCCGGTGCTGCGCTCCATAGTGTCATGCTGCATGTCACCCTTTTTAAAGTACAGGTAATTTAGACTCTGCTGGCAGGGCTATTTTAATTTTTCTACAGTCTACCTGATCAGGAGGTGTTCTCAGACTCTCTACAGAGCTATATTCCTTATCTATACAACACTGTTTGCTACAATTGCTGTATCTCACTATTCTATATGATTGTTAGAACTGTTATTCTAGGAGTTAGGTTTTCTTTGTATATAGTGCAGAATATCTTGTCAATTCATTATTTGTTTGATACTGGACATCAAGATTTGTATTAGATAGGTGCAATCAGATTTCTTCCCTCCCTTTTATTCAGTTGGCACAGACTGTAACTCACAACATGTTGTTCCACCCACTTTTCTTCATTTCTGAATTGTACATGTGTATAACTGGAAAAGTTTTTTCTTTTTTCAAATAAACAGATCAACTGCAAAGTACAGGTAATGTACCCACTGGTCAAACAGTTCAAGTCAGTGTTGTTCCTGCATTATCAAAGAATGGACGTCAATTGAGAACTGTCCACAAAAACAAACAAAACAGTGAAATGTGCTCTCAATAAAAGCATAAGTACAGCTATGCATACTGTATTACAAAAAATGTTCTAAGGACTTGGCAAATTATGTGACAGATTCTTATTCATATTACAAGAGCCAGAATTTTAAAAAGTCTTTAAAAATGCACATTTATGCCATTTTGTTGCTCAACTCTGGAACAAAAATGGTTTAGGAAATTGTTCTGGAACACTAACGGTAGAAGGGGAGAAGTAAAAAAAAATATTCCATATTCAGGGCCATCTGCAAGCACAGTGCAGTCTATTGCACAGCACCAAAAATAGTGCAGAGTTGGCCTGAGCTATATTCAGAAAGTTGCACACTAACAGAGCGCACTTACTGACTGAATACTGGGCTATGTTGGTGCAGCACTTGGTGGATATGGGCTGCACTGACATAGGCCAAGGCGGCATATGGCCCATAGCAGATAATGCTACCCAAAACAAGGCTGTGCCAGGTTTGTGTGGTCCATATTCAGCCTGAGCATGCAAATCAGATTGGGCATGCAAGGTGCTAAGGGGCCATCTGCATGCTCAATATGTGCTCATTTGCATAGTGTGCAGCATCCGATTAGAACATCTACCACTGAATCCCAACAGTCAGTCTCCCAAACTTCATAGGCCTGAGTTTAGGAGACCGACTGTCAGAAGACCGACAAGGTATTGGTGCAATGCAGGGGGCAAGTCTCCTGCTCCCACACAAGGGGGGCTCTGCCCCTGCACCCCCCATAGCTAAAATAACCAACTCTGAGGGGAAGTGGACCTCGGAGTAGGTTAAAACAGTTTACAGGGGGCAAAAGAGCACTGTGCAGAAGTGTAGACCCCAGAATAGAACCTGGATCTGAGCCCACTGGCGGCCAAGCTGTTAGTGGCATAGCCCTCCACTCCATGGGAGCAGCTTGGCCAACCACCAGATTTTTCCTTTTCTTGTGGTGCATGGCTAGAGGCAACTCCTGCCAGCATCAGTGTCCATCTGTCAGGCAGGTGTGTGTCAGGCAGACAAACTTGGGATCCTGAATGTCGGGATCCCAACTTTCGGCTTTTGTTCGTACTCCCTTAGCGGATATCTAGGATGTTGGTATTGCAATCCCTGGTGTCTAGTGACCTCCCCCGATCACCCCAGAGGTACATATGGAATCCATTCCCTGGTATCTAGTGGTCCCTGCTCCCCCCGATCATGTCAGAGGTAAATGTAGAATCTATTCCTTGGTGGGCAAGCACCCCTCCTGAACACTGGGTGCCAGCATGCCCCCCCACTGATTGACCTCCCCCACTCACCCACCTACTGAGGATCCCCTGCCCCACACCTCCTCACCCCAGTGAGTGCACACCACTAACTCCATTGTCAGATGAGATCACAGATGGCATAGTCCTCCACTCTCCTCCTCACCCCATTGAGTACTCACCACTAGCTCCATTGTCAGATGAGATCACAGATAGCATAGTCCTCCACTCTCCTCCTCGGACAGATGCCATTTGACAGTTGCTGAGCATAATCGCGTACTTGCTTGTGGCTGTGCTCTGTTCCTATCAGTTAGTGGCTGGCCACGGAGATGAACGGAGGGCTGTGCTGGCCACCAATCTCATCCAATCATGGAGTGAGTGGTGGGGGGGTGCAGGACAGGGGCTCTTCAGCAGGTGGGGGTGTCAATCAGAAGGGGGTACTGTGTCACCTGGTGTGTGTATGTGTGGGGGGTGGATTCTACACTAATCTCTGGGCTATCAGGGTGAAGAGGGGACTGCTAGACACCAGGGAATAGAGTCTACATTAACTTCTGGGGTAATCAGAGGAGGGGGGGTCCACCAGACTATCATGGAAGTGGTGATAAACACAGGACAGGGGCAAGCAGAGGAAGGGGGCCCACTAGACTACTAGGAAAGTGGTAGTAAACACAGGATAGGGGTAATCGGGGGGAGTGGAGATCCACTGGACACAGGGGTGGGTGACTGCAATACAGCCACTTTGCCTTCAAGGGTGGGGTGTGGCCTTAGTGTTGTTTTAAGATGGGTTTCTTGCCAGTGGTAACCAGCACTGCTTGTGGGGCTATTTAGCATTGCCAAACTCATTTGCATATACTGTACCACTGTGCTGTTATGCATGAGGTACTCCCTCATTTATATCAGCACAGCAGTGTGGTTAGCGTGATCACACTGCTGGATTTTGGTAAGTGCTGGGGGGTGGGCCTTTGAATATGTCTCCTTCTGGAGTGTTGGCGCTAATCCAAGTCAGCACAGGTGCTAACTCTGCTAGTCCCACACTAATCTTGTGAATATGGAGTCCTCAATCTCTAAAATTATCTGTTTCATAGAAAGTGTCCATTAAATTTTCCATAATGAAAGCGTCCTTACAACAAATAAGTGGGAAAAACATGTAGCATACGCACATGAGCTCTGCATCAAGCAGACTAGTTAGACCTTTGGGCCTTCTTCTACTGGCCTTTGTATGTTCTTAGAAGCTCTTATCCCATTTGGAATGTTAATTTCCCTAATACCAGATGGATTCCAGTTCTGCAGTATGAGTTGTTTAGTGCTCATGGTGGCTAATGCACATATTTTTTGTTGAACTGTGTGTAAATTTAACATGAGAAAATCACTGAACAAATGGATAGTAGGATCCGGAGGAGTGGGTTGTCCAGTTATCCTGTTCATTTCTAAATACATAAAGTTCTGCCAGGGGGTGAACTTAGGGCATTCCCATGATGTATGCAGTACAGAGCCTTTTTCATTTCAAAGACATACAACATTACACATACGGTACCCCAATAATTCAAACTGTCTCAGAAAGTCCTGTATATGTAAATATATATATCAGAAAGTACTGTATATGTAAATCACCATGAAATAATTTAGATGGGTTCTGCTTTATACAGGAGTGTAAATTTTGATTACAACCATGCAAACACAATTAATTTGAATTGTTTCCCATTCTAAACACTCAACAAGAAGTATAAGTAAGTGATAACATTCATGCGGTTAGAGTGGATGAAGCAATAACCGGCTTTTGTGGATGATTAAATGCCAATGCGAGGCCGAGCATTTAATCCCCACAGAAGCCGGTTATTGCACATATACTCCAACTACATGAATGTTATTACTGTTATACCACTAGGAGTTAGAAATATTTTTATATGAAACTCCTTATGAAAAATGAGAAATATTATATGGTGATATTGGTCTTTGAAAAGTAAAGCTGTGACTTTGGACATGTGCATTAGTGCTGGTGGTAGTACCCATGCCCTTAGTCATGGCTTTACTTTTTTTATTTTTTTATTTTCTCTTTTTATCCTCACCTCTACTGCCCCCAGCTCTCCACTCAGTCAGACCCCTACAATGCACCACACACACGTCTACCCTCCTGACCCAAGGTCTGCCCTAGAGTGCACAGCTCAACTCCCTGAGGTCCTTAATGGCCCAGATTACCCCCCGGGTGTGGTCAGGAAAGGTCTCCCTTACCTTCCCTCTGAGTTTTTCAAGGGAGAGGACTTGCCCAGCAGTGTCTGCCTTTTTGGTCAGTGGGTGGTGCGCATGCTGCTCGAGAAGTCATCACCTAGGAGAGGTGAAGGTTTGTTTCCATATTCTGTTCCCGACGCCAGCGTGCAATGGGGAACAAGGGGTCAGGCACACGCTGAGACGTGCGTCCGCCTGAGTCCCCTGCCAATGTCAATCCTGTGTTGCTGCCTCCCCCAACTGCACCAACACCCCCCGTTCACCAGGAGGTGGCAGTGTTGCAGTGGGGAAAGCTTCCCATCCAACCCAATCCTTCTACCCCCCCGGCCGACCCACCGGTGACCCGAGTCCATTCTTGAACCCAGGTCTCTGACATGGAGCGAGGTGTGACAGCTTTACTTTTGAAAGTCCATTTTCATGCTGTAGCTCTGCTCGAGCTACAAAATCTCTGAAAGGTAGAAATTACAAACAGCAAAGTTTTCATTTTCTGTCCCCAATCTACAAAGTTGTTATTCTCTCTTTCTCTCTCTCTCTCTTTCTCCCCTCATCTTCCCCCCATACCCCGTTCACCTCAGCAAGAAAATAATCTCACTCCTCGCTCAGCTTCAGTCTCCATGGTAAGTCTCTTTTCCTGAGCCTCTCACTGTTGGAGATAGAAATAGTAAACTTGGCTGCAATGTAGAAGGGCTCACATAAGAATGTTGAAGAAGCAAGAGTGTGAGCGGACTCCAGAATGGACAGCCACTATGGATAGACAGAGAAGGGAATACGGATAACCTACTGTGGGTGTGGTTACAGATGAATAACCTACTGTGGGCATGATTAACATGTGGATATCCTACTGTGGGTTTATAGGTAGCAGCCTGTGGGACAATAACTGCCAGTTGTCCTGTGTTCTGATTGGCTAGCACTAGATACCTGTGGTATAATAGACTCTACTTGTTAATTTTGTATTCATATTGTTTTGTTCTGGCAAATAGGAACATAGTAATGTGATGGCAGAAAAGGCCCACCTAGTTTGCCTAGTTTGCCTAAGTGTCCACTTAGGCCTTAACTATAATCCACCCCATCTTTTTAGCATCCCCCTGTGTTTATCCCGTGCTCTCTTGAACCCTCCTACTGTCCTCTCACCACCACCTTCCTCAGCAACCCATTCAAATTTTCCACCACCCTCTCAATGAAGAAGTACTTCCTATGGTTGCCTCTAAATTTCCCCTCTTGATTTGTAATTTGTATCCTCTCACCCTTGGCCATTCTTTTAGCTGGAACAGGCTCTCCACAGGCACTTTATTGAAGCCCTTAAGATATTTAAATGTCTCAATCATGTCACCCCTCTCCTTCTTCTTCTGTTCCAGTGAGTATATGCCTAGGTCATTCAGTCTCCCACCGTATGGCATTTTTTTTTTGCAATTAATCTTTTTATTGTTATTAGAAATATAAACCACAATAAAGTAACTATGCATAGCTTAAAGCAGAAGTGCAACAATAAAAGTTATTCTAAAAAGCTAATTTTCTGCTATGGTTATGAAAAATATTGGCAGAACTGTTTATTTGTTTTTTCTGGATGCTTCCTATGCTGGGTACTGTAAATTTGCATTTTTGTCTGAATTCTTACCCTCCTTGGGTCCTAGTATTATTTCTATGCAAAAATTAGGCAGCCATCTTTTTTTCT
Source organism: Neoceratodus forsteri (assembly GCA_016271365.2). Taxonomy (NCBI): domain Eukaryota; kingdom Metazoa; phylum Chordata; order Ceratodontiformes; family Ceratodontidae; genus Neoceratodus; species Neoceratodus forsteri. Next base: position 1,410,656,609 of record CM028132.1, read on the forward strand.
TGAGAAATTATTATTGTAAAACTTCATAAAATTCTTAAATGATGATGAAAACCATAAATTTTACCACCAAAATAAACTGGAAGAGATTTGGCATCAGTTAAGAAGAAAAAAAGGTGGGGTCAAATTTTTACTCATTTTCATTGCACTGCTGATTTAATATTACATGGATATAGTAATATGACAAAAATATTACAATAGCACACAGGAGAAGAAAGAGAAAGTAAAAATATAAGGTACCATGTGCTGAAGATATAAAACATTAATCATCAGTGGATTAAAGAAACAACGAAGCTCTGCCATGCAAAGAATTTAACTATTATGAGAACATCTTTAAAACAGTTATAATAATTGAGATATCATTATATAGCCATAAAAGCACAAAATATTACTAGAAATCAATATTCAAGGAGCCCGTTAAACACTTCTACATTAAGAGGGATCTAAATAGTCCATATAACCCTGCCAGCATAGTCTAAATTCATGCATTCACTTGATCTAGGGCCAGATAGGAAAGGCGCTCAAAAGATGCAGCCTGAGATAAGTTATTAAGTAAATCTCCAAAGGTAGGTATCTTTGATGATTTCCAATTTATTAAAACTAGGCAATTTAGCCAGCATAAATAGGATATTAAGCCATTAGTTCTGATGTTGTGTTATTTTAGTGTCTTTATCTGTGATTCCCAGCAGTATATATATTTAGGATTGAAAGGAACAGTACACCTAATAACATTAGACGCCAAAAAGATGCAGCTTTTGCCAAAAAGGGTATATTAAATTACAGGACCATGTAATATGTAACAAATTCCTACCAGGAGCATTACAGCACCAACAATTATCATTCGGTAATAATCCAAAATGATATAAGGTCGATGGTTTTCTGTTCCAACAGTAAATAATCTTGTATTGTATAAGCAAACTACGTACATCTCTGAAAATAGTATGGCAAAGGGTCCACCATTTTGTCCATTGTGATTCAGATATATGAGATTGTAGAGTCAATTCCCATATAACCTTAGCCAAAAGGGACTGATCTGGTAAGGTATCTCTGATAAGTTTGTATATTTTACTAACTAATCCAGATGAGGTGACCAACTAAGAGGATATATAGGAGGCAGTATATGCTGACCATAAGACTGCTGCAGCAAAGGTTGAATTGCAGCCTGCACTTGTAAATACTTCCAAAAATCTTGTTTAGGTATATTTCATTTAGCTTGTAACCCAGAATATGAATCTATTGTGAGTTACCCTTTAAGTAAAATGTCATTCAAGTAAACTATTCCTTTACATTTCCACAGGCTATAAAACAATGGTTGATTCTCAGGTGTAATTCCAGAATTGCCCCAAATAGGAGTGAAAGGAAAATATTTAGGGTTAGTCTTTAATCATTTGTTTAACTTAAACCAGTAATAAGTTGAAGAGACAATAGTGGGATGACGTTTAAGTTTTTTGGGTAAAATGTTAAAAATGAGGGTGACGGGAAGCCCGCTGGGTGTTAAGGAAGCCTCCATATCTAGTCATTGCAGTGTCTGTTAGTTAGGTTTAATAAACTGTTTTTGAGTTTGTATAGTTCGAAAAGCGCCTAAATAAGCTTGAAATTAGGGGAGCCCAACTCTGCCCTTAGACCAATGTGATTGTAATTTAATATGGCTGAAATGTAGGGGACAGCCTTCCCATAAAAAAACACCTATTAACTTATCGATTTTAGAAAGAAAGGAGGGCGGTGATGTTAGTGGAATATTGGATAGTAAATAGAGGATTTTTGGTGAGATCATCATTTTAATAGCAGTGGCTTTAAGTGACACTGTTAGTTTACGTGATCTTCATCAATCAAAGACTCTTTTTATATCATTAAGCATAGGGAAAAGATTTGCGTCCCAAATTTTATTAAGATTAGGGAGAATTTTTATCCCTAAATATGAGATGCCTTGAGGAGCCAATCAAAAACCAAGCAAATCATTCATATAAGGTTTACAAACAATGTTTAATGGCATTACCTCAGTTTTTTTATAGTTCACTCTGAGACCAGATATTTCATAAAAGGAATTAAACAATGTAAGAAGTGGCTTTGCAGTCACTTCCAAATTTTCAGTTATGACTAGTAAATAGTCTGCATGTAAAAGAGACGCGTATTGTTTTCTGTATTGCCAATAGAGATGCCTTTAATTTCCAAGGATTGATGAAGGACTGCTGCTGCTAGGGGTTCCATGTCTAGGATAAAAAGTAGTGGGGATAATGGACATCCTTGTCTGGTATCTCTGGCTAGCTTGAAGGATTGGGATAACACAGAGTTTGTAAATACCTTAGTCAATGGGGATGGATAGAGAAGCTAGATCCAGGAGCAGAAATGGGCACCAATACCCAGATGAGATAACACAAGGTAAAGGTGATTCCAATCTAAAGAATCAAAGGCTTTTCAAAATCAACAGTGATGGCAGCTGTAGGGGATTTGAGACCTTTAGCTTTATGTATAAGGTTAAGTAATGAATGAAAATGGTCAGATCCCAGCCTCCCTTCAACAAAACCCACCTGGGATCGGTGCACTAGTTGGGGAATAAGGGGTTCGAGTCGGTTAGCTAATATTTTGGCAAACACTTTACCATCAGTATTTAGCAAAGATATGGGATGGTAGTTGGAAGGGAGGGAGGGTAGTGTCCTTGTTCTTTTTAGGAAGTACAGTAATAATTGCTTCTGTTAAGGTGTGGGGGTAAAGTACCTGCAGTTATAGATTTTACAAATACCTTATGTAGTAAGGGACATAACAAGTCAGCTAGTGGCTTATAAAAATCTGCAGGAAATCCATCACTTCCTGGTGATTTCAGCGATTTTAATGACAGAAGAGCATGATGTACTTCTTCTAAAGAAAGTGGTTGCTCCAAGATGTCTGCTATGTCAGTGGAAAGGTGTGGAATAATTAGTTTTTCCAGAACATTTTTAATGTGTTTGGGGGTGCAAATGGGAGTGGGATGTATACAATGTTTTGTAAAAGGCAGACATAATTTGATTAATGGAAGAATCATCAGAATGAATTTGACCTGAAGTATCACACAAACCAGCAATGTGGCGCTCCATTTGTTACATAGAAACATAGAATTTGATGGCAGATAAGGACCGCTTGGCCCACCTAGTCTGCCCATTCCCCTACCTAATGGATAGGCTGCAGATCCTAGTTAACCAACAGCCCACTTCCTCCTACCCCCCACTAGAATTGCCTTATGTCTGTATTGTTGTGATGGAAGCGGATATGCTAGTAATTTGCTGCCTTTATCCTGCTTCTCCCAATATTTATGTTTAAGTTTAAGAATTGCGATTTCTGCCTTATGGGATATTAGATCATTAATTTTAATACGTAACTGAAGAATTTCAAAGTGAAGAGGTGAGTTAAGACTGGGACGTGGTGAAGCCATATATTTTGACTCTTTAAGCTTAAGTGTATTTTCAAGATCTTCATGTTGTTGTTCTCTCATTTTTCTTCTGTGGGCAGCAAAACTTATAATTTTACCATGTAGTGTAGCTTTAAGTGCTTCCCAGTATGTACCCATAGATGTATCCATGGTTCATTATGTAAGGTAAAATCCTGTATGTGAGTCTAAATCCAGGAGACAAATGTGGGATCCTTGAGCAAAAGGGGACTAGACGCCAAGAAGGTGACTTAAGATGGGGTGAACCCCATAATAAGTGTAATTTAATGGGAGAATGGTCCAAAATAATTAAGGGCAAAATCATAATATCTACCACATTAGCAGGGAGGGAGATGTTAGCCAGTAGTCAATTCTACTGTAGGAATGATGGACTGATGAATAGTGAGTATGCTGTCTGTCTCTGGGGTGAAAAAGTGTCCCAGTATCTGCAAGGCCTAGGTCTTTCATTAGTAGGGAGAGAGCTGCCGTACTTTTAGGATGAGTGTTTAAAACAAAAGTTGCTTTTATCCACGTGTGGATCAAGTGCAAGACTGAGGTCACCACCAAAAATAACAGGGGTAGGAAAAGAGATTAGTTGTTGTGCTAGGATATGAAAAAATCCAGTTCATCAGTATTCAGTGTGTATGCATTAACTAAAGTTAGCGGGCCAGCTATAGTGTCTAAGGAAACAATCACCCACCTACCCTGTGGGTCTTTTAAAATATTAGACGGCATCCATCTTAGATTTTTATGAATTAAAATAGCAACACCACGCTTTTTCGAAGTGGCTGAGGCTGCATAACCCTGCCCTACGCAGTCCTGTTTTAATCTGTCACTGTCCTCGGCTAATAATTTGGTTTCTTGTTAAGAATGCAATATGAACTTTGTGTCTTTTTAAATGAGTTAATACTTGTTTACATTAGTTAGGTGTGTTGAGTCGCCTGACATTCCATGTGCATTTTAATATGTCAGTCATTATGGTGGACACTAAAAAGAAATACAGTATAGTATTAACTAACAAAATTGTATGGGACTCAAGGCACCAAGCAACAAAAATATTGTAGCGTCTGAGGACGATGATAGAGAGTATAGACATATAAATTGTAGGACAGAGGGCAGGAGGGTTAAATATAAATAGAAATGCTAATGGGGCTGTTATTGACCAATATTCGTATCTCTCAAAGATTATTTTAATAAACAATAACGATAACAATAACAACAATAGTCTCATTTGAGATCAATATATAGCCATCTAAGATGTACAGTGAAATAGGGGTTGACTATGACTAAAATAGATCAGCCAAGACCTTTTCTCTGCATGTCAGGGCATGGAAATAACTCAGGGAGAGAGGGTTAATAGAAAAACTCAACTACCCCCCGAGGTACACTAACTAATTCCAAAAAATCAGTGTCTGGATGTAAACACAATAGTATTTCAAATACATAAACTCTGAAATATATATACATTAATGCTTAGAACAGTAATAAACATATCAAAATATCCTCCAACCAATCCTTCATCTAGCATGTATTAGAAGGTAAAATTATAATATAGTGTATGGTAGAATGTTATTATTGGTAAAATTCAGTAGAAACACAGTCTTGTTATGGTATCATTCTGATGTTCTCTTGTTGTTAACCACCGTAGAATAATACCATAACAAGAAAGAATGTCACTGTCTGCTAAATTCCACAACAGCAGCGCTCAGAGCTAAGCAGTTATTCAAACCTCCGCGACGGTTGTGCGCACAGTACCGAGTAAAAAAAAAAAGCATATCTGTTTTGTTTCTTCTTTCTCTCTTCCCAGGTACCTGAATAAATATTCAAATGTGTGTCCCTGAATTGTTCCTCTGTAAGTGAGGTGACACTTCCTGAAGATGCACAGAGCACTTTTTGATCCTAGCCTATTTGACCTCCCTGTGTTGTGAAACCGCTTCCGAGTGTGCCAGAACTAGTCATTGTTTGTTTTTTTTCTAGTTTAAAAATGCATTTATTTGTTCTTCCACTTAATTTTAAATTGTAGCTAGTCTTAAAACAATAAAACCTGTCTTTATACAGTGAAAACAGAATTGCATCTATATCTTCATCACAAGTAAGGTGTTTTTTTTTTTTAAATCACAGTGTAATGCTGCTTCTTCTCCACTCCTAAACTGGTGCCCATACATTATAAAAGACAATGCATGAGCACCAGTTAACAACCCCGTTGAATTCACATCTTGAGGTTACCATGGTTACCGAAAACATCTCAAGCTCTCTATGCTCTTGAGGTTTACAGACCGTGGTAACCTCTCGATGCAAACACAATGTGGTTGTTAACTGCTCCCCACACATTATCCTCTCTATACTGTGATGTGAACAAATAAAGCAAAAAAGGTCTGAGCGAGTTGATGCAATAATAAGTCCATAAAGAAGGCTGCATCTGGGGAAAAAAAAACTGTATCATGGAAAAGTCTGATAAACTAAAATATTTTCACTAAAAATACCACCAACAGCTTAATCTGGTTCAAGGTTAGTTGGCATTCATCTGTATCCTCCTCCCCCGGGTCGTGCCTGAAAATAGGCAGGATTTGTCTAGTGCACTTACCCGGTCAACAAAAACTAAATTAATTAAATAAATAAATATTATCACTGTAGACTCTTTCACAGTAATATTCTGCTTATAATATAGTCCAGCACAAGCCAATGTTTGAATCAGCCTTCAATTTAAACAATAAGTTAAATGCTTTAAAGATAGTTTACTGCTCCATTTGACCCAACAAACCCAGTTCAAATGTCAAAAAATATTAGTTACAAAAACAAGAGAATTATCAATCCCTTGCTTGGTTGTAGTAAGTTATATATTTGTTAACAGGAAATAGCTAGCTGTTGCTAGCCTTGCTTGTAGAGCAGAAAGCAGCTAACTAAAAGAGGCTACATTTTCTTAGCAATTTAACACTTATATCTCAGCAGGAGTCAGCGTCTGTTGAGATTAAGCAGCAGATACTTTATTAGAAGTAGAAGTGGTCTTATTTAGGGTTAAAAAAAGAAAGAAAAGAAAGAAAGTCAATGTATGTTCTGTGCTGTGAAGAGTACTGTATCAACTTACTTTGCTAAACCAGTAGGAGGAGAGAGAGCTTAATTGGGGGTGTGGCTTAGACACTATAAAATCAGGTGACTCAAATTACAACTTCCTGTTGCTAGCCTTGCTTGTAGAGCAGAAAGCAGCTAACTAAAAGAAGCTACATTTTCTTATTAATTTAACACTTATATCTCAGCAGGAGTCAGTGTCTGTTGAGATTAAGCAGCATATACTTTATTAGAAGTAGAAGGGGTCTTATTTAGGGTTAAAAAAGAAAGAAAAGAAAGAAAGTCAGTGTGTGTTCTGTGCTGTGAAGGGTACTGTATCAACTTACTTTGCTAAACCAGTAGGAGGAGAGAGATAGCTTAATTGGGGGTGTGACTTAGACACTATAAAAGCAGGTGACTCAAATTACAACTTCCTGTTGCTAGCCTTGCTTGAAGAGCAGAAAGCAGCTAACTAAAAGAAGCTACATTTTCTTATTAATTTAACACTTATATCTCAGCAGGAGTCAGTGTCTGTTGAGATTAAGCAGACAGATACTTTATTAGAAGTAGAAGGGGTCTTATTTAGGTTTAAAAAAGAAAGAAAAGAAAGAAAGTCAGTATGTGTTCTATGCTGTGAAGGGTACTGTAGCAACTTACTTTGCTAAACCAGTAGGAGGAGCGAGAGAGAGAGAGAGAGAGAGAGAGATTAATTGGGGGGGTGGCTTAGACACTATAAAAGCAGGTGACTCATATTACAACTTGCTTTTGCTAGCCTTGCTTGTAGCGCAGAAAGCAGCTAACTAAAAGAAGCTACAGTTTCTTATTAATTTAACACTTGTATCTCAGCAGGAGTCAGTGTCTGCTGAGATTAAGCAGCAGATACTTTATTAGAAGTAGAAGGGGTCTTATTTAGGGTTAACAAAAAGAAAGAAAGTCAGTGTGTGTTCTGTGCTGTGAAGGGTACTGTATCAACTTACTTTGCTAAACCAGTAGGAGGAGAGAGAGCTTAATTGGGGGTGTGACTTAGACACTATAAAAGCAGGTGACTCAAATTACAACTTCCTGTTGCTAGCCTTGCTTGTAGAGCAGAAAGCAGCTAACTAAAAGAAGCTACATTTTCTTATTAATTTAACACTTATATCTCAGCAGGAGTCAGTGTCTGTTGAGATTAAGCAGCATATACTTTTATTAGAAGTAGAAGGGGTCTTGTTTAGGGTTAAAAAAGAAAGAAAAGAAATAAAGTCAGTGTGTGTTCTGTGCTGTGAAGAGTACTATATCAACTTACTTTGCTAAACCAGTAGGAGGAGAGAGAGCTTAATTGGGGGTGTGACTTAGACACTATAAAAGCAGGTGACTTAAATTACAACTTCCTGTTGCTAGCATTGCTTGTAGAGCAGAAAGCAGCTAACTAAAAGAAGCTACATTTTCTTATTAATTTAACACTTATATCTCAGCAGGAGTCAGTGTCTGTTGAGATTAAGCAGACAGATACTTTATTAGAAGTAGAAGGGGTCTAATTTAGGGTTAAAAAAAGAAAGAAAAGAAAGAAAGTCAGTGTGTGTTCTGTGCTGTGTAGGGTACAATATCAACTTACTTTGCTAAACCAGTAGGAGGAGAGAGAGCTTAATTGGGGGTGTGACTTAGACACTATAAAAGCAGGTGACTCAAATTACAACTTCCTGTTGCTAGCCTTGCTTGTAGAGCAGAAAGCAGCTAACTAAAAGAAGCGACTTTTTTTTATTAATTTAACACATATCTCAGCAGGAGTTAGTGTCTGTTGAGATTAAGCAGCAGATACTTTATTAGAAGTAGAAGGGGTCTTATTTAGGGTTAAAAAGAAAAGAAAGAAAGTCAGTGTGTGTTATGTGCTGTGAAGGGTACTGTATCAACTTACTTTGCTAAACCAGTAGGAGGAGAGAGAGAGAGATTAATTGGGTGTGTGGCTTAGATACTATAAAAGCAAGTGACTCAAATTACAACTTGCTGTTGCTAGCCTTGCTTGTAGTGCAGAAAGCAGCTAACTAAAAGAAGCTACATTTTCTTATTAATTTAACACTTATATCTCAGCAGTAGATAGTGTCTATTGAGATTAAGCAGCATATACTTTATTAGAAGTAGAAAGGGTCTTATTTGGGGTTAAAAAAGAATGAAAAGAAATAAAGTCAGTATGTGTTCTGTGCTGTGAAGGGTACTGTATCAACTTACTTTACCAAACCAGTAGGAGGAGAGAGAGAGAGAGAGCTTAACTGGGGTGTGGCTTAAACACTATAAAAGCAGGTGACTCAAATTATAACTTCCTGTTGCTAACGTTGCTTGTAGAGCAGAAAGCAGCTAACTAAAAGAAGCTACATTTTCTTATTAATTTAACACTTGTATCTCAGCAGGAGTCAGTGTCTGCTGAGATTAAGCAGCAGATACTTTATTAGAAGTAGAAGGGGTCTTATTTAGGGTTAAAAAAAGAAAGAAAATAAAGAAAGTCAGTGTGTGTTCTGGGCTGTGAAGGGTGCTGTATCAACTTACTTTGCTAAACCAGAGGGAGGGGAGAGAGAGAGAGAGAGCTTAATTGGGGGTGTGACTTAGACACTATAAAAGCAGGTGACTCAAATTACAACTTCCTGTTGCTAGCCTTTTTTCTTACTAATTGCCCTTCATCCCACCCTAAGCCAGTTCTACTTTTATAGCCACTGGATTTGACTGTCAACAGGAACTTCCTGTTTGGCAGTAGGAAGGAAAGGATCATAGAGAAACACTGGTTTTGTAAACCCTAAAGGAAAAAAGTAGCTCACTCCTCCCCCCCAGCTGGTGGTGGTCTGACACTGAGCAAGGAAGAAGGAGGCTACTGAAGAATATAGGAAGTTGCTGTCCCAGAACAGGAAGGGTGAGAGTTGTAAGGAGAGGAGAGAGTAAGCATACAGAGAAACAGGAGAGGGGACGCAAAATAAGACATGATAGGAGCGGTGCAGTGCAATGGCTATGGGGTTGCCATGTTCCGGGAGACATTCTGGAGGCTGCGATGCTGCCCTATTTGCAGGCACCTCTCTGGTCTGAGGGAGGAGGCTGCCTGTCTCCAGGCTGACCTGGCTAGGATTCATGAAACCTCCTCCCCCACCCAGGGACCACCAGGGCCAATGCCACTACCTCAGAGGTTGCCAAGAAAGAGAGAGGCTAGACCAGGGTGGGCTTAGGAGGAGAGGTGGTGGAACAGAGTTGCATCCTTCCAGCTGCTACCTGTCCACAATTCATTCACTCTTCTGGTGGATAGTGGTTCCTCTATGGAGGCACCTGCAGTGGAGACCAAGGAGGATGCTGGGAACCTTCACAAAGGAGACCCACAGGAGGGTGGCATGGGACCCCACAGGGGAAGAAAACAACTCCTGGTGGGGACTCAATCATTGGGGGTAGGAATGGGGGAGGAAGGGGAGAGGGAGGTAAGGTGCCTGCCTGGCGCCATGGCTTGGAGGGACAGGAAGTGAATCCTCAGGATCATGGGAGCAGCTGCACAAAGGAGGGAGCTGGATGTCATTGTCAACCTAGGGACAAATGACCTAGCTGGGAATGGGATCAGAGCAGTGCAAGAGGAGTTTGTAGAGTTGGGCAGGGGCCTTAGACAAGTAGCACATACGGTAATCTTCTTAGAGGTGCTGCCTGTCTATGACAAGGGTGATGCTAGGGTACTCCTCACCATGGAATTCAATAAATGGTTGAAAAACTGGTGTGGAGCTCATGGTTTTAGCTTCAGTGGGGACTGGGGAGCCACCTGGAGGGATTGTAAACCTATACCGGGGCAATAGTCTGCATCTGTCCAGGGGGGGAACCAGAATCCTAGGCAAGAGGTTTAAATGTTTCATTGGCAAGCATTTAAACTAGCCAAGGGGGGAGGCACTGAAAAGGAGTGGAGAAATCCCAGCCTCCCCCCACAAAACACGGTAATTAGTGAGATAAACACCAAGATAGAGAAGTCATTAGGGAGAAGGACAGAGGTAAATGTAAGAAAGGCAAAGGCAGTAAGGACAAGAATGGGGCTAAAAGGGGTAAGACCATCAAAAAGTAGAGGGTGATGAGTACCAATGCCTGTAGTCTGTGTAACAAGCTCCCTGAACTAGTGACCTTGATGGAAGAGGGTTGTCTGGATATTGTGGCAGTCACAGAAACATGGTACACAGAGAACCATGACTGGGATGTCAACATACCAGGATACACAATCTACAGGAGGGACAGGGAGGGTAAAAGAGGAGGAGGAGGAGTAGCTCTCTTTGTAAAGGAAGGGATCAAAGCAACAGAACTAAAGAGTAAACGGAGCAGATGAAGCACTCTGGGTCACCCTGGAGACAGGAAATGGCACCACAATCCGCATGGGGGTTGCATACAGACCACCATCTCAGGGGGAAGGAATGGACAAGGAAATGATAGAAGTCTTCCTTAGAATGGCAGAAAAAGGGGAGATATTGTTGATGAGGGACCTGAATATGCCATATGTTAACTGGAGCACGTTTGCTGCAGGCACATCCAAGAGCATGGTCATTCTTGATGCCCTACAGGAGCATGCCTCAGACAGCTAGTGTTGGAACCCACTCGGGAGGGAGCAATCTTAGACCTGGTACTCTCAAATGGGGATGAAGGAAGAATCTCAGATTTAGAAGTGGGTAGCCATCTGGGAACAAGCGACCATCAAACAGTGTGGTTCACGAAAAACACAGCCATACAATCAAGCCATACAAAAGCAAGAGTACTGGACTTTAGGAGGGTTGACTTTGGGAAAATGAGAGAGTACCTCAGAAAAGCACTAGCAAACAGGCAAGAAAGAGGGGTGGAGGAGCAATGGGGAGTAATCAAAACAGCCATCACAGAGGCAACAAGCCTTTATGTAAAGCAAATCAACAAAACACAATGAAGTAAAAAAAACGCTATGGTTCTCAAAAGAGGTGGCAGGGAAGGTTAAGAAGAAAAGGATAGCATTTAGGAAGTACAGTATAAGGAAACACAGAAGGAGCAGGACAGAGAACTTTATCAGTTAAAGCAGAAAGAGGCTGGGAAGGCAATCAGAATAACAAAGGCCCAAACCGAGGAAAGGATAGCCAACTCTGTTAAGAAGGGGGATAAGACCTTTTATAGGTACATTGGGGAGAGAAGAAAGACCAAAGGAGGGATACTGAGGCTAACTAAAGGGGAGGGAATGTGGATAGAGGGTGACAGTGAAAAAGCAGGGATATTGAATGAATATTTCTGCTCAGTATTCACAAAGGTAGAGGAGGGGGAGGTACCTAAACCAAACAAGAGAAACACTCTGAAGGCAGGGTCGATACCAGTCCATTTACAGAAGAAAGGGTTCTGGAAGAACTAATAAAATTGAAGGTGGACAAAGCAATGGGGCCTGATGGGATTCACCTAAATTCTAAAGGAACCAAAGGGTAGAACTAGTGACACGCTGACTACTCTCTTTAACAAATCATGGGAGGATGGGGTGGTACCTGAGGACTGGAGGAGGGCGGATGTGATTCCTCTTCACAAAAGTGGGAGCAAGACAGAGGCAGGAAACTACAGACCAGTTAGTTTGACCTCAGTGGTAGGGAAAATGATGGAATCACTTCTGAAGGAAAGAATTGTTGCGTACCTAGAGGCCAGTGGGGCACAGGACCCAAGGCAGCATGGACTCACAATGGAAGGTCGTGTCAGATGAATCTAATAGATTTCTTTGACTGGGTGACCAAAGTAGTAGACCAGGGAGGGGCTGTGAACATGGCCTACCTAGATTTTAACAAGGCATTTGATACAGTCCCACACAAAAGATTAATACACAAGTTAGCTAGCCTTGGAGTGGGTCCCAAGGTGGTAGCCTGGATTAAAAAATGACTAGACAACAGGACTGAAAGGGTAGTAATAAATGGAGTCCACAGTGAAGAAAGGAAGGTTACTAGTGGGGTACCGCAGGGTTCAGTACTAGGACCGGTCCTTTTTAATGTCTTTGTAAGTGACATTGCAGAGAAACTGGAAGGGAAAGTATGTCTCTTGCAGACAACACAAAGATCTGCAACAGGGTTGATTCACAAGATGGAGTGGAAAGGATGAGAAGGGACTTATCAAGGTTGGAGGAATGGTCAGATGTATGGCAGCTCAGATTCAGTGCAAAGAAGTGCAAGGTAATGCACCTGGGAAACAAAAAAACCCAGGGGAAGAGTACACAATGGGGGGTGATATGCTGACAACAGTAAAAATGGAAAGGGACCTGGGGGTAATTATATCAGATGACCTAAAGGTGGGTAAGCAATGTGAGAAGGCAGCAAGGAGGACTGGGGGGGGGGGGATACTGGGATGCATAGGGAGAGGCATCAATAGTAGAAAAACAGAAGTTGTTATCCCTCTGTACAGACAGTTGGTGAGACCCCATTTGGAGTACTGTATGCAGTTCAGGAGACCCCATCGCTGCAAAGACATAGACAGAGTGGAGGCTGTCCAGAGAAGGCCAACCAAAGTGGTGCAGGGCCTGCACCAGAAGACATAAGAAGAAAGACTAAAGGAGCTTAATATGTATACCCTTGAGGAAAGAAGGGAGAGAGAGGACATAATAGAAACTTTCAAGTACCTCAAGGGAATCAACAAAGTCCAAGAGGGTAGCATCTTTCAGAAAAGAGATGTGCAAGAACAAGGGCACAATTTGAAGATAGAGGGGGACGGCTCAGAGGTAATGTGAGGAAGTATTTTTTCACAGAGAGGGTTGTGAATGCATGGAACAGCCTCCCTGAGAAGGTCATGGAGTCAAGAACAGTGGGAAAATTCAAGAATGCATGGGGCAGACATAAGGCAGTCCTAGTGGGGGGTAGGAGGAAGTAAGCTGTTGGTTAACTAGGATCTGCAGCTTATCTGTTAGGTAGGAAAATGGGCAGACTAGGTGGGCCAAGCGGTCCTTATCTGCCATCACATTCTATGTTTCTATGTTCCTACTGCATTCTCAGTGTTCATAGATAATCAGGGTGACAGTTCAACCAGTCAACGGTCAGTTCCCAATAGGCTGGCATATTGCCATGAAGATCACAGCTACCCACTTCAGATCAATCAGAGCAGCACCATAAGGTATCGCTGCATAGCCTTTAAACATACAATGTCTCCGCTCGGTGCACTGTGTTCAGTCGAAAAATGCCCACCTTATTTATTTATTTACCCAGCAAGATAGTCTGAAATATCAAGCTGCCCAGAGGCATTTACTTGCGGCAGTAGGACCCGAGCGATCATTGGTTGACCCATGCATGCTGAAAGGAAGCGGTGTCATAACTGAGCAAATCAGGTGACACATTAAATTAAAACACAGTAGTTTGCAGATGGAGCCAACACAAAGTTCAAGGTATCACACCCTCTAGGAGCACGCAAGTTGTGAATGCCTACTAGAAAAAAAATCATAAATGACTCATACAATATTACTGATTTGCATATACATTTCAACTTGGGTTATTTAAAGTGTTACAGACATTCTGGGCATAGTTCAAGTGGCAGAAGAACTGGGATGTTTAAATTCAGCGGTGCCACTGTCTGCTTTGAGTTTCCCTTTGTTGCAATGTTTGTTTTGGGGTTCCATAGCCTTTTGGGGGAACTCACCACTATATCTGCCCAAGAGAGGTCAGCTGAGATGGAGTCTGTCATAGAGATTGTAGCTGGATTGTCCTCCACAGATAAAGCTTGATCCTGCATAGAGATTTGTGATACTGATGGACTTCACCCAGAACAGCAGATTTATTTTGCGGAGGTATAGGTGAAATATTATCCACTAGGGGGATCGAGCGTGCAGCTAGGTTGTGATGACTGTCAGGACTGCAACATCAAGTTTTAGTATTTGCGTTGGTTAGTTTAGGCTTGTCCCGTTTGGGCTGAGTACTGGCTAAAACACTGACATCGGAAACAACCTGCTGAGTAGAGACTGAATTGATATTGTCCTGCAGTTGAGAGTTTACAGCCTCTAGAGTGGTTTGAGAGGTATTTATGAAGCTCGACCTGGATTCTGAAGATGCATGTGGCCAGTTATTATTTAAAAAGTCCATGAGGGCATTGGGAGTATCAAGATCTTTGTATGTATTATCGTAATAGTCTTACAACTGCTGGATAGCGCATATTGAATTTAAGACCCAGTCGATGCATATTATGGTGGGCTGTTGTAAATGCACGTCTTTTAGCCATTACCTCCTTAGAGAAGTCTGTATAGATGTATATACGATGTTCTTGCCACAGTAAAGGGCCGATCTCTCTAGACCTTTGCAGAATCAATTCCGTATGAGCAAAATTAAGAAATCTTGCCAAAACTGGGTGAGGTTTCCAGTCTGGTGATGGTTTGGAACCAAGTGAGTGATGTGACCTTTCGATGATAATTCCATGATCTTCGGGCAAATGTAGGAGTTGCGGCAGTACATGTAAGAAAAACACAGTGGCATTGTTCAGTTCCACATCTTCAGGGAAACCATAAAATCTTAAATTGTTTCTACAGTTAAGGTTTTCAATGTCGACTAACTTGGTTTGAAGTTCTTTTTTAGTGTGATCTTGTTGTCTTATGGTGGCTTGCAGCTCTTGAACCATCACTTCATTGGAACGCATTTTATTTTCAGTTGTGAGAGTTGCAAATCTATTGATTGCAGGGTTGCTGTGTTTTGTTGTTTTATCAATTTTAAGTCATTCATATCAAAAATTAGTTTTTGGAACATCACTTCCACATTTTGTAGGGGATCAAGTTGTTTAGTAGATTCAGCCATGCCGGAGGGCCCAGGGCATGCAGCAGAGAACTGATGACTTTATATGTTTTGCATAGACTGTAGGAAAGTAACACAAAATAGACTTAAAAACTGTAAGAGCAGCTTTAGTTCAGTCGTTATTCATGTTCATACCTTCAATGTGATGAATAGGTAGCTGAAGATGAAGATAGATTGTGGGAGGAAGAATGGAGCTTAGAGTTCAGACGTCTATACTTGATCAGGGCCAAACCACGCCCCCTCTTAAGGCAATTGACCGAGCCCTCTGACCATCTTTGTCACTCTTCTCTGTACTCGTTCCAACCTCTCCACGTCTTTTCTGAGGTACAGCCTCCAGAACTGAACTCCATACTCCAGGCGCAGCCTAACCAGCTTGGTATACAGGGGAACTATGACCTCTCCCCTTCTGCTGGATTTTCCTCTCCCTGTGCAACCTAACATCCTGCTGGCTCTTGCCACTGTCCCTCCACACTGCTTTCCCACCTTCAGGTCCTGAGAAATGATGATACCTAGGTCCCTTTCCTTTTCTGTAACCTACAGGGATCTACCCCCATCCAGTATTCAGCTCTCCTGTTTTTTCTGCTTAAGTGTATAATCTTACATTTTGCTGTATTGAATAATTGCCACTCCTTGAACCATTCCTCCAATCTCTCTCTAGATCTCTACGCATCATCTCTACCTCTTTCTGCATGTCCAAATGCATACAGTTAGTTAGCTTTAGACCAAATTTCATTCAATAAATGCTCCTTTATTTAGCATTCTAATATTTGTCATTCATATAATGTTCAGATAACGTACTTTGAGTAATTTTGTAATTCTTTATGTTCAGTTGCATTTTCCAGAGTTTATTTTCTTTGCCCAGCTATTGTCCTCATTATTTTAGATTTTTTTAAATAATTGTTATATGGTTCTCCAAGCTAGATATTAAGCATCCATTTCAAATTTAGGCCTGGGCAATGTACTGTGAACAAGTCTAATAAGGGAAAACCATGTGAGAGTGTCCGTTTCTCCCATCTATGAACTGAATCATTCTATAAACAAAACCTAGAAATACCAGTGTCTTTGCCCCAAAGTGCAGGTTCAAATACAATATCTGCAAATGGCCAGGGTAACTGAAGACTCTTATTCTTATGTGCTATCCAGCATCTACATCAATTATATCGCTGATGGACTAAATGGGAAGGTGAGCCTATTTGTGGACGATGCAAAGATTTTCAGTGGAGTGGACACATTGGGGGGGTGAAAGCTATGAGGGAGGACCTGATGAAACTAGAGGGGTGGTCAGAAAGTGGGTGAGTAAAGTTTAATACAAAGAAATGCAAAATGATGCACATAGGGCACAAAAACCCACAGGCCAAGCACACACTAGGGGGAGAAGAAGTTATGGAAAAGAATCAGGAAAGGAATCTGGGGATCATCATTTCAGATAACCTAAAGGTGGTCAATCAATCCAATAAAGTGGTAGGAAAAGCAGCTTGAATGCCGGCATGTATAGGGAAGGGTATAACAAGCAGAAGGAGGGAAGTGGTAATGCCCCTTTACAGGTCCATGGTGAGGCCCCACTTAGAGTATGGGGTCCAGTTCTAGAGATCTTACCAACATAGAGATATAGATAGGGTGGAGAGAGTCCAAAGGAAGGGTGGAGAGAGACCAAAGGAGGGCGAACAGAATGGTGCAGGGCATGCACTGGAACACCTATGAGGAGAGGATGGAGGAGCTTGATCTGTATCCACTGGAAACTAGGAGTGAGAGAGGGGACATAACTACGATGTTTAAATACTTGCAGGGGATAAACAGAGTGAGGGAAGGGAACTTATTTCAGAGGAAAGTGAGTTCAAAAACTAGAGGGCACAGTCTGAAGTTAGAAGGGGGAAGTTCAGGGGTAATAGGAAAGGGCAATACTTCATGGAGAGGTTGGTAGCCCTCTGGAGTAGACCACTGGAAGAGGTGGTGGGGGAAAAAATGGTGGAGGAATTCAAGCAGTCATGGGATAAATACAGGGGATTAACCAGAAGAGGGAGGGGAATAAACCAGGAACATACATACGAATGTGCCAGCAGAAACGGACCACCTGGTCTATCCAAGTCTGTTTGAGTGTGCAGCTAGCACCCCTAGTTTGCAGTTGGCTCACCCCTCCCCTTTGTCATACCACTGCTGCCCCCACCTCCCTCACTGTCCCCTGTTCCCTATCCCATGCCCTTTTAAAGCTGTGCACAGATTTACACGATACCACCCATTCTGGTAGTGCGTTCCATTTTGCGATCACCCTCTCTGTGAAATAGAGTCTCCTCATTTCCCTCCTAAATCTTCCCCCCTCTATTCTGAGCCCATGCCCCCTGGTGTCCCTCCCCCTCCTTAGCTTAAAGACCCCATCTACCCTATCCTTATTGATTCCCCTCAGATACTTGAATGTCTCTATCAATGTCCTCCCGTCCCTTCTATCCCCCAGGGTGTACATATTCAGGTCTCCCAGCCTGCTCTCATATTCTCTCCCCTCCATTCCACATATCGCTTGTGTTGCCCTCCTCTGCACCCCTTCCAATAGCCTGATATCACACTTCAGGTATGGCCTCCAAAACTGCACACAATACTCCAAGTGTGGCCTTACCAGCGACCTGTAGAAGAGCAAGATCACCTCTCTTTGCCTGGACGAAAACTGCCTCGCTATGCACCCCAGCATATTGTTTGCTTTTGCAGCTGCACTCCTGCACTGGGCAGTATTGTTCATGGTCCCTGTTACCATTACTCATAGGTCCTTCTCCTCCTCAGTGATCCCCAGCTTAACCCTCCCCCCAGCCAGTATTCTCTCCTAGGGCTCTCCGCCCCAAATTTCATAACCTTACACTTCTTTGCATTGAACCCCAGCTTCCACCTCTCTGACCACTCCTCCTACTTGCTAGGTCCTCCTGCAGCTGCTCCTATCCCTCCCGTCTATCTACTACTGCTTCCATTTTGGTGATGTCTGCGAACAGACTTACCTTGCTTACCACCCCGTGCACACTGACTGATATGAACAGCCCAAATAATACTGGTCCCAGCACAGAGCTCTGTGGCACCCACTGGTCACCAGATTCATAGTTGAGAGCTCCCTTCCCATCACCACCCATTGCAGCCTCCCACTCAGCCAGCTTGTAATCCAGTTTGTCATTTTTGCCCCAACCCCTACACCAGTTAGCTTCCCCTTAAGCTGCCCATGAGGCACCAAATCGAAGGCCTTACTGAAGTCCAAGTAAAGAACGTTCACTGCATGACCTTTATCTAGCTCACCTGTCACCCAGTTATAATATTGTATCAGGTTGGTTTGACAAGACCTCCCAGAAACAAACCCATGCTGCCTCACATCCTGTAGGCCACTGTCCTCCAGGTATGAAACCAGTCTTTCCTTTAGAATCGTTTCTATGAGTTTCCACACTATGGAGGTGAGACTTACTGGATGATAATTACCCAGTTCGTCCCTTGGTCCACTCTTGTGTAACTTCATTATATGTGCCATCCTCCAGTCCAGTGGCACACATTCCAGCTCCAGTGAGGCACTATACAGAGCCACCAATGGCTCTGCCAACGCCTCCGCCATCTCCATCAGCACCCTGGGGTAGATAACATCCAGCGCTGGTGCCTTGTCTACCCTCAGTCCCTCTAGGACTCTACCTCCCTCAATTCTTTCATCTGTTGCCTCCTCTCCCCCTGTCCCCATCCTCCCAGCCCATGGTGGTAGTGGTCCCCACTTTTCTTCCTTGAACCCTGAGCAAAAGTATTCATTCAGCGCTTCCACCTGTTCCACCCCCTTTTCCGTCTACTCCCCATACTTTTTTATCTTCACTATTGTCTCCTTGCACTTCCTTTTCTCCCTGATGTATCTGAAAAGTCCCCCATTAATTCCCTGCACTAATCTCAGCTCCCTCTGGGCCTTGGCTTCTCTCATCTTTCTGGTCACCTCCCTGGACCATCTTGCATACTCCTTCCTGTTCCCTTCCTTCCCTGTCCTCCTATACATCTGGTGCACCTCTCGGTTTGCCCTCACCACCTATACTACCTCGCTGTTCAACCAGTATGGTTTCCTTGCTCTGCTCCTCTTACTGTACTCTGTGTCTTGGTGCAGGCTTCTGTTGCCTCTGTAATCCCCGGTTTTAATGATATCCCATTTCTGCTCCATGTATGTCAACTGCCTTATGCCCTCCAGTTTACTTTTCAGTACTTCCCTCATCCTTCCAAAGTCCTCCCGCTGAAGTTTACCACCCAGGTTACTGATTTCTCTGGCTCCATGCACATCGTAATATTAAACCACACCGTTTGGTGATCGCTGTTGGCTAGTGGGTCATCCACCCTTATTTCTCTTACTGCCTTCCCATTCAACAATACCAGATCTCAAGTGTTCTTTAGCCTAGTAGGTACACTGACCAACTGCATCTGGAGACCATCCTGTATTGCGTCCAGGAGCACTTACTGCCTAGCACTGGAGGTGACTGAAATGCTCCAGTCAACCCCTGGCAAGTTGAAATCCCCCACGATGACCACCTTCCCTTTTCTACATACCTTTCTGATTTGTCCTGCTAATTCCATGTCAAGCTCCTCAGACTGGGATGGTGGCCTGTATACCACCCCAAACCTCAATTTCCTACCCCTTGAGTCGAGGAGCTGCAGCCAGATTGCCTCTGTTCTCCTTTACTCTCCCTCATCCCTTGTACATTTGATCCCGCCCCTCACATAGACTGCCATCCCACCCCTTCCCTCCTTACAGTCCTTCCTGTATAATTTGTACCCTGGGATTGCCAGATCCCAGTCTAGGTGCTTGGTTGCCCACGTTTCCAGGACAGCTGCAATATCCACCCTCTGTACTGCCAAGAGTGCCTGTAGATCAGCTGATTTGTTGCCTAAGCTTCTCACATTCAGCAAGACCACCCTCCATCCTGCCCCCTTTCCTTCATCGCCCTCCATCTCCTCCCTTCTACTCCCTCCCTCCCTTTTCGGCCACCCTGAGTTCTTTCTTGCACGCCTGGTGGGGTGTAGGGTGTGACTCCATTCTATCAGATCCCTGCCTACCTGCTGTCTACTTACCACCCCTCTATCTAGTTTAAATCCATCTTTATCGCAATATACCTCCCAAGTCTTTGCTTTAATACCTCGTTCCCCTCCACACTCAGGTGCAGCCTATCCCTTGCAAACAGATTATTATCCCAAGTACTGCCCCAGCCACCCACAACCCCGTACTCCTTAGTTCAACACCATTCTTCCAACCATGTGTTCAACTCCCCAGTCCTTTCCTTTCTCACTGTGCTTGCACAGGGTACTGGGACCACTTCTGAGAAGGCCACGGACTCCCAAGTGTCCTCATACAACCTTCCCACTACCTCAGACCTCTCCCTTGTTACCTCCACCATTTCCCTGGATAGGTCATTTGTCTCCACATGTACCACAATGTGCAGTTTCCTCCTACCCCTCCTTGCACAACTTAGGATTGCCTGTCCTGCCTTGTCTGCCTTTAATCCTGGTATGGACACTACCCATATCTGACTGCACCTCTTCCCCTTGCTGCCCCATTTGATCCCCTTGAGTATGAAGTCCACCAATATCAGTACACCCCCTCCTCTTTACTTGTGCCGTTGCTACCCCCCCTCCCAGGTTCTCATTCCCAGAGCCACTCAAGATGGTGCTTTTACCATTTGCTTCGGTGTCTTCCCCCTGCCCCTCTCAATTGAGACCCCTCCCCCTCCTCCTGTTTGACTGCCAACCTCCCTCTCCCTTCTCACCTCTCTGAATATTGTCCTTCCCCCTGCCACACTGTGCTCAATCTCTCCACTAGTAATGCCCCTCACTCCCTCCTCTGCATGAGTACTATCCCTTGTGCAATCTCCTCCTGCATCCTCTTCCCTGTGTGTTGCTAGTACAGTAAACATGTTCTCTATCCTCTTTGCATTAATATGTTTTTTTCTAAGAAAAAGAGAGGGGATAAAAGTCTCAAACAGGGGAGGTGGGCCAGGGTTAAACCTGGGGGTGGAGATAAAGGCTGACTGGATGGGCCAAGGGGCCTTCTTCTGCCAAGAGACTTCTATATTTCTATTGTTACTGCAGCTGTTGCAAAGGATATAATAGAAGTAATGCTTCAAAAGTGTTTGAGGGAAATTATATAGTTCTCATAGGAACAGTACTATGTTTTTTACTTTCCTTAATAGTGTTTGTATGTGAGGTACTCTGTTTCCCCTTTTGTTAAAGCAATCTTTTGTATTGAACTATTGCCAGACCATACTTCATTTATGTGCAGTATAGTATGACGAAAGGTCTAGATATCCAATTCCTCTTTCTTTTCTTTGAGCTGTTATAATATTACAGTGTATTCTTGGGAGTCCCCTCCTCCACAGGAATTTTGAAAGTATTCTTCTACATTTGTTGAAGATGGTGTTGATAAAATGTCTCATACAACACTGCAAAAAAGTTGCATTAATGCAAAAGTTAGGGTACAGCTTAAAGCACAAAATTAGGGAAATGTGGTGTTAAGGTTTTTAACCCTAACTCCCCACCCCCACCCCCAAGCAGCAAAAGAAAAACAAACTAGGGTTTTGAGTCTCCTGGGCCCTGCGCTCCCATCTGTGAATAATTTTTGAGATAGTGTAGTGTTATCCTCCCATCCTGTAGTGTGCAATGCCAAAGAAATGCATCACATTGCAATGTTATCCTACAGAAAACACAGCAAAATTTGAAACCTTTGTAACTGAACACCAAGTTAATATATTTTCACAAACCCAGCAAAAGGCACATCAGTGAGGCAAGCCCTTTGTACCCAGAAAATTTCAAAGCAAAATTGCAAAATATTTCTTCACAGCAGCATGACCATGAAATGATTGTGTACACCTTACATTACAATGTTATCCTATGGGAACAAAGTAAAATTTAAATCAGCAGAACTCCAGAGCAAAGTTATATCTTTTCACCAAATCAGCAAAAGCACATATGTGGAGCAAGCCCGTTGTACCCTGAACATTTCAGACCAAAATTACAACTCGTTTGGTAACTGAGGAGTGACAAAAAAAATAGGTCTATTAAAATTCCTTTTTTGCAACTTGTGAAAATGAATCCTTTTCTGCAGTTCTTTTTTCACAATTTCAGGAAAAAAAATTGTGAAAAAGATTTCAGCATGGGAATAAAACAATTTCTAAGTAATTGAAAAACTACCCCTAGAATCGAGTTCTATGGGTCCCAATTAGACAAAGGCAACAGTTGGCATCTACTAAAGCAGCATATTTTTTTAGTTATTTAATTTTGTTGTCCCTGCTAACTGAAAATGATGGTGGCAGCACAAAAAAAGATTCTGCATTTGCAGCAAATGATCCCATGTTTGCAAAAAATAATCCATTGTTGAGGTTCACATCTAACTGCTCTGATTGAAAATAATAGGAAAATTTGAAATTTAAGAACTTTGGAACCGAATAATATTTTTGTACCAAATCTTTAAAAGGCACATATGTGAACCAAGACCTTTCTACCTTAAAACTTTCTGACCAGAATTCCACACCATGTTTGTGCAGTGGCGTGGCAAAACATTTGATAAAAAATTGTAATTTTCACATTTTTTGACACTCGTAGCTCTGCACCCACACATCCAACCAAAATAGTACTTGCCAGAGATCTTTGCCAAGAGATCTTTGGTCCTTCACAGGAGATTGAAAAATGTTATGCAAATCGGTGGAATGGTTGCAAAATTATTAAAGTGCAGAATTTTGAGTTTAACATACAAATGACCATTCAATCCCAACTATAGGGGTGCAACTGCTTGCATGTATATATAATATATATATATATGTGTGTATACACACATATATATATATATATCTATATATATATAGATATATATATATATATATATAAATATGTTTGAGGATAAATATACAGATAAAAAGTGATATCTCAGTCAGGCAGTGAAAATAGTACCACTATCTCCATGTTCCTATACGTCATAGTGATATCTCCATGTTCTTATATGTCATGGAGATATCGCTATGTTCCTGTATGTCATTGAAACAAAAGTGAAACAATTTAACTTTTAATTGCACTGCTAAAGCCTAGGACCATCCTGTACCCCCTCGTACCCCGACAGGCACACAAACACCCATCACACCTCATTGATCCTGGCATTATTTTTAAACACATAACAATTTAAAAGCCTATCTGGTTAATCCTGCTACTTTGTATTTAGTAAATCAAAATATAATTTACACTTTCCCCCCTTGAAATGTAACGTGACGGAGCAAATAAAAAAAGATTGAAAATGAACTCCTAGAGGTATACAGTCAGTGTTTGAAAAAGTACTGAAAAGTCTTTTTTTTCTCAAATTACCTTAATTCTTTATGAAGAAGCTGTCAGCAATACTGAGAGACAGGAGAGTGAGTGAACAGCATCTTCAGAACAGCAAAAGGAAATTTGAGCGAGCGTTGCTATAGCAACGCTCGCTCCGGTTTCTTTCTGTTGTTCTAAAGCTGCCAACTTGCTCTTGGCACTCTCCTGACTCTCAGTATTCTTAACAGCTTCTTCATAAAAAATTAAGGTGATTTTAGAAGGAAAAAAAAAATACTTTTCAGTACTTTTAGGACGTTGACTGCTGCAGTGTACATATCTGTGTGTTCATTCTCGGTCTTTGTTTATTCGCTTGGTCACGCTACATTTTGAGGGGGGGAAGTGTAAATTCTGTTTTGATTTGCCGAACACAGAGTGGCAGGATAAACCAGATATGCTTTTAAATTCTTATTTATTTAAAAATAATGGCAAAATGAACAACATAATGATATAACACAATAAGCAAATGAACAACACAATAATAAATATCTATTAAAAACCTTGAAACTGGCAGAATCAGCCACATATTTTTTTTCAACTCAATCTCATATGTTGTATTGGTGGCATATATAGAGAACAGTGTTTCATGTGGCTCCAAACATATGTTTGTATAAACAGAACATGACATGGCCTGAGTGAAGATATCATATTTATCTTCAGTTGAGGCCAAGCCACTCATGAGATACCATGATATCACTGGCCTCTCGTGGAGTATGATATCTTCACTCAGGCCATGTCATATCCCTTATATATGTCTGTCTGTCTATCTATCTATTTCTCTGTCTATATATCTATATAGATATATAGATATATAATCTATATATATTTATATATATCTATATATATCTAGCTATATCTATAAGATAGCTACATACTGTAAATATATATATATATACATCTAGATATAATATATCTATATAGCTATATATCTATATATTTCTATATCTATATAAATATCTATATATCTATCTATATATATTTATATATGTGTGTTATATATATATATATATATATATATATATATATATATGTATATCTGTATCTTTCTCTCTGTATATACTCTGTATCTCTCTATATAAAGTCAAACTTCATTATAATGAACACCCCTCAGGCTGACCTAAAAATTTATTATATCAGGGTGTTCATTATAGTAGGGTTTGAAGGCTTAGTGAAGAAAAGACAAATGGTACAATGTAGCATAGTACAAAACGTTAATAGAACACAATTCATGGCAAATATTTCATCATTTACTGACAATTATGCATAACATCCGGACCTCAAACTTTAGTTAAAAAAAAAATTATTGAGTAGTTTGTTTTATAGCTGTTCTGCTTTTATCAATACATACAGTTTCAATCTTGTCTACGATCAGGAAAAGATCCTTTGTGCCTGGTAAAGACTGTGTGAAGCTGCAAACTGTTGCCACTGCCTTTCTGAAATCTACAAGTGAAGGTGTGTTGGGTTCAATATCAGCTGGATCTTCTTCACTGGAAAGTTCATTTTCATATTCCCCATTTTTTTTGACTGATTGATTCAATGATGTCTTCCTCGCTCATGGTAGCTCTTGTTGGTGCAAGGTTTTCTTCACCTTCAATGTCCAACAATCATGTTTCAATGATTCCCAATCTATGGCATTCTGCTGCGATAGGTGGCATATCACTCCCCGGGGCGACATCTGCCATGTCACTTTTTTTTTCCATGCACCATCCAGCATGTTTGAAGCAATTTTGCAAGCATGATGCAGAGACCTGCTCCCATGCTTTCCGTTTAAAGTGCATGGCTTGATAAAATGTCCACCCGGAATGCTGTTCCAGTTTCCACGCATTCTATAACTTCCCAAAGTAAGAACTTTCTGTACCAGGATTTGAAGCACTGAATTACCCATGATCCATTGGTTGTGATACACTAGTCACATTTGGAGGTAGAAAATACATTGTTACAGCCTTCAGGTCGTTTACTTTGGGATGGACAGGGTAATTATCAATGAAAAGCTGCACCTTTCAACATTGCAGTTGCATTTTTCTATCAAATGATCATAGCCATTCAGTTCAGATTGCCCTGGTCATCTCGACCTTTTTGTTATGCTAGTACAGCACAGGCAGAGTATTCATATTTTTAAAGCACCCTGGTTTTGCAGCTTTTCTGATGAATAAAAGCGGCAGATGGTCAGTTCCATCTATGTTCTCCCCAACCAGAAGGGTTATCCGCTGTTTGCTTTGCTTGGTACTAGCACAGTCATTAGTGGCAGTGGTTAGTGTTTTGTTTGGTAACAGCTGGTAAAAAGGACCAGTTTCATCGACATTGTAAATGTCTTTAGGGTTATAATCATGGGTGAGTGTTGGGGAAAACTTCAGATAACCAGGTACAGGTAACTTCCGTGTTAATGCCGGCCCTTTCACCCACAACTGCCTTAAGCTTACGAACATACGAAATTTGCCAGCAGATAAAGGCCTAGAGATCTATCAAGTCTGCTTGAATGTGCAGCTAGCACCCCTTATTCTGCAGCTGCCCCTCCCTTCCACCTTTCCCCTTCATTAACCCTTCCCCTTGTCCTGTCCCATCCTCATTTGAAGCAGTCCACTATTCTACTGCATACCACTTCAGCAGGTAACGCATTCCACCCAGCCACCACCCTCTCTGTAAAAAAGTGTCTCCTCATCTCCCTCCTGAGCCTTCCTCGCTCCAGTCTCATATCATGGCCCTGGTGGCCTCCCTCCTACTTTGAACAGCCCCTCTGTACCCATCTTGTTTATTCCTTTCATGTATTTAAAGGTTTCAATCATGTCACCCCTGTCTCTCCTCTCCTCCAGTGAGTACATGATCAACTCCTTCAACCTCCTCTCGTATGATAAGTCTCCCAGCCCCTTGATCATCTTTGTCGCTCTGCACTGGACCCCCTCCAGCAACTTAATGTCCCTCTTCAGATATGGATGCCAGTACTGCATGCAGTACTCCAGGTGTGGTCTAACTAATGACCTATACAGTGGCAGAATCACCCCCCTCCTCAAGGATATACCCCTTGCAATACAACCCAGCATTTTGTTGGCCTTTGCAGCTGCCTTCCTACATTGTGCCGGGTTGTTCATTGACCCTGTAATGAGCACACCAATATCCTTCTCCTCCTCTGTCTGGGCTAGCTGCACTCCCCCTAGCTGGTAACTCCTCCTTGGGTTCTTCATCCCAAAATGCAGCACCTTGCACTTTTTGGCATTAAAGCCCAGTGGCCAGGTGTCTGACCAGGTTTCAAGCTTTGCCAGATCATCCTGCAACCCCTGCCATCCTCCTAGGTCATCCACCACCGCGCCTACCTTGGTATCATCAGCAAACAGATTGATCTTGCTCTTGATGTCCCATGATATGTCTGCAATGAATATCCCAAACAACACTGGTCCCAACACTGAGCCCTGTGGAACACCGCTCGTCACTGCCCTTGGGTGTGAGAGCTCCCCACCCACCACCACCCTCTATTTCCTTCCTTGCAGCCAGTTTCCAACCCATCTCACCAGCTTTGCACCCAACCCTGTGCCTACTAACTTCCTTCCCAGCCTTCCATGTGGCACTGAGTCGAATGCCTTACTGAAGTCCAGATACAGGACATCCAGTGCATGGCCCCTGTCCAGTTGCCTAGTTACCCAGTCATAGAACTCGACCAGGTTGGTTTGGCAGGATCTGCCACATATCAAGCCATGCTGTCTGCTGTCCTGTAGTCCTTTGGCCTCTAGGAGGGCCACCAGCCTCTCCTTCAGGATAGTCTCCATTAGCTTACCCATGATGGATGTGAGGCTCACTGGTCTGTAGTTTCCCAGTTCATCCTTGGGGCCACTCTTGTGGAGGGGCACCACATGAGCTATCCTCAGTCCTGAGGTACACACCACAGATGTAGTGAGGCATTAAATAGGTCTGCCAAGGTCCTGCAAGGACCTCTGCCAGCTCATTCAGTACCCTGGGGTGGATGCCATCTGGGCCTTGCGCCTTGTCCACTCTCAGTGCCTTCAAACCCTCTCGAACTCTGCTCTCCATGATTTCCCCATCTGTCACCACTTCCCCCTCTGCTTCTGCCATTTCTCCCACCTTGGGTGTCACCCCTCTCTTCTCTTTAGTAAATACTGAGCAGAAGTACTCATTTAGTGCTTCCGCCTTATCGCACCCTGCTTCCACCAAACCCCTCTCCTTCCTAATCCTTACTATGTGGTCCTCACAGCTCTTTTTCTCCCTGATGTACTTAAAGAAGTCCTTCTCCCCCTTCTTAATGCCTTGTGCCAGCCTGAGTTCTGTAGATGCTTTGGCTCTCCTTACTGCCTTTGTCACCTCCTTCGATTCTGTCAAGTACTCCTCCCTGTCCTCCCCCCTTCCTGTTTTCTTGTAGTTCTTAAAGGCAGCTCTTTTCCTCCTTACCTTTTCCATGACCTCCTTGCTCAACCAGATTGGTTTCTTAGCCCTAGCCTTCTTGCTCTGGGCTTTGCAGCAGGTTTTGGTTGCCTCCACTATCCCCAGCTTTATGAGCTCCCACCTCTGGTTAGTGTCCATAATAGATTGAATTCTGGCCAGGTACCCTTTTACCACTTCCCCCATCCGCCCAAAGGCGGCCTTCCTGAAGTCCAGCACTATTGTACCAGATTCCACTCCTTCCTTGCCCACATCCAATGTGAGCCATACTGAGCGGTGGTCACTCCCTGATAGCGGTTCCTTCACTGTAAGTTCTCTCACAAAGCCCCCATTCACCAGCACAAGGTCAAGGGTATTTCCTAACCTGGTTGGTTCACTGACCATTTGCAGCAGGAAGCTGTCCTGGAAGGCATCCAGCAGTACCTGCTCCCTTCTGTTCCTGGTTGTTGGGGTGCTCCAGTCCACTCCTGGCATGTTGAAGTCCCCACAATCACCACGCTACCTTCTGCGAGGTCCTCCTGATCTGTCCCGCTAGTTCCCTGTCTAACTCCTCCATCTGAGATGGTGGCCTGTACACCACTCCCATTCTAAGAATCCTATTCTTGGAATCCTGGATTTACATCAAAGTGACTCGTACTACCCTCCTCCCTTCCTCCCTTACACTTCAGTCCTTCCTTCACATAGTGCCACCCCTCACCTTTCCCAATCACCCTGTCACTACTAAATAACCTCGTACCCTGGTACAGACAGGTCCCAGTCATTGTATTGGTGGCCTTATAAGCCCAAGTGATAGCTGCAATGTCCACCTCTCCCTCTGCCATGAGAACCTGTAACTCTGCAGCTTTCCTCCCGAGGCTCCTAGCATTAAGGTAACCACCTTCACCCCCTCCCCCATCCTGCCCCTCCTCCTAGCATCACCAACAGTAGCCTCTGCCATTTGTCCTTTTGTCACTGTTATGGGGGGTAAGCTCATATGGTTTCCCAACCTGTGGTCTCTGCATATCTCTTCCCCAACTGCCACCCCCCACTCCTAGTTTAAATTCCTAACTTCCTCTATGTATTCCTCCATCCTCTGTTTCAACACTTTCTTTCCCTCCTCACTCAAGTGTAGTCTGTCCATCATATTGCTGTTTAAAGTGGTCTAGCCACTTGTTTGAACATCTGAAGTCCGGTATGTCGAGACGGCAAACTTCTCAGATTTAATACGTAGGACATCACCAGACACCGGCGTATTATTGTCTCTGGCTAACTTAAACCATTGATAGATGGCTTCATCAAGATTCTCATGAACTGCAGCATGGATCCATTTCCTCTGGATTGGTGTTTCAGCATCAGCAATGGAAGCTTTGATTTTTTTCTCATTTGGCCCACACAGTTGCAACTGTACTTTTTGGCAAGCCTATTTCCATGCAAATTGTGGCTTGTGATTTTCTAGTTTGTGATCCAGATCATCAGTAATTTTCAGTTTAGCACTAAGAGACAGGTCCGGTCGCTTAGACATGATCACAGCAAACGTGTTGAATAAATGGTTGATGAGCCATCAGGTACTTATCAGGTGCCACTTAATTAGTTAATCAGTGAAAATGTGAGGAGTGTCAGGCTGCAACGATCATTGTATGCAGTGTGAACCTGTCTAAATTATCACTCTAACAGGGCAAATTAACATTGGAGGAATTGGTTCTTGTCTGCAGGATCACGATAAATGGGTGTTCATTAAAAACAGGGTTCTTTCTAGTGTAGTTTGACTATATATATCTCTATAGTGCTCTCTACATCTCTCTCTCTCTCTTTCTCTCTCTCTCTCTATATATATATATATATATATATAGATATATATGTATCTATATCTATATCTATCTGTATTTACAGAGGATATATGATGGGCAGGAGTGTGATATGGAAAATAGTCTCACTGCTACAGAGTGAGCTCTGGATAATCACAAGTGCCAAAGGCATGCATATATAATGTAATATAATATAATATAATACAGTGTGTGTGTGTGTGTGTGTGTGTGTGCCTGTGTATTGCATTGCCATTGTTTTCAGTGTGTCTATTTCTTCTATTTCTCCCCTTAAGAAAAGTGAGCCATTCTCCTATCTGTCCTGCAGGCTAGAAATGTTATACTGAACTGATGGACCATTCAATTTTCAAATGTTTTTTTCCAAGGGGGAGAGTGGTCTACTCCTATATTGTAATAAATTAAGAATGCACTTGGAGATAATTAGACTTATGGACTCAGCTGAAAATAACCATTTGCAACCAGAGCTGTTTTAAAAACTGGTTTTGATATAAACTATCTCAATGAAATAAATAATTACTGTTACCAATACTATCTCCATGAAATAAGTAATTACTGTTACCAATACTATCACCATGAAATACATGATTACTGTTACTAATACTATCTCTATGAAATAAATAATTAAGAAATAAGGCATGACCAGGGGTTAGATTAACAGTATTTTAATCACCCCCTAGGGGCATAATGTGGCATGAGGCACAGCTGAGTGCCATACTCCCCCTAGGGGGTGAGGGGTTGATTGACTGTTAATCTAACTCCTGGGAGTGCCTTATTGCTATTATAAAAACATTATTCCAAAAAAAGTGTTAAAAATATTATTTTTTAATGTTTTCTTCATTTAGATGGAAATTTTAATAACGTAGTTCTTCCACCAACAGTATAAGAATGCAGGTCTAAAATCAGAATGCATCATTCCACACATTCAGCAGTGCTAGAGGATGGAATGCTGACAGAAAGAATTCATGTGCCATGGTGATCAGGCTGTACATGACAGTGTAACAGGGATTAATGTAAGGCTGTTGTATTCCTAACAGCCAATCAGATTGCAGCATATCTGACACCCTTTTTATAATTACTGTTACCAATACTATATCAAATAAAGATGTGAGGAACCTGGTCACTGCTTTGTTTAGAGGTGGGAGTTGGGTGCTAGATCTTCTGGATTATTTGCTGCTGGTCGGTGCCTACTGCCGGAGGAACTGTCATGGGGAGAGCGTTGGAGTGCAGTCAGGATGTGCTGCAGTCAAACTGTGTCGGTCCTGTGTCAAGTCGGACTGGGAGTGGAGAGGATGCTTCTCTGGTTCTGTGGGTTCTGTGGAGTGCTGGAGAGTGGTGTTGGATGAGGGATCCTCTGTGCTCTTCCAGGGGCAGTCATTCTGTTGCTTACCCAGGACCAGGCAGGAGATGCTTGCACCTGTCCACCAGAGAGCCGGCGGGGGATTGTGGCTCTTCCTAAGTCACCCAGGGGGTCAGCTAGATGGCTGACTCTCCTAAGAGTCTGTAGCTGCAAGTCATGGGTGTGGTGGGGGTGCAGCTAGCTCCTGGTGGTGTAGGCGGGGGTGGTGCCTACATATCTCCACAATTACTGCTACTCTCTGGATCGTCTTGTTGTCAGTTCTCCCCTGCAGGCTGTGGGGTCAGCTTGTGGGGGTGTAGTGCTGGTCAGTATTGGCCCAATTAGAGTAAGAAGAGTGGAGCCTGGAACCACAGAATTTTTTCATCAGCAGATGCCACTCAGTGGAAAGTTCTTTATCCTCTGGTCATTGTCCTGTTGTGGGTGAAGAAACATCTGAATGACAGTGGAACTGGATTTATTTTTTACACCAGCCGATTATATATCAACACAGAATCCGATGAACTGGGGACCAACAGGTTAATAGCGTGGCTTTAAGAACTTTGACTCTGGAAATTCATAGCCCCCTCCACCTCGACTTTGTTGGTCTCATGTGGGCAGTGAGAGCGTTTAGTACACTGATTTTCTTTACTCTCAAGCTGCTGTTGATTCCTCCCTTACTGCATGAGAGGCAGTGATGGGGCTGGATCCCTGTTTGGACATTTACCCTGAGTGGTGGGAGCATAGCTCTCAACCTCCTGCCTCATAAATCAGAGACAATGCTTAAAAAATGCGGGACAAAGGACCAAAATCAGGGACACATCTTCAAAATTGGTGGTATCCACTCAGGAAGCTGAAAGAATAAGGGACTTGGTGTAAAATACATTTTCTAAGGAAGAACAAGTCTGTAACTTTAATGTGTGACATTATTTTGTGTTTACAGCCCCCGGTGTTTCTTCACAGGAACACAGTTTTTAGGAGGGACAGAGTAAAATTTTGAGACAACTTCAGGGATGTCCCTGAAAATCAGGGACAGTTGCGAGGTATGGGTGGGAGCTCTCTGGGTCCAGAATTCAAGTTGGACTTAAATACTGTGTCTGGTCTTCTGCCATCTCTTTTATTTACTCTATACTGTGATAAGGACTGGCAATTTCCACAATTGTTTGATAGTATTGTGCTGAGTGTGACTGTGGAGTGTGTAGGTGTTTGTGAGAGTGAGCGTGTTGAGTGAAGTGATTTTGTATGTTAGTTTGGGTGGATTTGGTTATCTGGTTACTTTTTTATTTTTATTTTGTTAGTAGTCTTAAACTAGTGTGGAGATGAGCTGGCAGGCAGCTCTCCCGGTCAGGCGCTACTCCTCCTCCGAGCTCCGGGGCCTCCACCCCTTTAGTTGTGTTCCACTACTGGCAGCAGTCTATGGATGTTGCAGGGCATTGTGAATAGTAGATAGTAGGCATGGGGGGTGAGGGGTCCTGAACCTCGGGGGAGGGGGGTTGAGCTGGGTGGCCGGATTGGAGTAGCGAGGACCAGGAGAAACCTTGGGGCTAAATGGCTCCAGAATGTGGTCTTCCATATCTGGTCCCCATATCCAAGGGCTCCAGTGTTACAGGGCTGGTAGTCCGGCCGGCCCAGGAATTTTGTCTGACTCGAGCAGTGTTGTGCAATGCCAGGTCTATTAAGAAAAAAACAGCTATTATTGCTGATCTTGTTGGGACAGCAGGTCCGGCTTGTATCATTGAGACCTGGCTGGATGAGAATGCTGGTTCCATCTTGGAGGCAGCAGTTCCTGCTGGGTTCTCGGTGACACATTGCTCGAGACTGGATCATAGGGGCGGGGGTGTAGCCATTTGTTTTAAATCAGAACTGGGCCTTGTAGTAGAGGTGCCATTTGAGGAATCCAGATTGTTTGAGTGCACTGCGGTTGCAGGTGTGGGGTGTAGGATCATTCTCATCTACCGTTCACCCAGGGATGAGAAGTTGTTCCTGCAGGAGGTCACGGGCTTCATTGTCGGCATGGTGTTGGAGTCACCTTGGTTGATGGTGCTGGGTGACTTCAACACCTGGGTCAATGACGAACTTTCGCAATTTGGTCAGGACTTCCAACTTATGATTTTGTTGGGCTTCACATAGGCAGTTGCCTCTGCAACCCATAATGAGGGTCACTCACTCATTCTAGTTTTCCTCCTGGAGATAAAGACCTCCGACTTGGTGGTGGAACCAGTTGGATGGTCCGATCATCACACTATAGGGTTCAACTTCCGGGCTCCCCCCTATAGGTCTGCCCCAGTGGAGATGGTCAGAAACCACTCTTTGAGGGATTTGACCCTGATGGCCTTTTGACGGTGTTAGACCTATCGGGATTTCTGGGTGCAAGCGAGGGCCCAGAGTACCTAGTTTAGGCCTATAATAAGACCGTAGTGGGAACTCTGGACTCTATCACTCCTGTCCACATTTGTCCTCTCACTCTTTGCCCATGGTCTCCTTAGTTTGATGGGACCCTGAGGGAGTTGAGGCAAGCTGAACGAAGGGTAGAGCAGTGCTGGCAGAGATTGGCCCTTGATTCCAACCGGTTTAGATTGATGGAACATTATTGGGACTATCAATCAGTAATCACTCATAAGAAGGCAGAGTTTCTGTCCGGGGAGATTGCTACAGCTCAGAATCGACTGGCTCAGCTCTTTCTAACTGTGGACAGGCTGTGCAATCAAGCCTGTCTGCAAGTTCAAAGTGCATTTTCACAAGAGAAGTGTGATGAGTTTGCTCGACTCTTTGCTGATAAGTGGCTGACATCGGGGCAGAGAACTGATCAGCTCGGCCTATGGGGGTTGTCAGTGGTTGGTGCCTGGTTACTACTCATCGGTTTTCTTGGGCATAATTTGACCAGCCGGAGATCATGGATGTTGTGCAGATTGTCCAGAGTATGTGGCCAACTTGCTGTAGTTTGGACCCAGACCCAACACGCCTCATAATGGGGTGTGTGGATATCATTGGCCCTATCCTTGCAGAGATAGTTTGGTGCTCTTTAGAGTAAGGTGAGTTTCTGAACTCCCTGAAGGATATGGTGGTGACAACCCTCCTTAAGAAATCTTCTCTTGACCTGAACTGTCCTGCTAACTACAGGCCAATATCTAACCTTCCCTTTGTAGGGAAGGTGATTGAGAAAGTAGTTGTGCTACAGCTGGAGAACCACCTTATCATCCACAACATCTATGATCCCCCTCCAGTCTGGTTTTCAGAAGAGGCATGGTACCAAGACTGCTCTGGTTTGGGTGCTCAATGATCTCCTGATAGTAAGAGATCAGAAGCACTGCTTCATCTTGGTGCTGCTTGATCTCTCTCTCTTCAGCCTTCAACACCATGGATCATGGGGAGTTGCTGGAGTGCCTGCAGGGTATCTGTGGCCTGTCAAGGATGGTCCTCAGATGGTTTCAATCTTTCCTCACTGGCAGATCTCAGAAGGTGGTATCTGGGATGTATTCCTCAGATTCATTCTGTCTGCTATGTGGGGTCCTGCAGTGCTCCCGTGCTGTCCCCAGTGTTGTTTGCTGTGTATAAGCTGTCATTGGGAGACATTATGAGATTGTATGGACTGAGGTTTCACTGTTATGCAGATGATACCTAGCTCTATCTGTCTTTTGTGTCTGACCAGGATAGTGCAGTCTCAGTCTTTAATGGCTACCTTGTTGAAATCCAGGACTGGATGAAGACCAGCTGGCTGAAGTTGAGTTCCGAGAAGATCGAGGTGCTGGTGGTGGATCCAGGTCACTGGATAGAAGGGTTGACAATGGGGTCTCCCTCGGGGCTTTGGCTCGGGGTAACCAGTTGCTATCCTGTAAACAGGTGTGAATCCAGGTGTTGATTCTTGACGACAGGCTGACAATGCAGTTCCAGGTGTCAGCAGTAGTCAAGTCCTCTTTTTACCATTCAAGGAACATCACCCGGGTTAAGCCTCTTGTTCCATCTAGTGACCTTCCAACACTGGTCCACGTCTTTGTGACCTCGTGCCTGGACTACTGTAACTCCCTTTACCTAGGGATTCCATGGGTTGATATCTGCTGCTTGCAGCTGGTGCAGAACGCGGCAGCACAGCTGTTGATTGGGGCTCCTCTTCCGAGCCACATCACTTCTGTACTACTGCAAAGCGCTGGCTGCCTGTACAGTGGTGGATCACCTTCAAGGTCAGTCTTTTGACCTATAAGGCTCACACGGACAGGGTCCAAGCTATCTGCAAGAGCTCCTGAATCCTTGCTGTCCCGGCCAACCACTCCGCTCAACTGACGAGGGGTTGTTAGAGATTTCCAGTGTATGGCTGAAAACCTCTGGGTCTCATGCTTTTATGTATGTAGCCCCCGACCCTGTGGAATTCTCTACCTCATCAGATTCGAGAGTGCTAGACCATGGAGAGCTTTAAGATGGCCTTAAAAACCCACTTGTTTCAACCTGCTTTTGGGAACTTGATGTAGTGAATTGTGTAATTTTTTGGGATTAATAGTTTTGATACAGAAGTTTAGATCTGTATTTTTATAATTTTATTGTTTTACTGTGTTTTATTGACTAAAATTTGTAGAGCACTTTGATATCTCTGAATTGTGCTATAAAAATGAAGATTGTTATTATTATTATTATAAATACCACCTGAATTCACAATAATTGTCCATGACTGATATAGTTTTCTCGAAACACGTTAGTGTCTGTACAAATACAAAGACACACCCATGTAACAATTAATCAGTAAGGCATGGCAGGGTGTGCATTATTGTGTGATTACAGCAGCATGCCATATGCAGAAAGATGTTCCATTAATCACAATAATTCACACCTTGGAGTGCCTTATTGTGACTGTAAAATGGCTCCCCCAATTTTTGGTTTAAAAACTGAGTAATGAGGCTAAGGAAGTTAACTATTTCTTACCTGTGTAGTTCATGTGATCAGATTCCACCAATCACATCACATGAGTTTCCTACCCATTTTATAATTGGGTATTATCTAACTCAGACAGTTTGATCTAGTTTTGTGGTATAAATATAAAGGGGAACATTATTGAAGAGGATCTTCCTAGTTTAAAAGCCAATAAAAATTATTTCCAGTGAGGTTATTGGGCTTACCTGTTGCTGGCAGCAGTCCAGGTATATACCTGACTGTGTCTGCCCTATGTTGATACTAAACTCCCACTAGTTTATGAAACTTTGTGATGTCATTAAGGGTGAAGCTGTGCCTAGCTGCCTTGTAGTTAGGAACAACATCACTATGTAACATCACAAGGTTTCAAAAATGGGATCAGTGTTGTCAGTGTACAGCAGACTTGCTCAGGGTTATGTCCATCTGCTGACAGCTACAGGTAAACTCAGTACATCATTTAAAAGTGTTGTCATGGGCTTTTGTGACAATGGCTTTGGAAAATCCAGAAACGAAATTGGCTGAAGCACATCACAGGACCATGCATATGACTTTAATGCACACCAGAGTGTTGATCTTGCATTATAGTTAAAAACTCACTTTTTTATATTGTGAACCATTTTATAAGTTCAATAACATACTCTAGGGTGTGCTTGAAAACATTTTAGTACACTTCCATGAGGTGAAAGGTACTCGGCTATGCCTTGTGCCTTGCACCCCTGGACCTGCAATAAAATACTTTAATGCATACTCTGCTGAGTGCTTTTTTGCTAACTTAGATGGACACTGTCAACCCCTAAGGTCTCAAATTGTCCCTAGATTAAAACAAGCATTTGTCAATGCTGAATGTTTGCTTGCTGGCATTAGCATTGAAAGTGCAGAAGTTTGACAGATGTAAAATAGGAATGGCAGTGAAGTATTCTACTGACACCAACCCAACCCCCACCCTGCAGAGATGGACAGGCATTGGGGTGTGCCTTTGAGCATGGGCCATAATGCTTATGCCATTTCACCTCAACCTACCCTGCAGACACCTACAAAGTGTTAAGGTGTGCCTTGGGGTGTTCAGGCTTTACACTCACCCCATTCCATAAGGAAATACACTGAAGTGGGTGTAGTAAAGGAGAATGGGATGAACATTGGTGCCAAAGAGTCCAAGGCACACCTCAATCCCTGTCACTGGCTGCAGGGTGGGGTTGGGGGTTTAATGGTGTGAGCATTACGGTCGGCATCCCAAATTACACCCCTGATGCCTATCAGTCCCTACAGGGTATGGTGTTATGGTCAGAAACCCTAATGTAAATCTACAAATCTTGTCTTCCTGGTTTCCTTTTTATATAGTAGATTTATAGGAAAATAAGGGAGTGAGACTAAGTGGATACATGCAACAACAAAAAACAAGTGGAAGTATCACTCAACCCTTCAAAAAATAGATGGGCCAAAGTAGTTTATAAAGCTATTATTTTATTTTCTTTCAAGCTGTAACTCTTACAATGGGATTCATTCTTTCAAAAAGGTCCAAAAAGGTATAATATGCTCCTGATACTTTTTTTATTTATTTTGTAACATTTCAGCACACACACTGGTTCCTTCTTCAGACATGGAGCTCTCAATAAATCTAAAATAGATATAAAGAAACAAAAAGGAGAAATATTTTAAATGTATTAGAAGAACAAAATTATTAGAGTTATAATAATTGATTAAATAATCTTTCAAGTTTTCTCCAAATATATAATTCAGATGGAACTGACCTGTATTTGCTTCAAAAAATGAATACTTAGTAGGAAACAGCATTGGTTTAATGCTTTGGGCGAAGGGGGCAATTTCAGACTTCAGTTCTAAAGCTCCTCACCTAATAGCCCCATCTAAATTAGAAAATGAAAAAAGCTTTAATTTACAACCTGAGTGTTTTTAGTGGAAACAAAAAGCTCTGGTTTATGGTCCAAATTTCTTACTTTAACTTGAAGATACAAATTATTTCAAACAAAGGGATTCATTTGTTCTGATTATCAGTTTGCGATGATTCTGAATGAAAAGAGAGGAAACAAAACATCATATATAGCTCAAAATAAAAAGTGTGTGAGCTTATAAATATTTCTGTATTCATTCAAAGAAGATACTCCCTTACCTCTCACTGGGAGCTCGATGTAAATTTATTTTGAGAAACTCAATAAATCCAAGAAAATGGAAACAACCCATCGTCATTAAATGAGATGCTGTTTCCAAAGTGTAGCTAGGCTGAGCACCTTGCAAGGTGAAGGAGAGGGCCCGTGCCATTTGACTGCATGCCAGGTAGCGTGCCAATGTCAGACGAGACATCACCAGGTGGCCTGGTCAATAAAGAAACTATTCTGATGCGTGCAAAGCTATCAAAAAGTCCCCAGCTCCTAATACATTTGAAATATCTTCGTTATGGGGTAATCTCATTCACAAGAATATAAAACACAGACCCATATTAATAAAGGAAATATACATCAACAAAAACGAACTTTTGGTTATTTAACAAAAGCAATATATATGAATGTGTTTTTTTAAAGATATATGATCAGATCAAATATTTATGCCATCTTATATTCTATAATCTTCAAAAGTTCGAGGATAGGAGATCAGATGGAGAAATAGACAGCGGGACCTTTCGTGAGCAGTAGAAATTAGATAAGTTTATTAAGATACAAGCTATAACCAACAGAGGGAGAGAAGGTAAATGGAGAGTGATTGTAAGGTTAATATAGAGTGGAAAATTATTGAACATGCGTTTGTACGAGAGACTAAATATGGTGGGGTGAAAAGTAAAGGAAAGATGAGCAATATAGGAAGCCCCAAATGAAGAGCAGAGGCAATGGTGGGATGAGAACCAGAGTAACAATTATATATTACTCTCTCTCTCCACTGAATGTCTTTTTTTCTAATGCAAATCATTACTCTGGTTCTCATCCCACCATCGTCTGGTATGATTGTCCGACATCTATCCGACTGGACTTGTGGCTCACTATCGGGTCTATTTAACTGCCAACCAAAATCCTGACAAATCTTCCCTAAAACTCACTGTGTATTTAGAAAAGAATCCAAAGCTGTGCCCATCATTGGCAGTTGCCATTCTGCGCTGCGGCTCCTCACACAGGACCAGTGACACATCTGTCTAGTGGCTGTGTAGTGGCTCACTCTGCATGGAGTATCGGGGATGGGGACAAGAATACAGCCTTTCTCTGTCCCATGCTCGCTCACTTGCTCTCTCTCTCTCTCTCTCTCCAATGAGCAGTCTGTCTAGGCATACGGGGTGAAACCACTTCCCCTGGAGCACAGTTGGGGAATATACATAGTGCTACTGCACAGAAATAACACAGCTACTGAGTGAATGTCCCTCAGGACACACTTTTGTTTCTGATGGCAGTACACCTCTGGAGACAACTAGTTCAGTACCCATAAGTACCCTCCTCCTGGGGCTGCGTGGGTGGCTGTTTGTGCTTGTCTGTGTCTGTAGGTTAGTTTTTTGTTCATTTACATGTTTTTCTGCTGGGAATACCTGTGCCATTCTTGCACACAACATTGGTGAAAGTCTCCTGGACTGAATTTCTGCAAATCGCCATCATCAGGTATCAGCTTTTTAATTTTAAATCAACTTTCTTGAAGCCTCCCCAAGGAAGCATATGCCTTACAACTAGTCTTACAAACATGGTGATGCTGGGTCCTGCAACTGAATCAACATTTTCAACATTCTCATCTGACCACTCTTAAAGCAACTGCACTTGTGGACTTTAAAGAACAAAGGAATTTTAACACATTTTGTGACTGAATCAACATTTTTGTCTGACCTTTTCCAAAGGTATTGTACTTGTCTCTGAGGACTTTGAAGATCAAAGAAACATACAGACAAAAGAATTTCACACATTGCATATGCCTACTGTCTGACCTACTCCCAGGGTATTGTACTTATCTCTGAGGTCTTTGAAGAACAAAGGAAACATATAGACAAAAGTTTTACACTGCATATACCCAGGCCACAGTTTATCACCTTTCAGGAACTTTAACATATTATGTGATCCTGGATCTCAACAGTACTATAGTACTTCTCTTAAACCCTCTGGCACCAAACCCTCCCAGACTTTTTTTTTCATTTTTCTCTGTACTTCGCCATAGTGCTTAGCTATCCACCTTAGCCCACTAAATCCGTACCCCACCACCCTCCTATTGCTCGCCACCCCCCGACTGCCTAGCCCACACTACTTCTTGGCTCTCTCCTGCCTCACTAAAAAAATGCTTTGGCTTAGTCCCCACCACCTGTTCCTGCTCACCCTCACCCTCCTTTTCCCTTTATGCCAACTCCCCCCCTCCACCTACTCTCACCTTTCTATACTACTACCCGAAACATTGTACCATGGCTTTTACTCTGGAAGTCTTAAACAAACATCACCCAATTAATACCTGGGTGCAAAGAGCCATATTTCCTAATTGGAAACTGCCATATCATTATAACTCACTAACGATCACCCTCTACTGGGACTCCAGAAGACAATCCAAGCATCTTAAAAAGTACAAGCAGAAACTCACTCCAACCTATTATGAACTACGAATGGCATCGCTGAAACTCCTGCTCCTCCTACTTTTAATATCTGGTGGGATACACCCAAACCCTGGTCCTGTTGCACTGAAGCCGACAAAAACAGGGAAAGTTGGTAGTGGTCTCTCCATTATCACTCTAAATATCTGCAGCCTCCTTCCCAAATTGGCATCTCTTCAAACTCTCGCTGGACAAAAAAACCCTGATATACTAGCCATTGTGGAAACCTGGCTATCTCCCAGCACCCCGGATCATGCGGTCTCGCTTGAAGGCTACAATCTTTTCAGACTCGACCGGGCAAGCAAGAAAGGTGGGGGCTGTGCTATCTACATAAAGGACAACTTCTCCTGTCAACACGGCAGCTTCACCCCCACAAATACGCAGATGCAACTCCTCCCTATCAAACTGCTTCTTGGTGCACAAAACAAAGTTCTCACAGTGGCGCAGTCTATATCCTCCAAAAGACCACCGTGCCAGTATTAAGTCTGTACTTGATTTTGTTAGTCTGCAGCCCTCTGAAATGGCTCCTCCTCCTCCTCGGGGATTTCAACATAAACTGGCTCGCCTCTGACCTGGCTCTTACAAAGATGACATCCTAGCAGCAAACCTGACTCAGATGGTAACCTCCCCACCCGGAAAAATTACAAAACTGGTACAAGCACCCTTATTGACTGGGTTCTCACAAATCACCTGACCAGATAAAAACATTAAAGTCCTCCCTGACTCCCTCAGTGACCACTCCCCAGTGTCCTGTACCTGGTCTAATAAATTTCTCAAGCCACCCCCAAAGTTATAACAAGCAGAGTATTGCCTTATGGGAATCTTATCAAGTTGAAAACCCATCTCCTACAACAGGACTGGGCGTAATCCTTGAATCAACTGATATTAATACGCACTAGAATACTTCATTAAACCTTTCAACTCTGCATGCGACTTATCGCCCCAGTAAAAAAGTAAAATCAGCTATCAAATCCATGGATTACTGCCAAACTACTTGCCGAGCTCAAGGTTCGGGACCACCTCTGGGCAGTTGCCAGAGACACAGGCTCACCTCATGATACCCTAAAATACAAGCAGGCACGAAATAGATGTACCTCACAAATTAGGCAAATGAAGAGCGCCTATTTCAAAAATGCCCTTGAATCCACCTGGGGTGATGGAAGAGCTTTTTGGGACAACATCCGAAACATAATGGGTAAACAATCAAAATCGTCACCTACCATTATGAAAGTTGATGGATCCACCACTCTTGACCCAAAGTCTATTGCAGATGCGCTTAATAAGACATTCACAGACCTTAGTGGGCTCCTCCCCCCAGATTTCTTCTCGGACTTACCTGTGCCTAGCCTAGTATCACAAAACACCCCTCATGACAAACCACAATTTTAGTTCAAGAAAATCAAAGTGCACGAAGCACACAAGTACATAAGAAAGGCCTGCTCCAAATTCAGAACAAGTAGTGTCACGCTAGATCTAAAAATCCTGTCTCTCACCCTGGATGAAGTAATTCACCCCCTTGCAAAAATTCTTAATCTGTCACTTTGCCAAAGTCAATTTCCCAACAAATGGAAATCTGCCATAGTTACGCCAGTGCACAAAGGGGGGACAAAACCTCAACAGGAAACTATCGACCAATATCAATACTCCCTCCCCTCTCCAAAGCACTTGAACAAATAGTGGCAGACCAACTCTCTGATTACCTGGACAAATACAATCTACTCTGTAATCAACAGCACGGCTTTAGGAAAGGACATAGTACAACAACAGCCTTACTTGATTTCTCTGGAGAAGTCCACTCAGCCCTGGACAAAGGGTGCCAAACAGGTGCAGTCTTTATCGATCTTACAAATTTTTCGACACAGTCCATCATGGCCTACTTACCTCCCTACTTTCTAGCCTAGGCCTGGCAAGGTCCTTGTGCTTGGGTAAAAGTTACCTGTCCAATCGGTCACAGGCTGTAAAAATCTCTAATGAACTCTCCGACTTCAAACCAGTTCTCTCGGTGTACCACAGAGATCAATTCTTGGACCGCTCCTCTTTAGCCTGTTCCTTAACTCCCTCCCAGATATCTGCCAGGAGAAAATAATCTTATCGCTGATGATGCTGCAATTCTCTCTTCCCACAAGGATCCAAACTCCCTACGAAAAAAGCCTGCAACTTGCTTTCTCTAGTGTTGAAAGGTGGTTCCTGGATAGTAAA
Organism: Neoceratodus forsteri; assembly: GCA_016271365.2. Taxonomy (NCBI): domain Eukaryota; kingdom Metazoa; phylum Chordata; order Ceratodontiformes; family Ceratodontidae; genus Neoceratodus; species Neoceratodus forsteri. Next base: position 1,410,699,276 of record CM028132.1, read on the forward strand.
CTTGTGCTAAACCACAATAAAACAAAAGCCATGCTCTTCTCCAATCACCAAAACAAAAATAGGCAACTCCACTCACCATACAAACTCTGCGGAATTACACTGGACCAAGTAAATACTTTCAAATACCTTGGCATCACTTTTGACCAAGGGCTCACCTTTGCAACCCACATTGACAACACTGCGAAAACAGTGAACCAACGCCTTGGAATACTATTCTGTAACCGTCAATTTCTAAATCAAGCGGCATTGAGAATAGCTATACAGTTCCATAATCTCAATCATTGACTATGGCCTTATTATTTATGGCTCAGCTACGTCCACTGCTCTAAGGCGTATCTCAATCACTCTAAATAAGGCCTGCCGGCTCCTCACGGGGGCTCAAAGACTGACTCACATGTGTGATCTGTACTATGAATCAGGCTGGTTGAACCTATCAAATCGTCTTATTTATCTCACCTGCACAATGGCAAAAAAATCTATCTTGGGACTGACTCCATTATGTATTCAAAACCTACTCCGACTGAATCCTGGCTCACGACCCTCCACCAGATCTGAACGCCAACCTTTCCTGGTTCCGAGATGCCGGACTGCACAGGGACAAAGATCTTTCGCATACAGGGCCCCGACATGGTTCAATGCTCTTAGTCCACCTACTCTATCCTCAACCTCACTTAAAGCTTTCAAATCCATGCTCTATGCCCACCTCACCACCACTAGCAACTGTGATAGCTCTAGATAAAGACTACTACTCCTCATGTCCATCCTCACATCTGAGGCCTCTTCCTCCCTGACGAATGAACCCTCTGGTACCTCTACTACTTCCTGTCTCCCACCCAAACTCACTCCCCCCCTTTTTTCCTGTCCCCTCTCACTTACTGTCCCGCTCACCACCTTTCCCTCCTCTCTAGCCTCCTTTTGGTGCCTAATGATCACCCTCTCCCTGGAAGTTTCCTTAACCTCAAAATTGTCTACTCGCTTGAACCTGTTATAGCTTGTTTTTCTATGAAACTTAAAAACGTTACTGCCTTAAACTGTTAATAGCAAATTTATGATGTAACTTTCCTGTCTGGTTTTACCTGTAATGTGTATCGTGCTTTGTTAAATGTTCTTTGTGACGTGGAACCTTTGTAAAAGAGCCCTGGCTCAAAGGTATTAATTCCTAGACTAATAAGTTCAGGATGACTCCTCAGCCTGTCTTGGCTCTGATGGTGGCTTGGGGGGGGGAGGCAATGGAGATGGGACCTAGGTAGCAGACAGATTTGGCAGATGAAGGGACGGGGATCAAACATGGGCAGCTTTCTTGACACAGAAGGAGTACAGGGAGAGATGGCACTGTAACTCCTGAGAGAGATGACACACAGAGGCGGGTTACATCCTGCCACACATTAACTGCTGTCTCTGTCTCTCCCTGCATGTAGCAGTACGGCAGCTGCTCCCTTTCACTCAATGAAATATAAATATTTTATAAATATAGTAGAAATGTAAATAGACTATCGAGGATGAGCATGGCGGAGCTCTTTGATCTGTTTTCTGTGCATATTCCACATTAATATGCATAATGCGTGCGTGCGTGTGTGGGGGGAGCGCTGCTCACTGAAGCGGAGCTCTCCCTTTCAACTGTACAGCACTGCATTTTCAACTGCTGTCATAGACAGCTGCAGCCTTCATTGGAGAACTGGGGCCGTGCCTGCAAATACACTGACTGAATTGGAAGAGGGGTGCCACACCTCCGAAAACTCGGATGATGGCATTATGTTTCTTGCAAATGCATGCAAGCAAACATAAAAACACGTTACGATTGCTGACATTCTGTAGGGATATCTGATGTAGCTGGTGGTTTGATTCTGATTCTTTTTTAAGTTTTTTAAATAAACAGACCACCCACTGTACTGGTGTTACCACATAAAACCATGTTTGTTTACATTCTTTGATCAACTTCCACTGCATCTTGTCTGGACTTGGAATGCCCTTAATACAATCTAGTCACTTGTGATGCTGTGGGAGGAGAGGAAACTATTGCATCATGAGTGGCTGCACTGTTTAGGGGTTTTCTTAAAGAGGTCAGGAAATGATTTCTAATTAGCAGCTCTTTATAATGTCCCTAGTTTCAGAAATGATATTCATACTCCTAAATGATCCACACTGAACTGTACCTAAATAAATAAAAACAATGTAAAAAAACTGTAGTTTGCATTGTTTTGTTTTTATGAGCAAAATTATGTTACAGTTCTCTTTATGGAACAAGTGACTTAGAATTTTAACTATGTCACGGTTTGAACACAGTATTCTGAGCATGGTTCTGATAGAACAGCAGCTCACGCTTAGCAGTCTGTGCACAAACCACGACATGGTAAAAACTCCAAATTACTAGTTCATTGAAGAGAACTGTAACAGAATGCTATCAATAACAAGCCATTTGTCAATGCTGAACGTTGGCTGCTTTTTAAACTATTTGCTTTTTGCAGTTCTGGCCCCCAGATTTTGAAGATACTTTTGGTTTAGGATTCCCCTTATAGACCTGATATGTGCCATTTACAGTGCATTTTTATAGTACATTGGCCAAAATGTAATTTCACACCAGAGATGAGAAAACACATCACGTCCAGCATTTTAAAAATGACACATAACATTTATGAGGTGGTGTGAAAAAATGGCTATGTTGAATTGTTGGAGTCAAAATATTGAAAATTAGTGAAGTTGTGAGTGAACGTTGAAATAGTATAACATTCAGTCATAACCTGGGCATTTTACTGTATTTGTACGCCAAATCTTCAGCATAGCCTTCTTATTAAACCACCTAATGAGACCGGTAGGCGAAAATGTTCAAATCCCAGGTAAAATGTCATTCCATGCCACAGGTACAAAAATACATTTTGGCCAGGATTTGAAAAATGACAGCTGTCACATTCATGAGGTGCTGTGAAGAAATGGCTATGTTGAAAATTTGGGGTCAAAATATTGAAAATTACCAAAGTTACAAGCCTGCATTCGTAAATTTCAACATAGGCTCATAAGTTTTTTCTCATATTTTTGCTCCAAATGTTCAACATACTGCAGCCTTCTTATGACTCCACGTCATGAACAAGTGAAGATAAAATATACAACTCCTGCCCGAAATGTGATTTTGCACAGCGACTGCAAAATCCCCTTTCGGGATGCAAAAACACATTTTTGCCAGGATTTGAAAAAATGACAGCTGTCACATTCATCAGGTGCTGTAAAGAAATGGCTATTCTGAAAATCTGGGGTCAAAATATTGAAAATTACCAGAGTTACGAGCCTGCATTTGCAAATTTCAACATAGGCTAATAACTTAGTTTTTATTTAATATTTTACACCACGTATCCTGGATTTTAGGAGGGCAGACTTTGGGAAAATGGGTAAATGCTTGAAAGAGGCACTATTGGGAATGGTGATAGAATCAGGGGTGAAGGAACAGTGGGCAATATTTAAAACCGGGATTACAAGAGCAACAGAATTATGCATTAAGCAGGTTAGCAAGGGGAAAAGGAAGAGGAAATCATTATGGTTTTCCAAAGAGGTAGTGGAGAAAGTGAAACCAAAAGGATCGCATTTAGGCAATACAAAAAGACAGAGGCAGAAGGGGATAGGGAGAAGTACAAGGAGAAGCAAAGGGAGGCAGGAAGGTCAGTAAGGGAAGCTGAGACAGAAGAGAGAGCATCTCAAAATCTGTGGGTAGAGGGGACAAAACCTTTTACAGGTACATAAGTGAAAAAAAAAGAACAAAGGGAGGGATAGTGAGGCTGAATAGGAAGGATGGTGGCCGTGAGGAGGATGACAACAGTATAGCTGACATACTGAACAGATATTTCTGCTCAGTCTTTACTGAGGAAGAGGAGGGTAATGGTCCTGAAGGGAGTACAAGGGGTGGGAACAGCACAGAAATGGACACAAGTCCCTTTACATGGGAAAGGGTCCTAAAGGAAATGGAAGGAATAATTTGTACACCAAATCTTCAGCATAGCCTTCTTATTGCACCACCTAATGAGCCCGGTAGGTGAAAATGTTCAGATCCTGGGTAAAATGTAATTCCATGCCACAGGTATGAAAATACATTTTGGCCCCACCACTGGGGCTATCTTTGTGGATCTAACAAAAGCATTCAACTTAGTGGATCATAGTCTCCTGTTTCAGCAGCTCCAGGCTATAGGTATGGATCTCTCTGCCCTCTGTTGGGTCCAGAGCTATGTCTCCTGCCACTCCCAAAGAGTCAAGTGGGCAGGCTCACTCTCTGGCCTCATTAACATAACCTATGGGTTTCTCAGAGATCAATACTGGACGCAATCCTAGTCTCCCTCTCTGTCAATGATTTGCCAAGTCACTGTGGTGGTGCAACTGTAAACCTTTATGCGGACGATGCAATTATCTATCGATCGTCCCTTGATCTCTCCAGGATTTACTGTGATCTTGCCACTGACTTTACCGATCTTGAGGGCTGGTTCCAGTGCAATTGTCTAGTCCTCAATACAAAAAAAAACAAAAAGTATGCTCTTTTCTCACCGGACCCCCTCCTCACTATCCATTTCCTCTTTGAACATAAAGTCCCTTAATGGTGAAACCCTAGAGTCTGTCTAATCCTTCAAATACTTGGGTGTCACCTTAGACACAACACTTTCCTTCAACACACATGTCTCCTCCTTAATGAAGGCACTGAACCAGAAACTGGGGCTCCTGTACCATATACGCCTACTCCTCAGTTCTGCATCTTGCCTCAAAATTGCTTTCTCATCTCTCCTACCACTGTTCACCTATGGAGCTCCCCTGCTGCTCTCTAACAATGCATCTAACCTTTCACTCCTTACACTTGCTTACCACAGGGTGGGGAGGTTCACCTTAGGCATCAATGCTAGTCAACACCACTGTGATGTCCTCGCTTCCCTAGGTTGGCTGCCCTATATCTCTAAGCTGAGATACACTACCCTGAGCTTCATGCACAAGCTTGTCCACAAGTTTACCCCCCCCTTGCCTTAATGACATTATCCACCTAAAAACACCCACACATGCACTCAGGTCTTCGCCCCTCCCCTTTCTCATAAGACCTGACCTATGGCTTACTGTTGTGTGCAGGTCCTTCTGTTATGCTGCAGTGACTGACTGGAACTCCCTTACTCCTGCTATTTTGTCTTGCTTCTTTCTTCCCTTGTTCCAACATGCTCTTCTTATATCCCTTTCCTCCTCTGCTACATGCTCCTCCTTCTTTTGACTCTCCCCCTTTCTCCCCTCTCCTTCCGTCCTTATGACTTCTCTCCATCTCTGTAACTATCTCATTTACTTTGACTCTCCTCCTTACCCCCCTCCCTCTACCTCCCTCCTCCACTGCCCTAGTCTCACTGCACTCCCTCCTTTACACCACCTAGCTTCTAAATGGTAATCACTCCACCCTACCTTGTTGTCGCTTGACTACATATGAATACAGTCTTAAGTTGATTATTCTGTCATAGTTATTGAAACCTGTATTTTATTTCTTAGCCTTTTTGTCATATAATTTACGGAGTTCAGACTTGCAATGTAACATTGTCTTTTAACAGGTCATTGCATAATTGTTTATAATGTCCTGAACACTACACCTTTGCTCCTCTGCCTACTTATTACTGGCTTGTATTGCTCTGAATCTCCTTGTCATGCTCTGTGTCCACATTCAGCTGTGTTGTATTGCTCTGTATTTCTCTGGCACTGCACTGCCCCAGGTCAACCCTGAAAAAGGGACTGCAATTGTCTCAGTGGTCTCACCCAGTCACAAAATTCAAATAAAATAAAAATAAATAAAATAAGAGTTGATAAAGCAATGGGGCCAGATGGGGTGCACCCCAGAGTCCTAAAGGAACTAAGAGAGGTAGTGGCTGAACCACTGGCAATCCTGTTTAGCCAATCACTGGAAACAGGAGAGGTACCTAAAGACTGGAGGACAGCAGATGTTCCCGCATACAAAAGTGGAACAAAGAGGAAGCGGGGAACTACAGACCAGTCAGTCTGACCTCAGTAGTGGGGAAGACCATGGAAGCACTACTGAAGGAGAGATTGGAGGAACATATGGTTGCCAATGGACTACAGGACCCAATGCAGCATGGTTACACTGGGGGGAGGTCATGTCAGACCAACCTCATTGAATTTTTTGACTGGGTGACTAGGGAGGTGGATCAGGGGAGGGCAGTGGACATGGCCTATCTGGACTTCAGCAAGGCCTTTGACACTGTGCCACATAGAAGACTATTACACAAACTGGGGAATATGGGTGTGGGCAGGACAGTAGTGTGGTGGGTGGGTAATTGGCTGGGCGGCAGGACACAGAGGGTGGTGGTAAATGGCTGTCACTCCACAGAGGGAAAAGTGACCAGTGGGGTACCACAGGAATCAGTGCTGGGACTGATACTATTCAACGTCTTCATCAGTGACATTGCACAGGACCAAGAAGGCAGAATTTCCCTGTTTGCTAATGACATGAAGCTCTGTAACAGAGTGGACATGCCAGAGGGTGTAGACAGAATGAGGAGGGACCTGCAGAAGCTTGAAGAATGGTCAAGCATTTGACAGTTGAAATTTAATGTAAAGAATTGCAAGATAATGCATATGGGGCACAAAAATCTAGAAACAACATATCATTTGGGGTGAGGATATAGCATGCAACAAGCAGGAAAGAGACCTTGGGGTTATTATCTCTGATAACCTCAAGGTAGGGAAACTGTGCGACAAGGCAGCAGGTAAAGCAAATAGAATTGTGGGATGTATAGGTAGGGGCATCACCAGCAGGAAAAGGGAGGTGATTATTTGTCACGAGGTCATAATGTCGCAAGACATTATGCCACATAACAAAAATTAAGCTGCCAATACAATATGATTTTCTGCCATGGGGCATCGTCCCAGTCCCCACTAAGTTTTCTCAACTCTGGGGGGGTTAATGCGGGTATGCTAGCGTTTAAAAAATTAAAATTTCTGGGACTGGGAATCAAACCCGGTCTCAGACGTAGTGCCTGGGTTCCTGCTGCTGTGGCTCAGTCCAGTGAGCCACAGCAGCTGCTTGGCAGAACCCACTCCCAGCAGAGGTCTTATCCTCTGCCTGGGAAAGTGTGAATGGTGCAATATCGCATACAGCAGTATACAACGTATTGCACAATTTGCTCACAGCTACAGCGCTGTACCGGTTTAGCCATAATGTCATATGCTATTAAGCGTGTGACATTATGACCCGGTAGTTCATAATTCCACTATACAAGACACTAGTGAGGTCCCACCTGGAGTACACTGTACAGTTCGGGAGACCTTACCTGTGTAAGGACATAGACAGGGTAGAGAAGGTTCAGAGGAGGGCAGCAAAGATGGTACAGTGATTGCATCACAAGTCCCATGAGGACTGGCTGAAGGACTTCTTGAATATGTACTCCCTGGAGGAGGGGGGGGCAGAGAGGGGATGTGATAGAGATGAGAAGTACCTTACAGGGAGGAACAGGGTGCAGGAATACACTATTTTCCAGTGAAAAATATATTCTAGGACTAGAGGGCATGGGATGAAGTTGGAAGGAGGGCTATTCAAAGAAAACATGAGGAAGAATTTCTTCACAGAAAGGGTGGTGGACAAGTGGAACACCCTGCCTGAGGAAATGGTGGGGGCAGAAACAGTCATAGGATTTAAGAATGCATGGGATAGACATAAGGGAATTCTAGAGGTTAGGGGTAAGGGACAACAGACTTCTAAAAAAGCATAAAGGGAACTTACAAGCTCAAATGGGCAGATTGGGTGGGCCATAGCCCTTATCTGCTAACAGTGTCTATGTATCTATGTACCATATTGTCAACATAGTCTTCTTATGATACCACCTCATGAACAAGGGCAGAGAAAGTTTTAAATTCTTGCCCTAAAGGTGATTTTGTAGCAACCACGAAATCATCTTTAGGGGCAGATTTGCCTAATGTCACTGTAATTGATCAAGAGGTGGGGTTCCCAAAAAGGTATGTCGAAAATTTGGGGCAAAACTATTCACAAATGGTTAAGTTATGCCACTAATTTAAAAAACCCATTGAAATACATTGAACCACCTACAGTACCTGGTTTCCTCAGTTCGCATTCCAGCTTTGAAGAGTGAAGATGTCTATGCGGTTCAGAGAAGATTATGACATTGGACCCCTGGTGGGTAAGTGAGGGCTTGAGGGGGTTATGGTATGGTGGGTGCTATGTGGGAGGGTCAGGTGGGGGGACTAACAGTGCAACAGACAATGATGGACAGTTTTCTGTTTTACAGGTTTGAAAAAAATAATGAGGGGCAGTTTTCTATGTCAGGTGATGACACTGGGGGATTGGGAACTCCCAGTGTCAATGTTATGTTTGGGGTGTGAGTGGGGTGGTGGGTGCTGAGAGGAGGGTCGGGTGGGGGCGGCAGTTACGGGGGCCTGCAACAGACATCGATGGATGGTTTTCTGTGTTACAGGCAATCTATATCAATAAAAGAAAACTACAAGGGACGATACTAGAGGTTCGGGCACCCCCAGTGTCAGTGTTGTGTTTGTTGGGGGTGTGTGGGGGTGCCGTGCTCAGAGGGAGGGTCGGGTGCGGGGAACAGTTACAGGGGCACCAGCTACAGACATTGCTGGATGGTTTTCTGTGTTACAGGTTACATATACAAAGAAAAGAAAAGAAAAACTTCAAGCTAGCGACACTGGAGGATTGGGCAACCCCGGTGTCAGTGTTATGTTTGGGGTGTGAGTGGGGTGGTGGGTGCTGAGAGTGAGGGTCGGGTGGGGCAGCAGTTACAGGGGGGCCAGCAACAGACATCAATGGATGTTTCATCTTTTTTACAGACTGACAGGCTCCTAACTTTGAAAGGTGCTCGGCTGTTTGTTGACTGGCTTCATGCAAATCAAAGGACTGAAGCCCGCTCTGATTGGAGCAGCTTTGGTCTTTTGAAGCACATGAAGTTTCGGCCCAGCAAGCAGGGAGTGATGTCAGGACCACAGCGCATGGTCATTGGTGTAGACTTGCGAGCCCCTGCTTTTGTGAACTGCAATGGGCTCGGCAGTGACATACCCCTGAAATCCCCTACCCTTGCCAGCGAGCCAACGTAAAAAGGAACTAACTAAAAGAACCATTTGTCACAGCAGTGCTTATTCAGTTAAAGTTAAATATGGATAATTTTGGAGTGTGAATTTCATTTTTGTATATAGACATTTCCTGCCCCATTTAATGTCCAGGATGTACACAATATGAGTAGATTAAGGATTTGAAGCAAAACAAGGTTGGACACAATTAAAAATAATGGAGATGTACAAAACTGGCAAACTTTGCTCTGCGAAATAATCCACAAAGTCTGCAACATTCGCGAAGTGTGAAGTGCCGACTTCACAAATTTTCTGGTATGTAAAGTGGCACTTTTTCAGGAGAAATTATGCAAATTCACTGGTGAAGTTGCAACTTTGCCTGAAAAGTGCCATTTCCACAGGAAAACTCAGTGTGAAGTGGGCAATTCATGAAGTTATTCTCACAGGCAAATTTTGCAGCATTGCTGGAACTTTGCTAGTGAAGTAGAACTTCTTAATATATCTACTAAGAAAGGGAGCCGATCAAACAACCAACCACTTACTTCAATGAGTTTTAGAGAAGGTAAGCAATCATAAAATGTGGGTTTTCAACTAGAAGCAATATGCTGCAGAAAGGGTTGACTGTGCCCCTTTAAACTAGAGGGCACTGTTCATAAATGTTCTTCTTTAACTAGGTTGTGCGAAATACCTTTTTCTATTTGGGCCCCAAATATTCGGGTATCCGTTATTCTGTATCCTTATTCAGGGTGGGAGACATAATTAAAAAAAAAGAAAAAAGAAAACTAACAGTCCCCCACCCTCCTCCCTAACCCACATCACTAAATCCAAGCCCCCGTCCCCACACCATCTGTCAGTAACCCAATACCACCCTCCTATCCCCCAGCACCCAATACATATAATAATGATAAGGTGACCGACTCAAACCTGCCCCTCCTGCATGGCCAGTGCCTGCAGAAGGAAGCATTCTGCACTTGCTCCCTCTCTGTAGTGAAAGGATCTGATCAGCTGATCATTTCAGTATAGAAACTGAAGAGTGAGCAAGCATGGGCAAGAACGCTTCATTCTGCAGGTGGACAGCTGTGGAGGAGGGCAGGTTTATGCCAGTCACCTTAACATAAATATAGTGCTGGGGGGAGGAGGGTTGGTGGATGCTGCCAGCAAGGGGTGGGGGATGTTGGGGTCACGGACATTCAAAAGCACAAATGAGCATTTACTAGAGATTGGCAGCCAGCTGAAGAGGTGGGTGGGTTGTGTCCATCACCTTTTAATTAATTAAATATGTTAATTGGGTGCTGGTGTGGGAGGAAGGTTGGTGGGTGCTGCCAGCAGGGGGGGGTGCTGGGGACATTCATTTTTTCAAGTACAAATAAGCGCTTAGATTGGCAGCCAGCCATGAAGGGGGGTGGGTTTGTGTCAGTCACCTTAAAAATATATGAACTAAGTGCTGGGGAGAGAAGAGCTGGTGAGTGCTGCGTGCAGGGGTAGGTGTTGGGGACATTCATTTTTCAAGCACAGACATGCACTTAGGTTGGCTACTGGCTGTGGAGGCAAGTGGGTTGTGCTGGTCACCCATTGTGGGACTTTTAAAATGTAAAATTGAGGGTGCTGGGGGAGGGTGGGATTGGGTTACTGACAGAGAGTGGGGGAATGGGGCTTGGATTTAATAATTTGAGCTGGGGAGGAAGGTGGGGCACTCTTTAATTTTCTTTTTTCTTTAACAGTATTTTCTGAATAGTAGGGGATGAATAGTGCTACTATTTGTTATTCAGGATCTGAATAATGAATAGTACAGCTCCAGTCAACAGCTTCTTCCTCCCTCCCCTGACCTATCGCCTGGTGCTCCTCGGATGTGGTGCTGCCCCCCCAGCCTCCACCAGGGGGTAGCCAAGCTCCAAGGAGACCTTCTTCTTCCTCCTGAGGTGGAGAGCTGCTAGCCAGCAGTCTGATTAACGGCCTCTTCCCCCCCCCCCCTCGGATGACCCGGGCTCATTCCCGAACCCGGGTCGCCGGTGTAGCGCAAGGTAAGGCATCCAGCACCTCAACCCTCAGCGCCACTGGGCTGGCATAGTTGGTTATGTTTTAAGTGATCTGTTATACAGTATAATTGTTGTTTCAATTATTTTACTATATATACTGTACAATGGGGTATGTGCAACCATACACAAAAAGGCTGTGTTTTCATCAAGGGGTTGAGATGACCGCTCATGGACCTTCAGAGCAAAGCTCGAAGGTCGATGCTGTCATCTCAACCCCATGATAGAGACACTTGCTGAGTTGTGTTTGATTGCCCATATCCTGTTTTATATAGTGTATGGTTCAAAGTAACACCACGTGCACCACTTAACTGTGTTGAAAGTTGTTTAGGAAATGGTGTTTTTGCAACTTAAATGTGCCATGCAACAAATGACTCTGGTGGCCCGATTCATGAAGCCACTTGTAGATTGATGAAAACTGTGGCAAATGGCAGCTTGCATAGATCAGCAGTGCACCAGGGACCCTGCACCCAATTCAAGAATGAGTGGGGTCCTGGCACCAAACTCCCACAGTTTATGGCAAGCACCCCTGTGCATCAAAGGAACGGTGCACAGGAACAGAATGCCACAAGCTGTGGGATGGCTGTGTGGGTGGCGCAGAATGGGAGAGCAGCACAGGACCAGCAGGTACATGGCATGGCACAGCAGCAGGACTGTGGGGGTGCTCATATCAGGTGGGCTGCCAACCTGGAGCCTGACCAGTGGGGAGTGTGGGACTGATGGTGCAGTGCCAGGTTGATGCAGTGCAGGGGTGCTGCTTCTGTCCCATGATCACTGTCTACATGTCCTTGCACACCCATCATGTCAGGCTATGACACTATACATGAGAGGTGTGGAGATCCTACACCAGCAGCCAGCTTGGCCTGCCTGGATAGGTGACACCATGCCAGCCATCACCTCAGTAACTGGCAAAAGGGCCTTAGACCAGCCCTGGGGTTGTCTGCTTAGGATACAGTTGTTCACTGTGAATAGCGATTATGGGGCTGTTATATCTGTGCATGGGTGCATGCCCCTGTATACCATGCCACAGTCCTAAGGCCAGTGCAGGGATGATGCAAGACCCACTGGCACAGATGATCCCCCAAATGGTGCAGGCTGCATTGTTGAATCAGGAATGATGCAAGTTGCAGCGAATGGAGTCCTTTGTGCCATTTATCTTTGACAAAAGCATCTTGCATGATTCCCAATGTTTCGTGAATCAGGCCCCAGGTTTTTATGACTGTGGGTGGAGCCTACATCTGTTTTGCATTCTCTGGCTTAAAACAAATGATCATGGTACCTTCTGTTGCACTTTTGGAAGTATCCTTCCGCAAGTCCAATAGAGCTTGTAACACTCAGCCACATTTGGCCACTATGGAGTAACAGCCATACTATTTCAGCTGTTACTTTTGCATTCCACGACAAGAACTGTGCATGCACAGTTCTGCTGGTGCCACCATCTTGTAAATGGCATAATGCCATTTACCGCAACTATGCATGTGCAAGTGCCGTGCATGCACAGTTGCATTACCGCAACCATCTTGGAGATAGCACTCGCTCTTCTGAGCTATGCAAGCTTGCCACAGCCATATTGGCTCTGGCTAGAGGCTCTTGTTTGTTGTGCCACAGTTGTGAAGTCAGAACTATGGTACGACTTCTGAAAGTCATTTTTCATAGGTCATATACCACAGCTATTGTAAAATGGAGTTTTTGACTATAAGGATTTCGATATATAACAAACAGTAACTGTGCACTATTATTCATTGGGTCCTTCCTATGAATGTAAGATCTTCATTACACAGCAGCACTGTAACTGCTCCGTTCCTTGGTACATCCATATGGAGAGTTTCAGTTTCAGTTTATTGATTTACCAGTTCATTTACAAAGAGGACAGGGGAGATCAGTGTACAGGACAATTCCAATCACATGCAGTACGCAGACAATTAGGAATGTTGAGCATATCTACAGATAATATACAGGCTAGCTTAGTAGCTGTACCTACTTTACAGTACAATAAATCCATATACACAATATGTACTATATACACTCTGCATGAGTGCCAGTAGCATGCCTGAGTGGAAAGTTAGATTCCCATGAGGGCACTTTCACTAGGATTTTCTCTTGAAATGCCAAATTGTTTTTTCATGAAGAGAAATATTGTGGAAAAATTGCCATATTCAAATGGTTTTGCAAGACTGGCAACTGTCATGCCATTTTGCAGATGCATGAAAATGTCTAAGCCTTACAGTATTCCTCATAGATGCTATCGTCTGAAAATGGGATTTGTTAGATTTTCCCAAGCAAAAAAAAAAAAAGAAAATTACCCCAGCCTGTTTCTGCCTTCTGTTTTCTCTCTGCTAAATGATTCTGTTTCTTCTGTAGCCAGCAAAGCAATAGATAGGAAGATGGCTGATATTCAAGATCGCCTAGAGAGAGGAGAGTCGGGAGAGGGAGACTATCTAACCCACCTACTGGCAAATGGCAAGCTGAGCCAATCACAAATCTATGCCAGTGTCACGGAAATCCTATTGGCTGGGGTAGACACTGTAAGTCTGAAACAAGTGTATTAATCCTACATGAGATTTAGCATTTTATGTAATCATCTTCTTGCAAAAACAACATTTCACAACTTTTCTAGCTTTCCAGGTTTTTTGGTTTGAAGTAGACGTTTTTATGCATTTCTGCCCCCTGTCACTGAGCCCCTTCACACACCTTCCCAGAGACTTACCTCTCGACCTAGATTCCACCATAGATCTTCCTCCATGGCGGGGCTGGGAGGGCCATCCCCCCACAGTGGCTCACATACAAAGGTTGAGGGACACCTAGATATCGTGGCAGTCATAGAAACATGATTCACTGAGAACCATGACTGGGATGTCAACATACCAAGGTACACAATCTACAGGAGGGGCAGGGAGGGTAAAAGAGGAGGAGTAGTAGCTCTCTATGTAAGGGAAGGTGTCAAAGTAATAGAACTAAAGGATAAACAGTGAGTAGAGGAGGCACTGTGGGTTACACTGGAGGCAGGTTATTGCACCACACTTCGCTCAGGGATTGTGTACAAACCCCCATCTCAGAGGAGGCAATGGACAAGGAAATGATGGAAGGTATCCTTCGTATGGCAGAAAAAGGGGAGATATTGTTTATGGGGGACCTGAATATACCAGATGTTAGCTGGAGCATCCTGACTGCAGCCACATCCAAAGCAGTGTTATTCTTGATGCTCTACAGGGGGCATGCCTCAGACAGCTAGTGGTGGAACCTACTCAGGAGGGAGCAATCTTAGACCTGGTACTGTCAAATGGGGATGGAGAAAGGATTTCGGATTTAGAAGTGGGTAGCCATCGGGGAACAAGTGATGACCAAACAGTGTGGTTCATGATAAACACAGCCATAGAGTCAAGCCATATAAAAGCAAGAGTGTTGGACTTTAGGAGGGCTGACTTTGGGAAAATGGGAGAGTGCCTCAGAAAAGCACTAGCAAACAGGCAAGAAGGAGGGGTGGAGGAACAATGGGGAAAAATTAAAACAGCCATCACAGAGGCAACAAGCCTTTGTGTGAAGCAAATGAACAAAGCAAAACAAAGGAAAAAAAACACTGTGGTTCTCAAAAGAGGTGGCGGGGAAGGTTTAGGAGAAAAAGGTAGCATTCAGGAAGTATAAGGAAACACAGAAGGAGCAGGACAGAGCACTGTACCAGTTAAAGCAGAAGGAATCAGGGAAGGCAGTCAAAATTACAAAAGGCCAAACTGAGGAAAAGATAGCCAACTCAGTTAAGAAGGGGGATAACACCTTTTATAGGTACATTATGGAGCGAAGAAAGACCAAGGAAGGGATAATGAGGTTTAAAAAGGGGGACGTGGGTGGGCATAAGGTGATAGTGAAAAAGCAGGGATACTGAATGAATACTTCTGCTCAGTACTGACAAAACAAGGGGGGTGAGAGGTGCCTAAATTAAAGAATAGAAGCACTCTGGATAGGGAAGTCGATGCCAGTCCATTCACAGAAGAAAGGGTTCTGAAAGAACTCTTAAAACTGAAGGTGGACAAAGCAATGGGGCTTGATGGGATTCACCCAAGAATTCTAAAAGAACTAAGGGTAGAACTAGTGACACCACTGACTACCCTTTTTAACAAATAATGGGAGGATGGTGTGGTACCAGAGGACTGGAGGAGGGTGGAAGATTCCTCTTCAGTAAAGTGGGAGCAAGACAGAGGCAGGAAACTACAGACCTGTTAGTTTGACCTCAGTAGTAGAGAAAATGATGGAATCACTTCTAAAGGAAATAATTGGTGAGTTCCTAGAGGCCAGTGGGGCACAGGACCCAAGGCAGCATGGATTCACAGCAGGAAGGTCATGTCAGATGAATCTAATAGATTTCTTTGACTGGGTGACCAATGAAGTAAACCAGGGAGGGGCTGAGGACATGGCCTACCTAGACTTTAGCAAGGCATTTGTCACAGTCTCACACAAAATATTAATATACAAGTTTGTCAGCCTTGGAGTGGGACCCAAAGTGGTAGCCTGGGTAAAAAGTTGGCTGGACAACAGGATACAGAGGGTAATAGTAAACGGAGTTCACTCTGAAGAAAGGAGGTTACTAGTAGGGTACCACAGGTTTCAGTACTGGGACCAGTCCTGTTTAATGTCTTTATATGTGACATTGAAGAGGGACTGGAAGGAAAAGTATGTCTCTTTGCAGATGACATAAATATCTGCAACAGGGTTGTTAGAGAAGGTGGGGTGGAAAGGATGCAAAGGGACTTGGCAAGGTTGGAGGAATGGTCAAATGTATGGCAGCTTAGATTCAATGCAAAGAAGTGTAAAGTAATGCACCTGGAAAACAAAAACCAAGGGGAAGAGTAAACAATATGGGATGAGATACTAACAACAGCAAAAATGGAGAGGGACCTGGGGGTAGTCATTTTAGATGACCTTAAGGTGGGCAAGTAATGTGAGAAGGCAGTAAGAAGGGCTGGTAGGATACGGGGATGTATAGGGAGAGGCATCACCAGTAGAAAACACAAAGTTGTTATTCTTCTGTACAGACAGTTGGTGAGACCCCATCTGGAGTACTGCGTCCAGTTCTGGAGACCCCATCTCTGCAAGGACATAGACAGGATGGAGGCTGTCCAGAGGAGGGCAACTAAAATGGTGCAGGGTCTGCACCGGAAGACATATGAAGGGAGATTAAAAGAGCTTAATATGTATACCTTCGAGGAGAGGAGGGAGAGGGGGTACATGATAGAAACTTTCAAGCACATCAAGGGAATCAACAGAGTCCAAGAGGGTAGCATTTCTCAGAAAAAGAGATGTGCAAAAACAAGGGGGCACAATTTGAAGATAGAGGGTGGACAGCTCAGAGGTAATGTGAGGAAGTATTTTTTAATGGAAAGGGTTGTGGCTACATGGAACCACCTTCCTGAGGAGGTAGTGGAGTCAAAAACAGTGGGGGAATTCAAGAATGTATGGGACAGACATAAGGCAATTCTAGTGGGGGTAGGAGGAAGTGGGCTTTAGGTTAAGTAGGATCTACAGTTTATCCATTAGGTAGGGAAATGGGCAGACTAGGTGGGCCAAATGGTCCTTATCTGCCATCAAATTCTATGTTTCTACGTTTCTATTAAGGTTGGTCCTCTGAGCCTTGTTGGTGGTGCGAGGTCTATGGTGACCAGCAGCATAATCTTGCTGGCACCATTTTTCCTGGTTTTCTGCCTGCCCAGCTGCCGTGATGCAGTACATCATCCCTACCCAACCTCAACATGCACAGCACACTAAGCAAGGGAAGGTTCTCTGTCCCATCACAAGGTACTGTCCAGGGGATGGAACACAGTGCCATCCTTCCCTAAACTGAGAGCACTACCATCCCCCAGCCCTGTATCACTGAGCCCGCTTTGTGCTGGAGTTGCTGCAGAATGCATCTGTCTGTGTCATTTTTTGATCTGCTCATCAGAATGACAAGCAGAGATACTCTTCTTAGTTCATCTCATCCCTGTTGTGCCTCTAGGTAGCCTCTTTGCACCGGGGAGGGGCTCAGTTGGTAGCACCTCTAACTCTGGGCAGAAAGTTATGTGTTTTAGTGCCACAACACAAGTCACATTTCCCCAATCGCAGGCATGCCAGTGTGGTACTAGTGATTGCTGCAGTACAAGGGTTTGCCATCCTTTGTGGTCCCTTCTACCCTGTGTCAGCTACAGAGATGGGGAAAGCTATTAAAGCCATCAAGAATGGACCTAATCAGTGCCCTGCAGAATTTTTAAGACACTCAAAGCAGACAGGAGCACACCTCTGCTGAATGTGTTTTGGGAGGTACCCAAAGACTGGAGGATAGCAGATGTAGTCCCCTTATACAAAAGTGGGAACAAAGAGGAAGCGGGGAACTACAGACCAGTCAGCCTCACCTCGGTAGTGGGGAAGATCATGGAAGCACTACTGAAGGAGAGATTGGTGGAACATCTGGTTGTCAATGGACTACAAGACCCAAGGCAGCATGGTTTCACCAGGGGAAGGTCATGTCAGACCAACCTCATTGAATTTTTTGACTGGGTGACTAGGGAGGTGGATCAGGGAAGGCAGTGGACATGGCCTATCTGGACTTCAGCAAGGCCTTTGACACTGTGCCACATAGAAGACTATTGCACAAACTGGGGAATATGGGTGTGGGCAGGACAGCAGTGCGGTGGGTAGGTAACTGGCTGGGCAGCAGGACACAGAGGGTGGTGGTAAATGGCTGTCACTCCACAGAGGGAAGAGTGACCAGTGGGGTACCACAGGGATCAGTGCTGGGACCGGTACTATTCAATATCTTCATCGGTGACATTGCACAGGACCTAGAAGGCAGAATTTCACTGTTCGCTGATGACACAAAGCTCTGTAACAGAGTAGACACACCAGAGGGTGTAGACAGAATGAGAAGGGACCTGCAGAAACTTGAAGAATGGTCAGGGGTTTGGCAGTTGAAATTCAATGCAAGGAAGTACAAGATAATGCATATGGGGCACAAAACCCTGGCACAATATATCAGTTGGGGGTGAGGATATAGCATGCACCAAGCAGGAAAGGGATCTTGGAGGTTCATCTCTGATGACCTCAAGGCAGGAAACAGTGTGACAAGGCAGCAGGTAAAACAAATAGGATGCTGGGATGCATAGGCAGGGGCATCACCAGCAGGAAAAGGAGGTCATAATTCCACTATACAGGACACTAGTGAGGCCGCACCTGGAGTACACTGTGCAGTTCTGGAGACCTTACCTATGTGAGGACATAGACAGGGTAGAGAAGGTTCAGAGGAGGGCAACAAAGATGGTGCATGGATTGCATCACAAGTCCTATGAGGACAGGTTGAAGGCACTGAACATGTACTCCCTGGAGAGAGGAGAGAGAGGGGATATGATAGAGACATACAAGTATCTTACAGGGAGGAACAGGGTGCAGGAATGCACTATTTTTAAGTGAAAAGATGTTCCAGGACTAGAGAGCATGGGATGAAGTTGGAGGGAGGGCGATTCAGAGGAAACGTGAGGAAGAATTTCTTCACAGAAGCGGTGGTGGACAAGTGGAACACCCTGCCAGAGGAAGTGGTGGGGGCTGAAACAATCACGGGATTTAAGAATTCATGGGATAGACATAAAGGAATTCTGGAGGTCAGGGGTAAGGGGCAACAGACTTCCTGGAAAACATAAACTGAACTTACAAACTTAAATGGGCAGACTGGGTGGGCCATAGGCCCTTATCTGCCGACACTGTCTATGTATCTATGTATCCATAATATTCCAGTGAGAAATATGGGACTCTTGGAGGAAGGCCACAATTTTAGCTCTCCCACAGAGGGTTACAGTCAGTGATTAATGGAATGTGAGTTAACTTGCCAATCTCAGTATTTAAAGGATGGGAAAATATTTACAAAGATATTGGCACATCTAAAAAAAGTCATTCCTAAGTTGATCCACTCCAATAAAACTGTTTTCATCCCAGGCAGGCATTTGACCCATAATAGCAGATGAGTACTTAAAAAAAGCGTCTGGCTAAACGTACTGCATTGAAGAATTAGAATCAGCATTATCCCCAACAAGCCTTATACCAAAAATTACATCTCTATGTTACCTTGTTTAAAAGTTATAAGCTATTTTGTAACTCTGATTTCACTCTCTGTTCAAAAAAAGCTAGTATCAGTGAAGAGCTAGTGATGATTTCGTAACCAGAGCTCACAGCATAGTCTTACCTGTCAGAAACCTTATAGGATTTATTTCTTCAAGTTTAAGAAACTGCAGTTGTAGTAACGCACTTGGAAAAAAAAAAAAAACCTGAAACAGGGTAAGGTTGGATGCAGTGCATGCATTTCCAGAATGTTCAGATGTGTGATACTGTAATTCAGAATGCACAGGAGATGATTCTGGAATACAGCATTGGACAAAGCTATGGAATATCAAGGTGGTGCATAATTTGAGAATGTTGGGGGCTTGCAATCTCAGAATGTGGCTGGGTTGCACAATCTTGAAATGTGGTGGGAACAATCAGTCTCAGAATACCACAGGGTCACACATAGAAAAATAGAAAAGTGAGAATTTCTTTTTTCCATCTTGAGTTGCTGTTTTGTATGTGGAGGTATAATGATTAAAAAAAGTCCACAATTTGTATTCTGTCCAGATGAAAGGTGATGCTGCATGTTGGTTTCCTCTTTGCACGCCGTGCTTGTTTTTTTACTGTGTTGCCGATACTTCCTCTCCTCTGCCATTGGTCTGTTGTCCAGTAGTGCTAATATTTTGGTATATGTGAGGATCTGAGTGCATCGGGAGTTAAAGGAGGTGTTCAGTAAGTGCAGCCAAGCATTGCTGTTTTAAAATATGAGTGCAATTGTTAGATGCGCTAAAAGGAAAAATAGATTTCTTGGAGCAGAGCAGGTGTGCTATTTCATTTCTCAGCTCCACTGCAGAACCGGGTCAGGGGCTTTACTGTTGGGGTTCATGGAGCTAGTGTGCTTATTATTTTGTCTACTCTGTTGCAGAACTGGGTCGGGGGCTTGATCGTTCTTGCTATGTTAATTTTGAAACAGCCACTGTGTGTGTGGCTTTCTGTGGAAATGGGCAAGCGTGTGCTCCACTATAGCACTGAGAGTGAAGTCAAATTGCACTCAGTGGCTGTTTCTGAAAGTAATGGCAAGACAAATAAATAAATAAATAAACCTTTGTTTTAGGACTGGAACCCTGTCTCTCTATAATGGAAATACTGGTTCCATTTTACAAGTGAGGGCTGTATAAATATGAAACATATTTGAAATGTAAGAAGGTGGTCAGGTGTGCCGGACCTTTATACAGTGATGTTATGCTAAATTTTTGAAATGGGCATCATAAAATAGAAGCTCTGATTGGCTACTAGGGATGTGATATTCAGTCTGATGCACAGGAAAAAGGTCCAACACTGGGCAGTGGGCATTGATATAGGTGATGCTGCCCACTCAGAACCGCAACAAAATAAAACGCAGCCATCTTGTTTGTGCTATAAGTGTTGCCATCCGAACCATAACAAATAAAACAAACACCTCTGACCTCCTGTTCAGATTGCCCCAGTGTTTTAATATAGCATGAAATGAACAGCAAACACGCTCATTTCTCAGGGAAAAAAAAACGGAACAGCCGCAATCTGTACACCAGCCCGACCGCTCCTCTCAATTCTCTTTGAGCCCGCCCGCTCGCTGTTGAAATTCTTATTTTTACTTGTAAAATACAGCCACGATGTCTCTCTCAACCTGCCTAATTGTTCATCTATTTAAAAAAAAAAAGGAACCACAATCTCTCTACCCTCCCGCTCACTCTATCTCTGTACCTGCCTGCCTGCTCGCTCTGTGTAAGTATCTCTCTACCAGCCCTCACGCTCTTGAAGTGTGAACTTTTAATTATAAAAAAAGAAAAGACGCATTTTACTCTTTTTTCTCTTACTTGTTTCCACACAGCATGTGGGGAAATACTGCCATGACAACCAGACCTAAAGTACAGAAGCCTTTCTAGGACAAAATTCCTTAATTGCAAAAAAAAAAAAAACACAGAACATGTAGGCGGAGGAACTATTTTATTAAAAATGAGACAAACATACATGCTTTTTCCTACTTTAAATTGGAAATTTAACCAGCCAAATGCAGTTGCACTAAAGATGGCCATTTCATAAGCACAATAAGCCACTCCAGGGTGTGCGTTAGACACTTTAACACAGGGCTAAGAGGCTGGACTCACTCGGCCAGTGGCCTGGTGCCTCACTACGCCGCCTAGCTGTGTGTTGCCAAAGTGTCTGACGCACACCCTGTCATGGCTTATTGCTTACATAACATCACTTGTGAAGGTGGGCACTGACCAATTGAAGCATAAAAAAATGTTCTTGCCTTAGTATAATAATGTTTTTTTGCTCTCCACCTCGCCTGGTAGACTACTCCATGGTTCCACCACCCTTTCTGTAAAATAATGTTTTCTCATATCCCTCTTGAACCTCCCTTCTGTCAGTTTCCACTTTTCCTTCGTGACCTCAAACTTTTACTCATACTAAGTAATTCCACACAGCCCACCTTGTTTATTCCTTTCAGAAACGGGAACGTTTCTATTACATCTCCTCTCTCTGTGTGGTCTCCAGCGAGTACATGTTCAGTGCCTTGATACAATCCTCGTATGACCTGCCCTATTAGCCTTCAATCAGCTTGTCACCCTTTGCTGTACAGTCTCCAGCCTGTCCTTATCTTTCCTGATGTGAGGACTCCAGAACTGGGCACAGCACTCCAGGTGTGGCCTCGCCAAACAGCTATAATGAGGTAGCATTACTTCTTTTCTACCGATGTCAATATCCCTTCCAATACCTCTGAACATCCCATATGCCTCACTAAAGGCCTTGTTTCACCGGCTTAATTGTTTGAGGGAGTCACCAATTTGTTATCCCAATTGTTTAACCAGGATTAGCACACTAAGCTGAAAGCTTGTTTACAGATGCAACCTGGGAGCACATGGAAGTTAAGTGACTTGCTCAGGGTCACACAGTATGCAAGTAGAAGCTGTGGGATTCAAACCCAGGTCTCCAGATTTGCAGCTAATGATAACTCGTAGGTCTCTTTCCTCATCTCTAGTGCTAAGCCTTACCCCACCCATCCAGTACTTCTTCCAGGGGTTCTTGTTCCCTAAGTGTGGGCACGGGGTCAAAACCCCACAAACAAAAACAGTGCCGCAAACAATGCCACAGGCAAAACACCATGGTAAAACATTGACTGTGACAAAATACCATGCACACTACAGAAACCGATGAGGAAAAATATAGAATGTTTGTTTAGAGCCCCACTACACCCCCCAAATGTGGGGGGGGCTTCACCTCCCACGCCACCCAGAATTATTATAATCAGCTCTGAGTGGGTGTGGACCTCTGGGATAAGGTGCAACTTGGGAGGGTGGGGGGACTTGGTTTCTGAGCCCCCCCCTAAAAAAAAATATATATAGATAGGGAGATGGGGAACCAAACCCTGATCACCAGGTTTCCACTGCACCAGGTGCTTGTGCCTTAGCCATTCCACAACAAGAGCAGCTTGACCAGGCACAGCACCAGAGGCTTCTTCAGCCCTTCCTCTACTCCCCAGACAGCGACAGGGGTGGCATTAATTCACTACCACTATTATACCCCATTGCTCTAAATGGTTACGTGCATTACACAGCACGGTTCTTGTCGCTCTATTCTAGCAGTGGCATATTGACTTGGTAGCCTCTAAGTGCATCACCTTGCACTTTTCATCACTGAATTTCAACTGCCAAACCCTAGACCACCTCTCTGGTCTTTCAGGTCCCTCTGTATCTTCCTGATTGCCTCATCACTATCCACCCTCCCACAGAGCTTATTGTCCCCTCTGAAGAAACACAGACTGTGCCTGATTCCTTCTGTAGTGTCACTGATGAACATATTGAAGAGGACCAGGTCTGAGCCAGATCTCTGTGGTACACTCATGACCTCCCTCTCTTCTGATTTGGCTCTGTTAACCACAACCTCTGCTGCCTCTCCTTTAGCCAGCTATGTACCCATGTTACTATATCTTTAGCCACACTCAGATCCTTCATCTTCTTCAGCAATCTCTGAGGCACCATGTCAAAAGCCTTGCTGAATTTGAAGAAGAGTAAATCCACATCATGACCCTATCCAATACTCTCATCATCCAGTCAAAGAAAACTATCTGGTTAGTTTGACAAGACCTCCTGCCACAAACCCATTCTGTTTACCATCCTGGAGATCATTGCTGCCCAGGTAGTCCACAAGGTCCTCTTGACCAGTGACTCCATCAGCTTCCCTTCTACAGATGTAAGACTGACAGATCTGTAGTTCCTGGTTTATTCCTTGTCCCCACACTTATGGAGTAGAACTACGTCTGCCACCCTCCAGTCCTTCAGAACTACCCCCATTTGTGATGAGATATTGAAGAGTCCTACTAGGGGTTTAAGCCAGTTCTACCACCAGTTCCATGAGCACCCGTGGATGCATCCTATCTGTTCCTGGGGCCCTAACTATTGTTAGGGCTGCTAGCCCTTTCTGGACTTTTTTGGCACAATTTTTTTTTTTTTAGTTGTTGTTTAACCAGGTATAGCACACTAAGCTGAAAGCTTTTTTACAGGAGCGACCTGGGAGCACAAGGAGGTTAAGTGACTTGCTCAGGGTCACACAGTATGCAAGTGGAAGCTGTGGGATTCAAACCCAGGTCTGGTCTGCTGGATGTCACCAGATTTGCAGCTCAGAGCCTTAGACCACTGCTCTATACTGCCTCTTTATACATATTTTTTACATATATAAACTGGCTACCTCATATCTGGGACCCCCTTTGTGGCTGCTCTGATGCCACTCTCTGGCAATGGCTTGCTGTCTTCGCTTATGAAGACAGAGCAGTAGTAACCATTATGGACTGCAGCCTTTTGCACGTCCTCATCAATCACCCTATCCCCCATTGGATAGTCTAGCAATTCCCCCTCCTTTTTTCTCTAAAATACCTGAAGAATTGTTTTTCTTTGCTCTTGACTCCTTCTGCAATACACAGCTTAGTGTCTTCCTTTTTATGTTGATTGCGTGCATGCTGAAGAAACATATTGTCGCAGGTTGCTGCAGAAGCAGGTTGTGGAGGTGCGGCACTGTTGTGGCCAGTGGCCCCACAGCCTTTGGAGGTTTGGGCTGCTTTTCCCAATGGGATGGCATGCTGCTGCTGACACTAGTTCAGCCAGCATGCCACAACCTTGTAAGATTTCTGCCGCTGCAATCAGGGGCTGCCTAGTCAATGCAACGTAAGCCATTCCGCTGCAATGAGGGAGCGACCCGTCATTGCTGGGCAGAACCTTGTTACTGTGATGTTCTTTGTGAACATGGCGGTGGCTTGCCACCATGTTCACAAACAATACTAAGCACCCCCACTGCTGAGGGGTGCCCAATCCCCCTTGGCAGCATGTGCTCCCCCCCACAGTGTTTGTTTGCGGCGGGGGCCCCAATCCCGCTCAGTTGGTGCCAGAAGTTTATGTTGCCAGCAGGGCCCTCCCCATCTGCATTATGTCCCCCCTCCCTGTTTAATTTGCCGATGGGGAGCCCACTCCCGTTGGCATAATCCCCCAAACAAACAGTACAGTTGTGTCGAGGGGTACCAATCCCCTCGGCTCTTGAGCCCCTCTTTGTGCTGATGGGGTGCCCAATCCCCCATCAGCTAGAGCTGCCCCTCAAAAACTCTGTTGGCTCACTGGGAGCCCACCCCAGCTTGCCAAATGGCCCTGTAAAAAGAAAATGATAAATAGTCCTGTGATGTTTTTTTTTTTTTTTTAACCTGTCAAAAGAAAACGGTCCTGTGCGGTCTCCTGCTCCCTCCCTGGCCGCACCACCCCTTCCCCACCCCCCTCACCCCATACTACACCTGCGGAGTCCAGTGCAATGATCTTTGGTGGATCAGGAACACATCTGCACTCTTTAAAGCTGACCGCGGACTGAAGAAATGCTGGTAAGCTGTATAATGGCATAAATAGGGTTTTTTCAACTTTGGTACATATCTCAGGAATTTTTTGGAATTTTGGCACCAGATTTTCAACATGGGTGTTTTGGGACCCCTCCTCATGAATTCTGCCACTGTCGTGATGTTATTCAGCCCCAAAAAGTAATTTTGTTGTCACTGCGTGGAATCACCTTTTGGGACCAATTAATCAAATGACAGTGCCAGTGCTCATGAGGTGGGCTCTCAAAAAGCCTATGTTGCAAATTTGGTGGAAAAAATTCAAAATATGACTGTTTTACGAGCGTGCGTTGCACAGTTGGTACGCACGTTCATAACTTCACAAAGATGCAATATTTTCACACCAGATTTTCAACATTGACATTTTTTCACGCCTCCTTGTGAACAGTACTGCCGTCATTTTTCACATCCTGGCCAAAATGCATTTTTGCACTTCCGGCACGTAATAGTGTGGTCGCTTTGGGAAATCATTGTTCAGGACAGATTAAGAAAATGACAGTGACACTGTTCATGAGCAGAGGTCCTAAAATGCCTATATTGAAAATTTGGTGACGAAACTCCATAAAATGACTGTGTTACAAGTGTGCGTTGTGCAGTTTGCATGCACGCTCGTAACTTCGCGAATTTATAATATTTTCACTCCAGATTTTCAGCATTGTAATTTTCCCACACCTACTTAAGAACAGTACAGTTGTCATTGTTCCCATCCTGGCTGAAATATGTTTTTGCACTTCCGTGCAGAATAGCGGCTGTGGGAAATCAGTGTTCCAGACAGATTAAGAACATGACAGTGACACTGTTCATGAGCAGAGGTCCTAAAATCATTATGTTGAAAATTTGGTGTCGAAACTCCATTAAATGACTGTGTTACAAGCGTGTGTTGAACTGTTTCCATGCACCCTTGTAACCTCGCAACTTTGTAATATTTTCATGCCACATTTTCAACACTGGCATTTTTTCACACCTCCTTATGAACAGTACAGCTGTCATTTTTCACATCCTGGCCTAAATATGTTTTTGCACTCCTGTCGCAGAATAGCACTGTCGCTGTGGGAAATCAGTGTTTGGGAATGATTAAGATCGAGCGAGTGAGAGGGAGGAGTAACCAAGCTCATCTGAGCTCTGTTGGCACTGCTGTGGATTTCTTTGTGGGCAGACAAAGGCCCCAATGCAGGAGCCGAGTACAAAAGGGCAGCCTGCAGCACTGGGAGAAACAGAATGAGAGAGCAAGTGAGAGAGGGGGAGTGAGCAAACTCAATGGAGCTGTGTCAGGACTGCTGCAGATTTCTTTTTGGGCAGAAAAAGGTGACAATGTAAGCAGGAGCCCAGTACAAAAGGGCAGCCTGCAATGTCGGGTGAAATAGAATGAGTGAGAGAGGGGCAGTGAGCGAGCTCAATGGAGCTGTGCCGTAACTTTAGAGTTGCCCACCCTCATGCTCAGGGTCCTGTGTGGTTCTATATAACAGCAGGGCCTCTGGAGTGGAGGCAAAGCAATGACTGGATACACCCACACCTCCTTATGAACAGTACAACTGTCATTTTTCACATCCTGGACGAAATGTGTTTTTGCACTTTCAGCGCAGAATAGTGTGGTCACTGTGAAAAATCAGTGTTTGGGACACATTAAGAAAATGACAGTGACACTGTTCATGAGCAGAGGTCCAAAAATGCCTATGTTGAAAATTTTTTGATGAAAGTCCATAAAACGACTATGTTACAAGCGCGCATTATGCAGTTTCAACGCACCCTTGTAACTTCGCAAATCAGTAATAATTTCATGTCAGATTTTCAACACTGGCATTTTTCACACCTCCTTATGAACAGTACAGCTGTCATTTTTCACATCCTGGCCGAAATATGTTTTTGCACTCCTGCCGCAGAATAGCATGGTCACTGTGGGAAATCAGTGTTTTGGACAGATTAAGATTGAGGGAGTGAGAGGGGGGAGTGACCAAGCTCAACTGAGCTCTGTCAGGACTGCTGTGGATTTCTTTGTCAGCAGAAACGGGCCCCAGTGCAGAAGCCCAGTACAAAAGGGCAGCCTGCAGTGCTAGAAGAAACAGAACGAGCGGGTGAGGGTCGGGAGGGGGAGTTAGTGAGCTCAATGGAGCTCTGTTGGGACTGCTGTGGATTTCTTTGTGGGCAGAAAAAGGCAGCAATGCAGGCAGGAGCCCAGTAAAAAAGGGCAGCCTACAGCGCTGGCAGAAATGGAACAAGCGAGTGAGAAAGGGGGAGGGAGTGAGCTCAACGGAGCTGTCGGGACAGCTGCAGATTTCTTTATGGGCAGACAAAGGTGCGAACACAGGCAGGAGCCCAGTGCAAAAGCGCAGCCTGCAGCGCCAAGAGAAACAGAACGAGTGAGTAACAGAGGGGGAGTGAGCGAGTTCAATGGAGCAAAGCAATCGACATTCAGGATCGACAAATGCTTGTTTATTTATTTATTTTACTTACAAAATGTTTCACCAGGAAAGACAACACATGAACATACAAAATTGCCAGCAGAAATGGGCCTCATGGTCTATTGAGTCTGCTCGAGTGTGCAGCTAGCCCCTCATCTCGCAGCTGCCCCTCCTGCCCCCTTTCCCAGTATCCCCTCCCCTTCCTCTGTCCCAACCCCTCTTGAAACTCCCCATCTTACAGGACACTATCTCATTTGGTAAGGTGCTCCATTTGTTCACCACTCTTTCCATGAAAAAAAAATGTCTTCTCATCTCCCTCTTGAATCTTTTCCCTTCCAGTCTCAGTCAATGCCTTCTCATATCCCTCCCCCTTCTCATCTGAAAAATCCCTTCTGTGTTGGTCTTGTTTATCACCTTCAGATACTTAAATGTCTTGATCATATCCCCCCTGTCCCTCCTCTCCCCCCAGTGAATATATATGCAGCTCTCCCAGCCTGTCCTCATAGGCCTTGCTCTCCAAACCCTGGATTGTCTTTGTGGCTCTTTGCTGCACCCCCTCCAATAATCTGATGTACTTCTTCAGGAATTGGTGCCAGGATGCATGCAGTACTCCTGGTGGGGCCTGACCAATGACCTATACAGGGGCAGGATAACCTCCCTCCTTTTGGAGGAGATCCCTTTTGTAATACACCACAGCATTTTGTTGGCTTTTGCTGCCGCCTTCCTGCACTGAGCAGAGTTGTTCATACTCCCTGTAATGATCACTCCTAGGTCCTTTTTTCTCCATGGAGCTCCCCAACTGTACCCTATTCAAGTGATAATTCTTTCCCAGGATCCTGGCTCTGAAGTGCAGAACCTTGCACTTCTTGGCATTGAATCCCAACTGCCACATTTATGCCCACTCCTGCAACCCCTCCCATCCCTCCACATTATCAACCACTCCCATCTTGGTATTGTCTGTAAACAGACTGATCTTGCTCTGGATACCATATGAGATATCTACAATAAAAATCCCAAACAGCACTGGTCCCAGTACCAATCCCTGCAGTACTCCACTTGTCACCACTCTCGGTGATGACAGTCCCCCCCCCACCCTTTGCTGCCTTCCCTTTAGCCAGTTTGTGATCCATTTCACCATGTTTGGTCCTGCTTCACACATTCCAGCCCCCACCCTCCCATGTGGCACTGAATCGAAGGTCTTGCTGAAGTCAAAATTCAGAACATCCATTGCATCCACTCATGGTACTCTACAAGGTATGTCTGGCAGGATCTGCCCACTATAAATTTGTGCTATTGACCATCCTGGAGACTGTTTTCCTCCAAGAAACTCACTAGCCTTTCTCTTTTAGTATGGTCTCCATGAGCTTTTTCCCCACCACAATTGATGTGAGGCTCACTGGTCTATGGTTTCCTGTTTCATCCTTTGGGCCACTTTTATGGGTGGGCACCACATGGGCCATTCTCCAGTACTGTGGCACACATCCCAAGTCCAGGGAGATATTGAACAGGTCGGACAGTGACCCCGCCAGGATCTCTGCCAATACCCTTAGTACCCCAGGGTGAATGCCATCAGGTCCAGGTGCATTGTCCACCCTTAATGCCCTCAATCCATCTAGTACCCTGCTCTCTGTAATCCCTATGTCTGTCATCCCCTCCTCCTCCCTGAGCTGAGGAATAGCTAATTTCCAGAAGTGTCCTGGGGGAAGGGGGGTACAATGGTTGAGAGAGCAAATAGACATAATACAAAATAAAACAATACATGAACAAATACTTTACATAACAGAATAGTACGCTACAGCACTATATCACATGATCCTGCAACTGAGGTTAGCAAAACCAACAGGCTGAAAAACTTACATGGTAACACCCAGGGCCATAGACCAGGAGGCCAGTGAATGGGAAAAACAGTGAAGTGCTGAGATAGCAGGAAGCAGGAGTTCAGTAAGAGCTAGTGAAAACCTAGGGAGAGAGTGGGGGAGGGAGGAGATAGACAGCCAGGTCCAAAAAATCCCTACAGGATACAAAGAAACTCTGCAAGGAGGGCGGGACCAGATGGGAATTAGGAGGGGAGAGAAAGAGAGGGGGGAGGAGGAATATGAGGGAGGGAGAGATGGGAGGATAGGAACTAGAATTGCAGAAGAGTGTAGAACTGGAGGGGAGGCTGAAGGGGTACTGTCAGGAGTAGTAGTGTATGATTTAATGATAAGCAATAGAGGACAGAGTAAGTCTTTGAGAGGGGGCAGAAGTAAATAGGTCAGTGCCCAACCAAGGGCTGGAGCACTGTTGGAGGGTAATGGGAGGGTTAAGGAATGTGGACTAGAGAAGAAGTGCAAAAGTTAGGGATGGGTTAGAGGGTGCATAGAACAAGTAACGATTAGATGAAGGGATAAAGTTTAAGGGGTTAGAGGCGCAGGGGGTGGAGGAGGTGGGCTGAGGAGCAAAGGCAGTTATGGAAAGAGGTAAAAAAGGTGAGTAGGGCTAGAGAGGAGGATGAAGGGTTGAGGAAAGTTAGATAAGGGGATAACAAGGTTTATGGAGTTAGAGAGTGGGGTGCAGGGGAGGGTGGAGAGGCTAGGAACAGGTGCATTTAGGGGAATAGAAGTCATGTAGGGCTAGGGAGAGGGAAGAAGGGGATGAAAAAAGCTGGATAGGAGGTGGAAGTGAGTTCCAGAGTTTAGGGAAGCAATAAAGCTTCCTGACCTATGGAGGTGTGGCGATGGGGGATGGCAAGAGTGCGGAGTCAGAGGAGCTAAGAGGGTGGGAGGTGGGAGGGCAGAGAGTGAGGAAGAGAGGTAAGAGGAAGGACCCAAACCAGAATTTGGAAGTGAATTTAGCGCAGTGAGAGAGGCGCCTGAACTCCAGGGAAGGCAGTGCCAGAAAGTAGTATCGAGTGCAGTGATAGGTACAGGAGGGGGAGTCAAAGGCAAAATGAAAGAAAGCATTGAAGAGGGAGTCCAGTCTGGCATGATACATAGATACATAGATACATAGATACATAGACAGTGTCGGCAGATAAGGGCCTATGGCCCACCCAGTCTGCCCATTTGAGCTTGTAAGTTCAGTTTGTTTTCCTAGAAGTCTGTTGCCCCTTACCCCTGACCTCCAGAATTCCTTTATGTCTATCCCATGCATTCTTAAATCCCGTGATTGTTTCAGCCCCCACCACTTCCTCTGGCAGGGTGTTCCACTTGTCCACCACCCGTTCTTGAAGAAATTCTTTCTCATGTTTCCTCTGAATCATCCTCCTCAACTTCATCCCATGCCCTCTAGTCCTGGAACATCTTTTCGCTTAAAATAGTGTTTTCATGCACCCTGTTCCTCCCTGTAAGATACTTGTATGTCTCTATCATATCCCTCTCTCCTCCTCTCCTCCAGGGAGTACATGTTCAGTTCCTTCAACCTGTCTTCATAGGACTTGTGATGCAATCCATGCACCATCTTTGTTGCCTCCTCTGAACCTTCTCTACCCTGTCTATGTCCTATGTAGGTATGGTCTCCAGAACTGTACACTGTACTCCAGGTGGGGCCTCACTAGTGTCCTGTATAGCGGAATTATGACCTCCCTTTTCCTGCTGGTGATGCCCCTGCCTATACATCCCAGCATCCTATTTGCTTTACCTGCTGCCTTGTCACACTGTTTCCCTACCTTGAGGTCATCAGAGATGACAACCCCAAGATCCCTTTCCTGCTTGGTGCATGCTATATCCTCACCCCCAACTGATATATTGTGCCAGGGTTTTTGTGCCCCATATGCATTATCTTGCACTTCTTTGCATTGAATTTCAACTGCCAAACTCCTGACCATTCTTCAAGTTTCTGCAGGTCGCTTCTCATTCTGTCTACACCCTCTGGTGTGTCTATTCTGTTACAGAGCTTTGTGTCATCAGCGAACAGTGAAATTCTGCCTTCTAGGTCCTGCGCAATGTCACTGATGAAGATGTTGAATAGGACCGGTCCCAGCACTGATCCCTGTGGTACCCCACTGGTCACTCTTCCCTCTGTGGAGTGACAGCCATTTACCACCACCCTCTGTGTCCTGCCACCCAGCCAGTTACCTACCCACCACACTACTGTCCTGCCCACATCCATATTCCCCAGTTTGTGTAATAGTCTTCTATGTGGCACAGTGTCAAAGGCCTTGCTGAAGTCCAGATAGGTCATGTCCACTGCCCTCCTCTGATCCACCTCCCTAGTCACCCAGTCAAAAAATTCAACAAGGTTGGTCTGACATGACCTCCCCCTGGTGAAACCATGCTGCCTTGGGTCCTGTAGTCCATTGACAACCAGATATTCTACCAATCTCTCCTTCAGTAGTGCTTCCATGAACTTCCCCACTACCGAGGTGAGGCTGACTGGTCTGTAGTTCCCTGCTTCCTCTTTGTTCCCACTTTTGTATAAGGGGACTACATCTGCTGTCCTCAGTCTTTGGGTACCTCCCCTGTTTCCAGTGATCGGCTAAACAGGATAGCCAGAGGTTCAGCCGCCACCTCTCTTAGTTCTTTAAGGACCCTGGGGTGCACCCCATCTGGCCCCATTGCTTTATAAACTCTTATTACTTCCAATTCCTTCAGGACCCTTTCTCGTGTAAAGGGACTTGTGTCCATTCTGCACCATTCTCACCCCTTGTACTTCCTTCAGACCCATTACCCTCCTCTTCCTCAGTAAAGACTGAGCAGAAATACCCGTTCAATATGTCAGCTTTACTGTTGTCATCCTCCACGTGGCCCCATCCTCCCCCTTCAGTCTCACTATCCCTCCCTTTGTCTTTCTTTTTCACTTATGTACCTGTAAAAGGTTTTGTCCCCTCTACCCACTGATTTTGCAATGTGTTCTTCTGTCTGAGCTTTGGCTTCCCTTACTGACCTCCCTGCCTCCCTTTGCTTCTTCTGGTACTTCTCCCTATCCCCTTCTGCCTGTGTCTTTTTGTATTGCCTGAATGCAATATTTTTGGCTTTCACTTTCTTTGCTACCTCTTTGGAAAACCATAATGGTCTCCTCTTCCTTTTCCTCTTGCTAACCTGTTTATTGCATAACTCTCTTGTTCTTGTAATCCCCATTTTAAATACTGCCCACTGTTCCTCAACCCCTGATTCCTGTCCCATTCCTTAATGCCTCTTTCAAGTATCTCCCATTTTCCTAAAGTCTGCCCCTAAAATCCAGGATACGTGTTTTTGTGTGGTTTGGTTCTGCTCTTTCTGTGATTTCAAACCACAATGACTGGTGGTCACTGTTTCCCAGGTGCTTCCCCACTGTTACCCTCATCACACTGTCCCTGTTTGTGAGCACAAGGTCCAGTATTGCCTTCTGCCGAGTTGGTTCCATGACCAGTTGTTTGAAGAAGGCACCCTGAAGGAGTCCAGGATAAATCTGCTCTAGTTGATGCTGCTGCTGGGATGCTCCAGTCCACCTCTGGAATATTGAGTCTCAACCAGTACTACCTCACCCTTGTCTGCCATCCTTTGGATGGCTAGCATCAGCTCCCTATCTGTTTCTTCCTCCTGGGCTGGTGGTCTATAGACCACACCTGTGCGGATGGCTGTCCCCATTTTCCTTTCCAGCTTAACCCACAGTATCTCTCCCCCATTTTGTTCCTCCTGGATCTCTGCGGCCCTTATGTCATTTTTCACATACAGTGCCACTCCTCCTCCCTTCCTGCCTGCTTGGCCCATGCTGGCATGGGAAGACTTCGGAGCAGCACAGTAGACTATGTTACTGTAGTCAAAAATAGGGAGTATCATTTTCTGAACAAGATCATGCCTAACTGGAAATGGTAATGAACTGCAGTTTCTGTAAAGGGTGCTGAGTTTGGGACACAGTTTTTGTAAGATACTGTCAGTATGTTCAGAAAAGCTAAGGTTCTGGTCAAGCCAGACATCCAGGTATTTAGAAGAGGTGGAGTCCTCTAAAGTTGTCCCATCAAGGGTGTGGAAGGAGGGGAGGGAGGTCAGCTGGAAAAGTCTCTGCCTAGTGTTAAAGGTCATGGAGACATCTTCTTGGTGCTGAAAAAGAGTTGATGAGAACTTAGTCAGCGTTGAATATTGTTGAAGTCAAGCTGAAGTCTGGTAGTCACATTGGAGGGTAAGTGGCTGGAGGTAAACAAGACAGTGGCGTTGGCATACATATGGATAAGGGATGAGGAGCATGCTGACGGCAGGCCATTTAGGAAAACTGAGAATAGAAGTGAGCCAAGTACAGCGACTTGAGGAACACCAGTAGATTTGTAGTAGCAGGGACATAGAGTCAGCTATGCTGACAGATTGAGTTTTACCTACCGGGTAGGATCTGAACTAATCACAGGCAGGCTGTGATAGGCCAGCTGACGAGAGGGTTTTGAGAAGGAGGGAGTGGGAGACAGTTTGAAAGCCTTAGCAAGGTTAACAAAGATGGCAGATGTAATATGGCCTTTGTCCATGGCAGAATGGATAGAGTCTGTGAGTCTGAGTAGGGAGGTGCTTGTGGAGTGGTTCTTCTGGAAACCAGACTGGAAGGGAGTGAAGTAGGAGTCATCAGCAAGAAAGAAAGAGAGCTGAGAAAAAACAAGGTGTTCCTATAGTTTTGCCAGAGGGGGTAGAAGCTAGATTGGGTGGTAGTTCCCTGGAGAAGAAAGATCACCGCCCTTAGGAAGAGGGAGGACAGTTGCATGTTTCCAGACAGCAGCGATAGTTGCAGTGCAGAAAGACAGGTTGAGTAGGTCAGCTAATGGGTGGGAAATAGTATGAGCAGATAAACAGGGCAGCTTAGGGTCTCTAGGCCATCTAGGAAGCTACCCTTTGTAGGGTTGATAGAGAAGAGAGCCTTTTAGGTGGTGTTTGGTGAGACTGGCGAAAAGGTAAAGGTCTCAGATAGTTTACGGTGTTGGGGGGAGATGGTAGGGGGTGAGGCAGAAGGGAGGGTTGGGAGGGAAGCTAGCAAGGTGGAGGTGCAAGAAGTAAAGGAAGAATTGAATTCAGCAGCTACCAAGGGATGGTTGACTGTGAGGTGATTGTTGATTTTAAACAATGGAAGGGGAGGTTTAGCTTGGGGTGAGAAAAGTGAATGGACTACTTTCCAAAACTTTGATGGGTTATTTAGTGTTAAAGGTGGACTGGAAATATTTGGATTTTCACCTGCCAGAAGACTTTTGCACAGGCATATGTGAGAGTGTGGTAGTTAGACAGGTCACAAGGGAGTTCGGTGGATTTGTGTTTCCCAAACTAAATAATGCACTTGCTGACAGTCCAACAGCTCAGGAGTGATCCAAGGAAGGTGATTACCATGCACTCTGACTTGCTTCAGGAGAGCATGTTTGTTCCAGATAGAATGTTCTCTTTGAAATATGTAAGAGCAAGAGCAATAGTTTCAGCAGAAGCTATAGGGGCCCAGTCTACAAGGGCTGGGTCCTGAAGTATTGAGGCAAAGTCAAGGTTTTTATAGGAGCGGATAGTTAGCAGTTTAGGAAAGACCTTAGGTCTGTGAACTTTCCTGACAAAGTAGATCATATGATGATTACTAAGAGCATCAGGCAACAGGCCGGACTGGATTACTCTGTGTGGGAGTGAGGTAAGGGCCCCAGTCTAGGAGAGTGTGGTTTGGGGATTTGTGAGTTTTGGCAAGTAGGTTCCATGATTAGTTGGGACAGGTTAAGGGCAGTTATGTCTGTGCGAGCTTTACATAGGGTAGAAGACAACCAGTCAAGGTTAAGCTCACCTACGAGGTTTTGCCTCCATAACTGCCCTCTTTTCCTCTCCCCCCCCTGCCCTTTTTGTACCAGGTGAAGACCTTTTTTTATTTTTTTTTGTTTGTCCTCACTGCTTCCCTGACCCTAACCGAGAACCATGATGGTATCTTGTACTTGTTACTCTTGGTTACCATTCTCATGCATAACCCAGATGCCTTGAGAAGGGCCCCTTTTATTGCTCCTAGCTCTTCTTCCCAGCTCCTATGCCGTCTACCCTGATTAACTTGTCCTGACTCAACTCCCTCAACCTGTTGAAGTCCACCCTTCTGAAATGAAGGACCCCAGTTCTTGATTGGGGTTTTCTGTCCCCAAGGGCCAGTTTGAACCAAATGGAGTTGTGGTTGCTGTTCCCTGCTCTCACAGCTCCTACCACCTCTGAGTTGGTAAGCACCCCCAAGGTGCCATCACATCATCCTTGCCCTGTCCTATGACTGACTCAGAGTCCTCCTCAGTGAAATTGGGTACCTGAGCCTCCTCTAGGGGTGCAAAGCAGTTCACCATCTGGATTATTTTTTTTTTGCATTTATTCTTTGGTAACCAGGTAAGGCCCACCAGACACAAGTGCCAGTTTTCAGGGGTGACCTGGGAACACTAGGTTGGAAGTGACTTGCTCAGAGTGACGCAGTATGCAAGTAGAGGTTGTGGGAATCAAACCCAAGTCTGTTGGATGTAACAAGCTCATTCACAGCTCATCACTCTAACCTTTAGAGACATGATCGCCATCTGCTGTGCCGATGACCCCGATTTGGGAATGGACTTGGGAGACTGAGGGCCAGCCAGGGAGAGTAGCATTGTGCATCTGGTGGACTGCTCTCCTACTCTCGGGGGAGGTGGGGTTGAGTGTCCGATGCACAACGGGCTCCTGGTGAAGGCCGGAGATTCCACAGTGGTCGGCACCTGCATGTTCGGGGGGGTGGGGAAAACTTGGGTTTTCATTGCACGTTCCCGCTTCCATGGTGTTTCAGTCTACTAAAAAAGCCAGCCCCCACTGATGATTCAGCTCCGTTGCCATCCCCTATGGCCACCATAGTTCACCTGTCGGTGGCCCCACTTAGGGGGGGCAAGCCCAAGTATGAGGGAGTGGCTGATGGAGCCTGGGGAGCCGGCATGAAAAAGTATAATAAACCTCCCCCCAAAAAACTTGAGTAGTTGTGCCGGCTCATTGGCACAGCGGTATTGCCAGTGACCCGAGTTCAGGAACAAACTCAAGTTGTTGGGGTCTGGCCAGAGGGAGGAGGAGGAGGAAGAGGATCAAGCATCCCAGAGGATGCTCTCCTACTCTGGGAAGGGAGTGTTGAAGCTGCTGCCTCACAGCTACCACCTGGGTGTTCACAGGTGGTGGTAGAAGCAGGGGGCTCAAGTCAGGGAGGGGAGATGCTGACAAAGCTGGATGTATGATGCACCTCTGATGCATGTATCGCACAGCTCATGACTGATTGGCATATTAAGGGCAGAGAAGAAAACAAGGAAAGACCCTGCAACCAGCAGAATGAGACCACTCCCACTCAGCAGATGCTGCACCGCCACCCTTAGCAACTTGACTCTAGATCGAACTTTTCAGCAGGGGCAAGGTCCACCCATGTTGGCCCCACCCTGGGGGCTAAGCCAGGGAGGAACAAGGAGTTGAGAGGCAAGTCTTGAAGAAGGGGAGTGATGGGACTGGGAGTGGGGGGCAGCTGAAGAGTGCAGGCTGGGAAAAAAAATGACTAGTTTGTAACGTAATTTTCTTTCATCGTCTGCATTAATTGCATTTCAAACACTTTCCTGACATTCATAGGCTTTGACTGGAAAAAATCAGGAGATAAACTATAAGTTACAAAAACAAAACTGTATTAACTTTCATGTAGTCAAGAAACTGGATGATGGGATGAAAAAGTTCCTTGCAGTATCTTCAGAGTTATCACTACATTTGTATTGTCATTGTCCCACCAGTACAGTATGTTCGGTATCTCCCAAGTGACATTTAAGACCGGCTGCTTTTGTCCAACAGACTTCCAACACCTTATCCTGGGCCCTCTACCACCTGGCTAAGGATCAGAACATTCAGGACTCCCTCTATCAGGAGATCATCAGTATTGTACCAGGAGAGCAGATTCCAACCGCGCAGGATGTGGACAAGATGCCCCTCCTGAAGGCCATCATAAAAGAAGTTTTAAGGTGTGACCTGCCATTTCATTATGTTTCTATTTTTCTACCTTTTTCTCTGGTATACTTGCTCCCCCACTCCAGTGTTCCCAGCCACTGCAGTTGTACCCTTCCTCTGGTTGGGTTGCTGCCACCAGTGCTCCTCCACCTGCTGGCAAGGTGTGCACAAATGCCAAGAAGTCTGCCCACCCTTCCTCTCTAGTAGTCGAGAGTCTCAACTCTGTGATGTGTACCTGCCCCCAGCCAGCCAGTAAAAATGTGCAAAGGATTTTTAGATGTAATTTGAAATGAAAAAAGATCTTAGAAGACTTTGGTTTTCAAATCTCTTTACAAACCCATGAATTTGCATTGATTTGCATATTAATCATCTAAGTGAGTCGCATACTGTGTACTCATTTGCATATCAATCATCTGAGTCACATGCTCTGTACTGATTTGCATTTCAGGCTCCTTAAAGGGACACTGTCAGTTGTTTTGCTTTTAGTGTCTTGCTAAATGGGTATTGACAGCCATATATATATATATATATATATCTATATATATATATCTTTATATAACTATATATATATATATATATATATATATCTATATATACATAAATATTAATATCTTCCTTCCACAAAATGTCAGCAGTACTAAAATGATAATTTTCTTTTGCTGCACTTAACTTTATGGCTTTTTCCTGTCCCATCTTAAACTCTGGTAGACCACTCTGTATTGTATGTGCATGACTAATATGGTGCTGGAACACCCAAAACCCGTCCATCTATGAGTTTGGCTTTTGAGAACTGACATGAAACAAAGGGATTTGCAAATAGGGGCCAGTGTCCTAATGTGCATGCCTGGAGTTACAGCTTTATGTTCCAAAAGTAAAACTAATGATGTTACAGCTTTTGGTTTTACAAATCAGTATGTTTTGGGCACTCAGGACACTATCTAATACCATTGGCTCATATCAGCTTAAAAAAGTCAAACACATCCATACATGAGTTTTTGGGGGCTCTGGCACCATGCTGATCTTGCATGTGCAATATGGAGCGGTCTGCTGGAGTTTACGATGCGACAGGAAAAAGGCAGATAATCAGACACACCAAAGGAAAATGATCATTTTAGTACTGCTGGCAATTTATGTGGGAGGCTATTAATACATATGGCTGCAGATACTACTTTAGCAGAACATTAAAAACGCAAGCAAAACACTGACAGTGTTACTTTAAAGAGCAGCTGACATCTTTAAACTGTTTTAAGATGGGGGTTCTATTCAGTTCTAACCATTAGAGCTGGAAAAGTTCCATGGGCTTCTAGTTGCTGAACCTGTTCTTTCCACCCCACAAAAATAGATGTTGTGTTGTATTTTCATTTTTTTTGCACCACCTTTGGATGAGTTAAATCTACAACTTTAAAGAAGTTTGGTTCTGTTTCCTGTCATTTGTAATGTTGGCCTGGGAATGATTGCATGGCACTGACTTGAACTGGCTTGCCTGGTCGTATTCTGTTTCAGAGTTTGTAAGACTCTGTGACAAGCATGCTCACTACATGATCAGGAAGGTTAAAGCCTGCTCAGCTCTCTGGTCCACTTTGGATATTCAGAAGATGCATAAAGATAAGGAGAGGGCTTGGTGTAAAGTGTACACTTTAAATTACATAAATGACAGGCAGTGTTATAGAAATCTTTGGACAAAAAATGGAAATGGTTTGTTCTGCTAAGAAAGAGGTTTTTGTTTTATTCAGTCTTTCACAAAAATAGCTATAGGAATCCTAACACACCGTGGAGCCTGATTAACAACTGGCAGGGGTCAAGAGCACAAAACATTGCATCCAATATGAACCATGGCAGCAGGAGATTAGCCAGTGCTTTTAATGAGCACATTATTGGAGCCCATGAATTGTTCCGTGAATTGACCCAAAGGAACTAATATATAAGCAGTCAGTCAGAATGGGGTGTGCATTAAAGGATTATAGTATACGCCCCAGGGGCATATTAAGGCACGAGGCTGAAGGCTGAGTGTCTTTACACCTGTGGGAAATGCATCCTTAATCCTTTAATGCATACCCTGGACTGGCTTATTAGGCTTGTGAAAAAAGCTCATTGTAGCTACTGTGGTTTTACAGTCTTTGTAATAAGATCCAGCTTCTGACTGTGCATCGCTAGTATTTTAACACATGATCATTTGACAGCTGACATCCAATGAAGTCACTGAATTTATCCTTGTCATTTTATAAAATAACTTTAATGGGACACTGTCAACCCCCCTTAGGCCTCAAAGTGACCCTGGTTTAAACAAGCATTTGTCAATGCCAAATGTTGTCTCCCTGGCATTGGCATTGGTAGTGCTGGAGTTAGAGATGCATAATAGGAATGGCAGTGAAGTATTGAAGTGACACCAACCCCACCCCAACCCCCACCGTGTAGAGACCAACACGCACTGGGGTGTGCCTTTGGGTCATCAGCTATAACGCTTATGCCATTGTACTTCACCCTACCCTGTAGACACTGACAAGTATCTTGGTGTGCTTTGGGGTCTTTGGGCATTATACTTACCCCATTCCATAAGAAAATGCACCGAGGTGGGTGCAGTGTAGGAGAATGGGTGAACTTTGTGGCCAAACAGTGCAAGACATACCATGATGCCTGTCACTGGCTGCAGGGTGGGGGTGGGGTGGAATGGCATGAGCATTACGGCCAATGATCCCAAGTCACACCCCTGATGCCTGTCAGTCTCTACAGGGTGGGGTGTTACAGTTGTAAAGCCTAACACCTTAGGTGTGTGTTGGTATTTTCACTCCAGATTTTCAACATGGGCTGTTTGTGAGCCCTCCTCATGAAAAGCGGCACTATCAGTTTGTTAGCTGAAAGGTGGTCTTGCACAGTGGCTATGCCATTTGGCAACACAGGGATGAAAACACATTTTGGGCAGGATGTGGAAAATGACATCTGTATTGTTCATGAGGAGGCGTAAAAAAATGGCAATGTTGAAAATCTGAAGTGAAGATCTGAAAAACTGGTGAAATCATGAGCATGCATAGAAACTTCGCAGCACATGTCCGTAACCCAATTATTTTGGGGAGTTTTTTGGCCACATTTTCAACATAGGCATTTTGGGACCTCCCGTCATGAACAGTGGTGCCATGATTTTGTTAATCAGTCCCAAAAGGTGATTTCCCACAGTGACCATGCCATTGTGCGCCACAGTTGTGGATACACATTTTGGGCAGGCTGTGAAAAATGATAGCTGTACTGTTGATAAGGAGGTGGAAAAAATGCCAGTGTTAAAAATCTGGCATGAAAATATTGCAAATTTGCAAAGTTACAAGGGTGCGTGGAAACTGCGCAATGCACGCTTGTAACACAGTCATTTTATGGACTTTCGGCACCAAATTTTTAACATAGGCATTTTAGGACCTCAGCTCATGAACAGTGTCACCGTCATTTTCTCATACTGTCCTGAAAACTGATTTCTCACAGCAACCGTGCTATTCTGCACCAGACGTGTGAAAACACATTTTGGCCAGGATATGTAAAATGACAGCTGTACTGTTCATGAGGTGGTGTGGAAAAATGGCAATTTAGAAAATCTGGAGCAAAAAAATTGCAAATTCACGAAGGTACGAGTGTGTGTCGAAACAGCACAATGCACGCCCATGAAACAGCCATTTTTTGGATTTATTTCACCAATTTTGCAGCATAGGCTTTTTGAGAGACCCTCTCAAGAACAGTGGCACTGTGTTTTCATTACTCAGTCCCGAAAGGTGATTCCATGCAGTGACCGTGAAATCACCTTTTCGGACCAAATAACACCACAACAGTGACTGAATTTATGAGGAGGGATCCCAATAAGCCCATGTTAAAAATTTGGTGCAAAAATTCCAAAATATGGCCAAGATATGCACCAAAGTTGAAAAAAAAACTATTTATGCCATTATACAGCTTACAGGCATTTCTTCAGTTTGCGGTCAGTTTTGAAGAGTGCAGACATGTTCCTGGTCCACTGAAGATCGTCGCGCCAGACTCTAGAGGTAAGTGTGGTGTGAGGGGAAGGTATGAGGAGGCAGGGTGTGCAGAGGTTGGGTGCGCATTGGGGCAGGGAGCTGGATAGACTGTGAGGGACCATTTTCTTCTTTAACAGGTTAAAAATATATATATATATTGCGGGATGGTTTTATTTTTTGACAGGGGCATTTGGCATGCTGGGGTGGGCTCCCAGCTTGCCACCTGAGTGTTTGGGGGGCTAGCCTATGGCGATTGGGCACCCCGTCGGCACATACTGAAGGAGGGGCAAGAGCAGAGGGGGATTGGGCACCCTCCCGGGCACATAACAAATGGGGGTGAGCATTATGCTGATGGGGAGCGGGCTCCCTCGTCGGCACATAACAAATGGGGGGCACATTATACCAATGGGGAGCGGGCTCCCCCATTGGCACATAAGCTGGGTCAAGGCATGCCGACAGGGGGATTGTGCACCCCCAAAGTCGGCATTGTGGCAGGCAGTGTGCAGCCATGTTTACTCAGTTTCACCAGGGAAGGCACGTCAGGGGGTGCCGCTGCGTATGATGAGCTTTGCTCTCATTGCAGCAGACCTTTCCTTAGATGTGCTTACCACATTATGTATTCCCCGGTGTGGCGCCTGCATGCTGGCTTATTGAGGAATGAGGGATGCGCCTACTGATGCGTGCCCTGCATTCACTCACACTGACTGCGCCTCCAAATCTGCTACTAATGCAATATGTTGGCTTGGGCGCAAGCGTAAGCTAACATAAAAATGACAACAATACAAGAATAATTGTATGCACCCAAATCATCACAACATAGGGAAGGTTTATAAACACAAGCTTGATTTGCATGTATTTATAAATGAAGTAACAATAAACAATGCAGTAGGTGAGTGCATAATTTATTAGTTTAAGCATTGACTGCACCCATTATGAGCTGCACTGGTACACAATGTTATAAACCTCATTTATTAAGAGAAATCCAGAGAATTGAGCAGAGTGACAAAGGCAGCGAAGGTGGCTAGAAAACAGAGGTTAGCACAGGGGATCAAAGAAGGAGAAAATAATTTCTTCAGATATATCAGAGATAAGAGGAAAAGCAAGGATCAAATTGTTAGAATCAGGAGGGGAAGTCCGAGCACGCAGACGTATTTAATGAATACTTCTGTTCAGTCTTCACCAAGGAGATGGATGGACCAGTACCTGAGAGGAAGGGTGAGGTGGGAGAGGGTGGAGGAGAAGCAACCATGAATAGGGAAATCAAGGTGGAAAGGATCAAAGAGGGCCTTAAGTCCCAGAAGGTGAACAAGGTGCCTGGTCTAGACCAAGTCCACCCCAGGGTGCTGAGAGAGTTGGCAGAGGTCCTGGCAGGGCCATTGATAGACCTGTTCAACACTTTTCTGAACTCAGGGTGCATGCCCAGGGACTGGAGGGAAGCACTTGTGGTACCGTTCCATAAGAGTGGGCCCAAGAATGAACCAGGGAACTACAGACTGGTGAGCCTTACTGCAATTGCAGGAAAACTGATGGGGGCAATCCTTAAGAAAAGACTGGTGCAGTTTCTTGAGGATAGCAATCTCCAGGACAGCAGGCTGCACGGGTTTGTCTTTGGCAGATCATGCCAGATGAACTTGGTTGATTTTTATGACTGGGTTACAAGGGCACTGGACAGGGGACATACAGTGGATGTCCTCTACCTGGATTTCAGCAAGGCCTTTGACTCAGTGCCACACAGTAGGCTGACCTGCAAGTTGAAGAGTCAGGGAACAGGGAGGAGACTGGTCAGATGAGTTGAGAACTGGCTGCTGGGTAGACAGCAGAAGGTAGTAGTGGGAGGGGCATCTAAACCCAGGGCAGTAACAAGTGGTGTACCACAGGGCTCTGTGCTGGGACCGGTTCTGTTTAACATTTTCACAGCCGACATTGCAGTAGGGATTAATAGCAAGATCAGTCTTGTCACAGATGATGACACAAAGATTTGTGTTGTGGTAGATGGGTGGGGGGAGCAAAAGTACTTCAGGAGGATTTTGCAAAACTAGAGGAATGGTCTCACACTTGGCAGCTCAGTTTCAATGCCAAGAAGTGCGAAGTAATGCATGTAGGAAGCAGGAACCCAGGACACAATTACTGGCTGGAGGGTGTCCCATTAACAAAATCCAAGGAGGAGAAGGATCTGAGAGTGCTGGTAACTGGAGAGATAAACCATTCTGCTCAGTGCAGGAAGGCAGCAGTGAAGGCAAACAGGTGCTAGGGCTTATAGCAAGGGGGATTACTTCTAGTGGTCATCTTGCCCCTGTACAGGTCCCTGGTGAGACTGCACCTAGAGTACTGTGTGCAATTCTGGCACCCCTGCTTGGAAAAGGATATCAAACTACTGGAGTGGGTACAGCGCAGGGCAACAAAAATGATTCTGGGGTTGGGGACAGACGATATGAGGAGAGACTGAGAGAGCTCAATATGTTTACCCTGGAGGAAAGAAGGGAGAGAGGGGATATGATTGAGACCTTCAAGTACCTGATGGGTTTGAACAGAGTAGACACCAGGAGTATGTTCAGTCTGAAGGGCAGAAGGGAAACCAGGCGACGTTCTATGAAGTTGAAAGGGGGCAGGTTCAAGAGAGAACTGAGGAGGCACAATTTCACAAAAGGTGGTGGTAGGGTGGAACACTCTGCCAGAGGAAGTCATATCGCGGCAGTATTAAGGGCTTCAAGAGGGAGCTGGACAGATTAAAGGGGAGGATACAAACCGGGAGGTGGTGGGAGATGTGGGGCATATGGGGGAGGCAGCTGTAGTCTAATGGACTGAAATGCTGCAGTCTCGAGCAGACTAGATGGACTGGATGGCCTGTATCTTCTGGCAGTTTCGTATGTTCATATGTCCATATGTTCAGTAACAGAGCAATGGATGAACAGCAAACAGTTATTATTTACCATTGTGTTGTTAAGTACTCTAGGGAACAGAAGGAGGTTGTACTAAATATTTAAACATAAAGCAATTAAACAATTAGTTAATAATGTACTCCTACAAATTAATATTTCTGAGGAATTATAATTAGTATAAATTATTATGGAGAACCGTGTCAATGAACAGTCTTTAAGGCTATACGTTAAACAATAACCTTGCTGATGTAACCTACTATATAAAATTGTAAGGGGCCGTTATAACAAAGAGCAAATTTATCTTAATTGACCTTGTGTTGATAAAGACATATTGTCATACCTGAATGGGTTAATTCAGTATACATAACACATCAGTATTCCTGCAAATTGGTCTTCTAGGCTGGTGATTATTGTGGTGTTATGCATAAGGTGGGTAATTAGTTGAGACTGATTTTTTTCCCCCAGTAAGGCTTAAAGAGCAAACATTGTGTTCAG
Source organism: Neoceratodus forsteri (assembly GCA_016271365.2). Taxonomy (NCBI): domain Eukaryota; kingdom Metazoa; phylum Chordata; order Ceratodontiformes; family Ceratodontidae; genus Neoceratodus; species Neoceratodus forsteri. The sequence continues at coordinate 1,410,743,948 of CM028132.1, forward strand.
TTTTAAATACTACTTCAAGCCCCCCTCCCCAAATTATTGCTTTTCTACAAGGGACTTAAACAGTCTATATTACTGAATGTCCCTCTTCTTAATTTTTGAAGGGGGAGGGATCATAAAGTTCTACTTAGCCACCCAATACCTTCCTCTTCCTGATGCTGAGAGAACCAAGCTCTACCTCATGCTGCAAACATGTTTTGTGATATAGCAGTTTGTAGAGTGTGGGGGTGCGCTCTATTGATTACAATGGCAGCGGCATTTAAAATGTATTTTTTAGTATCTTAGAGGAACATTGCGGTTAATGCAAAGTCACAGTTGAGCTGTGCCTTTGGTTAACCCCGGTGACCCTCAGGTTATTAAAGAACAAATTTTAAACCCTGCTGATCCTGCACTCATCAAACACCAACATCACAAAACATGGGAGCATGGGGTTGGCATGGGGGCGAGCTTGGTACTAGCATACAAGGATGGTGGCAGCTGTTTGCCAGTGGGGGAGGGGTCATGCAGAGTAGGATTATGTACATTCCAGTTGTTTGTTTAGTATCTGTGGTTTGCTTTTTACCAAGGACCCTGTGGTGGAGTTATGTTGCACCTTTAGCTGTGACTGATGGATCACTTTTCTATCTCCTTATTTCCTAGCTACCAAAACTTATGTTGCAAAACAGTTAACGCTTTTCTCATTGCTTTCCTTCTTTTCTCCACTACCCTAGGTTGTCCACCAAGTGTAGCTCTTTACTGTCCCTACTAAACTTCCTACTAGTTCTCTCCTTTCACTGTTTTCCATTTCCATCCATTCAGTCCCTGGAATCATGCCAAACAGCTGGAGAGATTTTGTGTAAAGTGAATAAGTGTATTTTGTGTAAAATAAACATGAAGGCTAATTTAGATAGCAGGAATGAATACAGTTAATAAAGCCTTTTAAACAAAATGATCCAGAAGTTATATCAAACTAATCATTTCATGATTAGTACAGTTATATAAAATCCTTAAGGTATTTTCATAAATTCATGCTATAAACCTGTTACTGTATGAAGCTAAACAAAAACTGTGGTATGCATTATAACAAAGCTTAGTCATTATGACTGGAGCTAGAGAGTCAATATCTGTGGAGATATACACTGTACCTTTAATTAAACCAGAACCTTCCCTGGAACAAACACACTCTCTTGGTTTTGAAACAGCGCATCCAGCCATGTAACAGCATGTTCAGACATGAAAATAGAAAGGGCTTAGTCAGATGACCCCACCAAAAAGATATAAAATCTCTTTACTGAGTTCACTTCAAGGCAGTCCAGTGGGGCTCAGCCCTGAGAAGAGGGGAGAGATTCTACTGTTTGTGCTGACAAGCTGTTGAATATAGATGAGAAGGGTCATAGGAGCTCTAAGATCCAGGACTGTATTATAGTAGAAACTACTAATGTTAAGTAGTGATTTTTTTTGTTTTCATTTATTATTTTTTGAACTTTTGAAAAATAAATATCACACCACGGTGTGTCTGAAACCTGTAAATTTGTATTGTATGAAGTTTAAGTGGAGGCAGAGATGGTGGAGGGGTTATAGAGGGGCTGGGACAGGTACAGGGGAAGGGTTCTGGAAGCAAAATCCAATGCAACAAGAATATCTGGAACTGGGAAGGGAGAAGCCAGAGAAGGCGAGGGTGGCAGCAAGGTCAGCACCCAGGGTGGGGGCTGACCAATCGAGCAGACTCAAAAGACTGTTAGGCCTATTCTGCTGGCATTTTAGTATGTTAGTATGTTAATCCCACATGTTGTAACAGACCCCACTGTAAACAAGTTAATGCTCAATGTTTTTTGTGTAGAAATAAAATGAAAAATGAAATAAAATGGAATGGGTGGACCTTAATGTGGCCTGACTATGACTTAGACTCTGAATCCTTTTTCTAAATGGAAACTGGGGCCAACAATAATCTTTCTGAAATGTTCAGAGACAAATACAAGAAAGCCCCACCTGTAACAGTTTAAAAAGCTATCTCCTCTCCTTCCCCAGCCCTTTTAACTGTTCTTAGCTGGGTTTATAAATAGTGTGTACTGCTGTATAAATGTTATTATATGCAATAGTTGTATGTTTAATTTTTGATATGTGGTTTTATTCTATATTGTGGTTTTATACTGTATTTGCAAATAAGGTCACCATTGAAAATAAGCTATGCTCTATGGTTCTAACCTTAAGAAATCAAATCAAAACAGGGGAGCATGCAAATTGCAGAGGAGAGGTGCTTTGCTCCAGCAGAGGGGAGCACATGCTAGATGGCATTTACATCCATCCATCCAGTTGATCAAGGAGCAGAATTAGCTGCGAATGTAGCCACCCCCTCCACCAGCTGGAGGAAGTGTTTAGTTGTGATGAGCTTGAGCAGTGGATTGGGAACAGGCTGGCTCTGTGGGAAAAGTCTGTGTATCCTGAGACAGTACATTTTGTTTTTAGGCTAAGTCTAGCCCCCTCCTCCCCAAAAAAATCAAACTAGATTTTCAATGTGAGCACAAACATAATGAAATGAAGCACACTTTGAGTAGATTTGTAAATGATAAAAAACAGCAGGAATCAACTACTGTAGCTTAGCTGTCCAGCTAGTCAGCATGACAGTTGCCTTGCATGTGATGTCCTCTTACTATATAACCAAAAGAAGGCTTTGCTCACAACAACTGAAAATGTGGAATATTCCACTTACTACAAAATGACTGGGAGGGTAAAAATGTGTCAGTGTCATTCTTAATGCCCTACAGCTGGTATTGGAACCCACTCGAGAGGGAGCAATCTTAGACCTGGTACTCTCAAATGAGGACAGAGAAAGAATCTCGGATTTAGAAGTGGGTAGCCATCTGGGAAGTGACCACCAGTGTGGTTCGCGATAAACACAGCCATAGAGTCAAGCCATACAAAAGCAGAGTGTTGGACTTTAGGAGGGCTGACTTTGGCAAAATGAGAGAGTGCCTCAGGAAAGCACTGGCAAACAGGCAAGAAGGAGGGGTGAAGGAACAATGGTGAGTAATCAAAACAGCCATCACAGAGGTAACAAGCCTTTGCGTGAAGCAAACCAACAAAACACAACAAAGGAAAAAATACTATGGTTCACAAAAGAAGTGGCAGGGAAGGTTAAGGAGAAAATGATAGCATTCAGGAAATATAAGGAGGCACAGAAGGAACAGGACAGAGAACTTTATTAGTTAAAGCAGAAAAAGACAGGGAAGGCAGTCAGAATAGCAAAGGCCCAAACCGAGGAAAGGATAGCCAACTGTGTTAAGAATGGGGATAAGACCCTTTATAGGTACATTAGGGAGCAAAGAAAGACCAAGGAAGGGATAGTGAGGCTTAATAAAGGGGATGGAATGTGGGCAGAGGGTGACAGTGAAAAAACAGGGATACTGAACAAATATTTCTGCTCAGTATTCACAAAGGAAGGGGAGGGTACCTAAACCAAACAAGAAAAACACTGTGGATAGGGAGTTGATACCAGTCCATTTATAGAAGAAAGGGTTCTGAAAGAACTCCTAAAATTGAAGCTGGATAAAGCAATGGGGCCTGATGGGATTCACCCAAGAATTCTAAAAGAACTAAGGGTAGAACTAGTGACACCACTGATTACTCTCTTTAACAAATCATGGGAGGATGGGGTGGTACCTGAGGACTGGAGGACGACAGATGTGATTCCTCTTCACTAAAGTGCGAGCAAGACAGAGGCAGAAAACTACAGACCTGTCAGTTTGACCTCAGTGGTAGGGAAAATGATGGAATCACTTCTGAAGGAAAGAACTGTTGAGTAACTAGAGGCCAGAGGGGCACATGATCCAAGGCAGCATAGATTCACAGAGGGAAGGTTATGTCAAATGAATCTATAGATTTCTTTGACTGGGTGACCAAAGTAGTAGACCAGGCAGGGGCTGTGGGCATTGTCTACCTAAATTTTAAAAACCAAAGCAATTTACCATGATGCAGTTCTAGTCGGTTGCAGCACCACATATGAGGCAGCAAATCTCCTCAAGAACCAAAAAACACTACGAATATAGTGTGCAAATAATGAGAAGCACTGCAAAATGAATACATCCAAAGTTTTGTTTTACTAAAGCAAGAATTTAAGGAAGTACCTGACTGTAAATTCTTTTGCTGTGATTTTTGAGCACTTGCTTTAGTAAAAAAACTTTGGATATATTAATTTTGCAGTGCTTCTCATTTCTTGCGTACTACATTCGTTGTGTTTCTTTTCCTACCTAGATTTTAGCAAGGCATTTGATGGAGTGGGTCCCAAGGTGATAGCCTGGATAAAATATTGGCTGGACAACAGGATGCAGAAGGTAATAGTAAACGTAGTCCACAGTGAAGAAAGGAGGATCACTAGCAGGGTACCACAGGGTTCGATACTGGGACTGGTCCTTTTTAATGTGTTTATAAGTGACATTGCAGAGGAACTGGAAGGAAAAGTATGTCTCTTTGTAGACGACACAAAAATCTGCAACAGGAGTAATACACAAGATGGAGTGAAAAGGATGAGAAGGGACTTGGCAAGGTTGGAGGAATGGTCAGATGTATGGCAGCTTAGATTCAATACAAAGAAGTGCAAGGTAATGCACCTGGGAAACAAAAACCAAGGGCAAGAGTACACAATGGTGGGTAAGATACCAACAACAACGAAAATGGAAACTGAACTAGGGGCAGTCAGATCAGATGACCTAAAGGTGGGAAAGCAATGTGAGAAGGCAGCAAGGAGGGCTGGGGGGATACTGGGATGCATAGGGAGAGGCATCAACAGTAGAAAACAGGAAGTTGTTATCCCTCTGTACAGACAGTTAGTGAGACCCCACTTAGAGTACTGTGTGTAGTTCTGGAGATCCCATCTCCGGAAAGACATTGACAGAGTGGAGGCTGTCCAGAGGAGGGCAAAAAAATGATGCAGGGTATGCACCAGAAGACATATGAAGAGAGACTAAAGGAGCTTAATATGTATAGCCTCGAGGAAAGGAGGGAGAGGGGGGACATGATAGAAACTTTCAAGTACCTCAAGAGAATCAACAAAGTCCAAGAGGGTAATAACTTTCAGAAAAAGAGATGTGGAAGAACAAGGGGCACAATTTGAAGATAGAGGGGGATGGCTCAGTGGTAATGTGAGGAAGTATTTTTTCACAGAGAGGGTTGTGGATGCACAGGCTTACTGAGGAGGTTGTGGAGTCAAGAACAGTGGGGGAATTCAAGAATGCATGGGACAGACATAAAGCAATTCTAGTGGGGAGTAGGAGGAAGTAGGCTGTTGGTTAACTAGGATCTGTAGCTTACCATCAGGTAGGAAAATGGGCAGACTAGATAGGCCAAGCAGTCCTTATCTGTCATAAGATTCTATGTTTCAGGGAAGCCCTTTTTAAAATGTATATATAATATAAATCTTACAATTTATAATATATGTATATGAGCTCTGAGTCTCACTCTTGTAATTTTAAGAGATTGCATATTTTGTTTTGCATTCTCAATGAGGAAAGAACCATGTCTCTTTTCCTATGAATGTATGAGGAGGCATGCTTCTAACTGTAAGGGTGCTCCTCAGCGCTTCTATTAATATATATATCTGCTATAAATCTGTTGCCGGTATAAGAGTTAATGTCTTTTGTTTTTTTTTTTCCCTCTTTTGTTTTAGGATGTATCCAGTTGTGCCTGCTAATAGCAGAGTACTGCCTACTGACATGGTTCTGAACGGTTACCATATTCCTCGAGAGGTAGGAACACTAAAAGGCTTTGTTCTGGAATTACAAATACTGTCTTGGTCACAGTTGACTTTAACATTTAAAGAGGAAGGATGAAGAATGGCATTCCTCATAGTTAGTAAGCCAATGAAAAAAGTACGGAATCTCTATCTGGCAACAGTTTAAATGAGATAGGAAATTAATTTTACATAGTTAACTGCTCTCCCATTATCCTTTCCATGTCAGCTAGTATTCTGATACACTCTGACCAATTTTTGATACATAATTTAGTTTTGAGGTACCCTCAGATGGTATTCAGTGAACACAGCGACCGTGATTGAGTAACTGCAAAAAGGGCGACTCAATCATGGTGCCTGTGTTCTGGGCTACCTGGCGGGGTAGGAACAGGATATGGGAGTAGTTGACTGCAGCAAGAGGATGCATATATGTGTATATATATACACACATGCGTGCAGGAACCATGCTGTGCGATGGGCTGAAGTGGAGAGAGGGTATGTGGGGTTTAGTACAGTGGTCGGCTGCTGAACTGGCTGTGTTGTGGTGGGTAGGGTAGCAGGCTGAAGTTGGGAGGGTGCTGGGTTCAGTTCTGGGGTGGGTATCTATTTTGCATGTGGCTGGTTATTTGTTTAAAGTTTTGCGCCCCCCAGACACGCACCCCCCTGTAGTTGAGAATCATTAAGTGGGAGAGGTGGGGGTGCAGCCCCCCACATATCCTAACATCCTGTCACTGGTTGTGTGGTTGCCTGCAAGTGTATATTGCCGAATTGCTTTTCAGCGATGTACACTCGCCATAAAAGTGATCGCCATAACGCGTTCGCTATTATGACATAGAACCCCCTCAGATCTACATACAACCCCATTCTCCCCAGTAGCTACTGGTCTTTCTTTTTATAGTTCTAAGACATTTCCTGACATCAGTTACACCATTCTATGCTATTCATCTGAATTACCTGCAATGGAGTTACTGATGTCATTGAGTGTTCAGGCAGTGTGAAAATAGAGAGCAGCAAATGATGAGGAGAGAGGACTGTAGGGTAGTGACAAAGGCAAACAAACTGATATTTAGTATAACATATCAGAATATTGACTAGACAGGAAAACAAGACTGCGTCTAGAGGTATTAAAAATGTTTCCTATCACCTTAGACATCTGTGACTATATCTACCCTGTATTATTTGTTGCAAAAATATGTTAATGCATTAGTTAGGGTTTAAGTATAAAACATAAAAAGTAGAATAATGAAAAGTTAGGAGAAAACGTCTCTGGAGCTTTGCTGAATCTGAGGTGTGAGATCCTTTGGGATTAAAGCATTAGGTGATCGTGTTGGCAGTACCCTACTTCATTCCATAGCTGAAGTCTGAGAATGAAACGTATCCTGACAACACTTTGGATGGACTATGATTAGCTGAAATAAGAGATTCCATAAACTATTAAAAGGAGCTAACTAGAATCAAAAGACTTACACTGAAAGAGAGACATACAGAAAATAAGGTGAGAAAAAAATTGTTTCGTATAAACAAACATACAAAATAAACCCCACCTTTTCGAACTCCTGTTACTTTCTTCTGATGGGGGAAGTGGGGGAGGCAGGGGCTTAGGTAACCCTGCTGTTAAATAGCCAGGCTTTGAAGGTTTGGATGAATAAAGTTAGTCAAAGTCAGATAATACGTGGGGGGGGGGGCGGCAATCTGAACTTACTAATGCAAAAAAAATCTAAACTTAACAGAAAGCATATCAAGAAGGCTGAAATGAAAAATTGCCAGGAAAGGGATATTGTTTAACCAGGAAAGAGACACTAAGCTGGAGCTTGTTTCCAGGTGTGACCTGGGAGCACAAGGAAGTTAAATGATTCAAACCCAGCTCTCCAGGTTTGTAGCTCGGTGCCCTTAACCACTGCGCTATACTGCCTCCATAAAAACAGAATGCTAATTTGAGTCAGCCAAAGTCTTTAAAGTAGGGTCAAATTCACACCTCCACTTATGTTTCTAGGGAAAAAAAACAGAAATTATAAACATGAGAAATGCATCTGAAAATGAGCCTTAGCTCAATAGTACCTTTCCCAGTTATCAACTTTTAAATAAATAAATAAGTACTTTCAAACAAAAAAAGTAAGGCAGAGAAAGATTTTCAATCGGAAAACTACAGAAACAGCACAACAACCCAATCATCATTTAATCCAATGGAGCAGTGTCTCTCCAGGAAGACATATCAGAAAAATTACCGGTTATGAGTGAGTCTCCCAGGAATCAGTCCTTGGACCTATCATAATCAAGACCTATACACTGGACATGGAGGTTGGCTTAAAACGTTGGCGTACTTGTTACAATGAAGGTACCAAAATTGGTAATATTGCTTTGACTGCAAATTACATAATTACGGCACAGGAAGGGGATATTGTTTAACCAGGAAAGGGTTTAAGTATAAAACATAAAATGTAGAATAATGAAAAGTTAGGAGAAAAAGTCTCTGGAGCTTTGCTGAATCTGTGGTGTGAGATCCTTTGGGATTAAAGCATTATGTGATAGTGTTGGCAGTACCCTACTTCATTCCATAGCTGAAGTGCACCTCCATGGAGCTTTTTAAGAGAGACCTGAAAACGTATCTGTGGAATATGGCCTTTTTAGATAATTAAGTTATTTATTAATGTTTGGATTTTATTATAAATATGCTATTTTGTTGATATGTTGACTTTTATGGATATGTTCTGTTTTTACTTAGTGTTTTGAATTGTTTTTAAAATTGTTCAGCACCTTGATACATTGAAAGGTGCTATACAAATAAAATTATTATTATTATTATTAATTATCCAGAATGATCCAAACAGACTAATGACTGGGTCCAAACAAGGATATGTGATTCAATACATTCAATTGCTCAGCTGTACATATAGGCAATAACAACCCTAAACCGAATTACTACCTTGGTGATGATAAGATAACAATCAAGGAGTCTGACAGAGATCTTGCAATAGCAATAGATAATGAATTCAGCATGCAGCCCAATTATGTAATGATCACAAGAAAAGTAAATTTCTTGATACAAAACACTAAACGAGCAATCAAATCTTGAAACACCAAACTCTGGGTGGGGGGCATATGTCACACTTGCATCAGGCCATATCTGGATTATGGATTTCAGTTCTGGTCGCCATTCAAAAAAGGTGATATAGAAAAGGCAGAAAGAGTTCAACACAGGTTTACAAAAAAAATTGGGGGGCTACAGGCCATGTCGTTTAATGACAGATTGAAAAAACATAACCTACAATGCCTTGAGGACAGAAGAAAAGGAGGAGGGACATAACGTTGCTTAATTCAATGGGAATATATCTAAACAAATCATCTCACAACCTAAGGGAACATATTAACCAATTAAAAGGTTCACGTTTCAAGACAGAGAAAATAAAATATTCCTACACTCAAAAGAATTGTATGACTCTGAAATTCTGTACATAGTAACTTAGTAAATAATATAAACAAAAAAACCTTTAAGAATATAGGCAAATTCATGGGATTAATTACAAACAACTGCCTCTGAGAAGTAGTAGTAGTATAAATGGGCCACTAGGCCTAACACTGCCTCAAAAGACAATTGTAGAAGGGCCAGCCTGGTGGTGCTGAGGGTTGAGGCACTGGACGCCACACCTTGTGTCATGCTGGTGACCTGGGTTTGGGAAAGAGCCAGGGCTGCCATGGTTCGGCAAGGGGAGAGAGGATTGAGTGTCCAGAGGACTGCTCTCTTCGCTTGGGGAGAGGGGGACTAGTCATCCTGCTCGCTGACTGTCCTGTGGCAGTGGCTGGATGGCAATATGGGTTGGGAGACTCGAAGGGGATGTCCTTGCATTGGCAGGGAGGGAGGCCAGGCAAAAAACAGGACAAGTGAGCCTGGCAGGCTTGAAGATGGTCCGCTGCTCCTGGGAGCAGTCTCTGGATTCTGCATTAGGTCTCTGGGGGGGCTGGCAACCTCCTCTTGGCCCCACTGTAGGAGAACTACCGGGGGTCTACCTAGCATGGGAGTAGCAGGACTGGAGAGAATCCCTCCAGTCGGAGGTCCGTAGCCTCCTGCCAGGGCTCAGGAGGAAAAAAGTACAAATAAAATAACTCAATTGTATAGACAAATGTATAGATTGTAAATTAGTCTATTTTCATGTTTCAATGGACTTTTTAATCTGTTACCCCAATGGGGGAGTGGGGGCAACATGATCCAGGTCAACAAAATGAAAGGATCTGAGGTCCAAATTGTGGACCCTGCTCCTGCACCTACTGGAGTGCCACATTTGTGACTAGTAATCAAGCAGACGTGCTCTTGGATTCTCTTCTTCATTGGACAGATGGTCCATCCAATGTAAAGAAAAGAGCAGTCACACCATACACCACAAATGGTTATATATACAGGTAATACATTTGTGAATTTCATTAGTGGTACTATTTATGGGACATTCAGAATTAGTACTGTGGCGTACGTTCTAACCTACATTACGTGAGCCACAATGATGGAACAGGGCATGGGATCCCACTGATGGTGCATTTAATATGGAAAGTGAAGTAACCTTGCTAAACCTGGTCCTTAATACTGCTGCCCTTTGGGCAAAGATCAGGGACTGAGCAGGGATGACCATGAATGTCCATATACAACCTTGTTAGTCTGTGAAATTTGGACAACTGGAGAGCGGGACATGGCCTTGGTATGCCACATTTAAAGTTGCAAGATTATACAGACTTGGACAGAACTGAATGGCATGCTTTCATATATTTTAGAATACAGCATATCATACCCAATTTTAGAATAGAATTTACAAAGAATAAAACAATATGGCGCAGAAAACAGTTATGGGAGATTACACTTTGCACACCGGTCCAATAACAGGTACGAAGCTGCCCATCTCTTCATTTATATACAGACCCACAAGAGGGTAAATAATATTTTGGTGGACCACCTCCAATGTATTCAGGGCTGCTTATAAAATAGTAATGTGAGGACAACTTGTAGAGGGTTTGCCTTCACTGGCTGACGTACACTCTGTGGAGAAGGAAAAAGGAAAAGGGGGTCAGGGATAGAAAACAGGGAAATAAGAAATCAAGAAAAAGATTTTTACGTCACATCAGTGACAATAAATGTCATCAGATTATTAGTGTTCCATCACAAGTCAGTTGTGGTAGTTCTGTCCCCTCACAAATGCAGATTAATGGCATAATCTGAGTCAGGCTATAGCTTATCCGATACAGATATACAAATCTAATAATGGTATATTCTTTTGTTTCAGACCCTGTTTGTGTTTGGCCATTATGCTGCCTCCATGGATGAAAAGGATTTCCCTGACCCATGGGCATTCCACCGCGAGCGATGGATTCGGGGAAAGGAGGAACTGAAGCAGCATCCCTTCAGCTCTATCCCCTTTGGGCACGGGGTTCGAAGCTGCCTCGGCAGGAGGATAGCAGAACTTGAGATGCATCTGACCTTGGCACGGGTAGGAAGGAAGATTGTAAAATCATTTATATCCACTTGTCCTCTCATCTTTCCTTAACTCCTTCTCTTCTTTCCTTTTCTCCTTCCAGTCTAGAGTTCTCAAATGCCAGTCCACTGATTGTTCTCTCCCTCAAGTCACCAACTCTGTCCTGACAGGGTTGGACAAAGGACTGCCTGATCACTGCATAATGGCTGACCTTGCCGAGGCCTGCTAAACAGTATCTCACACTGTCCTACTGGACCAATTTGTAGGGATAGATTTTCTGACCCTGTCATTGTTTATTTACATTCATACCTTTCTGATCATATAGTCAATCCAAGTTAGTGACACCTTCTCTCCCCACCCCATCCACTCTGGAGGCCTAAAGAGCTCCATCTCGGATCTCTTCTTCATCTTCTTAAACAGCCTCCCTACCACATGTCTTCTGGGACTTTTACGTTTACAAGGATGATATTGTAATTTGTGCTTCAGTTGCCTCAGTTCCTAAGCTGGAATTTTCTTTGCAGTATGACTTTGACAATGTCCAGCACTGGTTCCACTCAACTGTCTCTTAACTCATTGTCACCTGGGCGGGCATTTAGTGTCAGGTTAAGCAATGGATGGTTCAGAAATCATACAGAGTTATTGGAAGTATTTAAGGCCAAAAAGTAGTTTTCATGACCTGTGGCACCATGCAGACTGTAACCTGGTTACTCTCTACACCTGTCTCCATAGGTCTCAGTGGTGCTCTGTCCCCAAAACATCCCTGAGTTCAAATACCTCAGTGTTAGATTGGATCAAAATTTGGGTTTCTCCTTCCACATTGGTGTCATGCATAGGAAATTCTGTTCACAGCTTGGCACACTGTACCTCAAAAAGTCCTACCTTCCACTCCTGGTCTACCCAAGGTAATCCTCGATTGGTATTGTTTGACTATGCAGATGCAGTCTACAGCACTGCACCAAGTGCTGTACTGTCTATAGTACTGCACTGTGGAATTTTGGTTTAGTCTATCACTAGAAGACCCTTATCTTCTCTCTGGTCTACTATTCAAGACAGGAGACACTTCATTGTTTCTACTGCAGCCAGGCTGGGATGCAAGTAACATTCAAGCAGTTGTTCAGGCATACTGGGACGATGGCTCTGGGGCACTTAGCGACGCAGGCAAGTGAGATGGTGGTCTGGGCAGAAAGGCTGCATTCTTCATGTGTGGTGTTTTGGCTTGGTCTACCACTAGAAAATCCTTACCTTCTCTCCGGTGCCCTACCCTTCAGTTGTGGCTGGTGAGGATACCTTGTTGGACCATTCAAATAAACTGGATGGGTGCAGAAATAAATATATAAATGGTTTATTTTGTACTGTAGACATGTTCTCTTCCTGAAGTCTAGCCCCAAATTGAATAATTCTGTGACTGACAGGCATTACATGACACTGCCAGGCAGTGCAACAAATTGTTACATGCAGGTTCTAAGTGCTCTTAAATGGGCTGCCGCTAACATTAAGCCCCTTGCTTAATGTGTACTTCACATCACTCCCAGGTTCATGGAAGTGAGTACCACTCAATCAAGCAATAACTCTATTAACATTACTCTAAGAAATTTTAAAGAAAACCCATTTTTAAGTATTTCAAGGCATGCACATTTAAAACAAAAACAGTACTTCACTGCGGGGGGCGGGGTTTGGAAAGAATCGGGACTACACTGGTGACCAGTCAGAGTAGTGCCAGGGAAAGGGGAAACACCATAGCAACTTGAAGCTGGGCCTTGCAACAAATGCTGAGGTGCAGGGGAAAGAGAAGGGAAGGGAGGTTGTGGAATCAAAAACAGTGGTGGAATTCAAGCATGCATGGGACAGTCATAAGGCAACTCTAGGGGGTGGGGGTAGGAAGAAGTAGGCTGCTGGTTAACTAGGATCTGCAGCTAATCCATTAGGTAGGGAAATGGGCAGGCTGGGTGGGCCAAACAGTCCTTATCTGCTGTCAGATTCTATGTTTCTATGTTCTATGTTAGGGAGGGAACGGGAGCAGCAGGAGGATAAACAGGGATCCACGACAGGTGTTTGACAAAATATTTGTTGAACACCCTGTTAGCAAAACTGGCAGGTCAACTGCATTCTGCAGTCGGCTGCCAGTTTCCTGTGGCTGTATGTGGTTTCTTCGGGGAGCTTTGCCCCCAAACCCTCCACGTGGGGGGCTGCACCCCCACTCCCACCCCACTTTAGGATTTTCAGCTCTGAGTCAGAGCTGATTTGGGGGGGCTGCAGGATCCCAGACAGACAGCACCAGGTTCCAGCGGGTTTCCTACAGTGGCATGGCACTGTAGTCACTGTAGGCGACTTTGCTGATGAACTGTCACTGTTGGGTGGGTAACCAGATAAACAGTATGCACAATAACTCTTTAATAGCAGTTACAAGACAGTAAGAATTACAGTTGGACTATCCATTTAAAGAGACATTCTTCAGGGGGGAAAAAGCGTTAATGCCGGTATGCAGTACCATCAGAGAAAAAAAAAACAACATTGCAGAACAGTCATATTTACAATGAACTCAAGAATTATGGAAGGCGCACCACAACTGAGTCTGGTAAACAAATATCAATAATAAACTTTATTTATAAAGCACCTTCCAAGGATCAAAGTGCTGAACAGTAGGTAAGGCTAGAGGGATTTAGGGTATATTAGTAGGAGTATCACAAGACGTATGAGGGAGGTAATAATCCCTCTTTACAAGACACATGTCAGACCCCATTTGGAGTACTGCATGCAGTACTGGAGGCTGCGCCTGCACAAGGACACCAACAAAATGGAGGCAGTCCAGAGAAGGGCAACCAAAATGTTGCAGGGACTGCATCAGAAAACATATGAGGACAGGTTAACGGAACTCAATATGCATACCCTACAGCAAAGGAGGGAGAGAGGTGATATGATAGAAACATTCAAATACCTTAAGGGCATTAACAAGGAGAAACATGTTTCAGTATAAGAAAAATAGCAGGACACGAGGACACAGCATGAGATTAGAGGAAGGCCAATTAAGGGGCAATGTAAGGAAAGTTCTTTTTCACAGAAAGGGTGGTGGATGCATGGAATAGCCTACCTCAGGAAGTGGTGGATATGAATACAGTGCAGGGCTTCAAACAAGGCGTGGGATAGGCATAAGGGAGCAATACAGATGAGTATGAATAGATAGGGCATTGACAGAGTAAAGGCCTATGGCACATTTATAAGGTAGATAAAAATGGGCAGACTGGATGGGCCTTGCTGTCCTTATCTGACATTAACTTCTATATTTCTATGTAATGTAAAATTTCAATAAAACACATACAAATGAAGAACACATCTTCAAACATTTCAAAAAATTGAATAAATAAAATCAAATGTTCCGATCAATATAATAAGCAGCAGCGGCATTAAGTAATAAATTCTATCAGCTGGCACTGTCAGGGAAGGCTGGACTAAATAAATAAGTTTTGTGGGCTGACTTAAAGCTCTGGATTATCAAGCACTCCATCACCTGATGAGGTTGAGAATCCTATGGGGTAGGGGCTGCATATGCAAAGGAACGAGCTTCAGATGTCTTCAAACGCATCCTGGGAACCTGTAGCAATCCTTCATCGGTGGATCAAAGTGGTCAGAAGGGGCAGTAGGAACAAAGGAGATCTTTCAGGTAGCGGGGTCCTTGCTCGTGTAGAGCTTTATAGGTCAGCAAGTTGACCTTAAAGGTGATCTGCCACTGTACAGGCAGCCAGTGCAGTCTGCAGAGCACAGGTGTAATGTGGCTGGTCCTGGAAGTACCAGTCACAAGCCTGACTGCCGCAGTCTGCATCAGCTGCAGGTGGAGGATATCAACCCCCAGTAGCCCTAGGTACAGGATGTCACAAACGCACTCAGCAGGTCAGGCCATCTGCTCCCACAGTGCCAACCTCAGAGCGCGATAGTGTGAACAGGTAACAGACAAGGCAACCCTCCTGTCTGCTTTTGGGTCTGAATCACCTTTAGTCTCAAATTCTAGGGGATTCAAACTGTGAACCTTATGCTAGTGTACCCAAAGGGACAGGCTCAGATAATATTCTCTTAGGGGGGATGCAATATTTCTTTCGCCTGAGGGCACCTGACCAGGTATCCAAAATGAACCTTTAAAACTCTGTAAGAGACCTAAGGTATATTCTTACCTTTTTACTCAAGCTCAGTAACACCATCAAGCCATCAAGCTGTTGAACAGTTTTGTCAGACTTAACCACATATATGTCACATGCAAAAAGAACTGACAGACACCCAGGCAGTCTTTCAAAGAAAAGGTACTTTACTAAAAGATGGCAAAAATATGTAAAATGTAGACACAGAACAATATATCAAAGAGCTCACAATCACATAAAAGAACAAGGGAAAATTACAGAGAAAAACTCCTACCACAACACATTTAGATCTTTACTATCTAAGATATTACCTCTGGAAGTGCTTTAGTTAGATCAAAGAACTGCTTTCTCTCGGAGTCCCCCCAAAAATATGACATTCATTTCACACATAAGTATCAGTTTAAACTCTGTGTCTCCACATCCCTTATGTGAGTCATCTAGCTCCTCCTTTTAGAAATAGAGAAGTACAAACGTGATTTCCTATCAGGAGGTATTTTAAATAATGTGACTTCAGAAGAAAAATACATTTCCTAAATTATAACTGTCTTTAATCAAGCCTTTCCTTTGAACTGGTGGCTGGTTCCTGTTTTCGCAAGGAGATCAAAGGATTTTACAACATTTTAGCACATTGCTGTTATCAAAAGGTTCCTCTAGGAAATCATAAAAGTTTATTAGGCTTATCCTCTGACAGATAGCCAGAGTCTTAATTAAGAACAGAACAGGAAACTCTAGGTTTTCCCTTTACTGGTCAATTTTACACATCCTCTGGTCAGTTTATATATCCTGTAGCTTCACTGAAACCTGGGGGGGGGTGGGGGTACACCCATGGAAGCTCTGGCTGTCTTATGTCAGACAATCACATACTATATTTTTATATTACAGATATCATACAATAATCATAACCAGCTGGCCAAGCATCACACAGGACATTGCAGTAGTCAAGGTGGGTGATCACAAAGGCATGGACCAAGGTAGATAGATCATCTGGAGGAAACAGGTGCTTCACCTGGGCGTTATTCCTCAGATGGTAAGAAGAGGGCTTGACAACAGCTGACACCTGAAATTTCAAAGTCAGATCATAATCAAAAATAATGCCCAGGTTATGCACCTGATGTGAGGTAGTCAGCTGAGCATCCCCGAGCCAAAGCCCAGATGTTGGCACCCTTTGCAAACTGTGTGAGAGGCCTTTCAGCATCATGCATTTCTGCTTAAAGTTGAGCCAGCATAATATTCTGTGGTGATTTGCATATACCGCCCATGACGCTTTGCATTGTGGGAGTATGTATGATTTTGTATTCTTCCAAAGCCCAAATAGTTGTCCAGCCAACACATCTGCCACCTAATGATCTGGGTCTGCTACCAACACCTCAGTCTTATTTGGATTCAGCTTCAGCCAGCAGGCACTCAACCAGTTCTGGACCTTGGAGAGGCAATTGCTAAATACTGAGACTGCATCCTCCTGCCCAGGCACAAAGGACAGGTAAAGCCGAGTATCATCTGCATAGTAGTGAAAACTCAAGCTGTACCACCAAACAGTGTCTACTGATGACAGCATATACACTATGAACAACAAGGGTGACAAAATGGAGCCCTGTGGAACCCCGCAGGATAGGGGGAGAGCATCAGAGGAATAAATCCCAGTGACAACTCTGAGTCCTACCTTGAGGAAAGATCTAAACCATCTGAGAACCGTATCAGATAGTGCACAGATGAACCTCAGGTGCTCCAATAGCACACCAGGGTCCACAGTGTCAAATGCCACAGAGAGATAAAGGAGGATGAAGATGGAACAAGTTCTTCAATCTCTCACTATAAGGAGATCTTTTAGTACCCGGACAAGGGCTGTCTTGGTACTATGTCTCTTCCTAAATCCGGACTGGAGAGAATCATAAACATTGTGGGTAGTGAGATGGTCATCCAGCTGCAGTGCAACCACCTTCTCAATAACCTTGCCCACAAAAGCAGGTTAGAGACAGGTCTGTAGCTGGCTGTACAGTCCACATCAAGGGAGTTTTTTCCAGGAGTGGTCACATGACCGCCTCCTTTAGGGGATCAGGAAAGATCCCCCTCTCCAATGAACTCCAAACTATACAGTTCCACAGAAGAATTTTATTTTATTTATTTAGTTTTTGATGACCAGGTAGTTGCACTAACCATAGCAATGACTATTTTCAGGCATGACCCAGTAGGGTACAAAGCAGAAACAATCAGATAACACATTACAATATATGGGTTCACAATATACAAATGTAGGAGTTAGAACAGGCTAGAATTTAAAAACAGGCTTAGTAATATACTTAAACAAAGACAAAATAAAAACAAAAGTAGAGTAAAATTTACAATAAAGCAAATATCAGTTTGATTAGGTCATAAGTACTAGCAATACCATGGAATTCAAGGAGAATTATAACTAGGTGACGGAGGCATCATAGTAGACAATATAGGACAAATCAGTAGATATTAAGGTTGAAATAGGGAAAATAATAGATAGGGAAGGGTAAGATAAGATAGGAAGAAGGGGACCCAGTGAGAGATAAAAGTCCCTAGGTAATAAGAAAGCAGGAAGCAGGTGTAATGAAGAAAGAGCTAAGCGTTGGCAAGAGTCAGTAAACTATGAAGTGGTAAAGGTTTAGTAGACATCAGGAGAGGAGATGAAGGCTAGGGTGGATTGAAACAGGAGCAACAGCTGGAGTCTACAAGATAGAGTCGAAGTAATTTTTATGTCGGCATGCTTGCGCAGCCAACACCTTGCAGCAGTGGAGATTTGGAGGCACGGTCGCTGTTGGGCGAATGCAGGACACGCATCAGTAGGTGCGTCCCTCATTCCCCAATCAGCCTGCATGCCAGCACCACACCATGCATACTAATGCGGTGAGCACATCCGAGGAAAGGTCCGCTGCAATCCACACAAAGCTCATCAGATGCAGCAGACCCTTCTTACATGCTCGGCCACATTGTATTCATGGCGAGTGGCTGCCCAACTACTGACTTCAGGGGTGCCCAATCCCCCTGTCAGCTTACTGTGGCTGCAAAGTATGTGCTGATGGGGAAGCCTACTCCCTGTCAGCATAAAGCAGTCCCCCACCCATTTCTTACATGCTGAGGGGGTGCCCACTCCCCCTCAGCTCTTGCCCCCCCCCCGACTTCCCTCATGTACCATCGGGGAAATTAACCCCCCCTTTTGCTGTGTGCCGATGAGGGTGCCCAGTCTCCTGTCAGCTGCAGCAACCCCTCCCCAAACAGTTAGGTGGCATGCTGGGAGCCCACCCTAGTGAGCCAATTCCCCTGAGGAAAAAAAAACTGTCCCGTGTTGTTTTTTTTTCCATCCTGTAACACAAAAATGGTCTCTCATAGTCTCCCTACCCACCACTCACCCACTGTGCACCCTGCCTCCCCACTCCCCCCTCACACCATACTTACCTCTGGAGTCCGACACAACGATCTTCAGCGAACCGGGAACATGTCTGCACTCTTCAAAGCCAACTGCGAACTGAGGAAATGCTGGTAAGCTGTATAATAGAATAATAATAATAATAAAATTTATCTGATTAAGTGCCTTTCAAATATTTCAAGGCGCTGTACACATCATCATGACATTCCATGTAACAGTACATACACAATAACAAAACCAGTTAAATATTAAAACAATTTAAAATACTGCAGGAAATGCCTGATTCCATAAAAATGACTTTAAGGCCTTCTTAAAACTATCCACCGTTGTGCTTTCTCGGAGCTGACGGGGCAGAGAATTCCAAAGGGTGGGCGCCACAAAGCTAAAAGCACGGGCTACAGAAGACTTCAAATTCACCCTCGGAATCTCTAGCAACCCCTCGTCAGCTGAGCGGAGTTGTCTCACAGGGATGTAAGGTACCAGAAGCTCTTTCAAGTAGTCGGGACCCAACCCATGTAAGGCTTTTGAGGTCAAAAGACCCACTTTGAAGGTGATCCGCCACTGTATAGGCAGCCAGTGCAGAGTGCGCAGCACAGGGGTAATATGGGATCTCCTAGACACCCCAGTCAACAAACGTGCTGCAGCATTCTGCACAAGCTGCAAGCGGTGGATATCAACCCCAGCAAGCCCTAGGTAAAGGGAGTTGCAATAATCAAGATGAGATGTCACAAAGGCGTGGACCAAAACTGGCAAATCGCCTGGTGGAACCAGGTGCTTAATCCTGGAGATGTTTCTAAGATGAAAAAATGAAGTTTTGACTACTGCAGACACCTGATGACGAAGGGTCAAACCAGAGTCAAGCTCCACACCCAGATTATGCACCCGAT
This sequence comes from Neoceratodus forsteri, assembly GCA_016271365.2. Classification (NCBI taxonomy): domain Eukaryota; kingdom Metazoa; phylum Chordata; order Ceratodontiformes; family Ceratodontidae; genus Neoceratodus; species Neoceratodus forsteri. The sequence continues at coordinate 1,410,763,507 of CM028132.1, forward strand.
CAGAGGTAGGGATCTGATCTACCCCAAGAACTAATCCAGAGGGGGACCCTATCCCTAAACCCTCAACCCTGTGGCCGGGGTCCACCACCATAACCTCAGTCTTTCCCGGGTTCAACTTTAAACCACTGATATTCATCCAGTCTTGGATATCAGCGAGGCAGTTATTCAGCACTGAGATAGCACTAACCTGGTCAGGTGCAAAAGACAGGTAGAGCTGGGTATCATCAGCATAGCAATGAAACCTCGGCTAATGCCATCTTACAATGTCTCCGTGGGGTAGCATATACACTGCGAATAACATGGGGGAAGCACGGAACCCTGAGGTACCCCACAGGGGAGAGAGAAAGCCCCGGATGAATGTAAACCAGAGACCACTGTTCTCCCCAGAAGGTAAGATGAAAACCTTCTGAGGACAACACCAGAAAGCCCACAGATGGACCTCAGACATTTGAGCAAAACCCCATGATCCACAGTGTCAAAAGCTGATGATAGATCAAGGAGAACCAGAACAGAGCGGTGTCTCCGATCTCTCGCCACCAGGAGATCATTGAGCACCCGAACCAGAGCAGTCTCAGTGCTATGCCTCTTATGAAAACCTGACTGGAGAGGTTCGTATAGACTATGGATGGTCAAATGGTTATCAAGTTGAGCCGCCACAACCTTTTCAATAACCTTCCCCACAAAAGGGAGGTTAGAGATCGGACGGTAGTTAGCAAGGTAATTCGGGTCTAAGGAAGCTTTCTTCAAAAGGGGAGTCACCACCCCTTCTTTCAGAGAGCTAGGGAAAACTCCCATCTCCAAAGAACACCAAATAATCAGAGCAAGGACCGGGCCAATAAGTTCACTACATCCTATAATCAAGGAAGTGGGACCCGGATCCAAACTACAACAGGTTGGATGCATCTTAGAGACAATCCTCATAGTCTCCATGAGGTCAGGAAGATCAAAGGAACTCCAGGAAAGTCCGGGCTCAGGGACAGCACACTGATCAACTGCAACAACCTTGGAGTGAGGTTGGGGACACTGCCTCCGAATGTCTTCCACCTTATTCGCAAAGAAACGAGCGATTTCCTCGCAGTCAATCTGCATAAAAGCTTGACGGATCTGCCAACAGGCTGGGTTGCACAATCTGTCAACAGTTCTGAAGAGCTGAGCCGGTCGATTCCGAGTGACAGAGATTTCCCTGGACAGGAATTCTGCCTTCTTATGGGAAATTTCTGATTGATAGAGCTTGTAATGCTCTAGCAAAATGAGATGGTCGGCATCTGAGGCTGTCTTTCTCCAGCGACGCTCCAACCTACGCCCCAACCTCCGTAACCAATAAATTGGGTTTTTTCAACTTTGATGCATATCTCAGGCATTTTTTTGAATTTTACCACCACATTTTCAGCATGGGGTTTTTGGGACCGCTCCTCATGAATTCTTGCACTATCATGGCATTTTTTGGTCCCTAAAGGTGATTTCACAGTCACTGTGCGGAATCACCTTTCGGGAGCAAGGAATGAAATGACAGTGCCAGTGATCATGAGGGGGCTCTCAAAAAGCCTACGTTGCAAATTTGGTGTAAAAAATCCAAAAAATGACTGTTTTACGTCATGCATTGCATAGTTACTACGTACGCGCGTAACTTAGCGAATTTGCAATATTTTCACATCACATGTTCAGCATTAGCATTTTTCCACATCTTCTTGTGAACCGTACAGCTGTCATTTTTCACATCTTGCCCGAAATGTGTTGTCACATTTCCGGTGCAGAATAGTGTGTTCGATGTGGTAAATCAGTGTTCGGGACAAATTATGAAAATTACAGTTACACTGTTCATGAACAGAAATCCTAAAATGCCTATGTTGAAAATTTGGTGATGATACTCCATAACATGACTTTGTTACAAGCGTGCATTGCACAGTTTGCATGCAAGCTCGTAAGTTCGCGAATTTATAATATTTTCACTCCAGGTTTTCAACATTGCCATTGTTCTGCACCTCCTTATGAACAGTACAGCTGTCATTTTTCACATTCTAACCAAAATGTCTTTTTGCAGTTCTGGTGCAAAATTGCGTGGTTGCTGTGGAAAGTCCGTGTTCGAGACACATTATGAAAATGACAGTGACACTGTTCATTAGCAGAGGTCCTAAAATGCCTAGGTTGAAAATTTGGGGCCAAAAGTCCATAAAATTAATGTTTTATGAGTGTGCATTGCGCAGTTTGTGCACACGCTTGTGATTTCATGCATTTGTAATATTTTCACTCCTCGTGTTCAAAATTGGAATTTTTTCACACCTCTTTATGAGCAGTACAGCTGATATTTTACATATCCTGCCTGAAATGTGTTTCCACGCATCTGGTGCAGAATCGGAAAGCTGCTGTGCAAAATCAGTTTTTGGGGCAGTTTGAGGAAATGAAGATGATACTGTTCACAAGCAGAGGTCCTAATATGCCTATGTTGAAAATTTGGTGGCAAAAGTCCATAAAATGACTGTGCTGCAAGCGTGCATTGCTCAGTTTTCACAACAGCCTTGTAACTTCGTACATTTGCAATATTTTCATGCCAGATTTTCACAACTGGCATTTGTGCACACCTCCTTATCAACAGTACAGCTGCTATTTTTCACAGCCTGCCCAAAACGTGTTCCCACAACTGTGGTGCACAATGGCGTACTCGCTGTAGGAAATCACCTTTTGGGACACATGAATAAAATCACAGCATCACTGTTCATGAGGGAAGGTCCCAAAATACCTATGTTGAAAATGTGCCTAAGAAACTCCCACAAATAATTGGGTTGCTGACATATGCTGCGCAGTTTGTTTGCATGTTCATTGCTTCACCAATATTTCATATTGCCACTCCAGATTTTTTAACATTGCCATTTTTTACGCCTCCTCATGAACAGTACAGCTGTCATTCTCCACATCCTGCCCAAAACTGTGTTTTCGTGCCTCTGTCACCAAATGCCACAGCTACTGTGCAAAACCACCTTCCGGCTAACAAAGTGATTGTGCCATTTTTCATGAGGTGGCCTGACAAGCAACCCATGTTGAACATGTAGAGTGAAACTACCACTACACGTCTGTGGTGTTAGGGTTTCCAACTGTAGCACCCCACCCGGTATGGACTGACAGGCATCAGAGCTGTGGCTTGGGATCATTGAATTTTGTGGAGGCAGTATAGCACAGTGGTTTAAGGCTCTGAGCTGCAAATCTGGAGACCTGGGTTTGAATCCCACAGCCCCCACTTGCATACTGTGTGACCCTGAGCAAGTCACTTAACTTCCCTGTACTCCCAGGTTGCACCTGTAAACAAGCTTTCAACTTAGTGTGTCTCACCTGGTTAAACAATTAAGAAAAAGAAAATGCTCATGCCATTCCACCCCTCCCACGCCCACCCTGCAGCCACTGATAGGCATCGTGGTGTGTCTTGAACTGTTCGGCCACAAACTTTATCCCACACTCCTATACTGCACCCACGGCAGCATATTTCCTTATGGAATGGGGTAAGTATAATGCCCAAAGCACACCATGACACTTGTCAGTGTCTACAGGGTAGGGTGAGGTACAATGTCATGAGCATTATAGCTGATGACCCGAAGGCACACCCCAATGCCTGTCGCTCTCTACAGGGTGGCGGTGGGGTTGGCGTCACTTCAGTACTTCACTGCCATTCCTATTATGCGCCTCTAGCTCTGCCACTGCCAAAGCCAGAGCGACAACATTCGGCATTGACAAATGCTTGTTGAAAGGAGGCATGGGATGATGCTGAGTGAATACTTAGGACGAGGGAGTTCCAGAAATGGAGGGGAGGCATGACAGGCAAAAGCACTAGCACCTTTGGACATTCGGTGTCTGGGGATGAGGACTGGGGAATTATCAGCAGAGCAAAGACCATAGCTGGATAAGTGATTTAGAAACTGTTCTGCAAGTGGTTTTGGAATTGGGATCTGATAACATTATGTATGAGCAACCCATACACATAAGACCTGGATGCAGATGGGGAGAGCCAACCAAGATCAGAGAAGAGGAGGCAATGTCTTTTTCAAACATGGCGAGGAGGATGCATTGTGACAGATGTTATTATAGGTAACATCCCATTTTAGAAGACTTGATGTACCAGCAGTGGCGTAGGTTGTGACACCATAATTGAGACATGGTAGCAGTGTGCCATGAGCTATAGCAAGTGTAGCGGATGGTGTCAGCACATAGCTAGTCCGGTAGGCAATGTCAAGTTTCATGTTTACCAATTTGCAAGTCTGCTGAATATGGAGATCGAAGTTGAGAGTCGAGTCAAGGGTGATACCTAGATATTTAAATGATTCTACTACCCCAACAGATAAGCCATTTGCAGAGGAGACATTGAATTTAGATTAGGAGAGTTTGAGTTTAGTATTGGAACCAAATAGCATGGCTTAAGTCTTTCCTTCATTCAGTAGAAGTTTGTCAGCAGCCATTGTTGAAATGACTAGGCGGTCCTGGGAGAGTCAAGTTTTGATGTCAGTTATATTCTTTGCACTGGTGTGCAGGACAATATCATCTGCATATAGCAGGGAGTGTGTATGAGCAAGGTTGGAGGTGATATTGTTTAGAAATATAGAAAAGAGCAGGGGACCTAAGATGGACCCTTGCGGCACTCCAATATTAATGGAAGCTTTGTCAGATAAAGTTGAGTTAAATTTAACTGTCCTAAGTAGCTGCCAAACCACCTGACAACATTAGGTGAAAAGCCTAAAGATTTAACAGTCGTTAGGAGGATAGGGTGGTCGACTAAATCAATTGTTTTAGTTATGTCAATGAAAATGACCTCAGTGAGAAATCCAGAGTCCGTGGCAAGTAAAGTATCAGATGTAAATTTGAGAAGTGCAGTAATGGTACTGTGACCTTTACAGAATACATGTTGGGCAGTTGTAAGAAGGTCAAATTACTGGAGAAAGTGTGTGGTTTGGGTGGCAACAAGTTTCTCAAGCAGTTTACTAAGAACTGGTAGGATGGCAATTGGCCTGTAGTTGGAAGGATCTTTACGGTCACCTTATTTGAAAACCGGGGTGATTCTAGCTGTTTTCCAAACATTCAGTACATGATTTTGGCAGAGAGAGAGGGTAAAAATCTTGGCAAGAGAAGTAGCTATATAGGGGGCAGCAAGTTTTAGCAGCTTAGGTTCAAGGTCATCAGACTTGGTTGCCGCGTACTCCGAGATATTATTGAACAGTCTTAAGACATTGCGGTAAGAGACTGCCTTGAAAAATAATTTAGGTGCAGTGTCAACAGGAGGGAAGGTATAGTTAGATAAGACAAGGAAGGAAGAAGTGTATTTAGTAAGATCGGTATTGAAGAAATTTGCAATAGTATAGGGGATGTTACAGTGCATGCCATTTATTAGCATGTCATTAGGAGTAGAGGCCTGGTTAGTACCCAGAAAAGACTTTATGTAGGACCAGAACTTTTTAGAGATCACATAGGTGTTTGTTAATCACTCCTTACAGTAGGCACTTTTAGCCCTTTTAATATCTTTCTTACATGAATTTCGCAGTGCTCTTTAGGTATTTAGGTCAGCAGGTAACCCAGAGTTTCAATAATGTAGCCAGCTTTTGTCTCGATGCCAGAGTTTGGAGAGTAGGTCAGATTTTAGCCAGCCGGTGTGACAATTTTTAACCCTAAGGGTTTCAAGGGGACAGTGTTTGTCCTGAAGCACAAGAAAGTGAGTGAGGAATAGGTTTAGAGCTGTCTGGACATCATTAGATTTGAAGAGAGGGGCTCAGTCAATAGCATTATTGTCAGCTAGGAAAGCCAGAGGATTTAGATGAACATAGTTTTGGAAGTTAATAAAATGTGGATTGGAGGAAGATGGCCTACTCTTACCCCATATGCAAAAAGTGGGGGAGTGGTCTGTAATGGCATCAGCTAGTACTCCAGTGGAGATTATATTCTCAGGATGGTTTGACATTATCCAGTCTAGCAGAGTACTGGAGTTGGTCTGCATGGCAGTTCTGGTAGGATCACCGATCAACTGGTGCAAGTTGAAACTGTGGAGCCTGGTCATGGATGCGGATTGAGAGTTACCTATCCAATTTATGTTGATGTCCCCGAGTATCAGGACCTCATTTCTCCCAGAAAGAAGAGAGGTTTGTTCCAATAGTTCATCAAGATGGGCACTAAGCAGTTGGAAAATTGTTCTGTTTCTGAGTTGACCATTATTGTGACACTTGATATAGAACAGCTCTACATGAGCACCCCACACGAGGGTGCACTGGATGCAGTAGCCCACTACCTTAATAGAAGAGACATTTCCACAACACCCTTATGGAATTTTTACTTCAATTGTTAGATCATGTACTAATGTTTTTCTGTTCAATAAAAAAATGTATCAACAAATATAGGGTACTGCGATGAGGGCAACATGTGCCCCATTGCTTGCCAATTTACATATAGGGGCATGGGAAGAAAAATATCTACTGAATAAGAATGTGAATCCATATTTTGGCAAAATGAAATGATATAAAAGGTACATTAATGATGTGATACTTCTATGAGAAAGTAGTGAGGATGAATTACAACAATTTGTTGACTTTTTGCATTCCACAAATTAATTTTTGAAATTTCATGGAAAAGTAGTAGTACTACTATTGATTTCCTAGATATTTCTTTATTCAAGGGAATGGATGGCCAGATTGAGAGTACTTTGTACTGTAAAGAAATAGCAGGGAATATACTTCTGTTGGCTAATAGTTGCCAACCGCCCCATGTGACCAAAAATATTCCTAAAAGTCAGATGATGCATGCGCAATTGCAGTATGAATGCAATGTATGAGGAACATGCAATGAAACTACTGTGATAGGCTGAAAGAAAGAAGCTATAGTGAAAAAAAATATTGTTGCTGCTAAAGAAACAGTAGACAATTTAGAGAGAGAAGCATTGCTTAATAGACAGACAACAAATATAGATAGCAATACACATATTAATTTTGTTACTACATATTCATTATAGGCACATGTTATTCAAAACATTGTGTACAAATTTTGGCATGTCCTCCAAAGTGACCCTGGTTTAAAATCCTGTACACTGAACCCCCGAGAATGGCGTTCAGAAGAGCCACTACCCTGGGGGATGCCCTTACACATAATCACTTTCAGGAACAAGGCAGTGATACCTGGCTTATCCAGGGGGTACATGGCAGTTTCCAGTATAATAAATGTTCTGTTTGCAACCATGTATCATTGGCAAAAAGGTTTACTAGTATCAATGCTAACAAGAATTTTGAAATCAGGTAGATCATCATGTGTGATATAAGTGGTGTCCTCTACAGTATCTTACAACATGTAGCTGTATGGCCTTTTATATAGGAAAGAATAGAGCTTTAAAACTAGAATGAATGAACATCTTAGAGCCATTGATGTTAGATATTACTTACGCCACTGCTGATCATTGTAAAGAACAACAGGGAAGGTACAGCACATGTTTTTTCTTTTACTGCAATAGATAAAGTGAATTCAAATCCTACGGGTGGCAATTATAATTTAGTTTTCATGCGAGAAGCTTTTTGGATTATTAAACTTAAAGCAACTCAGTTTCCAGGTCTGAATGCTAATTTTGATCTGAAACCTTTCCTTAGAAAGAGAAGGAAGTAAAAAGATTTTGGCATTTGACATCAGTCATTTGCTTAGTCATTTTATGTATTGTCATTTTAAGTAGTATGTATAAATATAAATGTTTTATAATTATTTCTCCTAGTTAGGTTTTCCATTTTTGCTTATGATTCAAATCTCCTTTTTTAGATAACATCTGAGCTGTTCCGTAAGGGGTTTATATCAATTGTTTCTTATATGTAATGTATTGTTATTCACAACCCCCACATACCTGTCCCCCCTTTTTTCTTTCCTTGGTACATCCCCCAGGTTTTAAATTATACCATAATAGGTTTTAATGCACTTGCTTTTTTTTTCCTCCTTACTTTCTTCCTGGTCAGTAACTCTCTCATCCAGGCAACCTCCGAGAATCCGACCACTGTCTGGTCTGTCCCCCAGCTTCATCATGAGAGGCAATCACCTTCTTCCTTCGGAGATCACCCTCCATGGTGGGGTGGTGGGGAGCCCCCAACTCACCCGTCAGGACTGAACCCGTAGGATAGCCATCAAGCCACATCAACCAGGACACCATTTTCCCCCTGATTTTTCCCCCTGTGGTGCTCGGCGTGCAATGATGCCATCAACATGGATGTGCATGCTACTGTGTGCACCACCTCAAGCCTCTGCCATGCTCCACCCCCTACAATTGCGGCACCATGATGCTGCCCTCAGCCTTTGCTAGGGGTCAGTCGCACAGCAACAGAGGTTCCTCCCCCTTTCCCTGGAGATGAAGAGCAGTCTACCGGATGCTTGATCCATCTCCCCTCCCACTGACCCATGCCGATCCCTGCTTGCTCCTGAACATGGGTTGCCGGCATGGTGCGAGGTGTGGCGTCCAGCACCTCAACCCTCAGTGCCACTGGGCTGGCTGGTTTTATTACACTTATGATGTTTTTACCTTATCACAGGGGTATTTTTCATATGACATCATCATTGTTGTATATTTAAGTTTGTATTGTCTTTAGTTGCACTAGCTTTTGATAAAGAACCATCGTCTGAAATGAGTCAAGCATGCAACATGTGTTTTTTGTAATAAACTGGAGTTTTGGAGTACTTTGGAGCCTGTGTGTCTTTTTTTTTTCTCTTTATGCCCCCTTCTCCCCACTAGCCTTGTACATCTCCGCTCCTCTAACCAGCGACAAGCACAGTCCATCCCCCCATGTAGCCTTGGTTATATCCCCCAGGTGGGTATAGGTGGAGCCCTTGCACTCCAACATGTCAGTATTTCATCTGGGATGCTGGTGCTGGTGCCGGTGGGTCATTGGAGATTGGGGCTGGGAGCAGTGTGGGGTGTTTTTCTTGTTTTTTTTTTGTGCCATTTCCTGAGGATGTAGGCACACAAGGGGAGCCAAGTGGTGGAGCATGAAATTACGTGCAGTTGCTCTGCCTCTTGGCCTACGTCCTCCCCTCCTGCTGACTGTCCCAGCTGCACCACCACCCGTGGTCACCCAGGTGGTGGTAGAATAGCAGGACAGGCAACTCTTCCCTCCCCGGAGAAGGAGAGTGTCCAGTGGGAGCTTGATCCTTCTCCCCTCGCTGGCCCTCCAGTTACCCAAGACCATTGCTGAACCAGAGTTGCTAGCGCTATGAGTGGTAAACCTACCACTGCACTGGCAGACCAGCTCAGAGCCCACATTTCTTGATGTTGTGGTGAGTACACATTCTTCTGTGGAACTATATTGACTTTTTATTTGGAGCACCACCATTCAGAGTGCAGTCATTTCTACTTGCGGTTTGAACTCCAAACTATCTCAGCCAGGATCTGGCTGATTTCATTCATGCATCTGACAAGGAGTTATGAGGGGTCTGGATCCAAACTACATCTGGTTGGATGCAAAGTCTGAATAACTCTCATAGTGTCAATGAATTCTGGCCAGCTAAAGTCTGTCCAGACAAGCAAGGCATTTGTGACCTCCTGCCAACCACTGCAGCACCCCCTAGAGGATTTCTGGACAATCTCAGGCCTGATGGCGGCAACCTTATCCACAAAAAAACTGAGCAAACTCATCACAGTTCTCTGGTGAAAAAGTTCTGTCAGACTGAAGACAGATTGGATTGCAAAATCTGTCCACAGTCCGGAAGAGCTGAGCTGGTCAGTTTTGTGCAGTGACAATCTCTCTGGACAGGAATTCTGCCTTCTTATGAGTGATTTTCAATTGACAGATTGTACAATGTTCTATCAATCTAAGCCTGTAACCCTCCAGGCCTGATTTTTGCCAGGTCATCCCTAACTTTTGCCCACTCTTCTCGGCTCCTCCAAGGTCCCATCAAACCATGGGGACCTTGGGCATTGGGTGAGGGGGTGAACACGAACAGGAGCAATAGAATCCAGGGCCTCCATTACCACCATATTATAGGCAAGCATCAGATACCCTGGATCCATGCACTCCCTCAAAATACTGGATAGATCCGGTACTGCCATTAAGCCATCTGGGGTCACATCCCTTAAAGGGCAGTACTGGACCATCTCCATGGGGCAGACCTATTTGGGAAGCCACAAAACTGAACCTATGGTGTGATGGTCAGACCATCTGACTGGTTACATCACCAAATCAGATATCTCCATCCCCAGGAGGAGCACCATGTCCAATGAGTGACCTCTACTGTGAGTTGCGGAGATAGCAACCTGTATAAGGCCCAACAAAGTCATTAGTTGCAGGAAGTTGCAACCAAATTGTGAGAGTTTATCAACCCAGGCATTGAAATCCCCCAGAATCAATCATCTGGGGGATCCCAATACCATGCTGCAGGAACTCCTTCCCATTTCTGGGTGGATGGTAGATGAGCAATATCCTGCACCCCACATCCACACCCATGATTCACTAAAAGGATCAGGTGGACCCCATTGTCAGTTCCATAAGGCTCAGTTCTGATCTAAAACAGATGGCTACACTTCACCCAAACAGTCCATCCTCAGACGGTGTATCACAGAGTACCCAGCCAGAATGACTGAGGCCAGTCCTGGGCCCGCATTATCATCCAGCCAGGTCTCGGTGATGCACCCCAGATAAGATATCCCAACAAGATTTGCTATGTTAGCAGTCTTGTTTTTAATAGACCTTGCATTACATAACACAGTCTAAGTAGGATGAGCAGTCAAGGAAGACCATACCACCTGCCTGAATTCAACAGTGTCCTTGGGTATGGGAATCTGACAGGGAGGATCCCTATTCTGATCCCATTTTGCCCAAGGGCATCTCCTTGTTCCCACTACCTCAGTCCAACCACTCCTCTTCATTCAACAAAGTTGAAGACCTCCATTGACTTTTCCAGTCAGTGGGAATGGAGGCCTGAGTTGATTGCAACAGTTCATGACAGGATGGGACAGGTTGTTAAAATCAACCCAGGAGTTCTGCCCACTGTCAAATCTGCACCATTTGGCTCTGCAAGTCCAGGATTTATTCGTGTATCTTTCTTAAGATCTTCTCTATCTGGTACACTGATGTGTGTATGACAGAGTCTTGAGAAGACGGCTGTGAAGAAGTAGTCCCTGGAAGGTCATCTAGCAAATCAGGCAAAATGGAGTCTGGAGAGTGTCAGGAGTGGAAAGATCTGTAGGAACTGGTTGCAAGTTGTCTTAAGGGATCTCCACTTCAGAGATGATGGCAGTCTCAAGTGCAGTTTCATTGTTTGGTGGACTGGGATAATCTGGAAGGGTGTTACTCAGATATGTTTCAGTTGGTTGATGCAGACTTTGTTGTGTACCAGCTTTCCATCAGACTTACGGCATAGATGAACTTGTACAGGAGGAAGCTTTTCTATAGTGTAGAAGGGACCAGTCCAGGGGTGAAGCAGTTTCTTGGTGGTGCCTGGAACAAGGACAGGTTGGTACAAGTACACAGTGTCCCCAACAGAGAATGAAGTCTCATGCAACTTGGATGCTGACATTTTCTGCACTGTAGATTTTTTCTGGCCCAAGGTGGTGACTGTAGGTGTGGCCTAGCTGAGGAGCTGAATGGAGGTGTTTTAGGAGAGCATTGTCCAAATCCACCTAAAATTATAGATGCATCCTGAGATATAACCTTCAAAAAGCTGCTCAGTTTGATACATCTAGAAGCCCCAATGTCTACACTATCTAAATCTGTGAAAAAACAGGCTCAGCTGAAATTTTCTCAACCACCTAAGCCAACTACCTCCTCATGGCCTGCAGGCTCTCCTAGTAGGTCTCCAACCCAGGACCAAGAGTTGCAAAACGATCCTGGCACCAGGCCTGAAAATAAAACCATGGACTCAGGCTACCAGAACCTGGAGAGACTAATAAGAGACCTAAAGTATGATCTCGGTACAAGGATACAATCCGCCTTCGATAACATGACTGCACAGATTCAGCATCTACAGCAATTAGTCAACACAACTTCTGAAACTGTGGACGCCCACGAAACCTGCATCATGGAGGCTGAAACCCAAATCAGCAATCAGGAGGATGCCCGACCAGAATGTTTACAGATCTACAACAAATGCTAAAAGATATTGAAATACTGAAGCAAGTTGTGGATGACCACGATAATAGAGAAAGGTACTGTAACATCAGGATAGTGGGCCTTACGAAGGGATTGGAGGGGAGAGACTGCATATCCTTCATCAAAACTGGGCTAAAAACACATCTGCAAATAGCTCCAGACTTTACCCTGGAAATTCAGAGGGCCCATCGATCTCCTGGCCTATGACCATCTCCAGATCAGAGACTGAGATGTCTCCAGGTTAAATTTCTGTGTTTCCAGGACTGCCAGGCAATTCTCTCAGTGGTACAAAGTTCGGACTTTATCTTAATCCAAGGCTCCAGGGTTAGCATCTTTCCCAATTTCTTCTGCCCTCAGCAAGCCAGAAGACAAACTTTTGTGGATGTTAAAAAAGACTCCATGAGCTGAACTACCCCTTTATGATGGCCTGTCTAGTGAAACTTAGTGTCCGTTACCCAGGAAGCCAGCAGAGAGCATTTACAGATGGGAGGCTGCCATGGAATATGTGAGAGGGCTGCAGAGATACAGAGGCGAGGATCATTGTAAAGACAACAGAGACCTGACTCTGGTGACTACATATTAAACTAACTCTGTCCTGCTTTCTTTGTTTCCTGGGAAGGGTGTTTTCAGGAGGGGGTCACTGTGGAATACAACTCCGGGGTTGGAGGCCTGTCAGGGCATGCCTGAGTGACTCCAAGAGCTAACCCACCCTCTCTATGGAAAGCTCAAGATTTTGCTAGTTAAAAGCGATGGGACTGTGTATGAAACTGGGTCCCTTTTTTGGGCCTATTCAATCAGAGACTAGAATTTTATCTGGCCAGCTGGAATTCTTTCCCTGCTTTACTACTCAGTTGCTAACTGTGCCCACTGGTTTGCTTTCCTTTTTTGACCGGGTTCCCAAGTCCCAAGGGCCTGATGGGGTCTGTATGACCTCTGGGAGTGTGAGGGGGAGCCAAATGGTGCTGTTCTGGGGTTGGATGTAGCTTATTGAAGTGCAGTCCCGAATAGGGAGAAATTGCTATGGGAACCCTGAGTGTGTGTCCCTCCCAAGGGGAGGGGCCAGGGACTGAACAGCTTGCATCCTTAGCTGGGTGAACACATCAGGCCATCCTTTGATCCTCACTGTCACCTGTGGGGTCCAAGCTACTTAAACCACGGCACAAGGAGTTCCCTGGGATGAGAGATTCAGAGCAGCACAGTCGGAGGGAGGGGGAGAGGGGAGAGTACTGGCGAGAAATCTTTCATCATTTGTAGCAGATAGAGCCTCTACAGTGGCGATTTAAAGCTCCCTGGGGCACAACTGGGGCATTGGCACTTTAATTGAGTAATGCTATTATGACAGACTGCAAGAAGCATATAGTGTGGAGGTGGAACAGGTACCATGCCAGTCTGGGCACTGGAAAAAACCTTCCTCTCGACACTGCTCTGCTCAAAGCAAAGGAGGGCTACTTCGATGAGCTGGGGGAACATGAGGCTCTTGTATGTTTTTCCTGATATGCCGGACTGTGACTGGTGTGTTACATCGGTTGCAGACCTTCCCTGCATGCATAACCTTAGATCTCATTAAAAGGATGTAACATTTTGTATGGTTTCTTCCACTTTTTTTAATTGTGGGTTTGGAAGTTCACTCCATGAGGAGTAGAGGAAGATAATTTCTTTGAGATTGCAAGGGAGAGTGGAATGGGAGGGATACAGGGATTTTCTTGAACAGGGAGGAGGAGATCAACAAGGAGGTAAAATTTTGGAAGGAGGTGCTCTGTTTTGGAAGGATGTGCACTGGATGAGGGGGAATGTGGAAACTGTTTGGGGGTTTACTGTTTAAAGATGTTCAAGTTTGTTTAGGTTTGGGGAGGGAGTGGGATGGACCGGGATTCTACAGATGGGGGAGTGTTAAAATTAAAAGTTGTGGACTGTTTGGCCATTGCCATGCTGCTATCAGTTATACCAAGTATAGGTATAAGCATATGGATGAATCTCTCCATATTTTAAGCCAAAACAATGACTGATCTGAGTATCTTATCTTGGAATGTCAACAGATTGAAAACTGTAGTTAAAAGGAAAAGGGTCTGGTCATATATTAAGAAAATAAAAGTGGACGTGGTATTACTGCAGGAATTACACCTCACAAGGGAGGAAGTAGACAGGTTGGCCCAGTCATGGGGGGAGTCCTCTTGGTGGCACCCTTCACATCTAAAGCTAGAGGGGTGGTCACTTGGCTTTGGCCAGGCCTCCTGCATGAGGTGAATAGCTTTGTAGTGGATCCACAAGGCAGATATGCTATTGCTGTAGTTGTTTGTTTGTTTAAAAGTTTATTTTTATACAGGTTAGTTTGTTGGAGAATTAAATCCCCATTTACAACAAATTCCTGTAAAACATAATTGCATCAACAAAACAAAATAATAAATAAATACACACACTACAAAATCACATTCAACCTAAAAACATCTACAACAAACATTTAAAAATCACATAGTTCAAGTTTAAACATGTGCAAATTAGAAATCTCAGTTATATGAGAAGATAATTCATTCCAAGTCTTTGCTAAGCTATTCTGGAGAATTATATCCCTCATCCGATTTGTGATTCGAATAGTGGGCAATTTTCTAGTTGTTTTCCTTAGCCTATCTAAATATATTGAGTTAGAGTTCAAATATATTAAATGATTTAATGAATGTGTTTTATTATTAGAATGAATTAAACCATGACATATCACTAACTGTAAATACTTTCTTCGAGCTATCGGATGGAACCAATCAAGTTCCTGATAAACTAAACATCGATGAACTTGGAATTTATTCTTTAAGAAATAATTCCCCAATCTGTAGTAAGTCTGATCTAATTTATTTAATTTATTTTTTATAGGAATGCATATATAATGGGAATCCATAATCAAGTACAGGCAGCAACAATTGATTTACTAATTTGGTCTTGATTTCTTTAGTCAAACACCCTGACTCCCTTCTTAGGGCTCCCAATCTTTGGTTCACTTTTCTTTATCTGTGACAAAATATGCTCAGAAAAAGAAAAATGATAATCAACAAGAACCCCAAGGTATTTGTAAGTATATACCTTCTGAACCATAGTCCCATCCAAAAACTTAATCTGTGGATCAATAAGATCCTTTTTGCATTTGATCACAGAGAAAAAAATCATACTCTGCTTCTTCCCGGTACTCATTAAGAGACCAAAGTCTCTTATCCAAGTGTCAGTATTGGAGAAATCTGTTTGGAGCCGCTGTCTCAGGTCTCCGGGATCATCTGCAGATACAACCAGTATTATGTCATCCACGAAAAGTCTGACATCAGTACTAGTTACATGAGTTACAAGACTATTTATATAGATGTTAAATAACACAGGGCCCAAAATAGAGCCCTGAGGTACACCTTGATGTAAATCCAAGAGACCTGAGACAGCTGCACCACAGACCACCCTTTGCTTATGGTTTGATAAGTAAGATCTAAAGCATTGCAAGGACCCCTGTGGCATCCCAATACCCTGGAATCTATGCAGAAGGTTTCATGATGAACTAAATCAAAGGCTTTACTTAGGTCCACAAACACCACCCCAGTGTACCTGCCCTGATTCAGTGGTGTTGCCACCAAATTACCAAAGTCAAGTAGGGCGGTGTTTGTGGACCTATCTTCTCTGAATCCACGCTGATAATTAGTTAATAACCCTATTTGGTCAAGGTAATGTCTAAGCTGATTATTTATCAGCTTTTTTTGATAAAATTGGGAGCAAAGTAATAGGTCTGTAGTTGGAGGGAGCTGTAAGGTCACCACCCTTATGAATAGGAACAATTTCACCTGTTTTCCAATGATCAGGAGCAACAGAAGAATGTATACTCCAATTATAAAAATATGTAATTATAGGGGCTATAATATCAAAGCCTAATTTCAATAATCTGGAATCAATACCATCTGTACCTGCTCGCTTTGATATTTTCAAGTTCTTTAATTCTTTGGCTACATCCTGTACCTTAATATTTTTTAGTTTAAATCCCTTACTGTTTACTGCAGAAATAACAGAATGTGTATGCTTAGAATCAACAATCCCAAGTTTTGGTATCTCCAAATCTAATAAGTCTTTAAAATAATGATTTAACAAATCAGCTACCTTTGAAGGGTTATCTATCAAATTTTCTGCCATTATTAAGTTAATAGAAGTTTGAGATTTTACTGGGCTTTTTAAATCAGAGATAACCTTCCAAAATTTATTTGGATCATACAGATTACTGAAATAATTCTGATACAATCTTTTTTTAGCTAGAACTACTAATTGTTTACATTTATTCCGCCATCATTTAAAAAGATCCCAATCACCCTCTAATTTTGTTTTCTTAGCTTTTTTCCATATTCTATTCCTAATACGTAAATGAGTTTTCTATTTCTCATTAAGCCATGGTGGACTTTTAATATTGTTACTCTTTTTAATTTTTTGGAGCATGAATTTGAACTATATGTAAAAAAGAATCCATAAATTCTAGAATGGCCAAATTCAAATCAGGAATCAAGAATACTCAAGACCAATAACATTTTTTAAGACTGTCCCTAAATGATGATGCATTAAATCACCTAAAATTGTGTACCCAAAAATCATAATTTCCACTACCCCAAATTTTTTGTAAAAACAGATGACATTGAATAGGATTATGATCCCCCAGGTTCAGGGAAAGTACTTTACATCCCTCAACCTTCAAATCTTGTGAGACAAAAAATAAATCTAATATAGATCCAGTAGTTCTATTATTAAGACTTCTTGTTGGTTGGTAAATTAATTGTTGAAGTCCCAGTACTTCAAAACTAGATTTAAGTTTTTTACCTCTCTTATGTCCCCAATCTGCATTAAAATCTCCAGTTAACAACACACTCTGATCTTTCAATATTTCCAATAAGATATTAACCAGGATGTCAAACGTACTTATTTTGGTCTTTGGAGGAGTGTAAAAAACTCTCGCTATTAGTTTTGATTTTAATAACCTTATGACCAAGCAGTCAACCCATTCCACATTTTTAGCAAGTAATGTTTGGTATGGACCTAAAGTATTCTTCAAGTAAAGCAGTACCCCCTTTGCCCCCATCCTGCCTTATCAATCTATATCCTGCTAAATCCACCTCCTCATTAGAAAAGCCAGAATGCACCCAAGTTTCAGAAATGGCTAGAATATCTGAAGACATTCCAGTAACCCAAACCCTATATTCATCCATTTTTCGTACAAGACTTCTAACATTTTCGTGGATAATTGTTATTCCAACTTGTTGTTTAGGCCCTGGATTTTTTTTTCCACATCATCACATTGTATTAGGAGGACAGAGCAAAACAAACTCATAGTTCTATAGTTCACCAAATCAAAAAATCCTTTTTGTTAATTTTTAGAGGTCTTAAATGTAATTTTAATGAGTTTGTGAATGTATTCCGCCTCCTAAGCAAGTGTTGGTGATCTTGTACATGCCCCCCATAGTCATAAACACTGCACCTTTACTTATATTATTGCAATTTACATCTAACAATTGAAGTCTGATTAGCCACATTCCCATCAATACCCACCCCCTATAATATATAATAAATGCATGATTTAAATAACATTTTATTGCAGTACTTAAAATTTTCTTACCTAGACTTGATAAACTTTTTTATTTTATTTTTTTCACAGAGTGGCACTCGCGCCCATGGGCGGCATGAGCTTAAATGGAAAAATCAGCCCCAGCTGTCGGTAGTTACCCCAACCTCCATAGAACACAGTACAGGTAGAAATAATGAATACAGTCACTGTCCCAGATCGATGTAGCTGCCCAGAAATAAAAGCAGTGATTCAGGCAGTTCAAGCAACTGTTCATTGTTCCTATGTAGCTCTCACCTGCAGTCTGGCTCCGTTGCTCAAACACCTCAGATCTCCATAACTGCCATAAAACCTTCAGGGCAGCATGGGCTTAAATGGAAAAATCAACCCCAGCTGTTGGCAGTTACCCCAACCTCCAGAGAACACAGTAGTTTGGGGGGGTAGGGTGTATACTTTTGCCTTAATATATGGCCTTAACTTTGACTCCATGGATTTTTTCACATGCTTGAGGATGACCAAGGCTTCCTATCAGGATAACTTGGTACTGGGAGGATTCTTCAACACCTACCTTGACCCCAGGCTGGACCACTCAGGGACAAAGACTAAACCCTACCTGAAAAGTATATCAGCACTACAAGAATTTATAGCTGGGAGAGCACTAGTGGAAGTCTGGAGATATTCACACCCCGGCAACTGGGAATACTCATTTTATTCTCTCTCTCTCACTCTCACTGAGTTTATACTCGACTAGACTACATCTTTGTATTCCCTCAACTGGTCACAGACATCATATGGATCATGTATGGACTCATATTGATCTCATATCATGCTCCACTCCAATTGCGTTTATCAGCAGGACACCAGCTTTTGGTGGGACCCTAGTGGCAGTTCAATTCTATTCCACTCCTAGATGATAACTATATCAAATATATAAATGGAAAAATTAAAGAATGTATTGACCATAACAAAGGTAAAGGGACACACATCAATTTTGTGTGGGATGCTTTAAAGACCGTTATCCATGGGGAGGCAATTTCTTATGCTGCATTTAAAAAAAAAGATCACTTAAGGAGGAAGAACAACTCATGGCTGAAGTTCAAGAATTAGAGAGGAGGGCCATGGCTCATTTCCAGCTCCAAATTATTCAAAACTTAAAATCATTAAAAGGAAGCTGCATCAGATAGTTTCCCAGAAACTGGAGAGGGACCTAGTGCTCATAAAATCATACATGCAATTTGAAGGGGATAAATCAGGCAAATGACTAGCCAGTCTGGTGAAACAAAAGAAAGTGGAATGTCCCATATTATCAATTGCTGGGCTGGATAGATCCCCTACCTTTGACCAAAAAGAGATCAACGAGGTCTTCAGGGCCTTTTACTCCCAGCTGTACACTACCCAGGTTTCACTAGGGGGAGATCCAGAGAACTTCCTCCAGAAAGTGGAATTTGCATGCTTGAGTGAGGCCCTAAGAGATTAGTTAAATTCCTCTCTATCTCTCAAGGAGATTAAACAAGTGGTTTGGCACATTAATAAGGGGAAAGCGCTGGACCCCGATGGTATCCCCACTGAATTCTATAGATGTACCTGGGATGCCCTTGGTCCCTTCATGGGAGAAGTCCTGGAAAATGCTTTAGAACAGGGAGAATTGCCAAAATCTCAGCAGATGGCTACCATAGTCATGCTCCCCAAGCCAGGCAAGGTTCCCTCCAAATGTGGATCTTATTGTCCTATTTTGCTTCTCAACGTGGATTATAAAATCCTAGCAAAAATGTTAGCAAATAGGTTGGAAAGGGTTCTGCCAGGTTTGATCCATATAGACCAAGGGGGCTTTGTTAAAGGATGACAAGCCAAGCACAACCTTTGCAGGTCCATCAATGTCATCTATAGATGGAAAAAGGGGGGAAGACCCTGTAGAGGCCTTCTAACACTAGACGCCGAGAAGGCATTTGATTGGATCGAGTGGCCCTTTGTGTTTGCTGTACTATGCAAATTTAGATTGGGGGAAACCATACTTAAGTGGATAGGGACCCTATATGCTGATCCCCATGCCCAGGTCCTAACCAACTGCACCATCTCGGCCCCTTTTGCACTGACTAGTGGGAAAAGACAGGGTTGCTCCCTGTCACCCCTGTTATATGTGCTTACTATGGAAGCATTGGAAAATGCCATTCAGGGAAATGATCAAATTAGGGGATGCAGGGTGGGAAAGGAGGTACAGGTGATGTCATTGTTTGCTGATGACATTCTGTTATTCTTGGATAATCCTGGAGAGACCCTCCCTGCATTAAGCAAGATCTTTGAGAAATATGGCCCCCTCTTGGGACGCAAAATTAATTGGGACAAAAGTGAGTGACTCCCCTTGGGAGAAAGAAAGACCTAGACAGAGATAGCCAGTACCATAATAAACTCTAAAACACAGATAAACTATTTGTGGGTCTTGTTACAGAGTAAACTTTCTCAAATTATTCCAATTAACTATGGGCCTCTGATCCGGAAGCTCAAAACAGATGGCACCAACTGGAGGGCTCTGCCTCTCACCTTGTTGGGCTGGGTTAACCTCATCAAAATGTCTGTTCTTCCCAGGGCACTTTGCCTATTTCAGTCCATCCCAGTTTCTCTCCCACAGAAGTATATTAAGGCCCTGGAGGGAGCATGTACGCAACTCCTCTGGCAAGAAAAAAAAAACTAGAATCAAGGAGATACTATAGTTTCTAGAGAGTACAGGGGGCTTGAATTTGTCGAACATGCATTTATATTACATGGATGCTCAGCTAGCCCATATCCAAGATTTGTTAAGGTCTGAAGGGGAGCCCCCAACCTGGGGGAAAATGGAGAGTGGAGGTGAACCTCACCTATATTATACCCTCCTTGTTAACTCCCTGGGAGAGGAGACCCCCCCTAACATCCCCAACCCATGTACTAGGGCAACTTGGACAGCATGGGCAGTAGCCCACTCACTGATGGTACATAACCCATGTCTATCCCCCAATGTGACTTTGGAGGTGCTATTAAAAGGGGTAGATGGACTAACTAACAATGATAGGACAGGTCTCCGAATGTGGGACAAACAAGGTCTTTTCCGGCTCAGTCAGATCTTTGAGGGAGGCGAGATAAGCCAGTTTGGAGCATTGAAAAGAAAATTTAAGCTTCACCCTTCCAATATTTTCTCTGCCTTGGACTTAAAACTAAACCGCAGGGAGTTTCCTCGGGGATCCAAAGCTCCCACCCAATATAATGTTCCCCTCTTGAAGAATTATTTACAAAATTCTCCAAAATCAAAGGTTTTAGACCACTGAATAAGTGCTACAAATATTATTGGGGAGCTTGCCGGATCCTATGGAGAGAATCAAGAGGGTCTGGGAGGATGACATCTACCCTGAGGGACTCACAGGAGGGGACTGGAAATTACTCCTAAAAAACGTTTTAAAATGTTTAGTTAGCAACTGCCTAACAGATATTCAGTATAATTTTCTCCTAAGAACCTATGACACACCTAAATTGGCACATAAAATAGATCCTGAATCCTCTGCATATTGCCCTAAATGTTTTGCCCAGGTGGGTGACTTTTTCCATATGGTCTGGACATATCCTAAAGTGTCGAGGTTTTGGTCAGGGATAATTGATATTTTATCTAAAACTCTAAATATCACACCTAGATTAGACCCTGTGGAAATTCTGTTAGGACTACCTACAGTGGGTAGTTGGAAACCTAGGGGGAGGTCAGTTATTGTGGAGGATAGGCTTAGCAGTGGGAATGCGGGAGTTGGCCCTGTATTGGAGACTTGGTCAAGTCCCCACTACAGCTTCCTGGATCACATCTCTTATGGAAGTAATGAAACTGGAAAGGACACAATATCTGGTTCGGAGCTAAGGTACGTCTGAACATGTCCTATTTTAAATAAAGTTTACACAAAAAAAAAAAGGTGGTGACTGCAACACGTCTGGCAAGTTCAAGCTTTTCCAGCATAGGAATAATGAAGGAAGAAGCTGACTTGGGAACCTCTAGCAGTGAGAGATCCCTGTCCAGTGGAGTTCTTGGGTGATGTCCATGGACTAGAAAAAACAGTGAGTACTCTGTACTGTCAACGCAAGGGCTTGTATTGCAAGTAAATTGCACAAAGGGAACAAAATGATTCTGAGTGCCATGAGCCTCATTCAGCTAATTGGAGAGTGTGCTGAGAATGGTAGACATCATTATTTCACTCTGTCCATTGCACTGTGGATGGTAACTTGTTGTGTGTGTCTTTTTTTATGTTGAGAAGTTTGCATGTTTCTTGGACAGTGGTTGAAAGGTAATTACTGCCTCTGTCTGAATGCAGGTACGATGGGGTACCGTGACAACAAATGACTGTGTTGATGAAGGCACTTGCTACTGTGGCAGCTTTGATGTCTTTTATGGGGATTAGTTCCAAATATTTTGCTAAGTAGTCCACAAAAACAAGAATGTATTTGTTGCTGGAGTCAGAGCATGTGTGTATAGGCCCAAGAATGTTTATGCTGACTCTTTGGAATTGTTTAGTGGCTACAGGCATTGGAATGATGTGTGCTTTTGTTGGTTTGGCAGGAGGCTTTCTTTGGGAGCAGGGCTGGCAGGATTTGACAAATTAGACAATGTCTTTGTTCATGTGAGGCCAGAAGAAGTGAAGTCTTGTCTTTTTGAGAATTCTGTGGATTCCCATATGACCTCCAGAAAGTGGAGAGGCATGACTGGAGAGAAGAACTTGATTGATTAGAGAGGCTGGAACAACTAGCTGTACATGAGTTCTTTCCATGCGATGGCCCTTGCCTTCCTTGGTCCAAATGTGGAAAAGCACACCATCATTGAGGAAGTAATGCTAAGCAAAGAAAAGTACATCCTGGCAATGCTTCTTTTGTTGCAGTAAGGTTGAGGTACTGTAGGAATGTCCACAGGAAGCACATATGTGGCATGGAAGGGAAGATCTTGTAAGCATGATTCTTCATCTGTTGAGGATGATGCAGAGGGATATTGTCTCCAGCTTACACCATCGACATTTGAGTGAACTCGACCTGGTCTGTACTGAATTTCAAAGTTGTGACTTTGCAGCATGGCGATCCATTGGGTGAACTTGTCTACTGGCTCCTTCATTTCGAATAACCATCTGAGGGCAGAGTGATCTAAGACAGCTGTAAAGGAGGAGTAGCGAAGGTAACAGTCAGATTTCTTTATAGCAAATACCATGGCTAGACATTCTTTATCTGTGATGCCTTAGTTCTGCTCAACTGAGGAAAGAGCGTGCCTGGCATAGGAAACAACTAGTTCTGTTCCATCTTGAATTTGACAGAGCACAGCACCCACTGCAAAGAAACTAGTATCTAAGTAGAGCTTGAAGGGTTGGTCGAACCTTGGGTAGGCCAATACTGGAAAAGAAATTAGGTTTTCATTCAAGATTTCAAAGGCCTCTTTGCATTCGGAAGTCCAAGTATAGTCACATCCCTTTTTGGTGAGGGTGTACAGTGGAGCTGCAACCGTGGCATGCTTGCAAATGAACTTTCTGTAACAGCCAGACAAGCCCAGCAAAGCTCAAAAGTCTTTAAGATTGTTAGGTTCTGGATGGTCTTTGACTGCTGAGAGCTTGTCTGGGTCTGGAGAGATGCCTTGAGAACTAACAACATGTCCCAGCTAATGAATTTGATGCTGTGCGAAACAGCATTTCTCTGGGTGAAGCTTGAGATTGGCTTATCTGAGATGTTCAAACATTTCTTTGAGATGTTGATGGTGCTCTAGCAAGGTTCTGCTGAAGACAATAACACTGTCTAGGTAGACAAGGCAAGATTTCCAAGACAACCCATGTAGTATGGCTTCCATAACCCTTTGGAGTGTGGCTGGACTGTTCCGAAGTCCCATAGGTGGATGTTTGAATTGAAAAAGTCTCACATGGCAGTGCCATGCTGTGCGTGGATGAGAAGCTGAATCAATGGAAACTTGGTAGAACCCACTCTGAAGGTCTAAAGTGGTGATGTAAGCAGGGCTGACCACACCAAGACTCTCTAAGGCATCTTCGACTTTAGGTAAGGGATGAGCATCCTGCACCATGTAGGCATTGAGCTTTCTGTAGTCTACCATGAAGTGATACCCTTTGTTCTTCTTCACCACCAGCAGGCAAGATGCACCCCAGGGACTTTTAGATTCTTCAACAATGTCTTGTTCCAGCATGTCTTTGATTATGCCCTCTAGGGTTTGTTTCTGTTTGTGTCCCACTTTGTAGGCTTGCTGATGGATTGGTTTCTGGTTGGGCTGCACTTAGATGGTGTGTTGCAGGATATCACAACATCCAAGCTTGTTATCTGGACCCACAAAGACATCTGGGTGATTCTCCAGGAATTTCAAAAGTTGTTGCTTTTCTGTTGGAGATGCTAGAAGTTTGGAAGAGGATAGTCACTGACTGAGGGGTAACTCTATTGAAGCTGGAGAGGTTGTGATAGTACTGACTGGACTAGAGTTGGTGGAACCAGGCTGAGGAATGAGATGGAGCTGGTCCCCTGTAGACAAGCAGACAAACTTTCTGATGTTGGCGCTCTTTGAGGTGAACACAGGCTCATCTGTGAAGTTGCAACATTTTTGGAAGACTGCGCTGCCATGCACCACTGATAAGGTGTTTCCTGGAAAGAGACCTGATGAATGTAGTGCAGGGGATCCAATGATGATGCCAACAAACCCTTGTGGAAGTGTTTCACCTCGAATCTTGTCAATCAAAATCATCTCTGACTTAGGAGGCACAGTGACTGAGTCTATAAATTCGAGTTGCCTCGGAGGATCTAGTGACAGTTTGTTTGAGGTAAAGTCTAGGATGGCTTTGTGAGCTTTGAGGAAGTCCAAGCCAAGAATCACTGCTGATTGTAGATCAGGTACTAGGTAAAACTTGACAGTAGCTTGCTGTGAACCAAAGTGGAGCTTGAGATGGACCACACCTGGGATGGGTACTGTAGCTGTACTTGCTGTGATGATGTACTTTAGGTCAACTGGAGAGATATTAGGTATGTGATGAATAGCTTGGTTTTTCAGAATACTGTTGTTGATAACTTAGGCAGCGGTTCCAGACTGGGCATTCCAGTATCCAGCACAGTGCCTTGGAAGTGGCACCTCCTCCTGCCGCAGTCCCCGATGATCCACAGCCGACAGACCAGTGCCCCGAATCGGCCTCCTACCTCTCCATGCTCTGCTGGTCAGAAAGAATCGCTGGGCCTCCTGATTGGCTCATACAGAAAGTGCAAGGCTTCCAATTGGCTGGTTCCTGTAGCCCTCTCTGGACTGAAGCTTTCCCTCTCCTTGGCACCGCTCCTCTTGCTAGAGAAGTAATTTGTCCCACCAGCCCTCCCTGGCCCCGACCTCTATTAAATCTGTGATGACTCTACCTACTGTACTCAGCGCCATCCCTCCGGTCCTCCCATGGCAAAGGCCTTAAAGGTAAATACAAAACCCTGCCTCTGCAATGCTCATTATTGTAGGATTCCCTTCCTTTAAGCGCTACTCCCACCTCTCCCTGTCTGCTGAGGAACTAAAATGGGCTGCACACTCCTACTGTTTCTTACTTACACAACTAGTGCAGCTGGCCCTGGTGACCATTGAGGTACCACCCCCTCACCAGCTTATCCAGATTATTGCCTTGGAACAGACAGCTGGCTAAAGGAACCAGGTATAATTCCCCCCCCCCACCAGCATACCCTGATTATTGCCTTGGAACAGGCAGCTGGGTAAAGCAGCCAGGGGCAACCTCCTCAGAGAGGGCCAACCAGGAGTACCCTACACATCT
This sequence comes from Neoceratodus forsteri, assembly GCA_016271365.2. NCBI lineage: Eukaryota > Metazoa > Chordata > Ceratodontiformes > Ceratodontidae > Neoceratodus > Neoceratodus forsteri. The sequence continues at coordinate 1,410,788,910 of CM028132.1, forward strand.
GACTACACCAGGGGAGTATGCCTCAGATGCTCACCATGGCACCTACAGGCTTTCACTTCCTACAACTATCCCTCTGAAAATAAATCTGCCATTCCCCGGCAAAATGAGGTGATACAATATACACATCTTAGTAACCCTCTGCCTCAGAGCAAGGAAGCTTATCCTAATGCTTCTCCTTCTATCTGGGAATGCACACCCCAGTCCTGGCCCACCATCCTCACATGGACCTGGAGGGAGTAAGACTAAGGGCCTTATAACCAGCGCCATGGATATTTGTAGCTTCATTGCCAAATTCATACAGTTGCAGGCCTGGATGGCCCTGCATAGTCCTGTTATAGTCTGCCTTACAGAGACCTGGTTGATAGATAAGATAAAGAACAGCAAAATAGCACTAGCAGGTTATCAAGCTTTCAGGAGTGACAGGAGAGGCAAGAAAGGAGGGGTCTGTCTTATCTACACCAGGGACTCCCTCCACTACTCTGTCCTCCCCATTTCCAGGATGGCTGCTGACCACGAGCTTCTAGTGGTAAAAATACAGATCAGCAGCATGGTAAGTCTCTGACTGTAGCCTCGGTATACCTGCCCCCCAAAAAAGCCAAGGATGGTCTCCCAAAGATCCTGGATGCTCTGGCCACCCTTCCTAAGGGTAGTGAACTGATAATAACAGATGATTTCAACATAAATTGGGACAGTGCCGATTTGACCCCCAAAACAACACTGTGGCAAGCACCTACCTGACACAATTAGTCACTGAACCCACCAGAAGGATCCGCAGAACAGGCAATGGCACGCTACTCAACTGGATTCTCTCTAACTCCCCCTCCCATATATCTGAGGTCACAGTGCAACCAGGCGTCCTGAGCGGCCACTCCCCTGTCACTCTCAGGTGGTCCAACAAATACAAAAATAACCCCCCATCATAATTGAGAGTAGGGTCCTGAAGAAAGGTCAGCTAGGGGTGCTCAAAACTGCCCTCTCTCTCTCTCCATGACTGGTCACCAATCAATTTGATACCTGACCTTGACCTGGCTGTAAAGTACTTTGTCGATGGTGTCAACAATATTTGTGATGTCTATGTACCAGTAAGAAGAAGAAAAGTATGTGGGACCAATAATGGCTGGATCACCGGCGAGCTCCTTGCCAAGATGAAGGAAAGGGACAACCTTTGGTCAAAAGTCAGGTCTACCGGTAACGAACATGACTAACAGTGCTACAGGGCTGCCAGAAATCACTGTATGAATCTAATTCGGAAGGCCAAAGCTGACTACCACAAAGAACTGCTAGATAGAAGCTGGGGTGACAGTAAAAGGTCCTGGGAGAACATAAAATATCTACTGGGAAAGGATGAAAAGAAACATCCTCAACTACTCGACATTAATGGCTCTCCAACCTTGGACCCACTCCTTATTGTGGAGTCCTTCAACTCCACCTTCACTGATCTAAGCACAGTCCTCCCCCCTGACTACCTACACCCCTCCAATGGTCCCCCGTGAAATAAATCAACCAGTAACTATCACCTGGACTTTTACTTCAAGAGAGCAACTGTCGGGGCTGCGTTCCATCTAACTCAACTGCAGTGCCCCAGCCAGCATGGTTTCAGGCAGAGGCACAGCACTACCACTGCTCTGGTGGAATACACTGACTACGTGCATCAAGCTATGGATGGAGGCAAGTTGGTCGGGTTGGTGTTCATAGACTTAACAAAAGCCTTTGACACCATCAACCACAGCCTTCTACTGGCCCAGCTACAGAGACTGGGGTGGCTGCCAAGACAATGAACTTGTTCCATGACTACCTGTCTCTCAGATACCAGCATGTCAAAATAGGACAAACTGTGTCGGGACTCAGGGAAGTCTCACTGGGTGTCCCCCTGGGGTCTGTCCTGGGACCCCCTTCTCTTTAGACTATTTTTAAATAATCTCCCCAAAGTCTGCGACTCCAAAAGAATCCTATATGCTGATGATGTGATCATTCTCAACAGCAGCACATGAATCGAGTCTCTCCAATCGGCACTACAGTACTCCTTCAGCAGAATAGGGGACTGGTTCTGCGAGCACAAGCTTCTGGTCAACTATGAAAAGACCACGCCCATGCTCCTATCCAGCCCCCAACTCAAGAAAAGGTCCCCCTCCATTACCATCTCCAGTGACATCCTAGCTCCCCTGAAACAGGTACACTTCTTCAGTTACCTGGGGGTCACTCTGGATGACACCCTAACCTTTGCTCAACACGTTGATCTGGTAGTCAAGGCAGTAAACTCCAAGCTGAGAGTGCTATATAGGCATAGAAAATACCTTATGTGCCAGCCCATCAGCGCAGAGGTAGTGCTACTGCTTGCAATGCTGGCAACCCTGGTTTGGGAACGAGCTTGGGAAGCTGGAGGCCCTGCCGGGGGGAGGAAGTTTGAGCACCCACAGGGCTGCTCACCTTCTCCAGGTGGGAGGGGGGAGGGACAAGGCTCGGTGCAGGACTGACCTCTGGTGGGGGCCAGATGTTATCCATGGTCCAGCACCCCTAACTGTACCCCCACCTCGCAGACAGCAACACATATGTAGGTATATGTACTAAATTTAGGGCACAGGCGCTTATCGTATAAGCATAAGTGTCAGGATCTGAGTTCTACTGCACTTCTCTAATGCATATTATGCTTCACTACACTTTTATAATGTATTCTGCCACTGGGAGATGTTATCCATTATATTTTATTGTATAAATAATAACTGGTCAGCAATTGTTCACAATGGGCTGACCGAGCTGATATTTGCCGTAACAACCCATGGGTTATTACGACATTCATGCGCATTGCCATTTAAAAAATGTGAGCTCCCTCAATGGCTCCATTTCTGTGCAGGGCAGGCTTAACAGTTCTGTAATTATGGCGGTTCTGTCTCTTGCTTTCCAAGGAGCCATCACAAACAAACACCAACTCTCCTTATTTTTTCTGCTTTTTAATTTGATCTGGTTGATCCTACCTTCTACTGAAAAAAACAAAACTCTATCTGGTTGATCCTGCTCATCCTCCGTTTTGGCAATGAAGCCCTGGCTTGACTGCCATTGCAATCTCAATGACAAACTCCTGGGACAAACTGTAACTATAAGTAACAAAAAAACAAGCAAAAATGAAGAAAAAATTAGGAACCCCCCCCAAAAAAGACCAAAATTATCAAAGACCAAAATGAGAGGCATGACAGGGAGACAGGCTCCTCCAGAGTGTGTGTGTGTGTGTGTGTGTTTTCACAGAAATGGGGCTGTAGAAAAATTGCTGACCAGCAATTATAAAAAATAAAAGATGGGGAAGTGTGCATATGAGAATTTAATGCACACCCTCAGTGTGGGATGCTTTAATAAACCCCCTGGGCTTCACCCTCGGGGTTTATGTGGCATCCCATACCTCGGGTGTGCATTAAATTCTCATATCACACACTTCCCCATCCTTTATTCTCTATATAAGACTCCTTGCAGCACGTAGCTTTACTGAGACTAGAGACTGCACCTACGTAAGTAAGGAAGCTGGATACTGTCCCGGTGATTACATTGTTGGTTGTAAGCCTGTATTATTATTATTTGCCACTCTGCATCCCTCTTCGCCTTTCTCATTTCATGCTTAACTGCCTTCCACACACCCACCACTGTTCCCTCTTCCATAATCTTTCACATTCATCGCTTGAGAACTGGTATTTACATCACTGTACCTCCTTTCATGCTAAATACTGATTCTCTTCCCCTTCCATTATACAGTACAGTATCTCTTCTCATTGCTATCCCTTTCTCTCCACTTCCTCATCTTCTTTCTCCCTCCGTTAATTGGGCATCTTCTCTATCTGCATTTCCCTCTGCAGGATGATGTCGTCCTCTCTTGTCCCTGCAGCTAGCAATTTTGTCCCTCTCCTCCTCAACTTTTGTTCTGCCTCCTCTTCGCTCTCTCTCCCTCTCTTTCTGTTCTGCTTATTGCCCCCTTCACCACCCTGTGTTGCTTCTTCACTGCTATCTCTGCCTCACTTGTATATTCATGCCTCCCCTTCCCCCCACTCTATTTTATAAAATGGGCCATGAAAATCATATTACTACATTGGCTGAAACACATTATATGACAGTTGATTATTTTCCAACACCTGCACACCTCATCTCAACTACATATTTTTTTCAACAAATTAAAGCCCATTTTATATGTGGGATAACACACTTGATAGTATGTAGTCATAAGGGAATATTGCACTTCTCAGGTGGTTGCAGCACTCAGCTATGCCTCGTGCTCAACAAGAATTGGCTGCTCATGTAGGGGACGTTGAAAGAGGGCCTGTAATCCTGCCAGTGGCTTGTGTCGGTGGGGTGGGGTGAGGGTATCTATGTGCACGGGGGAGCCTACTATTCCACTTCCTTGCCCCACAACCATCAGAAACCAATGATTAAATCATTTAACGATATGTCAGATATATATGGAAGATGTATGGGATGGATTAGGGGACACTTTAGAACACTGTTAAGCCAGTCTGTTATAATAAAGGGAACATAAACCCTATGTATAAAAATGCCCATAGGTCTATCGAGTATACCTGAGTGTGCAGCTCGTAGTTTACTTTTACTGCAGCTGCCCCCAAGTCCCTTTCCATCATCCCCACCCCCTGATTTTCACCCCTATGTTCTAATCTGTACTTACCCTCCCTTTAACTCTATCTCATCACCTTGTAAAACTGTTCACTGTCTTCAGTGCAATCAACTCTTCCGACAGTGCATTCCACCCAGCCACCACTATGTCTGTGAAGTTGTGCCTCCTCATCTCCCTCCTAAATCTACCCCCTTCCAACTTCAGACTGTGCCTCCTCGTGACTCTACCTCCCTTTAAGTGGAACAATCCTCCCACTGAAGGTCTCTATCATGTCCCCCTCTCTACTTCTACCCTCCAGAGAATACATGTTGAGCTCCCTCAATCTTTCCTCATAGGGTTTATTCCTCAGACCTAGGATCATCTTTGTCGCCCTATGCTACACCCCTTCCGGTAATCTTACGTCCTTTTTTAGATAAGGGCTCCATAACTGCACACAATACTCCAAGTGCTGCCTCACCTATGATCTGTACTATGGCAGGATAACCTCCTCTGTTTTAGTGGTAATACCCCTGGCAATGCACCCCAGCATTCTGTTGGCCCTTGCTGCCACCCTCCAGCACTATGCTGATACCTTCATGTCCCCTGTGAATAGTAGCCTTAGGTTCGTCTGTTCCTCTGAAATACATACCTGCACTCCCCCAACCAATAGCTGGTCCTGGGGTTTCTGGCTTTGAGGTGCAAGACCTTGCATTTCTTAGTGTTAAACCCCAACTGTCACACACCCAACCAGTGCTCGAGTTTTGCCAGATCTTCTCCCAGTTTCAGCCCCTCTTCCTCACTGTCCACTGTTGCACATATCTTTGTATCTTCAGTGAAGAGGTTGATCTTACTGCAATGTCCCCCATAAAGATGCTGAATAAAACGGGGCCTAGCACCAAGCCCTGTGGTACCCAACCAGTCACGGGTCTTGACTTGGAGGTCTCCCCCCTAACAGTTACCCTCAGCATTCTGTTGCGCAGCCAGCTCCTAACCCACCCCACTAGTTCTCCTCAGCCCCCAGGTTCCTCAACTTTCCCAGTAACCTTCCATGTGGCACTGAGTCGAAGGCCTTCCTGAAGTCCAGATACAGGACATCCATGGCATGGCCCCCATCAACTGCTCTTGTGACCCAACCAAAGAAGTCTTTGACACTGTGCCACATAGAAGGCTATTAAATAAACTGGGGAATATGGGAGTAGGACAGTAGTGTGGTGGGTGGGTAATTGGCTGGGCAGCAGGGGACAGAGGGTGGTGGTAAATGGCTGCCACTCCACAGAGGGAAGAGTGACCTGTGGGGTACATAAGGATCAGTGCTGGGACCGGTCCAATTCAATGTCTTCATCAGTGACATTGCACAGGACCTAGAAAGCAGAATTTTCCTGTTTGCTGATGACACAAAGCTCTGTAACAAAGTGGGTGTAATCAGAATGAGGAGGGACCTGCAGAAGCTTGAAGAATGGTCAAACATTTGACAGCTGAAATTCAACACAAAGAAGTGCAAGATAATGCAGATGGGGCACAAAAACCCTGGAACAACATATCAGTTGGGGGTGAGGATATAGCATGCACCAAGCAGGAAAGGGACCTTGGGGTTATTGTCTCTGATGACCTCAAGGTAGGGAAACAGTGTGACAAGGCAGCAGGTAAAGCAAATAGGATGCTGGGGTGCATAGGCAGGGGCATCACCAGCAGGAAAAGGGAGGTCATAATTCCACTATACAAGACACTAGTGAGGCCCCACCTAGAGTACAGTGTACCGTTCTGGAGACCTTACCTGCAGTATGTAAGGACATAGATAGGTTAGAGAAGGTTCCGAGGAGGGCAACAAAGATGGTACAGGGATTGCATCACAAGTCCTATGAGGACAGGCTGAAGGACATAAATATGTACTCCCTGGAGGAGAGGAGGGAGAGAGGGGATATGATAGACGTACAAGTACCTAACAGGAAGGAACAGGGTACAGGAATACACTATTTTCCAGTGAAAAAGATGTTCCATGACTAGAGGGCATGGGATGAAGTTGGAGAGAGGGCGAGTCAGAGGAAACAGGAGGAAGAATTTCTTCACAGAAAAGGTGGTGGACATACCTCTGCCCCTCCAATGCTCACCCCTCCTTTCCCTTATGGTATCGGTGTATCTTTTTCTTTAAAGAATACCAAGCAGAAGTACACATTGAGTGTCTCTGCCTGGTCTTTCCAGTTTTCTGCCCAACCCACCTCCCTCTTGATCCAGACAATCTCATCCTTACAGCTCCTCCTCTCTCTTATGTGTTTGAAGAAATCTTTTTCTCCCCTCTATAATACCCTGAGCCAATCTTCGCTCCCTTGCCACTTTTGCTGCCCTGACTACTCTACTCAATTCCCTGGATTTCTTCGAGTACTCCTCCTTGTCCTCCCCTTGCCCTGTTTTTCTTGTACATGTTGAAGGCCACTCTCTTCTTCCTCACTTTACCTGCCACTTCCCTGCTGAACCAGCTAGGGATTTAGACCTGGACTGCTTACTCTGTATCTTGGCACACCTGCTAGTGGCCTCTGTCAGACCCCTCTTTATGATGGACCATTTTGTTCTGCATCCATCCCTGAGGAAATTTCAGCAAGATGCCCCTCCAGGATGCTGCCCATCCTGGCAAAATCTGCCTTCCTGAAGTCTACCACTCTGTCCTGGTTCCAGCTGCCTCTCTGCCTGTGTGAAGGAAGAACCACACTACTCGGTGATCTCTGCACACTAGAGGGTCCTGTATGACTGCATACTTGGCTTGGTCCCTGTTTGCTAACATAAGATTCAGTATGTTACCCTCCCTGGTTTGCTCGGTCACTCCCTGCACCAGGTAGCTGTCTTGGATAGCCTCCAGCAGTACCTGTTCCCTGGTGTTTTAGGTCATCATGGTTCTCTAGTCAATCTCAGGCAGATTGAAGTCACCCACTATGAATGTACTCCCTCTGCCACTGACCTTTCTAATTTTCTTCCCCAACTCCCTGTTATTTTCCTCGTTCTGTGAGGTTGTCCTGTACACCCACCCCCATCCTAACCTTCCCACCATTGGAGTTTTGGAACTGCACCCATATGGCTTCTGAGTTACTCTCTTCCCCCACCTCTCTGGGACATAGCATTCCATCCCTCACATAAATACTGTAGCTACCATCCCACTCTTCCCCTCCTCCCTGTCTTTGCAGTACACCCTGTACCTGTGATCTTGACATCCCAGTCATGGTATTGGGTAGCCCAGGTTTATGTGATTGCCGTAATATCTACCTCTGCTTCTGCCATCATTGCCTGGAATTCTACTACCTTGTCTGCCAAGCTCCTTGCATTCAAGGATACTGCTTTCTACCGTGCCTCCTGTCCTTCTTTTCCCAGTCCCTCACCCCAGCTTCCTCTGTTATACTTTTTAAAAAATAATTGGAAATCTGACTGTGTGATATTTGCTTAATATCCCCAGTGTATTGTGTTGCAGGTTTGAGTTGAAATAGTCCTATTTTTTCCTTATTTAGGATCCCTTGTTGGCTTGAAGCAGTGTAGTGTAGTGGTTTAGGGCACGAAGCTGCAAACCTGAAGATCTGGGTTTGAATCCCCTCAGTTCTCACCTGCATGCTGTGTGTCCCTGAGCAAGTCACTTAACTTCCTTGTGCTCCCAGGTCACATCTGGAAACAAGTTCTGGCTCAGTGTGTCTTTTCTGGTTAAACAATTTCCCCTTTCGGTTTCTTGTTACTGCTTCTTTTTTCCTATCCAGTCTTCATTTTTGAATTACTGTTACCTGTTCTAGAGCTTGGTGATATCAGCTGCGTGGAAACCTGCAGGAAAGTCTTTACTCTAGGCATTCACTCAACTGATGTCACTGGGTTCTAAGAACTCTTAAGTAATTAAAAAGTGATTATTTGATGAGAAAAATGGAGCATAGCTGCACAATCGAGCAGACTCAATAGACCAAAAGGCCTTTATCTGCTGGCAAGTTCGTATGTTTAAAAAGAAACACAAAAGACAATGCACTAGGGGGTACATGTTAAGCATATTTCACACATGCCCAAATTTCTTATTATTTAAAATATGCAAACATCGAGGTTTGCGTTCTCTTTATATGGGCCTAATTGTCAAATGTGTTTTGCAAGGGCATGCAAGCCCTTATGTTGCTTGCGGGTGTACTAGCCCAGCTTTACTGCCTCATACAGATTGTATTTATTATGTATTTTATAAAACATGGAGTATCAGACTGTTGTTCAAAAATGCAAAAATACTTATTATTTATTTCAAAGGTTTTAAAGAAGCATACAACATACAATAAAAAACATAAGAATTAAATCAGTAAAAGTGTTAAGAACAATGGCCCAGATATTCAAACTGCGCCCCAAAAGTGCACAATAGCAGAAGCAAGCGCAAGTCCATTGCGCCCATGGGCAAGAGGCGTGATATTCAAAAATGGAGCAGCCCAAACTGTGCCTACAGCCGATGACTGAATATCGCACCACCTGCGCCATAGCGCAACTAGGGAGGTGAAGCTGAGCATATCCGATGCACCATAGTGCAACAAGGGATGTGCAGCTGAGCAGTCCAGAGGCACTATAGCGCAACCAGGGATGCCCTCCAGCAGCAGAGCAATGTAACTGCACAACCAGGGAGGTAGGGGCCCACCACCCATGCCACAGATGGGCACAGGAACACACAACAGAACAGACATCGTCCCCCCACACCCCATGCACTGCACAACTGGGGGAGGGCTGGAATAACCACCGGCCCATGGAGACAATCAAACAAGCCACAGCTGGACTATGGTGCCCCATCATACCCCCCGGCAAGCTGTGACTGGCAGACAAGGAGACCCCCCGGCAAGCTGTGACTGGCACACAAAGAGGGCTGACCACCCCATGCCACACCATCCCCCCAATGCAGAGTACACCCTGCACCGTGACCCCCAGACACCCTCCCCAGGAGCAGCAACCACCACTGCAGGAAACCCCATGCATGCCACCACCCCCACTGTGACACTGCAACCCTGTGCACCACAGAACCATGCAAGGCAGCCCCACCACGAGCACCCATCAGCAGGTGGCAGCACACAGTGATGCAACAACGGCATACACAGTGCCACCACGCACAGTCCCCCCAAGGTACTGCTGAGAGGCCAACCATGCGTCGGCACATGAGGTACCCCACACGGGACAGGTCTTGCCCCGGACACCACCACCAGTGGTACAGCACCCTGCACAGTTTCCCAATGACACACCCCAACCCAGCACTGGCCAAAACAGCCAGCACAGACACCCACAGTGGTGCATGGAAGCATGCACAACACCGGATGCCACACAGTGCATGGACAGACACCCACCCATACCCAAGGGCACAACAACACAAGGACACAGTGGCAGGGCAACCAAGCCCCCAGCCTGGGCCCATGTAAACTGTGTACACACAACCCACAGTCCTCCATGGCACTGGAGTGCCAGCCACCCTGCGCAGGCACTGTGGACCCGTACGCCACCAGCATTTCCCGGAGCACAAGTCACAGACAGTGGTGAACATCCCCTGCAACACACACAGGGCACAGCATGGAGGTGGGACAACAACTGTGGAGGCCACAGTGTCACCCAAGGCAGACATGCACCACATCAGTGACAGGAGGCAACCCAGCAGTGTGACGGGTACAGTGGCTGCCCTGCAGGGACTGCCACCATTGACATGCCAGCGGACTGTGCAGGTCACAGACATGCATGTGTGTCAGCTGCACAGGCAATGGACGGGCTGATAGGGGCACCATGGACACAGAGCACGCACCATGGACCACTGCACACAGTCATCCAGTGCACAGGGAACAACACACACACACCAAAGACACTGACTGATAGCTGCCCCTACACCATAGTCACCTCCACATGGACACACACACATACCCATGACCGCACCACCCCTGACGCCCTGCACACCACTGCAGCTGAGCACCTATAGCCTGCTGCAAATCAGAGACCACCACAGTATTCATATCAAAATAATTGTATTGAAAAAACATATAAAAGTTAACTATTTACAAAACTATTTAAAAAATATATACAAGATAGGGGTGTGGGCCACAAACAAGGTGGGGTGGGTAAGGGCAGGGTGGACAATAGGACAGGAAAGGAGGGGTGAGGGTGGGTCCAGGGGGGTAGGGGATTTCAGGGGCTGAGGGACTCCTAGCGGGAGCGCCGCTCCCCACTCTGGCTCCGTCTCTGTCGGTGCCTCCGCAGGACCCCGGTGTCATCAATCCTGTGGAGGATGTCCAGCGATGCCCTTGCCACCTGGAGGATCTCCCAAAGTACCTCCCTGATCTCCCAGAGATGGCGTGCACCTAGGACAAGGGAGCACAGTCAATAGGTGTGAATGCACAGCCCCATACAGCCCGCCCACTGTGCATGGCATACGGCCGTGGGACATACCTCTGTGATGGTGTGTGACCACCCACAGTGATCACGTCCACATGACCTGCCCACCCAGGCGCATACAGCCATACAGAACGCTGCACACACCCACCGTCCCAGTCACACACAGCACCACCGTGGCCATCTAGTGACATGACTATGTGGTGCAAAGGCAGTGGCACAGCCATGTACCCGGTGCACACATGGACCACCATCGAGGCACTCCCAGACATGCATTGCCACTGGACAGTGTTGACTGTAACAAGTTGCATGCATGGCAGTGGTGTCGATGGATGGTGGCCATGCCCCGCTGCCCACCCTGTTACACAGCATGCAATAGTAATCATGGAGTTATGGCACTCACCATCATCGGGCTGGTCCAGTGGGTGGTGAGGGCCCTCACCTTGCCTGGCTTCCCTCTGTTCCTCCTGCCACCAAAGATCGTGGGCAAGGTGATGTTCCTCCAGGCCTGTGGTGCAAACATGGAGAGAGGAACATCAGTACAATCCCATAGGAAAGCCCCTGTCCCCAGGTGTGTGCCCTCCCACCCAGCCAGACCCACCCACCCTACACCCTGATAACACCAACACAGCCAACCCCGACAGTCCCTCCCCATGTGCTGGACACATACAACTGTGATACCCATATGGAAGATAAAAGTGTGTTGACGTAACACCTACCTGGCCGTGGCACCGTGCCCCTCCTGGTACGTGCCGCAGGTGGGCTAGCAGCTCCAGCTCCTTCCGCTGCAGGTCCCCATACCTGTGATGGCACTGATCTGCACTTCTCCCCCATCCTGTGGCCTCCTCGAGTGCAGTGGCCATCTCCTCCCACACCTGGGTCCTGGACCTGTCCAGGGGTGCCTCCCCCAATAGTGGCCCATGGTGTGGCTCAACAATGGCCACTAGGTTGGCCAGCTCTATTGATGACCACTGAGCAGCCCTCCTGCGTGCCATGCTCTCTGCTCAATTTGCAAACATGGCGCTCTGCAGCGCAGCTCCCCACCTGCAGATGCTGCACGGTACAGAACTGCCATTCCCTATCTCGCTGTCACCGCACAGCGCGATAGAGGTGCACCAATACCTGACGCATGGCGCCTAGGGGCAAAGGTAGGGCACAGGGTCAAGGGTCTCTGACGCACGGACACGCACAGCACCGTTGGAACCCAATGCATGTAGCACGATTGGCTGCCTGTGTACTACCGCCAGTAGCGGCCTACTGCACAGTAGCCCCAGTGTGCCTATGATGGCCCAGTGCCACAGCGCCATGTAGGTGGCCATTGCTATAGTGCCACTGGCACAATGGTGGCCGTGCCCTGCATTGCTTACTCTGCACAGCACGTCAGCAGCATGGCAGACACCTGCGTCAGCAACCCGGGCATGCGCAGTGAGGTGTGTACTACGCATGTCACAGAACTGTGCCATTGGCTCAGCATGTTCAACACAATTGCGCAAAGCGCAAAAACACGATATTCAGCTGTCATATGCAAATCATCTAATCAGCCATTCAGTGGCGCAGCACTGCAATTTGCATCCACTTAAAGTTGCGCCTCACCTCATTTGCATGGGTTGCGCTATAAAAATGCGACATTGGGCTGCAGTGGCCATAGTCGGTTACTGCAGTCTATTGGTGAGTTGCATGCTGTTTGGGAGTGTGGACTGTGGATTTAGGGACATGCATGGGACTGCACAGTCACAGGTAACAACTGCTATTCTTACAGGCTAAATAATGACCGAGCAAGTTGTGGGAGAGGAGGAACACAGTGGTGGGAGGAGGAGGAGGAAGTCTAACTTTACCAAGGCCGAGATCGAAGCCCTGTTTGAGGCCTACCTGGATCAGGAGCCGCTTCTCAGTGGACGGCAGGGAACACCTCAAGCCCGTGCTGCTGCATGGGAGGAGGTGGCACGTGCTGTGAACCTGCATGGCAGCCACCAGCACTCCGTGTAGGAGTGCAAGAAAAAGATGGGCACGGACAGAAGGAGGATAAAGGAGAAGGTGGCTACCATCAGGGCAGCATGAGCTGCAACAGGTGGGGGACAGCTGGAGGTGGTACATCTGACCCCACAGGAGGAGAGGATTGCTGGAAGCATGCAGCATAGTGCCATTGAGGGTGTTCCGGGTGGTGGCTTCCAGATGGGTGGTGGCCCATCACTGCATGGTAAGTCATAGTCTGTCTATGGGGGGGAGGCAGGGTAGGTCACATGCAGTAGCGCGACTTTGCTTTCCCTTACAGATCCTGAACATCTGCATGGGTCAGCAGTGGTGGGCCTGTCCACTGAGGACAGTCAGCTGGAGATGGAGGAGGGCCCATCCACTTCCACAGGTATACGTGGCTCAGTGTGACAGTGGGGCTGCCTGGCTGTCCACACTGATGTTGTTGTAACAGGTGCAGAGGAAGCCCTGCCTGTGTCCCAGTGTGCCGGTGTCCACGGATGCCAGCATGCTGTGCCTGGGGCAGGGTGCCGAGTCCATCACCGATGATGTCGCTAACATCATGGGCAGTGACACATGTGTGCCATGGGATGGCCACACAGCAGGACACATAGTGACTATGGCTGTGGGTGGTGTTGCCTTGGAGGCCTGCGTGTCATCACAGTCCCAGCCTGTGCCTGTCAGCACCAGCGGGGCAGCACTAGTGTTTGTTCAGGACAGTGGGACTGTTGCGGCCACTGCGGCAGCACCACTGAGCCCTGGGGAGTGGCAGCCAGAGGGACAGCATCAGCAGTCGGCCAATGGGCTTGGGGGTACAGGGTTCAGCGGTGGCATCTGTCCACCTGTGGACATGCCCAGACCTGGTCCTGGTGCATAGCGCCCACCCTCAAGGGGTGCTGAGCATCAGGGCCATGCACACCCTGAGGGACAGGATACTGAGGAGGCAGATGACCTCTTGGATGAGCACACCCGCCTACTGCAAGCATCAGTCCAGCAGCAGATGCAGCTTGCAATGTTGGTGGATGCACTGTGTGCGGCTCTGGAGCGGGTAGAGGAGCATCGCAGCAAGGACACTGCTCTGATCCTGGCAGGGATGGACCGGTTGCGGGAGGATGTGACCGCTGCCATTGACAGGCATGCACAGGCATTCACTGCTGTCATGGCCACAATGGGCACACTGTCATGTGCCCATGCATCGCGGACACCATGCAGTGCACTGTCCACCCCCTGTTCCCGGCGTTGTGCGACTCCTTCCCTGTCGACACCGGTTCAGCTGTGGGCATCCAGCATGCCTGGCACAGGCATGTTGGTGTGCTGCAGATCCCTCGCGTGAGCACGGTCGCACCACGCAGTGGAACCCCTGGGGGACCATCGGTGCCACCCCATGAGGCCAGTGGTCAGCCTGTCAGTGCTGGCGGGTCTCGGCGGGGCTGTCCACGCATCTGTGGTGGCCGGGGCACTGTGTCATGTGACTGACCTGTCTCCCAGCACAGCTACTGTCTGGTGCTGCCCTGTGTGCATTGTGTCTTTCAGTGGGCAGCGCACGGGTGGGTTCACGGCCTTGCACGCGGACACACAGTCCACCTGCACACCCCCCAACTGCTGTCCGCAGTTGCGTGTGCATGATGATGCCTGCATTGCACTGTACACAAATGTACAATGGTGCTCAGCATCTGACACACGCACATGGACAGGCAGTGGGCGTGGCGGCCTGTGGACATGTGTGTGGCTAGGGTTGGCATTCTGGGTCAGTGTGCCTCCTGCCCTTTGTGCAAGTTTGATGCATTGTGTGTGTGTGTGCGTGTGTGTGTGTGTGTGTCCGTCTGCGTGGCATATTAGTCCTCACCCATCCCTGTTTGTATGTGTGGTTCCATGCCGTGCCACTTCCCTTGACGGCATGCACCCCTAGTGTGTGTCCATGCGTGTTTGTGGGTTGTGCCTTAGCCACTGTTGGCTGCACATGGCCCCATGACTTACCTGGGTTCAAGAATCTTTCCAAGGACAGGTAGGATGGCAATGGGTCTATAGTTTTCGGGGTTTTGGGATCTCTTTTTTTGAAAACAGGGGTGACCCTTGCGGACTTCCAGATATCAGGTACTTGACTTTGATTAAGGGAGAGAGTGAAGATCCTAGCTAGTGGTGCAGCTATAAAAGGTGCCGCCAGTTTTAATAGTCTGGGTTCCAAGATTTCCAAGCCAGTAGCCATAGTCTCTGAGACTTTCTGTAGGTGGGTAAAGACTTCTTTACATGTAATTGACCTGAAATAGAAGAAGGGGACTGACCTATCAGGAGAAATACTAGGAAGTTGCAACACTGGGAGGGAGGAGGTAAGAGGTTAGAGAATTTGCGATTAAAAAAGTTTGCAATGGTCTCAGGGTTGTTACAATTTATGCCTTCAAGAATCATGTCACTAGGTGATGACAGCTGGTGAGAACCCAGAAAAGAATTGATATGGGACCAGAATTTTCTGGAGTCACCACAAGAGTTTGTTAGCAATTCTTTGCAGTAAGAGCTTTTTGCATGCTTGATGTCTTTTTTACAGGCATTCCTCTGAGCTCTGTAGAGGGTATAGTCACTTTTCAGGCTGGAGGTTTTGAACTGGTGCCAACTCTTATCCCTCCTGTTTAACTTGGTAAGGAGATCGGTCTTTAACCATTGGGTTTTCCTCAGCTTAACTCGACGTATAACCAGACGACAATGGTGGTCTTGTTTGGCTAGGAAGTTGTTTAGGAAGATATTTAGGGCAGATTGAACATCAGTAGCCTTATACAAATCAGTCCAGTTGATGCAGGAGACATGCTGTAGAAAGGATTGGGGAGCAAGGTTTGCATAATCATGGAAGGTGATGAGATGGGGCTTAGTCGGAGGTGGGACAGCTTTGCCCCATATGCAGAAAGTTGGGGAGTGGTCAGTAATAACAGCAGCTAAGGTGCCAGAGCTGAGAATGTTTTCAGGATGATTTGTCAAAATCCAATCCAGCAGGGTGCTACTATTTGAGTTTGGGGCTAACCTGGTAGGCTTAGTGATCAACTGTTGTAGGTCGTAGCTTTGTATCTTTGAGAGTGACATAGCATGGGTATTAACAAGCCACTTAATATTTAGGTCCCCAAGTATAAGCACGTCATTTCTACCAGCTAATAGCGATGTTTGATCAAGCAGATCATCCAGATCCTCTATGCCGTTTTTCAGTGGGTTACACACACAGACGATATGCAATTTCTTTGCCCCCAAGTGAGAGAATTGCATGTTGCACCTCACAATGGCCTTGGGATGAGGAGTGTGTAGCAGCAAGGTTTAGATTGTTTTTGAAATAAATAGCCGTGCCTCCACCTCTTTTACTTATACCTCTGTCATTCCTCAGTAGATTATAGGAGGGTATTTGGAGGTGAGAATCCAGGACAATGGGTTTGAGCCAAGTTTCAGTTAAGCAAATTGTATTAGGTTCGTGGAGGGCAGTCCAGGTTTCTAATTCAGCAAAGTTATGCTCAAGGCTTCTAATGTTATGGTGAGCTATGAAGAGACCTCTGGTGGTGGGCACTGAGCTTGTAGGGCCTGGGCCAGGGTTCAATTGCACATCCCCGGAGAGCAGAATAGCCAAGATGAGAAGATACCATAATTTGTGATGGATGAAAGGGGAGAGGGTTAGAAGTCGCAAGGGGCATCTTGCAAATTTACAGCAGGCATTGAAGTTTGAGATCCTATTTAGCAGGAGGGGAGTGGAATCACATCAAAATGGGAGAAATTTTGTCACTAAAGCAGCAGTGCAATGAACAATATTTTCCGGAAGGCTAGTTTCAGCAACATTTGTTAAAAATATTAGCATACTTGTCAATTCTACTTTGCAGGTACCGCCTAACTGGTGCACAATGAGTTTTTTTTCCTGTTTTTTTTTCTAGACTCTAACCATTGCCAAGTCTACAACCCTATTTCTAAGCCAAATGTGGTGGCCATCTTTTTCCTTGACAAAAAACTAAAGTAAAACTTTTTTAGAATACTCAGATTTTGGCAGAACTGGACAATTTTTCCACCAAATAAAACTGATGCATGCAGTCCTTTATAGTGAAAAATGGGTCTTTTTTTCCCCCAAAGTCAACACACCCTTGAAAGTGCAAGTTGGTGGTACTCTCTGAAACTGCTGTTATCGGCAGCGTGCTCACTGGTTGGCAGCTGAGGGACACACTGGCTAAAGCATCCCCTGGATTCTTCACAACACTGACACACCTTTGAAAGTGCTAGTACAGTGCTACTATCACAAAATGTTGCTTGCGCATGCGCGTGCAAGCCAACATCAAAAATATAGCATTTTATAGGCTTACTTAAAGCAGCAGTGAAATGACTTTGGGGGAAATAAACTACCCATTTTTCACTATAAAAGACTGCATGCATCAGTTTTATTTGGTGGAAAAATTGTCCAGTTCTGCCAAAATCTGAGTATTCTAAAAAGGTTTTACTTTAGTTTTTTGTCAAGGAAAAAGGTGGCCACCACATTTGGCTTAGAAATAGGGTTGTAGAGTTGGCAATGGTTAGGGTCTAGGAAAAAAAAAAACAGGAAAAAAAAACTCGTGGTGCACAGCATAGGCGATACCTACAAAAGTAGAATTGACAAGTATGCTAATATTTTTAACAATTGTTGCTGAAACTAGCCTTCTGGAAAATATTGTTCATTGCACTGCTACTTAAGTGACAAAATTAAGGAAGAGCGAGAGAGGACCTGTCAAAGGGTCTGGTGGTACAATGCCAGACCAGCCCTGTTATGTATCTACCAGGTTACTAGTGTTGTGCCATGACTTGCCCCTTCATGTGTCCATCACTATTTGTATGTCTTTGTCAGTGTAATGTCTTTATGTGCATAGACTGGCCACCTATGCGATTTTTTATTTGTATTGTCTGTTGGTTATTTTGTCTTTGTTTTCCCCATATTGGCAAGCCAAAGATTAATATACAATAAGTAGAACCTGCTAGAATGTGAATGGGAACATATTGTATTTACGAGTCAAGCCCAAACGTAGTCGTGGCCCCTTTAAAATGGCTGGAATATTAGGAACTGTTTAAAATGCTCCTCTCACCCCTAAAGGGCTTTAAAAGTAAACCCCCTTATCCAAAACAGCGTTGGACATGCTAAATGTAACTGTAGACCAAGTGTTTCTTTGTAATGCTTTGCATGACATTCTAAACGACAGCATTGAACGCATGACCATCGCAGCTAGCAGAATGTCGCTAATCCTTGAAATGATATTCCTTCATGCTGAAAACACCCTTGCTGTAAAGCACTATTCTTTTCAGCCCTAAAGCACTTCCTGCCTGCACTTTGTGCAAATATCCTTTCTCCTGACTGTGGCTGAGCTATGTTCCTGCCAGCCACAGCCCAGCAAACAACACAGTGTTTTGTTTCCCTTTTGTTTTAATACTCTAGTCAGCCCTGTGGTTGCAAACCACAGCATAACATTCAAGAGAGTGAGAGAAAGACAAGTAACTAAAGGGATATTTATTTACCTGGCATAATAAGAAATATATGGGGATATTATAAGAGTCCTCCCTGGTGAATCCTCTCCCTAGGAGCTGGCCGGCCATATTGTTGTAAATTTTATACAAAAGAGATACAAAAGGAAGGGGCTTGTTCTACAAACTCTGGGCCAGATATTCAAACTGTGCTCAAAATGTGCACAACAGCAGGAGCAAGCTCAAATCAATTGCGCATATGCTCAACAGACACGATATTCAAACATGCAGCAGAACAAATTGCGCAAGCAGCCAATGTCTGAATATCGCACTAACTGTGCCATAGCGCAACCAGGAAGGGGAAGCTGAGCAGTAAGGTTGCGCCATAAAGCAACAAGGGCAGCCCAGCTGAGTAGTCCAGAGGTGCCATAGCGCAAGCACAGCGCCCCCCAGCAGAGCAATGGAAGTGCACAACCAGGGAGGCAGGCTGGGGCCCACCGCCAGCCATGCCACACATGGGCACAGGAACACACTGCAGAACCAACAAGACACCTGCATACCCCAAGCACAGCATCACTGGGGGGTGGGACGGATGATCTACTGGCCCATGGGGACAAGCCAACAAAGCACAGCAGAGCCATGACGCCCCAGCACAACCACTGGCAGGCTGAGACTGCCACACACAAGGGGTTGACAACCACAGTGCACATCAGCCCCCCCGTATGCACAGCAAACCCTGCACCGTGACCCCAAGACACCACCCATGTGCAGTGACTGGCACTGCAGGAAACACTATGCATCCCCCCCGGCACACGTCAACCCCGTGCAGCAGGGAAGCATACAAGCCAGACCCACCCTGTGCACCCAGCAGTGGGTGGCAGCAGATGGCAAGACCAACAGAAAGTCACTGCCATGCTGGAAATACCTCCTCATGCACACACACACACACACGCGCACACACACACATAGCCAGGACCATACCACCCCAGATGGCATGCACACCACTGCAACTGAGCAACCATAGCCAGCTGCAAATCAGAGACCAACACAGTATTCATAACAAAATATAAATGTATTATAAAAATGTAAATCACAAAACCAACAACACCATAACTATTTACAAGGGGGTAGGGGTACAAGGTAGGTGGGCAAGGGTAGGGATGAACAACTTGGAGAGGGAGGCAGGGTGGGAGGATGGGTGAAGTGGGAAGGAATCCGGCCTAAGGCCCAGCAGGCTGGTCCTCCTCCGCCAGTGCCGCTGTGCCTGGCCATGCCTCCTCCGCAGGCCATGGCGCTGGATGTTTCTGAGGATAGCCCGGTTGTCCAAGGACACTTGTGTCAGCTCATGCAGTTCCAGCTGTATCTTCCTGAGAACATTGAGGCCTAGGAAAATGGGAACACAGTCAATGGCTGTGACTGACCACAACCCTGAACACCACCCAACCTGCAAGCCATATAGCCCAATGTCCCGCACCTGTGATGGCATGCACCCACCCACAGTGAACATGCACATGACCATCACAAAGAGGCGGCACCAGCTATGTGCACCACTGCACACACACACACACACTGCCCATGTCCATCACAGCACAAACAAGGCTGTCAAGTGACGTGGCAATGTGGTGCGATGCCAGTTACACAGCCATGTGCCCAGTGCATGCATGGACCACCAGTGATGCACACACAGGCGTGCAGTGACACTGGACAGTGATGAATATGCCTGTCTTGTGCGCATGGCTGTGTTGTGCATGGCTGGTGGTCATGCCCACCCTCCAGCATGCAATAGCATCCATGATGTAATGATACTCACATTCCGCAAGAAGCTGTGTCTGCTGCTGCTGCTGTTGTTGTGGCCCACCTCCTGCTGCACCACCGACTGGCACCAGGGCCCTGTCACGGCCCTCCTCAGCATGTGCCTGCATCCTCACAGCCCGGCCTGTGGGAGACATATGTTGAGAAAAACATCAGTGTGACTCCAAAGCTGACTGCCCCCTGCCCCAGTGAGAGTGCCTGCCCAAACAGCCAACCCCATGCATCTCACACCTGCACACACTGACACAGCCAACCATGTCAGAGTCATCACCTATGCACAGCCACCAAAACACACTCACACCCCTACAGAGAACACAGGTGCATAGATGGTACACCCACCTGGCCTAGGCACCACGCCCCTCCTGGCACGTGACCGTAGCCGCTCATGCAGCTCAGGCTCCCTCCTGCGGAGGTCACTGTATCTGTGCTGGCACTGCTCAGCAGACCGGCGCTGCCCAGTGACCCCCACCAGGTCACTGGCCACTTGCAGCCAGACCTGGGTCCTAGCCATGGTGAGGGGCACCTCACCATACAGTGCCCCATAGTGGGGCACCACCAGGGCCACCAAATTGGCCACCTCCACGGGGCTCCATTGCACTGCCCTCCTGCGTGCCATGCTACCAAGCTTACAGCAGGCAATATGGTGCCCCGCTGCGCGGCAACCCCACGTGGAGATGTTGCGCAATAGACCACCATAGGTTCCAATCGTGCTGTTCGAACAGCAGCCAGTCCACATAGCGCTGTCACCAGACAGCACAATAGGGCCGTACACATGGCAGCCGAACAGCGCCAGGGGGCAAAGGTCGGACACCAGGTCAGGGGTCTATGACGCAAGGCCACGCACAGCGCCATCTGATGTATATGCATCCTGCATGACCGACCACCTGCGTGCCAGTGCCACAGTGGACTATTGCACAGTAGTGCCACAGCGCCACATAGTGCCCAGTGCTGTAGCGCCACTGGCACAATTGTGGCCATGGCCTGAATTGCCGATCATGCACAGCACGTCATCAGCATGGCAGACGCCTGCATAAGCTACCTGGGCATGCGCAATGCAGTGTACCGCACAGTCACAGATCTGCGCTATTGGCTCAGCTGGATCAACCGTCTTGCGAAAAGTGCAATGGCGCGATATTCAGCTGACACATGCAGATCATCTGATCAGCCATTCAAAGGCGCATTGGCGCGATTTGCATCTCATTACAGTTGCTCCTCTCCTAATTTGCATGCATTGCACTATAAAAGTGCGACAGTGGGCTGTGCTGGACAAAGTCGGTTACTGCAGGTGAGAGGTGAGTTGCATGCTGTGGGATGTTCTGGACAATGGGCATGGGATAATGCTGTAGACTGCACAGTGACAGGTGTCCACTTACACCCATACAGATCGCCATGACCGAGCAGAGACAAGGTGGTGGGCGAAGGAGGAGGCCCAACTTCACCACGGCAGAGACTGAGGCCCTCTTCTAGGCCTACCTGGAGGATGAGGCACTACTGCGTGGAAGCCGGGGCACCCCTCAGGCCCATGTGGCTGCATGGGAGGGGGTAGCCCGGGCAGTGAACCTGCATGGAAGCCACCAGCGCTCCGTGCAGGAATGCAAGAAAAAGATTGGGACAGACCGCAGGAGGGTGAAGGAGAAGGTGGCAGCCCTCAGGGCGGCACGCACTGGCACTGGCGGGGGCCAGCCAGCGGTGGTGGAGCTGACCCCGGCTGAGGACCGACTGGCTACAACTATGCAGCACAGTGCTATTGAGGGCGTACCAGGAGGTGGATTCCAGACAGGTGGAAGCCCATCACTGCACGATATGACATGGTGGTGGTGTTGGGGGGGGGAGGAAGGTTGTTCACATGCACTCACATGTCCTCTCTTTCTGTTGCAGATCCTGTTCGTCTTCAGGAGACGGTGGTGGTGGGACCAGGCAGTGAGGATAACCTGCTGGACATGGAGGAGGGTCCATCCACCTCTGTCACCAGCCAGCATGCACTGCACCAGCATGCACACTGGGCTGCCAACTCTGGTGTCGGTGATTCGGGTGTGGGGGGTGCACAGCCTGTGTCTCAGCAGTCTGGCATGCAAGCATGCCCTCACGCTGTGACTGTGGCTGTAGCATGTACCTGCACCATTGATGATGCAAGGACTGCAATGGGCAGTGACATGTGTGTGTCCCATGACGGACACACAGCAGGCCATCACGTGCCCTTGGGCCTTGCTGGTTCCAACTTGTGTGCCAGCATGTCGGCACAGTCCCAGGCTGTGCCTGTCAGCACCGTTGGGGCAGCACTGGTGGCTGTGCAGGTGTATGGCACTGTTGCGGCCACAGTGGTGGAACGAGTGGACTCTGTGGACAGCGGTTGGAGGGCAGCAGCAGCAGTCACCCACCAGGTATGGGGGTACAGTGTCCAGCGGTGGCATCCTGCCACCCCTGTGATACGCCCATTCCTGGTCCTGGCAAACAGCGGCCACCTTCAGCGGTGTTGTGCATCAGGACCTTCAACACCCTGGGGACAAGCTGCCGTTGTGGCAGAGTACCCATTGGACGAGCACACCCGCCTGCTGCGGGAATCAGTACAGCAGCAGAGGCGGGTTGCAATGTCCGTGGAGGCACTGTGTGCGGCTGTGGAGTGGCACAGCAGGGAGTGTGCTCTGGACTGTGCAGAGATGGTCCACATGCGGATGGATGTGACCGCCGCCATTGACAGGCTGACCCAGGCAGTGGTCTCTGTCGTGGATGCATTGGGCACACAGTCAGGTGACCCTGTACTGCACACCCCACACAGTTCACGCTCCACTCCCCGTTCCCGGCATTGTGCGACACCAGGCCTGTCGATGCCGGGTTCTGCTGTGGGCATCCCGAGCACCCCTGGTGCAGGTGTGTTCGGCATGCTGCAGACCCCTGTGCGGGCAAGGTCGCGTTCACGCAGTGGGACCCCTGGTGGTCCAACAGTGCCACCCCATGTGGCCCCTGCTCAGCCTGCCAGTGCTGTTGGGTCACGGCGGGGCCGCCCACGCATCCGCGGTGGCCATGGGACAGTGCTACATGACTGACCTGTCTTCCAGTGCGGGCCCTGTCTGGTGCTGCCCTGTGTGCAATGTGTGTCATGGTGGGCAGTGCACTGCTGGGTGCTCTGCTCAACAAGCTGACACACGGACCACCTGCACACCCTCCCAACTGTTGCCCACAGGTGCGTGTGCATGATGATGCCTGCATTGTACTGTACACCAAGGTGCAAGGGTGCCCAGCATCTGACACACGTACTTGGACAGTACAGGTGGTGGGGGTGGTCGGTGGTGCTGTGTGTTAGCAATGTTGGTTCTGCTGTGCTGTGCATCTGCCCATGTACGCTCTGTGCCTGGTGTGTGTGTGTCCATATGAGTGCTCACCCCTCCCTGATGGTGTGTTTGTATGCCTGGACCCTTCCACTCCCCTGGCCGTCATGCACCCCTGGTGTGTTACCCTGTGTGCCTGTGGTTTGCGCATGGGCAGTGTTGGTTGCACATGTCCCCTTGACTTACCTGTGTTGTGCATAGTGCTCCTCTGTGATGGTGTCCCGGTGCAGCTGGGCCTGCCGGATCAGTCGGGGGTCCCGCTGTCCTGGGGGGGCTGCTCATCAACATCAACACCGGTGCCACTGGCGTCCCCATCACTGTCCCCCTCTTCAACCTGTATGGCTATCCCACAGTCCTTGGCCATGTTGTGCAGGATGCAACAGGCCAGGAATATCCCACAGGCCTTTGGGGGCTGTACTGTAGGGCACCGCCGGAGGTGTCTAGGCATCGGAAGCATGCCTTGAGCATCCCAAACACCCACTCTATGATGTTGAGTGTGGCAGCATGTGCCTCATTATAGCGTTGCTGCGATGGGGTCATGGGGCACCGGTACGGTGTGAGCAGCCAGGGACGGAGTGGGTACCCGCTGTCACCTGTGTGGAGATAGTGGAGATCAGTGTCATGTTCAGGTCCATTTTGCCCATATCCCTGTGTGCCACTACCATGGCACCTGTGGCATTCCCACCCTTGCCCCAAGTTTGCATTCCATACATGCGTACTCACCCACTAGATGTCCTGTGGGGATGTCCCCACTCTCAAATCGATGGCACAGTGCGGACTGATGCCATATGAAGGCATCATGTGCTCCACCAGGGTGTGTGGCACAGACATTGATTATTCGTCCAGTGGCATCACACACCACCTGGCAGTTGACACTGGAGTATCCCTTTCGGTTCCTATACGCTGCCCCATCGGGGCCAGGTGGCATGCGAATGGCCACATGGGTGCAGTCTATGGCCCCTAGCACACCAGGCATACGTGCTACCCTGTGGAACTCCCGCATGTTTGCTGTATGCTCTGCTGTGGTGCTGGGGAAATGGATGTACTCTGCAGCATGTGGGAGCAGTGCGCTGAGGAATTGGGTGAGGATGCGTGATGTGGCCGACTGTGTGATGCCTGTGGTGTCCTCTGTCGGCCTCTGGAAGGTGCCCGTGGTGAGCAGGCACATGCAGGCTGTCACCTTGGTCTCCACTGACAGAGCGTGATCGTGCCGTGAGGGGTGCCTGCATCACATCACTGCACAGCTCACAAAGCCGCCTCAGTATTGCCCTGTTCAGGCGGTACCGGCCCACATCTCTACATTTGTATACAGCTCTATAGCTGATGCAGGCACGGTACTCGCCTGTTGGGGGCAGTATCACGACGGGCCCTTCCACGGCCTCGCCCCCTGCAGCTTGCATTCTCACCCCCCTCATTACAGCTTCCATGTGGAAGCTGGCACTGTCCATCTCCCTGGCTTCTCCCCCGGCTGGTGTTGCTGTGTTACCCCGCTGTCCTGACTGCTACTTCCACTGCACCGGGCACCCCTGCTGGCCTCTGCAGCCTATGGCCCACAATGCTTGCCTTGCGTGCCCTAGCCTGTCACTGTCTGTCTGTCTGTCTGTCTGTCTCTCTACCCCACTTGGCATCCTTGTAGCGTTCTTGCGCCACTTCCTTGAGCCTTTTTATTTTGGCTCATTTCTGCTAGTGCGCAATTTCCGGCAGTTCCGCTCTTGCGCAATGCACAAGTCTTTGAATTTCGCATTGCGCTCTTTATGCATGGCTCCACCCCCATCGGTTGCACATGCCTTCCTTTGCATTGCGCTGTTGCTCAGCATGTTTTTGGTGGCGCAACTGCCTTCTGCTGAATATCGCAGAATGGTGCACTTTTGGTCTTGCGCAAGGGCAACCCTATTGCGCATGGCGCAACCCTTTTGAATATCCCACCCTCTAAGTTTAGAAGCTTCAAAATATTATTAATGATTTTATAGATGCTATATGATCATAAGGTTACTGAAATGACTGGTTTATAAGTATTGTATGACCCAAATGATTATTTTGTAAAAAAGTTTGTTTTAACTGAGTGATAGCAATTCCAGCCAATCAGAGATTGTTCTAACCTATATATAGCTAGCTTCTCCAAAGAGAAGTCAGATGTAGCTGAGGGTGTTGGAGCCTATACGCCCTTAACTAGTGTTCTCTAGTTATTCTTCAACAGAAGACTCGCTTGACCTATTCTGCTTGATGTATAAAGGAACCTATGATGTTGTAAGCTACTCCTGTTAAACGTGCTCTATGTTTAATTTTGACGAAACAGTCCGCCTTTTTTATTTTGTTATATATTACTTTTTATTTCGGAATTCTTCAATAAAGCAGCTGCTGAGATTCAACTTGAGAACATCACCTGTGTCTGAGTCCATCTGTATCCCGTAGCCTCTTACAGGACCCAGCCCAGAACCCTGAGGAATGCTGCAGAACAGTTTGTAAGGGTGATGATGGAAAGGACCAAAAGAAACCTGGTAATAATGGTTAGAAATATATGAATGAAATTAAGATGAAACCAAACTGGCAAGACCACAATTAGTGGAGAACCTATCACAAAGTTCCAAATGACTGAGTGTCAAATTTGGAAGTATAATCCAGCAATTCTACTGGAGTATAGTGTAAACTCCTAACTTCTTGCAAGCAAAACATCAAAGCAGAGTTTTAAAAGTGATGTTACAGTCAAGTGGAATGTCTTGAAACTCAAATGAAGGGGTTCAAGTAGAAACATGGGGCCAGACTTTCAAAAGATTGAGATTGTCGCAAGCCCTGGGTGTGGCAAAGACACATGCATGTGCGGAGTCCCAGTTTCACTTTTCAACCAAGAAATGCTCGGAATTAGCCCTTGTTTGTATAAACCTTGTGGATAATTGTCATAAGGAGCAGTAAGACAATTCAAAACAGCTTGTTTAAGACATACCACCAGAATTGGCTATCACTCCTACAGTGCCATTCTATGTGTTGGGGTTGAGGACGTGGTGATTAGAGCATAGAGCAGACCGTGACATTCTCAGGTGGGGAGAATTTGAGAACTGTGGTCTCTTTTGTACATTTGAGTGGTTGTCCAGTAGTCCAGGTCATTTAACAAACAGGCAGGTACTAGTGCTGTAGTCCGTGACTGTGTGGGCCATTACTGAGCATATGTCTACACAGTTTGCTTGTATGCAGTTACTGCTTAAAGATCTTAAATACTGGCTGTATTTTATTTTTAACCTGATGTCTTGCAAGGGGAATGTTTATTTACAACAGGGTGTCTTATGCCCCTGCTGCTATTTTGTATTTTCTGTATTCATTTGCAACCATTCTGTAACCATTGTCTTTAATTACTATGTTAGTTGTTACTTTGTTCACAGCTGTCTCTGTCTCATGTACAACGTGGAACCTTTGTAAAGGAGTCTTTGACTCTAAGGTGTTATCCGATATTTATCAATAAACAAAAAAAAAACAATGGGAAACATGTTCAACTAGGGTATAAAGCATTCGCTCTGAAAACCAAAACCCTGCACATTAACTGAAACACTGCCTGACTGCTCCCTATAGTGATGTCACAGCTCAGCCTGAGGTCTACAGCAACACCAGGCTCCCTGCTGAAGTGCTGCTACAGCATGCCAGCTTTCAGCAGCTCAGATTGCAAAAGCAAGCTGCAGACTATATGAAATAAATATATCACAAGCATGAAGAAAGTGGGCAGTAGGAAAAGGAAAACAACACCATTATTCTACTCTAGGGAGGTGCCATGGTGGTGAAAGAAAAAAGAGTGGCATTCAGCAGGTTCAAGGAAACGCTGAGGGAGAAGAACGGGGAGAGGTTTCAAGTAAAACACAGGGAAGTAAGTAAGGCAATGAGGGGGGCAAAGGTGCAGACAAAGGAAAGGATAGCCAAAGGGGTAGCAACTGGGGATGAGACTTTCTTCAGGTACCTACTGTGAGAAGAGGAAAGCAAGTGGAGGGAGAGTGAGGATAAAGAGGGTGGCAAAGGGAGACTGTTCAGAAGAGGACTAAAGAAAAAGCAGACATAGTGAACAGGTACTTCTTAGTCTTCACAATGGAGGAAGGGAGGACCACCAGGGGGCAGCAGCAGCAATAAGGAAAAAGCAGACATGCTGAACAGGTACTTCTCAGTCTTCACAGTGGAGGAAGGGGGGACCACCAGGGGGCAGCAGCAACAAAGGGGGCAGGGGAAGGTGAACTCAAGTCCATTTTCAAAGGGAAGAGTCCTGAAGGGACTTGCAGCTCTGAAAGTGAACAAGGCTATGGGACCAGATGGTATACACTCATGGGTACTGAAAGAACTCGGAGAAGTGCTGGATGCCCTACTGTGATGGCCTTATTCAACAGCTCACTGGAATACAGCGTGGTTCTGAAGAACTTGTAGTCCTTCCATGTAAGAGCAGCAGGGAAGAAGCTAGCATATATAGGCCAGTGAGCCTCACCTCATTGATGGTGGAAATGAATGGAAAGACTGATAAAAGGAAAGGTTGGTTGAGTATCTTGAAACCAGAGGGCTGCAAGACCAAAGGAAACATGGCTTCATGGGGGGATGCCAGACAAACCTGATTGATTTCTTTGAATAGGTGACCACGGAGATAGATGCGGAGGGGCAGTGGACAGCATATTTTGACGCTGTGCCACACAGGAGATAAATTAAGCAATTGAGCAGCTGAGGGGCACGATCCAGAGTGGTGAACTGGTTTAGAAACTGATGGAAGAGTGATTAGCAGGGTGCTGCAAGGCTGTCAGGTGAATTCTGCACTTTGTGGGAAAATATCACACTTCACAAAGTGCAAACTTCACACATTTACGCTTCACAAAGTTCACAGAGCAAATGCTGGCAACTTTGTGTGTCTCTTGTTTGTTTGTTCTTTGTTTTTTCAGGGAGCACTAGGGAGGTTAAGTGACGTGTTCAGAGTCCCACAGTGTGCAAGTTGAGGTGGTGGGACTCAAACCCAGGTTTGCTGGATGTATCAAGCGCATTCACAGCTCATAACTCTAACCTCTAAGCTATATTGCCAGCCCCACTCTGTAGTTGGGTATTAGGGCACTTGGCACCATTCCAGACCAAGAATCTGTTGGAGTGGTTCAGATAGGAATTGGGCAGGCATGGTCGAGGATGGATTTGTGTACTTACACCTTTGTCTCTTGCGTGCTCATGTTCTTATCCACTACAACTGCGATGAATAGTAATGTGTGCCTCTGAAAATGAGAACTCAACTGGGCCAGAGATCATGTTCTTACAGACTTTCCAGAGACTGGAGCAACCTTCCACTAACATTGTTGGGTGGATGGTGTTTCCACTCTTTGAATGCCTCATTAAGGTACTTTTTAATGAGCACATTACTCCATAACTGTTTCATATCATGACCTTTTTAATACATGCGTACCTGTCATTATAATGTACTGTGTACAACTTTGTTCTATGGTTATTGTTTTTATCCGAACATGGTTTTCTATGCAAACAGACACTTGTTCCTATACCTATTATATCTGTAAAGTGAGAAAATGAAATCAAATGGTCCTCACAACACATTTATTTTTTATTCATTGTTTTCTTGTTGCTTTTAATTGATTTATGCTGCTTTTATTATAGTAAGGTGCTCTGATCCTTTGTGATAGGACAAAAACCAATAAAACTGCCTTGCATTGTCTTGACCTGCCATTAACCCAGGATGCTTTTTTGTGAAATTCTGTCATAGAAAAATGAAAACCAAAACAGACTGAGTGTACACTACAGATGATCTTTAACTCTGTTACATGTTTTTTTTCACAGCTGGTAAAACATTTTGAATTGAGGCCTGATCCAGCAGTCATGGAAATCCCACCCAAGACCCGCATCCTCATGGTCCCTAGCTGCCCCATGAACCTTCAGTTTGCAGATCGAAAGACATGAGGAGGAGAACGGAATCCTTCTACTTCCATTCTGTTTTTTAGACATTAGCAGGATTTAACATTCAAATGCTCGCTTGATTTGGTGGAGGTTGGGGAATAATGCATTCCTTTGGTAAATTATGTATTCTGGATAAAACCACAGAAAATAGGTTTGATTCTTTGCTTGTTTTTGTTGAGAGGAAAAGAGGGATAGGAAAGATTCTTGTTTTAAGCATTGTCTCTGAGGGAATAATACAGGAAGTACTCATTAATACTGAACCAGGTTACGATGTTGATGGTTTTCAGTGAATAGGGGACATTTGGCCCAGGAACCGAGGAAATCCCCTTCTCTTTTCAAGAAGTGCCTTGGTATCTTTAATATCCACCTGAACAACCACCAGAACAAGCAGACAGGTCCTCAGATTATCATCTCTGTAAAAAGACAGCACCTCCTGGGAGCACAGGTCCCCCTAAAGCCATGACTGAGCACTGGTATGATTACTTATAACATCCATGCTCCCTGCAATGCTACCAGTATAATATCCATGCTCCCTGCAGTGCTACCAGTATAACATGCATGCTCCCTGCAGTGCTACCAGTATAACATCCATGCTCCCTACAGTGCTATTAGTATAACATGCATGCTCCCTGCAGTGCTACCAGTATAACATGCACGCTCCCTGCAGTGCTACCAGTATAACGTGCATGCTCCCTGCAGTGCTACCAGTATAACATGCATGCTTCCTGCATGTATTTGAACCTTTTAGGCTTTCCTGAGGAGCGATTTTCTTCCTATACCCATGTTATCCTTTTGCCCCCCCACCACAAGCCCCAAGTGGTGCCACTGTGGCTACACCCTTCCGTGGGTCAGGAGAGTGGGAATATGGCTACCTTTTTGTCCAGTGCCAGTGCTGCTCTACGATCGGTGAGCAATGGCTGAGAAATCATTAATGTGACCTGTGCTGTTTGTCCATAGTAAAGAAGCACTTCACTTATAATGCCTTCTCCCCCAGTTGAATTGGTAAATCATTATTCATGTTTTTTGAAGGTCTGTCATGATTGAGCATTGTTAATCATCAATATTATCATCATGGGAGATGCCTTAACAACAACTGAAGTAATTAATGTGATCAATAACATTAACATTACTAGTTCTCCTGGGCCTGATGGACTTAGTCCTTTATTCCTAAGAACACTAGTTTTAGAACTTGTTGGTCCAATTATTAAATTATTTCATATCTCTATGTTAGAGGGGAAAACAATCAAAGAATGGAACGAGGCTACAGTCATCCCTATTTTTAAAGGAGGAGATAAACAGAACAAGCAGGACTACAGACTGATAAGTTTAACTTCCGTACTTGGTAAAGTGCTTGAAAGACTCATTCAGAAACTTACTGTTGATCACCTTAAATGGAGGGACAATTAGGTCTTTCACAGCATGTTTTTTGTCAAGGGAGCTCATGTGTTACAAACTTAATTGATTTCTTTGAGCCTGTGAGTGCAGCCCTGGATGTAGGACTATCAGTAGATGTGGCCTATATTGATTTTTCCAAGGCCTTTGATAACGTTTCTCACAATATATTAATTGAAAAATTAAAACTATATAAAGTACATTCTAAGATAATTGATTGGATTAATTCATGGTTGTGTCATAGGAAACAAAGGGTTATAATAAAGGGATATGCATCTGACTGGGGACAGGTGACCAGTGGAGTGCCCCAGAGCTCAGTCCTTGGACCTTTTTTGTTCAATATAATGGTTAGTTCCATGCAGTCAACACTAGGTACCTGGATGAGTAAATATGCTGATGAGTAAATTTACCTAGACTTTAGCAAGGCATTTGACATAGTCCCACACAAAAGATTAATATACAAGTTAGCCAGCCTGGGAGTGGGTCCCAAGATGACAGCCTGGGTAAAGAATTGGCTGGAGAATAGGAAACAGAGAGTAATAGAAAATGGAGTCCACTCTGAAGAAAGGGGGGTTACTAGTGGGGTACCGCAGGGTTCAGTATTAGGACCAATCCTCTTCAATGTCTTTACAAGCGACATTGCAGAGGGACTGGAAGGAAAAGTATGTCTCTTTGCAGATGACACAAAGATCTGCAACAGAGTTGATGCACAAGGTGGTGCAAAGGATGAGAAGGGACTTGGCAAGGTAAGAGGAATGGTCAAATGTATGGCAGTTTAGATTCAATGCTAAGAAGTGCAGTAATGCACCTGGAAACAAAACCCAGGGAAGAGTACACAATGGGGGTGAAATACTAACAACAGCAAAATGGAAAGGAACCTGGGGGTAGTCATATCAGATGACCTAAGGTGGGTAAGCAATGTGAGAGGGCAGCAAGGAGGGTTGGGGGATACTGGGATGCATAGGGGTGGCATCACCAATAGAAAACAGGAAGTTATTATCCCTCTGTACAGACAGTTGGTGAGACCCCATCTGGAGTACTGTGTGCAGTTCTGGAGATCCAACTCCATGAAAGACATAGACAGGATGGAGGTTGTCCAGAGGAGGGCAACTAAAATGGTGCAGGGTCTGCACCGGAAGACAAATGAGAGAGACTTAAGGAGCTGAATATGTATAGCCTCGAGGAAAGGAGGAGAGGGGGACATGATAGAAACTTTCAAGTACCTCAAGGAAATCAACAAAGTCCAAGAGGGTAGCATCTTTCAAAAAGAGGTGTGCAAGAACAAGGGGCACAATTTGAAGATAGAAGGGCAGCTCAGAGGTAATTTAGAAGTATTTTTTCACAGAGAGGTTTTGGATGCATGGAGCGGCCTTCCGGAGGAGGTTGTGGAGTCAAAAACTGGTGGAATTCAAGCATGCATGGGACAGTCATAAGGCAATTCTAGGGGTTGGGGGTAGGAAGAAGTAGGCTGCTGATTAACTAGGATCTGCAGCTTATCCATTAGGTAGGGAAATGGGCAGACTGGGTGGGCCAAGCGGTCCTTATCTGCCGTCAAAATCTATGTTTCTATGACTGTAAAGTTGGAGGTATTGTTACCAACCACAAAACTGCATCTTTATTCCAAACTAACTTGGACCAATTAGCAGCATGGGCAACAGAGCACAAATTGGTTTTTAATGAGTCAAAATGTAAGATTATGCACTTTGGCAAGAACAATCCATGTTTTGAATATAAACTAAATGATACCATACTAAGTGTAACAGATAACGAAAGGGACCTAGGAGTCTATATTACACCTGCTCTTGAGTTTGATAAACATAGAAATATGATGTTAAAGAAATGTTATGGTATCTATCATTGTATTATGAAAAACATAAAGAGTCGGAGTGCAGAGGTGATTGTGCCTTTGTATACGTCCTTGATTAGACCCCATCTGGAATACAGATCACAGTTTTGTGCACCATATACTGTTGAACGGAAACATAAAGTTGAGAAGGTACAGAGGAAGATTACTAAAAAATTTAAAAATATGAATAATAAATCATATGGTGAAAGATTGTCCTTACTGAATCTATACTCCATGGATTATAAGAGGATAAGAGGGACCTATGTCTGTCATTCAGGGCATGTTCAAATGAAATCCTTGAATATACACTAGGGCTCCAAAAACAAAATACGAATGACTTAAATACAAGGTCACACAAGTATAAATACAAGGGTGAAGTGAACAAACCATCTAAAAGAAATCATTGGTATACACAAAGAGTTATTGCAATATGGAATAAACTCCCTAGTTATGTAGTTGAAAGTGGTGATATGGAAATATTTAAAACTAGATTAGATAAATTTATGGAAGATAAACATTATTATTATTACTACCATTACAAGTTTAATGGTGGCAAGTTCTCTAAAGGACCTTTTGGTCTCTTGGACTTGTATTGATTCTATGATTCTTTGATCATCTAGATCACGATTTACTCATCAGACATGAAACTTGTGACTCACTAAATGAGTGTACTTACCTGTTCAATTTTTATTTATTTATTTATCAAGTCTAGGATTACAAATGCCTTTGAGCCAAGGCTCTTTTACAAAGGTTCCACATCAGAGAAAAACAAATTATGGGGAAAATCAAGACAGACATTACAACAATGTGGACATTGCAAACAAATGACAGATTAATACAATTCAAGGGTAACACTGTAAGCAAGGCAGCCAGCGGCATTTGTCAGAGAAAACAGACGAGAGATAAGAAGTGCCAGAGTCATAGGGAGAGGGAAGAGGGAGGGGAGGGGAAGAAGGAATGTAGGTAGGGTGGGGAGAGGGTGAAAAGTGCAGCATTGGGTATACCAAGATGTGAGGGTAGAATCCAGTGAGGAGGGGAGGGAGGGACCACTAGAGCAGGCAGAGAAGTGGAGAAACAAGGTTAAGTTGGGCAGTCATAGGAGCTGTTGGTAGTGAGATAGTCCCAGAGCCTAGTTTTAAACATACCAATTGTTGGGGCAGAGGAGATAGTGGGGCTGAGGCCATTGAACCAGAGTGGTGCTCGATAAGCAAAAGACCATTGTCCCTATGAAGTGTGACAGTAGGGGACTTTCAGTAGCTGTAGTGTGGATCTCCGAAGGCACTATTTGTTGGTTGGGTGTTGTAAGAGTTGAGACCCCAGGAGATGCAAGGCCAAGGTAGATTTTTTTTTTTGCCATGGAGCAGGTGAGAAACTTTATGTTTTTTGATAGTTGGAGCCAACTGGTTTGGGTGTACAGGTCACGTGTGGGTGAGATGGTGAGCACCGATGATGAGCCGACATGCCTTATTTAAGGCAGTTGAGAGGCGTCTAAGGGTTGTGGTTGTGGCTGAGCCATAAATAATGAGACCATAGTGTATTACAGAGATCACAGAGCTCAGGACTGCAACCTTCAAAGCTTCTGGCATGAGGTGTTGTCTGTGTTTGTAGAGGAGACCAAGCTGTGTATTAGCAGCTCTAGCTACATTATCTACGTGAGGTCCATAGGAGAGATTAGGGTCAAGCTGTATCCCTAAGTATTTGAAGGACCCACCTGATCTAGAGTGTCCCCTGGGTGGTGGAGATAGCCAGTGGTGTAGCTTGTGTGGGTTATGAGAGCTGCAGAAGAGATAGATTTGGTTTTCTTGTAATTGAGGACCAGTTTATGATTAAGAAACCATGTCTCTACAGAACTGAAACGAAGTTGAAGGTTGTGTTGAAGAGCTGCAGGATCTTTGTGAGTGGAAAATACAACAGCATCATTGGCATATAGTATGATCTGCTCAGAGCAGTGGTAAGGGAGGGAGTTTAAGAAAAGGCTAAAAAGGAGGGTGCCCAGTGTGGATCCCTGTGGGACACCTGAGTGAACAGGCAGGGTGTCAGAAAGAGCGTCAGCAATTTTTATTCTCTGTGACCAGTTTTCTAAGTAGCTTTTAAACCAGACAGAAGAGTCAGGCGATAGCCTGGCATTCAGTAGTTGGTCAATTGGTAGCCCATGGTGTACTGTATCGAAGGCCTTGGAGAGGTCGACGAAAACGGCCCCTGTGAGAAGGCCATTGTCAAGGGATTTGTGCAAAGCTCCAGTGAACTCAAGAAGGGCTGTGGTGGTGCTGTGACCTTTCTGGAAACCGTGTTGTTGTGGACAAGGTATATTGTATTTATCCAAGTGGTCGGTAAGTTGATCAGCCACGATGCGCTCGAGTGCCGTAGAGAGTGGGGGCAGTATGGAGATAGGGTGATAATTTATGTGATTAGTCTTATCCCCTCTTTTATGGACAGGTGTCATGGTGGCTGTTTTCCATAAGTCCTGGAATTTTCCACAGCTGAGAGAGAGGTTTAGGATTTTTGTTAATGGATGAATTACCTCATCGAGGGTGAGCAACAGAAGCTTAATGTCCAGGGTGTCGCTACTGATCTAGATTTAGAAATAGCTGCAGTAATATAGTGGCAAGCTTCATTCAGTCTTACCTCCCTGAAGTAGAAGAGGGGATGGTTAGACTGTGGGGCTGAGGTATTTGGGGAGTAGGTCCTGTTTTCAAAAACGTCATGGGATAGGACAGCACTAAGGTCTGAAAAAGCTGTGTTAAAGATGTTTGCGATCACATTGGGGTTGAGGGTTGAGGATCCATCAACCATTAACATGGCCAGAGAGGTTTCTGGCTGCTTCCCCATGACATCCTTGATATTGTCCCAGAAAGCACGACCATTTCCCCATGTATTGGTGAGAGCGACTTTGTAATAGGTGGATTTTGTGAGCCGGATGGCTTTTGTGCAGGCATTTCATGCTTGTTTGTAATTTTGGATGTCCAATGTCAATAAAAGCTAATAATAATTTTTGATGACAGAAGTAAGCATGACAGTGATTGATCATCCATAAATGATCACGTGAAGATTGTTGCTGATTATTTCAGTTCCGTCAAGATTTTAAGTCACATGAAAAGTTTTATTAGTTACTAATATAAACATGTGTGTCAAATATCTGCAGAACAAAGTAAATTATGATATAAATCATGTGAAGTCAGTTGTTAATCCCTTTATGAAGAGTACATGTTAACTGTGGTAGACATCTGCATAACACATTTGCATGCATGAAAACCGTTTATGGAAAAATAATGGTAATTTCTATTTTTAAAATAAATTTTGAATCTCACCTTAACCACTACTCAGACAGTTCAGTGACCTTTCTCAAATGACAAACAACCCACCCCTTTTGTCACAGCTGGGACTACTCTTCCACATACCCTGTGTTAGGTGCAGCTATGCTTTGGACAGTTTAGCAGCCTGTCTTTTTGGAAATAGGTCACAGATGGGAATAGGCAGGTAAACTTTTGGGGCACGATTCAAAAAGAAAGCCAAAAATCCCGCAGCTGCAGGAAAAAGGCATGCAGCACTGCAGAAACGCAGTTGTGTGATATTCATAAAGAAATTTTGAGCAGGTGCAGAATTTCATAAAATCCTTGCAGCTGCAGAAATTGTGCACGTGCTGAAAATCTGCAACTGTGGATCCACAGCTGTAGAAATAGCTTAGGAGGCACTGGGCAGGATTCACAAAGAAAACCAAAAATCCTGCAGCTGCTGGAAAAAGGCCTGCAGCACTGCAGAAACACAGTTGCATGATATTCATAAAGAAACTCTGAGCAGGTGTGGAATTTCGTAAAATCCCCACAGTGGTGGAAATTCAGCAGCTGCAGAAATTGTGCATGTGTTGAAAATCCGCAACTGCGGATCCGCAGCTGCAGAAATAGCTTAGGAGGCACAGCAACAGTGAACTTAATTAGCTGGAACAGCAGACTTTAACAGGGCTGCCATAGAATAAAGCTGAAAGCACCCACAAAGAGACCAGCAACCAGTCCCTCAACTGGGACCACTGCAGCACCACAGGTACCAGGAATACTATGGCACAACAGTGACCAACTGTCATTGCTGGTTCCCTCTCCCTGGGGTGTTCCTGTTGCCTGCAGGGGTAGCACTCACTGCAGGCTGGCCAGGCTCTACTGCCTGTGGGGCTCTGTCATGGGATGCACTGTGTCTGGTGGTTGTTGCCTGTTGCCATATCATGGCAATCTGTGCTTTTGTTGCTGTTACAGCAGCCACTGTTATACTATCTGGGATGCTATTACCTGTGCCTCACCTCCACCTTAATTGATTCCAATTGCTGAGGCACCATTGCAGTTTGTCGAGGAAGAGTTGCACCTCATTCCACTGTGTGTAACAATTTTTTCTGCAGCTGCAGAAACAAAATGGTTGTGAATAGCCTTTCAGGGGCTGTGCATTACTTATCTCACACCTTTTTTCCCTCAGGGACTTCCACAGCTGCACTTTTTTCCACAGTCCTTAGTGTTGTTTTCCGCAGCTGTGGAGGGTTTTGTGACTAGCACCCAGTGCAAATTCCCCTTTGTTTCCATAGCAGTTTTCAGGACTTAGGGAAGGTTTTGCACCTTTAGAAAGCTTTGTGAATCCAGCCCTTGGCCTACAGGCTGCGCAAAATTCAAAATCAGAATACTATTAAAGGAATTAGAGATACTTCAGGAGGAATTACATATAATATTAAAAAAATTAACAACTGTTTTAAAAGTTTTTATGAAAATTTGTATAAATCTAAAGGGGGTGGGCAGACAGATATTATAAATGGCTTTCTTTTTTTTTTTTAACTTTCTTTTTATCACTCCTCCCTACCCTTGGTGTCCACTCCTTCGGGCCATCTATTCCATACCAGACCCCCGAACTCAGCATCTGCCCCTAGAGTGCCTCTCCTTCTTTCTTCACCTGCACAGCAGGGTCTGTCCCGGAATTGGTGGTCTGAATGGCTCAGGATGGTATTTTCCATTTTTCTGTGGTCCCCCCTTTTTTTCCCAGCCTCTGAAATGCCGGTGTGAGGATGTATGTCAAGGAAGGTGACATGCTGACATGTCTCTCCCAAGCACCTGATAGCATCTCTCCTCCCTTGACTCCATTAGATGGAGCCGCCAACCCCTCATGAGCCTGTGTTCCCACTGGCTCTCTCAGGGCGTCGGGTGCACACAGCACCCCTGGTATCCCACTCTGGAGGGAGGAAAGCATCCATTGGGATGCTCAATCATCCCTCCCCAGCTGACCCCCAGACCCAAGTCGTCTCCCCGAACCCAGGTCACCAGCATGTGCAAGGTGTGGCGCCCAGGCCTCAACCCTCAGCACCACCGGCCAGACATAGATGGCTTTTTAATTTAATTAAACTCCCTTGCTTATCCTGGGAAGATAAACAAACATTAGATAAGTACTATTATTCAGGAAATTTCAGAAGTTATGTACAGGCACCTAAAGGAAATCACCTGGTCGGATGGACTGACTGGTGAATTTTATAAACATTTAATTATATTTTGCTCCCCACTTGCTTAATGCATTCCAGATTTCTTTTACTGATGGTATGTTGCCGGAATCCATGAATTTGGCTTACATATGTCTTTTAAATAAAAAAGGGAAAGATCCCTTAGATTGCGGTAATTACAGGCCTATTTCCTTATTGAATTTCGATTATAAAATTCAGGCAAAAAAATTAGCAAATAGGCTAGCAAAAGTTCTGAATAAGTTGATAGGCAAGGAGCAAGTGGGGTTTATGAAAAACAGACAAGCTGCTGACAACTTTAGGAGGTTATTTTCAGTTCTGTGGTCCTCTCAATCCAGGGGAAATAATTCCTCCCCTGCTCTGGCAATTTCATTGGACATAGGGAAGTCATTTGATTCACTTGAATGGGGTTACCTTTATAACGTTCTAATGAAAAATAATATTGGGCCTAATTTGTTGAAATGGGTACAAACACTTTATGCAACCCCTAGAGCTTGTGTGATCACTAATGGGGTCAGATCATCCTCTTTTCAATTATTCAGATGTTCCAGACAAGGATGCTCTCTCTCCCCACTATTATTTGTGCTGGCAATTGAACCCCTCATTAGGGAGATCATGCAATGTAACAATATAGTGGGGGTAGTCACAGGGAAATACACAAAGGTGTTTGCTTATGCAGATTATTTACTTCTTACTTTAACAAAGCCTGCCAACTCTTTGTTAAAGGTGAAGGAACTTCTACATAGATTTGGGGATATATCTGGATTTTATGTTAATTGGTCCAAGTCTGAATATTTAAATTTAGGGTTACCTGTACAAAAATCAGCTATAACATCAATTCTCCCAGGTTTAATTTGGTCTGCTGATGGTTTGACATATTTAAGGATAAAAACATTTGCTTCTACTGAGAAGATTTTGTCTTGTAATATGTCTAAGGTTATAGAAGAGCTAAAAGGGGGATTTAGATAGGTGGGCTAAATTACATCTCTCTTTATGGGGGGGAGATCAATTCATTGAAAATGTATTTTGCTCCCAAACTATTTTATTTTGTTAACAATTTTACTGCAAATATTCCTACTATTTGGTTCTCTAAAATAGAATCAGTTATGTCCTCCTTTTTATGGGAAGGTAAGCGCCCAGGACTTTCAAAACATAAGCTGAGAGCCCCAATTAAAAAAGGTGGTTTAGCTTTACCTTGGTGGCAGTGTTACTACTGGGCTTTCAAATTAAAACAAGGAGCTGCTTGGTTTGTATCACATGAGACACTGGATACGCCTTTATGGGTACGGATAGAAAAAGAAGTGGTATACCCCTTGAAGTTGAGTGATTTATTTTTTTGTAGGATTACTCATGGATTATCAAATCACCCTACTCTACAAATTTCTGTGATGGTATGTGGAAAGTTTAATTTACTTAAAAAGGTGGAATTTGTTCTAATACAATTTATACCAATTTGGGAAAACCCTTTGTTAACTCCTGACAATAAAGGCATTAAAGACATTGGTTGGAAAGACAAAGGCATTGTTTTAGTAGGGGACTTACTAGATAACCAAGATAGACTGCTCTCCTTTACAGACCTTAAGAATAAGTTTGACTTATGTAAATGCGACTTTTGCATCTAATTACAAATTAGAAGTTTTCTTCTTATCAAATATTTGGATACATCTCATAAACTTATTTCTTCTCCTGCATGGCAAAACTTATTTAAAATATATTATTTACCTAAGGGTTTTAGTCTAATTTATGCTCTTTTGAATGACTCTGATATTCAACTAACAGAGCATGCAAGAGTAAAATGGCAGGAGGATTTAGGTCTAAGCAATTCCAAAGATGAGGTGGGAGACAATATGGGATAATGCGATTAAATCATCTAGAGAGGTGCAAGGAAGACTTGAACAATTTAAGATTTTACATTACTACTATTATTCTCCTAGGCAATTGGCTAAAATAGGGCTAGTGTCAGATTGTAAATGCTGGAGATGTGGGGAGCATGATGCAGGTTTAGCCCATGTGTTTTGGCACTGTAACAAGACTTTGGTACAATGGAAGCAAGTTCATACCATTTGCCAATATCTGGTGGGGTCATTCATACCCTTCTCCCCCCTAATTTTTATTCTTGGAGATATTAGTTTGATTCCTAATATTCCTAAGCAAAAGAAACTTTGGGTGCTGACGTGTGCTCTAGTATATAAAAAATTGATTCTTCAGCATTGGAGGGATACGAATCCTCCCAAAATGCAACAATGGCTTGATAATTTGTTGATCACTGCTAATAATGAAAGAATATCTTACTCTCTTATGGATAAAATTGATATATTTGACAGTATTTGGGGCTCATTTATAGCCCTTTGTACCTAGGAATAATAAATATAGTTTGGTTATATTTTACTTGGTAAAATAAATAGTTGTTTAAAACTGTATTCATATATAATAATGTACTTTAGCCTTGTGGGAGTGTATGTATGTGTTTGACTATAATGTTTATTTATTTTGCAAATGCATTCCCATGTAATCTTTCTGTGGAAAATATTAATAGACTTTAAATTTGAAAAAAAAAAGGAAATGTGTCACAGATGTGCCAACTAACCCAGGTTATCTATACCTTTAAAAATACAGTCACAGAAAGCATGAATTTACATAAAATAATATTTGATACTCCATAATGTTTCCGTATGATGCAAGATATGAACAAACTATTGCTGTGTGGAATACAGTACAGTAAAGAAATAGAACACACACATTTGAACAGAGAATTCACACAGAATAAAACTCACTAATTCTAACTAGATTCTAAGTAACTAGTTTAAGCTTACCCTTGACTGGGATTTTTTGGGTCATAGCAGACTGATTAAAGATGTTATAGCCTTCAGTCCCAATGTATGACTAACTTTTCTTAAGAGAACACAGGATGGAAATACCCATGGCAGGTGGACCATTTTTGTACGCATCAACTGCCCTGCCTCTGCCACATCATGCCATGGACAGTTTTGGATCCTTGAGCCCACCTCCATGACTAAACAGGTCCGAGGTGGTTATGTGAATTCAGACTAGTTTTCATTGTTCACATGACTCACAGCTCTGAGGGGTGTATCTGGTCTGCCAACCATGTGTGTGTATACCCAAAACACAGAGTTTTTTTAGATGAAAGGGGCTCAGCTTTCCCCACCCAGCCTGTTTCCTATCTGTGAGAACACAGGAATGCTCAAGCAAAAGCCCTTCTTTTTTTCACTTTATGTTTTTTAGCATAGTTAAATATTTTTTTACCCCTTAGATCTGTCTTCCATGCCCTTGGCAAAAGCCCTTCTAGCTGAGTGCCCTCAAGCCTAGGACAGTGGAAAGGGAAATACATTTCCACTTCTGGTTATGCCTCCCATATCAGCTAAAATATTTTTTAGAAAAATGCGTAATTAAAAAAATTGTAATGGTGTTTGAGAGATGAAAAATAACCTGTTAAGCCTTTGTCACATTAGTAAAATGTGAGGTATAAGAGTAACTGTAACTGAAAGCTGTGTGTCTGGATATAAGATGTATCATAATGGATAACTCCCTTATAGATGTCTAAAAAGAAGACAAGTTAAATTCCAAAAGTACAGAAAAAAGATAAGCTAAAATTTATTTTTAATTTATTGCACTGGTCCTGACCACAGACAATCATGAAAAATCAGGATGATATGATTTATTACAGTCATTACTGCCATGACATCATGGTTTTTGATTTGCAGCCATTCATTGCACATGCTGAATTGTTGTTAGTCACCATCACAGTAATGGATTTTGAAGACTGAACATGATCTTGGAACATAAATGATCATGATACTTTATCATACAGTACATCATGATAAATTCATTGTTTCAGCTGTGGAGGGAATGTTTGTTGGGACACTGTGGAATAATCCCTGCACTCTTATGGAATGTTCCAGGGGAACTTTTATTTCCAGTTGGACAACCCCCAGGGATTGACAGAAGGGAAGACAATCTAGGTGTGTTGGCATTCATATGGACTATGACTGGAAACTTACCAGTCCAGGGCATGCCATGTTTAGGAGGGATAGAGGTAGTGGAAGGAGGAGAGGTGTCACTATACATTAGGGAAGACATGGAGGTCAAGAATGGGGGGGAAGACAAGGTTACAGAAACAGCGTGGGTTCAGATAGTTACAAATGGAGATCAGGCATTCGTATTGGGGTGGTATACAGTATTTACCACCATTGCAGACAGAAGCAGTGGATCAGGAACTGAGGAATGGGTATCACATGGGCTACAAATCAAGGAAAGGTGCTTTGTTTCACAAGTATTTTTTGTCCTCCTTGTTGCAGGGCAGTTGCTTAGCCCTGTCCCTGAGGATTTACCTGGTCTGTGGTTTCTCCATGGCTCTTCACCATGTGGTAGGGCTAAAGGATGGAGGGCTGTCCTTCCCAACCCCCCAGTGCAAATATTTAGAGCAGACCAGGGTCCCGGGGAAAGGCACGGATTCAGTAACAAGTAGTCAGGGTTTTAGCTGGCACCAGTTTTCCTGCATTTCTTCCCCACCCTGCTGCAGGATGTCAGCATGATGTACCCACAACCACTCCCTTCTTGCCACCCAAAGCTGTACTACTACAAGACCTCCACTTGGTCGCAGTGTAAGGCTGGGACAAAACCCCTTCCCTTCCTAGGAGAGGAGAGCAGTCTCTCAGACTCTTGATCATCTTCCACTCCATATGAGAACTGGGGTTACTGACATAGCAGAAGGTAAGGTGCTCAGAATCTCAGCACTCCATGCCACTGAGCAACTGGATGGGGAGGTGCTTTTAATGAGAGAGAGAGAGTTCAACATGTTAGATGTGGACTGGTCAGAGGATCCCAGTAGCAGCAAGCTAAAAAAATGAACTGTTTGTAGAGGTGTTCCTGGATGCCTTCCTCTCTCTCTCTCTAGTCCTACAAGGCAACTTGAGCTAACTACATCAGGAAATCTTCCTGTGGGCAACCTCCATGTTGCCTGGGTTAACCCTGGTGGGGAGGAAGGAAGTGGCTCCCCTTTCCACTCCCCTCCACCTTCTTTAAGTCTTTATCAGGCGCCCCTCAGGATCATCCATTTGCAGTGGTCTCGCTGTGTACCGGAGGCTGTTGCCAGGTTTGGCTGTGGGGATTTTTCCTTTTTTCTCCCATCCCTCAGGGAAGCTGGCTCACTAGGAGCTCCAAGGGGCATAAGCAGGCACAAGCATGTAGCTGCCCCAGAAGTCAGCCAATGTCTTCCCCTCCCATGACATCCCCAAGTTGCACCTCCACCAGTGGTCATTCAGGTGGTGGTATTGCAGTGTGGATGACTGCCCACCCTCCCCGGAGGAGAGCGGTCTTTACGACACTCCATCCTCCTCCCCCCTCTGGCCAGGCCCAGATGACCAGAGTACACATCTGAACTCAATTCATCAGTGTTACCAATGGGCTGGCTAAGGGGGCCATTCTTGACTTGGTACTCACAAGCAGGGACAGTACAGAGAGAGTCACAGTACAATACCCAGTAGGTGTCAGACCATCAAACTGTGTGGTTTAATTTATGGCTATCGGTGGAAAGGAAGATAACACAGACAATAGTACTGGGGCCAGATTTCCAAAAGTGGAAAAACTGCACATGTGTGGAAAAAAAGTTGCTCAAAAAAGGGTTTCCTTGCTCAAGTGCAGTTTTTCCACATGCACAAATTTCAATAAGGTTGCCTTTTTTGCATCCTTTTTCACAATTTCTGCAGCTTGTGCATATATTTTTGCATAACTGAGGAAAAATGCTATGTCTGGTATTGATGCCCATGCTCATAAAATGCTGAAAATAGCATTTTCACAGGTGTGAGAATTTTAACTTGCACCAGGGAGTTGCATGTAGGGAGCTGCACACAGGGACTTGAGGCAATATTTTAAGCCTGTCTGAAATCAGCATAGCAACAGGAAAAAACTGTCACTTGTGGAGCCACAGTTTTCCCCACACTTTCTGTATTTTTTTTTTAAATTGCCTAGCTCCCACGGCTTTCAGAGGAGGCCTCAACCTCCTCTACTCCTATCCGGCCAGGGCTGCATCCCATGGCATTCCATCCCCAAGTTTCCATCCGCTCGTAGGGCCAGGGGTGTTTAATTTTTCCCCTGTTTTTCTTCCATCCCCCTGAGATGCCTG
Source organism: Neoceratodus forsteri (assembly GCA_016271365.2). NCBI lineage: Eukaryota > Metazoa > Chordata > Ceratodontiformes > Ceratodontidae > Neoceratodus > Neoceratodus forsteri. The sequence continues at coordinate 1,410,833,154 of CM028132.1, forward strand.
CGCTTAGGACTGATGTCCATGCTTGCCAACATGCTGATGCATGCCGACAACCACATGTGAAACAGCGTTCCCCCCTTCCCAACTCTAGTAGAGCCACCGGTACCCCAAAAGCCCATGCATCCATGGGCTTCAGGGGCATTGGGTGCTAGAAGCACCCCTGGTTTCCCCACCCCAGAGGGAGGAGAGCATCCATTGGGATGCTTGATCCTCCCTCCCCCCTCCAACCCCCAACGACCAGAGTCCGTTCCTGAACCCGGGTCACTGGTGTAGCGTGAGGTGTGGCATCCAGGATCTCAACCCTCAGTGCCACCGGGCCAGGTCTTTCTGTATTTTCAAAGTGGGAGTTGGTTTACAACTGGTGTCCCGATTTATGGCAGCTTATGGCAGTCTTGTATTGTCACAGTTGCACCAAAATAAAACACCTAGTGGAATCAAGAGTACCTTCTCCAGCAACAGTGTGGACTGAAAATAGGGATGCCCACAGGTGTGGAGATTTCAGGAGCAGGACTTAATTCTGGGAGGACTGAAAATCTGGCCCTTAATGTCTGGGCCATGTCATTCCCTTTGAAGATCTGGGCCATTTGACTTAAGAAGAGCAGACTGGCAGGATAAGAGCAAGTCAGCAAGGTAGGCTTGAGGGAGTAAAAGCAGTTATACCATAGACATACAAATGAAAGTAAGAACTAATCAGGGATGCAGTCCTGGAAAGTACTAGTTTCTGCATCAGGGTGGTAGGGAAAACAGAAGGGGTAAGAAATGGCTGTGGTTCACCAAGGAAGCACAAGAGACCATACCTCTCAACCGCTTTACTCGTAATTCAGGGACAAAGCTTAAAAAAAATCAGGGACAAAGACCCAAAATCAGGGATACATCTTAAAAACTGGTACTATTCACTCAGAAAGCTGGTAGAATAAGTGGATTAGTTTAAGATGCATTTTCTGAAGAAGAACAAGTCTGTAACTTTAATGTTTGGCATTATTTTGTACTTTCAAGCCCCACTGTTCTGTCACAAAAATACAAATTTTACGAGAGACAGAGGAAAATTTTGAGTCAAAATCAGGGACGTCCCCGAAAATCAGGAACAGTTGAGAGGTATGCAAGAGACTGTGAGGGGAAAAAGATGACCTCTAAAAAGGACACATAGAGTTATAATGAAGAGGCTAAGACAAAATTCCTGAGAAAGACAAAGGAGGCCAATAAGACAGTGAGAAGGGCCGAGTCTGGCACTTAACTGAGAATAGTCAATGGAATGAAGAAGGGTGGCAAAATATTCATTTAGTATATAGGGGTAAAGTGCAAAACAATGGAGGGAATTTTCAGGTGATAGTCTGCACTATCATTTAAACAAATTCTGCTAATAAAAGAAGTCTTGGCTAGAAGTGGTTGTTCTAAAAAATTTATTTTGTTCCTAATCTTGCAATATAAAATTTATTAAAAAAGCAGAGCTGTTGTATCCCAGATTGAAATGCAGTTTATTTCATATTAAATGAAATTATTTGCTTAACAACAAAACGGGGACTATAAATTAAAGTGCACAAACAGCTACTTTCAGAAATTGTTCCTGGTATTTGCTGTGTACTGAATGTACTATTTTGTATACCTTATAACAGTTATATGCATAACATGAGCTTAAGGACACCATGGTAAACAAGCTTTAGTTTGTTGGTTATTATCCATGAATGAAAATGCTATGAATGATCTCTGACAACTTACAGTTATAAAAATAGGTATATGAAAGGCACGTGCAATTTATCTATCTGTTTATTTTATTTATTTGAATTTCAATGACCAGGTAGGCCCACTGAGACAAAAACAGTCCATTTTTCAGGGGTGAGCTGGAATTAGTTACAATCAGTAAGAGAAAAATAAACATCATAAACAAAAACACAATAACAGGTGAAAATACATGCAGGTACAAGACAATCAGTTACACACATTGGTTTGAGAAATTTACAAACATTAGGCAAAGATTTATTTACAGTATTTATTGAAAGGTGGTGACTGGGAAAGTCACATTGAGCCAAGGCTCGTTTCCAGGTGTGACCTGAGGGAAAGAGGATTGGAAGAAAAGTACATTCAAAAGGAAGAATACAATCAATGTAGAAATTTAGTATACAGCCATATATGTAAATTACTATGGTTACTATGGTTACTGAGCAACAGTAAGCAGGCTATATCAAAGGGAATTAAAGAGTAAAACCGAAATATATATAGTTAAAATTATAATGGCTAAAATACATACACAGATACATGGGGTAATGCTGGGAGTACAAGAAAAAACATTAACAGGAAGGAACAGGAGAAGGGAAGGAGAGACTGGAAAACATGAAGGCAGAAAGAGTAAATTAAAGGGGAACAGTCATTACTATGAGTTCACCCAAGTGTGTGGCTAGTGCCTATTTTCCCTTTATGCTTTGTATGAAGAATAATTTTTTACTTACAATCTACTGCACTACAGTAAATAGTATCAGACTAATGTTGCTTACTTCAAGGCTGACATTTTCTGTACTGGAAGTAAACAAAATTAGTCTGATGCAATCTACTTTACTACAGTAAAGAGTACGTAAAAAATGTTTTTCACAAAAAATGCTAATTGGAAACAGCCCCACAGTTAAGTGTGGAGCTCTTAGTAATGACTCTTCCACTTTAAGTAGAATGAGTAAATTTGGTAAGGAACGAACCAGCCAATACCAGAGCAAGAGCAAAAGGGAGCAAAAAGAAGCTTAAGGTGGTGTTTAACAGAGAGATAAGAAGGAGGCAGAAAAGTGTAAGGGAGAAGGAGTTTGAAATGGAAGGAAGATGAAAAGAGAAAGTGGACTACCCAGATGTGTAATAAGGGATTAAGAAATGTGGAAGACCCAAGGGCAAAGTGCATGGGGTTGCGAGAGGAAAAGTAAGTAGTGAAAGACAAAAAACAGTATTTAGAAATCAAAGAAGCACTATGAACAAGACAACATGAGGCAAGAGGTGGTATTGAGAAGCCAGTATGTATTGAACAATGTTAAGCAGGAAAGGGAACATCTGTAGCAAAATGGCAAAAAAGCATTGCAAAGAATATCCAGCCTGGTGAGAGAAGTGGAAGGTGCGGCACCATAAACCCTATCCACATAGTCAAACACTGAAAGCACCATCTCGGTGAACAATTTACGGCCAACCAGGAGTGGTAGCAACACTTTATGTAATAAAAGAAGCCGAGTTTGGGTGGAGCTTTCTGAAGATGGCATCAGTGTGAGAGAGGAAGTCAAGTCTACTATTCAGCCACACACCTAGGTATTTGAAACTGGGGACAGTATCAATAGAAGTGCCATCCAAGGTGGAAAAGACTAAGAGGGAAGGGAGCCTAGCAAGCTTATGGCTGGTGCCAAAAGTCATGGAAAGCCTTCTTGGTATTAACCCAAAATTCATGTGCTTGGAACCAACGTAGGACATTATCAAAATCATGCTGAAGCGATGTTTCCAGGGCAGAGACTGAAGTAACTGAGACAAAACGTACAGTGTCATCTGCATACATGTGAATATGCAAGCTGACACAGACAGAGGGAGGGTCATTAAGAAAGACTGAATAGAGTATAGAACCCAGTGTGGAGCCTCAAGGAAACCCAGGATGGATAGGAGGGGAAGAAAAGGCATCACCAATCTGTACTGACTGGAGGTGTCCAGAGAGGTATGATCTGAACCAGTTGACAGCTGGAACAGAAAGGTCAGTGGTACATTTTCACTACTGCTGAAAGGTGATGAATTGATGTTCTGGTAAGTGCCCCCCACCTTTTTATTTACAAGGAAAGGACAATGAGCGAGGAGGACAGTGCAGGAAACCCCACACTGAGGCTAGCGTCCCGGCATCAGATCCCAAGGAAAGTGGATCAGCAAAAACAAAAGTAATTGAGAATTATCCATGTGGACAATATAGTAATTGCTCAAATACCTACGGGACCAAAATCATCAGGAACCCCAGGAATGATGAAACAAGTGGTATAAAGGATGATGTAATTTACAAAACGGACCATGTGGTATATGGAATAAAATGCCCTTATGTCTTAGTGTACACAGATAAGATTTCTTGCCCACTCAAAGCCTGGATGGGTGGTCACAAACGTAATATAAGGAGGATTGATCTCATCTCCATTATCACAAGATTATTCCTATTCTCAAGTTTGTAGGTATTGAGTGTCTTTCCACGATTCCTGTGGGTGGGGACTGGAAAAAACACCTCTTACTCTAGGAGGAGCATTACATTGACAAATTTTAAAGCACTAAACTGAGATTCGGGATAAATGAGAAATTAGACTGGATATCTGTGATCTAGAAATTTGTTGACTACCCATTTGCTGATATCAAAGAAGGTGTACATGTTATTCAGGATGTTTAAAAATACATAATTTTTTATTGTTTCCTTTCCTTAAGGTTGAGGATATCCCTGCTGGTGAGCATATCCCATATCCCACTGATGGGTCTGAGATTATACATGGAAGGCTCTGGGTAGAATGAGATATGCAAACCTCCCACCCACTGACTCCATTTTATACAAAATTTACTCTCAATAATTTGGTCATTCGGTCTGTGATGCTTTGAATTTCCTCAACTCTGTCATTCTGATATTCATTCTTACATGTATCTTTGTATGACTATCACAAATTTCCACATTTACAGTATATGAGTTTTTGCAATCCATCTCAATTTGATTTTTTGTACCTCTGGTTTAGCAGAAGTGGCTATAGTTTTCCATAGTATTCTGTGTCTCCCCTGAAAAAGGGACCATGTAGGCCCAGTGAGCTTACCCAGTCAATAAAATGAAATAAATAAATGAATAGCCTTAGTTTTATCCCTTCAAACATTTGAAACCCCCTTTTGGCACATTTAAATGAAGAAATGTTGTATCCAATGGTAGACATAAAATCATGTAACCTGACTGGCTGGCTAAGATCTGTACCCATGAGTAAATTCTGCAGTAACCTACAACTGAGGAAAAGCATTTATAAAAAAAAAAAAAAAAAAAAAATTTAGATTTTTTTTATTTATGTGTCCATAGTATAATCACAATAAGGCACTCCAGGACATGTATAATTGGGTGATTACCCGCTTCTTGTGTGGTCAAGTCACTCAGCTGCACCTCATGACACAAAACACTAGGCAATGGTAAATCCCCCAAATAACCCACCCCTGTCATGCCTTACAGATTACATCATAGATCCAATGTGGATCTTTCATGTTAAAGGGATACTGTTGGCTTTTCAGTGTAATTTCAAGTCATCTGTGACCACTTTGCCTCCAGGCACAGACTTACCAAATGAACTATGTTGAATGTCCCAACATGTAAAATAGTTATTTTACCTTTAAGTCATTTTTTCTTTCCATGGTTGGACCGAGTGGTCCATGCAAATTCCACCAACAAAAGCATATGTCCTTTGCAAACATGCATCTCTAAGGCCACTTCATCGACCCAATAAACTTGTGCACGCAGCGTTCAAATTTTTCCACGTGTATTCCATGAAGGATGGTATCCGGTAGGGAATGTGATGCTGAATAAGGGAATGTTGTTTTATAAACAACATGAGCATTGACAGTGCTAGTAAATAATGTTTGAAAAACGGAGCTGAGGTCATGTGCTTCAGCTGATGTGTACGCGCAGGATCTTGGCCCTGTTTTTCAAATGTATTTATTAGCACTGTCATCACTCGTTTTGCTTACAGAACAACATCTACTTACTCAGCATCACATTCCGTATTGGATGTCATCCATTATAGAATATACATGGAAAAAAATTTAAAGTTGCACGCACAAGTTTACTGGGTTTAAGAACCCTTAGAGACTCACATTCATGGAGGAAATATGCTTCTGGTGGCACAATTTGTGTGGTTTGCTTGGTCTGACCATGAAAAGAAAAAAATGGCTTGAAAAGTAAAATAAATTATTTTACATGTGGGGGCATTCAATAGAATTACATAGAAACATAGACTTTGATGGCAGATAAGAACCGCTTGGCCCACCTAGTCTGCCCATTTCCCTACCTACCGGATAAGCTGCAGATCCTAGTTAACCAACAGCCTATTTCTTAATACTTCCCACAAGAATTGCCTTATGTCGGTCCCATGCATTCTTGAATTCCCCCACTGTTTTTGACCCTATGACCTCCTCAGGAATGCCGGTTCATGCGTCCACCACCCTCTCTGTGAAAAAATACTTCCTCACATTGCCTCTGAGCCATCCCCCTCTATCTTCAGATTGTGTCCCCTTGTTCTTGCACATCTCCTTTTCTGAAAGATGCTATTAGTTTGATAAGTCTGTGCCTAGAGGCAAACTGGTCACAGATGATGAGAAATTAAACTGAAAAGCTGATAGCATGTCTTTGAACGCTCGTGAATATCATCAGTTCTTGATGATCCTTTAAGATTCTGTGCTCAAGCACTAATACTGCTTATGGACACTTTTGTCCTCGTGAGCCACTCTTTCTTGTTGATAACACAGGCTTGGAGAGGGGTCTGCACACATAGGATGCATGTGACAACATCATGTGTGTGATGTCATCATGTATGCATCTTTTATGCATAATGCTCGCATGCTCGTACACACACACACCCTCCCAGTTCAGTTTATGGCATTTAATGCTGTTTTTGCATGGCGTCCATGCTGTCATGTTGTGGCATGGTGACAGCTGCATTAGCAGTGAACTATAAAGGTAAGCACGTTTGAAGGGGGGGAATCACGTACTGAAAACCAAGCACTAAAATGCTTTTCTTGGTTTGCCTATTTGTATAAGCAGGGAGCTACTGCTTATCTAATGATTACCCAGATTTTTGCACAATACAGGGTTCAAATGCTGTATAACAAGAGAGAGGAATGCATTTACTAGCAGGTATAATGTATGTTTTTGTAACCTACTGTATTTAATTTATCAGCAGTTGATTGTTCTTTCTTAGCCCACTCAAATCCATGGTCTCAATTTTCAAAGCTCTATGTCTGATGCAAGGTGCTTGCATCAATGGGAAGTCACGTAAGTGGCACCTTGCATCAAAAGTTGCAGCACTTCAAATACAGGCTGCATTGAAAATGGGAAGCTATGTGCCATACCTGCCCTACGCCACCCTTGTGCCAAAAGTGGTGGTGTGCCTAGTCGGAAGGAGGTTTGCACCACAGTGGGGTTGCAGCATCCCCTTATTAGGGATTTTGAATGCCCTGCATCACCACAAGTTGGGGCTGTTATTAGCCCAGCCATGAGCTGGTCTAACAGCCCATGCGCTGTAAGTCAGGAGTGCGGTGTAGGGTGGTTGAAAGCCTGCAAGGTGATGGTACAGGGAGGATGGTCTTAGGAGGGTGCTATACTGGGTGAGGTTGGTACGGCAGTGTGTCGCAGGGTACAGTGGTGGCACTGGGGCAGTCATGCCCTGATCAGTTCCACAGACCTACAGTTAGGGTAAACTGAGGTATGCAGGTACTGACTATGTCCCAGATCCCTATTGCACACCTCCAAGTGTGATGGCATACTGCTGATACAGGTGCAATACTAGCTACAGCAGGTGGGTAGGGCACCCTGATAGGCAAGTGCCATAATGAGGTCTTGCACAGGACCTGGTAGTACAGATAACGGAGTGTGGATGCTCTGGTCTTGCCACAGTACCATACCATGGTGAACCAGTAAAGTCAGAGCCATGCTGACAGTCCACTACACAGTCAGAGACTGTCACCGTCAGATATGTGGGTGTTGCACAGTATGCCCTGACCCACCCAACATTTCAGTGCACTGTTTCACGATGGTAGGGTACAGTGGCAGGGCCGGAGCATCCACACTCTGTTATCTGTGTTACTAAGTCCTGTACATGCTGTCTGCCAGACCTCATAATGGCACCTGCTTATTGGGGTGCCCTATCCACCTGCTGTAGCTAGTATAGCACCTGTAACAAATATGTAGTATGCCATCACACAGTGAGGTGTGCATCAGAGGCAGGTGGCGATGCCCATGGTATATCTCTGTCTGCCAACAGCACTTCATACTGCGCTGGCATGGCTTGTCACTGCATGTTGGGGACAGTGCAGGATGTGGGGCATCTGGCAGGGCTGGTGGCATCAAATGATCTGGGACATGGTCAGTGCCTGCAAACCTCAGCTTACCCTTACCATGGGTCTGTGGTACTGATCAGAGCATGGTTGCCCCAGTGCCACCTCTGTTCCCTGCTACACTCTGCCATGCCAATGCTGCCCACTATGGCACCCCCAAGACCATCTTCTCTGTACCAACACCTTGCAGGCTCCCTCACCAACATCACAGGTCTGGGATGGCATTGTGCTGGGCACGGAAGATTGATGGGACCCTCTGTCAAACCCCTCCAGTGCACCAAATCTTTGCCACAATGCTCCAACTGCAGCAACTTTCAGGACATTGGCACAGGGACACCTTTGTACTAAAATCATGTACAGGGTCCCTGGCACACCGAGAGTTTGCTGTAGCCGGGGATCAGTGCATCATGTGCTGATCTAGTGGCTCTTTGAAAATCGAGCCCCATGTCTTTATTTATTATTTAGTTAGTAGTTTATTTCCTGTTTTACTGCACTTTCAATTTATTGTTTTAGTAGTTTTGCCTCTGTATGGCAACGTAAGCCTCAGGGAAAAGGCAACTAAAAACAAAACTTGCCCTTGCCTTGAACAAATGGAATTGAAGCCTTTAATAATTTAGCTTGCAAGTTGGTTATTACTGCTTATTCATACACATTCAGTAGTAAAAACCCCACTTTATTACATACAGGTTGCTTATTTTATTTGATAACTTCAGGTTTTAAAGCTGGTGGTATAAGCACTACATATTTTGGCTAAAAGGTGAGGGATTCACTGTACTGGTAACTGACATGCACCATAGAACTTTAGGGGTTGGACAATGATGTCTCCCCCACACTAGGATGAGTTTTGTGTAGATAAAAGGTGAGGGACTGACTGCACTGGTAAGTGACTAGACCCCTCTACCACCACCACCATTTTTCCACAGAACATGGATAGGGAGTATGGGGGAGGGTAGAATGCAGTGCAGGCTACCCTACCCCACCAATTGTTGAGTGCTGTTGAAAGGCAAGGGATTAGCTTTACTGAACTGATAATTGACTCCCCTTCCCCTTTTTACAGAGAAATGGGAGACTGGAGGAATGTAGAGTGTAAGTAATGCAGACTACACCTCCCCATCAAGCATCAAGTGCACTGGAAAGTTGGAAAGTGTGGTGGATGCCTTCAACAGTCTTATAGTAGAAATGGTGGGGGTTAAAACAGTGGTAGGGTTCAAGAATGCATGAGATAAGCACAAGGGGATCATGGTGGAAAGGAAAGTGGGGAAGGGTAGGGAAATGTTGTAGATCAAGTAGGGTCTGTGGTGAGAATGAAAGCATTGCAAATAAGCAGGCAGGTTGGACTAGTGGCCCTTATCTGCCATCAGATTCTATGTTTCCATAAAGGTTTGGTTGCACTGGAAATTGTTGCCCGGCCCTGCCTTTCTACAGGATATTAGAGCCTGGGAAGTTTTGGGAGAGTAAAGTGTAATCAGTGTAAGTTAGTCATCCCCCATACGTGTTAAATGCTGCTGGAAGGTGAGGGATAGTTGAATTCTCCCTCCCTTGTTTACAGCTAAAGTTTTTCTAATATTTAAAAAGCCACATTTACACTGAAAATTTCTACAACAGTGTATGTGGTTTGGGGAGCCACATCGGTGTACATATGTGTGTGTAAACAGTGCAGGCATCAAACCAGTGTGGCTCTTGTGCTCCTCTCCTAGGCAGAAAAGCTGAACTGATGCGGGTGCAGCATGGGTCCTACAATGCAGTTCTCTAGATACTGGTGTGACACCCATGTGGAAGCCAATGTCCTTAAGTGGTATACACCACTGGTTTCATAAATGATGATGTGCAGACTGACACAGATGTGAACCACTCCAGTGTGTAACAGCTTGGTCAGTGTTAACAGGCCTATAAAGACTTGTTAAAGAACTACGATAATTAGCTAGTAGAAAATCCAATCCATCAAGCTCTGTCAGATATTGTGCTTATTGAAATCCGATGAACAGCCGATTAGATCAGATTTTTGTTTTATGTTAAATATCTGATGCCCTAACCAGGATTGCCTATTTATTTATGACATAAACACACATACACACTCTTATGGCATTACAAACACTAGAAGGGGAAAGGATCAGATCTGTTCCAGTACAGTAGCTTCTTCTTGTTGTTTTTACATTGTTTCTTGTGGATTTTACTCGGTAGAAGGTTATTTCTTTTCTTTCTTACTACTTCTAAGGGGCTAGCAGAGTATTGTTTTGGGGCTATTGGAATTTGAAACCTGTTTTGGTAGCTATAAGTGGGCTCATTTGTTTGATGTTTCACTGTGTAGCAGGCTGCATTTGTGGAGGCCTATTTCTTCTGATTTAAAACCTATTTGGCAATGTCCCGCTGGCACTGAGGGTTGAGGCGCTGGGCACCATGCTGGTGACCCGGGTTCGGGAATGAGCCCAGTTCGACGGGGGTCGGCAGGGGAGGGAGAAGATTGGGTGTCCAATGGACAGCTCTCCTCTCCTGGGAGGTGGGATGGGGTTTGTCCGGTGCACCAGTGGCTCCCAGTGGAGATCGGGGGCACTGCAGTGCGCAGACTGCACAAATCAGCTTGACTGATGTCGGCAAGGGTTGCCATGTGCTTGATGTCAGGAGTGCTCATGCAAGGAAGGGGGAGAGCAGGGAGAAAACAGAAAAACTTGGTTCTAGGTGTAGGCAATGGCACCAATCCTCCATGCCCACGACCGGGTCCGACTCTGCTGACCTCCACAGATTCTCAACCTGGGGCCCACATCTGCAGCTGGAGTCTATGAGTGTGTGCGAGTGCCTAAGATAGGAGGGGTGGCACCACCCCAGAGGTGTTAAGCTGGGGGTGCCAGCTGCAAGGTGGGATGGGGAGAGGAAGGACGGCTGGAGGGGACTTCAGGCAGGGCAGGAGCAAGGTTGGATGCCTGAGAGAGGCTCCTGGGACTGAGACCAGAGGAAAAGAGAGTTGGAAAAAAAAACCTATTTGGTGTGATTTAATTGGTGCTATTTCTTTGAATTGGAGACCTATATCTTCTAATTTCAAGATTATTTGGATGTGTTGTTGGTGAAGCTGTTTGAATTGGAGACCCGTTCCTTTTTGTAGCAAACCAATTTTGGGGGCTTTGAGTAGAATTGTGATTAAGTTTTGCTGGCTTCACCAGCTGCAAAGTTTAGTACATAGTGGGGGAAGGGTGCTAATGGTCTGGCCAGGTCTCACTCAGCTATCTGGAGGTGGAGCTGAATCAGGTTTGTAGTGCCAGTTGCTTTGGCTTCTCAGAAGGAACAAGAAGGGGAAAGGATCAGATCTGTTCCAGTACAGTAGCTTATTCTTGTTGTTTTTGCACTGTTTCTTGTGGGTTTTACTTGGTAGAAGGTTATTTCTTTTCTTTCTTACTACTTCTAAGGAGCTAGCAGGGTATTGTTTTGGGGCTGTTGGAATTTTAAAACCTGTTTTGGTGGCTATACAGTAAGTGGGCTCATTTGTTTGATGTTTCACTGTGTAGCAGGCTGCATTTGTGAAGGCCTGTTTCTTCTGATTTAAAACCTATTTGGTGTGATTTAATTGGGGCTGATTCATTGAATTTCAAGCCTATTTTGATGTGTTGTTGGTGAAGCTGTTTGAATTGGAGACCTGTTTCTTTTGGTAGCAAACCTATTTTAGGGGCTTTGAGTATAATTGTGATTCATTTTTGCTGGCTTCACTAGCTGCAAAGTTTAGTGTATAGTGGGGGAAGGGTGCTAATGGTCTGACCAGGGGCCTCAGCTACCTGATTGTTCTGGAAGACTTGGGCTGGTCCCACCCCCCAACCCCTCACCCCACCGTCCCTCATCTGTGATTTCCTTTATACCAGGGGTTCTAACATCACTTCCTCAAATGGGCAAAGGATATGCACCTGTCATAGCAGAAGCAGACATCCAGGAAAGGAACAGCAGCAAGTGAAGAGGTGACCGCTATCTCAGTAGAAGGGAAGTAACTGGAAATCAAGGAGCTTTCATTGTTACTTCTTTGCATTGCTATTACATTGTGGAAAGGAGGAGTAGAAGTTTGAATACGGTAGTGCAATAGCTACTTGAAGTCTCTTTTTTGGTGTGGATAGGAAGGATAGGAATATAAAAAGCAGTTGCTCAATCTATCTAAATGTGTACAACAAAGGGGGTAAGGGAAATTAAGAAAATAATGTTTTGCACTGATGGGGGAGAGGGAAGACTTGGGGGAGTGTTTGGTATCCTTCATCTGGAAGGGTGGGGGGTCGCTGGTGGGCAATGACAGCAATGGGTAGGGTGGTAGGCTGCAACAAATGCAGTGCACCAATGTTTCTAAAAATTGTCTGGAGTGTGGAGGAATGTTTAGTGTGCAACCACACAGAGAAACTTAGAAAGGAGATTGAGGGTCTGTAGGAGGAACTAAGACAGGCAAGGCAGACTGGGGGTGGGTTTAGCACAATACTGGAGGGAGGAAGGAGAGAAGATGAAGGAGGGTGATTTGAGCCAACAGTGGTGAGGATAGAGTCAGAAGAAGGGAAGCAGAGACAAAGGGGCCCAGGCCAGGAAGAACGATTGCCGGGGAAACCAGGTCAGGAGACAAAAGACAAATGGAAAGAGGAGATAGGGACTTTTGAGGGGAGGCGAAGAAGTGGCAAAAGTCATGGAATGGAAAGGAAAGAACAGGTTACTATGAAGAGAGAGGAAGGGCATTTGTGAAGGGTCTTCAGAAAATAGTTTTGCACTGCTAGAGGGGAAGAAGGAGGAGGGGAAATGATGAAATTGGAGGAGTAATTGATAAATGCCGGGACCAAACCAGAGTGCGGGGAAGTTCTGCTGGGAGATTTGCAACAGGGGCAAAAGGGGGAAATAATGTGCAGGAGGAAGAAAAGGAGCCGGAAATGAGAGAGGGAGATGAATGGAAGCAAGCAGGGAGTAAGAGGATGGAATCTTAGTGCTGGGGGACTCAATACTAACAGGAGTCAGTGGGGTAGCAAGGGGGGGAGGCATAGTCGCATTTGGGTGGAGACCATGCCAGGAATGACAGCGTAAAGGGTGGGACAATCTGCTCTGAAATATGCTAGAAGGGGTAGGGACAAGCCTCATTTAATTATACATCTTGGGACGAACAACCTGGCTAACAAGACAGTAGATATAGTCCAGAGGAGGTTTGAGGAACTAGGACAATTATGTGAGAGGGTAGAAAGATCAGTAACTTTTTCAGAGATACTTCCAGTGCCCAAGGCAAGCAAACAAGAAAGCTGAGAATAGAGGAATTTAATGGATGGCTAAGAACCTGGTGTTGTGCTAAAGGGTATGGGCTGTTGAGGGGGTGGGAAGGGACCTGGGAGGACAGCAGTCTCTATGCCAAGGATAGACTACACTTGAGTGAGGAGGGAAAGAAAGTGTTGAAAGAGAGGATGGAGGAGTACATAGAGGAAGCTGGGAATTTAAACTAGGAGCAGGGGTGGCAATTGGGCAAGAGACATGCAGAGACCATAGGTTGAGAAACCATATGAGCTTACCCCCCCATAACAGTGACAAAGGAAAAATGGCAAGTACTATTGGTGATGCTAGTAAAGGAGTGCGGAGGAGTCGAAGGTGGTTACTTTTAATGTTAGGAGCCTGGGAGGAAAACTGCAGAGTTACAGGTGCTCATGGCAGAGGAAGGTGACATTGCAGCCATCACAGAAACATGGGCCACCTAACACAATGACTGGGACCTGTCTGTACCAGGGTACAGGTTATTTTGTAGGGACAGGGTGATTGGGAAAAGAGGGGGTGTGGCACTATATGTGAAGGAAGGACTGAAGTGTGTAAGGGAGGAAGGGGAGGAGGGTAGTATGGAGTCACTGTGAATGCAAATCCAAGATTCCAAGAACAGGATTCTCAGAATGGGAGTGGTGTACAGGCCGCCATCTCAGATGAAGCAGTTAGACAGGGAACTAGCGGAACAGATTAGGAGAACCTGCGAGAAGGGTAGTGTGGTGATTATTGGGGACTTCAACATGCCAGGAGTGGACTGGAGTACCCCCAACAACCAGGAACAGAAAGGAGCAGGTACTGCTGGATGCCTTCCAGGACAGCATCCTGCTGCAAATGGTCTGTGAACCAATCAAGTTAGGGAATACCCTTGACCTTGTTCTGGCAAATGAGGACTTTGTGAGAGAACTTACAGTGGAGGAACCGCTGTCAGGGAGTGACCACCACTCAGTATGGCTCACATTGGTTATATGCAAGGAAGGAGTGGAATCTGGCAGAAGAGTGCTGAACTTCAGGAGTGCCGACTTTGGGAGGTTGGGGGAAGTGGTAAAAGGGTACCTGGCCAGAATTCAATCTAGTATGGACACTAACCAGAGGTGGGAGCTCATAAAGCTGGGGATAGTGGAGGCAACCAAAACCTTCTGCAAGGCCCAGAGCAAGAAGGCTAGGGCTAAGAACCTGAGCTGGTTGAGCAAGGAGGTCATAGAAAAGGTAAGGAGGAGGAAAATAGCTGCCTTTAGGAGGTACAAGAAAACAGGGAGTGGGGAGGACAGGGAGGATTACTTGATGGAATCGAAGGAGGTGACAAGGGCAGTAAGGGGAGCCAAGGCATCTACGGAACTCAGGCTGGCACAAGGCATAAAGAAGGGGGAGAAGGATTTATTTAGGCACATCAGGGAGAAAATGAGCTGTAAGAACGACATAGTAAGGATTAGGAAGGAGGGAGGTTGGGTGGAAGCAGGGTGTGATAAGGCAGAAGCACTAAATGATTACTTCTGCTCGGTATTTACTAAGGAGAAGAGGGTGACACCCAAGAGGGGAAGAATGGCAGAAACAAGGGGAAGGGGGTGACAGATGGGGAAATCATGGAGGGCAGAGTTTGGGAGGGTTTGAAGGCACTGAGGGTGGACAAGGCGCCAGGCCCAGATGGCATCCACCCCAGGGTACTGACGGAGCCGGCAGAGGTCCTTGCAGGACCTTTGGCAGACCTATTTAATGTTTCACTACATTCGGGGTGTGTACCTCAGGATTGGAGGATGGCCCATGTGGTTCCCTTCCACAAGAGTGTCCCCAAGGATGAACCGGGAAACTACAGACCAGTGAGCCTCACATCCATCATGTATAAGCTAATGGAGACTATCTTGAAAGAGAGGCTGGTGGCCCTCCTAGAGGCCAAAGGACTACAGGACAGCAGACAGCATGGTTTCATATGTGGCAGATCCTGCCAAACCAACCTGGTGGAGTTCTATGATTGGGTAACTAGGCAACTGGACAGGGGCCATGCAGTGGATGTCCTGTATCTGGACTTCAGTAAGGCATTCGATTCGGTGCCACATGGAAGACTGGGAAGTAAGTTAGAAGGCACAGCGGTGGGTGCAAAACTGTTGAGATGGGTAGGGAACTGGCTTCAGGGAAGGCAACAGAGGGTGGTGGTGGGTGGGGAGCTCTCACACCCAAGGGTAGTGACGAGCGGTGTTCCACAGGGCTTGGTGTTGGGACCAGTGTCGTTTGGGATATTCACTGCAGACATATCATTGGACATCAAGAGCAAGATCAGTCCGTTTGCTGATACCAAGGTAGGAGCAGTGGTGGATGACCAAGGTGATGGCAGGGGTTGCAGGATGATCTGGAAAAGCTTGAAACCTGGTCAGACACCTGGCAACTGGGATTTAATACCAAAAAGTGCAAGGTGCTGCATTTTGGTATGAAGAACCAAAGGAGGAGTTACCAACTGGGGGGAGTGCAGCTAGCCCAGACAGAGGAGGAGAAAGTTCTGGGGGTGCTCATTAGAGGGTCAATGAACAACTTGGCAAAACATAGGAAGGCAGCTGCAAAGGCCAACAAAATGCAGGGTTGTATTGCAAGGGGTATATCCTCGAGGAGGGAGGAGGTGATTCTGCCACTGTATAGGTAATTAGTTAGACTGCTCCTGGAGTACTGCGTGCAGTACTGGCGCCCATATCTGAAGAGGGACATTAAGTTACTGGAGGGGGTGCAATGCAGGGCGACAAAGATGATCAAGGGGCTGGGGGACTTATCATAGGAGAGGAGGCTGAGGGAGTCGAACATGTACTCACTGGAGGAGAGGAGAGAAGAGGAGGGACGGGGGGGACATGATTGAAACCTTTAAGTACATGAAAGGAATAAACAAGACAGGTACAGAGGGGCTGTTCAAAGTAAGGGAGGAGAGGGACACCAGGGGTCATGATATGAGACTGGAGAGAGAAGGTTTAGGAGGGAGATGAGGAGACACTTTTTTGCAGAGAGGGTGGTGGCTGGGTGGAATGCGTTACCTGCAGAAGTGGTATCCAGTAGAACAGTGGACTGCTTCAAAAGGGGATGGGACAGGACAAGGGGGAGGGTCAATGAAGGGGAAGGGTGGAAGGGAGGGGCAGCTGCAGTATAAGGGGTGCTAGTTGCACATTCGAGCAGACTTGATAGACCTCTAGGTCTTTATCTGCTGGCAAATTTCATATGTTCATAAACACACACACATACACATACACACACACACACACACACACACACACACACACACACACCACCTAGAAAGATTAGACAGCGAGATAAGAATAGTGGTCTTCTGATCCTAAGAATGATCTGTGCTGATGTTTTGTTGGAAGTAGCCATTTCTGATAAATTCAAAATCCAATGAAAAGATGGTATCCAATGGTATCTGATTTTTTTAGACTACTATTACAGCACTAGCCTGGAAACCAGGAGGTCAGAGGTTCAAAACTCACAGTGTTAAACACTCACTGCAGGCTACATCAGGGCTTGTGTGTGGTGTCGGTGGATGAGCAGAGCAAGCTAACTATGGGCTTTAGAAACTTTCCGGGGGAGGTTGTTAGAATCTGACTCATCAAAGAATCCCCCCTTTCCCCCTCCATCAGGGCAGGCATTGACAGGCTGACAAGCTGGATTCACAGGGCCAAAAAGGATTTGTACAGTAAACCCTCAGAATGGGAGATGAGATAATTTCTCCAGACATTCTGTATTTGTTCCTAAAACGTAATCAATTTTCTGGCACAGAGGATATAGATACAATTAATTTGTTCATCCCTGGATATGTGCTGGAATGGCAAATGAATTGTGGTAGCTGGCAAGCTCTAACTACATTATGGTGGTTCCTCAAGCTTTCTGGAGAGAGTACCCAAAGATTCATTGAATGGTAACTCAGATCAGCAGGGATAAAAATCAAGTGTCACCCACTAGGTCATGATTTAGGGAGTGATTTATGCTCCTTTTGGCAACCAAACTGCCTTGAAATGTGCTGCATTTTTCATTTCTTCAACAAGAAGCCGCTGCACGCCTGTCTATGAACTGGAGGTTAATCGGCTTGCTGGCCACCAGGATAATGCGTGCCGCAGCCTTGATTTTGTCAGAGCTTGGGTCTGGTCTCACTTCGAAGGTCTTCATTATCTGAAAGACATTAAATAGAATAATAAACAACAGTAACATTCAGAAGTGACAGAAAATGTGGGAAAGAGGGGGCATCTGTACATGGACTTTAATGAAGTCTCCATGGGATCTCCTGTTTGCTATATATTTAACAAAGAAAACAGGCCAAATCATTGGGCTTAGATTCTGCATGGTCGTATGGCTTCAAATGGCTTGTGACATGTTGTTGTTTACAGTAGCAGGGCATAATTTGGCAAAATCTTTGAACCTATACCTTTTATTCCACTGTAGTGCACCCTTTTCCTCCTGACTTCTAAGGTGCCATGAGTGCCTCTTTTAATTGCCTGCTTTAGCGCTTCTTTTAGAGTTGAAATTATTAAAGCAATGCTCCATTTAGAATAGCTATCCTCAGGATTTCATCAGTATTGCCAGCTGTTTTTTGAACACCCAGGTCAAGATATTCAAATGAATTAGTACCACACTAACAATGTTAGAGCCTCGGATATAACTAAAAGTGTCATTTTGGAAGGCTGCGTTCACAAGTGTGATGCCAGTGCAATGTGATTTTTTTTTGTGCGCATTTCTCTCAGTGCATAAAGTGTAGAAAAAAACCTGCTGGGTCTATAAAAATCATAATTATAAAAAGATGGATGGAGTACTAGAGTTGAAGTCCTTTTTGTTCGTCATAGAGTGGACTTGGCCTTTTCATTATTATCCAGTTTCTACATTTTTCTCCTTCTGCTTCCCCAAACTCTGGAACTCCCCCTCCGCTTCCCATCCATTCTGCCTTCTCCCTTCACTCTCCCTTCTCTCTCTAGTTTCTCTCCTACTTAACTTTACCTCCCCCTTCTGTAACAGCAATTGATCTTCCTCTTTCCACTGTTTTCCCCTACCCCTCTACTCCCCTAAAGCATGGAACTCCCTCTCCCTACTCTTCCTTTCTGCCTCCTCCCTTCATTCTCTAGCCTCTCTCCAACTTAACTTCATCTCCCCCTCCTGTAACCACAACTGATCCTCCTCTTCTCATCTGTTTTCCCTATCTACTCTCCTCCCCGTCTCTCTCTCGTCTTGCATGTCTGCCACCTTCCCACCTCTTATATAATCCCACTATCGCATTTTTCTGCTTACATCCTTCTCCTCCCTCTCTCTCCTAATTATTGCTCCACCCCCCTGCTAAGGGCAAATCCTACAATGTACTGTATGCCTGTCTTGTACCCCAAGCGTTTCCATGCTTAGCTTGTATAATCAGTGTTAGGCTATTTTTCTGCCTGTTAGACAATGTTCAAATGTTGTACCTGTATCACTTGTCAATTGTTTGAGCACACCAATGAGTCTCATCTTCCCTTCCCCCATCTTTACCACCTGCTAGACTATATTCATACATTTGTACCTGTATCATTTGTCAATTGTTTGAGCACACCAATGAGTCTCATCTTCCCTTCCCCCATCTTTACTACTTGCTAGACTATATTCATATTTTTGTACCTGTACCACTTGTCAGTTGTTGTTGTACACAAATGTACCTTCTCTTCCCATTCCCCCCAGGACGCATCTGGAAATGAGCTGTACTCAGCTCAGTATGTCTTTCCTGGTGAAGCCTTTGAAATAAATAAATAAAGAGTCAAATGCATGCACATAATAGGAGGTACTGTAGAAAACTGAGAAAGAAAGGAACTAAGGGTCATGCTGCCCTCTTAAAGTCATGGTAAGGGGAAACAAACATGGAGTAAGGGGCCCTGCTTTGAGACTCTGTGAGACTTCTTCAAATCCCTCAAAATGTTTTTGCTGAGAGTTCCTTCCAGATCCAACCCATTTTAAGCCCTGGTTTCTCTGTGAAATATTGTAATAAACTTTGGATGTTGGGGAAGGGCTGCATTTCATTTGTTCTGCTTTCCCTGGACCAAAGAGTGAACAATCCTTTGTTGTTACCATACAGAAGCACCATTCATCCTTTAAAGGAGGCTTTCATCTAAAGGGGCTGTTTGTTTATGCATAATCAGTAGCCTGGGCAGGCCACCCCCGTGGTGTGCTGTGTTCCATGTGTAACAAAGACAAGTGGCTCTAAATCAGACAAGACTAAACCTGATCATAATGATTTTAGGAGCAGAGGTTTGTCTGCAGATCAAAGGAATGTCCATCTTGTGATATAACAGAGCCATGTCAGATGATGCAAATGGGAGGGATCAGCCTGACATAGATATTTCCGTGCTGGAATTTCCTTATAAAACTCGTATTTTGGGAGCTGACCTGGGAACATCATCTGTCGGTAACTGCTGTGATTCTATAGATCCCAGTTCAGGGTAAGCTCAAGTTATCTACTAGGAGTCTAGTTTAGAGACTAGTGAATTTTTCCTGTCCGTATTCTGCATGTCCAAAAGCTTTGATTTTTCATTTCTGTAGTGTTACTCTATCTCCCATAGTTTTTGTTGGGTATTCTCCTTTAGCTTATACAAATATTGTGGAGCACTAAATGCTGTTGGTGACCAGGCAGTGTTGGTAACTCCCAACCTACAGTTTTATGTCACAGTTGTTCATTGGTTATGTACCAGGGAGGTAGGAGGGCCTAACCAGAAAATTTCTTAAAGGGGCAGTGTACTCAAAAGGCTTTTTTTCTCACAGTCAGTGTGCAAGGGTGATCCAGACTGATCGATCAGCAAAATTGCGCTATTGGCAGCATGTAAAATAACCTTTTTTTATGTTTTAATCCTTTTTAGTGCAACCCTCCATTTTCCCCCTTTGTTCCCTAGAGGTTTGCACTAGTTGAGTGCAATGGCATGCATACCTTACTACAAGTGAATTAGTGAATGCAGGAAACTGTACGGCAGCGACTGTACAGCAGCAAGAATCAGAAAGTGAAAATCACCAGTAGAGTCGTTCTTCCAGCCATTCGTAATGCCTGCTGAAGGCATAACTGTCATGTGCATGTAACTTTTCATTGTATTTTAATTGGCAGTGTTTTGTGGTTGATATTAGTGCATTATGCCCCCTTCCCCCACAGTTTTTGCTAGTTAAGTGTATGGAAACCCCGCATGTCTAGATTGGCACTATACATGCTGATATGATGCGCTGACCCTGGTGAGGTGCGCACATCAGCACAGCTGACATTGGAGACTGCTGTGCAACTGAAGCTTAATGAAGATGGCAGGTAATGTCTTGAAAATCAAAGCTGTTTTTAAAGTATTTTAAACTACTTTACTGTGATAGAAAAAAAATATTTCTTATTGCGATTTAGTAGATCGTGTGGCTGGAGACCTCTGGCAGCAAGGAAAATAGCTCAGGTACACATGCCCTTTAACAAATGTAAGGCAATCAGAATGCTGACAGCCAATCAGAATGGAGAATTTCTGAGACAATTTTTATAATATTTGATAATGATGTCCACGTGTACTTGTGTGTAGAAGGAAGGGGAGAGTATTGCACACATAAGCGTTCTTAAACAGTTGGTGGACAAACTATTTTATTAAAAATCTCCCTCACAATGAGGAAAACATTAAAAAGGCACACTTCTAATACTTTTCCTTTGAAATGCATTTTTTTTTGTGAATTCTTTTTATGCACCGACTTGTGGAACTCTCTCAGGCTTCCTCCAGTGCCCCCAACCTCCGTGCCTGAGAGGTCTCCTGCTTCTCCTGGCACCAGCCCAACTATTTCTCAGCTCTAAGCCCCCGAGGTAGGGGCCGCCATATCCTCCCAGGCGCTCTATCTGAAATTTGGGCTGGGCTCGGCCCAGCCCAGGGAGGAGTGCAACGCGGTGGAGCGTGGTTGGGTGGATGTAGGTACTTCACCTATCCTCGTCGGGTATTTCTATTTGTTTGTGTAGCTTCCTCATCCCACCCCACCCCATGGAGTTCGGATGTGCAATGACATCACTCGCCTGCCGCAACTCCGCCTCCCACTACTGTGTGCCCAGACATGCGCACATCCTCCGTTTCCACCGGGTGATGCTGTTGCACCGAGCATTCCCTGGATCCCTCCCCAGAGAGAGAAGAAGCAGTCTACAGACACTCAATCCTTTCTCTCCCCCCTGCCAACCCCTGACAACCTGGGCTCATTCCTGAACCTGGGTCGCTGGCGTGGCGCGAGGTGTGGTGTCCAGTGCCTCAACCCCCATCACCTATTGGGCCGGCTGAAATGCATTTTTATAATAGCAAATAAACCACTCTTAGGAGTTAGATTAACAGTCAATCAACCATTAGGAGGCAGTACAGTGCCGAGGGTTAAGACTCTGAGCTGCAGATCTGGAGAACTGGGTTTGAATCCCACAGCCACCTAGGTGCATACTATGTGATCCTGAGCAAATCACATAACTTTCTTGTACTCCCAGATCATATCTGGAAACAACCTTTGGCTTAGTGTGTTACTACTGGTTGAACAATGTTCCCTTGGGGTAGTATGATACTTGTCTGTGCCTGATGCCTCATTATACACTGAGAGGTGATTAACTGATTGTTAATCTAACTTCTGGACATGTCTTATTAACACACCGACTGCTGGGTAGTGAGTGTTAACTAGATGTGGTTTTACATCGCCTTCCTTAATAAAATTGTCTCTGTGAACCTTAGGGAAAGCATTTTTTAAGTGGTGTGAGTACCTTGAGTGGGTCTGGACAGCCAGGATGGCAGTAGGAGTGAGATGTGGTAAAGGGATAAGTGGGAGGGGACTCTGGACTGGAGACTGGATTATGGCAGTATTTTTTTAACTGGTGTGAAATGGAAGTGAGGGAGGGAAGGTCAGCATGGACACCAGATTATATTAGTTTTTTGTTGTTGTTGTATGCAGTGATTCTGGGCTGTAAAGTTAAAAACTAGAGGAAACACCTTTTTCTGAATATTCATATTCGGCAGCCAAATATTTGGGTATTCAGGTATTTGATATTCAGGGCCCATTTAAAACAAAATTAAACCCCATCCCCCACTCTATCAACAGCCCAGTGCCACCGTCCTTCCCCCAAGCACCAACACTTTGTTATATTTTTTTTGTAAATTGTAAGTAAATCCCCTGATGGATGGCTGGCACAGCCCGCCCACTTCCACGGCTGGCCACCATCTGTTTTTATTATATGGGACTCATTTGTGAATACAAATGATCAGTTATGTCCCCCCCCACACCGGTAGCTCCTTACTCCAACCCTCAACCCCCCCCCCAGTACCCAATTTATAATATGAGAAGATGACAGGCACAAACCTGTCCTCTTCCATGGCCATCTGCCTTCTCGTGAATGAAAGTACCTGTGCCCTTGCTCATTCTGTGTAGTAAAACCACCCCATCATGTGACCAACTGGTCTTACTACACAGAGAGAGCAAGAGCACGAGTGCTGTCATTCATGAGAAGGTGGAGGAGGGCGGGATGTGACATTCGTCCATTGGGGGATTTATTTACAATTTACAAATAAAACATAACAAACTGTGGCTGCTTGGGGGAGGAGGGTGGCTGCTGACAGAGGGTGGGGGGATGGAGGGTACTTTTCTTTTGATGGGTTTTGGGCAGGTGGGACTTGTTCTTTTTATTTATTTATTTTTTTTTAGGCGTCTGAATTCTCTTTCCTGAATATGAATAGCCCCCATTTGGGAAGGGCTCCAGAATTTTCAAGAACTCTACTGTTTGTGGTATTTGGAAAATAATATTTGGCCCTTGCACAGCCCTACTAAAAATGAGAGTGAGGGAGGGGACAGCAGAGTGGACACCAAATTATGACAGGTTTTCTTTTTGTTGTTGTTTAGATGCAGTGATTCTGGATTGTAAAGCTAAAAACAAGGGTGACGGAGGGGACATCAGAGTGGAGACCAGATTATAGCAGTTTTTTTCTTTTTATTTAAATGCAGTAGGTCCAGGCTGTAAAGCTAATAAAGGGAAGGAGACTAGATTATGGCAGGTTTTTTTTTGTTGATGTTTAAATGCGGTCGGTCTAGGCAGTAAAGCTGAAAATAGAATGGAGGGAAGGGAAAGCAGAGTGAAGACCAGATTATCACAGGGTCGGTGTTTTTTCTTGTTGTTGCTTAAATGCAGTGAATCTGGGCAGTAAAGCTGAAAACAGGAGGAATGGGACGGGGGGTACACCAGAACACAGACTGGATTGTGGCAGGTTTGTTTAAATGAGCAAGTGTGGTCAGTAAAGCTGAAAACGGGAGGAAAAGAGGGAGGGGACATCACATTACAGGCAGGATTATGGCAGGTTTTTACGACTGTGGGCGGAGCCTACAGGAGTATTGCATGTACAAAAGGATTGATGTCATGTTTTCTGTCCGTGGAACTGACTGAAGGTGTAAGTAGCCTCCTCCGCCTTACCCTCCTCCAAGCAATGTTTTCCACCCTCAAATAAATGCGCTTTCATGTTAGTCAATGGTTGCAGAGAACTATTTTCTTTCTTAAATGGGTGATACAAGAACTGGAACCTGAGTAGTGGAAGGCAGCATTAGGTTTTTTGTTGGAGTAAGATCCACCTCCGCCTCCACCCCAAACTTTTTTCTGATTCATGTGGGAGGGGCATGAGATAGCTCTAGCATGCTGTAACAAGATACACTACTGATTGTCAGCGCCACCTGGTGCCTCAGAAGGAGACCTAGACACACATTCTAATTTACAGTAAGAGCCACATGTTTTTCTTAAACATTATATATATGTATAGTTTACATATAATTTGTCTTTAGTAGTTTCAAAACTTTGAAAGCATTCACTCACACACACACACACACACACACACACCAATCAGAACACAGCTGGATAAGGTACCAATATTTAGGAAACTTGTCATAGTTGCCCAGAGTCTAACAATGTGAATCCTGGCTGTGACTATAGGTGTTTACAACTGAATGATAATAACTGTAGTGCCCAAGGGAAATTCGGGGCAGCACAGAAAATAAGGGATCCTCAGTGATATGAGGCGTCAGACAGTCATGGGAAACCCTTGTAAAGCTTTGGTGACCCTCTGAAACACAGAACAGGCCCAACTCCAGCAGACAGTCCCAGCAGTCTAAATTTAGGGTTTTAAAAGAAAAACATTTTTTCTCTCTCTCTTTCTTCTCCGTTCCTTGGTTCCCCCTTCCCCCCTGCTCAAGACTGGCACCTAGCCAGCCAAAGATAAACCAGTTGGGCCACATTCCTGTCCCACAGTGGAGAAGGAAGCCAGACTGAGCCCTCTCAGCCAATCCCTGTGGTCAGGGCAGATTCAAAATTGGAGACTTTTTTTTTAAGCCACTGGCCCAGCCTCAGGAGGCTGATCTCTGGATGAAGGAGCCAATCCCCTGGCAGGTAGCCAGGACTGCCCCAGCCTAGAGGAGGCTCTACACAGGCTGGAGAGAGAGGAGAAAAAGTTTGACCAGGGAGGGTGAAGAACAGCAAGGCAATGGATGTCAGCTTCCCTGTTAGGAGGTTGAAGTGAATCCCCCGGGTCCCTTCAGTGTAACTCCCTCCAGAAGATCCCCAGTAACAGCCTCGGTCAGTTTTTTGCAGAACTTTGCCATCTAGTCTGTGTCCCCCAGTGCATTGAGTCAGTTCATTCAGAAAACAGACCCAGTGAACCTTTCATGCAGCAGTCTCCAGCAGAATAGGCCTTATCACTCCTTTGTGGTTGTGCATTCCCCAGAGTACAGAAATCCTTGTGGAACTCCAGGAGTGAGTAGGCTTGTTGGCCAGCATTTCCTTTAATAATTAGTCCTAGCTAGACCTGCTTTGGCCAGGGGAAGGATTGTTTGTTTAGCAATTGTATTGTTGCACTGTGTAATTATTGTTTAGAATTGTTAAATTGCTTCCATTGTACCCCCCACCAGGGTGGAGGAAAGCTGCTTACCTTGTCCAATTGTAAAGC
The DNA here is from genome assembly GCA_016271365.2 of Neoceratodus forsteri. NCBI lineage: Eukaryota > Metazoa > Chordata > Ceratodontiformes > Ceratodontidae > Neoceratodus > Neoceratodus forsteri. The sequence goes on from CM028132.1 coordinate 1,410,858,371, forward strand.
GAGAGAGAGAAATGAGAATCAATGTATCAGAGCCACCTGGGGCCTCAAAAGGAGACCTAGACACACATTCTAATTTATAGTAAGAGCCACATGTTTTTCTTAAACATTATATATATGTATAGTTTATATGTAATTTGTCTTTAGTAGTTTCAAAACTTTGAAAGCAGTGACACACACACACACACACACACACACACACACACACCAAGCAGAACACAGCTGGATAAGGTACCAGTACTTAGGAAACTTGTCATACTTACCCAGAGTCTAGCAATGTGAATCCTGGCTGTGGCTATGGGTGTTTACAACTGAATGATAATAACTGTAGTGCCCCAGGGAAATTCAGGCAGCACAGAAATTAGGGGATCCTCAGTGATATGAGGGATCAGACAGTAATGGGAAACCCTTGAAAAGCTTTGGTGACCCTCTGAAACACAGAACAGGCCCAACTCCAGCAGACAGTCCTAGCATTTTTCCTGACCATGGATATACTAAACAAAAATTTCTCAACAAAATGTTTTTAAATAAAGAGTTTAACTCACACAGCAGCAGAAGAAGCATGTTGGCATTAAAAGCTTAGTGGCATGGGTGTAGAGGCAGCAGTATTTAAGCATGACTTTGTAGAGGATTAATTGTGATTGGGGGGTGAGGGACGGTGCGAGTCTTGATATTTGTAGCATAATGGTTTTCTGAAACTTCAACCTTCAATGGGATAGACTCTGCAGCCATCTGTACAGTATATCACTAAGCCATACGCAGTGTGGTATGGGTAAAACCCAGATCACCAGACCAGGACCAGTGCTGTAAAATCTGCACTAGGCACAGCTTGTGCAAATATTGCTGATCCAGTGGATCAAATAAATACATGCAAATAAATAAATAAATAAATACTTGGCTTCGCCTTGTGCTTCAACCCACCCCAGGGGAGTGACGTTATTACATGATAACACACACCCTGTTGTGCCTTATTGCTTAAATATGCCCTTTCTCAACGTACTATACTTTGATTCAGTTAGTGTATGCAACAGCCTTCTCGTGAACACTCTGGGCTTTTCTTTGACTTCTGATGTATACTTGCTTTAGCTATTGTATATTGTCTGAACTGCTTTGGTCTTCTTGATGTGGTGCCTGTGTGCCTAAACTATGTAATCTGTTTATCTACTGCTACCCATGTATCTCCAGTGAATGATTATTATAACTGTCTGCTCTCCGAGCCATTGATTTTGGACTTGCTAACTATGCTGTCTTTGTATTAGTTTCAACGAGGTGTCTTTGTAAATGAGTCTCTGACACAAAGGTTTGTAAATCTGATATTTTTTTAAATGAATAAATGTTTATGTTTAAGCCCATGAAACACCCTTATCTAGTTAATGCATTCACAGTCATAGTGGCTCTGCCAGAGTTTGTTTTTGTTGTTGTTTAAATGCAGCAAGTCTAAGCAGTAAAGGTGAAAATGGGAGTGGGGGGCGCATCAAAGTCAAAACTGGATTATGGCAGGGTTTGTATTTTCTGTCTGTAGTGGACCACCTGGGGCCCTCAGGGTCCACCTCTCACAGCCTCATGAGGGGGTCTGGCCTGTGTTCCCTAAAGTAGAGCTACACTGGGTACACAAGGTTAACCTGGAGCAGTACCTCTATCTGAGGTGGCAATATGGGGTACCTGGATGCTGACACATATAGCTATTACCCCCCAAGAAATTGTGCATAATCTGCCCACACAATGCCCACCCCAAACAGGTGACAGAGTAATGTACTAACAACTCCCAAATCAAGCAATGCAATTCAACAAATAATTTATTTGTAAGGGAGGGTAAGGAAAGAACAAGGTGGCAGAAGGCTAAAATGGGAGCAACTGGGTAGAAATAAACTCTATATACTACATTCAGAAAAAAAACACTTGTATAGTACTCTATGCAGGCAATGAAATGATTTCAATACTTGTCCCACAGAATCTCCCCCAGCAGTCCTCAAACCCTCAATGTGTGTATGCCTGTTGCAATTGCCCCCAAAGGCCATGGGCAATGACTCTTTATATATTTTGGGTTACAGTAGGTACCACACTGGGGGCAATGACTCTTTATATATTTTGGGTTACAGTAGGTACCACACTAGGGGCAATGACTCTTTATATATTTTGGGTTACACTACGTACCACACTGGGGATGCAGATGCTGCTAGCAGGGAGGAGCTCAGTGACGTGCTTGGAATGGCTGCAGGTGAAACATACTTTATACACAACTGCTGCAGAGCAATAATCTGTAACTGTTTGAAAAGGGTTGAAACAGGGACCCCTACCACAGAGAATGGGTGACAGGGTGGCCCACCACAGGTCTTCTCCCTGGGCCTCTGATGCTGGCAAAGTCCCACCCAGGCCATCAGGATGTGTGGAGACAGGTGACCTTCTGCTGCACTATAACAGTGTGGTATTTGGGGCCCTGGACTCCATTGCTCTTGTCCATGTTCACCCACTTACTCTTCGTCCTCACTCTCCTTGGTTCAATGGGACCTTGAAGGAGTTGAGATGAGTGGGGTGAAGGCTGGACCATTGCTGGCAGAAATCCGGCTTGGAGGATGTCAAACTTAGATTGATGGCCCATTATAGGGACTATCAATCGGCCGTCTCCTGTAAGAAGGCAGAGTTTCTGTCCAGGGAGATTGCTGCTGCAAGAAATTGACCAGCTCAGATCTTTCGGACTGTGGACAGGTTGTGCAATCCAACCTACCTTCAGAACTGGACAGCCTTTTCACAAGTTAAGTGTGAGGAGTTTGCTCAATTTTTTACAGATATTGTTGCCACTATCAGGTCAGAGATCCATTCCATATGCCCCAATGAATGGTGCGGCAATCGGTGGGAGGTCACTAGTGCCCAGTTTGTCTGGTCCGACTTTGACTGGCTGATGATCACTGATATTGTGAAGATTGTCCAGGGTATGTGACCGACTTACTGTAGTTTAGATCCTGGTCCAACCTTTCTCCTGGTGGAGTGCGTGGAAGTCATCGGACCAGTCCTAGTGGAGATAGTCTGGAGTTTGTTGGAGAAAGGGGTGTTTTCTGACCTCTTGAAAGAGGGGATCATGATCCTCCTTTTGAAGAACCCTTCTCTTGACCCAGGCTGTCTCACACACTACAGACCTGTCTCTAATCTGCCCTTTGTGGGTATGGTTATTGAGAAGGTAGTTGCGTTGCAGCTTGAAGACCATCTTACCACCCATGAGGTCTATGATCCTCTCCAGTCCGGGTTTAGGAAGAGGCACAGTACTAAGATGGCACTTGTTTGGGTGCTTAATGATCTCCTGATGGTGAGAGATCGGAAGTGCCATTTGATCTTGGTTCTTCTTGATCTCACTGCAGCATTTGACATCATGGACCATGGGATTTTGCTGGAGCGCTTGTGGTTGATCTGCAGACTGTCTGGCACATTCCTCCGATGGTACCATTCTTTCCTCATGGGCAAGTCACAGAGAGTGATGACAGGGTTTTTTCCTCGACCCTTTTCCTCCTGACCTGTGGGGTCCCACAAGGCTTCGTGCTTTCTCCATTGGTGTTCACGGTGTATATGGTGCCATTAGGGGACATTATAAGGTGGTGTGGGCTGAGTTTTCACTGCTATGCAGATGGCACTCAACTACACATGTCCTTTGTACCCGATCAGGAGGCTACAGTCTCAGTCTTTAACAATTACCTCACCAAGATTCAGGACTGGATAAGTGCCAGCTGGTTAAGGTTGAATCCTGATAAGACCGAGGTGCTGATTGTGGACATGGGTCATCGGGTAGAGAGATCCTCTACTGTTCAACCCTCTGGGCTTGTGCTGGGGAGCAATCAGCTGAGTTCCTCTGAACTTGTGCGGAATATAGGCATTATTCTTGATGGTGAGCTGATGCTTAAATCACAAGTGTCAGTTGTTGTCAAGTCCTCATTTTACTATCTGATGAATATCGCTCTGGTAAAACACCTTGTTCCGCCTGATGGCCTACTGGATCTTGGACCATGCCTTTGTGACCTCACACCTTGATTACTGCAATGCTCTCTACCTTGGGCTTCTGGGGGTGGACATTCACCACCAGCAGCTGGTGCAGAATGTGGCAGCCAGGCTGTTGATAGGCTCATCTAAATCTAGCCATGTCACACCTGTGCTCCTCGGGCTGTACTGGCTGCCAGTGTGGTGGAGGATCACCTTAAAGATCAGTTTGCTGACCTACAAGGCCCTACACAGACAAGGACAGTGCTATTTGCAAGACCTCCTGTGTCTCTATTGCTCCCTCCATCCACTCCGTTCCACTGATGAGGGATTGCTAAAGGTTCTCAGGGTCTGTTTTAAGACCTCAGGGTCGAGACCTTTTGCATTCATGGCCCCAACTCTGTGGAACTCTCTACCTCGTCAGGTTAGAGTGTCTGTCCACTGAGACCTTTAAGACTGCCCTGAAACCTATTTATTTAGATTAGCATTTTTAGATGCTTTTAAATTTTTAATTAGGCATTGCTGTACATTTTAATTGGGTTACCACTGATTATTGTTTTTGTACTTATTATTGTGCCTGTTTTAAATATTTCCTTACACAGGCACTTTGATAATTTTGAAAAGTGCCTTTTTATAGATAAATTTGACTTTTACTTTAGGACTTCTTCCTCAGTCCCTGGTACAGTATCTTTCTCCCTACCTGCAGGACCAAAATCCCAGGGTTTACTCATGGTTTGATGCCTCAGACGATACTTCTGGTGTTGGATGCTGAGACAGACATGATGGATGCAGTTGTTTCTGGCTGGGACACAGGCTTCCCATGACTCGCTGATGGCCTTGTAACAGGGTAAGCTCTGTACAATAAATAAGTCAACAATGTGCCCATGTGTGAAATTCCACCCTCCTTTTTCCTTTTTACCCTTGTATCTTTAAAATTATGTTTTTGTTTCAATTTTTTTGTTTTATTTTTTCCTCTGTCTCTCTTTCTCTAAAATTCACCTTTAGGTTGGCCACCTACAGCCCCTTCTTCCACACTGTACTTTCCCTTTTACCTGTTTTCCTCTCTTTAAGAAATAAAACAGACACTGATTAATTCAGGAAGGCCAGAGAAAGTAATGCCTTGTTGGTTTCTTGTCCTGAAATACATAGTGCCTTTTTCACTGTGAAGACAGAGGCTGCAAAAAGAATTAGAAATGTTCTAGACAGAGCATTAGAGGCAGCCGCTGGTTTACTGCACTTGTGGTATAGAATGTGGAGCAGAAATGTGTTCTGAAGTTGGAACCCCGATCGGAGCAGAAGAAGCGCTCCGGAGAAGTGCGTACTACGCACTTTGTGAGGAAACACTCCTGAGCAGGCAAAACGAAGTAGACTGAGTAAATAATAAATAACCTCTGTAACTGCCTGCTTCTGCACAGTCACGGAGACATGCAGCTGGAGAGGAACATGTATTTCTTAGCTAATGGCCTTAAAAATAAAGAAATGAAAAGGACGCTATGAAAAGTTTTACCGACGGCTTGCAGTTGCAGCCATTGGACTGCAAAAGAAGTTACTAGGAGTGTTCAGAGAAGTACAAAAATGCCCATTGCCCACGTAGATATTTGCCCACAGTGAATTAAGGGCAAATAAATGAATATGAATGAAATGCTGAAAAAATAAATAAATAGAAAATGTGTAACCTTCTGACAAGAGGTTTCCCAAGCTGTGAGGAGAAGGGAGAAGAGGAGAGCACCCTCATTTTCCTGTATCCTTTGCCAACCCAGAGAAACCTCAGTTAAGATAAAGAAAGCATGGGTGTCAGATATTTAAGAAAGGCAAAGGAAAAATATGTACTATATCTGCAGACTGAAATAATTCCTGACCTGTTATAGGGTTGGCAGCCCTCAGAATGAAGGTTTTTATGGACATACCAAGGAGTGATGTCACACCCAAGGGGAGGGGCTTAACCCCATTATAATCTTATTGACTATAATTATGGGGTTTACAGCCTTTAAAGCAAGATGTTCATGCTGTAAGTGGTGGTTCCTATTACATTATGGTATACCTTCTAGATGCGAAAGAGATTTTTATTTTATTTTTTTTTATTTTAAGAAGTAATCAGTATTACAACCCTTTGAATCAGGGTCTCATTTACAAAGGCTCCTCGTCAGGAAGACAAATACATTAATAGTAAGCAACAGAAAACAAAGTAAATGAGCTCAAATAAAAGCAAACGGTCAAAATTAAGGGCTGGTTACAAAGGCCCCATGTCAAGGTAAATTAGCAATATTAAACAGACGTCAACAATAATGTGGGCTATAATGAGTCAAATGAAGGGCAGAGTCAAAAATAGGCAGGCTGACAGGAGTAAAGACAGGGAAAAACTCAGCCAGGGCAGTCACAGCAGCAGGAGGAGAGGAGGTGGTTCTTGAGAGCAGTTCTAAAAGGCCCCAATCTTGGTAGGGAGGTGATAGCTACAGGCAGGGAATTGTACCAGGACGGGATATGGTAACGGAATGACCTCTGTGCAAGGGAGATTCTAACTCTGGGGACTTGCAGAGGGGAGCGGACAGAGCTGTGGGTAGAGAGGGAGGGGGTAGATAGGCTTATGACAGAAGACAGACCAGGGGAGTCAACCCTACAGTGATTTTTTTCGGCCAAGAGGAAAGATTTTTTAGATAAGCCTTTCCTCCAGATTAAGGAAGTTAGAGAGGGAAAGCAATGTGCAAGCATGGGTAAGATGTGGGGAACCTGTAAGCAGTCAGCAGGCCTTCTTGAGGGGTAGTTTAATTTTGTGCAGAACAGTGTTGTCAGAGGCACCATAAATAAGCAGACCACAGCCCATGAGGGACAGTACCGAGGATGAGATGGCCAGCCTTAGTGCTTCAGTGGGGAGACAGTCATGATGGCAATACAGTAGGCCTATCCTAGAGTTGATGGTGGAGCAAAAGGAGTGAATGTGGTCTGAAAGGATAGGGAGGGATGAAAGAGAATGCTGAGATATTTGAAGGAGGAGGTTTGTTCAAGGGGAAAGAGGGTACTAGATAAAACCTGGAGTGAATAATCTTAACGTTTACTCTGGTTATGTACAAAAAGCATGGTTTTAGTTTTCTTTAAGTTCAAAGCCAGCCTGTGGTCAGAGAACCAGTGTTCAGCCTGGGTGAAGGAGTCTTACAGGGAGTTTTGTAGGAGGAGAGGGTCAGCATGTGAGTCAAACAGGACAGCACTATCCACATAAAGTAGAAGGTTTCCATTACAAGCAGAGGGGAGTGAATTCAGATAGAGGCTGAAAAGCAAGGGCCCTAGGATGGAGCCCTGGGGAACACTGGAACAAACCTGTTGGGGGCAGGAGACAGTAGACCTGATTTTGACACACTGGGTGCGGGAGGAAAGATAGCTGGAGAACCAATTCAACACACCTTGTGAGAGGCTGAGGGGTTGGAGAGAAGAGAGGAGAAGGGAGTGATGGACAGTGTTCAAAGCTTTTCACAAGTCAATGAAGACAGAGCCAGCAACATGACCTTAGTCAAGAACAGTATGAAGGAAACTGGAGAATTTAATAAGGGCAGTAGTGGTGCTGTGTGAGTGATGAAAACCATGTTGTTAATGGCAGAGGAGGTTATGGGTGGAGAGGCAGTCAGAGAGCTGATTGGCCATGAGTTTTTCCAGAGCCTTGGGTGGGGGGATGGAGATCAGGTGATAACTGCTGGGGGAAATATGGTCACCAGATTTATGAAGAGGGGTGATCAATGCTGTTTTCCAGGCAAGTGGAAATTGACTGAGGCAGAGGGAGCAGTTCAGCAATTTGGTAAGGGGGCTGAGAACAGCACCTAGGACCCTTTTAAGTAGTTTGGTGTTGAGGGAGTCACTGCTATGACTCGTGTTCTTAAGTGATCTGAGCAGGTAGGGCCTTGCTTCATGAGTGGAGAAGGTCTTGAAGTAGAATGGGGAATGAGCAACTGGATTGGAGGAGGGTTGGGACTGGGTCAAAAAAATGTTGAGGGAGGACAGCCGAGAGGTCAGAGAAGGAACTATTTAAGCAATCAGCAACAGGCATAGGATCAGTAGACAAGGCACCGTTAACAAAGAGATGGGCGGGGGGTCACAGCCTTGCCATTAAGTTCTTGATATTGTTCCAGAAATTATGGGATGAGCCCCAGGAGAAGGCAAATGTGGACCTGTAGTGTTCAGCCTTGGCTTTACAGATAGCCCGGTACATTTATTTCTAGAGGTACAGTAAGTGTGCCTGTCCACAGTCCTACTGGATTCAACAGCCCTGTGCAAAGGTTGTCTCTGCGACGCATGAGATGAAGCAGAGATGGAGTGTCCCAGGGAGATTCACGGACCTTGGAGACAATTTTGGAAGGGGGAGCAAAGGTGTTGCAGGCCTTGTTGAAAACTTGGATAAAATAGAGAAGGATGGAGTCAATGTCAGGGGCACGATCAGCGGGGGACCAATCACAACCAGCAAGGTACTCTTTTACTCGGGAAAGTTTACCAGGGCATAAGACATGACGAGCTGACAGTTTGGGTGGATGCTGAGGCCTCATGCATGATCAGGAGCAAGTGATAGGGGAGTGATCACTGAGCACATCAGGGAGCACAGCGGGGCAGGAGATCTTGTGGGGTTTGTTGGATAGAACAAGATTCAGTAAGACAGAGGTACCAGTGACCAGGTTAGATCTGGTGGGCAGAGTAACAGGTTGAGTAAGGTCTAGGGTGGGATGCAGTAAGATATAAAGGGGCTCTAGAGGGGTGAGGGGTAAGTTTGAGGGAGATGGCTTGGTTGCCATGGCTGAGCTGAGGCGTGGGGAGGGCATGCCCTTGGATTGAGTTGCAGAGGTATATGGGACAACCCCACCATGCTTAGAGATCTGGCCCTCCCTAAAATGCGTATACCCAGGGAGGGCAACAGCAGCATCAGGGTGGCCTTGGTAAACCAGCTTTCAACAACGGGCAAGATATCAGGCTGATGTAGAGCAATGCAGTCCAACCCTGTAAGTCAGGGAATTTCTTTAGCAAACTGTTCATGGATGCAAAGCGCAGTGAATGGGGCACCGGAGTGTGAGGGGGGGTTAATACAAGGGGACCCAGGATTAGGGTGAACATTTCCAGAGAGTATGAGGAGAGCGAGGACCCTTACAGTGGCTAGGTATTGCATGCGGCAGGAAGGGAGGTGCAAGAGGAGGGTTGCCAGGTAGTGACAGGGATGGGAAGGGAATGAAGCACAGGGAAGGCAAGGGGGGTCGGGGGCAGTAACAGAGATGGTGGGTGGTGGGTGAGACAGTAGGGGTGGGAAAGGTTGGGGTGGAAAGAGTGGTGAAGAGTCGGTGGAGAAGGGGAGAGGGGAATTAGGTATACAGAGATGTTAGAGGGGAGAGAAGCATTAGGAGAGAGAAGAGAGGGCTATGGCTAGAGAGGTTGCTTGGAGGATGAAGAGAGATTAATGAGAGGAGGAGCAGGGCAGGAAAGAGGCAGAGGGAGGCAATGTGAGAGAGAGGAGCATAAGACACCATGATAGTTATGGGAGGAAACAATGCAAAGGGAATAAAAGAGACGAATGCGGGCGGGGCATCCCTCACAAAGGAGCTTTTCCAGGAGGCTGCTGAATTACATTTATGGCTCCCATGGTCCTGCTCTGCTCCCCAGGTGCTGTGCTGTGTACTGCCTGTGTGTGCTTGGAGAGTGGGTCCTTCAGCCTGTAATAAGGAGAGAGAACAAAGGGAATGTGGATTAGGAGTCTGGCTGGAAAGAGAGAAGTAGCTTAGTGAGCATGTGCAAACTGGCAGCCTGCAGGGGGGAGAGAGGGAGAGAGAGGGAGGGAGGAGCTGAAAATGGCCTTGAGTAAATGCTGGAGAAATTCAGCCAAGAGGTGGGCCTGCAGCAATACCAACCAGCTTCCACAGTGAGTACTATGCTATAAAGCAATACAATATACTGTGCCTAGCAAGCAGTACATTAAATAACTACTTAAATATTCAAGTCATAGGACAATCATACGAACATACAAAATTTGCCAGCAGATAAAGGCCTAGGGGTCTATCATGTCTGCTCGAATGTGCAGCTAGCACCCCTTATTCTGCAGCTGCCCTTCCCTTCCACCCTTCCCTTTCATTAACCCTCCCCCTTTTCCTGTCCCATCCCCTTTGGAAGCAGTCCACTGTTGGACAGAATATTAGTAAACTGTGCAGAGCTGGAAACTTAGAAGTCTCTAAATAAATCTTAAGATCCTGTAGGCACTTATTCAGCAGACAATAACAAACAGTGAGTTGAAGACTTAGTTAAAAGGCACTAAACAAATCCTAAGATCCTGTAGGCACTGATTCAGCAGACAATAACATACAGTACGCTGAAAACTTAGGTTTTAACATCACCTGAGGAGTTTGAGGCATTAAGATGCATTATAAGAAAAAGGGGTGGATTACCTGACAGTGATGTCACCTCTGGCAGAGTATAAAAAGCCCACCACTAGGGGCTAGAATTCAGATAGGCGATTCAGTAACTTGCTGACCATGGAGTGAGAAGGTCTTGGAGTGTGCATGCTTTCACACTAGTCAAAGGATTTCCAAGAAAGGCAAGATAAGATACAGGAATTAGCTGAAGGAAGCAGTTGTCTGTACCTGACTATTTGGTGTGACGGACTGACACCTTTTCCTTTATGTAAATAATTCTTTTTTTTTTTAATTTTGTTTTATTATTTTTGTTTGAGAAAAATAAATTGACAAACGCATGTTTGCATTTTTATACACTTGATATCTGCCCACTGTGTCTGTTTTATCCCATGCCACTACACTGTTGTCAAAAGTGGGATTACTGGTACATCGAGGCTGCTTGGGAGGTGTTACCAGTGGGTATTGCATATAAGTTCCCAGACAGGTGCAAGAGGAGCAGAAGTCGGGGATCCAGTTCATTCCCCTTGACCCGAGCCAGGTCTGTGGTGGGGGCAAGAAATTCTCAGCTCCAACTTTACCTTCACTCTGTAGTTTTGTTTAAAACTGCTGCTTTTCATCACACAAACGCTTTTTTTTCCAGTTTTTTTTTATGCGCCCTCAAGTCACTGGCACTGTCACCTGACTTCCCCAACCAGATACCATGCACCTTGACGATACCCCTTGGAGCCTTGGCTATAAACTCCTCAGGCAGGAATGAAGCAGGGCTCCCTCCCCTCAAGCCCCTCATACCTTAAATCTCATTGGGATCCTCACGGGTCATGGTGCTGGTGAGTGAGGGACAATACTCAGACCCTCCATTGGTGTCGTGCTGGGGCTGAGCTTTCTTTCTCTTCTTCATTAACCCAGTCATGCTGGGAATGCATGCAAGCTTTCTAGGTCTGGATGCTCCTCACTGGCTGAAATTCACTGGCGCAATCTTATGATGACCTCTGACCCCTTTCCAAGAAAGTGTTGCAGAGCTAAGGAGACAAGGGGGCTGCCATATTTCTTTACACTGCTATTCCAGGCTGTAGTAGTTTTCTGCAGCTTTATTTTTATTTGTATAGAGCTGCAATTGCCTCGGCCCCCATGCTTGTCCTGGGGACAGGAAGGTACATGTTTGACTGGACATGTGGTCTGTTTTACAGTTGGGCTTCGTTGGTGTGGGAGGCTGCTCTCCCGAGATGGTGCACATGTGCACAATGTCTGTTTTTTCTTCCCAACCTGCTGCCTGCTTTAGCCCAGAAACACTTATACTTGCATTTGATGGTGCTGTTGATCCTTGGTCCTGGCTCTACTACCTTCCTTAGAAATGGGATTCTTTCCAGGAGTGGGAGTGTGGCCCAGTTTTGCCTATGGAGTGCCAGCTCCATGAGGATGCATTTTCTCATTCCCTGACCCTCTGCCATCCCATGGATCAGGGAAACCTAGCAAATGCACCTGATAGGGCTCTCCATTCCCAGTCTCAGCCTCTATCCCAGTTGTGGGGCCAAGACCACTAGTGGACAGGGTGGCTCTGGCCATGAAGGTCTTTCAAGTGGAGCACTGGCATAGCTCCCTCCAGGGCTCCTGGAATCTGGGGCAGTTGCTCTCCTAGTTCCCCTCTGCAGTCCAGGAGACTGGAGGGTGAAGCTAGGCATGCTGGAGCTGGAGGAGGCAGACAGGCTAGCTCCCAGATTGGGGGGGGGGACTTTATATGCAGTGAGGTCGGGTAGTAAAGCTGAGAACAGGAAGGAGGGAGGGGACATCAGAGTGGAGACTGGATTATGGCAGAGTTTGCTTTTTGACATTTAAATGCAGCTAGTCTGTCAGTAAAGCTAAAAATGGGAGAGAGGGGATACCAGTGCAGAGACCAAACTATAGCAGGGCTTTTTTTTAACTGGAGTTAATCTGGGCAGTAACGCTGAGAATGGGAAAGAGGGAGCTGACACAGGACCAGAGACAGAATATGGCAGCATTTGTGAAACAAGTAGCCAGTGTTAGAAAATACAATAGTATAGTCAAGGTAGTGCTGGTGTTGTTGGCTACTGGTGCAGAGTCTGGTATAATTTACACTACAGCATCTCCCCAACTGGTTTGTTGAAATTACAGCAGGTAACTACTTGGTTTTGCAATTTAAGAATCGGTATGTGATAAAAACATTAGCTTATGACTTTATTGACATGTCTGTAATTTACTATATAGTATTTATTTTAGCCTGTGCTGATCCTATGTTATGCTCACTCCCATTCTCCCCTGTCAGTGGTTCTGTCACTAAACCCCACCCCGACATGAGCACTCTCTCTTTCTCAAGCAGGAAGCAGTGATTGGTGCAAACCACTGACAATAGTTGTGTGATTGACACCTGTTAAATGTGTGCACCGGTCGGGCCATAGTTGCCCTAAATCCTGAAATTACCAAGTGAAATACACTTCTAACTGAAAATAACTATTATCTTTTCTGTTTATGTGCGCACTGTACAGATTTTATATATATATGTGTATGCCACAGTCATCTTTAGCAATTTTCCATTAGAACAGAACTTTGCAATGATAATGAAACCGTGTGGGGAAAAAACATTCACTAGTATCTTGGGTTCTTTTTTCACGGGCTGCCTTTTCATTTGTGTTATATGTTAATAATGTCAGGCAGCAGCATTAACACAAATACAGCTTCACACAATAATATAACTAGCCTTGCAGCCTTGAAATAGCTGATCACGTCAGACAAACCGATTTCTGAATGCCTGCCCCACATATTTCAATATAGTCACATTGGGCACAGTAATACCATCTCTGCAGTTAGGAGACTGATTAGGGTCACTGGATCTGAAGGATACGTACTTCCCCTTTCCAGTCAGACACAGCCACAGAAAGCATTTCAAGTTCAGGCTTGAAAATGGCAAATCAGTTCATAGCCCTCCCTTTTGGTTTCACCTCAGCACCAAGGGTGTTCGTAAAGTGCTTAACTATGGTGATGGCCTTCCCAAGAAGCATAGTACGGTGGTTTTTCCTTATCTGGATGACTGGAAAGTGTAATGGAAAATGAAACTGGAAGCAATGTGTTCCATACAGCTGACAAGATACACCTTGGAAAACCTAGGGTTCCTGATAAATCTGCTGAATTTCCAGACTGAACTAGTACAGGTTCTTGATTTCATTGGAGTGGAACTGGATACTCTACAGGGAAAGGATTTTCTCTACAAGACAGGGTAAAAAATTTGATTGCCAGCACATAATTATCCACCCTAGGTCAGCCAGGGCCTGAACAGGATTTTCTGCAGTTGTTAGGCGACATATCTTCATCCACAGCTTTAGTGCCATGGACACATCTCCAGATGAGGGACATACAGTTACCGTCTAAGAGGTCACTGGTCCCAAAAGTCATACTTGTTGTCTCACCTAGTTTCAGTCACAAAGAGCTTTTGTACAAGGAGTGCAGTGGTGGAAGGGGAAGATAACCTCAAAAAGGGCATTCCCTTTCTCCAGTACTCTCCCACCATAGCCCTCACAATAGACGCTTCCCTTCTTAGGGCAGGGTGCCCACCGATAAGGTCCTGTTCAGATTACAGCAAGGTAACTTAACATTTTTTAAAAATAGATTAATTACCATGCTGCAGCATCCATGCTTTAGCATCTGCACTACCACCAGCATGTTGTAAACCATTACTGAAACAGTTTATGGCACCTGCACTACTGGGAGTTAACTAGTAACCAGTTCCCACATGCTGACATCTCACTACATGAAGAGAAACTGTGATTGACCATCTGCACTGCAGGTAAATTCGATTCAACTCCTGAACATTGTGAAAAACATGTTTAAGCCTAGGTCTTATCAGGGTTTAAGCACGGTTTTTAAAAATGGACTTCAACATGTGCTGGGTGCGGACGCCAACCGCGCTAGGGAGCTTTACAATGGTTTAAGTTCCTTTAAACCATTTTAAATACCCTAGTCTGAACAGAGCCTAAGACCTCACAGTACTGTAGTAGCATATTGAGCCCTTAGGAGACTCAGGAGCATAAAAACCTCCTCGAGCTTTGGGCAGTACTGTTGGCAATGCAGTTCTCCTCCTCCTCCCAACTACAAAATCCATCAGTCTAAATATGGAGAGACAATACCACAACAATGTACAGTACTACATAAATGCAGAGGGGCAAGACCATCAAAACTGCACAGAAGCTATGAGGATCAGGGACTTGCTCCCTGACACAATGGTTTGTGCAGTACATCTGCCAGGCAAAGACAATATGTTGGCAGACCCCTTAAGTAGAATCAGGCAGGGAAATCACTAGTGGATCTTGGACTAGCAAGTGCTAGCTTCAATTTTCAGAAGGTGGAGTACTCCAGAAACAGATACGTTTGCATCCTGGGAGAACAGTCAGCTTCCAAAGTTTTGTTGAAGGCCACCAGTCAGAGGTACAGCCCCAGAGGATGCCCTAGCCCTGACCTGGAAAGGGAGGTTCCTGTTGCCTTCTCCCTACCTTCCCTCATACAGGGGGTACTCATGAAGGTCAGAAGAAAGCCAGAAACAATGATCATGATAGTTCCAGACTGGGCCAGGTAGGCATGGTACTGAATGCTGCTGACCCTGTTCTGCAAGACTCTAGTAATGTGCTACTGAGCTACAACGTGTTCACTTTTTCTCAGGGCAGGATAAACTTCCCAAAACTCAGAAAATTATGTCCAAAGGAATGGTTCTAGAAGAACTAGAGTTTTCTAGATTGAATCTAGCAGAAGAGGCACCGAGAGTCGTCAAGGTTTCCAGGAAACCAGCCACAAGAAAAACATATTTTTCTAAGTGGAAGAGATGTTCATATTGGTGTGCCTCCAAGAAGGTAATCCAACTCTGGCATGGCTGTCCATAGTTCTGGACTACCTGGTACACCTACAGTCCTTAGGTCTGAGACCTTTGACTCAAAGTGCAGTTGGCAGCTGTGTCTCCTTATACATCAGCAGGCAAGGACAAGTAAGGGAGGGCAGGGCCACCAGGGGCCATGATATGAGACTGGAGCAAGGAAGGTTCAGGAAGGAGATGAGGAGACACTTTTTTACAGAGAGGGTGGTGGCTGGGTGGAATGCGTTACCTGCAGAAGTGGTATGCAGTAGAACAGTGGACTGCTTCAAAAGAGGATGAGACAGGACAAGGGGGAGGGTTAATGAAGGGGAAGGGTGGAAGGGAGGGGCAGCTGCAGAATAAGGGGTGCTAGCTGCACATTCGAGCAGACTTGATAGACCTCTAGGCCTTTACCTGCTGGCAAATTTCGTATGTTCGCATGTTCGTAAGTCTTTGGTCTCACAACCTCTTTTTAAAAGTTTTTTCAAAGGCCTCAGTTACCTGTACCCTCCTGTGAGGGAACCAGTTCCTCACGGGACTTGAACATTTATCTTGCTCAGTTGATGGAAGCCCCCTTTGAGCCTATGGCTAAGGCAAACTTAAAATATGTCACATGGAAAACAGTTTTCCTAGGGGCCAATACATCTGCCAGGAAGGTAAGTAAACTGCAAGCCCTTTGTACACATCCAAACTACTGGACCTTTTGATTTGGTGTATTTCTGGAACATCCTTCCAGCAGAGGTGGTGGGGACAAAAATAGTGGTGGGGTTCAAGAGTGCATGGGATCAGTACAAAGGAATCATAGTGGAAAGGAAGGGCTGAGGGAGAAAGAGCTGTAGATTGGGCACAGTCAGATGTAATGGTGTAGGTAGGGAGAAATTGGCAGACTGGATTGGCCAAGTAGTCATTATCAGCTGTCAGATTCTATGCTTCTGTGTTTCTATTTTATTCTTCATTGATAAGGTAGTCCTTAGAACCAATATGAAGTCCCTACCTAGAAAGGTTTCAGAATTTAACCTAAATCATTCAGTGACCCTTCATGTTCTTTTTCTGAACACTCCAGTACAGGAGAGCAAAACCTGCAGTCTTGTTGTAAAAGGAGCAGTTTTTCCATGCTACAGCGACAGTGGCCACAGAGACATCCCCGACAGTGACAGCCACATTGCCGAATGTCGGCAATGCGTGTCGGGATGCCTCCATGTTTTTCATGGGGGCTGCACCTTAGAACCCCCCACAGTCTCTGGGATTCCAACTTCGAGTTGCAGTTGGACCTGTGGGGCTAAACACCCTGAGAGGCAATCACCTGGCTGTGCAGAGACTATCACAGCAACATGTAGAGTTTGCCCAAATCCTGTCGCTGTGATGGTCTTCGCCATCGGGAGTCAGTGCGGTGACAGTATACTAAAAAGAGCCCTGGCTACTACATGGACCAGACAAGGGATGTCAAATCTAAGGGCATACAGTTCTTTGTTTGGAGAGGTTGGCAAAGGTAAACTAGCAGTCAGGAAGACTATCTCTCATTGGATAGTCTCCTGTATACAGTTTTGTTGTGAGAAAGTTGGTACACAACCTCCCAGAGGCTTACAGTCACATTCCACAAGGGTCCTGTCCTCCTCTGTTGCAGCTACAAGGTGCATTCCTCTTCAAGAAGTCTGTAAAGCAGATACAGTATCTGGAAAACAGTACACACATTCACACAGCACTACAATCTGAACATACAGTCTATGAGGAATGCCAGTTTTGGAACCGTTTTCTTGTAGAACCTTTTTCCTAAATGTGTTCTAGACCCACCCTCCCAAGGTACTCCTAGTGAATCCACACTTTTGAAATGCATCATTGATGGATACCTGTTGTTATAAAAAAAAAAAATTACTCGCTGTAGTAATGTTGTGTTATCTCAAGGATCCATCAATGAGCCTCAGAAACCCTGACACTGACCCTGCTCCCCTTCCAGAACCTGAACAGAGGTTCCCACAAGAGTCAGGTCTTATCTTATGGTTGCTTGAGCATTGCTTTGTTGAAGTTTCACACAGTTTTACAGCTGTGGTCATTTTATGACAAATCTTGTCTGCTAATAATTTAAATGGGGCTAACAGTATAGCCTACAGTTTAGAGTAATGAGCTAAGAATGAACTTGGTACATCCAGAAGACCTGGGATTCATTGCCAACAACCTCTGCTTACTTACTGTGTGACCCTAGCAAGTCATTTAACCTCCTCAGTGCTCCCAGCTCACCTGTGAACTACCCAGTAACCCAAACAATAAAACAAATGGGTTTTTAAACATTTTTGAAAGCCAGTTTAGTAGTCACTTACAAAGTCTTGGTGGGCACTGTCTCACTGGATATAGAAATAAATCTGGCATTATGCCTATAGAAGGAGCATAATCACAGTGCAGAGTTTGAACATGCTGTAATTTGCATAAAGTTCTATCCCCGGGGCAGCAGGTTCCTACAGAATGATGCACTCTTGTAAGGCTCATTGATTGATCCCTGACAAGAAACAACATTACCATGGTAAGTAATTGTTTTCTTAGTCTATCAAGTCTGCCCTACTGCCCTACAATATATAACGTAAGCAATAAGGCATGACAGACTTTCTAGTCAGCCCTAATAGGGCCTACCCTGCTATCTCTAGATAATGTTTTCCACCCTTTGTTTTAGTTTCAAACCTGAACCTCTCTCTGTCCTTCCGTAGATGAGTTCTCTAGAAGTACACACAGTTGTGTACGGTCTGGGATCCCACATCTGAGTAGGATACTCCAGATGGGTTTGAACAAGTGCCCCGACTGTAGCTCTGCACTCTTAACACTACTCTGCAAAACTTCCTTCTTTGAGAGAACTTTACATCCTTCACTTATTGCTCATCCTTTGCAAAATGCAAGATAATGCAAAAGGTACCAGAATAAACCTCAGCACCAGACAGCATCAAAACTTATAGAGTCTGGGGGCCTTACAAGCAGACTACATGGGCCTAGAGGTCCTTATCTGCTGATTATTTCTGTGTTTCTATAGCTGATCACAGACGTCTGGCCTATTGTGCGGGGATTTGGGGACTGGGCTCAAGCACCTATTAAAATGCTACAAACCCCCCCCCTCCAATTATGGTCCTGGTTATCAGAGCTTTTAGAGAATAGGGTCCTAGCCATCAGTTTGCTGTTACTTCCTCGGACAGGAGCTCTTTCTTGTTTTGTTTTTTGTTTTTTTGTGGCTTTAGGACCCTCTTGTTTAAAATTTTTGATTACCAGAGCCATAGCTAGCCGTGTGAGCCCTATTAAGGACCAGACCAATTTGTTCTATTATTCTGAGGCTTTTATGAAAATGGGACAGGTTGTTGTGTTTAACCAGGATTAGCACACTAAGCCGAAACCTTTTTTACAGGCATGACCTGGGAGCACAGGGAAGTTAAGTGACTTGCTCAGGGTCACATACTGTAGTATGTATGTGGAGGCTGTGGAATTCAAACCCAGGTCTGGTCTGCTGGATGTCACCAGATTTACAGCTCAGAGCCTTAAACCACTGCGCTATACTGCCTTCCCAGGTGATATAAGATGGGGGTTATATACAGAAAGAAAGGCTTGACACCATGAATTGAACAAAATCTGCTCTTGGCTACCTTTTAATGTCTCAATAATGTTGGGGCCAGCTCTCAGGCCCACAGTTGACATAGCACTGCAGTAGGTACATACAACCTGTTCTGTAACTTGAATTGCACATTGTTATTCTCCCAGCCTGTTCTGTAACTGCAGACTACATGGTTAGGCACCTTTCAACACCTTTTGTACTTTTGTTTTAGTTGACTGGTAAGGAAGGTTCGGCAGTTCTGCCTATTTTCAGCCCTGTCCATGGTGGGGGCTATACAGATGCAAACTGACATGTTGGATCTGGCTGTTAAGCTGTTGGCTGTATTTTAGTGAATGGGACAAATTTGGCCAGGACACCGTGGGAATACATAAAAGGGGGGTGATTTGGCAGAGAGTAGAGAAGTGGCGGTACATAACAAGTACTTCTGTTCAGTCTGTACTAGAGAGAAGGATGGGCCATAGGGGAACCGGGGGGAGATGGGGAGAAGGGAAGTCACAGATGGCAACATTCATACTGATGGGATACTAAAGGGCCTAAGGGCTCTGAAGGTAGATAAATCCCCAGGGCCAGGTGGCATGTACCCAAGGGTTCCAAGGAAAGTGATGGAGGCCCTGGTGGGGCCTGTGGCTGGCCTGACCTGTTTAACATCTCTTTGGAGTTGGTGATTATGCCCCAGGATTGGAGAACTGCACATGTGGTGCCTTTCTTCAAAAGTGACTGAAGGATGAACCAGGGAATTACAGGCTGGTCAGCCTGACCTCTGCAGTGGGCAAGCTAATGGAGTCCATTCTGAAAGAGAGACTGGTGGGCTTTCTGGAGGATAACGGGTACCAGGACATGAGGCAGCATGGGTTTGTGTTGGGGAGGTCTTGCCAGATGAACCTGATTGACTTCTTTGACTGGGTCACCAGGGCAGTGGACAGGGGCCATGCACTTGATATCCTGCACCTGGTCTTCAGCAAGACCTTCCACTCTGTACCTCACAGGAGACTGCTCAGGAAGCTAGAAGACCCAAGGGTGGGGGCTAAGCTGGTTGACTGGGTCTGACACTGGAAAAGGACAGAAATAAGCCCTTGGGAGGGTGGACATGGTGAAAGGGAGAAAGGAACTCAGGGAGGATATGGATAGGCTAGAGAAGTGGTCTGATATTTGGCAACTGGGTTTCAATGCTAAAAAGCATGAAGTTGTGCACCTGGGGATGAAAATCCCAATGACTAAATACTGGTTGAGTGGTGTGCAGGTAACCAGCTCAGAGGAGGAAAAGGACCTAGATGTAATTATCAAGAGTGACCAGATACACTCGGCACAATACAGGATGGATGATGCCAGAGTAAGTCAGATGCAGGGCTGCATAACTAGGTATATCACCAGTAGGAAGGTGAAGGTCATTCTGTCACTACACACATCTCTAGTGGGACTGCACCTGGAGTACAGTGTGCAGTATTGGTGCCCTTATCTCAAGAAGAATCTCAGCTTGCTGGAAATGGTCCAGAGAAGGGCAACAGCAATGATCCAGGACCAGCAAGGCAATATGTATGAGGAGAGGCACTGGGGGCTCAACATGTACAGAAGAGAGGGGGAACATGACTGAGAACTTCAAGAACATAAGGCTATAAACAGGGTGAGCACAGATAGCTTCTTCAGTCTTAGTGGAAACAAGACCATTAGGGGTAATAGCCTGAATCTGGTGGGAGGAAAGCTGAGAAGGGAGATGAGGAGGTGCTTTTTCACCAAGAGGATGGTGGCTAGGAGGAATGAGTTTCCAGAGGAAGTGATATCCCTAAAAATGGTTGACAGCTTCAAGAAAGGTTGGGACAGGGTGAGGGGTGAAAGTTGCAAGTAGAAGGGGGGGAGAGAGAGGGAGATACGGGTATTTAACAGGAGTCAAGAGGGTTATGGCAAGGTGGAATGTTCTCTCTGTGAACACAGTGGGAACAGCACATTAGAGAAGACAAGATGGATCGTAAGGCCTTTATCTGCTGGCACATTTGCATGTTTGCATGAAATTCTTCAAGCCCAAGTCTTTTACAGAAGTGCCACGGGTTCTTTAATGTCCTAAACAACTACCAGAACAGGCAGATGGACATCAGTTTAACATCTTATCTAAAAGATGACATCTCAGGGGTACAGTACCCCCCTCCCATGCTGCACAACAGTGTCTGTATTGGGATTTACTCCAAGTGCATGATGTGGGGCTAGAACTCATCACCCTCCGATCTTCTGGCTTCAGAGGCAAGTATGTAACCTCCTTAGCCACTGACATTGAACAAACTGTATAACGCTCCTGCACTACCAGTATCTAACATATTGTTTTATGAATTGTTTTGAGATGCAGAGTGTATGGAAAGTTCTCTTTAAAACCCAGTTTAATTCTATATACAGAGTATGGAAGTGGCCAAGCGGCATTTACAGACTTACCCTTATAAGGGCCAGGTACATCTCTAACTCTGCAATCCGCCGTCCGACACAGGCGCGGACTCCATATCCAAAGGGTATAGAGCTGAAAGGGTGGTGTTTCACACCCACATCTCGCAACCAACGCTTCGGGTCAAACCGTTGGGGCTCAGGGAAGTTGGTCTCATCATGAGAGATTGCATAGTGACACAGGTGGAACAGTGTCTGAGTGAAAAAAAACATACAAACATGTGACAAGCAAACTGGGTTATTATTAACAGGCTGAAATATAAATCCCTAAATGCTCGCCCATGGCTGTTTTACAAGTCACTTTGGTACTTTAGTGGAGTCCCAGGATACATTTCAGTCATCATAGTCAGGTGTGGACTGGTTGTCAAAGAAATAAAAGCGATCCATCCAAACTGATACCATGATGACAGTTTAAATAATAATAACTATTTATTTATTTGGATTTTGTTAAAGCAGCAGTATTTGTTAGTGAACATTTTCCTTATATATTTTTAGTCAAAATGTATTTCTGACATCCTTAGATTTATCCTTAGCGCAATTTTATCTTTCTAAGACATTTTTAAAACACCTTTTATAGCTAATTTAGTATTTAGTGACTCATGTTATTAAAGATGGCCACAACTTGCAAGCTGCAAAAATCGAACTGTTGAGGCTCTCTGTCAAGTACACATCTGAAAAAAGTTGCACTAGGCTGATGGTTCACAAAATAGGCATTACAAACTGAACGTCAGAAAAATTCAGCACTCACCACCTGTTTAGCTTGAAATGCCTTTGATAAAGGGTCTAGACAAAATCTGGAATGCGTCCAGCATGATTCTGTTTTTGAATCTGGGATTAAATAAAAAGATGGATTTCTAGCTAGAAGAATACTGGGCCTTTTTTGAGTGATGTCCTTAGCTAAACAGGTGCTGAGCGCCGAAGTCTTCTGCTGTTCTATATAGACATACTAGATTCCTACCAAAGATGTATTTAAATGGTGCTTCTGCAAGTTTTTGATGGTAAGCAGCATAACACTGTACCAAGACATTCGAGTTTGTCATGCTGGGCATGTTCCCTGAGTGGGAATTAAAAAAAAATGGAATCCCATATTTTAGTCCAGTAATTAAAGAAAGCAAAAATAAATAAGTATTTGTCAATGCCAAATGTTTGCCTGCTGGTATTAGCACTGGGAATGCAGGAGTTAGACAGATGTAGAATAGGAATATCAGTGAAGTACTGAACTGCATGCCAACCCCACCTCCACCCTGCAGAGAGGGACAGACATTGGGGTATGCGTTTGGGTCATCGTCCATAAGGATCATGTCATTTCACCTCACCCTATCCTGCAGACATCGACAAGTGTTGAGGTGTGCCTCTGGGTGTGTGTATACAGTCACCCCATTCCAGAAAAACAGACACTGAAATGGGTGCAGTATAGAGAATGGGGTGAACTCTGGGGCAGAAGAGTACAAGGCACACCTCGATGCCTGTCAGTGACTGCAGGGTGGGGGTTGGTGGCAGTGGTGCTGGAACAGTTTGAAAAGTGGTAGGGCCAAGGACGTAAGGGGTAAATTTTCCCCAATTAAATATATTACCATGATAGCAAAACGTGATAGGGCCACTTATGAAAGTGGTAGGGCCATGGCTCTAGTGCACCCCCCCATTCCTGCACCTATGGTTGGTGGTGAAATGGCATGAGCATCACAGTCAGCAATCCAAAGGCACACCTCTGATGCCTGTCAGTCTGTACAGGGTGGGACGTTATGATTAGAAACCCTAATGCCCCAGGGCCAGCCATTTGTTGGGATTTGCACTACAAATTTTTAACATGGCCTTTTTGTGACCCACACCTCATGAAAGCATGTGGGACCTCTTCTCATGAACAGTGCCACTGTGATTTTGTTAATGTGTCCCGAACTTAGAGTTCCCACAGCGACAGTGCCATTCTGCACCAGATGTAAGAAAACACAGATTGGGCAGGATGTGAAGAATGACAGCTGTACCACTCATAGGGAGGTGGGAAGAGATGGCTATGTTGAAAATCTGTAGTGAAAAAATTTAAAATGCTCAAACTTCTTAGCGTACATGGAAACTGCACCATGCATGTGAGTAACACAGTCATTTAGTAGAATTATTTCACCAAATTTTCAACATAAGCATTTTGTGACCTCTGCTCATGAACACTGTCACTATGATTTTCTTAATCTTCCCTGAACATTAATTTCCCACAGCGACTGTGCTATTCTGCGCCAGATGTGTAAATGCATATTTCAGGCAGGATATGAAAAATGACAGCTGTACTGTTCATAAGGAGGTCTGAAAAAATGCCAATGTTGAAAATCTGGAGTGAAAATATTACAAATTTGTGAAGTTACAAGGGAGCGTGGAAACTGCACAACACACGCTCGTAAAACAGTCACTTTTTGGATTGTTTTCACCAGATTTGCAACATAGGCTTTTGAGAGCCCACCTCATGAATAGTGGCACTGTCATTTCATTAATTGGTCCTGAAAGGTGATTTCATGCAGTGACAGCGAAATCATCTTTCGGGACCGAATAACGCCATGAAAGTGACTGTATTCATTAGGAGGGTCCCAATAACCCAATGTTGAAAATTTGGTGGCAGAAGTCCTAAAAATAGCTGAGATATCCACATAAGTTTAAAAAACCCTATTTATGCCATTATACAGCTTACTGGCATTTCTTCAGTTCATGGTCAGCCTTGAAGAGTGCAGACGTGTTCCCAGTCCACCGAAGATTGTCGCGCCAGGCTCCAGAGGCATGTATGGAGTGAGGATGTGTGTGTGTGTGTGTGTGTGTGGGGAGGTGGAGTGCACAGAGGGTGGGCCCGGGTTGTACGAGGGGTCACGACGGACTGAGAGGGACCATTTTCTTTATTTCAGGGACAAAAATCATAAAAAGATTGTCACGGGAAGTTTTTATTGGGGAGCTTCATTTGCACATACTGGGGTGGGCTCCCAGTGTGCCACCTGTGTTTTGGGGAAGGGGGGACTTAAGCTGATGGGGATTGGACCCCCCATTGGCAAATAAAGACTGTTTGGGGAGGCATAATGCTGAGGGGGATTAGGCACCCCCTCAGCACACAACAAATTGGGGGACAGTATGCCGACGGGGAGTGGGCTTCCCCTTCGGCAAATGAATTGTGTCTTTAGCATGCCAACACGGGGATTAGGCACCCCCATCAGTTTACATGGGACTGTGGGGCTGCCATGTTCAGAGAAATGTTACACCAGACAAGGTACCACCCTGCAATGATGGGTCGCTCTCTCATTGCATCGGAATTACTGATGCTGCAATGAGGAGGTGGCCCCTTATTGCAATGTCTAAATTGTTTCAAGTTGGTGGCACTTCTGCAGAACCAGTGTCATCAGGACACTGGGCCTGCATTGGGTGCACACCGCCAAGCCCACAAATGCAGTGCTGGCATTGGCCACCACACTGCCGCACCTCCACAACCCACTTCTCTCCCTAAGCTGCTGCATGTTTCTTGTGCATGCGACAAGCAAACATAAAAAGGGTATATTGATGGTTTTCCCAGAAAATCATTATTGCTGAAAACCACAGCGCCTAACAAAGACTGCTGCTTTAACAAGGGTTTACCCAAAGCGCTCGACAGCACTAGTGCCAACATCCCCCTACTGTGACAGCCACAATGCCAACTGTTGGCATTGTAGCCACGCATGTCAATGCTCACATTAGGGGAGCTGTGCCCTAACTCCCCTTGTAGGCTCGCTCACACCCCCCGGTCTCTAGGATTCAACTCTGAGTTGAGTTGGACCAGGGGGGTAACACCCAGTGAGGCAGTCCCAATCGCCGCATGGACCACCACAGCGATGGGTGGATTTTGCCCGATTTCTGGCGCTGTGGTGGACTTCGCAGTCAGGGATTCGCTGCGGTGACGGTATACGTTTAACAAGGTAGGCCCACTGAGACATGATGTCCCTTTTTCAGGGGCGACCTGGAGTTAATTCTAAACACTTTGTTTATTTATTTATTTTTTTTATTTATTGAAGTCTTGAATGACAGCTGTGAGCAGATGCTCATTGAGAGGTTCCACATCAGATACAGTAACACAAGAAGACACAATATAGATACAGTAAATTATACATACTGGCTCAGATATTCAAACTGCACCAGGCTGTAGCACAAGCTTTGGTGCAGCGCCCAACAATAGCAGGGGCGTTGACTGGGCGATATTCAGCGAACTGCGCCATGGCACAACATCGTTAAGTAACAGCCCCTGGCACCCGCAGTGTGTATGGTGATGTGGCACTGCGCACCAGCGCAGTGGCCAAAGTGGAGCAGGGGATGCGCTAAGCGCAAGTTCCATTGTACTATCTTGCCAGCAACACGATATTCAAAAGTGCACATGCAAATGGGGCCATAATGTATGCAAGGTGCAAATGGGGCTATTGCATGTCATTATGGCCCTATCTGCATGCAGGTGCACTGATCCCCGGTGACTTACACCTGGCGCCTGCCAGGCAGCAGCTCGCTGGGACTGACGCCTCTGCACAGCGTGCGCAATGTCCCACAGCCCAATCGCAGGCTTCAGTATAAATAAAAATCCAATATCCCAGGTGGTCCAGTGGACCACTATCTGCCCAATCACAGGCTTATGTATTTATAAAGAGAATTACATCCAATATCCCTGGTGGTCCAGTGGACCACTGACTGTCCGATCACGGCATTTGTAAAAAAAAAATAAATATGTCCAATATCTCTGGTGGTCTAGCGGTACTCCCCACCCACCCACTGAGCCACACCGCCCCGCTACCTCCCCCGGTCAGCCGGTGGGTGGCAGCACCCCACCCTTCTGCCACCCCGCTGCCTGCCTACTGACACCGTAGGTA
The DNA here is from genome assembly GCA_016271365.2 of Neoceratodus forsteri. Taxonomy (NCBI): domain Eukaryota; kingdom Metazoa; phylum Chordata; order Ceratodontiformes; family Ceratodontidae; genus Neoceratodus; species Neoceratodus forsteri. The sequence goes on from CM028132.1 coordinate 1,410,884,411, forward strand.
GGGCTGTATGCCCATTTGTCCACAGCGTGAGCCAATGGGCATGCAGCCCATACCATACTACACATCATGGTGTTCAGCCTAATATTTTACACACTGTTGTAATAAATAAAGTAACTATTTTGTACTTCTATCTGTTCCAGCTGGGTGCTTTTTTTTTCTTGTTTATGTGTTAATTTATAATTAAGCACCAGCACCTTACTCGTTGCGGCTTTCCCTGGTTTGTTGGTTTAATGTAATATTAAGCCGCATGAGTTACCTGTTTTTAAGGTATAAAAAGAGCAGTATTCAGTGTGTCAATAGGCATTTTTGACCCTGGTTTCATTTTTTCCAAGTAACTACATTTTCCGTTCAACAAATTGAAGTAGTAAATGGAATAATTTGCAATATGCAGATGACTATCACCAGCGAGATGGTGACAATTTGTAACAATTTGGTAAATGTGAATCAATTACTGGGTCAAGAAGGAACCGACTTTACAAGTTTTGAAGTCACTGCATTTGCTGATTCTGAAAATGGAAATCCTTTGCTTGTTTCATCTATTTTAAATCAAGATGTGATTGCAGCCTCATCCATCATTTCCAGTAAAGTACTTTTCAGAGTGTTAGAGAAATTGGTTTTCAAGGGGAGACGAATGCACTGGCATAGAATAACTCTGGGGGCCTATGTTTCAGTGAAACAAGTACCACGCGGTCTATGAGTGCTAGATAAGCCTGTGTACGTATACAGATGATCCAGTTTTCATGAACAAGTGGTGGACACTGATGGAAGAAATGGGTTTAAAGTCTACAGAACTCATTTTGGAGCACGCTGTGCCTGTAAGAGAACTTATTTCTGCTGAGATTATTACTAAAGAACGTGATTTACAAAATGTACTGAGCCTGGGGAGTTTGAAAATGAAAAAACTGCTGCTGGTTAAAATTGCAAGGTATGACATTCAGCTAAAAAGGCAAAACAAAAAAATGTAAAAGGGATGAAGATGATTATCGGTTTGTGCGAGTGTTCGACTGGACATCTGTCAAAACCAGTGGACCACTAGCAGATCAAACTGATTTAGCCACCTCCTCTGACACTGATACTGACTCTAGACCATTAAAATCCATTTTAAGAAATTGAGAACACAGTAATGGGGCCACTATATTGGACTATACTTCGGGACCCAGAGATAGCAATTCGGAGGTTTTTCCAGATCATCACACAAAACATCCACCACACAATCATTCCAATACTCCTCCCCAGCATTGCAGTTTAAGGCAAACACGCTTTCAAGAAAGCATCACGCTAAGAAGAGGACACGGGGGCAAGATATGGAAGAGGTCAGAGCAGATACAGACATTAACATCTGTGCCTTCTCAATCAGTCGTTATTAATTTATCCAGCCATTCCTCACATGGGATGAAGAGGATGTTGTGAATAAAGGACTTAACATTTTGTATTACCACTGATTTAAATCATTTTCAGGCAATAGTGGATTTACATCATTTTAAAATAAAATATGTTGCAAACTATTTTGGGACTGATTCTAATGATGTGTGTTGACAACACCAATTCTTCAGTTTCTATCAAACCCAAATCATATTACTGTCCTCCTTTTAGTCCTGCTATGTCTCTTTTGTTAAAAAATGTAAATTGGACACTCAGAGCTAGTAGCACAGCCTAATTTGAACTGTTATAACAATTGTTCAACTAGAGAATGAGCAGCACTTAAAATCATTGTCTGAAAACAGTAAAATAATTGTTAAAAGTACTGATAGGTGGGCAATAGTAATCATTGATAGAGATAAATACATCTTGGAAATTAATAGGCAGTTGTCAGAGACTTCTTTTTATTTGAAGATGTGTTTAAAATAATACCAAACTGGTAAAGTTAAGACTTGATAATGTTCTAAAGAAGGATTGGTTATAATTACATTTCTCTTGCACAACATCGAGCATTGGTGGTTTCAGATCCTCAAAATTCCCACTATATATTGTTTGCCAAAATTCATAAGGATCCGTAAACCCTGGTCGACCCATTATTTTGGGACATGGGTGGCTTACAGAACTCTTGTCTCAGTTTGTGGATTCCTTTTTACAGCCCCTTGTGCAGCAACTTCCTTCATATCTCAAGGATACTACACACATTATTAATATCCTTGATGATATAGATATGCAGGACGAGTGGTTATTTGCCACATTAGATATAGAATCTTTATACACTAATGTTCCACTTTCTGGTGGCTTGCTAGCTCTTGAACATTTTTTGATCCAGCGTGAACTTCCCCATATAGTACTGACTTCTTTTCTGCTTAATCTAGCAGAGCTAGTATTAGATTCTAATATTTTTTTGTTTCAAAGGTTTTACTACAAGCAGGTTAAAGGCACCACTATGGGGGCAACCATGGCGCCCAGCAATGCCAATCTGTATGTTGAAAAGTGGGAAATGGATTGGATTAGGAGCGATGCCACAAATCCATATTTATCCAAGTTGGATTTGTGTCGTTGCTTGTTGATGATGTTATAGTTATTTGGAAGGGCACTGTGGATGAACTTAGTGAATTTGTGGTCTGGCTTAATTCACTGGATACGAATCTCAAATTCAAGGCACATGTTTTCTCTGAAGATGTTTGGTTTTGGACCTCAGGTTGTTTAAGCTGGGAGGTGGCAATATAGGTACCTCTTTGTTTAGCAAAACCCACTGATAGAAATACCTTATTTATTTATTGAAATAATCAGTTTTACAACCTTTGAGTCAGGGACTCGTTTACAAAAGTACCTGCGTCTTGGGGGAGACAACAATTAGCGAGGTTTGGGACAGAAGGTTACATACAGGTGAGATACATACATACACACGTAGAGTTACAGGCATCGTTATATAAATACATACATACGCTGAGTTACACGCATCATTATATAAACACCGTTGTTACAGTTGTTCAATTGTACCATTACCCAGTCATCTATGGGACCCAGAGGGCTTAGGGATATACGAGACAGGGTTATGGTCCACTACAGGCATTTACAGCATCGGCTGTCAATAATGTGTTGACGGAGGGCTATTTTAAATTGGCCAATCCCGGGGATCTTTGTGATTGCCTCAGGAAGGGAGTTAAACCAGGCCGGAGCTTTATGATGAAAGGATCTTTGGCAGAAAGAGGTCCTTGTCCTGGGTACTAGGAAGGTGGCTTTGGTGGACTTATGGGTCAACGTAGGCCAGACAGCCAGTTGCAGGGATGCAGAGACCCTGGTGTGCATAACCCAGACAGGGATTGTTTGGCCAGTAGGCAGGTGTGGTTATTTCAGTGTCCCTCAAGAGTGAGTATGTTAGTGGTGGAGTATAGCAGACACATGTGTGTTCTGCTGTGGGCACTGGTCAGGAGCCTACAGGCTTTGTTAATAGAGGTCTGGACTTCTGACAGGTGCTGGGGTCAGCCACAGATATTGGAAGTCCACAGTTGGCCAGGGACAACACAGATGAGATAATGGCTAATTTTAAGGCAGATTCTGGGAGGCAACCTTTATGGCGGTAGAGAGCCCAGTCCTGGAGTTCATGGCTGATGACAGGGCTTTTAGGTGGGCGTGGAATGTAAGGCCTGCATCAAAGGTGATGCCCAGGTACTTATATGTTGTTACCTGTTCTAGTGGGAGGAGCATGCTGGCGGTGATGTGAAGGGCGTGATCCTTGGTGCTGTTCTGCCGGTGTGAGAACAGCATTGACTTTGTTTTTTTCAGGTTCAGGACTAGCCGATGGTTACTGAACCATTTTTCAGCTTGGAGGAAGGTGCTTTGCAGTGTGAATTGGAGTAGGAGTGGGTCAGAGTGTGATGCTAGGATCACTGCATCATCAGCATAGAGCAGTATGTTGTTGGAACAGGAGCTTGGGAGGGTGTTTAGGAATAGACTGAAAAGGGTGGGTCCAAGGATGGAGCCTTGCGGGACCTGAGAGTACTGGTAGGTTGGTGGAAGGGTCCTATTTAGCTTAACTCTTTGGGACCTGTTGTGCAGGTAGCTTGAGAACCAATTCAGGGGCGGATGAGACTCCTAGTTGGCTTAGGGAGTTTAACAGCAGGGGTTGGCACACAGTGTCAAAGGCCTTGGATAGGTCGATGAAAACTGCCCCTGCAAATTGACCATTGTCAAGCGTAGAGTGTATGTGGTGGGAGAATTCCAGAAGGGCAGTGGACGTGCTGTGGCCTGGATGAAACCCATGCTGCTCAGGACATAGGATGTCATATTTAGATAGGTATTCTATGAGCTGAGTGGATACTATTTTTTCCAAGGCTTTGGGGGGGGGTGGAGATGGGCCTGTAGTTATTTGGTAATGTTCGGTCCCCAGACTTACGGATGGGGGTTACTTCAGCCTGTTTCCATGCTTCTGGGAATTGGCCTAGGCGTAGGAATTTATTTATGGCAAGCGTGAGGGGGATTAGCATGACATCCAGCATGAGGCGGAGCATCCTGGAGTCAAGAGGGTCAGTACTTGGGTTATGAGAGGCGAGGATTTTAGAAAAGGTTTGGCATCATGGGGTGAGATCTCGTGAAGTGGAATTGCGGCCTGGAGGTGTGAGTGTGGGTGGGCGTGGGAACCGGGTCAAAGAATTGGGTAGGGAGAACTGCGCTTAAGTCCATGAAAGTTTTATTAAGGCAGTCTGCAATACATGTTTGGTCCATCGAGACTGCTCCATTTATGACAATCTGAGACGGAGGGGGGGAGCGGGTTTTGCCATTCAGTTCCTTAATATTGTCCCAGAAGGCTGTGGCTGAGCCCCAGGAGGATGTCAAAGCAGCCTGATAGTATTTAGCTTTCGCTTGCTTGATGGCCCAGGTGCATTGGTTGCAGGCTGCCCTATAGGCTTGCCTGTCTGCCACCCTATCAGAGTCATTTGCTATGTGCCAAAGATTGTCTCTCTTTTTTAGTTGGGGGATCAGTGCAGGGGATATCCATGCAGCAGCCCTTTTTTTTGGATGGGGGCAAATAGGTCGCAGGCATAGTTGAAGGCCTTAGTGAGGTAAGTTAGAGCAGTGTTTATGTCAGATGCATAGGCCACTGGAGTCCAGTCGACTTGTGCGAGGTGACGCTTGAGGTTGTCAAGACTCTGGGGAGAAATCTGCATCGAGGGCAAGGCTTGCACGAGGGCTGAGTGTGGGGAGGACCAGAAGCAGATGACAGGGGAGTGGTTGCTAAGTGAGTCCGCAAGGACTTTTACAGATTCAAATTTATGTGGCTGGTTAGAGAGGACTATGTCCAGGAGGGAGCTAGTTCCCTTCGCTTGGTTAAGTCTGGTGGGCTGAGTGACCAGTTGAGATAGGTCAAGGGCTGCAAGCTCATCCTTTGTATTATCAGACGAGGGACTGAGCCAGTTGGTGTTCAGGTCTCCCAAGATTAGTTGTTCAGTCTTTTGAGGTAAGGTGGATAGATAGTCAAGGAGGAGTTGATCGCTAAATTTTTGTACTGGGGTATGTAAGCAGTGGTTAGGTATAGGGGCCATGACCAGGGTGTGGGTGAATTTTAGAGTAATGGCTTGAGCCCCATGGTTGAGCTCAGGGGTTGGGAGTGCATGACCCAGGCCGAGTAGTGCAAGTAGATTGCACACCCCTCCTGCTTGCCCATCCTATCAGCCCTGAACAGGGAGAAGCTTGGGAGAAAGACAGCTGAGTCAGGCGTAAGCTGGGAGAGCCAGGTTTCTACTAGCATAAGAATGTCCGGGGAATATTGTGCAATCCAGCATTGGAAAGCTGCATTTTTCTTGGGGAGACTACATATGTTCATAAAAGCAATTCGGAGACCTTTGCCAATGGTGGGCTGAGGCATGGCAGAGTTGCTAGGCCCAGGGTTTGGGTGCACTTTACCTGAGAGCAGGGGCAGCAGAAAAATTAGGCGCCTCATAGGGTAGTGGTTGCTAAAGGTAGGGTGCTTTTGCAGCTGCCGTGACATCACATGGGTGATGCATGGGATGGGAAGAGAGAAAAGTGCTGGAGACGCTAGAGAGGAGAGTGACCATTTGTGATAGACTTCGTGGTACAGAGGGTTGTGTTTTGTGTGGGTGGGTGGGTAGTGTGGCAGTCCAGTGTTTGGGATGGATTTGGGGGATGGACTGAGAGGTGGATGAGCAATAAGCTGTGAGTAAAACAGGGTATTGAGTGTGGAGGGATTGTAGTTAGGGCAGGGGCAGGTCAGTGGGTGATATAAAGGGGTTCAAGGTATGCAGTGGGTGCTGTGGTAAGAGGAATACCATTATAGCAAGGATCATGATTATGTGAGAATTAGCAGTAGAGAGAATTGGTTTAAAGTGCAGGCTCCCTCTAGTGCTGGAAAGATATAACCAGCAAATGGAAAAGTTGACTGATTGGTTCTGACACCCCATGTGACCATAGCTATATAAGGGGGTGCCGACCAAGGGTGGTGGTGGTGGGAGCGGTGGGGAGCCGAATGCGCAGCGTTCGGTGGGGCTTCACCTAGTGCCGAGAGAGAAAACTAGCCGTGTGCAAGCCTGAAAAAGGCGTAAGTCCCAGAATTCAAAAAATTGTCCACAGCCAGGCTAGCTCCCAATGGTCGCGACTGCAGCAGGGCAGTTTCAGGTAAATTTAGCTTAAAGTACAGCAGCTTCGGGGCTCGTTTCTGTGGCAGGGAGGGCTTTTCTGCGTAGCCCTCGCAACCTCCAGCTCCTCAGGGGGGAGGGGGGTGAATCTAGCAGCAAAGCAGCTTTGGGACTCGCTTTCTGTGGCAGGGAGGGTTTTTCAGTGCAGCCCTCGTGACCTCTGGCTTCTTGGGGGAGGGGCTTGATCTTTATTACAGCAGCTTTGGGGCTCGTTGTGGCAGGGAGGGCTTTCTCTGTAGCCTCTCACCTCCGGCCTCGGGAGGGGTGAATCTAGCAGCAGAGCAGCTCCGGGGCTCGCTTCTGTGGCAGGTTTGTAAACCATCTTAGGTTCATTATCATTATTTGACCTTGACCTTATTATTTGACCTCGACCTTATTATTTGACCTTGCTTTCAGCTAGCAGCTTTCATCCTCGACATGTATCTCAAAACATTCCAAAGGGCCAATAGATTTGGGCCTCAGAAATTCACTACAATCAAGATTATGAAGTTCAGAGAGACCTACAAATTCTAAAGTATCAGCAACGTGGATATGGACAGTCACTTATTTATAAAGCTGTAAATCAGGTGGCAGAAATGTCTTGGACAGAAGTTTTGATACATAAGCCCAAAAATGAAATTAACCAATGTCAGGATATAGGTTTTGTAACTGGGTTTAGTATCAAAAGTAATTTGTTAAAGGAAATATTGACAAACAATTGGGGATGTTACAAATAGAACCTAATATGAAAAAACATGATGGTAATGGACCTAAGATGGTTTACAAAAAGGCCCCAACCATTGTCAACAAAGTTGTTAGGTAATATTTACCTTTTGAAGAAAAATCTAATACTATGTGGCAACTTCCACCACCTAGAGGCACCAAGAAATGTGGCATGTAAATATTGTTCATATATTTGTTATTGATCAGTTTCAAAATCCAGTCACTAACCAGATTTTCAAAATCGAGATCTCATTTTGTGTAACACCACAGGAGTGGTTTATAAATTACAGTGTTCCTGTGGTTATTTTTATATCGGAAGACTTGTGAGAGAATTTAAGGTGAGAATCAACAAACATGTTAAGGCTTTAGCTAAAATGGATATGACATATGCAATAGTCCAATACATTTTAAGTTGTAGTGATTCTAATCTTACACATACCATTAAATTTGTAGGTTTGGAAAAGTTACGTGTGCCCTAGAAGAGGTAATTTAAAACAATTGATAGGTCAGTGAGAAAGCTTTTTCATTTTGTTTTGAGATCTAGGGCAGGTTTATGCCTTAATGCCAATATAGACTTAGCTGCTTTTTGTAAACATTTTGTCCACATTTGTTCTTTCTTAGTACCATCATGTCTATATGAATGGGTTCTTTATAAATACCAGAATCATGATTTGCTTTGATTAAAATAACTTTTATAATAAGCATTGCTCATATTGAGCATATTTCAGAAGTGTATAAACTTGTATAATTTATTTTTATTTAGTGGTTGTATGCATTTAAAATACTTGTAAACAACTACAGATGTGTTTAAAGTTCCTTCCCCTTTAAAATCTTTTTTCTATGTTTAGTTTTCACTACATGAATGACACTGAATCAAATGAAATTGATGTCATTAACTCAAATAGAGTGGCTCCAGTACTTCCAGATCAATTGGATAAGACATGATTTAAATATCTCTGCTTTTTCCATGAAGCACGTGCAATTTTATTGACATCTATAAGTATGTAATTGTTTCTGCATTACCTTTAATTTGCCTTTACACATCGTGATTCACCGTGTATATAAGTGTTTGTTACATTGATGTACTATCTCTGATGAAGCCAGGCACTTTGCTTGGCGAAATGTAAGATGGTAGTTTTTACTTCTCACCATCATGGTGTTCAGCCTAGTATTTTACACACTGTTGTAATAAATAAAATTAATATTTTTACTTCTATCTGCTCTAGCTGGGTGCTGTTTTTTGTTTTGTGTTAATTAATAATTATACAATGGCAAGAAAATTTCATGGACTCTGATTGGTCAGTCTGGGGCTGGACCGTGATGTAATCCCGCATAACATCATAGGTCTAGTCTCAGCACTGTGAACCAATATAGATGATACTATGGATGCCATGCTCTCTTTTTGCATCTCCTCTTAAGAAACAAATATTTTCCACACTAATAAAACATTCTTTAGATTTTTATTTTATTTTATATATAACAATGAGCCATTGTATGATAGGAATAATGCACTCCAGGTGTGTCATGCTGGGATAACATCTTCTGGGCTGATTAGTCACACTCCAGCCTGTGGCCTCGTGCCTAATCACTCCCGTGGTGATTGTCCCAACATATTTTCACCATCACTCATGCATTATTCCTTATTACACCAGCACCTTACTCAATAGCGGCTTTCCTGGTTTCTTGGTTTAACCAATAATCATTATATTAATAACACTAATACGTCCTATGAGGAAAGATGGAGGGATCAAAACATGTGCACCCTGAAGGGCCGGCCGGAGAGAGGGGACATTGTAGAGACCTTTAAATACCTCACAGGAGAGGCGGAGAGGGGACATTATAGAGACCTTTAAATACCTCACAGGAGTAAATAAGGTAAAGGAAGGGAACGTTTTTCAGAAACTAAGGTGTACATGAACTAGGGGGCATGCAATGAAGCTGGGAGTGGGTTAGGAAGGATGTGAAGAAGTATTTCTTCACTGAGAGGGTGGTGGATGTCTGGAGCAATCTTCCAAGTGAGGGCTGTGGCAGCAAAAACAGTGGTGGGCTTCAAGCATGCAAGGGGTAAGTATAAAAGAAAACTGGTATCAAAGCAGGGGTGCGGGTGGTGGCTGGAGACCAAAAACGGTCTGTGACTACAGAATAGGCAGGGAAAAGAGGGTCAGACTAGGTGGGCCAAGTGGTCTTAATCTGCCAACAAATTCTATGTTTCTTTTATAGATATCGTGTAACTTTGATAAGCATTGTATACCCTTTTGTACCTAAATAACCAAGTTCTCATGAAGAACATTGTTGACAATGAGCCTGGGCTCAATGGTTTGTAACCTCATTCCTTGATTTTCCAGGATACATCACTGAAAGTGTTATCGACTACAAAATCCTACAGCTGGTCCCACATCATGATTCAATACTACGATTTCAAGCAATATTCTGAATCTTGCCAAAAACGGAAGACAAACAAAAAAAAGCAGCCTAGTTGTGGCCCCACTCAGTCCCCAGCACAACTCTGTTTGCTGTTATATGCAGTAGGTTTCGTTACTATAAACAGCCTCTCTCTTCTTCCAAGCTCAAGGCAGATTACCAAGAAGCACTCAAGGGTTAAGCTTGACACTGAGAGAAGCTTCCTGCTGGGACTCAGTTAGGAGGCATGGTGTCTGGATGTTTGTGCTTGTGCTTCATGTCTCAGTCAGCTAGGAGCCCAGATATGACTATTCTTGGTTCTGCTCTCCTCCTTTGGTCAATACAGAGGAGGGAAGGACCATGAATTGTTCTGCCTGAGCTCCTACTGTAGCTGGTCTGTAGTCCTCTGCTCAGCTGTGGAGCCTAGATTCCAGACAGAGTACCAGCTTTAGAAGGATTAAGAGGAAAGGGAGCTATCCAGAGTGAGACCCGTCTCTCTTTATGCCCCCCAGGTGAGTCCCTACAGAGAAAAGCTGGAAGGAAATACGAGTAACCTTGCCCACAGGGAGTAGAACACCCACCCAACACAGCATGTATGAGGGAGAAGTGGTGGTCTTCCTCTCAAATGATGTCACTGGGGGTCCATGCAGATCCTCTCCCAGTAAAGGAACACAAGAGAGGGAGCAATATGAGAGTCCGCCAGCATGAGATGCTCCAGAGGAGGAGACTAGGTATCTGAGTAAGTGGTTGCTACCTTGGTAAAGATTATTGTATGGTTATATTGTGTATTTATTTCTTTGAAAATTGGTAACTGGGAAAAGCACACTGAGCCAAGGCTTATTCCCAGGTGTGTCCTGGTCAAGAGGGAACAGGAAAGGAGCTCAGAATCCTTACAGGAGTCAGAAATGGACATCCAGGGAAGGAACAGCTGCAAGGGGAGCAATCTTGGGACTGACTGATCATTCCAGACCAGTTCAAAGTGAGGACAAGGGGCAGAAAATAACATGGTTAGCCCTAGTAAAGGGGAACATCCCAGGGGATGGGACAGGCAGTATGAAACAGGGGCAGGCTGGAAGGGTGGTAGGGGGTCAGGTAGGGGCATGGGAAGGGTAGTAGACTGTAACAACTGTGGGGCAGCTATCTTTGCAGGGGTTGCATGGAGAGCAGGGGGATGCCTGGTGTGTGCAGGCAATTTAAGTGACTCGAGGAAAAGATTACATGGTGAACAGCAGAGATAAGATGAGGAAAAGGTACAGACTGGTGGATCAATTCAGGACTGAAGGCACATGGGAGTGCCCCAGAAGACTGCAGGCAATCCAGGCCAAGGGGTTAAAGGTTAAATGGACAAATATTGCCACCTCAGGAACCACTGGGTACAGATGAAGAGGGTGTGGAGGAAGATAGGGAACAGAGGCAGAAAGTCCCTAGAGCAGGCAGCAAATATGGGCCTCTCAATAGTATGCCTGGGAGGAGTCACACAGCAGGTTCTCAGTGCTGGCTACACTGGAGGAGATGAAGGGAGGACCTCATATACAAGACTGATGAGGAAGAGATCACCCATGACCCAGAGGGTATTGGTAGGGTGACTAAAGGGGCAGGGCTTCAATGGATAAGGATAAGGGAGCAGGAGTGAGGAGACTGGACAGGGATGGAAGCTAAGAAGAGGGAGGAGCAGGAGAGGTATGAGGGATAAGGGGAGGGATCGTCAGGTGGAAGTGGCAGGATTAGCCCAGTGGAGAAGGGTGGTGAAATCAGGGGATATGGCGAGGGCAGGGCAGAGATAGGGATGGAAGGGGGAACAGCGGCAATGCATTTGGGAACAGAAGACCTTTCAGGAGAGGATAAGGAATGGACAAGGTGAGCAGAACAAGGAAATGTGGGTGGGATCATAGTGCTGTGGGACTCGATTCTGAAGGGGATCAGATCGGGGAAGCAAGGGGAAGAGGCATAGACAAATATGGGTGGAGGCCATGACAGGCATGACAGCAGAAAGGGTGGGACAATCTCTTCTGAAGTATGCTAGGAGGGGAAAGGAGAAACCTCATATAGTTCTGCATTTGGGAACTAATGACCTGGCAGGTAATATAGTAGATATAGTCTAGTGGAGGTTTGAGGACCTGGGGCTAATTTGTGAGGAGATAGGAAGATCAGTAACCTTCTCGGAGGTGCTTCCTGTACCCAGGGGTGAGCACCACAAGGAAGCTAAGGATAGAGGAATTTGACATGTGGCTAAAGGAATGGTGTCCATCCAAAGTGTATGGGCTGGTGGGGGTGGGTGGGAAAGGACTTGGGAGGACAAGGATCTCTATGTCAAGGACAGGCTTCACTTAAGTGGTGAGGGAAGGAGGCCTTGAAACAAAAACTGGAGAAATACTTAGCAAACAATGAGAATTTAAACTAATGGTGGGGTGGCAAGTGGGCAGGAGTCTGGCAGGATCCTCAGGCAGGAAATGAAGCTCACCCCCATGCTGGCAGCAGAGGACTTAGGGAGAGGTAATGAGAAGGTACTAAAAGGGAGAGCAGGTAGGGAGGGAGAGAAGGTAGCAGAGTGGAGAGTGGCAACCTTGAACGCTAGGAGTCTAGAGAAGAAAAAAAACAGAAGATTTACAGGCTCTCATGGTTCTTGGGGAGGTGGATATGGTGGCCACAACCGAGATGTGGGCCACTCTTTACCATGACTGGGACCTGGCAGTACCAGGATATAGGATATTTTGGAGGGACAGGGTAAAGGAAAGGGGTGGTGCTGTATGTGAGGGAATATCTGAAGGTGTCAGGAGGAAGGGCAGAAAGACAACACAGAGTCACTAAGGGTGGAGCTCCGGGACTCCAAAAATAGAACCCTCAGGATGTGAGTGGTGTACAGGCCATCCTCTCAGACTGAGGAGCTAGATAGAGTTCTAGCGGGACAGATAAGAAGGACTTGCAGGAAGGGCAGTACAGTGACTATGGGGGACTTCAATCTGCTGGGAGTAGATTGGGGTACCCCAACCACCACAAATAGGAGGGAACAGGTACTTCTGGATGCCTCCCAGGACAGTTTCTTATTGCAGATGGTCAACGAGTCTATCAGGTTAGGGAACACCCTTGACCTCGTGCTTGCGAATGTTGATTTTATGAGGGAGATGAGGGTGGAGGAACTACTGTCAGGGTGACCACCACTTGGTGTGGTTCAAGATAAACATGGGGAAGAGGGAGTAGGATCGAGCACAAGAGTGATAGACTTTAGAGGTCCAACCTGCGAGGATGAGGAAATAGTACAGGGTATCTGGCCAAGGTCATTCCAGATATGGACACTAATCAGAGGTGGGAGGTCATTAAATGAGGTATAGAGGAGGCAACCACAACATGTGCAAGGGTCCAGAGTAAGAGGGCTAGGGCCAAGAATCCTAGCTGGGAGAGTAGGGAAGTCATGAAGAAAATAAGAAAGAAAAGAACTGCCTTTGGAAGGTACAATAGAATGGGGGAGGGGGTTGGACAGAGAGGTGTACCTGAAGGAGTCAAGGGAGGTAACAAGGGCAGTCAGGGCAGCCAAGGCATCCTGGGAACTCAGGCTGGCACAGGGCATTAAAGAAGGGAAGAAGGACTTCTCCAGGTACATCAGGGAGAAAAGGATCTGCAAAGACCAAACAGTGAGGATTAAAAGGAGGAGGGTGGGTGGATACTAAGGCATAACAGGCAGAAGCATTAAACAAGTACTTCTGCTAGTCTTTACTGAAGAGAAAGAGGAAGCAGCACCCAGGGGTAGCTGGGGGTAGGCATGGGTGGGAAAGAGGTGACAGACAGGGAAATCCAAGTGGGCAGGGTACTGGAGGAATTAAGGGCTCTAAGGATGGACAAGGCACCGGGGCCAGATGGCATACACCCCAGGATGCTAAGGGAACTAGCTGAAGTTCTGGAAGAATCCCTAGCAGACCTGTTCAATGCCTCCCTGGACTTGGGGAGTGTACCGCAGGACTGGAGGATGGCACACGTGACGCCCCTCCTAAAGAGTGGCCCCAAGGATAAGCCAGGGAACTACAGACCAGAAAGCTTCACATCTATCATGGGAAAGCTAATGGAGACAATCCTGAAGGAGAGGCTGGTTTCCCTCCTAGAGGCTAATGGGCTGCAGGACAGCAGGCAACATGGGTTTGTCTCAGGCAGATCCTGTCAGACCAACCTGGTGGAGTACTATGATTGGGTAATCAGGCAATTAGACAGGGGCCATGCAGTAGGTGTCCTGTACCTGGACTACTGCTGTAAGTCATTCGATTCAGTGCCACATGGGAGGCTAGGTAGTAAGCTGGAAGGCACAGAGGCCAGGGAGAAGATGGTGGGATGAGTAGTAAACTGGATGCAAGGGAGACAGCAGAGGGTGGTGGTGATAGAGGAGCTCTCATCCCCGAGGGCAGTGACAAGTTGGGTGCTACAGGGCTCTGTACTGGGACCGGTGTTGTTTGGGATCTTCACAGTAGGCATCTCAATAGGCATCAAGAGCAAGATCAGTCTGTTTGCAGATGACACCAAGATGGGAGCTATAGTGGATGACTTAGAGGGGTTGCAGGATGATCTGGCAAGGTGGAGGCCTGGTCACACACTTGGCAGCTTGGGTTTAATGTCAAGAAATGCAAGGTGTTACATTTCAGAGCAAACAACCCAAGGAGGAGTTACCAGCTTGGGGGGGGGGGTCAGCTAGCCAAGACAAAGGAGGAGAAGGATCTGGGGGTGATCCTAATGGGAGCAATGAACAACTCCGCACCATGTAGAAAGGCAGCTGCAAAGGCTAACAGGATGCTAGGTTGTATTGCCAGAGGCATATCCTCCAGAAGGGGGGAGGTGATCCTGCCACTGTATAGGTCACTCGTTAGACCACATCTGGAGTACTGCGTGCAGTTCTGGTGTCCATACCCGAAGGACAGTAGGTCACTGGAGGCGATGCAGTGCAGGGTAACAAAAATGATCCAGATGCTAGGGGACTTGCCCTATAAGAGTAGACTGAGGGAGCTGAACATGTACTCCCTGAAGGAGAGGAGGGAAAGGGGGGACATGATTGAAACCTTCAAGTACATGAAAGGAATAAGACAGATATGGAGGGGCTTTTCCAGTTAAGGAGGAAGGACACTTGAGGGCATAACCGGAAATTGGAGGGGAAGGTTCAGGAGGGAAATGAGACACTTTTTATGGACGGGTGGTGTTAGGTGGAATGCATTACCAGAGGAAGTGGTAGCCTGTAATGTAGTGGGCTGCTTTAAAAGGATGGGACACGGTAAGGTGGAGAGTCACTGGAAGGGAGAGGGGGCAGCTGCAGTATAAGGGCTGCTAGCTGCACAATCGAGCAGACTTGATAGACCGAAAGGCCTTTATCTGCTGGCATGTTTGTATGTATGACATGCAGTAATAAAAGCATACATAGTATTACTCATTAGTACAAAGTAAAGTACAAATGGAGTAAATGTAAATAAATTACAAATGGACATAAAAATAAATGGAGCTAAACAAAGGTACAATTTATGGCTGTGATGTACAAATAAAGAGGCAAAAGCTGGTGGAATGAATGGCAGGGTAGATACAGAAAAGGAAGGAGCCTGATACAGGCCGAGTTAGAACCCAGGAGGAGTAGACAGCCCAAAAACAGGGATGGTAGTGGCTGAAGTAGGGGTGGAATTAGAGGGGTGAATGACAGAAGTAGGTGTGGACAGGGAGGAGTTTTTACTGATGCCTAAGGTAAATTGGGAGGGGGAGGAGAATGTACATGCGGAGTATATGATATATGGATGCACATGGGGAGTATATGGTAGTGTGTTGTCAGGAGAGGGGCCTGGCAAGAGTCAGTGTCAATAAGTCCTACTCAGGTTGGGCTGGGCAAAGGAGCCTGTGGTGTACAGGGTCACTAGGACCTATCAGCATGATGCCAGGTAGGTGTATGCCTGGGCCAACTACAGCAGAACCAGCCAGGATGAAACGCAGTAAATGCTGCAGTATATCACAAAATGCTGCAGTATGCTGCAGGAATAGGGTAATTCAATGGCAAGTAAGCCCTCTTGTTATGCAGCATATTTTGTGACATGTCACTTACTGCAAGTTCCCACTTTGCATCATGTCTGGCACCACTGTAGATATAAAACATTAGAAAATCCATCAGCTAATTTCTGGAATAACTGTAATGCCACTCTGTAGCATAATGCTAAACATAGGCATGTGTGTGTGTGTGTCCCCCATCGGGTAGTATCTTGCCCTGCCTGGGGAGGGTGGCATTGCACTCCATCTGGTGGAAAGTAGCACTCCAGAACCCTGTAATGAGAGATATTTCTTAAATAAATTGAAGCTATGTGCCCATCTTATGCAGGAGGTCATTGGTACTGTATGTGGAATCCTCACAAGATAAAGAAAGAGTGCATAGTAAAGAGAAGAAGCCCTCAGTGCTGTATAACATCTGTGGACCTGCTTGGTCCCAGCTTCTGGCATCGATATTCTGCTTTGTGAGTGGCTTCCTGTTTAGTGGTGCCTTTGTGGTGTCTGATATCCATGAGTCCCCTGACACGAGGTGGTGGAGTGTGGTGAAAGATGCAGTTTCTAGTTGCATTTAGGGCCTTCCTGGCTGACAGTGCCACCATATAGCCCTAAACACAGGGAGAGACCCAGTCTTACACTATTCCTCTGTCAGTACCTCCTCCTATCTGGCATTATTCTCCAAGAAAGGCCCTCAAACTAAGGCTTCACTACTTAAAGAGATTTTCCAGTTTCCTGCAAAAATCTCGAGAGTTGGTGTAGTCAAGACTAAAATCTCATGACATGTCTGAAAAACTTGAATTTCTGGGCATATCATTCTTTACTACCAGAGACATTTACATGAAACAGTCTTTTAGCCCTTAGACGTCATCTGTTATTATGTTTCTTGCTCTGAAGTCATAGTCCTCTGCTTGCAACACCAAAATAATTTCTACATTAACAGGAAGTGAAGTCACAACCCGAGCATTAGAACTGCCTGGTAGATGTAAACGTATAATGTGGGTATTAAGAAATTGATGCTGTTTATACAAATAGAAAAAAAAATAGGAATGGAACAGTGATGTTTGTCTATTGCTGAAGTGAAGTAATTGTTGCTGACAGCAGCATTTGGTAACTTGAGGTGGTTTCTTGCAAATAATTATAGGATCATTAGATGGTCAGTGGCTTTAAGGTAAAATGAAAAGAAAGATATAAAAAGTTGTCTTTACAGTTTATACTAGAATATATTTACAGGCTGCCCTGATGAAGAGATGGGTTGTCATAAAACATAGGCACTAGGAGCCTGCGAAGAAATACTTCACAGAAAGGTTGGTGGATGCCTCGAACAGCCTGCTAGATGTGGAGTGAAGGTAGTGGGGGAGGTTCAAGCATGCATGGGACAGGCACAGGGGTATAATAAATAGAGGTAAGGGAAGAGGAAGGGACACCTTTGAACAAACAGAATCTGGGGTGTAGTGTTTGGCTGGGAAGATAGGGCAGACTAGATTGGCCTACTGATCCTTTCCTGCTGACACATTACATGTTTCTATGTTTCTGGGATGCATACAGTGCTGATTATTGTTTTCTGCAAAATCAAACCTACTGATCTTCATCTGCTGAGTGGGTCTGTTTGTTCCATATCTGGTTCAATAGGTATAAACAGTGCAAAGGGATGCAGCTTAAAGGACAAAGATCTATTTACTAAAAAAAATGCCTTCAGTTAAAAAGAAAATTCAGAAATTTAAATTCATGGGAAATTTTGTGTAACCATGTTCCGTTGATGTCAGCTGTGATTTATTTATTTACATGGGCCTCTTGTATGGGCTGAGTTTGAGCCAGTTAGAGTGGATGAGTGGCTGAGATAGTCTCAAGGATGTGACCAACATACTGTGACCTTGACTCGGGTCCGACCTGACTTTTGATTGGATATGTGGACCTGATAGAGTCTGTGGTTGATGAGATTGTTTGGAGTTCTGTGGGGAGTGTGGTCTTTCCTATGGCACTGAAGAAGGCTTTGGTTAGACCCCTATTGAAGAAACCGTCAATGGACCCGGAGTGTCTCAACAACAGAGCAGGAGCCAGCTGCATTTATCTATGTGTCTGGGTCTGAAAGGTTTGATGACTGTTTCTCATGTTAAAAAGTGTGTAGAATTCTGATTTACAACTCTTATTCATCCATAGGTATGTGTTTTCTTGGAAAATGTACTTTCTTAAGAGCAACTAGAAGTTTAACATTTATATAATTGTCTCAGTTTACTTATTTATTTATCTAATGTATTTAATGGACTCAGTTTATTTAGTTATTAATGTAATTTATTTAATGTTTCAGATATGGCTAGCAAGACCTCTCACAAATTGCAGAGGCGATGCATCCTACACACTGATGCAGGAGTTAGCACAGACCATTGAGACCCGCTACCTTTTAATGATGCTCGTTGGGAGAAAGTTGCTGATGCAAAAAAGGTGTTCTAGTGAAACACTGTCAAAGTACAACATGGTGTGTCTTAAATTGCCTGAATGTTACTCCAGCAGCCATTGGTATCATTATATCTGCTACAAGAACTTCACTGCATATAAGAGTTCCGGTAAACTTGCAGCTGATGAAACTTTAAAAAAAGACATTGTAAAGAGTTATCCAGCAAAATTGCTTCGCGCCCAAGTTCATGGTGCTCTGTCTGAATCTGAAGCATCTACATCAGGCATATTCCCAAATGAATGTATATTTTGCAAAAAATGGAAGAAAAGGAATATTAAGGGGTCAAAGGAGGCTTTTGAATATCCTACAATATTTGCAACTTATGGGCAGCAGACAGCATAAGAAACGCAGCAAAAGAAATGGATGATTGACAAATGGATATGATGGTAGGCAGCACTGATCTCATGGCCAAAAAAGTGAAGTACCACAACAGCTGTAACAACAAGTACATAAAGGCAGAACAAATAAAGGGCACGGGTACAAAATGTGAATACAGTCAGTTGAGGGTCAGTCACCAGGTTGCCTTTTCCAGACTTATTAAGTACGTGCAGTGCATCACTGTTAATGGAATGCAAGAAGAATCATTGCTATCTCTATACAAAAGGTACAAGGACATTCTTATGGAGTGTAGTGGGCATGAAACAAATTACAACCCACAGAGCTTGCAGTCAAAACTGGCTGATCACTTCAAAGATGGTATCATATCTGATACCAAAAGTAGAAAAGCAGGTGCAGTCATCAGGTCTTCTAAGAAACAGGCTGACTGAAGGGGAGCACAAGCAGCTCAACACATAAGAGGACAGTTGTTGTAACTCGTAAAGGTACAGCCTCATAATAAAACCAAAGTTAAAGTTCAAGACTTAATTAAAATGGCCACCTGTTCTTCAGACATTCCTACGTACTGTACTCACAGGTTCATCAGAAGTGAGCAGTGAGCGACAGGAGGACGGTAGGTCAGTCTATTGCAGATGACATAGTGTTTGCAGTATCCAGGGGAATAGAGAGGGTTTAGCAGAAATATCAGAGACTTGATCTTGGAACAGACAGTTAATGTCAATGCTGCATCGAGACTAACCAGGATTTCTTCTTTGACACAGAACATCAATGTAAGGAGGAGGTGGAACATTCTGCGGTCAGCTTGAAGTAAAATTGCTGGACGTCTTAAGGAAAAAGTTGGTCTTGTCAGCCATGAAGAAACCGGCCAAGAGCTGAAGAATTTTGCAGTTAAACGATATTCAAAGGAACTAAACAAACTGTTGTACACAATAGACTCTTCCATGAATCCATTCCAGGATGCATTTGAGGACAGCAATCTTTATTCAATAGGTAGTGGAAAAGCAGTATCACAAGTGGTAGCAAACTAAGTGTTACAGGTTACTGAGATAGGTACTTGGATGTATCATGTGTTTAGAGATGAATGCATTACCAAAGGCAGTAGGTTCAAGGAACCCATCAAAAGATACAAGTAGAAGAACTTTGCACATGATGCAATGAAGGTGAAGATTAAGAATAAGGACAAAGAAAATTGAGTTGAAAGGGACTCGAGACTTCTTTGTACACTTGCTCTATCTATCTGTGACTTCAACAGTTGAACTTATAATGGTGTTTGCCTACTGGCTTACCGTGTCTCTCTCTTAGGAAATGTTGATGGATCAATGAACACAAGAATGAAGTCAACAGTACTGAAGAAACTTGAGACCAGAGTCCAAAGTAGCCACCATTTTCTGTAAATGCCATTGTAGTTGATGCCATGTTCTTGATCAGAAGTCATACAAACCTGTCACCAACATTCCACAGTGTGCCAAAACCATTCTATCTCTTGTTTGCTGTACTTCTGCAAATGAAGTTCACCTTGTCAGTGACTGTTACAAGTTACCATCGATCAAAGGTCTTGAATAAGAAGAGAGGAAAGCATAGCATCGCTCCCACTCTCCTATCTCATAACTGGTCCTGACCAAAGTCAACCACGAGACTTTGCTGGATCCCTGTCTTCATCTTCATTCATGACAGCAGTCCTAGGTTTTCTAGCTACAGCATGGAATTCTGATGTGTATTGTGAAGTTCTAGGTGATAAAAAGCTCATGTATGCAGTAGGAGAAACTTGTTACTCATACAAAGTAAATGTGGACATATGCTCAGACTAGAGTGCAAGGCCCTAAAAAGTAAACACATAGAAGCAGACACAAGAATCATGCAACACATACACTACATTTGCAGTCAAAATGAGGGTGAAGATGTGCATGTAGTGGTCAGGACAAATGATACTGATATTCTGGTCATTCTGCTGTATCAATGCAAGTCTAAATGATAATCTCAAACTGTACATGGATGTTGGCCATTCAGGGAATAACACAAGAAGATTCATAGATGTATCCCGCTTGTCAGCGGAGTTAGGCAGACCTGTGTATGCAGCTCTACCAGGTCTCCATGCACTGACAGGGTGTGAATATTCACCAGCATTCAAAGGCAAGGGTAACGTGCGACCTCTAACATCAAGCATTGACCGAGTGACAAAGTTGCATCCTTAGAAAAGAAAGGAACAGATGCAAGCTCGCTGCCACCATGCAAATCAGCTCTGATGCAACACATCTGCCGTGCAAATTACATTTCATTGTTATGGAAAAATGTAGGCAAACCAGAAATGACGCTACTGAAGCCATAGAACAGTGGCTGGACCTATGAGGATGGCAAATACAAGACAATGTGGTTCACATGTGAAGTTGTACCAACCTTAAATGAACAATTAAATAAAAATGACAACAATCCAAATAAAGATGATGACGACAATGACTGTGATGTCAATATTGATGATACAGATTTGCTTAACATGTCAGATAATGAAGACAGTGAACAAGAATACTGATTGTTGTACTTTGGTTCTTAAAACGTTGATTGTTTCAAGTTAAATATAGAATGAAATAAATAACGTTAATATTAAGCCTTTGCTATATATGTTGCTGTTTGTTACAATGTCTGTGGTATTTCAATAAAAGCTTACAGAATTGAAATTAAAGAAGGAACCATTAATTAAAATATACACAATTTTCACTGACAGTTCATTTTTTCATTGAAAATGTGCATTTTACAAGAAAACGTTTAACTTTGAGTGAATAAGATTTGTAAATCTGGATTCTGCACCCTTTTTTTTACATAATAAAAAGTCATCAAACCTTTTGAACCTAGACACATAGATAAATGTACCTGGCTTCTGGACTAGAACTACAGACCAGTTTCAAACCTCCCATTTTTAAGGAAGGTTTTAGAGAAAGTGGTGGCCATTCAGCTCGAGATGTGTCTTGCCTCCTCCGCCACTTATGAGTGTTTTCAGTCTGGATTTAGATTTGGGCATAGCATGGAGACCACCCTGGTGAAGGTGCTAAAGCTCTCCTAATGGCAAGTGATAGGGGAGAATGTATCATCTTAATTCTCTAGGACTTCTCAGTGATGTTTGACACCATGGACTGCAAGGTGCTGCTGGACCACCTGAAGAACTGGTGTGGACTAACTGGTAATATCATCAACGGTTTAGGTTCTATCTCACAGGTAGAATGCAAAGGGTGACAACAGAGTTATCCTTATCTAACCAATGCCTCTACACTGTGGAGTTCCACAGAGTCGGTCCTGTCACTCTTGTTCACAGTGTACATGCTGCCATTGGGAGGCGTTATCAGGTGGTGTGGGCTGGGTTTTTATTGTTATGCTGCTGATTCCCAGCTGTACCCGTCTTGTGCACCTGAAACCAGATGGCGGCTTCAGTGTTTAACACCTGCCTGGAGGAGATCCAGAACTCAGTGACTCATAACTGGCTACTATTCAGTCCAGACAAGATGGAGGTACTGGTTGTGGATCCAGGCCAGTGATGTGATGGAGGGATCTGGAGATTCCCCATGTCTAGTACTGGGGTGTTCCCTGGCCCCTCTATGTGGGTTAATGATCTGAGCATAGTCCTCGACGATGGCTTGATGCTTGATGCACAGGTGTCAGCAATCATCAAAGCAGTTTCTACCATCTGAGGAACATTGTTTGGATCTGGGCCTGATACTAACAAGGACCTGGCCACCCTGGTTCATGCTTTTGTCACATCCAGGCTGGATTACTGCAATGCCCTTTACCTGTGGCTATCTGGGGCAATCTCCACTGTCTGCAGTTAGTGCAGAACATGGTAGCAAGGCTGTTGACTGATGCCTCGAGATCTGATGATATTATGCCTGTCCTTCATGAAGTGTACCGGTTGCCAATAAGGTGGAGGATTGCCTTCAGTGTTGGATTACTGACCTATAAAGCCCTGCATGGGCGTGAGGGACCAGCCTACCTGCAAGACCTCCTGGTTCCTCATTGCCCATCTCAGGCTCTGTGCTCCTCTGAGGGTTGCTTTCTTGTGGTTCCCAGGGTCAGGTTGTGGCATTCTGGGGTCAGTGCATTCTCAGTTGCTGCACCGACCCTGTGGAACTCCTTGCCAAGACATCTAATGGAAACACCCTCAGAGGAAACTTTCAAAAGAAGATTGAAAATGTGTAATGAAGTTGAAGGTCAAAAATTAACAGAATGCTGTTTATTGTTGTTAGTGAATGATAGAATGCTACATTGATCTCTACATTATGTTCTGAAGTTGTGTATTGTGAATGGATTGTTTTTAAATACTGTTAAATACTCTGAGCCTCTGGGAAGGGGCACTATCCAAAGTTTATTTCTATCTGTCTGTCTGCTTGTCTGTCTATTTATTTTTTGTAAGAAACTGTCAGATCTCATCAGGTAGTGTACCTTACAACTATCACACCATTCCAAGATGAAAATTACTATTGCACAGCCACCTCTGGGGTGAACCACACCAGCCACTCTCACTTGCATACTGCAAAACAATAATTATCCAGTCTCTGTTCCCAGATGTGATCTGCGAGAGCTATGAAGAGTATTCAGATTTTGTTAGAATTGGAATTCCATGGAATTTCCCAAAATTCTGCATATTTCCTCAGAATTCTTTATGTAGTGGAATTTAAACATTTTGAACAAGCAGATTTTTTGTGGATCAATTATCTGGGCTTTATATAAATGGCAGGCTCCTTTTCTGCTATCTGTAATATTATTTATCAGTTTTACACAATCCATGGAAAGTTATACCACGGCTTACATAGAACTGCTTTTCAGAAATCTGTGGTATCAAAAAAGAAATTGTGAAAAGCATTTTGGAAGTGGAATTCCCATAGTGCATGAATTCTGTTGGTAGAGTTCTAAATTTCACACCATCCTCACTGTTAAAGCAGCGTTGTTAATTATATTGTTTCAGTATTGGTGAATGTTAATTATACAATGGGAAGGAAAAAAATCCTGGACTCTGATTGGTCAGTGCTCACCTCCAACAGTGATGTTATCTCAGTATAACATCACTGTTTGAAGGACCAGCAGCAAGACAATCTCAGTAACTATAAAAAAGTCACTGTGTCTCTTCAACTTGAAGCCATCATGGGCTTTGCAATCCCCCCCAGTCTTCAGTCCCATACCTCATTCACTTGCCGCCACCACCCACAACCACAGGCACTGCAGAACCTCATTCCCTAAACAGTTTTCCTCCAAACACAAAATATCTTAAATAAAAAGACATAATCTGAAACAGCATTTGGGTCCCCTCAGCTGTAGTGTGAATGCTGTCAAACAGCTAGCAAATCGTTAGCTACGAGACAGCTTGTTTTCAGAAAGAAAGGGCTGTGCTGCTTACAGCCACCTAACAAAAAAAAAATCAATAAAACCACAGCCATAAAGACAATGCCACACTACAGAACTGGATATTTTGTGCGATACCTCTGACCACTTCCAAAGTAACTGCAGAAATTAGGATTACACCTTTCCTGAACTCCCACAGCTCCCAATCTCCTCAGCATGCCACCAAAATAGATAAATACAAAAAACTTCACCCAGCCTCAGGACAGATAGCGAGACAGGGTGAATAAAACACTTTCCCACACAATCACAGAAGAGGCAACGTCGGCTGGGGGAGGAGGTGTAGTGGAAGACAGCAATCCATACAGTAAAATGGCACCACCTAGTGAAGAAAAATATTACAGCAGCACTATTTTTTCATTCAATATACCTACCTACCTACCCATGTAAACATCAAATAAAAATATACCTGTGCAAGTATTTTTGTTTTTTATTACTAGAAACAAGACATTGTATACTAGCAATAATGCACTCTAGGGTGTGTGTCATGCTGGGATAACGTCACATCTCATGTGTTGGATGCACTGGACCTGCAGTGTCGTACCCAACCACCTGAGGCATGACATTATCCCAGCATGATGCACACCCTGTTGTGTATTATTGCTTAAATAAACTATTGTGACGTGTCTCAACCTGATCGGCAAAATTCATATCTGCTGCCACCCAGGACCACAGTGCAACTAGGAGCTCACCTAGATATGCAATAATGCATGACAGTGTGTGAGATTATGGGTTAATAATCACACACTCCTCAAGAGTGTTGTTATGCGTGAGGCACTTGTGCTGAGTGCCTTTAAACACCAGAGAGAGAGAGAGAGAGAGAGAAGTGTAACATGTAACAAGTGTAAGAAAACTCACTCCAACTAAAATTTGTTGCACATGTTATGAAGCTAAAGGTCTTCTGGATGGGGAACCATGAGAAGTTAAAAAAAGTTCCTATTCTGGACCGAGGGCTTATCATAGAGGCAAAACCTTCTCAATCTGTAACTAAACCATACATCCTGGAATAGGATAGCTGTCAAATTTGGGCACTTGTTTAAGTTTTCTAAAATCAAAGCAGATTCTTACACCCCTTCATGGCTGTGGGCAGAGTCTACAGCCATCTTGCTATCTGTAGCTGCAAAATGGAATATCGTGGAACACATGTTTTGGACTTTTCAATGTATCCTTCCATGCCAACTGAAATAAAATATTCCTTCTTTCTGTTAAGAATGTTAAAGACATAACTCCAAGCTGCTTATCAGATGCCATTAGGAAACTGAAACAACTTGTTAAATATTTGTTAAATATTGGTTGCCTATTAAACTGGAGATTTGTTTACCCTTCAGAATGCAACAAACTGCACATTTACAAAGTGGTTGTCATTGAAAAGTTGCCCTGTAGCATGTTTTGCTGGTTGTTACTGGGCGTTACCTTGGTATGACGCTCATTGTTAAAGTTAACTGCGGTTTACATGGCATTACAGAAGCTGTTTAATGCACTTTCTTCTTTGGACACAAGATGGCAATCATCATTCATTATAGAGACTTGCTGTCCTGGGTGTCATTTTCTGTCCTTGTAACCAAATGGATTTATTCACTGGCATATTTATTTATTTTTATTTATTTAGAGTCTAGAATTACAATACCTTTGAGCCAGGGCTCTTTTACAAAGGTTCCATGTCAGGTTATTATTCAAAACATAAGACATGCAAGTCAGATTGCAAATTCAATACATAAGACAAGGTTACAAAAGTGTAAGCTAAACAGAGTTGCAAACATCTGAGAAACAAAACAAGTTTTGGAGGCTAGGTTACAAGGAGATAGCAGATGAGGTGCAGAGAGAAAGAGGACAAGAGAGAGGAATAGTACAGAGAGCGGAGAGCTATAGAGGAGGAGTGCAGCCAGAGGCATTGTCGTAGACATAACATGGGGAAGTGGCGCTAAAGGGGTATTCAAGTGCTAATCAGAGAGAGAACTGCATAACGGTAGGAAAATATTCTTGGGGTCAACTAGTGGGCAGTCACAGGAGCTAGAGGCAGTGAGAGAGAGAGAGATGTAGCCTTGATTTAAATGCACCAAGGGTAGGAGTGGAGGAGATGTAACTGTTTAGACCAGTTAGCCAGCTGGGCACCCTGTAGGCAAAAGATCTTTGACCTTGTGAGGTACAACAATGTGGAACCTACAGGAGCTGTGATTCAGACCCCCTGACTGAGCAGGGTTATTGCTAGGGTGCAGGAGTGCACACACTCCAGGGGCACAAAGTCCATAGTTATTTTCTTAGCCATGGTGCAGGTTAGGTACTTTATCCAGATGGTGAGTTGCAGCCATCCAGTTTGTGCATAGAGGTCGCACGTATGTGTGAGGTGGTGGGATCCCGTGAGAAGTCAGCAGGCCACATTGAGGGAGATGGATATGCATCTAAGAGCAGTAGAAACATAGACTTTGATGGCAGATAAGGACCGCTTGGCCCATCTAGTCTGCCCATTTCCCTACCTACAGGATAGGCCGCAGATCCTAGTTAACCAACAGCCTATTTCTTCCTACCCCCACAAGAATTGCTTTATGTCTGTCCCATGCATTCTTGAATTTTCCCATTTTAGACCCCACAACCTCCTCAGGAAGGCTGTTCCATGCATCCACTACCCTCTCTGTGAAATAATACTTCCTCACATTGCCCTGACACCCCCCTTCTATCTTTAAATTGTGTCCCGTGTTCTTTCCGTCTCTTTTTCTGAAAGATGCTACCCTCTTGGACTTTGTTGATTCCACTGAGGTACTTAAAGTTTCTATCATGTCCCCTCTCCCTTCTTTCCTCAAGGGTATACATATTAAGCTCCTTTAGTCTCTCCTCATACGGCTTCTCTTGCAGACCCTGCACCATTTTAGTTACCTCCTCTGGACTGCCTCTATCCTGTCTATGTCCTTGTGGAGATGGGGTCTCAGAACTGGACCTAGTCTCCAGATGGGGTCTCACCAACTGTCTGTACAGAGGGATAACAACTTCCTGTTTTCTGCTGCTGATGCCTCTCCCTATACATCCCAGTATACCCCCAGCCCTCCCTACTGCCTTCTCACATTGCTTGCTAACCTTAAGGTCATCTGATATGATTGCCCCCAGGTTCCTTTACTTTTTTGTTGTTGTTACTACTTCCCCACCCATTGTGTATTCTTCCCCTGGGTTCTTGTGTCCCAGGTGTATTATTTTGCACTTCTTTGCATTGAATCCTAGCTGCCATACTTCTGACCATTCCTCCAACCTTGCCAAGTCCCTTTTCATCCTTTCCACCCTCCTTACATATCAACCCTGTTGCAGATCTTTGTGTCATCGGCAAAGAGGCATACTTTTCCTTCCAGTCCTCTGCAATGTCACTGATGAAGACATTAAAAGGACTGGACCCAATACTGAACCCTCGCGGTACCCACTAATAACCCCTCTTTCTTCAGAGTGGACTCCATTTACAATTACCTTCTGTGTCCTGTTGTGCAGCCAATGTTTTGCAGGCTACCACCCTGGGACCCACTCCCAGGCTGGTTAATTTGACTATTAATCTTTGTGTGGGACTGTGTCAAATGCCTTGCCAAAGTCTAGGTAGGCCATGTCCACAGCCCCTCCCTGGTCTACTACTTTGGTCACCCAATCAAAGAAATCTATTAGATTAGTCTGACATGACCTTCGCTGTGAACCCATGCTGCCTTGGGTCCCAGTGCCCCACTGGCCTCTAGATACTCAACTATTCTTTCCTTCAGCAGTGACTCCATCACTTTCCCTACCACAGAGGTCAGACTGACAGGTCTGTAAGTTTCCTGCCTCTGTCTTGGTCCCACTTTGTGAAGGGAATCACATCCGCCTCCTCAGTCCTCGGGTACCACACCATCCTCCATGATTTATTAAAAAGAGTAGCCAGTGGTTTCACTAGTCCCTCCCTTAATTCTTATAGAATTCTGGGGTGAATTCCATCAGGACCCATTGCTTTGTCCACCTTCAGTTTTAGGAGTTCTTGTAGAACCCTTTCTTCAGTGAAAGGACTGGGATCGACCCCACTATCAAGAGTGCTTCTGTTAATTGGATTAGGCACCTCCCCCTTCTCTTTTGTGAATACTGAGCAGAAATAGTCATTCAGTATCCCTGCTTTTTCACTGTCTCCCCTCTGCCCACCCACCGTTCATTCTATTCAGCCTCACTGTCGCTCCCTTTGTCTTTCTACGCTTGCTGATGTACCTATAAAAGGTTTTATCCCCCTTCTTAACTGAGTTGGCTATCTTTTCCTCAGTTTGGGCCTTTGCTATTCTGACTTCCCTCCCTGCTTCCTTCTGCCTTAACTGGTACAGCTCTCTGTCCTGCTCCTTCTGTGTTTCCTTATACTTCCGAAATGCTATCTTTTTCTTCCTGACTTTCACAGCCACCTCTTTCGAGAACCATAGTGGCTTTTTCTTTCATTTTGATTTGTTTATTTGCTTCACACAAAGGCTCGTTGCCTCTGTGATGGCAGTTTTGATGATTCCCCATTGTTGCTCCACACCTCCTTCTAGCCTGTTTGCTAGCGTTTTTCAGAGGCACTCTCACATCTTGCCAAAGTCAGCCCTCCTAAAGTCCAGTACCCTCACTTTTGTATGGCTTGACTCTGTAGCTGAGTTTAACATGAACCACAGTGTTTGATGGTCACTTGTTCCCAGATAGCAACCCACTTCTAGATCTGAGATCCTCTCACTGCCCCGTTTGAGAGTATGAGTCTAAGATTGCTCCCTCACAGTGGGTTCGAAACTAGCTGTCTGAGGCCTGCCACCTGTAGGGCATCAAGAATTGTCCTGCTCTTGGATATGGCTGCAGCAAATGTGCTCCAGTTAACATCTGGCATATTCAGGTCTCCCATCAACAGTATCTCCCCTTTCTCTGCCATTCTAAGAATGCCTTCTATCATATCCTTGTCCATTCCCTCCCACTGACGTGGGGGCAGAGCCATAGATAATAAGCCCATAGTCAATAATGGAGACAACAGAGCTCTGAACGGCGACAGTCAGGGCTTCTGGAGTAATATGTTGCCTATGCCAGAAGAGAAGGCCAAGGTGAGTATGTGCTGCTTTGGCTACAGAGTCAATGTGGGCACCGTAAGTTAGATGAGGGTCTAGAGTAATCCCATGGTACTTAAAGGCTTGAACCTGTTCCAGGGTGACTCCATGACTGGTTTTGATGGATAGGAGTACAGCTTATGCTTGTTATGAGAGCTGCTGAACATCATAGACTTTGTTTTCTTATTATTGAGGACCAGATAGTGATTTGAGAACCAATTTTCAACAGATGTGAAGCCAAGCTGAAGGTTGTCTTGTAGAGGCTTAGGATCCTCGTGGGAGGCATGAATTACAGCATCATCTGCATAGACGGCACTGTAAAAAAAAAAAAAAAAAGCACTTTCCCTGATTGTTTATTGATATTCCTCACCAATTTCGATGTCATCCTACTAGTTAATTCAAAAACACTTTCTCTGGTTGTCTCTGCCCCCCATGTCACCCCAGTAGCTAAGTAATTAAAAAGAATCTCTGGTTGTTAATCCCTTTCCCCGATGTCACTCCACTAGTTAAGTAATTTAAAAAAAAAAATACTGTACACTTTCTCTGGTTGCATATTGGTCCCCGATCCCTGATGTTGCCCCACTAGTCAAGTTGCCTCTCGATCACCCATAGAGCTACGTGCTAAAATGTAGTTCTGTTGGAAGTTTTGTCCTCAACTTATTAAAATTTCATCCATGGCCAAATAGGTACATGACTGAGAATGAAAACTGGCATTGTTCCACAGTATGTCAAAATCATGGTGTGTACTGAGGGTCTAAGTCAGAATAGATATAAAAACAATTTTAATAATTGGAGAAATATTGATCCTGATCTGTTGGCAAAATCATCACGCGGTTTTAGTAGAAATCTGGTGATGCTTACTTATTACTACCATCAGTCTCCTGATTTATGACACACTTAGTTGTAATGGCAAAACATCCTTGTGGTTGTCATGGGTTTAAATCCTACATATTCCTAACCGCTGTCATCCTGTTAAGTAAGATTTTGTTTTTCAAGGGTGCCATGCATACAAAAATTTATGTTTGCAGATTCAAACTGCTTGATTTTATCTTTGCACTTGACCCATAATGTTGCCATCAATCAATCAATATTAAGTTTATTTTTAACAGTGCCACAGACTGTCCTCAGGCCTGCTCAGGGTTATAGTTGAGGTGCCTATCAATCCTCAAATGGACATCAACAGAGGATTTAATTTATGTATCTTTTCACTATCTTTCTTCTAACATGTTCCCTACACCTCATTGTCTGCTAGTTAAAAAATAAATTGTCAAACTCCATCTCAGCTAATTTAATTGTTGTAAGAATATCATTGAGAGCAAACAACATCTTACTCTGTCTCTGATGTTTTTTTTTTTTGGTGTGTTTGATCGGTGATCATTTTTTTTGGGGGGGATTCTTGCTGATATTCCCCCATTATGTAGTGTAAGCTAATGGAAATCAACCTCTGGTCTGCTGTGTGTAACAAGTTATATCACAGCTGGATACTCTAACCTCATTCAGCTGTACTGACAGTACATTTAATTGTGAATAGTAGTACAGTATCAGCGAATTCATTGCAGATCACTTGCAAAGTTCATTGTTTTATTTTTCAGTTAGTCATTGTGCAGTAGCACTGCATTCATTCTGTATCAACAAATTACGTTTTCAAAATACTGTACATCGACACCCCACAGATCAGATACCATCACTTTAATCTGCTAATCGTATTGTAATTACTGACCAGAGCTTTTTCCCATAGGGAAACCCAGTTATGATTTGCCATTATAACCAGTTGGGCTGATTATAATGGCAAACACGTGCCAGGTTTCCCTCTGATCATGCATGCACCAGTCACAGTGTTCCTTTACTATGCAACGTTCATTGTTCCGAGAAGCAATGCCCCTCGCTGTTAGCGCTTTTTTTTTTGTATTTGGAAAAATAGAGACCTATTCTGGTGAATGAAAACCAGCAGAAAAGGAACACACTGTCTGGTTTCCCTCTCCACATACAAGAGCTGGCGGGTCTCTCCTCTTCACACCGAAGTACACCACAGCTCTGCAACCGCTGTTTGCCGGTAAGTTTAAGAATACCGGAAACAAACAGAAAAAATACAGACACAGCTACCGTTACTTTCTCCACTTCTTCTTACCTCACATAAGTGGAGCACTATAACCAGCACACCACTAAGACTTCTGACTAGTCCATGTTGACTGAAAACTGACCAGTTTATTTTCTATGATTGCTGAGGCGAAAAAGCACATACCAGCAATTATAACAAATAAAATAAGGGGTGGTGTATGTAAAACTCAATTTACACACACCCTCATTGTGGGATGCATTTTATAAACCCCTCAGGCTTTGCCCTTGGGGTTTATGTAGCATCCTACAACTCGAGTGTGTAAATTCATTACACACCACCCCATATATTATTCTCTATATAATCCACTCCTGTTCCCTTATTGCTCATATTCACTGTTACAAGAGATGCAGAGTTGAGGCTGTTCCTTTTTATTTGGTTTGGAGTGGTAGTGGTGGGATATGTGTGTGTGTGGGGGGGGGTAGGGTGGTGTTTCATTGGTAGGTTTCGGCTACCCTGCTTCCAAAAGGGTTCCGTGAAAGGGGATTGAAAACTGCAATGGAGGGAGGGAGGATTGCTGGTGACTGAGTGGGGTCTGACTAGACTGATATTCCACAGTATTTATTTAACATTTTTTAACATTATGGGTATGTCTGTCCCCATAGTGGAGAGTTGTATAGTGACTTATAAAAACACAGAAACTTTTCTGCTTTGAGTACTCCTGACTAAAGATTAACAAATTAGTCACAGCGGCTGTTACCTAATATTATGAACTTCAATGTGCTTTCTATGTTTAAACTGTGTTTGCACACACAATGTCTGATGCAATCGAGGACAACAGCATATGAGTACGGTGGTATAGTAACTGTCACCAAACAGAATCTGAAGCCGTGGTGACATCATTTCCAAATCTCCTTCATTGTAGATATCTAGAATGCTGACAAATATTTACATTATGCATTTACATGGTGCTGAGTCAAGTGCAAAGGTTTTAATCAGGGCAGCAGTGGATGAGCCATGTAGTGACACATCGGTTAGTCGCTGTTAGCAGCAACCAATAACATACCTGTACGTGAGATGTCAGTTAGAAAGCTTCACACAAACTTTTCTTTCAGGCATGCATTGAGGCTGTGATCATTATGCTGACTAGGTTGACTGTGTCTGACTCATCCATTTTTCTTGCTACAGTCAGACACCCTGCTGATTTCTTTCTGCTCTGAACTGGTTGCGTTCATGCTGCCACTGCTCCCTCACCCAGTTTTCTCCAAAACGAACCACCTTTCTGACACGCAGTGCTCGCTCATGAGAGTTAATCATGAGTGAGCAAAGTGCACATAGAAAAACATCTGAAATAAGGCACTGCCTTACGGACATACTGAGTAAACAAATACCACTGAGAGGTGGTAAATGAGCAGACCGCTACATAGCCCCAAACACAAAAAAAAAAAACAAAGACTGCATTTAAAATAATGCATACATGACACAAGATCTTAAAATCGGACTGCAGGCAGGTTCCAACAAATACAGTCCCATTTGTGCCTATGGACGTTATTTTAAATGCAGTCTGTGTTTGACATTGTCCCTTTAAAATGTTTTCTGCGGGAGATACCTAATGATCAAATAAAAGCCCCCATTGTAAAATACCATCTCCTATAAAATCACAAAAGTGAAGTACAACTACACTAAGTAATAATTACACTGTTGTGTACATGGCATTAACAGGGTGGCATCATGCTTGTTCAATGATTGCATTTACATACTGTGTATACCAAACTGCAATACTGATTTATAAAAGTATCAGCACTGTCCTAATAATATTTGGGGAATGTGTATTAGAGAAAGAATGGGGAAAGAGTGAGGTGCAGCCCCAGTGCTTCATACTGTAAGCTGCTGAAAATTCAAAACATCTTTTGTAATCGCCATTATACTTTGGGAGCCCACGACTGAATAACTATTTCAGTATGTCTGTCCCCATTTCTGGAACATCAATGAATGCTACGCAGACACACAATAAAGTGGCAAGGGGGGGGGGTAAAGGAGCAAGGCTTCCGGGGCAATAACTCTTTATAGTCATTATTGTTTTATAAAGCAGAGGAGCACTGATTACAGAAGAGCCGTGGTAAATCAGTACAACAAATTCAGCATCACTGCTCTACCTGGATAAAAAAAGGTTCCATGTGATAATCACGACTTTACAATCAAATTGTCAAATGAGTGACGGAAATTCAGCAAATGCATCAATAGCGTCAGTACATGACAGCTCCCATGAAGAATGACGACTTCTGCTTGCTTTACAACCATACTATACTATTATATCCAAATCCATGTTTGCAGTTACATTTTATTGACATAGTTGCAGTGTTCTGGTTTTCATGCCTGTTAAGTTTTGCTTTGCCAGCAGGTGGCTCTTATCTCTGTCCCCCCTTTACTGCACAGTATACTGTATATCTCAGCATTCATTTTAATTCTTTTGAGGGTCCCATACAAAATCTTTGAAACTCCTTCAAGGGCTCAAACACCTGATCTGCATTTCCCAATTTCTGGGTCAGTCATCCGTTTGAAAAATAAAAAATAGAGGCTCCACTGAGCCTAGCATTTCCTTAATAAATAATATAATGGCACCCCCTGCAAACAAACAGCAGCTCCAAACTGACAGTCCATAAGAAAAGTTCACTGCAGTGACTCAAATGTGCTTTCATTTACAGTTTACAATTTGAAAACATCAGAAAAAAACAAAACACACCAACCATGTGTATTCTTTGCTGCAGGGCGACTAAGCACTATCACCATCAAAACATATTACTACTGTCACAGGTGGCATCCCATAAAAAGTGAGAAATGTGTGTCCTCAGTTCAAAATAATAAAAAAAAAAACTGGGTTAAAGCAACTTCAAATTGCAATATATAAAACACATCAACGGAAAAAGCACAAAACTGCTCAAGCAAATGCAGTGTCGACATGATGTTTATTTTGAATGCACTTGCTAATGTCAGCATCCACAAAACATTTGCTATTAGTTAAAATTACACTTGTAACAACAGCACAATATTGTTCAAAATATTGACTAAAATGTAATTGACCAATACATACATTGTGATTTCTGCATAAAGGGCACTGGCAGTCAAGGGCAGCGAACTGTGAGAGGGTTCTTTGCAAGGGGAGGATCAAAACAGCATCTGTAGCAGTCAGTCAGATTACAATTTGGCAGGGACCCTAGGGACGATTTCTTTCACAAAGAATACTGCTTTTTGTCCCTTAAAGTAATACTGTATACATAGCGCTGTTTTATATGGTAGCTATTTATTAGAGGTTGCCAATGTTACATTCGCTGTTTAGCAGTCGCTGTGTTTGAGTCGCTATTTTGTTGTCGCAATCATCACGGGATACCTAAAAAAAAACATATCTTCATAAACATTAAATAGGATCTATGTGGCTGGCTTGTCGGCACAGTGGTTGGATTTCTGCTTGCGATGCCGGTGACCCAGGTTCGGGAACGGACTAGGGTCACTGGAGAGCTGGCCGGGGGAATAGGCTTGAGCGTCCTACGACTGATCGCCTTCTCCGGGGAGGGTGAGGGAGGGGACATGGCTCGCTGTCTGCTGCCTCCTGGTGGAGGCCAGGAGAGCAGCAGCTTAAGTGAGCCCACTCAAGGGGCGTGGTGAATGTCGGCTTGGCCTAGAAGTTCGTGGCATACCACGCCCCCGGGGAGAAAAAGCGGAAATCCTGGCCTCCTCTTCTGCTGGATGATGGCTGCCAGCTCCTGCCGACTCGAGATGCCCTGACACCCCAGAATCCACCTCAGCAGTGCCCAGGGACTGATTGACTAGTGCGCTAGCCTCCCCCTCAGAGGGGAGGGACCCATCCAGTGAAGGGATATGCTGGGCCACCTCTGGGTTGGCTGCAATCTGAGATGAGTGGAAGGGGTCAGGGCGAGATGGTCGGAGGAGTCATGAAGCAGCCGGAAGGAGTGACAGGGCCAGGGGGCAAGTAAGGCACAAAAAAAAAAAATAGGATCTATGTGCTCCATAGTATTGCCCTTTATTATTATTAATCATCATTTATTACGTTGATTGCATGCAGTGCAAGAAACATATTGGGACAGCTTTCTCAGAAGCAGACTGTGGAGGTGCAGCATTGTTGTGGCCAATGCCCCCATAGCCTGCAAAGGCTTGTCCCGCTTCGCCCAATACCATTGCAGGCTACTGGAGACAGTAGTTTGGAATGTTGCTACCAAGTTCTGATAACTTCACCGCTGCAGTCAGGGACTGCCTCATCATTGCAGTGTCAGCCATCCGCTGCAACGAGGGAGCGACCCATCATTGCAGGGCAGAACTTGCAAACTCTGATATTGTTTGTGAACATGGCGGTGGCTTGCCACCTGTTCACAAACAATATAACCCCCAACCGTGTTTATTTGCCAACAGGGACCCCAATCCCCACCGGCTTCTGTGCCCCAGTGTCGATTGTGCCGAGGGGGGAGCCCACTCCCCGTCGGCATTCTGCAACAAGCCCCCTCACTTTCATTGTCTGCCAACAGGGTGCCCAATCCCCATCGGCATAATGTAAGACCCCCCCCACTTTCAATGTCTGCCAACGGGGTGCCCAATCCTGCCGGTACTGCTGTCCCCCGCCCAAACAAAGAGTCTCTTTGGCACGCTGGAGCCCATCCCAGCATGCCACATTGCCCTGTAAGGGAAAAAATAGTCCTGCGACTTTTTTTACCTGAAAAAGGAAACTGCCACTTGGAGATCTCCCTGCCCCCTTCTTCAACCTGTGCCCACCCACTGTGCACCCTGCCTCCCCCCACCCCATCCCATACTTACCTCAGAGTCCAGCGATCTTTTCAGGGACTGGGAACACATCTGCACTCTTCATAGCCGACCATGGACTGAGGAAATGCCGATAAGCTGTACAATGGAATAAATAAGGGTTTCCAACTTTAATGCATATCTCAGTAACTTTTGGAATTTTGGCACCAAATTTTCAACATGGGGTTTTTGGGACCCTCCTCATGAATTCTTGAACTGTCATGGCATTAGTTGGCCCGGAAAGATGATTTTGCAGTCACTGCACGGAATCAGCTTCCAGGCCTGATTAATGAAATGACAATGCCACTGTTCGTGAGGTGGGCTCTCAAAAAGCCTATGTTGCAAATTGGAGAAAATCAAAAAATGACTGTTTTCTTAGTAGGCGCTTGGGCAGTTACTACGCATGCTCGTAATCTCATGAATTTGCAATATTTTCATGCCAGATTTTCAACATTGGCATTTTGTCACACCTCCTTGTGAACAGTACAGCTGTCATTGTTTACATCCTGGCGGAAGTGTGTTCTGTATCCGGCGCAGAATAGCACATTAGCTGTGGGAAATCAGTGTTCAGGACAGATTAAGAAAATGACAGGGGCACTGTTAATGAGTAGAGGTCCAAAAATGCTTACGTTGAAAATTTGGTAATGGTACTCCATTAAATGACTGTGTTATGGCGTCGTGGTGCAGTTTGCAAGTACTCTTGTAACTTCGTGAAATTATAATATTTTCACTCCAGATTTCCAACATTGCCATTTTTCCACACCTACTTATGAACAGTACAGCTGACATTTTTCCATCCTGGCTGAAATGTGGTTTTGCACTTCCGGCGCAGAATAGAGCGGTCGCTGTGGGAAATCATTGTCCGGTACAGATTAAGAAAATCACAGTGATGCTGTTCATGAGCGGAGGTCCTAAAATGTCTCTGTTAAAAATTTGGTGATGATAAGCCATTGAATGACGTGTTACATGTGCATTGCACACTTTCCACGCACCTTGTGACTTCACAAATTTATAATATTGTCATGCCACATTTTCAACAGTGGCATTTTTCCACACCTCTTATGAACAGTACAGCTGCCATTTTCACATCCTGGCTAAAATATATTTTGCACGCCTGCCGGAGAATAGCATGGTCACTGTGGAAATCACTGTTTGGGACAGATTAAGATTGAATGAGTGAGGGGGAAGTTACTGAACTCAACTGAGCTCTGTCAGGACTGCTACAGATTTGTTTGTGGGCAGAAAAAGGCCCCAATGCAAGAGTCCAGTACAAAGGGCAGCCTGCAGCACTTGGAGAAACAGAGACGAGACAGAGTGATGGAGGGGAGTGAGCGAACTCACCAGAGCGCTGTCAGGACTGCTGTGGATTTCTTTGTGGGCAGAAAAAGGCATCAATGCAGGCAGTGGCCCAGTACAAAAGGCCAGCCTGCAGTGGTGGGTGAAACAGTATGAGTGAGTGAGACAGGGGGACTGAGTGAGCTCAATGGAACTCTATCAGGACTGCTGCGGATTTCTTTGTGGGCAGAAAAAGGCACCATTGCAGGCAGGAGCCCTGTACAAAAGGGCTGCTTGCAGTGCCAGGACAAACAGAATGTGCGCATGAGAGAGGGAGACTGAGTGACCTCAACAGAACTCTGTCAGGACAGCTGCAAATTTCTCTGTGACAGACAAAGGTGCCAATGCAGCCAGAAGCCCTGTACACAAGTGCAGCCTGCAGCGCCAAGAGAAACAGAATGAGTGAGTGACAGAGCAGTAGTGAGCGAGCTCAGTAGAGCTCTATTGTGACTACTGCAGATTTCTTTGTGAGCAGAAAATGGGGCAATGCAGGCAGGAGCCCAGTACAAAAGGCCAGCTTGCAGTGCCAGCAGTGTGTCAGAACTGCTTCAGATTTCTTTCTGGCCAGAACAAGCCACCAATGCAGGCAGGAGCCCAGTACACAAGGGCAGCCTGCAGCAGCAGGAGACAAAGAATGAGCGAGTGAAAGAAGGGGAAAGAGTGAGCTCAACGGAGCTCTGTTGGGACTGCTGCAGATTTGTTTGTGGACAGAAAAAGGCAGCAATGCATGAGGGGCCCAGTACAACAGGGCAGCCTGCAGTGGTGGGAAAACCAGAACAAGTGAGTGAGAGAGGGGGAGTGAGCGAGCTCAATGGAGCTCTGTTGTAACTGCTGCAAATTTCTTTGTGGGAAGAAGAAGGTGGCAATGCTGGCAGGAGCCCAATAGAAAAGGGCAGCCTGCAGCACCGGCAGAAATGGAATGAGCGAGTGAGAGAAGGGGAGTGAGAGAGCTCAATGGAGCTTTGTCAGGACTGCTGCAGATTTCTTTGTGGGCAGAAAAAGGTGCCAACAGAGGCAGGAACCCAGTACAAAAGGGTAGCCTACAGTGCCAGGAGAAACAGAATGAGTGAGTGACGCAGGGAGAGTGAGCAACCTCAACGGAGCTCTGCCGGACAGCTATGGATTTCTTTGTGGGCAGAAAAGTGCTATCGCAGGCAGGAGCCCAGGTACAAAGGGCAGCCTGCAGCACCAGGAGAAACACAATGAGTGAGAGGAGGGAGTCAGCTGGCTCAACATGGATGGCTCATGTGGTGCCCTCCACAAGAGTGGCCCCAAGGATGAACCTGGAAACTACAGACCAGTGAGCCTCACATCCATCTTGGGTAAGCTAATGGAGACTATCCTGAATGAGAGGCTGGTGGCCCTCCTAGAGCCAAAGGACTACAGGACAGCTGACAGCATGGCTTCATACAGGGCAGATCCTGCCAAACCAACCTGGTGGAGTTCTATGACTGGGTAACTAGGCAACTGGACAGGGGCCATGCAGTGGATGTCCTGTATCTGGACTTCAGTAAGGCATTCAACTCTGTGCTGCATGGAAGGCTGGGAAGTAAGTTAGTAACTTCCCAGCCAAGTTAGTAGGCACAGGGGTGGGTACAAAGCCAGTGAGATGGGTAGGGAACTGGCTTCAGGGAAAGCAACAGAGGTGGTGATGATGAGCTGCATTCCACAGGGCTCGTGTTGGGACCAGTGTTGTTTGGGATATTCATTGCAGACATATCATTGGACATTAAGAGCAAGATCAGTCTGTTTGCTGATGATACCGAGGTAGGAGTGGTGGTGGATGACATAGGGGGATGGCAGGGGTTGCAGGATGAACTGGCAAAGCTGAAACCTGGTCAGACACCTGGCAACTGGGGTTTAATGCCAAAAAGTGCAAGGTGTTGCATTTTGGGATGAAGAACCCAAGGAGGAGTTACCAGCTGGTGGTAGTGCAGCTAGCCCAGAGAGAGAGGAAGAGGAGGATCTGGGGTGCTTATTACAGGGTCAATGAACAACTCGGCACAATGTAGAAAAGACAGCTGCAAAGGCCAACAAAATGCTGGGTTGTATTGCAAGGGTATATCCTCAGAAGGGAGGAGGTGATTCTGCCACTGTATAGGTCATTAGTTAGACTGCACCTGGAGTACTGCGTGCAGTACTGGTGCCCGTATCTGAAGAGGGACATTAAGTTACTGGAGGGTTGCAGCGCAGGGTGATAAAGATGATCAAGGGGCTGGGGCTTATCATATGAGAGGAGGCTGAGGGAGTTGAACATGTACTCACTGGAGGAGGATGGGGTGACATGATTGAAACCTTTAAGTACATGAAAGGAATAAACAAGACAGGTACAGAGGGGTGTTCAAAGTAAGGTAGGGGAGGTACACCAGGGGCCATAGAAACATAGAAACATAGATTTTGATGGCAGATAAGGACCGCTTGGCCCACCCAGTCTGCCCATTTCCCTACCTAATGGATAAGCTGCAGATCCTAGTTAACCAGCAGCCTACTTCTTCCTACCCCCACCCCTAGAATTGCCTTATGACTGTCCCATGCATGCTTGAATTCCACCACTGTTTTTGACTCCACAACCTCCTCCGAAGGCCATTCCATGCATCCACAACCTCTCTGTGAAAAATACTTCCTTAAATTACCTCTGAGCCACCCCTTCTATCTTCAAATTGTGCCCCCTTGTTCTTGCACACCTCTTTTTTTGAAAGATGCTACCCTCTTGGACTTTGTTGATTCCCTTGAGGTACTTGAAAGTTTCTATCATGTCCCCCCTCTCCCTCCTTTCCTCGAGGCTATACATATTCAGCTCTTTAAGTCTCTCTTCATATGTCTTCCGGTGCAGACCCTGCACCATTTTAGTTGCCCTCCTCTGGACAGCCTCCATCCTGTCTATGTCTTTGCGGAGATTGGGTCTCCAGAACTGCACGCAGTACTCCAGATGGGGTCTCACCAACTGTCTGTACAGAGGGATAATAACTTCCTGTTTTCTACTGGTGATGCCTCTCCCTATGCATCCCAGTATCCCCCCAGCCCTCCTTGCTGCCCTCTCACATTGCTTGCCCACCTTAGGTCATCTGATATGACTACCCCCAGGTCCCTTTCCATTTTGTTGTTGTTAGTATCTCACCCCCATTGTGTACTCTTCCCCTGGGTTTTGTTTCCCAGGTGCATTACCTTGCACTTCTTAGCATTGAATCTAAGCTGCCATACATTTGACCATTCCTCTAACCTTGCCAAGTCCCTTCTCATCCTTTCCACCCCACCTTGTGCATCAACTCTGTTGCAGATCTTTGTGTCATCTGCAAAGAGACATACTTTTCCTTCCAGTCCCTCTGCAATGTCACTTATAAAGACATTGAAGAGGACCGGTCCTAGTACTGAACCCTGCGGTAACCCACTAGTAACCCCCCTTTCTTCAGAGTGGACTCCATTTACTATTACTCTCTGTGTCCTATTCTCTAGCCAATTCTTTACCCAGACTGTCATCTTGGGACCCACTCCCAGGCTGGCTAACTTGTATATTAATCTTTTGTGTGGGACTGTGTCAAATGCCTTGCTAAAGTCTAGGTAGGCCATGTCCACAGCCCCTCCCTGATCTACTACTTTGGTCACCCAGTCAAAGAAATCTATCAGATTTGTCTGGCATGACCTTCCCACTGTGAATCCATGCTGCCTTGGATCCTGAGCCCCTCTGGCCTCTAGATACTCAACAATTCTTTCCTTCAGAAGTGATTCCATCATTTTCCCTACCACTGAGGTTAAACTAACAGGTCTGTAGTTTTCTGTTTCTGCCTTGCTCCCACTTTTGTGAAGGGGAATCACATCTGCCCTTCTCCAGTCCTCGGGTACCACCCCATCCTCCCATGATTTGTTAAAGAGGGTAGTCAGTGGTGTCACTAGTTCTACCCTTAGTTCATTTAGAATTCTGGGATGAATATCATCAGGCCCCATTGCTTTGTCCACCTTCAGTTTTAGAGTTCTTTCAGAACCCTTTCTTCTGTAAATGGGCTGGTGTCAACTTCTGTATCCAGAGTGTTTCTACTGTTTGTTTTAGGTACCTCCCCACTTGCTTTGTAAATACTGAGCAAAATATTTGCTTAGTATCTCTGCCTCTTCACAGTCACCCTCTGCCCACCCTCCCTCCTCTTTATTAAGCCTCACTAACCTCCCTTGGCTTCCTTCACCCCTGATGTACCTATAAAGGTTTATCCCCCTTCTTAACTGAGTTGGTGATCTTTTCCTCGGTTTGGGCCTTTGCTGTTCTGACTGCCTTCCCAGCTTCCTTTTGCTTTAACTGATACAGTTCTCTGTCCTGCTCCTTCTGTGATTCCTTGTACTTCCTGAATG
Source organism: Neoceratodus forsteri (assembly GCA_016271365.2). Taxonomy (NCBI): domain Eukaryota; kingdom Metazoa; phylum Chordata; order Ceratodontiformes; family Ceratodontidae; genus Neoceratodus; species Neoceratodus forsteri. The sequence continues at coordinate 1,410,925,832 of CM028132.1, forward strand.
CTTTCTTTTTCTCTTGAACCTTCACTATCACTTCCTTTGAGAACCATAGTGGTTTCTTACATCATTTTGTTTTGTTTATTTGCTTCACACAAAGGCTTGTTACCTCTGTGATGGCAGTTTTTATTATTCCCCATTGTTTTTCCACCCTTCCTTCCTGCCCATTTGCTAGTGCATTCCTTAGGCACTGACCCATTTTGGCAAAGTCAGCCCTCCTAAAGTCCAGTACTTTTGCCTTTGTATGGCTTGACTCTATTGCTGTGTTTATTGTGAACCATACTGTTCGATGGTCGCTAGTTCCCAGATGGCTACCCACTTCTACATCTGTGATCCTCTCTTCATCTCCATTTGAGAGAACCAGGTCTAAGATTGCTCCCTCTTGGGTGGGCTCCAATACTAGTTGTCTAAGGCATGCCCCCGTAGGGCATCTAGAATAACCCACTCTTTGAAGTGGGTGCTGCAACTGTACTCAGTTAACATCTGGCATATTCAGATCACCCATCAGCAATATCTCCCTTTTTCTGCCATTCTAAGTATTCTTTCTATCATTTTCTTGTCCATTTCCTCCCCTGAAAAGGGGTCTGTATAACCTGTGGGATTGTGGTGCCATTGGGTCTCCAAATTTACCCATGCTTCTTCTCCCTGTTTTCCCTTTTGTTCTGTTGCTTTGATTCCTTCCCTTATGTAAGAGCTACTCCTCCTCCTCTTTTACCCTCCTGTCCCTCCTGTAGATAGTGTATCCTGGTATGTTTATGTCCCAGTCATGGTTTTGTGTGTACCATGTTTCTGTGACTGCCACAATATCAGATGTTCCTCCTCCATCAAGGCCACTAATTCAGGAAGCTTGTTACTCAGACTATGGGCATTGGTACTCATTGCTCTCCATTTTTGATGGCTTTACCTTCTTTGCAGCATCCCCACTGACCTGTCTACCTCGGTCTTTTTCTCATTTAGTACCCTGTTTTGTAGGGAGAGGCTGGAATTTTCCTGCTGCTTATCAGTGCCTCCCCCCTTGACTAGTTTAAAAGCTTGCCAATGAAGCATTTAAACCGATTGCTCAAAAGACTTGCTCCCTTCCTGGACAGATGCAGACCATCCTGCCAGTATAGGCTGGTGTCCCTCCAGGTGGAACCCCAGTCCCCAATGAAGCCAAACCCCTGTGCTCCACACCATTTTTCAGCCATTCATTAAACTGCATGGTGCTAGTACCCTCGCCTCACTTCGTGCCATTGACAGGCAGCACCTCAGAGAAGGATATTGTGTGTGCTACTTGTCTTAGGCCCCTCCCCAATTCTACAAAGTCCTTCTGCACTGCTCTAATCTCATGATTAGCCAAGTCATTTGTCCCTAGATGGACAATGACGTCCAGCTCAGACTCCCGTGTAGCTGTTCTCGTGATCCTGAGGATGCGCTTCCTGTCTCTCCAAGCCATGGCACCAGGCAGGCACCTTACTTCAGTTTTCCCTGCTCTCCCCAGTTCTATCCCCCTAATAATTGAGTCCCCCACCAGGAGCTGCTTCCTTTCCTTGTGGTGTCCTCTGCCTCCTTCCTATGGGCCTCCCTTGTGACAGTTGTCCTCAACCTCCTTAGTCTCCTCTGCAGGTGCATCCATAGGGAGCTATGCTCCCACAGAACGGTGTATGGATTGTGGTGTGGAACAACTGACTGGGTGTGCCTCTGTTCCACCATCCTCACCCTCTCACTATCACAAACTCCTACGCACCAGTAAATTATTTAAAAATAGTTTCTGTCCCAAAATCCTAGTAGTCAAGCCAGCTACCCCAAGGGACAACCAAAATGCAGTATTCAAACACTTGTGAAGTTACTTCCAAGATAAGCAGAGTTTGCAAGCTTCTTTTTCAACTCCTCAGCCACCTGTAATTTATTTAAAAATAGCTGATGATATGAGACCGGACAGAGGAAGGTTTAGGAGGAGATGAGGAGACACTTTTACAGAGAGGGTGGTGGCTGGGTGGAATGCGTTACCTGCAGAAGTGGTATCCATTAGAACAGTGGACTGCTTCAAAAGGGATGGGACAGGACAAGGGAGGGTCAATGAAGGAAGAGGTGGAAGGGAGGGGCAGCTGCAGAATAAGGGAGCTAGCTGCACATTCATGCAGACTTGATAGACCTCTCAGCCTTTATCTGCTGGCAAATTTTGTATGTTCATATGTTCATTACAGACCTGTATTGTGACTGCTGCAGATTTCTTTGTGGGCAGAAAAGGCCACCAACAGAGGAGAAGCCCAGTACAAAGGGCAGCCTGCAGTGCCAGGAGAAACAGAATGAGTGACTGAGAGAGAGGGACTGAGCCACCTCAATGGAGCTCTGTTGGGACAGCTGCAGATTTCTTAGTGTGCAGAACAAGGTGCCAATGCAGGCAGGAGGCCAGTACAAAGAACAGCCTGTAGCACTGGAGAAACAGACTGAGCAAGTGACGGAGGGTGGAGTGAGCTCAACACACCAACACAATCAACATTTGGCATTGACAAATGCTTGTTTATATTTTGTTGCTGCTGCTTTGTATCCTACACACCCTTGAGGAATGGGAGAGGTAGTGACAAGAATTCACATTTCTCCCCTTCACTGCATCTAGTGTGAGTTAAGCATAATGGGTTCCTAAGTGATCAATGCTAATGCCATGACATGTCATTGTCAGGAAACAATGGAACTGATGCAACAGGCAGTATGGGGGAAGGGAAACTAGCATCACAGAACTTTCTCTGTAAAAAAGCCAATGATTAAGCACTCTTAGAAGGCAAAGAAAAGGCTGGGCATTGAAATGAGACATGAACAGCACAGTTCTCTTTGTTGGGACTTGTTCAGTGTCACAGAGCATGCAGATCCTTACTGCAACTCACATTATTCTCTTTCAAAAGGTATATACTGGATAAGGAGCATCATTACTTATTTTGTTAAATTCATTTACACTGTTGGGTCCTACATTTAGCAGTGTCAGTGGCTCAGTAGGTAGCACACTTGCCCTCTGAGGCCGGAAGATCAGAGGGCTGTGGGTTCCAGTTCGACATCTGGCACTCGGTTAATATCCAGTACTGACACTGTAGTGCAGCATGAGAGGGTGCTGCACTCCTGAGGTGCCGCCTTTCAGATGAGACGTTAAACCGAGGTCCCATCTGCCTGGATTGGTGGTAGTTCAGGTGGATGTTAAAGATCCCATGGCACTTATCGAAAAGAGTAGGGGAATTTCCCTGGTGTCCTGGCCAAATTTCCCTCATTCACTAAAATACCACCAACAGCTTAATCTGGTTCAAGGTCAGTTGGCATTCATCCGTATCCCTCCCCGGTCGTGCCTGAAAATAGGCAGGATTTGTCTAGTGCACTTATCCGTCAACAAAAGCTAAATTAATAAATAAAATATCAATTTTGCCTAACATTACACTTTATAGTATAAATGAGTTTAACAAGATAAGTATCAATGCCCCTTATTCAGTACATACCTGGAAAAAAATTAAACAACCCTTTAGTAATATGTCTGATATAATGATGTTGGAAATTGGAGCATCTTGGAGAGGACTTGTTACTTTAAATCAGCCCGTTCTGAACTTGTACATTGAACTTGTTAGGAATGGGTATGTAGAAAAATGGCAGCATCTCTGGGGCTCAGCTCTGCACCAAGCAGGCATGTTAAATTTGTGTATGCCCTTCCTGGTCTCTGTCCCAATGGAGTAGGCACCTAGAAAAATCAATACAAAATCAGTCCCTCCCTACTGAACACAGTGCCTCTCAGAGAGATAGAAATGAAAACAAACAAACACAAATGTCCAGTGCTCAAGAGGGAGCTCATTAATGTGAATTAGCTCCATTTACATTAGCAACTTGGATCTAATAAGAGTGCTTATGGAAAAAATCCAACCCATCTTGAGCTCAGATGCGCTCCAAGTGGGCACCCAAAATATTTTCAAGCCCTTCATGAACTCTGTCCTGCTGAGAGCAGGCACATACGGTACTTTACAAACCAAAAGCACTTGCTGTGTTTAGTCCCACTCAAAGAGAACAAAAAAGAAAAACTCTGTTAAACCTTCTCCGGTGCTAAAAAAGAGAATTACTAAAATGAAACATCCCTTTCTGGGGTTTCTCCTTGGACCCCCTATCGTGGGGCATGTAAAAAATAGAAGCCCTTCCTAGTCCTTAGAACTTCTCTGAGCTGACATGTGAAATATTTATAATGTATGGGGAGCCCTTATAATACATAGCCTGGTATCTTTTAATTTTCTTGATATCTCATCATTCTGATGCAAGAGCTGTAAACCTTGCTTGCCTACGTCAGATCGGTGAGATCACAAGATGGAATCAGTGGCACCCGACAGCATTCCAACCCTAGAATGTGTCATGTGAGCGGTTTGAACTGAGCATCGTAGCGGCAGTTTAAACATGGTCGATACCACACAAGCAGAAACATCGTGAAGTGCTCTTGTTCATTTTGTCTCTTACCTCCACATCCATATCTACAGGCAGCCTCTGGTGATCCTGAATTCCTGAGTCTCAGCTGACAAATGTTTCCACAACCTCTCTGTCCCACGTACTGGATGCGTAACCACATGATGACTGCTGACCAACCACATTTGACACTGGGATTTCAACTAGGTCAACAGTGAAAGGGCTTTTTGTCACTTACTTCAGCTGTGAAAAACCCCATACACTATAAAAGACAATGGCTGGGTTTACACTGTTTATCAGGTTGAAATCACCTCACACAGTTGTCATGCCAACAGTAAACCTCTCGAGCTATGCTATCAAGGTTTACAAACATGGCTTGGCAACCACTTGAGGTAATTACAACCAGTAAACAGCGTAAACCCAGCCATTGTCCTCACGTATGATTTTCAGAATGAATGAATGAATGACATTTCTGCCTATCCTAAAACCTGACTGGCTAAGGAGAAGCCAAATAGGTTTTACTATAACAGAACTGTCTCATCATTTGGCCAACCACCCAATACTTATGGATGGGAAGGCCATCTCTCAGCAACACCAGACAGTTTTTTTGTTGTCATTTTATTATTTGCTGTGGCACTGAGGTTTTTGACTAGTTAAGTAATGTAAAAACAGAAACATAGAAACATAGAAGTTGATGGCAGATAAGGACCGCAAGGCCCATCCAGTCTGCCCATTTCTTTTTCTACCTTATAAATGTGCCATTGGCCTTTGCTCTGTCAGTGGCTAGCTATTCATAGTCATTTGTATTGCTCCCTTATGCCTATCCATGCCTGTTTGAAGCCCTGCACTATATTCATAGCCACCACTTCTTGTGGTAAGCCATTCCATGCATCCACCACCCTTTCTGTGAAAAAGAATTTCCTCATTCCCCTTAATGGCCCCCTCTAATCACATGATGTGTCCTCTTGTCCTGCTATTTTTCTTATATTTAAACATGTTAGACTCTTTCACCTTTGATAATGTCCTTAAGGTGTTTGAATGCCTCGATCATATCACCTCTCTCCTCCTTTGCTCAAGCGTATACATATTGAGCTCTGTTAATCTGTCCTCATATGTCTTCTGATGCAGTCCCTGCACCATTTTGGTTGCCCTTCTCTGGACTGCCTCAATTTGGTTAATGTCCTTGTGAAGGTGTGGCCTCCAATATGGCACGTAGTACTCCAGATGGGGCCTAACTAGTGTCTTGTAAAGAGGATTATTACCTCCCTCTTACAACTTGTGATACCCTACTAATACACCCTAACACCCCAGCCCTACCTACTGCTTTAGAGGTCTGCTTGGATGATTTCAGGTCATCAGTGATGATGATGCCCAAGTCTCTTTCTTTCTTTGTGACTGCTAGCAACTCCCCTCCCAGCCTATAGGTGGCTTCAGGGTTTCTCTTCCCTATGTGCATGATTTTGCACTTCTTGCATTAAATCCCAGTTGCCACTCTTTTGACCATTTGCTAGTTTATCCAGATCTCTTCTCATTCTGCCCACCCATCTGGATCATCTACTCTGTTGTAGATCTTGGTGTCATCTGCAAACAGACAAGCTTACCCTCTAGTCCATCTGCAAGGTCACTAATGAAGATGTTGAAGAGGACTGGCCCAGGACTGATCCTGAGGTACCCCACTTGTGACTTGCATCTCTTCTGACTGTATACCATTTACCACCACTCTCTGTTTTCTGCCGTCAACCAGTCTGCCACCCAGTTGACCAATGTCTGACCCACCCCGAGCCTACCCAGCTTATTTGTCAATCTTCTATGTGGAACAGTGTCAAAACCTTTGCTGAAGTCAAGGTAGGCAACATCAACTGCTCCTTGGTCCACCACTCTGGTTACCCAGTCAAAGAAATCTATGAGATTAGTTTGACAGGACCTTCCTTGTAAACCCATGCTGTCTTGGATCCGTGCCCCTATGGATTCCAGGTGTTGCACTATCCTTTCCTTAAGGAGTGCCTCCATAATCTGCCCACTACTGAGGTAAGACTGACTGGTCTGTAGTTCCCCGCCTCCTCCCTGCTACCACTCTTATGGAGCGGTATCACATGAGCCCTTCTTCAGTCTTCTGGGACCTCTCCTGTGCTCAGAGACTCACTAAACAGTTCTGCTAATGGCTCTGCTAGTTCCATCTTTAGCTCCTTAAGAACCCTAGGATGTATGCCATCAGGTCCCATTGCCTTATCCACCCTGAGCTTAGCAAGCTCTTGTAGGACCTTTCTTTTGTGAAGGGAGTAGTGCTCACCTCCTCCCCTGTGTCCATGATGCTGAGCTGTGGACCCTGCCCTACCTTCTCTTCAGTAAATACTGAGCAAAGTATATATTTAGGATAGATGCCTTTACAGGGTCCTCCTCCTCACATGCTCCCTTTCTCCATTAAGCTTAGCAATACCTCTCTGGACTTTCTCCTTTCACTAATGTATCTATAGAAAGTCTTATCACCTTCTTTACTGTTCATGCTAGTGTTTCCTCAGTTTGGGACTTTGCTTGCCTACTGCCTTCCCTGCTTCCCTTGGGCAGTTTGGTATGCCTCCTTATCTTCATCCCGCTGTGTTCCCTTATATTTCCTGAAGGCCAGCCTTTGGCTCTGACCTTTTCTGCTACTGTATTTGAGAACCAAAGTGGTTTCCTTCTTCTTTGCACTTCCTTTCTGTCTAACACAATGGAATGTTGCTTCAAGTATTGCATCCTTAATGCTTGGCCACTTGCCTGTATCCCTCACCTGTGTTTCTTTTGCCAAGGCTAGCTTAACTCTGTTGGCCATCTTATCAAAGTCAGCATCTCTGAAGTCCCATATTTTGCCTTGGAATGGGATGATTTAGACGTAGTAGCCAAATTGAACCATACCATGTGATGGTCACTGGCCCCAGGTGACCTTCTACCTGGAGATCTGTGATCCCTTCCTTGTTAGTCAGTACTAGATCTAGGATAGCCCTGTCTCTTGTGGGTTGCTGTACCAGTTGTTTGAGGCCCTCCCTGCAGGGAATCCACTATGTGTCTAGTTCTGCATATGTTCCTGCTGGTATTGACCAATCTGTATCCAGCATGTTGAAGTCTCCCATTATCAGAACCTCCCTTTAGCTGTCATGTTTTGTATATCTTCTAACAGTAATGTGTCTATGTTCTCCCCTGGTCTGGGCCTGTAGACAACTCCCCAGTACTTATGGCTGTCCCATTTCCTGTTTCCAGGGTGACCCACAGTTCTTCTGGCTCCTTATGTGTATTCTGAATTTCTGTAGCTTTGATATTGTCATTGACATACAGGGCCACTCCTCCCCCTTTTCACTCCTCGGTCTCTTCTGAACAATACAAGCCAGGTACTGAAGTCTTCCAAGTGTGGTTACTGGTAAACCACGTCTCACTAATTGCTACTATGTCCAGTTTAGCCTCTGACATTATTGCCTGCAGGTCTGGGATCTTATTTCCCAGGCTGTGAGCATTTGTGTACATGATTTTCCATTGGCCAGATTTTGGTGTGTTAGTTGTTGGGTGAGGTTTGGCATTACCCCTGTGCATCATATGGGGAGACAAACCTTTTTTCTTACCTGGGGATGCAAATGAACTGCAAACATGCTGAATCCCTGTTTGACCACTAGCTGGGGGAGATTGTTCTTCCATTCGGCGTATGGGGTGCTGCACTCTCCCATTTGCTAGTTTAAATATTCTGCAAAGACGCCAAACTTCTGCCCCAATGCACTGACTCCTCCTTAGTCAGATGCAGTCCATCAAATTTAAAGAACTTTCGCTCCCAGAACTGTTGCCAGTTCCCACAAATCTGTGTCCTTTTCCTGGCACCAGCCCTTGAGCCACATGTTTAGCTCCCCTATCTCCCTTCTCTGACCTTCCGTCCATCTGCTCCTCCTCCCAGACTGGCAGGATCTCAGAGAAGGAGATGCCAGATGAAATAGATGATAGTTTGTCACCAGCCTGGTCAGGTGTTCTTGGTCTCCACAACTGACCGGCTGGTGAGATCGATAGTCCCTATGTGTACTAGGACATCAATGTTTTCTACTGCTTTGTGAACAATTTTAGCAATGCGGTCAGTGTCTCTCCATGCTGATGTACCTGGGAGACATCTGACCATTACCCCTGGCTGGAGATGGGTATCAACTCCCGAATCATGGAGTCTCCTATGATCAGAAGTTTTTTGGATTTCCTTTTTGCTTTTTTGGTTTTGGTTCCTGATTTGGGTGAGTTTTGTTGTGCTAGCTCCTGTGCTGCAGTGTCCTGCTCTGCAGTGTTTTCTGCCCTCTTTGTTTGATTTCAGAGATAGAGGCAGATACCTGTTTGTAGTGTTTATATGGTTTTTGGAGGTAATATGTTGGAGAGCAGACAGTGATGGGGCACCCGATTTGTCCCTCCTAACCACCTGCCAACCTCCTGGACCAACTACCCTCTGTGGTCGAGGTTTTTCTGTTGGACTCAGGGGAAATGGCGGGTGGTTCTTATAATGTATTTCATCTTGAATATGAAATTTGAGGCTGCAATCTCTGCCCATGCTGCCCGGAGCTGAGCCTTAAGATCTCCAAAGGCCCAGCATGTAGGACAGTGTCCTAAATCCTGTAAGACTGTCCTTCTGAAAATTGTTCCACAGTACCTGCAGTTAATATCCATTCCAGATAAGTTGCTGGCTTATAACCTAGTCAGAGTAATTAGAAGGAAAAAAGGAAAAAAAATGCAAGTAATGATTTGATTGTGTTTTGTTTAACTTGTTATAACAAGTTAAATTACTAGTGCCTCTTAAATGAGCTCACCTTGGGAGGCCCCACTGATCCACCCCTTCCTGCTCTGCCACAGGAAATGTCACAACTGTGGTACCCTATAAAAGGAGTGTAGGTGTGGGGTGGCTGGGCCCTTCCCCTGCCGAAAAAGAAGAACCATGGACGAAAGAACAAGGAGGTAAGAGCAGAAACAATCAGTCAACAACAAATGCAGTAACCCTGAAAGCTTATCCTAATGTTAGATAAAACTGTAAAACCTGTAAAGCACCACCTGTAATAATTTCAGAGAAGATATACGCTGTAAGAAACACTTTGCTACAGAGAAAAATAAAGCAATGAAATGTTAGCAACAAAACAGTAGCAATCCTCGTGAGTAAAAATAAAACAACACCACACAGTAAATCTGTTTAGCCAAATAAGTCTTAATCCTTTTCCTTGCTCTGGTAAGTTTCTACTCTGCCTTTCAAGCAGTCTTAGAAGGAAAGAGCTCAGGTGAAAGCTAGGTGCCTTGGCCAGCAAACCACATCTTCTTGACTTCTACACTGTCTCTGGTTGCCCTATCGGTTTGCCGGTCCTAATGTAGCCCCAGTAATTAAGTAAAAAAAAAAAACACTTCTTCTGGTAGTGTAGTGGACCCCCCCAATCCCTGATGCTGCCCCAGGTGTGCCAGCATTGATCCCCTTACTAGTATGTTGACTACTACTGTACATTGCCAGGCTAACAAAGAAGATGACCTTCACTTTTTATGGTTGGATCGTCTGCCATCTGTTTTGTTAAAACTGCTGCAAATCAAGGAAACCAAGGCACTGTAAGAATGAAGGACTTGTAAAAATAGTGCCTCGTGAGTTTTGGGGTAAATGCAGAAGCAGGAAATGAGACTTTGCATTCCCTTTTGTAAATTAAGCCATGAGACTGTTACAGTACTCTCTTGATTTTATGGGACACTTCATTCATTCCTTTGCTTGAAAAAGAAAACCACCTAATTAAAGAGAACAGGAAGAGGACCAGAAAAAAAAAAATATCCAAACCTTTGTGAAGTTCACTGTATTCCTGACCAATAAACATGCCTGTGCGTTTCATAACCTGCTGTGTTAGTGTTTGATTTTCTTTTTTACTATACAATTATTTAGTTTAAAAAAACTATTTTCTTTAATGTTCTCACTGCCATCCTAGTGATATCTTTCAAACCCATTCCAGGAGTAACAAGAATGAGGATTTTGTCTCATGTGCTGTTTATTACTTTAAAGTGTTCCAGTTCCATGCACAGACCAGCACCTCCATAGTGGCCACAGAATTACACAGGTACACTTCATTAAATAAATAGGACTGTGATATGAACCTACTGTATAATACTGTATTTTATTACTGGGACTGCCAGCATGGTTGAGTGATGCTGAGAAAATGTTAATTTTGTGCCTGTGTTGTTAAACAGTCCATGTACTTATTCATTTTTTACAAGTCCCCTTCCTTTCACCTGCCACACATTTCATTGAAACAGAGTAGGACTTTCACATTTTCAAAAAGGTCATAATTCAAAGCCTTGAGCTGTCAAACTGACCCGGGTTCACAGAAAGACAGTAGTCAAAGGAAATTAATGGGTGTGTGTTGGGGGTGCACCAACAACACTCCTACAACCTAGCAGCAGTAGCTGCAGCCTGCGATAGGCAATGCATATAGCGAGATTAATATAGGCATTAAAAAAAGCCCTCCCCCAAAAAATAAAAAATGCCATAAAAAATAAACTAACTAGACTGGACCTCACATTACCAAAAGGAAATCGGTGGGTTAATTTTAATTTCAAGGAAACCACATTTTTTTCCACACAGTAAATTTAACACCATTCATCCACCCAGCCAAAGACAGTCCTGCCCAAATCATGCCTAAATCTGAACTGCAGCTGAAACAGTCAGATGTCAGCCTGATGATATTGACAGTCGTTCTTTAACCTACTGAAGTAGTAGAAACGATTTGTTTCCCAGACTGCTGCAATTTAACACAATTTGGATAACTTAACTAAAAATGAAACTGCAGTATAACATTTGTAATTCTATGTACAAGAACAAAGGCATGTCACCACCTAAAACCCTCAAAAGACAAGATTGTCACAGTCAGCCAACAGAAGTAACTTCACAGATGCATCTCGCTGTGCCAAACTAACCTCCAAATTCTGGTTCAGGGGGGCTCCCCTCCTATCTCTTATCCTCTCTGTCCACTCCACCTCCCCCCACCCACTCTCTCAGATCAAACGATGCCCGCACCTTGACGGTCCCTTGCTGCTCCACCCTCATAGATACATACATAGATACATAGACCCATTTGAGCTTGTAAGTTCAGTTTGTTTTCCTAGAAGTCTGTTGCACCTTACCCCTGACCTCCAGAATTCCTTTATGTCTATCCCATGCATTCTTAAATCCTGTGATTGTTTCAGCCCCCACCACTTCCTCTGGCAGGGTGTTCCACTTGTTCACCACCCGTTCTGTGAAGAAATTCTTTCTCATGTTTCCTCTGAATGTCCTCCCTCCAACTTCATCCATGCCCTCTAGTCCTGGAACACCTTTTTGCTTAAAATAGTGTTTTCCTGCACCCTGTTCCTCCCTGTAAGATACTTGTATGTCTCTATCATATCCCCTCTCCCTCCTCTCCTCCAGGAGTGCATGTTCAGTTCCTTCAACCTGTCTTCATAGGACTTGTGATGCAACCCATGCACCATCTTTGTTGCCCTCCTCTGAACCTTCTCTACCTGTCTATGTCCTCACGTGAGGTAAGGTCTCCAGAACTGCACAGTACCCAGGTGCGGCCTCACTAGTGTCTTGTATAGTGGAATTATGACCTCCCTTTCCTGCTGGTAATGCCCCTGCCTATACATCCCAGCATCCTATTTGCTTTATCTGCTGCCTTGTCAGACTGTTTCCTACCTTGAGGGTCATCAGAGATGATAACCCCAAGATCCCTTTCCTGCTTGGTGCATGCTATATCCTCACCCCCCAACTGATATATTGTGCCAGGGTTTTGTGCCCCATATGCATTATCTTGCACTTCTTTGCATTGAATTTCAACTGCCAAACCCTGACCATTCTTCAAGTTTCTGCAGGTCCTTCTCATTCTTTCTACACCTCTGGTGTGTCTACTCTGTTACAGAGCTTTGTGTCATCAGCGAACAGTGAAATTCTGCCTTCTAGGTCCTGTGCCATGTCACTGATAAAGATGTTGAATAAGACGGTCCCAGCACTGATCCTGGGGTACCCCACTGGTCACTCTTCCTCTGTGGGTGACAGCCATTTACCACCACCCTCTGTGTCCTGCCACCCAGCCAGTTACCTACCCACCACCTACTGTCCTGCCCACACCCATATTAACCAGTTTGTGTAATAGTCTTCTATGTGGCACAGTGTCAAAGGCCTTGCTGAAGTCCAGATAGGCCATGTCCGCTGCCTTCCCCTGATCCACCTCCCTAGTCACCCAGTCAAATAATTCAAAGAGGTTGGTCTGACATGACCTCCCCCTGGTGAAACCATGCTGCCTTGGATCCTGTAGTCCATTGACAACCAGATGTTCCACCAATCTCTCCTTCAGTAGTGCTTCCATGATCTTTCCCACTACCGAGGTGAGGCTGACTGGTCTGTAGTTCCCTGCTTCCTCTTTGTTCCCACTTTTGTGTAAGGGGACTACATCTGCTGTCCTCCAGTCTTTGGGTACCTCCCCTGTTTCCAGTGATTGGCTAAACAGGATAGCCAGAGGTTCAGCCACCACCTCTCTTAGTTCTTTAAGGACCCTGGGGTGCACTCCATCTGCCCCATTGCTTTATCAACTCTTATTACTTCCAGTTCCTTCAGGACCCTTTCTCATGTAAAGGAACTTGTGTCCATTTCTGCACCATTCTCACCCCTTGTACTCCCTTCAGACCCATTACCCTCCTCTTCCTCAGTAAAGACTGAGCAGAAATACCTGTTCAGTATGTCAGCTTTACTGTTGTCATCCTCTACTGCCCCCATCCTCCCCTTCAGTCTCACTATCCCTCCCTTTGTCTTTCTTTTTCACTTATGCACCTGTAAAGGTTTTGTCCCTCTACCCACTGATTTTGCAATGTGTTCTTCTGTCTGAGCTTTGGCTTCCTTACTGACCTCCCTGCCTCCCTTTGCTTCTCCTGGTACTTCTCCCTGTCCCCTTCTGCCTGTGTCTTTTGTTTGCCTGAATGCAATCTTTTGGCTTTCACTTTCTTTGCTACCTCTTTGGAAAACCATAATGGTCTCCTCTTCCTTTTCCTCTTGCTAACCTGCTTAATACATAATCCTGTTGTTCTTGCAATCCCCATTTAAATACTGCCCACTGTTCCTCAACCCTGATTCCTGTCCCATCCCTTAATGCCTCTTTCAAGTATCTCCCATTTTCCCAAAGTCTGCCCCCTAAAATCCAGGATCGTGTTTTTGTGTGGTTTGGTTCTGCTCTTTCTGTGATTTCAAACCACAATGACTGGTGGTCACTGTTTCCCAGGTGCTCCCCACTGTTACCCCATCCACACTGTCCTGTTTGTGAGCACAAGGTCCAGTATTGCCTTCTGCGAGTTGGTTCCATGACCATTCATTGTCATAGTCATTGGTCAGACTGGTTTTGCCCATCGTTTCCTAAAATCTGAATTCCCTCCCCCTGAAATCGACCTCCCCTCCTCCAGCTTCTCCCCTACCTCCCTTTCACAATTCCCTTTCCCTCAGCTGTTCCTACTTCCCCACCTTAATACCTGTCCCTGGTTTCTGCCTTCCTACACCCCCCAGCAGGGTTCTCAACATCCTGAAGGGGAAATCAGTAAATGGCTACCCTTCTCCTCATATTCATTTCTCTGCCTCCCCCTTCTCCACCTGCCCTTCTGGGTCACCAGTGTGCACAACCTAACCCCATCCTTTTTACTCCAACAGCACTTGCGTACTATCTCGAGCCTGCTCCTGGTACACTCATGCACTATAAATGGTTCTATAGGTTTTGTACATTCATATGTTCTTTTGTATGATTTTGGACATGCACTGTAATTTACCCAATGTTCCTCTACTGTTTATTGTACAATACCTTGTGTTCCAACTGTTGTGCAATCTTACAATGTTGTATTGTTTGTACTACCCACATATATAGGATAGTGCATGAGTAACAGTTAACAACAGGCCTATTCTTTCACCGGTTGGTACTATGATGACAGATTACCTCGGAGCGGCTCAGTAATCAGTCATCATATATAAGTATGAACAGAAAGCACATTAAATGACGATGCATGCTCTTCTCTACAGTGTATAGTGAGAACGTCGTTGCCTCAAAAAAAAAAAAAAAAATTACTACATGTTTCTTTTAAAATAAGACTAACTGTCAGATTGCTGCTTGAGGACACCATGTGTGACGTCCACTGCAGCAGAACGAAAAAATCATTCTGTTGTCCGGACGGACATCACTTTTAGGTTCTGCTGCACTGCAGACGCCACTAGTGCAGCAGAACAACATTTTGAGAGCGCTTAGATTTCAGCTAACAACGATTGCTCCACTATACACTATACTATTGTAACTGATCATCCTTCACAACCCTAGGTACCCTCCCTAGGTCGCACCGCGAGAAGAACAACTGTTGTTCAGTGTGCCTCCTGGTGAAACATTTCAATAAATAAATAAACTTCTGCAGCTACTGCTCAACACTGTGATCTGCACAGACTCAAAGTGAACAAAGAGAATGGAATATCTTTTGAGCACAGAGCACAGAGCATTTATTATTGTTTTGTTTCTCTATTTTATTTCAAAATGCAGTAGCTGAATGGATAGGTATCACTGATACATGTTTCTGTTATGCATAGCAGTGGCATGTCTGGGGGCTTTGTCACAATGTATCAGTACAGTTTGTACTGCAGCATATTGTAACAAATCACTCAAACACACAATAGAGACACTGTATCAGTCATAACTATTCATTCAGCTACCATTTTTTCAAATAGAAGTCCCCTAGTGCAAGGTGCCATGTCAAACTTGCAAATTTGTTTTGCTAAACTCAGTATTATGGTGCATACAGTATGTGAGCTATAGACTGTGATGGACACTTTGGTCTTAACAAGCCAGTATCCCAGAACTTTTTCTATTTAAAATCATACTAATACTGCAGGAAAAGCAGCCCAAATGAAACGTGGAAACTTTAGATGGAAAGGTGATTCCATTGCAAAATTACAGCTGAACATCTGAAGCAGCTGTGTGACAGTAATTCTCATAGAACAGTGGCTTCAGCACTCAGCAGCAATTCTGTCTCCTGAAGAGACACAGTAGCTGCGTTCAACATGTCAGTCACTAGCTTGGTAGATAGGAGGAGGGAGGTTTTTTCTTCTAATGTGGCTCCTGATCTGGGAGGCCAATTTGATCAGATAGGAGGAGAGGGGTATTTTTGGCTTCTGAGGTTGTATGGATGGGTAGTTTGTTTAGGATGTGACACCATGCCTCTGCAATTCAAGGAACTTAGAAAAAATGATTAATTCTTTCAAAGGTGTAACAACCACAGCATTTTATGGGGTGGGGTTGGGGGAGGGCTGATGAGTTTCTGAGTCAGCTGGGAGCTGGAGGAGTATTTTTTGTTTTTGATCAGGTTTGGTGGGGGGTTGCAATCACAGTAACTCACGCAAGAGTGTGGAGGGTATTTTAACACATGAGATGTAATGCAATTTTCTGATTATCAAACTCAACTACGCTGATACTGTACATATTGCATGGGCCAAATCTGTGCACTCATCCTCATCCAGCATCTACAGTAAGTGCCACAGCTAATCAAAGTATTCCATCTTCCAGTCAGATTAAATATGAGTGGGACCCATTTGCAATTCACAAAATCTCCAACTGTGCTAGTGCTTTTTGCTTCTTTACTCAATTGGGAGGGAGCAGTAGCAGCACCTTGAAATAAAATTCCACACTAACACTCACCTGCAGTCAAAAAGCTTGTAAAAGCAGAGTGGTATGCTGAAACGTGGAGGTATTCTAATACAAACCCCAGACTGTTTTTTTGAAATACCAAAAGTCCATACACTCCCCTTCCCCAATAAGCTATACAGGCAGATTCCTTAGTCAGGCTTGTTTAGATATTATTAGTACAATATGCTGCTATGAAAAGACTGGATTATTCAAACTCAGAGATAAAATGATGTTTTTCTTACTCCCATTCACTAAAAAGCTGATTCCAGGCAGAGTAAATAGGCTACAACAGTCGCGGTGCCTTTTGTCCACAAACCATGGATACATTCACATATCTGGACTGTGTGTAGTATAGTACGGTCTGCATGATCAGTCGGTGGGTGTCGGGTGAGAACTGCGCATGCCGCTGACTGGGGAGCGGGGTGGCGGGGTCAGTGGGTGGTGGGGAGGTGTACCGCTGGACCACCAGGGTTATTTTAAACTGCATTAGTATACATATGCCTGCAATTGGACTGGAAGCAGTCCGCTGGACCACCAGGGAATATTGGACATATTCATTTATTACTATTGCCCACGATCAGGCTGGAAGCAGTCCACTGGACCACCAGGGATACTGGACGTTTTTATTTATTACTAATGCCCGCTATCAGGCTGGCAGCGGTCCACTGGACCACCAGGGATATAGGACTTTATTCATGTATTACTACTGCCTGCAATCGGGCATTGGGTCAGTTTGCCGCGCTGTGCAGGGGGCGTCGGCCCCCAATGGCTGCAGCCTGGCAGGGCGCCAGGCGCAAGTCACCGGGGATCGGCGCACCTGCATGCAAATGGGGCCATAATGGCATGTTAATGACCCCAGTTGCACCTTGCATGCATTATGGCTCCATTTGCATATCCACTGCTGAATATCATGGTTCCTGCACCTAGCGCAACTGCACTTGCGCTGGTGCATCCTCTCCTCTCTTGCCACTTGCGCTGGTGCAGTACCACTGCACTGTGCACAATGTGGGAGGCCACATTGCCATATTTAATGGTGCTGAGCCATGGCACAGCACCGTTGAATATCACCCAGCACACTCCCTCATGCATCCCAGTTGAGCTGCGCCTGGCCTGCGCCCCTGCCTGGCGCATGTCTGAATATCCCACTGACAGTATATTTCCCTTCACAATATGCAGAAACAGTATTGCATTATAAGTGCAACATATCTTGAGTTGGTACAATAGCTTACTATCTTAAACAGCACAGGAAATTAAATAAATACCTTAAAACTGTTGCTAAGTGCCATATCTTTATTTATAATTGACTAGCTGTCTGTTTCCTCAATGTCCATGATAGATGAGATTTTAATTTTTTTCTTTTATGTTTTAGCCGTGTAAATAGTAATATAGCAGTTACTGGTGCTGTCTGTTTTCTGTTTCCTTTTTCTACACATTTTATGCAGTGAGCCTGCTTAATGCTGACATTGTCACTCATGTATTCAAGGACAACATCATTGCTCGCACACTGTAAGAGTCACCTGCTGCTGTCAGATACTAGCCACATCCAGGAAGTAATGGCCATTGTAATCACGTTAGTACTGTCCTGTCAATTAGTGATCATTTATGCTGAGAGAGCAGTTCTTACAGTAGTAAGAACATTTATGCTTTAATAAAAAACAAGTTCAGCTGGATTAATATAGGGGCAATCATAACCGTTTGGCAGTACTGATTGCCATTAGAACTGTAACCCTCGAAATTTGTTTAAAAGGAGTGTGCAGCTTTGGGGACTGAATATATTGCTTCTTGTTGTGTACTGTAAGGATGACATCACAGTTTATGACTGCCCTTGCTGGCTTTTTATCACACAACACCTGCATAAAGCATAAATTGCTTTTTCTGTATCTCCCACATCCAGTGTTGTATAGTATGGACTGTCGATTTTATTGCTCTGACAACCCCTCTTACCACAAACCAACAATGGCTTGATCAGCTACTCCCACATAATCTAGCACAGTACCTTCACTAAAGGATGGAGTTTGTTTTATACAGTTTCTCTTGCTATGGCAGTCAGTCTGAAGCAAGCACGTTAACAAAATCAGGTCACTACAAAACATCCATGGCAGAGAGATTAGGTGCTGCTATGAGCATGCCAGGCATAAATGTAACAACTGCACACCATAGCAACTGTATTCTCTCATCCCTATACTGATTTGCACTGCCTACAAAAAAAATGTTTCACACTGCCAGGCTTTGCAAAATCTTTACTGTCAAAAAAGCAATGCTCTGCTAAAATGTTATTGAAATGCTGTATACATATCAGAATATTATCAAACAAAATTCCCACATAAATCTCTGAAATTTGCATTTTGGTTATGGTTAGCATTAATATCTGCTCAGTTTAGCCAGAATTATTCTCAGTGCCAACAAACATGTAAGCCTTCCTCCGTTGTCATGCTCAGTTGCTCACAGCCATTCGATGGTACTTATCTGCTAGGTGGCTGAACAGAGTCGTTGCATGATTTGGACAATGGTGTTTGTGTCTAATAACTACCCATTATATGACTTAACCTCATCCTAACAGTAACAGTCTATGTATGGAAAAGTCACTGTAATCTGAAAAAAAGCAACATATTAACCTATAGTATGGTTGTTTTATGCAGATGAAGTGTCTCATGATGATGTCTAAACCTGTCACACTACCTATTGTCCCCAGGTTTTCTGCTTAAGTTGGACCAACATAACATTCTGTGGTGATTTGCATATGCAGCCCATGATGCTTTGCATTGTGTGGGCATGTGTGATTTATTTTCTTGATACTACTTTCACTTGGGAATGCATTGTCTTTCAAGAAAGATTCATACCTCATAACTGTCACCCTTTCCAGCAAATCTATGATTTACACAGTTTTTTTTTAACTTCTACAGACATTATCTGATGAGCACTGTCTCAGACATATGCCAGGTCTTCAGTGAACTGCTTAGACTAAATATGTAGCAATCAGAAGCCATTTTCTACTATGCTTTGTGGGAAAAAATATATTGAGCTACACAAACACACACACACTCGGTACACATCATCCTCATGGCCACAACATTCAAAATAAATATTGCACTGTAATATGTTAAAAGAAACTGTTTATGTCAGTGAACAACAGTGAAGTTCAGTTTAGAAGATTTTCTTTAAATATTTCTTATCCTATATTTTGTACACACACACACACACACACACCACCACACCATCCTCATGGCCACAATACTGCTGGGCTGCCTGGGTTCAAGTTGAGGCACTTATTCTTTCTCATCTCTTGTTTGTATGTGTTCCATAAAATATGCATACCACATTCCTGTGTGATTGTTACAAGTAAATGTCTGTGTTGCCATTAGGTTGTGCATTTGAGAAAGAGAAATGTGCTCGGGGACAGCCCATGTTCCAGTTGTCTCAGTGGCACAGCTGGTTAGTGCAATCAGAATGGTATTCCGGATAGACTTCCCAGCTGAGGCACTTATTCTTTTCACCTCTGTTTATATGTTTTCCATAAAATATGTACACCACACTCCTATGTGATTGTTACAAGTAAATATTTGTGTTGCCATTGTGTTGTGCACTTCAGATTTAAAGAAATTTCCTTTAACTATTTCTTATCATGTATTTTGTATCCTGGATAGCACTGGGGAGATGCTACATCTCACTGTCATATGGATCTTCATTTACACATTTTTGCACTGTATTTATTCAGGCTGTCCCAGATAGGATGCAATATCTTGTTTTCAGTGAGGTCATTATTTTCCCATTTTGATAATGTATTTCTTCAGGGTAGCCTAGTCCAGGGCCCCCATATTTAAAGGAGATGCACAGCACATCCCTGCAGAAAAGGGAGATGTACTGTGCAACTCCAACAATGCACCACAGTGTGCTATTCAAACATGCAGGATGTGCCTGCTGCAAGGGAATGGGCCAGGGTGCACACAAATAGTATACCATGCAAGTTGAGGGTGCATTCCATGCATATACCATGCTGCTATATACGCAGTGGGTAATTCACCGCTTGTAGCCCAGAGCAGCATGGCCCACACCTAGACAATGTATAGCTGGTCTAACCCAGCCAGCCACCCACAGGTGGGCTGTGAAAGTGCACCTAAGTGCACAGCAGTCTGGCAGCCCTGGTTGACTAGAGGTAGCACTTCCCATTCCCAATCAATCTAACTCCATCGCTGAAGAGCTCCATAGTGTAGGGCCTCCCTGGACCCATTCACACCAAAGGAAACCATGGTCCATATCCATAGCATACAGGATCCCCATCCACTGCCTTGGTTCATAGACAACCCCACTCCCCCATACCAGACATGTTGCAGAGACTGGCACTGCCCTCCACACCCTGTCACTGACTGCACTAGACCTGGGTCAGGGACCTGCACTCCAGAATGACCCAAGTGGCTATACCATACTTTGGGGCACTACACAAGTTGCAGACCCACCAGCGTATGCAACTATGTATATGTCCCTGGCAAACCGTAAGAGGGAATTAACATACCTCCAATGCATGCCTTGTCGATGCTGTATCGTCCTGCTGTCGTACACTCTTCCCCATTCTCCCATGTAATATGCCACCCTCCGGACTGCTGAGGTGTCCTGGGTGCCATGGGGTGTAGTATCCTGCAATGCCATTTGTAGGGTATGCTCCAGGCCATGAATAGTGCGTTTGTGGTTCCCCAGTTGTACAAACAAATGGGAGGTTGGCTGTAACATGCCTGTTCCAGGACCTGTGTGAAAACAGCATTGGCCTTCACTCACACTGAGCAGTGCAACAGCACCAGGGTGATGGATCAGCATGCGAGTGCCTGAGATGTATGGCCACTGGGCATTATTGCCTGCACACAGCTCATGCCTACAGTACATATGACACATTCCAGCATCCTACTGCTAGTGTTCCACCACCCAAAAATAAGATGCCATTTCTTCTGAAAACTAGCCGGGCTAAACATATAGCAAAGAGCAGGCATATTCTATTAAAATACATTGTAAAAATGTGTAACAGGAAGACCACATTGAAACTGCCTCTCAGCAGATCTGCATTGTGCAAATTCATTAGAAATAATGGGTAAAAGCATCCCAAAAGCTTTCCACAGCCATATCAGCTCTGACCAGAGTTTGTTATTTACAGCCACCATTGGTAATGACCAAGAACTCCTTGGTTCTGCAGCGATATCCAACACTTTTATTTTTTTGTATTTCCTTAACCACATCTGTTCTTAACTGCTCTGGCCAACTGTATGTTTTTTGTCTCATAAGATGAGCATTTCCTGTCATTACCGCATGCTCAACCCCTTTTGCTTGGCCTGACACAGTGGTAAGAGTATTTTTAAATGCTTTTACCAAGTTACAAATTTCTGTCGTTTGTTCTGTGGATAAGGAAATATTCACCTTTACAGCATCAGAGGTTACAGTTTGTTCCAGTTTATCATAAGCTACAGTATATCAATATCTTCATTAGCAGTTTATGTAACTGTACCAGTACATCAAATCACTTTTTAAGGCCCTTGCCACTTCATTAACAGTTTGGTTTAGAATTGAGGAGCTCAGACTGTTTACTTTGGAGGAGAGGAGAGATGGGGGTACATGATCGAGGTCATCAAGTACCTCAAGGGAATAAATAGGGTTATCAGGGAGGGGACCTTTAAACTCAAGGAGGGAGGTATCACCAGGGGGCATGGTTTGAAGTTGGAAGAAGGAAGGATGAGGGGGGAAAAGAGGAGGAGGTTTTTCACAGAGAGGGTGGTGGATACTTGGAATGCACTGCCTGGTGAGCTGGTCCAGATTTCCATGTGGAGGGCTTCAAGAGAGGCTGGGACGGATACAGAAAGGGATATCAGAACACCGGGGGCCCTCAATTCCCAACAGGGGATCTGAGGGTCGAACAGACTCGATAGACCATAAGGCCTAAATTGCTGTCAATTAGTATGTTAGTGGGTAACAGCAGCAGGACCTTTTCACTTAGTTCAAAAATGTTCTTTAACCCCATGAATATAATACTCGTTTTGCTGTTTTGAGCTTCTTGCTGATTACTGTAGAATATGTCAACACATTTTGCTAGTTTTTTTCTCGGTGCACACATGTAAGATGTAAAAGATTTTTTCTGACTGGGGATATCTTCCCATGTTTCTTTAATTACACCTAGGTGAGGCAAGGCAAGGCAACTATTATTTGTAGGTGCCCAATCCCAGAGGCTCTGGGCACCATACAGATAAATGTACAAATAAACAATATGAAAATCACACGCAGTCTAATAAATAAAACACAGCTTGAAGACCTCAGTCATGTCCCCCCTGTCTCTCCTCTCCTCCAAAGAAAACAGTCTGAGCTCCTCAAGCCTATCCTCATATGTTAACTCTCCCAGTCCTCAAATCATCCTGATGGCCCTCCTCTGTACCCTCTTCAGGAGCTGTATGTCCCTCTTTAAGTGTGGTCTCCAGTACTGTACACAGTACTCAAGGTGAGGCCTCACCAGCCCATTGTACAGTGGCAGAATCACTTCCCTGCTCCTAGAGGTGATCCCCCTTACAATGCATCCCAACATTCTGTTTGCTTTGCTAGCTGCTCTCCTGCACTGCTCAGAGTTATTCATACATGCATCCACCATGACCCCTAGGTCTAGGTCTCAGTGCTACCCTGCTTAATTTTATGGCAGTTTCTTGTTTATTACAGTTACTGCAAATTAAATAAGTATTTGTCAAAACTGAATGTTTGCTTGCTGGTTTTGACATTGCTAGTGCGAATGAGTATAGAGTTATGTAGGTGTAAGTATTTCTGTGGCCTTATCAAAATCAATAACAGATTGTCCTGCATTTCTGTATCCTGTTAAAAGTATAATATTGTACAGCATCTTGCAAAAAGTAGTTCGACAGGGAGCAGGCAACTGCTTAGTTACAGGAAATCCAGCTACTTGCAAATTGGACTATGCAGTGCAGCACAATTGTTAATGGCGATTTGCTGTGATTGCATCCTGTCCCTGGGTTAAGGGAAGGGGGAAGAGAGCTCAGGAAATGCAAATATCACAGATAGAACACAGAAAAGAAGCAGGACGATGAAATGTTCTCCAGCACCCATAAAACCAGTATGCTTTATGAGAAGCTTGGTTTCTGACTGAAATCATTTATTAGACTAAGTATCAAAGACTGCAGGAAGGTTGGCAAGTATGCTACAATGTTGCACATTGTTTCTTTAAGGAACTGATAAAAGGTAGACAGATTGTTTCACAACAAAGTTGCAACTCTTGGTAACAGTGTAGCACAATCTTTATGTAAGAATAAAGGGAAGTTACATGGATTTTTTCTTTTAAGTACCAACTCTGATGTGCTGAGGTATCACTGCAGAATGCTGTCATGGATTCCTGTAGTGTTTTCACATTTCTATTTTTCACTTGTGTTATATAGAGAATAATAAAACAAGCAAGTAAAGCAAGTGTGCGTATTTTATTATTTATCAAAAAAATTGTAATTACTGAAACGCCTACTGATTTATCAAATAGTATGCTGTGCTAAAGCACTAGTCTGGCTATGTGTGTAAATGGTGAAGGACAGGCTGAAATACACTGAAACACATTGTATGGCACCTATCTTAACTTACATGACCCAGACACAGGGCAATGAAATGCAGATCTGACTGCGTATCCTCACATCTGTGAGTGTTTGCTACTATGATGCATTTGAGTTGTGACGGGTGTGGTGGATGGGGGGTTGAGGGTAAGGAATGAGGTATGCAGAGTGGCTTCTCACAGCCTCCCACTTGCATACCGTATGACTGTGAATAAGTCACAGGGAACAAGGAGGTGCTACTTCACTGAGAGGGTGGCAGAGCCCTAGAATGTATTGCCTGGGGAGTTGGTGGCTGCTACTACAGTGGAGGGTTGCAAGAAAGGCTGAAAGCTTTATAGAGGGAGGGTGGATCCTGGACCCTAGCTGGGAAATGGGGGACCATCTAGGAGGGAGGAAGGGGGCTACCAAAGGTGCCCTGGGAAGGCACTGACCATCAAGCAGACTCAACAGGCCATAGGGCCTAATCTGTTGACTTTGTAGTATGTTAATAAGTCACTTAACCTTCCCAGTACTTTCAGGTTGCCCATGAAAACAGGCAGCAATGACTAGTGGGCCATACCTGGTTAACAAATAATTACATAAATAAAGAAAATAAAGACAGAATGTTTAGAAGTTATACATGATCAGGAAATGACTTTTGTGCCTTCACCAATTGCAGGGTAGCTTGAAAGGAAATCAACTTGTACTGGAGTTCAGCTCTCATATGGGGCTGTGCTCTACACATGGGCACTGCACTGTTGCCACAGTGCTGTGTAAGTCTAAACACTGTTCACACTAATTGCATTTTGACTCTCCACCCCAAGAAAGCTGTCCGCACGTATGGGGATATGTACTCATTACTTGTTATTAACTACACCATACAATGAATTTGATTTTGTTTTCCATACCTCTGTGTGTGTGTGTGTGTGTGTGTGTGTGTGTGTGTGTGTGTGTGTATACAATGGCTTAGGGACTGCTGGTAAAATAAATAGTATTATTGTGTTATCTAGATTAAGAGATAGAGGGGAGAGAGAAAGAGAGAGACTGAGAGAGAGAGATATTACATGGTGGCTAGAGTCAAATTACATGCACACTAACAACTTTAATCAAACTTTGCGGTCTTTTCCAAACCTCAGTATGTATGGGTGGCAAGCACAGAGCAAGACAGGCTACCACCAGCTCCCCCCAGGAAAAAATGAAAGCCGAGAGAGAGAGAGAGAAATAGTACTAGGGGACAATGAAATGTTACAATCACATAAATCCTACAAAATGACCAGTGGCTATGTTTTCAGGGCAGTAAAAGAATGTTGAAATAAATATTGGACTTCTGTCATCCAGGTGTGTGTGTGTGAGTGACAGAAAGAGAGAGAGAGAGAGAGAGAGAGAGAAGAGAGAGAGAGACAGAGAATGAACAGGGGTGGAAGGTGGGGTTGTTCCAGAACCCAGAACCATGCTAGATAGAGGGAGACAACAGGTGTCCCTAGAAAGACATCTGCTATACTAGTTTTTTTACTGGCATCAATGTTACACTGTGAGTAAATGGCAATGGACAGGCTAGCAAAACACATCCCTGGAGTCACAGAAATCATAATTAAAAGTTTAGCTGTATATGAGCATGTAACATCGGTTCAAATACCACAATCTGCCACTTGTACACTTGGGTATGCATGTGGCAGATTGCCTTTGAGCAGGTCACTTAACTTTTTTGCCTCTGAGCGAGTCGCTGAGGTGCCCCAGTGCTCCCAGGTCACCCCTGCAAACAAGCACATATGGCTAGTGGGCCCTATCTGGTTAACAACGAATTATATAAATAAATAAAATAAATACAAAATGTGTAGAACAATTCCACAGAGACAGACATGCATTATAATAGTTTGTTTTCTTTTACTGGCATTAGTGTGGCAATGTGTGTAAATGGTGAAGGACAGGAAGGCAAACTACATCCTTGGAGTCACAGAAATCACAACTAAAAGTTTAGCTGTGAATGAGCAAGGTACATCCAGCATACAGATCTGGGTTTGATTCCCACAATATCCCACTTGCATACTGTGTGCCTCTGAGCAAGTCACTTAACCTTCCCAGTGCTCCCAGCTTGCCCTTGAAAACATGCACATATGCCTATTGGGCCTACTTGGTTAATGAAGAATTAGATAAATAAATAAAATAAATACAGAATGTGTAGTATTTACACATGTTCAGGAAAAAACTTTTATGCCCAGGTCAGTTGCAGGGTAGTTTGGAAGGAAACCAACTTGTATTGCAGTACAGCTCCCATGTGTAGCTGTGCTCTACATGTGGGCATTACACTGCTGCCAGAATACTTTGTAAGTGTAAACACAGTAGAGTAATTCCACAAACACAGACATCCTTTATAATAGTTTATTTTCTTTTCCTGGAATTTGGTAACCATTAACCGGGTAAGGCCCACTAGGCACACGTAACTGTTTTCGGGGGGACCTGGGAGCACTAAGGTGGTTAAATGGCTTCCTCTTAGTCACACAATATGCAAGTGGAGGCTGTGGGAATCAAACCCAGTTCTGCTGGATGTACCAAGCTAATTTTCAGATCATTAACTCTAATCTCTAGGCTATACTGCCAACCCCATCAGTGTGACAATGTGTGTAAATGGTGAAGGACAGGCTGGCAAAATACAGCCTTGCAGTCACAGAAATCAGAAGTGAAAGTGTATTTTATTTCTCTAACAGTCAGTGTGTCTATGTGTGTAATGTACAGAAAAATGGTAGACTAACAAAAAAATACATACAAGTTTTCTATCAATAATCCAGCTCCAGATGAAAGAGATAGCAAATGCTTGTGGCCCAATATAATTTTACAGTCACAGAAATCCCAAATAAAATATTTTTGTAGGCATCATATGGCAGTTTGTTCAGGGCAAGCTGGCAAAATAAATAAATATTGTACTTGTGTCATCCAGATCTGCAAGAGAGAGAGAGGGAGGAGAGGAGAGGAGGGAGAGAGAGAGAGAGAGAGGGAGAGAGAGAGAGAGAGAGGGGAGAAGGAGAGGAAGAGAGGAGAGAGAGAGGAGAGAGAGAAAGGGGCAGAGGGAGGGAGAATGACAAAGTTGGCAGAATAAATTGTTGATTTATGCCTTCCAGATCTACAGTATATATATATATATATATATATATATATATATATATTGAGAGAGAGAGAGAGAGAGTGGGGTGCCAAGGAGAAATTATGCAGTCACATGATTCACAAATAAACATTTGTTTTCTTCTTGGACTTAGTGTGGCTGTATGTAGCAGGCAAGATCCATTTGGCAAAATATTTTTTATAATTGTGCCTCCCAGAATTTAGAAGCAGATGAAAGAGAGAGAGAGAGAGAGAGAGAGGGGTGGAGGGAGGGAGACAGAGAGAGAGAGAGATGGGGAGGGAGAGAGACACACACAAAGGGGACAAATTAAAGTGTAATTTCCTTCTCAGGCATCAGGATGCATGTCTCTACAGGGCAAGAGCCAGCTGGCAAAATGAATCTTTTACTTGTGCCTTCCAAAACCCTGATAAAGATTTGAAAGAGAGAGAGAGATAGAGATAGATACAATGGGGGTCCCTTCAGTAATCTTACAGTCACACACATTCCTACTGCACAGGTCAAAGGCAGGCTGGCAAAATAAATATTCAAGTTGTGTCATCTTGATTGTGTTTTACATGCCTCATAATAGGTGTGTGTACAATGTCCCAGGGAATGCTAATAAAATAAATATTAAAACTGTGACATCTAGATGAAGAGGAGAGACAGAGAGATGGGGGGGGGGGGCTGTAGGTGAAATTACAGGCACTGGCAACCCAAATCTAAGTTTATTTTCTTTTCCAATCATCAGGGTGGTTGTGTGAAAAGGACAGAGCCATGGCAGGATGGGGAAGTACAAAAACAGATGGGAGAGAGAGATAGCAGAAGGCCACAATAACATTTTACAGTCACATAAAACTCGCAAAAGGATTTATTCACTTTTCAGGTCCTGATTGCAGCTGTGTTTACAGAACAGCAAAAAGATGCTGAAATAAATATTTGACTTGCCTGTCCAGATTAGAGAGACTGAAACAGAAAGACTATGAGAGAGGTGGGGGTTCACAGCCCAGAACCATAACAGAGAGAAGAAAACAACAACAACAAGGGTTCCTAGAGCATTTCCAGAGACACAGACATCCCTTGACAGGCTGGCAACATACATTACATTGTGCAGCAGCCATCTTAACTTACATGCCCCAGACACAGGGCAATGACCCACAGATCTTGACTGTGTGTGGATCTGCACATTGAGAGATTCTTACTGGGATGCAGTTTAGTTGCTGTGATGGGGATGGTGGATAGAGGGGTTTGAGGGTAAGTAATGGGGTGTGCAAAGCAGCTTGCAAAATGTAAACGGGGATAAATTCATGAGAGAACTGTTGGCATTTTCAAAGTCAGAGACATACACAAAAAAAGCATTTGTCAATGCCAAATGGTTGCTTGCTGGCATTAGCATTGGAAGTGCAGGAGTTAGACAGATGCAGAATAGGAATGGCAGTGAAGTATTGAAGTGACACCAACCTCACCCCCACCCTGCAGTGATGGACAGGCATTTGGGTGTGTCTTTCGGTCATCGTCCATAAATAACACTCACACCATTCTCCTCACCCTACCCTGCAGACACCGACAAGTGTCAAGGTGTGCCTTGGGGTGTTCGGGTTTACACTCACCCCATTCTATAAGGAAATACATGGAAATTGGTGCAGTAGAGGAGAAAGGAACCTTGGGACTGAAGAGTCCAAGGCACACCTCAATGCTGTCTCTGGCTGCAGGGTGGGGGTGGAATGGCATTTGCATTACTGTTGACAATGCCAAGTCACACCCCTAATGCTTGTCAGTCCTCACAGGGTAGGGTGTTATGGTTGGAAACCAAAATGCCCTGGGTATCTCTTGGTATTTTCACTCCAAGTTTTCAATATGGGCTTTTTGTGACCACACCGCATGAATAGTGACACTATCAGTTCATTAGCTGAAAGGTGATTTTACATAGCAACTGTGCATTTGACACCACAGGTGTGAAAACTCATTTCAAACAGGATGTGAAAAATGATAGCTGTACTGTTCATGAGGAGGTGTACAAGAATGGTAATGTTGAAAATCTGGAGTGAAAATATAAAACAAATTGGTGAAGTCACAAGCTTGCGTAGAAACTGCACAACACACACCCGTAATGCAATTATTTTGGGGATTTTTTACACCAGATTTTCAACATAGGCATTTTGGGACCTCTGCTCATGAACAGTGGCACTGTGATTTTCTTAATCTGTCCCAAATATTGATTTCATGCAGCAACCCACTCATAATAATAATAATAAATAATAATAATTTTATTTATAAAGTGCCTTTCAGTGTATCAAGGCACTGAACATTTTAAGATCATAAATTCAGATTTCAAATACAAATCTACAACACATGTAATAAAATGTACCATACTAACATCAGATATTAAAACATAATAAATTATAATAGAAATACAGTCATACTAGAATTAACTTAGTTATCCAAGGCCATTTGCCATAAGTATTTCAAATCTTTCTTAAATGTCTCCATGGAGGTGCACTCCGTAACCAGCATGGTAAGAATTCAAAGAAGTGGGTGCAGCGTGAGAATGCTTTGCTGCCCTGAAAGGTGCAGACTCACTCTTGGGATCTCTAACAACCCATTTGCCGAGCAGAGCGTTAGCCCAGGCAGCCAGGCACCAGAAGGTCTTTCAGATAGGTCAGACCCTGATCGCTAAGGGCTTTAAAAATGAACAAGATGACTTTAAAGGTGATCCGCCACTGTTCCAGCAGGAATATCTGCCAGAACTAGACACATAGTGGATTCCCTGCAGGGGGAGGGCCTCAAACAACTGGTACTACAACCCACAAGAGACAGGGCTGTCCTAGATCTAGTACTGACTAACAGGGAAGGGATCACAGATCTCCAGGTAGAAGGTCACCTGGGGGCCAGTGACCATCACATGGTATGCTTCAATTTGGCTACTACATCTAAATCATCCTATTCCAAGGCAAAAATATGGGACTTCAGAGGAGCTGACTTTGATAAGATGGCAAACAGAGTTACGCTAGCCCTGGCAAAAAGAAACACAGGTGAGGGGTACAGGCAAGTGGGCAAGCATTATGATGCAATACTTGAAGCAATATCCCATTGTGTTAGACAGAAAAGGAAGTGCAAAAGAAGAAGGAAACCACTTTGGTTCTCAAATACAGTAGCAGAAAAGGTCAGAGCCAAAGGCTGGCTTTCAGGAAATATAGGAACACAGCAGGATGAAGATAGGGAGGCATACCAAACTGCCCTAAGGGAAGTAGGGAAGGCAGTAAGGCAGGCAAAGTCCCAAACTGAGGAAACACTAGCATGAACAGTAAAAGAAGGTGACAAGACTTTCTATAGATACATTCATGAAAGGAGAAAGTCCAAAGGGGGTATTGCTAAGCTTAATGGAGAAAAGGGAGTATGTGATGAGGAGGACCATGTAAAAGCATCTATCCTAAATAGATACTTTTGCTCAGTATTTACTGAAGAGAAGGTAGGGCAGGGCCCACAGCTCAGCACCATGGACACATGGGGGAGGGAGGGAGGTGACCACTACTCCCTTCACAAAATAAAGGGTCCTACAAGAGCTTGCTAAGCTCAGGGTGGACAAGGCAATGGGACCTGATAGCATACATCCCAGGGTATGTAAGGAGCTAAAGGTGGAACTAACAGAGTCATTAGCAAAACGGTTTAGTGAGTCTCTGAGCACAGGAGAGGTCCCAGAAGACTGGAGAAGGGCTCATGTGATCCCGCTCCACAAGAGTGGTAGCAGGGAGGAGGCAGGGAACTACAGACCAGTCAGTCTTACCTCAGTAGCGGGCAAGATTATGGAGGCACTCCTTAAGGAAAGGATAGTGCAACACCTGGAATCCATAGGGGTACAGGATCCAAGACAGCATGGGTTTACAAAAGGAAGGTCCTGTCAAACTAATCTCATAGATTTCTTTGACTGGGTAACCAGAGTGGTGGACCAAGGGGGAGCAGTTGATGTCACCTACCTTGACTTCAGCAAAGCTTTTGACACTGTTCCACACAGAAGATTGATAAATAAGCTGGGTAGACTTGGGGTGGGTCAGAAGTTCGTCAACTGGGTGGCAAACTGATTGACAGGCATAAAACGGAGAGTGGTGGTAAATGATATACAGTCAGAAGAGAGGCAAGTCATAAGTTGGGTACCTCAGGGATCAGTTCTGGGGCCAGTCCTCTTCAACATCTTCATTAGTGACCTTGCAGATGGACCAGAGGGTAAGGCTTGTCTGTTTGCAGATGACACCAAGATCTGCAACAGAGTAGATGATCCAGATGGGGTGGACAGAATGAGAAGAGATCTGGATAAACTAGCAAAATGGTCAGAAGAGTGGCAACTGAGATTTATGTAAGAAGTGCAAGATCATGCACATAGGAAGAGAAACCCTGAAGCCACCTATAGGCTGGGAGGGAGTTACTAGCAGTCACAAAGGAAGAAAGAGACTTGGCATCATCATCACTGATGACCCTAAATCATCCAAGCAGACCTCTAAAGCAGTAGGTAAGGCTGGGGTGTGTGTTAGGGTGTATTAGTAGGGGTATCACAAGTCGTAAAAGGGAGGTAATAATCCCTCTTTACAAGACACTGGTTAGGCCCCATTTGGAGTACTGCATGCAGTATTGGAGGCCACACTTTCACAAGGACATTAACTAAATTGAGGCAGTCCAGAGAAGGGCAACCAAAATAGTGCAGGGACTGCATCAGAAGACATATGAGGACAGATTAACAGAGCTCAATATGTATACCCTTGAGCAAAGGAGGGAGAGGTGATATGATGAGGCATTCAAACACCTTAAGGGCATTAACAAGGTGAAAGAGTCTAACATGTTTAAATATAAGAAAAATAGCAGGACAAGAAGACACAGCATGAGATTAGAGTGGGGCCGATTATGGGGGAATGTGAGGAAATTGTTTTTCACAGAAAGGGTGGTCGATGCATGGAATTGCCTACCTCAAGAAGTGGTGGCTGTGAATACAGTGCAGGGCTTCAAACAGGCATGGGATAGGCATAAGGGAGCAATACAAATGAGTATGAATAGATAGGCCACTGACAGAGCAAAGGTCGAGGGCACATTTATAAGATAGAAAAAGAAATGGGCAGACTGGATGGGTCTTGCGGTCCTTATCTGCCATCAACTTCTATGTTTCTATGTATAGGAAGCCAGTGCAGTTCACACAGCACCGGGGTAATATGACAGGACCTACTTGTCCCAGTCAAAACCCAGGCTGCAGTGTTCAGCACCAGATGTAGGCGATGGATTTCTACCCCTGAAAGCCCAAAGTAAAGGGCATTGCAGTAGTCTAAGTGTAAGGACACAAAGGCGAGGAACAACGTTGGCAAACAGTCAGCTGGAACAAGGATGCCTAACCCTAGCAATATTCCTAAGAAGGTAAAAGGAAGTCCTGACAATGGCCGACACTTGAGATTGAACAGTCAGCCTGTCGTTTAGGACAACCCCAAGGCTACTCATCTGTTCAGAGGTTGGGAGTGACACGCCACCAAGAAAAATTCCAGAAGGCGAGCCAATATGTGACCTCTCGATCTGACCACCCAGGTCCACCATGAAAACCTGTGTCTTCTCCGAGTTCAACTTTAGCCAACTAGAATCCATCCAGCCTTGGATTTCCACCAGTCAGTTGTTAAACACTGAGAGAGCTCTATCCTGGTCGGGTGCAAAAGACAGGTATAGCAGGGTATCATCTGCATAGCAGTGAAACCTCAGCCCATACCATCTTATTATGTCTCTGAGGGGCAGCATATACACTGCAAATAGCATGGGTGACAGCACAGAAACCTGAGGTACTCCAAGCAACAAAGAGATTGGGCCAGAGGAAAAGATCCCCGACACAACTCTTTGTGATCTCCCAGTAAAGAATGAAGTGAATCATTGTAAAATGGTTCCCGACATTCCACAAATTTGCCTCAGGCATGCCAACAACACCATGTGATCCACAGTGTCCGAAGCTGATGAGAGATCATGGAGAACCAGAATGGAACATCTCTTCTGATCCCTCGTCCTCAGAAGATCATTAAGCACCCGAACCAGTGCAGTCTCAGTGGTATATCTTTTACGGACACCAGATTGAAAGGATTCATAGATACTATGGATGGTTAAATGGTCATCCAGTTGAGTTGCCACAACCTTCTCAATAACCTTCCCAATAAAGGGAAGGTTGGAGATAGGTCTGTAGTTTGAGAAACATTCTGGGTCCAAGGAAGCTTTCTTCAAGAGAGGTGCCACCACCACCTATTTCAGGGAGCTAGAAAACTCATCTGACTCCAAGGAGCACCAGACTATTTGCACCAGAACTGGACCAATGATATCGGAACAACCCAAAATTAGGGAAGTCGGTCCAGGGTCCAAACCACAGCTTGTGGGACACACACGAGAATTGAGGCACTGTGATCTCACACTGTTATACAACATCCTTGTACGTCACAGGTGCAAAAACATGTTTTGGGCAGGATGTCAAAAATTACAGCTGTACTGTTCATAAGGCAGTGTGCAAAAATGACAATGTTGAAAATCTGGAGTAAAAATATAAAACACTGGCAAAGTTACAAGCGTGCATGAAAACTGTGCAACACAAGTCGGTAACGCAGTCAGGTTCTGGAATTTGTTCACCAGATTTGCAGCATGGGCTTTTTGGGACCTCTCCTTATGAACACCGTCACTGTGATTATCTTAATCTGTCCAGAATATTGATTTCACACAGCAATCATGCCATTGTGCTCCATATGTGTGAAAACACATTTTGGGCAGGACGTGAAAAATAATAACTGTACTGTTCATAAGAAGGCGTGGAAAAATGGCAATGCTGAAAATCTTGAGTGAAAATATTAGAAATTCTTGAAGCTATGAGTGTGCATGGGAACTGTGCAACACACGCTCATAACAGTCATTTTTATGTTTGCTTGCACGCATGTGCAAGAAACATAGTGCCTTCATCGGAGATTTCGGAGGTGTGTCACCTCCTCCTCCAATTCAGGCACTGTGCTGGCAGGCACGGCCCCTGTAAGCCAAGGCATTTTGGAGCTGTCTATGACATGCTCCAAAATGCAGTGGCATACAGTTGAAAGGGGAGTTGACATTGAGTGAGCAGCGATAAGAAGTTGCCTGCCATCTGCTCCCCCAGCCGCAGGCGCATACTTCGCGACGAGCGCATAGCCGATGGGGTGCCCAATCCCCGCTGGCTGAACTAGCGCCTGTCTCCTCCTCCTCCCAATAGTTGATGCCATGCTGGGAGCCCACCCCAGCATGGCAATCCATCATGTTGCCAACGGGGTGCCCAATCCCCATCGGCTGAACGCACCAACCTCCCCAAAGTCCTTGTGCCACGCTGGGAGCCCACCCCAGCGTGGCAAACGGTCCTGCTTTTTTTTTAATTTTTGGCCGACGGGGTGCCTAATCCCCGCCGGCTGAACGCCTCAAAGTCCTTGTGCCACGCTGGGAGCCCACCCCAGTGTGGCAAGCGCCCCATGACATCTTTTTTTTGTTTAACCTGTAAACAAAACGTGTCCTGCCGCTGCCTCCAACCCCTCCCACAACCTGCACCCACCACTCGCGCACTAGCCTCCTCACACCCTCTATCCCATACTTACCTCGGACTCTGGTGGACTTTGGTGACTGGGAAGACGTCTGCACTTTCAAAGCCGACCGAACTGAGGAAATGCCGTAAGCTGTATAATGGGCTAGATAGGAGGGTTCAACTTTATTGCATATCTCAGGCATTTTTGGATTTGCACTAATTTCAACATGGGTTTTTGGGACTTCTTCATGACGCTGTCATGGCGTTGTTCGGGGCCTGGGGGAAGGGGCAGGATTGCCAAGAGTGACCGCGCAGATTCGCGTAAATCATCTTCGACCAAATACCGCCATGACAGTGACATCATTTAAGAGAAGGGGGCCCAAAACCCCATGTTGAAAATTTGGTACCAACCAAAATGACTGTTTAATAAGTTGAATTATGCAGTTCCACGCAGGTCAGAAGTTCGTGAAATTTCAATATTTTCACCCAGATTTTCAACATTGCCATTTCACCACACCATCTTATGAGTAGTACAGTGTCATTTTTCATATCTCACCTAAAATGTGTTTCCACCCTTGTAGCGCAGAATGGCGAGTCGGTGTTCGAAATCAATGTAGGGACAAATTAAGAAAATCACAGTGACACTGTTCATGAGCAGAGGTCTTGAAATAGCTATGTTGAAAATTTGGTGAAAAAATTCCTAAAAATGACTGTTTTACGAGCGTGCGTTGCGCAGTTCCTACGCACGCTCATAGGTTTGCGAATTTTCAATATTTCCACTCCAGATTTTCAACATTGCCATTTTTCCATACCTTCTTATGAGTAGTACAGCTGTCATTTTTCACATCTTGCCCAAAACGTGTTTCTGCCCATGTAGCGCACAATGGCGCAGTCGTTGTGCGAACTCAGTGTATGGGACACATTAAGAAAATCACAGTGTCACTGTTCATGAGCAGAGATCTTAAAATGGCAATGTTGAAAATTTGGTGACAGAATTCCTAAAAATGACTGTTTTACGAGTGTGCGTTGCACAATTCCCACGCATGCTCGTAGGTTTGCGAATTTTCAATATTTCCACTCCAGATTTCCAACATTGCCATTTTTCCACACCTCCTTATGAGCAGTACAGCTGTCATTTTTCACATCCTGCCCAAAACGTGTTTCCGCCCATGTAGCGCACAATGGCGCAGTCGGTGTGCAAACTCAATGTATGGGACACATTAACAAAACCACAGTGACACTGTTCATGAGCAGAGGTCTTAAAATGGCTGTGTTGAAAACTTGGTGAAAAAATGCCTAAAAATGACTTTTACGAGCGTGCGTTGCACAGTTCCTATGCATGCTCGTAAGTTTGCAAATTTAATATTTTCACTCTAGATTTTCAACATGTCCATTTTATTAAACTTCCTTATGAACAGTACAGCTGCAATTTTTCATATGTCACCCAAAATGTGTTATTGCACATGTAGCGCACAATGGTGCTGTTGGTGTGCGAAAGCAATGTTTAGGACAGATTAAGAAAATCACAGTTACACTGTTCATGAGCAGAGGTCTTAAAATGGCTATGTTGAAAATTTGGTGACAAAAGTCCATAAAATTACTGTGTTACAGTGAGCATTGTACAGTTTCCACGCATCCTCGTTAGTTCATGACTTTGTAATATTTTCAGTCCAGATTTTCACTAGTGGCATTTTTCAACACTTCCTTATGAACAGTACAGGTGCCATTTTTCACAACATGGTCGAAGTGTGTTCTCACACTTTCAGTGCAGAGATGCGTGGTCGCTGTGGGAAATCATTGTTCGGCACAGATAAAGAAAATCACAGTGACACTGTTCAAGATCGGAGGCACCAAAATGCCTGAGTTGACAATCTGCTATAAGATATCCCCAACCTACTTATATAACTTGCACAGTTTCTATGTACGCTCGTGACTTCACCATTTTTTTAAATATTTTTACTACACATTTGCAACATGGCCATTTTTACACCTCCCCATGAAAGAGTACAGCTGTCATTTTTTACAGCCTGTTCAGAATATTTTTGCACCTGTGGTGTTAAATCCTGTAGTCACTGTGCATAAGCAGCTTTCGCTACCAAACTGATATTACCCTGTTCATGAGGTGGATACAAAACAAACATGTTGAAAATTTGGAGTTAAAATACCAACGAATGCCTGAGGTATTAGGCTTTTCAACTCAAATCACCCAACCCTATAAAGAATGACAGGAATCAGGGTGTGACTTGGGATTCTTGCCTGTGATGCTCATACCATTCCACACCCTGCAGTCACTGAGAGGCATCGAGGTATGCCTTGGACTCTTCGGCCCCAAACTTCACCCCATTCTCCTATATCGCACCCATCTCACTGTATTTCCTAATGAAATAGGGTGCGCA
Source organism: Neoceratodus forsteri (assembly GCA_016271365.2). Classification (NCBI taxonomy): domain Eukaryota; kingdom Metazoa; phylum Chordata; order Ceratodontiformes; family Ceratodontidae; genus Neoceratodus; species Neoceratodus forsteri. Next base: position 1,410,962,485 of record CM028132.1, read on the forward strand.
TAAGGGCCAAAGACCCCAAGGAACACATCACACTTGTCAGTCTCTGCAGAGTGGGGTGTGGTGAAATGGCGTGGCCGTTATGCCTGATGACCCAAATGCACACCCCGATGCCTGTCACTCTCTGCAGCGTGGTGGTGGGGTTGGCTTCAGTTCAATACTTCACTGCCATTCCTATTACGCAGCTCTGTAACTTCTACACTACCACTGCCAATGCCAGTAAGCAAACATTCGGCATTGACAAATGCTTTTTTGGAATTGTTTCATCAAATTTCCAACATAGGCTTTTCAGGAGCCCATCTCATGAACAGTAACACTGTAATTTCATTAATCCATCCCAGAAGGTGATTTTGCAGTGACCACGAAATCACCTTCATGACTGAATAATGACATGACAGTGACTGAGTTCATGACATGGGGTCCCAAGAACCCCATGTTGAAAATTTGGTGACAAAAGTCACACAAATGGCCGAGATATCAACCTAAGTTGAACCGCCCCCCCCAACCCATTTATGCCATTATACTGCTTACTGGCATTTCTTGAGTTTGTGGTCAACTTTGAAGATTGCAGACGTGTTCCTGCTCCACCAAAGACCATCGCACCAGGCTCCAGAGGTAGTATGGGGTGAGGGTGTGTGTGTGGGAGGTGGGTGTGCACAGGAGGGCAGGTTGGGGGAGGGGCACCACAGACAATGAAGGACTGTTTTCTGTTTATAGATTAAAAAACTTTGCTGAAAGGTTTTCTTTTACAGGTACATTTGGCATGCTGGGGTGGGCTTCCAGTGTGCCACTTGTATTTTGAAAGGAGGAATGAAGCCAATGGGGATTGGGCCCCCAATTGGCAAAGACAGTGTGTCTGTGTTTGGGAGGGTATGATGCTGTGGGGCGGGCACCTTTGGCAGAAAAAATCAGAGGGTGGGAACGTTATGCCAATGGGGATAGGGCTCCCCATCAGTAAATGAACTGGGGAGGGCATGCTGACAGGGGATTGGGCACCTCTGAAGACAGCTTCTGTGGGATTGTGAGAGGCAGGCGGTGACAGCTGCCATGTTTAGTGAAATGTTACACTAGGCAAGGCACACCCGGCAATAAGGGTCTGCTCCTCAATGCAGCAGTGAAATTGTTTCAAGTTGCTGGCACGCTTCTGTGCTGCTGTCATAGACAGTGTGCCCATTTATTGGTGCCACAGAGACAAGTCCCAAAAAGCAGTGGTGGCATTGACCACAACACGACTGCACCTCCACAACCTGCTACTCCAGCAAGTTGTCACAACATGTTTCATGTGCATGCGTCCAAGTAAACATAAAAACTACATTATGAACAAAAGAAGACAGTTTACAAAACAACAGAATCAATACAGTACAAACAAGCTACTAATACTTTAAGATGCTAAATAGAATAGTGCAATAAGGCAGACAACTACTTATAAAAAGGAATGAGAGATTAATTTAAAAATGAAAGAAAATCCCTAAATGCCACCAACAACCTAATCTAGTTCAGTGTCAGTTTGCATCCCACTCTCCATGGCAAAATTGCCTAGTCTACCTTTCCTAGCAGAAGAAGAAAGAAAGAAAGAAAGAAAGAAAGAAAGAAAGAAATCCTCCCCTACAATCTGTTAGTGGCTCCAGGGGCTAATAATACAGGCACATTTCCTCAATGTAGCGACTTGTGTTACCGTAGCAAAGTGACACTAACACCAGAAACTCTGAACTGTAACAGATTATAAATACTGGTGACCCCAAATAGTAACCAAATTATTGGTCTTTAAATGTTATAATAACTGGATTTTGGGTTGTTATGCTCCCAAAAGCAGTAATAACCTGAAATCCAGTTTTATGACATTTCAAACCACTTTCATTTCACTACAGACTGTAGGAGGACGGCAGTTCACTATTCTAAACAAAATTGTACAAAATTGTACAAAAAGCTTTACATGTTTCTTATACCAAATACTGCTGAATTGTGAAAAATGTGTACAATGTTGTTTAGAATACTGAACTGCTCGTTCTCGCTACAGTCTGTGGGGAAAGTACAAGCAACTCAAAATTAAAGAAATCTATACAACAGCAATTATAAAAAATAAAGACTAGGCCAATGTGAATTTATGGATTTTATTTGCACACCGTTGGTGTTTGTTGATCACATGAACCTCTCGAACTTCGCTGTTGAGGTTTATGGGTCATCAAAAACCTTGGGTGTGCAAAAAAATCCATAATACACACTTGCCTATCCATTATTCTCTATATGTCACTGGTTGGAGCACCTGTAATAGCACAATGGTGTCTACATATGGAGTTAGTTGTAAAGTGGGGAGACAGAAGAAAACAGATATGCAAATAGAGAAAGAGGGTGGGGTAGGCATATGCAAACTGGTGTTGCTACTGTGTTTTCCTTCCCCTTTAAGAGGACAGCACAGCAAAGAATCAGTTTTTACATATGTAATTTGTTTAACCAGGGTAGCCCAGCTAAGATACAACATTTAATCTACAGCAGGGTACCAGCATATACCTAGCTGTGAATGTTGGGAGGAATGAAACATGGTATAGTGACTTGAACACACAGTAATTCATCTTATGACTACCCACCAGTGGCATATTGCTTGGTGTGAAAGTCACTTATTTTATCTTTTTGGGCTGTCATTTTGCCCAGAATTTGCAGTCTGCAAACATAACATGATATCTGACAATATGCTTTGTTGCAAACCATATTTCCAGTGTTAGAAATTAAACAAATTTGCAGGTGTAAACTGCCACTTTTCAGGCACAATGAGACCGACTTGGCAGGGGTTTGATGACACATTTTCTCATTGTATTTTTCCATGTAATTCACTTTTATGCCTTTAGGTGGGTACATTTTACACAGAAGCAGTCATTCCCAATGTTACTCCTGCAACTGAGTCAGGCTCTTAATTTTAGTATTGGAACTGAGTGCTCCTGCCCCTTCCCCCACTGCCTATTTCAAGTCTCCATAAATTGCCAGTCCTCATAGTAGGCAAACTACAAGTTTGACACACAAATGATCAGCAATGTCAAGGTGTCTGTTGGCACCCTCTAGCTACCACAGCACAGCGAGGTCCAAAATAGTGATTGAAAGAGATGGGAGATCCTCGGGGTGGAGTTGGGAACCTGGGGAATCCCATGAGGTCAGTGAGAGGTATTTGCAGGCTGCCAGTGCCAACAGTCAAACTAGTGATGTAAACTCAATATCAGTTTCTGGTGATCCAAAAATGGTAAAACTAAAATGTGTGAGAACACCATCTAAATGAAAGAAGTGACAAGAGATGCTGTGGAGGATCGTCACAGATGTAAACTGTCTTTATTCTCCAGTGGCTCGCTTTAGCTGGAGTCACACTTTGAAGATGTGGGGACAGTTAGCAGGGGCTCAATTTTAAGCTAAGGTTTCATCACCATTATAAAATGTTAGTCCTCAAGGGTGGACTGATGGGGTACCCACTGCCTACAGAGCTATTGGGGACCCCATACATTCCTCCAAATTTAAAAACACATTTCTTAATGTTCAAGGTAGCTGCTGTCTATGCCTGCCCCCATCACCCTCTTATCAATCTTGCAGATAAAGGAGCCCCGAGCACAGCCCTTAGCTGAAATCAGATCAATCACGGTTATATGCTGTCAGTCTACATTCCAACTCGCAAGCTTCAGGGCAATCCTGAAGGATTTCAAGAGATAAAGACATGCCAGGTTGGTAACCTGCTGGTAACTGTGTGTCAGAGGACATTCTCCACTGGTCTTGCTTGCCTCTCTCCTTTCCGTGCTCTCCTACTGCTGGTCTAAACTGTTTTGTAGCTCTGTTTCCTGTTTCCCATGGAATATAACAGATGTAATATAATACTGCATTACATGAAGTTGGCAAGGAATGCAAGGCTGCTTTTGAGGACTGTCCCAGAACTTCTTTGACCAGAAAACCAAGCATGACTCACCCTCACAGTCAAGGCTGATGTAAGTCATAGGGCATATGTATATTGGAGCTGTGACTGTTAGTAAGTTTTTTTCTTTTGCACTCTAAGAAACTTGAGAGGCTGCTGCAAAAATAAATGTATCTGAAACAGAGACTTGGCAAAATTTTCAGGCTTGACTATTTTTCAGTCCAAATGAACAGTGACTGCTCCTAACGATCCTGCCACACAGTAAGCATTCTACCAGGGCAAAACAACAAGTCGGGTTCAAAAGAAAAAAAACAATTATCTATACTGTCTTTGAATTTTGAGAAATATACATTTGAGTTTAACTCTTGACTGGACGGGAGCCAATGAATTTGTGAGTTTATGTGCAGAGTTTAACAATTGTTAGCACTGTAGCCAGGTTTCTTAGGAAGGATCATTGTCAAATTATCAATGTGGTGTCACATAAATGGAAAGGTGTCTGATAGTTATACTTTATAAGTATTAACTGTGTCTGTTAATTGCAATATGTTATACTCTCTGCAACTTATTTGTGAGTTTACTTCAAAACTGCTTAATAAAAAGTAACAAAAAAGACAAGAGGGTGGGATAGCCTTTATGCTAAAAAGTGGAAGATTCCTAAATGCAGAGTCTGTTAGGTGTTACTTTTTCTATTACTTTATATTACTTTTGGAAACTTGTTCCAGGAAGCTCTGTGCCATCACTAGCAAGGATGGAGAAGTACTAGAACAAGTAACACACCTTACAGTTACATATGTCTTTTTATACAAAAGTAATATGTAACTGTAACTGATTACGTTTATTTGAAAGTAACTAATCTATTACTCTCAAAAAATGTAATCTATTATAGTTTTTTATTACTTTTGTATTTTTTTTTTATGGAATGAAATAAGTAGAAATAAGTAACTGCAACTGTAAGGTGTATTTCTTTTCTAGTACTTCCACATCCTTGCTAGTGACTGCACAGCACTTCCTGGAGCAAGTTTTCAAAAGAAATAGAAAATAATAGAAAAGTAACTTACCCAACACTGCTCTAAATGAGTAAAATGTGTCGTGCCAGTGCATTTTGCCCCCCCCAACACACATACACTCTTTGAAGTCTGCTGATGATGGCCATGGTGATAATTGAAATATATAATCTCCCCTCTCTTATTTTAATACAATGAATTAGGTCAGTGTAGAGTTACAATAGCCTGCATAGTTTTAAAGCAGCATCCAGCTTCCTGAAGTACTTGCCGGGAGCTCTTCTGAAAAACCTTCCGCGTCTTTACTGAGACTTTTCGTCGGTTTTAAAAATAATTAGTAAATATGTGCATCAATTGCATCCCAAGCATTAGAACCCATTTTGGAGGGGTTGGGGGCACTGCAAAATGTTTGTAGGTTGAAAGCAATATTTGCATAAATAGTAAGGTAAACTTAGTGAATACTGCTACATTATTGGTCACCGGTGATCATGGGCCACTTTGTAAACAAGACTATGACACCAGGCAGCTGCAACAATCAGGGACTGCCCACCATCACACCGTCAGCTTGTCATCTGCACCATTGAGACCCAACAGAGAGGTGGTTGGCTGATGTTGCAATGACGAGGCACTCTTTGATTGCGGTGGCCAAATTGTTTCAAGTTGGTGGCATGCTTGCAGAACTAGTGTCAGCAGGAGCATACGATTGCATTGGTTACACAAGGCCAAGCCCACAAATGCAGCGGTGGCATTGGCCATCACAGTGCCACACCTCCACAACCCTCTCTCCTAAGTTGCCACATAATGTTTCTTGCACATGCTTGCAAGCAAACATAAAAAGGACATTGTGTGAAACTTGTCATCCTCATCAAAGTACTTATCTGATGTGGAGTAAAATTGGGAGAAAAGGGTCTTATCTTTCTTGGTTGTTACTTAGCTGCTGTGGTGTCTGTCTGGCCATCTGATAGTCCTCAATACTCAGTCACAGAAACTGCCTTTTCACACTTTCTGGTTGGTTTTCTTTTACCAAAAGCTGCACATCTGTAGGATGGATGTTAGTGAATTGCTCCGTTGCAGATATGTCAATGATCTGTGGAAATGTTTTGCCCTCTAGTTGGAGACATTTAATGAAGCATTCTCTGAGTCAGAAAGAGGCTTCTGAAGGAAGAGTACACAATGGGGGGAGATAGTATGACAACAAAAATGGAAAGGGACCTGGGGGTAGTCATAGCAGATGACCTAAAGGTAAGCAAGCAATGTGAAAAGGCAGTAGAGATGGCTGTGGGGATACTGGGATACATAGCGAGAGGCATCATCAGCAGAAAACAAGAAGTTGTTATCCCTCTGTACAGACAGTTGGTGAGACCCCATCTGGAGTACTGTGTGCTGTTCTGGAGACCCCATCTCTGCAAAGACATAGACAGGATAGAGGCAGTCCAGAGAAGAGCAACCAAAATAGTGCAGGGTCTGCAACAGAAGCCATGTAAGAGAGACTAAAGGAGCTTAATATGTACACCCTTGAGGAAAGGAGGAGGAGGGGACACGATAGAAACTTTCAAGTACCTCAGGGAATCAACAAAGTCCAAGAGGGTGGCATCTTTCAGAAAAAGAGATGTGCAAGAACAAAGGGACACAATTTAAAGATGGGGGGGTGGCTCAGGGGCAATGTGAGGAAGAATTTTTTCACAGAGAGGTTGGTGGATGCATGAAACAGCCCTCTTGAGGAGGCTGTGGGGTCAACAACAGTGGGGAAATTCAAGAATGCATGGGACAGACATAAGGCAATTCTTGTGGGGGGTAGAAAGAAGCAGGCTGCTGGTTAACTAGGATCTGCAGCTTATCCAATAGGTTCGGAAATGGGCAGACTAGGTGGGCCAAGCGGTCCTTATCTGCCATCAAAGTCTATGTTTCTATAAATGGTACTTCAAGGACTGAAACCTCTGCTTGCGGGTCTCTCCTTAGATGTGATATCTTTTAAGGATTTCTTTTTTCACAAGGTCATAGTTTTCTGACTGTGAAATGTCCATATTGCTGTAAGCAAGTTGGGCTTTCCTGGTTAGATAAGACACCAGCCTGATAACCCTTTGCTGTTTTGGCTACTGGCAGGTTCCAGCAAACCTTTCAAAAGTTGTCAGGAATGCTTCAATACCATCAGAGGAACACAACTTTGTAAGTTTAACACCTTTTAAGTTGTTTGTGTTTTGCTGATTTGCTGGACTTCTACTAGATCCCTCAGCTCTGAGAACCTGCAAGGCATCCAGCCATCACTGCTCCTATTGTTACACCCCTTCCCTTCTATTTTTCTAGCCTATTTTCTAGCCTACCATTTGAAGAACACAGATAGGTTTTTAGGTTCTGTCCCTGCCTGTTCTTCTTCTTCTTTCATCACTTGTTCTGTCTGTAGAGTCTTAGTTTGGACATTTGTTTCTGTTTCTAGTTTGGCTGCCATTCTTCTGGTGATCACTCCTAGGCTTGCAGTTGCAGGATGCATACCTTTCTTCTATGCTTCCCTGGTGCCAGGTCTGGTACCACGCACAAAACTCGTGGCTTTGAGTATGCATGGCCTAAATCCCACTTTGACACCAACTGCCATGGAGACAAAGTTCAGGAAGCATAGACAGACCAAGAGAGTTTCAAAATTCACAATTAGCATTTTATTATTATTAATAACAATAAAATAAAATTACTCTAACTGCTTGAATAACAGGCAGGGTGCTTATTTAATTAGTGCCATCGGTAACATAGATGCTTATTCGAGCAGGCGGTTATTCAAGCAGGGGCACTTATTATTTTGAAACAGTCACTGACTTCCCTGCCTATGGATAAGCTGCAGATCCTAGTTAACCAGCAGCCTACTTTTTCCTACCCCCATCCCCTAGAATTGCCTTATGACTGTCCCATGCATGCTTGAATTCCACTACTGTTTTTGACTCCACAACCTCCTCCGGAAGGCTGTTCCATGCATCCACAACCCTCTCTGTGAAAAAATACTTCCTTAAATTACCTCTGAGCCGCCCCCCCTCTATCTTCAAATTGTGCCCCCTTGTTCTTGATGAGCAAAAGGGATCTTGTGTAACAGCTCACCTGAAGTATGGCACCATCAAGGGGCACCACGCTCACCCACTGCAAGATCCTTTTCCGGCAGCCAGTGCAGTTCCCGCAGCACCTGTGTGATATGGGAAGATCTAGGAGTCCCCATCAACAACCGGGCTGCAGAATTCTGCACCAGCTGCAAGCGGCAGATATCAACCCCTGGAAGCCCAAAGTAAAGCGAGTTGCAGTAAACTAAATGCGAGGTCACAGAGGCATGGATTAATGTAGGCAAGTCGCCAGATGGAACAAGGTGCAATAGGGATTGCACTTCAGGGCCAGCACTAGATATTACATTTCTGTCCAGAGGGGCTACTGCACTACCTTATACCACTTACTGCTGATTTTACATACTGCTGTTTTGCATATCTGTTTTATAATTGCTGCTTGTTGTCTACTGTTTTACTGAGGATTTATTGGTTTGTACTTTATTTATAAATTACTGCTGTAATTACCGTAAAACTAGTTATTTTCACATAAAGTAATTTTAGCACAAACACAAGTGGAACCATAATTGCATAAATTAAATTTAGCACTAAGTCATTGGGACCACATACATTATAATATAGCAGTGTCAGTGGCTCAGTAGGTAGCACACTCACCTCTGAGGGTGGGAGATCAGAGGGCTGTGGGTTCAGTTCCCACATCTGGCACTTGGGTTAATATCCCAGTACTGACACTGTAGTGCAGCATGAGAGGGGTGCTGCACTTCTGAGGTGCCGTTTTTCGGATGAGACATTAAACCGAGGTCCCATCTGCCTGGATTGGTGTTAGTTCAGGTGGATATTAAAGATCCCATGGCACTTATCGAAAAGAGTAGGGGAATTTCCCCGGTGTCCTGGCCAAATTTCCCTCATTCACTAAAAATACCACCAACAGCTTAATCTGGTTCAAGGTCAGTTGGCATTCATCTGTATCCCCCTCCCCCGGATCGTGCCTGAAAATAGGCAGGATTTGTCTAGTGCACTTACCCGGTCAACAAAAGCTAAATAAATAATGGGAAAAGTGCTAATATTATTAATTAACCTAAATTAATTTTAGTGCAAATTACTGCTTCAGCGAATATAGCGAAAATTATCTGGCAGTGAAAATTTCTAGTTTTAAAGTATCCCCCGTGAACCCATCCCCAAGATGTACCTGTGAATAACCTGTCTATAGCTTAGTGTGACGTTCCTGGCAAAAATGTTCAAATAATAACAACATTACCTACATAGACCCTATACCATGTCAACGTTCTGCTGTATGGGATAATGCACATTAAAAATGTATCTTGTTTTAAACATCTTTAGGAAAGAAGCTGGTTGATAGAAAGATGGAGACCATTCAGTCTCAGCTGGATCGAGGGGAAGAGGTGGCCGGAGAGTACCTGACATTTCTGCTGTCCAGTGGCAAGCTAACCATGAAGGAGGTTTATGGGAGCATGGGTGAACTGCTGATGGCTGGAGTGGATACAGTACGTGAAATAGAAAAGGGCTGGGCCAAAACAGATTATCTAAGATTTTGCCTTACATTGTGTGATGTGTTAAAAAAAATTATACATAGATATATATTCACTGCAAAAAACTTTGTTAGTGTACTAGTTAGGGTTAAAGCAAAAAAAGTATGGAAATGTGGCATTAGGGTTTCCAACTCTAACAACCCACCCCCACCCTGCAGACAGCAAACCACACATGGGGTGTGCCTTTGGGCTGTCTAGCTTAGCACTAACCCCATTTCTTAAGTAAATAAGCTGAGATGTGTACAGTGTATGAGAATGGGGCGAGCATTAGGCTTGAGAACCCCAAGGTACACAACACGCCTGGTTTGCTGCCTGCAGGGTGGAGGTGGGGGTGTTAGGTTTGGAAACCCTAATGCCACATTTCCCTAATTTTTTCACTTTAACCCTAACTAGTGCATAAACATTGTTTCAATGAATTTCCTTACTTTTTGAGATAGTATAATAATATTGTTATTTCGCTCCCATCCATCCATAATTTTTGAGGTAGTGTAAGCATACCCTTATTTGCCTGTTGGAGCGTAGCCATGCCTCCATATGTTGCTGGGCTTCCATTTGTAGGACCACAACAACCAAATTGTCAGCATAGCCTTCTTATTACCCCACCTCATGTACACAGTAATGAAACTTTCAAAATCCCCAGCACAATGTGATCCTGTGCCACTGCAACATCATTGCATGCCACAGATACAGACAGAAAGTTTGACAGGATTGGAAGAATGACAGTCATCCCATCCATGATGTGGTGTAAGAAAAGGGTTATGTTGAAAATTTTGAGTCAAAATCTTTTAAAATTACCAAAGTCACAAGTGAGTGTAGCAAAATGTCAACATACTTTATGTGCATAACTTTACCAGTTTTGTATATTTTGATCCCACATTTTACGCATACCCTTCTTATGACCCCACCTCATGAACATAGGTGGTGAAAGCTTTCAAATCCCACCCAAAAGGTGATTTTGCCAAGGGACTTTAAAATTGCCTTTTAGGCTGGATTTGTGCAGTTCTACTGACATTGTTCATGAGGTGGTGTCCCAGACAGGCCATGTCAAAAATTTGGGGTTAAAATATACAAAAATAACAAAGTCATGCATCAAAGTTGAAAACCCCATTGAAATACTTTAATGCCAAAACTAAGTCTCAAATTCTTTTTTGTGAGTAGGAATCCTTTTTCGTTTGAACAAAAAAGGACTCATTGAAAAAGAAGTTAGCGAGTCATGAAAAAGGATTTTAAATATAAAACAAACACACATTCTGGGGTCATTTTTCCACTAGATCACTGCAGAATCCACATAACAGAGTCCCAATAAGCAAGATACATGGGTTAGTGTCTCTGCAGAACACCATTATTGTGGGATTTCAATTTATTTTTAGAAAAAATTGAAAACAAGATGGCAGTTATACGAAAAAGGATTATTTTCCTCACGAAAAATGATTTGCCTAAATGAAAAAAGATCATTTTCTATTTGGATCAAATAATTTGTTTTGTTCCAGTCCTCTATCTAACAGACTGCATTGAGCAGGCTCAGAACCTGAAATTGTAACATTTAATAACTTTGGAATGGATTAATATTTTTTTATCAAACCACTCCAATGCACTGTTGTGGGCCACTTTCTACTATGAAAATTGCAGACCAAAATTCCAATCCATCTGTGCACAAGGTACAACAAAAAAAAAAAACAGTAAAAAACATTGATTTTGTACATTTTTCAGTATCCGGGTCTCAAAATCCACACAGCCAACCTGAATGTAATTTTTCAGGTTAAGAGACCAACCCCGAGAGATTGTGCATCGAAAAGTTTATGCAAATACATTGAATGGTTGTGAAGATATTAAAGTGCCAAATTTAAGGTTTTACATTGAAATCCCTGCTCAACCTTAACTATAGTTGTGCTACCATGCCACTATAATACATATATATATATATATATATATATATATATATATATATATATTTTTTAACATGGATGGACCTCTTTCCCATTTAAAATACAATCATTTTTTTCCATATATAATAATACCCAATTATCATATATGGAAACTAATTAGTACCTAATTATTACATGTGAAAAATAATTGGTAGGTCAAATTAATATACACTTTATTAAACATTTTTATGAGCACAGATAACACATTATTACAACTTGTAATAAGCAGAGACAACAACTTATTGCAACTTGTAATAATCATATACATATGAGAGCCTATTACACCTTGTAATAAACACATGAATAACACCAAAATACAACAGTAATGCCATATAAAACACTCACCCTATTAACACATTTACAAACTACTTGAAACACCTCCCATCTACCACACTTACTAAACAGCTGTGTCCCATGATACTCCAGTAATTACTACACCTCCAAGCCCTGCATGCTGCTTTCGCTTTCATTTTAGTGCTGCTCTTGGTGCCCCAAACAACAGAAACTGCCACTCATGACCATAAGAAACACAGAAACATAGAAATTATCAGCAGATAAGGACCGCTAGACCCATCTACTCTGCCCATAAGCCCTGTACTTGATTACAGCTTCTGATCCTCCCTCTGCTTCAACTCTGTGGTTCCCCTGCATGGATACAGCAGCCCTAGATTACATAGCATAACTGCAAGTGCTGGCAGCACTTTCCAGGGCACTCAAACAAACCGCTGCTTCCACTGCAAATGCTACTTACCAACTGCAGCTCACCATCAGAAACACCATGCACACTCAAAGGACCAAGCAACAGCACCAGGCCTCCTTTTATACTAGACCACTATACCATGGCAAATCAGTTGGTGCACACATCCTTCTGCTCTTACAGATGTCTCTAGACTACAGAAATGCTACCAAAATGACATTCTCAACCAGGAAATGGCCACAAATGTGACTGTAACTTGCAAGCTTGCACACTCTTATACCATCCCTATATATTATAGAAAATAAATGTTGGTAAGTTTGCCATAGGTAAATCTACCATCTTGAGGCTAATAAGCTCAATTAAACCCACTCTTCCTTTGGGCTTGTGGGTTATTGAGCTACTTAGCCCCCAGTGGTATATTTCCCTATACACCACACTTACGTATCAATCATTCTCTCTCTCTCTATCTATCTATATATATATATATATATATACATACATACATGCATATATATATATATATATATATATATATATATGCATATATATATATATATATATATATATATATATATATATATATATATAAATGATTAAAAAGGGTCCAAATCCAATGTTCTGATTGTATAAAACACATCACATGACCGTGCATATATCGGGCGTGACCGCACACCTGGACATTACCCGCTCAAAACAATTTTGATATTTTTATAAGATAGATAAACCACTCTGAGGTGATGCAGTCATGCTGCTCTGATATCATACACCTTGAGTAGATTGATACTCGGCCTGCAGCCTCATGTGTAACAACACACACCAAGGCATGCGTATATCAGAGCGTGACCGCACACCTCAGAGTGGTTTATCTATTACATATATGATCATCATCATCATTATAATTTATTTGTAAAAAGCACCTTTCTTAAACCAAGGTGCTTGCACATAACATAAACAATACAATACATAATTAATTCAAATAAAATCTTATATTTAAAATTCACTATTAAGTTACTATTCATTAAAACCACCATATGCTGAGTCAAATAAGTAGGTCTTAAGTGCAGTTTTAAACTCCTGGGTGGTCAGGCAATCTTGTATCTGACGAGGTAGAGAATTCCACAGGGTCGGGGCCACAAAACTAAAAGACCGGGCCCCAGATGTCTTTAGACAGACCCTGGGAATCTCTAGCCATCCCTCATCAGTGGATCAGAGAGGACGGAGGTGGGAGTAGGGATAAAGGAGATCTTGCAAGTAGCTAGGTCCCTGGTCATGTAGAGCTTTATAGGTCAGTAAACCAACCTTGAAGATGATCCTCCACTGCATTGGAAGCAAGTGCAGTCTGAGGAGCACAGGCATTATAGGGCTGGTTCTAGCTGTACCAGTCAATAGCCTGGCTGCCACATTCTGCACTAGCTGAAGGCAGCAGAGATCAACCCCCAGTGGACCTAGGTATAGGGCATTGCAATAGTCAAGGCGAGTGGTAACGAAGGCATGGACCAAGGTTGGAAGATCTTCAGGAGGAACCAGGTGTTTCACCAGGGCAATATTCCTCAGATGGTAAAAAGAGGTTTTGATGACAGCTGACACCTGTGACTTAGGGTCAAACCATCGTCAATAATAACACCCAGGTTCCGCACCCAGTCTGAGGCAGTCAGCGCCACACCCCCCAAGACATAGTCCCGAAAGTGATCCTGCCAACAAACCCACCTCCCAATTATCAGGGTCCACAACCAGCACCTCAGTTTTAGCTGGGTTCAACTGCAGCCAACTCACACTCATCCAGTCTTGGATCTCGGTGAGACAGCTGTTAAATACCAAGAGAGGCACATCTTGACCAGGTGCAAAGGACATGTATAGCTGAGTATCATCTGCATAGCAGTGAAAACTCAGACCATACTGCCTAATAATCTCTCCTAACGGTAGCATGTACACTGCGAACAACATAGGTGACAAGATGGAGACCTGTGGTACCTCGCAGGATGGGGGAGGAGGGGCTGAGGAATAAATTCCAGACACCACTCTCTGAGTCCTACCCTCAAGGAAAGATCAAAACCATCTGAGGACTGTACCAGACAGGCCACAGATGAACCGCAGGTGATCCAACAAAATCATATGGTCCACAGTGTCAAACGCTGCAGAGAGCTCAAGAAGAACTAAGATAGAACACGTCTTCTGATCTTTCGCTATTAGGAGATCATTTAGCACCCGGACAAGGGCCCTCTCGGTACTATGTCTCTTCCTAAATCCAGACTGGAGAGAATCATAGACATTGTGGCTGGTCAAATGATCATCCAGCTGTAATGCGACCACCTTCTCGAAAACCTTACCCATAAAGGGTAGGTTAGAGACAGGTCTGTAGTTTGCCAAGCAGTCAGGGTCAAGGGAGGGCTTTTTAAGGAGATGCTGAACAACTGCATCCTTCAGGGGATCTGGAAAGATCCCCCTCTCCAATGACCTCCAGACTATCTTGGCTAGGACAGGGCCGATCACATCAACGCATCCTACCAGGAGGCATGCAGGGCCTGGGTCCAAACCACAGCTGGTTAGTTGCAATGTCTGGATGACCATCACTATGTCAGTGATTGCAGGCCAGCTAAAGTCAGACCAGGTAAACTAAGGGCCCAACATCTCCTGCCGAACATTGCAAATTCCATTAACATGAGCCATGCAAATATCGGATCTGATTGTGGCAACCTTATCTGCAAAGAATCGAGCAAACTCGTCTCACCGTTCTTGCGACAAGGCTCCTCCAGACTGGAGACGGGTTTGATTGCACAATCTGTCCACAGTCCAGAAGAGCTGAGCTGGTTGGTTCTGTGCAGCAGCAATCTCCCTGGACAGGAATTCTGCCTTCTTATGGGTGATTGCTGATTGACAGACCACATAATGGTCCATCAATCTAAGTTTGTCGTCATCCGGGCCCGAATTTCGCCAGCTCTGCTCTAGCCTTTGCCACACTCTCCTCAGCTCCTTCAAGGACTCATCAAACCACGGAGACCTTGAGCAGAGGGTGAGGGGGTGAACACGAACAGGTGCTATGGAATCCAGGGCCTCCACCACCGCCTTATTATAGGCAAGTACTAGATCCCCTGGATCCATGCATTCACTTTGTACACCCGATCGGTCCAGCACCCTCATTAGGCCATCTGGGGTAACACTCCTTAAAGGACGGTACTGGACCATCTCCGTAGAGGCAGGCCTATTTGGGGGGGCCATAAAACTGAACCCAATGGTGTGATGGTCAGGCCACCTGACTGGTTCCACCACCAGATCGGATAGCTCCATCCCCAGGATGAACACCAAGTCCAATGAGTGCCCTCTAATATGGGTTGAGAAGGTAATAACATGTGTAAGGCCCAGCAAATTCATTAACCGGAGGAGGTTTTGACCAAACTGTGAAAGTTCATCGTCGACCCAGGCATTGAAATCTCCCAGGATGAGTCATCTGGGGGAATCCAATGCCAGGTCAACAATGAAGTCTGCAACTTCCTGCAGGAAAACTTTCCCATCTCCTGGTGGATGGTAGATGAGAAGAATCCTGCACCCTACACCCTCACCCAGGATGCACGCAAAGGAGTTGGTAGTCCCCACTGGAACTTCTACCAGGCTCAGTTCCGATCTAAAACAAATGGCTACACCCCTGCCTCTACGATCCTTCCTCAGGCGGTGTATCACCGAGTACCCAGCCAGAACTACTGAAGCCAAAACTGGACTAGCATTATCATCCAGCCAGGTCTTGGTGATGCAGGTCAGGTCAGATGATCCAACAAGATCTAATATTAAAGCAGTCTTGTTCTTAATAGACCTGGCATTGCATAACACCGCCCGAGTAGGATGAGTGACCAAGGAAGATCATGTTACTTGCCTGCCAATAGCAGAGCCCTTGGGTATGGGAATCAGGCAGGGGGAAAACCTTTCCTGAGCCTATTTCACCCCAGGGCATCTCCTTGTCCCTACTACCCCAATCTGCCCACTCCTTTCCATTTCCCGACCAGTCCCAGCCCCCACCCTCCTCCTCCTCACTATCCCCAGAGTCCTATAATGCCTATATACCTCCGGGGGCAGCGAAGGACAAACAAAAGGGCAGTGGTTCCTGAGTCTGGAGGGGGAATATTGCCTGACCATCCCTGCACCTTCCCAGCACATATTCCCAGCTAATAACCCAAATAAATAAACAAACAAAACCAACAAATACCAAATTAAACAAATTCCCACAATCACCCCCAACAGAATAAACAAAATTAAATCAAATACAAAAACTACCAAATTTAATAAAACTAAATCAACTCATTAAAATAATTCTATCATTATTCAGAGTCCTACAAAATATAATCTATATAATCACAAGAGTTCAAAAAGATGTCCTGTTGAGATTGAGAACTCTCACCAACTCCTGCCTCAGTTAGTGATTAAGTACTGCAGCACTCTCACTACCGCAGCTTCATAGGAGACTGAAAAAAAATAAGGATAAAACAACACAGTTATTTAGTCCAATGTAACAGTTTGGAATATAGAAAAAAACAACCATAAAATAGCTGATAATTCTTTAGAACTACAGCTATAAACAGAACACCAAATATAAGTCAAAGGAGCAGAGAGATCAAATCTTCCCAATCTCCAGTGGATCTCTCGGCTGCCAGAGGAGAACAAAAGCCCCTCAGGATCTCTCACTTCCTGGACAGGACAAATACTATCAGTCTCAAAGATTTCTCCAGCCCCCAAAACACTCTCACTGTAATACAATTTTGTTATAGTAGAAAATGTCCAAAGTACTTTACAATCCCCAAACACTCCCACTCT
This sequence comes from Neoceratodus forsteri, assembly GCA_016271365.2. Classification (NCBI taxonomy): domain Eukaryota; kingdom Metazoa; phylum Chordata; order Ceratodontiformes; family Ceratodontidae; genus Neoceratodus; species Neoceratodus forsteri. Next base: position 1,410,979,373 of record CM028132.1, read on the forward strand.
CCGGGGTAGGGAAAAACAGCAGGGCACTCTCACTGCCTTCTTAAATGAAAAGTATAAATTTAATATCTGACCATAATTAGAGGGGGAGGGGGAAGGGGTGAGTCCAGAGAATCTTCTTCAGTGGTTGTACACTCTGAAACAGGAGCAGGCCCCCAAAGATTTAAACAGGGGACTAAACCGTAAAGGACACGACCACCACTGCCGATCTTAGCCCAGGCCAACTCACCAATTGGCCCCACAGTGAAACCTAAGGGACCACTAGCCCAAACCGCCAGCTCCCTGACAAGATAGGGCCCAGTCCCCTGCATAGTCACAGCCCCACAGCCAAACCCACCCGTAACATCGGGACCAACAACTCACCATTCCAAATTGAGCTGCTCCTCCTATGTTCAACAATCTTCTCTCTCCCCAAACTGTAAATACTGTATATATATAATATATATGTGTGTGTGTGTATTTATTTCAAAAGTATTAGCAGGAAAGACATACTGAGCAGGTAACAGCTTGTTTCCAGATGTGTCTTAGGGGGTGGAAGAAAGGAAAGAACAGAGGTACGCCAAGAGCAATAAATACAAATACAGTTAATACACCTAATGCAAATAGGTAAACAAACATTATAAATCACAATTGTTCAAAGACGTAGAATCTACTCCTCCCTCACTCCAAGTGATCCGTGGACCTCCCATGCATAGCTTACAGGCAGGCTATGCTATGCCAACTGCCCAGATGTTGAGCTTCCATCTATTCCTCCCTCCCTCACTCCAAGCGATCCGTGGACCTCCCATGCACAGCATACAAGCAGGCTGTGCTATACCATCCATCCAGATCTTGAGCTTCCATCTATTCCTCCCTTCCTCCCTCACTCCAAGCGACCGGCAGATCTCCCATGCACAGCATACAAGCAGGCTGTGCTATACCATCCGCCTAGATCCTGAGCTTCCATCTATTCCTCCTTCACTCAGTCCAAGTGATAGGCAGACCTCCCTTGACAGCTTAGAAGCAGGTACTTACAGCTAGGACTTTACAGCTGTTTGGAGTACTAAAAAGAACTCTTTCAGTGTTCCCTGTGAGGTTGGAGGACCACGACTCCGTATGGTAGCAGCATTTCTTCCTGCTCTCAGTGAGTTCTTGGAGTGGACTTCAGGGGTACTTTAATACCCTTCTTGTGTCTGTTTGGTCTGGGCTGCATTCCAGGGGGTACTTAAAGTGGACTGTGTTGTGGGGAACCATACGTGACTAGCCTTATAGTGTATATTTAGCCAGTTTGCTGCTGTTAACTGTGCTAGTAAGATTTATTTGCATGGTATGTCTCATGGTCTTGGTGTCTTGACTACACAGAGCACCTGCCATAGCCCCCTCCCCCACACTTTGTTTGTTTCCCACACTGATCTCTCCTTTGTGTGCTTTGTGACCCTTAATCCTTTCCTTTTGTCCACAGGCTGTGCTATACCAACCACCCAGATGCTATCTAGTTCTCCTTCCTCGCTCCAAGCGACGGTGGACCTCCTGTGCACAGCTTACAAGCAGGTACTTACAGCTAGGGCTTTACAGCTGTTGGGGTATACACCACCACTCCTGCAGAAACTGCCTCACCCACCCCCACCCTGGCCAGATTCTACCTTTATAGGTACACGGTCCCATGTCAGGGTCATGTGACAGCCATACTCTATCACCCCAACCTCCCTTAGCATCTTATATGTCTCTACCACCATGGGGCACTGTGCTCTCCCTTTGCTCATAAATAAATTTGAATTGTTCAGTACACCTCTGCCCAGCTACCCCTCCACATACCCTACCCCTTCCCCCTGCCACCCTCTAACCTCTCCCATCTCTCCTGTACCCTCCCAGTATCTCCCTCCTCCTTCCTTTCACCCTTTGCTTGCTTCTCCCCCCCTTAGGACATGAACCCTGGCCTGTGTGCTCAGTCCACACAGCAGCCCACAACTCTTTCCCCTAGGACACCTAGCCTGCTATTGTTTCTTACCTGATGTGGCTCTTTGTAGTCCTAGCGCCCCCCCCCCCACTTACACATCTATACCTGGTACGTTACATTGTTGTATTCCTCAGCCACCTGAATTCAGCTCAGTCTATCCCCACTCCCTTAGCCACTTGAAACTGGTAAGTTCCTAATTCCACTATTTGCTCTACTTCCTGTCCACCTAACTTAGTAGTGCTACCGCCTCCAACATTAGCACCGGTACCTCTCTCCACCCTTAGGCCTATAAGCCCCACAAAGTCTCCTCCTCCCTGGTTTATGCCAGTTGCTCAAAAATAAGTAGCAGTACCTACACAGTTCCCCCACACCCACAGCACACCTCCCTTACAAACCAGCATCCTCACTCTGCTTAAGAAATGCATCTTGTGCACATCTCTCTACTTGTAATTGTTTTTTCTCCCTCTCTTCTTCCCTCCTCCCTCTGCTCTTCCTTCCATCTCATATCCCCCTCTACTTCTCTCATCTTTAACTCCTTACCCTCCTGTTATTACAACTTGTAATAAGCAGAGACAACAACTTATTGCAACTTGTAATAATCATATACATATGAGAGCCTATTACACCTTGTAATAAACACATGAATAACACCTAAATACAACAGTAATGATATATAAAACACTCACCCTATTAACACATTTACAAACTACTTGAACCCCCTTCCACCTACCACACTGACCAAACAGCTGTGTCCCATGATACTCCAGTAATTACTGCACCTCCAAGCCCTGCATGCTGCTTTCCCTTTCATTTTAGTGCTGCTCCTTGTGCCCCAAACAACAGAAACTGCCACTCATGACCATAAGAAACACAGAAACATAGAAATTATCAGCAGATAAGGACCGCTAGGCCCATCTACTCTGCCCATAAGCCCTGTACTTGATTACGGCGTCTGATCCTCCCTCTGCTTCAACTCTGTGGTTTCCCTGCATGGATACAGCAGCCCTAGACTGTATAGCATAACCGCAAGTGCTGGCAACACTCTCCAGGGCACTCAAACAAACCGCTGCTTCTACTGCAAATGCCACTTACCAACCACAGCTCACCATCAGAAACACCATGCACACTCAAAGGACCAACCAACAGTACCAGGCCTCCTTTTATACTAGACCACTAAACTACAGCAAATCAACTGGGGCACACATCCCTCTGCTCTTACAAATACCTCTAGACTACAGAAGCGCTACCAAAATGACATTCCCAACCAGGAAATGGCCACAAATGTGATTGTAACTTGCAAACTTTCACACTCTTATACCATCCCTATATATTATAGAAAATTAATGTTGGTAAGTTTGCCGTAGGTAAATCTACCATGTTAGGGCTAATTAGCTCAATTAAACCCACTCGTCCTTTGGGCTTGTGGGTTATTGAGCTACTTAGCCCCCAATTGTATATTTCCTTATACACCACACTTATGTATCATTTATTCTCCCTCTCTTTCTCTCTCTCTGTCTCTCTCTCTAAAGATATATATATATATGTATATATATATATATATATATAATATATATATATATATATATATATATATATATATATATATGTGTGTGTGTGTGTATTTATTTCAAAAGTCTTGGCAGGAAAGACATACTGAACATGTAACAGCTTTGTAGTCCTAGCCTCCACACTTACACATCTATACCTGGAACGTTCCATTGTTGGATCCCTCAGCCACCTGAATTCACCTCAGTCTGCCCCTACTCCCTTAGTCACTTGAAATTGGTAAATTCCTAATTTCACTATTTGCTCTACTTCACCTAGCTTAATAGTGGTACCCTCCCTCCAACATTAGCACCAGTATCTCTCTCCACCCTTAGGCCTATAAGCTCCACAAAGTCTCCTCCTCCCTGGTTTATACCAGCTGCTCAAAAATAAGTAGTAGTACCTACACAGTTCCCCCACCGCACACCTCCCTTACAAACCAGCATCCTCACTCTGCTTATGAACTGCATCTTGTGCACATCTCTCTACTTGTAATTATATTTTCTCCCTCTCTTCTTCCCTCCCCCTCTGCTCTTCCTTCCATCTCGTATCCCCCTTCCCCTTCTCTCATCTTTAACTCCTTACCCTTCCTGTTACAGACAACCTCCTATGATTATCACCTATAACCAGATCTTCACCCTGTAACACCTCTTTCACACCCACCCCTTCCCTATCCCCCCCTAACCTGGCTTCCTACTGTTACCCTCTCTCAACCTGGAGCTTATCCACAGGCTTCCATTTCCTCTCACTACTACTCACCAACGTGTTAACTAATGGCACCGGAAATTATATAATTCCTCAAGCAAACTCTTTTTCCTCTACCTCCTCCTCCTACTTGCTGGAGACATCCAGCCAAACCCTAGCCAAACCCTTAACCACCAGTGCCACAGAAGGCCTATTTTTCACCTCAACGCAAGGAGCTCACTTCCCAAGATAGATCTGCTCAAAGTCTGGGTGTCACAGCATTCCCCAGACATACTCTGCATCAGAGAATCTTGGCTATCATCCATAATCCCTGACATCTTGCTCTCTCTCTGCCTGATTACCACCTCCTATGGCTAGACTGTTTTAAGAGAGGTGGCAGAGTTACAATCTACTATCACCATAATCTCCCTATCTACCTTATTACCAGCGAGGCTGTCTCCAAAACCCACAAACTCCTCCTCATCAAGATGTCACCCCCGTCCTTTCTTCCCATTTTCATTGGTGTGCTTTACTCCTCACTCAAAGCTTCCCTTCCTCAATAGTCAACACCATCTCCTCCCTTTCAACCACTGCCAGCTCTGGCAAACTCATCCTGCTCGTGACTTTAACCTGAATTGGTTCTCCCCTGCCTAAAAGCCAATCACTCAACACATAGAGTCTCTTAACCTTCACCAGCTCATCTTCTAACCTACCAGACCCAACCCCCACTCCCACAACCATTTCCTCCTGGATTGGATCTTGTCCTCACACCCGCATCGTATCTCCACCTCTGGTATCATCCCAGACTTATTCAGCGACCACCTCATGACCTACTGCATGCGTAAACTTCAGCTACCTTGCCCCCCCACATACAGCTGGATTTATTCCACATGCTCCCTAAACACTTTCCACCGCCTACATGACCTTGAATCCTCAGACTGGTCCTTATTTTACCCCACAACAGATGTCAACACAGCACTCTCCCTCTTCTGCCAGATATGCCAAATTTTTGGAACAAGCACACCCCCTGCAGCAATGCAGGATGTGTCACTTTCACCACCCATGGATAACTCCAGACATCATCAAACTCTACAATAAACGTGACTGTGTCTGAGCCCACTACAAAGCATCCACCTCCCCGAACAACCTCGCTACCTATAGTGCACTAAAAAATGCTTGCACCAAAGCCATTTGGACTGCTAAATACCACTATTTCAAGAAATCTCTACATGAAAACATTAACTTTCCTCATAAATTTTAGCACACACTTTTCTCCCTTCTTAACCCCAAGCCTAGCTCCTCCTCCCCCTTCCTCCTTATTAATAAAACTCTTGTCTCTGACCCCCTCACCATTGCCTCTACCCTAAATAATTTCTTTACAACTTGTGCACTACCCCCACTCCTTCCTACTCCTCCTCTCCCCAGCCCTTCACTGATCACCCGACCCCCCTGCACACCCCTCCACAGCACCTCCTTCTAACCTACCATAAATGACTTTCATTTTTCCCCTGTCACAACCCAAGAGGTTCTCTGTGCCCTTCAATCCCTGGACCCATGCAAATCCAGCCCTGATGGGCTTGACCCTCTCCTTCAAATCTCTGCCCCAGCTATTGCCCACCCCTGTCACATCTACTCAACCTCTCCCTCAGCCTTGGATCTGTCCCACAGGCCTGGAAATATGCTAAGGTAATCCCACTTTCATAATGGTGGTGACCGAGCTCAACTGGGCAACTACCGCTCCATCTTCCGCCTCCCTATCCTGCTCAAGCTTCAAGAATACCTAGTACTAACTAGGCTCACCCATTTCTTCACCTCCTCTAATTTCCTTTAATTTCTTGTCCCCATACCAGCTGGGCTTCAGAAAAAGTCACTCTACAGCCACCTCTCTACTTCTAGTGACTGATGCCATCCTCACTGGCATTGTCCTTGGCCACCTTACCTCAGATATATTCGTAGACCTAGCCAAGACATTTGACTCTGTCTCCCACCCACTCTTGTTTTCCAAACTAGAACTAGCTGAACTCTTCCCTTCATCAGTCCACTAGTTCTGCTCTTACCTTTCAGGTCGATCCCAATGTGTCCAAATAGGCGATACTATTCCCCCAATCCTAACGGGCATACCGCAAGGCTCAATCCTTGGTCCCATCCTCTTTTCTGTCTTCCTTAATGATCTCCCCATTGCGTGTTCTCACTCTCACATTCACCTATATGCAGATGACACCATTCTCTACACTTCTGGCCTGTCTGCCTCTGAGGTATCCTCACTACTACAGGTGGACTCTAACCATGTCCTAAACTGGTTCCTGGACAATTAACTTACAGTAAACATCTCTAAAACAGTCTCCATGAACTTTGGCACTCCCCCAAAACTTGCCAAACTTCCCACACACCCATTTCTCCACCCTTGATGGTACTACATTAGAAACTGTCCCAGCATACAAATGCTTTGGAGTATGGCTCGTCAGCCGCTTAGACCTCTCCACTCATATAAATCACATGCACTCCAAGCTCCACCCCAAACTTGGAACACTCTACTGAAATAAAGTTGTCCTCTCCCTCCCCATTCGTCAGATCCTCCTTACCAGGACTAGCCTTCCGCTTTCAAGATTGGATGTCCTGTTCAACACCTTTTGTCGCTTTGCCTTAAATGCTCCTCCCAGAACTCATCACTGCACCCTCTACTCTTCCCTATCTCTTTCCTCCATATCCTTCTGCTGCAAAGTTCACACCTCCATCAACTCAGCTAAGTATTAGTTTGGTACCCTCACTTCATACCTTGCCGCTGTCCTGTCCCCTGCCCCACACACTTCCTACAGCCTCTGTATGTAGGACCCCCGCTCCTTCGCCCTTTCCCGACTTCACTCCAATTCTGGAAAGGCTGCCTTCTCCTTTGACTTCCTGAATCTGTGGAACTCCCTTCCCTCCTCACTTTGATTGCTTCCTTCTTTCAACCTCCTTAAAAGGACCCTTTACCACTCGCCACCTCCACCCTGCTCATGCCCACATCCTAATTAAACCACTACCAGTCTGCTATGTCTCCTAATTTTCTTAACTTCCTCCATGTTCCTGCCCCTTCTGTGAGCACCCTACCTGCTTGACTGCACTGCACTTTTTTAGCCACCTAGTCAGTTGCAACCTGCCTGTAAGCACTTTTATTCATTTGTATTTGAAATCCTGTATTCAAGCACTTGCCCTTCCCTAGCAATTTTCTGTTCATTGTTTAACTTTTTGTTCCTTGTTCTTTTGTAATTGCCATCACATTGTATGTTCACCTGCACCTTGTTCTTGTATCAGCTTCATATCCAGGCCAGCCTTATTATTCTCTACCAGATTTGTACTTGCATATTTTTGTTTTGTCTGATTCTCAATCTGTGCCTATAGTATGTATTTTTGCCAATTGCTTGTCTCATCATTGTAACCTGCCTATTCAACATGTACCTCATGTAATCGTTCCTCCTCTTCCCTCCTCTCTGGGTCCCACCTGGAAATGAGCCTCGACTCAGTGTGCCTCTCCCAGTTATCAACCTTTACATACATACATCAATAAATAAATAAAATAAACAGATGATGTGTAAGTAAAATACACTATACAATGAGGTGCTAGAGGAAAAGAAAGTATTGCTAGCTATATACTGTGTACAAGAACCAATGTAATTCAATGGCAATTAAGCCATTTTTACTGCAGTATTTTGTGACATGTCATACTTTAGTTAGGGTTGGATATTTAACCCTGTAACTTTGCACCACAATAGCTTTGCCTCCATTCAACTGAATGACATGAACATTTGCATGTGTGGTCTGGGGGGCAAGGTCTCTTTATCTGGCAAGTTTTGTTCTGGTCAGATGTGCGGATTGAGATCTGGATAGTGCAAAAATAGACACAGGTTTGTTTTTTTTGCTCTCACCTATAGCCCAGGCAGTGTGGAATTCTGTTCTGAAATTTTCAGAGTATAAAGGGCTTGCCCCAGAATGGTGCATTTCATTGGTTTGGTGAACAAATATTATACCATTCCCAAGTTATAAGGATTTGAAATTTAGGTTCTGAGCATGCTTAGTGGGACTTTTCAGGTAGAAATTTGATATGACAGAAGAACTTTGCTTCATGAAAGAGGATTCTTCTTTTGTGAGAAAAAAAATTCTCTTGTGTGGTGACCATCTTGTTCCCTTTTTTGTTTTCAAATAAAACTCATAAAATAAAATTCTGGACAGTTGTTTTCGCATTCTTGTTTTGTGTGAAGTCATGTTGTTGCATGAACTCACAAAAATCTCACAAAACAAGAGTGTGGCTCATGAAACAAGATGTTGGACTTAGTTTTTTTTCACTTCTTGTTTCATGAGAAGCCATCTTCTTTCATCATCTCATGAAATTCATGAAATAAGAAGGTGGGCTCCTAAAACAAGATTTTAAACTTCATTTTTTCAGATTGTTTTTTGGCCAAACATGGCCTCCTCCCTTGCCACATACTCACAGATCTGTGTATCTGCAACTGTAACTGCACAAACATGCAGGGCTCAGAGGCTCATGCACTTCTGCAGCCTGATGGACTCCATGCATGGCTCTGCATCTACAGAGGCATACAAGTGCAGGGCCCTGTGGACTCTGCACTTCCACAACCACTTCAATGAGTTCATGCAGGTCCCAAAGGGACCTGTGTGAATGAGGATACGATTCTACAGTCTCTGAAAGAAAGGGAAGTCATTGCAAAAAAAAACTGCATTAATGCTCCTGTTATAGGGTTCAGTTTGAAGCAATAAAATTAGGGAAATGTGGTATTATGGTTGGAAACCCTAACTCCCCACCCCACCCTCAAGAGCAAAAGGAAAAAACATTAGGGTTTTGGCTCTTCTGAATCTTGGTGAATCAGTGGTGGGGTCTTCCTTTGCATTCTCAACCCTAATGCTCCCCTACCCCCCCAGCCCATACCTTCCTGTCCAAAACATGAGGTACAGGTCCAAGCCATAGCCTCATACTGATACACTGTTCAAAGGTACAGAAGTATGTCTCAACACATATTGCCAACAACCTATGGGCCCTGCCTGAAGAAAACAGATCACATCTGACCTTCTTTGCTAAGGGGAGGGGGTGAGCAATAGGGCTGAGAAATCCAAGAAAGACCCCACCACTGATTTGCCAAGACTCAGGAGAGCTCAAACCCTAATGCTTATTTTTCCTTTTGCTGATTGTGGGGGGATGGGAGTTAGAGTGTTGGAAACCCTAACTCCGCATTTCCTTATTTTTCATGCTTTAAGCTAAACCTTGACTAGTGCATGAATGCATTTTTTGTAATGAATTATAGTGGCACGGTAGTGCCACTATAGTTAGGGTTCAGGAGCCATTTCCATGTTAAACCCCAAATTTTGCACCTTAATAACTTTGCAACCGTTTTATGGATTTGCCTGAAATTTGGAAATTATGATCAAGACCCATAGGCCTTGGGATCTGCCAAGTTTTGTACTGATTGGATATACAGTTGCGGAGTTATTAAGCATGATCTGTGCGCTCATTTACGCTTTTCTGGAATTCTACGGTCGCGCCTACAGGTCGTATGGTTTGCGTGACCAGCCCAAAATCTTCAGGGAATGTGCAGGCAGGGTCCCCGATGTGCCTTTCGAAGATTTGGTGAAAAAATATTAAACGGTTCAAAAGTTATTCAAAAAACAGTTTCCCATTATAAGTCAATGGGAAAAGTTAACAAAAAGTTCAACACTTTCGCAAATGCATTTTTACTTTCGCAAATGGGCCTGTTACTTTCACAAATTGGCCATTTTGTTTTCAGTTGGTGATCAGAAAAATGGTTGGCATTTAAATTTGGGACCCTCTAGCAACCTAATTTTTTGTATTCACCTAGTCGGACCCTGAGGATGCTTGCCATGTCTTTATTTTGTGGTAAAACACCAGAAATATGTTTTTCAAATTTCTGAAAAGTACCAGAATTACTGCATTACTTAAAAAGTGGGTAAATTTTTATGAAAGCTGCAAACTGCTTATTAGTAATTTTCTAGTCTGTGGGAAATGACAGCAATTCTTTGGCACTGCACTGCAAAATAACGTTGGGAGTTTTGGGCTGAAATTTGGAGGGAACACAGCCGACATCTCACAGATGTGCCTTTCAGTGTTGTATTGAAAAAATATTACGGCGCAAAGTTATGGCACTCCAAAGTTGACAGTTTTTCCCATAGGATAACATTACGGCGCCCGAAGCATTACAGGAATCCGTTGGCACCCTGCTGCAAAATAATGGTTTGGTCTTTTTTCCTGAAATTTGGAGGGAAGACAGCCAACAGTACACATATGTGCATTTCAGTAGTTTGGTGAAAAAATATCACATGGCGGCAAAGTTACGGCATTCCAAAATTGGATTATCTATATATGTATGTTTGATTTTTATTTTGTATATGAGTTAGTACACTGGAATACAATCCCTTTTACAGGTATGACCAGTGATCCATAAAAGACTACAATTACATACACAAATGACACAGTAACATACCATACATATATATATATATATATATATAGTGTATATATATATATATATATATATATTTATGCAATGGGGTGGCCATATATGTAGTTATACAAACCCATTTATCTGAGTCACTGTATGTATAAATAAATTTATACATACAGTGACCATTTATACACACAGTTACTATGTCACAGATCTCTCTGGAATTCATTTAGAATGTTTGGCCTCAGAAGCAGTACTAACCATTTTCAAATGGGAATAACTTTAAAATGAAAAAAGATAGCATGGTACTGTGAGCACGAAAATTGTTCAGCACAAAATTATCTACAAAATGAGTGGTGTTTCATTTATAGATACCTTATAAGTTTTTTACAATTAGCAAAAAAACAAAAGAAACTTTTTGACAAACAAATGTGAATAACTTTAAAACAAAAAACGATAGCATAGTACTGTGAACACGAAAAATGTTAGGTAGAAAACTATCTACAGAATGCATGGTGTTTTGTTTATAGATACCTTTTAATTTTTTTTAGAATTAGCAAAACACAGCATCAAATTCAGTTTTCTCTTCCCTTTTTTGACAAACAAATGTGAATAACTTTAAAATGAAAAAGGTAGCATAGTACTGTGAGCATGACATTTATTCAGCAAGAAGTTTTCTACAAAATGAGTGGTGTTTCATTTAATAGCAACCACTATGCTAGGCAGGCATACTCTAGGAAAGTTAACCAAAACTCCCAGAAATGATCATTTAAAATAAAGATAAACAGTCAAAACCAAATATTCCTGCACTGATAGAAAGCTTCCTTATTGCATAAATGAAATATACAATGGTGAGCTGTCAGATAAATGATTTAACTACACAAGTGCTGTTTGACCTCGAGACACCTCACTAGTGGCTTACGCCACTCATGAGGTTCCCCAAGGTCAAACAGCACTTGTGTAGATAAATCATTTATCTGACAGCTCTTCATTGTAAATCCTATATATATATATATATATACATATACAGTGGCGTGAAAAAGTATTTGCCCCCTTCCTGATTTTCTCTATTATTGCATATTTGTCACACTGGATGTTTTCAGGTCTTTAGACAAAATATAATATTAGATAAAGGGAACCTGAGTGGACAAATAACACTTTTTTTTTTACTTATTTCATTTATTTAATGAAAAAAGTTAACCAACACCAACTGGCACTGTGTGAAAAAGTAATTGCCCCCTAGTTAAATCAACCCAATTAAAGGGATAATTAGAGTCAGCTGATTGAACACAGCCAGGCTTGATTACAGCCAGCCCTGCTCAATATAAACCTCACTTATTTTGGCCCTTACCATCAGAGTCACATTGCCAGGACAAAGATTCAACAAGCACATTATGCCATGATCAAAGGAAGTTCCTGAAAAGATCAGAAAAACATTTTGTTGCCCTCTATCAGTCTGGAAAGGGTTACAAAGCTATTTCTAAGGCTCTGGGACTCCATCGAACCACAGTGAGAGCCATAATCTCCAAATGGAGAACACTTGGAACAGTAGTGAACCTTCCCAGGAGGGGCGGCCTGCCAAAATTACTCCAAGGGTGCAGTGTAAAATCATCCAAGAAGTCTCAAAGGATCCTAAAACAACATCCAAAGAACTGCAGGCTTCTCTTGCCTCAGCTAAGGTCAGTGTTCATGACTCCACAATCAGAAAGAGACTGGGCAAAATGGCTTCATGTGAGAGTAGCAAAGCGAAACCACTGCTAACCAAGAAGAACATAAATGCTGGTCTCTCATTTGTCAAGAAGCACCTGGATGATCCACAAGCCCTTTGGGAAAATGTTCTATGGACAGATGAGTCCAAAGTGGAACTTTTGGACAACATGGATCCCATAATGTCTCGCGTAAAGCAAACACAGCATTCCACAGTAAGAACACCATACCAACAGTCAAACATGGTGGTGGTAGTGTGATGGTGTGGGGATGCTTTGCTGCCTAAGAACCTGGATGACTTGCCATAATTAAAGGAACCATGAATTCTGCTCTGTACCAGAAAATTCTTAAGGAGAATGTCCAGTCATCCTTCCGTCAGCTGAAGCTGAAGCGTAGTTGGGTCATGCAGCAAGACAATGATCCAAAACACAAAAGCAAGTCCACATCAGAATGGCGAAAAGAAGTAAAATTAAAGTTTTGAGTGGCCTAGTCAAAGCCCAGACTTAAACCCAATAGAGATGCTGTGGCAGGACCTGAAACGAGCAGTTCATGCTCGAAAACCTACCAAATGTTACTGAATTAAAGCAGTTCTGCGAGGAAGAGTGGGTTAAAATTCCTCCACAGCGATGTGAAAGACTGATATTGAATTATAGGAAGTGTTTGGTTGCAGTCATTGCAGCTAAATGTGGCATAACCAGTTATTAAGTGTAAGGGGGCAATTACTTTTTCACACAGTGCCAATTGGTGTTGGTTAACTTTTTTTCATTAAATAATGAAATAAAAAAAAAAACAAGTGTTATTTGTTCACTCAGGTTCCCTTTATCTAATATTACATTTTGTCTAAAGACCTGAAAACATCCAGTGTGATAAATATACAATAATAGAGAAAATCAGGAAGGGGGCAAATACTTTTTCACACCACTGTATATAAATATATATATATATACACACACACTATATATATGTGTGTGTGTGTATATCTATATATATATATATATATTAGAAGCAAAAAACTCTGTTTAATGCATCAGTTAGGGTTGTTCCACAGTGACAAAAGCTAGGAAATTCAATGTAGGGTTGAAACCCCTTTTGCCCCTCAGCCCACCCCCAACGCTGGAATCGGGTGCGCATTGGGAATCATTAGCTAACTGTCACCCCATCACATGTGGAAAGAAGCTGAGGAATAGGAGAATGGGATGACAGTTAGGACCGATTGACTGGCATGCGCACCACGATTCCAGTTGGGGGTGTGGGCTGGAGGGGTGCAAAGGGGGTTTCAACCCTAAAATTGAATTTCCTCGCTTTTGTCGCTGTGGAATGACCCTAACTGATGCATTAAATGGATTTTTTTGCCTCTAATTTACCTTCTTTTTGAGAATGATAATGAGAAATAGTGAATGTAATGCAGCGGCGGGAGCGCACCTTGTCACATAGTAACATTGTGCCCGCAAACGCAAATCGTAATGCGCATGGTGACGCAAAGCGAAACAGAAAGAGAAACAGTACTGTAGACAGAAATGTTAAAACAACACAAACGCAAAATGAAAACGCAGCGGTAACGACATTGTATGTAAACGTGAACAGTAAGTGAACGGGAATGAACTGCATGGAAAATGGTAATGGTAACAGTAATGTAAGCGCACAGGCTGGTTTTCCCCAAAAGCTGTACAGAGAAAGACAGTGAGTACAAAGAATGTATGTAAAATAATGAGTCTCGGAACACAAAAATGAGGACTTGGAATAGTAAATTGCTTATATCTCAGTAACTGTGCGACATAGAAAAAAAATGTAAAAGTCATATGAATTATCACTTTCCTGGCTAGTTTTATTCTTAGCCCCTACAAGGGGGCTAAGAAGGTTTTGATGAAAAGTCCGTATCTCGCACCGTTTTGGAGATACGGGCCCTGAAAGGCGCGGCGAACGCCGTAATGTTATCCTATGGGAAAAAAACAGAAGTTCGGAGTGCCATAACTTTGCCTCCCTGTAATATTTTTTCACCAAACCACTGACAGGCACATATGTGGGATGTTGACTGTGTTCCTGCAAATTTCAGCCCAAAAGGCTAAACTGTTATTTTGCAGCAGGGCACCAAACGATTGCTGCAATGAGTCGTATGCCATAATGTTATCCTATGAGAAAAAGTGTCAACTTTGGAGTACTGTAACTTTGCTGATGTGTAATATTTTTTCAACAAAACACTGAAAGGCACATCTTTGAGATGTCGGCTGCATTCTCTCCAAATTTCAGCCCAAAACTCCAAACCGTTCTTTTGCAGTGGGATGCCAAAGAATGACTGTTATTTTGGGCATAGTGTCGCAAAGTAGTGTCATGATTTGAGAAAGATTTCGCAAAAATTTGCGACACTTTCATGAGTGTGACACTACTTTGCAAAAGTACTTTCTCAAGAAATCTGAAAAACATATTTCTGGGGTGTTTTACCCCAAAATAAAGACATGGCTAGCATCCTCGGGGCCCGGCTAGGTGAATACAAAAAAATTAGGTTGCTAGAGGGTCTCAATTTTAAATGCCAAGCATTTTTCTGATCACTAACTGAAAACAAAATGGCAGATCTGTGACAGTAAAAGGGCCATTTGCGACAGTAAAAATGCATTTGCAAAAGTGTTGAACTTTTTGTTAACTTTTCCCATTGACTTATAATGGGAATTTGTTTTTTGAATAACTTTTGAACTGTTTAATATTTTTTCACGAAATCTTCAAAAGGCACATCAGGGACCCTGGCTGCACGTTCCCTGAAGATTTTGGACCAGTCATTCAAACCGAGTGACCTGTAGGTGTGATCGTAGAATTCCAAAAAAAGCGTAAACGCATGCGCAGATCACGCTTAATAACTCCACAGCCGTATATCCAACTGGTACGACACTTGGTAGATCCCAAGGCGTATGGGTCTTGATTCTGTATTCCAAATTTCAGGCAAATCCGTTGAACGGTTGCAAAGTTATTAAGGTGAAAAATTTGGGGTTTAACATGTAAATGACTCCTCAACCCTAACTATGGTAGCACTACCGTGACCGAAACATGGGACATCGACAGTGCTTGGGCCAAGGAATATGCCAGTGTTTGTTAGGTGAAAAAATAGTAATCTGTTAAGAAGTTATTACAATTTGAAGTTCCCATTATACCCTATGGGAAAATTTACAGTATATGTGTATTTTGCTATGTCCATGGTGAAGACCAGATAACCCAAAGGAGGACCAGATGGCCCAAATCGGGATGACCATATCTCAATAACGGTTTGGTCTTTTATTTGAAATTTACAGGGTGTTGAGGGGATGTCCTAGAGATGTGAATGATGCTGTTTAGGTGTTGGGGAATTAATTTTTTGCAGAAATATTCAATGACATATTTGACGTTTTTCCCATAGGATTACATTGTGGGCTGTGTCAGGTCTTTTGGCATCGTTATCTCGGAAATGAAGTGAGATACAGATGTTTTGCTACTGGCAGTTTAGATCACTTCTTATTGAACTATGCAGCTGAAAAAAGATTTGAAATCATAGAGTAAGCCTGCAGTAGACTATTATTCATATGTTGCATGGTTCATGAGAAATTGTGAAATTACTGTCACAAGGGTTCAGAAAGTCCCTGTCCAGTGCTTTTCGGTGTCCATATCTCAGAAACTATGTTATATACAGGTTTGGTCTGTGATTGTCATGTGGTCTACTTACTGTCATGGTTACAACGACACTTGAATTTTATTTCTAGTTGTTACAGTTCCCAAGATATGGACAAATTATTGTTACAAGTGTTCGGTGGCCTATAGGGCTGCTGTATGGCTCTTTAACTATGCATAAGTGGGAGCACAGGCCTGGAGGGCCTGCACTCCCACAGATGCATATTGTTATGCAAAAATGGGGAACTTGGTGGGAGCGCAGGGGCCAAAGGGCCCCGCTCTCCCACCAATACCTGTTTTTTACTTGTTATATTACACTTTTTCCAAAAGTAAGGAAATTCATGGCAAAAAAATGCATTTAATGCATCATTTAGGGTTAAAGCAAAAAAAGTCAGGAAATGAAACATTAAGGTTGAGCCTCTAACCCCCCCCACACACCCCACTTCACCATCCTCCACAGACCGACAATTGCTGGGGTGTGCCATTGGGGTTCTGAGGCCTAAATCTCACCTCATTCTCCTTTACTGTAGCATGTCAACCTGCCTACACATGGAATGGGGTGAGAGTTGGGCCACATGACCCCAATGGCACACCACAGTGTCTGTCAGTCTGTGGAGGATGGGAATATATGTGTGTGCATGTGTATACAGTGTGTGTGTGTGTGTGTGTGTGTGTGTGTGTGTATATATATATATATATATATATATCTTCATTGCCAAAAACTCCATTAATGCATCAGTTATGGTTGTTTCCACAGCGACAAAAGTGTGGAAATTCGGTGTTAGGGTTATCACCTCTCCACCACACCACCACCCTCCAGACACCACCAGGCATCGGGGTGTGTGTTGGAATGGTCATGCCTAACTCTCACCCCATTCCATGAGTAAAGAATCTGTGATGGTGCAGTATAGCAGAATGGGATGAGACATAGGCACGACCACTCCAAAGCGCACCCCGATGCCTGGTGGTTTCTGGAGGGTGGGGGGTGCTGGGGGAGTGGAGAGGTGGTAACCCTAACACCAAATTTCCACACTTTTGTCACTGTGAAAACAACCCTAACTGATGCATTAACTGTTTTTTTTGCAATGAATTTCCCTTCTTTTTGAGAAAGTGTAATCCAAGTGGTAAATGATATGTTTTAGTAGGAGCGTGGGCCCTCCGGGCCCTACGCTCCCTTCACAGTGTCATTTTTTGCATAATGAGATGCATATGTGTGATCATGGGCACTCTGGACCCTGCGCTCCCACTCACACTTCACAACAGAGCCATAAAACAGCCATATTGGGCAAGGAACCTTTGTAACACAAAATCGCCGATATCTCAGGAACCATAGGAGTTACCAAAAATATTCAAATGTCCCTGTAATCATGAGAACCAGCACTTCTCATGACCATGATTGACTGAACCTTGCATTGTTTACAAGCTATGGGCACCAGAAAGTCATCCTTGAACCTTTGGAACATGTTTTTCCAATCAATCAATCAATCAAAATCTTTATTTAACCAGGCAGACATCATTGAGCAATGCTCATTTGCAAGATGGACCTGGGTACAACATAGATTACATAGCAATACCTGGTAGTGCAAAATTAAGTACATATATATATTGATGACTTGTCAACAGAAAGCACTGGAGCAAGCAGGCTTGTGGCAATTTGAACCTGAAGTGCAGAAAATGGAGCAGGTACATACATTTGGCCTGAGAACAGTGAGGAGGAGGGGAAGAGAGGAGGAGAGGGGAGATGAGTGAGAGATAAGGAAGGCAACAGGAAGCAGAAGTGGAGAGGGAGTGGGGAGGATAAGATAATTAGGGATACAGGTGGAGGGAACTGGTGGATTAGGAGAAGGGTGTAGACAAGGGGTAGTGGAGGAGACCATTAGGAGGAGAGTTATAGGTGAGGGAGGGTGCGCAGAGAAAGTCTTAACCACTAGGTTCGAGCAATTCCTACCCTAAAGATGGGAGGCTTAGACTGAGGATGAGATGAGGAAGTAGGTCAGGAGGGGTGGGGAGGAAGATAAAGGAGTTTCTAGGGCTAAGGAACGCGGGGACAGGATTAAGGGGTCTTAGGAATTTGAGTACTTTGCAGGGCGGGAAGACATACTGTGGGGGACACTGATGCAGGTCTAGAGAGAGAGAGAAGCAATTACATACTTCTTTGAAGGAGTGGGAATATAGAGACTTGAAGGTAGTGAGGTGGACAGGTATATGCAATTTAAGAGTTTTTTGAATTTTGTTCCATAATGAGGGCAGCACGAAGCATATGGCTGCTCTGCCAAAGCGAGATTTAACCATAGGTATCTTGAGTGAGATATATGAGTAACTTCGTAGCGTGTAGTTACCTATTGCGCTTAGAGGAAGACAGTTGGTAATATAATGTGGCAATTTTTTTGAAATAGCTCTGAAGGTCCAGAGTGCAGCATTTCTGTCTCTCCTGGACTTAAGGGAGGTCCATTCTACAGCCATATACAGAGAGCAGTGGTGTGTACTGAAGGGAAGTCCTGTTATAAACCACAGTGCTCTGTGATAAGGTGTGTCCGATTTTGTCAAGCAAGAGGTAGGACACTGACTGTATAGGAAGTCTGCATAGTCTACCAAGGATAGAAATGTGGACTGGACCAGCCGTGTCTTAGCATCTCTGGTTAGGAATTGACTAATTCTAAAGAAAACTCCCAGCCTCTGTCTTAGTCTTTTTATTAGATCCTCGGCATGTTCCGTGAAGGAAAGTCTGTAATCTAGCCACACTCCCAGATACTTAAATTTTGTGACATATTCCAGTTTTTCTCCTAATAATGTGGAGATCTGAGGGACTGAGCCAGAAGCTGCAGGATTAATTGAGAGGGTAAGTGGAGAGAGAAGCATTGCTTTTGTTTTTTTGGCGTTGAGGAGGAGCTTTTTATGAATTAGTTGGCTCTGGAGGAAATTGAATTCAGATTGGAGGTCCTCGCAGGCAGCTTTTGGCATTGGGCGGCTTAGGTAGAGGACAGTATCATCTGCAAACAGATGAACATTGGCCTTGTGTATACAGTTATCAATAAGGTTAATGTATATTGCAAACAGTAAGGGACCTAATATAGATCCCTGGGGCACACCTCGCTGGAGAGGTTTAAGGGGTGACAGTTCAGCTTCCGCTTTGACTTGTTGAAAGCATCCTGTTAGATAGTCAGTGAACCAACACAACAAAGGGGAGTCCATGCCTATAGCTTGCAGGGAGAGGAGGAGGAGGAGCAGGTTATGATCAGCGGTGTCAAAGGCCTTACTTAAATCCAGAAATACAGGGCAAACGTAGTTCTTGATGTCTAACTCCTTCTGCCAATCGTTGGTTACTTTGGCTACGGCCGTGATAGTGCTATGGTTACCTCTGAAGCCAGACTACATTGGGTTTAGTAGATTACTGGTTTCAAAATAGGACCGCAGCTAAGCATTCGCTATTTTTTCCAGTAGTTTAGACAATACCGGAAGGAGGGAGATCAGCCTATAGTTATTAAGATCACAGGGGTCCCCTGATTTAAACAGGGGAATGACATGGGCAGTCTTCCATATGGGTGGCAGGATGCCCTGAGACAGAGATAGATTAAATAGGTGGGTAATCGGCACATCAAGTACCTGATGGGCAATCTTTATAAAATATGGGTCTAATGAGTCCTCCCCAGCAGCTTTCCTGGTATCCAACTGCAATATGAGATCTTCCATCTCTTTTAGTGAGGCAGGTCATAGTGAGAATGCCGAGTCTGAGGCAGGGGAAACAGGGAAAGGGGTACCAATCTGAGTGCGTAGGGAGCTGGCTGGGGAAGTGTCGAAGGCTAGGCCAGCAGTAGCAAAGTGGTCATTGAGTGAATCTAAGATCTCTGACCTATCAGTGAAGATTAAGTTCCCAGAGTTGATCTTAGGTGGAAGAGGGTGACAGGGGCGTGGCTGGACAGGTCCTTGATAGTTTTCCAAAATTTAGCAGGGCTTTTGGCAGTGGAGTCGAGTTCCGAGCGAAAGAAGGCAGCCTTTGATTCTCTGACCATTTTCGTACAGACATTTCGTAATCTCCTAAACTGATTTCAGTCCGAGGGGGTATTGAATCTACGAGCTTTTTTCCGACGTTCATCCCTTACAAGGAACATGGACTTGAGTTCAGGGGAGAATCATCTACAGTCTTTGTTCCTTATGCAGATTTTAGCTAGTGGGGCATATTTGTTGAGAGCCCCT
The DNA here is from genome assembly GCA_016271365.2 of Neoceratodus forsteri. Classification (NCBI taxonomy): domain Eukaryota; kingdom Metazoa; phylum Chordata; order Ceratodontiformes; family Ceratodontidae; genus Neoceratodus; species Neoceratodus forsteri. The sequence goes on from CM028132.1 coordinate 1,410,999,518, forward strand.
GTCAAGATATCATGGAAGATATCATACGCGGAGGTGGTCGTTTTTGCCAGGTAGAAATCCTGCCGTTGCAAGGAGTATTTAAACTCATCGAGGTAAGCAAACAGGTCAAAGTAACCCCTAGATCTCTTCACAGTGAACTTTTGAGAGGAAGGGGATTTGCTAGCAGCTCTTACACCTGCAATGAAGCAGTGGTAGCTGACATCAGAGAAAACGGAGCCGGCATGGGTGAAGAGATGAGGTTTACTCACCATGATTATCATTGTGACCATAGCAAGTAGGAAGAAAATTCCACTGCAGGTGTCATCTACTATTTCCAAACTTGTTTCTATCTACCACATTATTTAGGAACTACAAAGACTGTCTCTACCATGTTGGACTCTTTTCACTGTATCTATGTACATATATGTAATTTAGCTACCACATTGTATAGTGTGCTGTACCTGGTTAAAAAAAAACAACTAAATAAAAAACAAAAAAAATAGGACCTACAAAGAGTGTCTCTCCCATGTTGGACTTTATTCACTGTAACTATGTACCTTCACTGTAACAATGTACATATATGCAAATTATTCCCTTATAATTCTCTGTATAATATGTTTACTGTGTTTGTATGTGTTTTGTACTCTGTTTTTTGATCAGCATTTGTAAATGAGTCCCTGACTCAAAGGGTTGTAATTCTGATTCTATAAGATAAATAAATAAGTAAATAAGCAGATTGGTTCACCTGAAGGTGAACCAAGCTGCCAGTAGCGGAAACTCCGTATTTTGCTTCGTTTTTGAGATACGGGCGCCAAAAGGCATGATGGGTATCACAGTGTTATCCTATTGAAAATTGCTCAGCTTTGGAATGCTATAACTTTGGGCCCCCTTCAATGTTTTGGCACCAAACCACCAAAAAGCACATCTGTGGGAGCAGGGCTTGCTACCCTGCAAATTTTAGCCAAAAAGACCCAACCGTTTGGTTGCAGGAGGCTGACAAAAGTTTGCAATTATTTTGAGCATACTTTCACAAAATACTTTCACAAATCACAAATGTTTCACAAAATAAATCATGAAATTTTCACATTTGCGAAACTATTTTGAGAAACTATTTTTCGGAAAAAGTTTAAAAACGTATTTCTGGGGGGTTTAACCCCAAAAAAAGATATGGCTAGTATCCTCAGGACCTGACTAGGTAAACACAACAATCAGTGTTTACCTAGAGGGTTCCAATTTTAAATGCCAGGCATTTTTCTGTGTCACTAAAAGATGGCCAACTCACGAAAGTAAAAGGGCCATTTGCGACAGTAAAAAGAGCCTCTCATGAACGTTTTGTGATTTTTGTTAACTTTTCCCATTGACAATAATAGGACATTTGTGTTTTGAATAACTTTTGTACGGTTTAATATTTTTTCATCAAATCATCGAAAGGCACATCAGTGACCAAGGCTGCATCTTTCCTGAAATTTTCAGACCAAACAGACAAACTGTGCAGGCTGTGAGTGCGAGCAAAGAAACTCGCAGAAAGTCCTTTTTTGCATTATTTGGCATTCTGTAGCTTAGCAACTGTACATCTGACCATAATGCATCTTAGCAGATCCAGAGATCTATAGTACCAGACCGTGCATGCAACATTTCAGGCAAATCCGTTGCACGGTGGCAAAGTTATTAATATGCAAAATTTGAGGTTTTGCAATAAAGTGGCTACTCAACCCTAACTATAGTACCACTACTGCTTGCTGGACATTATATATATATACATAGATGTATATATATATGTATGTGTGTGTGTGTGTATATAAATTATATATATATATATATATATATATATATATATACACATATATATGTATATATATATATATATATATATATATATATATATATATATAATAGTGTGTAGATAGATATATGTATATATGCATATACATGTCACACCTGTGAGGATACAAAGTGGCACTTATCAGTGATATAAGTGATATTTTTTCACCGTCGGACCTAGAGTGACAATGTCCATGCCATTCTCACTATAGGTCCATTAATGCCATAGTGGTGGTGGGATAACATCACTGTTGAAGTTGGCCACCAAACAATCAGGACACAGGATATTTTTCTTGCCATTGTGTAATAAAAGGCATGGCATTAATCAAATATGCCATGGCACTAATGAAAATATCAGTGATACTTTTCACCTTTTTTTGGGATTTGTTTATGCCCCCTGCTCTCCTGGTGGCCCTCCATATGGTCTACCTACCCTAGCTCCATTACCCTGGCATCTCCCAGGACTTACCTCAAAACTCCTCATGTGCCCCCAGAGCTTTCCCCATCTGGCAGGGGTGGTTAACCCTTACCTCCACCGCAGAAGGATTCAGTGTGGGAGGCCATGCCTAGGCAGCCAGGTGCAGCTCAACTTTATCAGGCTGCTCAGGGTATTCCCACATTTTTCTCCCAGGTTCCCCAGGATGCCAGCATAAAGGGCGTGCCAAGCATACTTACACACAAACATGCATGGATATCCCCCCACCCACTAGCCACTCCAGCTATACTGCTACCTGTGGTCACTAGGTGGCAGTGTAGCAGGGGAGCTGGCTGCCTTCCCTCCCTGGAGAAGAAGAGTGTCTTCTGGGATGCTCAATCCTCCTCACCCCCCCAACTGGTCCCAGCAGCCTGAGCTCATTACCAGACTTGGGTCACAGGCATCGCAAGCGATAGCCCTACCTCTCCACCAATATGCCATCTGTGCAGTTTGACCTTTTGACATTATTCAGGGCTTTGCCACTGGTCAGGACATAAGCTCAAACTGCAGTCAGGAGAAATATTGGTGATATTTTCATTAGGGTCATGGCATAGCCCACATATATATATATATATTATACATAGCCCTAACCACAATGTCCTGCTCTGGTGGCTGGGAGGGACTGGTTGCCTGAGTTTGTGCTATGGACCTGGGATTCCTGTCCTCTGACAGCTGGGAGGAGTGTGCTGCCTGAGGTTGCACTGTAGACCCAGGATTTCCATACTCTGGTGGCTGGGAAGGATGTGTTGCCTGCTCTGGACCCATAATTCTTGAGTCTGGCAGATCGGAAGGGGTGTGCTGGCTGAGGTTGTGCTGTGGACCCAGGATTACTGTGCTCCAGCAGCTGGGAAAGTGCATGTTGCCTGAGGTTGTGTTGTGCCCTGGATTCCTGTGCTTCCACAGCTGTGAGATATATGTTACCTGAGGTTGTGCTGTGGACCTAAGATTCCTGTGCTGTACTATCTGAGAGGGACTTGCTGCATGGGGCATTAGGGACCCAAGATTCCTGTGCTGTGGCAGCTGGGAGAAGTATGCTGCCTGAGGCTGTGCTGTGGACCAGGGATTCCTGTGCTCTAGCAGCTGGGTGTGTATGTGTGCTGACTGAGGTTGTTCTGTTGACTCGGGAGTCTTGTACTCCAGTGGCTGGGAGGAGCATGCTGCCTGAATTGTGCTGTGGACTTGAGAGTCCTGTGATTCATCATCTGGGTGGGGCATGCTGCCTGAAGTTGTTCTGTGGACCTGTAATTCTTGTGCTCCTGTGGCTGGGAGTGGTGTGCTGCCTACGGTTTTACTGTAGACTCAAGCTTCCTGTACTCTTGTGGCTAGGAAGGGTATGCTGCCTGAGGCTGTGCTGTAGACCTGGGATTCCTGTGCTCTGGCAACTGGGAAGGATGTGTTGCCTGAGTATGTACTGTGGATCCAGGATTCCTGTGCTCCAGCAGATGGGAGGGGCATGCTGCCTGAAGTTGTTCTGTGGGCTTGAAATTCCTGTGTTCCAGTGGTTCGGAAGGGTGTTCCAAATGATGTTGTGCTGTAGACTCAAGATGCCTGTACTCTTGAGGCTGGGAAGGACTTACTACCTGAAGTGGGGTAGTGGACACAGGATTCCTGTACTATGGTGGTTCAGAGGGGCATTCTGGCTGAAATTGTGCTATGAACCCGGGATTCCTGTGCTCTGGCAGCTAGAAGGGGCGTGGGCCTGAGACTGTGCTGTGGACCCGGCATTCTTGTACTCTGGCAGCTAGGAGGGGTGTGCTACCTGAGCCTGTTTTGTGGACTCGGGATTCCTGTGCTTTACCAGCTGAGAGGGGCATGTTGCCTGAGGTTGTGCTGTAGACCTGGGATTCCTGTGCTTTGGTGGCTGGGAGGGATGTGCTGCTTGAGGTTCTGCTGTGGTCCCAGAATTTCCATGCTATGGCAGCTGAGAGAGACTTGTTGACTTATGTTCTGCTATGAACTCAGGATCCCTGTGTTCTGGTGGATGGGATGGGTGTACATCCTTAGGTTTTGTTGTGGAGTTGGTATTCCTGTGCTCCAGCAACTGGGAAGAGCCTGTTGCCTGAGGTTGTGCTATGGCCCCGAGATTCCTATGCTATAATGACTGGGAGGGGTGTGTTGCCTGCTGCTGTGCTGTAGATCTGGGATTTCTGGGCTCCAGTGACTAGGAGGGATGTGTTGCCAGAAGATGTACTGTGGATCCTGGATTCCTGTGCTCCAGCAGCTGGAAGGTGTGTGCTTAATGAGGTTGTGCTGTGGACCTGGGATTCCTGTGTTACAGTGGTTGGTAGGGGCATACTGCCTGAGGTTGTGCTGTGGCCTCTGGATTCCTGTACTCTGGTGGCTGGAAGGGGCTATGCTGACTGAGGTTGTGCTGTAGACTAGGGATTTCTGGTCTGTGTTGACTGGAAGGGATATGTTGCCTGAAGATGTACTGTGGTTCCTGGATTCCTGTGCTCTGGCAGCTGGAAAGGTATACTGAAACATAGAAACATAAAAACATAGACTTTGACAGCAGATAAGGACCGCTAGGCCCATCTAGTCTGCCCATTTCCCTACCTACAGGATAGGCCGCAGATCCTAGTTAACCAACAGTCTATTTCTTCCTACCCCCCACATGAATTGCCTTATGTCTGTCCCATGCATTCTTGAATTCTCCCACAGTTTTAGACCCCACAACCTCCTCAGGAAGGCTGTTCCATGCATCCACTACCCTCTCTGTGAAATAATACTTCCTCCATTGCCCTAGACCCCCTTCTTCTATCTTTAAATTGTGTCCCCTTGTTCTTGCAAGTCTCTTTTTCTGAAAGATGCTACCCTCTTGGACTTTGTTGATTCCCCTGAGGTACTTAAAAGTTTCTATCATGTCCCCCCTCTCCCTTCTTTCCCCAAGGGTATACATGTTAAGCTCCTTTAGTCTCTCCTCATGCGGCTTCTCTTGCAGACCCTGCACCATTTTAGTTGCCCTCCTCTGGACTGCCTCTATCCTGTCTATGTCCTTGCGGAGATGGGGTCTCCAGAACTGGACTCAGTACTCCAGATGGGGTCTCACCAACTGTCTGTACAGAGGGATAACAACTTCCTGTTTTCTGCTGATGATGCCTCTCCCTATACATCCCAGTATACCCCCAGCCCTCTCTACTGCCTTCTCACATTGCTTGCTAGCCTTAAGGTCGTCTGATATGATTACCCCCAGGTCCCTTTCCTTTTTTGTTGTTGTTACTACCTCCCCACCCATTGTGTATTCTTCCCCTGGGTTCTTGTTTCCCAGGTGCATTATTTTGCATTTCTTTGCATTGAATCCTAGCTGCCATACTTCTGACCATTCCTCCAACCTTGCCAAGTCCGTTTCATCCTTTCCATGCCTCCTTGTGTATCAACACTGTTGCAGATCTTTTTGTCATCTGCAAAAGGCATACTTTTCCTTCAGTCCTCTGCAATGTCACTGATGAAGACATTAAAAGGACTGGACCCAATCTGAACCCTCACGGTGCCCCACTAGTAACCCCCTTTCTTCAAGTGGACTCCATTTACAATTACCTTCTGTGTCCTGTTGTCCAGCCAATGTTTACTGAGGCTACCACCCTGGGTCCTACTCCCAGGCTGGTTAATTTGACTATTAATCTTTTGTGGTGGGACTGTGTCAAATGCCTTGCTAAAGTCTAGGTAGGCCATGTCCACAGCCCCTCCTGGTCTACTACTTTGGTCACCCAGTCAAAGAAATCTATTAGATTAAGTCTGGCATGACCTTCCGCTGTGAACCCATCTGCTGCGTGGGTCCCTGTGCTCCCACTGGCCTCTAGGTACTCAACTATTCTTTCCTTCAGAAGTGACTCCATCACTTTCCCTACCACAGAGGTCAGACTGACAGGTCTGTAGTTTCCTGCCTCTGTCTTGGTCCCACTTTTGTGAAGGGGAATCACATCCGCCTTCCTCCAGTCCTCGGGTACCACACCATCCTCCCAGGGATTTATTTAACTCCAAAAATTGATTAGCGTTTTGCTCATAAAAGTGCTAAAATGTTGTGAAAATGCATAGCACTTGCCTCACTGTGTTTAACAAACATAACACTTCAAGAAAACCTATATAAATACTTTCTATACAGTTAGCATTGTCCCAAGAAAAAAACTGCTAATCAATTATTTAAAACCCTGTCCTCCCATGATTTATTAAAAAGAGTAGCCAGTGGTTTAACTAGTTCCTCCCTTAATTCTTTTAAAATTCTGGGGTGAATTCCATCAGGACCCATTGCTTTGTCCACCTTCAGTTTTAGGAGTTCTTGCAGAACCCTTTCTTCTGTGAAAGGACTGGGATCGACCCCCCTATCAAGAGTGCTTCTGTTAATTGGATGAGGCACTTCCCCCTCCTCTTTTGTGAATACTGAGCAGAAATATTCGTTCAGTATTCCTGCTTTTTCACTGTCCAACTCTGCCCACCCACCATTCATTCTATTCAGCCTCACTATCCCTCCCTTTGTCTTTCTATGCTCGCTGATGTACCTATAAAAGGTTTTATCCCCCTTCTTAACTGAGTTGGCTATCTTTTCCTCAGTTTGGGCCTTTGCTATTCTGACTTCCCTTCCTGCTTCCTTCTGCCTTAACTGGTACAGCTCTCTGTCCTGCTCCTTCTGTGTTTCCTTATACTTCCAGAATACTATCTTTTTCTTCCTGATTTTCACAGCCACCACTTTTGAGAACCATAGTGGCTTTTTCTTTCATTTTGATTTGTTTATTTGCTTCACACAAAGGCTTGTTGCCTCTGTGATGGCAGTTTTAATAATTCCCCATTGTTGCTCCACACCTCCTTCTAGCCTGTTTGCTAATGCTTTTCTGAGGTACTCTCCCATCTTGCCAAAGTCAGCCCTCCTAAAGTCCAGTACCCTCACTTTTGTATGGCCTGACTCTGTAGCTGAGTTTAACGTGAACCACACTGTTTGATGGTCACTTGTCCCCAGATGGCAACCTACTTCTAGATCTGAGATAATCTCACTGCCCCCGTTTGAGAGAACGAGGTCTAAGATTGCTCCCTCACGAGTGGGTTCCAAAACTAGCTGTCTAATCTTTAAATTGTGTCCCCTTGTCTCCCGGAAAACTAGCTGTCTAATGCCTGCCACCTGTAGGGCATCAAGAATGGCCCTGCTTTTGGATGTGGCTGCAGCAAATGTGCTCCAGTTAACATCTGGCATATTCAGGTCTCCCATCACAAGTATCTCCCCTTTCTCTGCCATTCTAAGAATGTCTTCTATCATATCCTTGTCCATTCCTTCCCCCTGAGATGGGGGTCTGTACACAACCCCTGTGCGGACTGTGGTGCCCTTTCCAGTCTCAAGGTGACCCACAGTGCCTCCTCTCCTCCCTGTTTACTCTTTTGTTCAGTTGCTTTTATCCCTTCCTTTACATAGAGCTACTCCTCCCCTCTTCTCCCCTGCCTGTCTCTCCTGTAGGTTATGACCCTGGTATGTTAACATCCCAGTCATGGTTCTCTATGTACCATGTTTCTGTGACTGCTACGATATCCAGGCATCCCTCTTCCATTAAGGCCATCAGCTCAGGGAGCTTGTTGCCCAGACTACGGGCATTGGTACTCATTACCCTCCATTTCCTGATGGCTTTACTCCCTTTTGCCCCATCCCTGTCCTTCTTGCCTTTGTCACTTTCTCCATTTACTCCTGCCCTTCTCCCTATTGGCACCTCTATGTTGGTGTTTGCTGCACTAACTGCCATGATTATTTGGGGGGGCTAGGATTTTCCTGCTCCTTTCCAGTGCCTCCCCCCTTGGCTAGTTTAAAAGCTTGCCAATGAAACATTTAAACCTATCACCTAGGATCCTGGTTCCCCTCCCGGACAGATGCAGCCCATCATGCCAGTATAGGCTTGCATCACTCCAGAGTGGACCCCAGTCCCCAATGAAGCCAAATCCTGAGCTCCACACCAGTTTTCAACCACTGATTGAATCCATGGTGCGGAACACCCCAGCCTCCTATGCCATAGATGGGTAGCACCTCCAGAAGGTTATCGTATGGCTATTTGACCAAGGCCCTCCCAATTCCACAAACTCTTCCTGCACTTCTAATCCCTTTCTTGGCCAGGTCATTTGTCCCTAGGTGGACAATGATATCCAGCTCCCTCCTGTGTGCAGCTGCTCCGCAATCCTAAGATTCGCTCCTGTCCCTCCAAGCCATGGCGCCAGGCAGGCACCTTACCTCCCTCTCCCCTTCCTCCCCCAGTTCTACCTTCCTAATAATGGAGTCCCCCACCAGGAGTTGTTTCCTTCCCCTGCAGGGTCCCCTGCCACCCTCCTGTGGGTCTCCTTTGTGGAGGTTCCCAGCATCCTCCTTGGTCTCCACTGTGGGTGCCTCCATAGAGGAACCACACTTTGCCAGAATGGCATAGGAATTGTGAAGAGGTACAACTGGAGGGATGCACCTCTGTTCCACCACCCTCACCCTCCCTGAGCCCACTGTGGTCCAACCTCCTCTTTCTTGGCAACCTCTGAGGCAACGGCAGTGGCACTGGTGGTCCCTGGATGGAAGAGGAGGTCCCACAAATCCTGGCCAACTCAGCCTGGAGATGAGCAACCTCCTCCCTCAGCCCAGAGAGGTGCCTGCATATGGGACATCACCGCATCCTCCAGAATGTCTCCCGGAAGACTGCTCCCAGCCACTGCACTGCACCACTCAATCATGTCTTGTTTCTGTCCCCTTAACTGTTTGCAATCCTTACTCTTTCCTCTGTTTTTTCTCTCTCTCCTTACTTTCTGCCTGTGTGCCCTTACGCTCCCTGATTGTCCTGTTCTGAGACAAGAATATCCTATATTTCTCAGTAGACACTTACTTGCTCAGAGGCAGACCTCCAGCAGCTAGAGGGCCAGGAGAGCTACTCTTGCCCTTCTAGGATGGTGGGTCCTTAGTGGTTCTGTGATCACTCACTTCCTGCCCCTAAACAGGAAGTTCCTGTTGTCAGTCAAATCCTGTGCCTATAAAAATAGAACTAGCTTTGGGTGGGGAAGGAGGCAATATAGTCCCAGCAGAGAAGTTCAGTCACACAGCAGTCCTTTCTCCTGGTGCCTTCTGCCAAGCTATTAGCTGAAACTTTCTAAGGCAGTCTTTAAATGTAGCTTCCTTCTAGCTAAGCCACTCCCCCTACTTACCAGATCTTTCTACAAGTAATTTAAACCTCACAGCAGTTAAGTCCTTTCAGTCACCTGAGATTTACACCTAGATAACTCTTCAGATACCCATTCCGTTCAGTTAACCCAAACACACACTTTTTTTTTTTGTATGTTAGGTTTTTTTTACCCTAAATTAAAGGTCCAAATACAAAAGTTCTTCTTCTTTAGTCCCAGCAAAGTAGGTCAGTCACACAGCAGTCCTTTCTCCTGGTGCCTTCTGCCAAGCTGAAAGAGGTTGTACTGTGGACCTGGGTTCCTATAATGGCTGGGAGGGGCGTACTGCCTTAGGTTGTGCTGTACACTCTGGATTTCTGTACTCTGGTGGCTGGGATGGGTGGTGCTGCCTGAGGTTGTACTGTATACTTGGAATTCCTGTGTTCTGGCAGCTGGGAGGTGTGTGTTGCCTGAGGTTGTGCTGTAGACTCGAGATTTATGTGTTCTGGCAGCTGGGAGGGGTGTGTTGCCTGAAGTTGTGCTGTTGATTCTGGATTCCTGTACTCTGATGGTTGGGTGGGACTTGCTGCCTGAGGCTGTGCTGTGGATTCTGGATTCCTGTACTCTGGTTGTTAGGTGGGACTTGCTGCCTGAGGTTGTACTGTGGACTTGGAATTTCTGTGCTCTGGCAGCTGGGTGAAGCATGCTGCCTGAGACTGTGCTGTGGGCCTGGGATTCCTGTGCTCCAGCAGCTAAAGGGAGGTGTTACCTGAGGTTGTGCTGTGGAACTGGGATTCCTGTGCTTCAGCAGCTAAGGGGAGGTGCTGCCTGAGGTTGTGCTGTGGAACTGGGATTCCTATGCTCTGGCAAGTGGGTGAAATGTGCTGCCTTAGGTTGTGCTATGGACCTGGGATTTCTGTGCTCTGGTGGCTGGGAGGGGTGTACTACCTGAAGTTGCTCTGTGGACTTGAGATTCCCATGTGCCTGTGGTCAGGAGGCGTGTGCTGCAGACTAGGGATTCTTGAGTTCCAGTTGCTGGGAGGGATGTGCTGCCTGAGGTTGTGCTGTGGAGGCATACCATGAGTACAGTGAACGAATATGGACACCACGACAAAACGGTGACTCATATTGGGCACTGTACTCCTGGGCTACCCTGCAAGAGTAGTGACCCTACACGAATGCAAGGGTAGTGTATGACGACAGGAAGGGGGGGATAGCGAGGGGAAGGGACAGAGAAGGGGTTTTGAGGGACTGATGTGCCTTCTGTCGTCGAGCTAGCCATGTGCTATCGTGGTGTGGGTAGCTAGCTTTGGTGCAGCACATACAGGGTTCGGAACCAGGTGTGTAGGAATTTTGCCGCTGCCTGCGGCACTTAACTTTTTTTGTGTTATGCGGATTTTAACCCTTCTCTGACATGCACCCTCCTGGAGTTGAGAATCTATATTCAGGGGATGCGGGGGGGGGAGGGGGGCAAAGCACTTTGCATTCCTGTTCTTTGGTGGCTGGGAGGGCTGTACTCTTTGAAGTTGTGCTGTGGACCCAGGATTCCTGTGCACCAACAGTTAGGACAAGCGTGCTGCCTAAGGTTGTGCTGTGGACCCAGGATTCCGGTGTTCTATAATCTGTGAGGGATGTGCTTCCTGAGGTTGTGCTGGGATTTCAGGATTCCTGTGCTCTGGCAGCTGGGAGGGGTTTGCTGCCTGAGGTTGTGCTGTAGACTCGAGATTCCTGTGCTCTGGCAGCTGGGATGGGCTTGTCTGAGGTTGTGCTGTAGACCTGGGATTTCTGGGCTCCAGCAACTGGGAAGGGTGTGCTGCCTCAGGTTGTGCTGTGGAGTCTGGATTCCTGTATGCTGGTGGTAGGGTGGGAATTGCTGTTTGAGGCTGTACTGTGAACTTAGAACTTCTGTGCTCTGGCAGCTGGGCGGGGTGTGCTGCCTGAGGCTGTGCTGTGGATACAGGATTCCTGTGCTCTGATGGTTCAGAGGGGCATACTGCCTGAGGCTGTGCTGTGAACCTGGGATTCCTGTGTTCCAGTAGCTAAGAGGACCGGGGATTTCTAAGCTCTGGCAGCTGGGAGGGGAGTTGAAGTTGTTCTGTGGATCTGGGATTCCTGTGTGCCTTTGGCCTGGAAGGTTGTGCTGCAGAGTCGGGATTCCTGTGTTCCAGTAGCTGGGAGGGATGAGCTGCCTGAGGCTGTACTGAAGAGCCTGGATTCCTGTGCTCTGTCAGGTGGGTGTAACATGCTGACTGAGGTTGTGCTAGGGACCTGGGATTGTTGTGCACTGGTGGCTGGGAGGGGCATGCTACCTGAAGTTGTTCTATGGACTTGGGATTCCTGTGTGCCTGTGGCCAGGACAGGTGTGCTGCAAACTCTGGATTCCTGTATTCCAGTAGCCTGGAGGGATATGCTGCCTGAAGCTGTGCTCTGGAGCTGGGATTCCTGTGCTCTGGTAGGTGTGTGGGGCATGCTGCCTGAGATTGTGCTGTCAAGCTGGGATTCCTGTTCTCTGGTAGGCTGGTGGGGCATGCTTCCTGAGGTTGTGCTGTGGACCTGGCATTCCTGTGTTCAGTTGGCTGAGAGGAGTGTGCTGCCTGAAGCTGTTATGCAGATTTGGAATTCCTGTGTTCCCATGGCTGGGAAGGGTGTGCTACCTGAGGTTGTACTGTATACTTGAGATTCCTGTGCTCTGGCATCTGGGAGGGCTGTGCTGCTTGAGGTTTTTCTGTGGATGCCAGATTCCTGTGTTCTGGCATCTGGAAAGGCTAGGCTGCCTAAGATTGTACTGTAGATTTGAGATTCCCATGCACTGGCATTTGGGTGGGGTGTGCTGCCTGAGGTGGTGCAATAGACACAGTATTTCCATACTCTGGTGATTCTGAGGGGCATGTTGCCTAAGGCTGTGCTATGGACCCAGGATTTCTGTGCTCTGGTGGCTGTGAGAGACATGCTACCCGAAGTTGTTCTGTGGACTCAGGATTCCTGTGCTCCTGTGGCTGGGAGGGGTAAGCTGCATGAGGTTGTGCTGTGGACCCAGCATTCTTGTGCTGTAGTGGCTGGGTGGACTGTGCTGCCAGAGGTTTTGCTGTGGACTCTGGATTCCTGTGCTCTGGCAGCAGGGTGGGGTTTACCAGCTGAGGTTGTGCTGCATACCCCAGATTCCTTTGTTCTGGCAGCTGAGAAGGGTGTACTTTTAACGAGGACTCCAGATTCCTGTTCTCTGGTGGCTAGGAGGGGTGTACTGCCTGAAGTTGTGCTGTGGACCCAGGATTCTTGTGTTCTGGCAGCTGGGAGGGGCGTGCTAACTGTGGTTGCACTGTGGACTTTGCACTCCTGTGCTCTGGTGGCTGGGATGGGTGTACTGTCTGAAGTTGTGCTGTGGACCCAGGATTCCTGTGCTCCAACAGCTTGGTGGGGGGGGGGGAGTTCTACCTGAGGCTGTACTGTGGACTTTAGATTTCTGTTCTCCTGGAGCCAGGAGGGGCATGCTCTCTGAGGTTGTTTTTTTCCCTCCCTGGGGGATAGAGGTGGTTGGCATTCTCCATTACTGAATTGACCCCTATGAATGGGCCGTGAGCAGTCAGATATGAGTCATGACATATCAGTGGTCTCTCTCTCTCTCTCTCTCTGCAGTGGTGTCAGGACTGTATGATACACAACAGCAGGAAAGGGTGAGAGATGCTGAGAGTGCACACTTGTCAATGACAAGACGTGCATGCCTGTGTTAAGAGTCAGTCAGTTGGGATGGAAACAAAAGAGAAAAATGTCTCCTTGTTCAGAGATCTTGGTCCAAAGTCCACCTCTCCCCATGACTTTGGTTTCTGCCTGACCTACCAGAATGCTAATTGAGCAATACCTGCAGCCTGCCTTGCAGGGGTAAGGTAGGTGTCACTGCCAAGGGTGAAGGACTACAGAGTGCCTAGGGCTGTGTCAGGACTGGGACATGAGGGGATGGGGCCAAGTGGGTCTGGGTGCCACTCCATTCAGTAGTATAGATAAGTTAAAAATAAGATCCCTGATCCCTTGTTAGCTAAGGACAGTGTCCCTCTCTGCTGCTGAAAGAATCCATTGTCTTCTATACAGCTGTCAACACCATCCTCTCCCACTGAGAAAACCACCAGTTCACTCTTAGCAGTGGACACACTCCCCTCCACTGATCTCCCCCAAGTTGTGCCCCGTAGCTTCTACAGCAGAATTCCAACATTGACCACTGTCTTAAAACATTGTCTTTTGCTTTCCCATAGACTTCCAACACCCTTACATGGGCTCTGTATCACCTTTCCAGGGAGCCAGAGATTCAGAACTCCCTCTACCAGGAGGTGGACAGTGTTGTTCCAGGAGACCAGGTTCCTACACCAAAGGACATTGCCAGAATGCCACTGCTGAAAGCGGTCATCAAGGAAACATTACGGTATGCTGGGAAAGTCAATGGGCATTCAGCATCTTAGCAGGCAGTTCATAGAATGGCTTACACTTAGCACATAAACGACCAGAAACTAGTTTTAGGGTTAGTTGAGTATGTTCGTAGTAGGTGAGACAACTCCCCAACTCTTTCTATCTACTGTTTCTCCCCCACTGTATATTATTTATTTATTTAGAAATCTTAAACACCAGGACATCCATGTTTAGGAAAAATGTTTAGTTCATGCCATTCCCTATGGTTTCTTGTGTGGACTGCCTTATCTCAGCTAGTGACCAACTTACAGTATATCTTGACATCAGTGAATGCTCTCAGAAGTTCTCCCATGGCCATCTGCAATACTTTGGTGTATTTGCTTCCAGTGTAGACCACCTACTGCATCCTAGGGCCCAGTGGGAGGACAAGTCACATGCAAATACACTGACAGGCCATTGTAGTGCAGGCTGTCAGGTATGTTGTCTCACCTCTCCATGATTATTCCTCAAGTGAGATCGCTGCCTATCTTCTTAATTAAGTAGGGCCTTCAGTGTGGGGGGCACAGACATGGCAGGGTCACTCATGATGTCTAATGCTGCTCTCTGTCCTGCTGAAGGTGATCATGTGTCAGCAGGGCACACAGCATTCCCCACAGTTGTGCAAACACTCCATCCATGGCTTTCTCAAAACTACTAACAGCCTAGAGCAAGGAGGCTGGCTTGAAGCACAACCCTGTCTCTTATTTAGTACTGCAGTCCATTACCCCATAACCTCTCCTTTTTAAAGAAATTTACCAATTTCCATCAAGAAAGTCATAGTTGACATCAGCATTATATTCTATAAAATTTCCCCCAAAATGTGAGTTTCAGAACCTTCCATTTTGTATTCCTACTTTTTTTCATTAAATTAAGAAAGTATCATTTGTCCCTCAATGGTATGTGTTCCAGTAGCTTATGCCTGTCATGCAGACATAATCTTCTGCTTATGACATCACAATCTGTCACCATGGAAATGTTTCTGATGTCAAGCAGAGGACTGTGACTTCAGAGCAGGTAAGGCAGTGGTAACTGATGAAGTTTTTTGGTCAAAGACCCTGTTTTCATGGAAATATGTTCAGTAAAAGAGAAGGAAATTCCCAGAAATTAAAATTATTGGCAGCTATATGAGGTTTGAGTCATTCTTAAGCTAACAGTAATTTTATTTCTGAAACCTGGAAACTCCTTTTAACAAATGTTAGCACTCATAACCATAATGTCAAGGTAAGCTTTACCTTACTGACCTTGGGATAGTGCCTTATCGCTTTTACTGTACATGCTGTATTATCTAATTCAATTATGTTATATTATTGAGTTATGGATTCAGTTCCCTATTAGGTCACGTTATTACCTTCACATTACAATTTCCTCTTCAGTTGGTACGCAGTGGCTAATACTGCACCAATAACTCTAGTAATTACCATCTAATTTAATTATAATAGGGTTTTGAACTTCTAGTGAAAAAACATGATCAGCTGTGCTTTCTCTGATGAGGCTAAGAGAACAATAAGACATGAGAGGGTGTTGGTTATCTGGGGTTAGTGCATGCCAGGTGTGCTGTGAGGCACAAGTTGATTATGCTGAGTGCCTTTAGCACCTGGAAGTACATTAACGCAAGAAAACCAATAACTTGGAATGTCTTATTGCGATTATGAAATGGGTAAACTGAGAAACAATTTAAGAAACAAAGAAATGCCATACAAAAGCTATTTTCTTTTGTTAAAAGTAACTAGTAAACAGTAGTTCTTCCCCACGTGTCAGTCATCTGTCTTTTCATACATTCAGTAGATGGAGTGTTTATTATAGAATGCAAGAATTCAGACTTCTACAGAATTCTTCTGACAGAATGTTCACCCCTCGTGCACAATAGAAGGCCTTACATGGAACCAAGGTCTCAATTATATCAATAGCAGGAAAAGCAGCAAAGACTGCCCTGGCAAGCTGGTAGGACTGGGGGGTGTTTCTAATGGTCACCAAAGTAACACCAGTAATTTAAACAGTGAATAGTACTTCAGTATCTTTAATTTGTTTATGTGTGAAATGAGGGTGTCATGGGAGGAAGAATGTTTTAAATACTTTGTATTTTTTTTATATACCAGTGAGAGTATTTTACAGCCCTGTTGAAGGTTTTCAGTAGAAAATGTGGCAGCCATGTATGTGATTGTAATTGAGTTGAGTAAAGTGGCTCATGAACTCTGAGTGTGATTTGCCCAAATGCCAAATCTCACTGTAGAATCTTTCTGCAGAAAAACAAAATATACAGCATATACTCTTAGAGTTCACGGTCACGACTTTATTAAAGCTAAAAACATGTAAACATGCTCTGGTGTTTTGGAGTGCACTACCCCTTTCTCAAGGAGCCTGTGAAGAAAGTGTTTTCAAACAGTGCACTGTAAACATGATCATGGTCACCTGTTGATGACATAATTCAAAAGATTGACCTAAGTTTTGAACTGACTCCTAGTTAAAGGTTTACATATTTAATAAACCAAAGCAAGCCTTAATATGGCAAGCAAAATGAAACAATTTCATTTAAAACCCCACAAGAAAAGTGATCTCAGCCACAGGTGATGCATCGCTAATAAACTTGGGGGAAAAAGATGAGAAGGGGGCCCAGTCCAGGAAAATTCATCAACTAACAATCAAAGTGCAACACTCACATGCATTGTGTCAATCACTGTGTAAAACTACATCCTACTGGGAGACTTGATAGCAAAGGACATCAGATGAGGGTGGGTGGGTAATGGAGCAAGAAAGTTCTTTTTGGGTGGAATGCATGCCAGGTATGACAGCAGGTAGAGTTGGACAACTTATTGCTAAATGTGTAAAGTAACGGGGTGAAGCCCCACATAGTGGTACACCTAGGCACTATAGATCTGGAGGGTAACAGAGTGGAGGAGGTACAGGAGAGATCTAGGGAACTGTGCAGGTTATGCAGAGTTGAGGGGCAAACAGTTGCTTTCTCTCAGGTCCTACCAATATCCAGGGCAAGTGCAACCAGAAAGCCAAGGATCAGGGAATTTAATGTATGGCTGGTGGAATGGTGTGGAGCTATGGGGTATGAACTGGTGGGGGGCTGAGGGACAACATGAGATATCAAGAATCTGTATTCCCCAGATAGGCTTCACCTGAGTAAGGAGGGTTCAAGTGTCCTGAAGAAGAAATTGGGTGAGTTCATAGCATCCAAATATAATTTAAAATGAGTAAGGGAGGAGGTGTAGCCTTGTGCAACAGTCAGAGCCACAAGGAGAGGGAGGCCATGTGCCTCCCCCCATGCTAGTGAAGAGGGGAAGTTGGAGCATTCAATAAGTGGAAGCAGTAGAAGGAGGAGGAGTAATGGGGTAAGCAAGGGATCCCACTGGAGAGTGGTTTCCCTTAGTGCAAGGAGCCTGGGGAAAGAATAACTGAGCTCCAGGCATTAATGGCAGAAAGGTAGGTGGATAAAGCGGCTATCACCAAAACATGGGCCAACTGTCACCATGACTGGGACATCATGATTCCAGGATACAGACTGTATCATTGGGACAGGTCAACAGGAAAGGGCTGAGGGCTTGCTTTATTTGTCAGGGAAGGGATAGTGAGTAGTAAGGAGGAGGGTGACGAGGGTGAGGTGGAAATCTTGTGGGTTCAACTGCAGAACAATAAGGGCAAAAGCATCAAACTAGGAATGGTGTATAGACCACCTTCACAGTCAGAGGACATTGACAGGGAACTGGTGGACCAGATACAGAAACACTGTAGCAGGGGTGGTACTGTGGTGGTAGGGGATTATAATCTTCCAGGGGTGAATTGGAGAACCATATCTACCACAAGCACTAGGGAACAGGTCATTCTGTACACCTTCCAGAATGTATTCCTGTCAAAAATGGTGGAGGAGCCAACAAATGAAGGGAACATTTTGGATTTTGTGCTGAAAGACGGTGACCACGTACAAGGAGTAGAGACTGCAGACTGTCTAGCAGGCAACAACCACCGTACAGTGTGGTTCTCCTTGGATCTGGGTAGGGAGGGAGTATCTATGAAAAACAAGATAGTGGATTTCAAAAGGGCTGCCTTCAGCAGCATGGCTGGCATCCTTAAGGAGAATTTAGCTACCATCAGTCCAGGCATGGATACCATCCAGAAATGGGCCTTCTTGAAGGCGGATCTAATAGAGGCCACAGTTGCTTGCACAAGGAGCTGCAGTAAGAAGGCAGGGATCAAAAAGTCAAATTGGTGGTCCAAGGAGGTGCAGGAAAGAGTGAGGGAGAAAAAGGCAGCCTTCAGAACATGGAAGGGGTCCAACAGGGAGAAGTACACAAAGAAAACCAGGGAGGTAAGCATAGTTGTGAGGGTAGCCAAGGCTTCACGGTAGTTAAAGCTCGCACAGGGGATGAAATAGGGTGACAAGGCCTTCTTAAGTACATCAGGGAGAAGAGGAGCTGCAAGTAGCAAATCACCAGGCTAAAGAAAGATGGAGGGTGGTTAGACAAGGGGGCTGAACAGGTAGAAACACTCAATGAGTACTTATGTTCAGTTTTTATCAGGGAGAGAAATTTGCCAATCCCACAGGGGCATGGCAAAGCAGGTGAGGGAGGGGAAGGGAAAGGATGACAGATGGGGAGATCTCTGTGAACAGAGTGCTGGAGGTCCTTAAGGTCTTGAAGATGGAGAAGGCACCAGGGCTGGATGGGCTAAACCTCAGAGTCCTGAGGGAGCAAACTGAGATCCTGGCAGCACCACTAGCAGACTTGTTCAATGGCTCCCTGCAGACTGGGTGCATGCCTCAAGACTGGAGGATGGCACATGTGGTACTCCTGCATAAAAGCGGCCCCAAGGATGTGCTGGGTAACTATAGGCCAGTCAGTCTTACATCCATTGTGGGTAAACTCATGGAGACCATCCTAAAGGAAAGATTGGTGACCTTTCTGGAGGTGAACGGTCTTCTGGATGACACGCAGCCTGGGTTCATCTCCAGAAGATCATGTCAGACTAACCTGGTTGACTTTTTTGACTGGGTAACAAAAGCACTCAATAGGGGTTGGGCAGTTGATGTCCTGTATCTGGACTTCAGCAAGACCTCTGACTTTGTGCTCCATGGCAGATTAACTAGTAAATTGAGGAACCTGGGAGTTGGGGAAAAACTGGTTAAGTGGGTTAGTAACTGGTTGAGGGACTGACGGCAGAGGGTGGTGGTGGGGGGGGAACTCTCAACTCCCAGAGCAGTCATCAGTGGCATCCCGCAGGGATCAGTGCTGGGGCCAGTGCTGTTTAATGTCTTCACAGTCATTATAGTGGACAGGGTTAAGAACAAAATCAGCCTATTCACCGATGACACCAAGATAGGTGCAGTGGTGGATGGTGTGGAGGGAGGAAAAGATATCCAGGAACATTTGGTAAGGTTTAAGTAGTGGTCAGACACTTGGCAGCTAGGTTTTAATGCTAAAAAGTGCAAGGTCATGCACTGCGGAGCCAAGAATCCAGGGTACAGTTACCAGTTGGGAGGGGTAAAACTATCTGTCTGTAAGGAGGAAATGAATCTGGGGGTAATGATCACTAGGAATATGAACCACTCATATCAGTGTAGGAAAGTGGTGGCCAAAGCCAATAGAATGGTAGGAGGGAGGAAGTCATTCTGCTGCTGTTCAGATCACTGGAGAGACTGCACTTTTGTTTATTGGAGATTCGGAAATACCTTTGAGTCAAAGACTCCTTTACAAAGGTTCCACGTCACACATATTACAAACGAGAAGAGAGGTTAAATAGCAGTACAGCAATACATAGTCAGGTGGTTACATTATCAGTTGTTACAGAGGCATTTGTGGGTCTCGCAGAGAGAAACCTAGGTCAAGTTAGAGCAAACATGCAAAACAAATGGCATATCAGTGCAGAGCTAAACAAGTGGGACGAAGTTAGTGGCAGGGTTATGAAGGGGTACTTGGAGTACTACTTGCAGTTCTGGAACTCCTATTTAAGGAAAGACATCAGACTTATTAGAGTTGGTCCAGTGGAGGGCGACAAAGATGATCAGAGGAATGTTGGGGACATCTTATGAGAATAGGTTGCATGAGCTTAACATGTACTCATTTGAGGAGAGGAGAGAAAGGGTAATATGAGCGAAAGCCTCACGTTAAGGCTGTCTCTCTCATCAAAGAAAGCCATATCCATAACAGGCTATTACAGACCTCCATTAGGGGGCCTCGGAATATTACATCACCTCCGCAAATTGCTGGAGACCTCCAACTCAGAATGTGTTATCATAGGTGATTTCAACCTTGATTGGAACTCCTCCTGTTACAAACCACTGAGAGATCTTTGCGACATGCATGGCCTTTCTCAAATTACCCCCGACATTACTCAACTTAACAGCAAAAACCCTGCTTGTAGTACCCTCCTTGACTTAATACTTTTCAATAAGACCCACAACATCTGTCATTCAGGGTATTTCACAATGATATCAATGACCATAAGGCCGTAGCATGTGTAAGACTAAAGCCAACATTGCCCTCCACCTCCAGCTTCAGGCTGAAAAAAAACCTCAAAAGGTTTAACAAATCAGCCTTTCTGGCAGACCTAAGCCAGATTAGATGGCAAGATTTCTATTTGGCACCCTCAGTCTCTGAGGCTTACAATATCTTCCAGAACCTTGTATTAAAGGTGGGCATTAAGCATGCTCCATTTGTTCACATTAGAACAAGGAAAAGGTTCTACCCATGGTTCACTACAGCACTGAGAATAGCACTACATGACAGGGATGTGCTATGGAAGCAGGCCCACAAAACAAAATTAAATTTGGATTGGGTGGCTTTTAGAACCTCCAGAAATTCCTGCACTAAACTCATACAGGCCAAAAAAAGCAAGATACTTCCAATCATCTCTTGACTCAGCCAAAATCAATGCCGCTGTTTTGGCAGGTTCTCAGAGAAATAGAAGGTCATACACCTTCGTCAGCCCTGCCATCCAAAATAATTTCTGGAAGCAGCACCTACACAGACAAATCCAGTATTTTAGAAAAACTCAACAACCACTTCACCACTGCTGACTTAGCCTTTGACTCTTTATCTGCAAGCAAGCTTCTTACACAGCCAAACAGCAATGACCCTCCCTGCCTTCACTACACGAATAACCCTCACCCAACCTACTTTAGTTTCAGCCTTATATCCTTCAAATAGGCTGAGGACCTCCTAACCACCTTGAACATTAAGAAAAGTGCAGGCACTGACCAACTAGAAACTATCTTTCTGAAAATAGGATATTTTTACCTGACCTCCCCCATCACGCACCTTTTCAACCTATCCCTTTCCCAAGGCAATCTTCCTGCTATCTGGAACATAACATGTATAATTCCTCTATTTAAATCCAGTGACCCTTGTGACCTCAACAACTACCAGCCTATTTCCCTGCTACCTATCCTGTCAAAAGTTTTGGAAAAGCTAGTCAATTCCCAACTTAGAGAGTTCCTGGAATCAAATAACCTGTTAAATCCATTTTAGATCTAAGCACAGTATGGTTTCTGCCCTCACAAAGGTCACCAACGACTGGCAAATCGCTATTGATTCAAAGAAACATGTCTGTGTGCTTTGTTTGGACCTAAACAAAGCATTCAACACGGTCAACTATGACCTTCTATTGTCTATGCTGTGAGACCTCAGTCTAAACAATACAGCCTTGAGTTGGTTTGCCTGCTACCTTATAGGAAGAAAACAGCTGGTCAAAGTGCAAGGAGATCTCTCATCACCTAAAGTCTTGCCAAGGGTGGTACCACAGGGGTCAATTTTGGGCCCCTTCTTTTTGCAATATACATAAACAATATACATAAACAATATTGACCTCAAAATCAGCTCAGCTAATGTGCATCTATTTGCAGATGACAGAGTACTTTACACCGTTAGGCCTTCCCTTGATCTTGCCTGTGAGAAGCTGCAACATAAATTCGATATCCTTTAACTTAATGTCCTACAGCTGAAATGTTTGCTCAATGCCAAAAAGATAAAAGCCATGTTTATCTCCCCCCACACAAAAGCAATAACCACCAATGCACGAAGCAGTAAATTACAGATTTGGAGCCTCCTGGGGGAGTCACTTGAAATAGTTGACAAATTTATATATCTGGGCTTTTGGCTTAACAATAAGCTCTCCTTCTTAAAATACATTGATGAACTTGCCAAAAAATTACAACAGAGGCTGGACCGTTTCTTCTGAATCAAACATTCACTAAACTATGAGGTAAAAATGAAACTAGTTCAAACCACCTTCCTTCCCCTGCTGGACTATGCTGATGTCCTGTATAGCCACGGCCCAAAAACCACCTTAACTAAACCTGACACTCTGTATCATAGAGCACTGAGATTTATTACTAATGACCCATTTAATACCAACCGCTGCTTGCTTTGTATGCGTAACCTGGATGGCCATCTATGAGCAATAGGAGGTAGAGAAGTGCTTCCCCTTTTGTCTACAAAGCTATCACAAATAAACTTCCCCCTTGTTGCCCATGTATCCTCTGTAAACATGATGTTTTCTATTGTTATTCTGCTTGTGGAATATACATTTTTTGTTGCTCCAAAAATATATGATTATGTATATCACTTTGTCACTGTATTACTGTTGTAACTTGTGTCCTTACAGTAAATGAGCTCACTCAATGGTGTCTATCCTGGTTAAATAAAAAAATAAAATTGACGTACCTGAAGGGCATGAACAGGGTTAGCACAAAACCCATGTTTCAGTTAAAGGGAGAGGGGGTTACTAGGGGGCACAGTCTGAAGTTGGTGAGGGGTAGGTTCAAGAGAGAAATGAGGAGGCACTACTTCACAGAGAGAGTGGTAACGGGATGGAATGCACTGCCTGAAGTAGTGATATCTCTCAAAACAGTGGGGAGCTTTAAAAGGGGGTGAGATAGGATAAAGGGCAAGGTACTAGTCAGTGGGAAACTGAGCAGGGTAGGGAAAGCAGCAGGGGATAAGGAGGACGACAGTCAGACAAGGGGTGGGGGGGGCAGCAGCAACAGTTCTTTATCTGTGCTGCCCAGTCGAGCAGACATGATAGACCATTTGGCCCATTGGCATTTTCGTATGTTCGTATGTACACTAACAAGCATAGAAAGCTCACACCATTAAAAACACAAACTACCATAATGAAAGAAGCAAATGTGCAGTAAGCTAAGAGCAATACATAGTAAATCACTATATCAAAAACTTATCCAAAGTCGGATAGCAAATATATTACAGTTCATATCTAAGCAAAAAATCCTACTGTCACAAAACACGGCATGCCAGAATTATTATTAAAACATTCTTTTATCAAAAAAGACAGATGGTAATCAGCAAAGTCAAACACTCACTATAGTCAAAGTTGCATAATGGGTAGAAAGAGATTTAAAGAGGCAAAAGTAATGGAAGTAGTGCCTAACTCAAAATATCAAAGGGGAAATAAAGGCAAAATAAGAGATAGCTGAAGGGATGGGTGGATTAGAAAAAAGGAAGCACGTTAATTGGCAGTAGAATTATTAGTAAAGCCCTCAGAGTCAGGGTTAAACCCAGAAAGAGAAAACATGAATCATAAATAAATTTTGCATTGTACATATAAATATGATGAAAATGCCTACAATTTATATTTGGTTAGAGATAGGCCATATCCTACATTTGTTTGAAAGTCTCCACAACATAGAAATATGATTAATAATTCCAGTCCTGGCAAAGTGCCAAATAAATCAAGCTATTCTCCATAAAGTCCAAATTTGCAAAATTCCTGCCTTATCAATCTTGTTCAGGTTCCAATAGTGTGGAAAAGTCCACAACAAAAACAACAAAACAAACAAACCTGAAAGGAAATTACCAAATTGTATCACTACAATTCAGAGTACTGTTTCACAAAAACACTGATAGGTCAAGCTGTTAATTTATACCCAGTTGTTGCAGCATTTTTTTAAATTCAAAAATCCATTCAGATTCCCATCGTAGGAGAGGTCGAAGCCTCTCACCTCTCCAGACTAAAGGGAGGAATCTACTCCAGCACCCTGGGTATTAAACCATTGACCTCCCTATTGTGCTATTTAAAGCAGTGTGCCCCCTCAGAAGATTCTACATGGCCTTTTCTGATGTTCCTAAGGTGTTCCTGGACACGAACCTTTAATTCCCTCTTAATGAGTTGTTTTACTGTAAATTTCTAGCTGATGAAAAAAACTGTCCCCACTAATGCAAACTTGCAAATTGAACACAGGCTAGTAATGTTGAATCCTTTGCCTCGCTGGGAGTCATGTATCTCTCATAGTGGGTTCTGCCTTAAGATGGCTACTGGTGAGGAGATTGTTTAGATTATATGCTTGACTATAAGTAGCCCTGGGATAATTTCTGAACACACTTGAAGTAGAGATCCCATTTCTAAGTATGTGCCAGTGCTTTAGTAGGATACCTTTGTTTTTTGGTGGCAGTTTGGTGTACTGTAGAATAAAGGTCATAGGTTGTTCTGTCTCTGTCCTCCTTTATTTCTAATGATGTGGCTCTTTCAAGGGCTTCTGTCAAGTTATCTACCTTGCATCCTCATAGTAATACCTTTAATTGAGAAGGCATGCTCAGTCTTTAAGGAGTTATGTTGTGGGGTTCTTCAGGGTTCCTTGTTAGGACTCTTATTTTCCTTTTTTTTTTTTACTCCGTGCATCTGGTCTGTTCTTCAAAATTAATATTATATGCAGATGATGCTGTTTTATTTAATTCTGATAAAGATCTTCATAGTCTGCAAAAGACTCTTCAACATGATTTTGATGGTATTCATAGTTGGTTCCAATCACATAAATTACTCCTTAATTCCAAGATGATCAAAATCTATGTTTTTTTCTTGACCAAGTAGGCCCACAGCCTCAAGGAATTCAGATCTTAGAGCTGAATGGGCTTCTAATTGATTGCGTGGATAACGTTTGTTATTTAGGTATCATTTTGGATACATTTTTATCTTTTAACCTTCATGTTGCCCAGCTCACAAAGGTCATACATAATAGATTAGCATGTTGTACAGAATGAACCAGTTTCTGGTTCTAGAATCTTGGAGGATATTGGCTAATAGTTTTCTTTTGTTGAAGTTTGATTATGGAAGTATCTTCTATCTCTATTTAACTGAAAATCTTACCTCAAAATTGAATATGTTGTATAATTCTATTTGTAGATTAGTGATATGATCAAGGAGCTCTACTCACCATTGTATGCTTTATGAGGCTATAGGATGTCTTCCGTTTAAAGGATGGGTTGAATTCAAGGCTCTTACCTTTTTGCATAAAATTGCTCTTGACTTTATGCCTGGTACTGTTAGTGAGAATTTTCCCAGATATGTAAACACCTTTTCGACCAGATCTCAAAAGAGATTTGTATTCTCCGTTCCCCAATTTAATCCAACCTTTGGTCAGAGATCATTTAAGTATCAAGCAATTATTCTTTACAATAATTTACCTTTACCAGTTATGAATGGTGTATTGTTGTCATCCTTTAAATTACATTTATTTAATATGATGTTGCTGGATTCCAGTTGTGTATGTTTTAAATAATGTTACTGTATTTAGTATTGGTCATTGTGAACTCAAATCACATCTGTTTAATATGATGTTATTGGATTCCAGTTGTGCATGTTTAATGTCATTGTATTTATGAAATGGTCAGTGTGAAAATTGCCTTTTTTGGTAATCTGCTTATCAGTAGTAGTAGTAGTAGTAACATTTATTGGTCGACTTATTTGAGTCATTACAATTATAAATACATATATTAAAATCAATTGACTTGTACATCCATATAAATTTCCATATTAAAACAGCTGTCTTACAGCATTTATATATTCAATTTCAATTTTACATTTACATATATAGTATCTACATTTATTAAATACATTCAAATGTCAATTCAGTTAAACTATGCTCAATAAATTATTCCACCCCTTAAAATAAGAAGGTCCTCACATGCAGTTTTTTCTGCTCGATTATTTTTAAAAAGGAAGCCACAGCATGTAGTATATTCAAGTTATGAGATTTTAACAAAAAATTAACATTTTCTGGTTCTAGCTCAGTTTTACTCAGGATCGCCCCAATATTCTACTTCTGTCTTTTTTGTATAGAGGGCATAATATTATTAAATGTCCAAGAGTGTCTTTATCTATTCCACAATTGCATAATATTTCCCCCACCATTTTCTCTTTACTATATATATTTAATTTCCAGTTGCTTATTATACACTCAAACCTTGCATGAGTCAACAATTTTCTAAGCTCAGGATCGGTCACTGATCTTAAATAATATTCCAATTCATGCGACCTCTTATTTTTTTTTCATCCATTCATTCCCTTTGTACCATTTACACAATGCCAAATCCAGCTGGATATAATAATCTCTAATATTTTCTTTAATTCTCAATTTCATTAAGTCTGCAGAAAAAATCATACTATCTGATATTGTCTCTAGCAGTTCCAGTAGTTTTATTAATTTTGTAACTATTGCTATACTTGGAAATAACCCATAATGTCTAATATACTCTATTGCTTCTTCCATACATAATCTAGGTAGATTTTGATTACTCATGTTATATACCTTCAATCAATAGTTAAATTGTATTATTTTTATTTCACATTCCAGTTGAGGTTGACCCAGTTCTGCTCTAACTATTGCTGATGACATCCCATTGCGGAGTCCCAAGATTTTTTTATAAAATGTGTTTAGTATACTTTCTAATTTTGAAATATCATGAAGTCCCCAGATTTCTGCCCCATAGAGTAATTGAGATTTAACTTTTGCATTTAAAACCCTCAAATTTCCTTTTACTGAATGCCCTCCATGTTTATGCACAAATTTGTTCGATATTGGCATAAATCTGGTGGCTTTACTAGATATTTCTTTTATATGTTTTTTTCCATGTTCCATCCTAAGTAAAATCTATTCCTAGATAACAAAAATATTTAACCACCTCCAGTGTATGCCCATCTATTTTATATTGATAATCATTTGTATTCCCTCCAACACCATTGCTTTATTTTTTCATAATTTAAAGTAAAGTATGCCTTCTTACATTCCCCTACAAATTTTTTATTAACATCATATTTATGCCTATAAAGCTTGTAGATAATAAAGCTACATCATCAGCAAAGGCTAAATAAGCACAAGGCTTTTCTCATATTCTAGGTAAATGAAAATCTAGATCATACAATTTACTTAGTATTGTTTTGAAATATAAATTGAACAACAATGGTGAAAGGGTACATCCCTGCTTTACCTCTACATTAGTTTGGAACCACTGTGTTAATTGTCCCTTTGTTGAATATCTTACACTTGTGTAGTTGTCTTGATATAATTGTTCAATCATTTTCATACTATCCTTGTCCACTCCTAATCCTTTTAATCTCTCCCATAACATACTCTGATTCACTCGATTGAAAGCTATTTTTAAGTCCACAAATATACACTATAACTTTTGTTTTTTAATTTTAACATACTTGTGGACTAGATGCACCAGTGTCCAACATTGATCTAGTGTTGATTGACCATTTTTAAATCCCACTTTCGCTGTATCAATAATATTATTTCTTTTAACCCAAGTTGTTAATCTGTTATTTAATATCTTGGTAAATATCTTCTCTGTGCTGTCTATTAGACTAATTGGTCAATAACATTCTGGTCTTTTTTCCCCCTTTTTAAATATGGGGACTATTATATTTAGTTTCCAACTTGCTGGTATCTTTCCTGTTTCCCAAATCTTATTGAATAATGTAGTCAAGTAAGGAACCCAAGTTTGAGCTGTAAAAAAGATAACTTACCAGTTTAAATAAAAATGAAAGAAAAAAAAGGAAAAAAGAACCTGTTTATTTCTTGGGAATTAACATATGCAAACATATTTAGTCAATCAGCAGCAGGAAATTTTCCACTCATTATATAACAAAGAATAGTCTTGTCAGGTAGAATACTGATCAGCTGATCAGAATAACTGCATAGTCCAATTGTGGAATAATCAATAAGGTATGACAGGAGTGGGTCATTGCAGCATGTCAGTATGCCTCGGGAATTGAGTTTGCATTGTGCCTCATGTACCTGTGAAGCATCAGTATTCCACAGTTATAAATGCTCTACACACTGGTGGACCTTATTGCAATTATAAGTGTAGCCCCATCCTTTAGCAAGCTCCTGCCATGCATTTAACATAGTTTCATAAGTAGCTGGCTAGTTAGCTATTAATATCATTCATAGATAGATGGATAGCTAGATGGATGGATGGATGGATAGATAGACAGATGGATGGACAGACAGACAGATAGAGGGATAGTTTGCAATTAATATCATTCATTCATAGACAGATGGATAAATGGATGGATGGACAGATAGATGGCTGGATAGATAAATAGACAGACAGCTAGAGAGATAGTTGGATGGCTGGATAGATGGATGAAATTTTGTTTATCCAGGAAAACACAAGTTAGGACACAAAGTCTTATTTTCAACAGTAGTCCAGTACAAAAGTACATCAACACCTAAAAAGAAACAGTACAAAACATTATTTGTAGTATTCAATCTAAAAAAAGTTAAATAAACACCATTTCTAGTGAGCAGTCTGGAATTCAAATATTGAATTGCTTTGCTCGTATTTAGTTATCAAGATTTCAGATACACCTTTGAGCCAAGGCTCTTTTACAAAGGTTCTACATTAGCAGACAAGAACAAAATACATTCAGGGGACACAGAAAATAAGTCAATAAGAGCAGCCAATGGGCTTTGTCGGGTACAGTAGTTAGTAAATACGCTTCATATCATATGTTCAAATTGTCTTTCAGGGAGGTCAGCAGCTAAAGTGGGGTAAGAGACAGGTGGGAGAGTCAGTGGTCATGAGCAAGAAGGTGGAGGAGAAGGAGGGGGAAGGGAGCTATTCATTGAGCATTGTCAGGGTGGGGTGGGTGGAGGGGCAGGGGGAAGGAAGGGGAGAAGTAAGGGGAGCATTATAGGGAAAGGACGGGAGAGATGGAAGATTTGGCTAGCGAAGAGAAGCAGTCACAAGAGGCCTTGATGACAAGGTGTTGTCGTAGTCTGTGCATAAAGGCACCCAATGTTATATTTAAGCAATAAGGCATGACAAGGTGTGTGTTATCATGTATAACGTCACTCCTGGGGTGGGTTGAAGCACGAGGCTTAAGCTGAAAAGCTCACCAATTCCCAGGAGTGACGCATACACAGGATAACACACACCTTGGAGTGCCTTATTGCAATTATACAATGGCTCAATGTCATACAAAACAAAAATAAAAATTAAAATGTTTTTAGTAGATTTTTAGTGAGGCAGTATATCTTTGTTTCTGAAAAAGATGAGCCATATGCTGATCCAAAAAATCAGCACAGTGTGTTATCATGTAATATCATCACTGTCTCAGGCACACACTGGCCAATCAGAGTCCAGGAAATTTTCTTGCCATTGTATAATGTTGAATACTTCTAGTGGAAGTGAATTAAACCAGGATGAGGCTCTGGATTTGAAGGACCGTATTTCTATAGGTGTTTGATTCCAAGATCTAACATCACCCCCTTTTAGAGTCATGTCTCTAAACTTGTGTTTATTTTGGTATGGAAATATCTCTATTAGTGAATTCCCTCAAGGAATATCATGGAACAGTTTATGCACTAAGGTCAAAAATATTGTTGCTTGGATATCGTAAAGAGACACTGTCAAGTTTTAGCTGATTTTTATTGCCCCAGTGGAAAACGATGCCTGCACATATTCATATTACTGGACATGTTATTCTTTGATGCTGATTATGTTATAGTACTCATTTTAATCTTTATTTTGCATATTTTGGTATTTCCTTGTCCTGAGTGAAATCCAGGGTGGTCCACGTGTGCACTTCTAACATGGTGCGGAAGTGACAGTAAACTCCTACATGAAAGAGTTTGGATTTTCTCAAACCATGAACGCTAGAGTAATTTTCTGATATAGGACACTTTCCTGAACAAGAAAAAGAGAATGTGCTACTGAAGCGAGTGCTCTAACATATCGAAATCATTATTTGAAATATAAAGCTGGGACTTTGGGCACACTCATCAAAATACCAAAATAAAACCTCAGTGAAGTCACAAAGTTCATTTAACAGGGAGATGCTCCATAGTATCTGTTTCTCCTTCCATATCAGAACCCAAATCTGTAGGAACGGAGACATTATTTTCATAAAATGTTTGAGCAGTGTCTGCAACCACAAAAAACTGACATTTCCTCTGAAAGTTAATCTTAAGCTTAGCATGAGCTTATAAGACTGCAGAGACCCTAGCTTCAACAAACAAAGTCCATATTAGAAGTTATCATGTCCTTGGGTGCTGTCTTGTAAGGCAAAAGGCTGGGTATAGATGCAGTCTGACTCTGGACCCTTCAAATGAAACTTTTTTCCCTATATTTAGCCATCTGGAAAAGACAATTATTTCAGTTAGAGTATTTTTTTCTGTTTTTTTTGTAAATTTTACAGTATTTCATTTTAGAGTAAAAAAGTACAACTACAGCATTCACAGACCATAACAGGTTATAACCCAGGTATAAATTATAACCTCTTTGACTTTGGCACAAGACTAAAGTGCTGACAGTTTTTGCAATGTCCACAAGGACCACGTATTGTCTATTAGAAACCCAATGACTGCACAATGCTGGGGACACAAGATGATGCAAAAAGCATTTCTTAGTTAAGTTACTTCCCATTTATAGGGCTTAAGTGTCCTAGTATACTGAGAAAGTTCATACAGGTCTGTGCTCAATAAGATAGACATGCAGGGGATTTGATGAACTAAAAATGTCCACCTGAAAAACCATTTCGGTATGTCATTATCCAGAATGTCCAGTTAATTTCTAAACAGAGTTTTTAAACATTTCATTCAAATGACAAACTAGTATTCGAGTTACAGAACTAGAAGCAGTTAAAACCAGCATAATACTTATAACTGTGATTAACCTCAAAATTAACAATCGTATACTCATGCCCCATCTAGCTGCGTAAATATTTTAAAGTAAGGCTAAACATCTTTGGCATGAGTGCTTAAATCTCAGAGCATTATATCCTACGTAGGCAAAACACTGTTGGAATGGCTAAGCTTCTGGCTGAGAGAGAGCTACCTGCCATGGCGTGAAACTTATCCTTTCCTGAGAGACAGTTGGAGACTTACTAAGCAGATGATTACACCATAGGCACCATGATTGCCACATGCTATGCTGAGCACATTTCAGTTTAGGTGATATACACCAGCAATTGGTTGCAGCTTGTCTCCTGAGAAAAAGCCCCTCCCCCACTGCAACAGTGATTTAACTATTGCCTGTATTAAAACATCAGTTATCATCCTAAGTAAATAACACATGCACAACAGAGATTGCTTAGCATCTTTTTTAGATTTCAGCTACAAATGTCATGTTTTGGTCTCCTGATCCAATTCCATGATGTCTACTCTTTCCAAGCACTCCTTCCTAATCCACTCAGCCAGCTTCCCTGCATTAAAGGGCTTGGAGAAGACTGCACATTCAAATGAGAATGGAGAAGTATGTAGAGACTAACTCCCAGCTCATGAAGAAGGGCTCCACCCCATTGAATCCCTTCAAGTTTTGTCTCATACTGAAACTCGAATCCAGAAAAAAACATCACCATGGAGTCGGCAAGTGAAACTCCTTCACATTCTTTCATTGCCAACACTATCTCAACATGTTCCTCATGGTTGCTTATTAGCATAAGTGTTATTTGGCTAGTTTCTTCTGACAAGGGTTTTCTCTAGGGTGTAATTCAGTAAGCCCTTCTGATGTGGATAGCTGTCTGTATGGATAGTGCACTTGTCAGCCAAGATAGAAACATAGAAACATAGAATTTGATGGCAGATAAGGACCGCTTGGCCCACCCAGTCTGCCCATTTCCCTACCTACTGGATAAGCTGCAGATCCTAGTTAACCAGCAGCCTACTTCTTCCTACCCCCACCTCCTAGAATTGCCTTATGACTGTCCCATGCATGCTTGAATTCCACCACTGATTTTGACTCCACAACCTCCTCCAGAAGGCTGTTCCATGTATCCACAACCCTCTCTGTGAAAAAATACTTCCTTAAATTACCTCTGAGCTGCCCCCTCTATCTTCAAATTGTGCCCTCTTGTTCTTGCACACCTCTTTTTTTGAAAGATGCTACCCTCTTGGACTTTGTTGATTCCCTTGAGGTACTTGAATGTTTCTATCATGTCCCCCCTCTCACTCCTTTCCTCGAGGCTATACATATTAAGCTCCTTTCGTCTCTCTTCATATGTCTTCCGGTGCAGACCCTGCACCATTTTAGTTGCCCTCCTCTGGACAGCTTCCATCCTGTCTATGTCTTTGGAGACTGGGTCTCCAGAACTGCACACAGTACTCCAGATGGGGTCTCACCAGCTGTCTGTACAGAGGGATAATAACTTCCTGTTTTCTACTGGTGATGCCTCTCCCTATGCATCCCAGTATCCCCCCAGCCCTCCTTGCTGACCTCTCACATTGCTTGCCCACCTTTAGGTCATCTGATATGACTACCCCCAGGTCCCTTTCCATTTTTGTTGTTGTTAGTATCTCACCCCCCATTGTGTACTCTTCCCCTTGGTTTTTGTTTCCCAGGTGCATTACCTTGCACTTCTTAGCATTGAATCTAAGCTGCCATACATTTGCCAAGTCCCTTCTCATCCTTTCCACCCCACCTTGTGCATCAACTCTGTTGCAGATCTTTGTGTCATCTGCAAAGAGACATACTTTTCCTTCCAGTCCTTCTGCAATGTAAGCATAAAGACATTGAAGAGGACCCGATCCTAATACTGAACCCTGCGGTACCCACTAGTAACCCTCCTTTCTTCTGAGTGGAGTCCATTTACTATTACTTTCTGTGTCCTATTCTCCAGCCAATTCTTTACCAGGCTGTCATCTTGGGACCCACTCCCAGGCTGGCTAACTTGTATATTAATCTTTTGTGTGGGACTGTGTCAAATGCCTCTAAAGTCTAGGTAGGCCATGTCCACAGCCCTCCCTGATCTACTACTTTGGTCACCCAGTCAAGAAATCTATCAGATTCGTCTGGCATGACCTTCCGCTGTGAATCCATGCTGCCTAGGGTCCTGTGCCCTCTGGCCTCTAGATACTCGACAATTCTTTCCTTCAAGTGATTCCATCATTTTCCCTATCACTGAGGTTAAACTAACAGGTCTGTAGTTTCCTGCTTCTGCCTTGCTCCACTTTTGTGAAGGGAATCACATCTGCCCTCCTCCAGTCCTCGGGTACCACCCCATCCTCCCATGAGTTGTTAAAAGGTAGTCAGTGGTGTCACTAGTTCTACCCTTAGTTCTTTTAGAATTCTGGGATGAATCCCATCAGCCCCATTGCTTTGTCCACCTTCAGTTTAAGAGTTCTTTCAGAACTCTTTCTTCTTAAATGGGCTGGTATCAACTTCTGTATCCAGAGTGTTTCTACTGTTTGTTTTATGTACCTCACCCTCTTCATTTGTAAATACTGAGCAAAAATATTTGTTTAGTATCTCTGCCTTTTCACAGTCTCCCTCTGCCCACCCTCCCTCCCTTTTTAAGCCTCACTATCCCTCCTTGGTCTTTTTGCTCCTGATGTACCCTATAAAAGGTTTTATCCCCTTCTTAACTGAGTTGGCTATCTTTTCCTCGGTTTGGGCCTTTGCTGTTCTGACTGCCTTCCCAGCCTCCTTTTGCTTTAACTGATACAGTTCTCTGTCCTGCTCCTTCTGTGATTCCTTGTACTTCCTGAATGCTTTCTTTTTCTCTTGAACCTTCACTGCCACTTCCTTTGAGAACCATAGTGGTTTCTTACATCGTTTTGTTTTGTTTATTTGCTTCACATAAAGGCTCGTTACCACTGTGATGGCAGTTTTTATTATTCCCCATTGTTCTTCCATCCCTCCTTCCTGCCCATTTGTTAGTGCATTCCTTAGGCACTCACCCATTTTGGCAAAGTCAGCCCTCCTAAAGTCCAGTACTTTTGTCTTTGTATGACTTGACTCTGTTGCTGTGTTTATTGTGAACCATACTGTTCGATGGTCACTAGTAACAACTTTTTAGATCTCACTTTCTATTTCTCCAGCAACCCAATGATGTGCATGTTTGCAGATCTGAAGTGATTTTCTATTTGCTCTAGACAGGCTCTTAGAATGTTATTTGCTTTGATGAACCCTGAGCATGTCACCAGGGCTTGCTCCATGGCTTCACCAGCCTGTGGAGCACACATCTGCACTGCACCTGCCTTTTACTCTAAAATTGCTGTTCTAGAATTAAAGTCTTCAACTTTTCTGGGATGGCAATGTGTACAGTCCTGCACCACACACCTTTAGCTGCCAAGATAGGGTTTTCTTTGCTCCTGACAGTCTAATTGTTAGATATACTGCAGAGCATTCACCTTTGTTAGTAATCCTCTGTAGAAGGGCATGTTATACACTGTTGTAATTAGCTAATTTTGTGCTTCTGATCTGGAATATGGTGTGTTATAATAATAGTCCTCTAGCTGTACCACTCCCTCTTCGGGGCGACAGAAGCTCTTTGGTTGTAACTATGTAATATCTATGTACTACCATGCTGTCATACAGTCCTGAGATGTGCTATGTTAAAAATTTGGAAAACAATAAAAACCTTTTCATGATAAAAAAAAGACTTCAACTTTTCTATCCAGTGCTTGAATTGCGGTCAGTACTGAGTGTCACAGAGGCATAGGTCAGGAAGCATAGGTAGACCAGGAAAAGTTATAACATTCGAAAGTAGAGTTTTATTATTATCAGTAGCAATAACATAAAAAATAAGATTGTACTGGATAGCTCTTCATACAAGCAGTTCAAACAAAGTCCTACATCTGAGAGAATCTCTTTAA
The DNA here is from genome assembly GCA_016271365.2 of Neoceratodus forsteri. NCBI lineage: Eukaryota > Metazoa > Chordata > Ceratodontiformes > Ceratodontidae > Neoceratodus > Neoceratodus forsteri. The sequence goes on from CM028132.1 coordinate 1,411,034,164, forward strand.
AATCTTCATCTCTCTATCGTTAAACAAAAACATTGTTCTTTTTATAAGATGCCTTTTCCTGGCAGTTTAAAATCTGCATCCTGTTCTTGTAAGTAACATCTTTTGTTGCTTCAAAATATCTCAGAACTTTGTCAGTTACTTTTATGGAGGCAGCCTGAAGAGCACATCTAGTCTTTAACAGGAGCAGCCAATCAGTACATTTTGTCCCAGAACTGGTTTCCTGTTGACAGTTATTGAAACAAAGGTTCTGGCACACGCAAACTCAAAAGAGAGGGCCACATAAATAAAATAAAATAATTTATTATAACCGTGAATTAAACCAGGCTGATGGTTTAATTCACGGTTATAATAAATTATTTTATTTTATTTATGCGTCCCTCTCTTTTGAGTTTGTATGTGCCAGAACCTTTGTTTCAATAATTTACTTGGTTGGTTCTTTGTGCACCACGTCCCAGTGCGCACTCATTTGGAAAGAATTTCCTGTTGACAACTCTGCAAACAAGCTTGAGGGGGTTAAAATACATCTCAAGGTTACCCCCCTCTGTTCTAGATTGTAATATAATAAACCTGACTAGCTTTGTGCAATCATTTCAAACAACATTACTATATACATTTGCAAACCAAGGGATCTCGGTTTAACATAAAAGGAGTCCCTCAAAAATCTGGTGCACTGTTAAATCAGTGCAAGGTCATAGAGAACCACTTATCCTACCTGATAAAATTAATTATCATGACTCTACCATCACTGACAAATCTTTGATTCTGATAAATTTAACGCTCATTTTGCAGCAGCCAGCCTTGCTTTCAACTCCTCCCAGGCAGCAACCCTATGCCCCTCCATCACACAAACAGCAATGGTAACCAGTCCTTTCACCCAGGTTGCCTTCACCTTGTCTACAATTACATTCAAGCAAGTTGAAGATCAGCTAATCAGATTGGATATCAAAAAAGCGATGGTGCAGATTACATTGATCCCTTCTTTTTGAGGCTAGGTTACCACTACCTGACAGCCCCCGTTACTCATCTTTTCAATTTGTCAGTAACACAGGGCATTATACCATTGGGGAGTTTCTTGATAAGCACCAATTGATCAACTCCTTACAATCTGGCTTTAGCAATCATCATAGCACTATATCTGCTTTTTGTCTAAAGTAACAAATGACTGGTTGGAGGCCATAGATAATAAGCAGATCATGGGGGCTGTATTTTTAAACCTTAGTAAGGCCTTTGATACAGTCAATCATGACCTTCTGCTGGACAACCCTAAAGATCATGGATTTGAAAGCTCAGCAGTAAATTGGTTTGCTAGCTATCTGGCCGGATTAGCAGCATATTAAAGCCAATGGGACTTTCTCCTCTCTACTTCCCCTTTCAAGAGGGGTCCACCAGGATTCCATTCTATGATCACTGTGTTTCTTGTTATATGTCAATAACATAAGCAATAATATTGTGCACTCCAAAATCCACCTCTTTGTGGATGACACAGTGTTGTACATCTCCAAACCATTGTTTGCCCAAGGCTGCTCTGTGATTCAGTCTAACTTCAACCAGTTACAATACAACTTACTCCCATCTAAACTTTTACTTAATGCAAAGAAAACCAAAGTAGTGTTCTTCCATCCAGCCTATTTCTCAAGTTCTCACACTAACTGCTGACCTCCTCGCCTATCACTACCCATCATGGCGATACGCTCGAAGTAGCGGATGCATTCAAATATTTGGGCTTTTTGTTAGATTCTCACTTCTCCTTTTCCTTTCACCTAGGTGACAGCTAAAAAATTGAGTCTGCAGCTCAGTTTCTTCTTCTGAAACAAAACCCTCTTTTTCCAGACCTTTAGATGGAGATTAATACAGGCCACCTTTTTGCCTCTCTTGGATTATACAGACACCATATATAATAACCATGCTATCATCTACCTCCACAAATTGGATACATTATATCATCATGCTATCCACTTAATCACCATTGCACCCTGTACAAAGAGGTAAACTAGACCTCCCTGGCTATGAGGATAATTGTGTATACATATATATGGATATATAAAGCTCTGTTAAACAAACTGCCTCATTATATTACTGCCCTCCTACATCACTCACATAGTTCATATGTGCTAAGGAAGACTGCATATATTTCCCTTTAAGGCCCCAAAACTCATACACATTATGGTAAAGCAACCATTAGCTATGCACTCCCTGCAGCCTGGAACAAACTCCAATTACCAATAAAGCTGCAAACCTTAATCCCTTTAAAATATTTAAAACCCTCATTAACAAATTCAATACTGACACCTGTTACTGCTATTAATCTTGTATCATACCCCCCGTACTTTCTTCCCTTGTCTTACTTAACATCTCCTATGCGAGGGCCATAAGTTATTCTTGTGCCTGTTTTGTTTATATAATTGTACTGGCCTGTTTTTCTTTGTATTTCTGTTGAATGCATCAACATGGATGTCAATATTGTAAATGTCTTAAATACCTAATATTTTAGAAAACGTTTCTATTATTATGTCAAACCATGTTATCCTTGTTTACTTTATTCTGTATTGTTCCATATAGTTTGCTGTCATTTTTGTACATGGGACTTCTTTGCAAATGAGCTTGTTCAAGGAAATCTATCCCTTCACAATAAACTTGAACTTGAACTAAAGATTCACATGTATTTTTTTAACTACAGAAAAACAGTGGGAGAAAGAGGGAACAGAAACAGAAAGTGAAAGCAGGGAAAAATTTTGGGACCATTGGTATCACCAATTCCTAGCTGCCATAAGAAAATTTGATTGCATGAGCAGACAGGGACTAAACAGATAAGTAACAGAAATAGTAGTGGATAAAACAAATCCTTGCTTTTAACTCACTCTGCATGGCAAATGGGACAGGGTCTTATCCCAACCCTGTCACACACCTCCCTCTTTAAGAGGAAACCTGTTTTTCTTTTTAAACAGGTTTCCAAAACATTTTCTTATTTTTCTGTTAACATTGCCTTACAACATTTACACATGCAGTATCCCTTTTCCATACCACCTTTTACAGCAAACATTTCAGTTAAACCCACATTTATTTTTTCAACCTTCTGAATCTCAATTTCCAAACCATATCTTGACAGAAAAATCAGCATTGACATTTTCTTTTCTGGATTTGTGCATCGCATTGAATTTTTTTTTAATTTTTTTATATGTTTTTGTTCTCAGTGCTGGCAGCTGCTGCCAGAGGTAACTGCCTATTTGTTCCTCCTGGCTAGGAATCTTCATGGGGCTCAGCAATGGTGGATTCACCCCTTAGTTTTCCTCTGTGTCTCCCCTTGTCCCAAGGACACTGGCATAAAGGACTAATGTGCATGCTGGTGACATGCTTATGCATGTCTCAGACAAGCACCTAAGTGCATCCTCCCCTCCCTATGCTGCTATTCTAGTACTGCTGCCTGTGCATCTACAGGTGGCAGTGTTGAAGTGGTATAGCAGTGTCCCTCCCCCCAGAGTAGGACGACATCCTCTTGAACACTTAGTCCCCTTCCTCCAGCTGGCCTCTGATGTCCCAGTCTCATTCCTGAACCCGAGTAGCCGGTGTCATGAAGAGTAGTACTACTGCTGCGCCGATGGACTGGCCCTATCACTTTGAATTTAAATGGCTATAGTGCCAGGTGCCACCTTGTGGTTCTGGGCTTTTTATCCTTCATTTTATTAATCCAACAGAGGGGATTGTGATCTGTTATAAGTACAAAAACAGTCTCTAGCAGATAAAATGGGACTCCATTTTGCAGCAAGATATTCTTTTTCAATAATTGGAGATCACTACCGCTCCACTCCTGACACCTGTGCCTGGAAATACAGTCCATGACAGCAACACAAACACTAGCACCAGGTTCCAGTACCATACAAAACCTTTTAATGTGTAAAATGCATACAATTTACTGCAACAAACAGCCATAGTAGCAGCAGAACTCCTGACCAGGATTTGCCTGTAGGCTTTCTCAAGGGATGTTGGTCAAAACATGTATCATGATTTTTAAATTACAGAAGACCAATCCAGTGACAAATACAATTTAAAGGAGCAGTGCAATAGTACTGTTTACTCGTTTGTATAAAATCTTGCCCAGTTGGACAGGTACTATCGTCAAGTATTTAAAACAATTTTAGCAACTAGTAATAGCTTCAAGTTTTTAAAATGTTTTAAATATAATAAATGTCATGTCTATTGCATATTTCTTAACTTATTACTTTACAGAGAGAGTGAATAGTTCCACTAGGTTTCACAAGTCATAGCTGAGTTTAATACCTGACCCCCATGGCTGGTTTCAGTCCACTCGTAACTTACTGAATCTCCTATCATGGAACCTACAGAGAGAAAAATGAGAGAACAAATAGATTTTAGTGTTAAAACAGTTAGGAAAGAATCAAGGTGGCACATTTTTACTAATACCAAACAATGTTAAATAACACTGTTACAGTTTTCAACTCAGCGGTACCACTATTGTAATTCCCACTCATGATTACGGCTTCCTTCTTCTTTTTTGATAAATGGCATACATAAAGTCAGTCATTTAGGCCCAGTGGATAATACCCCCTAGCTGAAAAATGCACAGTGCCTCTCTTTCTAGCACTAGGGCATCTAAATCTCCACCCTGTCTCCTCAGTGTCACTTTTTCAATGCCACTAAATTTAAATTCATGTTACTGGGGCTGCTTTTATGAGAGCTGACACAGCATTAATAACTTCTCCTTTGATTATAGTCCTTGCATGTTCCCCAACCCTCAAGTTTTAATAGTCTGGTTGTTATTCCTACATAGAAACTTCCATAATTACACCATGCAAGGTGCACCACATTTGTAGAATCACAAGAAATAAAGTTACAAATTTCAAAAATCTTGGTTGCATTTTTGCTAGTGATAATAATAGTCTTTTCCATCACCACATAATATCTGCAGTGTCCACATCTGTGGTTTCCCATTGGTAGTTGTGGTAATCAAGTCCTAGGGGTTACAAGGGGTGGTTAATAGTTATGTGTAAGTAGATCTGACATGTTTCTACCTCTTTCATAGGTAAATCTGGGGGGAGTGGAGCCCTCTTGTTTCAGTATTGGATCTGAACCTACTATTCCCCAATGTTGTAGTACAATATGCTTAATGGCTGCTGATTTTACAATCAACTGACTGTAGATCCCAATATGGACTGTAAAAGACAAATAGATGTCATGTTGGAAAATACGCTTTCTGGGAATGTGATATCTAAATCTGTGTTTGATATCTTGACAATAGAAAATTCCATTAGAACAGGCTTTTATACCCTCCCAAAATACATAAGAGCCTGGTAGAACCCCCTTGATGACTAATAGTGTCCAGAATAGGGAGTCTTTTAGAACCATTGTCTCAGTTCAAAGATGCCCAGATCAAGGGATTGGTTAGATAGTTGCCATTGTATCTTAAATACACCACCCAACTTTTGGGAATCCTTGATGACCTGCAGTTGGAGAAGGACTGGCTACTTGTATCCCTTGATATAGAGGCACTCTGTACCAACATTCCACATCAAGAAGGGCTGCAAACACTGAGGCTCTGGTTACAAACTAGTACTGCCTATGCTCCAGAGTTAATTGACTTCCTGTGTGAAAGTACCAGACTGGTCCTGCAGCTCAATGTTTTCTTGTTTCAGAACACTGTGTACATGCAAACTAAGGGTACAGCTATGGGGTCTACCTTTGCCCCCAGTGCAAATGCAAATTTGTATCTGGGATATTGTGAGAAAGCAATAGTCTGTTGCCCCAAGACCAATCCTTTTTACCATAGGTTGGATCTCTGGAGACATTTTATTGATAACTTTTTCCTTATGTGGACGGGTGAGGAAGTAGAGCTGTGTGAGTTCATAACATAGTTGGAGAGCACTAACCCCAACTTGAAATTCATGGCTAATGTAAGCCCAGTGAAGGTGTGTTTCCTGGATCTGAAAATACTGAAAAAGGGTGATGGTACAATAAAGTTTGATTTGTACACAAAATCCGTGGACCGGAACACCCTTCTCTTTGCCACCAGCTGCCACCCCTAACATATCATTGAGAATATGACCAAATCCCAATACATGAGATTAAAAAGAAATGTTTGCAGTGTGGAAGACTGTGAAAGAAACAATAGAGAATTCAGAGCCAGGTTCCAGAGTAGGGGCTATAAACCAGAGTGCCTCAACAAAGCTGAGGAGGCAGTCGGTTCCATGGACCAAAGTGAATTGCTCACACCTAAAGTGATGAATCAGGACATAGATAGGCCATTGAATGTTGTCAGCACCTATAATAGAAGATCAGCAGCCAATGGATATATTGTACTACAGAACTGGGGAGTAATAGGTTTGGATCCAATACTGAAGGAAGAGCTGAATTGCCTATGGATTGTTGGCTCCATTTTGCACTCTTACACTACTGTATTTTTATGTATTATAATGTACTGGGTTTAATTCTGCCTTTAGATTCTGTTTTTGGAATGATCTTGGTTTGTGAAATTGCTTTTTCATGTATCTATGTATTGTATTGTATTGCATCCATGTCCAGGTCCATCTTGGAAATGAGTTTGCCTCAATAATGCTTCGCCTGGTTAAATAAAGATTGATTGATTGGTTGATTGATTAAAAAAGAGGGCTCCACTCCCTCCATATTTAGTTATAAAAGAGGTAGGAACTTGTCAGATCTACTTACACATACAGCAGCTACCAACCTCCCACTGAAAAACCTAGGACTTGGTTACCACTACTACCAAAGGGAAACCACAGATGTGGACACTGCAACTATTGTACAGTGATGGAGAAGACTACTACATTCACTAGCAAAAGTGCAACCAAGATTTTTGAATTTTGTAACTTTATTTCTTGTGATTCTACAAATGTGGTATACCTTGCATGGTGTAATTGCAAAAGTTTCTATGTAGGAAAAGCTACCAGACAATTAAAACTTGTGGGCTATAATCATGGGAGATGTTACTAATGCTGTGGTGGCTCACATAAAAACAGCCCCAGTAACAGAAAAACATTAATTAAAATTTAGTGGTATCAAAAAAGTGACCCTGGGGAGACAGGGTGGAGAGATTTAGATGCCCTAGCGTTAGAAAGAGAGGCACTGGGGATTTGTCAACTGGGGGGGTATTATCCACCTGGCCTAAATGACCAACTTGATGTGATGCTATTTATCAAGAAAAGGAGAAGGAAATCGTACGTACTCAGGAATGGGAATTACAATAGTGGTACAGCTGAGTTGGAAACTGTAATAATGTTATTTAACATTGTTTGGTATAAGTAAAAATGTGCTACCTTGATTCTTTCCTAACTATTTAACACTAAAATTTATTTGCTCTTTCTTTTTTACTCTCTCTAGGTTCCATGATATGAGATTCACTAAGTTATGAGTGAAATTAAGCCAGCTATAGGGGGTGGCAGATATTAAACTCAGCTCTGATTAGGGAAACCCAATGGAACGATTTGCTTTCTCTGTAAAGTAATAAAATAAGAAATATGAACTAAACATGATATTTATTATATTTAAAAAAGTTTTAAACTTGAAGCTATTACTAGTTGCTAAAAATGTTTTAAATACTTGAATATAGTACCTGTTCAACTGGACAAGATTTCATACAAACGGGTGAATAGTACTGTTGTACTGTCATGATACCTGTTTTGACCAACATCCCTTGAGAAAGCCTATGGGTGAAACGTGGTCGGGAGTTCTGCTGCTACTACTGTTGCTTGTTGCAGTAAATTGTATGCATTTTACACATTCAAAGGTTTTGTATGGTACTGGAACCTGGTGTTGGTGTCTTTGCTGCTGTTATTCTTTTTTAAATAGTGGATTTTTTTCTCTGTGTAGTGAAATTTCCTACTGATACACAGAATGGGTTGTTTCTTCCCATCTATATTCTGACTCAGAACTGCACCTAGGCCTACCTCTGAAGCATCTGTCTGAGACAAAAACTTTCTTAAAGTCTAGATTTCTAAAAACAGGGATTGAACATAATGCAGCCTTGATGGCCTGAAAAGCCTCAACACAATCTGGGGACCAGTTCACATTATTCGGGTCCTGTTTGTTCATGAGTTCAATGAAGGGAGTAGCTAACTGGGCGAAGTTGGGAACAGATCTCTGTTAGTAACCAGCCAGACCTAACAAATTCTGGTCAGAGCCGATAGGGCTGCAGGAGAGGAATCTGGGTGAAAAATATTGAACATTTTTAAAAAAAATATTTTTACACCTACTTTTCAACACAGCCTTGTGATGAACCTGCCTCACAAAGAAGGGCAGAGAAAATGTTCAAGTCCTGGCCTAAAGGTGATGTCGTGCAGGGACTGCAAAATCAACTTTTGGGCTGCAAACACACATTTTGGGCAGGAGCTGGAAAAAATGACAGCTGTCACATTAATGTGTCACTGTACCAAAATGGCTGTGTTGAAATGTTGTGGTAAAAATACTGAATATTATCAAAGTTATGAGCCCGCATTTGCTAAATTCAGCATAGCCTCATAACTTAAAGCAGCAGTTCAACAATCTGGTGAAAATTTTGACCTATACTTTTTTATGTTATTTTAGACTACCACTTACCTCCTGGCTTATGTGATACCCTTCTTTCCACAATTTGAGTCTACTTGAGTACTTTTTTTGTGTCTGAAATAATAAAAGGAGCAATCCTTTTAATATGGCTTGGACCAGGTTTTCATCAGTATTTGTAGCTGTTTTTGAACAACTGTTGTTCTATAAGGTCAGAGAGCACTGCTTGCTACATAATAGTTCATTTTAGTCACAACAGAAGTGATATATATAAACAACAGATGGACAAAAACAGCTGAAAATACTGATGAAGACCTGGTCTGCATCATGTTAAAAGGAGTGCTCCTGTTATGATTTCAAACATGAAAAAAGTACTAAAGCAGACTCAAACTGTGGAAAGAAGGGTATCATAGAAGTCAGAAGGTAAGTGGCTATCTAAAGTAGCATAAAAAAGCATAGGTCAAAATCGTAACCAGATTATTGCACTGCTGTTTTAATAGATGAACCTACTAGAATCATAGAACACAAGAATGTGCAAAGTATAATACCACCCCATATTAAATTTATTCAAAGCCAGGGAATGCATTGCTAGTTTTTTTTTTTGGCATCGAAAAAGTTTAGCTTAGTCCACGGGGAGGAAATCTGGATACAGCTTTACTTAATCAAGCCCTAAATATCATGATATCAGGGCAAAAAATGAGTTAGGGTGCATTAAGATGGAAGTGAGGATAAGGTAAAGAAAATCTTTATTTTTTGGCATTGAAAAAGTTTAACTTGGTTCACAGGTAGGAAATTTGGATACAGCTTTACTTAATCAAGCCTTAAATATAATGATATCAGAGCAGAAAGGGGGTTAGGGTTCATTAAGATGGAAGTGAGGATAAGATAAAGAAAATTTATTGTGGTACTATACTCTATAAAGATCCCACCAAAAGAATGCAACACATATGTCAAGCAGAGAAACACCAGCTTGGCATAGATGCTGAATTCTTTGGTGCGATCTTATAGTGCAGCAAGTTAAATTGTGTCTGTATTCATTTGTGAGTGAGGAACTGTGAAAAAATGCCAGATGGTGGTCAATTCTGACCCACCTTTTTTCTTCTTTGATGATAAAACTTCTGCTTTAAGAAAATGGGCTATGTAGACCATTATGATTTATTATAGTTTCAATAACCCCAACTTTTTACACCCTGTGGGTCACTGTCCCACATAGGAAAACTGACCTTCTCATTCCTTTCTGAGTGCAAACCAAGCTACCTTTTTGTATTGACAAATCCCCCCCTCCCCCATCTGCCACTTGCTTAGTGGCACTGAATTTATGCAGCATTTTTCAGTTCTGCATATTTCTACAGTCACACAAAATACCAACTGACATCCTTTGTAAGCTTTTCTCTATCAGTTTCTTCATATTTCCTCCAGTGTTTACATTTACTGTAGCAGTACGGAGGATGTGTTTAGTACTAGAAATAAAAAGAAATTTGCTGGTGGGCTTTCTGTTCGATACCCCTGTTAAGGGGAAGCTGCATTTTCAAAACAGGAATACCTGGAAGGATCTAACCGGTAATATCCACATTTATGTTTACTAGTAGTTACCACTTTCTCCCTGCAGAACAAAGCAAAATGAATTTGGAGTGGCGAGACAAGTAATATGGTGTGCATCAATGAAAAAACCAAAGCAAGAAAAAGGATGAGGAGCACCCACATATGCAGAAAGCACCAGGACCTCAAACATATTTTTCAGAGTTCTTTGTTTAACTAAAGTGCATAGTGCACCCACACATAGTGAGCATAAAAAAGTGATTGTTGAGATGTTCTGAAAGTTATGCTTCTCCCAGCCCCTGCCAGGCATTATCAGAGTGAATCACTGTGATGATGCCCGGCAGGAGTCAGGAGACATGTTAGCTGCAGAAAGGCTCAGTCGCCACTTTTTTATGCTCATTATGTGTGGGTACACTATGCACTTTAGCTAAATAAAGGACTTTGGATCATATTTTTGTGGTCCTGATGCTTTCTGCATATGTGGGTGCTTCTCATCCTTTTGCTTGTCCCTGTGGAACAGCAGGCTGAGATGGGACATGAGCTCAGTCTTCCCATTGTCATGGGTATTAACATACTAACATACTAATTGCCAGCAGATTAGGCCTTACGGTCTATCGAGTCTGTTCGAACCTCAGATCCCTAGTTGGGTGCCAAGGCCCTCCCCCACTTGTGTTACAGAAACCCCTATCATCCATCCCCACCCCCCTGGGCCAGGCCATCATCTGGTACATCCGCTTTGTGTGTCTGTCCCACCCTCTCTTGAAGCCCTCCACTGTGGATCTCTGAACCAGCTCACCAGGCAGCGCATTCCAAGGGTCCACCACCCTCTCAGTGAAAAACCTCTTCCTCTTTTCCCCCCTCACCCTTCCACCTTCCAACTTCAAACCATGCCCTCTGGTGATACCTCCCTGCCTTAGTCTAAAGATCCCCTCCATGTTTACCCTATTTATTCCCTTGAGGTACTTGAAGACCTCAATCACGTCACCCCCTGTCTCTCCTCTCCTCCAATGAAAACAGGCAGAGCTCCTCAAGTCTGCCCTCATACGTCAAATCCCCTAGTCCTCGTTTCATCTTAGTTGTCCTCCTCTGTACCCTCTCCAGGAGCTGTATGTCCCTCTTCAAGTGTGGTCTCCAGTACTGTACACAGTACTCAAGGTGTGGTCTAACCAGTCCATTGTACAGCAGCAGAATCACTTCCCTGCTCCTAGAGGTGATCCCCCTTACGATGCATCCCAACATCCTGTTTGTCTTGCTAGCCTCTCTCCTGCACTGCTCAGAGTTATTCATACATGCATCCACCATGACCCCTAGGTCTTTTTCCCCTGTTGAGGCCTCCAGCACCTCCCATCCCAGGGTGTACCTGTGTTTAGGTTTTCCCCACCCAAGATGTAACACCTTGCACTTGGTGATATTGATTTAATTTCCATGTGTGAGCTCAGCTTTCCAGGGTGTCCAGGTCCCCTTGCAGGGCCAACCTCCCCTCTTCCCCCTCAACTACTGCTCCCATCTTGGAGTCATCAGCGAAGAGACTCGTTTCACACCCTATACCCTCCCTGATGTCTGATATGTATGCATTAAACAGGATTGGACCCAGGACCGAGCCCTGCGGTACCGCACTACCAACCTCTCTAGGGTTTGAGAGCTCCCCACTGACCACTACTCTCTGAGTGCATCCAGCTAGCCAGTTTTCAATCCATCTGACCATCAAAGGGCCTACTCCCAACCCCGTCAGTTTCTCCACCAGACCATTGTGGGGGACAGAGTCAAATGCCTTGCTGAAGTTCAAGAATAATACATCCACAGGCTTTCCCCTGTCCAGTTCAGATGTTACCCATTCGTAGAACTCCACAAGATTGGTTCAACATGATCTACCTGGCACAAACCCATGTTGTCGACCATCCAGACCTCCCACCTCCTCCAAGTACACCCCCAATCGTTCCTTTAGTATACTCTCCATTAATTTTCCCACCACCGAGGTCAAACTGATGGGTCTATAGTTGCCTGGTACTTCCCTCGACCCCCCTTTATGGATTGGCACCACATGTGCCTCTCACCAATCCCTAGGTACCCTCCCTGTCTCAAGCAACCTGTTGAAGAGCTCTGCCAGGGGTGCAGTCAGTATGTCCGCCAATTCCCATAGTACTCTCGGATAAATGCCATCCGGTCCAGGAGATTTATCTTTCTTTAGGGCCTTGAGGGCTAACCACACCTTTTCGGTGGAGATAGCATCATCCGTCCCCTCCACCTTGCTGGCCTTTTTATCCTTATCCTGATGTGACACCCCTGGGGTACCTCTCCCTCCCACTTGATCCGTTTCTGTTGCTCCCCTGATCCCACTCACTACCGCTTCTATCCCCATCGTGCCTTGCTTTGTAGATATCCCATCCCCCTCCCTAGTGAACACAGAGGCGAAGTACTCGTTTAATACCTCTGCCTGGTCCCTCGCCTCTTCCACCCACCCTCCTTCTGATCCCAATCTGCCGAGATGGTCCTTGGTTTTTCACCACTCCCCAATGTACCGGAAGAACCCCTTTTCCCCTCCATGTATCCCCTGTGCCAGCCATTGCTCTTTACTGGACTTTGCCCCCCTCACTATCCTTTTGACTTTTCTAGATGCAAGATGGTACATTTCCTTTTCCCATACCCTCTTGTTGTTTTATATTTTTTGTAGGCCGCCTTCTTTTCTCTGACCGCTACCTGAACCTCACTGGACCACCAGCATGGTTTATGTGACCTTGCTCCCTTATATTTCACCTTAGCGCAGGTCCTAACTGCCTCATGAAGTCCCCGTTTTATGACCTCCCATCTCTTTTCCACATTCGTCATTCATGTAATCCCCTTCAAGTGATCCTTGATAATATTTCCCATGCCCACAAAGTCTGCCCCCCTGAAGTCCACTGCCAGTGTCCTAGATCTCTCCCCCCTTCCCCCATGCTTATTTGAAACCAGACAGTATTGTGGTCGCTCCCAGTCAGGGGATCCTCTACAACCAGGTCCCTTACCAGATCCCCATCTGCCAGAACCACGTCCAGGACATGCCCCTCCCTTGTGGGCTCCAACACATGCTGTGTTAAGAACACATCCTGGAAGCTCTCCAGCAGCCTCTGCTCCTTGGCCACCTTAGAGGACATGGTTCCCCAGTTTGTACCTGGCATATTAAGGTTCCCCATCAACACTACTCCTTCTCCTTTTGGTCCACACTGGGCAATGATGTTGTCTAGCAACCATCCTCCAGAACATCACCCATCCCGGGGGGGCCTATATACTACACCCAGCTTGACCTTACCTCCTGCTGGGGTTCGTAAGGTGACCCATAAGGCCTCCATGTTTCCCTCTGCCTCTTCTACCATAGCAATTTCTATGTCATCTGTAATGAACATAGCCACTCAACCCCCTCTGCCCTCCTTTCTGTTCTTCCTAAGCATAGTGTACCTCCACACGTTTAGGTCCCAGTCATGGTTTTTGTTGGCCCACGTTTCCGTGACCGCCGCCACATCCACTCCCCCCCCCCCAAACAGCATGGACTGGAACTCTGGCAACTTGTTTCCCAAGCTTCTGGCATTTACTAACACCACCCCACCCCTTATCTGAGATCCCTTTGTCGAACCCCCAGGTTCCTTATACTTCCATCCTCCCTCTGCTCCTCCTGAAACCTCCTCACCCAGTCTGTTCCCCCCCACTTTGGTTTGAAGGCTACTCCCCTCATCTGGAGGAGAGGGCTTCTGGTCAGCCCCTCCCTTATTCCTCTCCTCCCTCACAAGTTTAAACCCCACCTTTCTTGAATGTATTCAGCCACCCCCTGTTTAAGGACTTCCTTCCCTAATGGGGCAAGGTGAAGCCTGTCCTTGGCATACAGTCCCTTATCCTCCCAAACTCCTTTCCAGTTACCTAACACCCCCAACCCACTCTCTTCACCCCACTTCCTGAGCCAGTCATTAACCTCTGTGAGCTTCATTTTTCTCCACTGAGGCCTTTGGTACTGGCTATCTCCTAAATGGATATATGCATCCATTATCCCCGACAGACTCTGGCAAGTTCTTGGAACCTTGCTTGGATTTCCAAAATGCTATTTCCCTCTAGATCGTTAGTTCCCAAATGCAACAGGAAATCCGTTTTCCCTCCACAGTCCCTAACCAGTTCATACACCATGAACTTTGCTCTGTGCACTGTCAACCCAGAGATACTCACTACCTTCACCTTGCTATGGCATCCACCCCCCTGTCCCTCCCACTGGATACCCCTAATCATCGAGTCTCCCAATAACAGAACCTTAACATCGCCATCATCCTTATGGTTGCCTCCACTATGCCCTCTCAGCCCCCCTTTATTCATGATCTCAGTTTCATGGGAGTCTTCCTGCCTTATTAGAGACCCCCTTGTCACCCTCCCCTTTCTGCCTCCCTTGTTATTTTGCCCACTTAACTCAGACCCCCCCCGAATAGGTGTCCCCTTTAACCTTCTCTTATCAGAACCATTTATCCTGACCCTGATGGTTTCCCCTTCCCCCACACTGCCATCCTCCCCCCTTGTAATAGTACCCCTACCTCCAGAGGCCCTCTGTGGGTCCTCTTTACTTAGGGCCCCATCCTTGGTACAGATCCCCCTGTTGAAGGGGGATCCCTCCCGCCTCCTTGTCTCCCAGTTTCTCTCCAGTCATGCTCTTTTCCCTTATGTCTGCATTATGTTGCATCTCCCCCATCTGCTTAACATTTATGTTTCCCCTTCTCCCTCTGGGACTATTTCTATCCTTTCCATTGCCGGTCTGTGATGCCCTATGGGTATCCGACTCCCTCCCCCTGGCCTCTGTATCAGTTTCCTCATTTCCACCAACCCCTTCCTCCCCCTCTAGGTTGCTTAGTAGCTCAAATTTATTGTGACACTCTATGCCAGCCTCCATCAAGTAACCCGAGTTTCCCCCGATTGCCCCTCTAAACTGCTCCTCTTCCTCCCTTCTTGCCCTGTTCTCCTTAGGAACTCCCTTCCCACTGTCTGCTCTTTTAGGCTTCCCCACAACAGCCCCTCCCTTCTCACTGTCTGCTCTTCTAGGCTTCCCCACAACAGCCCCTCCAGACTCTTCCCCCTCCACTCTCTTTATATTCGGAATGTTTACCCTGTACGTTTTCCCCTTAGCATCAACATCCCTATCTAAGGGTCCTCTGTCCCTAATATCCCCCCGCTTCCTATAACATAACGTCCTATAATCTCTGAGCATTGCCCCAGCCTCCCCTCAGCCCACCCTTCTGCCACCCATATCCACACCCCTTATCCTTGGACACCCCCAACTCCCCCAGCTTGCTCCTTAACCAATATACCTCACTCCTGATACAAGATAGCTGTCTGCAGAGTGGGCAGCCTCCGTCTCTCCAGGCCCAATTGAGAATTATTGCCATCCCACAGCCTGTGCAGCCTACAATCCTTCTGAAGATGCCTGCCATGGTGGTATGTGGCCACCCTATTTGTCCCCCTCTGTTCATAATGGCACACACCCCTTTTCTCAGTCTCTTCCCCCTGGAATACTCTCTATACTGACTGCAGTTATTTACGAACCCAATTTCAACCCCACCAATAAAGTTCCCAAGTCTCACAAACACATACAATCCAGTGTGTGTCCAGTCCCACTAACAGTGTGTATATGCAGTCATCAGGTACCGTATGATGTCACAGGCCCACCAGTTCCTGTTGCTTCAAATTTCAGTCACAAACAGAAATGCACAGCCCTTAAATCCGAACCCCCACTGGCTTTTCAGTATTTAAGAAAGCCTACAAAACAGGGTGGGTGGGAGGACTCTACCACCAGGCAAACATCACATTTAAATTTCACTCTAATTATCACTGCCAAACAAGTGTTCCCACACCCAGCACACAAGCCCCAATAGTTACAATATCACAGCCCAAGTAACAGTTCTAACTCAGAGTAGTAATTTTTAACACACAGAACTAATTTCAAGTACAAAACTATTCAAATATTTAAGTTAAAACAGAAGATAAAACTAAACCTCTTTCCTGAACAACCTCCTACCTCTGAAATTTTGACAGGATTAAACATATAGATATGTTCTCCAGCAAAATACAGTGACATGCTCTGAAGGTCACAGATGGCACGTTTAGGGGTAACATTAGGAAGCATGTTTTGTCCCAGAAGGTGATGGCCTTCTAAACTGACCTGCCAATAGTAACTCTGGACATGAAGACAGTAGAGCAGTCCCCAGTGTTGCCCATTCCTTAGCTTTTGCCAGCACTCAGCTGATACAGCTGTGAAGAGCTTTCAGGAGTGGCAAGACTACTGAAAAAATATGAGGTGCTCTTGCTGCACCAGAGTCAGATGTAACTGGTACTGCTGTGATTACAGAACTGTGCATGCGTCATACTCGCTCATGCACAGTTTGCCCCATAGTCAGCTGTAGGTAGTCCATGACCATAGCGATCAAGATTAATCACCTAGAAAAATGGTGACTCAAAGTCGGTGACTGTGATCATGGCTACCCAGGGAGGAGGGTGACGGGATACTGCAGTTGGCGAAAATTGCGACAGGAACTAGCGGGTATACGCACACGTGCACCAACAGGGGAGGAGAGGCAGGGGAGGGATGGCATGTGGGAAGGGTTGCAGCAAGCAGCTGCTGAGCTGGATTGCTGGTGTTGTGAGGAAAGTGGTTGGCTCGGAGGCACGGGGTACTGGATTCTGGTTCTACATGGTGCGGGTGGTTTTTTTGCCACCTGGTGACATGTATTTTAATCAGGTTTTTCACACACCCCAACATGCACCCCCCTGGAGTTGAGAATCTGTAAGTAAGGGGGTGCGGGTATTAATAATGAAACCTCTAGGTCTCGGGCACCTTTTTTTTTCTGCGCTACAAGTGTGCATCACCGGAATTGATTTTTAGTGATGTACACTTACCATAATAACGATTGCTATTATGAAATGGAACCTCAGCTGTATCATGGCAGCACTGACATGACTACATATGCACCATACTCACATATGCATAGTTTAAGTCAGCATCGGTAGAAGTAAGACCTAGAGAAAATGAGATACTGCATCTTAGCCAGGCTAACATGTTTCAGAACTTTGTAGAAGTTGGTAAAATTAGAGACCCTCTGAAAATGAGATCCCACATCTCATCAAAGCTAACCTGTGTCAGTACACTGCTAAAATGGATAAAAATATGATACCACTGAATATGACATACTGCATCTCAGCCAGGCTATCCAGCTATGTCAGTACAGTATATTGTAACAATGCTATAATACCATCAAGAGGTTCTGGAGACATGTGAACATTGAGAGCAAAGCTTGAGAGATTCCAACATTTTTCCAGAGCCTCTGTGATATGTTGCAGGTGAATTTTATCATTTAAAATAAACATAAACAGCCTCAACATTTATTATAGTGATTTTACTGACTGGCATAATGAAGTCAGTTGCTTACATGTATTGATTTGAACATACAGGAAAATGTACAGGAGTTTTGTCCCAGTTTTACATGGAAAATACAGGGAAAAGGAGGGTGCCCTACAGGGAAATGCTTTGTTCAATCTGGAAACGCTGTCGTTGACACCACTATCATTCTTTATAATTCCCTAGGATGCCCCTTGCAACCTTTGAAAACCCCTGAAACTTTAGCTGCCTAGCATTTAAAACCCTTCCTACAAGTATAAAACCATGAGAGTTCCAATGCCACTAATTAGGTCCAGAACGGGTTAACATAAATCAGCTCTTCAGAGGAAATACTGTAAACAATTGCCACACACACACACACACACACACACACACTGGGAGAATTAACAGACTATAATTTAAAACTATTCTGCAGTTTGATGCTTTTATCTGTTGAAAGTCATGTCAGTAAATTATTAGTCTCCAAAGATAGCAAGTCATACTGCAATAAAGAAAAAAGCTGAGAAAATAGTGTTCAAATTGGTCTACTCAACAGCCCTCTTGCATTAGCACTAAAATGCTGTTTCCCAGGTTGGATTCAAAAGAAAACATGTGTTTCTTATACTCACTGAAGCACTACAAGGCTAGGAAGGAGAGGTGATTGTCCAGAGAATTTGTTTCTTAATCCCTAGGCTGCTGGAAGAACTAGAATTAATCTATTTGATTGAGCCCTGGACAGATGTTCAGTCTGTAGCACTGAAAGGGTTAAATTGAAGTGCTGCAAAAATGTGGAAGGATCATTTGAAAACTCCAAAGGAAATGTTCCATGGTCTAAATCTGGTAGCTCATTTTTAGAGCTGATGCAAGAGGGCTACAGGCTCTGCCTACCTGCAGCCCTGAAAATGACCTAGCATGTTTTTTTGTTTTATAAACAGGACTGTTAACCATAGCTTCTATCTTGGAAATCTCTGGCTTTTTTTCTTCATCTCCCAAAATAATACACAACTTTCTGGTTTTCTACGTGCCTAATGCACACTTGCTAGGATTAATGACCCAACCTGCATTTTTGATAGATTGGATAACTGCTAGTAGGTGTTCCAAGTGGCTTTTCCAGTCTGGACTGTAAACCACAACATTTTCCAGGAAAGCTGCATAATAACCAGTGTGAGAGGCTAGAATTACATTCATGTACCACTGGAATATAGCAGGTCTGCCATGCAAGACAAATGGTATGGTGGTGAACTGATAGACTCCAATAGGAGTGGCAAATGCAGTTTTTTTCTCTAGATTCTTTAGCTAGGGGAATTTGCAAATGACCCTTGGTGAGATCGAGGTTACTAATGTATATTTGGTACTTCCTAGTCTGTCCACCAAATCATCTATCCTGGACATAGGATAGCTGTCAAATTTGAACACCTAATTGAGTTTCTTAAAATCAAGCCAGATTCTTACACCCCCTTCTTTTTTATTTACAGACATCATTGGTGATGACCAAGCACTTATCGATTTCTCAATAATACCCAACTGTTTTTTTTTTTTTTGTATTTTCTTAACCATGTCTGCTCTTAACCACTCTTTTAATCTGTATGTCTTCTTTCTGTTAGGGCGAGCATTTCCTGTCACTATTATGTGTTCAACCACTTTTGCTCAACCTGGCACTGTGGTACTCTGAAATGTCTTTACCAAGTTATGAATTTCTGCAGTTTTTTCTGTGATAAGGAAACATCACTTTTACAGCAACAGAAGTAACAGTTTGTTCCCATCTGTCATAAGCTTTATCAGTATCTTCTTTAGCAGTTTCTGATAAAATAAACAACGCAACCCTTGGTGTCAGGAGGATAGCGTGGCATATCTTGGTGGGATCTTTCCTATCACGGGTCTCAATCTCATAGTAACTGTACCACTACATTTGACCACTTTATAAGGGCCTTGCCAATACATTGACAGTTATCTGTAGTGAGTGGCAGTAACAAGACCTTTTCACCTGGCTCAAAAACGTTTCTTTTTACCCAATGGTTATAATACACCTTCTGCTGTTTGGGGGCTTCTTCCTGATTACTATTGGCAGTTTCAACATATTAATACTCTGGTTAATACTCAGGATTTAGGACAACAGAAAGCAATTGCCCTTTAATGTTGTCCCTACTTCACAGTGGAGGTAACAAGTTATCATCTTTAATGAGCCTGTCAAGTCTTGCCTTAAATTAATTTGTCAGTTTCTTTCTCAGTGTGCACATATAAGATGTAATAGTCTTTCTGAATGGGGTTATCTTCTCATGTTTCTTTTGTCAGATCTAGTGGTCCTCTAGATTGTCTACCATACTGTACATCATTTCAAAGGGTGAAAAACCTGTGGATTATTGTGGCACTTCTCTTTTAAGTAAAAAGCAGATAAGGTAAGTATTGGTCCCAGTCTTTCCCCTCACCTTTTACACACTTTCTTAGCATGCATTTTAGGTTTTATTAAAATGCTCAACAAGACTGTCTGTCTATGGGTGATATGGGGAGATTCTTATGACAGTGGTACCTGGTAGTCAGTACATCTCCTTCAGTAATGCAGCACCAACATTACTACCCTGATCAGTAATAATCTCTTTAGGTGTGCCCACCCTGTTGAAACTTTTGCCAAGCTCTGCTGTAACTTTTTTCTTTAATTTTTACTCCTTCCTCCCCAGACTCCACAGGGGCTATGACCCTTCCTTCAGAGGGGTTCATCCTCCAGTTCAACCCCCAGCTCATTTGCCCACCGAGGTTCCCCTGTGGATTCCCACTCCTTGGCAGGGCCAGGTGGGGGGTGCCGGCATACCTCCACCACCCTGGTACGTCAAATCTGGTGGCAGGGAGCAGATTCACCAGCATGATTGGATCATCATGGGTCCTGTGGCACCAAAGGCATTTTCCATTTTCTCCCACCCCTCCCTACCAACATGAGAATGTTGACTTCAAACCTCCTGACCATACTGCCCTCCAGCTATCACCAGAGGGCAGTCAGCAAGTGAGACGACTAGTCCCCTTGCCTTGAGAGAAGAAAGCAGTCCTCTGGATACTCAATCCTCTCTCTCCCCCCGCCAGCCCAGGCTCATTCCCAAACCTGGGTCGCCGACATGGCACAGGGTGTGGTGTCCAGTGCCTGAACCCTCAGTGCCACTGGGCTGGCCTGCTCTGCTGCAACTTTTGGGGCTGTGACAGTATGCATTGAATTATCTCTGGATATCAAGTAGAATAGTCACATATTACCAAAATGAATTGCTTATCCTTTTTACTTTTGTCTAAGGGGCCAATCACATCCATTGCCATTCTCTTAAAAGGCACATCTATCAAGAGTAGAGGCACCAGGAGAAACTTGTCTTTTTAGGGCTGCAGTGGGCATAGCCCTGCAGACCTGCTGCTATGAAAAAAAGACTCCCACATTCCTTCTGACTGAACTACATGTTGGAGTTACAACATAGTTGCCTCCGCATCTGTGAAGCACTCCACTCACTGTCTCTATAGGCAGTTGCACTGCACTATTTTTTTTTTCAGTGGTCACAGCAGAACACAGCACACTCCACCATGTCCAAGATGGCCACCAAACCGCATTGCACATGTGATGCATGTACAGTGTTCTGCCGTGACCACCAAAATAATTGTTACAATTATAGATATCCCCCACCCGACCCTCCCTCCACCCACCACCCACCCACCCCTAGAAACATACAAGTGACACTGGGGTGCCTAATCCCCCAGTGTCGTAAAATATACAAGCGAAACTGGGGGTGCCCAATCCACCAGTGTCCGAATCAGGCATCCTCGTTTTGTTTCGGGTTTTTTGATTTTGTTTTTTATTAAAAAACATCCCCTCCACCTGACCCTCCCTCTCAGCACCCACCACCCCACTCCCCCAAAAAAAACACAATAGTTACACTGGGGGGTGCACAATCCCCTAGTGCAGGAATTCTCGCTCTCTTTTTTAAGCCTGTAAAAAGAAAACCATCCATCAATCTATGTCTTTTGCGGCCGTTAGACTGCCCCCATCTGACCCTCCCACTCAGCATCCCTCCCCAAACTCTTAGTTTCTGATTTGGAGTCCAACACTGTAATGCTATCTGGAACGCAAACACATCTTTACTCTTAAAAGCTGAGCTGCAAACTGAAGAAACAGGCATGTGCTTCAATGTATTTCAATTGTGTTTTGAACTTAGTGGCATAACTTGGGCATTTTTGCATATCTGTGGCCCAAATTTTCAATGTCTTTTTTGAGATCCATGTAATAATGGCAACTAACCAAGGGCGAATGGCAAAACGGTGACCCCGAAAGGGCGACTGCAGTAATGGCACCCAAAAATAATGGCAACCGGCATTAATAGCTATTTTGCCACCTAGACCTGCTGGCCTTTTCTCTATGTGGGGGGCTCTGCCCCAACACCCCCCACAGGGGGCTGCACCCCCAGACCCCCACTATCTCTAAATATCCTACTCTGAGGTGCTCCTTGACACAAGGGTAGGCTATAACACCAGGGTCACCATTTCATATCGTTCACCATTAATTGTAAGTCACTGTTTCAGCTTTCACTCTTCTGACTTCGCTGTTATGTCCTCACCCTTATTACCTTGCCGTATTGTCATGCTACCCTTGTTTTGGACCCCACCTCATGAATAATCACATTCACATTAGGCAAAACTATCCTGAAAGGTGATTTTGTGGTCCCTCTGTGAAATCACCTTTCAGGATGAAGTTGAAGATTTTCCCTGCCCTTGTTTATGAGATGGGTCCATAAAAAGGCTATGTTGAAAATTTGGTGTAAAAATATTAAAAACCAACAAAGTTATGAGTCTTCTTTGAATTTTTTTTTTTTTTGTATTTTATGGTCTGGCCCTCCCCCCCCAAGGGAGCTCAGCCCATGCCTGCATGTTGTCCCCCATGTCCAAGCTTACCACCTGGGTGGGGCCACTAGGTAGGTGCCCCTCCCCATGATCATCGGTATCTTGCCCTGGCTTACCCGCCCCATGGTGGGGCCACAGGAGCAGGACCCCCGGTGGACATTGGTGGCAGTGGGGATGGTGGCATATCAGGGCATCATGCTCAGGGAACTGGAATTATTTTGTCAACTTGTGACTGAATCCTGGGGACAGGGACATGCAATGATGTCCCACATCCACCCCACCCCCTCAGGTGATGGCTCTGGCACAATGGAACCCCAAGCCTCTGCTAGAGGTCTGTAGTGTGCCAGACACTCTTCCCCCTCCCCAGAGAAGGAGAGCAGTCCTCAGGGTGCTCAATCCGTCTTCCCCCCGCTGGCCCACTGATGTCTCAAATCTATTCCTGTACCAGGGTCGTTGGTGTTGCAGATGGACGCACTACCTCTGTGCAGGCAGGCCAGTGCCTTCATTGAATTTTGTGAATGCAGGCTTGTAACTTTGGTAATTTTCAATATTTCTACCCCAAATTTACAACATAGCAATTTCTTTACAGCACCTCATAAATGTGACAGCTGTCATTTTTCAACTCTGGCCCAAAATGTGTTTTTGTATCCCGAAAGTTGATTTTGCAGTCCCTGCATAAGATCACCTGTCAGGCAGCAGTTGAACATTTGCTCTGCCCTTCTTCATGAGGCAGGGTCATAACAAGGCTGTGTTGAAAATTTGGTGTACAAATATCACAAAATAACAAATTTATGAGCCTACGTTACATTTTGATAACGCAGGCTTGTAACATTGCTAATTTTCAATATTTTTACCCTCAATTCCTCCCATGCAATTCTATTGGCTTTTTGCCAGACCTCGTTTAGTCACTAGGGTAAATTGCCATTCAGCACAAGAACTGCTATAGGTAACAGCATCCTCATAAATCCAAGGCTAGTTAAATTGGTACAACAATCTGTCAGGCTCCTGTAACCCTTTCAAAAGTTGTCAGGCATGTTTCAATACCATCTGAGGGACACCGATTCGTATATTGAATGTCTTTTAGGTTGTTTGTGTTTTGTTGATCTGCTAGACCTCTACCAGCTCATCCAGCTTTGATAGCTTGCACAGCCACCAGCCATTGCTGCTCCTTTCGCTGCATCACTCAGGGTTTTAAATAATTGATTAGCAGTTTTTTTCTTGGGATAATACTAACTTTACAGAAAGCATTTATGTAGGTTTTCTAGAAGTGTTAGGTTTGTTAAAAACAGTGAGGCAAGTGCTATGCGTTTTCACAATGTTTTAGAACTTTTATGAGCAAAACGCTAATCAATTTTTAGAGTTAAATAAAACCCTGTCACTTCTTTTCTCTGCGCCTCTAAATGCTGCATCTCATTTTCTTTCCTTTTCTCAGTTTCTCTTTTTGTATAGCCCATCATTTGAAAAGGTAGACATGCTTTCAGGTTCTTTCAGTGCCAGTTTTTCTTTCATCATCAGTGCCATCTGTACAGTTTCAATCTGAACTTCTGTTTCTGCTTCTAGTTTCGCTGCCATTTTTCTGGCAATCACTCCTGGGCTTGCTGTTGCAGGATCCATATCTTTCTGCTGTGCTCCTCTGGTACCAGGTCTAGTACCCATGCACTAAACTCCTGGCTTAGCGTATACATGGCGTAAGTCCCACTTTTAACACCAACTGTAGTAGAAGCATAGGTCAGGAAGCATAGGCAGACCAGGAGAAGTTATAAAATTGCAAGTTGCATTTTATTATTATCAATAACAATAAAATAAAAAAAGAAGATTGTACAGGCTAGCTCTTCATACAGGCAGTTTAAACAAAGTCCTACATCTGAGAGTCTATTTACCTATTAATTTTGTCCCTGTAGTTGCTCTGTGCTGCTATGAAGCCTTGTGGTTACTCTCTGTTTTATATGTTTTATGGGTATTCCCCCTATTTAGTACCTCATGGGAGGGTGTCACACCAGACCTTTGTAAGTGGACTTGCTACTAAATTGAATACTGTATCCCTCTGTGTGTCATTTTATTGTAAGTTTTCTTCTGAAACTTGTAAATAAAAAGTTAAAAAAAAATCTCCATCTCTATCACTAAACAAAAACATTGCTCTCCTTTTTGTAAGATGTCTTTTCATGGCAGTTTGAAACCTGTTCTTGTAAGTTACATCTCATGTTTTCCACAAAATGTCTCAGAACTTTGTCAATTACCTTCCTGAGGCTTGGCTGAAGAGCACATCTAGCCTTTAACATGTGCAACCAAATAATACATTTTGTCCCAGAGCTGGTTTCCTGTTGACAACTCTGCAAATGAGCTTGATGTTAAAATACATCTCAAGGTTAACCCCATGTGTTCCAGTTTATCTAACAAACCCAAATAGTTTTCTGCAATCATTTCAATCAACATAACTATATACATTTGCAAATCAAGGGATCCCAGTTTCACACAAAGATTTACATATTTTTGAACCATAGAGAAGCAAAGGGTGAAAGAAAGAATAGAAACAGCAAGTGAAGGAAGGGAGGTTACAGGGAGAAATTGTGAGACCATTGGAGTGGCTAACCTGTCAGCCTCACATCAGTGTTGGGAAGGTAATGGAGGCATTATTCAAGGAGAGGGTGGTGGATTATCTGGAGGAAGAGTAGTTTGCAGGACAGCAGACAGCATGGCTTCATGAAGGGGAAGTCTTGCCAGACAAACCTAATTCAGTTCTTTGATTGGGTGACTCAGGTGATTGACCAGGAGGGCAATGTACATGGTCTATCTGGACTTCAGTAAGGCCTTTGACATGTCCCCATAGGAGGCTGGTGAGCAAGATGGAAAGCCTGGGGTTGGGTGGGAAAATAACAAGTTGGGTGGGGTCCTGGCTGTCAAGAAGAACTCAGAGGGTGGTGCCAAACGGGGTGCACTCCAGGACAGTGAGGGAAAAGAGTAGATGCACAGAGGTCAGTTCTGGGTCCACTTCTCTTCAATATCTACATCAGTGATATTGCTGAGTGTTTGAGGGGGAGGGTATGCCTATTTGCTGATGATACAAAAATATGCAATAGGTTGGACACCCCGGGGGGGGTAGAAGACATGACGGAGGACTTAAAGATGCTTGAAAGTTGGTCTGTGATGTGGCAGCTGAAATTTAATGTCAAGAAGTGCACTGTGATGCACTTAGGGAGTAGGAACAGAAGAGCAGGGTACACCCAAGGTGAGGAGGAAATTAAAGTAACAGAACAGGAGTGGGATCTGGGGATTATAGTCACCTCAAACCTTAAGACAGGAATCCAATGTAGCAGGGCAGCAGGAAAGGCCAATGGAATGTTGGCATGCATAGGCAGGGGCATTACTAGCAGAAAGAGGGAGGTAATAATGCCCCATTACAAAGCCATGGTGAGACCATACCTGGAGTATGGAGTTCAGTTCTGGAGGTCACATCTCCACAAGCATATGGATGCGTTGGAGAGGGTTCAGAGAAGGGCAACCAAGATGGTGCAGGGTATGCAGGGAAAGTCATACTAGCAGAGGTGTAAGGAGCTGGATCTGTACACACTGGAGACAAGGAGGGAAAGGGGAGACATGATTGAAACTTTTAAATATGTAAAGGGGCTCAATAAAGTGGGAGAAGAGGGTTTACTTAAGAAGAAGGAGGGGGTCAAAACTAGAGGGCACAGTCTCAGACTGCAAGGTATAGATACAGTGGCAATGTGAGAGGGCGTTTCTTCATGGAGAGGGTGGTGGAACCCTGGAACAGACTACCAGACAGAGTGGTGGGGGCTAAATTGATGGAAGAATTCAAGAGGGCATTGGATGAGCATATGAGGCTGAGTATCGGTGGGGCTGGGGCTGGCAGGGAGGGGGAAGTGTAGGGGGAAAAAAAGGGCTGAGTAGATGGGCCGGTATGGTCCTTATCTGCTGTCAAGCTTCTATGATTCTATGATAATTCCTAGATGCCACAAGATAATCTAATTGCACAATCAGGCAGGCAAAAAATAGACACATGGCAGAATAGGAGAGGACACAATAGATCCTTGCTTTTAACTCTCTCTGCATAACAAATGGGACAGGGTCTTAACCCAGCCATGTGACACTAAGACCATTATCAGTTCTCAGGAGTTGGCTGCTACAGCTGCAAGGTCTGCTGATACCTTGGGGTTCTGGGACTGTGTTTTGGGACCCCTTGCTCCAGCTGGCCGTTTTGGAAGCTTTACCATCGTTTCTGATCTTCAGGGCAATTAGAAACCTTTCTAATGTGCTATTGCTGACTGTAACAAGGCTTTCGGTTTGATAACTTGTTCAGTCAGTGAAAAACAAATAACTTTTAACATTTTCAGCTGGAACTCATCCACCATGTGTCTTCCTATTTCGGCAGTTAGGTCATGCCCCCCTTTTAGTGAGAGACTTGAATGTGCAAATAACATACCTGGCCCCTTGAGTATCTTCTTTCTTGTTAGCATTTAGTGAATCTATAAACTTTTCATATCTCACAGGTGACTGAAAAACTGAATTGAGTATCAGTGGGACATCCCAACAAAATACAAGTGTGAGACTCCTTTCAACCTTTCTCTTTTATTCCAACCATGGGATACAGGCTGGTAATCCAATCAATCATAGATTTCAAACAGCAGAGTGCTTTCAATTTTTTTTTTCATTTTAAAAATAAATGTGAAATTTCTACCAGGAGAAGGAGGGTGGCGGTGCTGCTGTTGTATCACTCACTGGTGAGGCCCCACCAAGAGTACTGTGTCTAGTTCTGAAGACCTCACCTCTGCAAGGACATTGAAAGAGTGGAGGAGGTACAGAGGAGGGCAACCAAAATCGTGAAGGGATTGCATGAGAACTAATATGAGGAAAGGCTGCAGAAACTTAACAGGTACTTCCTAGAAGAGAGGAGAGCAAAAGGGGAGATGACTAAAGCCTAGAAGTACCTCACAGGGGTGAACAAGGTGCAAGTGGAGGATCTATATCAGAGAAAAGAAGGCACTGGAACAACGGGGCATGCAATGAAGATACAAATATGCGGCATGAAATGAAACTAAGAGTGGGAAGTTTAGGACAGATGTGCAGAAATTCTTCATAGAAAGTTGTTTATGACTGGAACAGCCTGCCAGAGGAAGTAGTGGGGAGAGGGGAACTGTGTGGAGTTTCAAGCATATGTGGGATAGGCACAGGGGCATGTTAGGTAGAAGAATGGGGGAAGGAGGGAAACCTATGACCAACTAGTGTCAGTGGCAACAGAATAGGCAGGTACAAGGGGCAGACTGATTGGACCTAAAGGTCATTTTCTGCAGACAAAATCTTTGTTTCTATGTCTCTATGTAAGTTGCTGATATAAGAAGGTATTTACAGCCCCCTCCACTGTTAGAATCCCATAGGAGAAAGCTACAGTAGAGATGTGCAAAGTTGGAAAACTTTGCTTTGTGAATTAATGTACGTTTTCCAACTTTGCAAAGTGCAAAGTGCTAACTTCACAAAGTTTTTGGCCGGTGAAATGGTACTTTTTCACATGAAGTCATGCAAATTCACTGGCAAAGCTGCACCTTCATCATGACTCTGTCTGAAAAAGTGGATGGAGGCTGTCCAGAAGAACTAAAATGGTGCAGGGTCTGCACCAGATGCCATACAAAGAGAGAGACTAAAGGAGCTTAATATGTATACCCTTGCAGGGCTCCCATATCTACAGGGATTCCTGTATTTTACAGGGATTTGGAGGCATCTACAGGAAAACTCTTCCCATAGACTTGCATTGGTTATACAGGGAAAACAGGGCAATTCTGCTTCCATAGAAAATAATGTAATCTACAGGAATATCACCCTGGAGTTACAGGGAAAATGCCAAATCAACATGGGAGCACTGCCCTTGTGGTAAGGAGGGAGAGGGGGGACATGATAAAAACTTTCAAGTACCTCAAGGGAATCAACAAAGTCCAAGAGGGTAGCATATTTCAGAAAAAGAGATGTGCAAGAACAAGGGGGCACAATTTGAAGACAGAGGGAGGACGGCTCAGGGGCAACATGAGGAAGTATTTTTTTTTTCACAGAGAGGGTGATGAACACATGGAACAACCTTCCTGAGGGGGTCATGGGGTCAAAAACAGTGGGGGAATTCAAGAATGCATGGGACAGACATAAGGCAATTCTAGAGGGGGGTAGGAAGAAGTAGGCTGTTGGTTAACTAGGATCTGCAGCTTATCCAATAGGTAGGGAAATGAGCAGACTAGGCGGGCCAAGCGGTCATTATCTGCCATTTAAGTCGATGTTTCTATGTGTCTACGTCACTCCACCAGGAAAACTCTTTGGGAAGTTGTGAAGTGGGAGCCTCACAAAGTGTTTTTCTGAAGGCAAATTTCAAAGCTTCACCAGTGAAGTAAAACTGTTCAACATCTATAGCTACAGAATCAGCTTCAATCTTAACAATTCGCTTGTTTGTTGCCTGAACTTTGGCTTCAGTTGCAGCACACCATTCTGAGATATCGCCTAACATATTTTGCACTTGGTTCATAGATGAATGAACTTTAGGGTCTCACCGCCTAACCCACACATGTGACCTCTACGCTCAGTCTGGATGGCTACAACTATCAAATCGCATCAAATATCAAACCTGTATAATGGCTAAAAATATCACAATGGGCCTGGCACCCCCTGGGGTACTATCTCTCCTCTGCCTCAGTAGTAACTCCCATCACACGAGTGGCTCAGACTCTCATCGCCTGATGGTCCCACACTGCAGAACCTCCTTGGGTCAATGCTCTTTTGCCTACCGGGCTCCTTATTGGTGGAATAACCTTAACACTGAGATCTCCTCCGCCCCACAGCTAGGACATTTTAAATCAAGTCTCCGCCTCCACCTCTCTGCCTCTATCACCTGCGATTGTCATACCTAGCTGGAACTCTCAGCTCAGCTCAGCAGTCCAAACCACCTTGCCACTCATTGCACCACTTCCTTCCTTTCTGCTCCCTCCCCTTTACCTTACCCACACACACCCACTACCACCCCACCCCGCTCCTCTTCCTGCTCTTCTGTCCTGATTGACTACTGCCCCTGGCAAGCTCTACTTACAATTAATATTTTGCAACTGTATGTTAAATCCATTGTTTTATCTGCTATGTTAACACCTGTCTTATTGTTTTTTGCATTTGCTCCACTGTGTACCAATGTATTGTCCTCTCTGACGTGGAACCTTTGTAAAAGAGCCTTGGCTCAAAGGTATTTGTAATCCTAGATGAAATAAATAAATAAACCCCAAGGTTCAGTGAGGAATGTCTGAATGGAAGCCAGGGTCAGTTCTAGAGTGGCTTTTGACTTGACAGCAGCATCCGCACATGATATTGAAGGAGAGGTCATTGCCTAAGCAGGACTTGGGGCACTTACCATGCCTCGTGCTGGAAGTGCTCTTCCGTCAACCTTTGGGAAAATAAATTTATGGATAACTTCAATCTTACTCTCTGGCAGTTCCTTTTGCTATGAGCAGAACTGTTTGAAATAATTATAAGGACCGTACTGAAAGTAGAAGTACGAACTGCGGAGCTCTTAAACAAACAAGCAGCCATGTTGTTTTCACCAGCACAACCATAAATTTATCTTTATGTGCCCTTTCCCAGAGGCTCAAGGTGCCGTACAAAAAAATGGACAATGTAATGGGTGAAACAAATGCAGATTATTACATAAAAACAGAGTCAGTAAATCAAGAAATAAAAATAACAATTCAGGGAGTAGGCCTGTTGAGACAGATAAAATATTAAAGCAAACTTCAAGGCTTCCACCAAGGGGGCCCAGTGAATATGGGGTAGCAGAGAATTTCAAAGGAGGGGGCAGATACCTCAAAATCCCTGTCCCCTTGATGACTTCAGCCTTGATCTGGGAACAGCTGGTAGGCCCACTTTGGAGGAGTGGAGAGGGTGCACAGAGGTGTGAGGAGACAGGAGATCTTTTGGGTGACCAGGACCCAGATCATGCAAGGCCTTGTAAGTTATGGACCCAGGGGCCAGATATTCAGAACTTTGCCCTGGGGTAAAATTAGCACTGCACGGTGAGCAAAGTTAGCCAGAACCATTTGCAAGCCATATTTAAAGAAGTAGCCCTGGGGCTAAATGAATTGAATATAGCATGCAAACAAAGTGTGCAAACAGGGTTGAGAGTGCAGTGCAACACTAGCCCGGCAAATAAGACAGCACTGAATATAGCAACCAAGAGTAGTGCAAACTGCAACAGCAGCCCAGTGCACACAAAGGTGAAGTGAGTGAAGGCTGAACAACGTGGGTAATGTGTGTGCTAACAAAGCAGTAGAGCACAAAAACAGCAAACAACAGTGCAGGCCAAATACTGCAGAACCATGTAATGGAACATTACAGTATTGTGCGGCGCTAAAACGTTTGTGTGGCACTAACACGTTTGCCTGGCACTAAAGTTTGCTATATTCAAAACTGCTATGCAAATGAGCCTACTGAGCCAATCCAAGGGCAAACAGCCACATCAGCATCCTATTACAGTCTGCTTAGCATGTGGATCGCCCAGCGCTGTAACATTGTGCACACTGCTCCACCTGTAGGGCTGACTGGAACTACAGGACAGTAGCCACTTTCTTGGCTGTGCTCACAGCTCCACCTGTAGGTCCAACTGGGATTACAGGTCAGTAACCACATTACTTGTGTGCTCACAGCTCACAGAACATTAGCCACAGTCTTGGTTTGGACACAGATGCAAAGACTAATGTGGCCCAGGAGAGTAGCACTACAGGAACGGGTGGTCATGCTGCATGTCAGAGGCTAATTGATGTTTCTGCCACAGTGTTCTGCAGACAGTACAGTACCATAGTAGGCGATACTGTGAGATACACAGCAATGCCTATGGTGTGTCAGGCAACAGTGACAGGTGCTATTTACACAGTGACAAGCACAGCTGGAAGGTGTGGTCTGACAGTGGACACCACAGTCATACTTTCCTGTGACCCTCATGTGCTGCACCAGTAGCATGGGATCCTCGCACTACCATACACATGGCTGTCCATGTGTGCGAGGATCCCGGACAGGTGTAAGGTATGTGCCCTGGGGGGGGAACACACATACCATCATACTGCCCTGTGACCCTCATGTGCTACACCAGTGGCAAGGGATCCCTACACTACCATAAACATGGCTGTGTGTGTGTGCAGGGATCATGCACAGGTGTTTGGTATGTGCCCTGGGGGGGACACACATATCATCATACTGTCCTGTGACCCTCATGTACTGCACCAGTGGCATGGGATCCCCACACTACCGTACACATGGCTGTCCATGTGTGCAGGGATCCCAGACAGGTGTAGGGTATGTGCCCGGGGAGAGGGCACACATACCATTATACTGTTCTGTGACCCTCATGTGCTGCACCAGTGGCATGGGATCCCCACACTGCCATACACATGGCTGTCCGTGTATGCGGGGATCCCGGACAGGTGTAGGGTATGTGTCCTAGGGGGGACACACATACCATCATACTGTCCTGTGATCCTCATGTGCTGCACCAGTGGTATGGGATCCCCACACTACCATACAGATGGCTCTCTGTGTGTGTGGGGATCCTGGACAGGTGTAGAGTATGTGCCCCGGGGGGCACACATACCATCATACTGTCCTGTAACCCTCATGTGCTGCACCAGTGGCATGGGATCCCCACACTGCCATAGACATAGCTGTCCATGTGTGCAGGGATCCCAGACAGGTGTAAGGTATGTGCCTGGGGGGGAGGGCACACATACCATCATACTGTCATGTGACCCTCACGTGCTGCACCAGTGGCATGGGATCCCCACACTGCCATACACATGGCTGTCCATGTGTGCAGGGATCCCGGACAGGTGTAGGGTATGTGTCCTAGGGGGGACACACATACCATTATACTGTCCTGTGATTCTCATGTGCTGCACCAGTGGTATGGGATCCCCACACTACCATACACATGGCTGTCTGCGTGTGTGGGGATCCTGGACAGGTGTAGGGTATGTGCCCCGGAGGGCACACATACCATCATACTGTCCTGTAACCCTCATGTGCTGCACCAGTGGCATGGGATCCCCACACTGCCATCACATGGCTGTCCGTGTCTGCGGGGATCCCGGACAGGTGTAGGGTATGTTCCCGGGAGGGGCACACATACCGTCATACTGGCATACTGCTGTCAGGGGCATTACCGTCAGTGGAATATGTGCACTGTGTGGATGGCCCCAGCCATGTGGCAATACCTACTGTGTGGTGCTGCCTGGCCACCTGTACACCCTTCTCTCAACACCCTCCATTCCCTCAGTGCAGCTTGTGCTGCTGGATTGTGTTGGTGTACACCAACTGGGGAACTAAATGCTCTGTCTGTCCTCAATGTGATGAGGTACCTTTGTAAATGAACCTCTGGCTCAAAGGTTGTAAACTGATTATACAAATAAATAAAAAAATAAAAAAACTGGAAATGTGTGCTGGATGGATGCACTGCCATGGTGTCCACTGGACACTGGGGCACCCACTAATGCCAGGCAGGGTTAGAACTGGTGCCAGATGACGGTGACATGGACAGTGCCATCTGTGTGCAGCATGTCTCAGCTATGTATGTTTTCTGTACATTGATCTGAATCACCTTGTTCACCGGGTAAGCACACTGGGTCAAGGTCCAGTGTCATGTATGACCCGGAGACACTAATTGTGTGGCTGAGATGCAACGATGTACAATACAGACATACAGTACAATGCACAACAGCACACAATACACAGATATCACATTAGGTACACATTACAGTACATTACAATACATTACAAATAATTTGTTACTGCAAGTGATGTTCTAGTTCAGTTGTATCATTTACATGAGTGTGCACTTCACAGCAGTGTTGGGGCATTGCATTCCACAGTTTGTGTGCCTGTGCATATGGAGTGGCTCAGGGTGGACGTCTGCCTCTTCATTGGATTCAGGCAGCCTTGTTCCCTGTTGCTGCTGTGTCCACGTCCCCCATCCTGGGTTTGCCTGGAATTAAGACTACCTTTTCATAGGCAGTAAGCAGCACCACGCTATGTGTTGCGCAGTTGCATCTACACTGTGCTACAGCTTTGAATATAGTGCTGCGTGTATATGCATGGTCCCACCCCTGACTTTGCCCCATGCATATATTATCTTGCTGCACCAGTGCTAACAGGTTGTGCCGGCGTTATTTGGTCTGTTGAATATCGCATGCCAGCACTATTCCGATGCAATTCTGGCACAATCGGTTTGCGCCAGAAGCAAAGCTCTGAATATCTGGCCCCATATGTATTAAATAAATGTAATCCTTCTATTTCACCTTTTGCTATTGATTTCAAAAAGACGTGGCGACTTTATCACACATCTTTGTGTTATGTTCCAAACTGGAATTATTCTGGGGAAAAAAATATTTGAACCAATAAACAATACAATGCACATGAAGCTTCAAAAGGAATAGAATTATGTTTATTAGGTACCACCTCTTATTAAAACCTGTCAGAGAAACCTAACCAGAAATGATAAACATATTACTGATAAATGCAAGACGATGTGTAGCAAGCTTTGCAAGGATCCCATTCCTCCCCCGAAGTCTGATAGTTTTCCAGGGGAATTTTATGAAAAGTTTTGGGAAGTGACAACCCCCTTACTAAGAGATGCCTATCAGGGAGCCATGGCAGAGGAGGGTACCCTTGCTCCTTCATGACATTATGAAATTATTTCAGTGATAACAATGCTCAACAAAGACCCTATATTATGCCCCTCATATGCACACCTTTCTATTTTAAGTGTGGTCTATAAGTTCTTGACTGCAATAGTGATCAAAAGGCTTGAGCCCTTGTTCACACAACTTGTGAACTGAGACCAGATGGGGTTTGTGGCTGGTAGGCAAGCTCCAGACAACGTACGTAGAACCATAAACGTCATAGACCACGTTAATGCTAATAAGATACTCACAGTTATCATGAGTCTGGATGTTGAAAAAACATTTGACCAGGTAAACTGGAACTTCCTCTATAGGTTTCTTGTCGGGTTTGGCTTTTATCCGGGTTTCATTATTTACATAGAACATGTATAGCTTGCCCCCCCCGGGCATATGTAAGTGCAAATGGGCATCTCTCACAAGGTTTTACTTTGGGACAGGGGATGAAACAAGGATGTCCCCATCTCTATTTTATTTGTTTTCTATATGGAACTCCTCACCCAAAAATACACTGAGAGCAAAGATTCAAAGGTGCCTTCTATGCTTATGACGTGCTCTTATATTTGATTGACCCCTACAGTTCCATAGAAGCAATTATGCAATTTAATGGTGGAATTTAATATTAGAATGTATGCATCTGGGGGAAAAATATTTTTTAACAGCTAACCATATTAAAAAAAATATTATGAGGTGTGTATGGGGGTGTGGGCAGGACAGTAGTGCGGTGGGTAGGTAACTGGCTGGGTGGCAGGACACAGAGGATGGTGGTAAATGGCTGTCGCTCTACAGAGGGAAGAGTGACCAGTGGGGTACCACAGGGATCAGTGCTGGGACCGGTACTATTCAATATCTTCATCAGTGACATTGCACAGGACCTAGAAGGCAGAATTTCACTGTTCGCTGATGACACAAAGCTCTGTAACATAGTAGACACACCAGAGGGTGTAGACAGAATGAGAAGGGACCTGCAGAAACTTGAAGAATGGTCAGGGGTTTGGCAGTTGAAATTCAATGCAAGGAAGTGCAAGATAATGCATATGGGGCACAAAAACCCTGGCACAATATATCAGTTGGGGGGTGAGGATATAGCATGCACCAAGCAGGAAAGGGATCTTGGAGTTATCATCTCTGATGACCTCAAGGCAGAAACAGTGTGACAAGGCAGCAGGTAAAAGCAAATAGGATGCTGGGATGCATAGGCAGGGCATCACCAGCAGGAAAAGGAAGTCATAATTCCACTATACAAGACACTAGTGAGGCCGCACCTGGAGTACGCTGTGCAGTTCTGGAGACCTTACCTATGTAAGGACATAGACAGGGTAGAGAAGGTTCAGAGGAGGGCAACAAAGATGGTGCATGGATGCATCACAAGTCCTATGAGGACAGGTTGAAGGCACTGAACATGTACTCCCTGGAGGAGAGGAGGGAGAGAGGGGATATGATAGAGACATACAAGTATCTTACAGGGAGGAACAGGGTGCAGGAATGCACTATTTTTAAGCGAAAAGATGTTCCAGGACTAGAGGGCATGGGATGAAGTTGGAGGAGAAGCGATTCAGAGAAACGTGAGGAAGAATTTCTTCACAGAACGGTGGTGGACAAGTGGAACACCCTGCCAGAGGAAGTGGTGGGGGCTGAAACAATCACGGGATTTAAGAATGCATGGGATAGACATAAAGGAATTGTGGAGATCAGGGGTAAGGGGCAACAGACTTCCTGGAAAACATAAACTGAACTTACAAACTTAAATGGGCAGACTGGGTGGGCCATAGGCCCTTGTCTGCCGACACTGTCTATGTATCTATGTGTACACCTGTACAGTTAGCATTGGACTAGGACTGTCTTTATGGTATTCATGTGTGAAATCAGAGTGTTTGTTGCTTGAAATTAATCTAGTTTCCTAAAGGTAATAATTATTTATGAATTTTTAACTTTGTCTGTAATGTGGAAATTAAAAATAATAATTATTTATGAATTTCTAACTTTGCATATAATGTGGAAACTAAAAATGTATGAATGAGCTTGACCAAATTAATTATTTTGAAATGTTTGTATTTCTGTACCTAGAAAAACAAGCATTTGTCAATGCCGAATGTTGATTGCTTTGGTCCGTTGAGCTCGTTCATTCCCCCTCTGTCAGTCACTCATTCTGCTTCTCCCAGTGCTGCAGGCTGCCCTTTTGTACTGGGCTCCTGCCTGCGTTAGCACTTTTACTGCCCACAAAGAAATCTGCTGCAGTCACGATAGAGCTCCATTGAGCTCGCTCACTCCCCCTCTCTCACTCACTCATTCTGTTTCTCCTGCCGCTGCAGGCTGCCCTTTTGTACTGGGCCCCTGTGTGCATTGCTGCCTCTTGCTGCTCATAAAGAAATCCACAGCAGTCCCAAAAGAGCTCCATTGAGCTCACTCACTTGCTCGTTCTGTCTCCTGGCACTGCAGGCTGCCCTTTTGTACTGGGTTCCTGCCTTCGTTGGTGGCTTTTTCTGCCCACAAAGAAATCTGCAGCAGTCCTGACACAGCTCTGTTGAGCTTGCTCACTCCCCCTCTCTCACTCGCTCATTCCATTTCTGACGGTGCTGCAGGCTGGCCTTTTGTACTGGGCTCCTGCCTGCATTGCCACCTTTTTCTGTTCACAAAGAAATCTGCAGCAGTCATGATAGAACTCCAGTGAGCTCGCTCACTCCCCCTCTCTCACTCGCTCGTTCCGTTTCTGCCGATGCTGCAGGCTGCCCTTTTTTACTGGGCTTCTGCCTGCATTGCTGCCTTTTTCTGCCCACAAATAAATCCACAGCAGTCACAATAGAGCTCTGTTGAGCTCGCTCACTCCCCCTCTCTCACTCGCTCATTCTGTTTCTCCCACCGCTGCAGGCTGCCCTTTTGTACTGGGCCCCTGCATTGAATTGCCTGCTTCCATTACAAAGAAATCAGCAGCAATTCCCACAAACTCCATTGAGCTCACTCACTCCCCCTTCCTCACTTGCTCATTCTGTGACTCCCGGCGCTGCAGGCTGCCCTTTTGTACTGGGCTCCTGCCTGCATTGGCACCTTTTCCTGCCCACAAAGAAATCTGCAGCAGTCCCGACAGAGCTCAGTTGAGCTCAGTCACTCCCCCTCTCTCACTTACTCGATCCTAATCTGTTCCAAACACTGATTTCTGACAGCGACTGCGGTATTCTGCGAAGGAAGCGTGAAAACACATTTCACCCAGGATGTGAAAAATGACAGCTGTACTGTTCATAAGGAGGTGTGAAAAAATGCCAGTGTTGAAAATCTGGCGTGAAAATATTACTAATTTGCGAAGGTACAAGGGTGCGTGGAAACTGCACAATGCACGCTTGTAAGAGTCATTTTATGGAGTTTCATCACAAAATTTTCAGCATAGGCATTTTAGGACCTCTGCTCATGAACAGTGTCACTGTGATTTTCTTAATGTGTCCCAAACACTGATTTCCCACAGTGACCATGCTATTCTGTGCCGGAAGAGTGAAAACACATTTTGGACAGGATGTGAAAAATGACAGCTGCACTGTTCATAAGGAGGTGTGGAAAAATGGATGGCAATGTTGAAAATCTGGAGTGAAAATATTACAAAGTTGAGAAGTTACGAGCGTGCATAAAACCTGTACAATGCACGCTTGTAACACACTCATTTTATGGACTTTCGTCACAAAATTTTCAACATAGGCATTTTAGGACCTCTGCTCATGAACAGTGTCACTGTGATTTTCTTAATATGTCCTGAACACTGGTTTCTCACAGTGACCGCACTATTCTGCGCCGGAACTGTGAAAACACATTTCGGATGTGAAAAATGACAGGTGTACTGTTCATAAGGAGGTGTGTAAAAATGGCAATGTTGAAAATCTGGACTGAAAATATTGCAAAATGGTGAGGTTATGAGTGTGCATAGCAACTGTGCAATACACGCTCATAAAACAGTAATTTTTTTTTATTTTTCCCACCAAGTTTGCAACATACACTTTTTGAGACCCCACCTCATGAACACTGGCACTGTTGTTTCGTTAATTGGTCCGAAAGGTGATTCCGCACAGTGATGGTGAAATCACCTTTCCAGACTGATTAACACCATGACAGTGGCTGAATTCATGAGGAGGGGCCAAATAACCCCATGTTGAAAATTTGGTGCCAAAATTCCAAAAAAATGCCTGAGATATGCAAAAAAGTTGAAAAAAGCCCTAATTATGCCATTATACAGATTGCCGGCATTTCCTCAGTTCACAGTCGGCTTTGAAGCATGCAGATGTGTTCCCAGTCCACTGAAGATTGTCACGCCAGACTCCGGAGGCGGTATGGTGAAGAATGTGGGGAGGCAGAGTCGCGGTGGGTGGCGCCAGGTTGTGGGAGGGCCAGTGAGACCTCGAGGGACTGTTTTCTTTTTTACAGGTTTAAACAAGAAAAAAAAAATCACAGAGCATTTTTTTATTTACAGGGCCATTGGGCTTGCTGGGGTGGGCTCCCAGCATGCCACCTGAATGTTTGGGGGGGTGATCTGCCAACTCAAACCAAGCAGCTATTTGCCATTCACACTCACATACACACAATAACAGTACAATAAGTATAGCAAGCCAAAGCTTTATTATAGCAAAATATAATACAAAAGGTTACAATAGGTATAGCAAGCCAAAGCTTTATTATAGCAAAATATAATACAAAAGGTTATACATCACCGATTCCAAAAGCTACATCCAAGCCTGTTCCAATGGCTGGGAAGCCCCCTTGTCAGCCTGGCTAGGAGTCTCACGAACTGGGAATTGGCCCCACAGCGATGCGTCCACCCTGCAGGTGAGGCTTCTAACCAGGCATTGAGAAAGCTACATTTATATCTTATTCTATGCTAAAAATAACCGTTCAGCCTTCATAGTGTTGTTTTGCCACATTCTAGAAGCTGGCCAGGCTCCCAGATGCTGCAAATTCACACCATAAGGACTGCTCAGAATTCCCTACACCTGCTAGGTCACTGTGCTCCAAACACTGGCCGGGTGCCTAGAACACTATGACCTAAGCAGAAGTATAAACAAAACTACAAAAACAGGTTGCCTGATAATATGCAACCTTCAAGTCTGAAGCAAAACATAATAATGAGGCTATCTAAAGAGCAAAACACCAATTAAATGAAGCAGCATGTAAAATGGAGTCACACAATACAAAATGGAGTATAAAATGACATACATTACATGAAATAGCATACACAATGGAGTAACAATAATCAACATATTATACTATCACTACAGGGGGCTGTAGCTGATGGGGGATTCTGCACCCCCGTTGGCACAAGGGGCATTGGGCACGCTGGGGTGAGCTTCCAGCATGCCACCTGAATGTTTGGGGGGGCTGTAGCTGACAGGGGATTGGGCACCCCCATCAGCACATATTCAGTGCTGGGGGGGATAGAGCCAAGGGGGATTGGGCACCCCCTCGGCATAAACCAACCATTTTGGTGGGGGGGGGACCATTATGCCAATGGGGAGTGGGATCCCCCATCGGCAACCTGAACTCGAGTGGGGACTGCAGCCGACAGGCATTGGGGCCCCCGTCGGCAAACACACACTGTTGTGGGGAGGCACATGCTGCCGAGGGGGATTGGGCACCCTCTTGGCACTGGAGGATCACTAATATTATTTGTGAACATGGCAGCAAGCTGCCACTATGTTCATAAACAATATTCCGGTACCAACATTCTGCCCAGCAAGGACGGGTCACTCCCTCATTGCAGCGGAATGGCTGACTCTGCAGTGACGAGGCAGCCCCTGATTGCAGCGGCTGAAACATTTCAAGGTGGTGGTGGCAGCTAGCTGAACTAGTGTCAGCAGCAGTATACTCCAGTAAAGGGAAAGTGAACCCAAACACTTAAAGGCTGTGGGGCACACAACAGTGCCTCCACAACCTGCTTCTGGAAAGCTGCTGCAATATGTTTCTTGCACATGCAGCCAATCAACATAAAAAATGTATACAAATTATATAAAAAAAAAACAGTCAGTACAGGTAGGAGGTGTTCTGTCACCTCCACTATCCATCCAGGATGGGGTCCCTCAGGGTTCCATCCTGGGTCCCATTATTTTCCATTTTCCTGAATGACCTCACCTCTGCCTGTGCCAGCTTGCCTACTGTATTTACATGTACACAGGTGACACAGTCATCTTCACCTGTGCTCACTGCACCACAGCTGTAGAAGGCCTGCTAAAGCAGGATGTCCACAGAGTTCTGAACTTGTTCTAGTTCAACCAATTCCAGGTCAATACTAAACAAATGCTGTCCATGACCTTTGGCACCAGAAAGAAACTGGCCACACTCCCAACCTTCAATATTTTTGCCACACTGGATGGCACCCCACTCCTTGATGTGGTGTAGTCCTCCAAGTACCTCAGTGTGTGGCTTGACAGCAAGTTTGACTTCTCAGACTGCATTGATTGCAGTAATGCAAAACTGCACCCTAAGCTTGGTGCCTTGTACTGCAACAAAGACTGCTTATCTTTGCAGGTCCTCAGGCAGCATTTTACCAAGATGGTGCCCCCTGTCTTTGACTACATGGATGTGGTCTACAGCACTGCCACCTCCACTGCCCTTGCAAGACTGGACACTCTCTGTAATGCTTTTTGCTACTTTGCTACAAACTACCCACCCCCATACGCAATACCACTCCCTTCATTCCTCCCTATTCATCTCCCCCCACCATCATGTCATCAGTCTTACTGTACCTCATTCATATCCAAATACTGGTTTGATTCTCTCTCATGTTAACTCTCCTCACTCTTCTCTCCTACCCCTCCTACCTCAATGTTAATCTGCTCCAGGGCTCACTGCATTTTTGCCACTCCTCACCTCTGCTCTGCAGTTGGGGAATCTGCTTTCTCCTGTCATCTTCCCACACTCTGGAACATATTCCCACCCTCCCACTGTCTCTCCACCTCCCTTGGCTCCCTCAGTTCCCAGTTGAAACCTCCCCACCTGCTTCTGTTACCCACCTTCCCAATGCCTCCCTGGGTTGGACCTCCTATGACCCTCATGAGGGGCCTACATCTGGGCTGCTCTTATCTGTTTGGTACCTTCATTTCCTCACTACCTCTGCACTTCCCTTCTCCTTGGGGGTAGGCATGCACCCACCTAATAGGCCTCTCCTTGACACTGTATTTGCCTTTTTGCATGTGATGCCTTGCTGCAGTATTACTTGCACTTGTGCAGGTTTGCAATACTGTACCGTGACCACACTTTATTATTGTGCCTACTGTAGTTTTCATATCAGTTGTTGTTACAATGTATCATTATTGTGTAT
Organism: Neoceratodus forsteri; assembly: GCA_016271365.2. Lineage (NCBI taxonomy): Eukaryota > Metazoa > Chordata > Ceratodontiformes > Ceratodontidae > Neoceratodus > Neoceratodus forsteri. The sequence continues at coordinate 1,411,075,439 of CM028132.1, forward strand.
TATACTTCTGTTTTCTCATGATCCCTTTCTCCTGGAAATGAGCCTTGGCTCAGTGTGCCTTTCCCGTTACCAGTGTTGAAATAAATTAAATAAATGAAAATCTTAATCATCTCTGCTTTATTCCTTAGTGACCTTGAGCTGCAAAAAATGACTTGAAGGGGAGGCACAGGATGAGTGTCTCTGGCTACCACCTGCCTGGTAGCCCTTACGCTGCTAGTAGATGTTGAACATATAGGAATTGAAGATGCATTAGGAGGTGCTACCAGCTATACCTGTTGGCCCCTAAGAATCAGTCATGGAAACAAACTGCTAAACCACACACTAAAGAGTAAACCAGACAGAAAGCAAATACAAACAACACAAAACATAATGTATGGTATAACAAACAAGAGAAAACCACAGCAAAAAACTTAAATAGTAAACGGTTGATAAAATTAATTTCTCCATAACTTCCTTTTGCTACCTCATAGACTGCTCTAAAATAGTGCTGGTGCACAAAGACAACCAAACATGCACAGAAAGGATTATTAACAATTGAAAACTACAGTACGTAAATAAAACAAAAATACATGGCAGGGTGACGTACCATATGATACATAGTCACACTTTTGGTGTATTGTGAGGCAAGAGGAAAAGTCAGTTGCCTTCAACCACTCAAGACGTGATCATATTCCATGATACATCATTCCCTGGAGTGTATTACTGTGATTATAAAGTGACACCAAACAAGTGTTGTGATATCACCGACCTTGGGATTCAGTTCTGACTTCCGATGATATACTGAGATGTTGTCATGAGTCAAAGACTGTTTCAGCTAATCTGCTTTCAGGATTTCTCTGATCCATTTTATCATTAAGGTTTTAAAATGGTCAACACTCTGCACCTCCATTACTGGGGAGGAAGTCTCAGAGGCCGTCAGAAGTAGCAAAACAGTGTATTATGACATGGGTGTTCAGGAAGCACACAGACAGACATATTGTGAGGAAAAAGATATCATTTTTGATACACAAGGAGGCGTGGAAAGGATGAAAAGGGACTTGGCAAGGTTGGAGGAATGGTCAGAAGTATGGCAGCTAGGATTCAATGCAAAGAAGTGCAAAATAATGCACCTAGGAAACAAGAACCCAGGGGAAGAATACACAATGGGTGGGGAGGTAGTAACAACAACAAAAAAGGAAAGGGACCTGGGGGTAATCATATCAGATGACCTTAAGGTAGCTAAGCAATGTAAGAAGGCAGTAGGGAGGACTGGGGGTATACTGGGATGTATAGGGAGAGGCATCAGCAGCAGAAAACAGGAAATGTTATCCCTCTGTACAGACAGTTGGTGAGACCCCATCTGGAGTACTGTGTCCAGTTCTGGAGACCCCATCTCCACAAGGACATAGACAGGATGAGGCAGTCAGAGGAGGCAACTAAAATGGTGCAGGGTCTGCAAAGAAGCCGTATGAGGAGAGACTAAAGGAGCTTAATATGTATACCCTTGAGGAAAGAAGGAGAGGGGGACATGATAGAAACTTTTAAGTACCTCAGTGGAATCAACAAAGTCCAAGAGGGTAGCATCTTTCAGAAAAAGAGACATGCAAGAACAAGGGGACACAATTTAAAGATAGAAGGAGGGTGGTTCAGGGACAATGTGAGGAAGTATTATTTGACAGAGAGGGTAGTGGATGCATGGAACAGCCTTCCTGAGGAGGTTGTGGGGTCTAAAACTGTGGGAGAATTCAAGAATGCATGGGACAGACATAAGGCAATTCTTGTGGGGGGTAGGAAGAATAAGCTGTTGGTTAACTAGGATCTGCAGCCTATCCTGTAGGTAGGGAAATGGGCAGACTAGATTGGCCAAGCAGTCCTTATCTGCCATCAAAGTCTATGTTTCTATGTTTCTATAAGGAAAACTGCTATGTAGCCTTATTTAAGTCTGAAGTCTAGGTAGAAATAAGATGCACCAAGCTGCTTGTGTAGGATTTTGCCCTGTGAATTTTGTTTCCAAAACCGCTTGACCACAATTTATTTCTCAACCCTCATCCTGTCTCTGCTATTCTACTATATTGCTGTACTGGCCCTGGTGCCTCTGCATCTCGGCTCGGACATCCCCGCCCCCATTCCTGCACTTTAATTGCTGCTGATTTTTCTCACCTCCTTTACTACCTGCCTCAAAATACAGTACCTCCCCCAACCCCACCCAGTCAGCCTTTTTTTCTTTTCAACACTACGGCTCCTTGCTCAGCTTGTTCCCACCCCTCGATTCTAACTCCTTTGTCCTGTAAGCCTTTTAATCTTGCTCTTCCTTCTACTCCCACAGCCACTAGGCCAGGAACTGGGCTGAAGTGTGGCTCTTCCACCCCAGCTCACTCCTAGGACTTCCAATTTGCTGTGCTGAAACTGAGGCGTGGCGCTTCCTGGACCTCCTCTTCCCCATGTGCCTGATCGTCGCCACAGGGGATTCACGTGTTCTGGACTGAGCCCACCCTCCCTGCAGAAAGCAAGGTACAGTGCATTGCCTGAGTCTTGGTGGCTTAAAAGCCAGCAATTTCATTGGATTGCGGGCCTCGAAGCAGCCCCACTACTGGCTGCTTTTTCAAATTGAGTCTTGCCCGCTAATTTGGAAAGGAGCCCTCGGCCCTCCATGGAGCTTTTTGCAAACACAGCTCTATTCTCATTACTGATTTTTCAGCCCACTCCCACCCAGGCCGCCTATTAAATACTTCTGCTACTGGGCTAAGCCACATCCCTAACCAGAGTCCTGTAAGTTTTTGAACTCATAGCAAACTGCCCTCCCAATACAGGTTACACTATTAAAGAGACCTTTACTCCTACCAAAGCTTACCCCAACTGCCAGTACCTTTTTCAAAGCCACGGGAAAGGCAATCGAGCTACTGCCACATAGAAGGCAATTCTCCTACCTTCTGGCACCATGGCTCGCCTTTCACCAATACCTTCACTGGCCGCACTACTGGTGCTACTTATCCTCCCACTTGGAACCATGTCAGGATCAAATCCCTTGGCTACCCCACAGAAAATCCTGAACTCCCATGGTACCATCATTACAGACCTAAACTATTTCGGGAACAAGCACCATCATTTTTCTATTCAGTGCAGTCCACACTGGTCTGATAACCAGGCATCCCTCTCACATAGAAACAGAGAAACATAGAATATGACAGCAGATAAGGACCGCTTGGCCCACCTAGTCTGCTCATTTCCCTACCTAATGGATAAGCTGCAGATCCTAGTTAACCAACAGCCTACTTCCTCCTACCCCCTACAAGAATTGCCTTATGTCTGTCCCATGCATTCTTGAATTCCCCCTGTTTTTGACTGTATGACCTCCTCAGGAAGGCTGTTCCATGTATCCATAACTCTCTCTGTGAAGAAATACTTCTCACATTACCTCTAAGCCATCCCCCTCTCTCTTCAAATTGTGCCCCCTTGTTTTTGCACATCTCTTTTTCTGAAAGATGCTACCCTCTTGGACTTTTTTGATTCCCTTGAGGTATTTGAAAGATTCTATCATGTCCCCCCTCTCCCTCCTTTCCTTGAGGCTATACATCTTTAGTTCATTTAGTCTTTCTTCACATGTCTTCTGATGCAGACCCTGCATCATTTTTGGTGCCCTCCTCTGGACAGCCTCCAGGGTGTTTGCGGAGATGGGGTCTCCAGAACTGTACACAGTACTCCAGATGTGGTCTTACCAACTGTCTTACCAACTGTCTGTACAGAGGGCCAGCAACTTCTTGTTTTCTACCGGTGATGCCTCTCCCTAGGCATCCCAGTATACCCTAGCCCTCCTTACTGCCTTCTCACATTGCTGGCCCACCTTTAGGTTGTCTGATATGACTACCCCCAGGTCCCTTTCCATTTTAGTAGTTGTCAGTATCTCACCCCCCATTGTGTACTCTTCCCCTGGGGTTTTGTTTCCCAGGTGCATTACTTTGCACTTTTTTGCATTAAATCTAAGCTGCCATACATTTGACCATTCCTCCAACCTTGCCAAGTCCCTTTTCATCCTTTCCACCCCACCTTGTGTATCAACCCTGTTGCAGATCTTTGTGTCATCTGCAAAGAGACGTACTTTCCCTTCCAGTCCCTCTGCAATGTCACTTATAAAGACATTAAAAAGGATCGGCCCCAGTACTGAACCCTGCAGTACCCAACTAGTAACCATCCTATCTTCACTGTGGACTCCATTTACTATTATCCACTGTGTCCTGTTGTCCAACCAGTGTTTTACCCAGGCTACCACCCTAGGACCCACTCCCAGGCTGGCTAATTTGTTTATTAATCTTTTGAGCGGGTCTATGTTAAATGCCTTGCTGAAGTCTAGGTAGGCCATGTCCACAACCCCTCCCTGGTCTACTGCTTTGGTCACCCAGTCAAAGAAATCAATTAGATTTGTCTGACACAACCTTCCCGCTGTGAATCCATGCTGCCTTGGGTCCTGTGCCCCACTGGCCTCTAGGTACTCAACAATTCTTTCCTTCAGAAGTGATGCCATCATTTTCCCTACCACTGAGGTCAGACTGACAGGTCTGTAGTTTTCTGCCTCTGTCTTGCTCCCACTTTTGTGAAGGGGAATCACATCCACCCTCATCCAGTCCTCAGGTACCACCCCATCCTCCCTTGATTTATTAAAAAGGGTAGTCAGTGATGTCACTAGTTCTACCCTTAGTTCTTTTAAAATTCTGTGGTGAAGCCCATCAGGCCCCATTGCTTTATCCATCTTCAGTTTTAAGAGTTCTTTCAGAACCCTTTATTCTGTGAAAGGACTAATATCAACCCCCCTATCCAGAGTGCTTCTGTTGACCAGATTAGGTATTTCCCCCTGCTCTTCCATTGTGAATACTGAGTAGAAGTATTCATTCAGTATCCCTGCTTTTTCACTGTCGCTCTCTGCCCAACCACCATCCTCTTTGTTCAGCCTCAATATCCCTGCCTTAGTCTTTCTTTGCTCCCTAATGTACCTGTAAAAGGTTTTATCCCCATTCTTAAATGAGTTGGCTATCTTTTCCTCAGTTTGGGCCTTTGCTATTCTGACTACCTTATTCACTTCCTTCTGCTTTAACTGGTACAGTTCTCTGTCCTGCTCCTTCTGTGTTTCCCTATACTTTCCGAGTGCTATCTTTTTTTCCCTTACCTTCCCTGCTACTTCTTTTGAGAACCATAGTGTTTTTTCTTTCATTTTGATTTGTTTATTTGCTTCACACAAAGACTTGTTGCCTCTGTGATGGCGGTTTTGATGTTTCCCCATTGTTGCTCCACCCCACCTTCTTGACTGTTTTCTAGTGCTTTTCTGAGGCACTCTCCCATTTTGACAAAATCAGCCCTCCTGAAGTCCAGTACCTTCATTATTGTGTGGCTTGACTTTACAGCTAAGTTTATCGTGAACCACACTGTTTGGTGGTCGCTTGTTCCCAGATGGCTACCCACTTCAAGATCAGAGATCCTCTCTCCATCCCCATTTGAGAATACTAGGTCTAAGATTGCTCTCTCCCAAGTGGGTTCCAAAACTAGCTGTCTGAGGCATGCCCCCTGTAGGGCATCAAGAATGGCCCTGCTCTTGGATGTGGCTGCAGCAAAGGTGCTCCAGTCAACATCTGGTATATTCAGGTCCCCCATCAGCAATATCTCCCCTTTCTCTGCCATCCTAAGGATGCCTTCTATAATTTCCTTGTCCATTTCCTCCCCCTGAGACGGGGGTCTGTATACAACCCCTGTGCGGATTGTGGAGCCATTTCCAGTCTCCAGGGTGACCCACAGTGCCTCCTCTCCTCCCTTTTTACCCTTTAGTTCTGTTGCTTTTATCCCTTCCCTTACATAGAGAGCTACTCCTCCTCCTCCTCTTCTTCCCTCCCTGTCCCTCCTGTAGATTGTGTACCCTGGTATGTTGACATCCCAGTTATGGTTCTCTGTGTACCATGTTTCTGTGACTGCCACAATATCCAGACATCCCTCTTCCATCAAGGCCACCATTTCAGGGAGCTTTTTACCTAGACTGCGGGCATTGGTACTCATTACCCTCCATTTTTTTATGGCTTTATTTCTTTTTGGCCCATCCTGTCCCTACTGCCTTTGTCTTTTTCTCCATTTACCCCTGCCCTTCTCCCTATCGACTGCTCTATTTTGGTGTTTACCTCACTAATTACCTCGATTTTGGGGGGCTGGGATTTCCTTCTCCTCTTTGAGTGCCTCTCCCTTGGCTAGTTTAAATGCTTGCCACTGAAGCATTTAAACCTATCACCTAAGATTCTGGTTCCTCCAGAATAGATGCAGACCATCGCACCTGTATAGGCCTGTATCTCCAGGTGGTGCCCCAGTCCCCAATGAAGCCAAATCCCTGAGCTCTGCACCAGCTTTTCAACCAGTCATTGAATCCCATGGTGCGGAGCGCCTAGCTCATCCATACATAGACAGGTAGCACTTCCGAGAAAGTTACCGTAAAGTGCACGGTTCAAGGCCCTCCCCAACTCCACAAACTCCTGTTGCACTGCTCTGATCCCATTCTCAGCCAGGTCATTCATCCCTAGCTGGATAATGACATCTAGCTCCCTCCCCCTTGCCGCTGCTCCCACAATCCTGAGGATTCGCTTCCTGTTCCTCCAAGCCTTGGTGCCGGGCAGGCACCTTACCTCCCTTTCCCCTCCCTCCCCCAGTACTACCCCCCCTAACAACTGAGTCCCCCAACAGGAGTTGTTTCCTTCCCCTGTGGGGTCCTGGGCCACCCTCTTGTGGGTCTCCCATTGTGGAGGTTCCCAGCATCCTCCTTGGTCTCCACTGCAGGTGCCTCCATACAGGAACCATGCTTCACTAGAGTGGTGAATGAATTGTGGAGAGGCACAACTGGAGGGATGTGCCTCTGTTCCACCACCCACACCCACCCTGAGCCCACCACTGTCTATCTCTCAGAGTACTTACACTCCCAGTCACCACAGTAGAAGAAAGCAAGCCCATAACACCAAACTACTCAAGGGAAACATCAAAAGGATACTTCTGCTTCTGCTCTTGCTGGCTGGCAACATACAACCTAACCCTAGTCCACCCCCTAACTTGAATATTACACGGAACCCCACAGGGTCACTTAAAATGGCCTCAATAAATATCTGTAGCCTACTCCACAAAATCGACCATCTAAATGTGTGGGTCACCCAACATAATCCTGACGTGCACTCTATAGTGGAAACCTGGCTTACTCCAGATGTATCAGATACCTCAATCCACATACCGGGGTACCAAGTCTTCAGACATGATTGGCTCACCAAGAGGGGTGGAGGATGTGCAGTCTACCTAAAATACACTAGAAGGCCTTTCTATCCCAGTACCCATTGTAGGGAATCAAATACAACTGCTTGCCATAAAAGTGTTCCTGAGGGCACACAACAAAACACTTACAGTACTCTCAATCTACATCCCCCCAAGCCAAGCAACAACAGGCTTCAATTCACTCCTGAGTAGCCTCACCAATATGAGCCTCCACACAGAAATAATAATGCTAGGTGACTTTAACGTTAACTGGCTCTCACCCACAGCAGCAACCTACAAGGACGCACTGTCTGCCATCCATTTCATTCAACTGGTTGAGACACCTATTAGGACAAACTACCATGCAGGAACTAGTGCACTGCTGGACTGCATACTCACAAACCAGCCAGAGCACATCACCGAAACCTCTGTCCTACCTGACTGCCTTAGTGACCACTCCCCTATTGTGTGTTGCTGTGATAACAAATTCAGCAACCCCCCAGCCAGAACTGTTACCAACAGGGTCCTTATTTGGGGCCACCTAGTACTGCTGAAATCAGAACTAAGATACACAGACTGTTCTGAACTTTACTCAACAAATAATATTGACACTGCAGTAGACCTGTTCATTAGTCACTGCAACTCTGTATGTGACAAACATGCACTGCTAAGAACTAGAAAAGTAAAGGGGATATCCAATCCGTGGATCACCGCTGACCCCATCGAACTACTGTGAACTAGGAATCGCCTCTGGTACAAGGCTTGGGCCTTCAGAACCCTTTCAAACATGCAAAATTACAGGAGGGCTAGAAATGAGTGCACCAAAGCAGTCTGGACAGCAAAAAGCCAATACTACAAGGATGCCCTAAAAAACAACTCGAAAAGCAGCAGACTGTTCTTTTTTTTTTTTTTTTTTTTGCTTAGCAAATCTTTAACTTTTTAAGTTTACAATCTACCAAATCCATAAGTAGAAACCTGGACAAGCCAGGGTATACAGTCCAAAGCTGACTGCATGAACTATGTACGATCACGTATTTACATGCACAACAGGAATCCATCTCCGAACAGTACAGGAATTCAATTAGCATTCCTAATATGTAAAAATATAGCCCGCAGCCCATCTTAGTCAGGTGCTACAAATAAGTACAACCCCGAAAAAGAAATAAAAAAACTATGCAGCGCTCTAAGGAAAAGAAAAAAAACAGGAACAGAGTCCACAATGCCAGCACATATGGTATCTTACAATTATTATCCTGCGATGAACCTCATCACCTCTAATAATCCTAGTCGGAGGTGGAATCCTGCCGCGTCACCTGGAAAGAGAGAGAGTCCCCATCCCCACCTGGTGCCTGGAAGGCCGGAGTCCTAAACTCCTATGACCCTTGCTTGAATCACATTTTGTCCATACCCTAACAAAAATAGTCAATAGAGTCCACAAAGTACATTTTTAACCAATTCTCATTCCCACATACCAAGCTCCCGCTAATCACAGCATGACAGATGGACCTGGATTTAGGTACCTGGTCTCTGCAGTGCATAGACTGCTTCTAAAGTTGACCATCTCTTAGCATATAACCCTTTTTTCCCCTCCCCACAGAGCTGTCTCTTTATTCTACCCAGAGCCCCCACCAAATCCCGCACCCACTGCTCATATTTATAAACTTGATCATCCTTCCAATGTTGAACCAAGAAGGATTTGACTAATGCAGTCATCAGAGACAGATGGAATTTGGGTAAGACTCCGGATACTGTTGAAAAATCACCCAGAAAACAAACCTCCGGGGTTATATATTCTGTATAGTTCAACAATGGGTCCATGCGCTGCCTAATTTCACCCCACAGAGGCGAGATTTTACAACATTCCCATAGCACATGCAGCAAGTCTCCTATTCCCGTCTCACATCTGAAACATCGGTCCGTCTGTCTAAGCTTTCTGTCATATAGTTTTACAGGGGTAAAATATAAGTTAGAAACAATAAAAAACTGCATACTCCTGAACTTGGGTATAGTTATATACCTATAGTTTTTCCAAATAGAGTCCCAAGCGCGAGATTCCTAGGGCCATTACTTTATCCCAATATGACACTTGTATGGGTGAGGCGGACTAAAAACTCCACCAACACACTATAAACCTGGGAGAGCGCTTGACTTCGGATCCACTCCCTTTAAATGATCCCAAGTGAAGGAGCTATCTAAAAACCCTCCATTCCTTTTCATCACTCCCTCCAACAGTCGAGTTAACTGCAGTCTTCGAAAGAAAGGCAGCCCTTCCAATGAAGCCGGTAGACTAACCCTTTTGCCTTGCATAAGATCCCTTACCTTTAGACCCCTCACCTGATTAGCCTATCGAGCATTTAGTACCTGCCCCCCAATTTCAAAGGTGGGGTTACCCAGCAGCGGTTGGTCCCAGGCTTTCATCTGCACTTTTCTCTGTGCAGAGGTAAGGAAGGACCACCAAGCTCTCGCTGATTTTGCAATCAGATTCCCAACCCCTTTAATAAACTCTTTTCAAAATTAGCATACAACATTGCTTCGCGAAGACCCTCTTTTCAATACTTGCCACATTTGTAACCATATTGGGTATACGCTTCCTTCCATATTCCTAACCCAACAAGCATAAGACCCAGTTGTCCCACCAACTTAGTATATGTGGAGATCAGGCATTTTGATCCCACCCTTTGCCTGAGATAAACGTAGGTACTATGCTTTCTCCCAAGCAGTTTAGTGTTCCATAGAAAATCGGAGAGAAGCTTCCTAATAATTCTAAACAATGTTGTATGAATATCATAGGGGCAATGTACAATGGGTATATTAACCTAGGCAGTAAATTCATCTTAATAAGGCCTAGCCTGGCCATAAAGTTCAAAGGAAGATTATTCCATCTTAGTATGTCCCCTCTTATTGCAGATAAAACCCCCTCCATATTCACCTCAGCCCCCTTTTCTCTGTTTGCTGTGATCCAGATGCCCAAAAATTTAAGCCCATCTGTCTTCCACTGCAATCGTAATGGAGCGAAATCTACCCTATATACATGTGGGGTCAGGGGGAGAATCTGAGTCTTGGTCAAATTCAATTTATAATTTGACACCGCTGAGTATCGCCCAATTAAAACCCTTACTTGCTCAAAACTTGAAACCGGGTCCTCTAAATGCAAAAGAATGCCATCAGCAAAAACTGAAAATTTGAGCTCTCTCCCCCTAACCTTACCCCTTTTATATGTTTATCCTCCTTTAAGGCCTCAGCAAGGGCTCCAAATAGTTGTTAAATAATATTGGTGATAAAAGGCATCCCTGTCTAGTCCCATTTTTCAACAGTATTTCTTGTGAGATATAGCCATTGCACAGTACTCTAGCCGTTGGAGCTGCATACAGGTTTTTAATACCTCTAAGCAGGCCCTCCGGGAAGCCCATCTTCCTCATTGTGGCAAACAAAAAAAAATTGGAGACCCTATCAAATGCCTTTTCAGTATCTAATGATATTAAAGCTAAAGATAACTGGGAATCCGGTGCGTAGCTAAGAATATGATGTAGCTTCCTATGGGCGTCTTGTGCCCCCCTCCCTGGCATAAATCCCACCTGCTCCTCGCTAATTAAACTTGGAGCAATGTCAATATTCTATTAGCTAATATTATCATTAATATCTTAATATCCTGGTTCATTAGAGCTATAGGCCTGTAACCATCCACCCGATCCTTAGGTTTGTCTGGTTTAGGGATCAGTGATATATATGCCTGATACAGTGGCAGATGGGACATCCCCTCCTGCATGATGGTATTAAAAAAATCTAGCAAAATTGGAAGTATAATCTGTATATGTGCCTGATAAAACTTAGCTGTAAGACCATCTGGCCCCGGAGTTCTACCAGCCGGTAAGGATTGCACCACCCCCAGTATCTCCGATTCCCTTATAGGAGCCACTAACTCCCTCGCCTGTACTTCATCCAACACCGGAAGAGGTATTCCCTCAAGAAAGGCATTAATTTCCTCCTCTCCAACTGGGTTTCCCACCCCGTATAGATCATTAAAATAAAACGCAAATGCATCTGCCATTTTCTGAGAATCCGTTAACAACTTCCCCCCATGCCAAATAGAGGTAATTGTTCTGCTTGCTTCCCATTCCCTAACCCTAGCTGCCAGCAAGCGACCTGGGACATCCCCCTGCAATAAGTATTTAGCCTGAATCCTATCCAGCCAATATTCCACCTTACCATACATAATGTCCGCCCATTCCCCTCGAAAGGTTTTAAGTTCCAAGTCGATTTCCCCTGAGGACCCCTCCAGAGGAGATAACAAGTCAATTGCACCCAGAATAAATTCCTCCCTTGCCTTCCTCAGTCTATTTCTCTGGGCTGCCAGACCCTGTACTACCCCTACATATAGCACCTTACAGGTCAGCCACGCCAGTTTTTGGTTTTGTAGAGAGGGTACTTGATACTGTACAATTCCTCGCAGGGCTTCCTCTAATTTCTCCTGCACTGCAGTCTCTGAGAGCAACAAATCATTCAGTCTCCACCAGACTGGTCTAGGGGGGACAGGACTTGGTTCCCACACCAAGGAAATAGGGGAGTGATCTGAAAGAACTCTAGCCCCTGTCATCATATCCTTCACTTCCTTAAGTACTTCACTGTTAACCCAAAAAAAATCAATACACGATTGAGTCTTGTGGGCCGTGGAATAAAAAGTCATAGTATTGTATCCCTTGGAATGGGTCCTACTCGGGTCCACTAAAGCTGTCACCTCCAGCATCCTATTCAAGGCAATCTGTGCCCTGCTCAGGGGACTACTAGATGGAGGTATCCTATCCTCCAGATTGTTAGCACAAGCATTCCAGTCCCCAGCCAAAATAAGCAAGTCTGTAGGGATAGCTGCTATATCCCTTTCAATGGAAGCAAAATAGTCCACATTAGAGGGAGTGGGACCATAAAGAGAGGCCACTGAAATTGCCTTACCAGACAGAATCCCCGAGAGGTATAACCCCCTACCATCTTCCCTTACCAGCACTTGTTCCACCTTAAATGCACAGTTACTTCTTATTAGGATCACCACACCCCCTGATGCCTTTTCTTTACCCTCCCCATACACCTGGCCCACCCATAGCCTCTTAAGGCAGCTTAGTTCCTCTGTTAATAAGTGGGTCTCCTGTAAAGCAGCTATGTGAGCTCCCAAGTGGTTAATATGCCTCAAGATAACCATTCTTTTACGTCTACCCCTGAGACCTTTGACATTTCATGAAATTATTTTAAAACAGGTCATTATCCATCATAAAATTCGTAACAAGTGATCCATTTCTCCATGTCATCTCTGTTCTGCCTTCCCTTGCTTCCCTTTGGACTCTCTCTCTCTCTCTCTTTCCAGATCACCCATTCCTCCCACCCCTGCCCCTGATCCTTCGATGTCCTCCTAACATATATCGAGTCATGGATGAACCCCTCTGTGTTCCTCCTGCCTCTTTCCATAACCCTATCACTACAAGAGCCTGCCCATTATCTAATCTCTCTGCCTTTCTGCCCTTGCTCCACTCCGCCTCATCCTCAATCTTCCCCTCCTTCCTCTGGAACTCCAGACAAGAGAAAACAACCCCCAACCCCCATCATTCAGATATTCTCCAGCATACTACAGGTCAGAGGCGGGTCAGTCCTCACTAACAACTTGTCGCTTTTAAACTGTTCTCACTGAGTTTAGGAAGCTTGCAATAATGCCATCCTTGTAAATTCCCCGAAAAATCACCCTCCCCCTAATGGAACCAGATCTTCACTGACCCCCCAAGTTCTTTCCACTAAATCCAGGGGGCTCCCCCTTGAATCCCTATTTCAAGCCACGAGGCTTGACCCACCCTAGTCAAACAAGCTTAATATGACCCCCAAAAATACTACCCAATGTAAGAAAGAATAAACATACAACCATAACTATGATTAATTAGTCATAACTTTGCATCCTAGAAAACTCCGTGTTCCCCTTGTCCATAATTACTTAAGTCCATTCACTACGTCCCTTTCCAGATAGTCCAACTCAGGTCGGCGACTTAAATAAATCAGGAAGTTCAACACGCAAGCCTTCTAGCGCATCCCTCGCAGATAGGTATCGCTTCTCTCCCGATTGTAATCTCACCATCAACGTTGCTGGGTATTGCAGATGAAATTTAATACCAGCTAAATACAGCTTTTTCTTGATCTCCACGTATTCCCTCTGTTTCTCCCTGACCATTGGCGTTTGATCCTGAAACATCCAGAGCGTCCCGCTATTCCACTGTAGTGATTTATTTTGTCTAGCCTTCAGCAGCACATGTGTCTTTTCTTTATAATTAAGAAATCTCATAATAATCACCCTGGGTCTTGCTCCTGGTGGGGGTGTTTTCCCTTAATGCTCTGTGGGCCTCTCAAGGTTGTAGACTTCCCCGAATGGCGTCTGGCCCAACAATTTCAAAAGCAAATCCTGAATAAATGTAACACAATCCGATCCTTCAGCCCTTTCCGGAAGCCCTGCTAGTATCAGGTTATTCCTCCGACTTCTCGACTCTTTGATCATCCATTCTCTCTTCAAGTTTCTCTGATTTGCTTTCTGGCCGTTATTAGCTCCTGTTCCAGCGTAGTTGATTTTCTTTCCTGCGAGGCTATCCTGGCTTCTGCATCCCCCATACGCTGCGCTAGAGATTGTAGTGCCGGTCTCACAGTTGCAAAGTCCACCACCAACCCTTGCAACAACTTTTGATCTCCTGGATATCCTCCTTAGATTGACCCGTTCCCCCTTATTTTCCTAGGTCCTCCTCTGATTCCATAGGGGTAGGGGATTGGGGCTTTGGCCTTTTAGTCATGGGGGATCTCGCAGCAAGGGGCTCCATGGCTTCAACCTCCATCCTGCTTTTCGGTAGCGGCCTGCTTCTTCCAACTGCAACACCACAGGCTAACGCTTTTACCACTCCCAACTCTCTCTTTTTGGTGAACTTGCAGCCCAAACTCGAAACCGCTGAGGCTAACTTGCTTTAATAATATATTATCAAGCAAATCTGGCAGACCCCTGAGCTTTTTATCACCAAACTCTTAGATCGGGCCTTGGAGCAGCACAGAAGATGTCTAGTTCGACTCAGCCCATCACGTGACTCTCACAGCAGCAGACTGTTCTGAAAAACCATAAACGACATCACAGGGAAGGACCTCAAGACAACACCATGTATGCTAAATATTGATGGAACAGTAACCACGGAGCCTAAAGTTATTGTGGGCACCTTCAATAGGGCATTCTAAGACCTGTCCAGTATCCTCCCCCCAGACTACTTCAACCCTACCAGACAACAAAACAACTTAGGAATTTCAGATCACATCACCACCCACCATTCTACTTCAAGTCTGTTAACAAAAATGTAGCCAGATGCTATCTTATGAAAGTCCTGGGGAAATCGAGGCACAGTGGTGATTCCCTGGATCTTAAAGGAGAAGACTCCTTTATATTTATGATTTGGACATGTCTGATGTATTTATTATACATTACATCAAGTACTGTACATATGTCAATAAGAGATCAGTCATTTCTTCTGTTGCAACACATATCTAGAGTTTGAGGCTGTGACATAAGGTAGTAAAATGTCAAGCAAACCTCCATTTACATGCAAATGAGTCACATGTAATACAGCCCCTCCCATTCCTTGATGTCACTGCAGCAACAGTGCAGAACAAAACATAAGGGTATCAATGCTGTCTTGCCTGATTTTAGTTTAAGTTTTTAATGGCTTAAGGCAGTTCTGTCATGCAACTCACACAGGGAGTAGTACTTGTAGCCTCAATACTGTATGTGCAGAGCAAATAATGCATCTAATAGTATTTCATTCACAGGAAACAAAATCTGTTTCTTTGTACTGCTCATTTCTCTCTGTGAGACCATTGTAACATGTTGTGGAAAGCAGTAGACTGAATCAGTCAATCAACCAATCAATTGAGCAGTCAGTCAGTCACCCTGTATTGAACCAGGTGAACATCCTTGAGAAGATTCGTTACAAGGTGAGCCTGAGCAGTTTACCAAAGGATCACACAAGACTGACTTATACACATCCCCTTTCAGTAGCCTGAAAGTGGAGAGCTAGATCATTTACTTTATAAAGTGTATTGTTTTACATTTCAAATGCTCCTTAAATCTGAGTTTCTGACTGGAAATACCAAGACACAGAATGCATATGACATGGGAGGAGTGAGCTAAGCAAATACAGAGCACTTCAAACACTGAGACTGATTAGTTTCTTTACCTAATACAGCTGAGGTGTAGCATCTGATTTGTGAGGGACATCCTACTTCAAATGCTGGCATTACAAAGCGAGTTGGGGGAGCTGCCACAGCTTATCCTTAGTACCTTGAAAGTGAAGTGCTGTAGCTCTCACATCACTGCTAATGATTTATAATGGGAATTGGGGCACTTTTAAAGTCATGGACCTGAGGGGCCATCACAGTTTCCAAGAAGGTTAGGGGAACTTCTTAAGGGTTAGAGAGTAAGGGACTCTAGTAGAATTTGAACCAGAGTCCCCCAGTACTTGCACTTTAACCACTAGATTACCCTTCTTTCATATGCTGGAGCTGATGCTTTCCTGGTAACCTATTCCTTTTTATAGCTGAATTCTTAATTGCCTTACAGCAGCCATCCAATCACTGACTGCCTAGTTACAAAGGGAAGGGGGCACATTTGCAAGATTGTTTCTCACTGCTGGTGTCAATCAAAACAGAGAATGCTAACACACACACACAACAGCTGTATAATACTACTTAATACTCTCATTGTACCCAGAGTCATTTATTGGGTTAACTGTTTTTGCTAACCGAAACAGTAACACAACACATACTGGCACTTCCTTCTATGAATACTGTATATACCTCAAATCAGTACTGCATCACACTCACATGGTCCTAGCCCCTATTAGACCTGCACTTCAGGATGTGCACAACACTTAAAGGGTTCCTCCATTAATCTAGTGGGGAACCAAATATTGTGGGTTTAGTTTACTGGTAGAACTGCATTTAGTGCAGCACCATTATCTGTTGCTCTGGTGACATCATCCTCCAGCAACATTGATGGTAAAATGGAGGACAAATACATTGATAACTTTTGGGGGCTGTATATTTTTATTTTAAACCCAGATTTGGACAGCAGTAGGATTGCTGGCAACTGGAGGAGGCACACAACAGTTACACATAAGGAGCTAGGAAAATATTGGTGTGAAACTATGGGAGACTTCCCCTTTAAATTTATCAGCCTCACCCTGGATGAAGTCCTAACGCCACTTACCAAAATCTTCAACCTCTCCCACAGCCTCTCACAATTCCCACAACACTGGAAATACACAACTGTCACACTGATTCATAAGAGTGGAGATTGTGCACTTCGTGGGAATTATCATCCGCTCTCAATACTACCACCGCTTTCGAAAGCCCTGGAGTGCATTGTTACCAACCAGCTTGTGAAATACCTGGAATTATACAACCTGCAATCTACTCAACAACACAGATTCAAGAATGGTCATAGTGCAATCACAGCCTTATTGGAATTCACCTGCTATATGCATTACTCACTGGATCAAGGACTCTTGGTAGGGGCTACCTTCATAGATCTCACTAAAGGCCTTTGATACAGTAAACCACGCACTCCTCATTGACCAACTCACAGTTACTGGCCTCAACTCGGATACCACCAAGTGGTTCACCAGCTATCTTGCTAACCGATCTCAGCAATTAAAAATTGATGGAGTCCTCTCAGACAGTTGACCCATTCACTCTGGAGTCCCACAAGGTTCCATCCTGGGCCTGCTACTATTCACTATCTTAATAAACAAGCTTCCCAACTCCTGTCAGGATCATATCCTTCTATACGTGGATGACGTTGTTATCTTCACTAGGCACCCGTACCCATTACACCTTCAGGATTTTTATTTTATTTATTTTATTTTATTGAAATCTAGGATTACAAATACCTTTAAGCAGGAACTGCTCATTTACAAAGGTTCCACGTCGAGGAAATGGTAGGTAAACATACATACAAAGGTCGACATAATTATACATAGTTACACAATAAAAGAAGCAAGAGGCTGAGGCTTAGTTAATTACAGTACCTCAAATGTGCCAGTGTTATAGAATGAGACATACCATCCAAGGGCAACCTTAGAAATAAATGCTGCTGGGGAGAGGTAGGGAGGGTGGGGGTACGCAGGCAGGAAGGCCCTTTCGGAGAGTATAGGCAAAGGTAAGAGCACTCAAGGAGGAGGGAGGGAGGAATAAATGTCAATAGGTGCCAGGGAGGGGGGTGAAGAAAGGGAATGGGGGGAGATGGGGGAGCAGGGGAGACAAGGACAGGGAGGGCCCGGCGAGGGGGGTAGCTGTCCTGTCTAAACTAGAGGGCATTGAGCATGGGGCCTCAGATTAGATGAAGCAGTTAAAATGACTATTTGAACTGAGATGTGGCCGGAGTTGTCTCTTAAAAGGGCCAAGAGCAACAGCAGTAAGAGATTCTTTGGTGAGAGGATCAACTCCAACTAAGCTTCACGAATATTGAGAAATGGTTTACTGACCTGAAATTCATCTAAAACTATAAAAAAAAACAAGACCATGATGTTCACCAGCATGCATAGTCAACATAAGTACTTCCAACCTACCATTAAAAATGATGTGGGTTCCACCCTGCAGCTAGTACAGTAATTCAAGTACCTGGGTATAACCCTTGCCTCTACCCTATCCTACACACAGCAGGTAGACATTACAGCAAAAGCCATAAACAGGAGGATTGGTTTGCTTGTACAGGCATAAGTGAAACCTAACACAGGAAGTGCTGCAACTAGCCATACTTAGCTCTGTAACCTCACTTGCCGACTATGGTATGGTTATCTATGGATCAGTTATGGACACTGCCCTACAATGTATCAAAACAGCTCTGAATAAAGCCTGCCACCTCCTTACTGGTGCTGTGCATCAAACTCATACGTGTGACTTCTATGCCCAGGCCAAATGGTTACAGTTTGCTAGTAGGCTCAGATATCAAACCTGCCTTCTGGCAAAAAAAATCAGCCTGAATATGATGCCTCCATGTGTTCAAGCCCTCCTTAGTCCTACGCCAAATCCACGCACCACCAGAAGCTCTAATACTCAGATCTTCAAAACTCCTAGGTGTCACACAGCACTTGGACAACGTGCTTTTGCCTACAGAGCCCCACTCTGGATCAACTCACTGCACCCTGGCATGTCCAGTGCCATGAACTTGGGTCAGTTCAAACATCTACTGTGGCAACACCTAGCAGCCAAGGCCCACTGTGACTGTTATCACTAAGGTCCCCCCCTTAGGCCCTCACTCTAAGGACAGCCGTGCCACCCCATGCCTACCCAACAGTACACAGCACTTACAATAGCACTCACCGCTGTCTCTATCTTCACCCTTCTTACCTCCCTCAGTTACCTCCCCAGCTTATCCCCTCAACATACCACCTCCCTTCCCATGCCCTCTTCCCACCCCTCCCACCCTACTGTCCTTGGTAAGCTAACAGCTTTTGACACAGGCATGCTCTTGTACAGTGCCTCCACTACGTGTACATAGAATCGTCACCTTTTTGCATCTGTCATCTATCCTGCTTTGTATTCTAACTAGCTCACCCAACTCTGTCTTTAAAGATTGTACTAGTATTATAATACTGTTATTCTCTAATGAGCTAGTGATCCTGCAATGTATTCCTACTGTATAACTAATCTGTATTTTGTCTGTTTTGTCCTCTGATGTGGAACCTGTTGAATGAGCTCACACTCAAAGGTATCAATCCGAGATCTCAATAAATAAATAGGTAAAATGCAGTAGGTGTATATTTATTTGAAGAACAAGCAAAAAAAACTAATAAATGAAAGACTGGATTCTAACAGCAACCTTAATCAAATTCTGGCACTTTAGAATATTTCTGGGAAACTGGGTGGCAAGTCTAAATTCTCTGGGAGGCAATCTGTACAAGTCACAGTTCCATACGACAGTGCCTCCAGCAAGTAATCTTTCATCTGCAGTTATCAGACGTCAACTGACTCAAGTTCCAATTAGCAGAGATTCCTTAAAAGAAAAGCTTCACCTCCCAATTCCCACAAGCTTCACCAAACAACAGTCTTCATGGAAAGTACTACAAAGTACACAACAATAATATGGCATTTAACATAACAAACAGATAATGCATTTAGTACAATCTGTGTTATTCGATATCAAAACTGTGCCTTAGTACTATAGATATAGAAGATATGGGCAAACACCTAAGAAATGTTTGCTAATTTAATTAGAAGTGTGGAATATTCTGTCTGGATCAATTGTCATAAACATTCTAGAATATACCAGTAATTCTGCTGCACTGTTTTTTTTTCGCCACACGATGTCACTATATATCTAGTTAGTGCTTCACTGTTTCTGCATACATTATATTACTTCCTTTCTCTTTTTGCTTCTGTATGGAGCTACAATGCTGTTTGAGCACTGGTTCCAGGCAAACTTCCCAATTAATGAGGGAAGGGAGTATGTTCTGGGCAACAGAGGGAAAACACTGGGGATATGACAGAAAAGATGTACAAGTCTGGTCATACCAAGGGTGAAACAAAGGACACAGGATAGAAAAATGACTTCTCTGCCTGAAACAGGGAAGTGGTTCAACCCTCTCTTTCTCTCCTTTCTGTATGTCTAACTGCATAAACTGTGATAGGAGATACCAGGCCAATCACACAGGGAAATGCCAGGGATCTAATAGTTTTCCACAGCAATTTTTAAGTTTTGGGAAGTGGCAATCCCCTTACTAAAAGATGCCTATCAGAGAACCATGGCAGAGGATGGTACCCTTGCCCTTTCATGACATTATGCAGCTATTTCAGTGATAATCAAGCCCAACAAGGACCCTACACTATTCCCCTTATATAGCCCCATTTCTATTTTAAGTGTGGTCTATAAGTTATTGACAGTGATAGTGACCAAAAGGCTTGAGCACCTGATCCTACAGCTAGTGACCCTAGACCAGACAGGGTTTGTGGCCATTAGGCAAGATCTGGACATCATACGTAGAACCATTCACATCATAGACCATGTTAACACCAATAAGATACAATACTCACAGTCATCATGAGTCTGGATGCTAAAAAAGCATTTGACCAGGTAAACTGGAACTTCCGCTATAGGGTTCTTGCTGGGTTTGGCTTTTCTCTGGATTTCATTGATTGCATAGAACATGTATACCAGGCCCCTTTGGCATATGTCAGTGCAAATCAGCATCTCTCACAAGGTTTTAGTTTAGGATGGGGGATGAAACAAGGATGTCCCCATCCCCTGTTTTATTCATTTTGAATATATAAATCCTCACCCAAAAATACACCAAAAGTAAAGATTCAAAGGTGCAGAGATAGGCCCCATTGAGCATAAGATAGCCCTCTATGCTGATGACGCGCTCTTATAGTTGATTGATCCCTACAGTTCTCTAGAAGTAGTTATGGACATAGTAATTCTCTAGTTATTCAGGCTACATACCCTCACTGAGGTGAAAACTGAACTTCTGACCCTGAATTACTCGCCTACAAGGGAAATGCAACACAGATACCCAATGCTATGGGACTTCCAAAACCAAAGTATTTTGGCATATTTCTCAGAGCTACAAATACTATGCTTTACTAAGATAATTATCCCTCCCTTTCTCATACCCTGAAAGAAGACGTCAGAAGATGGTCACACCTCACCTTTCCCATGTACTCAAGAATACAGGTGATTAAAATAAATGCTTTACCAAGATACCGCTATCTGTTTCAGTGTGCCCCAGTATACCTAACAAAAAATGGTTCACAAACACCCAGAGACACCTATACAAGCTCATCTGGGTGGACACCATGCCCAGAGTATGGAGCACCCTACTCCTGGACAAAAAAAGTGTGGAGGGTAGGGAGGGTGACCCCTCCCATCCCTGGAGAATTACTGGTCAGCAGCCCAAATGAATCTGGCACTGCTATGGGATGATCCAAACTTTACTGCACATTGGAAAACCATTGAGCAGGCCCTATATGATGATGTTCCATTTACAACAGCACTCTTTGTTGATATGCTAAGAAGGGCAAGGTGGACAACATATCTAGGCACCATGGCAATTACACTGAGGGCATGGGATAGGGTAGCAAGATGCCCTAGGGTATCCACTCAGCAGTAGAGATTTAGATGGGTTGTGTGGGATGTCATATTCCCACCAGGAAGAATAGACTGTTGGTATAAAAAACAGTCCGAGAGGATTAGATATCACTCTCAGACACTGAATGGGGAAAGTATAAAACCTTTTGAGCAACTGAAAGCAGAATTGGGGTGACAAATGCAGATAGGCTTCAGAACTTTCAAATTAGGGCTTTTATACTACAACAGCTAAGGTGGAAGACTTTGCCTAGGGCAGAGCTTCAACAGACAGAGCACATGTCCCTGGCTGATCTGATCACAAGACTCCTGCAGAAAGGGGCAATATCCCTTATATATCAGTTCCTAATACAAAAATCACTGTCTAGTTGCTGCCATTATGCTCCCTGGTAGTCTAGCGGTTCCTCCCCCTTCCCTGCTCTTTGATCACTGTCCTGTTGCTGCCATTATGTTCACTGATAGTCTAGTGGTCCCTCCCCCCTCCACTGTTCTCCGATCACCGTCTGTTGCTGCTGTTACATTCCCTAGTAGTCTAGTGGTCCCCCCCCTGTTTCTCCAATCACAATCTCATTGCTGCCACTATGTTCCCTGGTAGTGTAGTGGTCCCTCCCCATCCGCTGTGCTCTGATCACTGTTCCAGTGATGCTGTTATGTGCCTTTCTGTCTAGTGGACCCCCCACCCTGCCAGTGCAAAATAACACAGGAAATAAAGAAAACAGTCCCTCAGTGTTTTTTTGGTTACCTGTATAAAATTAAATGGTCCCTCACTGATCAGCGCCACCACCACCCATACCTCCCACTGAGCACCCTCCACCCCACACACCCTCCTTCACTTGAACAGGTCCCAGGTTTGAGATTCACTCTCCCATCAAAGACACGTCTTGCTGCTGGAACCGATGACTGCAATATTTATTTTATTTGGATTTTGTACAAGACACTGGTTAGGCCCCATCTGGAGTACTGCGTGCAGTATTGGAGGCCATACCTTCACAAGGACACTAACCAAATTGAGGCGGTCCAGAGAAGGGCAACCAAAATGGTGCAGGGACTGTATCAGAAGACATATGAGGACAGATTAATGGAGGTCAATATGTATACCCTTGAGCAAAGGAGGGAGAGAGGTGATATAATCAAGGCATTCAAACACCTTAAGGGCATAAACAAGGTGAAAGAGTCTGACATGTTTAAATATAAAAAAAATAGCAGGACAAGAGGACACAGCATGAGATTAGAGGGAGGCCGATTAAGGGGGAATGTGAGGAAATTCTTTTTCACAGAAAGGGTGGTGGATGCATGGAATGGCATACCACAAGAAGTGGTGGCTATGAATACAGTGCAGGGCTTCAAACAGGCATGGGATAGGCATAAGGGAGCAATACAAATGACTATGAATAGATAGGTCACTGACAGAGCAAAGGGCGATGGCACATTTATAAGGTAGAAAAAGAAATGGGCAGACTGGATGGGCCTTGCGGTCCTTATCTGCCGTCAACTTCTATGTTTCTATTTTGGTAACCGGGTAAGCCCACCGAGACCAGAGGTCCCTTTTTCAGGGGCAACCCGGAATTAGTTACAGAGAAAGTCACATAATAGCATTCTTTACAGAAAAAGACACATAATAGCATTCCTTACAGTAGTTACAATAATCACACAAATATACATTAGCAACAGGTTACAAGGGTAGAAGTAGGTTAATGTTCTGGCTCTTTTTAGCAGTATATGACATCAGGTTACACATCAGTTTAGTAGGGATTTGAGACAGTCACAGAAAAACGTCATGTTAGATATATCCAGGAAGAAGGGAGATTCAAGGCAGTGTAAGCGGAACTGAGACTGGGCTAGGGAGCTAACGATTACAGCCACAAAGGCTGAGATTGAGAAGATATACTTTGACCCCGGTCTTGAATTGGCTAAGGGAGGATGAGCAAGTCAAGCTAGCTGGTAAGGAGTTCCATAGTTGGGAGGCAGCAAATTTGAAGGAGCATTTGCCTTGGTTGGAGCAAATCCGAGGGATGTCAAGGAGCTAATTTGCAGATGATCGTAGGGTTCGGCATTGTATTTTGGTGGAGAGTAGTCCATTAAGATGGGGAGGGGGACCAAGGGTGGAGAACTTGAAGGCAAGGCAGGTGACGGGGTAGGCTAGTTTGTGCTGAAGAGAGGGCCAGTTAAGTTCCTTAAGTGCCTCACAATGATGCCTCCTAGGCGAGGAATTTGTGGCGAAGTGAGCCACTCTGTTATAGAGGACAGTAAGTTTATTGAATTCCGTCTCTCTGAGGGACTGCAGTAGAGGAGCCCCATACAGAATGGAGGGGAGAAGATTGCAGCTAGCAATTGCTCGATGTGCAATGCAGGATAGTGAGTTCCCCAGACAGTAGAGGAGGCCGAGCTTTTGGTGGATGGACCTGGTTATGGAGTCGATATGGGGTCTGTAGGTCATCTCTTGGTCAAGATGGATCCCAAGGTATTTAAAACTGGTCGTGACCTCAACTTTTTTCTCTTGGTTTGTGCCGATCTGGAGCAGCTGACTTCTGTCAGAGCCCAGACGTCTGGAGCCAAACAGAATGGCTTTGGTTTTTTCCTCGTTTAGCTTCAGGGAGTTTATGGAGAACCAGGACTCAAGAGTTGAGAGACTATCCTGCAGTTTTATGGTGATGACACTAGGTTGGGGGTCACTACAGTATATAACAGTGTCATCCACGTACAGAATGAGTTTGCTGAGGGAGCAGTTTCCCGCAATATTATTGAGGAAGTGTGAAAAAAGTAGGGGGCCCAGGATTGAGCCCTGGGGCACCCCAGCAGTAACAGGCCTGGGTCCAGACTGTGTGCCCTTCCAGCGGACTTTTTGGAAACGTTCGTTCAGATAGCTCTTGAACTATGAGAGAGAGTGGTCATCTAGGCCTAGGAGCTGGAGTTTAGAGAGGAGGAGATTATGATTGACAAGGTCAAAGGCCCTGGATAGGTCAATGAAGAGGGCACCCATTAGAGAGCCTTGATCCATAAAGGCAAGGATGTCAGCAGTGAGCCAGATGAGAGCAGTGTCAGTACCATGGCCCTTCCTAAAACCATGCTGCATATCAGCCATGAGGAGGTGCTGCTCCAGGTAGACCTGTAGCTGGTTAGAGACTAGTCTTTCCTGAATTTTTCCAAGGGGACTGAGAGGGGAGCTAGGTCTGTAATTTCCCAATTTGTCACGGGGCCCACTTTTGTAGATGGGGACAGTGGTCACTACCTTCCACATTGTTGGGACTATTCCTTCCCGAAGTGACCTATTTATGAGGAGGGTGACAGGGCGGGCGATTGCCAGGGCAGCGTCCCTCAGTAGGCAGGGTTCAAGCTGGTCATGACCCAGGGAGGAGGTAGGATTAATTTTTCATAGGAGAGGTAATACCTCAGACTGATTGACCAGCTTTAGGTGGAATTGAGGTCGTGGGTGCACCCATGCCACTCCAGGGTGAGGGGCAGGCCTTAGGAGGGCAAGGAGATGAGGCCATTTGGGATAGAGAAGGAGGCACAGAAAGCCTCAGCAACCTCAGATGGAACATTAGTTAGTGAGTCACCTACCAGGATAGAGTCCGTTTGTTTACTTGTGGAACCCTTGAGGAGCACGTTTATGTGGCCCCAGAATTTTTTGGGATCATGTAGGTGCCTAGTTTGAAGGTCATTTAAGTACTGAGCTTTGGCCTGTTTCAAGGATTTTTTACACAGATTTCTCAGCTCTCTGTACTTCTCCCAGTCTGCAGAGTTTCCAGAGGACTTGTAGGTACCCCATGCTCTGTCCAGGAGAAGCATGTTTTGCTTGAGGCTCGGGTTCAGCCATTTATGGCATTTACTCTGTACTCTGAGCTTTTTTATTGGGACGTGCATGTTAGATACAGACAAGAAGGCCTGGATGAAATATTCAAGAGCCTCGTCAAGAGTGGGGAGAGAGACAATAGGGTCCCAGTCAGTTTTCCTCAGGTCAGAGCAGAAGTCAGGCACCGTGAACCTCCTGTAATTTCTCGCTTCAATGACCTTAGCAGTGATTTTTGGAGGCTTATTGGACCAGATGCAGAATATAGGCGAGTGGTCACTCAAAGTGTCGGCCATAATCCCTGCCAACAAAATATGGCCCGGGCAGGAGACGAGGATCCAGTCAATGAGAGAGTGGTTTCCCTTCTTGAGATTATGTCTTGTGGGGAGGTCAATGACCTGTTTCAAGTAGTGGATTTTTTGTAGAGGAGGTGAGAAGGGATGGCCAGTGGAGATTGAAATCCCCTAGGAGTATGGCCTCCCCCATGGAGTAGTCCTCAAGGTTATTTGTTAGGGATTCCAGAAAGGAGGTAGCGTTTTGAGGTGGGAGGTAAACAAGGGGTTTGGTTTTACCGAGAAGTATTTTTACAGATAGTATTTCAGCTAGGGAATCACTGTGAGAGGGGAAATTCAGCTCCAAAGCTTGGAGGGCAGTGCTGATGTAGACAATTACCCCTCCTCCCCTTTTCACTACCTTGTCTTTTCTGAAGGTAAGTTAGCCCGCTAGATCCACTTCGTGGGGGAGGATCTGTGGTTTAAGCCAGGTTTCTGTTACGGCTAGTACGTCAGGCTTATAGAGTTCTGTCCATGCCTCGAGGTCATGGAATTTGTGCCTTAGACTGCCAATGTTCATATGAGCAAGTTTGAGCCCATTTGAGGTGACCCACAAGGGGTTAGAAGGGTTGTTGAGGGAGAGATTTGGGGAGAAGGGACCTGGATTAGGTTCTATATCCCTCCCTAGGGCTAGAAGTGTCCTGCCCAGGTGATCAGGGGGTAAATAAGGAGGGGGTAGGGTCCACCGCCCATCGCCCCCCCCGGGGAGAGAGGCCTGGGTACCACACAGTGCCTCTGAGGTGGGTCCTGGCAGGAGTAGGTTAAAGTGAGGCCAGTATGAAGGGATTATGTTGACCTTCATTGCTGGGAGGGGCCCCTTAGAGAAAACCACAACTACAAAATAGCTTGGTTCAGGCTGGTGTAGCCAGTAGGGGAGTCAGTGGATTAGATATTCTTTAGCTAATACAGTAAGTTAGGGAGAAAATTAGGCAGCCACAGTATGTATTTTGAGAGAGATACTTCTCAAGGATAGTTATTTATCACAAAAAATGACAGGGGATCCCCTAGTGGAGTAGCTGTGAAGCTTACTGATGGCAGAGTGAGCCTAACAATATGTAATCTTGAGTAGGGCTTCTCTGGGAAATAGTTAATTATCCCAGAAATGACAGGGAAGCCCCTAGTGGTGAGATTGTATAGCTTGCAGATGGCAAAGTGAGCTGATAGATATTTTCAGCTCACGTGACCATCCAATTGCGTATAAAAGGGAGAGTCGACCAAGGGTGGTGGTGGGGGCGGTGGGGCAGCCGGCGAAGCTGGCAGGGTAGAGCCTTGGCTTCCAACAACAGCCACGCAGCAGCTAAAACCGCAACTAGCAGGACGCACCAGGAGCAAGCGATGGGGCAGCTTTGTAGTGCTCAGGACTCCCGGTAAGCCCCTTAGCAGGATTTCTGTTTGCAATACTCTTAGTACCCCCTCATTTCTTTACCTGTAGCGAGATTCGGCACCGCAGCTGGGGGGGGACAGAGCCCTGATGACCTTTCCAGTGGTCTCCGGTACCTGCAAGGATGAGAGTGGAGGTGAGCACAAGGCTTAAATAGCAAGGAAAATGGGGGGAGGGTGCAGGGGCCTATGAGATGAGACCCAGAAACCCTGTTCAAGTTAGCAGATCCAGAGGCCACTAGATCTAACAATTCAAACACAGCGGTGTAAACATTTAAAATTTTGCTAGCATTTACATCGGAAACGACTAGGGAATGCCAATGCCTCACATAAAACGTTTTCTTGCTTTTAAATTGGAATCAACTAGGGAATGCCAGTGCCTCACATAAGACTTTTCAAACTTTTCAGTGACAATTCAGTGCTTTAGAGTAACTGGTAATTGCTATTTTTCTTTTAAACTTAGATTGTGGGAGTTTAGTGACACTATACTTTCTTTGTTGTCTTTACTTATAATTGTTTTTGGGCTGTTGAAAATTTAAAACATAGTGGTGGTGTAATTCTGTGCTGTCTTTAATTGCCACAGATTTTATCTTGGCTTGTCTGACTGCCCTGTAGTTGGGTGAAGGGTGTTAATTGTCTGGCCTCTGACCTCAGCTACGTGATATCTGGAGGTGGGGCTTAGTCAGAGTTAAAGTAGCAAGCAGAGGTTCGTCTTCTCAGAAGAAGCCAGAAGGCGAAGGAAGGAAACATATTCAATCCAGTACTTTACAGTAACTGGTAATTGCTATTTTTCTTTTAAACTTAGATTGTGGGCATTTAGTGACACTATACTTTCTTTGTTGTCTTTACTTATAATTGTTTTTGGGCTGTTGAAAATTTAAAACATAGTGGTGGTGTAATTCTGTGCTGTCTTTAATTGCTGCAAATTTTTTCCCCCCATCCCCATCCCCCAACTCTTAATTATATGCCGTGATAAATCTGATTGACAGGAGCTAAACACAGGGAATAGTAAGGGGTGTGAAGTAGGAGGGGCATAAGGGGGAAGAAGCCCACCCTCAGCACAACAAGTGTTTTGACTCATTTATTTATTTATTGGTTTCTTTTCCTTTAAAAAAAATATCTGAGGATTAGTGACAGGATTTTTAGTACTGTAAATTAATAAAAAAGAGAACTAGGAGAGCTTCAGTAACAGACAAGTAGTGGAACTGCAGTATAATGTGGGAGTGGTGCAATGCAGTGGCTGTGGGGCAGCCATATTCAGGCAGACCTCTCTGGACACTGAGGTGCTGCCCTATCTGCATGCATCTCTCTGGACTGTGGGATGAGGTAGCCAGACTCAGAGCAGAAGTAAACTGGGTCAGGAGTACCATCACCCTATCCAGGGACCACCAGTCCAATGCAGCTGCCTCAAAGGATGCCAAGAACGAGGAGCACTTGGATGACAGTGGGCTCAGGGAGGGTTAGAGCAGTCAGGCAGAGGCACATCCCAGATCCTATTCCACTCAAGAACTCATATGCCACACTGGCAAACGAGGACAACTAAATAGAGGTACCCAGAGAAGTGGAAGGAAAGGATGTGGAGGTTAGCCAAGGAGGTGACCTCAGCGGGGAAAGCAGTGGACCCCAGAGGAGGAGGAAGCGAATCCTGGTGGGGGACTCCATCGTAAGAGGGATCCAGCTAGAAACACAGGAGGGGGAGGACAGGAGGTGAGGTGCCTACCAGGTGCTACGGCATGGAGGGATGGAAGGAAGATCCTGGGGATCACTGGGAAGGCAAGACGGGAGGGTGAGCTGGATGTCATTATCCACCTAGGTACTAATGACCTGGCAAATGGGGAGCCAAAGGAAGTTCAGGAAGAGTTTAGGACACTGGGGAGGGGTCTCAAGCAAGTAGCTACTTCTGTCACTTTCTCAGAAGTACTACCTGTGAGAGGCAAGGGAGAGCATAGGAGTGCATGACAGCTAAAGGGGAGGTTCTGATAATGGGAGACTTCAACATGCCAGATACAGATTGGTCAATACCAGCAGGAACATCTGCCAGAACTAGATTCATAGTGGATTCCCTGCAGGGGGAGGGCCTGAAACAACTGGTACAGCAACCCACAAGAGACAGGGCTATCCTAGATCTAGTACTGACTAACAAATAAGGGATCACAGATCTCCAGGTAGAAGGTCACCTGGGGGCCAGTGACCACCACATGGTATGGTTCAATTTGGCTACTACATCTAAATCATCCAATTCCAAGGCAAAAATATGGGACTTCAGAGGAGCTGACTTTGATAAGATGGCCAACAGAGTTAAGCTAGCCCTGGCAAAAAGAAACACAGGTGAGGAGGTACAGGCAAAGTGGGCAAGCATTAAGGATGCAATACTTGAAGCAACATCCCATTGTGTTAGATAGAGAAGGAAGTGCAAAAGAAGAAGGAAACCACTTTGGTTCTCAAATACAGTAGCAGAAAAGGTCAGAGCAAAAGGCTGGCCTTCAGGAAAAAGGAACACAGCGGGATGAAGATAGGGAGGCATACCAAACTGCCCTAAGGGAAGCAGGTAAGGCAGTAGGCAAAGTCCCAAACTGAGGAAACACTAGCACGAACAGTAAAAGAAGGTGACAAGACTTTCTATAGATACATTAGTGAAAGGAGAAAGTCCAGGGGGTATTGCTAAGCTTAATGGAGAAAAGGGCATGTGAGGAGGAGGAGGACCCTGTAAAGGCATCTATCCTAAATAGATACTTTTGCTCAGTATTTACTGAAGAGAAGGTAGGCAGGGCCCACAGCTCAGCATCATGGACACAGGGGAGGGAGGTGAGCACTACTCCTTCACAAAAAGAAAGGGTCCTACAAGAGCTTCTAAGCTCAGGGTGGATAAGGCAATGGGACCTGATGGCATACATCCCAGGGTACTTAAGGAGCTAAAGGAGGAACTAGCAGAGCCATTAGCAGAATTGTTTAGTGAGTCTCTAAGCACAGGAGAGGTCCCAGAAGACTGAGAAGGGTTTATGTGATCCCACTCCACAAGAGTGGTAGCAGGAGGAGGCGGAAACTACAGACCGTCAGTCTTACCTCAGTAGTGGGCAAGATTATGGAGGCACCCTAAGGAAAGGATAGTGCAACACCTGGAATCCATAGGGGCACAGGTTCCAAGACAGCATGGGTTTACAAAAGGAAGGTCCTGTCAAACTAATCTCATAGATTTCTTTGACTGGGTAACCAGAGTGGTGGACCAAGGGGAGCAGTTGATGTCGCCACCTTGACTTCAGCAAAGCTTTTGACACTGTTCCACGAGAAGATTGATAAATAAGCTAGGTAGACTCGGGTGGGTCAGAAGTTGGTCAACTGGGTGGCAAACTGGTTGACTGGCAGAAAACAGAGAGTGGTGGTAAATGGTATACAGTCAGAAGAGATGCAAGTCACAAGTGGGGTACCTCAGGGATCAGTCCTGGGGCCAGTCCTATTCAACATCTTCATTAGTGACCTCGCAGATGGACTAGAGGGTAAGGCTTGTCTGTTTGCAGATGACACCAAGATCTGCAACAGAGTGGATGATCCAGATGGGGTGGGCAGAATGAGAAGAGATTTGGATAAACTAGCAGAATGGTCAGAAGACTGGCAACTGGGATTTAATGCAAAGAAGTGCAAAATCATGCACATAGGGAAGAGAAACCCTGAAGTCACTTATAGGCTGGGAGGGGAGTTGCTAGCAGTCACAAAGGAAGAAAGAGACTTGGGCATCATCATCACTGATGACCTAAAATCATCCAAGCAGACCTCTAAAGCAGTAGGTAAGGCTAGGGGGGTGTTAGGTCAATGGCACATTTATAAGGTAGAAAAAGAAATGGGCAGACTGGATGGGCCTTGCGGTCCTTATCTGCCGTCAACTTCTATGTTTCTATGTTTCATGCACCAGGAACTTTAACTCATGGTTGAAGAACTGGTGCTGTGAGGAAGGGTTTGGATTCATTGGTGACTGGGGACCCACCTGGAGGGATGGAGGTTTGTTCAAGCCTGACGGCCTGCATCCATCCTGGAGGGGAATCCAAGCACTCAATGATAAGTTTAAATGCTACATTGAAGCATTTAAACTAGCAAAGGGGGTGGCAGGCCAGCAAGGAGGGTACCTACTTGCTCACCCCCACAGCTAGTAGTGGAACCAGTGAACCAGAGGAGTGGCTATCTCTGCAAAGCAGTGTGAAAAGATGGAGATTAGTGCCCAAGAGGTGGATAAGCAGAAAAGGGCAAAATTCATCAGAAGGGCAGACAGCAAGGAGAACCAGGGATAAATGACAACCAAGGAAGGAGCTGAGTAGAACAGTGAAGCAGTCTAGGAGGTCAAATCATGGAAAGCCATGTGTGCAAATGCCAGGAGCCTTAGCAACAAGATGGAAGATCTGGAGGCTGTCATGGTACAGTCAGACCTGGACATTGTGGCCATCACTGAAACCTGGTGTAATGATAACCATGACTGGGAGATGGCCATACCTGGCTACAACATATTCAGAAGAGACAGAGCAGGCAGGAAGGGAGGAGGGGTGGCACTGTATGTGAAAATGACATAAGGGCCACAGAGATCCAGGAGGAACAAATGGGGAGAGATACAGTGGGTTAAGCTGGAAAGGAAAATGGGGACAGCCATCCGCACAGGTGTGGTCTATAGACCACCAGCCCAGGAGGAAGAAACAGATAGGAGTTGATGCTAGCCATCCAAAGGATGGCAGACAAGGGTGAGGTAGTACTGGTTGGAGACCCCATTATTCCAGACGTGGACTGGAGCATCCCAGCAGCAGCATCAACTAGGAGCAGATTTATCCTGGACTCCCTTCAGGGTGCCTTCCTCAAGCAACTGGTCATGGAACCAACTCGGCAGAAGGTAGTACTGCACCTTGTGCTCACAAACAGGGACAGTGTGATGGGGGTAACAGTGGGGGAGCACCTGGGGAACGGTGACCACCAGTCATTGTGGTTTGAAATCACAGAAAGAGCAGAACCAAACCACACAAAAACACGTATCCTGGATTTTAGGGGGGCAGACTTTGGGAAAATGGGGAGATACTTGAAAGAGGCATTAAGGGGAATGGGACAGGAATCAGGGGTTGAGGAACAGTGGGCAGTATTTAAAATGGGGATTACAAGAACAGAATTATGCATTAAGCAGGTTAGCAAGAGGAAAAGGAAGAGGAGACCATTATGGTTTTCCAAAGAGGTAGCAAAGAAAGTGAAAGCCAAAAAGATTGCATTCAGGCAATACAAAAAGACACAGGCAGAAGGGGATAGGGAGAAGTACCAGGAGAAGCAAAGGAAGGCAGGGAGGTCAGTAAGGGAAGCCAAAGCTCAGACAGAAGAACACATTGCAAAATCAGTGGGTAGAGGGGACAAAACCTTTTACAGGTACATAAGTGAAAAAAGAAAGACAAAGGGAGGGATAGTGAGACTGAAGGGGGAGGATGGGGCGTGGAGGATGACAACAGTAAAGCTGACATATTGAACAGGTATTTCTGCTCAGTCTTTACTGAGGAAGAGGGGATAATAGGTCTGAAGGAGTACAAGGGTGAGAATGGTGCAGAATGGACACAAGTCCCTTTACACGAGAAAGGGTCCTGAAGGAACTGGAAGTAATAAGAGTTGATAAAGCAATGGGGTCAGACAGGGTGCACCCAGGTCCTTAAAGAACTAAGAGAGGTGGTGGCTGAACCTCTGGCTATCCTGTTTAGCTGATCACTGGAAACAGGGAGGTACCCAAAGACTGGAGGACAGCAGATGTAGTCCCCTTATACAAAGTGGGAACAAAGAGGAAGCAGGGAACTACAGACCAGTCAGCCTCACCTGGTAGTGGGGAAGATCATGGAAGCACTACTGAAGGAGAGATTGGTGGAACATCTGGTTGCCAATGGACTACAGGACCCAAGGCAGCATGGTTTCACCAGGGGAGGTCATGTCAGACCAACCTCGTTGAATTCTTTGACTGGGTGACTAGGAGATGGATCAGGAGGGCAGTGGACATGGCCTATCTGGACTTCAGCAAGGCCTTTGACACTGTGCCACATAGAAAACTATTACACAAACTGGGGAATATGGGTGTGAGCAGGACAGTAGTGTGGTGGGTAGGTAACTGGCTGGGTGGCAGGACACAGAGGGTGGTGGTAAATGGCTGTCACCCACAGAGGGAAGAGTGACCAGTGGGTACCACAGGGATCAGTGCTGGGACCGCCTTCTATTCAACATTTTCATCAGTGACATTACAGTAGGGATCTAGAAGGCAGAATTTCACTGTTCGCTGATGACACAAAGCTCTGTAACAGAGTAGACACACCAGGGGTGTAGACCAATGAGAAGCGACCTGCAGAAACTTGAAGAATGGTCAAGGGTTTGGCAGTTGAAATTCAATGCAAAGAAGTGCAAGATAATGCATATGGGGCACAAAACCTGGCACAATATATCAGTTGGGGGTGAGGATATAGCATGCACCAAGCAGGAAAGGATCTTGGTGTTGTCATCTCTGATGACCCCAAGGTAGGGAAACAGTGTGACAAGGCAACAGGTAAAGCAAATAGGATGCTGGGATGTATAGGCAGGGGCATCACCAGCAGGAAAAGGGAGGTCATAATTCCACTATACAAGGCACTAGTGAGGTCCCACCTGGAGTACAGTGTACAGTTCTGGAGACCATACCTATGTAAGGACATAGACAGGGTAGAGAAGGTTCAGAGGAGGGCAACAAAGATGGTGCATGAATTGCATCACAAGTCCTATGAAGATAGGTTGAAAGAACTGAACATGTACTCCCTGGAGGAGAGGAGGGAGAGAGGGGATATGATAGAGACATACAAGTATCTTACAGGGAGGAACAGGGTGCAGGAAAACACTATTTTTAAGCGAAAAAGATGTTCCAGGACTAGAGGGCATGGGATCAAGTTGGAGGGAGGACGATTCAGAGGAAACATGAGAAATAATTTCTTCACAGAACGGGTGGTGGACAGGTGGAACACCCTGCCAGAGGAAGTGGTGGGGGCTGAAACAATCACGGGATTTAAGAATGCATGGGATAGACATAAAGGAATTCTAGAGGTCAGGGGTAAGGGGCAACAGACTTCTAGGAAAACAAACTGAACTTACAAGCTCAAATGGGCAGACTGGGTGGGCCATAGGCCCTTATCTGCCGACACTGTCTATGTATCTATGTATGCTTTTAAATCAGATTCGACTAGGGAATGCCAGTGCCTCGCAGTCATCGTACAATCTTACAGTGTTACCCACTTATTAAAGCACTCTGCTTTATCACAGTCATCATACAATCCTGCAGTGTTACCCGATTATTAAAGTACTCTGCTTTTATTTAAGAAAAAACTCAGCATTTGCAGAGATTGATTTAAAGTGCAAGTTGCCTTTTAGGGAGGTACCATGATTACATTGATTTAGAAGTACTGGTATCATAAAGCACTCAGCTACTTCAGCAAAACCCCAGAGAATTATTAAGGTGCAAGCTGCCTTTAAGAGAGATTCAAATTAAGGCACACCATTAAGTTCTGTCTAAAGGTGCCCAGTGCTGCAAGTCCTAAGTCCAGAAAACAGTCAGCACATGAGCGCTGACCCAAAATGGTGCTGAGCCTTGAGTCTTGGCTTCCAGCAACAGCCAGGCAGCAGCCTAAACTGCAACCAGCAGGACACGCCAGGAGCGAGTGACGGGGCAGCTTTGTAGTGCTCAGGACTCCCGGTTAGCCCCTTAGCAGGATTTCTGTTTGCGGTACTCTTAGTAGCCCTCATTTCTTTACTCAGAAGTAGATTCGCACCGCAGCTGGGTGGGGAGGGAGCAGAGCCCTCACGACCTTTCCAGGGGTCCCTGCACCTGTAGCAGATTCGCGCCTGAGCTGGGGGAGAGGGAGCAGAGCCCTCATGACCTTTCCAGTGGTCCCCAGTACCTGTAGCAAGATTCGGCACCGCAGCTGGGGGGGGGAAGGAGCGGAGCCCTCACGACCTTTCCAGCGGTCCCTGGTACTTGATATGAAAAACTAACGTAAATGCTGTTCAATGTGTTTCAATGGGGGTTTCAACTTTTATGCATACCTCTCCCATTTTTTAAATATTTTGACACCAAATTTTCAACATAGCCTTTTGGGGATCTTACCTCATGAACAATATAACTGTCATTATGCAACGTATGGTTGATTGTCGAAATTACCTTTCAGGCATGAGTTGTGTAACAACAGTCAGTTCCTCATCAGAATAGCCACTGTAGAATGCAAACTATGATAATGGCACAGAAATCACAGCATGAACAATTCTGGGAAAATACTTGGCCCCCCACCCCCTCCTTACTATATATTCCAGTTCTGGGGGGCACAACTCGGGGGTGGAGGAATCATCGGTCGCACAAAAGTGTCGGTGCTGTGATTCCATTGCTGTTGTGGCACTTCACTGTTTTGCAGTTGCTATCTTCATGGGCTACTACAACAGTCATATTGCTTATGAGGTGGGGTCATAAGAAGGTTGTGTTGAACATTTTGGGGGAAAATTATTAAAAATGGTAAAGTTATAACCATTAATTGCAGTTTCACTATGCACGCTCATAACTTTGGAAATTTTAAATATTTTGAACTCAAATTCAACATGGCCTTCTGGGGACCCCACCTGATGAACTATAGGACTGTCATTACACAACTCCTGCCCAAAAGGTGATTTTGAGGTTGCTTGACAAACTATTTTGTTGTCAAAATATGAAAAAATGACAGTTATGACCATTCATTGCAATTTCATTACGCACACACATAACTTTGGAAATGTTTAATATTTTAAACCCAGATTTTCAACATAACCTTCTTAATGCCCCACCTCATGAATGTCATAGCTGTCATTTTTCAAATCCTGGCTAAAATGTGTTTTCACACCTGTGGCACGAAATGGCATTGCAGCTGAGCAGAATTACGTGTTAGTGGGGTTTGAAAATTTTCTGTACCAGGTACATACGGTAGGGTAATAAGATGGCAATGCTGACAATTTGGTCACTGTTGTCCTATAAATTGAAGTGCAGGCTCGGAGGGCCCTGTGCCTTCACAGCTACATACATATATGTATCTACAGAGGGATGGGAGCACAGGGTGCAAAGGACCCTGCGCTACCACAGTAACCACCCCCCCCCACACACACACACACACACTCTTTCCAGAGCTATGATTCTGACACCATGGTTGTCCCTCCTAGATCCTCCACTGGTGTCCAGTCTGTGTTTTCTCTCTGTTTCCCTAAACTGTGGAACTCCCTTTCACTTGCAATCTGTCATGCCAGCTTCCCTTCTGCCCTCACCTCCTTCCTATGCAACTTTTTCTCCCCATTTGTAGCTCTCTTTAATTTCCTCCTTTCATTCATTACTTTGAAAGCCCTTACATGTTGCTTTTTCATTGAGTATTGCATATCTCTTAGCCTGCTAGGTGCTCAATTTTGTAAATATTGTAATTTTTTTCCATCAGCAGTTGTTTTGTTTTAATTTTATACTACCTCATTTTACTTGTTACTAAACTGGATCTTCCACAGTGTTCTATGTATTTCTATACATTTATATTCTCTATGGTACTTCGTAAGTCTACGGTATTTTTGCTGTAATTGTTGTTTATCCCATTCTCCCTCTCTCAGGATGCACCTGGAAATGAGCAATATTGCTTAGTGTGCGTTTCCTGGTGAAACCTTTAATTAAATAAATAAATGTCTCATAATTATACATCTAATAACAATTCCTTATAATTAACCCTTGAACCAAAATGGAATGCTCCCCTTTAGTGAGAAGACCGATGTATGCAGGATAAGAACCCCTGTGGTTCTGAGAGCTGATTGGCTGAAATCATGCAGATGACTTTGTTTATACTTTGTGACATACCTAATGGTAGTTGACAGCCCTTGGCATCACCTTGGGCAGTCCAGCCACCATTCAGCATATTACTATAATTACTGGTGACCCTGTTATCATATGGTTTGTGAGTGCATTCAAAAGATGTGATAACTAGGTGTGATGTCACACCCAATTATTATGACTTGTTCTACCTCATGCTGCACTGTTTTGAAAGACTGTAGTGGCAAACAATGATCTCAAGACCATTACCATGGTGATGACAATGATCTTGACTGCAACTAAAGCAAAAGAAAAATAAAAAATACTAACCACAGTTTATTAACTTAGTAAAGTTTGATTTACAGTGGTAAATGTGCTGAAAATGCAATAATTTACTGATGTTCTCCTTACTGAGTCACAGAACTTCTCCAACCTTGACATTACCATATTGCTAAATGATCTATCAGTGATTGACAGGTCCTTCCTCTATGCCACTGATAATACCTCTGAAGCCCTGGTTTATTTCCTAGCACAGTTTTGTGCTTTACAGAGCCAGTATGCTTCCACGAAATCCTGGAGAATCTGGGGGGCTCCCACCAGATGGCTCAGCAAGGATCTTCTAGCCCAACTAAAATTCTGGGATAGATGTTAGTCTACATTCAAAACCACTGGCCGGATGGCTGATCTGCAGGAATAACAATCATAGCGAAACCTCTGTTAACGAGCTGTTCGCCTAGCCAAGAGTGCCTACTGTAAAAAACTTACTAAGCAACGCTGCTGGTGACCCTAAGAAATTCTGGGCCCACATTAAGAATTTTATGGGGACTAAGTATTCTCAATCTTCGAACAATATGGTGCTTAAAGGCTTGCACTGTAACAATCCTGTCACAATTATCAACTCTTTTAATCTACACTTCTCTAATGTATCAAATTACATTAGCGCCTTCTATACCCCTAATGCTACAACCCATGACTCTGCACATCTCCCCCTCTGCTCCTCTCATCACTTCCATTTTTGAGTGGTAACCAACAAGGAGGTCTATGACCTACTCAAGTCAGTCTCTGATAGTGAGCCCTGACTCCTTAAGTTAGCTGCTTCTCTTTTTGCTGCACTGCTGGCCAGAATTATTAACTTATCACTTTGGTCTGGGATCATCCCCCAAATCTGGAAGACAGCCAGGATTGTCCCTGTCTATAAAAAAGGAGAACCTAAGTCTGTCGCAAAGTATAGACCGATTGTTATACTACCTGTTCTAAGCAAACTATTAGAAAAATGCATCTCCCTTCAAACTGCCGCTTTCCTTCATGACCATAACCACCTCTCTGACTCTCAGCACGGATTGAGAAAGGGCCATTGTACGACCACTGCACTTCTCAAGTTCACAAATTATGCCAAAACCGCTATGGATTCTGGCTTTTAACTGGGGCAGTCTTTTATTGACCTAACATAGGCTTTTGACATTGTAGCCCACACCATACTTATGACCAAAAGGACTTCCCTAGGTTTTTCCCTTGACGTTGATGCTTGGCATAACAGTTACTTCTCTGACAAGCAACAATATGTTAAATATTGCTCTGCTACCTCTGTTCTCATCACCATCAACATTGGGGTACCCCAAGGCTCCATCCTTGGCCCTCTTCTCCTTTCCATCGTTATCAATGACATCTCTCTTAATGGTACCCACACCTCTTCCTTTCTCTATGCTAATGATCTTGTTCTCTACCATAGTGCCAGGGACATCACTGATCTAAATTCTACCCTCTGGTCTGACTTTTGTCATATTCAAGTCTAGCTTGCTATAAATAAACTAGTACTTAACACCAGCAAAACTCAAGCTACTGTATGCTCTTTGGGTCTGCCCCTAGGCTAAAGAAATAACAAAACCAGCCATCAATCTCCTGCACTGATGACTCCATTCTTGACAATGTTCAATCCTTCAAATATCTGGGCATTACCCGTAACCCCTCCCTTAATTTCAGTCTTCACATCTCCATCACCTGTAAAGCCATAAATTCCAAGACTAGACCAGCCTTCAAAACCCGATATGCTCTCACACCATCAGTCCCTGTCACCATAGCCCAGGGCATACTGCTTCTAGCCCTTACCTATGGCTCTGTTACTGATGCCAGTGCCTCTAAAACTGGTTTTCACAAATGGAACTCCACTTATAATAACGTATTCCATTTTGCGCTGGCTTCGCATTGTCGTACCCATCACTGCCATCTTTACAACAGACTTCATTGGCTCTCACCCTTAGCTAACCTTCTCTATTCAATTGGTATCCTGACTAATAGTATCTCTCGCTCTGGTGTTCCCTCTGCTCTAGCACAGTTGCTGTTTCCCCAAAGCCTCCACTACACCCTCTGCTCCAGAGAACAGATGCTATATCAAGTACCAAGATGTAAAATAGCCATGGGTACTCAGGCCTTCTCCCACTTTGCACCTGTATTCTGGAACTCCTTGCCTATCAATGTCCACCTCCCCTCTACTCGGTCCAGCTTTAAGTGACAGCTAAAAGTCAGGTGCTGCAGTCAGGCCTCTGCTCCTGTATCCTTCCCCCTGAACTCTCCTGACACCTCTCTGATTATGCTGGTCCTGCTTTAGCTCTTACAATGCTCCCGGCACTTTGCCCACTGTCCAAATCCGTTCCTACCTAACTTACCCCTATAGCCTTACCCATACTCTCTCCCTCCCTCAGCTGCTAACTAACCTTCCTCTTCTACCATGGGATTATTAGCCATCCATTTAGCATTTGATCTTAAAAAGTTTATCCTATCTGTACTGCCATTATTGTCAGATTTATATATTACTATCTCTGTTTGTTGAATACTAACACTATTAAATGGTAAGGGGCGTAGCGGAGGGCTCAATATTGGGGCCCCCTGCTCTTTACAATATATATAAACAGAGTTGATGCCAACCTCAATACTGCAAACGTACATCTATTTGCAGATGATATGGTACTTTACATCAGCAGATCTTCCCCGGAAGCAGTATGTAGTGATCTTGAGCAGGGGTTTAATCTGCTGCAACTGCAGCTCTTGAAACAGAAACTTCTACTGAACACTAAGAAAACAAAGGCGATGCTCCTCTCACCCTCTGCACATATAATGAACTCCACTGCCCAAGGAACCTTTCCTCAGATCTTCACACTTCTAGGCAAACCTTTGGAATATGTACCTAAGTTTAAATATTTGGGGGTCTGGATCGACCATAGACTTTCTTATAATGACCATATTGAAGAACTTATAAAAAGGCTTAGACAGAGGCTTGGTCTCTTCTATAGGATTAATCACCTGCTTGCTCGGGAGGCCAAGAAGTGATTGGTCCAGTCCACCTTCCTAACATTGTTGGACTATGTGGACTTCCTTTACAGTCAAGGCCCAGCCTCTGCACTGGTCAAACTGGACAAGCTCTATCATCGAGCCTTAAGATTCATTACTGGCCTTCCCTTTGCCACACATCTCTGCTCCCTATATGCTGCTGTGGGAAGGCCATCCCTCAAATATAGAAGGCAAAGGAATTCTGCCTTTTGGACCTTCAGAGCTATTACTAAGAAGTTGCCTCTATATGTCATGGATTGCCTGCCCCTAAGCTCAGTAAGCAAAGACGCTTTGAGGAGTAACTCCTACATTTCCTTTATTATACCTCAGATCAGATCGTGCTTCGGTAGGACGTCCTTAAGTTATGTATTACCCTCACTCTGGAACAAGCTGCAAAAAAACATTGAAATTTGTCTACCCTATCAAACTATCAACATTCTAAACTCTTTGCGCTCGTTCTTTCAATGAATCATGTAACTGTTTTACCTGACCCTGCCTTATTACTTGAATTGAGCCTCCCACTCTCCGTCCTCCCCTGACTCCTATTCTTTCTGTTCCCTTATCCCCTCCCTCCCTCCCCTTGCCTTTGACCAGCATCCTGGGGCCCATCTTCATTCCACTGGTGGTCTCAGCAGCACGCTGTGATCAGTGCCCATCGTATGGCTGCCCCTGCCCATTTAGTCTTCTACCCCTCTACTTCCTCCCTTTTAGGTGACTGCCCCTTCCCCCTCACTTTATGGATCTATCCTTCTACTTCATACCTGATCTAAGAGTTCCTCTCTCTCTCTCTTGCACCTTGTATATTCCTTGTAACTTGTATTTATTATTTCCTTCATACAGTCCAGAGAATCTACTATATATTTTTGTATAAATATTTTTACCAAGAATTAGTACTGTTATGTTATCCATCTGAATTCTGTACATTGTTCTATGTTCAATTTATATTGTATTATGACTTATATTATGATTCTGTTATGTATCTAACCCTTCTATGCTTGACTATGTATCTATGTCCAGGTCCGGCTCGAAAATGAGCTTTGCTCAATGGTGTTCACCTGGTTAAATAAAGATTTTGATTGATTGATTGATATTGTTTGTTTACTACTTATCCCTAAGACTTTTGTACATTACTGGTGTATTTTGCTGTTAATGATGTTTTGTTTTTTTCCCTTGAACTGTTCATAGTTGTTGTATTTAATGTACTTCTACTGCTCTGTATTTGGCTGTAATTGTAATTTTTTGTTTTCTCCCTGGTCGTGCCTGAAAATAGGCATTTTCTATGTCTAGCACACCTACCCGGTTATTAAAAACAAACAAACACAAACAAATGAATAAATAAATAAAAAGTGTGAAGTGGGACAAGCTAATTCATAAATACCAGTTGTTGTCCCAATATTGGGTTTGTTTTTTCAGTTCAAATTTTTTTTTAACATTTTTAATGCACAGTTTTAAAAATGAAGAAACCAGAACTTGTTAGCAATCAGATTTTCTTTTTGCTTGAAGTGTTACCCGCTGCTATCAGTAAAAATAATTTGAGAGGCCTTCTCTGTCTTCTTTATTTCGTACTTTCCTCTCCACACCCTGCACCAGTAATTATAACGAAATTAAACATAGGCAAGCCTGTGTTTATGATGTTATTTTACATACCCTCAGTATAGGATGAGCTCATAACCACTTTGAGCATCACGCTCCTGGTTCCTGGTTTATTGCTCATCATGCACCTTGAGTGTACAAAAAAAATCATAACACACACCTGCCTGTTGCATGCATTATTCTCTGTATAATAACTGGTGAGCATTTTTTCCCTAAGGGAAACACAGTCATAATTTTCCATTATAACCAGCTGGTTATAATGGCAAACACACGCCAGGTTTCCCTTGAACCATACAAGTGCCAGCTGCCCCATTCCTTACTCTCCAACTCCCCTAGACCATTCCTGATCAGCAGAGACTTCACTGCTCCATGCAGATGGTGGTAAGTCACTTAAATAACAACAAAAAAAAGGTCTCTTTCAACCTTTACAATTTTTTACTTTTACAGTATGCTTACTCTTAACAAAAAACAGAAAGGGAAACATTGCATTCTGACAGCTGCTTCGGACAACACTGAAATCCGACTGGTCCTCGACTCTGCCTATTTTATATAATTGCCAAGGCAAAAAAATGCTGACCAGCAATTATATGAAATAAAGGCTGGGTAGGTTTTTAAAATTCAAATTTAACACACCCCTCTCGGTGTGAGATGGCTTTATAAACCCCTCAAGCTTCACGCTTTGGGGTTTATGTGGCATCCCACACCTGGGGGGGTGTAAAATTCTCATTATATCCCCCTACACAGCCATTATTCTCTGTATAATTCCTATGCTGTCATGTCTTAGTCCTTGCATACTGTATAATAGTGTAAATCACCACACAAGCTCATAGGAAACATGATTTATGTAACCTGTGCTGTTACAATAGTGACTACACAGTCTTCTGCTTGGATTAATGTGTTTGCACTGTAGGATTTCTCTGAATTGCCTTATGAACTGTTCCTTCCTCTGATTTCTTGTCTAAACAGCATGTATCCTGTAGTACCGTCTAACGTCAGAGTCACTGCTGAGAAGGAAGTAGTTGTGGGTGGTATCCGCTTTCCCCAAAATGTAAGTCTTTTTTATATATACATATAACCTATGTATAAGTTTTATTTATAGCCTCTTTTTCCTCCATACATATCCTTACATCACTGCCTTTCTCCATTAGCAGATTATATACTTTTACCACTAGAGATACCTTACCTTTTATTTCCCCACAGATAGATAGTGATAACACACGTTCACCCAGGAAATTACCACTAAAGCTCAGAGGCACTTGTCCTTATTAGAACTGACCTTAGGTAGCTTGGCTCATCACTCTGCCACACCTGCGTGCCACCTGCTATTTGAGAAGTGACCTCTTTGTACAGAATGCTGAAATGTGGACTCAGACACCACAGTGCACTGGTCTCCTCCTGTTAGCAATACTCCCTCAGATTGGGGTTTTTCTGCAGCTAGTTTCCACTGTGGAAGCAGGACATGGGGCTACTGTCCCCAGCGCATTAGGGTTAAATCATGGCACCTCCACAATTGCCCATTTTAAACTCCACCTGACACATCTTCACTCCCTTGAGCCACCCTTTCATCTCAGTAGTGGTATCCTAATTCTGGCTCAACTGTCATGCTACCCCACAAGTGCTACTCCATCCTACACAAGGGCCCACTTGAATAACAAAAGGCACAAATTAAAAATGATAGTACACTCCCTGACATGTTTAGCTATCCTCGTGCTGTTGCTCCTGTCTGGGGATGTCCATCCTAACCTGAGGCCAACTGGTGACAACCAGTCCAGGGAGAAGCATAGCAATGGGTTGAAAATCGTGGCTATGAATATCTGTAGCCTGCTTCCCAAGGTGGCACAGCTGCAGGCATAGACTCCACTGCACAACCCAGATATCATCTGCTTGATGAAAACCTGGCTCAAACCCAAGGTTCAGGATAAATTAATTTCCTTAATGGGCTTTGAAACCTTTCGGCTCGACAGGCTGTGTAAACGAGGTGGAGGCTGTCTCATCTATGTAAAGGATGAGCTAAAGGGGGGTAGGCTGCCTGTTCCTGACGGTGCCAGTGATTATGAAATTCTAGCTGTTAAGCTTCTCCTGGCCAGATGGAGTAAGGCTCTCACTGTCTTATCTGTATACCTGCCACTGGAAAAAGCCAAATCAGGGCTCATCCCTGCCCTGGAAACCATCTCCAAGCTGAAGGACAACTCTTAGGTTGTCATTACTGGGGATTTTAATCTAAACTGAATCAGCAAAGACACTGACCATCTTAAAGATCAAGTTGCTTGCTATTATCTCACCCAAATGATCTCTGAGCACACCAGGCTAACCCGTAACATGGGTAAGGGAACCCTCCTTGATTGGATTCTTTCTAGCAGTCCTAATAAGATAAAAAATGTCATGGTTCTCCCAGACTGCCTCAGTGATCATTCACCTGTGGCTTGCACCTGGGTGACACAAGAAAAGATAGAACCTCCCGTCATTGTACATGACAGGGTTCTCAAGCAGAGGGCAACCCAGGCCTTTAAAGCTGTCATGGCCAAAACTGACTGGCCTCCAATAGATACCACTGCTGACATCAACCAGGACCTGCAATTTTTTTGTAGACACCTTCAATGGTATTTGTAATACCTTTGCACCACTGAGAAAGAGAAGGATAAGGGTAGCCTCCAATAGCTGGGCCTCCCATGGCCTACTCAACTGTATGAGGGAGTGGGATAACCTCTGGTATCTGGCTAGAAATTCTGGCAACCCCTCTGACTGGCAAAATTACTGGGCAGCAAGTAATACATGCACCCTGCTCATTCGGCAAGCCAAGGCAGCACATTACAAAGAGAAGCTAAACAGCAGTTGGGGGGGGATGGTAGACGCTTCTGGGGCAACATCAAAGACCTGCTTGGAAAGAAAGACAGGAGACACCCCACAATGCTCACCATTAATGGGACTCCTACCACTGACCTGCACATCATAGTCGAATCCTTTAATCTGTCATTCTGTGATCTTAGTACTGTCCTGCCACCAGACTATTTAAACAGCCCAGAACTTCCCCCTCCATAAGACCAACATAACCTCTCCCATCCAAAATTCTATTTTAAACAGGTCGCAATTAGTGAAGTCAGAACCTACGTACGTAAGGTGCTCGGGAAAACAAGGCTAGGTAGCAATGGTTTAGACAAGAAGCTTGTGGCAGTAGTAGTTGAAGAGCTACTGAGACCAATTACCATGCTCTTTAATAAATCCCTTGCCCAGGT
Source organism: Neoceratodus forsteri (assembly GCA_016271365.2). Lineage (NCBI taxonomy): Eukaryota > Metazoa > Chordata > Ceratodontiformes > Ceratodontidae > Neoceratodus > Neoceratodus forsteri. The sequence continues at coordinate 1,411,120,281 of CM028132.1, forward strand.
GAAGTTCCCTTTGACCTGTAAGTTAGCCCTGATCATCCCAGTTTTAAAAAGTGGAGATCGGCCCAACACTACTAACTATAGGCCAATCTCAATCCTCTCGCCTATCTTTAAAGCCCTAGAGAGGACTGTGGTGGACCTTGTTACTGAGTACCTCCATAATTATGGACTCCAATGCCTGCAACAGCATGGATTCTGCAGGAACCACAGCAAGGCTACTGCCCTAGTGGAGCTCTCTGACTACGTGCACAAGGCCATGGACAGGTGCCATTTGCTGGGATCTATATTCATAGTCCTCACTAAAGCATTTGAAACTGTCAATCACCGCATCCTTTTTACTGACCTACTAAACCAGAGACTCTCACCTGAAGTGGTCCACTGATTCCAAGACTACTTATCCCACAGAAAACAAAGTGTCAAAATTGTGACAGCCATATCTCCCTCAAGGGAAATTACACTAGTGGTCCCCCAAGAGTCAATATTGGGGCCTCTCCTATTTAGTCTATTTATAAGTAGACTCCCTGAAGCTTGTGAGATCAAACTCATCCTGAATGCGGATGATGCCATCATTCTATGCAGCAGCAAGCAGCATGTGGCCCTGCAAGCAGAGCTTCAGAGCTCGTTCAATGGGCAGGAGGATTGGTTCTGCAAGAAACGCTGCTCCTCAATCACAAAAAGACAAAGACAATGATCATTTCTAGTTCCCAGCACAAGAAAACCTTCCCTGCTTTTACTATAACCAATAGCAAGGCTGCCCTGCCGGAGCAGGTACGCTGTTTGAAGTACCTAGGGGTTATTATTGATGTCACCCTCTCCTTAGTGTAGCACATTGACTATGTGGTAAAAGTAAATGCAAAGCTTGGTGTGCTCTATAGGCACAGGCAATACCTCACACCATTAACCCTTCATCACTTGGTCTCCTCCTCAGTTCTGTCAGTCATCAACTATGGACTTATGGTATATGGGGCCATCTCCAATACTGCACTTGCATGCATTGCAACAGCCCTTAACAAGGCGCGTAGGCTAACACTTGGGGCAGACAACCTTACTCACACATGCTGCCTCTTTGAGCAGACCAATTGGCTTAACCTACCCAACAGAATAAAATACCAAGCCTGCCTGTTGGGTAAGAAATCACTACTAGGCAAAGGGGCTCCATTCCTCAGTGGCTTGTTGCCTGCCTGTAGATCTGAGTACCAGACCAGAGTCCACTCCCAGGGCTCCCTAGTGGTCCCTGTCAGAAAAATGACACTGGGACAGTGGTCATTTATGTACTGTGCTTCCCTGTGGCTTAATGAGATCCCAGCTCACCTATTGACAAACACGAGCCTATCTGCCTTTAAGGTCAAGCTTAAACAGTACCGCTCTGGAAGCATGGCCTGTTGCTGTAGAAAGTAAATGCATTCCTAGCCCTGCAAGTTTTAAGACACAATCACCTGGCTAACTGACATGGATCAAATCACCTCCTACACCCTTCTTTTTTTTTTTTTTTTTTTTTATTTAACTTTTTCCTCCTTTTGGAGCCCCCCGCTGCCTATCCATCTGCCCGGTCATGGGCCACCAGCTTCTGCCTTCAGATCGGCCGCTGCCACCCGATACCCCGTGGCTTACCCCCCACGGTGGGAGCCCTTTGACACCGCGGCTCCCACCAACATGTGCCGGGCACTGCATAGGTCGGGGTTTGGCCTGAAGGCAAATTGAAGCCACGGCGCAGCTTCATTTATGGCGGCGGGACGGTTTCACCTTTTTCCTTTTTCTCCCTAGGGAGGCGGGTCATGCAATGACGCCCCGCCGCGCCCGCCTCCAAGCACGTAAGACGGCAGCGGTGTCCTGGCCTCCGCCAGGAGTCCCCATCACCGGATGCTGCCCCAACCCTCCCCCCGGAGAAGGAGAGCAGTCCAACGGACGCTCGATCCTTCTCCCCCCGGCCAGCCCTCCGATGACTCGGGTCTGTTCCCGAACCCGGGTCGCCGGCGTCGCAAGCGGAAATCCAACCGCTGCGCCGACGGGCCGGCTGCTCCTACACCCTTCTTAACAAAGCCCCAACAGGGCCGCTGTCCATATCCCAGATCCCCTGCACCCCAACTCTTTGCAGCAGTTCCACTGCGTAGATGGATCTAGCTCCCTGTCTACTGAAGATTATACCTTTGTGCCTAGCCTTTGGCTGTTGTAAACTATACCTGTGTACTTGACAATGTTTGGTCTTGTCATGTTTCTTTGCACTTACCAGATAGCTTATGTCTCTACTAGTAATGTTTCACTCTTGTAATTTGCTTACGATAGAGCTCCACCCTCCTTTATTTTCTTGTTCTCAATGGTTCACTCTTTGTTGTACCCGATGGGGAATCCTTTGTAAAAGAGCTTTTGCTCAAAGGTAATGTCTGAATCTTGAAATAAATAAATTAATTAATCTCTGTTGAAGGAGACTGGATCCTCATTCAAAAGTATTTTTATGCCATTAACTACAAAGAATCAGTCAAGAGATGCTTGAAATGCCTATAAAGGGAGTTCCTGTGAGGCAGGAGACAAATTTTGCCTAAGATGTATGAACTGCAGGAGGGTCCATTTATCCCTCCTCCCACACACACTCACACATACACAGGTGGAGTATTATTTATTTATTTTTTTCCATAACATAATTTCTACTCCTCGCAGCTTGGTCTACCTACATCCAGCCATCATCCTCTCACCCTTTCCAGCCCATTGGTTCACTCGCATCAAGCTAGCACACTACGTACCTGCGGAGGGGTCCCCAATTCCTCTCACCAGCCAGGATCTAATACCGAAATGCAATTCCATGATAGGCCCACTAGGTGAGAGGCCTGGCCAACAAGCTGCTAGGCCAACTGCCATTTGCTCTGATTTTTCTTCCCCTGAGGTACGGACATGCAATGACGTCCAGGCACTGTGTGCCATTGTCCTCTGTACCTCACCCCCTGATTTCCTCACTCCTTCAGTGCCTCCGATTTCCATCAGGGGCCGCTGCAGAGTGATGGAAGCCTGAAACCCTTCCCCAGGAAAGGAGAGCAGTCCATCAGATGCTCAATCCTTTCCCTCCCCAGCCAACCCCAGACAGCCCAGGCATGTTCCCGAACCTGGGTCGTCGGTGTGGTGCAAGGTGTGGCATCCTAAGCCTCAACCCTCAGTGCCACCGGACCAGCAGAGTATTATTAATTTGCTCTTTCATTTGAAGTTGTCTACCTCTAGAAATGTCATGTTATAACATGTGCAAGAAAATCTGCTGCTGTCATTGGTTGAAACACCAGTACAGTCATGTAATAATGTGCCCATAAGTGGATGTCTGCTTTTATTACTAGGTATCAGCCTCTTAACAGCACAAATCCTCATGCACATGCTGCTCCAGCCAGCCAGCAAGCCACTCCAGCATGTCACTCTTAGTGAATGAGGGGGGGTGTTGAAGACATTCAGGGAGCTATGCGAAGGAGAAAATAAATACATACAAAAAAAATAAATAAAGTAAGTCTAACAGTTGCACCTGTTCTCTCTATGTGCCCAAACATATTGCTGTCAAAGAGTGCCTGAACAGGAAGTGTGGGGGATATTGAGCAGCTTTGTGACAGGGTTGGGTATGACCCTATCCCAGTTGTTATGTAAGTTAAAAGCAAGGATCTATTCCATCCTCTCAGTTTCTGTCACTTATTTGTTTTTGCCTGTCTGCACAATCACAACATTTTCTTGTGACACCGAGGAACTGGCCACTCTGATGGTCCCACAATTTGACCTCCTCCCCCCACTATCTCCCTTTCTTCACTCACTGTTTTCATTCTTTCTCCCTTTACTTCTTTGTGGTTTAAAAATATATGTGAATCCTTATGTGAAACTGGGATCCCTTGGCTTGCTAATGTATGTAGTTATGTTGTTTAAAATTAATTGTAGAAGGCTATGTGGGGTTTACTAGAAAAGGTAGAAATCTGTAACCTTGGACGTTGACCTTGAGAAACCTTTTGACCACCACAATATTGTTAACAGAACTGTCAACAGGAGATCAACCCCAGACAGAATGTTCTATTTTGTTGCAGACTAGATGAACTCCTCAGGCTGGTCACTGGAACAGCAATGACAAAGTTTTGGTACATTGTGTGAAAAAAAGGAGATATAGGTTGACAAGGACAGGATGCAGAGTTAAAAAATGCCAGACAAGACTTCTTATAAAGAGAGCAATGTTTTGGGTTTCCACATTTAGATTTAGAGATTCAGATGTTGGACTTTTAACTGCCTGTATTAAGAGTAGAGATGCAGCAAAGTTTAAATTCACTGGCAAAGTTCAGGCAAAGTCAGGAAATTTGTCTTCACAGAGTAGTCTGCATATTTTTGCTCCTAGGTTAAACATTTGCCTACCTGACTTTGCTGGTTTTTTTTTGTGGAATTTCACTGTGATGTGTAGAATTTTACCTGCAAATGGCAGAATTTCACCCGTAAACAGTGGAATTTAACCTATGAAGAGTGAAATGCCATTGTTCATGGCAAAATTCCGTTGTTCACAGGTGAAATTCCACACTGTGGCAATTTCTGCACTTTGTGGAGGATCTTTGTAATTAGTGAGCAAATTAATTATTCAAGTAATTGTGCTAATTTGTGACACCACAGAATGAAGTTTCACAACTTCGCCATCTCTAATTAAGAGCCATTCTGTATAATTTTGTTTTTAATTTAATCATTATTAATAATAACAAAAGGCTAACTGCAAATTTTAAAACTTCTCCTGGTCTGCCTATGCTTCCTGAGCTTTGCCTCTAAGACAGTTGGTGTCAAAGTGGGATTTATGCTGTACATACTCAAAGCCACAAGTTTTGTGCATTGGTACTAGACCTGGTATCAGAGAAGCATACAAGAAAGGTATGTATCCTGCAATAGCAAGTCAACATGTGACTACCAGAAGAATGGCTGCCAAACTAGAAGCAGAAGTAAAAGTCCAAACTAAGGCTGTACAGTCAGTATCAGTGATGAAAGAAGAACAGGCAGGTACAGAACCAGAAAGCATTTCTGCCTTCTTCAAATAGAGGGCTATACAACACAGAGAAACTGAGAAACAGGGAAGAGAAGAGAAGAGAAGAGAAGAGAAGAGAAGAGAAGAGAAGAGAAGAGAAGAGAAGAGAAGAGATGCAGCAATAGGAGCAGTGATGACTGAATGCCTTGCAAGCTATCAAAGCTGGAGGATGCGGCACAGTTCTAGCAGATCAATGAAGCACAAACAACTTGAAAGACATTAAACTTACAACGGATGATACCAAAGGATACCTGACAACTTTTGAAAGGGTTGTTGGAGCATGCCGGTGGACAAAACAGCAATGGACAATCAGGCTGGTACCTTATCTGACAGGGAAAATCCAACTTGCCTACAGCAATATGAACACTGTGCAGTCAGGAAACTATGACCATGTGAAAACAGACATCCTTAAAAGATATGACGTCTCAGGAGAAACCTACAAGCAGAGATTTCAACCCTTAAAGTACCACTCAGTCGACAATTCTTGAGAAGCCTTCACCTGACTCCGAGAACTCCTCATTAAATGTCTCCAACCAGAGGACAAAACAGACCCACAGATCATTGACATACCTGCAATGGAGCAATTCACCAACAACCACCCTACAGACGTGCAGATTTGGAAGAAAGAACACCAACCAGAAAGTAGGCAAAAGGCCATGTCTTTGACTCAGGACTGTCAGATAGCCAGACAGACACCTCAGCAGTGAAGTAACAACCGAGGAATGGTAAGACCCTTTTCCCCCAAATTTAACTCTACATCAGGTGAGTACTCTGATGGGGAATAACAATAACAAGTCTGCATCCAATGTCCTTTTTTATTTGCTATAACTGTAATAAGCCAGACCATATTGCAAGAAACTGCCATAACAATAAGGAGGGTAACACTGGAGCAAATTTGGCCTTAGCAAAATGGGGCAAATATTTAACAGATGTCAAGGTGGGAGATGAGACTGAGAAGGGATGTATAGATTCAGGAAGCAGATAGACCCTGGTGCATGTTGAAGTCCTGGGAAAACCCTGTGCAAAAGGAATAGGTACTGGGGTCATCTGCATTCATGGGGACACTCAGTACTATCCTACCACCCAAGAGACTCTGAACATTAATGGAGTGTCACACCAAGTTAAAGTGGGGGTAGTACCAAAGTCACCCGTACCTGTGATTATTGGAACTGACTTGCCAGGATTTGTTAAGTTAGTTACAGAGGGCACAAAATCTGTAATTTCAACAGAAGGAAAATTTGGAATGGAACAGAGAGAGGGTCACTTCACTATCAGGGGCAGAGAGGCTGGTTGATCAGTCTGTTGCAGCAAGGTCACTTAACAGAGCACTGATATTAAGCAACAGGTGGGACCTAGAACAGATTTGTTTATATTTTTTTTTATTCAGAGAGAAAAAATAAGTAACAAAAAATCAATTTATACAATATGGATAACTCAATAAAAATTAGTTAAAAAAATAATTGATGTACCGAGAAGGATTCTGTAATGGTAAGTACTGTATAAGACATTATTTTCGCTGGAATAAAATTTTAGCTATATTACATATGAACATACAAAACACCAGCAGAAACAGGCCTCATGGTCTATCGAGTCTGCTGGATTGTACAGCTAGCTCCTCAACTGGCAGCTGCCCCATCCTCCCCTCCCCACTTCATAATTACCCCCCTCACTCTGTCCCAACCCCTCTTAAAACCGTCCATCATCTTACTGGATACCACCTCCTTGGGTAGAATATTCCACTTGTCTACCACCCATTCCATGAAAAAAAATGACTCCTGATTTCCCCCCTGAATCTTCCCCCATCCAATCTCAGCTGATGTCCTCTCGTGTCCCTCCCACTTCTAATCTGGAAAATCCCTTTTGTATTGGTCTTGTTTATCCCCTTTAGGTATTTAAAGGTTTCAATCATATCCCCCCATCCCTCCTCTCCTCCAGGGTATACATGTTCAGCTCACTCAGCCTATCAAAATAGGACCTTCCCTCCAGTTTATTTATTGAAATGTTTCGCCAGGAAGGCACACTGAACAACAAGTTGCTCATCTCATGGTATGACCTGAGGGGTGGGAGTTACAAGGAGATAACACTGAGATGATAATATACACAATTGGAATGGCATACAATTAGAAACAAGTAGACAGCTGGTTCTACAAATGACCTTAAGGGGAGGGAAGCAAAGTGGGGAGCTAGCAGTACATGCATAAAATAGAGAGCAAACAGTTTGGGCTTAGGGAAAGCAGGTGTAAAAATAGGACAAAACAGAACAATAAGCTTCAGTACATCAGAAGTGCAAATTAAATTCAAGTGCATTTTAACAAAGGGGCTAGTAGTTAGTGCAGAGGAGAGCAGTGAAGGAGGAGTGAGGAGAGGGTGTAGAAGGAGGGAAGAAGGGGAGGGGGAGCATGCCAAGAGCGGACCCCTTCAGGATGCTGAAAACCCTGCCCGGGGGGCAGAAACAAGGTGAAACTAGAGGTGGGGGAGAGAAGATTGATAGGAAGGGGCGCCATAAGGGAGGGCATGGGATCATAATGTCACAAGACATTATGACGCATGGCAAAATCGCACTGCCAATACAGCGTAATATTGCCATGTGGCATCAGTCTTTTTTCTGTGGAGGGCTCTGCCCCCCACACCTCCCATTATGGGAGGCTGTGCCCCGAACCCCCCCCCCCACTAAAGATTCTCAACTCCGGGGGGGGTCCAACTCAGGGAGCGCACAAGTTGTGGAGAAAAATAAAATGTCTGGATCTGGGAATCAAACCCGGTCCCAGACACAGCGCCTGGGTTCCTGTTGCTGTGGCTCAGTCCAGTGAGCCACGGCAGCTGCTCGGTGGAACCCAGTCCCAGCAGAGGTCTTATCCTCTGCCTGGAAGTGTGTGAATGGTGCAATACCACGTACAGCAGTATACATGGTATTGCACCATTCGCTGTCATGGACAGCTCTGTTTCAGGTTAGCTATAATGTCATACGCTATTTGGCAAAATAAAGAGGGTATGGCACAGACTAATAGAGAACTTTCTGATCAAATAACAGGGCCTTCAGTGGAACCTTCAGAATGGGTGTCAAAATCCTTGGAGGCAGCAGATTGGGTGAAAAAGCCAGATAGTTCTGGCTTGGATGTAAACCTCTCCATGTTGTTGCAGATGAATACAAGGCCTACATACCAAACAGAGCAGAATGGACAGGATACCAGCCCACAACCCTCACAAAAAAACCCTGGGCAGAAAACTGCAAAAAGTTGCATGGAGCAACAGGCAGAGGACAACAAAAAAATATGATAAAAGTTATAAGAGAAATGGAAGGGGAAGAACAGTCTCAGAATACAGCTGTAGACCTCACGCCCTTCCCCTCTGAAGGAACTGGAGGCCCGGGGACCCCTAATACTGAAGGGGACTCTGCCCCACACATCTCAGCAGTCATTGATCCTCCTGCAGAGGCAGCAGGAACTAGATCAATGGCTAACACTGCTTGGAGTGCAAACACTAGGGAAAGACTGTTTCCAGAAAGTATAAGAAATGCCTCTGAGCCTGCTGCAAGATGTAATGCAGTGAGGCTCAAATACAGAGGAGACATGAATGACATCCCGGACAGGTTATTTGTAGGAAAAGCATTACTTAAGAACAGTATGAAATCCTATGTGTATGAAATTACGCATTCATCCACATGCCTGGGGGACATGGTATACGACATAAGTTTTAAACACCCTGCTGGACTTCAGGAAACAATACCAGTTGCTTAAAAACACAGCCATCTGGAAGCTTTTTTTAGCTAGTCCACTGACTAAACCAACATTTAAAAGAATCACCCTGCTGTTTTGGAAAGAAGGAGTAAATGTGTCAAACATAATGTACTGGCTTAAGCAACACTGTATAATAAACGGGTACCCTGAACCTGTTTTAGATTAAGAGTACCTATGTGCAGGGGGTGGAATATAAAGTCACACTAAAACAAGAGAATGGAGTGACAAAGTATCTTCCTAATTGCTTCTTTTTGGGGAGAGACAGAGGGGTCATATTTTATGCAGGGCAGCCACGAGCCTGCTTTTAGTGTGGGGAACTAGGCCATTCAAGTAATAACTGCGAAAAATCAGAAATGTGGCCTCTGTGGAGAAGTGGGACACATTGGTGTGCAATGTAGACAACCACTCAAATGTAATTTCTGTGAGAAGCATGGTCACACTTTTTGAAACTCTGTCTGGGCCTCACACAATAGTTTGGATCAGGCACTGAGAGCAGAACGGGATACTTATGTAGCTACTGCACAAAAAGAAAAGCTACGGGTGCACGAATTAATGTCACAGATCAATTCATCTGATCCTAAACCCCAGAGAGACATTCGCCCCAGGAAAAATGTGTCAGAAAATACTGGGGTAGATGTGGTTTCTAGAGAACAAGGGGTTTCTAGAGAACAAGGGATGGGAGGGTCTCGGCACCCAACAAAGGATCTAGGTTCAAGCAGACTCGATAGACCGTAAGGCCTAATCTGCTGGCAAATAGTATATTAGTATGTGCAGAAAATACAGGTTACTCACCTGTAACAGGAGTTCTAGGAATGGTATATGTTGTTCATCCACACTTCTAGGCAGGTACCTTGCCGCTTTAAATGTTGCCGGAAGGTCTTCAAGCTGGCTCCTCCCACTCACCCAGGTGGTAAAACTCTCGGCTCCGCCCCATGACACCAGATCTAGCCCACTGGAAGCCAGGTTGTGCGTCAAAGCCGGGGAGGTCAGGTAGGTTGTGTGGATGAACAACATATACCATTCCTAGAACTCCTGTTACAGGTGAGTAACCTGTATTTCTAGGGACATGGATATGTTGTTCATTCCACACTTGGCAGACTCCTAGCAGTTCTCCGGAGGAGAGAAGGCAAGGCACACACCCCCTACTTAGGAAACAAGGACTGGAGAACCGAGGTCCCAAAACCAGCATCCCGGCGTGACTCAAGGTCGATGTGGTAGTGGGTAATGAAGGCGTCTGCTGACTTCTAGGTAGCAGCCCTACAGATTTCCTGGATAGGGACATCCCTGGAAGCAGCCACTGAAGCAGCGGTATGGCGGGTAGAATGAGCTCTTATCCCTTTGGGAGGCTCCATACCCGCCAACCTATAGCAGAGATCTATGCAGGAGGTGACCCACCTGCCTATCGTCCACTTGGCTGCAGGTCTGCCAGGTGCGGCTTCAGCATAGGTGACAAACAGCTGGCGAACCTCTCCCCAAACTTCAGCCGTCTTACCTTATAATAAGCGAGTGCTCTTCTAGGGTCCAAAGTATGGAGCCTATATTGGGCCTCCGAGGTGTGATTGGGGTAGAACACCGGCAGAGTCAACACCTGATTAAGGTGAAACTCCGACACCACCTTCGGAAGGAATTTTGGGTGGGGGTGCAGGACAACCTTGTCCCTGTGGAAGACCAGATAAGGAGACTCTATTGAAAGCACCTGGAGCTCTCCCATCCTTCTGGCTGACGTGATGGCCACCAAGAAGGCGGTCTTCCATGACAGGTGAGAGATGTCACACCTGTGCATCAGTTCGAATGGCTTGCCCATGAGCTTAACCAATACCAGCAGTAGATCCCACGGAGGTGGAGGTTCTCACACCGGAGGGGATATGTGATCAAGGCTTTTGAAAAAGCGCCTGACCACCTTCTCCTTCACCACCGACTGCTTCCCGGCCCACGCCCGGTAAGCAGAGATGGCTACCAGGTGCACCTTAAGGGTCGTCAACCAAAGCCCAAGCTGAAAAAGGGACCACAGATAGTCCAGAATGCTTGCCAAGGAGCAGGAGGAAGGGTCCAGGCCCTTGCCCTGACACCAATTGGAGAATCTCTTCCATTCAAAGGGATAGCATTTTCTGGTTGACTCCTTACGGGAAGCCTCAACAACGTTGAGGACCTCGTCGGAAAGAGACCCAAGGCCTGGAACTCTAGCCGCTCAGGAACCAGGCCGTCAGGTGCAGAGATTGAAGGTCCGGATGGAATACCTTCCCCTGATTGACTGAGATCAGGTCCGGGTGGGCTGGAAGCCGCCTCAGGAGCCTGGAGCTGAGGCTGAGGAGATCTGGATACCAGAACTGGTGGGGCCAGTCAGGGCTACCAGAATCACCTGCGCCTGTCCTCCTCACCTTGAAAAGCACCTTGTGGATCAAGGAAATAGGGAAAGGCATAGAAGAGGCCCGGGGTCCACAGCCTCGAGAAGGCATCCCCCTGCAGTGAGCCCTGCTGAGGGGGGCGGGCATGAAACAGCCTCAGCTTCACATTCTCCCTGGAGGCAAACAGGTCCACCTGAGACATGCCCCAGTGGGAGAACAGATCTTGTACTACCTCCAGCAGGAGAGACCGCTCGTGGGACACAGCTACTATCCATGCTTAGAGCATCGGCCAGAATATTGGAGGCTTCTGCCACATGGATGGCAAGGAGATCTGCCTCCAGGCTGCGCACAAGGGACCAAATGCGGAGAGCTTCCCTGCACAGGGGCATGGAGTGTGTCCCGCCCTGGCGGTTTAGGTAGTACATGGTCGTGGTATTGTCCGTCTGGACCTGAACCACTTGTCCCCGTACAAACGGAGTGAAGGCGGTGACAGCTAGATGAACCACTTGAAGCTCCAGCAGGTCGATGTGGCATCGGGACTCCTGAGGGGACCAGAGGCCATGCGCTTTGTGCTCCCAAGATGGGCACCTAAACCCATCAGAGAGGCATTGGTCGATAGAGAGACTGTCGGCTCAGGGCGGACAAACGGGATGCCCTCCTGCAGATGAGCTGGAATGATCCACCACTGGAGAGCGTTCCACATCTCCTGGGTCACTGTCACTGGCTGAACCAAAGGACCAGAGCGCTGTGACCATTGGCTGGCCAGTCCTCACTGTAGGGGATGCATGTGCCAATGGGCCCAATGAAACACGCTGGTACAGGCTGCCATGAGGCCCAGGAGGCACAGGAAGTCCCAGGCAGGATGCAGTTGCCCAACCTGAAATGATTGGGCATAGGAGGAAAGAACCTCGGCCCTGTCTGCCAGGAGCTGTGCTCTGGCTGACAGAGAGTCGAGCTCTGCCTCGATGAATTGTATCGCCTTCTTTGGCATGAGTTCCGACTTGGCCTCATTGATAAGGAGGCCAACTTGAGAGCAAACCTGAGGCCAGATCCTGACTGCTCCAATCCAATCTGGAGGGGAGGCCGCAATCAGCCAGTTGTCCAGGTAGGGGTACACCGACCCTTCGGCACTAGAGGAATGCTGTCACCACAGACATACATTTGGTGAAGACCCAGGGAACTAGAAAAAGGCTGAAGGGCATGGCCCGGAACTCGTAGAGGGACCCCTCTGCTCTGAAGTGGAGGAATCGCTGGTGGGACGGACAGATTGGGACGTGAAAGAATGCGTCCTGGAGGTCCAGAGAACAGAACCACATGCCTTGTTCCAAGGATGGAATGATCTGAGCCAAAGTGACCATCCTGAAGGTTCGAGACCTTAGGAACCTGTTCAGGTTGTGCAGGTCTAGAATGGGGCACCAGCCCCCTGTCCATTTCGGGACCAGGAAGTACCTTGACACAAATCCTGGGTCTGGAGGAGGATCCACCACCTTCCTGATCACCTCCTTTTGGAGGAGCAGGGTAATGTCAGCTTGACATGCCGACAGAGAGGCTGCAGACCCCCTAACCCCCCATGGGGTGATGGCTCGGAAAGGCACGGCCTGCTTGAACTCCAGAGGCAGACCCTTTCCTACCACCTCCAACATGCAATGGTCCATGGTGATAGCGGACCAGGTGGAAAGGAAGTGGTGGAGCTGTCTCCCCATGGGAGGAACCCAGGGGGAAGCAACAAGGTTGGGGGCGACACCCCTCAACCTGTCACTGGGCAGGCTTGGAAGAAGGACTGGCCAAGGGACCTCCTGGGCCTTTTCCTCCCAGCTTCCTGTTAGAGGAAGCTGCAGGCTTGGCTTTGGGGTGCCAAGTGTGAGCCTGCTGGCCCTGATGCTGGTGTTGCTGGGCCGGATGTGCCTCAGGGACAGAAGGGTGAAAGTACTTATGTTGCTGTCGACGGCCTTTGTCCTTCTGAGCAGACTTGACCGAGTCCAAGGTGGCATTGGACTTTTCAATCCTCTGGAGGTGACCTTCCACTCCAGGGCTGAACAGGTCAGTCCCCAAGAAGGGGACGTCTGCCAACTTGTGCTGGATATCCACCGTAAAGGTGGATATCCTCAGCCAGGCTCTGCGGCGCATGGCCACTACTGACCGGCACAGGAGTCTCTGATATCAAGAGCCATTTGGAGCTGCTGTTTCACCTCTGCCCTTCCCTGATCCTGCACCTGCTTGACCGTAGTCTGCAGATCAGCTGGGAGATGAGGGATCACCTCATCCGGGGAGCCCATGAGGGTGTGGGAGAAGTGCGCCATCAGTACAGCCGAACTGGCCTGACAGAGGCCGAGGGGAGGACGCAGTGTATACCTTGCACCAGGCATAGTCTAGCTTTTTGGACTCCTTGTCAGGGGGCTTGTCCACATTCCTAGCATTCCTGGAACACCGGAAAACGCTATTAGTAACCAACCCCCCGCAGAGGGGTGTTCTGAGAAACCAGACAAAGAGACGGTAGGGACCGCATACTTCCTGGCCATCCTGACCGAGGGCACAGGACAGGAAGCTGGCCACTGCCATAGCTCCAAGGCTGGGCCAACAATGACTTCAGCCACCGGAAAGGCCTCCGTGGGAGAATCCCTTCGGTCCAGTATCTCCGTGAGGGGATACTTGGCCTGGTTGGATACAGGCTCGAGCTGCATCCTGGTGGATTCCAAGATGAGCTGAAGCAGACCCATGAATGATGATGGGCTCTTGTCCACCGACTGCCCCCCGGATGACTCCAGGTCAAGGGGCCTGGAAAATAGGGAGGAGTCATCGTCAGACTATAAGGAGTCTGCGAAGAGCTGCCTAGGGCCTGAGCCACCCTCCACCTGCCAAGGATGGTCGGGAGTGAGGGTGACTGATAACAGGTGGGGCAGACCCTGACCCGACTGAGAATCCTTGGTCAGAGCCCCTGATTTCAGTTGTGGAGGCGGAGGTTCCACCACAATCGGTGGGGCAGCTGGTTTCAGCCGAACAACTGGCCCAGGCTTGGGCACCTCGATCACCATGAGGGGTTGTTTCGGCCTTTTGGGTGACAGCCACTTAATGGCCGGGGAAGGCGACGGCATCATCTTATTCCCAGACAGAAGGATCTACTGCCACATTAAGTCCTTGTAGCGTCGATGCAATTTGCACCAAAGCCTCTCCTCTTCCGAGGAGGAAGACAAGGATGAGTGGCACCGCCACTTTCTTCGGTGCCAAGGTCGAGACCGCCGGTGTCGGCGGGATCGGCTGGACCGAGATGAAGTCCAAGACCGAGACCCTTGGGGTTTCCAAGGGTGGGTCTGGGAGGGAGCAGGGGAAACCCTCTCCTCCCTCAGCTCAGGAGCCTTGACCGGGGACTCCAGCACAGGAGGCGCAGGCAAGTCCTCGGTCTCCACCGGGGGAACCGGTGATGAAGGGTTGTCGGCTTCACCAGTTGACAGCCCATCCAATGGGTCAAGAAAAATCTCGACCGTGTCAACAGGTGTCTCGGCCGGCTGACCTGAAGGGGACACCATGAAGGCAGTGGCCTTAGCCGCAACCTTGACCGAGGTTGAATGTTAACTTTCCGGGGAAGGGGACCTCTCCCGCTCCCACGAACGTCGACAGTGGGACTTACCTTTCGAGTCCTTCTTTTTTGAATGAGAAGAGTGTCCCGATGGCCCCTCACCCTTCGTGGAGAGGGATTGGCAAAGCTCCTTAAAAGAAGCTGTGTAGGAGGATCCCAAGGAGAGCGGGATAAATGCCATGACTGAGGAAGATGAAGATGTGGCCTGGGCTGCCTTCTCCTCGAGATCGATCGTCTGCTCGAGTTGCTCAGCTGAGCCAGCCACCACGGACACCACCCAATGGGCCTCCTTGGACTCACTGGCAGATAACATTTCTCGGGGTACCCAAGTTGGAGCCAGGCAGCATGGTCTTCAAGGACGTTAGGTGAAAAAGACCTGCACAACTCACAGGCCTGCGGGTTGTGGTTGAGCCCAAGGCAGTAGATGCACGTGGAGTGCGGATCGGTCCTGGACATCTTCTGCCCACATGGGCACAGCTGAAAACCAGGAGTCGATTTGTCCATCGCAGCAACAAAGAAAGAAGTAGACCAAAGTCTGGAAAACTTTAAAATTATTTTCAGGTGAACCGAAGAGTTAGGATCCAGTCTAGATGCAGAGCATTAAGGAGGGAACCTGAGCTTCCAAGCGGTAAGGAAGATCTGGCATCATGGGGCGGAGCCGAGAGTTTTACCACTTGGGTGGGTGTGAAGAGCCAGCTTGAAGACCTTCTGGCAACATTTAAAGTGGCAAGGTACCTGCCAAGAAGTGTGGATTGAACAACATATCCATGTCCCTAGAAATATCAGATGCCCCCCCCCCAGCACATGGAAGTGCAAAATAATGAAGGAGGTTCTGAGGAGAACATGGCTAACTCAGCACTTACAAATACAGGGCAAGACAGAACACCCTTAAATAAGGCCCATTAAGGGCTGATGATTCCCAGAGAGGAAGGGCAGACAGTAACAAACATACCACCTCCGGAAACAGTCATAGACCCTCCATTTAACAGAGTCATGAGGTCTAAAACTGCGCAAAAAGTTTACCTCCACAGCTTCAGACTAAATGACCGGATGAAATACCAATCCAGAGTGCATATGAGCTATTAATGGACTTGGAGGAGGAAGAAGAAGGGGGAGACTCAGATGTGTCTTCAGTTACATCATCACACCTTGAGACTAATGCAGAGACCAGATTGGGGGAGAATCCTAAATTGAAAAAAAGAAAGAAAATAAAATGGAAGAAGATTTGTTAGCCTTTATTTTTAAGTTACCCATGCTTGCTAGCCTTACAATAACAACTGCAAATGTTAACAGTATAAAATCTGAAGAAAGAAGGAAAATTACATTTGCTAGCTTATTTTCAGGGAGAGTGCAATTAATATTTTTGCAAGACACCAGATTGCATACTGTGATCGAGGTTGCAAATGCCCAGAAAGATTGGAGGTGGGTCCTTCTCTGTGGTCTCTAGGGGAAAAACAATGCTCAGGGGTTGGTATTATGCTTTCAGAAATACAGGTAACTATTTTAAAGGTTTTAGACATCTGCCCAGGAAGGGTTCTAGTGGTGGATGTGGTAATACACAACACAGCATACAGACTAATCAATATTTATGCCCTATAGACAAAAGCAGATAGATCTTTCTTGTTTAAGAAAATAGAACCCCTGTTTCACACATCAAAGTTAATACTATGTGGTGGGGGGAGATTTTAATTGTGGACTGAGTCATAGAGACTGGGGTAGGAGAACAGAGAAATTTTATAGTGACACCAATATGTTACAGAGTGATCTAGATGAAGGCTTTTTAAAAGATATACATAATATCATAAATGTCCCTCCAGAACACACCTTTTATAAAGGGAAGCTTTCCACTAGAATAGATTTTTGGTTTGTCTCAGATAGAATGAAGGGAATAAAGGTACAACTTATGCCATTAGAAACATCAGATCATATGGCACTGCAGGCTCAAATAGGTTGCCACTATAATATTACCATAGGGAGGCATTATTGGAAAATGAATACATCTATTCTGCAGGAAGAACAACATAAAAAGGAGGTAAAAGAATTATTAAATGTAAGACAAGACATCAGCTTTCTATATGATGGCCCATTAGACTGGTGGGAAGACACCAAAAGAGACTTGAAAGATCTATTACTACAGATTACTAAAATGAAAGATAACAATAAATACATACAATATCTTGGATTTCTGGCACAATGTTTAAAGTTATTAACTCAGATAAGGACTACAGGAGGAGATATGATGGAGATGCTAAACAAAATAAAAGTGAAGATGTATGAATATCACAAAATAAGAGAGGGTGAAACCACAAAACATCAGCAGTTTACAACATGGAAATAAGGGAAAAGTTAATCCTTATGGGGTGGCTTTATAAGCGGTTAAAAGAACTATAGTTATTTCATTAAAACAAATGGATGGTAATATAGTAGACAATTAGGTGGACACACAGCAGGTAATTCAAAAGTACATCCGTGATACTTTTCAGAAAGGAAGCTCCTCTCAGCAACCTTCCTTAATTGAAAATATAGAAGTACCAGAATTATCAGTACTGGAACAGCATGGATTAATAGCACCTAAGGGCAGAGAAAATTAGGTTAGCAATCAATAAATTATCGACAGGTACCACACCTGGGAAAGATGGAATACCAAATGAGTTCTATAAAGAATTCATTGAGGACTTAACTCCCTGGCTGCAAGAAGTATACCGAGCAATACAAAGGGAGGAGGAACTTGTACAAAGTATGAATGATGGCATTATGATATTTCTTTATAAAAGGGGGATTTGCAAGATATAAAAAAAACTGGAAACCACTAAGTTTGTTGACAACAGATTACAAAATCTTAACTAAAATGTTAATGGCTCTATTGGCAAAAGTAGCAAAAAAGGTAATTACAGTAGAACAAACATGTGCTGTACTAGAGAGACCCATACAACAAAATTTAATATTTGTAAGAGAATTGGTTGAACAAGGACTGTCAATGGAGCTGGAAGGGTATATATTAACTTTAGATCAAGAAACTACATTTGATGCAGGTAAACATGATCATCTCTGGGTGTGTTAAAATACTAGGGCATTCCAGAACAGTTAATTGATTTTATAAAAATTATACACAAAGATGCCCAAGTGATGCCGTTAATAAATGAGCATTTTGGAATGCCTATTATTTTAAAAAATGGGGTAAGCCAATGTTGCCCCATGAGTCCATTGCTATATGTTTTTGCGATAGACCCTGTCTTAAGGTTAATAGATAGAACAGCCAGTATAAAGCCAGTCTGCAATAATACAGGACAGATATTTAAAAATGTTTTGGCATAGGCAGATGACTGCACTATTACAGTAGCTGACTTAGAAGCAAGGAAACATGCACTACAATTATTAGAAAGTTTAAATTGAAATACAGGAATAAAAATGAGTAAAGGAAAAAGTAAAGTCTTAGTACTAGGAACAGCTCTAATACATGATGAGTGGCCCTTTATACCAATGAAAATATCAAAGCTACAGAAATTCAGAATACACATATGGAGCCAGAAGAACTGTGGGTCACCCTGGAAAAAGGAAATAGGACAGCGATACGAACTGGGGTTGTCTACAGACCTCCAGCCCAGGGGGAGAACATAGACACATTACTGTTAGAAGATATACAAAACATGACAGCTAAAGGGGAGGTTCTGATAATGGGAGACTTCAACATGCCAGATACAGATTGGTCAATACCAGCAGGAACATCCACCAGAACTAGACACATAGTGGATTCCCTGCAGGGGGAGGGCCTCAAACAACTGGTAGAACAACCTACAAGAGACAGGGCTATCCTAGATCTAGTACTGACTAATAGGGAAAAGATCACAGATCTCCAGGTAGAAGGTCACCTGGGGGCCAGTGACCATCACATGGTATGGTTCAATTTGGCCACTAGAACTAAATCATCACCTTCCAAGGCAAAAATATGGGACTTCAGAGGAGCTGACTTTGATAAGATGGCCAACAGAGTTAAGCTAGCCTGACAAGAAGAAATACAGGTGAGGAGGTACAGGCAAAGGGGGCAAGTATTAAGGATGCAATACTTGAAGCAACATCCCATTGTGTTAGAGAGAAAAGCAAGAGCAAAAGAAGAAGGAAACCACTTTGTTCTCAAAAACAGTAGCAGAAAAGGTCAGAGCCAAAAGGCTGGCCTTCAGGAAATATAAAGGAATGTAGCAGGACGAAGATAGGGAGAAAGTAAGGCAGGCAAAGGCCCAAACCGAGGAAACACTAGCATGAACAGTAAAAGAAGGGGACAAGACTTTCTATGATCCATTAGTGAAATGAGAAAGTACAGAGGGGGTATTGCTAAGATCAAACGGGATAAGGGGGAGTGTGAGGAGGAAGACCAAGGAAAAGCATCTGTCCTAAATAGATACTTCTGCTCAGTATTTACTGAGGAGAAGATAGGGCAGGGCCCACAGCTCAGCATCATGGACACAATGGGGAAGGAGGTGTGCACTAGTCCCTTCACAAAAGAAAGGGTCCTACAAGAGCTCACTAAGCTCAGGGTGGACAAGGCAATGGGACCTGATGACATGCATCCCAGGGTACTTAAGGAGCTAAGGGTGGAACTAGCAGACCCATTAGCAGAACTGTTTAGTGAGTCTCTAAGCACAGGAGAGGTCCCAGAAGACTGGAGAATGGATCATGTGATCCCGCTGCACAGGAGTGGTAGCAGGGAGGAGGTAGGGAACTACAGACCAGCTAAACATCTGTTCCAATCTGTGCTCAGCTAACCCTGTAACTTAAAATTGCAACCAATATATGACAGCTTGTTTTACCAGTTGTTGTAATCCATTATAATGTAACAGAATTGTTATACTGTATTTGTCCTCTTTGTGATGAGGTACCTTTGAAAATGAGCCTCTGGCTCAAAGGTTTGTAAACTGATGTACCAATAAATAAATAAATAAGGAAAGGATAGTGCAACACCTGGAATCCATAGGAGTACAGGACCCAAGACAGCATGGGTTTACAACAGGAAGGTCCTGTCAAACTGATCTCATAGATTTCTTTGACTGGGTAGCCAGAGTGGTGGACTAAGGAGGAGCAATTGATGTCACCTACCTTGACTTCAGCAAAGCATTCGATACTGTTCCACATAGAAGATTGATTAATAAGCTGGGTAGGCTCGGGTGGGTCAGAAATTGGTCAACTGGGTGGCAAACTGGTTAGTGGGCAGAAGACAAAGAGTGGTGGCAAATGGTATACAGTCAGAAGACATGCAAGTCACAAGTGGGGTACCTTAGGGATCAGTCCTGGGGCCAGTCCTCTTCAATATCTTCATCAGTGACATTGCAGATGTACTGGAGAGTAAAGTTTGTCTATTTGCAGATGACACCAAGATCTGCAACAGAGTAGATGATACAGATAGGGTGGGCAGAATGAGAAGAGATCTGGATAAACTGGCAAAATGGTCAGAAGAGTGGCAACTGAGGTTATCGCAAAGAAGTGCAAGATCATGCACATAGGGAAGAGAAACCCTGAAGCCATCTACAGGTTGGAAGGGGAGTTGCTGGCAATCACAAGAGAAGAAAGAGACTTAGGCATCATCATCACAGATGACCTGAAATCATCCAAGCAGACCACTAAAGCAGTAGGTGAGGCTAGAGGGATGTTGGGGTGTATTAGTAGGGGTATCGCAAGTCATAAGAGGGAAGTGATAATCCCTCTTTACAAGACACTGGTTAGGCCCCGTCTGGAGTATTGCACGTAGTACTAGAGGCCACACCTGCACAAGGACATTAGCAAAATGGAGGCAGTCCAAAGAAAGGCAACCAAAGTGGTACAGGGACTGCATCAGAAAATATATGAGGGCAGATTAATGGAGCTCAATATGTATACCCTAGAGCAAAGGAGGGAGAGAGGTGATATAATTGAAAAAAATCAAACATTGTAAGGGCATTAACAAGGTGAAAGAGTCTAACACGTTTCAATATAAGAAAAATAGCTGGACAAGAGGACACAGCATGAGATCAGAGGGAGGCCGATTAAGGGGTAATGTGAGGAAGGTCTTTTTCACAGAAGAGGTGGTGGATGCATGGAATGGCCTACCTCAGGAAGTGGTGGATATGAATACAGTGCAGGGCTTCAAGCAGGCATGGGCTAAGCATAAGGGAGCAACACAGATGAGTAGGAATAGATAGGCCATTGACAGAGTAAAGGCCTATGGCACATTCATAAGGTAGAAAAAATGGGCAGACTGGATGGACCTTGCGGTCCTTATCTGCTGTCAACTTCTATGTTTGACTGTTTCATGTTGCACATGGGGAAGAGGAAGATGGCATGTGTCAGAAAAATCTATTATGTTCAGACAACACTGAAGTATATAAGAATGAAAAATTAAATTAAGATGTTTTTTGGATGCGGATAAGCAGAAGTTCTACAAGACATTAGTCGAAAAATGTTATTTGGAAGAGCCTGTATTTACAGTAGAATCACACATAGATAAGACTCTAGTATTAGACAGCATTACTGAAACTACAGTAGGATACCTTTAAAAATGTTAAATATAATATGGTTATGTGAACATCAAAAATTAAATGTCAAGAGGAACCCAAAACATAAAAAGCAAGAAGAAAGACTGTGTGTGGAAGGAGCTTGTTCAGGTCAAATAGAAACAATGCAACATTTGCTTTTTGAATGTACATGTATCCAGAGTTTTGGGGAGTCTTTAGCAGCACTATGGGATGAGGAGATCTTTGCAAGCATCACTTATGAAGTATTAGTATTGGGACAATTGTCAGAGGAATGGAAAAAATGGAGAAAGCGTACAGCATATGTAGTTTTTGCATGAATTAAATGGTCCATTTGGCAAGCAAAGTGTCAAAGGGTATTACAGCAAATAGATGTAATAGTGCAGGATACATTATTTAAAATTCAGGATGAAATAGATCAAATCTATCATTATGAGAAAAATACAATGGGAGTGGAGGTATGTAATCAGTTATGGGAAGGAATGGAATGGGTAGGTTAATAGTACCAAGTTTAACAATAAAATTGTAGAAGTGGAGGAGGAAGTAGCATTGTGTAACAGAAGGTAATAAAAGCAAGGCAAGGGAATGGAACAGAATGAAATGGTTATAGGATGACTACAGGTTATATTGAATTTATGAAGTATGTTATGAAGTACTGTGTATAGTCCAGATACATGCCTCAGGGAAACTTTAGGATTAAGGAAGTAGATGTCTAATATAAAGAATTTGAATTATTGTGATTTTATATCTTGAGTATAGTTATAGAAAGGAAAACTATCATATTTTAAGTTTTTTTCCCCCAGGGCTACTGAGTTATGTTTTTTTGTTTGTATGATGATAATACTGACTTGTTTTGATTTATAATTTATGCTTAATTGTTGATGATTGTAGAAAGAAGTTTAATAATTTATTTCAGTTGTTTGTTTTTGTATATTAATAAAATATTTCCCCTACTCTTTTCGAGAAATGCCATGGGATCTTTTACACCCACCTGAACTACCAACAGAACAGGCAGACAGGACCTCGGTTTAAAGTCTCATCTGAAAGACAGCACCTCAGGAGTGCAGCACCCCCCACCCATGCTGCACTACAGTGTCAGTATTAGGATTTTAACCCAAGTGCCTGGTGTGGGACAAAAACAGAGCCACTCGGTATGTGGCATGGTACCAAGTCAAAGTAAAAAAAACATAAACTTCGGCACACACTTACACTTAGACAAACGCATTAAAAATGCAGATAGTCTTTATTTAAAAATTAGCAGTCCCTCACAACAAAACCCATGTATCCAGAAGTACTCAACGTTTCACACAGACACACCTGCGCTTTGTCGAGAGATTCTATCATATATAGTGCCCCATGAAGTGCTACTCATTAAACAATTAATTATAGACCCTTATTCAATGATTTCTTGACACACACTACTTCACATTGTCTTATAAGAAATCTTGCTATACAAAAAACATTATTTATGTAACACCATTATAAATAAATATCGCTGTATATGAATATAAACAAATAGATATCTGTGCAAAAAGATCTTTTCATCACTAACAGCAATCATGTTATTGAAGCATATCAATGGCTAACATACCATATAAATTACCCACTAGATTATTTTACCATTCATCAGATAGATTAGTTCTAAAACTAATCCAATTGTTTCAATTAATGTTACGTTGCAATCCAACTGTGTTTGTTTCACAAATGATGCTGCAGCTCAATTTTGTCATTTAGCCCTGGCGAGTACATCGCCTGTAATTTAAAAATCCAATAATTTTCTGTGCACGCCAAAATGTTATTTAGATCGCCCCCACGTGGTCCCAATTTAACCTTGTCAATGCCTATAAACATCCAACTATGTATGATTGGGTCAGACCTCGAGTGAGTGTGCTGAGCAGTGGCATATTCCAAATTCTTACTAGCTACTGCCCTAACATGCTCACCTACTCTTTCCTTCAGTTTCCTCTTAGTTCACCCAACATAATATGCCCCACATATACAGTATGCTAAATAAATGACAAAACAGGAGTCACAGTTAATGAACTCAAAAATAATGATCTCACTTCCATCTACTGGATTTTTAAAACCTTTACCTGTGTACATGCATTTACAATATATACATCTTTGACATTTATAACAGCCTAATGGCAACAGTGGCAACCAATTTTTGGCTTGTGTAGTTTCTGACATCAGATTGTTCTCATATGTGGGGAAATGGGGAAGAAAAGAGGAAGAAGGACACTGGATAGATTCAATTGCTACATTCTTACCTGGGGCCTCATTTAACCCTTTCAAATTATGTTTCGGCTGGTAGCTACTTGTTAGTTTATCACCCAGATTTGGAGATTTTTTTTTTCTATAAACCATCCAACAGAAATCTGTAACATATGGTGCTAATATTGGCTCAGTGTACAAAATGTGCCAGTTCTGTCTCAAAGCCATTTCTATTTTGTTGGACTGAATAGAGTATGTAGTGACAAAATTAAGCCTCTCCGCATTCCTATTGGGGCTAGTATTGGTAAAGGATGTGGACAGATGTTCTTCTGCCAATAACTGCTGCCCAGGAAGCATAGTTGCATATTCCCTGGCTAATGATGCATCACTAGCACCATACCCTCACTGCATAAACCTTTTCTCCATATTATCCGCCCAATGATCGAATCCGCTACCATAGAGCAGTTTCTTCAGGCTTGTATAAACTGTCCCCTGGGTATAGATTTCACAATGTGTCTGGGGTGACAAGAACTGGCCAAAAGAACAGTATTCCTGTCCATCTGTTCATGAAACAAAGTGGTGCTAAACCCATTTTCAGAATCGTTTGTAACTTCTACGTTCAAGAACAATATACTGATATAACTGGAATTCACCGTGAATCTCAAATTTTGATTCGTCAACTCCAAATAGTCGACGAATAATCTTAGTTCACTATCTGTTCCTTGCCAAATTAAAAAGCAATCTTCTGTATCAGTGATTGGCAAACTGCGGCCCGTGGGCCACATGCGGCCCTTGTTGTAATTATTGCGGCCCTCTTTGTCTGTCAGCTACATACTCGATAACAGCGATTTTATTTGTAAATGTACATTTTCATTGTCGCTACTTTCATTGCCCATTTCCCAGTGCAACAAACGCAGGAAGAAGCAGCGTTGTAATTAAACTCGATTTATTTGCCCAGTTCCGTTCCATTACTGCATTGAAATGATTCCTAATTATTTGCCTATGCCGTACGGTGAAATCTAAATACAAAATGAAATGCTGAGTACAGATATTTACCTTTAATTACCTGTTCATCACTACTTCTTAATTCAGTGATGGGCAAACAGACTTACTTACTGAAAACTACTAGCTCATTGCAGCTCATTTTTAGGTCAGATAATTACAGATAAGTAGCTATTCTTCACTACTTCTTAATTAATTCTATTGGTGCCAATTGAGTACCCCCCCGGCCCCTGTAATATAAACTGTCTTATTCACACAGATTTCCACTCGGATCAGTTTTGCATTCTCAACAGGTGTGTATGCTAAAAACTGGGCTTGCTAAACAACAGCGAGTGTTAAAAGTAGCAATGAATGAGGGCGATCTGATAATAATGGCAAGCTTTCACATCGCTTGGCTTTTAGCAAAGCATTCAAAACCATTTTGTGATGGAGAACTAATGAAAGATTGCTTCATAGAATCTTCACGGATATTATTTGATGATTTTAAAAACAAGAAAGACATTGTTCGCTGTATTAAAAGTTTGAAGCTGAGCAGACGCACTGCTTGTCGCCGAGACAATGAAATTGCTGAAGATTTGAATTCACAAGTTCAGCAGCTAATATCAAATTCTCTAGCATTCAGTGTTGCTGTTGATGAATCAACAGATAATCATGATGTTGCACAGCTCTGCATATGGGTGTGATGTGTGGACACCAAATTAAATGTACACGAGGAATTTCTAGAACTCATTGGACACAGTGAAGTTAGGTGGCTTAGTTGTGGAAAAGTACATGAGAGATTTATGGCATTACTTCCAACTATCCCCCCCCACCCAGTTCACTACCCCTTACCATTACTATAGGGTACCAATCCTGCCACTCCATCAGCCACAAAACACTCCCTTGTCCCCCTAGTACCCATCCTAGCGAGCTGGCTACCTTATGAACCTTCTGAATCGTGTATATATGTAATATATCCTTGTTTTTTTTTGTTTTTTTTTCCTAACATGTCAAATTAATGTGTCCAATATCTGATTTATTGTTTTATTTCTGTCTCTACAATTTGGTGTATAATTTGATTGTTATATTATATTATTGGGATCTGTTGTATAACTCACATTTTTGTATCCTTCTATTTGTAAATGTTCTGAATGCTATATTTCATGTAAATTGAACCTTGACCTTACCAGGTACATCTTGCAAATGAGCCATGCTCAACGATGTTCGCCTGGATAAATAAAGATTTGATTGATTGATTGATTGCTATTCATAATTTTCTGTTGCAATGCTCTCATACACCGTCTGAGCTTGATAATGGGCAGTGGATGTTAGACTTGGCATTTCTGACAGACATAACAACACATCTGAATGGACTGAACATGGCACTACAAGGAAAAAATAATCTGCTACCAAACATGCTGACTAGTATCAAAAAATATATGATACAATTACAACTAATGTCATCACAGCTATAGTTGAAGGACTTGATTCATTTCATCCATTTGCAGCATGCATTGAACAAATCATCTGATTTTTGTAGATCGCAATATGATCCGTCAGGACATGCTGACATGAAGCTTTGATTGTTGCAGCGTTTTGAACAGTGAGTTTCATCTCTTGATGAGTTGAAACCATTCATGGTACTGATAACAAATCCCTTTGAATTTGATTTTAGTTGCAGCGGCACTGTGTGCCAGAGACTCAAAAATAACAAAAAAGCTTTTGAAGATGAATTACTTGAATTGAAAGCTTTGGAAGAAAGTGCAATAACAAAATTTAAGAAAGAAGGCGTACATCAGATGTGGAGAAATATTGGAGGATCTGTTCTTCGAGCCTGTGCTGCCAAGCTGATGTCCATGTTCGGGTCCACATACACATGTGAACAAACATTCTCCGCTATGGGACATATTAAAAGCAATAAAAGAAATAGACTCACTGACAGTAACCTATCAGCAGAGCTGAGATGTGCCTGCACTCAACTATCACCAAACCTTAAAAAACTAGTTGATAACATCACAACACAAAAATCTGAGTAATATATCATAATATATTTATGTGTTATTTATTAGTAATATTTATAACTGTTTAATACTATTTTTAAGATTTAATTATTTGGTTGCAGTTAATAAAGGTTTTTGCATTACTAAATAGTGTCTGCAGCATCATTTATTTTTGAATATGGTTCTCAATTACTAATGTGGCCCTTCAGATAACTGGAGGGCTGCACTTGTGGCCCACATATAATACCAGCTTGCCCATCACTGTTCTATATAATGCTTATAAATGAAAATGTGTTGATAAAAGGGATTTACCTCTGAATCATAACTACACTTCTCTTCCCACATTCCCATGAACAAGTTTGCAAAATTGGGGGCGAACGATGCCTCCATAGCTGTACCACTAGTCTGTAGATAAAAATTACCTTGAAACATGAATGCATTTTTTTCCAATACAAATTGTGCCAGACTTATAATAAATTGCTTTTGCACATGACCAAATTCCACTTTATTTAAATAATGACCCAGGGCCAATAACCCGTCATGATGTGGGATATTGGAATAAAGGGCCTCCACATCGAGCGTGACCAACAAGTCTGAATACTCAATGTGGAGGCCCTCAAAAGTACCCAAAGCACGTTTAGCATCCTTGATATACAATCTCAATTGTGGCACAAATTGTTTAATATGAACATCTACATATTAACTTAGAGGTTCTGTCACTGATCCTATTCCTGCCACAATCGGGGGCCCGGGGGGGGTTGAACATTTTTATGTACTTCGGGGAGGAGGTAAATCGAGGGACATATGGGATTTATGACTATCAAAAAATTGCGTATGTCACTGTTAATTATACCTTGCTGCCAAGCTAAATCCAAATACTCATCAAAGTCTTTTTTAAATACTGATGTAGGATCACCACTTAAAGGCCAGTAATGTTGTTTACACTGTAATTGGTGCTCAACTTCCTTAATATAGTCGACAGTGTTTAACACTACTACACTGCCTCCTTTATCTGGCTACGTGGTTTTTGCTGTGAGGGACTGCTGATTTTTGAATAAAGACTATCTGCATTTTTAATGCATTTGTCTAAGTGTAAGTGTATACCGAAGTTTATGTTTTTTTGCCTGGTGTGGAGATAGAACTCACAAGCTTCAGATCTCCTGGCCTTCAGAGGCAAGTGTGCTACCTGCTGAGCCACTGACACTGTAATTCTATAGAAAACTGTAATTCTATAGGAAACTATAATTCTATAGAAATGGTAGGCTTAATTTGGGCCTCGTGTAAGTATTTTCTTAGAGGGGAATTTATTAGATTTGGGGCCAAATTGAAGAAACAAAAATCAGAAAGGATTATATTCTTAACTAATAGGTTAAATCAATTGGAAGCAATTAGTTATGATAGTCTACCAACTCGGCTGAATTAGGGATTGCCGGAGCTTAAAGAAGAACTCTCCCACCTAACACTTGAATAAGTGGAATTTCTTATTATTAGGTTGAGAGCAAATTATACTGACTTAGGCAACAAGCCAAGTAAATTGCTAGCCAATTGGCTTACAAGATTAGAGTCTATTATTTAAAAAAAAAATAACAAAATACTAACCAATCATAATGATATTTTACAGGAGTTTGTGAGCTTTTACATGTATTTATATGGCCCAATTAAGAATCCACCCTCTTTGGAGATGATTGAGAAAGTCTTAGCTGACTTTACGTGCTCTCTTTTTTAAAGGAATCCTAAATTGGAGGGCTAATGGCCCCTATCTTAATACAGGAAATCAAACAAGCTATTGCTAAATTTTATATTAACAAAGCATCAGGGCCTGATGGTTTAATGGCTAATTTCTACAAAACCTTTTGTAACACTATAATTCCTATCTTACAAAAGTTTTTTACACATATTCTTACTAAGGACATTTCAGACCCTACCCTTATGGAAGCAGTGATAGTCTTGCTCCCAAAACCTAATAAACCCAAAAATAGAGTCTCTAACTATAGACAGATATTTTTAATAAATTATGATATAAAAATGTTAACCCACATATTAACTCAAAGAATTACAAATGTGTGGCATCCTCTTATCTGTAAAGAGCAAGTAGGCTTTATCTCAGTGAGACAACCTTCTGATCATGTGAGAAAACTCTCTCATGTATTTTCTACATCCAGGGAGTCTCATCACCCTATGGCCTTGGACTCCCTGGATGCAGAAAAAGCTTTTGATAGGGTTAATCATACTTTTTTGTTTGCAATTCTAGAAAAATTTGGATTTCCAGAAACATTCATAAATTGGTTAAAAATGTTATATTCATGCCCCATAGCATGAAGAAGGCATAACAAAACTATTTCCTCTCCCTTTAGGCTTTACCAAGGCACCAGACAAGGGTGTCCCTTGTCTCCAATTTTGTCTAACTTTAATTTGGAACCTTTGTTGTTTTACTTAAACACCTCTATTTCTATCTCAGGAATTTCTATTTCAAATCAAGTGATCAAGCTTTCAGCTTTTACTGACGATATAATGCTACACATAACTAATCCAATCCATTCAATTAATGCTGCATTGCTCATTATAGAAAAGTTTAGTCGGGTTTCTAACTAAAAGTTAAATGAGGATATAACAGAAGTAATGCCCCTAAACCAGGCATTCTTCAAAGAGAATGTTACTAAACTAGGTCTAGCCTGGAGACTTACCAGTATTAAATACCTGGGGATTTATTTATTCACTAATAAGTCTGATCTAATTAGGAGAAACTTTGAGGCGGTCGTAGCTAATATCACCCATGATCTCAAAAGATGGGATTCACTTTCCTTATCTCTATTGGGCAGACTTACTGTAGTCAAAATTAATATTTTTCCCAGAATATTTTTCTCTCTCAATATGCTCAGTGAGTAGCTTCCTTTATCCTGGTTCATAAAACTTAATTCTGTTATAAGTAGGTTTTCATGGGCCGGTAAATCCCCCAGAATTGCTTTGGATAAATTAATGCTACCAAAGAACCATGGAGGGTTAAAAGTACCAAATTTCACACTATACCATATGGTGGCACAAGCTATCAAATATCTCAAATGGTTACATGGTGATGCGGAATCCAACACTTATATTCCCATATGGCTTTGTATTGAGCGCGACATGTTAAAAAAACATAACATTTCTCCAGAAGCAATCCTCTACTCTAAATTTAACCTGTTACCTAAAAAATTAAAAAATTCTGTTATAGGCACATCTTTAAAAATACATAATCAGATGTGTAGATATTTACATATTAATCTTGGACAAAGCATTAATCAACCAATCATCTACAATTTAAATGTGTTTTTTCATGGATCTACCTTCTTGTGAGAGCAGCTTCCATGCCATCCTAATTTAAAGGTGGCTGATATCTTGAAGGAGGACTCATTGCTTTCAACATAAGAGATATGTAATCTTTTATCTTTAGGCAAAATGTATTACCGAGTTATTTTTACTGTTAAGTTAGTTCTTAAAGCATTCTTTGGCTCTCACCCTTGGTCTATTGACAAAGATAATGTTGTTTCAAAAATGAGATGCTAAGGCCAAAAGCCACCCAATATCAAATCTTTATCAATATTATTTGAAACTGAGGGTTACAGAGCTACCTTTACAATGTTCCTTCTGGAATCAGATTAGCATGAATCAACCTTTTAGTATGGGCAGATCTCTGGCATAACATATGCATACTTCTCCCTCTAGATAATCTAAAATTAATACAGTTTAAGATGTTACATAATGCCTATTTAACCCCACATAGATTGTATTGGGTGGGCTGTAAAGATAATAATGTTCGCCCTAATTGTGTAGGAGATAAGGGTTAATTAGAACATATGTTCTGATCTTGCCCCCGCATACAGGAACTATGGCAGGTTATTAAGTACAAGGTAGCTGATTGTCTGGTTATGAATTATAAATGGGACTTAAACACATTAGTTCTAGGAGACTTCCACAAGGAGCTAGCACTGAAGGATAAATATATTAGTTCATCGATTGGAGCCACAACCAAACAAGTAATTCTCAAACATTGGCTAGACAATAGCGTTTCCTCATTTACTGAATGGCAACTTCAGTGAACAGCAGTAGACATCCTCTATCTTGATTTCAGCAATGCCTTTGACTCTGTGCCCCAAAAAAGGTTTATCAGGAAGTTGGTGGATTTCGGGGTTGGGGAAAAGATGACCAGATGGGTGGAAAACTGGCTGAGGGACAGAACCCAGAGGGTGGTTGTGGGGAGAGAGTTTTCTGGCACTAGAGAAGTAACTAGTGGGGTCCTGCAGGGCTAAGTGCTGGGGCCGGTGTTGTTCAATGTCTTCATCAATGACATTGGAGATGGCATTAAGGGCAAAATGTGCCTATTCATGGATGACACTAAGCTCTGTGGGAGAGTGGACACAGCTGAAGGGATATAGGACCTACAGAAAGATCTGGGAAAGCTGGGGAAGTGGTTCAAGATCTGGCAGCTTGGCTTCAATGCCAAGAAATACAAAGTTATGCATATTAAATCCAAGAATCCCAGGACAGAGTACTACCTGGGTGGAGTCCGAGTATCTGCATCAGAGGAGGAGAAAGACCTGGGAGTGAAGATCACTAGTGACCTGAAGCACTCCGCGCAGTGCAAGAAAGCAGCAACAAAGGTAAAGTAGATGCTGAGATGCATATCTAGGAGGATCAGTAATAGGAGACAGGAGGTTATACTGCCCTTGTACAGGTCACTGGTAAGGCCACATCTAGAGTATGGAGTTCAGCACTGGTGCCCACACCTCAAAAAGGACATTAACCTGCTGGAGACAGTGCAGAGGAGGGCTACAAAAATGATAGCAGGCCAGCAGGGTAAGGCATATGAGGAGAGATTGAGGGCCCTGAACATGTACTCCATGGAAGACAGGAGAGAGAGAGGGGGGGCATGAATGGGACCTTCAAGTACTTGAAAGGAATAAATAAGGTTGATAAGGAGAGCCTCTTTAAGCTGAGTGGCAACCATAACGCAAGGGGTCACAGTCTTAAGCTGGAGGGTGGGAGGTTTAGGAGGGAGGTCAGGAAGCACTTCTTTACAGAGAGGGTGGTAGACACTTAGAATGCACTTCCAGAAGATGTCATCTCATTGAAGACAGTGGGCAGCTTTAAGAGAGGCTGGGATTGGCATAGGGGGAAGATAAGGATCATGGGAAGAGAGGATGGGAGGAGTGGGGAGGGAGGGAGGACAGGGACATTAGCTCAAGCTGTGGACCCTGCAATACAAGCAGACTTGATAGACCAAATGGCCTTCTTCTGCTGGCTTCTTTGTATGTTTGTATGTTCAAAGTCGACAGAACACTCTTCTTATTAATGTAATTAATTTCTTTCATGGCAAGGAAAACTTGAATAAAAAATATTGGCATAATTTGTTGAGTATATTAAAATCTCTTTAATCAGATTCTTCACATAGTAAACTGGAAATTGATTGCATTCCTTATACCTCAAAATGTATTATGCACAAGGTAGCAATGTACTTGTATTAGTTATTCTATGCACAGGTACTTTATTAACTACATATGCTTTAGGGAAGCAGAATAAACCTTATTTCAAATGGTGATATATATATATAAATTAATTAGGAGTTTTTTCTTTAGAGGTCCCTAGATGGATTATTATTTTTGCGTAGTTTCTTTGTGATTAGTGTCATCTTACTATATTATTTATGGCTCCCAAGGGTTTTGTTGGTTAGGGGATGGGGAAGGGAGGAATTAGCAGCTCAGCCCCACAGAACCAAAACATGATCCTTTCCCTTCCAAAATAGGGCAACACAATAGCTGCTTTTTGCACAAAATAACTTGGAGGCAGGTAAGGGTTTTTACTACTATTTTGTATGAGCACCAGGAAAGGTGCTCTTTACCCCCCATATTACACTATATCTTTACACCTGCCATGCAGTCCTAATCCTCTGGATGTGACATCACAGCCTGTTAATGAAATGTAGAAATGATTTTGATGTTGCACGCAGAGTACTGTGACTTCAGAGCAAGAAACACAACAATAACAGATGAAGTCTAAGGGGCAAAGAGACTGTCTTCATGTAAATGTTTTTGGTAATAAAGAATGGAATGCCCAGAAATTCAAGCTTTTGGGGCTTGTTATGATATTTTAATCTGGACTATGACAACTCCCAGTGTTTTTGCAGGAAACCGGAAAATCCCTTTAAGCAGTGAAGTCTCCGTTTGAGGGCCTTCCTTGGAGAATAATGCTGGGTGGGAGGAGTTATGGACAGAATCATAGCATAAGGCAAGGTCTCGCTCTGTATTTAGGGCTATATGATGGTGCTTCTCATCCAGGAAGGATCTGCTTACAACTAGAAACTGCATCTCTCACCACACTCCACCATGTTGGATCTGGGAACTCAGGGATATCAGACACCACAGAGGCACCATTAAACGGGAGACCACTCACAAACCAGAATGTCAATGCCAGGAGCTGAGATCAAGCAGATCCACAGATGTTATACCGCATGTGTGGCTTCTTCTCTGTACAATGGACTCCCTGTTAACTTGCTTTGTGAGGATTCTACATACAGTACAAAGGCCCTCCCCCCATAGAATGGGTACAGCAGCACACATAGCTTCACTCTATTTAAGGAATGTCTCCCATTATGGGGTCTAGTGAGTGCTACTGTCCATTAGATGGGTGCACAATGCCACTCTCCCCAGGCAGGGTAAGTTACTACTGGGGGGGGGGCTACACATGCCTATACTTAACATTATGTTAGAGAGTGGCATTACAGGTATTCCAGAAACTTGTGGATTTTCTAATGTTTTACACCTACAGCGGTGCCAGACACAATGCAATGAGATATCTTGCAGTAAGTGACATGTCACAAAATACTGCATGACAAAAGGGCTTAGTTGCCATTGAATTACCCTGTTCCCTGCAGCATACTGCAGCATTTTGTGACATATTGTGGCGTTTACTGCGTTTCATTCTGGCTAGCACTGCTATAGTTGTCCCAGTTGTAAACACCTTCCTGGCATCATGCTAATAGGTCCTAGGAACCCCTTTATGCCACAGGCTCCTTTGCTCAGCCCAACTTGAGTAGGACTTATTGACACTGACTCTTGCCAGGCCCCTTCTCCTGACAGCCCACTACCATATACTCCCCATATGCATCTATATACCATATACTCATCATATACATCCCCTCCCCCCCCATCAACTTTAGACCTCAGCTGAAACTCCATTCCACCCCAACCTGCTCCTGTTATCCCCCACTCTGATTCTTCCCCTACTTGAGCCGTTACCATCCCTGTTGTTGGGCCACCTCCTTCTCCTCCTGTGTTCTACCTCAGCCTGTATCAGGCTCCTTCCTTTTCTATATCTACACTGTCATTCATTCCACCAGCTTTTGTCTCTTTATTTGCATATCAAAGCCATACATTGTACCTCTGTTTAGTTCCATTTACTTTTATGTTAATTTGTAATTTATTTAATTTTACTCTATTTGTACTTTACTTTGTACTAGTCAATAATACTGTGTATGCTTTTATTGTTCTATTTCCTGTTCCCTCTCACCCAGGACATACCTGGAAATGAGCCTTGGCTCAGTGTGCCTTTCCCAGTTACCAATTTTCAAATAAATAAATAAATTCACAGTTCAATAATACCATAAGCTTTACCAGGGTAACAACTACTTACTCAGATACGTATCCTCCTCTGGAGCATCTCGTGCTGGTGGACTCTCATGTTACTCCCTCTCTTGCATTCTTTTACTGGGAGAGACTCTGCAGGGACTCCCCCCAGTGACATCATTTGAGAGGAAGACCACCACTACTCCCTCATGCCTGTTGTGTTGAGTGGATGTTCTACTTACTCCAGATAAGCTTACTCAATTTTCCCTCCTGTTCTCTGGAGGGACTCTCCTGGACACCTCCCTTTCCTCTTAATCCTTCTAAAGCTGGTACTCTGTCTGGAATCTGTGCCCCCAGAGCTGAGCAGAGGACCACAGACCAGCTAGGAGCCCAGGCATAACAATTCATGGCCCTGCCCTTGTCCTCTGTATTGCACAAAGGAGGAGAGCAGAGCCAGGAATAGTCATACATGGGTCCCTAGCAAACTGAGCCAAGAAGCACAAGCACAAACATCCAGACACACTGGGCCCAATTCCAAGACAAATGTCACAACTCGTTGGCATATGCAAGTTATGACATTCGCCGCTACGCCGGGGACCTTGTGCCCTATTCCAGAACAGGCAGGGTCCCCGGCACTTATGCTCTGTGACATGAAGCAGCCGCAGGGTTGCGCCACAGGAAGGGTGCAACAGACCAGGCTGCCGCAAGCCACTGATGGCAGGGCACAGCTTCCCTAAGCCCCCCTAAGCCCCCCAAGCCCTACAACAGACCCCACAAGCCCCTGTGGGCCATGGGAGGGTTGACAGGGTGGTACAGGCTCAAGGGTGGCACCAGTAAGACATGAACCTGGGTGCCGGTGGGTGGCACCTTGGTATTGGGGAGGGTTGCTCTGTAATGGGGGGTCCGTGGGGCATGGCTGTGTGCAGGTCATGGCACTGCATGGGGGTAACTGCCTTTTTGCCAGGATGGAAGCCCCTTAGACCAGCTAACAGCTGGTCTAACCCCGCAGTGCTGCAGTGGGTCTTACAATTGTGTAACTGGGTTACGACAGCTGCCCTCTCAGAACAGGGCACAGTTGCTGCTGTAGCCCCCCCCTTCCACCATGCCATAGGGGCTGCAGATGTCCCCTTGGGCACAGGCCACCTCTTGGAATCCTGATCGGCATAACGCATGTTGCAAGGTGCAACATGCTTAACCTGACCTAGAATCAGGCCCCCTGTCTCTTAACTGAGTCCCAGCAGGAAGCCACTCTCAGTGTCAGGATTAACCCTTTGAGCGCTTCTTAGTAAACTGCCTTGAGCTTGGAAGAAGAGAGAGGCTGCATAGAAATGTTCAAGTACCTCAAGGGAATCAACAAAGTCCAAGAGGGTAGCATCTTTCAAAAAAAGAGGTGTGCAAGAACAAGAGGGCACAATTTGAAGATGGGGGCGGCTCAGAGGTAATTTAAGGAAGTATTTTTTCACAGAGAGGGTTGTGGATGCATGGAACGGCCTTCCGGAGGAGGTTGTGGAGTCAAAATCAGTGGTGGAATTCAAGCATGCATGGGACAGTCATAAGGCAATTCTAGGGGGTCGGGGTAGGAAGAAGTAGGCTACTGGTTAACTAGGATCTGCAGCTTGTCCAGTAGGTAGGGAAATGGGCAGACTGGGTGGGCCAAGCGGTCCTTATCTGCCATCAAATTCTATGTATGTTTCTATGTTTATAGTAACAAAACCTATTGCATATAGCAGCAAACGGAGTTGTGCTGCGCATTGTGTGGGACCACAGCTAGGTTGCTGTTATGTTTTGTTTGTCTTCTGTTTTTTGGCAGGATTCAGAATATTGCTCGAATCATAGTGATGACATCATCATGTGGGACTAACTGTAAGATTTTGTAGTTAATATCACTTTCATATATATATATATATATATATATATATAGAAAATCAAGGAATGGGGTCACAACCAGAGCCAAGGCTCATTTTCAACAGTGTTCTTCATGAGAACTCATTTATTTAGGTATAAAAGGTTATATAATACTTGGAAAAGATACACAATATCTGTAAAAGAAACACAGAATTTATCGGCAGATAAGGACCACTTGGCCCACACAGTCTGACCCTCTTTTCCATGCCTATTCTGCCATCCCAGACTGTACTTGGTCTCCAGCTACCTCCCCCACACTTACTCTGATACTAGTTTTCTTTTATACTTATCCCCTTGCATGCTTGAAGCCCACCACTGTTTTTGCCCTCCACAACCCTCATTTGGAGGATTGTTCCAGGCATTCACCACCCTCTCAGTAAAGAGATACTTCCTTATATCCCTCCTAAGCCCCCCTCCAGCTTCTTTGCAGGCTCCCTAGTTCTTGTATGCCTTCTTTTCTGAAAAATGCACCCTTCCAGTGCCTTATTCACTCCTGTGAGGTATTTAAAGGTCTCTATCATATCCCCCCTTCCTCCACTCTTCCAGGGTGCACATGTTTAGATCCCTTAGTCTCTCCTACTGTATGCATATATATATATCCGTGATATAGTGGATGGGCTGGAGGGGAGGTGTACCTATTTGCAGATGATTTGAAGATCTGCAATAGGGTGGACACCCCGGGGAGGGGTGGAGGCTACGAGGGAGGATCTAAAGATTCTGGAGTGGTGGGTGGACACTTGGCAGCTGAAATTCAATATCAAAAAGTGTGCAGTGATGCACATGGGGCGCAAAAACCTGAAAGCTGCTTACACTATGGGGGGATGGTAATTAAGCCAACAGAGCAGGAGAGGGATCTGGGGATTATAATATCAAGCAACCTTAAGGTGGGTAACAATGCAGCAAAACAGTGGGAAAGGCAAATAGAGTGTTGGCATGCATTGGCAGGGGTGTAACTAGCAGAAGGGGGGAGGTACTGATACTTTTCTATAAAATCTTGGTGAGGCCACACCTGGAGTATGGGGTCCAGTTCTGGAGACCACACCTATACAAGGACATAGATGGGATTGAGAGGGTTCAGAGAAGAGCAACCAAGATGGTGCATGGTATGCAGGGAAGACATCTGAGGAGAGGTGGAGGGAATTGGATATGTACCCATTGGAGACTAGAAAGGAGAGGGGACATGATCAAAACATTTAAGTACATGAAAGGGATCAATAAGGTGAGGGAGGGGAGCTTATTTACAAGGAAAGTGGGGGCTAAAACTAGGGGACATAGTCGAAGATTAGAAGGAGGAAGATTTAGAGGCAATTGGTGCTGTGCACTAAATGGACAGGGATACGCAGAAAAGTCACATACCCTGCCCGCAACCCTGCACCCTGCAGACAGGTGTACCCATACCGGCATTCACCAATGCTGGGCACCTGTCCGCAGCTCCTCCCCCTGGCACACAGGACTCCGCAGGGTGGCCGGGGATGAGTCGACATCCTGGGTGGGCATCCAATGGGATGCCCCCCTGGGCTCCTTAGTGGATCCCATAGCATAGGATGGTGCAGGTCCGGGGCTGTGAATGCCAAATGCAGGCATCTGGACCCTCTCATCATCATCCCATCCCAGTACTACTGCTCCTGACTTCGCCGGACGCTCACCCTTCCAGCTGCTCAGCGGTCAGGGGCAGCACGGTGTGCCCTGTCCCAGTACCCTGGGAACCGACAGCCTGTGTCAGTGGGGGCACACAGTGGGTTATGGCAGGGTCTACTCGGACGTACCCTACACTACCGTCTGCAGCCATGTGGCCAGCACTATGCGGGTTAGTGAATACTGCGTAGTGATGGCATGCCTCTGGAATGCCCCCAGTGCAGAGCTGTCCACAGACATGGGGGTTTGAGTGCAGTGGGTCTGCATGTCCTCCTTCAAGCTTGCAGTGTGGGGGACACAGTGGGTGCGAAGTGGCTCCGTGCCCCAGATATGCGTGGGTAGCCACTCTGCCCCAATAGTGCATATCGCCCAATGTGATGGGGCGTTACTTCACAGAGAAGGTGGTGGAGGCCTGGAATAAACTACCAGAGGAAGTAGTGGGGGCTGAAATGGTGGAGGGAGTCAAGAGGGCATAGGACAGGCATAAGAGGTTGGGAAGTGGTGGGAAGGGAAATTTTTTTGACATAGAATTCGAGGGAGGGAAGGGGCAGACTCGATGGGCCAGAAAGGTCCTTTTCTGCTGTCAGATTTCTATGATTCTGTGATTCTTCTCATAGGACTTATTAATATATTAAATTATAATATATTACATCATACAAGAATAATCCAGAACAGTTACAATTCCATCATTACATCATACCAACATTGTCAGTAAATGGCATCCAGCATTTATGTTTCATAAGTTCTGTGCCAAGGTTTATCAAGTAATGTTGCACATGCCACCTTATAGTGGCTTTGGCAGCATTGTTTATAGAAGTTATGGCCAGTATAGAACCAGAGCAGGGTCTCCATGGGTGAGCAGGGAGTTCCATATAGGGTAGTGGACTGACTTAGGAAAAAGCATATTAAGCCTGTCTATTTATTTATTTATTTATTGAACATATTGGAATTACAAACCTTTGAGTCAGAGACTCCTTTGCAAAGGCTCCACATTAAAATACAAGTTAACAGTACAATACAAATTAAAATAGCAAGTGGATACATGAGGTACAGAGCTGGGTACAAGACATACAGAGGGTAGACCACTATACCCTGAGTCACGACAATCAGATAAGCAGCAAACCGTATATTACATTAGGATAGTACAATAAGTAACATAGAACAGCAATATATTTGAGAACACTCAGGAGCAGGTACAAGTCTATCATTTTAGAGATGAGGGGGACTACTCAGGAGGCAGATACAGACACAGCATTTTAGAGATGGGGAGAAGGTGTGGAGGAGGAAGGGGGAGTGGGGGGTGCCGTCGGAAATGACTTTGACCGTGAAAGTTAGTAGGGGAAAAAGTAGGGCGTGTAAGGAGAGCAGGGGGAGGGGAGGAAGGTTATAAGCAATCGCAGACACAGGAAGAGAGGATTCGCTCTTTAAGTCTGCATTTGAAGGGGCCTAGTTTCAATTCTGAGAAGATATCTACAGGTAGGTCATTCATCCAGAGGAGGGGGCCCATTAGTAGAATGCACATTGCCCCAAGGACTTCCTGCAGTGAGGGACTAGGAGTGGATCTTTTGTAGAGCTTCTGGTGGATCTAGCTTGCTGGGCATGCTTGGTTAGATCACAGAGCCCCATATGGAAGAGACCAGCTGAGATTTTCTTGGCTATAAGGCAGGTTTGGTATATTAGTCGAGCTTCAAAGTTTAGCCAGTTTGTTAGCTTGTAGAGGTCACAAGTGTGGGTCCACCAATCACACCCAGAGTCTGGCTGGCAGGCTTTGTTCAGCACTACCTTGATACAACTGAGAGCAGTGTTTTCAGCTGCACCATAGAAAATAATCCCGTAGCCAACCAGGGAAAGGACGGAGGATGACACGGCCAGGCTGAGGACTGCAGGAGGCATACAATGTTTGAGTATGTGCAGCAGGCCAATTCTTGAGTTAATGGACTTGTTTAGAAGGTGGATATGATCGTGGTAAGCAAGATGGGAGTCTAGGGTAATACCCAGATATTTAAAGGATTTTACCAGCTCGAGTGGGGCAGTTTCATAGTTAAGAATGCAAAGAGGAAAGTCTTTTTGCCTGTTTTGGCAATGGGCGAAGATCATAGCCTTGTTTTTTTTATTGTTAAGCACAAGTTAGTGGTCAGTGAACCAGGCTTCTGCTTTGGAGAAGAAGCTCTATAGGTCAGTTTGAAGGGGGAAGGGGTTTGAGTGGCTACTGTAAATAACTGTGTCGTCCACATAAAGAAGAAGGTGACCTGTACAGGCTGAGGGAAGTGTGTTCAGGAAAAGACAAAAGAGGAGTGGACCTAAAATGGATCCCTGAGGGACCCTGAAGAAAACAGGTAGGCTGGAGGAGAGGGTAGAGTTAATTTTTTACTTGCTGAGACCTTGCACTTAGGTAGTCCTAAAATCAAGAGGTGGATTCCTGTGAAAGCCCAAGGGATAGCAGGGTCTTGAGGAGGAGGGTGTGATTAACTGTATCGAACACCTTAGATAGGTCATTATAGACTGCCCCTACTAAGTGTCCGTAACTAAGAGCTTTGTGAATAAATAAAGTATATTCCGGCAGAGCAGTGGTGGTACTGTGGCCCTTTCTAAAACCATGCTGTTCGTGGGAGAGTAGGTTATATTTTGACAGGTAATCAGTTAGCTGGTCAGCAGCTATTGTTTCATGGGCCTTAGATGGGGGGATGGAGATTGAGCGGTAATTTCCTGGGGAGGTGCGGTCAACACCTTTATGAATGGGTGTAATTACAGCCTGTTTGCAGAGTGTTGGAAACTGGGCTAGACAGAGGGACAGGTTGAGGATTTTGGTGAGGGGGGCAAGGACAGCATCAAGGGCGAGGCGAAGGAGCTTAAGGTCAAGGGTGTCACCACTATGCTGGGATTTACCTAGCACTCTAGTTAGGTAGGATTGGGCCTCGTGGGTGGAAATGATCCTGAAGTGGAAGGATGGTGTTTAGGGGGGAGAGGGGAGTGTGCACGCAACCGTGGGGTCGAAGAAGTTCAAGGGAAGCACGCTACTAAGGTCCGAAAAGGTGGAGTTAAAGGCATTAGCTATAATCTTGGGGTCCTGTGAGAGGGCATCATAGATGATTTACCAGTGAGCACCTTGATGTTATTCTAGAACTTACACCCTGAGCCCCAGGAGAACGTGAGTGCCTCTTGATAGTGGGCTGCCTTGGCTTTACGGAGTTCACAAGTACATTGATTTCTAGCTCCCCAGAATGTTGTCTATCAAGGAGGAGGCCTGATTCATGAAGTTTGCACCAGAGGTTATCCAAGTGTTGCATGAGATCCAGAAGGGCTTGGTGATACAGGGTGCAGTGTGGCCTTTAATGGTTTCTTTTATGACAAGGGCGAAGATGTCACAAGTTGTGTTGAAAGTGGAGATAGTTAGCTAAGGCGCTGTCAATGGACTGTGCAGTGTCAATAGGGGACCAATCACAATTCAAGAGATGGTCCCTAATTAGGCTAAGGGACACTTTTTTCAGATGTCAGAGATAGATTAGTTTTGGGGGGTTAGTGCCATCACAGACCACCAGCAGAGCACAGGAGAATTGTCACTTAGGGCATCTAGAAGGATAGTGACCTTCGATATCCATTGGGGGCAATTGGTAATTAGGTCCAAAAGGGTGGATGAGTCGGTTTTATGATTAAATCTCATAGGGGATGGGATGACTTGAGTGCAGTCCAAGGTTGCTATATTGTCCTTAAAGTGGGCTGCTGCAGGCAATAGCCAGTTGATGTTGAAGTCACCTAGGGCAATGAGTTTGCATTTAGGGGAAAATTGAGCATTGTAATCTGTTACTGCACTGAAGACCAGTTTTTGGTTTCTGGGTGGAATGTAAACCACCATGATATGAAGTGATTTACCAGAGTTGCCCACTAACAATTTAATTGTGAGCACCTGAGCACCATGGGGGAGCGGAGTGGATGGGACAAGAATGGCTTGTAGCATCTCCCTTATAAAAAGAGCACAGCCACCTCCCCTATTCCCAAGTCTGTCAATTTTGAATAGGGAGTAGCCTGTGATGGCCTTGTGTCTTAGGGGTGAGCCAAGATATCAGGTTGGTGCTGGACCATCCAGCCTTGTAGAATGTCATGCTTTTTTAGGAGGCTGCATATATTTATAGAAGCAATTTGGAGGCTGTCTGTCCTGTCCTTAGAGGAGGAGGTGGAAGGGGGAGGACCAGGGTTTGGGTGAATATTTCTGGATAGAATAAGAGAAGAAGTGTGTGCCAGAGAATTGCAATTTTAAGCAGTCTGAGTTTAATAGAGGGGTAGGGTTGCGCTTGCTTCCCACCACTGGGTTGGGGAGGGACCTGATGTTTTGAACTAGTAGGGAAGATAAGTGTAGGATGGTGGTGGGGTTAGTGTTAGGCCAGAGAGGCTGGGAAGCAATTGGCGGGGGGGGGGGCACTAATAGTTTCACTACAATGGGCCAGTTTGGTTAAGGGGACCATGAGCCCTATGGGGGGAGGATTGGAGTCAGGTTCAAGAATTAGTAGGAGTAGCAGGCAGGCAGTTATCTGAAAGATCCAGGGTAGATCCTTTTTATGAAGTCTGAGGGGGAGAGTGGGTGTGGAAGAGTGTGGTTCTGGTATCTGGTGGAGTGCTAACAGAGCAGGGTAAGGATGCACAGAAATAGGCAGGGTCAAGGTAGGATGCCCAGTTAGTGCAGTGGAATAGGTACTGACTATGGTGTACAACATGAGGTACTATCCCTTTAAGACAGAGAGAGAGGGGGAAACCTGAGAGAGAGAGAGAGAGAGGGGGAAACCTGAGAGAAGTAGGGGCAGGTCACTGGTAGATAGAAAGTGTATTTAATAAACAAAGGAGGTGGGGGTTGGTGGGATAAAAATCACCCAGTGAAAGAGCTGCACAGAGAAAGAGCTGCAGTTATCCCAGCTCTTCACCCTGCTTAAGGACTTTACCCAAGGTAATGAAATAATAATAGGGACAGTCCGAGGGCACTGCTCAGTTGGAGAGGTAGTCTGTTAAGCTGGCTCCAGGTCCAGTAAAGCAACTTCAGTTGCAAATTGCACCGTACCTTAGGCAGTGGGGAGCAGGCAGGCGGCTGATGCCTGGAAGGATGTGAAGGAGCTGACCCATTCAGGGTACAAGGATCCCCTTAGGCAGTGGGGAGCAGCCAGGCACCTGATGCCTGGAGGGATGTGGAGGAGCTGACCCATTCAGGGTACAAGGATCCCCTTAGGCAGTGGGGAGCAGGCAGGTGGCTGGTGCCTGGAGGGATGTGAAGGAGCTGACCCATTCAGGGTACAAGGATCCCATTAGGCAGTGGGGAGCAGCCAGGCACCTGATGCCTGGAGGGATGTGGAGGAGCTGACCCATTCAGGGTACAAGGATCCCCTTAGGCAGTGGGGAGCAGGCGGGCACCTGATGCCTGGAGGGAATTGGAGGTGCTGACCCATTCAGGATACAAGGATCTTTTGATTCTGTGAAGCTCAAATTTAAGGCAGCTCACAGTACCAAGGCCAGACCTTACAGTACAGCTACAGAGAAGCTCCATAACAAACACTGGAACTTTGTCGGGGGTGCATTTGAACATGAAATTAACCATGTTAGCCTTATACTTATTCTCAAGACAGGCCCATCCCAGCCTATTCAGATCACATATTAGGTTTCCTTGGGGCTTTTACAATAACTCGGGCCAGGCCATGGTATATGAGGTCTAGCTTTCTCAGGATGAAACAGAAACATAGACTTTGATGGCAGCTAAGGACCGCTTGGCTCACCTAGTCCGCCCATTTCCCTACCTGTTGGATAAGCTGCAGATCCTAGTTAAAAAACAGCTTACTTTTTCCTACCCCCACCCACCAGAATTGCCTTATGTCTGTCCCATGCATTCTTGAATTCCCCCACTGTTTTTGACTCCACAACCTTCTCAGGAAGGCCGTTCCATGTGCCCACCACCCTTTCTGTGAAAAAATACTTTCTCACATTGCCCCTGAGCCTTCCACCCTCTATCTTCAAATTGTGTCCCCTTGTTCTTGCACATCTCTTTTTCTGAAAGATGCTACCCTCTTGACTTTGTTGATTCC
The DNA here is from genome assembly GCA_016271365.2 of Neoceratodus forsteri. NCBI lineage: Eukaryota > Metazoa > Chordata > Ceratodontiformes > Ceratodontidae > Neoceratodus > Neoceratodus forsteri. The sequence goes on from CM028132.1 coordinate 1,411,163,834, forward strand.
CTTGAGGTACTTAAAAGTTTCTATCATGTCTCCTCTCCTCTTTTTCTCAAGGGTATACATATTAAGCTCCTTTAGTCTCTCTTCATATGGCTTCTGTTGCAGAACCTGCACCATTTTAGTTACCCTTCTCTGGACTACCTCTAGCCTGTCTATGTCTCTGTGGAGATGGGGTCTCCAGAACTGCATGCAGTACTCCAGAAGGGGTCTCACCAACTGTCTGTACAGAGGGATAACAACTTCTTGTTTTCTGCTGGTGATGCCTGTCCCTATACATCCCAGTATCCCCCAGTCATCCGTACTGCCTTCCCGCATTGCTTGCTTACCTTTATGTCATCTGACATGATTACCCCCCGGTCCCTTTCCATTTTTGTTGTTAATACCTCCCCCCATTGTGTACTTTTGGGTTTTTGTTTCCCAGGCACATTACTTTGCACTTCTTTGAATTGAATATAAGCTGCCATACTTTTGACCATTCCTCCAGCCTTGCCAAGTCCCTTCTCATCCTTTCCATCCAACCTTGTGTATCAACCCTATTGCAGATCTATGTGTCGTCTGCAAAGAAGTGTACTTTTCCTTCCAGTCCCTCTGCAATGTCAAGTATAAAGACATTAAAAAGAACTGGACTCAGTACTGAACCCTGCGGTACTCCACTAGTAACCCCCCTTTCTTCGGAGTGGACTCCGTCTACTATTACCCTCTGTGTCCTGTTGTCTAGCCCATTTTTTCACCCAGGCTACCAGCCAGGGACCCACTCCCAGGCTGGCTAATTTGTTTATTAATCTTTTGTGTGGGACTGTGTCAAATGCCTTCCTAAAGTCTAGGTAGGCCATGTACACAGCCCCTCCCTGGTCTAATACTTTGGTCACCCACTCAAAGAAATCTATTAGATTCATCTGACATGACCTTCCCACTGTGAATCCATGCTGCCTTGGGTCCTGTCCTGCTGGCCTCTAGGTACTCAACAATTCTTTCTTTCAGAAGTGATTCCATCATTTTCCCTACCACTGAGGTAAGTTAACAGGTCTGTAGTTTCCTGCCTCTGCTTTGCTCCCACTTTTGTGATGGGGAATCACATCCACTCTCCTCCAGTCCTTAGGTACCACACCATCCTCTCATGATTTGTTAAAAAGGGTAGTCAGTTGTGTCACTAGTTCTCCCCTTAGTTATTTTAGAATTCTGGGGTGAATCCCAGCAGGCCCCATTGCTTTGTCCACCTTCAGTTTTAGGAGTTCTTTCATAATCCTTTCTTCTGTGAAAGGACTAGTATTGACCCCACTATCCAGAGTGCTTCTATTGATTGAATTAGGTAGAAGAAGAAGAGGTATCAGCATTTATATAGCGCTTTTCAGGCACAGTATCCCAAAGCACTTTACAAGCGATGCTAGACTGGTAGTGAAGTGACTGAATGTGTGGTGGCGGCCATATCGCACATCATCACCCACACACAGCCTGGATAATTGCATGAACCGGTTTTTGGGAAGGGGAATGTTGGCCAGGACACCAGGAATGTTCCCTGCTCTTTATGAAGAGTACCCTGGGTTCTTTTACTTCCACCTGGACACCCACCAGGACAACACCAGGATGGGCAGAAGGGACCTCGGTTTAACATCTCATCTGAAGGACGGCACAACCCAGCAGTACAGCACTCCCTAATACTGCACTCGGATGCCAGCGATTTTTAGGTGCAAGTCCATCCTGGTGTGGGACGAGATCCCATGACCTTCTGGTCCAGAGGCGGATGTGCTACCAACTGAACCACGCTGACACCCTGCCCTGGTACCTCCCCCTCTTCTTCTTTTGTGAATACTGAGCAGAAGTATTCATTCAGTATCCCTGCTCTTTCACTGTCCCTCTCTGCCCACCCACCCTCTCATTTATTAAGCCTCACTATCCCTCCCTTGGTCTTTCTTCACTCCCAAATGTACCTATAAAAGGTTTTATTCCCCCTCTTATCCGAGTTGGCCATCGTTTCCTTGGTTTGGGCCTTTGCTATTCTGATTGCCTTCCCTGCTTCCTTCTGCTTAAACTGGTACAGTTCTCTGTCCTGCTCCTTCTGTGTTTCTCTGTACTTCATGAATGCTTTCTTTTTCTCCCTAACCTTCCCCATCACCTCTTTTGAGAACCATAGTGTTTTTTTCTTTCATTTTGATTTATTTGCTTCACACAAAGGCTTGTTGCCTCTGTGAGGGCAGTTTTGATGTTTTCCTATTTTTCCTCCACCCTTCCTTCTTTCCTGTTTGCTAGTACTTTTCTGAGGCACTCTCCCATTTTGATAAAAGTCAGCCCTCCTAAAGTCCAGTACCCTCACTTTTGTATGGCTTGACTCTGCTGCTGTGTTTATCGTGAACCATACTGTTTGGTGGTCACTTGTTCCCAGATGGCTACCCACTTCTAGATCTGAGATCCTCTCTCTGTCCCTGTTTGAGAGCAACAGGTCTAAAATTGTTCCCTCCTGAGTGGGTTCCAGCACTAGCAGTCTGAGGCATGCCCCCTGTAGGGCATCAAGAATGACTATACTCTTGGATGTGGCTGCAGCAACAGTGTTCCAGTTATCATCTGGCATATTCAGGTCCCCCATCAACAATATCTCCACTTTTTCTACCATCATAATGATGCCTTCTATCATTTCCTTGTCCATTTCCTCCCCCTGAGACTGGGGTCTGTATACAATCCCTGTGCGGATTGTGGTGCCATTTCCAGTCTCCAGGGTAACCCACTGTGCCTCCTCACCTCCCTGTTTACCCTTTAGTTCTGTTGCTTTGATCCCTTCCCTTACATAGAGAGCTACTCCTCCTCCTCTTCTACCCTCCCTGTCCCTTCTGTAGATTGTGTACCCTGGTATGTTGACATCCCAGTCATGGTTCTCTGTGTACTATGTTTCTGTGACTGCCACAATATCCAGGCATCCCTCTCCCATCAAGGCCACCAGTTCAGGGAGCTTGTTACCTAGACTATGGGCATTTTTACTCATTACCCTCCATTTTTTGATGGCCATACCCCTTTTTTCCCCATCCCCGTCCTTACCACCTTTGCTTTTTTCTCCATTTACCCCTGCCCTTCTCCCTATTGACTTCTCTACCTTTGTGTTTACCTCGCTAACTACCCTGATTTTTGGGGGGATGTTTTTTATTTGTCATACAATACACACTATCCCCATAGTCCAATGGAGAACTAACATAGTTTCCACCAGCTTTGCCAGGACCTCAAAAAAGTTAATATGCTTTTACTTGTACTGAAATCCTATTTGGGGCCCTATCTATTTCAGTATTTGGGTAATATGAAACTTCTATTTATTTATTTGTTTACTGGATAGATGCACTGATCCCAGGGACCATTTTCAGGCATAACCTAGGCCATAAAGCTTGCACAATGAGTGACACATGCAGTACAATATATAGACAAAGATATGAAGTAGATACAGTACATGGGATACAATGAATACAGTTGATACTGGCAGTACAGGAGATACAGATTGGTCTAAGCAAGATGCAATGGGTGCACGGGATACATTGGTTATGAAGGTAAAGATACCATCAGTTAATATTAAGTGCAAAAGAAAAAGGAGGTGCAGACCATCCACTCAGACTCACAGATTGTATACAAGAAGCTTTAAAAGCTAGGTGTATGCGAATACCTTATCTCCAATATTCGGCCAAGTATTCTATTCAGGCCCCCAAAATATTTGGATATTCATTATTCAGATCCTTTTAAATATATTAGCCCCCATTCCCCCAACCCTCGCAGCCCCAACCCCCACCTCCTACCATCAACATTTTGAGAACAAAATGCAATTAGTAATTAAAACTCCACTGATTGGTTAGCAGCACAACCTACCTGTCTCCACACCTGGCCACCAACTTTCAGCGCTTTACAGCACACTAAAACAAGTATGCATTCTACTACCCCGCCCCCTGGCAGCAGTACCCTGCTCCACTCCCCAGTGCACCCCACACCCAATGCCAATGGGGTGAGACAGAAAAGGTAACCAACACAGCCCACCCTCCACCGTCTTGTTCTGTATGAAGGTGCTTGCACACTTTCTCACATAGTAAAATCAGCTGATCATGTGTAACCTTACTTTTGGCCCAGCATGTCTTTCAGATGAGATGTTAAACCAAGGTCCTATCTGTTTATTCCAGTGGTCCACAGGTGGGCATTAAAGATCCCATTATACTTCTCAGAATGAGTAAGGGAATTTCCCTGATGTCATCACATTTTTTCATTCACTAATTGACCAGCAGATCAGTCGGCTTGCATCTGAGCATGTAGTGGAGAGCTGTTGTGCAGTGTACTAGCACTGAATGGCTGCCACATTCCACCCCAGAGGTGGCCGTACTTCAGTGATTGTTTGGTATGAGTTCTGAGCTGACTGTTAACTGCTTTGAGATGCTTACATGAAAGGTGGTAATTAAATAGTTGATTATTATTAAAAGTTGATTGTTATTAATAGACAAATATTGTGACAAAAATCACATTAGGTGGGTGCTGGAAGCATGGGATTGGGACTCTGGTGGGGGGAGGGACTTCTATATTTAAAAGAATCTAAGCTAAGGCTAAGGGTGGAGGTTGTTTCAGTCTTAGTGGCATTCTCAAGGCCAAACCCTAGCGGAGGCTTCCACACTCCTTGTCCTGCCCACTGCTTGAAGTACAAAGAACCAGAATAGGCTTGGGCAAAGATCCTTCATCTTCACTGCCCCATACCCCTGGAATAAACATCCTCTGGAATAAGCAGTGCCAAAACAGCTCCTTGTCTGCTGTGTTTAAGAAACACCTTAAGACCTATTTATTAAGGGGGTAGCCAATGCAGCTGCTGATGATACTCCTGGCTCTACCCAAGGCTATCAAGCTTTGCTAAATGATTGACCTCCCATGAGTTTGAACAATGTTGCTGTCTGTGTGCTTGTCACCTTTGACCTAATGTCTATAACCTTGAAAGTAAAGCTTATAAATGCTACATTGTATCTGTATGTAACAAACTCCATACCTTTGAACATATGATCGTATTTGTGCAATTTGTAATTGTGTTTATAATTAACTCCAGGTCACCCCTGAAAAAGGGACATCATGTCTCAGTGCATCATGCATTTCTGCTTAAAGTTGAACCAGCATAATATTCTGTGGTGATTTGCATATGCGGCCCATGATGCTTTGCATTGTGGGGGCATGTGTGAATTTGTATTTCTTTGAAACTTGGCTTCCCGGCCAAATGCCCTTTGGGGTAACCATTACCTCAGTGCTTGCACACAGAGGTTCTTTGTCTTTTAAATTGTTTTTTGTTTTAATTGGGTTCACCACAACATAACCCAGATAGGCCATCTTAGGGTAGCTGGTTCATTCCACTGGGGTGTCAAAGAGATGAGGCATACTGATGAGTCCTGGTAGGACGAAACACGTGTCTATGTCATTCGGTTGGCACTCTTTGCAAACTGTGTGAGAGGCCTTTCGGCACCATGCATTTCTGCTTAAAGTTGAACCAGCATAATATTCTGTGGTGATTTGCATATGCAGCCCATGATGTTTTGCATTGTGGGGGCATATGTGATTTTGTATATCATGTTTCAGTGTGCCTACCTCGACAAAGTAGCAGTATTTGTTAGAAACTGTGTTATTTTTTTATCAATAATGATTTTTCTGTGGGCAAAAAAACATCAATGTACCCTTTCTTCTTTTTGCTTTCTTCAATTTTGGACTAAGATATGGGATTTTACATTTTTTTAAATTTCCACTCTAGGAACATAACCAGCATGAAAAACTTGAATATCTTGGTACAGTGTTGTGCTGTTTACCATCAAAACCACACAAAAGCACCATTTGAATACATCCTCAGTATGAATCTGTTATGTCTATGTAGAACAGCAGAAGACTTCGGCACTCAGCACCTGTTTAGCTAAGGAGTTGACACCACTCAAACAAACTCTAGTCAGAGCCAATACGGCTGCTAAATTAATTTAGTGAATGTTCATGAATATCAGGAATTAGTACAGTGCTTTGCTGTTAAAGGTTCTATTTACAATTTGTCATATTACATGTAATATGGCATACAGTATTATATAGGAAAGAAACATTAACAGTCTGTTACTAATGTGACACATCCTCAGGATACAAGGAGGCTCATAAAGTTACAATTGGCAATAAAGGTAATAAAATGTATAACATCAAGCCTGGTATTAACTACCCACAAGGCATAATTTCAACAGTAGGATAGTAGATGTAATTATTTAAAAAAAATAGCTTTACATATAAACCAGAATATCAGAAAATATAAAGTTATATAGAAATGCATTTTGCACATGTTGGGGCGAAGTACTGAGGATATAAAATGGTCAGGTGTTCATCCATATATACTTCTTCTCTTTGAGAGACATTTTCTCTAGTACTATGACTCCAATGAACTCTGCGATACAAAATACAAATGTCATGCATGGTTTCTAAAATAACAATAAAAAGCAGGACATTATTATATCAGATGCTCATTTAGTCATAATCATAATACAATAAAAAACACTTTTCTTGCAAAGTATGCCATCTTTATATACTGGAAATAAAGATTGTCTATAGAAATCTTACAGAAAGTGCACAAGTTTAAAGCAATCATTCACACCTGGGCTATAGCGAGCCCTCCAAAGTGTACACCCATTATAGCTGAGCATCTGATTTAATAATGCCCTGCTTTTTATCTGTTTTTTTTAAATAGATTCCTGACATTTGGAATCATTGTACTGCAGAGGTCATTGGTTCCACAGTTCTAAAGAAAATGTCTCTCGAGAGAAGGGATATGTAAATGAATACCTGTACAGTTTATATCCTCAGTGCTTCACTCCGACATCCACAAAATGGATTTCTATATCATTTATATTTCCTGATATTATAGTTTATATGTAAAGCTTTTTTCTAATTACTTGCACTAACCAACTGTGAAGATATACCTTGTGGGTAATTTATACCAGGTTTGATATTATACTTTTCATTACCCTAATTGCTGGTTGTAATTTTGTAAGTGCCTCCTTGTATCCTGAGGATGAGTTACATTCCTTGTTTTAAGTTTTTAATTTGTACACATCGCTAATATGGTAAACAGTTACAACAGTGCTACAAATATAGTGCAAGGAAAAACAGTGATGTACGAATGGCATATCACGGACAGCAACAGGGATTAAAACAACGCTGTGCAGTAAGCGCTACCCAGGTCGCTGTCCACAGTACAAGGAAGAAGACAATGGCTGGGGATTCAAGAAGGCTGACCGAGCTGCTCCCATGGCAGAGAGGACCGAGACATGGAGCATCTCAGCCACAATGGTGGTAGAGACCAGGGTTCTAATCCTGGTCTCAGAAATGTTGTTTTTCCCCTGTAATCCAGCTTTGACTCGGAGTTGATTATTTTAGTTGGGTGAGGTGCAGAGGGGCAGTGCTCCTCATGTAGGGGAGTGTGAGGGGTATAGCCTTCCAGTAAAATAAGTTTGGACTGGTAGCGGTTGTCAGTGTGCTTTGTGACCACTACCAGTGGTGCTGCCTTTTCTTGTGGCATTTGTTCCTGCCGCTGTTCTGCACAGTGCTGTATAGACATTACTGTTATTGTCAATGCTGTTCATACATGTGCTATCCAGACCTAGTGCCGGATAATATAAGGGCATTTCTGCATTAAGTTATTAACTCTGATAAAGCTCTGCTTCTGGAATTAAATTTTAGTTGTTTTTGCCCCAATCTGGCACAGCATTGCTCCCTATTATTCATTGCATTACTACACTTTTGTTGTAATTAGTATTCATCCTACAAATTTGCATATGCTTTCTTTATGAAGCTGGTTAAAGTTTTACTGCTGACTATAGAATAAAGCTGCTTTTTATTTGATGCATGAGTGGGAGCAATGCTACAATACATTAGTGCAAAAGACAACTAATGTTCCTTTTAAAACATCACTGGCATTGGGTTCCTATTGTCTGCTTACTTTTTTTTATTGACTCTTGAACTTGGGGGCACCTAGCGTCAGAATGGAGGTTTGGTAGCACTGGGGTTTGGCTGTCGTTGTACGCTTACTTTTTTACATTTACTGTCTGACTTCAGGGTTGGGCACTTGGTGTCAGAATTGGGGGAGTTTGGTGGCATCAAGGTTGAGCAGCAAGTGGCTACTTACTTTTTTTTTTAGTTTACCGTCCAACCCTGGAATTGGGCACCCAGTGTTGGGGGCGAGGAACGGCACTGGGCTTTGGGTTCTGGTGACAGCCTAGCTATATTAATAGTGGCAGCTTCAGGTTTTTAAACAGAAGCAAGATACATATGCCTCTGACTGCTCTGTGTTTGTGTCACAAATCCCCTACCCATACCTTAACCAGCATGCCTCTAACACCTGGCTGCCACAGACCCTTACTTATGTTAAAGCTAGGCGGTCTCCAGGAGCCACCCTTCCCAGTCTCCCACCCTAAGTTCCATTTCAGGTACCTAACCCCTGGTGAGGTGGTCAAGTTAATCAGAACAAATGACCCAAGACCATCCAAGGGCACTGACTCCATTGACTTCAGAGTTCTCCATCTTGTATGTGACTCCCTGGCCATCCCTCTTACTAACATCCTCAACCACTCCCCCTGCATAGGGTCCTTCCCAAAAGCTTAGAGATGTGCACCTTTATTAAACCTCTTCACAAATCTGGTTCCAAGGCTCTAGTATCCAATTACCATCCCATCTCCCTCCTTGCCCCTCTTGCCACAATTTTAGAGAAAGTGGTCCATAGGCAAACCACGGAACTCCTCTTCAAATACAACTTGCTCACAGAGGTCCAGCATGGGTTCCATGCTCGACACAATACTGAAACTGCCCTCATCAAGTTCACCCACTCCATAAACAAAGCTGGCAATGATGACCTCTACACTGGTGCTGCATTCCTAGACCTCACCAAAGCCTTCAACCTCATTGATCATGATGTCCTCCTCTGTACCCTTATGGGCCCTGTTCTCTTCTCTCTGGTCATTAACTCCCTGCCTGACATTTGCACCACCTCCAAACTCATTCTCTATGCTGATGGTGCAGCCCTTTTCTGTCAGAGCAAAAATCTCAATGTTCTCATTAACAAACTCCAATTTGATTTCAGCAGACCTCACACCTGGTTCATGTCCAAAGGTCTTGTACTCAACTCCAAAAATACTAAGTTCATGGTTTTCACCAGCCCCCCGCAAACCCCTTGGCTTTGACCTCTCCTTCTATGACAACCTTGATAACTTCATTGAAAGAGTCAGTGAATTCAAGTACCTTGGCATACTCCTGGATAGCCACCTCAATTTCAATGCTCACACTAGCCTGACAATCCAAAAAGCTCACCAACGCCTCAGTATCCTCTGTTGAACCAAGCATTATCTTAACAGGGAATCCAAATCCCTTTTACTCTCAAACTTCCTCTTTCCTGTCTTCAACTATGGTTCACTTGTCTCTCTAACCCGCCTCTCCAACAAAAAGTTCTCCAGACGTCAAAGCTCCTACCACAATACTATCTGCTTTGCCTCTGGTCTCCCTAAGCTCACACACCACTGTGACCTTTATAAGCTCATTAGTAAGCCGTCTCTTGAGGCCCGTGACAACTGCAAGATGGCCACCTTCTTCTTCAAACTCTCCCGTGGACTGCTCTCTGATCGCCTCACTTCTCTCTTCCAGACAGCCACCACCACCAAGACCACTAGACTGTCTCCACTCTCTCTCTCTCTTTCACTGTTCCTTTCTGCTGGACCACTCACAGCCAGAAAACATTCTCTTTTAAGGGACTCAAGCTCTTCAACTCTCTCCCTCTGAAACTAAAACTCTGTCCCTCCATAAATGCCTTCAAACACAATATCAGGAGACATTTCTCTCCCACCTGCACTCTGTCAAGCCCTACTCTGGCTCTCCTTCTGCACTTTTGTCCCCTCTACTCTCTGGTTATCCACATCAGGCACTTACCCTCTCTTTCTAGCAATTGTAGTATTGTTAATGCACCTAGGCTAGTTTTTAGATTGCACTTAATTTTTATGTTTTCCACTGTTCAATTATATTATTGTTAAACCCTCACTGAGTGCTTAATGTGACCTTGTATTTGTTAATTCACCAAGGCTAGTTCATGGCTTGCCCTTTAATCTATATTATCCTAACTGTATATACCATTTTATTAACCCTCACTGTTAGTTAAATGTTTAAGCCTATGTCATGTCTTATGATTGTTGTATGTAACTGGATGCTTGTGTAAATGGGCAGCAATGCTCACATGCCTTTCCAGTATAACCAATAAAAATGAAATAAAATGAATGGAATGTTTGCCCCTCCCCATTTCCTGTGCCGACACCCAACCCTCTCAGTAAAAGTGGTATGTTCTGGACTACTGGATAGTTGAAGCACAGTCATCAGTGCCCTGCATCAAGCCGAGGCTGACCACTGAAATCCCAGGTGAAATGTGTGCCTGGTTTTATAAAATTGTAATCCACTCACTTCCCTGTATCAGGAGGGATTAACTTTTCTTCAGTTAATTAAAATAAAGTAATAAGTCTCTTTTAGAATGCAGATATCTCCTGAGACTTACAATACATCTTGTTAAACAATGAGGGATTGGACATGATAGACCTACAGTCCTAAATTTATTTATTGAATTTTGGTGACTGGGTAGGCCCACTGAGACAATGCAGTCCCTTTTTCAGGGGCTACCCCAAGAGAACAGTACAACCACATACAGTTTGTACATCATACATGTGAACAGCAGCAGCAATAACATCTATGTATTTAAAATCACACAAGAAAGCTGAAAAGTAACAACCAGGATAATCAAAGGTTAATACTAAAATATGTTGCAACTTAATCTAAGACCAGGAGGAGATAGAAGCCATACATGTGTAACCCCTAGATGGCGCTATCCCAGGGGCTACTACCCCTGCCTGATTTTCCACTAACAGGTTGAGGGGCCTGGATCCAATGGCGGGTGCCTCCACCCAGAGGTCAGGGTTTGCAATAGTTAAACTTACTTGGTCACAGCCCTCTGGGACACTGCAACCCCCCTTTCTTCCCACTAGTGGCCCACACAATATATCAGAATTACCTTCACCTTATACACTTACCCCCAGGACTAGCTCGCACTGGGACCTCCAGAAATAAGATACAGTGCAACAATCACAGTACAGTACTTTAACATAGACAAATACCTCAGGCAGTATAACTTTGCTGAAACAAGCAGCTCTGATTTATTTAGGGGATATAACAAGGACAGGGGAAATCAGGTTAATTAGCTTATCACTTTACTATTCATTATGGCTCTGTGCACAGGCCTATCCCTACCAGTTACTGTCCCTGGGTACCCAAGCCCTAGTGGCTAGTCCAAACCGTGGCAGCTGGTAGGGGCCCTTTCACACAGAGAAAAGGAAAATTAAACAGTCAGCAGTACAGTAATTCCATTTGGATTTAATGTGGCAATTCAACAGGGAGCAACCCTGAATTAGTACTCACGACCTCCAAACAAGATAGGGTCCTTCAACGTCAGCAGGGCTACTTTTGAGCTCCACGAGACTCTTCACACATTTATATGGTAAAAAAAAAAAAGAAAGTACTATACCAGGCAGGCTGCTTCTCTATCCCGATTGCAATTACTGCACAATACTCGGGAGAACACACAGCACACAAGAAGGCTAAAGAGTAATGACAAGGATAATCAAAGGTTAAGACTCGGATGTGTTGCAATGTAATCTGAGTGCAGGGGAGACAGAAGCAATAAAAAAACTTGAAAAGGCTCACAACTTTATTAACTCTGTAATTATTATTACACTTTGTATATACAAATTTTCTCACTTATATTGTTGTATCTCTACTTACTACTGTACCACTGTCTGTCATAACCTTGTCACATATGTATGAACTGTTCTCGTCTTATTACTTCACCTATGTAACCCCCTACCCCCAGGGCGCATCTGGAATCGAGCGGTACTCCACTCAGTATGCCTTCCTGATAAATCTCTTAAATAAATAAATACTATTATAAATATCTTTGTTGTAAAGACATTTTATAGGAAATCAACATATATACTACAGATTTAGGTAAATATGCAGCAATAAAAAAATTACAAGCACATAATAGAAACACTCCCTTTAAAGACAAAATCTTGTAATGTTGAATCAAGCAAAAGCAGAGACTGGAATGCTACTACACAGTGAGATGCAGTGCCAGAGTGCAGGGAAAGAAGTGCCATTGAAAATAAATAATCTTTTCATTGTTTATGGAAGTTAGCTGTTCCAAAGCTACTTATCTTATATGCTCTTAAAATGATGAATGTGTTTCAATAGGAATTACAGCCATAACTGCCTTAAGTTCTTTTAACAGGCACAATTATTAAAAGGGGCTCTAGAAATAATGTGATCTACTGCAAGCAGGGTTGCAGACACACACACCCACCCACACTGCACACACACACACACACACACACACACCTGTAGTACATGGAGAGAACAGTGGAGTAATATGAGTCATGCAGCCCAACCAAACTACTAAGTGAAAGACCACACTCTCACAATCCTGTCAGTCCTCAGCCCCTACTCACAGCAATATATCAGCATGGTGACATCACCATGCAGCCATGAAAAGGCTAAGTATTCTTCCAGCTAGAAATCCATCTTTTTATTTTAATCCCAGAAGCAAAAACAGAATCACGCCTGACACATTTCAGATTTTGGCTAGATTCTTTATCAAAGGCAATTTAAGCTAAACAGATAGTGATGCTGATTTTTTCTGATGTTCAGTTTGTACTGCTTATTTAGTGCACCACCAGCCTAGTGTGACTTTTTTCAACAGAAGAGATTTTTGCAACTTGTGAGTGGTGGCCATCTTTAATTACATGAGTCATTAAATACTAAATTAGCTATAAAAGGTGTTTAAAAAGATCTTGGAAAGTTACAATTGTACTATGGATAAAAATTGTACTATGGATAATTCTAAGGAGGTCAATACATTTTGGCTCAAAAATGATATGGTGGAAAATGTTTGCTAACAAATACTTCTGCTTTAACAAAATCCAAATAAATAAATAAATACAAATTATTATTTAAACTGTCATCATAGCATCAATTAGGGTGGATCACATTCATTTCTTTGTCAGCCAGTCTGCATCAGACTGTCATGAATGACATGCATCCTGGGGCTCTACTAAAGTACCAATGTGACCTGTAAAACAGCCAAAGATGAGCATTTAGGGATTTGTATTTTAGTTCATTAATAATAACACAGTATGCCTATCACATGTTTCTGTGGTTGTGCTTTTTTTACTTAGACGCTATTCCAGCTGTGTCACTATGCAATATCTCAAAATGAGACCAACTTCCCTGAGCCTCATCGGTTTGACCCGAAGCGTTGGTTGCGGGATGTGGGTATGAAACACCACCCCTTCAGCTCTATACCCTTTGGATATGGAGTCCGAGCCTGTGCAGGTCGACGGATTGCAGAGTTGGAGATGCACCTGGCCCTCATAAGGGTAAGTACGTAAATGCCACTTGACCAGTTCCATACTCTGTATATAGAATTAAATTGGGTTTTATAGAGAACCTTTCATACACACTGTATTTCAAAACAGTTCATAAAGCAGTATGTTAGATACTGGTAGTGCAGGGATGTTATACATTTTGTGCAATGTCAGTGGCTAAGTAGGTTGCACACTTGCCTCTGAAGTCAGAAGATTGGAGGGCTGTGAGTTCTAGCCGAACACCATGCACTTGGGGTAAATCCCAGTACAGACACTTTTATGCACCATGAGGGGGGTGCTGTACTCCTGAGGTGCCATCTTTAAGATGAGATGTCAAACCGAGGTCCCATCTGCCTGTTCTTGTTCAAGGAGGCAGTATAGCACAGTGGGTTAAGGCTCTGAGCTGCAGATCTGGAGACCTGGATTTGAATCCCACAGCTGCCTAGGTGCATACTGTATGATTCTGAGCAAGTTACTTGAATTCCTTGTGCTCCCAGGTCACGTCTGGATACAAGCTTTGGCTTAGTGTGCTACTCCTGGTTAAACAATGTTCCCTTTCCCTTTGTAGCTGCTCAGGTGGGCATTAGCGACCCCATGGCATTTCTCAAAAAGACTAGGGGAATTTCATATAAATATACAAATGTGCCAGCAGATAAAGGCCTTTTGGACTGTCTAGTTTGCTCGAATGTGCATTTCCCACTGCATTCACAGAGGAAACTGTCCACCTCTCCATATCTCCCTTGACCTCTGTCAAATATCCCCTCACCCTATCCCAACCTCTCTTGAAGCTGTCCACCATTTTTAGGCATATCACCTGCTCTGGTAACTCATTCCACTTAGCTACCACCCTCTCGGTAAAAAAGTGCCTTCTCATCTCCTTTCTGAACCTTCCCCCCACCAGCTTCAGTCTGTTACTGTTGGTCTTGTTTCCACTAAGACTGAAGAAGCCCTTAGTGCTCACCCTTTTATACCCTTAAGGCACTTAAAGGTCTCAGTCATGTCCCCCCATCCCTCTCTTCTGTCCTCAAGAGAGTACATGTTGAGCCCCCAGAACCTCTCCTCGTACATGTTTCCTCGCTGGTCCTGGATGATCTTTGTTGCCCTTCTCTGGACCAATTCCAGCAAGTTTATATTCTTCTTGAGATAAGGGCACCAGTATTGCACACTGTACTCCAGGTGCTGTCTCACTAGAGATTTGTATAGTGGCCAAATGAGCTCTGCCTTCTGCTGGCACATCACCTGGCTATGCAGCCCAGCATCCGATTTGCTCTGACTATAGCCTTCCTGCATTGTGCTAAGTGTTTAAGGTCACTCTATATAATTACACCCAAGCCCTTTTCCTCCACTGACCTGCTTAACTACACACCACCCAGCCAGTATTTTATCCCTGTATTTTTCTTCCCCAGGTGCATAACTTTATACTTTTTAGCATTGAACCCCAGTTGCCAAAACTCAGAACACGTCTCTAGCCTTGCCAGGTCTTCCCTGAGTTCTTGTCTCTCTGTATCTGTGTCCACCCTTCCAAAGAGCTTGGCTTCTATCTTGTTGCCAACTTCTGACCCACCCAACCAGCTTAGTCCCCACTCCTAGATCTTTTAGATTCCTGACCAGTCTCCTGCGAGATACAGAGCCAAAGGCCTTGCTGAAGTCCATGTACAGGACATCAACCACTTGGCCCATGTCCACTGCCCTGGTGACCCAGTCGAAGAAGTCAATCAAGTTTGTCTGGCAGGACCTCCCCAGCACAAGCCCATGCTGCCTCATGTCCTGGAGCCCATTGTCATCCTGAAAGCCCACTAGTCTTCCTTTCAAACTGGACTCCATCAGCTTTCTTACTGCTGAGGTCAGGCTGACTGGCCTGTAGTTCTCTCATTCATCCTTCAGACCATTTTTGTGGAGGGACACCACATGTGCAGTTCTGCATTCATGGGGCATGATCCCCAAATCCAGAGAAGTGTTAAACAGGTCTGTCAGGGGACCCACCAGGGCCTCTACCAGTTTCCTTTTGACCCCGGGTGTATGCCATCTGGCCCTGTAGATTTGTTTACCTTTAGGGCCCTTGGGCCCCTTAGTACCCCATCAGCATGAATGTTACCATCTATGTCTTCCCTCCTCCCTGTCTTCACCCCCCCAATTCCCCTATGGTACTGGCCCATCCTTCTCTCTCTATTACAGACTGAACAGAAGTACTTAAGTACCTTCGCTTTCTCTTAACTACTGTCTGCCAAACCACACTCCTTTTATTTATTTCCATGGTTTGCTGATCAAAGTTGCCCCATTCACTAAAATACAGCCAACAGCTTAACAGCCAGACTCAACATGTCAGTTTACATCTCTACACCCCCGCCCCGGGGACAGGGCTGAAAACAGGCAAAACTACCTAGCCCTCCTTTACCAATCAACTAAAATAAAAGTACCAAAGGTGCTAAAAGGCAACTAATCATGTAGTCTGCAGTTACAAAACAGTCCGGGACAATAGCCACATGCAATTCAAGTTACAGAACAGGTTATATGTACCTACTGCAGTGCTACTGTATCTCAACTGTGGGCCTGAGAGCGGGCCCCAACATTACTGACACATTAAAAGTTAGTCAAGATTAGGTTGTGTTCAATTCATGGTGTCGAGCCTTCCTTTCTATATCCATCCTCCATCTTACGGAATCAGTCCCGTTTTCATAAAAGCCTCAGAATAACAAAACAAACTGGTTTGGTTCTTAATGGGCCTCACACAAAACATGACTAGCTATGGCTCTGGTAATCAGTACTTTTAAGCTGGAGAGGGGCCTACAGCCAGAAAAAACAAAAAACAAACAAACAAAAAAAAAAACAAGAAAGAGTTTCTGTCTGAGGAAGTAACAGCACACTGCTTTCTAGGACCCTCCACTCTAAAAGCTCTGATTACCAGGGCCATAATTTTCCTCGAACTCATCCCTGCAGTCTTTACTCCTCTCTCGGTATACTGCCTCTCTCCCATAGACACCATATCTACTCGCTAACTCTCATAGTCAAATTCTGGTTCAGTCTGCTTCCCCCTTATAGTACCGCTATGCTGTGCTCTTCTCCTCCTATGATCTGCACATCAGGGACCCCCATTCATTCTCCCTTCCCTTCCCCCACACATTGGCAGACAAATCTGCTTTCTCCTATGGACTCCCACCCTTTGGAACCATATTCCTCCACCACTCCATAACTCTCTCTCTTACTCCTCCCTCAAACAACACTTGCACCTCTGTCCTCCACCACTTTGTCCTTGCCTCCCTACTTCCCCCTCCGAGTACTCCACCCCTAGTCAGTGAAAGGAGTCTCAACCTTCTTTGCAGGAACTCAGTATTTATAAAAATTGTCTGCTGTATTATTTCCAAGTGGATGTCCTTTGCACTATCTGAAATGCCTAGAAATCAGCCTACCTCTACTGCTACCTCATTGCCTATTTATTTATTGAACATTTCAGAATTACAAACCTTTGAGTCAGGGACTCATTTACAATGGCTCCACTTCATATGACAATTTACATGGTAAGTGAGACAAACACAACATAGAGTATACAGTACAGTTACAGGACAACAGGCTATAATGGCTACAACTATCAGGCACTTGGCCTAGACTCATTGCCAGGCTGTGTCAAGGGATAACTGAGTATTGGGTGGGCATAGTGTTGACAGACGACATAGAAGGAGAGGGCAGGGGTGGGGAGAATGAGTAGGTCAATTTAAGGGATGAAGGTGGGGGGCTAAGGGCAGTCACAGACACTAATAGTCTGAAGGTGATCCCTGAGAAGAGTTTTAAAATGGCTAGCTTATGTTCGGTGGTTATGGCGCTAGGTAAGGAGTTCATCCAAAGTAGGTTCTATAGGAAAAGGTTCTCTGCCCCAGTGATGTCCTGAAGCGGGGGACACAAAAGGAGGATTTAGTGGAGCTGTGGATGTTTTTGGTAAGTGGGGACGGTTGCAGGAGGGCAGAGAGCCTGGGAGAGGTCAGACTAGAATAAGTCTTTTTAGCCATAAGGCAGGCATGTTATCTGAGCCTATTGTCAAGGTTGAGCCAGTTGGACTGCCAGTCACAGGTACAAGCATGAGTAGTACGGTCACACCCAAGGATAAGCCAGCAGGCCTTGTTGAGGGTTACCCGAACTCTCAGGAGGGATGTGTTGTTGGCAGCACTGTAGACTAGGATACCATAGTCCACGAGGGCAAGGATGGAGGAGGAGACAGTAAATCATAGAGCATCTGGGATGAGGCAGTGTTTGAAATGGTAGAGTAAACCAATTCGGGTATTAACTGCTGTGCAGAGGTGATGAATATGACTGTGGAAGTTAAGAGCTGGGTCCAAGAGGATACCGAGATACTTAAAGGAAGTAACCTGGTCAAGAGGCTGCATCTGAGTGTTAAGGATACGGAGAGAGAAGTCCTTATGCCTGTTCTGCAGGTTGGCGAATAACATTACTTTTATTTTTCTGTAGTTGAGAACAAGGCGGTGCTCAGTAAATCAAGCCTCGGCATCTGAAAATTATTTTTGCAGTGAGAGTTGGAGTTGAGAGGGGTCTGGGTGAGGGGTGAACAGGACCACATCATCTGCGTAGAGTAACAGTTGCCCAGAGCATGAGGATGGGAGGGTATTTAGGAAGAGACTGAAGAGAAGGGGTCCGAGTATGGAATCCTGTGGGACTCCAGACCTGACAGGAAGACAGGAGGAGAAGGCAACGCCTATCTTGACTTGTTGCGTTCTTCCAGATAAGTAGGCAGAGAACCAGTTCAAGGCATCAGGGGAGAGACCTATATTGGAAAGAGTGTTGAGGAGGAGGGAATGGTTAACTGTGTCGAATGCTTTCAACAGGTCCACAAAGGCAGTCCCAGCTAGGTGGCATTTGTCAAGGGCTGAGTGCAGGGAGGAGGTGAATTCAAGCAAGGCAGAGGTGGTGCTATGGCCTTATCGAAAACCATATTGTTGTTGGCATAGAAGATTTTACTTAGTGAGATACTCAGTGAGTTGTTTAGATACAATTCTTTCTAGTGCCTTCGATGGGGGGGATAGAGATGGGCCAGTAGTTTCCAGCAGAGGTGCGGTCACAGCCTTTGTGGATGGGAGTGATGATGGCAGCTTTCCATTTGGAAGGGAAGGACCCAAGACAGAGAGAGCGGTTGAGGATGGTGGTGAGGGGGGGAGAGGACAACATCAAGGGCAAGGCATACGAGCTTGAGGTCAAGAGTGTCTGCGCTGAGGCGAGCTTGCCTTAGGGCCTTTAGGAGGTAGGACTTGGCTTCAAGGGGAGTGACCATCCTGAAGCAAAAAGGGGGGAAGGAGAGGTGGGGTAGGGGCTACATCCGAGGTAGGGGGGTCAAAAATTGGGGAGGGAGTATTTTACTGAGGTCAGAGAAGGATGTATTAAGGATATCTGCTTTGTGTTTGGGGTCAGTGGTGGCAGTGCCATTAGTGAAGATGGTGGTGGGGGGTGTGGGTTTCCCATTCAACTCTTTGAGATTGTTCCAGAATTTTCTGTCCAAACCCCAGGTGGATGTGAGGGAGGACTTGTAGTGCTCTGCTTCGGTTTTACAAATTTCCAAGGTGCATTTGTTTCTCATAGCATGGTACAGTTGTCGAGCAGCAGGCTTGCCAGTGTCAAGGGCAATTTGCCAGAGATAGTCATGCTGGGAAATAAAGTCAAGTAGAGAGTGAGTAATCCAAGGGGTAGAGGGTCACTTAATGACGCTTTTAATGTATGGGGCATATCTGTCACAGGTGGAAGTGAAGAAAGATATAAAGTAAGCTAAGGCCGTGTTGACATCAGAGGCCCTGTAAATAGGTGATCAGTCATGGGAGTTGAGGTGGTGTTTTAGGCGTTAGAGCATCCTGGGCTTCAGACGTCTTTGATAAATGATTTTTGGGGGTTGTTTCAATCTCTTACAGGACCAGGTACAAGTCACTGGAGAGTGATAGCTGAAGGTGCTGGAGAGCACTGAGACATGTGAGATTCTGTCAGGGCGGTTAGTTAGTACCAGGTCAAGCAGGGTCGCGGTGCCGGTTTTTGGGTTGAGCCTTGTGGGGGTTGGGACAATTTGAGAAAAGTCCATTGCAGCAATGGTATCACTGAGGGGGTGGCAGAGTGGAAAAGCCAGTTAACACTGAAGTCACCAAGAGCTAGACATTCAGATTGTGGGGGCAGAATGAAGAGGTAGTTTAAGACAGAGAGGAAGGCAGATTTTTGGTTCCTTGGTGGGTTGTATATAGCAGTGACAAAGAGAGGGACAGAGGCTTTGTGAAGGGTAATTTTAACTGAGAGGGTTTGTGCACCATGTTCAAGGCAATGCACTGCAGGGAATTACGCAGGTAGATGACACATCCCCTACCATGTTTACCATATCTGTCGGACTGAAAGACGGAGTACCCAGGGATGGAGATGGTAGAGTCAGGGAAGGGTTTAGTGAGCCAGGTTTCTACCAGGCAGCGTATATCAGGCTAATGTTGAGCAATCCAGACCTGAAGGGAGTCAGCATTTATCTGCAGGCTACAGATATTGTTTGATGCTAGATTCAGACAGTGGGATGTTGAGTGGCTGGGGGGGAAGGGTGGGACCAGGGTTGGGATGGACATTGCTTGACATCAGCATAAGAAGAAGGAGCAGGGGCTTAAGCAGTGAGAGCTGTAGATGCCTGCAGGAGAACCATCTTAAGGGGGTATGGTGGGAGAGCTTAGGACCGGTGACAGGGATGGGGAGAGAAAGAATGTGGGGTTCTGCAAACAGGGAAAGGTGAGGACAGTAAGAGGGGTGGAAGAGGGTTTGGGATGAAGGGGGGAGGTGGGGAGGCACATGGAAACAAAGTGTGGGTGGAGGGCTGAGGTGGGGGTTATTAAGGGGCTGAGGTTGCCATGACGGGGGTAGGAAATGGGGGGTTGGAGAAGCAAGAAGTACAAGGCTGATAAGAGGAGGATGAGGGTGGCCATGGTGAAAGGTACTGAAGCAGTGGCAGAGGGGAGAAAGGATCAAGGTGCAGAAAAGTTCACACACCAACAGGTGAGCTGCAATAGCATAGCGGTAGGGACTTCGGCTTTGATGTGGAAGGGGCAGGGTTCGAGTCCGGGCAGTAAATAGGAGGAAAGTGCAGAAAAGAGGCAAAGAAAGTGACTAGCAATGAGTGGAAGGCAGATGAGACTGCAGTGGATACTCGAGAGTAGGGTAAGGAAGGCAGGACAAACTTAGGGTGCCAGAGTGACTCCTAGTGGTTATAGAATATAAGGAGCTAATGGGAAAATAGACACTTAGTAAAACAGTCTGACGATCCTGGAAACTAGTCAAGTGACCAGGGAGGAGCAATAAATGGAGAGATGCCCTGGGTGGGAGGTGGGTGGGGTGGGAGGGCAGTCGACCCACAGCATCAACAGGCTACGACCCCTCTGACAGATAGTGCAGAAGGGAGATGTAATTACCTTTAGGGGTCCCGAGGAAGCACTGGCTGGCTGCTGTATATGTATGTATAACCTTTGTCCGTTTGTTTACCCTTTTCCCAGGTTGTACCTGGAAATGAGCCTTGGCACAGTGTGTCTTTCCTGGTCACCAAAACTTTAAATAAATAAAATTAAAAATAATTGGGGGATGGGGGATTGTAGCATTTGAACAGGAGCTTGAGCCCAGTCCCCAAATTCCCGAGCAATAGGCAGGGATCTATGGGCAGCTAGGCCCCCAGATGCTTTACAGTTTTTGATGCACTGTTGTGCTGAGACTTATTCTGGTACCTTTTGTATCACAACTCTGTCTTGCATTTTGTAAAGGAAGTACAATAAGTAAAGGATGTAAAGTCTTCTCAAACAAGACAGTTTTGTCGAGTAGTGCTAAGAGTGCAGAGCTACTGTAGCTGCCTGACTCTGAACAAGTCAATTAACCATCTCATGCTTTACATAGAAACATAGAATTTGATGGCAGATAAGGACCACTTGGCCCACCCAGTCTGCCCATTTCCCTGCCTACTGGATTAGCTGCAAATCTTAGTTAACCAGCAGCCTACTTCTTCCTACCCCCACCTCCTAGAATTGCCTTATGACTGTCCCATGCATGCTTGAATTCCACCACTGATTTTGACTCCACAACCTCCTCCGGAAGGCCGTTCCATGCATCCACAACCCTCTCTGCGAAAAAATACTTCCTTAAATTACCTCTGAGCCGCCCCCTCCATCTTCAAATTGTGCCCCCTTGTTCTTGCACACCTCTTTTTTTGAAAGATGCTACCCTCTTGGACTTTGTTGATTCCCTTGAGGAGCTTGAAAGTTTCTATCATGTCTCCCTCGCCTCCTTTCCTCGAAGCATACATATTAAGCTCCTTTCATCTCTCTTCTTCATATGTCTTCCGTGCAGACCTGCACCATTTTAGCTGTCTCCTCCTGGACAGCTTCCATCCTGTCTATGTCTTGCGAAGACTGGGTCTCCAGAACTGCATGCAGTACTCCAGATGGGGTCTGACCAGCTGTCTGCACAGAGGGATAATAACTTCCTGTTTTCTACTAGTGATCCTCTCCTATGCATCCCAGTATCCCCCAGCCTCCTTGCTGCCCTCTCACATTGCTTGCCACCTTTAGGTCATCTGATATGACTACCCCAGGTCCCTTTCCATTTTTGTTGTTGTTAGTATCTCACCCCCATTGTGT
Source organism: Neoceratodus forsteri (assembly GCA_016271365.2). Classification (NCBI taxonomy): domain Eukaryota; kingdom Metazoa; phylum Chordata; order Ceratodontiformes; family Ceratodontidae; genus Neoceratodus; species Neoceratodus forsteri. The sequence continues at coordinate 1,411,185,915 of CM028132.1, forward strand.
ACTGTTCCCTGGGTTTTTGTTTCCCAGGTGCATTACCTTGCACTTCTTAGCATTGAATCTAAGCTGCCATACATTTGACCATTCCTCTAACCTTGCCAAGTCCCTTTTCATCCTTTCCACCCCACCTTGTGCATCAACTCTGTTGCAGATCTTTGTGTCATCTGCAGAGACATACTTTTCCTTCCAGTCCCTCTGCAATGTCGCTTATAAAGACATTGAAGAGGACCGGTCCTAATACTGAACCCTGCGGTACCCCACTAGTAACCCCCCTTTCTACAGAGTGGACTCCATTTACTATTACTCTCTGTGTCCTATTCTCCAGCCAATTATTTACCCAGGCTATCATCTTGGGACCCACTCCCAGGCTAGCTAACTTGTATATTAATCTTTTGTGTGGGACTGTGTCAAATGCCTTGCTAAAGTCTAGGTAGGCCATGTCCACATCCTATCCCTGATCTACTACTTTGGTCACCCAGTCAAAGAAATCTATCAGATTTGTCTGGCATGACCTTTCTGCTGTGAATCCATGCTACCTCGGGTCCTGTGCCCCTCTGGCCTTTAGATACTCGACAATTCTTTCCTTCAGAAGTGATTCCATTATTTTCCCTACCACTGAGGTTAAACTAACAGGTCTGTAGTTTCCTGCTTCTGCCTTGCTCCCACTTTTGTGAAGGGGAATCACATCTGCCCTCCACCAGTCCTCGGGTACCACCCCATCCTCCCATGATTTGTTAAACAGGGTAGTCAGTGGTGTCACTAATTCTACCCTAGTTCTTTTAGAATTCTGGGATGAATCCCATCAGGACCCATTGCTTTGTCCACCTTCAGTTTTAAGAGTTCTTTCAGACCCTTTCTTCTGTAAATGGGCTGGTATCAACTTCTGTATCCAGAGTGTTTCTACTGTTTGTTTTAGGTACCTCCCTCTTCCTTTGTAAATACTGAGCAAAAATATTTGTTTAGTATCTCTGCCGTTCCACAGTCACCCTCTGCCCACCCCCCCCTTTATTAAGCCTCACTATCCCTCCCTTGGTCTTCCTTGGCTCCCTGATGTACCTATAAAAGGTTTTATCCCCCTTCTTAACTGAGTTGGCTATCTTTTCCTTGGTTTGGGCCTTCCCAGCTTCCTTTTGCTTTGATACAGTTCTCTGTCCTGTTCCTTCTGTGATTCCTTGTACTTCCTGAAAGCTTTCTTTTTCTCTTGAACCTTCACTGCCACTTCCTTTGAGAACCATAGTGGTTTCTTACATCGTTTAGTTTTGTTTATTTGCTTCACACAGAGGCTTGATACCTTTGTGATGGCAGTTTTTATTATTCACCATTGTTCTTCCACCCCTCCTTCCTGCCCATTTGCCAGGGCATTCCTTAGGCACTCACCCATTTTGGCAAAGTCAGCCCTCCTAAAGTCCAGTACCTTTGCCTTTGTATGGCTTGTCACTATTGCTGTGTTTATTGTGAACCATACTGTTCTATGGTCGCTAGTTCCCAGATGGCTACCCACTTCTACATCTGTGATCCTCTCTTCATCTCCATTTGAGAGAACCAGTTCTAAGATTGCTCCTTCCTGAGTGGGCTCCAATACTAGTTGTCTAGGGCATGCCCCCTGTAGGGCATCTAGAATAACCCCACTCTTCAAAGTGGCTGCTGCAACTGCACTCCAGTTAACATCTGGCATATTCAGATCACCCATCAGCAATATCTCCCCTTTTTCTGCAATACTAAGTATACTTTCTATCATTTCCTTGTCCATTTCCTCCCCCTGAGAAGGGGGTCTGTATACAACCCCTGTGCAGATTGTGGTGCCATTGCCGGTCTCCAAATTTACCCACAGTGCTTCTTCTCCTCCCTGTTTTCCCTTTTGTTCTGTTGCTTTGATTCCTTCCCTTATGTAAAGAGCTCCTCCTCCTCCTCTTTTACTCTCTCTGTCCCTCCTGTAGATAGTGTATCCTGGTATGTTTACGTCCCAGTCATGGTTTTGTGTGAACCATGTTTCTGTGACTGCCACGATATCCAGATGTTCCTCCCCCATCAAGGCCACTAATTCTGGGAGCTTGTTACTCAGACTATGGGCATTGGTACTCATTGCTTTCCATTTCTTGATGGCTTTACCTTCTGTTGCAGCATCCCCTACTGACCTTTCTACCTCGGTCTTTTTCTCAATTACTACCCTGTTTTGTAGGGAGAGGCTGGGATTTTCCTGCTGCTTATCAGTGCCTCCCCCTTGACTAGTTTAATGAAGCATTTAAACCGATTGCTCAAAAGACTTGTTCCCTTCCTGGACAGATGCAGACCATCCTGCCAGTATAGGCTGGTGTCCCTCCAGGTGGAACCCCAGTCCCCAATGAAGCCAAACTCCTGTGCTCCACACCATTTTTTCAACCATTCATTAAACTGCATGGTGCAAAGTACACTTGCCTCACTCATGCCATTGACAGGCAGCACCTCTGAGAAGGATACTGTGTGTGCTACTTGTCTTAAGCCCCTCCCCAGTTCTACAAAGTCCTTCTGCACTGCTCTAATCTCATGTTGAGCCAAGTCATTTGTCCCTAGGTGGACAATGACGTCCAGCTCAGACTCCCGTGCAGCTGTTCTCGTGATCCTGAGGATGCGCTTCCTGTCCCTCCACGCCATGGCACCAGGCAGGCATCTTGCTTCAGTTTTCCCTGCTCCCCCCAGTTCTATCCCCCTAATAATGGAGTCCCCCACCAGGAGCTGCTTCCTTTCCTTTTAGTGTCCTCTGCCTCCTTCCTGTGGGCCTCCCTTGTGACAGGTGTCCTCAGCCTCCTTAATCTCCTTTGTGGGTGCATCCATAGGGGAGCTGTGCTCCCCCAGAATGGTGTATGGATTGTGGAGTGGAACAACTGACTGGATGTGCCTCTGTTCCACCATCCTCACCCTCTCTGAGCCCACTGTGGTCCAACTGCTGTGCTTTCTTTGCAACCTCTGAGGTAATGGTGGTGGCTCTGGTGCTCCCTGGATGGGGGAGGTTCCCTTCCTACCATCCAGTCTGGCCTGGGGGAAGGTTCCCTTACTACTGTCCAGTGTGGCCTGAAGATGGGCAAATTCCTCCCTCAGGGAAGAGAGTTGTCTGCAAATAGGGCAGCATCTCAGCCTCCAGAAAGACTCCCGGAAGACTGCTGCCCCACAGCCATTACATTGCACTACTCCCCACATGATTATGTACTTTTTTTTGTGTGTGTGTGTTTGTGTGTGTGATTGGTTTGTTATATAGAAATATATATATTATACAATGTGTATGCTTATATTTTCAGTGCTGTGTGCTAGAGAGGATATGACATTGATATGCACCTTGCACTCCTGAGGAAATGATGTCAGAACCCCAGGTATAAAGGAAGTATTTCCAGGTGTGGGTGGGGTGAGGGGTGGGAAGGGGTTGGGCCTAAACTGTGCCCTCACAAAACAATCAGCTAAGAGCTCTGACCCACCGCTGCGATGAGTGCCTTCCTGTCAGCAAGATACTATACACAACAACTTGACAGAGAAAATCCCCTGCTAATCAGACAGAGAAAAATCCAGACATCCAAGTCAGACACAGGTAAACCTCCACAGCCCCAAAACAGCCTGGTGGTTTGTGCTCTGAAAGCAGTGAGCCCCAAAATAAGTCAGCTGTGCTTTAAACTCTTCCTGCACTGAAAATCTTATGAATTGTAAAAAGACTGTCTTTTCCTGATAATTCTAAGTTCCTTATTTCACCCTTCAGTTAGAAGTAGCCTCCACCTGCAGAATATCTGCTACAAACCAAAGACAATTGTAAGGTTCACCTCCCTCTGTTGTGAGCACAACTCACTTTCTTGCAAATCCTATGTTCAGTATTGCAGCTCCCAGCAAGATGTAGTCTGACTTGAAAAATATTAGCTTTGTTAAACACCTCTCTCCCATTGTTTTCCAGGTTTCAGCAGTCACAGGAGAAAGGTAATGCTGCCTCTGTACAGGGCACTTGTTGAACCAAATCTGGAGTATCCTCAAATGTGGGCTCCAAAATTGTACACAGCTCTGTGTACTTCTGGAGCACTCTTCTATGGAAAGACAGGGAGAGGTTCAGGTTCAAAACTAAAGCAAAGGGTGAGAAACATTATTCAGGGATAGCAGGGTATAAGCCCTATGAGGACAGACTAAAACGTCTGTCATGCCTTATTGGTTAAGTAATATAGTGTAGGGCAGCAGGGCAGACTTGATAGACTAAGAAAACAATTACCCACCATAGTAATGTTGTTTCTTCTCAGGGATCCATCAATGAGCCTTACAAAAGTGCATCATTCTATAGGAACATGCTGCCCTGGGGATAGAACTTTAGGCAAATTACTGTATATAGAATCATGTTCAAACTCTGCACTGTGATCACGCTCCTTCTACTGGCTTAATGCCAGATTTATTTTCATAGCCAAGGAGACAGTGACCACCAAGACTAAGTGACTACTAAAGTTGCTTTCAAAAATGTTTTCAAATTTTTTTTTAAACCTATTTGTTTTATTCTTTGAGTTACCAGATAATTCGTGAGTGAACTTGGAACACTGAGGAGGTTAAGTGACTTGTTTAGGGTCACACAGTATATAGTGTATGGTGGAATGCGGTTGTGTATGGTAATCCATACACCGAAAAAAGTTGTTCTGCTGCAGAAGTGATGTCCTCACTAACACAGAATGGACTTTTCATTCTGTGTTAGTGAGAAGGTCATAATACAAGGGACTACAGCAGGCATTATGATTCATCCCTTGCTGTGTGAGAGTGGAGCGCGAGTGTGCTGGGCAGCAGCAGTTGTGAATCGAGAGCATCCGCAGAACTGATTAAATATGGAAAAGTGAGTGTTTTTTTTTCCTTTTTCAGTCACCATACACTGTATAGAACAGTGTATGGTTACCCATTCACTATTCGGCTATTCTTTCACCTCGTAGATACAATGCTGACTTGGAGACATCTCGAGCTTCACTCTTGAGGTCATCAGTCGACATTGTATCCACTCAGTGGAAGAATAGCTTTGTAGTGTATGGTTACCCATACACTATCCTATATGTAAGTAGAGGTTGTGACAATGAAACCCAGGTCTCCTGGATGTACTAAGCTCCATTCATAGCTCATTATTCTAACCTGTAGACTATGCTGCCAGTCTCATTTAAATTATTGTCAGACAAAATTTGTCATGAAATGACACACAGCTGTAAAATTTTGTGAAACTTCAACAAAGCAATGCTGAAGCAACCATATCATAAGAACTTATCCTTGCATGAGCCTATTTTCAGTGTCTGGAAGGGGGTGCAGGGTCAGGCTCACTGATGGATCCTTGAGAAGAAACATTACTACGATGAGTAATTTTTATGTTGGCTCACCCTTGCGCGGCCAACATATTGCACTAGTAGCAGATTTGGAGGTGTGGTGACTGTTGGGCGAATGCAGGGCACGCATCAGTAGGCGCATCTCTCATTCCCCAATAAGCCAGCATGCAGGCGTCACACCAGGAATACATAATGTGGCTAGCACATCTCAGGAAATGTCCACTGCAATGAGAGCCAAGCTCGTCACGCAGCTCACCTCCCAATGTGCCTTTCCTGGTGAAGCATTCTAGCAAACATGGCGGCAGTGGCTGACACCACCACCTGCCACAATGCCAACTTCGGGGGTGCCCAATCCCCCTGTCAGCATGCCCTGACCCAGTGCATGTGCTGACAGGGGAGCCCACTCCCCGTCGGCATAATGCCCCCCCATTTGTTGTGTGCCGAGGGGGGGCCCAATCCCCCTTGGCTCTAGCCCCCGCTTCAGTAAGTGCCAACAGGGGTGCCCAATCCCCATCGGCTAGCCCCCCAAACACTCAGATGTTTTTTTGTTTTTTTTTAAACTTGTAAAAAAAAAAACGGTCCCTCTCGGTCTGTCCTGCTCCCTCCCTCAACCCGCTCCCACCATCTGCGCACCCTGTCTCCCCCCACCCCCTTCACCCCATACTTACCTCCGGAGTCCGGCGCAATGATCTTTGGTGGACCGGGAACATGTCTGCAGTCTTCAAAGCCGACCGCAAACTGAAGAAATGCCGGTAAGCTGAATAATGGCATAAATAGGGTTTTTTCAACTTTGGTGAATATCTCGGGCATTTTTTGGAATTTGTGCACCAAATTTTCAACATGGAGTATTGGGGCCCCTCCTCATGAATTCGGTCACTGTCATAGCATTATTTGGTCCCGAAAGGTGATTTCACGGTCACTGCACAGAATCACCTTTCAGGACTGATTAACAAAATGACAGTGCCACTGTTCATGAGGTGGGCTCTCAAAAAGCCTATGCTGCAAATTTGGTGGAAAAAATCCAAAAAATGACTCTTTTACGAGCGTGTATTGCACGGTTTCCATGCACGCTTGTAACTTTGTGAATTTGTAATATTTTCACTGCAGATTTTCAACATTGGCATTTTTCCACACCTCCTTATGAACAGTATAGCTGTCATTTTACATATCTTGGCCAAAATGTGTTTTTGCACTTCCGGTGCAGAATAGCGCAGTCGCTGTGCGAAATCAGTTTTCGGGACAGTTTGAGAAAATGACAATGACACTGTTCATGAGCAGAGGTCCTAAAATGCGTATGTTAAAAATTTGGTGATGAAAGTCCATAAAATGACTGTGTTCAAGCATGCATTGTGCAGTTTCCACGCACCCTTGTAACTTTGCAAATTTGCAATATTTTCATGCCAGATTTTCAACACTGGCATTTTTCACACCTCCTTATGAACAGTACAGCTGTCATTTTTCACATCCTGCCCAAAATGTGTTTTCACACCTGTGGCGCAGAATGGCGTGGTCGCTGTGGGAAATCAACTTTTGGGACAGATTAACAAAATCACAGTGCCACTGTTCATGAGGGGAGGTCCCAAAATGCCTATGTTGAAAATGTGTCTCTTCAGGGTGGGGGTGAGGTTGGCATCAGTTCCATACTTCACTGCCATTCCTATTATGCATCTCTAACTCCTGCACTACCAATGCCAATGCCAGCGAGACAACATTCGGCATTGACAAATGCTTGTTTTTTCTAACAATCTAAGGAATCCATCAATAACGCTTTACAAAAGTGCAGACTCACTAGCAGTGCCTTGGGAGGATACATAGATGTATAGAATTTGTCGGCAGATAAGGACCACCTGGCTCATCTAGTCTGCCCATTTTTTCCTACCTTTAACTTATGCTGCAGATTGTAGTTGATCTGTGGCTTTTCTACTCTTCCCTTTTTCTAGGGTTCCCTTAAGTGTGTCTAGAACCTATTTAGGAAAAAGGTTCTACAGGAACACCGTTCCAAAACTGACATTCCTCCTAGACTGTACGTCCAGACTGTAGAGCTGCATGAAGGTGGGCACTGTTTTCCAGGTAGCTGCTTTACAGATTTCTTGAAGAGGAATGCCCCTTGTAGCTGAGACAGAGGGAGGGAGGACCCTTGTGGAATGTGATTGTAAGCCTCTGGGAGGTTGTTAACCATCTACAAGGAGGAGGAACCAAATACAAGGAGGCAGTATAGCACAATGGTTTAAGGCTCTGATCTGCAAACCTGGGTTTGAATCCCACAGCCCCCAGTTGCATACTGTGTGACCCTGAGCAAGTCGCTTAACTTCCTTATGCTCCCAGATCGCACCTGTAAACATGCTGCAGCTTAGTGTGTCTCTCCTGTTTAAAAAAAAAACTCTTTCTCACAACAGAACTGTATACAGGAGACTATCCAGTGAGAGATAGTCTTCCTGGCTGCTGGTTTACCTTTGCCAATCTTTCCATAGGTAACAAAGAACTGTATGCTCTTAGACTTGACATCCCTTGTATGGTCCATATACAGTAGTAGCCCAGTGCTCTTTTTACATCAAGACTACAGCTTTTGCCCACCTGTACTGGAGCATTCAGGAAAAAGAACAGGAAAAGCCACTGACTGATTTAGGTGGAATTCTGAAACCACTTTAGGTAGGAATTTCCTATTGGTTCTAAGGAATACCTTATCCTTGTGGAATACTATGTAGTCTGGATGTGTACAAAGGGCTTGCAGTTTGCTTGCTCTCCTGGCAGATGTATTGGCCACTTGCCAAGCTGTTTTCTAGGTGACATATTTTAAGTCTGCCATAGCCATAGGCTCAAAGGGGGCTTCCATCAGCTGAGCAAGACAAATGTTCAAGTTCCACGGGGGAATGGGTTCCTTCACAGGAGGGTGTAAGTAACTGAGGCCTTTGAAAAAAAAGATTAAAAAGAGGTTGTGAGACCAAATACTTCTTCTTGTCTTCTGATATGTAAGCAGACACAGCTGCCAACTGCACTTTTAGTCAAAGGTCTCAGACCTAAGGACTGTAGGTGTACGAGGCAGTCTAGAACTGTGAACAGCCCTGCCAGCTTTGGGTTATTTTTCTGGAGGCACACCAATATCAGAATCTTTTCCACTTGGAGGAATATGCTTTTCTTGTGTTTGGTTTCCTGGGAACCTTGAAGACTCTCACCCCTCTTCTGACAGATTCAATCTAGAAAATTCTAGTTTTCAAGAACCATGCCTTTGGGAATAATTTTAGAGAAGCTTGTCCTGCCCTGAGACAAAGTCAACAAGTTATAGCTCAGTAGCAGGTTACGGGAGTCTTGCGGGACAAGGTAAGCAGCACTGTGTACCATGCCTGCCTAGCCCAGTCTGAAACTATTAGAATAATTGTTTATGACTTTCTCCTGAGCTTCATGACTACCCTCTGTATGACAGAAAGTGGGAGGAAGGCAATAGGAACCTCAGTGTTCAAGTCAGGGTTGGGGCATCCTCTGGGACTGTGCCTTTGACTGGTGGCCTTCAACAAAACATTGAGAGCTGATTGTTCTCTCAAGATGCAACTAGGTTTATTTCTGGAGTACCCCACCTTTTGAAACTTGAAGCTGGCACTTGCTGGCTCAAGGTCCAGTCGTGGTTTCCATAGTTGAGTCTACTTAAGGAGCCTGCCAGCATGTTGTCCTTGTCTGGCAAATACACTGCAGGAACCACTGTGCCCAGGGAGTAAGCTCTGTCCCAGATTCTCATAGCTTCTGTGCAGTTTTGAGGGTTTGTCCTTCCCTGTTTATGTAGTACTGTATATTGTTGTGGTATTGTCTGTCCATATTTGGACTAAAGGATCTTGTAGCTGGGAGAAGGAGGACTATATTGCCAGCAGTACTGTCATAAACTAGAGGAGGTTTTTATGCTCCTGGGTCTCCTAAGGGTCCAAGATGCTACTACTCCGAGGTCTTGTAGGTGGGCACCCCACCCTAGGAGGGGCAGTATCTCTCATGAGGACCATGGTGGGAGATTACTGGAGGAAGGAAATGCCCTCTCTGATGTTGCCTTTCCCTTCCACCACTCCACTCCTTGTACAAAATCTCTTTGTGACTGAAACTAGTTAAGATAAGGAGCCTAACATTTGAGACCGGTAACCTCTTAGATGGTACTGTACTATATATCCCTCATCTGGAGATGTGTCCCTGGCACCATAGCTGTGGATGAAGCCATGTGACTAACCAGCTGCAGAAAATCCCTTCCAGGCACTGGCTAGCCTGGGGGAAATAATTTTGTGCTGCCAATTACATTTTTTACCCCGTCTTGTGGAGAAAGTCCTTTTCCTGCTGAGTATCCAGTGTTGCTCCAGTGAAGTCCAGAACCTGTACTAGTTGTTCTGAGATTTCTGCAGGCTTATCAGTAACCTCAGGTTTTCCAGGGTGCTCCTTGCCAACTGTAATGGAGCACATTGCTTCCAGTTTTATTTTCCATGACATTAGCCAGTCGTCCAGGTAAGGGAAGACCACCACACTGTCTCCTTATGAGGTCATCACCATAGTTAAGCACTTTATGAACACCCTTGGTGCTGAAGTGAGACCAAAAGGGAGGGTTGTGAACTTACTGCCCATTTCCAAGCCTGATACTTGAAATACTTTCTCTGGCTATGTCGGACAGGAATGGGGAAGTACATATCCTTCAGATCCAGTGACCCCAACCAGCTTCCTAATCACAGAGATGATATTACCATGCCCAGTGTGACCATCTTGATTTTTTTTCCTTTCTTGATATGTCTGTTCAGGTACCTTAAGTCTAGAGTGGGTTGCCATTTCCCATTTTTCTTGTGGGTTAGGAAGTATCTTGAAAAGAGGTCCTTGCTCCACCATGTTGCAGGGACCTTTTCTACTGCTTTGCCTTGCAGTAACTTCTTCACTTCTAGTTCTAGCAGAATTATTTATTTTGGTTAGCAAGCAGGAATGTTTTTTGGTCTCTGCAGCTTTGGAAACCTTTGAAATTGCAGGGACAACCCCTGATCCACTGCTTCCAGAACCACTTGTGTATGGTGATTTTTCTTCCCATTTCAGAAAGGAGTAGGTCAGCCTTCCTCTCACTGGCAATGGCTGACTTGTGACCTAGGCAGAATTGTCAGGGGTTTTGTTTTGGCTATGGCTTAGGGGCTGGAGTTGCAGCACGTGTTACATCTCTTCTGTACCTACGCGTATAGTAACCTCTCTGTGGCTGATACTCATAGCCAGTGCAGGGTCTGGGGTAGTAACATCTACCCTGGTCTCTCCTTCCATAGGTCCTGTAGGAAGGGGAGGCCATTTCCTATGCAGTAGAGTTTTTGTAAGCAGTTCTGTAGTTGTCCACTTTTTTCAAAAGTGCCTCTGTTTTGTCGCCAGATAAAGAGTTACCCTCTAAAGTGAAATTAATGGCTTTCACCTGGGTGACCTGGATAAGGATTGTGGCCCTCAGCCAGGCAAACCTCCTCAGTGCTGTTGTACAAGTCAAGTCTCTTGATGCAGTATCATTATCTACCACCATGTGAAATTAGTATTTTGTGGCATCTTGGGCAGACTTTGCTGTTTCTTCATGATCCTGTGCCACTGTGTCATCTACGTTGTCGCTCAGTGTCAGTATTGTAGTCCACAGTCTTTTCTGGTTCTGTGCTGTGTAAGCCAAATAAGATGCCTGCCTTAAAAGCAGGGAAGCTATTCTGTACACCTTTTTTGGCCATGGTATTCTTTTTCGGGGGCTGTGTAGAAAGAGGCACCCTTGTCTTCTCACAGGCAGACGCCTGTACCACTCCTTCTTGATCAGGGTGGGCATGCAGGTACTCCACCCCTGCTTGTCCACCTGATACTTTTTTCTTAGTTCTCTTATCAGTGCCAACTGCTGAATTTGATGCCAACATGATTTTTGAGGTGGCTTTTTAAGGGGCTGGTGAATGGGGACCATTAGCCTCCATGTGGGAGCTAGCCCCAACATGTCCACAAATTCTGCTTCCTCCTCATACTCACGAGAGGGGACGTTGAAGGTAGCAAACATTTGTCTGATGAAAGAGGAATAAGAGGTCTAATCCACAGTGACTCTAGGAGGGAACTCCTAATGAGGGCAGCCATCAGGTTCTATAGGTTCACCAGCCTTCTCCTCTTCATAATAAGTGTCCTCCTCTAATACAGGCTGTTGGTTTGCAGCCAGAGCCTGGGGAGGGAGACAGGCACATTAACATAGAAACATAGAAAAATAGAAATTGATGGCAGATAAGGAATTCTTGGCCCACCTACTCTGCCCATTTTTCCCCTACCTAAAGTATTACTGCAGACCCTACTTGATCTCCACCTCTACCCCCCTTGCCTTACCCCTAAAGTTCCCTTATGCCTTTCCCATGCATTTTTGAACCCCACTATAGTTTTTTCCCCCACCACCTCCACTGGGGGGAGGGCAGTTCCAAGCATCCACCACTCTTTCTGTGAAGATATACTTCCTCACATCTCCCCTATGTTCTGCTGTTGATACCTCTCCCTATGCACCCCTGCATCCCACTAGCTCTCCCAAGTGCCTTGTCACACTGCCAGGCCACCTTTAGGTCATCAGGTATGATTACACCTAGGTCTCGTTCCTGTTTGGTGGTCATCAATACCACTCTTCCTATTTTGTACTCTGCCTCTGGGTTTCTGTGCCCTAAGTACATGATTTTTGCATTTTTTCACATTGAAACTTTGCTGCCATACTCTTGAGCACTCCTGTAACATTCTCAGATCACTACTCATCTTTCCACCCCTCCTGGAGTGTCTACCCTGTTGCAGCTTTTAGTGTCATCTTGCAAAAAGACATACCTTCCCATCCAACCCCTCTGCAGTGTCACTAATAAAGACATTAAAGAGGACTGGTCCCAGCACTGATCCCTGTGGCACCCTGCTGGTCACCCTCCCTTCCTCGGAGTGAACTCTATTTACCACCACCCTCTGTTGCCTATTCCCTAACCAATTTCTTACCCAGTGTACCATCTTTGGTCCCACTCCTAGGCTGCTCAGCTTCCTTACGAGTCTCCTATTTTGAAAGGTGTCGATGACCTTACTGAAATCTTTTTTTTCCTTTTTAACTTTATTTCCCTCCAGTTGTGGCCCTCATGGAACTTTCTTGGGCATCCGAGTCCTTATCCTGCCCGCCAGAGGCCCCCCCGAACTGAACCTCCTCTCTTCCTCACCTCCCTGCAGCCAGCATCCCAATGGTGAATGCGATAGGCTGATCCTGTCATAAATCTCAGGATTGAGTTAAAGGTAACCCTGAGCTTATCAAGAATTTTATTTGAAGTGGCAGTATATACAATTAAACCGTAGTCAAGTAAGTTTAATAAAAAAGTGTGAGTTAGAAGTAAATATGATTCTTTTGCAAGAAAGGGTCTGACTCTATATAATAAGCAGGTTCTTTGATTTAATTTTTTTCCGTATGGAAAAAATATGAGGCTCAAAAGACAGGTGGGTGGCTGGCCAGGTGGCGCTGAGGGTTGAGGAGCTGGACGCCACACCTTGTACCATACCGGCGACCCGGGTTCGGGAGCGGGCTCGGGTTGACGGGGATCAGCCGGGAGGGAGAAGGATTGAGCATCCAATGGCAGCTCTCCTTCTCTGGGGAGGGGGAAGCGTACTCTCCGCTGCGATACCGCCACCTGTTGGGGAACCTCAGTTTGGTTGGTGCAGCTGGGAAGATGCTCTATGCAAGGGTAGATGTTGGCAGGGGACCAGCTTCGACGTGCGTCTCTATGCACGCCAGCAGCCTTGTCCCTATTGCATGCCAACTTTAGGGAAGGAGATCCACCAGAATACCAGGAAATACCCTGCCCTAGTCTAGGCAATGAGCCTCAGCGTTGGTTCCGAGGCAGCACCCTAGAAGCAGACTCTACTGTACATGCTCCCAAACAATGCTCAGGGGGAGATATGGGTGATCTTTGCCACTCGGAGGGTAATCCGAGGCCCTGAAAGTACGTGGGTTGCATTAGCACTCTAGGGGCAGACTCCTTAGGGGGCTACAGATTGGGACCTATGAGGGGGAGCTCTGAGAGAGTGATCAGTGGCAGCAGTAGGAGGATAAAGAAAGAGTTAAAAAAAAAAAGCTGGGAATCCAACAAAATACCTAAATATTTACTATGGGATTTAAAGGAAGAATGGGTTTCATCCTGAGTCCTGTAAAAAGCATAAACTTAGTCTTTGTTGAATTCAGAACCAAACACCTAGAGATGAGCCAGCTCTGGAAACTGGAAAAATCATCCTGAACAATCCTTGATGCAGAAATGGGGTCATCAGAGATGCTATAAAGTACTGCATCATCTGCATAGTGTCACAAATGTTTGAGTGTAAATTTGGGGGGCTGAATTCATAAAGAGCGAGAAGATTAGGGGGCACATGATGGAACCCTGAGGAACTTGACATAATACTTCAGGTGGAGTCTCACCAGCAAGCAAAATAATGGCAACAGCACCACCATCCTCCTGCTGGAAATGTCTCTTCCTATGCACCCCAACATCCCACTGGCTCTACCCACTGCTTTGTCACACTTCCCTACCACTTTGAGGTAATCAGATCTGATAACTCCAAGGTTCCTTTTCTGCTTAGTGACTGTTGGTAACCCCCCAATCCTATACTCATCTCCTGGATTCCTATGCCCTAGGTGCATGATTTTGCACTGTCTGGCAGTGAATCCCAACTGCCATGCTTTTGAGTTTCTCATAATCCCTATGCATGATCTCCACCCCCTCCTTAGTGTCCACCCTATTACAGATTTTGATCTCATCTGCAAAAAGACATACCATCTCTTTCAGTTCATCTGCAGTGCCACTTTTGAAGACATTGAAGAGAACCAGTCCCTGCACTGAACCCTGCGGCACTCCACTTGTCACTTTCCCATCATTAGAGTGAGTGCCATTAACCACCACCCTCTTTTGCCTAATATGCCTATTCATTTACCAGTTTCTAACCCAATTTACCCTCTATGGATCCCACCCCTAGGCTGCTCAGTTTCTTTATCAGTCTCCTGTGCAGCACAATGTCAAAGTCCTTGCTTACATCCAGAGATGCCATGTCTGCTGCCCTCCCCTGATCTATTTCCCTGGTCAACCAGTCAAAGAAATCAATCAAATTCATCTGGCATGACATCCTTCCCATCCTTCCATGCTGCCTGTGGATTTACAGCCTAGTGGACTCAAGATGCTCTACCAAACATTCCTTTAACAGATTTTCCATGAATTTTCCCAGCATTAAGGTGAGACTGATCAGCAAATAGTTGCTAGCCTCCTCCCTGCTGCCACTCGTAAGGCTTGTTCTCATGATCGACTGTGAGCAATTGTCAGTGGCTCACAGCATCCAGATTGGTGCCCCTGCCCACGTGTGACCATTTTGGAATTTTTCCATTTTGTGGTGTTGCCACCACAATCCCTCTTTCACTTTGTTTGCAGTGTGGTGTTGCTGGTTTTATTTGTCATCTGAACACCTGCATCGACGTACAGTATATTCACCCAACACTGACCGAAACAACACTTGAATCACTGGAAAGGAAAAGAGCAGCAGCAACATCGATGCCGTGTGAATGCGGCTCTCTAGGGCTTCAGAAGAAATTTTCCAAACGATTGTAAAGGAACTGCTGCAGCAAAGCTCTGTGTGAATGAGCCTTTAGGTAAAGAGACCCTGTCTGATCTCCTCCAGTCCTCTGGAACCATGCCTGTTTTCAGTGAGCTGTTGAATGAGGACATCAGTGTGGCAGCTAGAACCTTCCTGAGTTCCTTTAGTACCCTTAGGTGTATCCCTTCTGGTCCCGTAGCCTTGTCTACTTTTATAGCTGCACGCTCTTTCAGGACTCTTTCCTCTTAACATGGACTTTTGTCCACCCCACCCCTTGTTCCTGCTGCTCCCTAGTGATCTGCTCCCTCTTCCCCACCATGTTTCTATATCTGTGAACTGTTTAAATATCACTGTGTGTACTTAAGGGAAGAAAAAGCAAGAAATCTAGGCAGACAAGAAAAGCGGTTCAGGTGTTAGATGGAAGGGGGTCTGCCTTAACACCAGGAACCTAGGTAACAAACAGGTTCAAAGCAGTGATGGCAGACACTGAGATGAATCTTGTGACCATCACAGAAACATTGGCCTTAGAAAATAATGAGTGGGACCTCGCTGTCCCTGAGTGCTCAATGTTCAGGAGGGATAGAGGAAGAGGTAGAAGGGGAGGCAGAGACCTTGATGTAATGGAAGGCATTGAGGATGTAGAGGATAGGTGCATCAAGGGTAACAATTGGGAAATGGAGTCACTTTGGGTGCAGTACTCAGTGGTGCCTTGCTTTCCCCACAACTGTGGCCTCCCTCTGCACTTCTTGTTGAACCTTATAGTGTCTTGTCCTCACTATTGTTTTGCCACCATCACTTTATTGTATAATTTGTTTTTTGTTGCTGTTTGTTGTTAACTTGGGCTGTTTTCCATTCTGCAACCTATTTTTTTGTAAGTTATTGCTGTGCTCCCCTTTCCCCCCCTCCCCCCAGGACACATGTGGAAAAGAGCCATTTCAGCTTCATATGTCATTCCTGGTGAATAATTTTATATAAATACCTGTAGTACATGTGTGTATGCACGTATGTATATGAACATTATACACTCACAATTTAATCCTGAATCCCAAATGGGCATTTCACACTTTCCTAATTGCACACTGAAAATATTTGTATTTAAGCACCAGTCTCATTTTCTGTACTAAAAGCTCCTTTTTGTGTATCGCTGACATGCAGAGGATGACTCTGATTCAACATTTGCTGGTATTTAACACAGAGCTCCCAGTCGCTCACATTTGTCTTCGTAAAAGCTCCCCCTGTATGTGACTTGTGTCCTAACAGACATCGATAACGTTTAAAGAGTTCCGCGTGAAATAGTAAACTGCAGTCAAACTAACAGTGAAAAGAGCGCTGTAAAACAGTAACAGTGGAACATTAGTTTATGATGACACATTTGCTGAGTGCTACTAAAGGACAGATGCAAACTGTCAGAAAATGTGTTGCAATAATCCTGAATGGCAAGACTTTGGACTTGCTCTGCCGTGCACTTCAGATAATAATCATTTATTGTTCTGTCCAAGGTGGAACACAGCCTTTAGTCATTATTCACAAATTCACGGAGCTATTATTTGCCCAACACAATCGATAGCTTTTGGTGGAAAATATAACCAGTTACCACAATACGATAATGTCATAGCTTCATGTTTTGGGGGGATCTGTGTTATCTTTTCAGATGAAAAGCTGGAATTTGTTTGTAATTAGGTCTACATACACTATGTTATAAAAACAGACATTTTTTGATTGTTTTTCTTTCAGATGGGTAACTTATAAACACATTTCAAATAAACAAAGAATTTCATCTTTTGTTTTACAACCTCTGCCATGTTGTCCATGTAAGGGGTAACTGATTCGGCACTAGCTGTAAAACGAAGATCATACATCTTATTGTTTGTTTAAGTTAAAGGCAAGTTTGTAGGTACGGATAGTGGAAGGATCCACAAAAGCACTATCTGAGCAAAACTACTGCATGCACAAGAAAATCTAACAATCGTTCTCTGTACTTTTTAAATGTCTGATTGCTAAAGTTACATTCAGCAGCAACCACTCACTATCATGACAAAAAAGGACACAAATACTTGTTTTTTACAGTTATACACAACATGCTGCACACTGCAGCTTGCAGTCAGTCCAAACCAAGAGTAATTGTTTTCTATGAAGGACAGTTGTCTCTGATCTACTCTAAGCCTGCTTCTCAGGTCTCACAGGCAGTTATGGCACCAGCTGGAGACTGTTCTCTGTCTCTGTGCTTATTTGCCATGCCTTCCCTTCCTCCATGCCAGCAGCCCACGTGTCCAGTTCACTGCTGTGCCACCTCCCTCAAGTCCCTCTAGTCATTAACTAAGCTTCTGAACATAGCTATTTTTTTAATTTTGTTCAAAACTACTCCACTACAATTCTGTGATCAAATCATAGATTGAACAGGTGGAAATGTCTCTGACACACAACTTGCAGACATTGTGCATCCATGGCACAATGCCAGCTTAGAAACCCAAGCCCTGGTTAATGCTTAGGATGTGTGATTATATGTGGGTGCCGCAACATGGTTTCATTAAGTACTGGTGCTGCCGATGTTTGTAGAGGTGGGTGGTTAGGGTGAAAGATGTGCCACACTGCAGCTTCAGAAATACCAGTGCTGCTAGTGTCCATAGGGGTGGATGGAGTGAAAGAAGTGCCACACCGTGGCCCAGTAGTACCGGTGCTGTCCAGTAATCTTACAGTACTAAACACTGCTGCAACCAATAGACTACACTGCTTCGGGAGAGGGGGCAGGACAGGCTGTCAGGGAGGGTAAAAGAGGAGGAGGAGTAGCTCTTTACATAAGGGAAGGAATAAAAGCAACAGAACAAAAGGTTAAACAGGGAAGAAGCACTGTGGGTAAATTTGGAGACAGGCAATGGCACCACAATCCGCACAGGGTTGTATACAACCCTTCTCAGGAGGAGGAAATGGACAAGAAAATGATAGAAAGTATACTTAGAATGGCAGATAAAGGGGAGATATTGCTGATGGGTGATCTGAATATGCCAGATGTTAACTGGAGTGCAGTTGCAGCAGCCACTTCGAAGAGTGGAGTTATTCTAGATGCCCTACAGGGGGCATGCCTTAGACAACTAGTATTGGAGCCCACTTGAGAGGGAGCAATATAAGACATTATTCTCTCAAATGGAGATGGAGAGAGGATCACAGATGTAGAAGTGGGTAGCCATCTGGGAACTAGCAACCATCAAACAGTATGGTTCACAATAAACACAGCAATAGAGTCAAGCCATACAAAGGCAAAAGTACTGGACTTTAGGAGGGGCTGACTTTGCCAAAATGGGTGAGTGCCTAAGGAATGCACTAGCAAATGGGCAGGAAGGAGGGGTGGAAAAACAAAGGGGAATAATAAAAACTGCCATCACAGAGGTAACGAGCCTTTGTGTGAAGCAAATAAACAAAACAAAATGACGTAAGAAACCATTATGGTTCTGAAAGGAAGTGGCAGTGAAGGTTCAAGAGAAAAAGAAAGCATTCAGGAAGTACAAGGAATCGCAGAAGGAGCAGGACAGAGAACTGTATCAGTTAAAGCAAAAGGAGGCTGGGAAGGCAGTCAGAACAGCAAAGGCCCAAACCGAGGAAAAGATAGCCAACTCAGTTAAAAAGGGGGATAAAACCTTTTATAGGTACATCAGGGAGCGAAGGAAGACCAATGGAGGGATAGTGAGGCTTAGTAAAGGGAGGGAGGGTGGGGCAGAGGGTGACTGTGAAAAGGCAGAGATATTAAACAAACATTTTTGCTCAGTATTTACAAATGAAGAGGGGGAGGTACATAAAACAAACAGTAGAAACACTCTGGATACAGCAGTTGATACTAGCCCATTTACAGAAGAAAGGGTTCTGAAAGAATTCTTAAAACTGAAGGTGGACTAAGCAATGGGACCTGATGGGATTCATCCCAGAATTCTAAAAGAACTAAGGGTAGAACTAGAGACACCACTGACTACCCTTTTTAACAAATCATGGGAGGATGGGGTGGTACCTGAGGACTGGTGGAGGGCAGATGTGATTCCCCTTCACAAAAGTGAGAGCAAGGCAGAAGCAGGAAACTACAGACCTGTTAGTTTAACCTCAGTGATAGGGAAAATGATGGAATCACTTCTGAAGGAAAGAATTGTCGAGTATCTATAGGCCAGAGGGGCACAGGACCCTAGGCAGCATGGATTCACAGCGGAAGGTCATGCCAGACAAATCTGATAGATTTCTTTGACTGGGTGGCCAAAGTAGTAGATCAGGAGGGGCTGTGGACATGCCTACCTGACTTTAGCAAGGCATTTGACACAGTCCCACACAAAAGATTAATATACAAGTTAGCTAGCCTGGGAGTGGGTCCCAAGATGACAGCCTGGGTAAAGAATTGGCTGGAGAATAGGACCCAAAGAGTAATAGTAAATGGAGTCCACTCAGAAGAAAGGAGGGTTACTAGTGGGGTACCGCAGGGTTCAGTATTAGGACCGGTCCTCTTCAATGTCTTTATAAGTGACATTGCAGAGGGACTGGAAGGAAAAGTATGTCTCTTTGCAGATGACACAAAGATCTGCAACAGAGTTGATGCACAAGGTAGGGTGGAAAGGATGAGAAGGGACTTGGCAAGGTTAGAGGAATGGTCAAATGTATGGCAGCTTAGATTCAATGCAAAAAGTCCAAGGTAATGCACCTGGGAAACAAAAATCCAAGGGAAGAGTACACAATGGGGGGTGAGATACTAACAACAACAAAAATGGAAAGGGACCTGGGGGTAGTCATATCAGATGACCTAAAGGTGGGCAAGCAATGTGAGAGGGCAGCAAGGAGGGCTGGGGGGGGGCCTGGGATGCATAAGGAGAGGCATCACCAGTAGAAAACAGGAAGTTATTATTCCTATGTACAGACAGCTGGTGAGACCCCATCTGGAGTACTGTGTGAAGTTCTGGAGACCCAATCTCCGCAAAGACATAGACAGGATGGAAGTTGTCCAGAGGAGGGCAACTAAAATGGTGCAGGGTCTGCACCGGAAGACATATGAAGAGAGACGAAAGGAGCTTAATATGTATAGCCTCGAGGAAAGGAGGGAGATGGGGGACATGATAGAAATGTTCAAGTACCTCAAGTGAATCAACAAAGTCCAAGAGGGTAGCATCTTTCAAAACAAGAGGTTTGCAAGAACAAGAGGGCACAATTTGAAGATGGGGGGGGCAGCTCAGAGGTAATTTAAGGAAGTATTTTTTCACAGAGAGGGTTGTGGATGAATGGAATGGCCTTCCGGAGGAGGTTGTGGAGTCAAAATCAGTGGTAGAATTCAAGCAAGGATGGGACAGTCATAAGGCCATTCTAGGTGGTGGGGGTAGGAAGAAGTAGGCTGCTGGTTAACTAGGATCTGCAGCTTATCCAGTAGGTAAGGAATTGGGCAGACTGGGTGGGCCAAGCGGTCCTTATTTGCCATCAAATTCTATGTTTCTACCAATATTTTGTCTTTTTCAAATGTATTCACCTAAGATATCCGGGGGACTGAAACACCAAGAAATTAAAGCAGCACTGCTCATTAACAATGGCAATTCTGATCTATACTTTTTATTCTTTGGTTAAACTGCTCTTTGCAATATCTGCTATTTCACAAGATACCCGTTTCTTCTTCATTTTAAGTTTCTTTTAACATTTTGAAATCCTTAAAAAAGTGATCCTTTAATTATGGTGAGCCACATAATTTTATCAGTACCCTCGGCTGTTTTTTGAACATCCTTTTTTATATCAAATTTCTTGTAACTAAATTAAAGTAGCATGCAGCAGGCAAAGTTCCCTAACCTTTTGGGATGGCAGAGGTATTGAAACAACTGAGACAGCTGATGAAAACCTGGGGTTAGCAACATTAAAAGGTGACCATGTTTTATTATATAATTTAATAGGGCCTCCAAGGGGTGCCTCTTATGGTGTGAGAGACACTGTGAGTGAGGTTTGGGAAGGAGGACTGCAAAGAAGGGCTGAAGGGGGGAGAGGGAAATTGTTTAACCAGGAAAGGAACACTAAGTTGGAGCTTGTTTTCAGGTGCAACCTGGGAGCACAAGAAAGTTACGTGACTTGCTCAGGGTAACACAGTATGTGTGTGTGGGGGGGCCTTGGGGGATTCAAACTCAGAGTTCCAGGTTTGCAGCTCAGAGCCCTAAACCACAGTGCTATACTGCGACCTGAAAGGTTCTGTCTACCCAAACCTCATGAGAGGTGTCTCTTATACCAAAAAAATACACCCTCAGAGGCCCTATTAACTTATTTTAAATCACTCAAGTTTAGATAGAGTGATATATAGTAGATTTATAGCCTCTTTTAAAATAACTTTTACTGCCCCCCCCCCCGGCACTGAAGTGGAGTGCTCTCTCCTAACATGCCTGTATGAAAGCACGCTGTACACAGGGTAAAATATATAGAGGCTCAGCGTGCTAACTGCCTGAAATTATGTTAGTGATTTATAATTTCAAATGTAAACAAAGTGCAAAAGCAGATCAACAGTCAGGGGGTGTTTCTTACAAGAAAGGAAATAAATGACTGATATTCTAAAATAGAATAAAAAAGCATAGGTCAGAATATTCAACTTCCATTACAACAAATCTTAAATCCGTGGCTGCGTGTGAGTGAAAGAATCTGTTTTTTTCATTTACTGTGAATTGGTTTCTCTGATATGATTGGCTGTTTCAGGGCTACAAAGTGAGTTACATTGTTATGTGAAGCTGCACTGGTGTGTTAGTGCTGCAGCCTGACATTATCAACAAACAAGACAAAAGAAAAGACAGTAGCATGTGAAAAAGAACCCAAGACACTAGTGAATGGTTTTTTTTTCACAGTTTCATTATCATTGCAAAGTTCTGTTCTCATGGAAAATTGCTAAAGATGACTGAGCTTACACATATGTATAAAGTCTGTACAGTGTGCAAACTGTGCATATAAACAGAAAAGATATAGGCCAGGATATTGAAAGGTGATGCACCCGGTGCAATTGAGTTGCACCAGTTTATCTCCAAAATGCACCCCTGGACCATATTCAACAGGGGGTGATATGCCGTGCAAATCCGGATGCGCCGCGGCACAAAGATAATGTATGCGGCACATCTGGAGGGCGCATTCCCCTGCATACATGGCACATCTCCATAGTCAGCCAAGATGTGCGGCACAACTGCCCGCACATCTCGGAGATGTACCGTGCAAAGTTAGGCATGGAAAAATGATGCTTAAGTCATAGCCACCCACAGGCGGGCTGCTGTATAGCACAGCACAATACAACAGCCGCCAACCCCTGGGTGGCTACCCCCCAGCCTCAATTGTGAAGAATAATGAACATATCCATGTACACCTGGAAATCTAATTGCTTCCTCTGCCCATCCCTGACCCCAATGTCAAAGGAATCCCCCAGTCCGAAAGACCCTGGTAGTCCAGTACCTCCCTCCCATCCCCATTTGTGTGTAAAAATAAATACATCCCACATATCCCAGGTAGTTTAGTTGTCCCCCCTCCTAGCCCTGAGCATATCAAAACATGACCCATCCCCTCCTTTCCTGGTAGTCTAGTGGTACCCTCCTCCCTTCTCCAAACCCCTGTTTGATGCACAATCCTACATCGACAGTCCACGGTAGTCTAGTGATACCCCCTCTCCCTTCCCTGAACCCCATCCAATGCATAATCCTGCATCAAAAGCCCATGGTGGTCTGGTGCCCCCACCCCCGGTCCCAATTGTACTGTAAGAATCTAACCCTGGACCTCCCTGGTAGTCCAGTGGACCCCACCCACTGAGTTCCACCACTCTTCAATCAGCATGGCCAACAAGTTGCAGGTGGCACACCTACCCACGACACGTCATGGCTGCCCATCGACTAACTGTCAGTGAATGATAAAGATGTTTACTTCAATTGTCGATTGGTAGACACTGTCAACCAATGGGCTTGCAGTATGTACTGTCTACTTTTTTCACAACTTTAAAATGACACGGGTTGTGAATGAAAGTGCATAGTACATTGTGAAGCCCATTGGCCTACAGTGTCTACCAATGGGCTTACAGGAGTACAGTATGCTGTCATTCACTGACAGCTCAGTCAAGGGCAGCTGCAGCAAGGGTGGGGCTGTGCTACCCACTGACTTGTTGACCATGCTGGGACAGGGAAGGGTAGGGTGGGGGTCCCCAGTGGGTGGGGGTCCCACTGAAGTACCAGGGAGATCTGGGGTTGGATTGTTATCTTACAATCAGGGCCGGGGGGTTTCTAGATTACCAAGGACTTTCGATGCAATATTATGCATTGGGCGGGGATCGGGGAAGGGAAGGGGGTACCACTAGACTACCAGGGAAGGATGGGATGGGTCTTGTTTTATACGCTCAGGGCTGGGAAGGAGGGGCCATTAGACTACCAGGGATATGTGGGATATATTCATTTTTACACATGAACGGGGATGGGAATGGGGTACCACTGGACTACCAGGATCTTTCGGACCTGGGGATTCCTTTGATATCAGGGTCTAGGATGGGTGGTGGGGACAATAGGCTACCAGGGAATGGGGATGTGTTGATTTATTCTGCGATCGGGGCTGGGAGGGGGACACTAACCTACAAGGGACCTTGGCCCCCATGTATTGCAGGGTGGCCAGCACATCCTGATGGGCACATCCCTGCCGACCGCATGCAAATGGGGCCAAAATTATATGCAAATGGCCCCATTTGTGCCTTGCATGCATAATAGAACCATTTGCATATGTTGGTCTGAATATCTGGAATTTGCACCCTCCGCACTCCGAGGATGCACTGCTCATCTCCATTCCAGGTATTCAGACCACACAGGGGATGCACCACTGCATCTTCAGCAGTCCCCATTTGCATTACTCACTGTTGTTGATTTATTCAGATGGGATGCATGAGTGCACATCTCATTTGAATATAACAAGTTTGCCTTCCGATGCAACTCAGTTGTGCGGTGCAGACACTTGCGCCCTTTCTGGGCACAGTTTGAAAATTCTGGCCATAGTTATTTTCAGTTAAAAGTGCAATTAACTTGGTAATTTTAGGATTTAGGGCAACTATGGCCCAACCAGTGCTCACATTTAATAGGTGTCAATCACACAACTATTGTCAGCAGTTCACGCCTGTCACTGCTTCCTGCTTGAGAAAGAGAGAGTGCTCATGTGGGGGGTAGTGACAGAACCGCTGACAAGGAGAATGTGAGCAAGTATAGCATTGGATCAACACTAGCTAAAATAAATACAGTATGGTAACTTAGAGACATGTCAATAAAGTCATAAGCTAATGATTTTATCACATACTGATTATTGAATTGCAAAAACTCATAAGTGTGAGTAAAGCTAAGAAGAGAAGAAAACCCCCTATGGTTCTCCAAGGAAGTGGCCACCAAGATCAGGGAGACATGGATGGCCTTTAAAAGATACAATCAAACAGGATGTGAAAAAGACAAGGACACATACACGTACAAGAGGAAACTGGAGGAAGCAGGAAAGCAAATCAGAGCAGCAAAGGCACAAACAGAAGAGAGGATTGCCTTGGAGGTCAAAAAGGGAGACAAGACCTTCTTTAGATATATCAAGGAGAAAGGGAAGACCAGAGGGGGTATAGTCAGACTTAAGAGGGAAGATGGAGAGTGCGCAGAGGACGACAAAGCAGAAATCCGTAACAGATACTTTTGCTCCATATTTACTAAGGAAGTCCCACCTTGACAGAAAAAAGTGCAGACGTCAGCAATATGGATTCAGCAACTTTCACAAGGGATAGCATCCTGAAGGAACTAGAAAGACTTAGGGTTGATAAGGCCATGGGACCTGATGAAATTCACCCCAGGATACTGAAGGAGCTAAGGATGACCTGGCGGCACCACTGGCCAAATTGTTCAACCTCTCGCTAGAGGTCGGGGAAGTTCCTGAGGACTGGAGAAAGGCCACGTTGTCCCACTTCATAACAAGCATTTGTCAGTGCCGAATGCTTGCTTGCTGGCATTGGCAGTGGTAGTGTAGAAGTTACAAAGTTGCGTAATAGGAATGGCAGTGAAGTATTGAACTGAAGCCAACCCCACCACCACCCTGCAGAGAGTGACAGGCATTGGGGTGTGCGTTTGGGTTGTCAGGCATAACAGCCACGCCATTTCACCACACCCCACCCTGCAGACACTGACAAGTGTCACGGTGTTCCTTAGGGTCTTTGGCCCTTATGCGCACCCATTTCATTAGAAAATATGGTGAGATGGGTGCGATATAGAGAATGGGTGAAGTTTGGGGCAAGAGTGCAAGGCATACCTCGATGCCTCTCTCACTGACTGCAGGGTGTGGAATGGTATCAGCATCACAGGCAAGAATCCCAAGTCACACCCCTGATGCCTGTCATTCTCTACAGGGTTGGGCGTTATGGTTGGAAACCCTAATACCTCAGGCATTTGTTGTTATTTTCACTCCAAATTTTCAACATTTTTTTTTGTGACCCCACCTCATGAACAGGGGGAATATCTGTTTGTTAGCCGAAAGCTGCTTATGCATGGTGACTACGGCATTTAGCACCACAGGTGCAAAAACATTCTGAACAGGATGTAAAAAATGACAGCTGTACTGTTCATGGGGAGGTGTAAAAAATGGCAATGTTGCAAATCTGTAGTACAAATATTTAAAAAAATGGTGAAGTCAAGAGCGTACATAGAAACTGTGCAACGCTCACCTGTAATATAATTAGGTTGGGGATTTTTTACAGCAGATTGTCAACTCAGGCATTTTGGTGCCTCCGATAATGGACAGTGTCACTGTGATTTTCTTTATCTGTGCCGAACAATGATTTCCCACAGCGACCATGCATCTCTGCGCTGAAAGTGTGAAAACACACTTCAGCCATGTTGTGAAAAATGACAGCTATACTGTTTATAAGGAAGTGTGGAAAAATGCCACTGGTGAAAATCTGGACTGAAAATATGACAAAGTCATTAACTAACGAGGGTGCGTGGAAACTGCGCAATGCTCACTAGTAACAGTCATTTTATGAACTTTTGTCACCAAATTTTCAACATAGCCATTTTAAGACCTCTGCTCATGAACAGTGTAAATGTGATTTTCTTAATCTGTCCTAAACACTGCTTTCGCACACCAACAGCACCATTGTGCGGTACATGTGCGAAAACACATTTTGGGCGACATATGAAAAATTGCAGCTGTACTGTTCATAAGGAAGTGTAATAAAATAGCAATGTTGAAAATCTGGAGTGAAAATATTACATTTGCAAACTTACGAGCATGCATAGGAACTGTGCAACGCACGTCAGTAACAGTCATTTTTAGGAATTTTTTCACCAAATTTTCAACATAGCCATTTTAAGACCTCTGCTCATGAACAGTGTCACTGTAATTTTCTTAATTTGTCCCGTACATTGATTTCGCTACACCGATTCGCCATTGTGCGCCACATAGGCGGAAACACATTTTGGTGAGCGTGAAAAATGACAGCTGTACTACTCACAGAAGGTGTGGTAAAATGGCAATGTTGAAAATCTGGAGTGAAAATATTGAAAATTACGAATTCTACGAGCCTGCGTAGGAACTGCTGCCTTACGCTAAGTAAAACCTCATTTTTGAATTTTGGCACCAAATTTTCAACATGGGGTTTTGGGACCCCTTCTCATGATTGATGTCACTGTCATGGTGTTATTCAGGCCCGAAGGGTGATTTCGCCATGACAGTGACATCATTCATGAGAAGGGGTCCCAAAAACCCCATGTTGAAAATTTGGTGCAAAAATTCCAAAAAATGCCTGAGATATGCAACAAAGTTGAAACCCCCCCCATCTAGCCCATTATACAGCTTTCCGGCATTTCCTCAGTTCCCGGTCGGCTTTGAAGAGTACTGACGTGTTCCCGGTCCATCGAAGATTGTCGCGCCAAGGTCCAGAGGTAAGTATGGGGTGAGGGGGTGGGGAGGCAGGGTGCAGTGGTGGGTGTGGGTTGTGGGAGGTGGGCCAGGGAGACTACGTGGGACCATTTTTCTTTACAGATTAAAAAAAAAACGATGCAGGACATTTTGCCACGCTGGGGTGGGCTCCCAGCGTGGCACAGGCGATTGGGGGTCGTTCAGCCAGCAGAGTTGAGGCACCTGTCGACCAAAGTATGGATTGCCTCACTGGGGTGGGCTCCCAGCGTGGCACTTAGTACTCGAGGGGTGAGGACAGTGGAGCCCGGCGGGGTTATTGGGCACCCCGTCGGCTATATCATTACTTGCCACGCTGGGTGGGCACCCAGTGTGGCATTTTAAAGGCTTTGGGGGAGGTGGGGGGGCACTGCATGGCGATGGGATTGGGCACCCGTCAGCTATTCAGTGTGTGTGTGTGCGTGCAGGGGGGCGGAGGGCATGCACGCCTGCGTGGCGTCTGTGTGTGTGTGGGGGGGGGGAGCTGTGCATGAGCAAGTGATATCTTATCGCTGCACACTCAAGCGTAGCTCCCCCTTTGAACTGTATGCCTCTGCATTTTGGAGCTTGTCATAGACAGCTCCAGAATGCACTGGCTTACAGGGGCCATGCCTGCCAACACACTGACTGAATTGGAGGAGGAGGTGACACACCTCCGAAATCTCCGATGATGGCACTATGATTCTTGCACATGCGTGCAAGCAAACATAAAAATGGCAGTAAAAAAGAGTGCTGGCAATTACCTTCCAGTAAGCCTGACCTCAATTGTGTGCAAAACAATGGAAACCCTACCTAAGGAAAGGATTATATCCTTTCTCAGAGAAAAGGATAGAATGGACCCAAGACATCATGGTTTCACCACAGGATGATCATGCCAGACAAACCTAATAGATTTCTTCAATTGGGTAACCAAGACAGTAGATCAGGGTGGCGCTGTAGTTGTAATATACCTGGACTTCAATAAAGCCTTTGACTCAGTCCTGCATAGAAGACTGTTGAACAAACTTGGCAGCATAGGAGTAGGGCATAAAGTGGTAAACTGGGTACGGAGCTGGCTTAGTGGAAGGACTCAGAGGGTACTGGTTAGTGGCTCACTATCAGAGGAGAGGGAGGTAACTAGTGGTGTGCCTCAGGGATCGGTACTAGGGACTATCCTTTTCAATATTTTCAACAGCGACATACTGTATCTGAGGGCCTTGTAGGCAAGGTGAGTCTGTTTGTAGATGAGACAAAGATATATAATGGGTTGACACTCCCGGTGGAGTGGAAAGGATGAGGGCTGACCTACAAAGACTAGAAAGGTGGTCAAAAACTTGGTAACTAAATTTCAACACAAAAAAGTGCAAAGTCATGCACCTAGGGAGGAAAATTCATTGTGAGGAATACCTTGTGTGTGGAGTACAACTGGAAGCCACTAGGCAGGAAAGGGATTTCGGTGTAATTATAACAGATGACCTGAAAACGTCAAAGCAGTGTGAAAAAACAGCATTAAAGGCAAACAGTATGTTGGGCTGCATAGGAAGAGGAATTACAAGTAAAAAGAGGGAGGTAATTGTGCCACTGTACAAATCACTGGTAGGGCCTCACTGGAATACAGTGTGCAGTTCTGGAGACCACACCTTAGAAAGGACATAAACAGACTGGAGACAGTACAAAGGAAAGCTACACAAATTATACTTGGACTCCACAACAAGACATATGAAGAATGACTGCACAACCTTAACATGTATTCCCTGGAACAGCATAGAGAGGGGGGCATGATCAAAACCTTCAAGTACCTGAAGGGAATAAGCAAGGACTAGGTTCAAGACCTGTTTCAGGTCAAGAATCACACAAGAACGAGGGGCCATGGCATGAAACTGGAAGGAGGCAAGATCAAGAGCAACTGAAGAAATGTCTTCTTTACTGAGAGGGTGGTGGACGCTTGGAATGGCCTTCTACCAGAGGTTGTTGAGGCTAGGTCAGTTGGAGCATTCAAAAAGGCATGGGATAAGCATGAACGTATTATGATACTGAATAGCAGTTAAGGGAGGGAGGCTAGGCTTATGGGCCGACTAGATGGACTGTGACGTCCCCTTCTGCCGTCACTTTCTATGTTTCCATGTTTCTAAAAATAAGTAGTTACCTACTGTAATTTCAACAGACCAGTCAGGGAGATGCTGCAGTATAAATGATACCAGACTGTGCACCAGTAGACAACAACACCTGAACTACTTTGTCTGTACTATTGTATTTTCTAACATCTGCTGCTTGTTTCACAAATGCTGCCGTATTCAGTCTCTGGTCCTGTGTCATCTCACTCCTTCCTGTTTTCAGCTTTACTTCCCAGACTGACTCCAGTTAAAAAAAAAAAAAACCCTGCCATAATTTGGTCTCTGCTCTGGTGTCCCCTTCCTCACATTTTTATGTTGTCTTGTGCGTGGGCTTAGCAACATCTTGCAGTAGTAGCATATTGAGAGATGTGTCAGTGTTGGTGAATGCAGGGAATGCTTTATTGGGTGCGTCCCTCAGCCACCAGTTAGTGAGCATGCTAGCAATGATGCAAAACTTCAAAGAAAGCCAAAACTTTGAAAGAAATCTGCCACTCCAGTGAGGTACAGTTTCCTCATAGTAGTGTCAGATGTCAAGGCTCCTTTACGTGCCTTTCCTGATGAAACATTTCAATAAATATGGTGGCTCCTGCTGCCTGCCACACAATCCCCACAAAGCTGACATCAGGGATGCCCAATCCCTGTGTCGGCATGTCTCCCCTAGTTCAGTTTGTTTGCCGACGGGGGTGCCCCATCATCGTCAGCATCATGTCCCCCCCCCCACACACACACACAAACACACACTTTCTTTGCAGACAGGGTGCCCAATCGCCATCAGCATCATTTCCCATCCCAAGCTCATGGCACACTGGGAGCCCACCCCAGTGTGCCCCAAATCATTTTTTACCTGTAAATAAAAAAAAAACCGTCCCCCAAAGTCCAGTTTATTTTTTTACCTGTAAAAGAAAAATGGTCCGTCGTCATCCCACGTTGCCCCTCCCCAACCCACCCCTCTGCACACCTCACCTTCCCTCACCACCCTCACCCCATACTTACCTCCGGAAAGCCGGTACTGTGATCTTCTGTGGAGCGAGAACATGTCTGAACTCTTCAAAAGCTAACTGGGTACTGAACAAAATGCAATAAGCTTTTGCAGCAGGCAATGTGGGGTTTCAACTTAGGTGGATATCTCAGCCATTTTGGGGAATTTTGGTACCATATTTTCAACATGGGGTTCTTGGGACCCCACCTCATGAACACATGCACTGTCATCTCTTTACTCAGTCCCAAAAGGTGATTTTGAGGTCACTACGCGGAATCACCTTTCTGGACCAATAAACGAAATGACAGTGCCACTGTTCATGAGGTGGGTCCCAAAAGTCCATGTTGAAATTTGATGAAAAACTCAAATAATTACTACATTATGAGTGTGTGTTGCACAGTTTCCATGCACACTTGTAACTTCGACACTTTTTCATATTTTCATCTGGATTTTCAGCATTGCCATTTTCTCACACCTCCTTATGAACAGTATAGCTGTCATTTTTCACATCCTGCCTGAAATGTGTTTTCGCACCTGTGGTGCACAATGGTGTGCTCACTGTGGGAAATCAACTTTTGGGACAGATTAACAAAATCACAGTACCACTGTTCATGAGGGGAGGTCTCAAAATGCTTATGTTGAAAATGTGATTAAAAAAAATCCCCAAAATAATTGTGTTACGGGCCTGCTTTGCGCAGTTTCTACGCATGCCGGTGACTTCAATTTTTCATATTTTCACTCCAGATTTTCAACATTGCCATTTTTTTACACCTCCAAATGAACAGTACAGCTGTCATTTTTCACATCCTGCCCAAAATGTGTTTTCTCACACCTGTGGTGCCAAATGGTGCAGTCGCTGTGCAAAATCACTTTTCGGCAAATGAACTGAGAGTACCACTGTTCATAAGGTGAGGTCACAAAAAGCCCATGCTGAAAATTTGGAGTGAAAATACCAATAAATGCACAGGGCATTAGGGTTTCCAACCCTGTAGAGACTGACAGGCATCAGGGGTGTGACTTGGGATTGTTGGCTGTAAGGCTCATGCCATTCCACCCCCACCCTGCAGCCACTGACAGGCATTGAGGTGTGCCTTGGAGTCTTCAGCCCCAAAGTTCACCCCATTCTCCTATACTGCATTCATCTCAGTGTATTTCCTTATGGAATATGGTGAGTGTAAGGCCCGGAGACCCAAAGGCACACTGCAACACTTGTCAGCGTCTGCAGGATAGGGTGAGGTGAAATGGCGTGAGCGTTATGGCTGACAACCCAAAGACACAAACCAATGCCTGTCAGTCTCTGCAGGGTGGGGGTGGGGTTGGCATCAGTTCAATACTTCACTGCCATTCCTATTATGCATCTCTCTAACTCTTGCACTACCAATGCCAATGCCAGCAAGACAACATTCGGCATTGACAAATGCTTGTTAGTGTTACTGCCACACTAGCTGCATTTAAACATAAAAAAAAAAAAATTTCATAATTCAACCTCCACTCTGATGTCCCCTTCCTCCTTCCTGTTCTCAGCTTTACTGCCCCACCTCATTGCATTTAAACAAGTAAGTCCCACCCCCCTCCATTCTGGGAGCTGGCCTGTTTGCCTCCTCCAGCTCCAGGATGCCTAGCTTAACCATCCAGTCCCCTGGACTGCAGAGGGGAACTGGGAGAACAACTGCCACAGATTCCAGGAGCCCTGGAGGGAGCTATGCCAGTGCTCCACTCAAAAGATCTTCATGACCAGAGCCACTCTGTGCACCAGTGGTCTAGGCCCCTGAACTGGGATAGGAGCTGAGACTGGGAATGGAGAGCCCGATCAGGTGCCTTTGCTAGATTTCTCTGACCCATGGTACTGCAGAGGGATGGGGAACTAGAAAGTGCATCCTCATGGAGCTGGCACTCCATTAGCAAAATTGGCCTACACTCCTGCTCCTGGATAAGATCCCATCTCCAGCATGGGCAGTGGAGCTAGGATTGACGATCAACATCACCATCAAGTGCACATATACTGTAAGTGTTTCTATCCCAAGCTGCATCCCACACCAATGGAGCTCCAACTCTGAAACAAGCCAAGTGCCCAGGCAAGCATGTACCTCCCTGGCCTCTGGACAAGCAGTGGGGCCAGGGCACCATAAAAGCAGCCTCTACAAATAAAAATAAAGCTGCATTAAGCTATTACAGCCTGGAAGAGTAGTGTAAACTAATATGGCAGCCCCCTTGTCTATCCCCTTAGCAGTGCAATTCTTTCTGGGAAAGGGGTCAGAGGACAGTACACAATTGTGCCAGTGAATTTCAGCCTATGAGGAGCCTCCAAAGCTGGAAAGCCTGCATACAAGCCCAGCACAGCCAGGTTAATGTTCTAAAAAATGTTTGCCCTTGAACAATCAGGTATTGAGTTTCATATCAGATAAAGGGCCCGTTTCCAGAGATCAAGGCCAGTTCAGTCAGACTGCCAAGTGAGCGACTGTGTACTTGAAGCATGGGCTGGTGTGCCACTGACTGTCCAGGCTCAGCAGGCCTGGCAGACCTGAAGAGTCTGGCATCTCACTGAAAGCCTCTGTGTGAAGGAAAGCAGTAGTTTTAAGCAAAACTACAGAGTGAAGGCAAGTTTGGAGTTAGGGTTTTCCTGCCCCACCACAGATTTCCCCTCTGAGGGACTATCTCCTGTGGTATCCACAACCCAATAAGGCCAATGCCTACGTCAAGGTCCCTCAATCCCATGCACTTGCATAATGAGACAGAGTGAGAGAGACATGTAAAGGTGAGAGGCCATTGGCGAGTCTTGTTAAGCATGTGTCCCAACCGAGAACAACTGCATCCATTCATGCCTGTCATAGTATACAACACCAGAGGTATCATTTGAGGCATCAAACCATGGGTAAACCTTGGTAATTTGGTTCTGCAGCTGGAGAGAAAGTGTACTGTACTGTACTGTACCGGGGACTGAGGAAGAAGTCCTGGGTGGGACTTTACCAGTGTCAGAGGCCCAGGCAGAAGACCTCTTGAGGCCATCCATCCACTGTGGATTTCAAATAGGGACCCCTTTTTCAACCTATTCAACCCTTTTCAAACAATTACAGATTATTACTCTGCAACAGTTGTGTTTAAAGTGTGTTTCACCTGCAACCATTCCAAGCATGTCACCAAGCTCCACCCAGCTAGCAGCATTTGTGTCCCCAGTGTGGCACCCACCCTAACTTAAAATATAAAGAGAGAGTCCTCACCCATGGCCTTTAGGGGGAATTAAGACAGGTGCACCCTCATTGGGGGTTTGAGGACTGCTGGGGGGGGGGTGCCCAGCTGAAAAGAAGATGACTTAATTATGATGTGTCATGAATGATTATTATCAATTATTTTCAAAGATCATGATCAAACTTCAGAAAGCATTATTGTGGCAGTCACGTAGTGGGACACAGTGTTTCCACCTCCACCCAAGGGAGGAGATCTGTCCCTGGGATGCTTGATTCTCCCTCCCTCACTGGTTGGCCATCCAGAAACCTGAGTCTGTTCCTGAACCTATGTTGCCAGCATAGCAGGTGATAGTGTTGTTACTGTGCTATAAGACCATCTTTGTCCATCACAGACTTGACCAACCCATGTACAAGGGAATTCAAAAGGGATGCTGAAACAGATGCAACACCCAGGGATTTTTTTTATCTTACTAGTTATGACAACTGTAAAATATGTTAGTTCTGTGAGTATTCCTGGGTTCTCACAGAGGTTGGGGTGAACAGCAACAGTTCTTGTCTTGCAAGTGCTCTTTTATTTTACTTAAACATCAATGGCTGAGCACCCCTTTTCATTTAAAATGTTTTCATTTTGGGGTTAAACTTCAAAGGGCTGCTTCACTTTCACAAGAAAAGGGTATGCTTTAAAGGTAAACAAGACCAAGGCAGAATGATGCAGGACCCCACTGACTGAGCCGGACAGAAGACAAATGGACTGAGGCTGCAATCCACAGAACCAGGGTCTAAATAACAATTCCCGTTTGGACCTGTTCTGGAAAAGGGTGGTCCCCAGAGTTCAAAGTTCTGGTCTAGGATGTGATATGACAGAGGCATGTATGATTATGTGCATGTAGTGGGTCAGCCAGCCAAAGGCATTTATTTTTGGGTGTTTGCTCTTAGAGTCCAATATGTTTGGGAATTTTCAAACTAACAATATCATGGGTTTGAGTCTGTCCTAACTCACTAGTTGGGGTAAGCATCTTCTACTCTAGTTAGAATCTAGATTGTTTCTGATTTAGGTTCTTCTGTGTGTCATCTGTCTTTTTCAAACGTCTTTATTTTTTATCTCTGTGGAAATACTGTATTCCCTATAGTATTTTAGTGTGTACTATCCTATAACATATGTAAAAAGAAGGGATTAGGCACCTGCTATAACTGACTCGCACTTTCTTATTCCTGTTTTCTCCTGGACTGTGCATGACTTGAAACTTTCACTTGATTTATCTCATTGCTCTTTGATGAACATGTCCTTTGGGATTGATGTTGATACTTCTTGTTTCTGCTGTTACTTGTATCTGTCCAGGCTCCACTGGAGCTGCTGAATGTTTATACCTGTTTGTTCCTTTGTCTTGTCCTGATATGAAACCTTTGTAAAAGAGCACTCATGCTAAAAGGTGTTTTATAAATTATAAATAAATAATTAAATAAATCAATATTGTGGAGTATGGTAAATGCTATCTTTATATACTGTAGACAAAATGAAGTCGGCACCAAACACAGGGGGTGGGATATTCAGAAATGCACCAAAGCCAGGCGCAAGACTTGCACAGCACAAATCCAGTGCACTATGGTGCAATATGTGCGATATACAAAGGTTGCGCATGATGGCATGCGGCAGCGCAACCTGGCTGAATATCGCACAGATGCACCATAGAGCAACCAAGGCTGTGCTGAGGAGCAACCCAACATGCGCAACAGGGCAACCAGGGATGTGCAAGGGTAAGAGGTGCCTGCACAAGGATACATATGTACCGGCGACAGGCACAGCAAGGAGCAAGCCACTGGGGTGGGACATCCCACCACCAGGGTGCCGAGGGTGCCAGGAGTGAGGCACGGCAAGTACATGATGGAACACTGCCCAGTGTGCATGGGGAGGCAGCAGGCCCCCGCCTATGCACACCTCAGTGGTGCATGGAGACAGGGTGGCACCAATGGCCATTGGTGAACAGCCACTGGCAGCCCCCGACAGGAATGCACATGCCATGCCACAAGGACCACAGCTGGCAACACACAGGTGGACAACATACAATGCACACACCACACAACTGGAACAGAAAGGCCATGGCCGCACCAGGGCACAGCCACCAAACAATGGGTGAACACCATCAGACAAAACCCTCTGGCCACGCCAGGTGCACACCACAGCCATCATGCATACTACTGCAGCATGGCTCCACATGTCAACGACAAAGCAGACCCGGATACAGACGTGTACCCATAGAAAAGTGTATTAACAACATCAATAAAACACAACTATATACAGATATACACAGGGAACAGGGATAATGGGGTAGCTATTTACAAGAAGCCTAAGCCAGGGAAGGGAGGGACAGGACAGGGGTCAGGGCAAGACAAAGGGACAAGGGAGGGCAAGGCAAGGGGGCAGGGATGTAAAAAGGTTGCGGGCCAATGGGCCCCATGGGTGGCCATGCCCCACTGCAGCCTGGTGCTGTAGCCTGCGAATGGCCCTCTGCATCATCCTCACCACCCACAGCATGGCAGTGGAGACCTCCAGTATCCTCCTCAGAAGGCGGGTGTTCACGGCCGGCCAACAAGCACCTAGGACAAAGGAGGGTACATGAAATCAGTGTGTGTCCGGAACACCCTAGCCCACCCACCGTGCGCAGTGGACAGTGGTGCCATGTGCTCCTGAGATGGCACACAGCCACCTGCAGTGAGTGCACCCACATGTGCTGCCAACACAGCTCACCACAGC
Organism: Neoceratodus forsteri; assembly: GCA_016271365.2. Taxonomy (NCBI): domain Eukaryota; kingdom Metazoa; phylum Chordata; order Ceratodontiformes; family Ceratodontidae; genus Neoceratodus; species Neoceratodus forsteri. The sequence goes on from CM028132.1 coordinate 1,411,221,698, forward strand.
CATGCAGAACACAGCACACCACCACCATCCATGGGCCACACACCACCACCATGGCAGGCAGGTGGCATGGTTAAGCGGCAGGATGACAGTGGCACAGCTGGCAGCCTGATGCACCACAGCCCACCTGCGACAGCCACACACATATGCAATAGCCACAGCATGGTGCAATGGCCACCACGAGCAGTACACAGCTGCAATGGCTATGTGCACAGGGTCCGTGTCCCACCCCCAACCCTGCTGCCCACCCTGCACTGCAACGTAGCATGTAACAGTGTCTACCTGCACGCTGTGGCGCTCCCTGCACCAGTTCCGCTGCACCGCCCATGTTGCCTGCAGCCCACATAGGAGCCCCTGCAGTGGCCTGCCCTGGCCCACCCATAGCACCTGCCAGTCGGGCTCTCCTCCTGTCCTCAAGGCCAAGGAAGGTAACATAGAGATGGACACATCAGTACCTGGCATCACCAAAGGCCCCCCCAAGAGTGTTCTCCCTGGCCCAGCATGGCCTCAGCACATTGGCACAGAGCACACCTGGTGCACTGCCCTGGGCTATAGTGCACAGAGCCCCAGCACCCTCCTGCAGCATGGTGTGTGACCCTGCTGGCCCCACAGAATACTGGTTGGGCACAAACACGTGTGATGCACACTTACCTGGCCGTGGTACAGCACCCCTCCAGACACGTGCCTGCAGTGCCTGGAGCCTCTCTGGATCCCTCCACTGCAGGTCCCCATAGCGGTGGCTGCACTGTTCACTGGTGTGCTGGACACCTGCGACCTTCTCCAGCCCATCCGCCACCTCCTGCCATATATCTGTAAATGGCCTACTCAAGGGCACCTGCCCAAACAGGCTGCCTGCATGTGGCTCCACCAGGGCCACAAGGTTCACAATCTGGGACCAGTAAGGTGCCCTGGCTTTGCTGCAGCATGGCATTGCTGGATTGCAGTAGGGGAAACCAAAATGGCGCCCTATAGTGCATGAGCCCCACATGCTGGGGATGCACGCCTCACACAGATATGCACTGCCAACGGCAATTGCACATCCCTGGAGATGCATGATACGGGCATGGCCACACTGGCACATGGTGCAGGGCAACCTGAAGGGCAAAGGGCAAACCTGGGGTCAGGGGTCAGCACGCATATCATGCGTGACTGCGCTGTTGGGACCACCATGCAAGGTGAACAGTAGCAGCACGTGGACACCACAGGCTACTGGCCAATAATGCCCATGCGCCATACACCCCATGGCGCCAGAGCGCCATCTGCCCTATGGCAGCCTGTGCTATAGGCCTCACAGTGCCCAAGCGCCACATGCCTGATAGCGACTGAGCACCGTATGGTGTATTGCGCAGTGTGCGTATGCTGCGCCATTGGTGTAGGTGCCAGTAGTGCGTGCATGCGTACTGCCAGGCCTATTGCACACGTCACAATGTTGTGCCATGACTGAAGCATGTGCAAGTCCATTGCGCTAGGTGCAATAAAGTGATATTCAGCCAGAATATACAGATTAGCTCATCAGCCTATCTGCGGTGCATCGGTAGCATTTGCACCTCCTGCCACACATCTGTAAATGGCCTACTCAGGGGCACCTGCCCAAACAGGCTGCCTGCATGTGGCTCCACCAGGGCCACAAGGTTTACCAGTTCAATCTGGGACCAGTAAGGTGCCCTGGCTTTGCTGCAGTGTGGCATTGCTGGATTGCAGTAGGGGAAACCAAAATGGCGCCCTATAGTGCATGAGCCCCACATGCTGGGGATGCACACCTCACACAGATATGCGCTGCCAACGGCAATTGCACATCCCCGGAGATGCATGATACGGGCATGGCCACACTGGCACATGGTGCAGGGCACCCTGAAGGGCAAAGGGCAAACCTGGGGTCAGGGGTCAGCACGCGCACCATGCGTAACTGCACTGTTGGGACCACCATGCAAGGTGAACAATAGCAGCCCGTGGACACCACAGGCTACTGGCCAATAATGCCCATGCACCATACACCCCATGGCGCCAGAGCACCATCTGCCCTGTGCTATAGGCCTCACAGCGCCCAAGCGCCACATGCCTGATAGTGGCTGAGCACCGTATGGTGTACTGCGCAGTGTGCGTATGCTGCGCCATTGGTGTAGGTGCCAGTAGTGCGTGCATGCATACTGCCAGGCCTATTGCACACGTCACAATGTTGCGCCATGACTTAAGCATGTGCAAGTCCATTGCGCTAGGTGCAATAAAGTGATATTCAGCCAGAATATGCAGATTAGCTCATCAGCCTATTTGCGGTGCATCGGTAGCATTTGCACCTAATTACAGTTGCGCATCCCCTCATTTGCATGCGGTGCACTGTAAAGGTGCCATGGGGTAAGCACAGGATATGGGCCGGTATTGCTTCCATCAGAGGTAAGCCATGAGGCTGAGGGGGAGACGGGACAGTGGCCTGGGTTGGTGATGTGGGTGGTAGCAGTCACTGACCACATGTCATATCCCACAGGATGCAGCATGACCAATAGTAAGGAAGGTGAGGAGTGTGGGCCTGCACAGAAGCATAGGCCTAACTTTACACGGTCTGAGATGGATGCCTGTTCGAGGTGTACCTCAACCAGGAGCCTCTGTTGAGTGAATCGACAGGCACCGCACAGGCCAGGTACGCAGCATGGGAGGGTGTGGCAAGGGCTGTGAATCAGCAGTGCAGCTATCAGAGGACTGTGCAGGAGTGCAAAAAGAAGGTCAGCACAGACAGGCGCCGAATAAAGGAGAAGCTGGCAGCCAACCAGGCCGCACATGCAGCCATGGGCGGTGGACTGCCTGATGTGCCACATCTGATGCCACAGGAGGAGATGGTGGCAGCCACCATGCGGCGCAGCACCGTCGAGGGGAGCCTGGTGGCAGCTTCCAGATGGGTGGCAGCCCATCACTGCATGGTAGGTACACCAGCATTGGGGCGGGGGGCTGGCTGGTGTGACAGCGGCAGTAATGCTACTATATTCCCTTTCATCTCCAGAGTGTCCACATGCAGTGGCAGGTATGGGGGTGTCTGCCATGGGAGTGAGCCTGGACCTGGAGGACCATCCATCCACCTCCACTGGTGTCCAGGGGCCAGAACTGATGCAGCCCAACACCGCTGACTGGCCAGATGCCCGTGGCATGGTTGCGGATGAGGCCCTGGTTGTGTTCCAGCATGACGCCAGCCATGGCGTACAGTATGCCGAGACACAGATCAGGGTGGTGTCCGACACCGATGATGATGTGACTATCGTCCTGGTTAGCGGTGTTGCCGTCAAGGGGGAGGCACCCATACCACTCACCCACCATGGCAGCGAAGACGGTTCCCTGGTGATGGTTGTCCAGCCACCACCCCCCAGTGTCGCCATGGGTGGCAGCAGTGTGGTGCTGGCTGATAGGGGTGGCAGTGGTGGTGGAGCAGCTGCACAGACGCTGCTCGGCACGCAGCAGCTGGTGGGGCAACAGCAGTAGTTGAATGGGACGTTGGGGGGCCTGTGTGCAGCTCCCTCCGATGGTGCACTGCCCCAAGAGGGCCCCACTGTGCAGCACCCACCTGCATGGGGGGCTGGGCATTGGGGCCGAACGATACCCGTGGGCCGGCGCAACACCCTGCCACCCCTGGGTGCCGACCCCTTGCCCAAGCACACCCATCTGCTGCGGGCCTCCATGGAGCAACAGGTGCTGATCGTAGCAGGGGTGTGTGCACTCCACGCTAAGCTGTGTCAGGCTGCAGAGCAGCATGACAGAGACTTTGCACAGCTCCTGGCCAACAACAATCATATGCAGGTGGACACAACCACAGCCCTGGATCAGCTTACCACTGCGCTCATGGCTGGCCTAGCAACAGTGTCTGCATTGGTGCATGGCCGTCCGCCGCAGACCCCACAGAGTGCATTCTCCACTCCTCGGTCATGGCGTCAAGCAACCCCCTCGGTGTCGATGCCAGGATCTGCTGTGGGCATTCCAGGAATGCCTGAGTTGGGCATGTTCAGAGGCCTGCAGACCCCTATGAGGATACGGTCATGTTCCCACAGTAATACCCCTGGCAGACCATCTCAGACATTCCTTGTGGCCTTCACACAGCCTGAGTCTGCTGGGTGATCTCGGCGGGGCTACCCACGTGTCTGCAGTGGCTGTGCAACTGCGTGGTGGTCCTGAACTGCCTACGACCCTGTCTGCTGTCTGCTGCCACCCTGTGTGCATATTGGTGTGGCATGTGCATGTGCATTCCACTGTCGTGGCATCCATGGATGTCAGCACACACAGGCCGTGTGGACACCCGCCTGGCTGCTGGCCATTGTGGCGCATGCATGATGATGCCAGCACAGTGCCAGGTGCAACTGTGCCCCAGTGTTCAGCGTCTGACATACGCCTGATGCCAGCCTCTGGGTGCGTGCCTGCAGGTGCCTGTGTGCATGTGTGTGTGTGAGGGTGTGTGTGGGTGGGGTGTGCTGTGCTGTGTGTTTCTGCTGTGTGCTGACTCTCACCCATTCATGCTCCCCTCCAGCCACTCCTGTCACACGGCCCACCCAACCATGCCTGTACGCTGTGCCGTAGTCACTTTTCAGTGCATGGGGACATGTTCACCTACCTGCATGCAGTGTAGTGCTCCTCTGCAATCGTGTTCCAGTGCTGCTGGGCCATCCTGTGCAGCCGGGGTTCCCTTCACCCGGGAGGGGCTGCTCACCGCCACATGGCCCAGTGGCTGCATCGTCCCCACTGCTGTTCCCCTCTTCAACTTTGAAAGCTATCCCACAGTCAGTGGACATGTTATGTAGTATACAGCAGGCCAGGAATAGGCCGCAGGCCTTTGAGGGGCTGTATGGTAGGGCACTGCCACACCTGTCTAGGCAATGGAACTGTGCCTTCAGCAGCCCAAACAAATGCTCAATGATGTTCCGTGTGCTGGCGTGTGCCTCACTGAATCACTCCTGTGCTGGGGTAGATGGGATCTGGTATGGGGTGAGCAGCCAGGGCCGGAGTGGGTAGCCACTGTCACCTGTGTGTATAGATATATGGTTAGCATGGTGGACTGTGTTGCTGCACCACCCATCTCTCCCAGTCGCACCCTGCAGTGCCCCACCATAACAGCCCCCACACCTTTCCCTGTTGTGCCAGGCTGCCTGTATTCACAGCATACTCACCTACTAGGTGGCCAGTGTGGATGTCCCCACTTTCAAACCTGTGGCACAGTGCCGAGCTGTGCCAGATGAAGTCATCGTGTGCACCCCCAAGGTGTGTGGCACAGACATTGATTATGCGCCCCCTGGCATCGCACACCACCTGGCAGTTGACACTGGGGTAGTCCTTTCTGTTGATGTAGGCTACCCCCCCTCCAGGCCAGGTGGTGCGCGGATGCCGACTTGGGTGCAGTCGATGTCCCCTAGCACGCCAGGCATACGTGATGCCCTGTGGAACTCCTGCATGTTCACTGTATGCTCTGCCTGTGTGCTGGCAAAGTGGATGTATTCCACAGCATGTGGCAGCAGTGTGTTGAAGAATTGTGTGAGAAGCCATGATGCGGCCAACTGGGTTATGCCTGTATTGTCCCCTGTTGGTCTCTGGAAGGTACCCGTGGTGAGCAGGCACATGACAGCCATGATCTTTGTCTCCACAGTCATGGCATGGCTCCGTCTAGTGGGTGCCTGCATCTCATCACTGCATAGCTCACAGAGCTGCCTCAGAATTGCCTGGTTCAGGTGGTACTGGCCTACAATCTCTGTATCACTGTATTGTTCATAGGTGGTATGGGCACCGTACCACCTGTTCCGGCCATACTGCTGACGGGCCCTTCCACGGCTGCACTGCTCTGCCTCCTGCCTCCTCACACCCCTCATTACTGCCTCCATCTAGAAGATGGCACTGGCCATGGCCTCAACTGTTCAGATCCCCCTGAGTGGCAGGCCCCTTGGGTCCCCCCAGCTGTATGCTGTTACATGTGTGGTTGTGCTGGGCACACATCTGTTTCATCTGTTCCCAGCTGGCAGCCTGTGGCCCATGGCCTTCACCTCCCACCTGTCTGGGCACCTGTACTGCCCCTTCTGTGCCAGGTGTCACGGGTGCACACTCTGGCTTTAGCCTCCCTAACTGTCACACACACACACACACACAGAGCCACTCTCTCACTCCCTCACTGCCTTTGTTCCTGTCTTGCACCCCTCCTGCTGTTCAGCCTGCCCACTGAGTCTCTCCCACTCCTGCTCCCCTCTGGTGCAAGTGTCCTTCCCCTGCTTGCTCCCTCTTTTTATGGGCTCAAGTGTGCTCCGCACATTTCCCATTTGCTCCACGCTTGCACCATCTGTCAGGTGTTGAATATCACACTGCACTGGATATTCATGGCTACGCCCCCTGCACTTGTGCATGCATGCATTACCATTGTGCATTGGCACATGGCGATTTGTGCTGCGCAGATGCTGCGGCTGAATATCGCTCTCTGGCACATTTTCATGGTTGCTCTGGTGCACCCCTCTTGCGCATTGCACAACTGCTTTGAATATCCCTCCCAGGGACAACTGTACAACAGCTTTATTAACATGCTCAAGTGCATCAACAAATGTTCAAAACAGCAGTAACTTACTGCATTGAGGTGGCAGGTTGGAAAAATAACAAACACAGCCTTGCTTTTTTAGCCTGCCTTATTCAATAACTCTGGAGTGGTGTCTTTATTTTATTTTTTAAATATACTTCTTGCTTTCTGTGACTGAGTCATTATTATAGATAACCAGGGATAAATCAACAAGTCTATGATCTGTCTCTAAAGAGGTAGGCTATGGTTACCATATCTAAAGTAAAATTGCTTTCAGCTGTAACAGAAGGTGTCAGTTATTTGCCAGTTGATAAGGAGCACTGTACTATGTGTGAACAGTGGCTCTGGTGGGATTTGGACTTAAAGATAACCAAGAGTGAGGTTGCAGTGAGTCATGGTAACTTACCAAGGAAACTACCCTAACATTAAAAAGGAGAGGGGGAATTTGGCATTGACCAATTGGGGAACTTTTGTGGCTACTGTAGGAGTGGGTAATCAGCAGCTGTTGGGGCTTATTGACTCTGGCAGTTGCCAGACCTTGGTGCAAGTCGATCTGGTGGATGCGCCCAGAAACCAAGGAAGAGGGACTGCCATTGTGTGTATTCATCGGGACACTAACTGCTACCCAACCACCCCACTAGAAACGACAGTACAGGGACAGACCCACAAGGTTGAGGTGGGATTGGTGCTGTACCTACCAGTGCTCATAATAATTGGGCATGATCACCCGTATTTTTTATCATTTGTGTTAGGTTGCACAATACAAACACCTCTAGTTGGTGTCACAAGCAGGGCACAGACTAAAAGAGGACACTTACCAGAACTTCTCCCTTTTGAGGATGACTTATTTGATGCCCCAGGAAAAGATCATAAAACAAAGGCTGAAAGAAGATGCAACAAAAAAAGTTGGCATGATCAGCATGCTGGGACCCAACCAGGACTGGAACAATTGTTGCAGGGAGTGAATATAAAATAGGAACAAAATGCTGATTCATCCTTAACATCTTTCTTTTTACAGGTGGGGAATAAAGTAGAACAAGGTTCAAAAGCACTCAAAGTGGAGCACCGGGATTGTGGCAACGGTGCTGAATAGCAAAGCAAACAATAAAGAGAAATGAAAATACCCGTTGCCCCACCACAAAGACTCTGGACCACTCAGTTCTTTCAGTAGACCTTTTATATATACACGACACCATCAGGTACAAATCCAGAGTCTCTGTAGTGGGGCAACGGGTGATATCATTTCTCTTTATTATTAAAGTAGAACAAGGAGTCCCTCAGCATGTGATAGATAAAGGAATCTTGTATAGGGAATGTACCAACCCCAGAACAGGAAAGGTAGTGGCAAAATTAGTAGTTCCCTAGAGATATAGAACCTAGATCATTCAGATGGCCCATGACACACCCTTAGCCAGACATGCAGGTAGGAATGGTATCTTACAAGGGATATTATCTCATTTTTATTGGTCTACTATGCACAACCAAGTAGCAGAATATGTTCAACGTTGCCCCCAATTTCAGAAAGTAGTCCACATTGGAAAGAAGGATCAGGCCCCCCTTCAGTCAATCCCCTTGGTGTCACAACCCTTTGATTGCATAGCTATGGACCTTGTGGGTCCCTTAGAAAAGAGCTCTAAGAGGAATAGGTTTACTTTAGTCCTGTGTGACTATGCAACCCGCTACCCTGAAGCCATACCGATGAGGACTGTTACTGCCCCAAGGTTAGCAGAAGAGTTGGCCAAGGTTTTTAGCCGGATGGGGATCCCCAAGAAATATGGACCAATAGGGGAAGCAATTTCAGTGCAAAACTGTTAAAAGAATTGTACAGGTTTTAGGCATTTTTGTTATACGTACCTGCCCTTACCATCCCCAAACTGACGTTTTAATCAAACGCTTAAAAGAATGCTCAAGAAGTTTGTCAGTGAAGAAGGGATGGGTTAGGACAGGTACCTGCCCTATCTATTATTTGCATATTGGGAGATTCCACAGTTTTCCAGTGGTTTTTTCCCCCTTCTCCTTGCTGTACAGCCAGAACCCAAGAAGACCCTTAGATGTAGCCAAGGAGCATTGGGAGGCAGGAGACACAGTAGGGTAGTGTAATGCCTTGGATTACATGACCAACCTGAGGCAACGCTTAGTGAAATATGTTGAACTGGCCCATAAGAATCTGGAACGTAAACAAGCAGACCAGAAAACATATTACAACCATGGGGTAGGTAATAAATCCTTTCAGAGTGGGGACAAAGTTTTCTTGTTATTGCCCAGTACAGAGAACAAGTTACTGATGCACTGGCTGGGTCCCTATTCCATTTAAAAGGCAGACTTGGGTGATCAACTATGAGACACAGATGCCAGGTAGAAGACCCCTCAAGAGGATTTAATATGCCAATGTGTTGAAAAAATGACACAAGCCCCGGGTCCCAGTTTGTTACATACACCCTGACAGTAGAGAATCAGAATTGGATACTGCTTGCCAATGTCTAGAAAGGACAGGAAGTATAGATGACATAAAAGTGAATCCTGACTTAATCCCCCAACAACATAACAACTTGTGTACAATGTTAGAAGAGTTTGACAGTACCTTCACCAATGTAGCAGGTAGGGCTAAAGGAATCGCACATGAGATACATGTCACCCAGGAATGGCCCATACACCAGAAGCCCTATCAGTTGCCTGTCAGGATTAGAGAAAAGGTCATCTAGGAGGTTAAGAAGTTGGAGAAGCTGGGTATTATTGTGCCATCCTAAAGCCTCTGGTCCTTGCCCATGGTGGTGGTAGGCAAAAAGGAGGGTGGGATTCGCTTCTCCACCTGGATTTCAGAAAATTTATCAACATCTCACTGTTTGATAGCTGCCCCATGCTGAGAATAGATGACATTATTGACCAGTTAGGGAATGCCCAGTACATCTCGACCCTCAACCCGACAAAGGGGTATTGGCAGATACCCCTCTCTTCTGAATCCCAAGATATCACTGCCTTTAGTACACTGTTGGGCTTATACCAGTTTGTAAACATGCCATTTGAGTTACATGGGGGCCCCTGCCACATTCCAAAGATTTATGGATTTGATATTGAGACCACATAAAGCCAATTGTGAAGGTTACCTAGATGATGTGGTGGTATTCAGTCCTGACTGGGACTCTCTTGTCAGACACCTAAGGAATGTGTTACAGTCCATTAAGGACTCTGGTATGACAGTAAACCTTCCAAATGTGCCCTGTGGAATGTTGAGACCACATGCCTAGAGTTCATAATAGGAAATGTAAATGTAAAACCAGAGGTAGAAAATGTGACATCAGTAGCAAATAGTCCCATACCCACAACCAAAAAACAAGTAAGATCCTTTCTTGGTTTAGTAGGTTATTACCGGAGATTTATACCCCAGTTCTCCTCCATAGCCTGCCCCCTAACAGACCTTACCAAGAAAAGGTGCCCTAACAAGGTACACTGGTCTCCCAGATGTGATGAAGCCTTCTGGACCATCAAAGCCATCCTGTGCACTAGTCCAGTACTGCAAAGTTCTGATTTCACACAACCTTTTGAAGTACACATGGATGCATCCAAGGCAGGTATTGGGGCAGTCTTGACCCAACAACTTAATGAAGAGGAACATCCCATTATTTATATCAATTGGAAATTGCATGAAAGAAGGTATGCAACTATAGAGAAGGAGTGTTTGGCTCTGAAATGGGCTATTGAGTCATTAAAGTACTACTTATGGGGCACTGAATTCAGGGTCCTTATGGACCAAAATCCATTGTGTTGGCTGCAACAGATGAGGGAGAAAAACCTTATATCATGCGGTGATACCTGGCATTGCAGCCATACTGCTTTACTGTGCCCTATAGAGCTGGGTCAGCCCATTTGAATGCAGACTATTTGTCCAGATATGGTACTGGGATTGATGATACATCTTGAACCTATTTGCTAAGGTCTAGGAGGTACATATGAAATATATGAAACTGACTTGATGAAGTATTGGTGAAATCAGTAATAATTTAAGATGTCTCAGGGTTATTGTATTGATGAAGTACACTTTGGTTTTGTAGGACCTTAGTGCATAATACTTATTGTATAAAGGGACCCTGAGACAGAGCTTCTAGAATGGGTGAGCAGAAGCTAGCCCCTTCCAGGGATCAGGAAAGTGAAAAGCAGTCTCTGCATGACTGTTCCCCCCCCTAAGGTGGGTGATGTGTGACAGGGAAAGCCCTGTCCCTGTAAGTGGATTGCTTTTCTTCTCCAAAACTTCTGTTGCAACAGTTCTTTCTCTGTACTTTTTCTATCCCTGTTTTCTAAAAGCCTGGAAGGTTGGCCATTTTTTGGGTGCCCCCTTCTTCCATTCTTAACTGTCTCCCACTTTATTTTCCATTTCTCCTGATGTCCATAATGAAGGGAGGTTAAGGATAATGACCTCCGAATGCAAAACAGCTGGTGCACCCTTATGTATGGGTGCCTGGTACTGAGTTATAAACTGTACTTAAAATATATAAAATAAATGGTGGTTTACAAACCTGTGGCCACACATTGTTTTGGAGCAGACAATCCCTTTCCCCTATTGTTTTACTTGCTCCCCCCTGTTGCTCCTTAGAGAGATTAAATTATTCATTGTTGGATTTAATTACGGGAGTGGTGCACCCTTTTTTTATTTCTGTTCCATGTGCTCCCCTTGTGCCACTCCATGTTTGAAACATGGTGCTTAAATTAAGCCAGTATGCAAGAAGTATGATTTGTAAAATATTTTTGTGCAGGATACAAGTTGATAGCACCCTGGCTTCTGCCTCGCTGTTTGCCACAGAATGCGGCGGCTAAAATGAAGTCGGGTACACCATTGAATTAAACAGAGCACTGAGAATCCAAAGACACACTGACTGTGGTATGTCTTGTTCGGCTTAACAAATAGTAGCCAAACTGCTGAGCCTGATGTGTGTCAGCGCTGTATGTATTTATGCTGTGCCCCAAAACAAGAGGAGAGAGAAAGGAGAAGACTAAAAGAAATGCAGTCTTATTGCAAGTAAGAACTTCTCTCTCTCTCTCGCTCCACCAGTGACAAAAGCTTCTCTATCTCTCTCTCTCTCTCTCTCTCCTTGTCTCGCTCCACCACTGACAAAGTCTCCGGTCCCTATTTCAACCATGTGGCTGACTCCTTTCAAGACCAGACTATGTTTCCTGGCACTGACTCAAAGGAATCTGGTCAGTAGTGCCGGAGGTTATTAAAAACATATTCTCCTCCCTCCCCATTCAGTCAGCAGAAAATGAAGAATGTTTCCATTCATTCATTTCCTGGACAAAAGCTAGCAACTGAAAAAGGGCCAGAATTAAATGTTTAGCTGGTGGCTTGCCATTTCAGCAGCTGGCTCCCATTTTAAATGCCCCCTTTTTTTTGTTACTTTTCTCCCTGAGCTTATAATGGAAACAAAGACTTATGCCTAAGATTTAAAGGTAATTGTACTCACAGTTAAAGAAGAAAAAAGACAAATTAATAATTGCCAAAAATGGCAAAGCTCTCACATTCTAGAAGTGTGAGGGGTTACAGCAGGTTCGTTTGTACCCGAATTGTGGGTTTATGCTGTTTTGTGGACAACAACCCCAAACCCCCATAAGAAATATATACTGTTCTTACCAGCTGGGTCTCCTGTGCAGTATGCGACATTTTCCATAGAACCTGGGTCACTAAGAAGTGTAGACTCTGCAGTTTCAAAGGGAAGCTGCTTGTAGAACTGAGCCCTATAGAGCAGCAGTGGCCCCTAGTATACCATTTTATACTACTGCAAATAGGGAAATTCATGCCTTACAAATGCATTGGTTTTATTCATGCCTAATAAGTTCCTTTTGCAAGAGAATACCTGGGGATGAAATGTATTATTGTTTAGGAAGCTTTCTAACTTTATATAAATTAAAAAGAGAGCTGACAAAAAGAGTTTTAAAACTTTGATGATGCTCAAAGCACATGACCTGGTAGGCGGGTATAAAAGGACTGACTCCAGTGCATACAGGCAGATAGGGTCAGTTCTTTTTGGTTACTGTAGGTGGAGGACTGAGGGGAGTCCCATGCTACAAAGTGAGTGGAAACTGGTGTAGTGTTTGCCATGGCTTGGAAAGCCTATTTCAGTTTATTTTCTGTTTATGGTTTTGACTGAAAGAAAGTCTTTATTTTGCTTTGAAACTGTTTATAAAGTAATAAATATTGCACTAAACAAAGTGCATTGAATGTATTTCTACTTGTGGTGTCCGTCTGTCATCCCATACCATTACAGTTGTAATCAATGATTGAGGAGACAAGATGGCAGGCACGCTGGCCTGCTGTCTGCAGAGGCTCTGAATAGAGCCAGGGTTATTTTGTCTTTGCTCCTCTGTGCTCATTTTCTTTTGCATGCTTCTGTATTTTACTTGCAGGAGAGTTAAATTTGGCATTTGTACACTGACTGTTTTCTGCCCTGGAGTTGAATTAAAAAAATCTTTTTATTCTTAGAGGTGAGGTATTAGGAGTAGGGCAAAGGAGTAGTAAGGGATTTTACAGTTCATTTAGTTATTGGGAGACAGCTTTCTTGTTTTATAGAATTAGGGAATTGTAGCACAGTCACAATGAATGTGCTACCCCGCATTATTTACCCCTTAAGCGTGTCGGGCGTCTTCTTCCTCAAATCATGGCTCCTCTCTCTGCAAAAGCTGATAAATCAATATATATGGAAGGGGAAAAGTATTAGAAGAGCTTACCATAAACTTACTGCACCAAAATCACAAGGCGGCCTCTCCCTCCCATCCTTTTTTACCTATTATGGAGCAAACCATATCAGCAAATTAGCATACTGGGTAGGTATACCAGGAGAGGGAAACACAGGATCATATCTCCCTCTTTGGTTAGATATTGAGAAGACGGTAGCTCTCAATAACTCCTGCATGCTCTCAGCTTTGCTTTATTTCTCTCCGAAACATATCTCTCGAAACCTCTGGAAAACTCCAATAGGATGGTCCTTAAGAGCGTTGCATCAGGTACAGCGACATTTGAACTTAGATTGGCATAACTCTCTGGATCAACCATTACTAAATAACCCCCATTTCCAAATCCAGAATAGACCCATCTCCTCAGCATACTGGACTCCCTTAGTAGGACTCTGGCTTGCAGATATTGCTCCCAATGGTAAAGCCCTCCCTTATCTCCAATTTCAATCAAACTACCATCATACAACTGGAAATTCCTTTAAATATTGGCAGATCAGACACACAGTGGTCTCTTTTCTAAGCAATATACAGTATCATCACCTGGTCCCCCCCAAAGTTGAGCTATCCTCCCTTTCACATATAGCCAACTAACCACACTCAGTTTCCAAAGTTTATAAAGAATTACAGTCCTTAGATACCCAACTGCTCAAAGGCATTTGTTATTACTGGTCTCACAAACTTTCTCTCAAGGAGGAAACTGAAATCTGGCAACAAATGTTGATTAATTCATATAGATACGCTAAACAAAGATTGACTACGCCTAGTCCAATATAATATCATGCAAAACCAATACTTTACCTCGGTAAAGCTCCATAAGATTGGAAAGCTTAATTCTTCACAGTGTCACCGATGTCTCGGAGCACATGGAGATCTATATCACATGTTATGGACTTGCCCTAAAGCCCAGGTATTCTGGCAATCCATTAAAAATTCACTAGACTCCCTATTGGGACTAGAACCATTATTTCTACCAGAGATCTGTTTGCTCAATTGTTTTCCTTCAGGAACAATTAATTTGAGAAAAGCCTATATGGCCTTAATAACTGGTGTAGCTAAACTGGTAATAATGAGACATTGGGTGGATGGTGCTTTGCCTACTGTGTTAGAATGGCAAAGGAAATGCTTCTGGCCCTCCAACTAGAAAAACATATAGCTATGATGCATAACAGACTGCAGTCCTATTTGGATAAATGGGGTGCTCTTGATGCTTTACTGGTAGCATGGAAACCCTATATTCTCATGTCACATATTCATTGTCAATGTTTAGTGTGTCAACAGTAATAGATTTATACTCTTGGTACCAAGTAGGGGGGAATAAGTTAAGATGTTATATATAGGGGGGTTTAATTTCTAATTTTGACTATAATTTAGTATATAATGTTTTAGCACGCAGTCTAATAGCTCAGATATAGTTTATGTTTCTGTAACTCAGACTGATTTTTGGAATTCACGTCTGTACCATGTATAAAACTTGAACAAAGTATATTGAATTAAAAAAAAAAGAATTAGGGAATTGAGTGCTTACCAGTGCTGGCACAGTTCGTGGAAGAGGAGCTGAAGAGCTGTGCATGGGACACCAGGACAGTGGGAGTGCAGTCTATGAATCTAGACCAGGACCGGCCGAACCGTTGCTGCATGAAGGAAGATTTGCTTTTCATTGCCAATTGGAGACTGGTGCTGCTGAGTGGTCCTCTAGCATGACAGTTGTTCCAGGTCCGATATCCATCCGTGGACTGTGGGCGAACACTAGGGATCTTTTCCAGCTGCTGGCCTCTGTTGGGAACCTGCAGAATGTAGTGCGGGTTCTCACATTACAGAGGAGCCCATTTTGCAGCCAGACCAGCATTCGGGGCATCTAGCTGCCCTGCAGCAACTAAAGAAGAGTGGATTGTGTCAGGTGCCTGGTGGAGGGTTTTAACTGGATTTTCCTTCTTTGACCAGACTGTGGACTGCGTATTTGGGCTATAATCTCTTGAGTCTTGTGAGAGAAGCACCCAGTGATTTCCTTGGACTGTGGCCTGGTGAGTGCCAGCCTTTTTACTCCCAATTGAGAACTGGAAGTGGGCTCTGGGCCTGGTCAGAGTGAGAGGCCTGCCAAACCTATCCTTTATATGCTAGGCATCCTCCTGAAACTTGTCCCATTTTAACATTAGCCAGCAAATTTTCTCCTTAAGAGCTCCTAGCAGTTCAGCGAGAACAAACAAGTGAGCCCTGTCCTAAAGATCTGGACTGTTGTTGGCACCAGAGACCTTGCAACCAGTCATCTGTGTATTTTAAGTCACTGGACTATGTATGCCCTTATTAAGGGGAATTTTTAACTCTTTCTGCACTTTATTATCTCCTGTATAAAAAGACTGCTGTGTATACATTTGTGTTTTAAAGTGTGTGGGTGAGGGTCTGATTTCTTAAGGGGGAAGGGGGTAGGGTTTTATTTCTATGGCTGATTGTATATGTGTGTGGCAGTGAGTGATTAGGTTGTTTGATGTATTAGCTTGTATGCATGGGTGTGAGTGGGGAATAGTGTTAGTTTTTTAGTAGTTTCTGTAGTTCTAGTAGGCATAAGTAGTGTGCCTGGGGAGTTATTTCAGGCAAAGAGGCTAGCTTTCTGGGATGTGTAAGGGTCTAGGGAAGGCTTGGATAGCCTACGATGCATCCCAGCTGCTTGACCTCCAGCCCTTCACTGACCTCCCAGTATCAGCTACGACAGCATGATGGCATCGGGAGGTCAGTAGTAGGAGGTGCCATTGAGGTCAGTTGTGGTGGGGCACTGTAGGATCATCAGAGGTAAGCAGGACTGAGGTGGTTAGGTGCAGGAGGTACCCTAGGATTAAATGGAACCTGGACAGAGGCCAGATGTGTTTGGTGCCTGTCCCCAGGTGTCCCACCAGACCGTGTGGGCAGGTAGCCAGTTGGGCAGCAATGTCTACCAGTCCCCTTAAGTCAATGCTTTTTAGAAGTAAGACTGTAATGGCCCGGTGGCGTAGGTTGTTGAGGCACAGGCACCTTACCTGGACACACGCCAGCGACCCGGATTTGGGAACGGATTTGGGATGTTGGGGCTGGCTAGGGCAGGAGAGGATTGAGCATCCATAGGGACTGCTGTTCTCTCTCGGGGGCGAGCTAGGGAAGACATCAGTCAGCAGTGGCCTCTGGTGGAGGCCAGGAGCACTGCACAACGGCGCAGGAGGGATATTAACTAGAAAATGTGAAAAATGCTCCACGTCATGCCGGATGATGTCTGCCTGACTCTTCGAGCCTGTCAGTGCCTCTGAAGCCTTCCACCTCAGCAGCACTCTGCAGGCCAAGATGTTATGCTGGTCTGCAGCCCCTCTGGCAGGTGCCTTCCCTCTTGGAAGAAGGGGACCCATCCGGCAAAGGGTTACGCGCGGTTACCCAGGGGGATCGGCTGTCATATGAGAGTGGAGGACTTGGGGGACAGGATGAGTTGGAAGTATCATTGGCTTACCTAAAGGAGAGGCTGGAATGGATGCAAGTCGGGGTGAAAAAGAGATAATACAAAAAAAAAATGAAATAAGGCCACAGTTAGAGCAGACTTCATTTCTACAGTCGATCTGGCTTGCATCACCAAGACCTGGGTGGGTGATGATGCCGGGCCAGTTTTGGAGGCAGCCATCCCCCCCCCCCGGGTACTCTGTAATGCACTGCCCCAGGGTGGACTGCAAGGGTGGGGAAGTGGCCATCTACTTTAGAGCCGACTTGAGTTTCACCATGCACCTGGTGGGAGCTACCAGGTCCTTTGAATGTGTGGCCATTTGTGGGGGCCTGGGTGCAAGATGCAGGATTCTCCTTGTCTACCGCCCCTCTAGGGCAGCAGGAGATTTCCTGCAGGAGGTGGCTGATTTCATCACCAGCAAGGCCCCTAGATGTATAGTGCTGGGGGACTTCAGTGCCTGGGTTGAAGATGAGTCTTCCAGGCTTTGAGCCAACCTCCTCCAGATTATGTAATCACAGGGCCTGTTACAAGAGGTTACTTCCATGACCCACCATGGTGGTCACATGCTGGACCTGGTATTCTCACTGGGGCTTGAGGTTGGTAACCTCATGACTGGTCAGGTCAGTTGGTCTGATCACTGCATGGTGACGTTCTCATTTGGGACCCCCTCGAGAGCCCTCCCCCTGTGGAGATGGTTAGCTACTGCCCTTTGAGGGGACTGTCCCCAGAGGGTTTTCTGGTGGTGGCTGATCTAGCTAGTGTAGATGCTGCATGTGCGAAGAGTGGATGTAAAGTGGTCGCCACCTGTAACAGGGCGATGTCTGATGCACTTGATGCCCTAGCACTGGTCCCTGTATGACCCAAATCCTCTCACTTGAGGTCTCCCCAGTTTGATGTAGAGCTCAAGGCGATGAAGATTAATGGTCAAAAGTTAAAGCTCAGCTGGCTGAAGACTGCTGGCGGAGGAAAAACTGGTCTCGTGTACTCACAATGGTGAGTATCAAGGGGCAATCAACCATAAGACAGAATTCCTGTCCAGGGGGATTGCTGCAGGGAAGAACCGACCTGCTGTACTGTTTCATACTGTGGACAGGCTGTTATATCTGGCCTTTCTGCAGCTGAAAAAAATCCTTTTCCAGCTCTCTGAGTGAGGAGTTTACTCAATTCTTCTCTGACAGGGTGTCCTCCATCTGGCAGGGAATTCCATTAGTGAGCTAGAATTATGCTCAAAGTGATCACCATGAACATTGCAGAGGCACTCCATCTGTCTGGGGTGAGTTTAAACTGGTGGAGGTGGCCAAGGTCATTGAGATTTCTTCCGGTCTGAAAAACACATATTGTGAACTGGACCCTGTACCAACACATTTCTTGATGGCAATAGTCAGTTCCATTGGCCTTTTTTTCCCATGATTGTCTGGTGCTTCTTGTTGGAGGTGGTCTTCCTGGAGTCCTTGAAAGAGGCTTTGGTGAGACCCCTTCTGAAAAAACATATTTAGACCCTGACATCTTGGTGAATTACTGATCTATTTCCAACCTCCCTTTTCTGGGAAAGGTTGTAAAGAAGATTGTGGCACAACAGGTCGAGAAGCATCTCATGGCCTTTGATATCTATGAGCCATTACAGTCTGGATTTCGTGTGGGCATAGCACCAAAACAGCATAAGTTCTGGTGCATAATGACCTCCTTAGGGCAAGAGAAAGTGGAGAGGGATCAGTTCTCATTCTCCTCGATCTCTCCTCAGCATTTAACATGGTGGACCATGTCATGCTACTGGACAATCTCAGAGAGCACTGTGGGCTTGCTGGCACTGTCATCTGCTGGTTTGAGTCCTACCTCACGAACAGGAAGCAATGAGTAGTAATGTGGAATTTCTCCTCCTCTAGCCTCCTGTCATGTGGAGTACCTCAGGGCTAGATCTTGACGCCAATGTTGTTTGTCATGTGCATACTGCCCTGGGTGAGCTCGTCAGAAAGTACAATGTAGGTTTTCACTGCTATGTAAATGATACCCAGTTGTATCTTTCCTTTGGCCCAGGGACATCCGGTACTGTACATATGAACATGTGAATTTGCCAGCAGATAAAGGCCTTATAGTCTGTCGAGTCTGCTCGAGTGTGCAGCTAGCAACCCTTATACTGCAGCTGCCCCTCCCTCTCCTTCCCTGCCCCTCCCTCTTACCTTATCCCATCCCCTTTTGAAGCAGTCCACAGTTCTACAGGATACCACTTCTGCAGGCAACACTTTCCACCCATACACCACTCTCTCAGTGAAAAAGTGTCTTCTTATTTCCCTCCAGAACCTTCCCCCCTCCAATCTGAGATCATGACCTCGAGTGTCCCTATCCTTCCTTAACTTGAATAGTCCCTCCATGCCTGTCTTGTTTATTCCCTTCTTGTACTTGAAGGTTTCAATCAAAGAAGTGCTTAACAGCTGCTTAGCTGAGATTAATGACTGGATGTCTTCCAGCTGGTTGTGACTGAACCCCGATATGACGGAGGTACTGGTTGTGGAGTCGAAACCCAGGCATGATTGAACTGCCTCTGATGTGGCAACTGATCTTTTTCTGGGGTCTTTACCATTGATGGCTTCCTCTAAGGTGCGTGATCTGGGCGTGTTCCTCAAAGACGGACTGACATTTGAATCTTGGGTGTCATCCATTGTCAAAAGTAGGTTCTACCATCTGAGGAATATTGCCAGAATCAAACCCCTAGTTCCGTCTGAGAACCTTGCTACTCTGGTGCATGCCTTCATGAAATTAAGGCTTGATTACTGCAACACGCTTTACTTTGCTGTCTCTGAAGGGACCCTCCACTGGCTGCAGTTAGTGCAGAATCAGGTCAAATCACATCAAATCATATTATAAAAAGGGCCTTTCTAAAAACCAAAGTTCTTGTACATAAATTAAAATCAAACATAAACAATAATAAACATTCATAGCTAATCAAAAAATGTTTTTTAAAATCCATAAAACTGCAGCTCCATAAATAGCAAATCAGCTAATCTAGAATGAATCTGGATAAGCTAGGCTTAATAAGTATGTCGTTAGTGCTGTTTTAAAACTGTGGATGATCAGGCACTCTTGTACCCAATGAGGTAGAGAATTCCACGGGGTCTGGGGCTGCAAAAGCAAAAGACTAGGCCCCAGATGTCTTTAGACGGACCCTGGGAATCTCCAGCAATCCCTCATCAGTGGATCAGAGAGGACGGAGGGGGCAGTAAGGGTGAAGGAGAGTTTGCAAATAATGGGGTCTCTGATAGTGTAGGGCTTCATAGGTCAGTAACCTGACCATAAAGGTGATCCAACACTGTACTGGCAGCCAGTGCAGTCCGCGGAGCACAGGTTTTATATGACTGGCCCTGAAAGCACAAGTTAATAGCCTGGTTGCCACATTCTGCACCAGCTGCAAGCAATGGATATCAACCCCTGGTGGCCCTAGGTACAGGGCATTGCAGTAGTCAAGGTGGGAGGTTATGAAGGCATGGACCAATGCTGGAAGATCATCAGGAGGAACCAGATGCTTCACCTGGGCAATATTCCTTAGATGGTAAAATGAGGTCTTAACAATGGCAGACACCTGAGATTTAAGTGTCAAGCCATCATAAAAAATAACACCCAGGTTCCACACCCAGTCTGAGGTAGTCAGCTGAACACCCCCAAGCCAAAGCCCAGACAGTTGCCCTGCCAAAAAACCTGCCTCCCGATGACCTGGGTCCACAACCAGCACCTCAGTTTTAGCTGAGTTCAACCTCAGCCAGCTGGTACTCATCCAGTCCTAGATCTCAGATAGACAGTTGTTAAATACCTAGAGGATCACATCCTGCCCGAGCACAAAGGACATGTACAGCTGAGTATCATCTGCATAGCAGGGAAAACTCAGACTGTACCAGCTGATGATCTCTCCCAACGGCAGCATATACACTGCGAACAATATGGGTGACAAGATGGAACCCTGCTGTACCCCACAGGACAGGGGGAGAGGGGCTGAGGAATAAATCCCAAACACCACTCTGAGTCCTATCCTTAAGAAAAGATTGAAACCATCTGAGGACCATACCACACAGTCCACAAATGAGCTGCAGGTACTCCAACAGCACACCATGGTCCACAGTGTCAAATGCTGCAGAGAGATCAAGGAGGACCAAGATAGAATGAGTCCTCCGATCTCTTGCTATTAGGAGATCATTTAGCACTCAAACAAGAACTGTCTTGGTACTGTGTCTCTTCCTAAATCCTGACTGGAGAGAATCATAGACATTGTGGCTGGACAAATGATCGTCCAGCTGCAGTGCAGCCACCTTCTCAATAACCTTACCCACAAAGGGTAGGTTAGAGACAGGTCTATAGTTAGCCAGACAGTCCGGGTCGAGGGAGGGCTTTTTAGGGAGTTGCTGAACAACCACCTCCTTTAGGGGGTCCAAGAGGATCCCCTTCTCCAATGACCTCTAGACTATCTCGGCTAAGACTGGGCCGATTTCCTCAATGTATGCTGCAAGAAGGTGCATTGGGCCCAGGTCCAAACTACAGCTTGTTGGCCGCAAAATCTGGATGTTCCTCATGATATTGGTGATTCCCAGCCGACTGAAGTAAGACCAGATAAACTGGGTGCCCGCCGCTTCCTGCCGACCTCTGCCATTCCCATTAGAGATGGTTGGACAGATACCGGACCTGACGGTGGCAACCTTAACTGCGATGAACTGAGCAAACTACTCACACCTCTCCTGTGAAAAGGCTCCACCAGGCTGAAGACAGACTGGATTGCACAATCTGTCAACAGTCCAGAAGAGTTGAGCTGATTGGTTCTGTGCAGCAGCAATCTCCCTGGACAGGAACTCTGCCTTCTTATGGGTGATTTCTGATTGATAGACCCCATAGTGGTCCATCAATCTAAGTATGTCACACTCCAGGCCCAACTTCCGCCAGCCTCTCTCTAGCCTTTGTCCCACTCTCCTCAACTCCTTCAAGGTCCCATCAAACCATGGGGACCTTGGGCGAAGAGTGAGGGGGTGAACACAAACAGGAGCTATGGAGTCCAGAGCCATTATCGCTGCCTTATTATAGACAAGTATTAGATCCCCTGGGCCCATGCATTCACTCGGTATACCTAATAGGTCCAGCACCACCATTAGGCCATCTGGGATCACACCCCTCAAAGGGTGGTACCGCACCATCTCCATAGGGGGCAGACCTACTGGGGGGAGCTGCAAAACTGAACCTTGTGGTGTGATGGGCAGACCATCTGACTAGCTCGACCACCAGGTTGAATATGTCCATCTCCAGGAGGAACACCAAAACAAATGAATGACCATGAATGTGGGTCGCAGAGGTAACAACCTGTGTAAGGCCCAACTAACTCATTAGTTGGAGGAAGTCTTGACCAAATTGCTAGAGTTCATTGTTGACCCAGGCATTGAAATCCACCCCCCCCTTCCCAGAATCAACCATCTGGGAGATCCCAATACCACATCTATGATGAAGTCCATGATTTCCTGCAGGAAAACTTTCCCATCTCCCGGTGGATGGTAGATGTGAAGAATCCTGCACCCTACACCAGTGTCCACTATACATTCAAAGGAGTTGGTATTCCCCACTGGTACATCCACAATATTCAATTCTGATCTAAAGCAGATGACTACACCCCAACCCCTATGATCCGATTCTCAGACGGTGTATCACTGAGTACCCAGCTGGAATTGCTGAAGCCAACACAGGGTCAGCATTTTCATCCATCCAGGTCTCGGTGATGCAAGCCAGGTCTGATGACCCAACAAGAGCCACTATTAAAGCAATCTTGTTCTTAATGGACCTGGCATTGCATAACACCCTCCAAGTAGGATGAGCAACTGAGGAAGACCATGTCACTTACCTGCATAAAGCAGAGCCCCTTGGGTATGAGAATCAGGCAGGGAGAACCCCTCTTCTGGACCCATTTTGCCCCAGGGCATCTCCTTGTTCCCACTAATCCAGTCCGCCAACTCTTTTCCATTCCCCCACCAGGCCCAGCACCCCCCCCTTCTAGCTATCCTCAGAGCCTGACACTACTACATGATTCTGAGGACAGCGGAGGACAATTAAAAGGTTGGAGGTCCCTGAGCCTGGTAGGGAAATAGTGCCTGACCGTCTTCACACGTTTCCAGCACATCCCCACAAGCAAGCAGCACACACCACAGTCTTTAAATCCACTCAAATGCTCATACACTCCTCACTCATGCATTAATTCAACAAAGTCACACCCTAATACTTAACACCAGTCAACACACTCACCCCCCCAACTATCAAACTCAACAAACCTAAACTAAAATAAGTGCAATGTTAAACAAAATCATCTAGCAGCATGTTAGTATAGTAGTCAAAGAGAGCAGTCACTATAAGTCTCTCAGTTTAAAGTTCAAGTTTGATAGTCCGTGGAGCTCCCACCTCTTTGGACATAACCAAAAAAGGCTAGTCAAAGTTCAACTCCCACTTGAACCTGAAGAGCCAACCAGAAATTAATAGGAAAAATAAAACTGTAAAGCACTCTCACTGCCAGTAAGTTTAAGAAATTCTAAGACAGTCTGGCCAATTGTAGTTCCAACAGAAGGTCTATTAACCAGAAAAAAGGCACTCTCACTGCCAAAACCAAACGTATATAAGTTTAGGGAAAAATAGTTTGACCTTTCACAAATTCCAAAGGGAAGGTCCAGTAGCAATCCAAACTCTAGGGGAAAAATCCAGCAATCCAGAAATGAGAAAAGATCTTCCAATAAAGTTCAAGTTCCAGAGCAGACCTCCAGTAAAACCACTAGTGCAACACATAACCCCCCATGTCTGCCTCTGCTGCCATCAGGGGTAGGGTGTAAAGTGGCTAGGCCCCTTATAAGGACCAGACATACAGGGAGTCCCTCACACTGACACCCAGGAGGAAGCTGACCACCCCACCCATGGAGCATAAAACTACAGCTTCCGGCCAGGTCAGCCCACCAGCCGGCCCCCAAGGCCACATAGGAAATGAGGGTGAGTTTTGCCCACCATTTGGTGGACTACAAGCCCACTTCTTCTGCACAACTCCATCAGGCCAGGTGGCCACCCCTTGGCCAAGGCCCCTAAATTCTGTGGCGCATAATTTTGAACTTGCAATCTACCTTGAAACGTCTCTGATTGCTGCAAGGCTCACTCTTCTTGTGATTTTATTAATTTTTCTGTTTACACATAGTATCTGGTTCCCTTCCCCTCTTTTTATATCCAAACCCCCCCCATATGTTCAGAACGTGATGTTATCATTGCTATAACATCATACATTAGCTAATGAAATGGCTGCATTCTGCAACAGAAATTAACAGTCACTTATCTACCACAGCTCCCACTGTCAGAGACGGTGGCACAGCACATCATGCATGGTGATATTTGCTCAACCTGCACTACAGCCTAATACAATTTTCAGTCTTACATTGTTGCACTAGGGCCAACTTAAACAAAACCTTGTCAACAGCGCAGACCTGTTAAGTCCATACCTCACTTTGTACAAACCTATTTGTGCCTTTAAGGTATAGAGACGCTATCTGAAATGAATAACTGGTAAAATGAATTTAACTGTCTAAATTTTTAAGAAAAATAAAGCCAGAAACAAATGATTTGATACCTTTTATTGGACCAACATGGATGTTACAGAAAAGAACAAAGTGCTTTAGCTTTCGAACCAACCAGGTCCTTCTTCAGAAGCTTTGTGGCAGTTTTTTCAAATATCCCATACTATTAACACCAGGTTATATAGAAAAAGCAGAAATAATTCTCATTGGTTTAACATATACATTTAAGACATAATAGAAGATTACGTCAGAGAAGCTAATTAACACCAGTATGCCTTTATCCGAGGAGCCTCAGAAGGGCAAAGGTTATCAAGAATTCTCTACAGCCAAAGAGTATTTGTCACATAAATTTTAAAATGTCTCAGTATGCCAAGAAAGCATTCTAGTGATAAAAAATACCTAGGAGTGGCATTCTCTCTAATACATGTAAGATGAGCTTACAACTTACATTCCAATTGTCCTGGTATATTAAAGGACAGATAATGAGAGACAAAATCCTGAAATTAGGTATAACTGCAAGTTGAAATCAAGCCTCAAATTAACCTACACATATAAACATGATGCATGAAAGTATCACTTGTAAGTGTAAGTGCAAAAAAAAAAAAAAAAAATTGTCAATGACCCCCAAGAAAACGAGACCATAAGCCTGATAAATGCAGATTTCAACACAGAGTCTGTGTATAACAAAAATGCACAGAATCAGTCTAAGCAATCTAAATGAAAACCCAAAGGAATTACACCTTTAATGAACCCCCAAGTGAATGAGATATGCATCTTAATATGAGCAGTTAAAGATGTGACAGTGTGAAATCCACCCACTGACAACTAATAGAAGGAAATAAATACACACTATATGTGAAAATTAAGTGTTCTAGCCACATAACTGCCCCATGCCACGCTCCACCCACACACATCTGGCGATGTTGAAAAACACCTTTATTGAGCAGGGACACTCATCCAGGGAAATTGACAGAGCAGTGGAACGTGCAACACAGGTCCCAAGAGAACAGCTACTGCAATATAAGGAACGGATGACTACCAACAGTATACCCTTAGTAGTCACATACCATCCTGACCTTGAACTCCTACGTAAGATTACTAAGGATCTCCATCCAATAATTAGTGAGGATGAAACCCTTAACTGTATTTTTCAAGAACTACCACTACTATCTTTTAAACAACCACCTAATTTAGCCAACCTGATTATTAGGAGTCAACTGAACCTGAACAGAATACCATGACATCATATGGTACACGACCCTGTCATCAACGCACATGTAAGACATGTAACCTCATTTCCACTTCAGACTGTGTGATTACATCACAAAACAGACTATTCAGGATACAGGGGAATTATACATGTACCTCAAGTAATGTGGTCTACTTTATCCAATGCAAGAAATGTCCTCGCACAGGTTATGTGGGGGAGACAAGCCAACAACTCCTCACTAGAATGAATTCACACAGACATTCTATTAATCACAAGATGATTGAGAAACCAGTAGCCCAGCACTTCTCCCAGGATGACCACTCAATCTCAGATATGTCTGTGATGGTCTTAAAAGGACATTTCAACAGTACACAACAGAGACGGGCTTCTGAAATTAGACTTATTTTACTTCTCAATATGGTGGCAGATGGATTGAACATTGGCGTTGGGTACATGACACATTATTCCATAAACTTACACAGACCTTTACTTTAAAGATGGACATGAACAGTTTAGTTCTTCAACGGGCCTTTGATTTTGTAAGTTTATGGTTATCTACATTGTTGACTTTTCACCTTAACACTGTGGTGAGTGCGTTTGAGTGTGTGTGTGTGTGTGTGTGTGTGTATACTGATGTATGTATATATGTATGTGTGTGTTTTGTGTGTGTTTGGTGTGTGTGTGTTTTTTTGTGTGTTGTGGGTATGGTGTGTATGTGTGTTTGTTGTGCATGGTGTGGTGTGGTGTGTGTGGAATGTGTTTGCTATATTTGTTGTGTGGGGTGTGCAGGTGTGTGAGTGTGTGTGGGGTGTGGTGTGGTGTATGTACACACATATGTGTGGGTGGAGCGTGGCATGGGGCAGTTATGTGGCTAGAACACTTAATTTTCACATATAGTGTGCATTTATTTCCTTCTATTAGTTGTCAGTGGGTGGATTTCACACTGTCACATCTTTAACTGCTCATATTAAGATGCATATCTCATTCACTTGGGGGTTCATTAAAGGTGTAATTCCTTTGGGTTTTCATTTAGATTGCTTAGACTGATTCTGTGCATTTTTGTTATACACAGACTCTGTGTTGAAATCTGCATTTATCAGGCGTATGGTCTCGTTTTTCTTAGGGGTCATTGACAATTTTTTTTTTGTTTTTTTGCACTTACACTTACAAGTGATACTTTCATGCATCATGTTTATATGTGTAGGTTAATTTGAGGCTTGATTTCAACTTGCAGTTATACCTAATTTCAGATTTTGTCTCTCATTATCTGTCCTTTAATATACCAGGACAATTGGAATGTAAGTTGTAAGCTCATCTTACATGTATTGAGAGAATGCCACTCCTAGGTATTTTTATCACTAGAATGCTTTCTTGGCATACTGAGACATTTTAAAATTTATGTGACAAATACTCTTTGGCTTTAGAGAATTCTTGATAACCTTGCCCTTCTGAGGCTCCTCGATAAAGGCATACTGGTGTTAATTAGCTTCTCCGGACGCAATCTTCTATTATGTTTTAAATGTATATGTTAAACCAATGAGAATTATTTCTGCTTTTTCTATATAACCTGGTGTTAATAGTATGGGATATTTGAAAAAACTGCCACAAAGCTTCTGAAGAAGGACCTGGTTGGTTCGAAAGCTAAAGCACTTTGTTCTTTTCTGTAACATCCATGTTGGTCCAATAAAAGGTATCAAATCATTTGTTTCTGGCTCTGTTTTTAAGAGGACCAATACGGCACCTACAACATTTTTTTGTAAGAAAAATAAAGTAATTATGCCCAGAAAAGTGAAATATAATAATGTGTAGACCTGTTGAAAGAATAGACATGTTAAATAAATAATTGCACTGTACGCATTTTTGCCAGGGTTATTGATTACATATTGCCATTGGTTGATAGAATCACCTAAAAGTTATTGAGAAATGTTGTGTGCAGGGACAGCTGTTAGGCCAGAGGGTAGCATGTGGTGTTTCTGTGCCGGCAACTCAGGTTCAGAGATTAGCTTTGGGTGCTGGCTGGGCAGCACAAGGATTGGTGGAACACATCACTGCTCGGAGCCTGGGAAGGCATGGTGCAGTGTTCTGTCACATGGCGGACACATTGTGATGGGCTGGAGAACTGTATCTCACAATTGAGTCACATGCATGTCATGGCCTGATGGTGTTACGCAATGTGTCAGGGAAAGCAGGTTGACATGAAAAATGAGTTTTGCAATAACTCCTCTATTCCATTTCCAATGGGACCTGTATGAATGAGGATGCAAGTTCATGGAAATAAAAAAAAATATATAGATATATATACACACATACACACACACACACACACAAATACATACAGTATCTCTGTCTCTCTCACCACACACACACGCATATTTGTATGTATGTTACAGATTGCATATAGATATATAAGTGATACACAGTGGGAACCTCATGAGTGGTGTAGAAAGCATATACAAATATATAAGTGATAGACAGTGGAACCCTCATTCGTGGGATAGATAAAATGCATATAGAAATACCTTATTTATCACATAAGATCTCCTCTGCGTATGTCATTTATAAAACAGGCTAGGACCTTAAGGGAGAGACATTTGTTTTGCTTTTTTAGGCATAGCATTACTGTTATTTTTTGAACTAGTGTTACTGTGCTTTCCACCATCCTGATTGCTATAACCACTGCCATGAAAGTGAAGTCAGGATGAAAAGCTGACACTGTGATGTGGTAGTTTGTTAGTGCCGCAGAACTTCCGAAGAAATTACAAACCACCGGCGCAGAAGTTCTGCTGCAAATGGTAGTCTTGCTGCAGAACTTGGTCCTACTGTGCCGCAGAAAAGTAGGGGCCCTGCCCTTGGCCGAGCAAGAGAACCCACCAAAAACACAAACTTCAGGCCCCTTTGGAGGTCATGATCTAACAAACGCTTTTCCCTGGTAGTCCATCACTGATTAGGGGACAGTGTTGTTCCGGGACTGATCTGTTAATCAGAACATCACCTACTACGTTCCACCTCCCCTAACTCCACTCCACTGGTTCCACTCTCCACCGATGGAATGCCCACCATCTGCTCCAGATCCTCTCCCCAACTCCTCCGGTGCACACCTCACTCCAGCTCACAGGGCAGGTAGGCTGACTGTTTTATCCTCCTAAACACCAAATTCTCCAGTGACAGCTGCTGCAACGTAAGTACGGGATACGGGAGAACATTTTGTAATCTTCAAATCCTTAAACTCTGTGACCACCTCTATAAACTGTAAAGCCAATACAAAACTTCCTTGATCACTTTAGTTCCCTAACTCAAGTAACTCATTACCGGTAGCTAAAAATAAAAATGGAGTACAAACAGAGTACAAACAAATGAACAAGACAGCAAGTTAAATGAAACTAAACCAAACAAATGCAAAAGAAGTGCTACTGCTGCGAGTGGCTGCCATCTTGCCAGGTTGCTGATAGGACTTTTCTTTTTTTTTAATTATTCTATTTCCTCTGCTGGAGACCTGGCAGGTGGCTAAGATTCTTTGAATGGAGGGACTCTCTCTTGAGTCCCACCTCTCCCATGCTAGGGGTCCCTGGTAGTTCCCCCATGGATTGCCCCCCGTGGTGGGACAAGGAGGGAGCTGCCAGCTTCTCCCTCCTCCTAGAGACCCAATCCAGAATCCAGGGACTGCTCCAGGGAGTGGCGGACCATCATCAAGACTGCCAGGCTCGTTTTTCCTCCAGTATCGCCCGTTTCCCCTCCTCTCCAATGTAAGGATGTCGGATCGAGCCTCCCAACCCATACTGCCCTCCTGCTACTGCTAGAGGGTAGTCAGTGAGCGGGATGACTGGTCTCCCTCCCCCCGAGAGAGAGAGGAGCAGTCCTCCAAACACTCAATCCTCTCTCCCCCATGGCCAGGGCTCATTCCTGACCAGAGTCACCAATGTGGCAAGAGGTGTAGTGACCAGCACCTCAACCTGTAGTGCCACAAGGATGGCTCTGGCAGGACTTTCTAAGTTCAGTCATGTCATCCCAGTGCTGTGCATTCTGCACTGGCTGCTGGTCAGGTGGAGGATTCTCTTCAAGGTGGGCTTGCTCACCTTTAAGACCCTGCATAGGCTTGGCCCTGGCTACGGGCTGACCTCCTTTCACCTGCCATGCCTGTCTGCTCCCTCCGTTCCTCCTCTCAGGGCCTCCATGCAATTTCCAGGATGAGGTTAAAACTGCCAGTGACAGTGCTTTCAGTGTCGCCGGCCCCATCCTGTGGAACTCGTTACCACCAGTTGTCAGGGATGCCCCCTCAGTTGAGGTTTTCAAAAGCCGCCTTAAGACCTATCCTTTTGCCCTTGCACTCCCAGATATAGAGCTGTGAAGATTTTATCCAATATATCCGTAATGCTGTTTTGTACTTGGTCTGCTGTCATATGATATTCATATTTTTTAACTTCTATTTATGTAATTTTGACAGTACTATCCTTGGAATGCTGTTTTTACTTGTAAGATGCCCAGAGCCTCCTGGATTGGGCGCCTAAGAAATTAAAGTTGCCTTGTCTAACTCTTTCAGGCATCTGAGGGGCTGTAACTGCACAAACTGAGTTCTGGGAGAGAAGAAGCCTGTGACAGATGCCCATTCTGCTTCAGGTTCTTTACACAGAGAGCAGTGCATTATCCCTCTTTGTTCCTCCCAACTGTTGATTTGGTGATCCTTGGTCAGGCCACACTTGGAGTACTGCATGCAGTACTGGCGGCCATACCTAAATATGGATATTAGATTGCTAGAGGGGGTGCAGTGAAGGGTGACAAAAATGATACAGTGGATGGAAGGCAAAACCTATGAGGACAGGCTGAGGGATCTGAGATTGTGCACCCTAGAGGAGAGGAGGGATGGGGGGATATGATTGAAATGTTCAGGTGCTTGAAAGGGATCGATACATCTAGTGCTGATGGGTTATTTAAGCTGAGAAAAGGAAGGGACATTAGAGCGCATGAGCTAAGATTGGAGGGAGGCAGATTTAGGAGAGAGATGAGGAGACATTACTTCACAGAGGGGGTGGTGTTGAAATGGACGGCCCTACCAGATGGTGGGCAGTTTTAAAAGGGCATGGGACAGGCCATGGGGGGGAGGAATCTGGGTAAGTAGTGCTGAGAATGTCCTGGAGGTGGGGGGGCAGCTGCAATCTAGGGGTGCTAGCTGCACACTCGAGCAGAGTTAATAGACCATGAGGCCTGTTTCTGCTGGCCGATTCATATGTTCGTATGATGTCCAAGAATGTTTCGGGTGGTAGAGGTGGTCTTTAGATACAGTAGGTGACAAAGCGCACAACTTGCATGAAACATTTGGGAAGTGTTGGGTCTTGCTGCATGGTACAGTTTTTTAACCTTTATTTGTTTCACAGGTTTCACCAGGAAGGACATACTGAGCTGCTTCCTGCTCATTTTCACATTCGTCGAGCTGGTAACTGCTCATTTCCACATGCATCCTGGGGGTGGAGGCGGGGAGTTTAACAAAGGTGCAGAATAAATAAAATACACTTACCTTTTTGAATCTAATAATGATGCATTGCAATTTCATCTACTCTTCTGTTTTTTTGTTTGTGCCAGTGAGGTGAGTGACCAGTTCTCAGCCTTGAACTTTTACTGGTATTTGGGGCTTGCAGTATAGCCTAGTGGTTATAGTAATGAGCTGCAAATGTGCTTGGGACATCTTGAAAACCTGGGTTCGATTCCCACAACCTCTATTTGCATACAATCAGACTCTGAGCAAGTCAGTTAACCTCCCTGGTGCTTCTAGGTCACCCGTGAAAACAGGCACTTGTGCCTAGTGAGCCTTACCCAGTTGCCAAAGAATAGAATAATCTAGTTTTACAGAGAACAGCAGCATTTTCTTATAGAGTGGCTGTTTTTTATTAGGGACTAACCTTCTGCTGATTTATTTTCACAAAGATCAGGAGCTGGACAGTAGAAAAGGGAAAATGTGGTGTTGTCCCTGGAGTAAACCCTAATTCACCTCTTTCCAGCTTGTTACCCTTTGATGCAACATCTTACCATGAGCCAGTTGGGTAATCACAGAACCTGAGATACATTGGATTTTTGTTCATTTTTTATAATTTTATTTTCCTCTTCCTTTAAAATAGTGGCGCTATCTGCCCAACCCTGTGGTCCAGAGGAGGGCTCTGCACTCACACATGGGCAGCCTGGGTTAGCTGTGGGACTTTGTCTGACCTCTCTGGGACTGTGGGGACTGGGTATGCTATCAAGGCAGCACTCTCATGCACATTTAGGGAGGGTGGTGGTGTTCCCACTGCCACAATGTCTCCTATGAGAGGTTCATGTGGCATGGGATGCCACTGGTGAAAATACAATATCCTATCCCCCCTTCCCTGGGTCAAGTGCCATATGGATACACTGATCACTGCAAAGTGCCACGAGGGAAGAAAATGTTCCACCATTTGTATAGAGCATGTCACAGCGTGGCCCAATGCTACCAGCCCCAGAGTCACCTCTGCCTCCTCCCAGCATTGAATGCAAACTTATGTGTAAGCCTGGAGGTTTCTTTCCACCTCTGGGGCCTACTGGGGCATGGGAGATGGGCAGCCGCCTTTCCCCCTTGAACCCATATTTTTGATGGGCATTCAAAGGTCCCACTTTGTGTCCATAAGAAGGGATGGTATGTACAATAACCCCCCCCCCATGTTTCGTGTCATTCCTGCATATGGTACTACAATAAGTTATGACTAGTACATTGCTGTACTGCAAGATGTAGCTTAAGCCCACATGCATGCATGGGATGTCTGATTTTGCACTTAGTTATTATTACACGGACCATGTATGACACTGGCAGGAAGTGATGGAGAGTGGTGTGTAACAGCCAGATGCCATCCCAGCGCTGCACCGGGAGGGGGGTTGGTACTCTGGAATTGGGATCGGGGTGTGGGGCCACTGGATTACCAGGGTATGTGACTGGCATGGCAGTAATACATTCTCTGATACTGTAACAAGATAGTGCTACATCTCCTCACATGGGAGGGGCCATTAGATAATCAGGGCATATGTGTTTATTGCCACCAATACCTAGATCGGCCTGAAGGGGACTTAGACTACCAGGGCATACGTAGTTATGTGCACTGGTACTAGGATCAGGCAGGAGGGGTAAGCTAGGCTACCATGGAAAAATCACCAGGACTGGGCAAAAAGGAGGTCCACTAGACTACAGGGGAACATGGAGTTATGTACCCTGAAACCTGAATAGGGCAAGATGGGGGTCAACTAGACAACTAGGGAATATGTAGTCCTAGTACAGGACTGATAGATAAATGAATGCTGGTATAGGGATTGAGTGGGAGGAGAGGACGACTGGACTACCAGGGTAGTTTGGATGACATTACTGTTTAGTACAAGGTATGAATAGCACTACTGCACTTGTGACAGTACTGGGCATGGGGCAGGGGGACATCTGTGTGTTACACATCATGGCACAGCTGGTGCCAATGGGGGGGTGACACAGTGCTGTGCAAGTTGTTTGTACTAGGTTTACAGAGGTGTTAACTAGTGTGGTATGAACAGCTGATTAGTGCCTTCACAAATCTTTGAGTATGCCAGACTGCCTGTACGCAAGGCACATTCAAGCAATTTGCTTAGGCACATGGCATGCTTTAGGGCTGACTTGCTAATAGGTTAACATCTCACTGTCACAGACTGTTCCTCCCAGAACTAAGTCTGCACTGCACTGCCAGTTTTTCCAAACCTGCTGACACATGAATGGTCACCTCAGTATACTGCTACCACCCAGCTTGACTCTCACATGGGGTATCTTTAGGTTCAGTTCCCACCACTAGCTACTGCTCCAGTACAATAGCTTTTACCACGAACAAACGACTCACCCCTATAGTCACAGCTGGGAACATAGTTTCATCTTACCTATCTTTGGAACTGTTTAGCAGCCTGCCTCTTTGGAGATGAACCAAAGGACTTGCCAATTACCCCAGGTTATATAACCCATTAAAAGAAAAGCACAGTCCCAGACAGCATAATGTATATAAACATAATATTTAATACTTCACAATATTTATATATGATAAAGGAGTATAGGCAGCAAAAACTATAGGAAATACAGTAACGCTACAGAAAGAACTGGAAGGGGGCAGGATCAGTTGTGTTCCAGGACCGTAGCTGCTGCTGTTTTCACAGGGTTCTTGTGGATATTACTTGGTAGGTTAGTTCTTTTCTTTCTTGCTTCTAAGGGGCTAGCAGGGTATTGTTCTGGGGGATCCTGGATGTTTGTAAACTGATTTAGTGGCTGTAAGTGGGGCTCTTTTTGTGGATGTTTCACTTTGTAACAGGCTGCACTGGTAGAGGCCTATTTCTTCTGAGTTAAAACCTGTTTGGTGGGATTTGCTTGGAGATGGTTCTTTAGCTGCAGGGCTTGGAGGGGAGACACAGGGCTGATACACTCTCTCTTGTCAGGTGTCTGCCCAAGACCTGCCCTCCCCACCCCTCCCTCCCCAGAAGTCTGCAAATTTATAGGGGAAGACCTGCCCTGCAATTGGAGGAAAAGGCTGCTGGTGCAGCTCATGTAGTTCTAGCCACTGGGGGTTGGATTTAAATGCCGGGAGAGAGGAGCTTAGGGAGTTGTTCATTTTCCTTACATGTATAATGTGTGTACTGCACCTAGTAACAGAGTTACTGGTGTACAGTGGGACTGTCTCTAGGATTAGTGGGAGACCTGATTAGGCAGTAGGGGTATCTTGGAATAGGGGGAACCTGGTGGCTCACCCAAGGAAAACTATTTGAAAGGGGATGGAGCCACACATCATTAGGGCCGGCATCTTTGGGAGGGTAGTGGGGTGCACAGGGTGTGGAGCAGCCATGATACTGGACTGGGCTTGGAAGTTTGGTGGTTGCCCAGTGTGCTACCAGCTGGCACAGCTTAGGGAGGAGGTTGCGGGGATGAGGAGAAAGCTGGGGGAAGGGGGGTGGTATGGTTGGGGAAGGGGGCTGGAAATCTCCCACAGGGTTGCACCAAGCACTGGGGGTGGGGGTATAGGGAAAGGAGTGCAGGAGAATACTCAGGGGTCACATGGGCACCCTGGCAGAGGGGGCCCAAAAGGACACTGCCAAGGAAGCAGGCAGGTAACTGGGGACCCTCACAAAGGGGGGACGGAGGGACAACATTCTCAGGGAAGTAGGCGGATAGCCAGTGCTGGACAGAAGGAAGCAAGGCAGGAGGTGGATCAGACCTTATACTTAGTAACCTGTCTCCTTCTTCTGCTCAAGGATGGGGGGGGTGTAGCCACGGCAGAGGTGGTTAGAGACGGAAAGGGTGTGGGAGTGGGGAGCAGGAGGCAGGGGCCAGATAGCAGGAAGAACAGGGGGGGACCTGGAATGCAGGAGAATGGGTGGAGCAGTAAATCTGAGCAGGGGGAAGAGGGAGGAAAGCGCAAGGAGAAGGACCAGTTGGGAGGAAAGGTAAAGAAGGACCAGAAGTACAAGGATGATTCAGTAAAGAGAGCTGAGGGGTTAGGCCAGGGGAGCACGATGAGCAAGGAGGAACTAAATGGAGACAGGAAGGAAGGGAGGATGAGTCAGGCTAGTTTAGCAGATGGGAGAGAAGGACCAGTTGCAAGCAGTGAGGTGGGAATTAACAAGGTACAGAAGGATACTCGGGAGGAGGAGGAGAGGCATAGGATTGGAGGGGAGGGAGTGGCCAGGGTAAATAAGAAACGGGTGTTATGTGGCACCCAGATAGGGGGAGGAACAAGGAGCCAGCTGGGTGGAGGGGCCGGTAGAAAGGATGAGGGACATGGAAGGGGGGGAAATGGAGGAAAAGGAGTGGTCAGAGTGCTCCTGCTGGGGGATTCTATGATCAGGGGTATCAAATGGGATAGGGAGGGAGAAGCCTGGCCAGTTAGAACAAGATGCTTCCCTGGACTAATGGTGCACAGGGTTAAGCACGAGGTATTTCAGCTGGCAAAGGACTGTGGGGGTTCCCCAGACATACTGGTCCACCTGGGCACAAATGACATTGAGGGAAATAGCGAGCTAGAGATACAGGCAAGATTCAGGGAGCTCGCCAGGGTCTGTCATGACATTGGATGCACAGTTTCCTTTTCAGAAATCTTGCCAGTGCCAAGGGCTAGTGGGGAACACAAAAGAAAAATTAGGGAGATAAACCAGTGGCTCAGGGAGTGGTGTGAGGCCAGAGGGTATGGGTTGATGGGAGATTGGGGGGAGACCTGGGAGGATAAGGAGCTGTATGCTAGAGATAGACTACATCTCAATTTGGAGGGGAAGGGAATCCTTAAGTTGAAAATGGAGGAGTTCATTGGTGAAAAGTGGGGTTTAAACTTGTGAAGGGGGGTGGGATGGGAGAAAAGGCAGTCAAGGGATGCCGATAAAGGAGGGACTCTGTCTCCAACCCCTGGGGACCAGGAGGATTGCAGGAAAAGACCAACTGGCAAAGTGCAGACCAGGAGAAAACAGAATCCCAAGGGAACACAGGCAGGGAAATGAAACTATAGGGAAAGGGTGGAAGGTAGTCCTGCTAAATGCCAGGAGCTTGGGCAATAAAATGCCTGCTCCAGGCGATGTTAACTGAGGGAGCAGTGGATGTGGCAGCGGTCACTGAGACTTGGGCCACTGCAAGACATGACTGGGACCTGAACCTGGAGGGTTACACTATGTTCAGGAAGGACAGGGGAGGAAGAGGAGGAGGGGTAGCAATGATAGTCAAAAACTGCATTGGCATAGGGGGAGTTGAGGAGGCGGAGGGAACCGTGGAGGCGATTTGGGTCACCTTGATAACAAGGGGGGGCAAGAGAGTAAAAATAGGAGTGGTGTATAGACCCCCTGCCCTGGCGGAGGAGCTGGAGGACAGTCTGGTGGCAGATGTTAGGAGACACTGCAGACTGGGCAGAGGAAAGGTGGTGGTGTTAGGGGACTTAAACATGCCAGGAACAGACTGGGAGACTATGACATCCTCTGTGACCAGGGAACAGAGGTTGTTGGATGTCTTTCAAGACGCGTTCCTAACTCAGCAGGTGAGGGAACCGACCAGGGAGGCACAGGTACTGACTGTGGTCTTGGCAGACAGTGACCAGATTGGGGGCCTGGAGGTAAGGGACCCATTGGCGGGGAGTGACCATGCCACGGTCTGGTTCTGCCTGGACCTAGGAGGGGTAGAAGGCTGCACAAAGACGGAAGTAACTGACTTCAGGGGGGTGGATTTTAAGGAAATGGGAATGATCCTTAAGGAGCATTTGGATGGGATTGGGTCAGACATGGATGCTGATAGTAGGTGGGAAATCATCAGGAGAGGGGTGCAGGATGCTACCAGCACCTGTGCAAGAGTAAGACAAAAATGCGGTAGGGCACAAAAACCCTGTTGGTGGACCAGGGAGGTCCAGGAGGTGGTGTGGGGAAAGAAAGCAGCCTATAAGAAATTCAAGTGCTCAAGGAGTGAAAGGGATCGAGGGGAGTATGAGCTGTTGGCTAGAAGGGCCACTAGATTGGTAAGGGCGAAGCCAAGGCAAGGAGAGAACCTGGCCAGGAAATTAGGAGAGGAAAAAGGGTTCTTTAGATACATTGGGGAAAGACGAAGGGTGAAGGGGCAGATTAGCAGGATTAAATCAGGGAGAGATGGGCACAAGACCCAGAGGAGCAGGCTGAGGTACTAATGAGTACTTCACCTCAGTTTTCACCAGGGAAAATGGGGATGCTGCATCATACATGGGAGGAGACAGAGATAATGAGGAGGGGGCCCCTACCAATCGGCAGGTCTGGGGAGAGGGGGGGGCATCACTGGCAGGTGGGGGAGGGCTAAGCAGGAAGAAGAGGTACTGGAAGTGGAAATCACAGCAGAGAGAGTGAGGGAAGCCCTCAGCTCCCTTAAGATGGAGAAAGCACCGGGGCTGGATAAATTACATCCCAGAGTGCTGAAGGAACTTGCAGATGTCTGCAAAACCCCTGGCAGAGCTTTTCACCATCTCTCTGAGGACAGGGTGGGTGCCCCAAGACTGGAAGGTGGCGCATGTAGTGCCTATCCACAAGGGGGATCAAGGGAGCTGGCAGGGAACTACAGGCCTGTCAGCCTGACATCAGTGGTGGGCAAGGTGATGGAGGGCATTGTCAAGGAGAGGCTAGAGGGGCCCTGGATAAGTCAAGTGCCTGGACGATGAGACAGCATGGATTCATCCGGAAATCGTGTCAGACAAACCTGGTGGAGTTCTATGACTGGGTGACAAGTGCCTTGGACCTGGGTAGACCAGTGGATGTCCTCTTTCTGGACTTCAGCAAGGCATTTGACTCTGTTCCTCACGTGGGCCTGTTGGATAAACTAGGAGAAATGGGTGGGAAACCAGATGATCCGATGGATAGGCAATTGGCTCAGGACCGGACCCAGAGGGTCGTAGTTGGTGGGATAATCTCTTCCCCAAGGAGGGTCATTAGTGGGGTCCCACAGGGATCAGTCCTTGGGCCCCTTCTGTTCAACGCCTACGTATCTGACATAAGGACAGGAATCAGGAGTGAGATGAGTCTCTTTGCAGATGACTCGAAACTGGGGGGCAGTGGTGGATGGGGAGGAGGGGAGGGTGGCCCTACAGGGGGACCTAGAGGCTCTGGAAAGATGGTCTAGAAAGTGGAAGCTGAGGTTCAATGCAGGGAAATGCAAGGTACTCCACCTGGGGGCCAGAAACCCAGGCCAGTGTACACCCTGGGGAATACTACAAGTCTCAATGGCTGAGAGGGACCTGGGGTGGTGGTGGATGTCAAGATGAACAACTCTGAGACTTGTAGGAGGGCAGCAGCCAAGGCCAACAGGATGCTGGGATGCATCGCTAGGGATCACCTCCAGAAGGAGGAAGTGATACTCCCTCTGTATAACTGCTTGGTGAGGCCGCACCTGGAGTACTGCGTGCAGTTTTGGAGGCCACACTTAAAGAGGACATTAACCTCCTGGAGAGGGTCAGAGGAGGGCAACCAAAATGATTTGGGGCTTGGGGACAGGACCTATGAGGAGAGGCTCGAAGAGCTAAATATGTACACTTTGGAAGAGAGGGACCGGGGGACATGATAGAGGTCTTCAGGTACATGAAGAGGGTAAATAGGGAGGGAACAGTCAGGGTGCTTGAAGGAAGGAGGAAGGGGCCACTGAGGGCATGGGTGGAAGCTGGAGGGGAAGATTCAGGAGAAAGGAGGAGGTGCTACTTCACTGAGAGGGTGGTAGAGCCATGGAATGCACTACCTAGGGGGCTGGTGGAGGCAGAGACAGTGGAGGGGTTCAAGAGGGGGTGGGACAGGTACAGGGGAAGGGTTCAGGAAGCAAAATCCAATGCAGCAAGAATATCTGGAACTGGGAAGGGAGAAGCCAGAGAAGGCGAGGGGGACAGCAAGGTCAGCACCCAGGGTGGGGGCTGACCAAATGAGCAGACACAAAAGACCATTAGGCCTATTCTGCTGGCATTTTAGTATGTTAGTACTACAGAAATGAAAAATAAAAGCTTTTGGGCATGCAGAGTACAGATGGAAAAAACTAACTAGTCTCTAAACTAGACTTTAATAGATTACTTGCGCTTACCCCGAACTGGGGTCTCTTGAATCATAGCAGGTACTGACAGATGATGTTCCCAGGTCATCTCCCAAAATATTAGTTTTACAAGGAAATTCAGGTAGAGAAACATCCATGCCAGGTTGACTCCTCCTCTTACATCATCCGATATGACTCTCTTACATCATAAAATGGACATTCCTTTGATCCATAGACCAACCTCTGCTCCTAAAACCAATATGACTCGGTTTGGGTCTTGAATGTGATTTAGATCCACTTTCCTTTGTTCCACATGGAATGCAGCATACTACGAGGCTGTCTACCTTGCCCTGGCTACTGATTATGCATAAACAAATGGCCCCTTTTAGATGAAAGCCCTTTTTACAGGATGAATGGTGTTCTTCTCTGGTGAGAACAAAGAATTGTTTCCCATTAGTTCCAGGGACAGCAGAACAAATGCAATGCAGCCTCCCCCCTATTATACAAAGTCACAGAGAAACCAGGACATAAAATGGGTCAGGTCTGGAAGGGACTCCAAGCAAAATTATTTTGAGGGATTTAAGGGAGGTCTCACAGGATCTCAGGGTTTACCTCCTAACACAGGAAGCCAAGCTAAGACTTGTGCAATCCACATTTCTTCCCCTTTGGATTATGCAGACATATTATACAAGCATGACCCCCACTCAGCTCTGGTAAATCTTGACACGTTGTACAATATGGCCCTAAGATTTATCACTGGCACTCCCTTCAGAACACACCATTGTGTTCTATATGCTATGCTGGGCTGGCAGTCCTTAACAACCAGAAGACTCAGAAATGTGGCCACCTGGATATTTAGAGCCCTATCTAGCATGCTACCATCATATATATCTCTAACCTTCTAACATATTCCATAGGAACCTATTCATTTAGGAGGCATTCCCATCTGTATCTAGACATCCCCTGCTGCAGAACTCATTTCAGGGCCTCTTCACTAAGCCACTGCCTATCCACTCTATGGAATAGTTTACCAAAATCCTTGAAACTCTCTTCCCAAATTAAAATGTCTTCCTTTAAATCACTTATAAGATGACATCTTACTAACCCCTGCAATTGCTTCTCCTTACCCTGTTCTTTCTTGCAGTGAAGGCCACGTTGCTGGCCCCCAAAGCACCTTCCACATAAAAATGTCGACACTTGATCTGAAATTCCAATCCATCCATACCCAAACCCCTCCTCCCTCCAGTCCTTCTTTTCTCCTGCCTCCTCTCCAGGTCTCTTCCCTTATCCTAATCAACATCCCTACTTCCATCATTCCTAGCTATGACTGTTCCTTCAGTCCCTCTACCTAGCCGAATGTCACCATCAAAGGTATGTCATCACCATTATTGCTCCACCATCACTGTTATTGTAAACACCATGCTTGTTTATCCTTTATGTATCATTACCTAGCATCTTGGACTCTAGTATATAGTAGATATTGTATATACTGCACATAACTCTGTATTGTTTAAGAATGTATTTAATGTGTCTTTATTATTTCTTTTTCTCTTCTTGACATTGTGCACCTATATTGATATTGCCAGTATTGAACTGCCCAGGCCCACTTTGTAAATGAGTTCTTCTCAATCGTATTTCACCTGATTAAATAAAGATGATTGATTGATTGATTGACAAAGCAGGACCCTTACTTCATATTTATTTCCCTGTACCATAACTTCAAGACAACAGTATGACCCTTAATTGCTTTGTTGTCTCAATTTTCTACAGTACCTCCAGTTGTACACCTGCATTTTGATGTATTATTGAAAAATTGGATAATAGTGAAAAAGCAAAGTCACACTATGAAGAATAAAAAGGACTTTCACTGTAGTAATCCATCCATATCTCTACAATTATGACCCTTAGAGACCCGGCAGTTTTTTCTGTACAGTTCAGCTTCAGTTCAG
Organism: Neoceratodus forsteri; assembly: GCA_016271365.2. Taxonomy (NCBI): domain Eukaryota; kingdom Metazoa; phylum Chordata; order Ceratodontiformes; family Ceratodontidae; genus Neoceratodus; species Neoceratodus forsteri. The sequence continues at coordinate 1,411,262,605 of CM028132.1, forward strand.
TTTATTTATTATACTGGAAAGGCAATTGTGAGCAAAAACTGCCCATTTTCATAAGCATCCAGTGATACAGCTAATAAAAACAAGTCACCAGAACTAATTCAGCAGGATACAGTACATCAAAAAGAAAATGGTACAACAGGTGGCAGGCAATAAATGTCAAAACTGAGGATATAGTTAACAAGGCAATAGGAACAGTAGCAGATGTAATAAGATGAAAGCAGATACATTGACAAGTGGCTGGGTTCAACAGTTGACATAAATATTTTAATAAGATATGGAACAGGACATGGGGGACAAAGGAGTGTGCAGGGGGGCTGGGCAGAGGGAGTTGGGAAATTGATCTTGACCGACCAAGTTTAGATGAGGGTGAGCAGGTGAAGTAGGGTGCAGAGGGGTATACAGCTAGACACAAAAGATTAAGTGCAGAGTGTGGGGGAAGTGCTGGATGGGAGAGGATAGAGGAGAACCTGGGGGAAGGAGGACAAGGAGTAGACATGGGGAGATATTAAGAGGGGAAGCAATTGCAGTGGGAGGAAAGAGAGGGGTGTGTCTTTAGGCTGCGTTTGAAGGAGGCATTTGAATGACACTGAATGAGGGAGGGGGGAAGGGTGTCAAAAAGTTTGGGACCCAGGAAGGCAAGGGTGTTTTGGCCATGGGTGCTATGACAGAAATGAGTTACGAAGGAGAGGGATGAGAAGCCTCGAGCTGTCCTATTGGGGACAGACGAAGGGAAAATTGTTTGGATGCAGGGGTGGGGGAGAAGGCTGAGGGAAAGCTTATGGAAAAAGATAAGTGCCTTGCTGTTGAGCCTGTCTTTAAGGGGGAGCCAGTCAGAGAGGCTGTAGAGGTCACAGTGATGGGTGCATTTGGGCACTGAGAGAAACATACACAAAAAAATCACATTGCACTGGTGTCACACTTGTGAACGCTGCCTTCCAAAATAATACTTTAAGTTATTCCTGAGGCTTTAACATTGTTAGCGTGGTGCTAACTCATTTGAATATCATGGCCTGGGTGTTCAAAAACAGCTGGTAATACTGACGAAATCCTGAGGATAGCTATATTAAATGGAGCATTGATTTAATAATTTCAATTCCTTGAGAAAGTGCTAAACAGACTATTAAAAGAGGAAAATAATGCCGTCTTACAAGTCAGGAGAAAAAAGGTGCACTACAATGGAATAAAAGATAGAGGGTCAAAGTTCTTGCCAAACAATGCCCTGCTGCTTTAAACAACACATCGCAAGCTTTTTAAAACCATAAGACCATGCAGAATCTAAGCCCAATGGTGTAGTCTGGTTTCTTTGTTAAATATATGGCAAATAGGAGATCCCATGGAGACTTCAGTCCAGCCCATATAGAGAAACCTCCTCTTTCCCTCATTGTCTGTCCCTTTTCTGAATGTTCCTGTTGTTTATTATTCTATTTCATGTCTTTCAGATAATGAAGACCTTCGAAGTGAGACCAGACCCCATCTTTGTAAACATCAAGGCTCTGACACGTCCCACCCTGGTAGCCAACAAGCCAATTAACCTCCAGTTCATAGACAGGCAGGCAGCGGCGTCTTGTTGAAGAAATGAAAAATGCAACACATTCCAAGGCAGTTGGGTTGCCAAGAGGAGAATAAATCATGCCACAAATCATGACCTAGTGGGTGCCACTCAGTTTTTATCCAAGCTGATCTGAGCTACAATACAATGAATCTTTGGGGACTGTCTCTATAAAGCTTATGGAATCACCATAATGTACTGTAGTTAGAGCTTCCCGGCTACGGCAAGTTATTAACCATTCCGGCACATACCCAGGAATAAACAAATAACTTGTATCTGTATCCTCTGTGCCAGAAAATGGATAACTTTTTAGGAACAAATGCAGAATGTCCAGAGAAATGATTCCATCTCCCATTCTGATGGTGTACTGTCTGGAAAAAAGGGCAGACTGGATGGACCGAAAGGTCCCCATCTGCTGATACTTTCTATGTATCTGGTGTAGCACAATAATATCATGACATAGCTACTGCAACACAAAAAGCTTATTCTAGGGTTGGAATTCTATCCACAACAGCATTCCACCATACACTATAATGTTGATAGAGCTTTTTGGCTACCACAAGTCATTAAACATCTTAGCATGTACCCACAGATAAACAAATTATTTGTATCTCTGGCCTCTGTGCCAGAAAAGGGATAACTTTTTAGGAAAACAGGGTTTTAAATAATTAATTAGCGTTTTTTTTCTTGGGACAATGCTAACTGTACAGAAAGTATTTATATAGGTTTTCTAGAAGTGTTATGTTTGTTAAACACAGTGAGGTAAGTGCTATGCATTTTCACAATGTTTTGGCAGTTTTATGAGCAAAACGCTAATCAGTTTTTGTAGTTAAATAAATCCCTGGGAAAATATCCTGTCTTCCATTCTGGTGGTGTACTGTAGACAATAAGAGGACTTCAGTATTAATAAGGGATTGGAACCACCACCTGTCCCCCACCAGAACAAGTTTCTAAATCACAAAAAACACATCCTTCCAACACAGGTGCTGATCTAGCCCTAACCCCCCCCACCATCCCTGTACCTTAACATGGTGTGGTGAATCCTTTTTTGCCCTGTGAATCCAGCTTCCCAGCCTGTCAATGCCTGCCCTGATTGGGGGGGGGGGGGAATGGGGGTTCTATGATGAGTTAGTCACATTCAAACAACCTTCCCTGAAAAGTTTCTAAAGCCCATAATAAGTTTGTACTTCTTATCCACCGACACCACATACAAGCCCTGCCGTAGCGTGCAGTGAGTGTTTAACACTGGTGAGTTTTGACCCTGTGACCTCCTCGTTTCCAGGCCAGTGCTCTAATAGTATACTAAAAATCAATCACATACTATCGGATACCATCTTTTCATTGGATTTTGAATTTCTCAGAAATGGCTACTTCCATCCAACAGATTAATAATTTTTTCACCAAACACTGGCAGTTCTGTTACCCAAGTTCTTTCTACTATAGAAATATTACACCTAAATTCCCTGGTATTCAGTGAACACAGAGACCGCAATGGAGTGCTTTAAAAAGGATGACTCAGTCATTGAGCCTGTGTTCAAGGCTACCTGGAAGGGTAGCAACCTGACACTAGGGTGGGCGAGGTAGGGCGATGGGAAGCATACGTGCGTGTATGTATGTGCACATGTGGGGAAGGAGGGAGAGGAAGGGGAGGTATGTGGGAGGGGGTGTGGTGAGCAGCTGCTGAGCTGGACTGCTAGCGTGGTGGGGAAGGAGGTTGGTTGGGGTGTGCAGGGTGCAGGGTGCAGGTTCTGGTGCAGCGCATTTTTTTTCTGTGCCGGCAGGCAGATTATTTTTTTTTTTAAGTTTCTCACCCCCCCCAAGCATTGCCCTGGAGTTGAGAATCCTTAAGTAAGGGGGTGAATCCGTCACCGTCTTTTAGTTCCCCGTGAGTGTGCATCACTGTAATGCATTTTCGTGATGTACACTCACCCAAATGACGATTACTATTCCGCGATCGCCGTTATCACATAAAACCAAATTCCACACCATCTGGGCACAAGGCGATCATGAAAAAACTGCAAAAAGTGGTGACTTTTATGGTTTTCTGGATCTCAGAGTCTGCACATCCAACCAGAACAAAACTTGCCCCATCAAGAGATCTACCCCACAGGAAAGCACACACCAAATGTTGTTCAAATCCATTGATTAGTTGCAAAGTTAATAAAGTGCAAAATGTGAGGTTTAACATTAAACAGGCACCATAACGATAGGGGCATGACCGTTCCCCTATGTTATGTGGATTATATCATACTGATAACCACAGCAAAAAATCAGACTGATATGGGGCCAAAGCTGCAAAAAGATATTGATATGTTACAACACTGGCTTATCAAATCAAAAATGGCATATGCTCAAAGAAAACTCAAATAATTAACTTAGGTCAACATAAAAAACATAGAAACATAGAATTTGATGGCAGATAAGGACCACTTGGCCCACCTAGTCTGCCCATTTCCCTACCTGATGGATGAGCTGCAAATTCTAGTTACTCAACAGCTTACTTCCTCCTACCCCCCACTAGAATTGCCTTATGTCTGTCCCATGCATTCTTGAATCCCCCCACTGTTTTTGACTCCACAACTTCCTCAGGAAGGCTGTTGCATGCATCCACAACCCTCTCCATGAAAAAATCCTTCCTCACCTTACCTCTGAGCTGTCCCTCCTCTATCTTTAAATTGTGCCCCTTTGTTCTTGTACGTCTTTTTTCTGAAAGATGCTACTCTCTTGGACTTTGTTGATTTCCTTGAGGTACTTAAAGGTTTCTGTCATGTCCTCCCCCCCTTTTTCTCGAGGGTATACATATTAAGCTCCTTTAGTCTCTCTTCATACTTTTTCTGGTACAGACCCTGCACCATTTTAGTTGCCCTCCTCTGGATAGCCTCCACCCTGTCTATGTCTTTGCGGAGATGGAGTCTCCAGAACGGCACGCAGTACTCCAAACAAAGAGGGTCTGTGAGACTACTAACTGAAATATGTTAACTTCTTGATGGGAATAATCTTGTCACCGCTAATGAACATAAATTCCAGGGTGTATAAATTGATAACTGATTACACTTTGATCATCGTATAAACAATTCAAGAAAAAAGTGAACTTTAGATATGGTAACTTTAAGATGTAAAGCTTTTGCAATTCCAAAAAATGCCATTATAGCAACCAAGTTGATTCTTACAGTTCTGAAGTATGGAAACATGATTTATCAGCATGCTAGAAAATTTGTTTGGGATAAATGGGATGTGGTTTTTAATAATATAGTCTGCTTAGTTATTTTCTGCCATTATGACAGCTACCATTGCTGCAAGTATAAAAGACTGTCATTAGATCCACTGCATCTGAGGAGAAGAATCCAGAGAGCTATAATGGTTTTCCAAAAGGTTAGGGGCCTGGTACCAGTGAGTCAGGACAACGTTTTTGATATATCATTATACAAGTATAATATGAGTAAAATTAGGAATAGGGGGTTGAATACACCAAAAATGTACAATACCCATGGTGGAATGGTGACAAATGATTATATTCCTAATATCTGGAATGCTCTTACTCCTGAGATCAGAAACATATCAACCATAGAAGCTTCTAAGCAAACACTGAACTCTGAATAAACTGAAGGATGTGACTGTTTTTTTATTGTTAAATTATGATTTATTGTATTTTTTTTTTCATTTTATGTCTTTATACGTTAATTCATTTAATTTTGAATGGTCAACTATTATTTAAAAAGGTTCAACAATTTAACATTCATTGTACAGAAGAAATACAAAATCACACATACCCCCATAATTCATTGTACAGGACAACTTTGGAAATAGGGCATTTCAGTCCTAATGGTTATGTCCTGTTTAAAGGTTTTTATTACTGCCAATAGTACTTGTCCACCCTGAGGATGAGGAGTTTCACCTTCTGAAGCTGTGAATTTTTAGGCATCATCTGTTTTGTTCTCAATAAAAATGTTTGAATTTGAGTACTCTGGGTGATTGGTAGCTTATCTCTGTGATCTATAGTGCAATACGTAAGCAATAACCTATGTTTCCCCCTCTCTCTCTCTCTTGCACAGGGAACCCTGCCATTCATGTGATCAGTAAATCTCTCAGCCACTATAGTATTAATTGAGAGCTGCAAGGTATCATTGGGCAGGAGGGGACGGCATGTGAGTGCGGGTGACAGCTGTATCATCAGGGCACTGGGGGTCACGGCCATTTGTCCCACTACTTTACATTGCTGTCTCCCGCTTCAGGACTTTTAAATGGCTGCCTCTCAGTTTTGTCTTTCAGCAGCAGAGAACGAGTTGTAACAGCTGATCACAGGATTGAAAGACAGTGAAGGGATATTCAGTCATGGCCATTCACTCCAACTGTGGATTAAATAGGAGATTTAATACCGTCAGGTGATGGCCTTTGACCAATTACATTGCCTCTTTTTTCCAGCCCACGTTATAACTATATTTATACCCTGCAGAGGGAAGGCATTCCAGACAGCACAGAGTCATGCAGATTATCAAGGACAGGCTATACCCAGGAAACGTACACATTTTTTTAATAAAGCTATTTGGTCCTGTCACCTCCTCCTGCCAAATGGCGATGGAGACACATAGGTATTTTTACAGGCTTTTCTCTCCTTGCCCACCCCTTCCGAGACCCCAGCACACAGCCGTGCAAGTGTGTGGAGGCATGCACACACCCAGTGTTGCCAGCTCAGCCCCTTCCACCTCCCGTAACTGTTAGCTGTCCCCTCTCCACCTACGCTACCCACTGGACCTCCACCTGGTGGGAGCAGAAATATGGGGGGGGCACCAACCCACCCTCACAACCCTCAGGAGAGGGGAGGAGAGCTGCCCATTGGCATGCTTGATCCTGCTCTCCCTCCCCCTACACCAGCACCCCGATGACCTGAGGTCATTCCTGAACCTGGGTCACCGGGGGAGCATGAGGTAAGGCATCAGCACTTCAACCCTCTGCGCCACCGGGCCGGCTTAACTTACACATTTTTGAACACTGAACTCACTACAAAATACTAAAAACCAAGCATTGCAACATTTCTTTTTCTGTCTTTTCTGACTGAAAACCGTTAACCCTTTACTAGCTAAGGCAGGCATGAGGAACACTAGTAACCCATATTTTGACATGTGGGGGTTCATTAAGATTCTCCTTTCTTCTGATGTGTTTATCATTGTTATACGTTTCAAGTATTGGAGTTTTCCTGCAATAAACGTGAACATAAACTTGAACTTGAAGTCTGTGACAGAACTTTTTTATAAATTTCACTCCGATATTTTTGTTTCGCCATTTCAACTACTTCTGTTTAACAACTGACAGATATTTTAAGCTTATTACAATACCCATTAGGTGATATTCCTCTAAATAATATAAATCATATATAATTGGAGTATTTGAAGCAAGGCTGAGAATACATTTGGGGACTTTCACATAGTTTGTTTCTGGAACAGCTCTTTTTCTTTCATGTAGTGCAGTGGTAATTGAGACTTATCCATTTGAGTCATTTCAATCCAATACTTCACCAGTTAGCATTTTATCTAATTCCTCAGATTTACCATCTCCATGGACCTCAGTGGTATAAAGTTGAACTTAACTTCACTTCCCAGCCTTAAAGGCTGGTTCCACTATTAGTACGCCCCCGCCCCCACTTTTTATTAAATATTATTCTAGTTTTGCTTGATTTTACCTGTCCTGTACTACTGATTTGTTTAGTCCACTTCATATAATCTCTGAGCAATAAGCACAGATACATATATTCTTTCACCGCTGCCATATTTCTGTCATTTATCCACAAGGAATTATTGCACTTGTAGTGCAGCCCACCAGGATACAACATAATACTGCAGGATTCTGCAGCAGCGGTACTACAGGGAACAATTTCAGTGTCAGTTAATCCCTTTTGTCATGCAGTGTCCTGTGACATTTCATTGCATCTTAATGAGCTCCCTCTGAATTTCCCCCAAATACAAGGTCCTTACTTTTATCTGTTTTAACATTAAGCTGTGAATCACACAGTGCTGTCCACAAACATTAAACATTCTTTGTAAACCCGTGGAAGTAATAGAACAGTCTTCGAATGGTCTGCATACACTAACAGCAAACATGAAATGCCAACAATTCTGAGTGAGTGATGTGGACCCTGATGAAATCATGTTGGGAGTCCCTTAGTATATAAATTGAATATTAAAGGTGTTAAATACATCCATTGTGTTGTATTAACAGAAAATACGCAGGTCCTGATGAAATGGGTTTATCTCACAAAATGTTGGCTTTAACCTACATACTGACAGTCGAAGTAATAAAAAACAGCACATATGATATAGTTGGTAGTGAGTGGGCCTTATTTCCAACCTTTGTGCTGAGGATTAGATTTAATCCACCTAAAGAATCTCGATCATTCTTTCCTGTGACATTTACACTTGATGGTAAATCAGTCAATCTGATTTATTTCCAGATTTTATGTCCCCCTTGCTCTATGGCCATTCCCTCTTCTGTCATAGACTCCCCAGCCCTGTCACCTGACTTTTCATAGAAACATAGAAAATGACCCCAGAAAAAGATCAATGGTCCATCCAGTCTCCCCAAATGTCCTACCTAACCCTGGGACCTGTTCCCCATCCCCCCATTCTCTTTCCTGATTCTGTCACCCCCGAGTGACCACTATGCCCTTCACTCTGTCTCAACTCTGCCTGAAACTAATAACTGTTTCATTGCCCACCACCTTGGTGGTAGACTGTTCCACATCTCCACCACCCTTTTTTGCTAAATAATACTTCCTCAGGTCCCTCCTGAATATCCATCCTGTCACTTTACATTCATGGCTCCAAGACCTTGAACTAGGATTCAAGCTAGGAAGTTCCTCACAGTTCACCTTGTTTATTCCTTTTCCATCATACCTCCTCACTCCCTTCTGGCCTTCAGTGAGCACATGTTCAGTGCCTTGAGGTGCTCTTCATAAGACCTACCCTGTTGGCCCTGAATCCTTTTTGTCACTTTGCATTGCACTGTCACTAGCCTGTCCCTGTCCTTCCTGGGGTGAAGGCTTCAGAACTAAGTCCAGTACTCCAGGTGCGGCCTCACTAAAGATCTATAAAGGGGGTAGTAGTACCTCTTTCCTCCTGCTATCAATACCTTTCCCTATACACCCCAACATTCAACTTGCCTTTCCACAGGCCTTGTTGCACTAGCTCAACTGCTTGAGGGTGTCACTGATAATAACTCCTAGGTCACGTTCCTGATCCGTAGTGCTAAGTCTGACCCCACCCATCCAGTACTCTATCTTAGGGTTCTTATTCTGTAGGTGCACTACTTTGCACTTTTTGGTGTTGAGTTTACGTGTGAAACCTTAGACCACCCCTGAAGCTTTTGTAAGTGTCTCTGCATTTTCCCAGGTCCCTCTTCTCTATCCACCCTCTTACAGAACTTTGTGTCATCTGTAAAGAGACACAGACTGCCACAGATACCCTCTCCAGTGTCGCTGATGCACATATTGAAGAGGACTGGGCCAAGGACAGACCCCTGTGGCACCCTGCTCAAAACTTCTCTCTTTACTGATTTGGCCCAGCTGATCACAAGTCTCGGCAACCTAACCTTTATCCAGTTTCCTACCCAGTTCACTATGTCCTTTGCCACACCGAGACCCTCTGTCTCCCTCAGCAAGTGTTGGTGCGGCACTGAGTCAAAATAGAGCAAATCCATGGCACTGCCCTTATCCCATTCCCTCAACACTCAATGAAAAAAGACTATCAGATTCATCTAACAGGACTTGCCTGCCACATATTTGTGCTGTTTACTACACTGGAGACTGCTGGTCTCCAGGTAGTCCTCAGGGTCTTCCTTAATCAATGACTCCATTAGTTTCCCTACAATGGAGGTCAGACTGACAGGCTTGTGCTTCTCCACTTGTTCCTTGTTACCCCCCCCCATGGAACAGAATGACATCCTTTACTCTCCAGTCCTTCAGAACTTCCCTTGTCTGTATTGATCAGCTGAACAGTCCTACTAGGGGTTTAACCAGTTCTACAGCCAGTTCCCTGAGAATCTTTGGATGCAGTCTAGGATGGATATCTATTTTTAGGGCTGCCTGCCATTTCTGGACTCGGTCACTTGCAAATATTGGCTATCTCATCTCCAAGATCTCATTATTGGCAGCTTTGATACCACTTTCAGGCAAGGGCCCACCTTCTTTCTTGGGGAAAATTGAGCAAAAATAATAATTAAGAATAGTGGCCTTTAGCCCATCCTCTTCTATCATCCTACTTCCCTTTGACAGCCTTATGATTCCCCCTGCCTTCATTCCTTTTTCCCTAATATATCAAAATAAATGTTTATTTTCTCCCCTTGACCCTTTCTGCAATACTCAGCTCTCTGTTTTTCTGGGCTTATCTTCTGACGCCAGCTTTGAAGTGGCTTCTCCCCACAGAATGGGTGGCAGGGTTCCCCCAACTCCTGGCCTGGTTTGGATCCAAGCCTGGAAGAGGGCCATGTACTTGGTGTGGGGTCTGCAGGAGTCAGGCTCATCATCCTGCATCTGGTTGGGGGATTTTAGCACAGTTTTCTCCACTGCTCCCACTAGGCTGTGGGCATGCTCAGGTCTCAAGTTATGCATGCATGTGTGTATAGCGTATCACCTGCCAGCATCCATCCTCCCAGAAAGCTGCTTCATATAAGCACTGTGACCTGTGGTCACCAAAGTGGCAGTACAGCACTGGAGCTGCCCTCCTTCCCAGTAGGAAGAGGAGAATGTTCTCTATGATACTCAGTTATACTTCCCTAACCAGCCCCCAGAGTCTTGAGCCATTCGCTAACTCACATCACTAGTGTCATGAGCAGCGGCATTACCACTACATGAACAGGCTGGCCTACCTATCCGACTTTTGACTGGCAAATGTTTCTTGTAGAAGAATGGCATCACATGAATGAAGATTTGTAAGTGATATATGTAAACCGTATCCACCAAATTAGTGAGGATAATCTTATCGAGTAGCTCCTGCATCGCTTTATTCCTCCAAAACACTAAACTCACCTCTGTCAAATTACTGTCCGTTTTTATCATTCTGAGATTACGAAAGAAACAGAAGGTTGCCAATTGTCATGAACAATTTCTGGTGTCACATTTGTTTCCTAAGGAAAAAAAAAACTTTTCTGAAACCATTGGTAAACTATCACTATCTACATGATTAAGAATTTCCAATAAGGAGAAACTGTCAATATCTGAATAGGACATATCATAGACCATATTGTACTTTGTCCATTTGAAGTAATATTTGTAGTTTTGTCTGGCATATCTCCCCTGGCCCTTACTCATCCCCTTAGCACAGTCAAGCTGTTGTTTTCTAATATTTGGATTAACTGAGACCCATTTGCATTTGTTTTATATCTGTTGTACTCTCATTACATCATTAACATATGTTAAAATGTATGGGGAGCCCTTATTACTATCTGAATTCAAGCAGACTACAGCCTTGTTATGCCATCATTGTGACATCACTCAGTTGTGAACCCTTCTTGAGTATGTTATATCAATGGTATAACAAAACGGAATGCTCACAACATTCAATGTTATGTTTTGAGATAATGTTTAAAATGTTGGTATTAAATTCATTGATTTGCGCTAGGCTGTACCGATGTGTAGTGTTGCAAAGAACACAATAAACATTGTTGAGGAATCTTCCTGCATGATTTATGACTGCTTAAGGTAAGATTTACTCAGAAAAGTAATTTAATCTGCGATTACACTAGCTTGGTAGCCCATACACTATAAAATATAACGTGTGGTCTTTGGCCAATAACTGCACTGAAAACACTACTTGAGGTTGCCATGACATCTGAAAACCTCTCAAGCTATGCTCTTGAGGTTTACAGTGATGTCATGGCAACCTCTCTAAGCATTTACAGCGTGGTTATTAACCAAAGACCATACATTATCCTCTATATAATGATGGCGGTATCTATTATATTGTCCTCGTTACCTGCCTGTACATTGAAGTCTCTAGACATAATTAAAGATACATTTTTAAATTGAAATAGAATATCATTAATCATTTTGTCAAATTGTTGCCATAGCTGGCAATCAAAATATTTAGAGTTGCTTGAAGGAATTATGTATTACTAGGAATGCAAAATTCTTTATAGATTTCTAATAGTAGCATAATATAGTTCTAGTATTAGTTTTTGCTTGTGCACCCCAATATCATTAGAGGTGTTTGTTTTTGGTTTTTTACCAAAGTAGGTAGGCACCAAATTGGTCTACTGACAGATGCCACTGTAGATACTGGTGTATTGATTACTATATATCCATCAAATGTTATTTCGCTCTGTGGTCCAAGTTTCCTGTAAAATGTGCTTTATTCTAATGAAATCACACTGGTCATTGTTCCCTGTTTTCCAAGACAAACCAGAAATATTCCATTCCAAGACTGCAAACAATTTAACATTTGTTCTTTATCATCTAATTCAGATTTTCTCCAGAATCCTGTGATCTTCTTAACTGAAGATATCTTTAAATGTTCATTATCTAGTAAACATTCCTTTATATCTGCCAGTACTGCATTTCTGTTTTGCAATGTAACTTGATTTCTAGATTCCTGTAACAATTTTGCAACTCTCTTCCCTAAATGAGACTCTGACTTGGTCCCTGTTGTTAGAAGATTTTCTAATTAATTAGCTTAATGCAATGCAATCTGAACTGTACTGTCCTGGTTAAATATAAAGTAAACACTGTGTCAAAGCAGGACCCTAGTGAAAATGAGATACTGCATCTCAGCTAGACTATTCTGGTAAAATATATTTTAAAAATGAGTAAAAACAGGAGTCTTTTGAAAACAAGATATTGCATCATAGCTGTGCTATCTTGGGTAAATACAGTGTGAAAATGTATGAACATATGACCACATTGAAAATGAGATATTGCATCTCAGCAGGGATATCCATGGTCAGTATGTTGTACCCATGTGTAAAAGCAGGACCCCACTACAGGAGAAGGCCACTGAAAAGGAAATGTTGCATCTAAGCTAGTCTGTCCTGGAAAAATACACTGTAACAGCTGGAGTCCACTGAAATGGAAACATTATATTTCAGCTGGCCTATCCTGGGTAAATACATTGTAAAAATGGGTAAAAGATGGCTCCCCCACTAAAAATTAGATATTGCATCTATGCTGGATAAATATGTTGCAAAAATGTGTAAATGTTGGACCCTACTGAAAATGGCAGATTGCATCTCAGCTGGGCTATACTGGAAAACATACATTGTAAAAATGTGTAAAAGCAGGACCCCGCTGAAAATCAAAGTTCAAAGTTTATTAATACAAAAGATGTATAAAATAATACATTTTGTCATATCCATGTACAGCATATACAATACAATTAGTCAATCAAAGAACAAACTAAATCATTTTACAGCAATATAAATAAATACATAAAAAGCATATACAGTAAATACATAGGGATCACTTTTTCATCTCATTAGCAAAATTAGCCATACCAAACATTATCCTGATATGCTCCAAACCAAGAAGGAGTTTCATACGCGTATCCTTACTTTCTAAATTGTTTTCCATAATTAAAGGGGCAATCCATTTATCTCTTTCCTTATTTATTTCATCACATACTTTCAGCATCCTCATTTTTACAATTACATTTCTTCTTATTCCCAAACTGACCCCACCATTTGTTATACTGTACATTTGGGATACAAAGACTTTCTAATCTAATATCGCACAATTGATTCCTGTGTTTTTTTTATTTTTCACAATATGCTAAATACATTTCCATTTTCCCATTCAATTTTAAATCTGAGTAATGCCCTTCTCTATCTAACTCATGTATTTTGGCCAGATCAACTTGAACTGCCACATCAGAACATCTTTGAACAGCAGCTTTTGAAAACATGTTTATATCAGTCAAGACTTTATTAGACCATAATTCTTCCAGTCCAGAGTACTTTAATAAATTATTTAAACTTAGGAACCATCCATTTATATCATTTCCCCTTTTTAATCTCTCCAGAAAATCAACTCAGCATAATTTGGAGAGTCTTTCCATAGACATTTTGATTACTTTTTCCCAATACATTATAGCTCTAACTTTTATTTTAACATTCAGAGCAGGAAGACCTGCTTCTAATCTCATAAAAGCTGTCGGACAATCCCATGGAAGTTCCAAAGTTTTTCTCAAAAATGAATTTTGAATTGGTTCCAATTTTGTAACTCCTACTGACAAACCCCAGACTTCACTACTATATAACGTCTGAGTAATGGTCTTCGCTTCAAATACCTTCCTAAGAGCCACAAAACAATTATTGGCAAACTTATTTGCAGAACCATAGATAACATTCATTGAACTATATGATTTATTTTTTATCTCACATATATGGGCATCCCACCTCAAATTGTTCTCAAATAATATTCCCAAATGTTTAAATGATTTTACTTCTATTCTATTATTCTTAATGTTCCAAAAACATTTTCTATAATTTTTGTTCCCAAATGATATTATTTTTGTTTTCTCTACATTCATATTAAGTTTAAGATTAGCCAATGACTCCATCAATCTTGACATTGCTCTCTTTAAACCCAACGGAGTTTGTGAAATAACCAAATCATCGTCTGCATACAGTAGTAACTGAATTATTTCTGTATTTATCGATGGGGCAAATGTATCAATATTAACCATATCTCTAATAACTGTTTCAATATATAAATTGAACAGTATTGGTGCCAATAAACAACCTTGCTTAACCCCCTTTCCTACTTTTATCTTTCTTGAGAGTGCACTGTCTCTAGAGTAGCGTACTGACACAGAGGTATTATAATGTAACCTTTGTAGCATTTTTAACAGATGTTTATCTATGTTTAGTTATGTCAAAATCTCCCATGATTTATTTCTATCCACAGAGTCAAATGCTGCTCTTATATCAACAAAACCAACATAGAGTACACATTTCTTCCTGCATACATATAATACTAACAGGTAATTCAATGTGAAAATCAAATCCAACGTATTACAATTTTTCTTAAAACCACATTGATACTTGGAAGTTTATTTGTTTTCTTTCACCCATACTAATAACCTATTCAATAATAAATGAGTAATGATCTTTTGAGATATAGGTAATAACGTAATTGGTCTATAACACATAGGATCATATCTAGAACCTTTTTTAAATAATGGTACAATTACCCCTTTATTCCAACTAGCTGGCAACATATTTGATTGAACAACTGCTAAGAATAAACACAGCAAAATTTCTGCCAAGTAATCAACATTATGTAAATACATTTCAGCTGGGACACCATCAATTCCAGGGGCTTTGTTTCTTTTCTGAACTTGAATTGCTTCCCTTACTTCCCCTACAGTAAATGCAAATATCCATGCAGCACTCTCACCTCCAACTTCATCTATAACACCAATATCATTATTATTATTATTATTATTATAGATTTGGCTAAAATGACACCCACTGATCTTCAGATAGCAGTCCTAGTAAATTATATTGAATATTAGTCTCACAACAACCAAAGGCCACTAGAGACTAAAATGTTTGGGTATCTTTCTTAAAGATGGAATCCTGTAATTTATTCCATAATGAGAGATTATAAATCTTCTTTCTATATATCATAGTTTTATATTCCATTTTCAAATTCCGGAAGGCCTTCGATATAACTGGGGAAGTATTTTGAACCCTAATCCTACCCACTTTTTTAACCTCTTTCCTCAAATTTCTACAATCATGGTCGAATCAAGCCTGAATACTACCAATATTAGCATTTATCCCCACTTTCTTTTTTTTTTTTTTGAGCTTGCTGCCAGAATTATTTGTTGCATATAATATTCATAAAATTGAATTCGCTCATTCGGTCCACCCTTGTTCATTCTATCTACAAGATGTTCACTCATATTTTGCTTTTGAATGATCAGATCAACACATTCTTTTGTGTATTTATTCGTTATATTTTTTTTCCATATAATACACATATTATTATCTGCCTCTCTTTCTTCCTTTTGATTTTTTCTTTTTAACTGAATATTCAATATAATAAAACATACCACAGGGTAATGATCACTTTCCCACATTTTAACAACCTTAAAATGATTAACGCTATGGTAATCTGATGCTTCCATGATACCTAGATCTAAAACACTGCTCCTTTTAGCTGTTGAGTAGGAAATCTCCCCCTCCCAATCACCTCTAATCCTGCCATTCAAAATCTTTAGATTAAATTTATCTAGAAACTGTAGCAATAATTTACCTTTTGAATTTAACACTCTGTCCTTTGATTGATGAACAGGTATATTTAAAATATCATCAATACCCCAACCTAAATCTATATTTTTGGTACCATTACCCACATGCACATTAAAATCTCCAAAGAGATATATAGAGATCCCTGGATATCTAGCTTTCAGAGATTCAGTATTCTGTCCTATACATTTAAAAATGCCGGCCAGTTCTCCTACTTTAATAACTGGAGGAATGTATATATTAAATAAAGCAAAACATTTCCTCTGGGCTATAACAACAATGTACATAAAAAATTTGTTATACATACTAACTTCCGGATTTTCATATTCAGCTAGCACATTAATGCTAATGCATATAATAAGTTCACCTTTTGCTCTACCATACTTAGAGGTCTTATATGCTGGGGAAATCCAACTTTTATACCCATTTACCCATATCTCATCTAGTTTATCTATCCATGTTTCTTGTAAAAGCAATACTGGATATTTAGTAATCCACTCTAAATATATTTTATCCTCCATTTTTTCTTTGAGGCCAGCAACATTCCATGATATTGAATCTATACCTTTCTCTTCATTTTTTTTCAAATTGTTGACCCCAGTGTTATAATCTCATTACTTTCACTCACTCTTGCTGTACTATTAATTTGTCTATCTTTTAACATGTAAGAAGAATTAGCCTCATCATAACCACTACTCAAGCGCTCTTCAGGCTCCAAAATTATTGAAGAATTAATACGTACACCAAGTTGTTTTGTACCTCTTCTCATTATACAATGTCTGTCTTCCCCAATTAGGGTATGGGTTTTAGGAATGCTGTAATTCTAGGTTGTTTAGCCATATTTTTTTTTTTATTTGCATCTGCTCTCACATCCTGTTTTCCTTTCAGATAGTTTATGCCATTTCTGTTCATTACAATTGTTGTATCAAGGCAAATTCCCAACTCACAAAATTTAGCTTTTTCTTTCAAAATTTCTCTCCATTTTTCAACATTCTTTAGAACACATAACCATCCTTTATAGGGTTTAGCTTGATATCTATATACTGATCCAAAATCTTGCCAATTAATTTCCTTTCCAAAAATCTCTTTAATAAGATTATACGTTGCCAATTTCACCGTATATGCATTCTCATTCTTTTGCTTTGGTAATCCATTAATAAAAATTGTAGGTAATATGTCTCATGTTAAAATTAACCTCTCTTTCTTTAAATCTCTTAAATTACAAGGACTCTGATTATCACTAAAATATTTTTTCCCTATTGGCTCAGCCTTTTTTTTTGCTTTTTTTACTTGTTGCTTTATTGGCCTTTCCAATTCACTTCCAGCTCTGTTAGGAGTAATATTTCCCCTTCTAACCCTCTTTTCATCTTTAAACTCAAAGCACAACCTACCACCTGTTTACTAACCTTGGGATTCATAATTTCTATATTTTGTGCTAGTTCTCTTATCCTTTGTTGCAATTCACCAATCAGCAAATCAATTTATTTCCTCTATTCCCAATTTCTTCTCTTATCTTCTGAATATTTGTTCTTTTTTTTCTCCAAGCTTCTTATATCATCATTCATCCTAACCTTTCCTCCTTTTTTTAACTGGACCATTACTCACCACCCCATCTCTTTTAGGGGGCCAGCAATGTTTTTTTTCTCTTTACTGACTTTACTAGTATGACATACTTCTTCTTCTTCCCTTCCTTCAGTATTCAAATCCAAACTATCTATTTTCTTCTCCTTATACAATTGGGTAGATTTCCCCACATAGAATTCAATAAATGAATGAAAAAGTAATTCAATTCCAATATTTGGGCATTACCAAATATAATCTCTTTTTTGACTTCCTCTAATTTGTCTATTATAGGTTCTACTTTTCCCAGGCCTTCATGCTTATTCAGACTATCCATCCTTCCCCATCTTGACTCACAGGCATTTAATGATTCAGAATATTCTACATTATTAACCATTTGTTCACTATTGATATTTGGTGTTATATAGGGAGTCAAAAAAGATTCAAAATTGTGTAAGAATTATTCATTTTTACTCTGATATGTGTTAATTGATAAATCAATCTGTTTTATAGATTTAGAAACCTCCAAACATTCTTGATTATCATTTTTTTGCATTACACTTGGATTCAAATCCTTTTCTTTAACACAATGCCCAACTGTTTTCCATCATTCATTAAACTTTTCCCATTTAACGTGTCTAAGATATAGGCCTCTTCTAACCTAGCCTGTAACTAACTCATGTTAGTATATGGAGACAGAGGTTCACATCTGTGCTGACTATCTGTTTATCCAGGGATACAGGATTAGGTATGTGCAGGTCTACATCCATAGTATCTATTACTTTCCTTTGCTTACTTTCTATAGTCAGCAATTGAGGCGTATCTTCCAGTTTCCTAATCTCCTCTAATAGTGGATGTACACTTTGAGAGATCAGTTCTCTTACTCCTACAGGGGAAGATGTTGTTCTCAGATTGAAAGCTTTAGTTATTTTCTTATTCCCCCTTAGTTCAATATAATTATGATTAGGCTTCATATATTGTGTTATTTTCTGGGGAGAGAGCAATTGTTTATCTAATCCAGTTTTATCATTTTTTCCAACATTTTTCTTCTCTTTCCCAATCTTTCGACAATATGTTCTCATTTTTTTAATTGCATTATCTAAAATACACCCACAACGTAAAAAAAAATGTATTTTCAAAGTCCACTTTTTTCTTTCTGCTTTTAAAAATCCACAACTAACTAAAAATATTGTGAATATCACAGCTAATCCAAAAACACAAAAATTAAAAAACTAACACCTAGCAACAATAATTAAGTTAAAAAAAAAGGTTGATGTGTAGCTTTAAAATATCTTTTTTTTGTTTTATATTCCCCCCCCCCAAAAAAAGCTGGAAAACTTCTAAATCAGTTTCTTGAATCTGCTTCTTTACCCTGCAAGAACATTAACACCCCTCAAACTACAGTTTGCAACTCTTTAAAATTCCCTTTTATCTTTAAAAAGACACCAGTAAATGACATTAAAAGTGAGCTGTTTATACTCTGGATTTTTTAATTCTGAGTGGCGCTTGCGCTAGTAGCACGTGTCTTTTGATAGGGAAACTGCCCCTGCTCTCAAGCTGACGTGCTCTAATGACCACAGGTATCTTCCTGCTCTCAAGTATATGCCCCCAGGAGATTTAAACAGACAGTTCTAGTCTTCCAACTTTGTGAAGGAGCCAAGGCACAAAACGCTGTTCTGTAAACTCAGAAATCAGTGCAAAAAGCAGAATAACACAGTTCAGTACCTACAAGTGTATTTTTTTTCCAGCTTTGTAGAGGAGCCAAGGCACAAAATGCTGTTCTGTAAACTCAGGAATCAGTGCAAAAAGCAGAATATCACAGTTCAGTACCTGCAAGTGTCTTTTTTTCCAGTTTTGTAGAGGTGCCAAGGCACAAAACACTGTTCTGTAAACTCAGGAATCTGTGCAGAAAGCAGAATATCACAGTTCAGTACCTGCAAGTGTCTTTTTATAGGGAAACTGCCCCTCCTCTCAAGCTGACATGCTCTAATGACCACAAGTATCTTCCTGCTCTCAATTATATGCCCCAGGAGATTTAAACAGACAGTTCTAGTCTTCCAACTTTGTAAAGGAGCCAAGGCACAAAATGCTGTTCTGCAAACTCAGGAATCAGTGCAAAAAAGCAGAATAACACAGTTCAGTACCTGCAAGTGTCTTTTTTCCAGCTTTGTAGAGGAGCCAAGGCACAAAATGCTGTTATGTAAACTCAGGAATCAGTGCAGAAAGCAGAAAATGAGATATTGGCATCCCAGCTATGCTATCCTAGGTAAATACATTGTAAAAAATGTATAGAAGCAGGACTCTGTTGAGAATGAGATACAGAATCTCAGCTGGGTTACCTTGAGTAAGTATATAGCAAAACCCTATTACAGAACAAACCCACTGAAAATGAGATGTTGCAGCTTAGTTGTGCTATGCTGGGTAAATATATTTGACACTGAGATATTGCTTCTCATGGGTATCCTGGGTAAGTAAAGTCAGCACCCTGCTGAAAATAAATCTGTTTCCCTCACTGCTCCTGTCTCCCCCACCACATTAGCATGATGCTGAAAACAAAATCTGTCTCCCTTCACCAATCCTCTCTTCCCCCACCAGCATTCTGCTTAAAAAATCCATCTGCCCTAACTCTTGTCTTTGGTTTCATACATGGTCTGGCCTCTACTGTCTCTCTCTCTCTCTCTCTCTCTCTCTCTCTCCTGTTCCAAAATTCCTTGGTAAGTGGTGGCCCTCTCCCTCTCCCTCTCTCCTCTCCTCAAATCGCTGGCATTTAATGCCCCCCCCATTCTCCGGTCAACTCAGTCTGTTTTTAAAAAGTCTGCAGTGTCCCTCCTCTTGCCAGTCATGGAACATTTTTCCCTTCACTCTCAGGCTTTCATGCATGCTGCCCACCAGCCAGGCTGCTCCCCTAGCACATCATCATATCCTATCAGTAAATGGTTTGCTCACAGAAGGTGCTAGTGTTGGAACTCAAGTACTGCTGGAAGATCCCATCCAGGACTTCAGGATTACCCTGGTGGATGAGTCAGACTTGTAGCCTCATAATACCATTGTTCTAACTTGTAACAATGAACAAGCAAACATGTTCTGCATTGAAAATACTTGTTAAGTTCTGTCACTGCCTTCTGGTAGTTCACCAGAGGCTAAAACTCTTGTAAAAAAACAAGTAGCTCTGTGTTTTGGCCTATAGAATCACAAGAGCTATCTCTAAAGGCTTCTGTAGACCAGACATGGTAATTTAAGCCCTCTTTTCCCATAGTGGATAGCTGAAAAAGAAATCTTTTAGTTACTTTTTCTCAGGCTGGGAAGAGATCTGTTATAGCATAACTAAGCAAACCCTTTACACTCTGTGTACAGGTTCTACTTAGCTCTGAGGGTGAGAGACCCAGGTGATTGCTAGCTGTGGTAGCCTTGGCAGTCAAGGGAGCTACAAAACTATGTTTAACTGTTTCTACCATTCATGGTAGTTCAAGGGGTAACACTCACCTGGCTAGAATGGCCAAGATGCCGTCTCCAAGATCCAGAGTAGATACTGCCCATGAGGTAAATATTCTACTGGTCAGGGAAGCTGTCTGGCCTTGTAAACTTCTTTGGGAGCATGTGTCTGCTTGCAGGGTAAATCCCCATATGTAAGAGTCCTCTGTACCCAACCTCAAAGAGTTTGACCCAGAAAGTGAATTCACAAGTCTGGCTCAAAACGGATACTTAAATACTGTAGCTGGGAGTTTCAAAAGAAAGGAAGCAGCACTCGTGTCTGTATTATCACCCCAAGTCCAAGTGGACCACTCTTTCACCTAAGACTGGTAAGGGCTAAGGAAGTGTTACCCCTCCTCAAGTCCATAAAGGATAAATCTTCAGCTGGTCCAGATGGACTGGATGCAAAACTGCTTAGAGCAGTGGCATCAGCCATTGTGCTCCCAGTTACATGGCTCATAAATAGGTCATCAACAGAAGGGGTTGTACCTAGTAGATAGAAACAGGCAAATGTGGTTCACATCTACAAAGGAGGGCCCAGACAATCCATGGGTAACTACAGGTCTATCTCTCTGCTATACACATTAGCCAAAATCCAAGAAAAATTAGTCTACTGCCAACTCAGGAGACTACCTGGAAACCAACAAACTGCTAGAACATACACAGAATGGATTCAGAAGAAGCCATGGGATGGACAAAGCCCTCATCAGGCTCTCAGCAGACATAATCACTGCCTGGAACAGGGGCTCCCCCACCAGGGCTGTTTTTATAGACCTGACTAAGGCCTTTGATCTAGTAGATCACAACCGTCTCCTAAGCAAATTAGGTAGCCTTGGGCTTGACCAACACTCAGACTGGTTTGGTAGCTACCTAATGGACTGCTCCTAACAGGTCAAATGGAGAGGTGCTATATCTGAATCACTCTCCCTCAAGGAAGGGGTACCCCAGGGATCCATACTGGGCCCCCCATTCACCTTATTTGTCAATGACATGAACAAACACTGTGGGGGATGCTCGCTGGTCCAGTATGCTGACAATGCAGTAATCTACCGATCCTCAAGTAGTACTGCAGATATTGGTGCACATCTCAAATCAGACTTTGCATTACTAGAAACCCAGTTGAGAGAAAATAGGCTAATCCTCAATGCTACAAAAACAAAGGCCATGGTCTTTGGACCCAGAACACTTGAGCGGAACCAAAACTCCCTACTGCCAATTGTCTCCTTTACGGGTGCTACCATTGAGGTAGTGAAATCCCTAAAATACCTGGGGTTGAAACAGGACCAAGGTCTTACTCTGAAGCCTCATGTTGATCAGGTAACCAAAACCCTACACCACAAAACTGCCCTGCTTTAGCACCTGAATGCCCAGCTAGTCCCTGAGACCAGGATCACAATAGCCAATAGTGTCCTGTTACTGACTGTGACCTATGCTGCCTCTGTCCTGCAGTGCCTGGGAAAGCAAGAGCTCACTATAATGCAGGTACTATACAACAAGGTCACCCCTTCGCTACATCATCTCACAAAAGGAGACACCACTGCGATGCACTGGCCTCCCTTACGTGTCCTACAGATCGACTGCAGTACCCACTGTTATGTAACACTTATAAGCTACTTAACAGCCCTCCAGATGGACTGATTGGCCTACTGGTCCTCAAAAGAACAGACAGACAGCTCCAAACCACTGGGAGAAATCTCTTTGAAATCCCAAGGGTACACACAATAGCGGGTGACAAATCCTTCACCCATGCAGCTCCGGTACTGTGGAATATGCTCCCACAAAAATTGCAGGACGCAACCTCCCTGGGAAACTTCCAGTCTGGGTTGTGGGCAAACCACTTAACCCTTAGGCTGCTGCCGACAAGATATCTTGTCCTAAAAACCTATGCGTTCTAAATCTTCCGGCAGCCTAAGGGTTAAAGAACAGCACTTGTATGTGTGCAAGAACACTGAGCAGGAGACACTAGCACACAACTCCATGCTGGACTGGGCCAGTCAAGTCCTCAGCCCAACGGAGTCAAGCCTAGTGTATGTTGTTCTAACTGTTCTAATTTGTCTGCTAAGACCACTCCCCATACTACTTTACTTTAATTCCTAATATATGGATGCACACCTACTTAATACCATGTAACACAGACCTGACCCTCTAAACTGTGCTGACCAGACTGTAACCTGCAATGGTCAAATACACCTACCTACTGTGTGCTCACACTGTGTATGAAATGCTCTACTGTGTAACCTATAATGGTCAATTACTACTGCTTGCTATGTACTTTCTCTGTGTATGAAATGCTCTTCTATGTAACTAATTCTGGGTCACCCCTGCAAAAGGGACCTTCGGGGCTCAGTGGGTTTACCCAGTTATCAAAACTGAATAAATAAATAATAAATAAATAAATTGTGGACATGTGCTTCCAAATGTGTCAGCATGTTTGTATCGAATTTTGAAATATCATGATGCATTTATGACAGTTTATGCAATTTCCAGCATAAAAAGATGCATGCATCAAACTTCTGAAGCATATGTCATTTTTGGGGTGGAGGTTGTGGCAATCACACCCAAAAGTTAGACCACCTTTTTGTTGGTCTAACTATCTGAGTAGAGGTTGCTCAGCAGAGTCTGAAAAATGGACATGGCCATTTCAAAATGCCGCTTTGTAGGTTTACCAGTTGCTAACTCACTTTGTCTGCAGAATGTTGAATTACTATGATATTGACATTGAAGCCTTTAATTATTTTTAGTTATATTAATTACATTGTCAGACAAAGTGAGTGAATAGAAAAATCATCAACTTTCGGTCAGCTGTGATTCAGACCCCCAGACTTCTGTTTGGCTTTGACAGTTTGGTAAAAACATTTCAGGTTTATTTCATCGGGGTCTAGCAGGCTACAAATAGAGGAAAGAAGGTCTTTTCCTCTACCCCTTACCCACTTCAGTCAAGTTCCAGCCTCTTCCACAATCCTGTGTTCCAGCAGTTAGTTTTAAAACTGCTCCATCAGCACTTGGCTCTATCAGCACCGGGCAGGAGTCAGAATTTTTTTTTATTCATAATAAGATGTCTGGGTATGGTCAAGAAATGTAGAAAATAACTGGGGTGCAAAAAGGGGTGTATGTTAACACCACTACCAAGACCACTCTTATGTAAGAGTGATCTCATGCACATTCTTAGAGTATGAGAACCTCAAACCAAAGGTGAGTGGTTCTGATACCTTAAGGATGTTAAGCAGTTTCTGCATTCATACACAGTAGGCTAAGTATGTCCTTTGAACTTCATACCAAGGATCACTTATCCAGTGCCACAGAGACTATCCCAGAATCCCTGCCCTACTTCTGGCTATTTATCAGCACAGCCACAACCACAAACACATACAGTACTAATTGATATTGAAGGACAGGAAACCATGAGATTACTTTAAGCTCCAATCAGTCTTGTCCATATTACATTTGTACACATTTTTGAAGGAGACTTAAGAGTTATTCAGCAATTTCATCTCTTTAAATTTTCCTAAAATGCATAATATACATGAAATAATAAAAATAAGACCCAATAAGTAGGAAAGGCTCCCTCTACACAAAGGAGTCCAGCAGATTGTGTAGTTAAATTGTAAATTTGGAAATATTGGCTTTAAATAAAAGGTCTCAAATATTAAAATTCTTGTTTCCAGCTCCACCTATCAAAATCATGTTTATGTGGAAGGAAGAGTTTCTGATACTTCAACTGTTCTTTAAAGAGCCCCTGAAAGTATTTGGAAAGCTTTGAAAAAAGTAAGATTTATATTCAACTCCATCCCATTTTTATGTCGATTACGTGCAGCACAAGAAAAATATTGGGACAGCTTGCTCAGAAGCAGGTTGTGGAGGCATGGCACTGTTGTGGTCAATGCCCACACAGCCTGCAAAGGCTTGTCCTGCTTCATCCAATGCCATTACATGCTGCTGGTGACACGGGCTTGGAATCTTTGTACCAACTTCTGACAATTTCGACGCTGCAATCAGGGGCCACCTCGTCACTGCAGCGTCAGCCATCCGCTGCAATGAGGGAGCGACCCGTCATTGCAGTGCGGAACTTCCAAACCCTGATATTGTTTGTGAAGATGGTGGCAGCTTGCCGCTGTGTTCACACACAATATAACCCCCCCACCATATTTATTTGCCAACGGGGGCACCAATCCCCGTCGGCTTCAGTGCCCACTGTTGATTTTGCTGACAGGGGCCTCCTGTCGGCATTCTACTTAACCCTTCTGCTTTCATTGTCTGTCAATGGAGGTGCCCAATCTCTGTCGACATAATCTGACCCCCCCCTTTTGTTGTGTGCCAATGTGGGTGCCCAATCTCCTGTCAGCTACAGCTGGTCCCCCCCAAAGAAAGAGTCCTTTGGTACACTGGGAGCCCACCCCAGCATGCCACATGCCCCTGTGGAAAAAAAACCTGTCCTGCGATGTGTTTTTTGTTTTTTTACCCTGAAAAAAAGGAAACTGTCCCTCGGAGGTCTCCCTGCCCCCACTTCCCGCGCCACCCACTGTGCACCCTGCCTCCCCACACCTTACCCCATACTTACCTCCGAGCTCGGAGATGATCTTCGTGGACTGGGAACGATCTGCACTCTTTTCAAAGCTGACCGCAAACTGAGGAAATGCTGGTAAGCTGTATAATGGAATAACTAGGGTTTTGTCAACTTAATGCATATCTCTGTCATTTTGGAATTTTTGGAACCAATTTTCAACATGTGGGGTTTGTAACCCCTCCTCATGAATTCTTGAACTGTCATGGCGTTAATCGGCCTCGAAAGGTGATTTAGTGGTCACTCGCGTGGAATCACCTTTTGGGCCAGATTAACAAAATAACAGTGCCAGTGTTCATGGTGGGCTTTCAAAAAGCATATGTTGCAAATTTGGTGGAAAAATCAAAAATGACTGAGATCGAAGCGAAGGCTGCACAGTTGCTACGAGACTTTTCAACTTCATGAATTTGCAATATTTTCATGCCAGATTTTCAACATTGGCATTTTTTCACACCTGCTTGTGAGCAGTACAGCTGTCATTGTTTACATCCTGGCGGAAATGTGTTTTCATACATTCTGGCGCATAATAGCGCGGTCGCTGTGGGAAATCAGTGTTCGGGACAGATTAAGAAAATGACAGTGACACTGTTTATGAGTAGAGGTCCTAAAATGGCTATGTTGAAAATTTGGTAACGATACTCCATAAAATGACTGTGTTTCGAGAGTGCATTGCGCAGTTTGCATGCACGCTCGTAACTTTGCAAATTTATAATATTTTCACTCCAGATTTTCAACTTTGCCGATTTCCCACACCTACTTATGAAGAGTGCAGCTGTCATTTTTCCCATCCTGGCTGAAATGTGTTTTCACACTTCCAGCGCAGAATAGAGCAGTTGCTGTGGGAAATCACTGTCTGCGACAGATTAAGAAAATGACAGTGATACTGTTCATGAGCATCGGTCCTAAAATGCCTATGTTGAAAATTTGGTGATGATAGCTCATCAAATGACTGTGTTACAAGTGTGCATTGCACACTTTCCACACACCCTTGCAACTTCGCCGGAATGTAATATTGTCATGCCAGATTTTCAGCAGTGGCATTTTTTTCACACCTCCATATGAGCAGTACAGCTGTCATTTTCACATCCTGACTGAAATGTGGTTTCACAGTTGCGGGACAGAATAATGCGGTCGCTGTGAGAAATCAGTGCTCGGGACAGATTAAGAAAATGACAGTGGCACTGTTCATGAGCAGAGGTCCTAAAATCCCTATGTTGAAAATTTGGTGACGAAACTCCATAACATGGCTATGTTACAAGCGTGCATTGAACTATTTCCACGCACCTTTGTAACTTCGCAAATTTGTAATATTTTCATGCCACATTTTCAACAGTGGCATTTTTTCACACCTCCTTATGAACAGTACAGCTGTCATTTTTCACATCCAGGCTAAAATATATTTTTGCACTCCTGCCAGAGAATAGCACGGTCTCTGTGGGAAATCAGTGTTTGGGACAGATTAAGATTGAACGAGTGAGAGGGGGGAGTGACCAAGCTCAACTGAGCTGTGTCGGGACTGCTGTGGATTTGTTTGTAGGCAGAAAAAGGCCCAAACACAAGAGCCCAGTACAAAAGGGCAACCTGCAGCACTGGAAGAAACAGAATGAGAGAGCGAGTGAGGGAGGGGGAGTGAACGAACTCACCGGAGCACTGTCAGGACTTCTGTGGATTTCTTTGTGGGCAGAAAAAGGTGTTAATGCAGACAGGGGCCATGTAGAAAAGGGCAGCCTGCAGCGGTGGGAGAAACAGTATGAGTGAATGAGACAGGGGGACTGAGTGAGCTCAACGGAACTCTATCATGACTGCTACAGATTTCTTTGTGGGCAGAAAATGTGGCAACACAGGCAGGAGCCCAGTACAAAACACCAGCTTGCAGCGCCGGCAGAAACAGAATGAGTGAGTGAGAGAGGAGGAGTAAGCGAGCTCAGTGGAGCTGTGTCAGGACTGCTTCAGATTTCTTTCTGGCCAGAACAAACCACCAATGCAGGCAGAAGCCCAGTACAACAGGGCAGCCTGCAGCGGCAGGTTATACAGAATGAGCGAGTGAGGGAGGGAGAGTGAGTGAACTCAACGGAGGTCTGTTGGGACTGCTGCAGATTTGTTTGTGGGCAGAAAAAGGCAGCAATGCATGCAGGGGCCCAGTACAAAAGGGCAGCCTGCAGTGGCGGGAAAACCAGAATGAGCGAGTGAGAGAGGGAGAGTGAGCAAGCTCAACAGAGTTCTATTGTAACTGCTGCAAGTTTCTTTTTGGGCAGAAGAAGGTGGCAACACAGGCAAGAGCCCAATAGAAAAGGGCAGCCTGCAGCACCAGCAGAAATGGAATGAGTGAATGAGAGAAGGGGAGTGAGCGAGCTCAACGGAGCTTTGTCGGGACTGCTGCAGAATTCTTTGTGGGCAGAAAAAGGCGCCAACAGAGGCAGGAGCCCAGTACAAAAGGGCAGCCTGCAGCACCAGGAGAAACACAATGAGTGAGTGATGGAGGGGGAGTGAGCAAGCTCAATGGAGCTCTATTGTGACTGCTGCAGATTTCTTTGTTGGCAGAAAAAGGCGGCAATGCAAGCAGGAGCCCAGTGCAAAAGGCCAGCCTGCAGCGCCGGCAGAAACAGAACAAGTGAGTGAGAGAGAGGGAGTGAGCAGGCTCAACAGACCCGTGTTGGGACTGCTGCAGATCTCTTTGTGGGCAGAAAAAGCCACCAACAGAGGCAGGAACCCAGTACAAAAGGGTAGCCTGCAGCACCAGGAGAAACAGAATGAGCGAGTGAGAGAGGGGGAGTGAGCCACCTCAACTGAGCTCTGTCGGGACAGCTGCAGATTTCTTAGTGGGCAGAATAAGGTGCCAACGCAGGCAGGAGCCCAGAATAAGGTGCCAATGCAGGCAGGAGCCCAGTACAAAAGAGCAGCCTGCAGCATCGGGAGAAATAGACTGAGCGAGTGACAGAGGGGCAGTGAGCAAGCTCAACACACCAACACAATGAACATTCAGCATTGACAAATGCTTGTCTTTATTACTTCATGTATATTCAGTAATTAGTTCCCTATTTTCTTTCTTACCAAAAACAGTTGCATGAAAACAAGATCTCTGCCCCTTAGACTATATCTGCTCTGGCTGCTTCTGTACACATGGCATCACAATCCCCTCTTTATGACATCATAATTATCTCCACAGCAGCATATTTTGATGTCTTAAACAGAATTATGACCTCAGGTGTAGGCAGGCAGACAGAGCTAAGAAGGCAGAGATACTGTAATAAGACACTGTAATAATAATAATAAGGAAATAGGGGTGAGAATTACAGAATAAAATATGAAATAGAAGCTATATTTATGCCTGAATATTACATTTTTTAAAGCTGTCTCAACTGTGTCAGGGGCTCTTTAAATTCAAGAACAAATTAGGCAGTTTCAAAATTCCAAGAATTTTACCAAAATCTTGTTTACTTAGATATATTCCATAAAATGACTAGGGTGTTCTTTGTTATTGCACTCAATGCAGCCACGACACACAACTAACCATGTTCAATATCTCAAGATAATATCATGATCATCTGTTTCCTTTGTTAAGTTCTGCTTGAGAGACTCAGTTAAACATTCATATTTTCGGAGTGTCAGAAAACATTCATAAGGACACTGTTATACCATTATCGAAGACCACATTTTCATCAAGTGGCTGCATAGGTGAAAATAAAAGAAAAATATCTCCAAATGATAACATGTACTTCAAATATAAGATTATACCTCAGAGGAGGAAAATACCTCCGTTCTGCTTTTCCCCAATTTTAGAGCTTCACCCATGACACCAGGGGGCAGCAGCCAGAGTTACAATGAGGTCAGTTCCCTTTTCACTTTTTTGGGGGTTCATTAGGTACTGATATTATGGCACCAGGCCATCTTTCCACCTCTCAACCGGAGAGTCATTCAACCTTTACAAGGCCTCATCTCTCCTATGTCTCAGTAGTTCGTTTAATTCTTTTCTACACTCCATGTAAAACTTCAGCTCACTCAGGTTCTTCCACCTGAACTGCATTCTCCCAAGCACTAGGTCATAGGAGTCCATCTGGAAAATGGAGGGAAAAAAGAGAAGCATTCCACCGAGCGTAGTATTTTCTTTATTAAATAACACAAGAACACACCAGCCCCCATGGGCAACATTGGCATATCTGTTTTGAGCAGTACAAAAACACCTTCATGCACTTTTGTGTGGTCAAAACTCTCCTCAGGGAATCCAAACCAAAACATGCAGAACTCCATCCCTCCACACCACAGGACTCCCTCCTATACCACTAGCCGCCATCTCCCATCAGAGCTCCAAACTTCTCTGGGCTACCTGAAAAATTAACATTGATTAATAAACCATTTTCACAATTGACCAGCAGGCTCTGAGCAGAACAGCTCCCAAATGAATCGGTAACAAAAATGCCAGCAAAAACTCCTGCCATTTCACTAGCACCAAAGGCACAGAGCAAGCTGTTGGGTCAAAAACAGCAGTTAAATGACAGTTTTTAAACCACAAAAACTGGGAAATATTTAAAATGAAAAGCACAGCTTTAGACAGAAGAATTCTTATTTTAGTCCAAGAATCTCAAAAGAAATAAAACAGAGCCGCTTGGAGCACAGCAGCAGTGTGGCCATCTTACTGCTCTGCTTTCTCACATGCAGAGTAATGGAGTGCTCTAATTGGCCAAGAGCACTCCTTCAATCTATAATGGCTATAGGACAAGGCCTGGGCACCTGGGAAGGGCTAAAGTGTTTGCTAATAATCTGGTGAAAGGCCAAAGTGATACAGAGTGACCCAAATGTTTAAGTAGGCTGAATCGAAGGCAAAAGTGCTAAATTTCAGCACATTCACTTACTACAAATATGGCATCAGTTCATACTTATGGGAACAGGTGTAGCCAGAGAAAAAGAACTAAATGTTTCATTTAAATTCTTCAACATAGCAACTGCAGAGTGAGAGAGAGAGAAAGAAAGAGAGAGAGTGTAAGAGACAGCCCTTGTATTTCTATTGGCCAGAACACAGACCTGCCTCATAGAAACATAGAATTTGATGGCAGATAAGGACTGCTTAGCCCACCTAGTCTGCCCGTGCTTCTTTACATGCAGCCCCAGTCTCAGGTAATGTACAAGTAGACAAAAGGAAGGGGGAGTAACATACATAGACAATCTGCCTGGAGTCTCACAGCTGGTCAGCCAGAATTAAAATGGAAGGATAAATGGTTGGAAGATGGCCAGAAGAAGCTAGAAGATGAGCTGCATTTAAACTTCAATAAGGTGCTGTCTTGAGATAACAAGGTTTGGGCTGAGACATGTGAGGGAGGCTGATGGTTGGCCCTTAAATTTCCTGGTACATGAAGAAATATATTAACTGGCCGCAACCTCAACATGACTGTTACAGTACATGGCAAACTTGTAAATGCTGTAAACAGAATGATACTTTGGAATCCAAATGCTACAGTGTCTACATCTCATTCTCTTTCAAGGGCCACTGAGACTGCATGTTTTGACTGCAACATAAAGTGGTAGAGGCCCCCCAATTGGTCTTGGCAGGTCCAGATTTTCTGCTCCAAATGCTCTGTTATAGATGTTCACATCACTGTAAAGAAATAACACCTGTTGTGTCTGCACTGTTATTAAATAGATAGTAAGCCCCATTATTTAACCATTTGGAAATACCTGAGAACCTCCGGGGGAGGGGGTAATAACATTTAAAACTTTAATAATGTCCCGAGAAGTAGCACCAGGGATCCCCTTGAAAGGAACCACCTTTGGTGGAGGCACCGTGCCAAGTGTGTAAATTCTCATGTACCACTAATTTAAGTGTAACTCACCCCCTCCTCCCAAAGAGGTGGAGCTTACCTTAAATAGTCTTCTTGAGCACTGCTTTTGCCATCCTCCTGGTCATGTTCCAGCCCTGTGTTCTGCCTTTTGAACCTAGTTAATATCCAGCAAGGAGTGTAAATTCATGTACATTAATGCTGTATCCATAGTTCCTGCATGAACGTGCAAGATGGTGCTGTCATGCTGTAGCTTTAAGAAGCTTAGCCCATGTGTATATATACTGTAGTGTACGTAGCTTGTGCTGGGTCAGAGTGAAATGAAGTTCGTGACCGGCCAGGCAGTGCTTCTTCAGACTCCACTCTGCAGAAGCTTAATCGAATGCTGTAAATGTTTCAACTTAAAACTAAATTGTTGTATTTAAAAATGGACTTTAAAGTTGGACTGTTTACTTTCTGCTATCCAGCAGCCATGTTTGTTACTTTGACCCTGCTTTCTAGCCAGTCAGAATTCAAAGTGTCCTAAAGGGGTCCTTCTGCTAAGATTGCTAAGAGAAACAGTGAACTGTGTGCTTGGCACCCCTTTTAGCCAATCGGAATGCTAAAACTGTGAATGACAGTCTCAGCATATAGTTGAATGACAGGATATTGTTTCTTCAGTTAAGGAGGGGCAGTTGAACCCAGACAGTCCAGAGAGAGCTTCTAGAAGGGAAAGAGGCTCCATTTTTTAGCTCTGAGGAAACGTGGAGAGGCCTGCTTAACTCTCCACCATCTAACCGCTTGACCTTGAGCTGTTTGAGCTGCTGAATCTGCAGACTAAATCCTCCAGCTCCCAAGCTGAAAGGGAGTGTGTCTTTTTTTTTGCCAAGACTGCCAATTCTGCTGAACTGCATCAGAGCCTGTTAGTGAGAGGAAAGCTGAACTGCCAAGCTGACCTGTCGTAAAGTAAGAATCCTGCCTCAGAGACTGCTGTTTAGAGCTGAAGCCTGTTACTGCAGAGTTTGTCTCCTTCCTAACAGCCAAAGGAGGAGACTGGAAGATAAGTGTTCCAGCTTACTGCCAGAGACTACCAACTGCTAAATGGATAAGCTGTGTAACCTAACTGAAACTGCGTCAGAGACTGTGCTGCTTATGCAGGACACATCCTAAGAGGCTCCCAAGACTGTTGGTGCATTTTGAATTAGAACTGCCACTGTCTTCAGATTAGTGTGGAGAGTCAGCTACCACTGCAATGTTTCAGCATTGGTTTGCGGTCACCTCGGAGGGTATGCCAAGATGTGTGGGTGAGTTGTACCAGCCCTGGTGCCTGTATGCTGTTCTTGTTCAAGAAGGACAGAAGACTGCTGCCTTCAGCAGAGTGTCAGCGGATTGAATCCTGCTTCAGGACAAATCAGCCTGGCATCATTATCAGCTTAAGAAGCCACGGTACTGTGAGTAACCTCAGGGCCTGTCCCTGCAACCAAGTTTAAAGTTGTTTCTGCCGCTTGATTGTTTGCTCCAATTGTAAGTTGCTGTTTACACTGTTGAGCAGTCCATTGGACCTGGGATTTACCATTGTTTGTTGCTTAAAAGTTTCTGCTCCAGATTATACAGAAAAGGTTAAAGAGAATAAATTAAATTTTATTTAAGGGCCCTAACACCGGCCAACCAACTGCAATGCTGGCCAACCAGTAGCAATGTGCCAGGCCTGCAACTGCTGAAATCTGGGTGCCCAGTGCAATTAATTGGGACTCTCCAGGGGGATTGAATGTAATGTTGAATGTTCTGCCAAACCAAAATTGTCATTGAATCAGCTTTTAATTTGCATACCTTACCCAGTTGTTCACCCCTTAATAAACTAATTTATTTGTTAATGTTAACACTGTCCATGAGCATATTATTACCAAACTCTAGTTTATTGTGGATAGCTATCAGGTACATTGTTGTTGTTAAACAATTCTTTGCAGGTACCCACAGTGTGTTGCAGAAGTCAGTACCCTGTGGGTAAGTGTGGTTAGTGTGAGCATATTATTAGCTCTCACCAATAATTGTATTACTGAATGCAAAGTAAAATGTTTTATACAAATCCACATGTGGGACCACTGGTTGGGGCAGTGGGTAGGTACAGTATCCCAGATGGTTGTACTAGCTTGTCATCAGACCCACTTAAAAGCTACTCTGTGTGGATGCACCATGCAAAAAGTTCTACTGTTGGTACTGAGCCCCTTTTATAATCAAAGCCAGAACACAGGCCCTTCAACTTGCATGGTTGGTAGCAGGCAGGGGTAGTAATCTGTTGGGACACGGCATTCAGGTTACATTTTTGGAGGCACCACTGGGATCTCCAGTTTACCAGTTGGGCCCCATATGGAGCCCATTGCTTGCATGGGCAACCACTTGAATTTTTGTAGCAATATGGATAATGTTACTAGTGCTAGTTCTGAATATCCTTCCAATAAAATGGCAGTGTGGCAATTGCTTGCTTGGTGGGGGGCAGAAGAGATTCACCCCCAAAAAGCTATTTTACTCCTGAATATACCATGAGGCAGAAAATGATGAAGAACTGTGGGACCCTTATGCGGGCACCACATGAGTAACTCAGACTAATGAGAAAGTGAGTGAAAAAAAGACTGTTAATGACTTTTAGCAGCTTAAAGATTTGCTAAAAGAGTTGAGAAAGCTAAAGGCACGTACTTAAGATGTGTTGGAGATGGTATAAGGCCAGACAACAAGGGCAGGTTCCACTGACGTGCCCAGTGAAGCCCAGCTATCTGTGAGAGGTGCCAATGCTCAAGTCAATAGTAGGGAAACTAATAATGACATGTTAAGAGAAATGAGATAGCTAAGATCCCTAGTAAACGACCTTGCTCAGCCTACTAACCAATTCTCGTCTCAGAAAAGGCCTGGTGGGAATGACCGTACCTCTAGACAGCCAGATTACTCTAAGCTGTGTGTGAAATGGTGTGGGATAAACAAAGTGCTCAGACAAAAATTAGCAGAATAAACTTAAAAATGTATTACCTAGAGCAGACTGGAAACGACAAAATAATAAACCAAGCAAAAAAGTCCATAGTTTACATATCAGCGTTAGTACTGACTATCTCAGGACTGGGTGTTGACAGATTCACACTCTCCCTTACACTGCTAGTTTCCTAGGAAGTTCTGCTTATATAGCAGTTTCTACAGACATGTGACCTCGTTACTCCAGTTTTAAAATTTTATCCATTCAATCTTTCTCAAAATAAAATATCTTATTTTATTTAAACATAAAGTAACATTCCAAAAACATTTTGACATTCAAAACAAATTTTACGAGCTGTCTCAATATTTTAACTTTCACAGAAGGGAAGTTCCTCTTTGAAAGGGATAAAAACAGGGAAACTGGTCGCGGCCGGTCCATAGGGAACAATGAAGCAGGGAGCTTCTGAAACAGCAGCATTTTGGCTACACAGAAACTTTAAAAAGAAAACTACCTTGATATAATTTAAGTTGCCTTATACAGGTAAGTCAAGTGTTACTTAATTCTTTTTAGTACAGCCAAACATATTTCTTCCTAGAGGTGTTGGTAATGTGAGTGTTTTCAGCAAGTAGCAGAGGCACACAAACAAAGTTTACTCACATTACCAATACTCTCTTTCAGTAGTGCTTTTTAAGGGGGAACTCCTTCTGTGCCTTGTGGAGAATTTACTTTAATTAAATGGCAGCACTAGTGATAGGAATATTGTGCCCAAACCAGTACTTTTCAGGCGGTTTAAACAGTTTTCTACAGACTGCTAACTAAACAACAAAGGCAGAGCTCAGAATGAATTTAAACAGCAGCAGTCTGGACTTCTCTGCATCTCCCATAAAAAGAAAGGCTTTACTTCACTTGTATTTTGTTTTCTTTCATCCGTTCTGTCTATAATGCAGACGGACACCCTTATTAAATTTAAAGACTGATTCCAGAGCCTTTTCCTTCCTTGCGATAGTGCGAGAGTTTGAGCAGACTTCTTAAAAACGCCCCGCACTGTCCCAATGCCTGCTTTCCAAAGAGGCTTTAAACTAATTAATTGAAGACTTGAAGTTACAAGCCAGCATTTTCTTTATTTTTAAATACATTTCTGCTTCACATTTAGTTTCCATAACTTAAGGCTGCTAGAGTTATGAAGGAGATCCATTATGTACACAAGGGGGGTGGGGACCACACACAACAGAAGACATAAAAATAAAGACAGATTGTGGGTGGCCAGCCCAACAAACACAACATACAACATAAAACAGGACACAGTGTACATCTCGGAGTCCCTCTGAATGTCCTGCAGCATTTGTATTAAGGAAACCCAAAGGGGAGGGGGCAGATGGATCTTCGACTTGCTCTCTCTTACACTGTGCCAGTCAAAAAGTGCCAAACCTGTTGAAGAGACTGTATGGTCTCGCCTCTCCGCCCTCCCAACAGGGTGTTTTCTGCTACTGCTGTGGGGTAGATGTCCATACAAAAAAGACGTGCCAGTCACCTGAAGATTTAAGAAAAGTGACCATTAAACTGCTCAACCAGGTTAGGCAGAACAACACTAAAGCTTCTGCAAAGTCCTCCTACAAGCCTTCTGTTGCAATGTCATCTGTTAAAGCTCCTACAAATATCTCCCTGGACTGAGCAGAGATGGTAGGCCCATCCATGGAAACTATTGCTCATTTAGAAGGGATCCCTGCCCAAGCAGTACTAGATCATGGTTCGCAGAAAACCATAATTTTCAAAGACTGGTATGATCAGCATTTATCTTATTATCCATTGCATCCCCTGGATGGCCTACACATGTGGGGACTGAGTGACAACCCGGGGTATATCAACCTTCGGTGACCCTAAGTACAGAGCATTGCAGTAGTCAAGGCGAGTGGTCATAAAGGCATGGACCAAGGTTGGAAGATCCTTGGGAGGGATCATGTGTTTCACCCGGGCGATATTCCTCAGATGAAAAAAGAGGTCTTGACAACAGCAGACACCTGCTATTTTAGGGTCAAACCATCATGAAAAATAACACCCAGTTTCCGCACCCTATCTGACGTGGTAAGCTCGACACCCCCAAGCCACAGGCCTGAGGGTTGTCCAGATGACGCACCCCACCTCCAATG
Source organism: Neoceratodus forsteri (assembly GCA_016271365.2). Classification (NCBI taxonomy): domain Eukaryota; kingdom Metazoa; phylum Chordata; order Ceratodontiformes; family Ceratodontidae; genus Neoceratodus; species Neoceratodus forsteri. The sequence goes on from CM028132.1 coordinate 1,411,298,840, forward strand.
GTCTGGGTCCACAACCAACACCGCTGTCTTGTCCAGATTCAATCTTAACCAACTAGCACTCATCCAATCCTGGATTTCAGATAGGCAGCTGTTAAACATTGATAGAATATAGGGTTAAGGGAGAGGCTGACCAGAAACCCTCTCCTCCAGATGAGGGGAGTAACCTTCAAACCCAAAGGGGGGAGTGGGGGAAACAGACTGGGGGAGGAGGTTTCAGGAGAGCAGAGGTGGATGGAGAATATAAGGAATACCTGGGTAGGGTTCAACAAAGGGATCAGGGATAGAGGGTGAAGCGGTGTTAGTAAATGCCAGGAGCTTGGGGAAACAAGTTGCCAGAGTTCCAGGCCATGCTGTTTGGGGGGGATGTGGTGGTGGTCACAATGTGGGCCAACAAAACCATGACTGAGACCTAAACGTGCGGGGGTACACTATGCTTAGGAAGGATAGAAAGGAGGGCAGAGGGGGTGGAGTGGCTATGTTCATTAGAGATGACACAGAAATTGCTATGGTTGAAGAGGCAGAGGGAGGCCTTATGGGTCACCTTACGAACCCCGGCAGGAGGTAAGGTCAAGCTGGGTGTAGTATATAGCCCCCCCGGGATGGGTGATGTTCTGGAGGATGGTTTGCTGGACAACATCGTTGCCCAGTGTGGACCAAAGGGGGAGAGAGTGGTGCTGATGGGGGACCTTAATATGCCAGGTACAAACTGGGGAACCATGTCCTCTAAGGCGGCTAAGGATCAGAGGCTGCTGGACGGCTTCCAGGATGTGTTCTTAACACAGCATGTGATGGAGCCCACAAGGGAGGGGCATGTCATGGACATGGTTCTGGCAGATGGGGATCTGGTAAGGGACCTGGTTGTAGAGGATCCCCTGACTGGGAGCGACCACAATACTGTCTGGTTTCAAATAAGCATGCAGGGACAGATCTCGGACACTGGCAGTGGACTTCAGGGGGGCAGACTTTGTGGGCATGGGAAAATTCTCAAGGATCACTTGAAGGATTACATCAATGACAAGGGTGGAGAAAGGAGATGGGAGGTCATAAGCAGAGACTTCATAGGAGGCAGTCAGGACCTGTGCTAAAAGGTGGCGTGAAGGAGCAAGGTCACATAAACCATGCTGGTGGTTCAGTGAGGTTCAGGTAGCGGTCAGAGAAAGAAGGCTGCTACAAAAATATAAAACAACGAGAGGATAGGAAAAGGAACACCATCTTGCATCTAGAAAAGTCACCCGGATGATGTGGGGGGCAAAGTCCAGTAAAGAGCAACAACTTGCACAGGGGATATGGGGAGGGGAAAAAGGGTTCTTTCAGTACATTGGGGAGTGCAGAAAAACTAAGGGCCATCTCGGCAGGTTGAGATCAGAAGGAGGGTGGGTGGAACAGGTGAGGCACCAGGCAGAGGCATTAAATGAGTACTTCACCTCTGTGTTCACTAGGGAGGGGGATGGAATATCTACAAAGAAAGACACGATGGGGATAGAAGCAGTAGTAAGTGGGATCAGGGGAGCAGCAGAAATGGAGCAAGAGGGAGGAAGAGGTACCCCAGGGGTGTCACATCAGGATAAGGATAAAAAGGCCAGTAAGATGGAGGGGATGGATCATGCTATCGCCACCAAAAGGGTGTGGTTAGCCCTTAAGGACCTAAAGAAAGATACTCTGGGCAGGATGGCATTCATCCTAGAGTACTATGGGTGAAATGGCAGACATACTGGCTGCACCCCTGGCGGAGCTCTTCAACAGGTTGCTTGAGATAGGGAGGGTACCTAGGGATTGGCGGGAGGCACATGTGGTGCCAATCCATAAAGGGGGGTTGAGGGAAGTACCAGGTAACTATGGACCCATCAGTTTGATCGGTGGTGGGAAAATTAAAGGAGAGTATACTAAAGGAACGATTGGGGGTGTACTTGGAGGAGGTGGGAGGGCTGGATAGATGGCAACATGGGTTTGTGCCAGGTAGATCCTGTCAAACCAATCTTGTGGAGTTCTATGAATGGGTAACATCAGAACTGGACAGGGGAAAGCCTGTGAATGTATTATTCTTGGACTTCAGCAAGGCATTTGACTCTGTCCTCCACAATGGTCTGGTGGAGAAACTGATGGGTTTGGAGTAGGCCCTTTGATGGTCAGATGGATTCAAAACTGGCTAGCTGGACACACTCATGCAGTAGTGGTCAGTGGGGAGCTCTTGAAACCTAGAGAGATCAGTAGTGGGGTACCACAGGGCTCGGTCCTGGTTCCAATCCTGTTTAGTGCATACATTTCAGACATCAGGAAGGGTATAGGGTGTGAAATGAGTTTCTTCGCTGACGACTCCAAGATGGGAGCAGTAGTTGAGGCGGAAGAGGGGAGGTTGGCCCTGCAATGGGACCTGGATACCATGGAAAGGTGGTACCACACATGGAAATTAAATTTCAATATCACCAGGTGCAAGGTGTTACATTCAAGCGGGGAAACCCTAAACGAGGTACACCTGGGGAGGAGAGGCTGGAGGCCTCAACAGGGACAAAGACCTAGTCATGGTGGATGCACATGAATAACTCCGGCAGTGCAGAAGAGTGGCTAGCAAAGCAAACAGGATGTTGGGATGCATCACATAAGGGGATCACCTCTAGAGCAGGAAGTGATTCTGTGCGCAGTACTGGATTGGTTAGACCACATCTTGTGTACTGTGCACAGTACAGAACTACACTTGAAAGAGGGACATACAGCTCCTGGAGAGAATTACAGAGGAGGGCAACTACTAAGACATGAGGACTAGGGGTATTTGACGATGAGGACAGACTTGAGGAGCTCTGCCTGTTTTCTTTGAAGGAGAGGAGAGGGAGACACAGGGGGGGACATGATTGAGGTCCTCAAGTACCTCAAAGGGAATAAATAGAATTAACATGGAGAGGTTCTTTAGACTAAAAGCAGGGAGGTATCACCAGAGGGTACAGTAATGAAGCTGAAAGGTGAAGAGTGAGGGGGGAAAAGGTGAGAGGAGGTTTTTCACTGAGAGGGTGGTGGATCCCCGGAACGCGCTGCCCATGAGCTGGTTCAGAGATCCACAGTGGAGAGCTTCAAGAAAGCGTGAGACAGACACAGAAAGCGGATGTGTCAGATGATGGCCTGGCCAGAAATTAGGGATGGATGATAGGGGCTTCTGCCTGGAACACAAGAGGGGGGAGGCCTCAGTACCCAACTAGGGATCTGAGGTTCGAGCCAGACTCAATAGACCGGTACCCAGATGGATGTCCATCTGCGGGCACGAAAAATGAAGAAAATACTCAGTCCCTCTGACATGTACACCCGCACCAAGAAGCTAGCTGCATTTCCCCTATTCGCTACCATCACTCCATTGCTTGAGATTTAATACTGAATTCATGTCACGCTCTCTTCAAGCTCTCTGGCCCTGCAACTGTGCTTTTACAACATAATATTTCATGTACCTTTTTAGTCAATCTGCTCTTGTCCTCCAAAGCTCCATCAAGTTCCTCCAAGCTCCATAGGCCTTGCCCGTCTGCATGCAACGATTCAACTCAAATCCATAACCATGTTCAGAAGCAATAAACAAAAGCCTAATGCGCCAATCAATCTACTGAAATAATGGAAAAATGTTTTAAAAGTGTGTGTGTGTGTGTGTGTGTGTGTGTGTGTGTGTGTGTGTATGTGTAACCATGGCAGCCACTAAATGTCATGTCTTAATGTAGGCAGGAGGAACTATTTTATTACAAACTTAATTTAAACTCCTTTCTCCATGAATTTTCAAACGTATTAATTTTACAGTGCTTACATTTTCTAAGTGCAATAATAGCCTCAGGGTAGAAGTACATTATTATGCTATACTAGACCTTCAGGAGCTGCTTAAGGGCCCTCTGCCTGCAGCGTGGGGCCTCATTCGCCCTATGGGCAGTCTGGTATAGTACAATACCACCCTCTATTGAGTATTATTGCTTACTTAGTATGTTAGTATGTAATATCTCCTTGCTCGGGCACAAAGGACATGTGCAGTTGTGTATCATCTGCATAGCAGTGAACACTCAAACTGTGTCACCTAATAATGTCTCCTAATGGCAGCATGTACACGGCGAACAACATGGGTGCCAAAATGGAGCCCTGTGGTACCCTGCAGGATAGGGGGACAGGGTCAGAGGAATAAATTCCAGTGACCACTCTCTGTGCCCTACCCATGAGGAAGGATCAAAACCATCTGAGGATGGTATCAGACAGTCCACAGATGAACCGCAGGTGCTCCAACAGCACACCATGGTCCACCATGTCAAATGCCACTGAGAGATCAAGAAGGACCAAGATGGAATGGGTCCTCCAATCTCTTGCTGTCAGAAGATCAATAAGCACCCGAACAAGAGCCGTCTTCCTAAATCCTGACTGGAGAATGTCATAGTCATCATGGGTGGATAAATGATCATCCAGCTGCAGTACAACCACCTTCTCAATAACCTTTCCAACAAAGGGTAGGTTAGAGACAGGTCTGTAGCTGGCGAGACAGTCCAGGTCAAGGGAGATTTTTTCAGGAGTGGTATTACAACTGCCTCCTTAAGGGGATCAGGAAAGACCCCATTCTCCAAAGTCCTCCAAACTATCTCAGCCAGGACTAAGACAATTTCCTCAATGAACCCCACAAGGAGATGCATTGGGCCTGGGTCCAAACTACAGTTGGTTGGCTGGAAATCCTGGATGATCCTCACAATGTCCATGATGTCCAGCCAGCTAAATTTGGACCAGACAAACTGGGTGCTCGCAACTTCCCACCAACCTCTGCAATCCCCCATAGAGGGGGACGGATAGATCCCGGACCCGATGGTGGCAACCTTATCCATAAAAATTGAGCAAACTTGTTACACCTTTCTTGTGACAAGGCTCCATCAGACTGAAAGAGACTGGATTGCACAGTCTGTCTATAGTCCAAAAAAGCTTAGCTGGTTGATTTTGTACTGCGATAATCTCCCTGGACAGGCATTCTGCCTTCTTATAGGTAATTGTCTATTGATAGACAGCATCATAGTCCATCAATCTAAGTCTGTCAACATCCAGGCTGGATTTCTAACAGACCCTCTCCAACCTTCAATAACCTCTTCAGCTCCTTCAGGTCCCATCAAACAACAGGACATGGGCAAAAATGAGTGGTCAAACATGAACCAAGTAACAAGGTCAGGCATCACACACTTTGTATAGAAGTACAAGATCATCTGGACCCATGCTTTCACTCATCAAGCTCGATAGATCTGCTTACAGCCATTAGGCCAGTGGGTCATGCCCCTCAAGGGCAGATGCCGGACTCCATCTCCATAGGAGGCAAGCCATTGGGAGACTGCAGAACTGACATATGGGTGTGATGGTCAGACTAACAGACAGGTTAACATAGAAAAATGGGGATTGTGCAGATAAGGACATGGCCCCACCCAGTGCCATTTCCCTACCTACCTACTGGATAGGCTGCAGATCCTAGTCCAGCAGCCTACTTCTTCCCCTCCCCCACCCCCAAATTGCCTTATGACTGTCACATACATGCATGATTCCACACTGCAGTTTGACTCCACAACCTCCTCCGGAAGCCCGTTCAAGCCCATGCATCCACAGCCTCTCTGTGAAAAATACTTCCTTAAATTACCTCTAAGCTGCCCCTCTAGCTTCAAATGAAGCCCCTTGTTCTTGTACACCTCTTTTTGAAAGATGCTACCCTCTTGGACTTTGTTGATTCCTTTGAGGTGCCAGATGTTTCTATCATGGCCCCCTCTCCCCTTTCCTCGAGGGCTAGTAAAGTTAAGCTCATAAGTCTCTCTTCAATGTCTTCGGTTGCAGACCCTGCCATTTTAGTTGTCTCCTCTGGACAGCTTCATCCTGCCTATGTCTTTTTGGTGAGATTGGGTCTCCAGAACTGCACACAGTACTCCAGATGGAGTCTCACCAGCTGTCTGTACAGAGGGATAACTTCCTGTATTCTACTGGTGATGCCTCTCCTAGCCATCCCAGTATCCCCCCCCAACCCTCCTTTTGCCCTCTCACATTGCTTGCCCATCTTTAGGTCATCATGATAAGACACCCCAGGTCCCTTTCCATTCTTGTTGTTGTTAGTATCTCATCCCCATTGTGTACTCTTCCCCTGGGTTTTGTTTCCCAGGTGCATTATATGCACTCTTAGCATTGAATCTAAGCTGCCATACATTTTGACCATTCCTCTAACCTTGCCAAGCCCTTCTCATCCTTTCACTCCACCCTGTGCATCAACTCTGTTGCAGATCTTAGTGTCATCTGCAAAGAGACATTCTTTTCCTTCCAGTCCTTCTGCAATGTAACTATAAAGACATTGAAGAGGACCGGTCCTATCACTGAACCTCATGTACCCCACTAGTAACCATCCTTTCTTCTGAGTGGACTCCATTTACTTTAACTCTCTGTGTCCTATTCTCCAGCCAATTCTTTACCCAGGCTGTCATCTTGGAACCTCCCCAGCTGGCAATATATGTTCTCTTTTTGTGTGTAACTGTGTCAAATGCCTTGCTAAAGTCTAGGTAGGCCATGTCACAGCCCTCCTAATCTACTACTTTGGTCATCCAGTCAAAGAAATCTATCAGATTAAGTCTGGCATGACCTTCCAGCTGAATCCATGCTGCCCAGGGTCCTGTGCCCTCTGGCCTCCTAGATACTCGACAATTCTTTCCTTTAGAAGTGATTCCATCATTTCCTATCACTGAGGTTAAACTAACAGGTCTATAGTTTCCTTGCTTCTGCTTGTCTCCCACTTTTGGGTGGGAATCACATCTGCTCCTCCTCCCAGTCCTCGGTACCATCCCATCCTCCCATGATTTGTTAAAAAGGGTAGTCAGTGGTGTCACCAGTTCTACCCATAGTTCTTAGAATTCTGGGATGAATCCCATCAGGCCCCATTGCTTTGTCCACCTTCACTTTTAAGAGTTCTTTCAGAACCCTTTCTTCTAAATGGCCAGTATCAACTCTGTATCCAGAGTGTTACTACTGTTTGTTTTCTGTATCTCCCTCTTCCTTTGTAAATACTGAGCAAAAATATTTGTTTAGTATCTCTGCCTTTCACAGTCTCCCTCTGCCCCCCTCCCTGCCCTTTATTAAGCCTCACTATCCCTCCCTTGGTCTTCCTTCGCTCCCTGATGTACCTATAAAGGTTTATCCCCTTCTTAACGAGTTGGCTATCTTTTCCTCGGTTTGGGCCTTTCTTTGTTCCAGCTGCCCTCCTTTTGCTTTAGCTGATACAGTTCTCTGTCCTGCTCCTTCTGCACGATTTCTTGTACTTCCTGAATGCTTTTTCTCTTGAACCTTCACACTTCCTTTGAGAACCATAGGTTTCTTACATACGTCTTGTTTTGTTTATTTGCTTACACAAAGGCTGTTACCTCTGTGATGGCAGTTTTACTATTCCCCATTGTTCTTCCACCTCCTTCCTGCCCATTTGCTAGTGCATTCCTAGGCACTCACCATTATGGCAAAGTCAGCCCTCCTAAAGTCCAGTACTTTTGTCTTGTATGGCTTGACTCTAATACTGTGTTTATTGTGAACCATACTGTTCGATGGTTGCTAGTTCCCAGATGGCTACCCACTTCACATCTGTGATCCTCTCTCCATCTCCATTTGAGAGTATCAAGTCTAATATTGCTCCCTCTCGAGTGGGCTCCAGTATTAGTTGTCTAAGGCATGCCCCTGTAGAGCATCTAGAATAACTGCACTCTTCAAAGTGGCAGCTGCAACTGCACTCCAGCTAACATCTGCATATTCAGATCACCCATCAGCAATATCTCCCCTTTTTCTGCCATTCTAAGTATACTTTCTATCATTTCCTTGTCCATTTCCTCCCCCTGGGAAGGGGGTCTGTATACAACCACTGTGTGGATTGTGGTGCCATTGCCTGTCTCCAAATTTACGCACAGTGCTTCAATCTCCTTCCTGTTTACCCTTTTGTTGTGTTGCTTTTATTCCTTCCCTTATGTAAAGAACTCCTCCTCCTCTTTTACCCTCCCTGTCCCTCCTGTAGATAGTGTATCCTGGTATGTTTACATCCCAGTCATGGTTTTATTATGTCCATGTTTCTGTGACTGCCCGATATCCAGATGTTCCTCCTCCATCAAGGCCACTAATTCAGGAAGCTTGTTACCTAGACTATGGGCATTGGTACTCATTGCTCTCCATTTTTTGATGGTTTTACCTTCTGTTGCAGCATCCCCCACTGACCGTTCTACCTTGGTCTTTTTCTCAATTAGTACCCTGTTTTGTAGGGAGAGGCTGGGATTTTTCTGCTGCTTGCCAGTGCCTCCCCCTTTGACTAGTTTAAAAGCTTGCCAATGGAGCATTTAAACTGATTGCTCAAAAGACTTGTTCCCTTCCTGGACAGATGCAGACCATCCTGCCAGTATAGGCTGTTGTTCCTCCAGGTGGAACCCCAGTCCCCAATGAAGCCAAACCCTGTGCTCCTTACATTTTTCAACCATTCATTAAACTGCTTGGTGCAATTACCCTCGCCTCACCCATGCCTTTGACAGGCAGCACCTCTGAGAAGGATACTGTGTGCTACTTGTCTTAGGCCCCTCCCCAACTCTGCAATGTCCTCCTGCACTGCTCTAAGCTCATGATGAGCCAAGTCATTTGTCCCTAGGTGGACAATTACGTCCAGCTCAGAATCCCTAGCAGCTGTTGTTGTGATCCTCAGGAAGTGCTTCCTGTCCCTCCAAGCCATGGCACCAGGCAGGCACCTTACTTCAGTTTTCCCAGCTCCTCCCAGTTCTATCCCCCTGATAATTGAGTCCCCCACCAGGAGCTGCTTCCTTTCCTTGTGGTGTCCTCTGCCTCCTTCCTGTGGGCCTCCCTTGTGACAGCTGTCCTCAGGCTCCTTAGTCTCCTCTGTGGGTGCATCCATAGGGGAGCTATGCTTCCCCAGAATGGTGTATGGATTGTGGAGTGGAACAACTGACTGAGTGTGCCTCCGTTCCACCATCCTCACCCTTCCTGAGCCCACTGTGGTCCAACTGCTGTGTATTCTTCACAATCTCTGAGGTAGTGGTGGTGGCTGTGGTGCTCCCTGGATGGGGGAGGTTCCCTTCCTACTGTCCAGTGTGGCCTGGGAGAAGGTCCCCGTACTACTGTCCAGTGTGGTCTGAAGATGGGCAACTTCCTCCCTCAGGGCAGAGAGTTGTCTGCAAATAGGGCAGCATCTCAGCCTCCAGAAAGACTCCCGGAAGACTGCTGCCCCACAGCCATTACATTGCACTACTCCCCACATTTTTTTATAAACTCTGGAGGTTCCACCACTAAATCAGTGATCTCCATCCCCAGGAGGAACACCAGATCCAATGAGTGACCACCAATGTGAGTTGTGGAGGAAATAACCTGTGTGAGGCCCAGTAAAGGCATAAGCTGGAGGAGATCTTGACCAAAGTGTGAGAGTTCATCGTCAACCCAGGCACTGAAATCCCCCAGAATTAACCATCTGGGGGATTACAATACTACATCAACGATGAAGTCCACGATCTCCTGCAGGAATTCTTTCCCATCACCGCGTGGACGGTAGATGAACAGAATCCTGCACCCCACACCCATGCCCATGATACACTCAAAGGAGCAGGTGGACCCCACTGGAACATCCACAAGGCTCAGTTCTGCTTTAAAACAAATGGCTACACCCCTGCCCCTGTGATCCATCCTCAGGTGGTGTATCACTGAGTACCTGGCTGGAACCGCAGAAGCCAGTATTGGGACTGCGCTTTCATCCAGCCAGTATCAGTGATGCACGCAAGGTCAGATGAACCAACAAGATCTGCAATTATAGTAGTCTTGTTTTTAATAGGCTTGGTGTTGCATAACACTGTCCAAGTCAGATGAACCAACAAGGAAGACCGCTCTACTTGCCTGCATAACATAGAGCCCTTGGGTATGGGAACCAGACAGGAAGGACCTCTATCATGGTCCCTTTCAGCCCAGGGCATCTCTGTGTCCCCACCACCTCAAACCAGCTGATCCTTTCTGTGCCCCCACCAAACTTGAGACCCCATCTCCTTCTACACCTCCTGACTATCCTCAAAGCGTGATATCTAAAATATGTCACAGATGGCAGAGGGGGACAATCAAAATGACAGAGGTCCCAAAGTCTGGAGGGGGAATATTGCCTGATCATCTTTTTTCTCTCCCAACACATCACAAAAAACAGCAGTAGCCAGTCACTAGCACCAAACACAATATCCACTCACACACACACTACAACATCCAACCAAAAGCACTCACACCTAATAAAGGAATAACAATATAAAAACTCTCCCCAACCCCAAAACACAGCAAATAATAAAGAAAATATGGCAGGATATTAAGGTGATTACTGAAAAAGAGAGGTTGCAAAACTCTCAACAGTGAATATTAGTTGTCGCCAAACAGCTTCCACTTCTCTGGAGCTTCCCCTCCAGACTTTTGTGACAAGGTACCTTTGTAAATGAGCCTATGGCTCAAAGGTTTTCCAAACTGCTGTTTAAATAAAATAAAAAATAAAAATAAAGTAAAATAAATAAAATAAAAACTTCTCAGGTAAAAACCACCTCTTGGCACTATCTCCCACATAGGCTGAAAAAAGGTTAACAAATTTATCAGGCAATATAATTTAAAAAGGGCACTCTCACTGCCTGCCAAGTCAAGGTAATAAAGGAGAAAAGAAAGTCTGACCGTTCATCAGGTAGAGAAATAGAGTCCAGGAATAAATCCTCTTCTGGTTCTGAAGGGCTCTCTCCAAAGACCAATTGCACTCCAGTCCATTGAGGGAAGCCTCACACTCAGAACACCAGAATGATTCTGCCGTTCTTCAAGAGGTCACCAGTCTAAAGGCCTCAGGCCACCATCAGTCTCAATGGACAGTAGGCACTCCTGCCCGCCCCCCTCAATGATCCATGGAGCACTAGGCAACACCACACACCCTCCAGCGGCACTGGGCCCATGCTCCCACACAGCTGTGACCCCCAGCGATTCCCTCCCTCTCTCCCCCTTGGTTCAGGCTGAGTTCCACTCTGGTCCTATTGGGAAATCAGATCAAACAGTGAGCCCCAAGTCTGGAAGACGGTTCTTTGTTCCTCCACCAAAACAAGCCGGCAGAGAAATTCCAGTCTTGGTCCTACAGTCAAATGCCACTGCCAGCAGATTCTCCATGCCACCATTCCACCAGGATCCTCAGACAATTTGCTTACTCCAGTATAAGCTGCAGCATCAAAAAGCAGCACCGGGTTCCCCACAGCTATAAAAATGGCCAGGGCAGCTCACTTTCACCTCCTAACCAGCTAGAATACAACAGCCAGGTAAGGAATGCAAATGGCATTAACAATCACTGAAATACTTAAGATAGAATCCAATATCCCAGCAATACAGCAAACTGCTGCGACAACGAAGCTGGTAATTGACCGATTTTGTTGGGACTTGCAATTTATTTTACCAGTAGACTGAAACCATAACCCCAAATATGCTTCTCAAGCTAACTAACTCACTGCTTCACCCCTGTCTAACTGCCACTAACTCAGCAAAGAAAAATAATACAACACAAAATTGACTAATACTGGGGGTATTGCTAAGCTTAATGGAGAAAAGGGAGCATGTGAGGAGGAGGACCCTATAAAGGCATCTATCCTAAATAGATACTTTTGCTCAGTATTTACTGAAGAGAAGGTAGGGCAGGGCCCACAGCTCAGCATCATGGACACAGGGGGGAGGGAGGTGAGCACTACTCCCTTCACAAAAGAAAGGGTCCTACAGAGCTTGCTAAGCTCAGGTGGATAAGGCAATGGGACCTGATGGCATACATCCCAGGGTACTTAAGGAGCAAAGGAGGAACTAGCAGAGCCATTAGCAGAATTGTTTAGTGAGTCTCTGAGCACAGGAGAGGTCCCAGAAGACTGGAGAAGGGCTCATGTGATCCCTCTCCACAAGAGTGGTAGCAAGGAAGAGGTGGGAAACTACAGACTGGTCAGTCTTACCTCAGTAGTGGGCAAGATTATGGAGGCACTCCTTAAGGAAAGGATAGTGCAACACCTGGAATCCATAGGGGCACAGGATCCAAGACAGCATGGGTTTACAAAGGAAGGTCCTGTCAAACTAATCTCATAGATTTCTTTGACTAGGTAACCAGAGTGGTGGACCAAGGGGAGCAGTTGATGTCGCCTACCTTGACTTCAGCAAGCTTTGACACTGTTCCACATAGAAGATTGATAAATAAGCTGGGTAGGCTTGGGGTGGGTCAGAAGTTGGTCAACTGGGTGGCAAACTGGTTGACTGGCAGAAAACAGAGAGTGGTGGTAAATAGTATACAGTCAGAAGAGATACAAGTCACAAGTGAGGTACCTCAGGGATCAGTCCTGGGGCCAGTCCTCTTCAACATCTTCATTAGTGACCTTGCAGATGGACTAGAGGGTAAGGCTTGTCTGTTTGCAGATGACACCAAGATCTGCAACAGAGGAATAATCCAGATGGGGTGGGCAGAATGAGAAGAGATCTGGATAAACTAGCAGAATGGTCAGAAGAGGGCAACTGGGATTTAATGCAAAGAAGTGCAAAATCATACACATAGGGAAGAGAAACCCTGAAGCCACCTATAGGCTGGGAGGAGTTGCTAGCAGTCACAAAGGAAGAAGAGACTTGGGCATCATCATCACTGATGACCTAAAATCATCAAGCTGACCTCTAAAGCAGTAGGTAAGGCTAGGGGGGTGTTAGGGTGTATTAGTAGGGGTATCACAAGTCGTAAGAGGGAGGTAATAATCCCTCTGTACAAGACATTGGTTAGGCCCCATCTGGAGTGCTGTATGCAGTATTGGAGGCCACACCTTCACAAGGACATTAACCAAATTGAGGCAGTCCAGAGAAGGGCAACCAAAATGGTGCAGGGACTGCATCAGAAGACATATGAGGACAGATTAACGGAGCTCAATATGTATACCCTTGAGCAAAGGAGGGAGAGAGGTGATATGATCGAGGCATTCAAACACCTTAAGAGCATAAACAAGGTGAAAGAGTCTAACATGTTTAAATATAAGAAAAAAGCAGGACAAGAGGACACAGCAGAGATTAGAGGGAGGCCGATTAAGGGGAATGTAAGGAAATTCTTTTCACAGAAAGGGTGGTGGATGCATGGAATGGCTTACCACAAGAAGTGGTGGCTATGAATACAGTGCAGGGTTTCAAACAGGCATGGGATAGGCATAAGGGAGCAATACAAATGACTATGAATAGATAGGTCACTGACAGAGCAAAGGCCGATGGCACATTTATAAGGTAGAAAAAGAAATGGGTAGACTGGATGGGCCTTGCGGTCCTTATCTGCCGTCAACTCTATGTTTCTATGTTTCTATGTTTCTATGACTAAAATGAACACAAAATTGACTAAAATAAACAAAAAATGAAAAAAAATAAAAACAAAAAATCCTTCATTGACACTGCTACATCGCATGGCTATCCCAGAATGGCCTCCATCTTCAGTGGTCTGTGAATTTGCTCAGTGGAACCTGTAGGAGCTGTATGGAGAAAAGACCCTTCTACTATTGTGCTCCCTCCAAATGCAGAGTGTAGCATTAGTGGGGGAGGTTTGGCTGAAAAAAGACTTGACTAACCAGATACTCATGTTGGATGCTCCTGACAAAGGTAAACAGCCTGAAGGGCTATTTGTCAAGCCTAGTGTGCTCCTTGTATGTGTCCATGCTTATGCCCGGTGAGTGGTCGTCCAAGTACAGTATGTTACTGACAGAGATATTGAAGTCCATATGGGATGCACCCTGGCCAAAATCTACTGTGCTGACACTGGAAGAAGAAAGGAGAAGATGGTGAAGCATCCGCAGATACTGTATGTTTGATTTTGGAGATTTACCCATTCCAGATGGCTGGAGAGCTTAAATCAGCTGGAAGTTGGCTCAAAGAACCAAAGTCTTCTCCCTTAAAGAGTGGGATGCAGGATGTGTTACCAGTGCTGAGCATCACATCCGAGTACATGATGAACGTCCATTCTGTGAGAGATCCTGAAGACTAGCACCTGCTGACATAGATGATGCGAGGCATCACTTGCAAGAGATGCTAGCAGCAGGAATAATTCAAGAGTCTCAAAGTCTTTATGCTTCCCTCATCGTGGTGGTAAGGAAGAAAAATGGAGCCATAAGGATGTGTGTAGACTACAGAACACTAAATAAAAGAATCATCCAGACCAGTACACAATGCCTCTTATACAAGATGCATTGGACTAATGCGTTACCAGATTTGAAAACATTTAAACCAGCTATGTAGTCAAATAATCTTTCTGCAGGAAACCCACTTGCTTGCTTCGGAAAGGGGTTGATTCTGAAGGCAAATGGTGGGACAGGTTTTTGCTGCTGGCAACAGCAGCACCAGATGGGGTATTGCTATTTTGTTAGCTAGGGAACTTCGGTTTCAGAAGTTACAGAGTATAACGGACCTGCAAGGGTGCTATATTTTTGTCAAAGGCATATTAGATCACTCAGAAGTATTATTAGGTATTATCTACAGTCCTAACATAGATACACCAGAATTTTTTATGGAATTATCTAACATACTGGCTTCTTTTCTTACAATCCCAGTTATCTTGGCCAGAGATTGGAATATCACAATCACACAGGACCTTGATAGATCCTCAGAAACCTGCCTGTGGCTATCTCCTGTGCAGCACTCTCTCTCTCCAGAATATGAGGGATATGGCCGGTCTCTGTGACCCTTGGCATATCTTGCATCCATCAACCTGGGAATATAAGTACCTCTCCCCAGTGCATGGTTCATATTCTCAGTTGGATGTTTTTCTGATTAGCAGCCAAATGATGCCTGGAGTACAGTGCAGTGGGATAGGTCCTAGAGTACTGTCAGATCACTCCCTTGCTTGGTTTGAAGGTAATGTATCTCTGAACATCCAGTGAGACACTGCATGGAAGTTAAATGCTCAGCTGCTCAATGAAGAGGCTGTGGTTAATAGAATTAGGGACTTGATTGCTATTTTTGTATCCCAAAATACTGGCCCTACCAAGCGAATTGATGTGGAGTGGGGAACACTAAAATGCTTTCTGAGAGGGGACTTTATTAGGATGGCTGCTACTGGGAAATGTAAATGTGAGGCCAAGGCTCTAATTCTGTTGACCTGTATAAATGCCCTAGAACAGAGCATCACTGTGAATACCGCTGAGACTGTCCACCTGGAATTAGTTATTCTTCAGGAAAAATACTCTGAGGTTATGAAAGAAAAAGCCGAGTGCACTATACTGAAAACCCAGTCTACTTATGTAGACCAGGGTGAGAAGGCCAGTCGCCTCCTGGCACTGTGCTTGTGGAAGCTGGAGGCATCTAGGATTGTCCCTGTGACTGTATTGCAAATTGATAATGCCACCAAAACATCTCCCAAAGACATTGTTTGGGAATTTGAGATGTATTATTGCACTCTTTATAGCCCTCCACCTCTTTCACCATTTCCATCTGAAATGCAAGAATACTTGGATAACACCTCCCTTCCTTGTTTGATGCCAGCCCAACAGATGCTCCTTTGTCAGCCCTTAACCCAAGAGATTTTGGAAGCCATTAGCTCCTTGCCATCCGATAAAGTCCCTAGACTGGATGGGTTCCGTCCAAGTTCTTACAATTTTTTCCACTGAATAGGCTCCATTGTTACATCTCTTATATACTCACCTTTGCAACAACCTGATATCAGATGCTTCTTTACTTGAAGCAATGATTGTAGTGCTGTTAAAACCAGGAAAACCAATGGCCAGAGTTACAAGTTATTGCCCAATCTCTTTCATGAACTATGATATCAAGATATTATCCAAGGTTCTGGCAAACAGAATCATGTGAGTTTGGGAATCCTTGATAAGTCTGGAGCAGGTGGGTTTTATGCAAATTAGATCCTCAGCTCATCATCTGTACAAATTGTCCCATATCTTCTCTGCATCCTGGAAGTCTACGGTCCCTGCTGTCTTGGTATCTCTGAACATGGAGAAGGCATTTGATAGAGTTGATTTCACCTTTCTCTTTGCCACCTTGCAAAAATTTGGTTTTCCTGAGGAATTGATCAGGTGAATTAAAATTCTATTCTCTTGCCCTGCCGAAAAGGTTTACTGCAATGGAGTCCTCCCTTTATCCTTTCTGTTATATTCAGGTGCCCACCAGAGGTGTCCACTCTCCCCCTTGTTATTTAATTTATACCTGGAACCATTAATGCTTCATCTCAAGGAATCCCCACTGATAAAGGGATTATGAATTGGGAATTTTGACCTTAAAATTTCTGTTTATGCAGATGACATTTTATTGCATGTTGTTAATGCCATTGCTTCCCTCCCTGCTGCCCTAGCAATTATTCAGGATTTTTGTAAATTGTTAAATTATAAGTTAAACATCTGTAAAATCATGGTAATGCCTCTAACCACCAATGTATATAGGGCTGACATTGAAGCTATCGACCTTTCCTGGACTTCAGATATTAAGTATCTGGGCATATGGTTGACCAACAACATATCCCAATGAAAAATGAAGAATCTAGATGACCTGGTAGCGACATCCAACTCAAGTCAGTTCAATTCAATTCTTATTTAACCAGGCAGAACATCGTTGATCAAGCTCATCTACAAGATGGTCCTGGGAGAACACAATAGACAATACATTGATTAACAAAGAATTTCAGAAGAACATACAGTGTTAGCACATATGTAGTACATGGCAATACACATAAGAAAAGGTGCATGAGAATAAAGGGTTTTACAGAGGATTATATAGGGTTCAATTCTTTACTACAAGAAGTGGACATGATACCTAGGTGTGTCCAATATTATAAGCTATGTCACATCCGTTCACAGTATACTCTAGGAAGGAGACAAGGTAGATAAGATAAGGTACTTAAGTACTTTAGGATGTGAGTAGACAGGGAGGTAAGTAGGTGTGAGTGTTATGGTGGATTAAGGATATCGAGGAGAGTAGAAGGAAGGGATGACAATTAGAAGGTGGGCTTGGGGATGGAGCATCTGGCAGGACCTGGTCAGATGAGACCCTCTCCCACTCTTTCTTCTTGCTAGAATAAGTGTTATCAAACTTTACGTTTTAACCCTGTTATTTTATCCCCTTCATTCCCTGAATATTTTACTCCCACTATCTTGTTTTCAACAGTTACATAAGTTAATTTCTGGCTTTATTTAGAAGAGGAACCCCCCGCAACATGCCTACACTTGTCTCTCGGCCTAAAAGAGTTGGGGAGGTCTTAAGCTACCCGACTTCTTGTTATATTATTGGTATAGTCACTTCTGCAAATATACCAGATGATCTCTTTCTCCTTTGGGTGATAGTGGCTCCCATTACACTCCACTCTGTCTTCAATTAGAAAGGGCCCTTATTCAAGAAGCTGGGCTCCCCCCTTGCTTATTCTATGCCCATTCTAAACACCTACTGAAGCGTCTTCATGACACAGCGAATCAGCAATACATAAGTCACATTAAACTGTTCATCCAATGAGTTGTTTTAGCATTTCTCGCTGAGTTGCATAAGTGTTACTAGATTCAGCACAAAGCCCTGCACTAACTGTTTCTAAAGACTTAGAACTCAGTTTTGCATTGCATTGTGACTGGATTGCAGATACATTCCAACTGAGTTGGAAAAACATTTTACAAACATTGCTCTTGAACTGGTTAGGCACATAAAAACAATGCATTATGAGTTGCCAATGTACTGGCAACTGTAAAAAAACAATGCTAAACCAACTCATTGCTAGGACAGTTTATTGTGACCTGTACTGTACATCACTGTGTGTGCACACCCAGTTATTCAGATATACGCAGCATGAGTTGGCTAGCAACTTGTCGTAACCATTATGTGCTAACCCAAATTTTAAGATTGATGGTGTGATGTTGTCACCTAATTGGTTGCCTCATTTAAGTGATAAAATTATTGGCGATTTTAATCTTTCATTCACATATCTGGACTGCCTTGTATGGTGTGGGCTGCACATCCATTGGCTCTTGCTCTGCACCAATGGGCATGCAGCCCTACCAGGCAGTCAGTCGGCGGACATCGGGGCGGCAGGCGGGGATGCTGCCGCCCGCCAGCTGCCGGGGGAGCGGGGTGGTGGGGCTTCATGGGTGGGTGGGTGGGGGAGACCAGATCACCAGGGATCTGTTCTTGGGGGTGTTGCAACATTTGCAGCCCGTGATCGGGCTTAGCGGTTCACTGGACCACCGGGATATGTCCTTGGGGGTTGGACTCTGTGCTGCCCGTGATTGGGCTGGTGGGGGTATTTTACAATTATGTCCATGATCGGGCTAGTGAGGGGTTTATTTAAACATAGCCCTTGATCGGGCTAGTGAGGGGTTATTTAACACTTATGCCTGCGAGTCGGGCAAGTCGGGAGGAAGGGGTTCCTATCATGCCCGCGATTGGGCTGCGGGGGTACACATGGAGTAGGTTGAGAGCCAGCCACACATGGCAGCTGCTGTGTTGCACCCTGCAATGTGGCAGCTCACCTGTGGGTGGCCCTCGACTTACTCCTTTTTTTTTTTGGCTCAAAGTTCTGCAGGCACAGGTTGGGGGTTGCACCTGCACAACTCTGCACAGCCCGCTGAATATCTGGCTGTGCAGTTTATGCATGGTTTCTCCCCCTCCAGTTCAGCATGCATTCATTTGCATTGCGCTGTTGCTCAGCTTGCCTTGGGGGGTGCAACTGCCTCCTGCTGAATATGGCAGAATGGCGCAATTTCGGACTTGAGCAGGCACAACCCTATTGCGCATGACGCAACCCTTTTGAATATCCAGCCCACTAACTTTAATCAGTAACTCCGATCAATTTTTTCTTAAGATTTCCATATTGTAAGGACAACATCCAGAGTACCCCATTTGTTTAGGTAAGCTGGCAGCCTATTATTCATCTTGGCTTGGTTCCTTTCCAATTGCAAAGCCAATAAAATTTCTTTATGCCACTCAAGAAGAGAGGGAATACAATCATCTAACCAATGTCTCATGATTTATCAATTTGGCAACAGCAGATATAATAGCCATATAAAGTTTCTGCTGTCTAATTGGCTGTAAAGGGAAGTAATTAAGCAAACAAATTTCAGGTATAAATTGAGTCTCCATCCCTAAGTGGGAGTCTATTGAATTTTGCATAACTTTCCAGAATATCTGAACTTTTGGACATAACCATATCATATGATATAGATCTCCTTAATCCGCTTTACACCGATGGCATTGTGAAGAGGGAAGCTTTCCAATCCTGTTCAATCTTGCCAGGGTATAATAAAGATTATGCATAATATTGTATTGTTGCAACCTGAGTCTATCTTGTTTTATGAATTTATACGTGTTAGACCAGATTTGTTGCCAGAAAGTAGAATTATAATTAAGAGACAGCTTTTGCACCCAGTTAACAGGTTCCTTGAGGTAACCCTGGATCCAAGACCTGCAATTCTTGGTACACCTTAGAAAGGAGTGTGGTTGATCAGCTATGCTTGTTAGTGCTTTTCTAAGGCACTCTCCCTTCTTGCCAAAGTCAGCCCTCCTAAAGTCCAGAACCCTCACTTTTGTATGGCTTGACTCTGTAGCTGAGTTTATCGTGAACCACATTGCTTGGTGGTCACTTGTTCCCAAATGGCTACCCACTTCTAGATCTGAGATCCTCTCACTCTTCCCATTTGAAAGCACGAGGTCTAAGATTGCTCCCTCACAAGTAGGTTCCAAAACTAGCTGTCTGAGGCATGCCACCTGAAGGGCATCGGGAATGGCTCTGCTTTTGGATGTGGCTGCAGCAAAGGTGCTCCTGTTAACATCTGGCATATTAAGGTCCCCCATCAACAGTATCTCCCCTTTCTCTGCCATCCTAAGGATGCTTTTTATCATATCGCTTTATAAATAAACATGAATTGAATTGAATTTAATATCCTTGTCAATTCCCTCCCCTTGACACGGGGTCTGTATACAACCCCTGTGTGATTGTGGTGCCATTTCCAGTCTCTAAGGTGACCCACAGTGCCTCCTGTCCTCCTTGCTTACTCTTTTGTTCAGTTGCTTTTATCCCTTCCCTTACATAGAGAACTATTCCATCCCCTCTTCTCCCCTCCCTGTCTCTCCAGTAGGTTGTTTACCCTGGTTTGTTAACATCCCAGTCCTGGTTCTCTGTGTACCATGTTTCTGTGACTGCTATGATGTCCAGGCATCCCTCTTCCATCAAGGCCACCAGTTCAGGGAGCTTGTTGCCCAGACTATGAGCATTGGTACCCATTACCCTCCATTTCTTGATGGCCTTACCCCTTTTTGCCCCATCCCTGTCCTTATTGCATTTGTCACTTTCTCCATTTGCCCCTTCACTTCTCCCTATCGACATCTCTATGTTGGTGTCTACCTCACTTAGTACCCTGATTTTTGGAGGGGGCTAGGATTTCCCTGCTCAGCTCCAATGCCTCCCCTTGGCTAGTTTAAATGCTTGCCAATGAAGCATTTAAACTTATCACCTAGGATCCTGGTTCCCCTCCTGGACAGATGCAGACCATCATGCGAGTATAGGCCTGCATCCCTCCAGGTGGACCCCCAGTCCCCAGTGATGCCAAATCCCTGAGCTCTGCACCAGTTTTTCAACCACTGATTGAATCCCATGGTGTGGAACACCCTAGCCTCACCTGTGCCATAGACAGGCCGCATCTCCAAGAAGGTTATCATGCGTGCTGTTTGTCTAAGGCCCCTCCCCATCTCCACAAATGTTTCTTGCACTTCTCTGATCCCTTTCTTAGCCAGGTCATTTGTACCTAGGTGGACAATGACATCCAGCTTCCTTCCCTGTGTAACTGCTCCTGCGATCCTAAGGATTCGCTCCCTGTCCCTCCAAGCCATGGTGCCAGGCAGGCACCTTTCCTCCCTCTTCCCGTCCTCCCCAAGTTCTACCTTCCTAACAATGGAGTCCCCCACCAGGAGTTGTTTCGTTTCCCCGTGGGGTCCCATGCCACCCTCCTGTGGGTCTCCTTTGTGGAGGTTCCCAGCATCCTCCTTGGTCTCCACTGTGGGTGCCTCCATAGGGAACCACACTTTTCCAGAATGGCATAGAAACTGTGGAGAGGTACAACTGGAGGGATGCGCCTCTCTTTCACCACCCTCCCTGAGCCCACTGTGGTCCAACTGCTCCTCTTTCTTGGCAATCTCTGAGACAATGGCAGTGACCCTGGTGGCCCCTGGGTGGGAGAGGAGGTACCACAAATCCTGGCCAACTCAGCCTGGAGATGAGCAACCACCTCCCTCAGCCCAGAGAGGTGCCTGCAGATGGGACAACACCACTTCCTCCAGAACGTCTCCTGGAAGACTGCTGTTCCACAGCCACTGCACTGAACCACTCCCATCATGTCTTATTTCTGTCCCCCTAACTGTTGTTTGGAATGCTTACTCTTTCCTCTGTTTGTTTCTTTTTTTTTCTCTCCCTACTTACTTACTGCCTCTGTGCCCTTTTAGCTCCTGATCTTCCAGTTCTGAGACAAGAAGTTCCTATATTTCTCAGTAGTCTACTTACTTGCTCAGAGTCAGACCTCCAGCAGCTGGGGAGGGACAGAGAGCTACTCTTGCCCTTCTATGATGGTGAGTCTTTGGTGGCTCTGTGATCACTCACTTCCTGCAGATGTAGATTTCTTAAAGATTATACTAAAATAGAGTGCCCTCTTCTAAATCTGACACAAGAGTATCCACCCACTCACAAAAAGTCTAAAAGAAGCACTGACAAAGAGACTGCTGAGACCTATTTTAAACCTCATGAACCTTTTGGCCATAGATGGACTGCCAAATGTGATGTTGCCTTTGATGAGATTATCTATTGGCTGTCCCATGCTCCTGTTTTGGCATATGCTTATCCATCCAAACTGTTTATGCTTCACACAGATACCAGCCTAAGTGGCCTAGTGGCTATGCTCCATCAAGAATACATTAAGGGAATGCACCCAGTTGCTTTCACCAGCAGAAGTCTGTCTAATTCAGAAAAGAAATACCCAGTGCACAAACCTGAATTCTTAGCACTTAAGTGGGCTATAGTAGAGCAAATTCATGAATATTTGTATGGTGCAAAAATCCTTGTTAAGACTGACAATTTGTTTATTTATTTTTGTTTGAGTTTTGGTGACTGGGTAAGTCCACTGAGACAAATACAGTCCCTTTTTCAGGGTCGACCTGGGGTGGTAAAACAATTATTACAGAGAGCATTAAACATAGTTCAAAAACAAGATAGCAGCTAAATATACATTCAGAGCCACAGGACATCTAATACAAAGCAAGGGTAGGCAAATAAGATATATAAACATTATGTACAGAGTAACGTAACAACCATGCAGGCCAGACTGAGCAAAAGAATTAGGCAACGTGCAGAAAATAACTTTTTGCTACAAAGCACAGGCACGTCAATATATGTACACATTATGTATAGTAGACATAAAACATTGCAAGACTGACAGACAGATGGAGACAGCAGCCAAGGGTAAAGGAGTCAGATTACTGAGACTTTAGCCAAAGCAGGAACAAGTAATAGGGGAAGCAAGTGAGGCATACAAAGTGGATTGGAACTTGGGGAGAGATGAGCAGGACAGGACAGTGGGAGGGAGGGAGTTCCAATCAGATGGTGCAGCAAAGGCGAAGGACTTGCGGGTGATGGCAAGACACATCTTAGGTATAATAAGAAGGGGAAGAGAGGCAGATCTGAGGGAACGAGGGGCTTGTCTCAGATGTATTAAGCCACTTAAGCAAGGAGGGGTATATTTGTGCACCAGCTTAAATAAGAGGCTAAGGGAGTAGTACCTTAACTTAGACACATAGGGTAGCCAATCTAGACAGGAGAGGACATTACAATGATGATTACTGGAGTCAGCCCCCAGAGCGAACCTGCCCACCCTATTTTAGCCCTGGGAGAGTATTGAAAGGGTTGTAGAGTTTGCAGAAGCAAGCAGAGTGGCACCATAGGTTAGAAAAGATATAAAGGAGGAAGTTGCAATCTTGCAACAAGAAGCAGAGGATAGGAAAGGACGAATCCTGTAGAGGAGGCCTAGATGCTGGTTTAGAGTTTTAAATACTTTGGAGACATGCAACTGCAAGGAGAGAGATGAGTCCAGAGTAACACCCAGATATTTAAAGGAGTGGACGCATTCAAGGGTATCTCCACTGAGGAAGGTGATATTAAGGTGCGAGTAAGTGTGCTGAGATGGGGGTAGGTGGGAAAATAGCATACATTTTGTCTTTTTTGAGTTCAGGTCAAGGTGCTTTCCCCAGAACCAGTCCACAAGGGAAGAGAAGTCGGAAGCCAGAGTACGGTTAAGTCAGCCAGTATCAGGAGAGGAGCGATAAATGAATGCATCATCTGCATATAAGTGTACTGCTGTCCTTCCACAGAAGTTGGGTAGGTCATTGATAAATAGAAAGAATAGCACTGGGCCCAAGATGGAGCCATGAGGAACACCATGGGTTATGGGCTAAGAGTTAGAGACAGAGCCAGATCATTTGACACTTTGAGTGCGGCTGGATAGGTAACTTTTTATCCAGGTTAATGCACAATTGTCAAGAGCAAGGGCATGGAGCTGCTGAAGTAGCAGGCCATGGTTCACCAGGTCAAAAGCTTTCGTAAGGTCAACAAATATGGCTCCAGTGGTAGACCCTTGGTCCATAGCCTGGAAGAAGTCAGAGGTAATCTTTATCAATGCAGTGAGGGTACTGTAGTTCCTCCTGAAACCATGCTGATAAGGGAATAACAGAGCATGGAGCTCCAGGAAGTCCTGGAGGTGGTTGTACACAATTCGCTCTTGGATTTTCACCAGGGGGAAGAGAATAGAGATGGCACAGAAGTTTTCAATATTAGTATTGGGTCCATCCTTAGGTACAGGGACAACTACAGCCTCCTTCCATTTGTCTGGAACAGTACCAGTGAGGAATGAACAGTTGATTAGATCCCGGACAGGGTGACAATAACCAACTAACATGTGCACAAACCTCCCCTAAGTTAGATGCCACAGGTCACAGATGACTGTAAGCTTTGTCTACATATGACTATGCAATAGAATATCAACCAGGTCTGCACCATACTGATGCAGATGCCCTCTCCCATTGACCTGTCTCTGATCCAAAGTGGGTGCATATTCCTGAACAATCAGTGAAAGCTTTGTGCCAAAAGTTTGATGAAGAGGCGTCCTCACCTGTAGAAAATACTGGCCACCTCTTGGAGTGCCTTGGACCACCTCATATCTGCATGCCCACAGCTTACTGTAATCTTACTGCTTTAGGTCTGAGTTATTTGCCTCAACTGACTAAAGCAGACTTACAGACAGAGCAACATTGTGACCCATTAATTAAAGAAATCATTGCTGTCTTGAAGAACAGGAGACACTGGAAGATTTGATACCTTTTATTGGACCAACAAGAGTTTTGTACAAAGATGGAATTCTACACAAGCTTTTGGGGCCTCCCAGATCCCCTCTTCAGGTGAATGATGAAGGGAGGTGATGTCTCTCAGCTGCAGCCCATTGGCACTACTGCTAGCCTACTACTGCGAGAATGGCCTAGACTTCAGTTGCATGAGCAATTGTTGTACAAAGAACTAATAGCCTGGGGGAGCCTGTCAAGTGACAACTTGTACTGCCATCCAAATTCAAACAAACTCTACATAATGATATGGGACATTTGGGCAGTGAGAGAACTTTGGACTTGGCTCAGTCATGCTTTTATTAGCCTAGAATGACATAAGAGTTTGAAAAACACTGTAAGACTTGCAACCGAGTCCTGGCTTCAAAGAGCAGTTCCTATGGTTAACACAGTGATTAGTGCTCTAATGTAACTTGTTTTCATAGACTTTCTTAGTGTGGAGCCAGACTCTAAGAACATTTCACATATGCTAGTGCTTACTGATCACTTTACTAGATATGCTCAAGGCTATCCCATCAAGGACCAGAAGGCATCTATTTTTGCTAAAGTGTTGGTGGGAGAAGATTTTTGTGTTTTATGGTATGCCAAAACACATTAATTCTGACTAAGGTCATAATTTCAAAAGCAGGCTAAGGAAATGTTATCTCTCTGGGGCATCAGAAAATCCAGAACTACCCCATATCATCTGCAAGGTGATCCCCAACCAGAGAGATTCAACTGCACTTTGCTGGATATGTTGGGCACACTTGAATTTAAAGACAAGTGTAAGTGGAGCCAACTGGTCAGTGCTTTGGCCCACGCTTATAACTATACAAACAAGCATTCATCAATACTGAATGGTGTCTTGCTGGCAATTGCATTGGTAGTGTAGGACTTAGAGAGATGCATAATAGGAATGGCAGTGAAGTATGGAACTGACGCCAACCCCACCCCACTGAAACTGACAGACATTGAGGTGTGCCTTTGGATCATCGGCCATAATGCTCATGCTATTTCACCTCACCCTACCCTGCAGACTCCAAGTGTCATGTTGTGCCTTGGGGTCATCAGACCTTATGCTCACCCCATTCCATAAGGAAATAAGCTGAAATGGGTGCAGTATAGGAGAATGGGGTGAACTTTGGGGCTGAAGAGTCCAAGGCACACCTTGATGACTGTCACTGGTTGCAGGGTGGGGGCAGGGGTGGAATGGCATGAGCATTACAGCCGACAATCCAAAGTCACACCCCTGATGCCTGTCAGTCTCTACAGGGTGGGACGTTATGGTTAGAAACCCTAACATCCCAGGTATTTGTTGGTATTTGCACTCCAAATTTTCAGCATGGAGTTTTTGTGACCCCACTTCATGAAAGCATTTGGGACCTCTGCTTATGAACAGCGGCACTGTGATTTTGTTAATCTGTCCTGAATGTCGATTTCCTACAGCAACCACACCATTCTGTGTCAGATGTGTAAAAAATACATTTCAGGCAGGATGTGAAAAATGGCAGCTGTACCATTCATAAGGAGGTGTGAAGAAATGGCAGTTTTGGAAATCTGGAGCAAAAATATTAAAAATTCTTGAAGTTACGAGCATGCGTGGAAACTGCACAACACACGCTCGTAACACAGTCATTTAATGGACTTTTTTGCCAAATTTTCAACAAAGACATTTTGAGACCTCTGCTCATGAATGTGTCACTGTGATTTTCTTAATCTGTCCCGAATGTTGATTTCCCACAGCGACCACGTCATTGTATGCCAGATGTGTGAAAACACATTTTGGGCAGGATGTGAAGAATGACAGTTGTACTGATCATAAGGAGGTGTGAAAAAAAGGCAATGTTGAAAATCTGGAGTGAAAATATTAAAAATTCTCAAACTTATGAGCATGCATGGAAGCTGCACAATGCACACTCATAACACAGTCATTTTTTGGAATTTATTTCACCAAATTTGTAACATAGGCTTTTTGAGAGCCCACCTCATGAACCATGGCACTGTTGATTCATTAATCAGTCCTGAAAGGTGATTCCACGCAGTGACCATGAAATTACCTTTTGGAACCAAATAACGAAATGACAGTGACTGAGTTCATGAAGTGGGTTCCCAAGAACCCCATGTTGAAAATTTGGAGCCAAAAGTTGCAAAAATGGCTGAGATATCCACCTAAGTTGAAACCCCCCCAATTGATGCCATTATACAGCTTACCATGATTTTCTCCAGTTTGCAGTCGGCTTTGAAGAGTGCAGATGTGTTCCCTCTCCACTGAAGATTGTTGTGCCAGGCTCTGGAGGTGAGTATGGGGTGGGGGGTGCGGGGAGGTAGAGTGCACAAACGGTGGGTGCAGGTTGGGGGAGGAGCACTCAGGACGCAATGATGGACCATTTTGTTTTTTTAGGAAGGACATCGTGGGAAGGTTTTCTTTATTTACAGGAGTGAAACCAACTGTTGGGCACACTGGGGTGGGCTCCCAGTGTGCCACCTGTGTGTTTTGTGGACAGGGAACTGAAGCTGATGGGAATTGGGCCCCTGTCATCAAAGAAAGCATGTCTGTGGAGGGGGGGCATGATGCTGAGAGGGATTGGGCACCCCCCTTGGCACACAAAACAAGGGGGAACATTATGCCGATGGGGATTGGGCTCCCCCATTGGTAAACAAACTGGGAAGGGAGTATACCAACAGGGGGATTGGGCACCCCTGACATTGACTTTCTATGGACTGGGAGATTTGGACAGCGGCAGCGGCTGCCATGTTTCTTGAAATGTTTCAGCAGGCAAGGCACACCCTGCAATAACGGGTCGTTTCCTCATTGCAGTGGCGAAATTCTTTCAAGTTGGTGGCACGCTTCTGAACTGATGTAATAGACAGTGTGCTCATTCATTGCTGCCACAGAGACCAGCCTGAAAAAGTAGTGGCGCCATTGGCCACAATATGGCCACACCTCTACAACCTGCTACTCCACCAAGCCTCCACAACATGTTGCATGCACTGCATGCACAAGACAACATAAAAATTTACCGCTACTGGATTTTCTCCACATAACTTAATGTTTGGAAGAGAAGTCCACTTTTGCTGTTGATGTATGTTTTGGGGATTCGCCTGATGGTACCAGGCCTGAAAGTTATTTGCAGTATGGAATCAAGCAAATAAAGCCCACCATGACAAGCAAGTGAAAGCTCAGGAGCTTGGACAAGGAGACCATGTATTGCTGCACAATATTGTATTTCAAGGCAAATATAAAATAGCTTATTGATGGGGCCATACCCCTTATTTTGTGATAGCCAAGCTTGATGGGCTGCCGGTATATAAGATGAGACCTGAAGGAGACACTCATGTTATCAAAACAATTCACAGAAATTACCTTCTGCCCATAGGTCAAACAGTGTTGAATGAAGTTCAAGAAACTGAAACTTCTCGACACCCTGTGACCAGGTCTGTTGCACAAAATAAGCAAACAAATCAACAAGCTTCTGCTGATCAACCTGCTGTTTCTATGACTTCTGCAGCTAGTCCTAATGATACCAGTTCTGAAAGTGATGATGGAGAGTTCTATGCTGTTTACTATCCAACTCCAGAACTTGCCAAACTATTCCAGGGGTTCACTCTGTCTTCTGATTGCAATGCCCCTGAAAACCCAGTGCTCACTAATGACTCTAATCTATCTGTTGTGCCTGAACCACCAAACAGTGACGTAGACAGCATAAGTTCTGAAACCAGTCCTTATCTTGTAGAGACAAGTGAACCAAGTGTTGAACCAAGTGTCAACCCAAGTGAATCAGGAACTGAAGCTGGGCTATATGGACTGGGTAATCTATTTCACTAAAGTGGAAGCATTGTTGATCCTGAAATGGAAAGATATGTACTGGATGATTCAGATTTTGTGGATATACCCCCTCGATGAGAATGAGCCTGAAGAGTCTATAAGTAATAGTGACAACCAAGAGAGTGCAGTGGTACCCACTACTACACAAGCTGTTTTATTGGTAGACAATGTACTGGGAGTAGTGCTCCCAAATGCTGAAGAAGAAGAACAAGTGCCCATGCCAGGCATGCCTTGTTACTCTGAAAGAACTGTGAAACTGGTGTTAAGGCTCATGTATGATAGTCCAGGCAATCCTGGTGATCTTCCTAGGAATGTTGTGCATAAAGGAGTATACGTTATGCCAAATTCCTTGCCAAGGCTTGTTTTCACTGCCTCCAATAAAAGCAAATCTTCCACCCAGTATAATAGGAGGTGTACCAGTAGAAAAAGGGGAATAATATGAGAAGCACTCATAAAATGTGTCAAATGACTTAACCAGATGTGACTTTGAAATGCTGATTTAACCACATGTGACTTTGAAATGCCTAATGAATGCCACATTAAGTTTAAAATGTCATGACAATGTCTTTAAGTTATTGCAGGATATCCAACCTTTAAGTAAGTTTTAATGTTATAACCTGCTATACTGTAGATAGCTATTTTGTGTCTGTCCAGACCTTGTACATAGCAAAATTCTATGACTGTGACTGCCAATTTTATTTTGAACTTGTCGCAGATGCCAAGTTTTCCTAGGCAGGGGAGAGTGTAACCCCCTCCACCCCATAGTGGTGGGGTTTACCTTTAAGAGTCTCCATGGGCACTGCTTTTGCCTTCCACCTGGCCACGTTCTATCCCTGTGTTCTGCCTTTTGATCCTTGCTAATATCCAGCAAGGAGTGTAAATCCATGTACAGTAATGTATACATAGTTCCTGCATGAACATGTAAGATGGTGCCTTTGCACTGTAGCTTTAAGAAACTCAGCCCTGTGTATATAGTGTGCATAGCTTGTGCTGGATCGGAGTGAAATAGAGCCTGCAACTGGCCAGGTGAGGCTCCTTCAGACTCTATTCTGCAGTCACTTAGCAGTGCAGAAGGAGCTTTATTGAATGCTGTAATAAAACTTAAAACTAAATTGTTGTATTTAAAAATGGACTTTAAAGTTGGACTGTTTACTTTCTGCCATCCAGCAGCCACATTTGTTGGTTTGATCCTACTTTCTGGCCAATTGGAACTCAAAGGTTCCTAAAGGAGTCCTTCTGTTATGGCTGTTGGGTGAAATAGTGAACTGTGTGCTTGGCACCCATTTTATCCAATCACAATGCTAAAACAGTGAATGACAGTCTCAGCATCCAGTTGGATGACAGGACTTTGTTTTCTTCAGTTAAGGAGGGACAGTTGAACCTAGGCAGTCCAGAGAGAGCTTCCAGAAGGGAAGGAGGCTTTATTTTCTACTCCGAGAAGTGGAGAGGCCTGCTTAACTCTTCATTGCCTAACTGCTTGACCTTGAGCTGTTTGAACTGCTGAACTCCCAAGTTAAAAGGGAGTGTGTTTTTTTGTCAAAAATGCCAATTCTGCTGAACTGCATCAGATCCTGTTGGTGAAAGGAAAAGCTAAACTGCTGAAAAGTAAGAATCCTGCCTCAGAAACGGTTGTTTAGAGCAGAAACCTGTGACTGCAGAGTCTGTCTCCTTCCTAACAGCCAAAGGAGAAGACTGGAAAATAAGTGTTCCAGCTTACTGCCAGAGACTACCACCTGCCAAGTGGGTAAGTTGCGCAGCCTAATTGAAATTATGTCAGAGGTTTAATTGCTTATGCAGAACCCACATCTTAAGTGACTCTCAAGACTGTTGCTGCATTTTGAATTTGAACTGCCACTATCTTCAGATCAGTGTGGAGAGTCAGCTACCACCGCAACATTTCAGCATTGGTTTGCAACCACCTTGAAGGTATGCTCAGAAGTGGGGGTGAGTCATGCCAGCCCTGGTCCCTGTATGCTGGTCCTGTTCTAGAAGAACAGAAGATTGGAACCTGCAGCCGAGTGTCAACAGATCTAATCCTGCTTAAGGACAAATCAGCCTGGCATCACCAGCTTAAGAAGCCATGGTACTGTGAGTAAGCTCAGGGCCTGTCCTTGCAACCAAAGTTTAAAGTTGTTTCTGCTGCTTAGTTGTTTGCTCTAATTGTAAGTTGCTGTTTTGACCGTTGAGCAGACCATCGGGCCTGGGATTTATCATTGTTGCTTAAATGTTTCTGCTCCAGATTATACAGAAAAGGTTAAATAGAATAAAACAAAATGTATTTGTTTAAGGGCCCCAAAACTGGCCAACCAGCTGCAACGCGCCACGCCTTTAACTGCTGAAATCTGGGTACCCAGTGCAATTAACTGGGATTGTGCATGTGGACTGAATGTAATGTTGAATGTTCTGCCAAATCAAAATTGCCATTGAATCAGCCTTTAATTTGCACCCCTTACCCTAATGTTCACCCCTTAATAAAGTAGGTTATTTGTTAGTGTTAACACTGTCCATAAGCATATTATTACCAAGCTCTAGTTTATTGTGGATAACTATGAGGTGCATTGTTGTTGTTGAAAACTCTTCTTTGCAGGTGCCCAAGGTGTGTTGCAGAAGTCAGAACCCTGTGGGTAAGTGTGGTTACTGTGAGCATATTATTAGCTCTCACCAATAATTGCATTACTGAGTGCAAAGTATGGTGTTTTATACAAAGCCATATGTGGGACCACTGGTTGGGGCAGTGGGAATTTACTGCATGAAAGATGATTGTACTAGCTTGTCATCAGGCCCACTTAAAAACTACTCTGGGTGGAGGCACCGTGCAAATTGTTCTTCTATTGGTATTGAGCCTCTTTGGTCATCAAAACCAGAATCCAGGCCCCTCAACCTGCATCATGGACAGCAGGCAGGGGTAGTAGCCTGTTGGGCCATGGTGTCTGGGTTACATAAGAACCCAAGCCCCTCACCACTGTTAGAAGCTATGCAAAGTTGCCCATTAGCATCCAGAGAGTCAAGAGGTAGCTACACTGTATGTACAGCATAGAAGCAGATAAACATATAATTTGTCAGCAGAAAAGGACGACTTGGCCCACCCAGTCTGCCAAGATAGTCTTGCCTAGTCTGTTTCCATAGACTTACACTGATCTCTGGCAACCCTCCAAGCTCCCTGCTCATTTCTTAATATTCCCATATGTCTATCCCGCACATGCTTGAAGTCCCCTACTGTTTTCACTTCCCCCATTTCCCCTGGCAGTCTATTCCAGGCATGCACTGCTCTTTCAGTAAGGTAGTATTTTCTCGCATTTCTCCTAAATTCACCACGGCCCCCAAGCTTTATTGCATGCCATCTGGTTCTGGTGCTCTTCCTTATTTGAAAGAGGCTGCCCTCCTGCACCCTGTTTACCCTGTTAAGAACTTGGATAAGTGAACACAGATGCTTTTTAATCAGGTCCCAAAAACATTACCACTGATGGCCCTGTTTCAGCCAATCAGCACTAAGATGTGTCCTGTTCATTGGATGAGGACCTTTTATAATGACATGCACACCCTTCTGTTTATTAATGCAGGTAACGCACTGTTTTTTTTTTATACTTTGTAAATTGTAAACACTACTTGATTATCTATAAGACATTTAATTTGTCCACTACATTGCCTCTTTACTCCTGAAGAGTGCTGCTGCTTATGTCCATAGGATGTCAAATTCTCTTCAATTCATTGTTCTCTCACCCTGAGAACATTTGATGTGCCCCTCATGCATAGTCAACAGATTACGCAAACTAACATAAGTTAATAGGGCTTCTGGAGGGTATCTGTTATAGTATAAGAGACACTGAGCATGAGGTTTGGGCAAGAGGGACTGTCTCCTAAACCTCAAAAGCAGAGATGGGTGAAATTTCCAAAATTTGTTCTGCAAATTAATCTGCAGATCTCATGCAGTTTGCTAAGTGCAGATTGAGCCAAGAATTGTGGAATTTTCGAAACAAAGAAACATTGACTTTGTTGGCAGGTAAGGACCGCTCGACCCACATAGTCTTTCCATCTTCCCTACACACTGCACATTTTGCAGACCCGAGCTGATCTGCAGCTTACCCTTTCTTCCCCAAAGCTAAGGTTCCCATATGTTTATCCCATGCTCTCTTAAATTCCCCTACTGTGTTTGCCCCACATCACTTCCTCAGGGAGGCCGTTCCATGCATCCACCACCCTTTCCTTGTTGAAATACTTCTGGATAATTCTCCAGAGTTTACCACCCTCTGCCTTCATATCGTGACCCCTGTTTCTAGAACATCTTTTTGGAAGATGCTACCCTCCTGTACCTTATTTATACCCTTGAAGTATTTAAGTCTCTCCCTTCTCACCTTAAGTGAATACATATTGAGGCTCTCTAGTCTCTGCTCATATGACTTCTGGTTGAGCC
Source organism: Neoceratodus forsteri (assembly GCA_016271365.2). Lineage (NCBI taxonomy): Eukaryota > Metazoa > Chordata > Ceratodontiformes > Ceratodontidae > Neoceratodus > Neoceratodus forsteri. The sequence continues at coordinate 1,411,331,437 of CM028132.1, forward strand.
CTTTGCACCATTTTTGTTGCCTTTCTCTAAACTGCCTCTATTCTGCCTATGTCCTTCCAGAGATTCGGCCTCCAGAACTGGACGCAGTACTCCAGATGAGGTCTCACCAATGATCTGTACAGTAGCATCATCATCTACTTTTTTAGGGCTGTGGGCAAAGCCTACAGCCATTTTCGATTGCTCTGTAGCTCTAAAAACAGCCGATAGTGGAACCTTCCATTGGACTTTTGGAAGTATCCTTCCAAAAGCCCAATGGAGCTTAAACCCCTCCACTGCAATTGGCCACTGCTGAATAACATCCGCACTATTTCAGTTGTTACTTCTGCATTCCCGTGCATGATCTGCACATACATGCAACTCATGCACATGCGTAGTTCTGCAGGTGCCACCATGATACAAATGGCAAAATGCCAGATGCCAGCTCCACGGCATTCTGTGCCCCACAACTAACTCAATTGGCACACTGGGAGCCCACCCCAGTGTGCCCAAGCATGTTCCCAACATTGGGGTGCTCAATCCCCATGTTGGCATCCTGTACGACCCCCCAACCTGTTCATGTGGCACACTGAGAGCCCACCCTAGTGTGCTGAAATGTTTCTTTTCTTTTTTTTCTCTGTAAAATAGAAAACCATCCCTGTCCCTCATTGTCACGTTTTTTCCCCCTGTAAAACAGAAAACTGTCCATCGCTGCAGTCCCCCTGTCCCCTCCCCACCCTCCAACTGAGCACCCATCTCCCCTTACCCCATACTTGCCTCCAGAGGTCAGTGATGTCATCTTCTCTGGACCAAGGCAAGTCTGCACTCTTCAAAGCCCAGTCGTGAATTGAAGGATCAAAGGTAAGCATGCTATACTGCCATTCAATCAGGTTTTCAACTTATGCTGATATCTCAGACATTTTTTGGAATGTTTGCCCCAAATTTTCAACGTGGGGTTCTTGGGACCCCAGCTCATGAAAACTGTCACTGTCATTTTGTTACTCAGTCCCAAAAGGTAATTTTATGGTTACTGCTAGAATCACCTTTCAGGACCGATTCACGAAATTACAGTGCCACTGTTCATGAGGTGGGGTCCCAAAAAGCCTATGTTGCAAATTTGGTGAGAAAATTATAAAACATTACTGCATTATGAGTGTGCATTGTGCAGTGTCTATGCACACTCCTATTTCCACATTTTTAACATTGCCATGTTTGCACACCTCCTTGAAAACAGTACAGCTGTCACTTTCCACAACCTGCCCAAAATGTGTTTTTGCCCCTGTGGAGCAGAATAGCTTGTTTGCTCTATGAAATCACCTTTCAGGACAAGTGAACAAAATAACACTGGCACTGACTATGAGGAGGGGTCCAAAAAAGGAAATTTTGAAGATTTGGTGCAACACCTCCAAACAAGCATTTGTCAATGCCGAATGTTTGCTTGCTGGCATTGGCAGTGGCAGTGTAGAAGTTACAGGGCTGCGTAATAGGAATGGCAGTAAAGTATTGAACTGAAGCCAACCCCACCACCACCCTGCAGAGAGTGACAGGCATTGGAGTGTGCGTTTGGGTCATCAGGCATAACGGCCATGCCATTTCACCACACCCCACTCTGCAGATACTGACAAGTGGCACGTGTTCCTTGGGGTCTTTGGCCCTTATGCGCACCCCATCTCATTAGGAAATACGGTGAGATGGGCAAGATATAGGAGAATGGGGTGAAGTTTGGGGCCGAAAAGTCCAAGGCATACCTCGATGCCTGTCAGTGACTGCAGGGTGTGGAATGGTATGAGCATCATAGGCAAGAATCCCAAGTCACACCCCTGATTCCTGTCATTCTCTAGAGCGTTTGGCGATTTAGTTGAAAAGCCTAATACCTCAGGCATTCATTGGTATTTTCACTCCAAATTTTCAACATGTTTGTTTTGTGACCCCACCTCATGAACAGGGGGAATATCAGTTTGGTAGCCGAAAGCTGCTTATGCACAGTGACTACGACATTTAGCACCACAGGTGCAAAAATATTCCGAACAGGATGTAAAAAATGACAGCTGTACTCTTTCATGGGGAGGTGTAAAAATGACTATGTTGCAAATGTGTAGTAAAAATATTTAAAAAAATGGTGAAGTCACGAGCATACAAAGAAACTGCGCAACGCACACCCGTTATATAATTAGGTTGGGGATTTTTTATAGCAGATTGTCAACTCAGGCATTTTGGTGCCTCCGATCATGAACAGTGTCACTGTGATTTTCTTTATCTGTGCCGAACAATGATTTCCCACAGCGACCACGCATCTCTGCACTGAAAGTGTGAAAACACACTTCGACCATGTTGTGAAAATGGCAGCTGTACTGTTCATAAGGAAGTGTGGAAAAATGCCACTAGTGAAAATCTGGACTGAAAATATTACAAAGTCATGAACTAACGAGGATGCGTGGAACTGCACAATGCTCACTCATAACAGTCATTTTATGGACTTTTGTTGCCAAATTTTCAACATAAACCATTTTAAGACCTCTGCTCATGAACAGTGTAACTGTGATTTTCTTAATCTGTCCTAAATATTGCTTTCGCGACACTAACAGCACCATTGTGCTACCTAGTGCGATAACACATTTGGTGACATATGAAAAATTGCAGCTGTACTGTTCATAAGGAAGTTTAATAAAATAGACATGTTGAAAATCTAGAGTGAAAATATTAAATTTGCAAACATACGAGCATGCATAGGAACTGTGTAACGACGTCAGAAAAGTCATTTTTAGGAATTTTTCACCAAATTTTCAACATAGCCATTTTAAGGCCTCTGCTCATGAACAGTGTCACTGTGGTTTTGTTAATGTGTCCCATACATTGAGTTTGCATAACGACTGCGCCATTGTGCGCTATATGGGCGGAAACACGCTTTGGGCAGGATGTGAAAATGACAGCTGTACTGCTCTATAGGAGGTGTGGAAAATGGCAATGTTGAAAATCTGGAGTGGAAATATTGAAAATTTGCAAACTCATTAGTGTGCGTAGGAACTGCGCAACGCACGCTCGTAAAACAGTCATTTTTAGGAATTTTTTCACCAAATTTTCAACATAGCCATTTCAAGACCTCTGCTCATGAACAGTGTCACTGTGATTTTCTTAATTTGTCCCGTACATTGATTTTCACACTGACTGCGCCATTCTGCGCTACATGGGCAGAAACACATTTTGGGTGAGATGTGAAAAATGACAGCTGTACTACTCATAAGAAGGTGTGGTGAAATGGCAATATTGAAAATCTGGAGTGAAAATATTGAAATTTCGCGAACTTATGAGCCTGCGTAGGAACTGCGCAACGCACGCTCGTTAAACAGCCATTTTTTGGAATTTTAGCACAACATTTTCAACATGGGGGTTTTGGACCCCCTTCTCATGAATGATGTCACTGTCATGGTGGTATTAGGGCCCAAAGGGTGATTTCACAGTCACTGTGCGAAATCACCCTTCAGGCCTAAATAACGCCATGACAGTGACATCACTCATGAGAAGGGGTCCCAAAAACCCCATGTTGAAAATTTGGTGCAAAAATTCCCAAAAATGGCTGAGATATGCAATAAAGTTGAACCCCCCCCCCCATCTAGCCCATTATACAGCTTACCGGCATTTCCTCAGTTCGCGGTCAGCTTTGAAGAGTGCAGACGTGTTCCCGGTAAGTATGGGGTGAGGGGGGTGTGGAGAAGCTTGTGTGCAGTGGGTGGGTGCGGGTTGTGGTGGGGGTCAGGAGACACACCGCTGGACCGTTTTTGTCTTACAGGTTAAACAAATAAAGACGTAGTGGGATTGTTGTCACGCTGGGGTGGGCTCCCAGCGCGGCATAAAGACTTTGGGGTATTCAGCCGACGGGATTGGGCACCCCATCAGCAAAAGGAACAAAAATGAAAAAACTCGCGGGACCGTTTGCCCGCGCTGGAGTGGGCTCCCAGTGTGGCACAAGGACTTTGGGGGGGGCCTTTAGCAACGGGGGATTGGGCACCCCCGTCGGCAAAATCACTGATTGCCATGCTGGGGTGGGCTCCCAGCATGGCACCAAGCACTTCGGGGGAGACGACAGCTCAGCCGACGGGATTGGGCACCCCGTCGCTATATACCGCATGGGAGTTGCACGTGAGCAGCTTCTTATCGCTGCTCACCGCGTAGCTCCCTTTCAATCAGAGGTTACTGCATTTTGGAGCATGTCATAGACAGCTCCAAAATGCATTGGCTTACAGGCGCCATGCCTGCCAGCACACTGCCTGAATTGGAGGAGGAGGTGACACACCTCCGAAATCTCCAACGATGGCACTATGTTTCTTGCACATGCGTGCAAGCAAACATAAAAATGGTCAAGTTACACCCAGGTGTTGAATAATTTCTACACACATCTGTAACTGTTGTCACTTGGTAGCTTTTCACAGCTCTGTCGGCACTGGCTAGATCTTGATCTTCCCTTGTCAGTATTCACCATTCATTACTACTTGGGTGTAATCTGGAGGTGCGCACTCGCCACAGGGTTTTTTTTTTGAGAAGAGTAGGCACCTACGCGCTGCCCCCAAGAGCGACACACTATGTGGTACATGAGGGGTGGCCATTAGGTGCCACAGACTCCTTCTCCATCCCAGTTCTGTCTCTCTCACCTTCGAGGCTGCACCTGCTGCACATGTAGAATGTTTTCTTAGTGTGATATTTGGCCTAGTTCTTCGTTCGAAGTGACTCCTTCATCCCAGTTCGACTTTTCCGACACTGTTGACTTCGGTAAGTCCGTTCCATTTTCTTTTTTGATGGCACCAGGAACTTTGCTGTGTTTTAGATTATTTTTCGCTTCATGTCCAGTTCAGGAGCTAAGCGTAAGTCGAAAGCAGGCAGTGCCCCTTTGTGTCAGTGATCCTGTAGTCGGCATTTTTCCATGATCAACTGGCATGATGTCTGCCTTCAGTGTCTGGGACCTTACCATGATATGGACAGATGCAATGCCTGTTTCTCAATGGACCGCTGTGTTCTCGAAGTCTGCATGTTCAAAATCAGCAAGACCCTGCCAACTTTTGGAGGACGGCGTTACTATCGGGCCTGTCAGGCCAGGTCTTTAGACCCTTCCTCTGGGTTCCCTCCCAGGCCTATACGGTCTGGTGAGGAAGAGGCCTCCTCATTTTCAAGCCTTGCTGAGGAGGAGGCCTCTTTCACGGTGTCAGGGGAACATTGTAGTCCCTCCCAGGGCCGCAGTGGAGACACTGTCTCAGCAGTCACCTCTTCGGAGGTGCAGGCTCCCCAGTGTCGCTGCCTACGGTTTCTGGGTCTAGCATTGGCAGACCCTCGACGTTGCCCTCTGGGGCCATCTCAGATCCTGGCACCATTCACAGTGCCGGTGATAGGGGGGGCACTGTGTGTGGTGCTGTGTTGGTTTACAGCACTGCTCGCAGTGCTGTGGGTCCAGTCTACTCCATTAGTGGCACCGTGTTTGATTCCGGTGCTGCGGGCAGAACCAGGGACCTAGCTGGAGCCGTAGGCAGATTGGGTCCAGGCTCTGGTGCTGCGGGCGATGCGTAGGGACCTCGCAGTGCCTTGCTTAATTCTAGCGGTGCCATTTCTCAAGGGACTCTTGGAGTGGCCAGCATCGAGGTCCTTCTGCTCAACTCTTCCTCAGAGACAGACGAGTCAGAGGTTGACCCGACTTGGCACCACAATTCCTCGGAGTCAGAGTCTTTTCTGGAACGTGGAGTCAGGCGATTCAGCATTCCCATTCCTGAGTCTTCAGATCCATCTTCCTCTGAGGATCTCCAGGTGGGGGGGTGGCCTGAAGTCCATCGGGGAAGGTGGTTTGGAGATTAAGGAGTGGACTATCTACTTGGAAGGGGCTGCAGCTGCTGCCATTCCTGGTGCTGCCACATCTTCTCAGGGTGGACCAGGGGTTCTGTCTCCAGGGGCCCCCCTCGGAAGGCCTCAGGTTTGATGAGGTGTATCACTGGGGTCAAGGAGGAGGGCATCCTCAGAGTCTGAGGGGTTGAGGGGTTGGGGTGAGGAGCATCAGGTTCTGCCTTCCACTCCTCAGGGTATAGGGAGGAACCAAAGTGCCAAGCCCCCTCTCTCCCTCTTGGGCTCAAGGGATCCCTCTAGTGGCATTGCTGCGGGTTGTCCTTCTGGACTCTTGCAACCACAGTTGCATCATGGGGGAGGTTCCCCATCCAGGCTGTTTCCAGAGTTCGCTCTCCCAGGGTTCCATTTTGTGGCCTGGATTGACGTCCAGGACCCTGCCAGCTCGGGCTCTGTTCCTCGGATTTTAGAGCCCAGCAGAGGACAGTTGCCTTCTTGTAGGTTCCCATCTCCCATTCCTCTGCAGCCACCTCCCTCCCTCCCTCCCTCCCAGGCCATGTCAGTCCTATGGGCCTGTTATCCTGGAAGATGTTCAGAGGCTCTGTGGAGGCCTTCCCCTCATATGTTAGGTATATGCATGAGTGGGTGTTTCGCATCTCCCCACTGCCGCAGGAGTCCTCTGGACATTCATGCTCCTCACCTTCCTCGTTTCCTCCTCCAAGGAAGAGGAACCCTTTGCTCACCTTTCATCAGACGCTGATTTCACGGACTATCAGCGATTCCTGGTTAAGAATCTCCATATCTCCTTTCTCAGACGTGATAATATCGAGTGGGAGATGTTTGAATCCCTTGGGGAATTCAGTGCCCAACATCTGGTGGTATCATCCTGGCCTATTCCTTTCCATCTATCCACACCTGGCAGTCTCCAGCCACCCCTTTTCCAGCCCCAGTAGACTGCAGGAAGAGGTATTGTGTCCCATTGGATTCTATGGGTACACTCTCCAACCCACCCATGGGATTGATGTCCCTAGAGACTCCTTCTGGGCCCCGTCGCCTGATGCATGACCATCCGCCAGACTCAGATTCCCTACAATTTGACCGGTGGGGGAGAAGATTGTTCTCTTCCTCTCATGCGATGTTATGCATTGCATCACATCAGGCTCACCATGCTGCCTACAGTAGGCATTTATGGTCAATGCTCTCCCAAGTCCTAGCATCAATGCCAGATTTGGAGCAATCCAGACAAGATATTGCCCTCTTGCTATAGGCCTAGAACTGGCAAGGCACCAAACAAGGGCATCCTACGACGCCAATGAGGAGGCTTCTAGGCTTTCGGCGACAGCAATCTGCATTAAGCAGATGGCATGGTTTCATCTATCAAGATTGTCACCACTGGCCTGGCATAGGGTGATTCGTTCCACTTTCCGAGGGACCCACCTCTTTTCCACCAGGGCTAGAAGGCTTCTGCAGGGGCTTCCTCTGTCTTCTCATCTCCAAGGGATACCTTCTAGCTCTTCTCGGCTTTAGACTCCTGTCTTTTAGGCCAGAGTCTCTTCCTTCTGCCTTTCACCAGCAGCAGGCTGAGGGTCTTGTTCCCTCGGGGTTTTTCCTAGTCCCCCTTCAGGGGGGGCTTGGTACTCACCCAAGCAGTAATGAATGGTGAAGATTGACAAGGGAAGATATGGAAATTACATACCTACCATACTTCTTGATCTTCTCTTGTATCTTCACCATTCATTACTGATACCCACCCACCTTTCCCTCACGGGCCTCCTTCTTCGGTGTCTCCTTCTCCCTGCTCGTTCCTCCCCTCTCCTTTTCATGCAAAAAAAAAAAAAACATTTCTTGAGCCTTCCATTCTTCTCTTAGAACAGATCTTATTTGGCAGGGGAGATGAACTAGTAGTATTTATCTCTATCCTAAGAGAACTCTTTTGATTGCCCCTGAGGGTGACCTTTTGGCTCTTTCTTAAGCCATGTTGTTCAATTCACACTTAAAGAAATTGTTCCTTAAATGGTTTGTTTCCTTTTTCTAGGTCCACTGACATGTCTGAATCTCCTGTTTTCACCAGCCTCTACTAAATGCTGTCCTGGCACTCCAATTACCTTGAACTGGTGATCTGTTTTGCCTTGCCTTCGGGGGGGGTCAGACTGAGTTCTCACTCTGTCATTTTACACAAAGGGGTGCCCTCTGTAGGGCTTCAAATACTCCCCTCACCACACACATCTATGTTGGCATGTAACAGGGCACTAATGGGCTCCCTTCCCCTTCTTAGTTGAGCGCTCTCCTTTTGGAACAGATTTTCTGCCTTGGCAGTCTGTGAGATCTCAGCTGGAGTGTAAGGGGTTGGGGATGATGGGAGGTGCAGAGAGTCTGCCTTTTGTGCACCAAGCTGTGCAAAAGGTTCAGTTGAACCTTCACCAGTCTTCCTAACTGGGATCCTTGCTTCCTCACCTTGGTCCCAAGCTCACGAGCTTTCAAGCCAATTCTCACAGCTTGGCAGAACTTCTCCCTCCTCCCAACATCCCCCTCTCTCTCTTCTTCTTCCTTCTTCTCTCTCTTTCCCTTATGTGTTCCTCCCTTGGACCCAACCCAGGAGTGAGGACCTGCGGCCCCATAGAGTAGGTTTTTCCTCTTTCCGGTCCTCTATCGGCTTATTCCTTTTTCAGTTTATATCCTTTCCTCTACCTATCCCTCGGCTCTCTTACCTCACTCTCCTTTTTTCTTATCATTATTTTGCCTCTCTGGCTTACAGAACTGGGATGGAGGAGGAGTCTGCGGCGCCTGACGGCCACCCCTCATGCACCACAAAGTGTGTCGCTCTTGGGGGCAATGCCGTAGGCATCGACTCCTCTCAAAAAAAAACTCCCATGATGGGTGCGTGCCTCTGGCTTACACCCAAGCAGTAATGAATGGTGAAGATACAAGAGAAGATCAACATTTACAGTAGGTACGTAATTTCCATTGGCCCCCTTAAGATTCTCCCACTGTTCCTCTATGCCTTCCCTTTCCCCCTTTTCTGACATTTTTTTTGAGATGTTATCCCATTTTGGCAAAGTTAGCCCATCTGAAATCCAGGACCCTTGTTATGTTGTTTGTCTCTTCCTCAGGTCTCACATTGAACCACACCATGTGGTGATCATTGGGTCTTAGGTGGCTACCCAACCTTACATCTGTTACTCTGTCCCCATTAGTGAGCACTAGATCCAATGTCTCTCCCTCCCTGCTGGGCTATACCACTAGCTGCTTGAGACACGCCTCCTGTAGGGCATCCAGAATGTCACTACTCCCTGCTGTGGCTGCAGCATTGTTGCTCCAGTCAACATCTGGCAAGTTGAAATCTCCCACCAGCAGTATTTTCCCCTTTGCTGCCATTCTGTAGATATCATAGAAACATAGAGGTTGACGGCAGATAAGGACCACAAGGCCCATCCAGTCTGCCCATTTCTTTTTCTATCTTATAAATGTGCCATCGGCCTTTGCTCTATCAGTGGCCTATCTATTCATACTCATTTGTATTGCTCCCTTATGCCTATCCCATGCCTGTCTGAAGCCCTGCACTGTATTCATAGTCAGAACTTTCTGAGGTAGGTCGTTCCACGCATCCACCACTCTTTCTGTGAAAAATAATTTCCTCACATTCCCCCTTAATCAGCCTCCCTCTAATCTCATGCTGTGTCCTCTTGTCCTGCTACTTTTCTTATATTTAAACATGTTAGACTCTTTCACCTTGTTAATGCCCTTAAGGTGTTTGAATGTTTCGATCATATAACCTCTCTCCCTCCTTTGCTCAAGGGTATACGTATTGAGCTCCATTAATCTGTCCTCATATGTCTTCTGATGCAGTCCCTGCACCATTTTGGTTGCCCTTCTCTGGACTGCCTCAGTTTGGTTAATGTCCTTGTGAAGGTGTGGCCTCCAGTACTGCACGCAGTACTCCAGATGGAGCCTAACCAGTGTCTTGTAAAGAGGGATTATTACCTCCCTCTTATGACTTGTGTTACCCCTACTAATACACGCTAACATCCCCCTAACCTTACCTACCATTTTAGAGGTCTGCTTGGATGATTTCAGGTCATCAGTGATGATGATGCCCAAGTCTCTTTCTTCCTTTGTGACTGCCAGCAACTCACCTCCCAGCCTATAGGTGGCTTCAGGGTTTCTCTTCCCTATGTGCATGATCTTGCACTCTTTGCATTAAATCTCAGTTGCCACTAGGGTTGCCACCTGTCAGGTTTTTTACCTGGTGATCAGGTATTCAGGGTCCCTATCAGGTAATCCGGTTTTGCTCTGTGCTGGTCAGGTTTTTGAGCCCTTTTGAGTGGTCACATACTTTTGAAACAAATTTTGCCATATCATTCATTGTTTCAGCTACATGTCCAGGTTACAGACAACTTCTGTTGTCAGTATATCCCTTTGTTTGTGAAAGCAGTCAGCCTGGGAGGTGTAAAGTATGGCCATTAACACCATTAGCACTTATTTAACCTAATCTTTTCCACTGCATCTAGAGTAGCATAGCAGCAAAGCTACCCCACCTTTTTGTAATGGTAACAGAGCCAGCTGTCTTCTACTTTCATTTGCTGGTGAACATGTTATTTTTAAACAGAAGTTAAACATTTTTAAATGTTTTAAATTTTTTTTTCCTTCAAGAAAAAAAGTATGGTCACTTCTTTGGCTTTGAAATAGTACTGTGGACATGAACAGGAAATGGAGCCAGAAAAATATATAATGTACACATTACAGGAAACAATGTATTATGTATTATTATGTACCATGTATACTGTTGTATGTTATTTATAGTGTTTCCCTTGTCTCCCCCAGATCGTATCTGTAAATAAGATTTATTTTATCTCTGTATGTTTACCTGGTAAACCAATGTCAATAAATACATAAATAAATAACTAGGAAGAATCTAGGAAAGTAACTTTAACAGGTACAGTACACTATCTTAACATTTTTGTTGAACTGCTGCTTTAAGCATTGTCTTTTATTGATATAACAAATTACTTTCTAGGAGAAGCAATGCATGATGAGTCATGAAAAGGGGTGGAGCTAGGGGCGGAGCTTAGGGTCCGGTTTTTGCCTCATTCAAAGGTGACAACCCTAGTTGCCACTCTTCTGATCATTTTGCTAGTTTATCCAGATCTCTTCTCATTCTGCCCACCCCATCTGGATCATCTACTCTGTTGCAGATCTTGGTGTCATCTGCAAACAGACAAGCCTTACCCTCTAGTCCATCTGCAATGTCAATAATGAAGATATTGAAGAGGACTGGCCCCAAGACTGATCCCTGAGGTACCCCACTTGTGACTTGCATCTCTTTTGACTGTATATCATTTACCACCACTCTCTGTTTTCTGCCCGTCAACCAGTTTGCCACCCAGCTAACCAACTTCTGCCCCCTTCCCCTGAGCCTACCCAGCTTATTTATCAATCTTCTATGTGGAACAGTGTCAAAAGCCTTGCTGAAGTCAAGGTAGGTGACATCAACTGCTCCCCCTTGGGCCACCACTCTGGTTACCCAATCAAAGAAATCTATGAGATTAGTTTGACAGAACCTTCGTTTTGTAAACCCATGCTGTCTTGGATCCTGTGCCCCTATGAATTTCAGATGTTGCACTATCCTTTCCTTAAGGAGTACCTCCATAATCTTGCCCACTACTGAGGCAAGACTGACTGGTCTGTAGTTCCCTGCCTCCTACCTGCTACCACTCTTGTGGAGTGGGATCACATGAGCCCTTCTCCAGTCTTCTGGGACCTCTCCTATGCTCATAGACTCACTAAACAGTTCTGCTAATGGCTCTGCTAGTTCCACCCTTAGCTCCTTAAGTACCCTGTGATGTATACCATCAGGTCCCATTGCCTTGTCCACCCTGAGCTTAGCTAGCTCTTGTAGGACCCTTTCTTTTGTGAAGGGAGTAGTGCTCACCTCCCTCCCCCCTGTGTCCATGGTGCTGAGCTGTGGGCCCTGCCCTACCTTCTCTTCAGTAAATACTGAGCAAAAGTATCTATTTAGGATAGATGCTTTTACAGGGTCCTTCCCCTCACATGCCCCTTTGTCCTTTGAGCTAAGCAATACCCCCTCTGGACTTTCTTCTTTCACTAATGTATCTATAGAAAGTCTTGTCACCTTCTTTTACTGTTCATGCTAGTTTTTCCCTCAGTTTGGGACTTTGCCTGCCTTACTGCCTTCCCTCCTTCCCTTAGGGCAGTTTGGAATGCCTCTCTATCTTCATCCTGCTGTGTTCCCTTATATTTCCTGAAGGCTAGCCTTTTGGCTCTGACCTTTTCTGCTACTGTATTTGAGAACCAAACTGGTTTCCTTCTTCTTTTGCACTTCATTTTCTGTGTCTAACACAATGGGATGTTGCTTCAAGTATTGCATCTTTAATGCTTGCCCACTTTGCATGAACCCCCCTCACCTGTGTTTCTTTTTGCCAGGGCTAGCTTAACTCTGTTAGCCATCTTATCAAAGTCAGCTCCTCTGAAGTCCCATATTTTTGCCTTGGAATAGGATGCTTTAGATGTAGTGGCCAAATTGAACCATACCATGTGATGGTCACTGGCCCCCAGGTGACCTTCTACCTGGAGATCTGTGATCCCTTTCCTGTTAGTCAGTACTAGATCTAGGATAGCCCTGTCTCTTGTGGGTTGTTGTACCAGTTGTTTGAGGCCCTCCCCCTGCAGGGAATCCACCATGTGTCTAGTTCTGGCAGATGTTCCTGCTGGTATTGATCAGTCTGTCTCCAGCATATTGAAGTCTCCCATTATCAGAACCTCCCCTTTAGCTGTTATGTTTTGTATATCTTCTAACAGTAATGTGTCTATGTCCTCCTCCTGGTCTGGGGGCCTGTAGACAACCCCAGTTCTTATGGCTGTTCCATTTTCTGTTTCCAGGGTGACTCACAGTTCTTCTGGCTCCTCATGTGTATTCTGAATTTCTGTAGCTTTGATATTTTCATTGACATACAGGGCCACTCCACCCCCCTCCCCCACTTTTTGCACCTTGGTCTCTTCTAAACAGTACATAGCCAGGTACTGAAGTCTCCTAAGTGTGGTTACTGGTAAACCATGTCTCACTAATTGCTACTATGTCCAGTTTAGCCTCTGACATTATTGTCTGCAGGTCTGGGATCTTATTTCCCAGGCTGTGAGCATTTGTGTACATGATTTTCCATTGGCCATATTTCAGTGTGTTAGTTGTTGGGTGAGGTTTGGCATTTCCCCTGTGTGTCATATGGGGAGACGGACCTTTTTTCTTACCTGGTGATGCAAATGAACTGTAAACATGCTGAATCCCTGTTTGACCACTAGCTGGGGGGGTGTGTTCTTCCCATTCGACGTATGGGGTGCTGCATCCCTCTCCCCATTTGCTAGTTTAAATATTCTGCAAAGATGTCAAACTTCTGGCCCAATGCATGGACTCCCTTCTTAGTCAGATGCAGTTCATAAAATTGAAAGAACTTTCTCTCCCAGCACTGTTGCCAGTTCCCTACAAATCTGTGTCCTTTTTCCTGGCACCAGCCCTTGAGCAACATGTTTAGCTCCCTATCTCCCCTTCTCTGACCTTCCGTCCATCTGTCCCCCTCTCCCAGATGGGCAGGATCTCAGAGAAGGAGATGTTGGACAAAATGGATGATAGTTTGTCACCCAGCCTGGACAGGTATTCTTTGTTCTCCACAACTGACTGGCTGGCGAGATCATTAGTCCCTATGTGTACCAGGACGTCAATGTTTTCTCCTGCTTTGTGAACAGTTTTAGCAATGCGGTCAGTGTCTCTCCACGCTGATGTACCTGGGAGACATCTGACCATTACCCCTGGCTGGAGATGGGTATCAACTCCCCGAATCATGGAGTCTCCTATGATCAGAAGTTTTTTGGATTCCCTTTTTTGCTTTTTCTGTTTTGGCTCCTGATTTGGATGAGTTTTGTTGTGCTATCTCCTGTGCTGCAGTGTCCTGCTCTGCAGTGTCCTCTGCCCCTTTGTTTGATTTTGGAGACAGAGGCGGAAACCTGTTTGTAGTGTTTATATGGTTTTTGGAGGTAATATGTTGGAGAGCACAGAGTGATGGGGCACCTGATGTGCCCCTCCTAACCACCTGCCAACCTCCTGGACCAACTATCCTCTGTGGTCGAGGTTCTTCTGTTAGATGTTGGGAAAATGGTGGGTGGTTATTATAATGTATTTCCTCTTCAATATGAAATTTGAGGCACGCAATCTCTGCCCATGCTGCCAGGAGCTCCAATGGCCCAGCATGTAGGACAGTGTCCTAAATCCTGTAAGACTGTCCTTCTGAAAAATGTTCTGCAGTAACTGCAGTTAATGATATCCATTCCAGATAAGTTGCTGGGTTTATAACCTGGTCAGAGTAATTAGAAGGAAGAAAATGAAAGTAATGGTTTGATTTTTTGTTTTGTTTTCATATAACTTGTTATAGCAAGTTAAATTACTAGTGCCCCTGTAAATGAGCTCACCTTGTGGATGCCCCACTGATCTTCCCCTTCCTGCTTTGCCACAGGAAATGTCACAACTGTGGTACCCTATAAAAGGAGTGTAGTGTGGGGTGGTTGGGGATAGGGGTGGGTGGCTGGGCCCTTCTGCTGCCAAAAAAGAAGAACCACAGATGATAGAACAAGGAGGTAAGAGCAGAAACAATCAGTCAACAACAAATGCAGTAACTCTGAAAGCGTATCCTAATGTTAGATAAAACTGTAAAACCTGTAAAGCACCACCTGTAATAATTTCAGAGAAGATATACCCTGTAAGAAACACTTTGCTACAGAGAAAAATAAAGCAGTAACAGAAGATATACCTTGCAAAAGACAATTTGAATCAGAAGATTACAGCAGTAATCTGTTAGCACACACCTGTAGACACACCTTGTAATAATGCAGAAGAACGTATACCAGCAACAACAATTTGAAGCAGAGAAAAATAAAGCAATGAAATGTTAGCAACAAACAGTAGCAATCCCTGTGAGTGCAAAATAAAAATAACACCACACAGTAAATCTACTTAGCCAAAAGAAGTCTTAATCCTTTTCCCTTGCTCTGGTAAGGTTCTTTGCTCTGTCCTTTCAAGCAGTCTTAGAAGGAAAGCGCTCAGGTGAAGCTAGGTGCCTTGGCCAGCAAATCAAGTCTTCTATCTTCCACTATTACCCTGTCCAGCTCTTCCCCTTGTGCTTGAGGTCTGTTAATCATGCGAATGATGATGCCATTTTCTGTCTCCAGGGTGATCCACTGTGCCTCCACCCCCCTCTATTCCCCGAACCTTAGTAGATCTAATTTCCTCCCTGACATAGATTGTCACTCCTTCCCCCTTTTTTCCCACCCTGTTGCTCCTGAATACAGTATACCCCAGTATGACTGTGTCCCAGTCATGGTTCCCCATGTACCACGTTTCTGTAACAGCAACTATGTCCAGCTCTGCTTCTACCATCAAGGCCACTTGATCTTGGACTTTATTTCATAGGCTGAGGGCATTCGTACACACAGCTCTTCAAGTTTTTCTTTTACCCCCCTGCCCTGCTTTGTTCACAGCAGGCGTTTTGACCTTTTCCTTCTCTGTTTTTTGGGGGGATTTCCACTCAACTTGCCTCTCATTTTTACTGACATGGAACCTTTGTAAAAGAACCTTGGCTCAAAGGTACTTGTAATCCTAGATTTAAATAAATAAATGTGAATTATCTTCTGAATCTTGTGTTTATTTCCTATTTGTGGGGGAGTGACAACCAAGTTCCCATCTTTTAAGATGTCACTGATTGTTTCCTTTGCCCAACCCCCCAAGTTTAAATGTCCTATCTGAATGTCAAACTTCTGTCCCAGTGCTCTTGCCCCTCCTTGGTCAGGTGAAGTACATTGTAGTTGAAGAACTTTCTCTCCCAGAAGTCTCCCCAATCACCTATGAAGTTATACCCATTTCCTTTACACCAGCTCCGCAACCACACATTAAAATCTTCTGTCTCTTTGTGTCTGACCATGTCTGTGCTTCCTCCTATCCCAAACACAGGAAACATAGAAACACACAAACTGATGCAGATAAAGACTGCTAGGCCCACCCAGTCTGACCATTTTCCCTACCTGCTGCAAAAAAACACATATCCTAATTGATCTCTGGCTTTATACTCTTTCCTATTGCTAGGGTTTCCCCATGCCTAGCCCATGCATTTTTTAATTTCCCTACCAAGTTATCCCCCACCACCTCTGCTGGGAGACTGTTCCTTGCATCCATCACCCTTTTAATGAAGAAATACTTTCTTATGTTACTCTTTAGTGTACTCCTTCTAGCCTCATGTTATGGCCCCTTGTTCTAGAATATATTTTTCTAAAAGATGGTATCCTCCTGTACCTTATTTATGCCCTTGAGATATTTGAAAGTCTCTATCATATCACCCTTCCATCTCCTCACCTCTCCTCTCCTCTCCTCTCCCCTCCACTCCCCTCCCCATCCTCCTGCAAGGTATATATACTGAAGTCCTCAGTCTCTCCTCATAGGACCTTTGGGGTAGACTCTGCAACATCTTGTTGCCCTTCTCTGAACTGCCTCTACCCTGTCTATGTTCTTACAGAGATGTGGCCTCCAGAACTGGACACAGTACTCCAGATGGGGTCTCACCAATGATTTGTACAGTTGCATCACCAGCTCCTTTCTTCTGCTTGTGATACCTCTTCCTATGCACCCCAGTACTCAACTGGCTCTCCAAACAACTTTGGCACATTGTTTTGTCATGTTTAAATCATCTTATATGATTACGCCCCCATCCCTTTCCTGTTTGGTGACCATAAGTATATCCCCCCCTCCCTATCGTGTAAGCCTCTCCTGGGTTCCTGTGCCCAAATGCATGATTTTGCACTTCTTTGCACTGAATCTGAGCTGCCACATTCTTGACCATTCCTCTAGTTTACCTAGGTCCCTCCTCGTTTTTTTCCATCCCTCCTGGAGTGTTTTCCGTGTTTCAGATCTTAATGTCATCTGCATAGAGGCATGCTGTTCCATCCAGCCCCTTCACAATATCGCTTATGAAGACATTCAATAGAACTGGCCCAGAACTGATCCCTGTGTCACCTGGCTAGTCACCTTCCTTTCTTCAGATTGAGCTCCATTTACCACTACCCTCTCTGTTTTATCCCTCAACCAATTTCTAAGACAGTTTACCACCTTGGGACCCATTCCCAGGCAGCTTCGCTTGTTTACAAGACTCTTACGTGGAACGGTGTTGAAAGCCTTGCTGAGGTATAGGTAGGCCACATCCCCCGCTCCCCCAATCCACTTCTCTTGTCACCCAGTCAAAGAAATCTATCAGATTTGTTTGACATGATCATCCCACTGTGAATCAGTTCTGCCTCAGATCCTATGCTCTGCTGGATTCAAGTTGTTCTACAGTCCTATCTTTTAGCAGTGATTCCATTTTTTTCCCCACCACGAGATCAGGCTGACTGGTCTATATTTTCAGACTCCTCGCTGTTCCCACTTTAGTGTAGGGGTCCTACATCTGCTGTCATCCGGTTCTCTGGAACCACTCCTGTTTCCAGCAATTAATTGAACAGAGCTGCCAGTGCTGCTGCCAGCACCTCCCTAATCTCCTTTAATATTCTAGAATGCATTCTGTTTGGTCCCATTGCCTTGTCCACTTTCAGTTTTGTGAGTTCCTTTAGAACTCTCTCCTCCGTAAATGGATTGGTGTCCACCTTTCTCCACTTATTGCTCCTGCCACTTATTTGTTGTCCCTTACCTTCCCCCTCTTCTGTGAATACTGAACAAAAATATTTGTTCAGGATTGTTGCTTTTTCCAAGTCCCCTTCTGCACACTTCCCTTCTTCCCCATTAAGCCTTATAATCTCACACCTTGTCTTCTTTCACTAACATAACTATAAAAAGCCTTGTCTCCTTTCTTTACTGCCTAGACTATTTTTTCTTCTATTTGTGCCTTTGCAATTCTGACTGCCTTTCCTGCCTCCCTCTGCTTATCCAGATACATTCCCCTGTTCTCTTCCATCTGTATTTCCTTGTACTTCCCGAAAGCCAACCTTTTCGCTCTTTCCTTCCTGGCCAATTCCTTTGAGAACTATACTGGTTTTCTTGCCTTTGTTTATTTGACTAATGCAAAGGTTTGTTGCTTCCACTATGGCTCCTCTTACATGAGCTCATTGTTCCTCAGCCTCCTCCGGTCCTCTATACCTGCTAGGGCTTTGCTGAAACATACACCCTGTCACAAACGCATTCAGCAGGTCAGCCCTCTACTCCCAAAGTGCCAACCTCTGAGCATAGTCTTGTGAACAGTTAACAGAAACAGGGTAACCCTCCTGTCTGTTATTGTGGGTTTGGGTTTAAATCAACCTTTGGTCTCAAGTCTTGGAGGGAGTCAAACCGTGAACCTCTTGCTAGCGTACCCAATGCACAGGCTCAGATAATTCTGTCTTCAGGGGGGCAGATATTTTTGCCTATGGGCACCTAACCAGGTGTACAGAAATAAACCCATAAAAACTCTAATAAAAGACCTCAGATTAAAACTTAACTTTTTCCAGTTTGGTATCACCATTCAAGCTTATGCACAGTGGCTGCTTTAACCACATATTTCTCTTGTTAAAGGAAGAAATTCAAAGACAGGCCAAGTAGGCTCTAATAATAGAGTTTTACTAAAATAGATAAAAAAATATGTAAAACATAAAATACAGAACCATATATCACAAAACATACAAATCTTTTAAAAGAACAGGGTTTTAATAGGGCAATTCCTACTACAGTACTTACATGTTGTCTCTCTCTGCCTGTGTACTTGCTTAAAGTGCTCAAAGATGTTTCTTTGTCAGAGCATAGATAAAAGTATCAATCTAAGTAAAACAGAATATTGTCTAAAAGCTGGCTTTGCCCACCTCTTTGCATGAGGTCACCTAGCTCCTCTTGTTTATGAAAAATCATACACCCAGGATATTTTATCATATTAGAAGGTAAAATAATCAAGGTTACATCAGCAGAAACTCCTTTCCCCATGTGACTTCCCCAATCAAGTCTGTAAATTTCCTTTCATCTATAAGCAATATCCTGTCTCACACAGACATCAAAGCATTTATGATTTTGCACCAGGGTGCCATATAACCTGCACTCTTCCCCTAAATGCCATAAAAGTTTAAAATGTTCCCCTCTTAGCAACTACAGCTATAATTTACTTAGTTAAAGTCTGTAATTAGACTTTGGCCTTCCAGGTAACACCGTGTATCTAAAATCTGTGTGTGTGTGTGTGTGTGTGTGTGTGTGTGTGTGTGTGTGTGTGTGTGTGTGTGTCATACTCACAGGCTGTTTCAGCATTTCTCATGACAGACAGTCCATAACACATTTTTATATTACAAAAAATGATATAGTGATCAGAACCAGCTGCCCAAGTGTCACAATTCCTCCTCACCTAGACTGAATTTGGGAGCTCTATCCCCTGCATGGGATGAGCTTCCCAAATCAGTTCACTCCTCTTACACCTGAGATAGCCCATCAGAGTTCTGATTTTTGGCTCCAACTCTATGTACGATTGTCAGATCATATCCTTGCAAAGCAAGACTCCATCTTAGCAATCTACCATTGTTCTTTCCCATCTGCATCAGCCAAACTAGGGGGTTGTGGTCAGTCTGCACCACAAAATGATGCCCATATAGGTATGGCTCCAACTTCTTTAGGGCCCACACTATGGCAAGGCATTCTTTTTCCACCATGGAGTATACCTGCTCCCTGGGAAGTAACTTGCTACTAAGGTACACTACTGGGTGATCTGTCCCTTGGTTGGATGTCTGACCCAGTACTGCCCCAATACCCATGTCTGAGGTGTCAGTCTGAACTATAAAGGGTCTGCTATAGTCAAGACTTGTCAAAACAGGAGCACTGCACAGTGCCTCCTTTAGTTTTGAAAAGGCTTTCTCACAGGCTGGGCTCCAGGTAATTTTCTTGGGCATCCTTTTCTTTGTCAGGTCAGATAGGGGAGCAGCCAGGGCACTGTAATTGGGTATGAATTTCCTGTAGTACCCTGCTGTCCCTAGAAAACTTCTGACCTGCTTCTGTGTTTCTGGTCTGGGTCACACCTGGATTGTCTCTATTTTTATTTAGTTAGGATGGAGCTGTCCTTGGCCAACCACATGCCCGGCGTATGCCACTTCTCCCATGGCCACCTGGCAATTCCCGGCTTTGACAGTGAGCCCAGCCCTCCGTATCCTGCCAAGCACTTCCCTAAGGTGGGTTAGGTGTTCCTCCCAACTGGTGCTAAAGATGGCAATGTCATCCAGGTATGCCACAGCGTACTCCTCAGCACCATTTAACACCTGATTCATTAACCTTTGGAAAGTGGCCGGGGTGTTCTTCATTCTGAAAGGCATTACTTTAAACTCAAATAAGCCTATTGGAGTGATGAAGGCTGACCTCTCCCTAGCTCTGTCTGTCAACTCTACCTACCAATACCCCTTGATCAGGTCAATCATCGTAAGGTAGGTCGCCTCTCCCAACTTGTCCAGAAGTTCATCTGTCCAGGGCATCGGGTGGGTGTCTCACTTCATGACTGCATTCAGTCCATGATAGTCCACACAGAAATGAGTAGAGCCATCTGGCTTGGGCACAATGTCTACAGGTGAGGCCCAGGGAATGTGGGATCTCTGGATTACCCCTAAATCCAGCATCTCCTCCACTTCCCTCTTAATGTCCTTTTGGACAGCCTCTGACACCCAATATGCTGTCTGCTGTATGGGTGCCTGTGACCCTGACTCCACATCATGCATCGCTAAGGGGGTTAGTCCAGGCTTGGTGCTAAACAATGGGGAAAAGTCTGCTAAAACCTCCCTTACTTTCTGGATCTGGTCCAGGGTCAGCTGGGGAGACAATTTAACTGCTTCCACAGAGGACTCCAGCTTACTTTCTTCCAGCAAGTCCAGAAGGGGGTCTCCTTTGTCCATCCCCTTCCCTCCCCAGAACTACACACTGCAAACACCATGTCCGCCCTATTTGCATATGGTTTCATCATGTTGACATGGTACATCCTTTCTGTCTGTCTTTGGTTAGGTAACTCCACAATGTAGTTCATGTTATTTACCTTCCTAACCACTTTGTACAGTCCTGCCCACTCAGCCTGCAGCTTGTCTTTCTGGACTGGAATAAGGACCATGACTTCCTGACCCACCATGTACGAGTGAGCTCTGGCTCTGCGGTCATACCAAACTTTTTGTTTCTGTTGGGCAGCTGCCAGGTTGCTCTGGGCTGTCCCCATAAGCTCCTTCAGCCTCTCCCTAAACCTAAGGATGTAATCCACAATGGAAGTTCCCTGGGTGGTGTGCTTGCCTTCCCAGTCCTCCCAGATTAAGTCTAGGGGCCCATGTAACTGGCATCCATGTAAGAGTTTGAAGGGGGAAAATCCTGTCCACTCTTGGGGCACCTCTCTGTATGCAAACAAGAGGTGGGGAAGGTATTTCTCCCAGTCCCTCTCATGCTGTTCAGCAAATGCCCAGAGCATTGACTTCAGGGTACCATTGAATCATTCCACAAGTCCATTGGCTTGTGGGTTAAACAGTGTTGTGCATCTCTGCACCACCACACACTTCTCCCATAAACATTTCATCAGGTCTGACATAAAGGAACCCCCTCGATCAGTGATTGCCTCCTGCAGAAACTCAACACGGGAGAAAATCCCAAGTAAGACATCTGCCACTTTGTCTGTCTTCAGTGAGGATAGGGTAACTGCCTCTGAGTACCGGGTGGCATAATCCACCACAGTCAGTATGAATCTCTTCCCTGAGGAGCTAGGGGTATTTAAATGCCCCACAATATCCATTCCCACCCTCTGGAATGGCTCCTCCACTATGGGCAATGGAATCAGGGCAGCCTGGGTTTTCTTGCCTGCCTTCCTTATTTCTTGGCACCAGTGACAAGACCTGCAATACTCCTTCACCTGCTTGGTGAAGTTAGACCAGTAGAAATTCTGGGCCAACTGCTGTGTAGTGCGCACGATTCCCAGTTGACCAGACAAGGGAATATCATGTGCAATCTTGAGCAACTGCTCATGAATGACAAGCTGCCTAACTAGCATCCCTCCCTCCTTCTGTACAGCCTGAGTATGCATCAGTCCATTTTCCCAACAAACCTTATATCTGCCGTCACCTCCCTGTACACCGTCCAAGTCTGCCCAAGCCCTCAGCTTCTCTAAACTAGGGTCATTTCTCTGAGCATCTGCAAACCCCTCACACATTCCCAAGGCATTGGACAGGTCCCCTTCAGTCACTAAACTAGGGTCCCTAGCAATAGTGTCAGAGCACTCAGGATCACTGTCAATTCCAGCCCTCTGACAAGGGGTCATCCCTCCCTCTTCAGAGTAACCCTCTGTAGCTGTGTGGTTACTTGCTACTGGAGAAATTTCTACCCCCTTTTCATTAATCTCCATATCAGGAGACACAGGCTGGGAACCAGCCTCTCAGTGGTTTCCACAATGGCTTCTGTAGTGTTCAGGGAACTATAATTTTCCCTTGACACTTGGCTATGGGTAACTGCACATACCATCCCCTGTTGAAGACTGTTGCTCAGGATCACATCCACTGCTAATGTTTTGGCTACAGCCACCTGTTGCACAGTTCCACCTGTTTCACCTGAGTCTAAGAGAACAATAGTGAGAGGCAATGTTTTCTCCCCACCCACAAAGTCCTGCACAGTGACATATTTATTGGGTATAAGCTGACCAGGCTGTACCAGATCCCCCTTTACCAAGGTCAGGGATGCCCCTGTGTCCCTTAACCACTGCATCTGTACACCATTCACCATGACTGGGTGCATGCATTCCCTCATGTTCACTGGCTTGCTTCCAGGGACACACAAACAACCCACTTCTTTTCTAGCACCCGACTGTGTATTAGTGCTCACCTTTTTGGGACACTGTCTGGCAACATGCCCAGTTTCTTTACAACCAACATTCATTTCTTCTCTCAGGAGAAATCTTTTCTCTGAAACCTGGAGCTAACTGGTTTCGGTGGAGGCAGTGAGGGTTTTAGCTGCCCTAAAGGTGAGCTTTCCCCCTTTTTGCACTGCCACACCTGCCTGATGCACTCTCAGAGCAGGTCTGCTGTTGGCATAGCGGTCCAAGAGTTCAGCAGCCTCTTGTTCTGTTTTGGGATCTCAGTCCTCCAGCCAGGTTTTCAGCTCTGCTGGGCACGTCCAGAAAAACTGTTCTAACAGAATCACATTTTCAATTTTATCAACAGAGTTTGCCTCAATTCCTTCCCACCAATGTTTTAAAAACTGACGTCATTTTGTGGCTAGCTCCTAGTAGCTCACGTCAGGGCTTCTCCTGAGCTTACGAAATTTAGCTCTGTATGATTCAGCAGTTAATTCAAATTTTTTTAACAGTGCAG
Organism: Neoceratodus forsteri; assembly: GCA_016271365.2. Lineage (NCBI taxonomy): Eukaryota > Metazoa > Chordata > Ceratodontiformes > Ceratodontidae > Neoceratodus > Neoceratodus forsteri. Next base: position 1,411,354,594 of record CM028132.1, read on the forward strand.
CTTTAAGTTTGCTGTAATTATCACTGTCCTCATTGTCCATTTGACCCAATGCATCCTGAGCTTTCCCGGTAAGTAGCAGGGATAGCTGGAAGCTCCAGGACTCTCTAGGAATTTTAGCCTGAATACAAACTTTTTCAAAAGAATTTAAAAAGGCATCCATGTCCTCCCTCTCTTTAAATTTGGCTATTAATTTGGAATTCAATTTGTAACCCAGTCCTATAGTCCCAGTTACACCCAAACCAATTACCTGCTCTGGTGCTGCTGGTTGGAGTCGTAGCTTCTCCAGTTCATGTTGCCTCTGGTACTCCTGCTCCTCACGGTCTGTGTCTTGGCATTTTCACTTTCTCTTCTCCTCTGCAGCTCACTGTTCATGCTTCTCTTCTCTCTGGAACTCCAGCTCCATCATGCGCAACTCAGTTTGCAGTCTGAGTGCTTCTGAATCCAGGATACTGGTGGCCTTCCCCTGCTGCTGTGGCCCTTCACTGACAGTGGCCCTGCTGTCATCTTCACCAGATCTGGACACTGCACTGGCCACTAGCCCTGCCACACTCAAGGTTTGGTCCTTTTCTGTCACAGAATGTGATTTGCTGCTCTGGGTATTTGCTACCATCAGTGCATCTATGAGGTTCTGCTTTCTGGCTTTCACCTCGAATGGAACTCCTCTGTCCCTACACAACAGCCTTAAGTAGTCTACAGTGTGCCTGCTGTAGTTGGAAGTCATCTTCCCTAACTACTGCTACTCTGACTTGCACTTTAGGAAAACAAAATAAAACAGGTAGGAACTTGACTGTATGCCAAGTGATATAGTTCTGTTTCCTTTTAAAATAAAACTCTGCCTTTTTCTTTCTTTGCAAGTGAGCTGATGGACTCAAGCTGACATACTGATCAATAAAATCTTGTAATACCAAAATTATACCACCGCTGCCAACCAATCTGTCACAAACCCACTCAGCAGGTCAGCCCTCTACTCCCAAAGTGCCAAGCTCTGAGTGTAGTCTTGTGAACAGTTAACAGAAACAGGGTAACCCTCCTGTCTGTTTTTGTGGGTTCAAATCAACCTTTGGTCTCAAGTCTTGGTGGGATTCAAACTGTGAACCTCTTGCTAGCGTACCCAATGCACAGGCTCAGATAATTCCTGTCTTCAGGGGGCCAGATATCTTTGCCTATGGGCACCTAACCAGGTGTACAGAAATGAACCCCTTAAAACTCTAATAAAAGACCTCAGATTAAAACTCTTACCTTTTTCCAGTTTGGTATCACCATTCAAGCTTATGCACAGTGTCTGCTTTAACCACATATATTTCTCTTGTTAAAGGAAGAAATTCAAAGACAAACCAAGTAGGCTCTAAAAATAGAGTTTTACTAAAATAGATAAAAAAATATGTAAAACATAAAATATAGAACCATATATCACAAACCATTCAAATCTTGTAAAAGAACAAGATTTTAGCAGTACAATTCCTACTACAGTACTTAGATTTTGTCTCTCTCTACCTGTATACTTGCTTAAAGTGCTAAAAGAAGTTTCTTTGTCAGAGTATAGATCAAAGTCTCTGAAAAAAAACAGAATCTGTTTAAAAGCTGGCTTTGCCCACCTCTTTGCATGAGGTTACCTAGCTTCTCCTCTGTTTATGAAAAATCATACACCCAGGATATTTTATCATATTAGAAGGTAAGATAAGGTTACATCAGCAGAAACTCCTTTCCCCATGTGACTTCCCCAATCAAGTCTGTAAATTTCCTTTCATCTATAAGCAGTATCCTCTCTCACACAGACATCAAAGCATTTATGATTTCACACCAGGGTGCCATATAACCTGCACTCTGCTCCTAAATGCCATAAAAGTTAAAGATTTTTCCTCTTAGCAACTACAGCTATAATTAACTTAATTAAAGTCTGTAATTAGCTTCTGGCCTTCCAGGTAACACCTTGTATCAAAAACCTGTGTGTGTGTGTGTGTGTGTGTGTGTGTCATACTCACAGGCTGTTTCAGCATTTCTCATGAGAGACAGTCCATAGCACATTTTTATATTACAAAAAATGATACAGTGACGAGAACCAGCTGTCCATGTGTCACACCCCCAACCCTGCAAACTCTGCCCTCCTGAAGTCCAGGACCCTCGCTTTCATGTGGCTTGACTCTGCCACTTTACTCATATTGAACCATATTGTGTGATGATCATTGTACCTCAGGTGTCGCCAAACATGACTTCTGCAATTCTGTCCCCATTGGTAGGTACCAGTTATAAAATCACACCTTCACAGGTGGACTCTAGCACTTGCTGCCTGAGGCATGCACCCTGCAGGTAGTCCAGTATGTCCCTGCTCCTGGCTGAGGCTGTAGCTAGGATTCTCCAATCAATATCTGGGAGACTGAAGTCACCCACCAGCAGCACTTCCACTAGAACTGTGTCCAACTCATTTCCTTGTGCTGGAGGTCTGTAGATCATGCCTGTGTGAACAGCAATGCAATCTCTAGGATGACCCACAGGGCCTCCACTCCCCTGCAATCTCTGTGCCTCAGTTGCTTTTATATCCTCCCTGACGTAAAGAGCTATCCCTCCTCCCTTTTTACAATCCCTGTCTTCCCTGAATAGAGTATAACCTGGTATAGCTACATCCCAGTCATGGTTCCCATTATACCATGTCTCGGTAATAGCGACAATGTCCAGGTCAACCTCTGCCATCAAGGCCACCAGATTGGGATTTTATTTCCCAGGCTGCCAGAATTTGTACACATGTCCTTCCATATTTCGCTACTTCACCTCCTGTCATCTTGCCTTTTAACCCCATGCCTTCCCTCACTACTTCCTGCATTTAATCCCCTTTCTCTTTTTCTCCACCACTCTACCTTTCCTAGTTTAGTTACCCCTGGCAATTTCCCAACCTTAAGGTCCTCCCTGCGGACTACATTAACCTATGGGACTGGGAAGTTTCGATTCTCCCAGCTTCCTTCAACTGTCCCCCTTTGCTACTTTAAATGCTTACCACTGAAACATTTAAACTGCTCACTAAGGACTATGGTCCTCTTAATGTATGGATGCAGGCTGTTGCCCTTGTACAGGCTCACATCCCTCCAGGTTGGTCCCCAGTCCCCAATGAAGTCGAAACCCTTCTCTCTGCTCCAGTCCCTCAGCTATGCATTGATGTCCCTGGTGCAGAGATCCCTATCCTCCCCCTTGTCGTGACCAGGCAGAACCTCCAAGAAGGTCACAGAGCTTGCTAACTGCCCAAGGCTCCTCATCAACTCCTTAAACTCCTCTTGCACTCTTTCCATCCCTATCTAGTCCCTATGCAAGTCATTTGCTCCCAGATGGACAATGACATCCAGTTCCCCCTCCTTGCTGTCACCCTAGTGATCCTCTGAATGCACTTTCCATCACTCTGAGCTGTGCCTCCTGGCAGGCACTTAACCTCTCTCTCCATGCCGCTACCTGTCCCCATCTGGTTCTATGTCATAATGGCAATCGACCTTTTGTAAATCACTGAAAATAAAAACAGTGATATACATTCACAGCAACAATAACATACTTAACTGTTTATGTAGGGGGGAGCTTTGGCCCATGCACCCCCCCCACACCCACTTAACTAAAATAACTAACTCTGCGGCGGGGTGCATGTCAGGGAGGGGGGAGATCCAGGACATAAGAAAAAAAAGGGCAACAGAAAAGCACAAAAACATTGTGCAACACCCCAGCCCCAATCCCTGCACCCTCCCCACAAGAGCCAGCCTCCCTAACCACAGTGCCAATGACCAGCTCGGTAGCCTCCCCTCTCGCCATCCCACACATAGCTCAGGGATACCTTCCAATATCTTGTCGCTCATCCCTCACCCTGCCCTTTCCTGTCACTACCTTTTCAGGGTAGCCCACAACACAGGGGCTGAGATTGAGTCACTCATATTTGAGTCACTCAGTCTCAGTTGCCCTTCTGATGAGATACTTTCCCCAACTCCACTCCCCTCCCTGGACTGGAGGAAGAACCTCAGCAAATGCCAGGGAGGTCAACTTGAGAGGCCAATCATTCTTCTAGTTTTACTAGGTACTGTTTGACTTCCTCTGCCAACTGATTCACCAGGTCATTCATTTCAAGGTGTACCAAGATGGGAAGGCCATCCCCCCACTCCTTCCACTAACCTACTGAGGCAATGAGTGTCACATTTTGCTGAGGCACTCGGGATGCATTTGACTAGCACATTTACTTGTGCGCAGTCACTCAGTTGGGTCTCACCCCTTATCATTGAGTCTCCCACTATGAGTATTTTCTTAGTCTTTTTTGTACTACAGTTTGTTTTGATGCCACTGCCTGTCCTATCAGCATGTTGGCTTGTCTCCATAACTGCCTTGTTGTCCTCTTTTTTTAATCTCAAGTTTATTGAAGTCCAAAGATCATACAACCAGTCAGCATTTATGAAGCAGTTACATTACATAACAAGCATTTGTCAATGCCAAATGTTGTCTTGCTGGCATTGGCATTGGTAGTGCAGGAGTTAGAGAGATGCATAATAGGAATGGCAGTGAAGTATTAAAATGACGCCAACCCCACCCCACCCTGCAGAGACTGACAGGAATTGGGGTGAGTCTATCTACCATAACGCTTACACCATTTCACCTCACCCTACTCTGCAGACTCCGACAAGTGTTGCGGTGTGCCTTGGGGTATTTGAGCCTTATGGTCACCCCATTCCATAAAGAAATATACTGAGACAAGTGCAGTATAGGAGGATGGGGTGAACTTTGGGGCTGAAGAGTCCAAGGCACACCTCGATGCCTGTCACTGGCTGCAGGGTGGGGGTGGAATTGCGTGATCATTACAGCCGACAATCCCAAGTCACACTCCTGATGCCTGTCAGTCTCTACAGGGTGGGGCTTTACAGTTGGAAACCCTAATGCCCCAGGCATTTGTTGGTATTTTCACTCCAAATTTTTAACATGGGCTTTTTCTGATCCCACCTCATAAACAGTGGCACTATCAGTTTGTTAGCTGAAAGGTGATTTTGCACAGCGACTGCACCATTTGGCACCACAGGTGCAAAAACACATTTTGGGCTGGAAAATGGCAGCTGTACTGTTCATGAGGAGGTGTAAAAAATGGCAATGTTGAAAATCTGGAATGAAAATATGAAAGATTAGTAAAGTCACAAGTGTGCATAGAAACTGCACAACACATGCCTGTATTGCAATTGTTTTAGAGGATTTTTTAACCAAATTTTCAACACAGGCATTTTGGGACCTCCTCTCATGAACAGTAACACTGTGATTTTGTTAATCTGTCCCAAAAATTGATTTCTCACAGCAGCCACGCCATTGTGTGCCAGATGTTCGAAAACACATTTCAGGCAGGATGTGAAAAATGAGAGCTGTACCATTCACAAAGAGGTGTGAAAAATGGCAATGTTGGAAATCTGGAGTGAAAATATTAAAAGCTGTAGAAGTTGCAAGTGTGCGTGGAAGCTGCACAATGCACACTCGTAACACAGTCATTTTTTGGTATTTTTCCCCCAAATTTGCAACATAGACTTTTTGGGACCCCACCTCATGAACAGTGGAACTGTTGTTCCATTACTCAGTCCCAAAAGGTTATTCCATGCAGTGACCGTGAAATCACCTTTCGGGATTGAATAATGAGATGACAGTGCATATGTTCATGAGGTGGGCTCCCAAGAACCGAATGTTGAAAATTTGGAGCCAAAATTCAAGAATATGGCTGATATCCACCTAAGTTGAACACCCCCCCCCCCACTGATGCCATTATACAGCTTATCGGCATTCACTAAAAATACCACCAACAGCTTAATCTAGATCAAGGTCAGTTGGCATTCATCTGTATCCCCCTTCCCTGGGTCATGCCTGGAAATAGGTGGAATTTGTCTAGTATACTTACCTGGTCAACAAAAACTAAATAAATAAAATAAATTTCTTCATTTTGTAGTTCGGCTTTGAAGAGTCCAGACATGTCCCTGCTCCACCAAAGATCGCTGCACTGGCCCTCCTGACGTAAGTATGGGGTGAAGGGGGGTGTGGGGAGGTGGGCTGCACAGAGGGTGGGTGCAGGTTGGGGGAGGGGGTGTCACAGACAAGGGACTGTTTTCTTTTTTTCAGGTAAAAAAAGGACATTGCGACACAGTTTGTTAGGCACACTGGAGTGTACTGCCAGTGTGCCACACAATGGGGGTGGGGGGGCATGTTGACACAGTCAGCTTTGTGTGAGCTGTGGCACACTAGGGTGGGTACCTGGTGTGCCACACAAAGTGGGGAGGTGGAGAACATGCTGACATGGGGATTGCACCCCTGAAGTTGGCTTTGTTTGGGGATTGTCCTGCCACTGCCATGTTTCTTGAAATGCTTCACCAGGAAAGGCACGTACTGGAGGCATATCATCTGTGCTGCTGTATGACGAGCTTGTGTCTGATTGCAGTGGCACATATCTTTCAAGCTGGTGGCACTTTACATCAATTTTGCATCAGTGCTAGCATGCTGGCTAATTGGGGAATGAGGGATGCACCTACTTAAGTGTGCCCTGCATTTGCCAACACTGACACACCTCTCACTGTGCTATTACTACCAGAAGATGTTGCTTGTATACGAGCAAGACAACATCATAAATGAATTAAATTTTTCAAATAAAGAAAAAGCGTCACTTGCAGTTTGCTTACTGAATTTGAACACCAGTAGCTCTGTGTCTAAACAGACTTCTACTCTTTAGCTTCATGGCTCAATTGCCTAAATCCTTTGGCATATGGTTGTACAATTTAAAAGGATGTTCAAGTGAGCTTCAAAGACACAGAAGGGAGGAATGTACTTTGAAAATTACTCTCGCTGAATATTATTGCAGGTATTTTTTCATGTTGTACTTCCTGGTTCTGGCTATGAGTCATGACGTGGTGCTAGACCACGGCTAGAGCTGACATTTCTGACATTGTACGTCTTCCTCAGAGCTGCTCTGAGGAAGACATACAATATCAGAAATGCCAGCTCTAGCTGTGGTCTAGTAAACAAACTGCAAGTGATGCTTTTTCTTTATTTGAAAAATAAAGTTACATAGAGAAATGCAGAATATTGCTGTAATTTGTATGTTGCCATTGTTCTAAGTAAACATGGAATTCACAATGAAACATCGGAGGCAAAGTGTGTGTTTTTTCTAGACATAGGAGTGCAGCTGGTGTTAAATAAGCCACTTCAGCCTTCAGCGGGCATTTTTTGAAAGACATGATTTTCCTTTCCCTGCTAAGCTATACCGTGTGTATCACTGATATTACAGGGTTATAAAGGACATAAGCCTAAATCATAGTTTTTTTGGTAAGTGCACAAGCAAACCCTGACTTTCGTCAGTAACTGTTTTTACTTGTAACTTAATACTGTCTGCAGATAACCAAAGCATTACTGTTTTGTAGAAAGAGATTGTTTGCAGTGCCTTCTACCTCCTTCCCTGTACCTTTTGCCTTCTCGCTGGTACTTTTTCCCCCTGCCCCACCTAGCTCACCCTTTCTCAGCAACTCTCCCTGACCGGGACTTGTCTTCTCCCTCTCTCCAGCTCCTAGTTTCAGATTTCAGCCCCCCCCATGAGCTTTTATCTGCTGCACCATCCTTCATTGGCGCCAAATGCTTAGCCTGCAGAATTCAGCAAACCACCCTCCCTCATTAGCCTCTGAGCTCTGTCCCTACACCCATCCCCACACCACTTCTATTGCCTAGTAAGCCTCTGTTTCCCTGTTGTCCAAACAAAGCTCCCCTGGCATACCCACCAATTAAGCAATTGGTGCCAGGTATAATTGAGCTAACCCTCTCTCTTTTCCCTCCCTTCAGGAAGCGTCCTGCCTGAGCTGCTTGTGGACCTCATCTCTGCTATGGTCGCTGGCCATGCTCTCCCTTCGGACCCAGTTGCATCTCCTCCTGGCCCAGCTCTACATTTCCAGCCACCAGCTGAAGCTTCTCCCAAGGATTTCCCAGCATTCAGGTATGGGACCTCTTGCCGTGACCACTAGAGTTGGGATGGTTGGTTGGTGAAGAAGACTCTCGAAACTACGTGCTCCCAAAAACTGTGGAGTAGTTTTGGGAAGCAGAGTCACATGGCATATTTTATTTTGCAACAGGTATGTTATCATTGCTACCAGGGGTAGCACACTAAGCTGAAGCTTGTTCCAGATGTGACCTGGGAGCACAAGGAAGTTAAGTGACTTGCTCAGGATCACACAGTATGCACCTAGGTGGCTGTGGGATTCAAACCCAGGTCTCCAGATCTGTAGCTCAGAGCCTTAACCCACTGTGCTATACTGCCACCTATGTAGAGTGTGGTCTTACAAGATTATCTTACTGTGTCCTCTGCCTGCTGATTTTCTGTCACTCTCCTCTGTTCCTTGTTTTCCCTCAGGAAGAAGGCTGCAGTGATGGTTATGGAATGTGGGCTGGATTGAGGCAATTCAAGGACACCTTCGGTCGGTATTAATCTTTTGACTCAGTCCCACACAAAATATTAATATACAAGTTAGCCAGCCTGGGAGTGGGTCCCAAGATGATAGCCTGGGTAAGGAATTGGCTGGAGAATAGGACACAGAGGGTAAAAGTAAATGGAGTACACTCTGAAGAAAGGGGGGTTACTAGTGGGGTGCTGCAGGATTCAGAATTAGGACCGGTCCTCTTCAGTGTCTTTGTAAGCGACATTGCAGACGGACTGGAAGGAAAAGTATGTCTCTTTGCAGATGACACAAAGATCAGCAACAGAGTTGATGCACAAGGTGGGGTGGAAAGGATGAGAAGGGACTTGTCAAGGTTAGAGGAATGGTCAAATGTATGGCAGCTTAGATTTAATGCTAAGAAGTGCAAGATAATGCACCTGGGAAACAAAAACCCAGGGGAAGAGTACACAATGGGGGGTGAGATAAAAACAACAACAAAAATGGAAAGGGACCTGAGGGTAGTAATATCAGATGACTTAATGGTGGACAAGCAATGTGAGAGGGCAGTAAGGAGGGCTGGGGGGATACTGGGATGCATAGGGAGAGGAATCACCAGTAGAAAACAAGAAGTTGTTATCCCTCTGTACAGACAGCTGGTGAGACCCCATCTGGAGTACTGTGTGCAGTTCTGGAGACCCAGTCTCCGCAAGGACATAGACAAGATGGAAGCTGTCCAGAGGAGGGCAACTAAAATGGTGCAGGGTCTACACCAGAAGACATATGAAGAGAGACTAAAGGAGCTTAATATGTATAGCCTTGAGGAAAGGAGGGAGAGGGGGGACATGATAGAAACTTTCAAGTACCTCAAGGGAATCAACAAAGTCCAAGAGGGTAGCATCTTTCAAAAAGAGGTGTGCAAGAACAAGGGGGCACAATTTGAAGATGGGGGTGGCTCAGAGGTAATGTAAGGAAGTATTTTTTCACAGACAGGGTTGTGGATGCATGGAATGGCCTTCCAGAGGAGGTTGTGGAGTCAAAAACAGTGACTGAATTCAAGCATGCATGGGACAGCCATGAGGCAATTCTAGGGGGTGGGGATAGAAAGAAGTAGGCTGCTGGTTAACTAGGATCTGCAGCTTATCCATTAGGTAGGGAAATGGGCAGACTGGGTGGGCCAAGTGGTCCTTATCTGCCATCAAATTCTATGTTTCTATGGTGTGAGGAAAACGAAAGCAGACTGTGGACTGCCCAGAAGCCTTGCCATAAAGGAGCATATTCCAACCAACCACTATTCTGTTCTGTGTAGTCTGTTTACAACCTGTATGTATAAACAATACAAATTTTATTGCAGTATTGCATTTCACCCCGGTTTACTGCTGCACTGTGCAAGACTTTTTGCAGTTTGTATACACCGTGTTTTGTTTGATATAATTTCAGAGAATTGAGTGTTGGTGATTATTTGATTAGTGAAGCTGTGCTTGTTTGTATGTTTACCAACTTTATTGGTTACATTTTTAACTTTTTAGTTTATTGACTTTGTTTTTTCACACTGCTGGTCATGTGGTTGCACTTATAGATTTAATTCGCATGACAATACTTGGTGTCTTCGATTCAGTATTCGCCATCTTTGCATGAGTCCGTCTAGCCAGCGGTTGCGGGAGTCTGCATTGAAACACTCAGTCCTGCTTTTTTTTTTGTTCAAGGCTTCATGCATTAGTGCTCCCAGTTGAGATTTTTAGCCAACCCCTGTGTGTTTGCTTCGGTTGGACGTTGTCGGCATTTCACTAACAGCTTCCTTTTTTGTGAAGTGTGTGAGCGCTACTCTACAGATTAGCAATACAAGCACTAGCTACTCTACAACTAAGAAGTAAGCTAGTCTTTCACTAACTACTCTAGTATTACTGTTACTATTTTACAGTTTTTTTAATGAATTTTTAGGTTAACTTTATCTTTTATCATATCAAAAACAAGCATTTGTCAATGCTGAATGTTTGCTTGCTGGCATTGGCATTGGTAGTGTAGGAGTTACAGAGCTGCATAATAGGAATGGCAGTGAAGTATTGAACTGAAGCCAACCCCACCGCCACCCTGCAGATACTGACAGGCATTGGAGTGTGCCTTTACAGTAGGTCATCAGGCATAACTGCCTCACCACTTCACCACACCCTACACTGCAGACACCGACAAGTGTCACGGTGTGCCTTGGGGTCTTTGGCCCTTATGTTCACCCCATTCCCTCAGGAAATACAATGAGATGAGTGCTGTATAGGAGAATGAGGTGAACATTGGGGCCAAAGAGTCCAAGGCACACCTCAATGCCTCTCACTGGCTGCAGGATGTGGGTGGGGGTGGAATGGTATGAGCATTACAGGCGACAATCCCAAGTCACACCCCTGATGCCTGTCAGACTCTACAGGGTGGGGCGTTATGGTCGGAAACCCTAATGCCTCAAGTGTTCATTGGTATTTTCACTCCAAATTTTCAACATGTTTTTGTGACCCCCCACCTCATGAACAGTGGCAATATCAGTTTGTTAGCCGAAAACTGATTTTGTACAGCAACTATGCCATTTGGCACAACAGGTGTGAAAACACATTTCGAACAGAATGTGAAAAATGACAGCTGTACTGTTCATGGGGAGGTGTAAAAAATGGCAATGTTGAAAATCTGCAGTGAAAATATTAGAAAAACTGGTGAAGTCACGAGCATGCATAGACACTGTGCAACGCACACCCATAATGTAATTAGTTTGGGGATTTTTTACAGCAGATTGTCAACACAGGCATTTTGGAACCTCCGCTCATGAACAGTGTCACTGTAATTTTCTTAATCTGTCCCGAACAGTGATTTCCCACAGAGACCACGCATTTCTGCACTGGAAGTGCAAAAATACATTTCAGCCATGGTGTGAAAAATGACAGCTGTACTGTTCATAAAGAAGTGTGGAAAAATGCCAGTGGTGAAAATCTGGACTGAAAATATTACAAATTCATGAACTTACGAGGGTCCGTGGAAACTGCGCAAAGCTCGCTCATAACACAGTCATTTTATGGACTTTTGTCAACAAATTTTTAACATAGCCATTATAAGACCTCTGCTCATGAAGAGTGTCTGTGATTTTCTTACTCTGTCCCGAATATTGATTTCTCACACCACTTGTGCCATTGTTTGTGCACAGGCTCAGTTTGATGGACCATTATGTGGCCTATCAATCCGCAATCTCTCGTAAGAAGGCAGAATTCCTGTCCAGAGAGATAGCGGCTGCACAGAATAGACCAGCTCAGCTCTTTTGGACTGTGGACAGACTGTGCAATCCAGTCTGTCTTCAGCCCAGAAGACCCTTTTCTCAAGAACGGTGTGACGAGTTTGCTCTCTTCTTTGCAGATAAGGTTGCCAAAATCAGATCGGATATCCATTCTTCCCTCTCCAATGGGAGCGATGGTGGTTGGCAGGAGATGTCGAACATTCAGTTTGTATGGTCTGCTTCAGCCTTCCCACAATCGATGATATTGTGATGATCATTTGAGCGCTGCGACCGACCAACTGTGATTTGGACCCTGGCCCCACACGCCTTTTAGTGGGTTGTGTGGATAAAATTGGCCTAGTCCTGGCTTTGATAGTCTGGAAGTCTTTGGAGAGGGGGATCTTTCCAGATCCCCTTAAAGAGGCTATAGTTAATCTTTTATTAAAGAAGCCCTCCTTAGACCCAGATTGTCTAGCAAATTACAGACCAGTCTCTAACTTACCCTTTGTGGGTAAAGTTATTGAGAAGGTGGTAGCGGTGCAGTTGGAGGATCATCTGACCAACAACAATATCTATGATTCTCTCCAGTCTGGATTTAGGAAAAGGCATAGTACAGAGACATCACTTGTTCAGGTACTAAATGACCTCCTGATAGTGAGAGATCGTAGGACCCGTTCCAACTTGGTACTTATTGATCTCTGCAGCATTTGACACTGTCGACCATGGTGTGCTGTTAGAGCATTTGTGGTCCATCTGTGGACTATCTGACATGGTCCTCAGGTGGTTTCGATCTTACCTCGAGGGTAGGACTCAGAGAGTGGTGTCGGGAATTTTTTCCTCTGCATCAATCTCCCTATCCTGTGGGGTACAGCAGGGTTCTATCTTAGCGCCTATGTTGTTTGCAGTGTATATGCTGCTGTTTGAAGTGATTATTAGACAATACAGTCTGGGTTTTCATTGCTATGCAGATGATACCCAGCTGTATATGTCTTTTGTGCCCGGCCAGGATGCTGCCTTGTCGGTATTTAATAACTGCCTTGCCGAAATCCAAGACTGGATGAATGGGAGTTGGCTGAGGTTAAACCCGGAGAAAACTAAGGTGTTGGTCATGGACAAAGGCCGCTGTGAGGTAGATCTGCCAGATGGATCACCCTCAGGCTTATGGCTTGGAGGTGTTCATCTGACGACCTCAGATCAGGTGCAGAATCTTGGCGTAATAATAGACGACCGCCTGACGCTTAAATCTCAGGTGTCAGCAGTGGTCAAAACTTCCTTTTTCCACCTGAGGAATATCGCCAGGGTGAAGCACCTGGTTCCTCCAGAGGACCTTTCAATGTTGATCCACTCCTTCATTACCTCCCGCCTTGACTACTGTAACTCCCTGTACCTAGGGCTATCAGGGGTTGAACTTCACCGTCTGCAGCTAGTGCAGAATGCGGCAGCCAGGTTGTTGATTGGATCTTCTAGATCCAGCCATATAATGACTGTGCTTCGTGGACTGCACTGGCTGCCAGTGTTTTGGCAAATCACCTTCAAGGTCAGTTTGCTGACCTATAAAGCCCTACATGATCTGGGACCTACTTACTTGAAAGAGCTCCTTTGCCCCATTGTCCCTCCCGGCCCCTCCGATCCACTGATGAGGGATTGCTAGAGATTCCCAGGGTTCGTTTGAAAACTTCACATGCTAGATCATTTAGTTTTATGGCATCGACCCTGTGGAATTCTCTACCTCATCAGGTGCGAAATTGCCCGACTGTCCTCAGCTTTAAAGGAGCTCTGAAGACCCACCTTTTTAGTATAGCTTTTAATGATTTATATTAGTTTTAATGTTATTGTATTTATTGTTTTATGAAACTGTACAGGTGCTTTGGTTTTGAGAAAAGCGCCTTTTAAAAATAAAGTTTGAATTGAATTGAATTGAATTGAATTGTGCGCTACATTCGTGGAAACACATTTTGGGTGAGAAGTGAACAATGACAGCTGTACTGCTCATAAGGAGGTGTGGTAAAATGGCAATGTTGAAAATCTGGAGTAAAAATATTAAAAATTTGCGCACTTATGAGCGTGCGTAGGCACTGCGCAATGCTCGCTGGTAAATCAGTAATTTCTGGGAATTTTTTCACCAAATTTTCAACATAGGGTTTTTGGGGGCCTACCTCATGAACTTTGACACTGTTGTTTTGTAAATCAGACCCAAAAGGTGTTTCCATGCAGTGACTGCAAAGTCACCTTTTAGGGCCGAGTAACACAATGACAGTGCCAGAACTCATGAGGAGGGGTCCCAAAAACCCCATGCTGAAAATTTGGTGCTAAAATTCCAAAAAATGCCTGAGATATGCATCAAAGTTGAAAAAACCCTATTTATTCCATTATACAGCTTACTGGCATTTCTTCAGTTCATAGTCGGCTTTGAAGAGTGCAGACGTGTTCCTGGTCTGCTGAAGATCGGCTCACTGGCCTCCAGAGGTAAGTATGGGGTGAGGTGGGGGTGTGGGGAGGTGGATGCGCAGAGGGTGAGTGCGGGTTGGGGGCAAGACAATCAATGAGGGACCATTGTTTTCTTTTCAGGTGTTTGTTTTCTTTTTAGAAAGACAATGCAGGACTTGTGCCATGCTGGGGTGGGCTCCCAGCATGGCAGCTGAAAGATTTTTGGGGGGGGTCAGTGGAGCTGACAGGGGGATTGGGCACCCCCGTCGGCCATACAGATATGAGCTACACTGGGGTGGGCTCCCAGCGTGGCAACTGGAAGTCTATTTCTTTTGGGGTGGTTTAATTGAGCCGATGTGGGATTGGACACCCCGTCACCATTCTCACTTATGCCATCCTGGGGTGGGCTCCCAGCATGGTATCTAGAACTCTGGGGGGGGGAGCACAGAGCTGACGGGGGATTGTGCACCCCCGTCAGTCATACTGTATTACAATACTGATCAGGTGTGCCAACAGATGACAACTGCATCTATTTTTTCAGTCTCTTTGGGGTTCTGTTTTCCTGCTTTTGTCAGTGCCGCTCCTACCCTGAACTCTGACTCAGCATTCCAAGGATGGCAATTAGATCTTTTTTTGGAAACATTCCAAGGATGTAATTTTAGTCACTTGCCTCCTCCTGGAAAGACAATCCTAGGAACAGTTCACTTCAAACTGAATTTATGTTCCAGGAAGAGAAAGCAGAGACGTATACAAGCAGGATTGTCGGCAATATGCTAATCAACACTATCTTATCACTGCTCACTGAAGCGGTCTCTCCCTTTCAACTGTACACCACTGCATTTTCAACTGCTGTCATAAAGAGCTGCAGCATTCATTGGTGAACTGTGGCTGCACCTACAAACACTGACTGAATTGGAAGACAGGGTGCCACACCAACAAAAACTCGGATGATGGCACTGTTTCTTGCACATGTGTGCAAGCAAACATAATAATAACTTGTGATCTGAGCTGAGTTTTGAGCTACACATCTACAGATTTACAGACTTTGTGATTCTAAGTTTTTATTTTTGTATTTTCCTTTAGTGAATATGGTGCTGAAAACATTGAGGCAATTTTCTCTGACCTTCAATCTACTCAATTCTTTGAAGCAAGAGCAGAGGATTCAGGGATTTATTTTCCTGTCTGCACCTAGGACACTTTGGGATTTCTTTATTTTCTGATATGGCCAAGACCCCACATTGAAGCTGAAGTTGAATCAGCTCCTTTTAGTAAAGAATTACTTGCTTGAATCTGGTTTCTCTTGTTGTTGTATAGCAAGTATGTTCTCTGAGTTTGTAACAACAACTCATCTCAGAAGCTGGCACTAGAAATCGATCACTAAAAAGTGGCAGAACACTAGGACCCCAGTTTTGTTGATCTTTAGGAAAACGAATTCAAGGAACTCACTGAGACTGTGCTTGTGACCAAGACTGAACAAACTGGACAAATTGTTTCGGGGACTGTGTAATATAGGTTTTTAAACTCGTATTTTTAAATTAGCTATTTAATGGTTTACACTAGGAAACAAGCAGTCATGGAGGTAGATTCAGTGCAGCTGAAATCCCCTGTGGGGGAGTAGATAACTGGTTTTGTTAGAGGTAACAAAAATGATAACAGCAACCACAGGGAGCCAAAGGGTGACCTGGATTCTTTGAAAGTTATCTCTAGCCAGGAGTCTGTTGATGGAAAGGGCACTAATCCTCAGAATAAATTGCCTCCTAAGAAGGGCAAAAAGGGGAACAAACTTGTTATAAATAACCCCCAAAAAATCTAAGAAAGATACTAGTTTACCAAAAACAAAAAGGCATAAAAATATACATTCTAGTTATCAGTAAAAGTAAGGAGCCCAAACTAAAATCTAAACAAACTAAAATTAATACATTTCTGCTGAAAACTAACTCAAACAAGGGAATTACTGTGGGAACTCTTGTTCAGGGCAAAATAACTGAACTGACTGCCATCTTGAATGTGTCTCTAATTGAACAGCATGACCTCCAACAGGGACTCCCTGATGAGCTTAACCAGGATATGTCTAGACTCTCATCCACCCCCAAAATTCCCAGAGAGGATGATCTTGATTCTCATTTTAGTAATTATAGCAGTGAGTATAGCAGTGAACATAATAACTTGACTGATACTTCAGTCTTAACAGTTAAAAAAATGTAGAAGGGAGTATCCAGGTTAAAAAAGTAGCCAAGGAGGTCTCTATTGACTTCTATTATGATTCTCTTAATGATTTGTCTAACTCTTTGGAATTTTCACCTGAACTTGAATCTGGTGTAACTTGGGCCTGTTCTAACTGGTCTGCTGACTTGCAGAGCATTACCGTGGATATACAGAAGGCCATAGCTGGGCTGAAAAAGACTGATGCCAAAATAAACAGTAAAGCATCTCAGAGCCCGCATTGCTGCTGTATGTTTAAAAACTCTAGGGTTGGGGACCCTATTGCCTCCTACCCTTTTAGTTTAGATGATGGTCTTAAAAAAATTATGAGAGATCCACATGCAGCTCATCTCATGATTCTGGATCAGTTAATAGGAGTCTGCAATGAATTAGAAACCCTCAAATGTAATATTGCCATAAATGGCTGCAGATTAGATTATGTTAAATTGGATAAATTAGTCCCCACAGCTGGGTCACCTTCTATACCATTTTCTGATACAACACAAGTAATTCCACTCTCTGACACTATACAAGTTAGGCCAGATTTCTCTACAATTTGCATCCCTCATTTCCCAGCAAAACCAAAGAGGAAAACTAAAAAAGCGGGCTAAGAAAGCTAGGAAAATGATAAAAGAGCAAACTGCTACTATAGACGTTAGTTTAAACAAGGACTTACAAAATAGCAAAACAAAAAGCAATGCTGCCAAGACAGTTAAGGCTCCATTAAATTTGTCATGTGCTAACACACTTAGGAGTGGTGTATGCCTACCAGAAGGTACGTGAAAATCAACATTCTGATATTACTGTGCCATCTGTTAATACAGTTGACTGCCCTTCTGATAGGGCAACCAGTAAGGAGATATTGTGCTCTGTACAGGCAATTAATCAACAAATGGATCTTTTCAGGGAAGATCTGAAAACTTTAAGAGAGGATTGGCACACTAGGCACCCATAAGCCTATCATACTACTGACAGCTTAGCTAAAAACAGAGGGTCTAGCATGGCTTTTCTCAATACGCATTCACCAGTGGAAAAAGAGCTGATTGATCAATCTCTTAGACTGTGCGTTTCTGAGTCTGTACGGCTATTACTGGAACAGAACAATTTCTTTAGAGTAAAACAAAAAACAGATTATGCTCCTATTAAGGGCAACCACTTGAGCTGATATTGCTGTTAATGATGTGGTCCAACTTTGGGATGTCAAAGACCATGATGGTCATAGGTATGTGTTTCGGTTTTGTTCCAGTGCCAGGGTTGCCAATCATATATGGCTTAACAACAGCAGCTTGCAGTCTCAGGGCTATTCAGTGTTTTTTATTAACAGGGAACTATTCAACCAGTCTCAAACTGAGAATGATACAGGAAATATCAGCATTTTTAGATTAAAGCCTACTCCAAATGGAAACCCAAGCAGATTGAAAAATGCTGTTCTCAGTTTGTTTACGCATGTTGAAAATACCAGCTTTAGATGTTAAAATTAGGCATACACATCAGAGGAAAGTGTTTGCACTAGGCTGTGGTGTTCTGGCTAAAGAAAGCATTTAGACTGATACAAACCAGGCACACACTACCACCACATATGACGCTGACAACCATCTAAATATAAAAAGCTTTAATAGCTATAAAAGACACACTGCAACATTTCTGCCTGCTAAATGTGTTTCTGGTCCCCAACTGGACCATTTCTCAAAAGCTTTTTATATTTACATGGTTGTCAGCATCATATGTGGTGGTATGTGCCTGGTTTGTATAAGTGTAGATGTTAATATTACTAAAATTTACAGGCTTAAGTCACAGAACAGTACTGGGCAGGTTGATGTTGTATTATCAGGTAAGGGGGCCCTGGACATGATTCTACACAAAGCTCCATTTTTGGATCCATCTGGGGTGTACCTTGTCCATAGGAATGTTTTAAGCCCAGCATGTTTGAAAAATAATTCTGATGAGCAGGCTTCCAATGAGCCCTCCTTCCCTACAAAGCTGTTTCTTTAAGGCTTATGTCGAACAGAAAAGGAGACTGATAGGAAGCTTAAACTAATTGTAACTGACTTATTTGAACAATTACTTAACATTGCAATCACTGATCAAAATGCCATAATAGTGCAGAGACTGGGTAATGATCTAGATACTAATCAAATTTTAATTCAGGTTAAACACACAAGCCTGTATGATAAAATCTTGCAAAATCTTTCTATGCTTGATGCAATGGGCCTGTATATTATTGACTATGTTGTGGACAGCAATGAAAGCACTCTCTTTATAACAGCACAGAATTCTTAGCATTCTGTACTTTATAAGCAGAATAAACTTTCCCAAGAACAAGCTTTTCCAGAAATTGAATATATTTCAATTTCAAATTGGTTTAGTCCACTTAAGGATCAAGGAGACTGACTACAGGGTCTACCTCCTAATACAGGGACTGATGATTTAGGAACAAAAAACAATCTATTGCTTATATCTTAGTAACAAAATTTGCAGATCAAGATTGCATAGCTTTTATGAAACAGGCACTAATATCATGCCTTCAAGAGACCTTGCATCTGGTAACTAATGATGTCACTTTAAATGGCTATTCTACTTTTCAGATCCCCAGTAGTAAGCCCTCTAAACTTGGCAGGCCTTCAGGTGGCTTAGTTACCTGGTTTAAGGTCACAGAAGACTTATCAATTAATTTATTATGTTCTAATTCCTTTTCTCAGTCCTTTTTTGTAAAATTGGGCTCACTGGAATTTTACTTAATTAATGTTTATGTAACCCCTTGTAATTCAAAAATTTTTACAATTAAAATTTGGGAGGACGTAGATGATCTTATTCATAAGGCATGGGCCACAACTGCATGTGAGAAAATTTTAATGTGTGGAGACATTATTGCTAAATAAGGCAGCTATGACAGATTCTCTGACAATGAAGTACAGAATTGGTGTTATAAAAATGCTTTCAAATTTTCCAGATCTTCCCTAGATTTAAGAGTCAATGACAGAGGCCTCAAGCTTTTAGATATTTTAACATCTTACAATTTAGTACCACTTACTGGAAGACTTAGAGGAGATGATATAGGCAATTTTACGTATTATAATAAGCTTGGGCCCTCAGCTATTGAGTATGTATTCTGGAATGACAGTGTGAATATCTGGGATACATGTGCGATTCCCCCTAGAGCTGACAGCGACCACTCTCCTTTGCTGTTGCAATTTATATTTCCAGTTAAGAAACCTTTGGTCGTGTGTTACAACAATTTAGAACTAAGGAACAACACTAGAGTTTAATGGAATCACACTTGCAGCAATGAGATTGGTTTCCTTGTCTGTAGGTACCTTCCTAAAACAGACTGTACCCTATGGAGTGGCACTGGATTGGTTAACCAACTGGAGCCATGTTTTGAAGCAATTATGGAACTTCTCCTGGTAACCAGTGGTAGTTCTGGGGTTTTGTTGCATAATTGGTTTGATAAGGACTGCTGCATGGCTAAGAAGCAGTTAAATCAGTTAATTAGGAAAGTCAGAGCCAGCAAATATTAAAGTCAATTTAAACTATTAAACCAAGCTAGAGCTTCATACAAAGAGTTAATTAAAGAAAAGCAGCTAAAGTTTCATCATACACAGTGGGATAAGATGCTGAGGGCTATCAAAAATAATGACCATCGTACCTATTGGCAGATGGTTGCCCATGGTTCAAATAATTATAAATCTGGATTACATTCTTATATTTCTTTGGACACTTGGCAAAAGTATTATTCAGGAATTTTTTTTGATTCAAGTCACTCTTATGACTTGTTTGAGTTAAAAACAGATATAGAAACATAGAAGTTGACAGCAGATAAGGACTGCAAGGTCCATCCAGTCTGCCCATTTCCTTTTCTACCTTATGAATGTGCCATTGGCCTTTGCTCTGTCAATGGCCTATCTCTTCATACTCATCTGTATTGCTCCCTTATGCCTGTCCCATGCCTGTTTGAAGCCCTGCACTGTATTCATATCCACCAGTTCCTGAGGTAGGCCGTTCCATGCATCCACCTCCATTTCTGTGAAAAATAGCTTCCACACATTACACCTTAATCAACCTCCCTCTAATCTCATGCTATGTCCTCATGTCCTGCTATTTTTCTTATATTGAAACATGTTAGACTCTTTCACCTTGTTAATGCCCTTAAGGTGTTTGAATGTTTTAATCATATCACCTCTCTCCTTCCTTTGCTCTAGGGTTTCCATATTGAGCTCAGTTAATCTGTCCTCATATGTTTTCTGATGCAGTCCCTACACCATTTTGGTTGCCCTTCTCTGGACTGCCTCAATTTGGTTAATGTCCTTGTGAAGGTGTGGCCTCCAGTACTGCACACAGTACTCCAGATGGGGCCTAACCAGTGTCTTGTAAAGAGAGATTATTACCGCACTCTTCCGACTTGTGATACCCCTACTAATACACCCCAACATCCCTCTAGCCTTACCTACTGTTTTAATGGTCTACTTGGATGATTTCAGGTCATTGGTGATGATGACGCCCAAGTCTCTTTCCTTGTGACTGCCAGCAACTCCCCTCCCAGCCTATAGGTGGCTTCAGAGTTTCTCTTCCCCATATGCATGATCTTGCACTTCTTTGCATTAAACCCCAGTTGCCACTCTTCTGACCATTTTGCCAGTTTATCCAGATCACTTCTCAATCTTCCCACCCCATCTGGATCATCTACTCTGTTGCAGATCTTGGTGTCATCTGCAAACAGACAAACCTTACCCTCCAGTCCATCTGCAATGTCACTGATGAAGATATTGAAGAGGACTGGCCAAAGGACTGATCCCTGATGTACCCCACTTGTGACTTGCATCTCTTCTGACTGTATACTGTTCACCACCACTCTCTGTTTTCTGCCTGTCAACCAGTTTGCCACCCAGATGACCACTGTCTGACCCACCCTGAGCCTACCCGGCTTATTAATCAATCTTCTATGTGGAACAGTATCGACTTTGCTGAAGTCAAGGTAAGCAACATCAACTGCTCCCCCTTGGTCCACCACTCTGGTTACCCAGTCAAAGAAATCTATGAGATTAGTTTGACAGGACCTTCCTTTGTAAACCCATGCTGTCTTGGATCCTGTGCTCCTATGGATTCCAGGTGTTACACTATCCTTTCCTTAAGGAGTGTCTCCATAATCTTGCCCACTACTGAGGTAAGACTGACTGGTCTGTAGTTCCCTGCCTCCTCCCTGCTACCACTCTTGTGGAGTGGGATCACATGAGCCCTTCTCCAGTCTTCTGGGACCTCTCCTGTGCTCAGATACTCACTGAACAGTTCTGATAATGGCTCTGTTAGTTCCACCCTTAGCTCCTTTAGTACCCTGGGATGTATGCCATCAGATCCCATTGCGTTGTCCACCCTGAGCTTATCGAGCTCTTGTAGGTCCCTTTCTTTTGTGAAGAGACTAGTGCACACCTCCCTCCCCCCCTGTGTCCATGATGCTGAGCTGTGAGCCCTGCCCTACATTCTCTTAAGTAAATACTGAGCAGAAGTATCTATTTAGGATAGATGCTTTTACATGGTCCTCCTCCTCACACGCCCCCTTATCCCCTTTGATCTTAGCAATACCCTCTCTGGACTTTCTCCTTTCACTAATGTATCTATAGAAAGTCTTGTCACCTTCTTTTACTGTTCACACTAGCGTTTCCTCGGTTTGGGCCTTTGCCTGCCTTACTGCCTTCCCTGCTTCCTTAGGGAAGTTTGGTATGCCTCACTATCTTCATCCTGCTGCGTTCCCTTATATTTCCTGAAGGCCAGCCTTTTGGCTCTGACCTTTTCTGCTACTGTGTTTGAGAACCAAAGTGGTTTCCTTCTTCTTTTGCACTTCCTTTTCTTACTAACACAATGGGATGTTGCTTCAAGTATTGCAATCTTTAATGCTTGCCCACTTTGCCTGTACCCCCTCACCTGTATTTCTTTTTGCCAGGACTAGCTTAACTCTGTTGGCCATCTTATCAAAGTCAGCTCCTCTGAAGTCCCATATTTTTGCCTTGGAATGGGATGATTTAGTTCTAGTGGCCAAATTGAACCATATCATGTGATGGTCACTGGCACCCAGGTGACCTTCTACCTGGAGATTTGTGATCCTTTCCCTGTTAATCAATACTAGATCTAGGATAGCCCTGTCTCTTGTGGGTTGTTGTACCAGTTGTTTGAGGCCATCCCCCTGCAGGGAATCCCCCATGTGTCTAGTTCTGGCAGATGTCCCTGCTGGTATTGACCAATCTGTATCTGGCATGTTAAAGTCTCCCATTATCAGAACCCCACCTTTAGCTGTCATGTTTTGTATATCGTCTAACAATAACGTGTCTATGTCCTCCCCCTGGTCTGGAGGCCTGTACACAACCCCAGTTTGTATGGCTGACCCATTTCCTGTTTCCAGGGTGACCCACAGTTCTTCTGGCTCCTTATGTGTACTCTGAATTTCTGTAGCTTTGATATTTTCATTGACATAAAGGGCCAGATATGTCTCACTTTATATTTTGTAGGCACTCTTGTGTATATTTTGCTATTGTATCTATGAAAAAATCACAAAAAGCCTGGCCCTGATCAGATTTCTGCAGAGGTCGTTCTTGATTCCCCTCCACACTGGGCCTCACTTTTAATTTCACTTTTCAATTTCTTTGTTATACATTTGGATTTCCCTAACTCATGGAAAGGGGCCATTTTTATTTCATTACATAAAAAAGGGGACACGTCTGACCACAAAATGTATCGCCCTATCTCTTTGCTAGACAATTGTTGTAAAAATAGTACTTTCCAGACTACAAGAACAAATCATTGTGTGATTTGTCTGAGTTTCAAGCAGGCTTTCAGGCTGCATATTGCACTGTGGATAATTGGTTTATTCTAGCCCATATTTTTGAAAAACGTTAAACTACGTAAACAGAAACTATATTTGACTTTAGTTCTGTTTTTGATTCTGTTTCACGCTGTTCTTCATGGTCAGTAATGAAGGACTGGGACATAGCTGTCAAACTCATTGCTGTCGTAAGAGAATAATGTCATTACACTTGGGCCTAGGTTAAAATAGGGACAACTGGACAATTTTCAACTACTCTTGAAACAAAGCATGGGGTCAGGCAGGGCTGTATTTTGGCCCCCACCTTGTTTTGTATTTATATAAACGACTTGCTGATTTCTTTGGACAAATCTTCAACTGATTCACCTAGAATAATAGACAAATTTTGTCCAGTGTTGGCCTATGTTGATGATCTTGTTCTATTATCATTATCACAGAGGGGACTACAGGGGAAACTCGATCTCCTAAACGACTATGCTGCTAAACATAAGTTTTCTATTAATGAAAATAAAATCCAAATTATAGTAATGGGCTCTAATAAATTAACTAATACCTGGAGGCTAGGTGGGAAAATACTCAGCACTGGGAGATCTTATATTTATTTGGGTCTACATTTCTCAAATGATTGGAAATGGGACAGACACGTCAACTCTCTTCTTTCCAAGCTAAAACAAACTGCTAATTCCCTAAAAACGTTCAACCACAAGGGGGGGATCTCTGTCAAACCACTAATTATAGCAGCCAAGTCGAAGTAGTATGCAGAAGCCCAATATCAGTCGGAAATTTGGGGACTTGTAAATCACCAAGTAGCTGAAGTTCCACTTAGCAAATGATGGGGATCTTCTCTTGGTTTAAATAATATATGGATTCTTAAAATAATACCCCCAAAAACCATACAAAAAAATCCTTGTAATAGATTAGTTAGTCTCATAATACTATACTTCCGGCCCAATAATACTATACTTTCAGTCCCCGTAATACTATCGTTGGGACTACCAGACATGACTACTGTATGAACCGTGTGTTTTTTTGTTTGTTTTTTTCTCTGAAAGAAGCGGGAATGGATCGGGAGCTGGGGGTGTGTGCAAATGAGAAGCGAGGAACACTCTGAGTCTGACGAACTCTGCAGACCGCAGCAGCACAAGTAAGAACTTGGAAATTCCTCACATCCATATATTACAAAAAATAACAAATAGGTTCTGGTGTTTCGAGACAGAAATTCCATCTCGAGGTTCTGGGGACACAAGAAACCTCTCGAGCTTCGCTCTCGGGGTTTCTTGTGTCCCCAAGCCCTCGATGGGAGTACTGCCTTGTAATACACCAAAATGTATAGCATACTGTGCATTACAAGGGAATAATTCCATCGAGAGGTTCTGGGGACGTAGGAACCTCGAGAGCGAAGCTCGAGAGGTTCTCACATTCCCAGAACCTCGAGATGGAATTATTCCCTTGTAATGCAGTAAGCTATACGTTATTTTTTTTAATATATGGATGCGATTTTTATTTATTTGTTTATTTTGCGACTGGTAGGTGGCCGTTTCAGTGAAAGACTCTCGGTCCTGGCCAACCACTGAAGTATCTTGCTGCTGCTCTCAGCCCACCCCGCCCGCCGTCATCTTGCCGTATGAGAAGAACCGGTAGGCAGTCCTACCTTTTCCTTTGTTTGGCTCACTCTGCATTCCCCTTTGCATAGGAGAAAGAAAAAAAAGGCCGAAGAAATGTACAGATGCGATGCGGTCTGCTCAGCGAGAGGCGAGCCGCCATGTTTTAAAATCGTTCTGCCTGCCCACACACAAAGCGGCCAATCAGGAGGCACGCTTAGGATGACGTGGGGGCAGAAGGCATCTTTGTGGGCGCTTGCGCTGTTTGGTAGTTGTGATAATACTATCGTTCAGAAGTGGAACGATAGTATTATCACATTCGAACAATGGTATTATCACTGTCTAACAGTGGTATTACCATTGAGGGATCGATGGTATTACCGGAGTTTTTTTGAATGCTTTACAATAGTATTATTTCCGAAATCCATATATTAAAACTCTATTCCTGCTGCCCTTTTATGGGCTGAACTAGGTTTAATCAGTCCACTAGCATATGTACAGTCTAGGAAAGTGAATTATTGGGTGAAGCTGTTCACAGTAGAACACAATAGACTGCAAGCACTTGCACTGAAAGAAAAGTGCTCTTGGGAACAAATTGGTTGTAAGAAGTCTAACTGGCTAACAGGGCTTTATGCTATTTTGGAAACAGCAGGATTGTCCTTTTTGAGAAAGTACCTGGACAAAAAGATTTCAATTAGTCCTAAATACAACACATATATCACAAAAAAGATTACAAATAATTTAAAAACTCTTGATCTTGCAACTATTTGAAATCTGAAAATAGCCTCATGGGTTCGTCAAATGATATTACATTTCAGTACAGAGTATTTAGATGCATTAACCAATTTAAAACAAAGACAGCTTTTCATAAAGTTCAGATTGGAAATGTTTCCTAGCAATGTCTTGATGGCTCAGTATAACAAGGAAACTGAATTTAGTTCTGCTTACTGTTCTTGCACTAATGACAGTGTGGAAGATCTGTTCCATGTTACCATGATTTACCCCGGTACAAAAAAACCCAGAGAGGTATGGCTAAAACCACTGTGGAAGGAAACTGCAACAATGGATCAGACTTTATTGCTGAATATTTTCTTTACTTCAAATGATGAATATATTATTTAGAAATTGGCAGGCTATCTTACTAACATACTAATTGCCAGCAGATTAGGCTTTATGGTCTATAGAGTCTGCTCGAACCTTAGATCCTTAGTTGGGTGCCGAGGACCTCCCCCCCCTTGTGTTCCAGAAACCCCTATCATCCATCCCTATCCCGCTGGGCCAGGCCTTCGTCTGATACATCCACTTTCGGTGTCTGTCCCACCCTCTCTTGAAGTCGTCCACTGTGGATCTCTGAACCAGCTCACCAGGCAGTGTATTCCAAGGGTCCACTGCCCTCTCAGTGAAAAACCTCCTCCTCTTTTCCCCCCTCACCCTTCCACCTTCCAACTTCAAACCATGTCCTCTGGTGATACCTCCCTGCTTTAGTCTAAAGATCCCCTCCATGTTTACCCTATTTATTCCCTTGAGGTACTTGAAGACCTCAATCATGTCCCCCCGTCTCTCCTCTCCTCCAGTGAAAACAGGCAGAGCTCCTCACATCTGTCCTCATATGTCAAATCCCCTAGTCCTCATATCATCTTAGTTGCCCTCCTCTGTACCCTCTCCAGGAGCTGTATGTTCCTCTTCAAGTGTGGTGTCCAGTACTGTACACAGTATTCAAGGTGTGGTCTAACCAGTCCATTGTACAGTGGCAGAATCACTTCCCTGCTCCTAGAGGTGATCCCCCTTACGATGCATCCCAACATCCTGTTTGCCTTGCTAGCTGCTCTCCTGAACTGCTCAGAGTTATTCATACATGCATCCACCATGACCCCTAGGTCTTTTTCCCCTTTTGAGGCCTCCAGCACCTCCCCTCCCAGGGTGTACCTGTGTTTAGGGTTTCCCCACCCAAGATATAATACCTTGCACTTGGTGATATTGAAATTTAATTTCCATGTGTGAGCCCAGCTTTTCAGGGTGTCCAAGTCCCCTTGCAGTGCCAACCTCCCCTCTTCCCCCTCAACTACTGCTCTCATCTTGGAGTCATCAGCGAAGAGACTCATTTCACACCCTATACCCTCCCTGATGTCCGATATGTATGCATTAAACAGGATTGGACCCAGGACCGAGCCCTGCAGTACCCCACTACCAACCTTTCTAGGGTTCAAGAGCTCCCCACCGACCACTACTCTCTGGGTGCATCCAGCTAGCCAGTTTTCAATCCATCTGACAATCAAAGGGCCTACTCCCAACCCCGTCAGTTTCTTCACCAGACCACTGTGGGGGACAGAGTCAAATGCCTTGCTGAAGTCCAAGAATAATACATCCACAGGCTTTCCCCTGTCCTGTTCTGATGTTACCCATTCTTAGAACTCCACAAGATTGGTTTGACATGATCTACCTGGCACAAACCCATGTTGCCGACTATCCAGACCTCCTACCTCCTCCAAGTACACCCCCAATCATTCCTTTAGTATACTCTCCATTAATTTTCCCACTACCGAGGTCAAACTGATGGGTCTATAGTTACCTGGTACTTCTCTTGACCCCTCTTTATGGATTGGCACAACAAGTGCCTCTCTCCAATCCCTAGGTACCCTCCCTGTCTCAAGCGACCTGTTGAAGAGCTCTGCCAGTGGTGCAGCCAGTATGTCCGCCAATTCCCATAGTACTTTTGGATGAATGCCATCTGACCCAGGAGATTTATCTTTCTTTAGAGCCTTGAGGGCTAACCACACCCTTTTGGTGGAGATAGCATCATCTGTCCCCTCCACCTTACTGGCCTTTTTATCCTTATCCTGATGTGACACCCCTGGGGTACCTCTCCCTCCCTCTTGCTCCATTTCTGTTGCTCTCCTGATCCCACTCACTACCGCTTCTATCCCCATCATGCCTTGCTTTATAGATATCCCATCCCCCCTAGTGAACACAGAGGCAAAGTACTCATTTAATACCTCTGCCTGGTCCCTCGCCTCTTCCACCTACCCTCCTTCTGATCTCAATCTGCCGAGATGGCCCTTAGTTTTCCTCTGCTCCCCAATGTACCAGAAGAACCCCTTTTCCCCTCCATGTATTCCCTGTGCCAGCCGCTGCTCTTTACTGGACTTTGCCCCCCTCACCATCCAGGTGACTTTTCTAGATGTAAGATGGTACATTTCCTTTTCCCTATCTCCTCTTGTTGTTTTATGTTTTTTGTAGGACACCTTCTTTTCTCTGACTACTACTTGAACGTCACTGGACCACCAGCATTGTTTATGTGACCTTGCTCCCTTATGGTTCACCTTAGTGCAGGTCCTGACTGCCTCATGAAGTCCCCGTTTTATGACATCCCATCTCTTTTCCACATTTGTCATTGATTTAATCCCTTTCAAGTGATCCTTGAGAATATTTCCCATGCCCACAAAGTCTGCCCCCCTGAAGTCCACTGCCAGTGTCCTAGATCTTTACCCTCCTCCCCCCATGCTTATTTGAAACAAGACAGTATTGTGGTCACTCCCAGTCAGGGGATCCTCTACAACCAGGTCCCTTACCAGATCCCCATCTGCTGGAACCACATCCAGGACATGCCCCTTCCTTGTGGGCTCCATCACATGCTGTGTTAAGAACACATCCTGGAAGCCATCAAGCAGCCTCTGCTCCATCACCACCTTAGAGGACATGGTTCTCCAGTTTGTACCTGACATATTAAGGTCCCCCATCAACACCACTCCCTCCCTTTTTGGTCCACACTGGGCAATGATGTTGTCCAGCAAACCATCCTCCAGAACATCACCCATCCCAGGGGGCCTATATACTACACCCAACTTGACCTTACCTCCTGCTGGGGTTCGTAAGGTGACCCATAAGACTTCCACGTTTCCCTCTGCCTCTTCTACCCTAGCAATTTCTATGTCATCTCTAATGAACATAGCCATTCCACCCCCTCTGCCCTCCTTTCTATCCTTCTTAAGCATAGTGTACCCCCACACATTTAGGTCCCAGTCATTGTTTTTGCTGGCCCACATTTCCGTGACTGCCGCCATCCGCCACCCCCCGAACGGCATGGCCTGGAACTCTTGCAACTTGTTTCCCAAGCTCCTGGCATTTACTAACACCACTCCCCACCCCTTATCCCTGATCCCCTTTGTTGAATCCCACCCAGGTTCCTTATACTTCCATCCTCCCTCTGCTCCTCCTGAAACCTCCTCCCCCAGTCTGTTTTCCCCCCCTTGGGTTTGAAGGCTACTCCCCTCATCTGGAGGAGAGGGCTTCTGGTTAGCCCCTTCCTTATCCCTCCCCCCTCTCTTGGAGCTGTAGCAAGAATCAGAGCTAAACATGTGTAAATCAGTTTCCTTAGTTCTATACAAAATGTGAAGGGTTTGGATGTTTACATCCAGGAGAAATTAACTTCCATAATGCCTGCTCATTCTTACTGACCCTAGAAGTTTTATTATAATATTGTAATGTTTGCACACGTACCTGAAAACTTTCGGAATTTGTAGGTGTATTTGTGATTAGATGTCTTTATGTCAATGTATATTTATTATTTATTGTTGTTATATGTAGATTTGTATTACTGTTTATCTGCTCATTTTTTGTAATTGTCCAAGACCAATCAAATAAAATCATTCACTCATTCAGTCTTGCCAAGACCCAACTGGCCACTTGCAATTCACCTCCATTGGTTGTTGGCTCTGGATGCCGGATCTGATTGGCTACAATGATTTTAGTTGCAGTGAATTCTTGTCTCCCCTGAATTTTGGCTGTACAGTTGAATCTGAATTTTGTCCTGCCACCCCACCCCCACTCCGACACTCTTTAAATACAGTTCCTAAACCTATCCCAGGGTGTAAGCCAACTCTCTTTCTCTCCCCCCACCTCTTTCTCCCTCTTTTAAAGAAACTTCTACCACGTCTGTCACTATGCTCAACTACTGTAGGCAAGCATAACAGCTGGGACCATCCAAGCTCCTCTGGCTGGTAGTGCTAATAACACTATCTATTCTTGAAAATGTGCAAGATGGAGGCACCTCTGAAATCTCAATCTCCACTCCACCAGCCTGATACTCAACCGCTCATACAACAAGTACCAGAGGGGAGGATAACAGTGCCTGCCCCCACTGATCAGTCAACCACCACAACCCAAAGGGCAGCCCCTCCTCTCACCTTCTTGCATTACTGCTCTGATGTATACTCACCCCACCCAACAAAAAAGTCAAAAAATCTTAGCCTATGTAAACGTAGGCATCTCAGCAGATTAAGAAGCTGCTGGAAAGACTGCATAAAAATAATAGTCATCATCCTCCTACTTCTGTCAGGGAATGTGCACCCTAACCATGGCCTCTTAGGCTCTGTGAACACTGAAGGCCAAGGCAATCTCAAAATAGCTTAAATAAACATATGCAGCCTATTACCTAAACTCTCACAGTTCCAGGCCTGAGTAGCAATTCATAGACCAGATATAATCTCGCTCACAGAAACCGGTCTCTCCCATAAGACTCCAGATGCCACTGTCTCCCTTGATGGCTATACCATATTTCATCTGGACAGAATGACAAAATGTGGTGGCGGGTGCCTGGTGTACCTGAGCAATAACATTAAGGGACAGATGATGCCGAATAATCTAAACACCAATGAAGCACAAATACTGTCCCTTAAACTCACCTTAGGTCTACACTGTAAAAACTCTGCTGCTATCTACAGTTTATTTATCCCTGGGAAAGCAAGGAATAGGGTTAAAGCAATTATTTGACCGCAGTAGTCAAGAAAAACCAAACTGAGAGCAGTTAATTCTTGGTGACTTCAACACCAACTGGCTTGCCCAGGATACAGTGGCCCCTAGAGACAGAATTAGTACTTCTATCAAATGGTCACACAAGAGGCCAGAAGAAACTACCGCACAGGTACAGCCATTCTCATCAACTGGCTCCTCTCCAGTTGCCCAGAACATATTACAAATGTCTCTGTCCTTCCTGATACCCTAAGTGACCACTCTCCAGTAGTATGCCTTTGGACAAATAAGGGTCCTAAGGGACCACCTATGTTTTTAAAAAAAACAGTCACTGAAAAAAGGGCAATTGTATCACTTTAGAACATATCTAATTAATACTGACTCTTTTGGATGGCATGAATGATACCAACTAGGCACTGGACTACTTCTGTGCTCTCTTCAATAAAGCCTGCAGCATATTTGCACTGGTCAAATCCACTAAAGTTAATGGCTCATTTAACCCTTGGCTTATAGGCTCCCTTTTTAATCAAATGAAACTGAGAGACAACCTCTGGCATAAGGCCAGGGCTATAGGAAAACCGTCTGACTATGCTTCATGCAAACCAGCCAGGAATAGATGTACCAGACTGGTGAGGGATGCAAATGCAGTCTACTATAGAGAGATGATGGAGAAAAACTGGGGAAACAGGAGGGAGTTTTGGAATAATGTTAAGTCACTAATGGGTCAGGAACCCAGAGCTTCCCCCCCCCACCTCATAGTCACTCCCTCAGGCCCCCAACAACAACCAAAGGACTTAGCAATTGCATTTAATCCTGCATTCATAGGTTCGCAGGTTCATAGGTATATACGAGTTTGAGGGACTAGCCCATAATGAACTCGCCATCCCTAACCTGAATGGAATTCATATTTTTTATTACCCATAAAAATGTCAAGATTTTTGTTGAATAACTGGAATGAACTACTGTATACTACTTCAAGAGGCAGTGAATTCCAAGTCTGGACTATCCTCTGGGTAAAAAATTGATATCGACTAGTAGACCTATTTGTGACTGATTTTAATTGTAGTATATGGGATCTGGTGTTATTTCTTTTCTTATACCATTCTAAGCATATTGTTTCAGCCAGAGAATTATCCCTGGAAGCTTTATAGATTAGGTATAAGTCCCCTCTTAAAGAATGATATTCCAAGGAATAAAGTTCCAATTTTTGTAATCTACTGTTATATGATAAAGTTTTACAATTATTCGCTTGTCTGGTAAATCTTCTTTGTATTTTTTCGACTAGTATATTATCCTTTACCAAGGTTGGAGCGGAAAAAGAGGCTCAAAAGTCTAGATTTGATCTTACTACACTGCAATAAATAGGAAGTAAGACTTCTGGTTCTCTATATTTAATATTTTTAAATAGGCAAGTTATTAATCTATGACATTTTTGGGAAGTTTCTGTAATGTGTTCAGAAAATTTTTAATTATTAGTGATAAAAATGCCCAGGTCTTTTTCTGAAGTTACTTTGTTCAGTAAAAGGTTGTTCAGATAATAGTTAGCACATCTGTTGTTAAATCCAAAACGCATAACTTTACATTTGGCAATATTAAAATTAAGTTTATGTTTCACAGCCCAATTGAATAAATCATTTAGGTTTTCTTGTAACATAGAAATAGATATACAATCATTAACAATACACCCAACTAAGTGTCGTCGGTGTATTTATTGACCTAAACCCCGTTCTTGGTTTTCATACCTGAGATGAGACTATTGAACAAAGTAGGGCTGAGGACCGACCCCTGAGGCACACCACTAGTCACCTTGCTCCAGGTTGAAGTATAACCCCTAATATTTACCTGTTGTC
This sequence comes from Neoceratodus forsteri, assembly GCA_016271365.2. NCBI lineage: Eukaryota > Metazoa > Chordata > Ceratodontiformes > Ceratodontidae > Neoceratodus > Neoceratodus forsteri. The sequence continues at coordinate 1,411,386,873 of CM028132.1, forward strand.
ATCTATCGGTTAACCACGCAGAGATCCAAATGACAATATTTTTATGCAAACCAATATTGACCAAGCTTTCTATTAGGATCTTATGAGAAACTGAGACAAAAGCCTTTTCATAATCGAGAAAAACAACATCCACAGGAAACCCTGCATCCAGGGCAGCACTAATAGGTTCAAAGAAATTAATCAGGTTGCTCTGACAAGATCTACCAGCAACAAAACCATACTGTGTAATGTCCTCTAGGCCATTCCTTGTGATGTGCGTGTTAATTCTATACATTATAAGTGTTTCCAAAATTTTTCATATGCAGGACGTTAAACTAATCAGTCTATATTGTTCCACCCTCTGTTTTGTTCCTCCCTTGTTAATAGGTATGACCCAGGCTTCTTTCCAGTCATTTATTACTATACCAGTGTAGAGTGATTTATTGAATAGTAGTGTTAGGGGACCAGCTACTTCATAAGAAATTTCTTTTAAAAACTGGGAAGGAAACCCATCAGTACCTGCAGATAAAGAAGACTTAAAGGAGTTTATAGTAGAATATACTTCTGGAATTGTAATTACCTCCAGACTATCTTGAATTTTAGGGATTTTAGAATCAATAATTTCGTTAGCTTTATAAATACTAGTAAAGTATCTATTGAATTCATTAGCCATGCTCAGTTCATCAGATATTAATTTATTATTTATTAATAGTGGACCCACTTTCAGAGAGTTCTTTCTCATAGAGCCAATATAATTAAAGAACTGCCTTTTATTATCTTTATTGGTAGTAGCTAGTCTGCGCGCCATTTCTTTTTTTGCTTTTCTAATTGCTTGTTTAGTTTTATTTGCTTTTATTTTGAACCTGTTCCAGTTAATTACAGTTTTATGCTTTTGTATTTGTTAAAGGCTCTTTTTTTATCTTATAAGTTTTTTAAATTTAGATGAAAACCATATAGGAAGTCTTTCGTGATTGAAATATTTTCTGTGTACAGGTACCCATTTGTTGACACAGTAACTCATTTTTTCCTTAATACAGTGCCATATTTGTTTTACTTGTAATTCTTTCAGTTCCTTTTCCCAATTCCATTCCATTCCATTAGATATGTTTTTATTTCCTTGTAATTGGCTTTAGAATAGTTTCTCATTTTGGTAATACCTTTAACATTCATTGCATAATATTTAATTGCCCATAATACCATGCAATGATCGCTATCTCCTAGAGGGGCAACAATTGTTGGGGATTCTGTCTGTTCATAAATGTTAATGAGTATTAGATCCAAAATGTTAGCTTTTCTAGTTGGATTAAGTACAAGTTGTTCCAGGCCCATGGAAATGTCAAGAAAATTAGCTTTCTGTTGACTAGAGTTCATAAGTGTGTCCCAGTTGATTCCTGGATAATTAAAGTCACCCATTAATATAATATTATCAAGAGGATTGATTTTATGAATATAGTCCAGAAATAAATTATTACATTCCTTATCTAGAGAGGGCCGGTGATAACAAATACCCAGGGTAATAGGTTCTCATAATAATTTAACCCACACACATTCTATACACTCAGGACCAGATATTCAAAAGGGTTGCGCCATGCGCAACAGGGTTGCACATGCTCAAGTCCTAAATTGCGCCATTCTGCGATATTCAGCAGGAGACAGTTGCGCCACTGAAAACAGGCTGAGCAACAGCGCAATGCAAATGAATGCATGCTCAACTGGAGGGGGAAGAACCATGCATAAACTGCACAGCCCAATATTCAGCCGGGCTGTGCAGAGTTGTGCAGGCGCAACCTCCAACCTGAGCCTGCAGGACATTGAGCCAAAAAAAAAAAGCTTAAGTCGAGGGCCACTCACAGGTGAGCTGCTGTATTGCAGGGCGCAACACAGCAGCTGCCACCTGTGGCTGTCCCCCAACTCAGTCCCTGTGCCCTCCCCCACAGCCCGATCGTGGGCATAGTGTACTCCCCACCAGCCCGATCGCGGGCATCAGATGGCTCCCCTCCCGTTCATCCCTGGTGGTCCAGTGGACCGAAATGCCCGATCAGTGGGCAGAAAGTAAATGCAACACCCCAGACAGCCTGTGCCCAATCGTGGGAAGAAGTAAGCATAACACCCCCCAACAGCCCCTTGTGCCCGATCGCGGGCAGAAAGTACAGTGAACCCCACCACCTGAACATCTCCCTGGTGGTCAGTGGACTGGAAATGCCGATCGCGGGCAGAATATAAATGGAACCACCCTGAAACATCTTTCTGGTGGCTAGTGTCCCTCCATCCCACCCACCCACGAGCCCCACCACCCTGCTCCCCGGCCGGCTGGCAGCATCCACCCGCCTGCCACCCGCCGCCTGCTGACTGACGCCGGTGAGGGCCTGCAGCCATTGGTGCAGAGCAAGAGCCAATGGGCGTGCAGCCTACCTTATGACAGTCAGATTTGTGAATAGATCATTCACAATGCTCGTCCCCGACGGCTGCTGTCTGGCAGGGCCAGGCGCAAGTCCTCGGGGATCAGCACACCTACATGCTAATGGCATGCAAATGGGGCCATAATCAGATGCAAATGGCCTCCCCTGCGCCTTGCATGAATTATGGCCCCATTTGCATGTCACCTTTTGAATATCGTGATTTTGCGCATGGCGCAATGGTACTTGCCCATCGCAAGTTGAATGCTCCACTCTGACAACTTGCGATGGCGCAAGTTCCACTGCACCATGCACAGTGGCTGTGGCTGGGGGGTGATATTCAAAGGAGTTGCTCAATAGCGCAACTGCTTTGAATATCTCCCCGGCCACACCCCTGCGCAACTATTTTGCACAGCGCAAGGGCTTGCGCCTCAGAATGGCGCAGTTTGAATATCCGGCCCTCAGGGTTCAGGATGTCATTGTATGTTTCATAACAATTTATTCCTTCACTAATATAGACTGCACCCCCCCCCAGTATGTCCACGATGTTTAGCAAATAAAGTGTAACCAGGGATATTTTGCTCCCAAAATTCTTGAGTAAACCAAGTCTCAGTTACCCCACATATGTCAATTTTCCTAGTTAATTAAAGTTAGACTGAGTTCATCAATCTTATTGTTTAGGCTTCTTGCATTTAATAATAGGATGTTTAGTTTGGAATGTTGTATATTAAGATTTTGTTTTATATTTTTTTTACTTTTTTTATAGGAGGGTGTTCTGTTTGTTTTTCCTGAACTGGTTAGAAGTGTTATCTCAGAATCAATAGAACAAGCCTTCCCTTCCCCTTTATAAATTTAAAAAGGATGTGATCTCTTCATTAATCGAGTTTCCTAGTAGTGTAGATCATTTTTTACACAAATGCAGGCCATCTCTTAAATAGAATTGCCAATTATTATCGAACTGTTCCCAGTGCGTTAAGCATTTTAAGCTTTGTTTTAAACACCATGCCCTTAACCAGTTGTTAATTTTTTTTTATCTTTGCTTCCATGTAACTATCAGCCCTAGGTGCTGGAAGTAGTTCAGAAAATACTATGTGTGCCCCTCTTTCAGTTAAGATATTAGTAAGTCCCACAAAGGCTTCTTTGAGCTGTTGTAGACTTTGTTTGTATATATTGTTTATTCCTGCATGAATTATTACCAAAGGATCTTAACTATTTTGAAGAATGTTTGTGGTCATTTTAGTAATGTCCTGGAGTGTAGCTCCACGGAAACAAGACACGGTATGTGTGGCTTTATTTACCTCACAAATTTGTCTATCAAGTTTAGAAATCATAGAATCTCCCAGTACAAAGATTTCTTGAGGGTGAACTGAGGCAAGGTTTTCATTTAAATTAGGTGTTTCCATCTCAACACACTCTATGACTTCACTAGGAGATGGTAAAATGTGTACTTACATCAGATTGTTATTAGTATTAGTTGACCCATAAGTAGTTCCCAGAGGATTATCAGTGCATAAGTTCTTAGCTAAAGATCCACAATTATTCTCAATGGGGGCTATTGCAAGTGTATTGTTGGCTGAACTATTGCTGGTATCTCCAATTAAGTTTATGAGTGGATCAAAGTTGTTGCAAGTAGGCACAGAAAACATTGAGAATTTCTTCCTTTTTTAGCCGGTTTAAGGTATTGTGCAGTATACCATTCTTCTTCGTTTTCTACTATGTCTATTTCCTGCCTACATCTTTTATGTAGGGATGTACCTGATACATCTTTAGTTATAGTAGTCCAAACTGTTCCCTGACAATCAGTGTTTGGTGTATCAGGTATTGGAAGTCTTTTTTCTGGTTTCAGTCTGGCTAAGTTCCAGGGTCCTTAACCTGTTGTCAAATAGAGTAATCTCCTCTTCAAGTTCTTGATTCTTAATACACTTGGGACATATAAAGTTGCTAGCAGATGTAATGTTATTATCTAATAGGTACATATTACATTTAGTGCATAAAATTGCTAGGCGACCATCCATTATTTTTAATAAAGGCTCCATGATTTTGAGTTATTTTAGGAGAAAACAACAAGTTTACCTTACCACAACATGGATTAAATCATTCCTCATGAGTTTCTACTTGATTGCTAAAGACGCCGAACACACCAAACACGCGCTGACGCACGTGTCTTTGTGTGCGTCTTCGCGTGCGCTCGCCCTGCTCAGGTTCATCCTGCTCACCGCAGGGCTGGTTTAAATAGCCCTGTCTGACCCAGAAGTAGTAACCAGGGTCACCAGCCTAGCCCCAAGCTAGCTGTAAAAAGTTTAATTTAGCGATTTATTATCGCAGCCTTTTTAAGTACAGGCGAGTTTCTGGTGAGGTTCTAGCTGGATTTACTAGCTTACAAAGCCTGTCTGGCTCCCACAACAAATCAGGTTCATAGCTCTCTCAAGTTTAGTAGCCCTGGAGAAAACCCTCACAGGCTACCACTCCTCTACCTAGCAAGTGCAAGCTAGGGCTCCAGTGTCTCGCGTTTATGCGAGTATTTCAGTTAAAAGCAGTATATCTTTCACAATAGTTTAAAAAGTGCAACAGGGTATATTGATACAGAAGGCACAGCAAGCAGCAAAGCCACACAGACCTCTCCTCGGTACTGCCTCCTGAATGTCTAAAAACTGGCCATACTAGCAGACCCAATGACTCCAACTACCACTACTTTCATAACCCAGGAGTCCCACTCTTCTATTTCAAACAAATCACTAGGTCTCAAACATAGTGTCCTATGCAAAACCAGGATGGGCAGTGATAATATCAATATGAAGCTAGTTGCCCTCACCTTGTATGAACTTGCAATCCCCCCTGACAAAAACATTTAACATTTCTATAAGAACTGGTCTCACAGGACACAGTGTATAAGAATAAGAGGGGTAGCATCTGAACCTATGGATGTGACTCTGGGGGTTCCCCAAGGCTCTATCTTGGGACCCCTTCTTTTCAGCTTATTTATCAACACGCTACCACATGTCTGCCTAGCGAAAATGCTACTTTATGTGGATTACATGATAATCTCCACACCAGGCAATCATACTGCTGAAATAACTGCTGAACTACAGGAAAGTTTCAATAAGCTCAAGTCATGGTTCTTGTTTAATAAACTTCTCCTGAATTACAAAACAACTAAGGTACTAGATTTTGTTACACCCCACCATAAGAAAAATGCAGACCCTCTGAACATTAGGAGCTGAAATGGTGATCCAATAGAACAAGTGAACACCTTTCAATACTTAGGCATCTACTAGATGACACCCTCTCTTTTGGGCCCCACATAGATCATGTCATTAAATCAGTCAACATTAAACTAGGAAGACTCTTTCGACACAGGCATCCTATGACCCCTGAGGCTCTAAATCTGGTTACCCAGAGCTCAGTACTGTCTACCATTGATTATGGACTTGTCATCTATGGTGCAGCCTCTGAAACTGCCCTGAAAAGATTTAAACTACTCATTAACAAATCCTGTAGACTAGTCCTAGGATCCAACTGCCTCACACACATGCAGCCTGGACAATAAGTCTAGATGGCTCCTTCTGCAGCAAAGGATCATGTACCAAACCTGTCTGATAGGGAAAAGGCCCCTGTAGGTCTAATGCCAAAGTCAACAGCTGACTTAGTCCAGTGGAATTTAAACAAAAAACTAACCAGAAGAGCTGCGAAGGGTGTTCTCCGTGTACCCTACAAGCATATCTCACTCACCCAATAACCCTGGTTACCGAGGACCCATGCAGTTAAACAACCTCTCCTCCTCGCTCTTAGAACACTGTAAGCTTGGTCCATTTAAAAGGGACCTTCATGGCCATCTTGCCCTAGCAAGCCTATGTGATTGCCCTTCTAACTGAAACAATTCACTCGGCCCTTGAACTTTAACCCTATTCACCCTTCTCCCTTCACTTCCTACTACCTCACCCTACCCTACCCCTTCCCCATCTGACAAAGCCTCCTGGCTGCTACCACCCCACTGCTCTGCATGTAGCAATTTACTGTATGTTACAAAAGCTTATTCCTCTGTGAATTGTGTAATCTTGCTAGCTTAATGTTGCTTCCAGTCATGGAACACTATTTCATTGTTCCCATTGTATCTTTTTCTACTCCATGGCATTTGCTTATACTGTTTGTATTGCTTGTTTCTGTTTGTGACTTGACATGGAACCTTTGTAAAAGAACCTTTGGCTCAAAGGTGATTAATCCAAATCTGAAATAAATAAAGTAAATAAATAAATCAACAAAGGTAGTCATCTAACCCCTGTGGATCCTGGTATATACCCAAAGCTCTTTGTTCTGTATTGGGTTAGTATGAGCCCGACTCATGCATCTTTGGGAGTAGAGGGGTAAGAGGGAAGTCTGTGGGACCCCAATGGGGTTCTCTCCCCCCTCCTCCAATGTCCTGGTTTGGGTTTGCCCCCTCCTCAGCCTCTCACTGGCCCACCTGTGGTGTAAACTGGAAATGGATTCTCTTAGGGACTCTGACTACCTTCATGCAGTACACCCTGTCCTCCCACCTTGTAGGTTTCCCAGGTATGCCACAACTCCCTAAAGGTGAGGCGTAGTACAGTTGTTAGTCTCTACATAGTGTGGAGCTCCTTCATCCAGGTGCACCACTCCTCTATGGTTGTAGCTGTCCCTGTAAGCCAATGGGAAGTGATTATGTTCATGGCTACCAGGCAGAGAGCCTGGAAGAGCTTCTATTGGGGTGAATTAACTATTCTCTAGTTCCCCCCCAACACCATGTGCTCAAAAGTGTGGGGGACATTCACTCCCCAACTCTCCTCCAGGGCACCATGTACCTGGGACTAGAACCGCTGTACATGCCGGCAACCCCAGAAAATATGATAGTGTGTACCCACCTGGCCACACTGCCTCCAACATAGTTCCGAACCACCATGCTGGAAGTGCTTGGAGACCGTGGGAGTGTGGAAGTCCCTTATTAGGCACTTCCAATGGAATTCTCTCTGTGTAGGAAACAAAGTGGTGCGCCAATCAATTCTCCAGATGTAGTCCAATTCCTCATTTGTTATCTGGATCTGAGCTTCTCTGTCCCAGGCCTCCTTTACCTCTTGCAATTCAGGATTTTCAGAGCCCTGTAGCATCCTATATGCCCTGGCAGTGTGGCCTTCCCTGCCCAGCAGCTTCACCGCCCAGTCTAAGAATTGTTACATGCCTGTAAGTTCCCTGCTTATTGAAGCAAACCTCCCCGGCATCTGTATATAGTGTCTCACTTGCAGGAAATGGTAAAAGTCCTGTCTGGGCAGGTTAAATTGTTGTTGTATGTCCGTGAAGGTTCAGCAGGTGCCATTGCTTATGAGTTGACTAAATCTTATCAGTGAGTTGCGGTTCCAGCATCTGAAACCACCGTCACTAATTGTAGGGATGACGTCTGGGTCACCCATGATCGCTGTGAGTGGATCAATGTCAGTAAGTGTTCTAGAGATTCAGGATTAATCTCAGGGTGTGCATCATAAAAGGATTCCCAATTGACACCGGCACTGCTGGGGTGATACATGTGGGGGGCAATGTAAATAAGGATACCACCAGGCCATCCTCCGTCTCCAAGTTCAACCTGCCAGAGCTGTGATCTTGCTTAGCCCATGTCACAACAGGCGTGAGCTGTGCAGCTATATAGTATAGGCACAGGCCCAGCAGTACCAGCACTCCATTCTCCCTGGGCAGGGTCAGTAGTTTCCTTCTGATCTTATGCCCCCCCGACAAAAGCCTGCATGAATTTCTGCAGTCTCCTCCAGAACATTTCTGGCACCTTTATGGGTAAGGCTTGAAATAGAAATAGGTACAGAGGCAACACATTCATCTTGACTGTGGCTATTCGTCCACCACCCCCAGAGGAAGAAGGTTCCACTGGGTGATGTCAGCTTTTACCTCACCTTCCAGTTTCTCATAGTTGAGACTAAAGAGGGAGCCAAGTCTGGCTGAGATCCATATACTCAGATATCTCACAACTCCCATTGCAGCCCATTGGAAGGGAAAACATTCCCGGAGCCAGTGGGAGGTCAGGCTGGCCAGCCGTAAGGCCTCTGACTTAGAGAAGTTGATCTTATGTCCTGATATACTCCTGTACATGTTCAACTCATCAAGGAGCCCCAGTACGGAGTCCTGGGGATGTGTTAGGAAGAACAGGAAGTCATCAGCATATAGTGATATTTAATGTTCCTTCTCTCAACCCCGTATCCCCCAAATTACATAGAAGCATAGACTTTGATGGCAGATAAGGACCACTTGCCTCACCTAGTCTGCCCATTTCACTACCTATTGGATAAGCTGTAGGTTCTAGTTAACCAACAGCCTACTTCCTTCTACCCCTCAATATAATTGCCTTATATCTGTCCCATGCATTTTTGAATTCTCCCACTGTTTTTGACCCCACAGCCTCCTCAGGAAGGGGGGTTCCATGTGTCCACCACCCTCTAGGTGAAAAAATACTTCCTTACAATGCCCTTGAGCCACCCCCCATCTTCAAATTGTGCCCCCTTATTCTTGCACATCTCATTTTCTGAAAGATGTTACCCTCTTGGACTTTGTTGATTCCCTTGAGGTACTTGAAGGTTTCTAACATGTCTCCTCTCTCCCTCCTTTCTTCAGGGGTATACATTTTAAGCACTTTTAGTCTCTCTGTGTATGGCTTCTGTTGCAGACCATGCACCATTTTAGTTGTCCTACTCTGGACTGCCTCCATCCTTTCTATGTTCCCGAGGAGAGATGGGGTCACCAGAACTGTACGCAGTACTCCAGATGGTGTTTCACCAACTGCCTGAATTAAGGGTTAACAACTTCCTGTTTTCTACTGATGATGTCTCTTCCTATACATTTTAGTATCCTCCCAGCCCTCATTGCTGCCCTCTCACATTGCTTACCAACCTTAAGGTCATCTGAAACGAATACCCTCCTGGTCCCTTTCCATTTTTTTTCCATTAAATATGCTTTACTTTTGTTTTAGTCATACATGCATAGCAATATTAGGCAAATAAAGATTGAGACATATACATGAACTTGAAATATGGCCTTATGGTTACATTGGCCCACTAATACCTACTACTATTAAACTACAGCTAAACCTGACTACAGTCCTAACATATCCCGTACCCCACCCCTTCTTCTATTGCCAGATACAACATCCACTAATGTACATAGTCACTAACATTATAGATAGTTGTAGCTAATCTAATTTACTTAATATGTGAGGTCAACGTACTGTATAAACCTTGTTCCATTTCTTGTCAAAACTAGCAAGACAATGTCTAAAACTTGCTATCATTTTTTCTATTCTCAGATTATATAAGAATTTGTTCAACCACTCCGAGTAGGGAATAATTTGGTAGACTTTCCACGGCCTTAATACTAACATACTAAAATGCCAGCAGAATAGGCCTAACGATCTTTCGTGTCTGCTCGTTTGGTCAGCCCCCACCCTGGGTGCTGACCTTGCTGTCCCCCTCGCCTTCTCTGGCTTCTCCCTTCCCAGTTCTGGATATTCTTGCTGCATTGGATTTTGCTTCCAGAACCCTTCCCCTGTACTTGTCCCACCCCCTCTTGAACCCCTCCACTGTCTCTGCCTCCACCAGCCCCTAGGCAGTGCATTCCATGGCTCCACCACCCTCTCAGTGAAGTAGCACCTCCTCCTTTCTCCCTGAATCTTCCTCCAGCTTCCACCCATGCCTCTAGTGGCCTCTTCCTCCTTCCTTCAAGCACCCTGACTGTTCCTCCCTATTTACCCTCTTCATGTACCTGAAGACCTCTATCATGTCCCCCGGTCCCTTCTCTCTTCCAATGTGTACATATTTAGCTCTTGAGCCTCTCCTCATAGGTCCTGTCCCCAAGCCCCAAATCATTTTGTTGCCCTCCTCTGGACCCTCTCCAGGAGATTAACGTCCTCTTTAAGTGTGGCTCCAAAACTGCACGCAGTACTCAAGGTGCGGCCTCACCAAGCAGTTATACAGAGGAGTATCACTTCCCTCTTTCTGGAGGTGATCCCCCTAGCGATGCATCCCAGCATCCTGTTGGCCTTGGCTGCTGGCCTCCTACAAGTCTCAGAGTTGTTCATCTTGACATCCACCACCACCCCCAGGTCCCTGTCAGCCATCGAGACTTGTAGCATTTCCCAGGGTGTACACTTGGCATGGGTTTCTGGCCCCCAGGTGGAGTACCTTGCATTTCCCTGCATTGAACCTCAGCTTCCACTTTCTAGACCATCTTTCCAGAGCCTTCAGGTCCCCCTGTAGGGCCACCCTCCCCTTCTCCCCATCCACCACCGCCCCCAGTTTCGAGTCGTCTGCAAAGAGACTCATCTCACTCCTGATTCCTGTCCTTATGTCAGATACGTAGGCGTTGAACAGAAGGGGCCCAAGGACTGATCCCTGTGGGACCCCACTAATGACCCTCCTTGGGGATGAGACTATCCCACCAACTACGACCCTCTGGGTCCGGTCCTGGAGCCAATTGCCTATCCATCTGATCATCTGGTTCCCCGCCCCCATTTCTCCCAGCTTATCCAACAGGCCCATGTGAGGAACAGAATCAAATGCCTTGCTGAAGTCTAGAAAGAGGACATCCACTGTTCTACCCAGGTCCAAGGCACTTGTCACCCAGTCATAGAACTCCACCAGGTTTGTCTGACATGATTTCCCCGGGATGAATCCATGCTGTCTATCGTCCAGGCACCCTGACTTATCCAGGTCCCCCAGCCTCTCCTTGACAATGCCCTCCATCACCTTGCCCACCACCGATGTCAGGCTGACAGGCCTGTAGTTCCCTGCCACCTCCCTTGATCCCCTTGTGGATAGGCACTATATGCACCACCTTCCAGTCTTGGGCACCCACCCTGTCCTCAGAGAGATGGTGAAAGCTCTGCCAGGGGTTTCGCCAGGACATCTGCAAGTTCCTTCAGCACTCTGGGATAATTTATCCGGTCCCGTGCTTTCTCCATCTTAAGGGAGCTGAGGGCTTCCTCACTCTCTCTGCTGTGATTTCCACTTCCTGCACTCTTCTCCTGCTTAGCCCTCCCCCACCTGCCAGTGATGCCTCCCTCTCCCCAGACCTGTCGATCGGTAAGGGTCCCCCCCCTCCTCAGTATCTCTGTCTCCTCCCATGTATGATTCAGCACCCCCATTTTCCCTGGTGAAAACTGAGGTGAAGTACTCATTTAGTACCTCAGCCTGCTGCCCCGGGTCTTGTGCCCATCTCTCCCCTGATTTAATCCTGCTAATCTGCCCCATCACCCTTCATTTTTCCCCAATGTATCTAAAGCACTCCTTGTTCCCTCTCCTAATTTCCCTGGCCAGGTTCTGCTCCTTCCTTGCCTTAGCCGCCCTCACCACTCTAGTGGCCATTCTAGCCATCAGCCTCGCACTCCCCGATCCCTTCACTCCTTGAGCACTTGAATTGCTTATAGGCTGCTTTCTTTCCCACACCACCTCCTGGACCTCCCTGGTCCACCAACAGGGTTTTGGGGCCCCACCAAATTTTTCGGCTCACTTGCACAGGTGCTGGTAGCATCCTGCACCCTCCCGATGATTTCCCACCTACTATCAGCGCCCATGTCTGACCCAATCCCATCCAAATGCTCCTTAAGGATCCTTCCCATTTCCTTAAAATCCGCCCCCCTGTTGTCGGTTACTTCCGTCTTTGTGCAGCCTTCTACCCCTCTTAGGTCCAGGCAGAACCAGACTGTGGCATGGTCACTCCTCGCCAATGGGTCCTTTACCTCCAGGCCCCCAATCTGGTCACTGTCTGCCAGGACCACATCCAGTACCCGTGCCTCCCTGGTCAGTTCCCTCACCTGCTGAGTTAGGAACGCGTCTTGAAAGACATCCAACAACCTGTGTTCCCTGGTCACAGAGGATGTCATAGTCTCCCAGTCTGTTCCTGGCATGTTTAAGTCCCCCAACACCACCACCGTTCCTCTGCCCAGTCTGCAGTGTCTCCTAACATCTGCCACCAGACTGTCCTCCAGCTCCTCTGCCAGGGCAGGGGGTCTATACACCACTCCTATTTTTACTTTCTTGCCCCCCCTTGTTATCAAGGTGACCCAAATCGCCTCCACGGTTCCCTCCACCTCCTCTACTCCCCCTATGCCAATGCAGTTTTTGACTATCATTGCTACCCCTCCTCCCCTTCCTTCCCCCCTGTCCTTCCTGGACATAGTGTAACCCTCCAGGTTCAGGTCCCAGTCATGTCTTGCAGTGGCCCAAGTCTCAGTGACCGCTGCCACATCCACTGCTCCCTCAGTTAGCATCGCCTGGAGCTCAGGCATTTTATTGCCCAAGCTCCTGGCATTTAGCAGGACTACCTTCCACCCTTTTCCTATAGTTCCATTTCCACTGCTCATGTTCCCATGGGGATTCTGTTTTCCCCTGGTCTGCGCTTTGCCAGTTGGCCTTTTCCTGCAATCCTCCTGGTCTCCAGGGGGGTGGAGACAGAGTCCCTCCTTTATCGGCACCCCCTTGACAGCCTTTTCTCCCATCCCACCCCCCTTCACAAGTTTAAACCCCACTTTTCACCAATGAACCCCTCTATTTTCAACTTAAGGATTCCCCTTCCCTCCAAATTGAGATGTAATCTATCTCTAGCATACAGCTCCTTATCCTCCCAGGTCTCCCCCCAATCCCCCATCAACCCATACCCTCTGGCCTCACACCACTCCCTGAGCCACTGGTTTATCTCCCTAATTTTCCTTTTGTGTTCCCCACTAGCCCTTGGCACTGGCAGGATTTCTGAGAAGGAAACTGTGCATCCTATGTCATGACAGACCCTGGCGAGGTCCCTGAATCTTGCCTGTATCCCTAGCTCGCTATTTCCCTCAATGTCATTTGTACCCAGGTGGACCAGTATGTCTGGGGAACCCCCACAATCCTTTGCCAGCTGATATACCTCGTGCTTAGCCCTGTGCACCGTTAGTCCAGGGAAGCATCTTGTTCTAACTGGCCAGGCTTCTCCCTCCCTATCCCATTTGATACTCCTGATCATAGAATCCCCCAGCAGGAGCACTCTGACCACTCCTTTTCCTCCATTCCCCACCCCTTCCATGTCCCTCATCCTTTCTACCAGCCCCTCCACCCAGCCGGCTCCTTGTTCCTCCCCCTATCTGGGTGCCACATGCCACCCCCTCCTTATTTACCATGGCCACCCCCTTCCCTCCAATCCTATGCCTCCTCCTGAGTATCCTTCTGTGCCTTGCTAATTCTCCTCCTCACTGCTCGCAACTGGTCCTTCTCCCCATCTGCTAAACTCAGCCTGGCTCTGTCCTCCCTTCCTTCCTGTCTCCATTTAGTTCCTCCTTGCTCGTCATGCCCCTGGCCTAAACCCTCAGCTCCCTTTACTGAATCTTCCTTGTACTTCTGGTCCTTCTCCTTACCTTTCCTCCCAACTGGTCCTTCTCCTTGCTTTCCTCCCTCTTCCCTGCCCCTCCTGCTCTGATTCACTGCTCCCCCATTCTCCTGCATTCCAGGTCCCCCCTGTTCTTCCTGCTATCTGGCCCCTGCCTCCTGCCTCCCACTCCCACTCTTTCCGTCTCTAACCACCCCTGTTGTGGCTACATCACCCCCCTCATCCTTGAGCAGAAGAAGAGAATTGAAGCGGTTACTGAGTGTAAGGTCTGATCCACCTCCCCGCCTTGCTTCCTTCTGTCCAGCCCTGGCCATCTGCCTACTTCCCTGAGAATGTTGTCCCTCCGTCCCCCTTTGTGAGGGTCCCCAGTTACCTGCCTGCTTCCTTGGTAGTGTCCTTTTGGACCCCCTCTGCCAGGGTCCCTATGTGACCCCTGAGTATTCTCCTGCACTCCTTTCCCTATGCCCCCACCCCCAGTGCTTGGTGCAACCCTGTGGGAGATTCCCAGCCCCCTTTCCCAACCATACCACCCCCTTCCCCAGCTTTCTCCTAATCCCCGCAACCTCCTCCCTAAGCTGTGCTAGCTGGTAGCACACTGGGCAACCACCGAACTTCCAAGCCCAGTCCAGTATCATGGCTGCTCCACATCCTGTGCACCCCACCACCCTCCCAAAGATGCCGGCCCTAATGACGTGTGGTTCCATCCCCTTCCAAATAGGTTTCCTTGGGTGAGCCACCAGGTTCCCCCCTAGTCCAAGATACCCACTCCCACTCCCTTTCCGTCTCTAACCACCCCTGTCGTGGCTATATCACCCTCCTCATCCTTGAGCAGAAGAAGAGAATTGAAGCGGTTACTGAGTGTAAGGTCTGATCCACCTCCCCGCCTTGCTTCCTTCCTTCCTAATTAGGTCACCCACTAATCTTAGAGACAGTCCCACTGTACACCAGTAACCCTGTTACTAGGTGCAGTACAACACATTAAACTTATAAGGGAAATGAACAACTCCCTAAGCTCCTCTCTCCCAGCCTTTAAATCCAACCCCCAGTGGCTAGAGACTTCCATGAGCTGCACCTGCAGCCTTTTCCCTCAATTGCAGGGCAGGTGTTCCCCTATAAATTCGCAGACTCTGGGGAGGGAGGTGGGTCCTGGGCAGACACCTGACTCGAGAGAGTGTATCAGCCCTGTGTCTCCTCCAAGCCCAGCAACCAAAGAACCAGGCCCAAGCAAATCCCACCAAATAGGTTTTAAATCAGAAGAAATAGGCCTCTACCAGCGCAGCCTGTTACACAGTGAAACATCCACAAAATGAGCCCCACTTACAGCCACCAAATCAGTTTACAAACATCCAGCATCCCCCAAAACAATACCCTGCTAGCCCCTTAGAAGTAAGAAAGAAAAGAACTAACCTACCAAGCAAAATCCACGAGAACCCTGTGAAAACAACAGCAGCAGCTACTGTCCTGGAACACAACTGATCCTGTCCCCTTCCAGTTCTTTCCCAATACCAGTTGCTTTACTGTATAGGAAATTAGAGACATAGCATATCTTCTTTCTAAAACTGGAATTTGAGAGTAGTCCCCTAGGAGGCAAATTTTGGGTTCAAAAAGTGATTCCAAACCAAGGAGGGGGTCAAGTTTAATCTTGATCTTATTCCATAGAGGTTTAATTGAGGGACATTCCCAGAAAATATGGAATATGGCACCCTCACTTAAGCCGCACCTACTACATTTGGAGTCTTGCCGTTTGCCCATCGAAGCCAATTTTGCTGGAGTGAAATAAATATTACATAGTGTATAAAATTGTATGAGGCATACTTTGTCATTAGAGGTGTAGGAGTATACAGCCTGCCACATTTTGTCTCAGCAGAATTGTTTATCTGGAAATTGAGTTGTCCAATACGATGATATCCCTTGGATATCTGGATAAATAATTGGATATAATTCCGCTGTTACCTTGGAGACCTCATGTGGACTCCATGCCAGCCTACGGAGCATATTGAGGAGTTCTGTTTGATCAGTATCTCAGTTACCAGGTCCCATCGTAGCTATTAACAGGTGCCTAATTTGGAAACCTTTAACTATCTGATTGAAAGGAAGGCATAAGGACTTGAGAAGATCAGGTGAGGTCTTGATTTTGCCTTGGTCCAACAAATCGGAGATCTTAACTTCTTGTTTAGGGAGTTCACTGCTGTTCCTTAGATACTGTTTATCTAGTAAGAAATTCAGGTTCAAATATACAGGTTGAGAAATATCTTTGGTATTGTTATGTTTGATGGCTTTACATAGTTGGGCATGGACTTTCAGAGACATACATAGTAGTTCATTTTTCAGAATTTTCATACCGACCTTAGGAGTAATATATAGTAGACTGTTAGGGGAAATACCACTTTGTTTAATAGTTAGGCATTTAATTTGTAGCCATATTGGATCATAGTTATGTTCCATTATAGTAGGAATAGGGGGGTACCAATAGAAATATTTAACTATGTTGCTTGCTAAGTAGTAATGAAAAAAAAATTGGCAAATTAAGGCCGCTCCTTTGTTTAGAGGGTCCTAGTTTGATATAGGATCTTCTTGGTGGTTTTGTTTTCCAAAGAAATTTGGAAATAATCTGTTGAATTTTCTTAAACCAGGTTTGTGAAAGGTAGAGATTTCACATATTTAAGGGATAAAACAACCTCAGGAGTATATTCATTTTGATTACATTGATTCTTCTTTGTAAAGAAAGATATATGGGAGCCTATCTGTCAAGATCTTTTCTTGTGTAACTCCTAATTTGGCATTGAGGGTCAGTTTTCTAACCTGTGATAAATTAGATGTTATTGTAAGTCCCAAATATTTAATTTGGGTTGACCAGCTTAATTGGAGGTCCTCTATTTGTGAGCAATAAGTGTGAGAGTTTAGTGGCATAGTAGTTGATTTAGTTATATTCAATTTATAGTTTGATAAAGTTCCATATGTTTCTATAATGGAAATTATTGCTGGAAGGGAAGACTTTGGGTTGGTGATGTGTAGCATAATGTCATCTGCGTGTGCTGAAAGGCGGAGGTCCCATTCACCAATCTGAATACCTTGTACCTGGGGGGAATGCGGGAGATGGTATAAAAGTGGTTCCAGGTATAAGTTAAAAAGTAGTGGTTAGAGGGGGCACCCTTGACGTGTTCCTGAATAAAAGGGAAATAATTCTGAGATGATGCTGTTACAATAAATTATTGTGGTGGGACATGCATATAACAATTGTGTCTACTGTATAAATGTATGGGGAAGGCCAAATGTTTTAAGTACCTCAAATAGAAAAGTCCAGTTTACCCTGTCAAATGCTTTCTCTGCATCCAAAGATACCAATGCCATTGGGTAAGGTGCTACTCTGGACACAGAGAAAACATGAAACAATTTCCTGAGATGGTCAGTTGAAGAGTGGCCAGCTACAAATCCCACTTGTTCTGGACTAAGTAGTGGGGTCCATATTCGTGCCAATCTGGTGGCTAGAATCTTGGCAAAGAGTTTTGTGTCATAATTCATCAGGGAAATTGGACAGTAGTTAGAAACCAATTGTGGGGACTTATTCAGCTTAGGTAGTACTATATGAGGGCTTCTAGTAGGGAAGAGTCAGACAGTCCGGAATTACATAAGTAAGTGAACATGCTCAGTATTAGGGGTGGAAGTTGCTCTTTAAATACTTTATAAAAGTGAGGTGGAAAGCCATCTGGACCTGGGGCCTTATCATCCAGCAATGAATCAATAGCCTCCAATAATTCATGTTGAGTTATATCCTCTTCAAGGGTATTTGCTTGTGATTGTTGGAGAGAAGGGAGTGGAAGGTCATGAAGATATGTATGTATATCTACAACAGAGGGGTTAGAAATCTGTGGAGAGTATAAGGCTCTGTAGTATTCCTCAAACTCTCTAATGATTTCTTTAGGAGTGGTAAGGAGGGAATTATCCTTAAGAGAGTTGAGAGCCCCTCCTTAGTCAAAGGACTAATAGGTGGTTAACTTTATCACCCTGCTCAATATATTTAACATGGGTTTTAAAGAGTATATACTGAGCCTGTTCTCTTAGAGATTCCAAATATTGATTCTTTAATTTGGCTAATTGCTCAAGTATCTCCTCACTTTGTTGATTTAATTGTTGATTTTTTTTAAATTTGAATTTGTGATAAGAGTGAGGAGGATAGTGCTTCTTTCTTTTTTTTTCCGAATGGTAGAACAACAGATACACTGTCCTCTGACCACACATTTCAGGGTGCAACAAAGTTTATCAATGTCCTGTATGGATCCCTGGTTGTGTGCAAGGAACTGTACTATTGTTTCTTTAAGGGAGTGCAATGCTTGTTCATCTTGAAGAAGCTGTGTATTCAGTTTCCATATTTCATTTTTAGTTTTATGATGTGATAAAGTACCTTCCATCCATACCAGTGCATGGTCAGAGATAACTCTTAGGGACATACCACTACCTATCAGACCTTCTAATACTGGGTTATTTACTAAAAAGTAATCAATTCTAGATAGTGACTTATGAACTGGTGAATAAAAGATGTATCCCCTAGCAATGGAATTTAGTAGTCTCCATGGATCATTAAGGTTGTAGGTCACTGTAAATTCCTTTAAAGCTGTCTGTGCTGGAGAGAGATTAGTCCCTCTACAAGTTGATCTATCTAGTACTAGTGAAAAAAACAGATTCAAGCAATTATTGTGGGTAGTCGGGGAAGGTTTAGAGCATTTGTTAATACTGCAAATAATTCTGACAAATCAATATTGGGTCCATACATGGAGCCTAGAATAATGTCAGTGTGGTTTAGGAGTCCCTTAAGAAATATATATCTCCCTTGCATGTCAATTTGGGGTGGCTGTAATTTAAATTGTGTCCCCCTAGTAATTAGAATGGCTACTCCTCTTTGTGCTGTTGCATTACCTGCTGCATATACCTGTCCTATTTGCCTTCTTCTAAAAAGGTTGCCCTCCGTATCTAGAAGGTGTGTTTCTTGCAATAGGGCCACATTGCATTGCAGGGTCTCCAGGTGTCTAAGAATTTGATGGCGCTTAACTCAGGTTCGAGCCCCTTTAACATTCCAAGTTATAAATCTCACCGCCATTGGTAGTTGGAACCATTATCTGGGTCAAGGAAGTTCCCCCCTCTGAAACTGGGGTTGCTATGTTGCCTGGAACAAGGGAAGGTTAAATAATTTGACCTGATTAATGAACTATATTTGACTACTTTGTGACCATAAACCCAACTCATCTTGAGCAGGATAAAGATTGTGTCTAGCACCTTTCTGTTAATATCTACCTGTGTTACAAAACTAATATTACTAACCCCAATCAAAAACAATCCTATCCCAACAAAAATATTGTAACCCCCAGTCCTTCCAACTGTACTCCCTTTAATTGTTCGGTTGCAATCCTGCTCCGCCACCAGACATTCCCCTCCTCCGCTTTAGGCAGACATCCAGAAGCTGAGTTTAAAACCATTTCTTATTTACCTCTATAAAAATTCAGAGAGATATATATAATGTTTGAAGATCTACTTATCTATAACTAGAAAAGCCTGTAACCAGTAACAGTTAACCTTAAACAAATGTCAGAATTAAGAAACGACTATGTTAACTAAAATGTCTTTATATTAGATCAAACTTCTGGTGTCTCTGCTTAATCATACATGCTTTCTGGGCCTCTCATCTGGTTCTATCTAGAGGCTTATCCAGACGTCCATTACCTCATGGATCGTAGTCCTATTTAGAACAGATCACAGAAGAAATTTTAAATTGTATCATTCAAATTATTATTTCACAAATAACTGGTTGACTGTCTTACTTGTTAATTAACACCTTAGAACAACACAGGGTCCAATTTGGGATTCTAGAAAGACATAGCAATACTCCTATTGCTTCACTGGACCTAGTGATATTTAAAGTCTGTCACCAGAATAGTCAAGTGATGACATGTGTCTATTTTAGGTTAAAGGATTCGTTGCTCCTTTTCATTGGAAGAGATCTGAATACATTTTCTTAAGCTCCATAGTAGCTTTACTCACATTGTCAAAAGAAATCGACTGCCCATCTTTGTTTATCTGCAGTGTCGCTGGGTATCGCATTCAAAATCTTACCCCAGCAGCAATAAGCTTGACAACAATTGAATGCATTTCTGTACGTTTCTGCCTTACTGATAATGGCAAGTCTTGAGTGATATGTATTTTAGTATTGTCCCATTGAACCTCTATAACATCCTTTAGCTTCTCAAATATTATCTGTTTGTCCAGATAGTTTAGCAGCCTGAATATGAGAGGTCGAGGGGAAAAGCCAACTGAAGGTGTGGGCTTCAATGCCTGATGCGGCCTTTCTACAAAATACGTCGGGCCATTAGGTGAGGGCCCAGCTAGTTTAGTGCACATTTTCTGCATGAAAGAGATAGGGTTAACTCCCTCTTCACCTTCTGGGAGCCCTAATATGACCAGATTGTTTCTTCTGGATCAACCCTCAAGGTCTTCCAGGTTGTCCTCCATCTTACATAGATGCTGTCTTGGTGATACAATCTCTGGATCCAGTTGGGCCCTCCAGTCATCAAGAGAGGAGATACGTGCTTCGTTATCACTAGTGCGGATGGTTAGTTGTTCCATGGAGTACTTGAGTGATTGCAAGTCCCCGACTACTGCTTGGAGGGACTCCTTAATCGGTGCCAATCCCTCAAAGAAGGTCTTCTCAGTCAGCAAATGTGGAGTGGAGGAATCTTCAGTGCCGACCATTTTAGTGCACTTTGCTGGTAAGTCTTTCTCAGGAGACGGCGGAGGCATGTGTCTAGGCCTCTGAGGTTTCATCCTTGTTTTTTATAGATAAGCCATCAGTATAATGGCCCTGATTCAACAGAGATGGAGATTGTTATTAGTTAGAGAGAGATTCTTCTGCTTATTAAGGTAGCTTTGTAGAGGAAGATGTGGTTTTTGAGTGGAGGTTCTGAGGAGCTATGTGAAGCACGTCTATCCAGTGGCCATCACAACTGGAAGTCAGTCGTTTTCCATTTTTGTTGTTGTTAGTAACCCCCAATTGTGTACTCCTCCCCTGGGTTTTTGTTTCCCAGGTGCATTACTTTGCACTTTTTTGCATTGAATCTAAGCTGCCATATTTTTGACCATTCCTCCAACCTTGATAAGTCCCTTCTCATCCTTCCCACTACCCCTTGTGTATCAACCCTGTTGCAGATCTTTGTGTCGTCTGCAAAAAGGCATACTTTTCCTTCCAGTCCCTGCAATGTCTCCTATAAAGACATTAAAGAGGACTGGTCCCAGTACTGAACCCTGTGGTACACCACTAGTAACCCTTCTTTCTTCAGAGTGTACTCAGTTTACTATTACCCTCTGTGTCCTGCTGTCCAGACAGTTTGTTACCCAGGCTACCACCCTGGGACCCACTCCCAGGCTGGCTAACTTGTTTATTAATCTTTTGTGTGGAACTGTGTCAAATGCCTTGCTAAAGTCTAGGTAGGCCATATCTGTAGCCCCTACATGGTCTACTACTTTGGTCACTCAGTTAAATAAATCTATTAGATTTGTCTGACATGACCTTCCCACTGTGAATCCATTGTGCCTTGGGTCCTGTGCTCTGCTGGCATCTAGTTACTCAACATTTTTTTTCTTTCAGAAGATTTCCATCATTTTCCTTACCACTGAGGTCAAGCTAACAGATCTGTAGTTTCCTGCCTCTGCCTTGCTCCCACTTCTGTGAAGGGGAATCACATCTGCCCTCCTCCAGTCCTCAAGTACCACACCATCCTTCCATGGTTTGTTAAAAAGGGTAGTCAGTGATGTCACTAGGTCTATCCTTAGTTCTTTTAGAATTCTGAGGTGAATCCTATCAGGCCCCTTTGCTTTGTCCACCTTGAGTTTTAGGAGCTCTTTCAGGATCCTTTCTTCTGTGAATGGACTGGTATCGACCCCCCTGTCCAGAGTGCTTCTATTGTTTGGTTTAGGTACCTCCCCCTCTTCTTCATTTGTGAATTCTGAGCAAAAGTATTGGTTCTGCATCTCTGCCTTTCCACAGTTACCCTCTGTCTGCCTCCGCTCTCCTTTATTAAGCCTCACTATCCCTCCCTTGGTCTTCATTTGCTTCCTGATATACCTATAAAAGGTGTTATCCCCCTTCTTAACTGAGTTGGCTATCTTTTACTCAGTTTGGTCCTTCGCTATTCTGACTGCCTTCCCCACTTCCTTCTATTTTAACTGATACAGTTCTCTGTCCTGCTCCTTCTGTGATTCCTTGTATTTTTTGAATGCTAACTTTTTCTCCCTAACCTTCCCTGCCACCTCCTTTGAGAACCACAGTGTTTTTTACTTAGTTCTGTTTTGTTTATTTGCTTTACACAAAGGCTTGTTGCCTCTGTGATGGCAGTTTTGATTTTCCCTAGTGTTCTTCCACCCCTCCTTCCTGCCCATTTGCTAGAGCATTGCTTAGGCACTCACCCATTTTGGCAAAGTCAGCCCTCCTATAGTCCAGTAGCTTTGCCTTTGCATGGCTTGACTGTTGTGTTAATTGTGAACCACACTGTTTGGTGGTCACTAGTTCCCAGATGGCTACCCACTTTTAAATCTGTGATCCTCTCTCCATCTCCATATAAGAGTACCAGGTCTAAGATTGTTCCCTCCCAATTGGATTCCACTAATAGCTGTCTGAAGCATGCCCCCTGCAGGGCTTCGAGAATGAACCCACTCTTTGATGTGGCTGCAGCAAATGTGCTCCAATTAACATCTAGCATATTCAGGTCCTCCATCAACAACACTTCCCCTTTTTCTGCCATTCTAAGGATGCCTTCTGTCATTGCCATGACCATATCCTCTCCCTGAGATGGGTTTCAGTATACAATCCCTGTGTGAATTGTGATGCCATTGCCTGTCTCCAAGTTGACCCACAGGGCTTCCTCTCCTCCCTGTTTACCCTTTAGTTCTGTTGCTTTGATCCCGTCCTTTATGTAGAGAGCTACTACTCCTCCTCCTCTTTTACCCTCCCTGTCCCTCCTGTAGATTGTGTACCCTGGTATACTGGTGACTGGGTGACCAAAGTAGTTGATCAGGGAGGGGCTGTGGACATGGCCTACCTAGACTTTAGCAAGGCATTTGACACAGTCCCACACAAAAGATTAATATACAAGTTAGCCAGCCTGGGAGTGGGTCCCAAGATGACAGCCTGGGTAAAGAATTGGCTGGAGAATAGGACACAGAGAGTAATAGTAAATGGAGTTCACTCTGAAAAAAGGGGGGTTAGTAGTGGGGTACCACAGGGTTCAGTATTAGGATCGGTCCTCTTCAATGTCTTTAATGCTACATTGAAGATGGACTGAAGGAAAAGTATGTCTCTTTGCAGATGACACAAAGATCTGCAACAGAGTTGATGCACAAGGTGGGGTGAAAAGGATGAGAAGGGACTTGGCAAGGTTAGAGGAATGGTAAAATGTATGGCAGCTTAGATTTAATGCTAAGAAGTGCAAGGTAATGCACCTGGGAAACAAAAACCCAGAAGAAGAGTACACAATGGGGGGTGAGATACTAACAACAACAAAAATGGAAAGGGACCTGGGGGTAGTCATATCAGATGACCTAAAGGTGGGCAAGCAATGTGAAAGGGCAGCAAGGAGGGCTGGGGGATACTGGGATGCATAGGAGAGGCATCACCAGTAGAAAACAAGAAGTTATTATCCCTCTGTACAGACAGCTGGTGAGACCACATCTGAGTACTGCATGCAGTTCTGGAGACCCAATCCATAAAGACATAGACAGGATGGAAGCTGTCCAGAGGAGGGCAATTCAAAATGGTGCAGGGTCTGCACCAGAAGACATATGAAGAGATACTTAAGGAGCTTAATATGTACAGCCTCGAGGAAAGGAGGAGAGGGGGACATGATAGAAACTTTCAAGTACCTCAAGGGAATCAACAAAGTCCAAGAGGGTAGCATCTTTCAAAAAAAGAGGTGTGCAAGAACAAGGGGGCACAATTTGAAGATAGAAGGGGGCATCTCAGAGGTAATTTAAGGAAGTATTTTTTCACAGAGAGGGTTGTGGATGTATGGAACGGCCTTCCAGAGGAGGTTGTGAAGTCAAAAACAGTGGTGGAATTCAAGCATGCATGGGACAGTCATAAGGCAATTCTAGGGGGTGGGGGTAGGAAGAAGTAGGCTGCTGGTTAACTAGGATCTGCAGCTTATCCATCAGGTAGGGAAATAGGCAGACTGGGTGGGCCAAGCGGTCCTTATCTGCCGTCAAATTCTATGTTTACATCCCAGTCATAGTTATGTGTGTAACTTGTTTCCGTGACTGCCATGATATCCAGGTGGCCCTCTTCCATTAAGGCCACTAGTTCAGGAAGCTTGTTACCCAGACTACGGGCATTGGTACTCATCACTCTCCATTTTTTGATAGCTTTACCCCTTTTAGCCCCATCCCTGCCTTTACTGACTTTGTCTTCTTCTCCATTTACCCCATCCTGCTTCCTATTGACCTTTCTACCTTGGTGTTTTCCTTGCTGACTACCATGTTTTGTGGGAGGAGGCTGGGAATTCCCTGCTTCTTATCAGTACCTCCCCCCTTGGCTAATTTGAAAGCTTGCCAATGAAGCATTTAACCTATCACTTAGGAGCCTGGTTCCCCTCCCGGACAGATGCAGACCATCGTGCCAGTATAGGTGGGTATCCCTCCAGGTAGAACCCCAGTCTGAATGAAGCCAAAATCCTGTGCTCCACACCAGTTTTTTCAACCATTCATTGAATCACATGGTGCGGAGTACCCTCGCCTCACCCATGCCATAGACAGACAGCACCTCCGAGAAAGTTATGGTGTGTGTTAGTTGTCTAAGGCTCCTCTCCAACTCCACAAACTCCTCCTGCACAACTTTGATCCTAATTCTGGGGTTTGCATGGACCACCTGCATCAGGGGCTCTATGCACAGGGCAAAAAGCAGTGGAGAGAGTGGGCATCCCTACCTATTATTTCTGATCAGGTGAAAGGGACTCGAGATCATTCTGTTGACCTTGACCATGACCTGGAGGTGGCAAAGAGTTCCTGCACACAGGTAAGAAAGGTGCTCCCTAGTCCCACCACCCACAGGATCTCAAAAAGAAAACCCCAGTTCACCTGGTCGAATGCCTTTTCAGTATCCTTGAAAACCGCCAGTGCCAACTCATTCCCCTGCTGTGCTTTGTTCACGACATTGAGCAGGAGCCTGTGGTTGTCGTGGATCAGTCTGCCATTGATAAAACCTGTCTGATCCAAGTGAACTACGGATGTCACACACCCCTGCAGGTGCAGTGCCAGTATGGAGGTGAATATTTTAAGGTCCGTGTTCAGAAGTGATATAGGGCAGTAGGAGCCACATAAGGTCCCATCCTTATGCTGCTTTGGCAGCACTGTGATCTGTGCATACTGCTATGAGGGCAGGGCCAGCTCACCCACCTGCACCCCGCTGCACACCTCTAGCAGCCTCAGAGCCAGTTTATCTTGGAACTGTTTGTAAAATTCCACTGGCATGCCATCAGGGCCTGGAGCCTTTCCATTTTTCAACCGCATAATCACTCCCTGAATTTATGTGAGTGTCATGGAGGCCATCATGGTCTCCTGTTGCTGCTCCGAGAGCTTCAGCTGCTTAACTCTCCAGAAGTGCTCTTCCAGTTTGGTTTTAAAGTCTGGAATGGGCTCTTGTTTATATACTGTAAATCCTTACAAAACTCATAGAAATGCTGCAGGATCAGAAGCTGGTCTGTGTCATACTGCCTCAAGCCCGGTTTGCATATGCACAGTAGTGTCCGGCTTGCCACCTCTTTATGGAGCTGCCAAGCCAGCACACACTCTGCCTGCTGGCCTGTTTCATACAAACACTGCCTTGAATATTGTAGTGTCCCCTCTAGCTTCGCTTCTAGGAGATTGTTAAGCTGTGCACAACATCTTCTCACTCGTTCCCCTACTCTTGGGTCTAGTGTGATTTTATGTTCTGCTTCTAGGTCAAACAGCTGTCCTTCCAAGTCCACCTGTTGTCTATGGCTTCCTCTTTTGTGTCTAGAGGCATAACTTATAGTATGTCCTATGAGAACTGCCTTGAGACCGTCAGTTCATGACACCTCTGTGGGTAGTCTGGTGGGGTTTGTAGCCTCATAGTTAGTGATTTCTGACATAATCATTCACTGAAAGTCTTCCCGATTAAGGAGTGAGACATTCAGTCTCCAGCTTCTTGACCTTTACTTTGGGGTGATCTGCAACTCCAGAGTCAATGGAGCATAATCCAAGACTGTGATGGGTGCAATGTCGCATTTCTCTACTGCTTGCACCCATTCTAAAGAGAGTAGGAAAAAGTCTATAATAGAGTATGCCTGGTGGAGGTGAGACCAGAAGGTGTAGTCTCTGGTCTTCAGGTGTAGCAACCTCTAGACATCCACCAGGCCCAGCTAATGTGACAGCCTCTGAATGCACTGGTTAGTGTTGAGGTGTTGCCTGCAGACTTGTCAAGCCATGGCTTGACTACCCCGTTGAAGTCTCCCCCAATCAGGTATAACATTCTAGGGTCTGGGGCATAGGTAAAGAGTGTTTCCTTCAGGAATTCCACATATTCACTCTCTATATTTGGTGCATATATATTTAATATTGTGCATGGGACAGACCCATACATGCCCTTGATACACATGTATCTACCCTCTGGGTCCGTCTTCACCTGGCCAATTTCCAGGAGGAAATCCTTGTGTATCAATATAGCGACTCCCGTTTTGTGTGTGTGAGCTACATACAAGGCCACGTACACCTGTCCCATTCAGGAACTTTTCAGCTTGGCGTGTTCGGAGTTGTTCAGCTGCACTTCTCCACGCCTAAGTTCCTGAAGTAGACTTGCCCTCTTTATTGGTCTGTTAAGGCCTTTCACACTGTATGTGACTACCTTACCCGCCACGTTAATGGCTACTCCCTCCCCACCCAGTTCCCATCAGAACGAACAACCACCCTGTCACACAAAAATTAGGAACAGTCAGAAGAATGACAAGAATTGTTTGAACTGTATAAACTATACACAAAGACCTGTTCTCAGGCCAGTGAACCTCAATGGTTGTAGAACTAAGCCTTATTTCTAACTGGATATGCATATCCAGTATGGCTGCCTCTGAGCTTGTAAGCTGCCACAGAGCAAAGCACTTTGCACCTATCGAACCACTCCATTGCTTCAAACTTTCAGTGACTCAGTGCACCACCTATAGGATGTTTGTATGACAAAGGACCTCTACTCAGCCCCCAGGGACAGATACTGTCCATGACAGAGAGTTCCCCTCTCTACCAAGAGGAATTGTCAAAAGTGGGACCCTTCCCACTTGCCTACATTTAAAATAGGATCTTTTGCATGGCCCCGGCCCTTCCCTAGGAGCCACCTTAAGTCACCATGTCTCCTGCCCCCCCAATTCCCCCCCATGTAGTGATCCAGATATTATATACCTGGTCTATGTCCCTGCCCCCATCTCACTCCCATGCAGAGAATATCATTTCTCCCACTACTTACTCCCTCTTTGGTGCTGGGCCCCTTATCCTTGGTCACACAAATGGGTGGCCTTTCATAAGAGCTGTTCTCTTTGGCATCTGCTTCTAAAGGCTACTTTATTAAGTTGCTACTCAGCTGGGCCATGTCTGGGAGGCTTGCCTCCCCCCAGTGTCCTTATCTGATTAGCAGCCCATCAGCCTGCCCGCTCTGCCCCAGCAAGTCCCACACTATGATACAGTGTCTCTTATACTCATAGGGGAGGATGATGGGCCCAGGATCTGCCTGAGGTCCACAGCACCGTCTGGGAGCATGGGTATAATATCCATTATATTGGGTCATGGGGCAGGCACCACACTTCTCTACTGTATGCCGTTATGTTGTCACCCCTATATGCTCTGTCTGCCCCTGAAATTTGTATTCATAGATCTGCCAGTTCCCCTGCCCTGTATGCAATGCCATCCCATAACCTGTAGCTGGGTAATGTCCCTGTGTCACTTGCACTAGGGCTGTGAGCAAGTTTGTTCGCATCAAGAAGACACACATTGGTTAATTGTGCAGTACCTGTTACAGTTACATTGTCTATGTCAAAATTATATAGCTGTACAGATACAATTATTCCCAGTTGCCCCTGTTCTTCCCCCTCCCAGCCCCCCTCGGCAGCCCCTCCCCCAGACACCTTCACCCCTTGTTGCCATCACCTTTCATCAATTCATATAGTCTTTTACCAACACCAGATACACAAGGTGCACCTCCAAGTTACTCACCCGGTGCCAATGTCCACAGTTCCCATTCTTTCCCAGGCATCGGGGGGGGATCCTATGGAGAAATAGCCATGTGCCACAACTGGCTAGGTGAGCACCTGGAACAGAACGAGAGGCACAATTTTTAAAACATTAAAGTTCTGAGCCTTGCCATGATCCTTTTCACCCCTCCAGATCTTCCCTTCATCACAACCTGTGGTCTAACCCCACCACCCCCAGCATCAGCAATTTTATCTCCCTTTCCCTTTAAGTGCCACCCCCCTCCTCTAGGCTCACCAGCCAACAAACTTGATGTGTTTGGCCCCACTATATTACAGCCCACGAAACCAAACAAAGTGTTCTTTCCCTAAAATGTGGGGCAAAGGGCAAAAGACAAAGGATATGTCAAGGCTGAGTTTAGGATCATCCTTTAGGTTGCTCTTTCCGCTCCAACAGGACCTATTTTTGGGGAAGAGATTTGTCCACATGGAGCTTCCTTCTTGGGAGTGGAGCGGCCTTGTTCACCATCTGAAGCAATGCATCTAATGTTCCATGTTTCCTTCTGACCTATTTCCATGGGTCATATTCTGGGAGGACTGGAGAGGCCACCTCAGGAGGCGCAGTAAGCCCTGGGGGGGACTCCAAGCTGTTGCAGTAGTGGCCTAGCCTCCGCTAGTGTGTGATAAAATTTAGGACCATTCACTGTATGAATCTTGAACTGGGCAGGCACAAAGAGCTGAATTTTTGTATTTTTAGAGGCCAGGTGTTTCCAGATAGCCAATGGGGTTTTCCTCTTTTAGTAATGTTAGTGGCATGAAATCATGCTCAAAGAACAGTCTAGTGTCTCAAAGGTTATTTCTTATTTCCTCCCACACAGTATACAACACCTTAGTTATATCTTGATTATTCAGAAACTGCATTACTATGGAGCAAGGTCTGGCTTTGGGGCCGGTGGGTTTTGGGGCGAGAGCTCTGTGAGCTTTCTCAATCTGCAGAGTCTGTTACCTAGGCCACTGCAACAATTCCCTCAAGAAAGACTCCATATATTGTTCCATCCTTCCAGATTCCATTCCCTCTGGCAGGCCATGGATCTGAACATTATTTCTCCGGGAGTGGAGTTCTAAGTCATCCAGCTTTTCGCTCAACTCATGCTTCCAGCGGTAGAGGTATGTGATGGCCTCGTGGTGCTTGTCAGCTGTGGCTGTGGTAGTTGTCAATCCTGTCTCCAAGTCCACAGTCTGTTCTTTCAAGTTCTGCAGCACCTTAGTGGTTTCAGCCAGTGTGGTTTCCATTCATTCTGTGGTACTGTGTGGTAGTTTTTGTGCACTAGCTGCTGGAATACAAGCTTGAAGTTAGTGGTGAACCGGCCATCAGTGCCCTCATCCTCGCTTAGTCTGCTAATGAATTCCGAGTGCTCAAAAGTGAATGGCTGGCACTGCAGCCTCTCTCCCTTGGTGCATGCTTTGCTTTGTCATCCATTATCTCTTTATTCCGGTGCCCAGAAGCCATGCTGGATGCAGTTTTTGACACTGCCACGTTATCTGTGCTATCGGCCATAGAACTGCAACTTGTGGAATTTATTTATACTGATTTAATTAAGATTACATCCCTTAGGGCTGGGAGCCGAGTTGAGGCGGAACCAAAAGTCTACGTTGTCCTCATTAACGTAGCTATGCTCCTTCTCTCCTGTTATGGGTGCAAAACAGTTTTCTGTTGGGATGACCTCGGCCTGGACAGGGTTTCTCTGGTCCATTCTGCCTATTCTATCTCTCCCCTCTTTACAACCTTCCATCCCCCTGGACCAGAGCTTCGCTGTGGGAATGGATTTGGGGGGAAGGGGTTTCTGAGAGTGTGGAATCTGAGGGTATGAATTCCAACATAGTAGGTGCTGCAGCTGAGATATCTCCCTCCATTCTGCATCCAGCTGCACCCTGAGCTCCTTTATGTTCCTACATATGGAACAATTCCCCACCCTCCAGAGAAGTTCTCTGGGGATGAGTGCCCCACATCCATGGCAACTGACAATATCCATTCTGATGTATAGGATATTTCTGCTTCCCTTGGGTTGCACTTTTGAGGCTGTGATGTAAGTGAACTACCCTCTATTCAATATTTTTTTGGGGGGGGAGCTGTCACTGCTCTGTGATCCTTTTCTGGACTGTAGTGCATGAAGCAGTTGTTTCTCAGCCCTCTTTAGTCCTTTATATTTTACTCCTCTCTTTGTTGCAGCATATTTCACTTCCCATAGTAGGAGCTCTGCTGAATATCCCTGGAGGTTTCCCAATCTTCCTGTCCCAACAGGAAGTCCCTGCTGTCAGTCACCATCAGCCCCTTATATATTGGGCAACAGGGTGGGTGGGAGGGAGGCAGGTGGGTGGGTGCGTAGTTAGTAAGGCTGAGGCAATGTGCTCTATACAGTTCCGGTGGATGAAAACCAAGAAACAAGTGAGTAACTTTGTTTGAAAAAGAGCAGTACATACAAGTATTTCAGAACAGAAGCCTTTGAACTTAGCTGTATACTGCACTCCATGAGTCAGAGGCAGTCCATGTGCTCCTGCTGCTGCATGCTTGCTAGATGTTTAGAGAGAGTGCAAAGCAGCCTTTAATGGTGATAAAATCCCAGTTTCTGACAGAACAGTTTCTGCCCACAAAGTACGGAGTTTTGCCCACAAACAGTGGAATTTGCCTGAAACTTCATGATTTCAGTATAGTCAAAGTTGCTGAGGGCAGGGAAAACTTTGAGAAACTCTATATGTGAATTTTGGCCACCTTGTTAAAACTTCTGCAGCGCATTAAAACTTTGCAGCAACTCAATTCAAGAGGGGTGTCTCAAACACCATAATTTGTAATAAGTTTATTACATTTTTATTTTATTGTGCCCCCCCACCACGCTGATGTGGAGCGTTCCCTCCTAAATCTCCTGCATGAGAGCACACTGTACACAGGATAAGAGGTACAGTTCCTCTGTGAGCTGATTGGCTGGTATCACATTAATGATTTATAATTCTGTATCAATAGACAATCTTTGGAGGGTAAAGCCTAATCAGGTGTTGCAAACCTAATTTTTCACATATCTATCCAAGAACCAGAGTTATGCTACTGTGCTGACTTGCAACCCTGTTAGATTACAGACTGCACCACACCACAGCACACACATGGGAAGGGGGGAAGGGTGGAAGTTTATATCAGGGAGGGAATAACTTGCATGACGGACGAGTTGGAGGAAGGGGAGGTGGAGGCATTATGGATTCAGTTAAGGTCCAATAGAGGGAGAAAGGTGAGGTTGGGGGTGGTTTACAGACCACCCAATCAGGATGAGAAGAGGGACAGGGAACTGAGCTCACAAATATTGGAAACTGCAGAGAAAGGAAAGGTGGTAATTGTGGGGACTTCAACCTGCCCAAGGTGGACTAGAGCATACCCTCCACATCATGTGCTAGGAGTCAGGCAATCCTGGAAGGACTGTAGAGTGGGTTCCTGATTCAGGGCATCACTGAACCAACACGAACTGTGGTAATTCTTGATCTGGTGCTCACAAATGAGGAACATGTACAGGAAATAATGGTCAGGGAGCCATTAGGTGAAAGTGACCATTGCACAGTGTGGTTCCAGTTGGATATGGGCAGGGAAAGCATCCGGACTAAGATCAAAATCTTGTATTTCAGGAGGGCAGACTTCAGGAAAATGGGTAAAGTGCTAAGGAGCCATCTGGCAGGCATCAGAGCATATATGGGAGTGGACCAAAGGTGGTCCATCATTAAGAAAGGAATACTGGTTGCCACAGATGAGTGCATTAGATTCAGAGGGAAGAACACAAGGGGCAAAGCACCCTGCTGGTTCAGTTCTAGGGTTGCCCAGGCAGTAAGGGAAAAGTAGTTAGTCTATAGAAAATTCAGGAAGACCAAGAGAGAGGTGGATAGGGAAAATTGCCTAAGGTTGGCTAGTGAGACAAGTAAGGAAGTCTGGCAAGCAAAGACACAGAAGGAGCTACAGGTAGCTGAAGGAATTAAGAAGGGGAGAAGGCTTTCTTTTCCTATATAAGTGAGGAAAGGGACAAGAAGGAAGGGATTGTTAGGCTTAAGAAAGGGGCGAAGTGGGTGGAGGATAATGGGAGAAAAGCAGAGATACTAAATGAATACTTCTCTTACATCTTCACCAGGAAAGATGGACCAGTGCCTTCAGGAGGGAACAGAGGAGTAGGGAGAGAGGAACACAGATGTAGTGATAGAGGAGGATAGAATGAGGGAAGGGCTGCTGACATTAAAGGTGGACAAATCACCAAGCCCGGACAGAGTACATCCAAGGGTACTAATGGAACTGGCTGAAGAGATGGCAGGGCTACTGGCAGACCTATTTAGTAGTTCACCAGAGTCAGACATGGTGCTGCAGGACTGGAGAACAGCACATGTAGTGCCCCTCCACAAAAGTGGTCCCAAGGATGACCCAGGGAATTACAGACCAGTCAGTCTGACCTCCATTGTGGGCAAGTTCATGGAGACCATACTAAAGAAAAGGTTGGTGGAATATCTAGAGAAGCATGGTCTCCAGGATGTAAGGCAGCATGGGATCATGGTGGGGTTGGGGGTAGATTGTGTCAAACGAATCTGATTGACTTCTTTGACTGTGTCACTAAGACAACTGACAGGGACCAAGTGGTAGACATCCTCTATCTTGATTTCAGCAAGGCCTTTGACTCTGTGCCCCAAAAAAGGTTGATCAGGAAGTTGGTGGATCTTGGGGTTGGGGAAAAGATGGCCAGATTGGTGAACAACTGGCTGAGGGACAGAACCCAGAGGGTGGTTGTGGGGGGAGAGGTATCTAGCACCAGAGAGGTAACCAGTGGGGTCCTGCAGGGCTCAGTGCTGGGGCCAGTGTTGTTCAATGTCTTCATCAATGATATTGGGGATGGCATTAAGGGCAAAATATTCCTATTCACGGATGACACCATGCTCTGCAGGAGAGTGGACACATCTGAAGGAATGCAGAACCTGCAGGAAGATCTGGAAAAGCTGGGGATGTGGTCCAGGATCTGGCAGCTTGGCTTCAATGCCAAGAAATGCAATGCTATGCATACTGGAGCCAAGAATCCCAGGCCAGAGTACTACCTTGGTGGAGTCCGAGTATCTGAATCAGATGAGGAGGAGGAGGAGGAGGAGAAGGACCTGGGAGTGATGATCACTAGTGACCAGAAGCATTCCACGCAGTGCAAGAAAGCAGCAGTAAAGGCAAACCAGATGCTGGGATGCATATCTAGGGGGATCTGTAGTAGGAGAGAGGAGGTTATACTGTCTTTGTACAGGTCACTGGTAAGGCCGCATCTAGAGTATGGAGTTCAGTACTGGTGCCCACACCTCAAAAAGGACATTAACCTACTGGAGAAGGTCCAGAGGAGAGCTACAAAGATGATAGTGGCTCAGCAGGGTAAGGCATACGAGGAGAGATTGAGGGCACTGAACATGTACTCCCTGGAAGACAGAAGAGAATGAGGGGACATGATTGGGACCGTCAAGTACTTGAAAGGGATAAATAAGGTTGATAAGGAGTCTCTTTAAGCTGAGTAGCAACCATAACATGAGGGTGCCCAGTCTTAAGCTGGAGGGTGGGAGGTTTAGGAAGAAGGTCAAGAAGCACTTCTTCACAAAGAGGGTGGTAGACACTTGGGATGCACTGCCAGAAGAGATCATCTCATTGAAGACAGTGGGCAGCTTTAAGATAAGCTGGGATATACATAAGGATGTTATGTAAACAATCTTGGATAGTAGAGTAAATAATAATAATACTAATAATACAGATTCTTGTGTCCTCGGAGTCTGCCAAGAAACATTTGTAAACAAGCACGAGTACTAATGAATGTTTATTAGACTACTTACACCAAGCATGTGACAAAGAAAATCACAAGGGAGATGGGTTTCTCATGACTCTCTTTAAGAATGTGCATAATCTCCAGGATTGTAGGATCTCAGGTTCTCCAAGATCTCGTTCTCGCTCTCTGTGGAACTGGGTTGCAGAAGACTAAATACTACCGATAACAGTATAGTAACAGAGATTACAACATAGTTACGGATATGAGAAACATTATGTATTGGATAATAACTTAGGAGACAGAATTACTAATGAGTATATGAGACAGAATATGCTTCCATTAGCATTATAGCTTGGACAAAAGAAATGCTGTTCAAACTACACATGGCATTTCTTGCTTATGTATAATGTAAGACATAACAAAGGATTTCTCTCTGTCAGGTTGCTTAGACAAAGAGAAGTGCTTACAGGGCTCTATTACATGTGTCATATCTGCCTGAGTGTAAAACACACACTACATATAATTATATGAGAATGTAAGGATACAATAATCACTGATGATCCCTCAGAATCATCAGTGATTAGGTAGATTATATATGTAAAAGACAAACATAATGCATTATAGTGAGGTATAATAGTCATGTATGTTCTAATTCTATGAAAGGATGTAAACATTAGCAAATATTAGCAGCAAAGTACATTCCTGGCACTCATGCTTATATGATGGGTGCCTATATCTGTATGTTACTGCAAAATAGCAGTATCACAGTATGATAGACCAGGAATTCAGTGTGAGGTGTATGTGGGATAATAGGAGGCATAACCCAGGTGTAACAATCCCCTATTTGTTGCCCTAGTTGCAGAAGTGGCAACACAACAAAAAGACAACAGTTAGGCACCATTTATCTACAGGCCCGAGGCACGAGCCTCATAGAGGAATTTTGACTGGTCACAGTGGTGTTTCAGGGTTTTCTTTAAACAACAAAATGTAATTAAAAGGGAAAATATTAGTAAACCTTGTATTACTATAAACATTTGGAATAAAACTTCACAATGTGGTTTTCCAATATCAAAACAATCAATAAATACTGATACGTATCAGGTGTGTATCTGTCCTATTTGGAAGAAATTGAAGAGACAAACTTAAGTTGCCTGTATGGATATTAAAAATAAGTAAAAATCAAGATATAGCATCAAGATAGTTAGGACTAGACTTAATGTTATCTGGTTCCGGGATGTTAACAGGTGTGATTGCCGTAAAACCTATTACCTGTTTAGGGAGTAAAAACAGAAGTTAAAAATGTTCACTTTATATAACTTTTAGTTCATATCAGAAGAATATAGAGTTGGTCACCACACAATGTTCCACATCAGCAGGAATATACCACCTTGGAGGATGGCATTTGTCAGTTGATAAGTTGAACAGGACACAAAATGTCAATGTCCACAAGCCATATACTATGAACAGTTCCAGGGATAAATCCAGGGTTTCTTCCAGTGTCAGATGAAGATTCACAATTCAGATTCAATGCATTTAGAGTTTCCAAAGGTAGATCCAAATGTTCAGGATGCTGCGGTATTTTCGTAGACCTCAGCAGGGGGTGCATTAGATTGCATATTGAGTTTTACAATGGAATAGCAGCAGTGTTCAGTTGAAGATGATCACACAACTGCACAAAGTGTAACAGTTTATAACAGTGCTCAGTTTGTAAGAGGTGCCAGCCAGGCTTGGAAAACAAGCAGTGAAGAAAATGGATTTCTTGATTGTAGATCAAATGAAGAAGTCTTCTTGCTGAAGTTAGGGGATTGCCCCCACCCCAGACTTGCTTCATAGTATGCACAACAATGAGCTTGATTGTAGAATCTTAATTGGCTGGACATAATACAGTTTATTTGAAAGTTCACAAGTGGAAGCCTAATTTCATTTATTAGGCCAGTATTCACAAATTGGTAAGACAAGTTGGAAGATATCATATCTGCACAAAAGGTGATGTTCCTTTCAGGTACGACATTCAAAGTTCAGAGTCAGTCACAATTCGAAGGCCTCATGGTAAACAAGGAAAGGAGGTTGTTTCAACCTTTTCACGATAAAAGTTTCCATCAAGTTGACCAAGAGAATGGTCAGTTGTCAGACGATCAGAGATAAATGTTGCCAGATGAAAATGCGGCAATGACACCGTGAGAGTCACAAACATGGCTTCCTGGATTGTGCAGGAATACGTTTCAAAATGTGGAGCAATACTGGTGTGTGTGGTGACATACCCAAGGTTCCTTGCCATTGACAAGAGAATAGTGCTTGCTTCAAATAAACATTTGTTAACACATGCAATAGAAGTGCATAATGTGGCAATGCCACTGAGCCATACATCTGTCATGTATGAGAGCAAGGATATATCCTAATTCCAGATCCCATAAGAGATAACTAAAGGGTTGTAAGAACATAATAGCCATAGGCAGTGCAAAGGACTTTCCTAGCTATGTGATGCTCATCTGCTTCCTTAATTGGGCAGAAATTAATTCATTAATAACATGAACATTTGTCAGGTCAAACCCCTTCACAATATCCTTAATATTATAAATGTAAATCACTCTTTTTGAGCAAAACCATGTATACCATGCAGTGGGGGAAGGGGTATGATATTATATTTCACACTATCATGAACCTTTAACATATGCGCTTGAATAATGGCTATATCAGCCCTATTTCAAATAGATATGTTAGAGCAAAATAGGCCTGAGTCTAAACCTGTGTTTTTTTTTTAAATAAATAAAAAATACCTAGTGCATTTGGGTAGGTTTACAGTCATAAGATGTGAAAATCCTGTGTGTGCATGTGTGTATTACTATCAATCCCTGTGTAGGGGCCATTATTGAGTACCTGGTATGCTGCCAGGGCATCCAATCACATCATTATTTAAAAGAAAAAAAGTGGGAAATGTTTGTTGTGAAACATAAAACAAATCATTCCACGTTTAAAAGGTGAGATTTAAAATCATTGGGTTGTGCATGAGCTGCACATTATTAACTATGATACCTGGTTGAGAAGTGGCTATTTGACCACTGGGTGGGCCAGGGTTCTGTTTTGGGCACTCAGTATTAAGTGTCACAAATTATGGGGCATCATAGGGTAAAACCTTTAAGGTCTAATGACTTTTATTGCCATATAAATTTGGATGCAAAATTCATGATTATCAATCAATCAATCAATCAATCAATCATTTATTGTTCTTCCAAAACATGGTTAACATTTTGGACATTACAATGATAAAATGCAATATTCATCAAACACATTACAACCAGCTATAATTTCATCAACATTCGTTCATGGTATAATCTAGTCTGATACGTCTTTTTCTTTATATTAATAACAGTTGAAAGTAAATTAAAACAGAGTGTTGCATCATACATAGTTCCAGGATGAAGTAAAATAAATATGGGATCATAATCCAAACTTGAATATGTTTGTAAAAATCCCAATAAAATCGAATTTCTTCTCTTATTGTACAGAGGACACTGTAACATTATATGAAAAAGAGTTCCATTGAACCCTCTGTTACAAGAACATTCCACTTTACTATGGTTTATCATTGTAGAGAAACGATTGTAATATGTAAATCTGGAATTAATAATTGTAAATCTGACCAGGGTTATCACCCTTCTGATGTTTGGCGCTATAGGCAAATATAAGTACTGTTCTATTGATGAGTCTATTTTATTTTTGCCAAGCCAACTGGCTTGTTTTTGGAGTCTGACCATTCGTAATTGATCACTAAATGCGGTTTCAACGATTTTTTTTTAATCTTGTTTTTATAAGTGGAAGATATTTGGATACCAGCTAAGTGATCCTTCCAAAGATGTGCACAATTTAATTTTTGTAAATAAATAATTAAGGCTTTTAGCCATGGAGAAGTAACACCCAAAGTATCCCATAACTGTTTTTCTTTCAAGCAAGACTGTAATATCTTATTATTATGTTTACCCAAAATTCTGAGCCAAAATGAAAGAAGTATAAGAACGACAAGATCCACGAGTGGAATCCTAACTAATACATTGGCCGTAGACTATGGGAGTTGAAATAATGCTTTATAATAATAAGATAAAGAATATTCAAGCTTCAGGTTATTCTTTGTACCCCAAATTTCAGCTCCATACAACAGAATTGGAACAGTCTTTGATTCTCCCGCTTTAATTGCAGGAATTATTGACATTCCACCATATTATTAATTAAAACTGAGAAGAGCCTTGGCTGCAAGCTTTGCTTTATTAATTTGAACATTGTGATGTGAATTCCACAAACCATTTGAAGAAAATTTGACACCTAAATAACAGTATGATTTGACTACTTCGATTTGTTTATTGTTTAGCCAAAGTTTTGGTGTTATTATTTTAGAACCTATTACCATTAATTTAGTTTTTTCGATGTTAATACTCATCTTTAAATTTTCACATCTGTTTCTTAATTGGTCTATTTTAATTTGTAACCCTTTTTGAGATAGGGCAAATAACACCAAATCATCAGCATAAGCCAAAATATGAATTTGGTGATTATCAATCTTAGGCGGATCCAATGAAGATAAATCCTCAAATGAAAGCAGCGAATCAATATAGAGGTTGAACAGAAGTGGGGACAATAAACACCCCTACCTAACCCCTCGATTTATTTTAAAATATTCTGTAATGTTACCTAGAGTGTCATATCTAATTGCAGTACAAGTTTTTGAATATAATAAGAACACTGGAGTTAATATGCTAATAGGAATACACCGATTTAATAAGATCTTCCAAAGTGTTTCTCTGTTTATGGAGTCAAATGCTCCAGTTAAAATCGATAAACAATGCATATAAACTAATTTTCCTATAGAATCTGATTATCAATAAAATGTAAACAGGAGTCCAGCCTGAGTAAAACATTGGTTGGACAACAGGACACAGAAGGTAATTGTAAATGGAGCCCACTCTGAAGAAAGAGGGGTTACTAGTGGGGTACCACAGAGTTCAGTACTGGCTCCAGTCCTTTTTAATGTCTTTATAAGTGACATTGCAGAGGGACTGGAAGGAAAAGTATGCCTCTTTGCAGATGACACAAAGATCTGCAAAAGGGTTGATACACAAGGAGGTGTGGAAAGGAAGAGAAGGGACTTGGCAAGGTTGTAGGAATGGTCGGAAGTATGGCAGCTAGGATTCAATGAAAAGAAGTGCAAAATAATGCACCTGGAAAACAAAAACCCAGGAGAAGATTACACAATGGGGGTAGAGGTAGTAACAAAAACAAAAAAAAGGAAAGGAACCTGGAAGTGATCATATAAGATGACCTTAAGGTTAGCAAGCAATGTGAGAAGGCAGTAGGGAGGGCTGGGAGTATACTGGGATGCATAGGGAGAGGCATCACCAGCAGAAAACAAGAAATTGTTATTCCTCTGTACAGACAGTTGGTGAGACCCCATCTGGAGTACTGCATCAAGTTCTGGAGACCTCATCTCCACAAGGACATAGACAGGATAGAGGCAGTCCAGAGGAGGGCAACTAGAATGGTGCAGGGTCTGCAAGAGAAGCCATATGAGGAGAGACTAAAATAGCTTAATATGTATACCCTTCAGGAAAGGAGGGACAGCGGGAACATGATAGAAACATTTAAGTACTGTACCTCAGTGGAATCAACAAAGTCCAAGAGGATAGCATCTTTCAGAAAAAGAGACATGCAAGAACAAGGGGACACAATTTTTAGATAATGGGGGGGCAGTTCAGGGGCAATGTGAGGAAGTATTTTTTCACAGAGAGGGTAGTGAATGCATGGAACAGCCTTCCTGAGGAGGTTGTGGGGTCTAAAACTGTGGGAGAATTCAAGAATGTGTGGGACAGACATAAGGCAGTTCTTGTGGGGGGGTTGGAAGAAATAGGCTGTTGGTTAACTAGGATCTGTGGCTTATCCTGTAGGTAGGGAAATGGGCAGACTAGGTGGGCCAAGAGGTCCTTATCTGCTGTCAAAGTCTATGTCTATGTTTCTATGTTTCTATCCCTGTAATCAGAATTTACCTTTAGGGGTAACCCCCACCTGGTAAATAGCTGGTTTACCAAGACATTTTCAGTCACTTTGGCTGTGTTGCTTTATTAGGTTGGTGATCACTAGCGAAAACTAGTTGTTCTTAGTGGTTGGCATAGGGCCATTGTAGTCAATCTGGATGTTGTCCCAGGTGCCTTATTGCCTCTGGGGTAACAATGTATTTTTCCTAGCTGGTATAGGATAGTTCTGTTCACAGATCAAACAGTTACTGATGCAATGTTCAACATTAATTCTTATGTGTAGTCATCAGACAAAGGATTTCAGTCTGTCTAGGGTTTTTACTGACTCACTGGTGTCCACCAGTTGGAGTATCATATACTTGGTACAGTAGATAAAATCTACTCTCAGGTGTTCAGGAATTACTTGTAACTTTTCATGAGTGTTACAGCAGTGATGTTCCAAATGAGTAGGCCATCACTGGAAAGGTGAATGTCATTTTCACTTTCTTATTTTGGCTTATTTCTGGAAGTTATTCCTCAGTTCCTTTATTAAGGAACCTATACACTGCCATCAAATGAGGGACCTTTTACAATATAATCAAACCTTATGAATCTAGCTTGTATGTATACTGGTATTTAAACTAGTTAGGTGTGATGTACACAAACAAGTCTCTGTATTTCACAGAGGTAATATTAGGAGTACTGGAACAGAAGTTTGTTTTCTTCCAAAGAAAATTCATTTAGGAACATACCCAATTAGAATCCATAATGAAACAAAAAACAGTTTCTGCAGTTTGTAATTATCTCAAGGCAGATTGCTAAACTGCAGTGCTTAACCCTCTCATGGAGTGCTGGTATCATTTTACGTAAGGAAAAATCTCTTTTTATTCCTCTCTTAACACAAGCTATGTTTATCTCAAGGACTTTCCAGCTCTCTAAACCATCCACAAATATTTTTGATAATAAGGAGACTCCTTGCCTCCCTGTTTTTATTTTATTTGCCAGGCGTATTTTAACATCATCTGTGAATCGTACCTTACTATGATGATGCAATTCCTAGCCATGCACTCTCTGTCATCATCAGAATGTAAAACAATTCCAAACCCTGCAATCTTACCCTCGTTGGTATGTGTGACTGAGTCATCAGTCAAAAAATGACACACAGTGGTGTCTTTTAACACTTTCTGAGATTCTGTAAGAAAGGGCCCTGGGACAGGTAGGTCGGGGGTTGGAGTGAACAATCATGGGTCTCTCCTGCAAATTGTAGGCCATGGGCCAACAAGGATGAGGTTTTGATAAGAAGGACAGTGATGTCATAATCCTGCAAAATGAGAGACCAGTGTATAAGTCTGGCATTGGTTACAGAGTCATCTTTTACTCAGTCTGACAACAGAAAGTTAGTTGGCAAATGATTGGAATTTAGCACAACGGGTGCATATCCAATGATGTACATAAAGTATCTCACTGACCAGTATGTAGCCAAAAGATTCCTTTCACAAAGGTTGTATTGCAGCTCCACTGGGACAAGCATATGGGATTCATAAGCAATGAGTCTGATTTGTCCATTGTATGTTTGAGCTAAAACTGCTGAGATTGCTATATCTGATGTAGCAGTTTCAATATACCCTAAAACTGTGTTAGGATTAATCAATGCTGGGACCATGGTCAGTGATCCCAAAAGAAAAGACAATATCAGTATTAGGTTACCTTGTACCTTCTTACCAGTAGTGCCTGCTATTGTGTGCACTGGGAATAACCCAGA
The DNA here is from genome assembly GCA_016271365.2 of Neoceratodus forsteri. Taxonomy (NCBI): domain Eukaryota; kingdom Metazoa; phylum Chordata; order Ceratodontiformes; family Ceratodontidae; genus Neoceratodus; species Neoceratodus forsteri. Next base: position 1,411,428,402 of record CM028132.1, read on the forward strand.
CTGTTTCTGACTTGTGTCTGCTATTGCATGTGCTGGGAATAAGCCAGACTGTTCCTGGCTTGTGCCTACTATTGCAGCCACAGTATGGGATGATACAGGTGTCACTGATGGAGGGGGTTCTGCATCATGTGCTGGCACTATCAGAGGTGCCTGCACAGTGGAGAAAAGCAGTGTGCAAGTTGCAAGTAGTTCTCCAGATATGGCTTGTGGTTTAGTAGCCCCCAGGTGTGGAGAAAGTAGTACTGAAACAGCTATCAGCTCAGGTTCAGAAATCAAACTTGTAACCCTCCCCCCCAGCATGGTCTGTGATGCTGAAAATATCACAGCCACTGGGCTTTCAGAATCAGGGTTGTCCCCTTCCCCATCAAATATGAAGTGGGTTTCCCCACTGGAAGGTTGCTGGGTGGTAGCAACATTGTTTTTAATGTTACAACTTAACGTATTAATGCACTGCATAGGAAAAGCAGTACATTCAGTCTTCTCAGGGAAAGCTGATGTTAAATTCAATCAATCAATCAATCAATCAAATTCTTTATTTATCCAGGCGAACACCATTGAGCAAGCTCATTTACAAGGTGGACCTGCATTACACAAGTCAAGTAACAATGCATTTATATACAGACAAACAGACAGTAGATGCAAGAGTACAACAGTACAGGTAGGCTTGCAATAGACAGGATAAGTAAAAATACATTTGGGTTCAGGTAAAAGACAGTCGGTAAGGGTATACATAACAATAGGGTAGCAAGTCAGTAAAAATTTATACCAGATACAGCAACATACATGGTTTAGTATTCCTGTAAGGTAAAGGCATTATAGTCCAGCAAAGAGATTAGTTGAAGTGGATGTTACAAGCGAAGAGACATACATAGTCAGTTTAAAAAGACCCAGGCGTATCAAGGGGGAGACATGTGTCAGGAGAAGTGGGCAGCCAGTGGGGGGTCTGGAACTGGGATAATACTAGGAGCGAAGGAATGAGATGCTGTGGGTATACAAGGAATAGGTGGGTGAGAGAGGGTGAGATTTAGGGTGGTACATAAGTAGGTGGCTCAGGAACAAGTTATGCACTGATACAAGAAGGAAGGAGGATGAGAAAAGCAGGGAGGATGTGGAAGGGGATGTAAGTAAGCTAGGATCATTGGAAGCAGTTGCAGGTTTCTGTAATATATTTTGAGTATAAGGTCTTAAACACAGTGAGACTAACAAGAGTACTCAGTTTCAGTGATTTCTGTAGCAGATTCCAGAGCTAGGATCGTTGGAAGCAGTTGCAGGCTTCTGTAATGTAGTTTGAGTATAAGGACTTAAACACAGTAATGCTAACAGGAGTCCTCAGTTTCACTGATTTCTGTAGTGCATTCCAGAGTGATGGTAGAACGAATCCTATGGCAGTTCTCCCAAAATGCGTTAGGGCTTTGGGCACTTTCAGAGAAATCAGAGAACAGCTTCTTAGGGCATAGGTTCCATGCATATTGAGAGTCAGGCAATCAACAATGTACTGCGGACGTTTGCCAATGATAGCTCTGTAAGTCTAGAAAGCTGCATTTTTATTTCATCTGTAGTGTAGGGAGGTCCAACCTACAGCCGCATATAAAGAGCAGTGCTGGGTGGAGAAGGGGAGACTAGTGATGAAGCACAGGGCTCTGTGGTAAAGTATGTCCAATTTACCGAGGTATGAAGTAGCACATTGGCTATATATAAAGTTGGCGTAATCAATTAGGGAAAGGAACATAGACTGAACTAGCTGTCTCTTGGCCTCTGTAGTTAGTAGGCGGTTTAACCTGAAGAAGAGACCTAGTCTCTGCCTCAGTTTTTTAACAAATCCTCCAGGTGGTCTGCAAAGGAGAGTTTGAAGTCTAGCCAGACCCCCAGGTATTTGAATTTCAGCACAAATTCCAGGGTTTCTCCTAGGAGGGTGGTGATGGGGGGTAGAGCAGGGTAGGCTACATGGTTAAAAGGTGAACATAGCATCACCTTTGTCTTTTTGGAGTTAAATAGCAATGTTTTACTAAGGAGCTGGTACTAAAGTATGTTGAAGTCAGCTTACAGGTCGCTACAGGCAGTTTCAGGAGTTGTACGGCTTAGGTAGTTCACTGTATTATCTGAGAACAGATGAATTTTCGCCTCATTGATGCCTGAGTCTATATTGTTGATGTAGATGGCAAATAGGAGTGGCCCCAGGATGGATCCCTGTGGGATTCCTCTTTTTAACAGATTTGAGGGGGGAGAGTTCACCTTCGGCCTTTTCCTGTTGGTGCCTATCAGAAAGGTAGTTGTGGAACTAACACAAGGAGGTAGAATCTAGACTAATTGCTTTTAATGAAAAAAGAAGGAGGCTGTGGTCAACAGTGTCAAAGGCCTTACTTAGGTCTAGAAAAGCGGCGCAGACATATTTTTTGTTCTCTAGTTCATGCTGCAAATCATTTGTCACCTTGGCCAGGGCTGTGATTGTACTATGTTCAGTTCTGAAATGAGATTGCATTGGGTTTAGCAGGTTAGTATCATCTATGAAAGATTTCAACTGGGCATTCAAGATTTTTTCCAGAAGTTTTGATAGTACCAGGAGAAGGGAGATGGGCCTGTAGTTGTTTAGATCACAGGGGTCTCTGGATTTAAACAACGGAATAACATATGCGGTCTTCCACAGTTTGGGGAGGATCCCTTGAGAAAGGGACAAGTTAAATAGATGTGTAATAGGTACAGCCAAGACATGATAGGCAATATTTAGGAGGAGATCTTTGACCTCTTTTTGTGAGGCAGGAGAGAATGAAAAGACTGCATCTGAGGGACTAGATTCTGAAGGTTGTATGGTAAGCTGGGAGCATAGGTTGCTTGCAGCTGAGTTATCAAAAGCTAGCCCTGCACTAGCAAAGTGATTGTTGAAGGCTTGAAGTATCTCTTTATTGTTGATAGTTACACTGTCAGAAATAGTTTTTGAGGGGAGAGTGTTTCCTGTAGTATTACCAGAAAGTTATTTTATTGTGGACCAGAACTTGGTAGGGCAGTTGAAAGCAGTGTCGAGTTCAGAATGATAGAAGTTGGACTTGGTTTCCCGAATTAGCTTTGTACAGTGGTTTCTGGCTGTTCTGAAAAGATGCCAGTCTTTGGCTTTGTGGGATTTGTGTGCCACCTTCCAGAGCTTGTCTCTTTTTAATAGTGCTGCCTTGATGCCTGCTGTAAGCCAACGACACTTTCTAGCCTTTATGCGGGTTTTGACTAAGGGTGCGTGGGTGTTAAGAGCGCTGGATACAATTTCGTGGAAAATGGCATATGCTGTTTCTACTGATTTGGCTAAATAAAAGGTCTGCCAAAGCAGGGAGGCTTTCAGGTCATTGATATATGCAAGCGGGTCAAAATTCAGTTTTGATCTTTTGGTAGAGAACTTTGCTGAGGCTGTTGGTTTAGGGACTGCTCTTATGCCAGCAATAAAGCAATGGTCACTAACATCAGCAGAAAAGACCCCAGCATGGGAGAAGAAATGGGGCTTGCTTACTAGAAGTACATCTAAAAGTGTACTTGTTGTAGAGTTTTTCTTATTGATATGAGTAGGTACATTAATAAGTAGAGTGAGTCCATGAGAGTCACAGAAGGATTTAAGTGGAAGAGATGCGCTTGACAGCCAGTCGTAGTTAAGGCCCCCTAGTATAATTGTTTCCATTGTGTCGGTACTCATAGTAGATGATAGGTGGGACAGGAGCTGTGACCTTGAGGATGGAGGTCTATAACATCCTATGACATGGAGGGCCATTGATGTAGATATTTTGATTTTAAGGACAGGCATTCAAAGGCATTGGCAATTGATGTAGTGTCGAGGGTAGTGACCGTAAACTTGTCCTTAACATAGATGGCTACACCACCACCTCCGGTTAGTCTATCGGCTCTGAATAACAGATAGTTGGGAATAATGACCTCTTTTTCTGGAGTGGATGGACAAAGCCAGGATTCAGATATGACAAGTACATCCAGGTCCGTGTGGATAGACCAAGCCTGTATTGAGGTGAGTTTCTTTAAGAGACTACACACATTAACATGCATAAAGCTGATACCTTTACACTTTGTGACTTTGGACAGTGAAGGAATTGCTTGTATAGGACCAGGGTTAAGTTTAACATTACCTGCGCATAGCAAGAGGAGGAGTACCATTTTCCCCAGGGCAACAAGTGGTAATTTGGAAGAACTAAACCTTCTTTGGCTAGTGGGAGTATTGGTGTAGGAATGTAATGACTTATTCTTTGTACTGTTCAGTCCTAGTGATACACATGCTAAGACCCTAGCCGTATGACACCAGTAGATGCAGGTACTGGGCCGAGTAGGTAACATTCCTTGGGTAGGTAACAAGATGCCGGTGGTGTCCAAGAGGGAGACTCAGCTGAAAGTGGGTATGACAACTTGGGGGCATAGCACGAGTTGTATAGGGACTCCATGAGTAGACATTCTTGTGGTAGGGGATACGAGTCCTCTTTGGGGTAAATTCCATCTGGCGTGTACCCTAATAAGGGTAGGGTGCATAAGGCGGTAAATAGGTAGAGCCAGATTGCAAGTTCCATGGTTAAAGTCTGGGGGTCAGAAAGAGAAACAGTTGAAAGGGCTTAATCTGGGCAAGGTATCACAAGGTAAGGCTATGTGCCATGGGCTCTGAAAAGGGATATAGATGTTGATACCACTTGAAGGGAGCAAGGAGATGTTTCAATGGCACAGCGACTAGAGATAGTTATGAGAAGTCATAAACCTGATCTAAGAAGTATCAGGCAGCACAGACTACAACATTTGTGCACGGGCATGCAATTAGTCCTGGGAAAGCAGTCATGCTGGATTCCAGAGCTAGCCACTCAGGGAGTTCACCAAGATGGTGAGCAGCCAATGAGAGCACTGCAGTCAGATGGCACCAGGAATTTGGAAAAACAATCCAGGATCTTCATTGCAACAGCTGCTGAGGGCTGAAGATCTGGCTTCGGCAATTACTTGTGCTTGGAGAGCAGTGGGCGGGTGGCTGCAGGCAGGCTCCCAGTCTCACTGCTGTAGTAGGTGGGCAGCTCAAGCTTAAAAGCAGCTACGAGGATGAGGTGCTTGCCTGAAGTGGGCAGCAAGCCTGTGCTTGGAGAGCAGTGGACGGGTGGCAGCAGGCAGGCTCCCGGTCTCACCGCTGTAGGGAAGAATCACAACATTTCAGTAATTAACTGCAATGTGTTCCTTATCCAAGGTCATTCTAGTATAGTAAACATTCTTAACAGCATGAGCTGTTTCTGCAGCATCAGACATTGACTTCATGACAGATTGCATACCAGCCTCATTCAAAAGTACATCAACATCATTTTTAATGAAAATCTTCTGTCCCTCAGAAACACTGGGTGTTACTGATAACATTATTCATCATGCCAAAACCTCCGGTATGTTTTGTTTGGTTATGGCAGCAAAGACAGGTCCCTGTAACTGCATGATCCAATCTCCGTGATGTGGTGGTCAGTCATTTTGGATTACCTCATGGACATCTTGGGTTACTGTGTTATGACCATCATCACATGACCACGAGCGGCCATCTTGGGGATGGGATGGGGATGCAACCTGATGACATGTGTGTCCACCATTTTGAGACTCTAACAATTCTCCATTTTGTGAATCACAGAAAAACAAGTGACTAGCCTTTGTTCTAGTCCACCCCACAGCACACTATGAGTGTTCAACATCAAACTCTTCAACATGAGAAGAGGCAAGGTCTTTGGGCATTAAGTTAGCATGCCCTGCCAATACCTCTGGCTGATGGAGCAAGTTCACCATTTCTGCCTTGCAATTTACATGATCAACCTCAGATTTGGTAGCACACACATTAAGCATAACCTGTTTCTCCAAGTTTCTACACACACTGGTAAGTTGGGCATTTTCCTTACTCTTGCATTCCAGCTCCTCAGGTACATGAGCGAGCACACTGTGAAGTAATCTAACTTCAGTTTGCAAGAATTACTCATAACATAAAACTAGTCTGTTGTCAAGAGAAGCTTTATCATATTTGGTATTCAAAGCATACATTTTATGTCTACTGTATTGATAACTACTTAGTAATGAATCCCATTGTTCAATTACAGTTTGTTAACTTTCTCAGCAGACTTGGCATTAAGCACACTCATCTTTTTCCTGTATGCAGTGTACTCTGACTTCAGAATATCAATCTTTTTTATAGAAAATTCTCAGCAAGAGAACAATGTTGCAACTAGCAAATTTTTAGGAATATTTTCCTTGGTACCATGTTTTAATTGCCTATAGTTTTCGGAAATCACCGTCATGGAACTGTTTCTGGTTTCTGCCACATTGGCAACATTTTTCAAATCACCATAGGCAGTTTGATTTTGTGAGGCATCCAGCCTCAACTTCAGTACTGATTTTCTAGACAAGTCTTTTAAGAAATAAGAAACCCTTAGCTGTCTGTGGATCAAAAACTTTGTTTGCAACCAAAGTTCAGAACAGGACACAAACAGTATCTGGCGTATGTGGACACCTAGATGAGTAAATACCCATTAGGACATGACACCACAGATTAAAGCAGTCTATCTGTCTGTTTGATTCCCTTTACAGCTGTGTGTTCCTACATAGAAAGAAGAGGGGAAAAAACAAAACAAAAATAAAACAATTCATTACACAGAGATTGAATATTCTGCCAAGAGATTGTTTTGTCTGCACTGTGGTACACACAACAGACCAAAAAGTTAAACAGAAGACACTCTCAGCTGCGTGTTACTGGAGATTTCTCAACCACTGTTTTAATTTACAGAGGAAATTAAAATGCAGCTTGGCAAACACCCAGATTCCATTCGTAGTCGCCATTTATGTTACGTAAACAATCTCAGATAGTAGAGTAAATAAAAATAATAAAGTTTCTTGTTCTTCGGAATCTGACAAGAAACATTCATAAACAAGCATGACTACTAATGAATGTTTAATAGACTACTTATGCCAAGCATGTGACAAAGAAAATCACAAGGGAGATGGGTTTCTCATGACTCTCCTTAAGAATGTACATAATCTCCAGGATTGTTGGATCTCAGGTTCTCCAAGATCTCGTTCTCTCTCCCTGTGGAACTGGGTTGCAGAAGACTAAATACTACAGATAACAGTATAGTAACAGAGATTACAACATAGTTATGGATATGAGAAACATTATGTATTGGATAATGACTTAGGAGACAGAAATACTAATGAGTATCATATGAGACAGAATATGCTTCCATTAGCATTATAGCTTGGATAAAAGAAATGCTGATGGGTTCAAACTACACATGGCATTTCTTGCTTATGTATAATATAAGATATAACAAAGGATTTCTCTCTGTCAGCTTGCTTAGACAAAGAGAAGTGCTGACAGGGCTCTGCTACATGTGTCATATTTGCCTGACTGTAAACCACACACTACATATAATTATATGAGAATGTAAGTATACAGTACTCACTTCTGATCCCTCGGGGTTAGTGTCTCCAAATGTTTAGGGAATTCTAATACCGTGGCAAGAATGGACCCCATTCTTTAGCCAGGGCATATTCAAAACTCAAGAAATTAGTACTGTATCCCTTCTGATCCCTCAGAGTAGTCTTATCAGTGATTAGGTAGATTATATATGGAACATATGTAAAAGACAAACATAATGCATTACAGTGAGGTGTAATACTCATGCATGTTCTAATCCTATGAAAGGATGTAAACATTAGCAAATATTAGCAGCAACATACATTCCTGGCACGCATGCTTATATGATGGGTACCTATATCTATACGTTAGTGCAAAATAGTAGTATCACAGTACGATAGACCAGGAATACTGAGTGACATGTATGTAAGGTATACGTGGAACAATAGGGGGCATAACCCAGGTGTAACAGGGGGAAGGTAAGGATCATGGGTAGGGAGGATGGGAGGAGTGGGAAGGGAGGGTAGGGACATTAGCTCAAGCTGTGAACCCTGCAATATGAGCAGACTTGATAGACCAAATAGCCTTCTGCTGGCTTCTTCGTATGTTCGTATGTATGCTACACTATACTACACCACATTAGAGTGGCTCAGAATGGTACTCTCACTTCTCAGTCTAAAGGCCATGAGTTTAAAGGGGAACAGTTAGTGCTAAAGGCTCTATATCCAAGTGTGGGCCTGGTCCTAGAAATCACTCTCCCCAACTCAAAAAATTATGCAAATATCACACTTCTCAACCTCATCTTAGTAAACAAACCCCATCTAAACAGCCACACTGGTGTACTCTTCAATGACATCAGTGACCACAGTGCAACAACCTGTGCTCACTCTGCCCCTAAATATCTATCCTCCTCCATGTTCACCCTAAAAAGGAACCTATGAAACTTCGACCTCTATAATTATTTAGTAGACCTTAACAATATTCATTGGCAAGACTTCTACCTTGCATCCTCGGTGAATGCAGCCTTTGAGATCTTCCAAAAACTGGTACTAGGTGTCATTTACACACATGCACCCCTGACCAAATCCTATACCAGGAAGAGATCCTGTCCTTGGTTTTCTACTGAGCTAAAATATGCTCTTCATATTCGAGACGCTCTGTGGAAAAGGGTCAGAAAAACTAAGGATCCAGCTGACTAGGCTGCTTTAGGAAATTAAGGAACCCCTACATCAAAATTGTTAGGGTCGCTGAAGCAAGCTTCTTCCAATCTAAATTAGCGTCTGCAGCCAGAGTGATTCTGCCACCTTCTGGAAAACTTTAAAGAAGTCGAAGGTCACCGTTCAGTTTATAGCCTCCCTTCCAAAATTGTGTCCCGTAATACCAGTACCACTGACAGGCAGTGCATACTTGACTTATTAAATATGGCCGGCCTTTCATTTGACACATCTGCAAATGAACTTTATCAATAGACCCTTGATTCTTCAGATGCTAGACCTCCCAGAAAGGCCTCCACGTCAGAGCCCAAGTTCTCTCTCAGCCCTGTTACATATAAACAGGTGGAGGACCTTCTCCTGTGCACTGACACCAGGAAAAGTGCAGGAGCAGATAACTGACATCCTTTCTTCCTGAAAATGGGCCATCACACCCTAACTGCACCTATTGTCCATTTACTTAACATGTCGTAAGCCCACAGCAAACTCCCCTCGGTATGGAAAGTGGCACACATAGCCTCACTTTTCAAGTCTGGTGACCCCGGGGACCTAAATAATTATAGACTGATGTCTTTACTGCCCATTCTTTCAAAACTGCTCAAAAAAGCCATAAATACCCAGTTAAGAAATTATCTAGACTCGGTACAGTTTCTAAACACTATCCAATAAGGGTTCAGAAAAAACCATAGCACAATATCAGCTTTAGCCAAAGTAACCAACGATTGGCTCCTGGAACTTGACATTATACACTTCATCAGCACCTTATTTCTTGACCTGAGTCAGGCCTTCAACATAGTTGACCACTATCTACTGTTGTCTGTCCTTCAAGATATCGGACTAAATGCTGTTGCTTACAGTTGGTTCACATGTTACCTCAAGGGCAGAAAACAGCAAATTAAGGCACAAGTAGACCTGTCCCTGCTTAAGACACTACCCAGAGGTGTCCCTCAAGATTCTATCTTAGGGCCACTTCTTTTTATATATATTAACAATATTGATGCAGGCATCAGTCAAGCAAGTGTGCACTTGTTTGCCAAAGACACTTATTTACGCTGCCGAGCCTACCCTTGAACTAGCATGCAGTACATTGCAAGGTGAATTTAACCTACTTCAGCATAATCTCTTGAGCATATATACTCCTGCTTAATGCAAAGAAAATAAAAGCCATAATCCTTGATCCCAAACTAATCCTGGACTCCTCCCCCAACCAGGGAACCCAGCCACAAATAACATCCCTCCTGGGGGAGCCTATCGAAACTAGAAAAATTCAAATATTTTGGCTTTTGGTGTGATTATAAACTCTCTTATACAGTCCACATTGAGGAACTGGGTAGGAAGTTGAAACAGCACATAAGGTTGTTCTTCAGAATCGAACACCTCCTAACCTAGGAAGCCAAACTAAGACTTGTGCATTCCACATTTCTGCCACTCTTGGACTATGTAGACATACTATACATTCAAGGCCCTAGATCTATTCTAGTGAACCTTGACACATTATTTAATAGAGCCCTAAGATTTATCACTGATGCCCCCTTCAGAATGTACCACTGTACACTTCCTGCTATGCTGGGTTGGCAATTATTAAAAACCAGAAGACTCAGAAATGCAGCCACTTGGACTACAGAGCTTGAACCGGTAAGCTACCAACATATATCTCCAGCCTGCTAACATAACCCACTGGTACCTATTCACTTAGGAGTCATTTCTACCTATTCCTCAACATTCCTTGAATTAGAACTTGCTTCAGGGCCTACGCATTAAGCCATTCCTTACAGCCCTCTGGAACACTCTACAGAAATCCTTGAAGCTCTCGTCCCTTATAAAAATGCCAACTTTCAAATCCTTATTAAGACGCCACATAACCGACTCCCACAACTGCTTTTCTTGAACCATGTCCTTCTTTTTATTCCTATATGCTCTACTAAGCATGTGTAATGAATTGAAACTAATCCCACCCATTCCACTTCCATCTTCCTCTCACCTCTACCTCCTTGAGTGTCCCTTCTTCTCATCTCACCCCATTGCCCCAGCTTCCTTCCTTCCTTCTAGCTATGCAAGCCTTATCAGTACTATTCTCAAACCAAACATTGGGCCCTATGCATGAAAGCATGGTAAACACAATGGAAAATGACGTAGCGGCAGTGAGCAGCTGCACAGCGGATGGTGGCCACGTGGCATGCACAAAGACAGGCATAGGCAGTGGGCAGGGCCAGACCGGCCACGTAGTGCACTGCACAGGCAGTGTTTGTGGGACCACACTATGTGGGAATGCCCCGTTACCCCACCATATATGGTGATGGTACACCCTGGCACCGCAGCACAGTGATAAATGCCGTGCCACGCAGCCAGCAGGATGCGATGGCAGAACTGCAAGTGGATGCAGAGGAGGGAGCAGAGAACAGGGAGGATGGCAATGGATGAGGGGGTGGTGGCATCCCCAAATGGGGACATGGCCAGGGATGGGGCAGGAGCTGATCCCGCACCACAAACTTCAGCAGCCGACAGATCGCCACCATGGTTACAGACATACACCAGCACCACAGCAGGCTGTATGGTGTGGAGGCCCCCAGCACACCAGTGGAGGTCAAGGCCAGACTATGGCTGGACATACAGGCCACCATAAATGCCGCCCGGTCTGAGGCATGGACCCTGGTGACAATCAAGCACAAGTGGCAGGACATGAGGACAGTGGTGGAAGACTGGGTTTGTTGGCCAAGGCACCTAGCTTCACCTGAGCTCTTTTCTTCTAGGTTGCTTGAAGGGACAGAGCAAAGAACCTTAACAGAGCAACAATAAGGATTAAGGCTTCTTTTGGCCAGGCAGGTTTACTGTGTGTTGTTATTTTTATTTTGTACTCACAGGGATTGTTACTGTTTATTGCTAACATTGTATTTCTTTATTTTTCACTGATTCAAATTGTTGTTGCTGGGTATACCTTCTGTTGCATTATTACAGGGTGTGCCTACAGGTGTGTGCTTACATATTACTGCTGTAATCTTCTGTTTCAAAGGCCCTGTACACATCAGGCTAATTAAAATATTTTAAGGTGCTTAAAATGTTTTAACTGGCGCAAACACAGCACCCGTCCGCATTTAAGCACAGTTTCAAAGCGTGTTAGGAAACTGTGCTTAAACCCTGCTGCGAGCTAGTCTCAAGTCCGTTTTTAAAAATGGTTTTATGAGAGAAAGCATGTTACCCTGTAGTGTGGACTGGCATCTGCATATTGCTCCTCCAGGAAGCGTGTTAAGGGTCATGGAGAACCTGTTTTAAAAAACGTTACTGGAGGCAGATGCAGACGGGAGTCAGCTGTGGTATAACCTAGTTAAAACTCAGTTGAAGACTGATCTGGACAGGCTGCTGTGGTGAATTTAAAAACTTTTTTAAAACATTTTTAAAACAGGTGCAAATCTTCAGCTCTAATGTGTACAGGGCTAAACTGTCTTTTTGCAAGGTATGTCTTCTGTTACTGCTTTATTTTTCTCCATAGCAAAGTTTTTCTTACAGGGTATATCTTCTGTGAAATTATTACAGGTGGTGCTTACATTTTTGTGACTTTTTATCATTAGGTTAAGCAAAATTACTGTTTGCCACTATTTTATTTTATTTTGTTTTTTGCTAAAAGTTTTTTAATTTTTTTGTCTCACAGGTATTGCAGTCTCCTTCTCACATTGAAGGAGTTATTTGCTTTCCTCCAACAGTTCTTCCAGGGGATTAGGTGTGTATCTGGGGGTGGAGCTGACAAACTGTCAGTCCCTTCCAACAGAGGGAAGGGTTAAAAGGTCAGGTTAGTTGATATCTTGGAGGTGGAAGACTAGGTTTGCTGACCAAGGCACCTAGCTTCACCTGAGCTCTTTTCTTCTAGGTTGTTTGAAAGGATTGAGCAAAGAACCTTAGGAGAGCAACAATAAGTATTAAGGCTTCTTTTGGCCAGGCAGGTTTACTGTGTGCTATATTTATTTTGTACTCACAGAGATTGTTACTGTTTACTGCTAACATTTTATTGCTTTATTTTTCACTGATTCAAATTGTTGTTGCTGGGTATACCTTCTGCTGCATTGTTATAGGGTGTGCCTACAGGTGTGTGCTTACAGATTACTGCTGTAATCTTCTGATTCAAATTGTCTTTTGCAAGGTATATCTTCTGTTACTGCTTTCTTTTTCTCTGTAGCAAAGTGTTTCCTACAGGGTATACCTTCTGTGAAATTATTACAGGTGGTGCTTTACAGGTTTCACAGTTTTATCTGTCATTAGGATAAGCTTTCAGGGCTACTACATTTGCTGCTGGCTGATTGTTTCTGCTCTTACCTCCTTGTTTCTTTCATCCATGGTTCTTCTTTTTTGGCAGGAGAAGGGCCCAGCCACCTACCCTACACTACACTCGTTTTACAGGGTAGCACAGTTGTGACATTTCCTGTAGCAAAGCAGAAAGGGGCAGATCAGAGGGGTATCTACACAGTGACCTCATTTAGAGGGGCACTAGTAATTCAGCTTGTTATAACAAGTTATACAAAAACAAACAAAACACAAAATCAAACTTTTGCTTTCATTTCTTCCTTCAGATTACTCTGACCAGGTTATAAACCCAGCAACTTACCTGGAATGGATATCATTAACTGCAGGTACTGTGGAACACTTTTCAGAAGGGCAGTTTTACAGGATTTAAGACACTGTCTTACATGCTGGGCTGTTGGAGATCTAAGGGCTCAGCTCCAGGCAGCATGGGCAGAGATTGCACACCTCAAATTGCACATTCAAGAGGAAATATATTATAAGAACTACCCACCATTCCCCCAACATCCAACAGAAGCACCTCGACTGCAGAGGGTAGTTGGTCCAGGAGGTTGGCAAGTGGTTAGGATGGGCAAATCGGGTGCCCCATCACTTGGTGCTCTCCAACATATCACCTCCACAACCATATAAAAACTATAAACAGGTATCTGCCTCCATCTCTGAAATCAAACAAAGGGGCAAAGGACACAGCAGAGCAGGACACTACAGCACAGGAGCTAGAACAACAAAACTCACCCAAAATAGGAACCAAAACAAAAAAAAAAGCAATAAGGAAATCAAACAATCTTCTGATAATATGAGACTCTATGATTCGGGGAGTTGATACGTATCACCAGCCAGGGGTAATGGTCAGATGTCTCCCAGGTACATCAACATGGAGAGACACTGAACATATTGCTAAAATTGTTCAGGAAGCTGGACAAAATATTAATGTCCTGGTACACATAGGGACTAACGATCTTGCCAGCCGGTCAGTTGTGGAGACCAAGGAACATCTGACCAGAGTGGGTGACAAACTATTATCCATTTCATCCAGCATCTCCTTCTCTGAGATACTGCCAGTCTGGGAGAAGGTGACAGATGGACGGAAGATCAGAGAAGGGGAGATAGGGGAGCTAAACATGTGGCTCAAGGGTTGGTGCCAGGAAAAAGGACACAAATTTGTAGGGAACTGGCAGCAGTTTTGGGAGCGAAAGTTCTTTAAATTTGATGGACTGCATCTGACTAAGGAGGGAGTCAGTGCATGGGGGCAGAAGTTTGATGTCTTTGCAGAATATTTAAACTAGCAAATGGGGAGAGGGGTACAGCACCCGATATGTCAAATAAGAAGAACACCCCTTCCCCCCCAGCTAGTGGTCAAACAGGAGTTCAGCATGTTTGTAATTCATTTGCATCAAGAGGTAAAGAAAAAAGTTTGGCTCCCTATCCAATGCACAGGGGAAATGCTGGACCTCACCCAACAAATAACACACCGGAATTTGACCAAGGGAAAAGCATGCACACAAATGCTCGCAGTCTGGGAAACAAGATCCCAGACCTGCACGCTATAATGACAGAGGCTAAACTGGACATAGTAGCCGTTAGCGAGATATGGTTTACCAGTAACCACACTTGGGAGACTTCAGTACTTGGCTATGTACTGTTCAGAAGAGACCAAGGTGCAAAAATGGGGGGGGGGTGGAGTGGCCCTTTATGTCAATGAAAATATCAAAGCTACAGAAATTCAGAAAACACATAAGGAGCCAGAAGAACTGTGGGTCACCCTAGAAACAGGAAATGGGACAGCCATGTGAACTGGGGCTGTGTACAGGCATCCAGACCAGGGGGAGGACATAGACATGTTACTGTTAGAAGATAAACAAAACACGACAGCTAAAGGGGAGATTCTGATAATGGGAGACTTCAACATGCTAGGTACAGATTGGTCAATAACAGCAGGGACATCTTCCAGAACTAGACACATGGTGGATTTCCTGCAGGGGAAGGGCCTCAAACAACTGGTACAACAACCCACAAGAGATAGAGCTATCCAAGATCTAGTACTGACTAATAGGGAAAGGATCACAGATCTCCAGGTAGAAGGTCAACTGGGTGCCAGTGACCATCACATGGTATGGGTCAATTTGGCCACTAGAACAAAATCATCCCATTCCGAGGCAAAAATATTCAACTTCAGAGGAGCTGACTTTGATAAGATGTCCAACAGAGTTAAGCTAGCCCTGGCAAAAAGAAATACAGGTGAGGGGGTACAGGCAAAGTGGGCAATCATTAAAGATGTAATACTTGAAGCAACATCCCATTGTGTTAGTGAAAAAGGGAAGAGCAAAAGAAGAAGGAAACCACTTTGGTTCTCAAACACAGTAGCAGAAAAGGTCAGAGCCAAAAGGCTGGCCTTCAGGAAACATAAGGGAACACAACAGGATGAAGATAGGGAGGCATACCAAACTTTCCTAAGGGAAGCAAGGAAGGCAATAAGGTAGGCAAAGGCCCAAACTGAGGAAACACTAGCACAAAGAGTAAAGGAAGGTGACAAGACTTTCTATAAATACATTAGTGAAAGGAGAATGTCCATAGAGGGTATTGCTAAGCTCAAAGGGGGCTTGTGAGGAGGAGGATCATGTAAAAGCATCTATCCTAAATAGATACTTCTGCTCAGTATTTACTGAAGAGAAGGTAGGGCAGGGCCCATAGCCCTGCACCATGGACTCAAGGGGGAGTGAGATGTGCACTAGTTTCTTCACAAAATAAAGGGTTGTACAAAAGCTCAATAAACTCAGGGTGGACAAGGTAATGGGATCTGATGGCATACATCCCAGGGTACTAAAGGAGCTAAGGGTGGAACTAACAGAGCCATTATCAGAACTATTCAGTGAGTATCTGAGCACAGGAGAGGTCCCAGAAGACAGGAGAAGAGCTCATGTGATCCTGCTCCACAAGAGTGGTAGCAGGGAGGAGGCAGAGAACTACAGACCAGTCAGTCTTACCTCAGTAGTGGGCAAGATTATGGAGACACTCCTTAAGGAAAGGATAGTGCAACACCTGGAATCCATAGAATCACAGGATCCAAGACAGCATGGGATAACAAAACGAAGGTCCTGTCAAACTAATCTCATAGATTTTTTTGACTGGGTAACCAGAGTGGTGGACCAAGGGGGAGCAGTTGATTTTGCCTACCTTGACTTCAGCAAAGCTTTCGATACTGTTCCACATAGAAGATTGATTAATAAGTTGTTTAGGTTCAGTATTTACTGAAGAGAAGGTAGGGCACAGGGCTCATAGCTCTGCACCATGGACACAGGGGGGAGGGAGGTGTGCACTAGTCCCTTCACAAAAGAAAGGGTCCTAATAGAGCTTGATAAGCTCAAGGTGGACAAGGCAATGGGATCTGATGGCATACATCTCAGGGTACTAAAGGAGCTAAGGGTGGAACTAGCAAAGCCATTATCAGAACTGTTTAGTGAGTCTCTGAGCACAGGAGAGGCCCCAGAAGACTGGAGAAGGGCTCATGTGATCCCGCTCCACAAGAGTGGTAGCAGGGAGGAGGCAGGGAACTACAAACCAGTCAGTCTTACCTCAGTAGTGGGCAAGATTATGGAGACACTTCTTAAGGAAAGGATAGTGCAACACCTGGAATCCATAGGAGCATAGGATCCAAGACAGTATGGGTTTACAAAAGGAAGGTCCTGTCAAATTAATCTCATAGATTTCTTTGACTGGGTAACCAGAGTGGTGGACCAAGGGGGAGCAGTTGATGTTGCCAACCTTGAATACAGCAAAGCTTTCCATACTGTTCCACATAGAAGATTGATTAAGCTGGTTAGGCTTGGGGTAGGTCAGACATTGGTCAACTGGGTGGCAAACTGGTTGATGGGCAGAAAACAGAGAGTGGTGGCAAATGGTATACAGTCAGAAGAGATGCAAGTCAGAAGTGGGGTACCTCAGGGATCAGTTCTGGGGCCAGTCCTCTTCAATATCTTCATCAGTGACATTGCAAATGGACTGGAGGGTAAGGTTTGTCTGTTTGCAGATGACACTAAGATCTGCAACAGAGTAGATGATCCAGATTGGGTGGGCAGAATGAGAAGAGATGTGGATAAACTAGCAAAATGGTCGGAAGAGTGGGAATTGGGGTTTAACACAAAGAAGTTCAAGATCATGCACATAGGGAAGAGAAACCCTGAGGCCACCTATAGGCTGAGAGGAGAGTTGCTGACAGTCACAAGGGAAGAAAGAGACTTGGGCGTCATCATCACCAATGACCTGAAATCATCCAAGCAGTAGGTAAGGCTAGAGGGATGTCGGGATGTATTAATCCCTCTTTACAAGACACTGGTTAGGCCCCATCTGGAGTACTGTGTGCAGTACTGGAGACCACACCTTCATAAGGACATTAACCAAATTGAGGCAGCCCAGAGAAGGGAAAACAAAATGGTACAGGGACTGCATCAGAAAACATATGAGGTTTAACTGAGCTCAATATGTATACTGTAGAGCAAAGGAGGGAGAGAGGTGATATGTCTGAAACATTCAAATACCTTAAGGGCATTAACAAGGTGAAAGAGTCTAACATGTTTCAACATAATAAAAATAGCAGGACAAGAGGACACAGCATGAGATTAAAGGGAGGCCAATTAAAGGGTAATGTGAGGAAGTTCTTTTTCACAGAAAGGGTGGTGGATGCATGGAACGGCCTACCTCAGGAAGTGGTGGATGTGAATACAGTGCAGGGCTTCAAACAGGCATGGGATAGGCATAAGGGAGTAATACAGATGAATATGAATAGATAAGCCATTGACAGAGCAAAGGCCTGTGGAGCAAAGGCCTATGGCACATTCATGAGGTAGAAAAATAAATGGGCAGACTGGATGGGTTTTGTAGTCCTTATCTGCCATCAACCTCTATGTTTCTATGTTTCTATGATAAAGCGTAAGCTAGCTGCCAGCGGGAGATCATGCAGCGGGATGGGTGGTGGCCCGCCAAACATAGACAGCCAGTTGACATCCCTGGAGTGACTGGTGGCCAAGACGCTGACATCGTTCGCCGACCATGGAGTGGTGGAAGGGATGGACATGATGGCAGATAAGGCAAGTTGCACACGGCCAGCCAGAACAGCCCAGTGGTACCACAGCCCATGTAACCCCCTGTACTCTTTCTACAAGTGGCGCTGGACCAGGGCACCATGGAGTGGCATGGAGGAGGGATCAGACACCCCCAGAACTGACTGTGGCAGTGCCGGAGACCAGTGACCAGGCAGCGGATAAGGGGGGTAGGTATAAATGGCCTGGAGTAGGAGGGGAGGGCAACTGTGTGCAGCAAATTATCCATAGCCCTTACACCTATACAGGAGCAGAACCAGAGACACAGGAGGTCATGGCCAGTGAGAGGGACAGCATAACCAACCAACAGGAGGAGGACAGCGGGTCCAGCAGCAACACAGCGGCGGGGACAGACATGCAGCACACCATGCCCAGGATGCATGAAGCAGCATGCACACACCTGCCACCATGCAGGGACCCTGACACATGCACTGAGGCCAAAGGATCCCTGCCATGCTGCAGTGCAGTGGTGCCACCTCACAGCAACAGTGGGGATGGTGAGCCCTCGGATCGCACCCATACATTGCACCAACCACCGTGGCCACAGCTCTACATGGAGGAGCAGTACTGGCAGCTGGAGTGGGACCACCTGGAGGAAGAACATAGGACCACCGCCAGTGCGGAGGCACAGACAGCAGAGCAGTGGAACATACATACAGCCATACTCATGTGTGCAGTCACACTGGAGGGCATGCAGAAACTGCTGCAGTTCACACACAGCAGGGCCGCCGAGGTCCCACCCGCACAGCCAATGGCCATGGACAGCGCCATGCAGTGTGACACACCAGCACCCAAAAGCACACTGGCTAAAGAGGGACCAGTGACACCATGCAGCCAACGGTGGATGGCACGTCATGCTCAGGCACAGACATGGCCAATGGGTCACAGACAACCATGGCACACACCGCACTGATGGGCCCAGACAGCAAGGACACACAGGCACAAGGTGCACTGCATGGACATGGCACCGCCAATGCTGGTGAGCATTAAGGTTGCACTGGGCCATGGACATGCCCACCTGCACACCAGCCTGCCAGCAGGGCATCAGCATGGTTCACGGATCACACAGGTCTGGAGAGATCAGGATAGGACCACCGCACCATACTGTGGGGAGCTGCCATGCACTGCCCCACAGACGGCGCATTGTTGGCTGGTCCAGCCCATTCACAGGCACACACAGGCGGGCAGGGCCCCCCTGCCCCTCCACATAGACACATGCCCGCCCCCCCTGCACAGACACATAGTCACCCACCTACTCAACCTTGATAGGGCATACTCAGGCATGACCTCATCATCGTGCATCGGCAGGCCGCAGTAGCATGCTGTGCAGGGTCACCGTGTCATGCACCCTGCAGCAGTGGCCACGTGACATCCTGCATGGTCCTTGTGCCATGACTTCTGCAATACTCACCCACCCCATGCAAGGTGTATGGTCAGAGTGTGAACATGCCCTGCATGGGCGCCTGCCAGGTCGCACAGCCACCTGCCATACCCTGGACCTGGGCAGGTGCTGCCTGGCTTCATCATCCCCATCACCACGTGGTTCATCCGGGGCATCAGCCAGCAGTGGCACATTCACATGCTTCACAATATTGTGCTGCATGGCACACACCACAAACACTGTGCTTGCCTTTGCTGGACTCAGCACGAGTCTGACACCGGTGTGATCCAGACATCTGAAGTGCATCTTCATTTGGCCGATGGTCCTCTCCACAACTGCCCATTTCCATCTGTGTGCTGTGTTGTATGCGACCAGAGTCATAGGAAGGCATTTTGGTGCCCTGGGCAAAAGATTAATTTTGCACCCCCCCCAGAAAAGAACTGGGACTCAGGGGACCTCGAGGTCCCCAGAAGCTGTGAAAGGTTTACATGATCTGTGGTGAGTTTTGGGGTTTTTCTTGAAGAAAAAACATACTTTTGTTACATGTTCTCTACCCCTGATTTCAGAGAATATTTTGCTCCCCCATGGAATATGAGATGTGGGAAACTCCAGCTGGCTGGAATCAGAGTGTGCAGCCACAATTGTTGTGGTAAACTGGCTGACCAACAATGCCATCAACCACCCACCCAATGTGCATTTTTGAAATACACTGTGAAATATTGCTACAGAAAGCATGGGGGTCTGGGGGCTGCAAGGTCCCCAGAAACTCTGAGGAGTTTACATGCCCTGTGGTGAGTTTGGGGGCTTTTCTTGAAGAAAAAACACAGTTTTGTTACTTGTTCCATACCCCTGATTTCAGGGAATATTTTGCTGTCATGGAATATGAGATGTGGAAGACTCTGGCCGAAAGGTATAACTGGGAAGGGACACTGGTACAACTGGAAGCTGATACTGGCATAACTGGAGTGAGAAGAGAAACTGCTGTAACTGATACACTGTTTAACTGTAACTAGGAGGAACTGCTTTAATGGGGGTCTGGGACACTGTCACACTGGCATAAATGTAAACAAAGACTGATATAACTGAGAGCAGACATTGCTGTAACTGGTATACTGACTTACTGTATCTGTTAGGCTAACAGATACAGTAAGTCAGTATACAAATTACAGCAATAGTTAGGGGACTGATACACCTGGGAGAGTACACTGGTATTGCTGGCAGATGTCACCATAGTAGCTGTGAGATACTGGTGTAACTGAGAGAGGATAAAGTGTTACAACCATCAGGGTTCACTGCACTAATTGGGAGATACTGCTGTAACCAGGACAAAGCACTGACATAACCACAAAGTGCCACTGCAGCAGTGTGTAACTCTTGGGATACCGTGTGATTACACTGGTATGTTGTAAACTTGGTTAAATGGCACTTTAATGTTTGGTTGCTCTAGCTTGAGCCACAACGTGGCAGTGCAGGCAGTGGTGTTCACAGTTGTGAGGCTGCTGCTGGCAGTGGCATTCCCTACAGAAACACACTAGGAATAAAAACACCAATGGGTGAGGATGCAGGAGAGGAACTGCTCCTGAGTGTCCTCTATAGTCCATGGATGTTGCCAATGCTGGAGGTGCTTTTACAGGCTCCATGTCCATGCTCTGCAAAGCATTTGGTTTGAGAATATGCCATACTCAACAAAAATACTGCAATTTTTATGCTATCTTATCACCCACTCCCTGTGGGCAGAATGGCTAAGATGAAACTGAGTTTCATCTTAGCCATTCTGCCCACAAAGAGTAGGTGAAAGCATAAAACTGCCAGTGCTGTTCTCAGTGCCAGTGCCCCCACACCACCACATCAATACATGGCCAAGCAACATTTTCCAACATCCGCTACCACCAGTCTCCCCTATAGTCATTCCACATCCTTGCTTACTCATACACATTAGTGAAAGCAATCCACACACTACAAAAATTAGGCACAGTAAGCAGTGAATTTAAATAGGGCAAACAGAAACAAATACAGAACAAAGTAAGAAAATCTGTGAAAAAATACAAATAACACAAAACAGCAACAATATGCTTTGCTAAAGACTGACTAAAGACTTAAGTGCAGCACTAATTTTTTTTTGTAATCACAGAACAGTATTTCTTTTCTGTCAGAAATATGAAACAGACAGAGAAGCAGTCAGTGTGGTGGATGAGCTGTGGTGGTTCATACCCCTATAGTTTAGGGTGATGCCAGATAAATCTGGAAGAAGAGGCTGGAGGCGTACTCTAGAGCCAAGATGCAAGGTTTGTTAGCAACAGTTTGAGCACACAGAAAAGACTTAGCATTCACTATCACTATCATACACGAGAAAGAATAAATAAGATTACCAGGACCACAAACTGGCCCCACTAATGTCATACAAAAGTCCAGGTTATTCAAGTCTTAAGGACGTAGCAATCCGATGCATTAAGCCTGGGTTTCTAGTATATTGGCTGGCCAATCGCTGATTGTGAACCTAAGGAAGCGCTTCCTATACAGGTCATAAAATGGGCCATCCCCCAGTGAACCAGAAACCAAGTAAAACACTATAGGCCTTCTGGCCCTGGGAAGAAGGTGACTCCTGGCATCACTGAGGCAATGTCGAAAGGGAAGCGTCTAGTCGAGGATGGGTGTTGATGCCGGGTTGTAGGGGAAGAGAACCCTTATCTGCAGTTGTCAGCTGCAGTGACCTCGGGCAGGTGATCTCCAGTCAAGGAAATGATGCTGGGTGTGATGATCCACTGGACAACCTCTGGGCAGGTCCCCGGAACCCTTACTACCTCACCCCTGCAGCTTCAGAATTCAACAGTCTTGGTGTGACCTCTTGATGCATCACTGGAACATGCCACCTATGGGCAGTACAATAAAGTGTGGCCCACCATGGGCCACATTGCTTATACTTACCTCAGGGAATGAGGCACCGAGCCTGACAATCCTCGGCGAGCCCTTGGTATAGGCTACCGGTACTATTGCCACCTTAGGACAACGCATATGCGGGAGAATGGGCAATGTGACTCAGAGTTCGGCAGATGACTAAAGTCCCTCAACCTGGCTCACTTTGGTGGGCCCTAGCTATCAGCTGGCTACCACTTACGACCAGCAACTTGAGCCTGGGGCATCGTGGTGAGCACTTGGAGTTGGTACAGGTCATTGGGGGTGGATGCAGGTGATACTGGGCTTCCCGGGGACCCTCCCTGAGTTGAGGAAGAGGCACTGGAGGAATTCTAGATGAGGTGTGAGGTGTGTGCAGGAGCCTGGAAGAGAACAAAAATTAAAACCTGAAAGGCAATCCCTCCCTCTTCTTTTATGACCGAGAGCCCAACCACTTGGGCCAGGGTGGCCCCAAATGTCTTCAGAGGAATAGTAGTAGGCAACTACAGCAATCAATGCCCTCAGGGCAGTGCAGTCATTATACCCTGGGAACAAGGTAGTTCAGTCACAGCAAGCAGTTCAACACCTTAAAACAGTTTGATTGAATACAGCAGTTCAGACACAGCAAGCAGTGGGCCCAGGCAACCTTACCTCTCAACCTCCCTCATCACGAATCAGGGACAAATGACCAAAATCAGGAACACATCAGATAAAATAGTAATATTAGTCCCAGAAGCTGTATACAACATGTTTCTTAGTGTGAATAGCATTTTCTTAATGAGAACTAGACTGTAACATCAATGGCTGGCATTATTCTGTGATTCCAATCCCTACTCTTTAGTGCCAGAAATGCCAGACTTAGGAGGGATAGAAGAAATTTCTGAGGCAAAATCAGGGACATCCCTGAAAATCAGGAACAGCTGAGAGGTAGACAAGCAACAGGAGATTGCAGGCAGATAAAGAAAATACAGCTTGCTTCATGGGCATTGAAACAGTTTGATGGCCCACCTCTTCGTTAATATGGATCAGCTCTGGGTGCCTTCTGAGTATGGAGGTCAGAGTACCTAGTCTCTTTGTCCCAGCTATAGGCTGCCGCGCCCTTCAACTACATGGACAAAGGACTAAGTTTTCCCCATTACTAGGGCTCAGATTACCCTAGAACTCTGAGAGAAGAATGCAATAAGGCTCTGCCAGGTTTCTAGTAATTAGCTTCTGACAGCTAAACAATTAGTAATTCAGCATGAAATGCACATTCTCACCAATAATACTTTGACCTGGCTTTACCTAGCACTTCTTTGACTCTTGGCTGAGAGGGAGTGCTCAAGTCTCTCTATTTGGAGCACAGACTGCCTAGAATAAATTAGACAAGCAGATATCCCTTCAAGAGAGGAGTTCACAAACACCTTTAATCTTGGTCCAACAATTATTTGGTTTGAACCCTCCTAGCTTCTGCCTTCTTGATTCTCATTTCTTTCTCTCTCTCTCTCTCTCTCTACAATTGGACAAGGTAAATAGCTTTCCTCCACCCGGGGGGGGGGGTACAATGGAAGCAATTTAACAATTCTAAACAATAATTACACAGTGCAAAAATACAATTGCTAAACAAACAATCCTTCCCCTGGCTGGAGCAGGTCTAGCTAGGACTAATTATTAAAGGAAATGCTGGCCAGCAAGCCTACTCACCCCTGGAGTTCAACAAGGATTTCTGTACTCTGGGGAATGCACAACCACAAAGGAGTGATAAGGCCTCTTTTGCTGGAGCCTGCTGCATAAAAGGTTCACTGGGTCTGTTTCCCAGCCAAATAGACCCGAAGAGATGGCAACTTTCTGCAAAAAAATGACAGAGGCTGCTACTGAAGATCTTCTGGAGGGAGTTATACTGAAGGGTCCCAGGGGATTCACTTCAACCTCCTAACAGGGAAGCCGACATCCATTGCCTTACTGTCCTTCACCCTCCCTGGTCAAACTCTTTCTCCTCTCTCCAGCCTGTGTAGAGCCTCCTCTAGGCTGGGCAGTCCTGGCTACCTGCCAGGGAAGTGGTTCCTTCATCCAGAAGTCAGCCTCTTGAGGCTGGGTAAGTGGCTTGAAAAGGAATTCTCCAAATTTGAATCTATTCTGGCCACAGGGATTGGCTCCTGTGGGACAAGAATGTGGCCCAACTGGTTTGGCTTTGGCTGACTAGGTATCGGTCTTGAGCAGGGGGAAAGGAAGAACAAAGAAAAGAAAAAAAATGTTTTTCTTTTAAAATCCTGAATTTAGACTGCTAGAACTGTCCCCTGGAGTGGGGCCTGTGCTGTGTTTCAGAGGGTCACCAAACCTTTTCAAGGGTTTCCCATTAAGCTGCCAGGGTCCCCATAACTGTCTGACCCCTCATGTCTCTGAGGATCCCCTATTTTCTGTGATGCCCCCAAGTCCATTATTTTCTGTGGTGCCCCCAATTTCCCTTGGGCACTACAGATTCGGGCCTGCATAACAATATGTGTCCCCATGTATTTTCCAAATTTTCACCTTCTTAATCTCAAACTCTTTGACAATTCCATCTATAAGCAATGACATATTCCTCACTCGTATTATGGTAAAAAGACATTCTTAACAGCCTACAGATTATAAAATTTAAATCCTTAATTCTACATTTTCTTAACACTCTAAACATTATGGTAGTGGTTTTGTCAGCGTATGAGAAAACATTCATGACTTCTTGCATCTTTAAAGCTCTGATTTACATCTTACAACATTTCAATAAACCATATTTTCAACTGGGCAATGGTCTTGGTTCTTCTTTCATTTTTCTACTCGTATGGGCACACCCTTTGTACAGCTTCAGTCACATACCTCTGAGGGGTAGCCCAAAGTTTGACCTCTGGGATCTACATTGGGGGGGCTCTGCAGCAGTGGCTACTGAAGGGTGTGGCACCATTGGATACAGCCATGGGGTTAGTAGCAGAGTGGGAAATGACTCTGGGATGGTTTCCTCAGTTGGGAGTAGTTCCTGTTGCTCCTCCAGATTACTGTCCATGAAGTGACTTCCAGATGCTGGAGTAGCTTTGAAGGTGCAGGGTTTAAGTCTGTTGCAATCAACAATCTGCGGTTGCTTCCTGCCAGACTCCTCTTGGATCTTGTAAACAGGTAAGTCCAGGAATGGGATCTGAACAATTAAATATGGTTCTGACTCCAATTTGGCATCCAGCTTGTGGCAGCGAGTCTTTCTTAATAGTACCCTTTCGCCAATGGCCAGAGGCATTGCTTGGGCTTGGACATCATAGTTTGCTTTCTGTCATTCACGCACTCTCTCCATGTTTTGTTCTACTATTTTTCCAGCATCTTGTAATCATTGATGGTGCTCAGCCACCCAGTCGGTAGTGGTATGGAGGGGTTTTACATCCAGAACCAAGTCCATGGGGAGTCTCCCATGACGACCAAACATCAAATAGTATGGTGAGTACCTGGTGCTGCTGTGAGTTGTGTTATTGTAAAGGTACACTAGCTCTGGGAGAAGTCTTGGCTAGTGCAGTCACTGAGACTCTGGTAGGGTTCTGAGCATGTCAAGGATATTCTGGTTGACCTTCTTGCAGAGCCCATTGCCTTGAGGGTGATAGGAAGTGGTGTGGATCTTTTGCCCTCCATACAAGGCACACAGTTCTTTAAACAAGTGAGACTCAAATGCTGAACCTTGGTCAGTCAGGATTTTGGTAGGGTAAAGTAAGTAAGTAAGTAAAAATTTTACTTCTATAAGGTGCCCTTCTGCCCTTCCCAAGCTCAGGGTGCCTTTACAAAATTCTACATGCAACATTAAAACCACAGTAATAAATAACATCTTATTCATAACAGAAGTTACATCTCTGACAAAGTTTGATTAAATAGGAAATTCTTAAGAGCTGTTTTAAACCCCTCCACAGTCAGGCTAATTTGTATCTGGCAAGGTAGAGAATTCCACAGTGTAGGAGCCATAAAAGCAAATGTTCTTCCACCAGATGTTTTTAAGGTTACCCCGGGAATCTCTAGCAATCCCTCATCAGAGGGTTGGAGGGAGCAGAATGGACAGTAAGAAATCAGGAGTTCTTTCAGGTAGTGGGGTCCCAAACCATGTAGGGCTTTATAGGTCATTAAAATGACCTTGAACGTGATCCACCACTGTACAGGCAGCCAGTGCAACTCATGCAGCACAGGTGTTATATGACTGGACCTCAAGCTTCCAGTCAACAACCTAGCCGCCGCATTTTGCACCAGCTGCAAACGGCGAATATCCATTCCCAGCAGCCCTAGATAGAGGGCATTGCAGTAATCAAGATGACTGGCAACTAAGGCTTGGACCAAGGTAGGAAGATCCTCTGATGGAAGCAAGTGTTTCACCTGTGCTATATTCCTTAGATGGCAAAAGGATGATTTGACTATGGCCGACACCTGCGCCCTCCAGGTCAAGCCCTTGTCAAATATAACACCAAGGTTATGCACCTGACCAGAAGCCATAAGCGGGGTCTCCCCCAGAAATAAACCTGAGGGTTCTCCCACCCATGAGCTTGACATCCTCACCCCCGTTCCACCACCCATACCTCTGTTTTTCCCAGGTTCAACTTCAGCCAATTGGCCCTCTTCCAGTTCTGTATCTCCAGGAGGCAGCTATTAAACAATACACTTGACTCAGACTCCTGTCGGGGCACAAAAGACATGTAGAGTTGAGAATCATCAGCATAACAATGAAAATTCAA
Organism: Neoceratodus forsteri; assembly: GCA_016271365.2. Lineage (NCBI taxonomy): Eukaryota > Metazoa > Chordata > Ceratodontiformes > Ceratodontidae > Neoceratodus > Neoceratodus forsteri. The sequence goes on from CM028132.1 coordinate 1,411,455,368, forward strand.
CCCATACCCCAATGGAAGCATATACACCACAAATAACATGGGGGACAACATCAAACCCTGTTGCACCCAGCAGTGCAGGCAGTGAGAGGTAGAGGAGTGAGTACCCAACACTACTCTCTGAGTCCTACCCTGCAGAAAGGATTGAAACCAACTGTTGACCCCCCCAGTCCACAGAGAAACCACAGGTGTTTGAGCAGCACCCCATGATCTAGGGTGTCAAATGCTACTGAGAGATCAATAAGAACCAAGATAGAATGGGTTCTCTGATCTCTTGCCATCAGGAGATCATTTAGTACCCATACAAGAGCCGTCTCAGTGCTATGTCATTTCCTGAAGCCAGACTGAAGAGAGTCATAGATACTATGACTGGTTAAATGATCTTCCAGCTGCAAAGGGACCACTTTCTCGATAACCTTCCCTAAAAAGGGAAGGTTTAAAACTGGTCTGTAGTTTTCTGGGCAGTCGGGATCAAGGGAGGGCTTTTTCAGAAGGGGGCATACTACTGCCTCCTTCAAGGGATCTGGAAAGATCCCTCTCTCCAATGATCCTACCACTATCCCAGTAAGGATCGGGGCAACAACCTCTACACACCCCACAAGTACGTGAGTAGAGCCCAGATCCAAACTACAGTAGGATGGCTGCAAAGTCTGGATGATCCTCACTATATCCATGACTGCCAGTTGACTAAAGGTGAACCAAGTCAGTTGGGCATTTGTGCCCCTCGGTTGATCACTGCAAGACCCAATGGGGAGACGCTGGCTGATCTCATCCCTGATAGCAGATACCTTATCAGCAAAGAACATCGCAAACTCCTCACACTATAACTGTGACAAAGCTCGACTGGCTTGAAGACAGACTGGATTGCACAGTCTGTCCACAGTCTGGAAGAGCTGGGCCAGTCTATTCTTCACTGTAGCAATTTCCCTGGACAGTAACTCTGCCTTTCTATGGGAAATTGTTAACTGATAGGTCTTATAATGATCTTACAGTCTAAGCCTGTCCTCCTCCAGGTGAGTTTTCCACCAGTGTCTCTCCAATCTTCGGCCCTGTCTCTTCAACCCACGGATCTCCGCTGTAAACCATGGAGCCTCTGGATGTATAGTACAGGTACGAACATGAAATGGAGCAGTGGCATCCAGGGACCTCACAACTGCCCTATTATAGGCCAGAACTAAGGGCCCTGGGTCAGTGCTATCCATTGGCAATTCCGAGAAGTCCAGCTCCGTCATTAGGCCTTCTGAGATAACTTCTCCCAAAGAACGGAACTGTACTATCTCCTTAGGGGCAGGCCTCTTTTAGGAGGCCGTGAAAATGAACCTCAGGGTGTGATGATCAGACCAACTGATGGGCTTCACATCCATACCAGAGACTTCCATTCCTAGATGAAATATCAAGTCAAATGAATGTCTCCCCTGGTGGGTTGCAGAGGTAACAACCAGTGTCAGGCCCAATGAATCCATCAATTGGAGGAGGTTTTGTCCAAAAAGCACGAGTTCATCATCGACCCAGGCATTGAAATCCTCCAGAATCAAACATTGGGAGGACTCCAATACCCTCTTGGCGATAAAGTCTGCAACCTCCTTCAGGAATTCCTCCCATCACCTGGTGGACGATAAATGAGAAGTATCCTGAGGCCTGCACCTGCACCCATAATACACTCAAAGGAGTTGGTACATCCAACTGGCACCTCCCTGAGGTCCAGTTCCTGTCTAAAACAGACTGTAACTCCCCCGCCCCTACGGTCCACTCTCGGGCGGTGAATCACCGAGAACCCAGCGGAATCACGGACTCCAAAATGGGGCCCGCATTTTCATCAAGCCAGGTCTTGGTGATGCAAGCTAAGTCCACAGATGCAACAAGATCCACCACCAGCATGATCTTGTTTCTGATAGACCTAGCATTGCTTAACATGGCCCGAAGGTGGGACTCAGAATGACTCCACCTCCTGCCTGACCAAGTCAGTGTCATTGGGTATGGATACAAGGCAAGATGGACCTCACTCCTGTATCCATTTCATCCCAGGGCTCCTCCTGGTTCTAACTGTCCTATCCACCCTCCTTTCCCATCCACACAAGAGTTCCAGGATCTCCTATTCCCTGCACTCCTTCGTCTCAAAATGCCAAATACTCGACATTTCCTATAAACTTCAGAAGGAAGTGCGGGACAGTCATATGGTCGGAGATCCTTCAGTCTTGAGGAGTACCACCTGACTGTTCCTACCAACCCAACACATTCAGATTCTAAGGATAGTACTAAATTATATAGAAATAAATAAATCACCCCACTCCTACTTAATATTTTTACCCCACACAATCAATACCCTTCCACCCCCTAACTTTAAACAAATTAAAATTACAACACAATATCCCCACCCCCAAAGCACAATCCCATCTATAACAATAATAAATAATAAAATATATAGATATTTAATTTAAAATTTCTAACAAAGTCTACATTTACTGTCCAATGTACTGAATTATTCAGGCCCTATATATAAATCCATTGGTGCTCTCACCTCCACTGGAAAGTAAACCAAATGATTGTTAAGGCTGGGACAATCTCATCATTGCCCACAGCAATAACGGACAGAAAAGGATGAGTAATAAGCACTCTCACTGCCCATACTCATACCAAAAAGCCCCAAGTTAGAAAATCTCAATGACCATTAGTCTGATACCAGTCCTTCTCTCTGAAAGTCTCACTTTAAGCCAAAGATAATCTTCTAATATCTTCGTTGAGTCCTCAGTTGGTGATCTAAAAGTTCCTCAAAACATAGCTGTAGCAGCTGAAGCTTCTAAAGTCCAAGAAAATAGGATCCAATCCCAAGGTGCAATCACTCTTCAGCCAGCCTAGGCCAAACTCACCCCAAAGCAGGTACTAAGCACAGACAAACACTCTACAATTAAGCCACAGGATCACACCGACCCAGTCAATGGCCCGATAAACTCAGGATGATCTGAGAAACAGCCAACCCTCCAGTCGGCACCAGGTCCTCCCAGTGGGAGACAGCTGTACCCGCACTCACCTCAGGACAAGTCAGCCCAGCCTTTCCAATTCACCACTATCACCTTCTCAGATCCTTCTTGGCACTCAGCTCGAAGAAACAAGGCCAAATCGATACTCAGTTCACTGCTTCAAATCACCATCACTGGCCCAATCCTAAAAGCCAAAAGCCTCCACGGACATATATGATGGTCTGCAAAATCACCTGATATCACTTCAGTAAATTACCTCCTCTTCGGTCTCCGTCAGCAGAGTCCACCACAAGACCACCAAACAAGCAAAAGACTTCCCAAATTCAGGCAATCCAAGAAAGTCCCATGTCCAAATGGTAAGCAGCATAACAGAATAGTCTATAAGATCCACCAGCCGACACTACTCTGGCATGCCACCTCCTCTCCGCTCTCCGGTCTCCGGTCTCCGTCTGGGCACAGTCCACCACAAGACCACCAAGCAAGCCAAAAAGCATCCCAACTTAGGGCAATCTGGCGGGGTCCAGCGTACAAGCAGTAAGTAGTAGAACAGGATGCCACAGTTAAATAAATAATCAAATCAAATCTAGAGAAGCACTGGAAGATGACATGCCCGAGACATTAAAAGAAACCCCTGACTTTTGCCAGTAGATCCAAGACCACGGTCCGGTGACCCGACTGCTAAAGGCCTTCATTAGTAACCAGCAGACCCGACCTCTGGAGGACAGAAAGTATGCTGACCCAGAACCATAGATGGTGACCATAGGGTTGAACAAACTGCCTCCAGAATTTTTCAGCAGTGGTTCGGGCTGAAAGATTGCGGACAGGCACAGCAATGACAAACTTTGAATAGTGGTCCATCATGGTGAGAATGTAGTTTAGGCCATCTCCACTGGGATCTACTTTAAGATGGTCCAGGGCTACCAGCTCGAGGGGTGCATTAACAGTGATCGGATGTAATGGGACTCTTTGATCTTGCCCCGGTGCTCGCTTGAGGATACATGTCAGGCATTTTTCACACCACTCTTGGATGTCCTCACGCATCCCAACCCAATTGAATCTGGTTCTCATATGAGCCTCTGTCGTTTTGCAGCCAAAGTATCCAGATTTGTCATGATATGCCTCTAGGGCAACATCTGCAGCTTCATGGGGGAGGACGACTTGTCGAACTTGGTCATGCGTCTTTGGTTCATTGATGGTGTGGATAAGCCTTCCATCCACAGCTGTCTCATGAGCCACATGTTGCCACAGTTTCACAAGTTCCGGGTCAGCATGCTTTTGTCCTCCAGAGGTAGGGTCTGCTGGTGACTAATGAAGGCCTTTAGCTGTCGGGTCACCGGACTGTGGTCTTGGATCTGCTGCCATAAGTCAGGGTTTCTTTTAATGTCTTGGGCATGTCGTCTTCCAGTGCTTCTGCAGTTGCAGCAGGGCAGACAGCTGCGGGAAGCTATAGCAACAGGCTTGTACCACCTCCGCAGGGATCTGGAGAAAGGGAGGCATCTCTAGAGCTTCTCTGTGGTTGTCATTCTCCTCCATTTCATCTTGGGTGGGTAACCTCGACAGGGCATCAGCATTTGCATTGGATTTACGTACGGTACTTGATTGTAAAATTGTAGTTAGAAAAGTCTTGAGGCCCACCTCTGCTCAAGGTGCTTCAATCGGGCAGTGTTCAGATGAGTGAGGGGTTGTTGTCAGTGTAGACTGTGAAGAGTGTGGTGGCTAGGTAAACTTTGAATTTCTCAGTGACAGCCAACACTAGAGCAAGAAATTCCAGCTTGAAGGAGCTGTAGCGATCATCATTCTGTTCAGCTCCTAGGACCCCATGGCTTGCATAAGTAACGACCCTCTCAACTCCATCCTGGTCCTGGGAGAGGACAGCCCCTAGCCCTCAATTGCTGGCATCAGTATATAATATGAAGGGAAGTTGATAATCTGGATAGGCAAGTACTGGAGCTTAGATCAACATTGCTTTTAGGCTGTTGAAGGATTCCTGCTGGGCTGAACTCCACTCCACTGGGCTGCTTTTGTGCAGTTGCTTTGTTTCCCTGAGCAATTCATGCAGTGGGGCAGCTACCTGGGTGAATGTTAGGGACAAATCGCGGTAGTACCCTATGAACCCAGGAATCTCCTTACATCCTGGAATGTGATTGGGTTGCCACTCATGCACTGCTTGAATCTTGTCTGGGTCTTGCGACACTCCGTGCTTAGATACAACATGCCCCAGGTAGTGAACCTCTTCTTTGAGCGAGTGACACTTTGATGGCTTGACCTTGAGCCCATAGTCAGCTAGGCAGTTAAGAAGAGTTTCTAGGTGCTGCAGGCATTCAGAATAGGTTTTAGAGTAAATGATGAAGTCATCCAAGTAGAGGAGGACTATATCAAAATTATAGCTCCCCAAGCAGTGTTCCACTAGTCGTTGAAAGGTCCCTGGGGCATTACACAATCCAAATGGCATTTGAGTAAATTCATAGAGGCCCACGGGGGTCACAAATGCAGACATCTCCCTGTCCTCTGGTGCAAGGGGAACTTGCCAGTAGCCACTAGCCAAGTCTAGGGTTGAAAACAGGGATGCTGATTTCAGTGCTGCCAGGGAATCCTCTATCCGTGGTAATGGGTAAGCATCCTTGTGCATCACTTGGTTCAGCTTCTGATAGTCAACATAGAAGCAAATTTGCCCATCCTTTTTCTTGACCAGTACTATTGGAGCAGCCCATGGACTGTGACTCTCAGTGATGACCTTGGCATCCTTCATCTCCTGGAGCATGGTTTCACTGGTTGGTACAGTGCATGTGGAATAGGTGGAATCGTTCTCTGATGGGTGGGTTCTGTCCTGTGACTATGCAGTGCTGCACATTCTTAGCACACAAAGTCAAGAGGGTGCTTGGAAAAGACTCTCTCTAGTCTCTCTAGCATCGACAGCAACCCCTGTTTGTGTTATTCAGGGTTTCTTTGGTGCTCAAGTCAATTCCTCAAGCCAGCCCTTGGCATCTGCTCCTTCAAGGCCTACAGCTCAATTTAGTTGAAAGACATTCTCTCCATGGTCTTCTGAGGGCTCAATTATGTCCTCACTTTAGATCTTTATCAACCTGGCCACAGGCTGATTCTGGTATAGCTTAACAGGAGTTGTGCCATAGTTCAAGATGGATGGGGACCTGCCCTTGGTAACTGTTGTGAGACCTTGCACAATCACTGGCTCCTCTGTGGCACTGAGTAGTTCAACTACATCCACATAGTCCTTGTCTTGCAGTCCCACCTTGGCTTTGCACAGCAGTATGGTCTCTGCACCTGGGTCCAGTCTGACTGGCTGGACATCAATAATCCAGATCTTCCCAATTTCTCCCTCAGCATTGGTGAACCGCTGGTGAAACATAGAAACATAGAATTTGATGGCAGATAAGGACCGCTTGGCCCACCCAGTCTGCCCATTTCCCTACCTACTGGATAAGCTGCAGATCCTAGTTAACCAGCAGCCTACTTCTTCCTACCCCCACCCCCCACAACTGCCTTATGACTATCCCATGCATGCTTGAATTCCACCACTGATTTTGACTCCACAACCTCCTCCGGAAGGCCGTTCCATGCATCCACAACCCTCTCTGTAAAAAATACTTCCTTAAATTACCTCTGAGCCCCCCCTCTATCTTCAAATTGTGCCCTCTTGTTCTTGCACACTCTTTTTTGAAAGATGCTACCCTCTTGGACTTTGTTGATTCCTTGAGGTACTTGAGCGTTTCTATCATCCCCCTCTCCCTTCTTTCCTCGAGGCTATACATATTAAGCTCCTTAAGTCTCTCTCTTCATATGTCTTCCGGTGCAGACCCTGCACCATTTTAGGTCCTCCTCTGGACAGCTTCCATCCTGTCTATGTCTTTGCGGAGATTGGGTCTCCAGAACTGCACACAGTACTCCAGATGGGGTCTCACCAGCTGTCTGTACAGAGGGATAATAACTTCCTGTTTTCTACTGGTGATGCCTCTCCCTATGCATCCCAGTATCCCCCCAGCCCTCCTTGCTGCCCTCTCACAATGCTTGCCCATCTTTAGGTCATCTGATATGACTACCCCCAGGTCCCTTTCCATTTTTGTTGTTGTTAGTATCTCACCCCCCATTGTGTACTCTTCCCCTGGGTTTTTGTTTCCCAGGTGCATTACCTTGCACTTCTTAGCATTGAATCTAAGCTGCCATACATTTGACCATTCCTCTAACCTTGCCAAATCCCTTCTCATCCTTTCCACCCCACCCTGTGCATCAACTCTGTTGCAGATCTTAGTGTCATCTGCAAAGAGACATACTTTTCCTTCCAGTCCTTCTGCAATGTAGCTATAAAGACATTGAAGACCAGTCCTAATACTGAACCCTGAGGTACCCTACTAGTAACCTCCTTTCTTCTGAGTGGACTCCATTTACTATTACTCTCTTGTGTCCTATTCTCCAGCCAGTTCTTTACCCAGGCTGTCATCTTGGGACCCACTCCCAGGCTGGCTAACTTGTATATTAATCTTTTGTGTGGGACTGTGTCAAATGCCTTGCTAAAGTCTAGGTAGGCCATGTCCACAGCCCCTCCTGATCTACTACTTTGGTCACCCAGTCAAAGAAATCTATCAGATTCGTCTGGCATGACCTTCCGCTGTGAATCCATGCTGCTAGGGTCCTGTGCCCTCTGGCCTCTAGATACTCGACAATTCTTTCCTGTAGAAGTGATTCCATCATTTCCCTATCACTGAGGTTAAACTAACAGGTCTATAGTTTCCTGCTTCTGCCTTGCTCCCACTTTTGTGAGGGGAATCACATCTGCCCTCCTCCAGTCCTCGGGTACCACCCATCCTCCCATGATTTGTTAAAAGGGTAGTCAGTGGTGTCACTAGTTCTACCCTTAGTTCTTTTAAATTCTGGGATGAATCCCATCAGGCCCCATTGCTTTGTCCACCTTCAGTTTTAAAGGTTCTTTCAGAACCCTTTGTTCTGTAAATAGGCGGTATCAACTTCTGTATCCAGAGTGTTACTACTGTTTGTTTTATGTACCTCCCCTCTTCCTTTGTAAATACTGAGCAAAAATATTTGTTTAGTATCTCTGCCTTTTCACAGTCTCCCTCTGCCCACCCTCCCTCCCTTTATTAAGCCTCACTATCCCTCCCTTGGTCTTCCTTCGCTCCTGATGTACCTATAAAGGTTTTATCCCCTTCTTAACTGAGTTGGCTATCTTTCCTCGGTTTGGGCCTTTGCTGTTCTGACTGCCTTCCCAGCCTCCTTTTGCTTTAACTTGATACAGTTCTCTGTCCTGCTCCTTCTATGATTCCTTGTACTTCCTGAATGCTTTCTTTTCTCTTGAACCTTCCTGCCACTTCCTTTGAGAACCATAGTGGTTTCTTACATCGTCTTGTTTTGTTTATTTGCTTCACACAAAGGCTCGTTACCTCTGTGATGGCAGTTTTATTATTCCCCATTGTTCTTCCACCCCTCCTTCCTGCCCATTTGCTAGTGCATTCCTTAGGCACTCACCCATTTTGGCAAAGTCAGCCCTCCTAAAGTCAGTACTTTAGTCTTTGTAGCTTGACTCTATTGCTGTGTTTATTGTGAACCATACTGTTCGATGGTCGCTAGTTCCCAGATGGCTACCCACTTCTACATCTGTAATCCTCTCACCATCTCCATTTGAGAGAATCAAGTCTAATATGCTCCCTCTGAGTGGGCTCCAGTACTAGTTGTCTAAGGCATGCCCCTGTAGGGCATCTAGAATAACCCCACTCTTCAAGTGGCAGCTGCAACTGCACTCCAGTTAACATCTGGCATATTCAGATCACCCATCAGCAATATCTCCCTTTTCTGCCATTCTAAGTATACTTTCTATCATTTCCTGTCCATTTCCTCCCCTGAGAAAGAGTCTGTCTAACCCCTGTGCGTATTGTGGTGCCATTGCCTGTCTCCAAATTTACCCACAGTGCTTCTTCTCCTCCCTGTGTACCTTTTTGTTCTGTTGCTTTTATTCCTTCCCTTATGTAAAGAACTACTCCTCCTCCTCTTTTACCCTCCCTGTCCCTCCTGTACACAGTGTATCCTGGTATGTTTATGTCCCAGTCACTGCAATATATTGATTGTGTGCTGCCAGGCCTTCTTGCTGGCTTTTGGGAGCTGTGCTGCTTGCTTCCAGAGGGTATCCAGTAATTCCTCATGACAGTTACATAGAAACATAGACTTTGATGGCAGATAAGGACCACTTGGCCCACCCAGTCTGCCCATTTCCCTACCTACTGGTTAAACTGTAGATTCTAGTTAACCAACAGCCTACTTCCTGCAACCCCCAACTATAATTGCCTTGTGTCTGTCCCATGCATGTTTAAATTCCCCCACTGTTTTAGACCCAACGACCTCCTCAGGAAGGCTGTTCCATGTATCCACCACTCTCTCTGTGAAAAAAAATTTCCTCACATTGCCCCTGAGCCGTCCCCCCTCTATCTTTAAATTGTGCCCCCTTGTTCTTACACATCTCCAGTGCATTCATCCCCAAGATCACTGGAGGGAGGTTGTCAATATCAGTGTTGCTAATGATGACCCATTGTTGTGGGTAAACCATTTCTCCCAGCTGAATGTCCATTTCCTGGTAGCCCAAGTAAGGAATGCTCATTTCATTGCCTGCAATCAGGTTGAGCCAAGTTTTTGGAGGACAGCTTAGTTGGTCTTGGGTCCAATGCTTGAGGAAATGGCAGCCTTGAATAGTGGTGACTTGGGAGTCGGTGTCCTGAAGTGCAGTAAAGGTGATACAATTGAGTTTGAGGGGAACAGTTGGGCACATCCCTATGTACTTTGACTGTTTCAGGTTTGAGTTCGGACTTAGGAGCTTTCTTCCTGAGGGTTGGTCCACTGCCTCAGGGACACCCTGTTTAATGACACAGCAACTTCTCCTTCCTGGATACACTGTCGTTCCACATGGCCACTGATGCCACAGCACCTGCAGATAGGTCACCCATGATCATCGAACAGGTCAGTGGGTCGCTGGTCCATACTCCTTTGGTCCAGTCTTGCTAGGCGTCAGGGATGGTCCATAGAATGTCCTAGGCCCCAGCTCCCATTAAGGTCTTGTACAACTCGGCAGACTTCTGCTAGTCTTTGCGACATGGCCTCCAGCTGGAGGGACATCTCTCGGGTACTGTCTTTTGCCTGGCCACTCAGCTGGCCCTGGGCTTGAGTGACCTGATAGTACACTTTTTCTCTATCTCCTCCGGGATAGGATTCATATTCTGGCCAATCCAGTAGATACTCTTTTTCCTGGCTGAAATCCTTCTCTGCTCTCTGTCTGGTGAAGGCATTGCAAGAAGAGCAGTGTTTAGACATTGGACCCACAGTGGCCATGGCTCCGGCAACACCAGCTGGAAGGCCACCATCTCCTCCTCAAGTCATCTAGAGCCTAGGACTGGTATGGCTTCCTCTTTGAAGTCTACCAATTTTGCATCTGGATTTTGGTGGTACAACATCCACAGCTTCTGACTTAGAGGCTCTCCCCAGGACCCTCGATGAACCGCTCTATCAATACTTGGTCTGGGTCTGGTCCTCACTCTAGTCTAATTTTCACAGGGCCCAGTGTGCCTCTTGCAGGCTCAAGGCAAAGTCCTGCAGTGTCTCCAGGAGGCCCTGTGTGCGAGAGAAGAATTTCATTTTGAGGTCTGAGACACTCCGCTTATCGAAGATGTCGCTTAGCCGGGTCAGGATCCATTTGGCAGTGTTCTTTTCTCCATCTGACCAGCTTTCAACTTCCCATTTGGCAGCTCCTCCCAGCTTCCCAATCAGTATTTTCACTGTCTGTTGCTCTGGCACTTGGTAGAGATGGAACATAGCCTGCAGCTTCGCACAGAAGTCAACAAGGCTGCAGGTGTCTGAAATTCAGTACCCGGTGTACCTTGGCAGCCATGGTGCCCCAAAGTAATAAGGCATCATTATTGGGGGCGGTTGGACTGAAGATGAGGATGATGCTGTGGCTCCCTCAGTATCTGAAGGCATCTTGGGTTGGAGTTGCTCCGGCTTTGGGCTCATTGTTGACTCTTATCCTGCTGACTACACCAAGTTTTCTGTGATGGATGAGCTGTGGTGATTCATACCCCTACAGTTTAGGGTGATGCCAAGTAAATCTGGAAGGAGAGGCTGGAGGTGTACCCTAGAGCCAAAGATGCAAGGTTTATTAGCAACCATTGGAGCACACAGAAAAGACTTAGCATTCACTATCACTATCATACACAAGAAAGATTAAATAAGATTACCAGGACCACAAACTGGCCCCACTAATGTCATACAAAAGTACAGGTTATTCAAGTCTTAAGGGCGTAGCAATCCGATACACCAAGCTTGGGTTTCTAGTATTTTGGTTGGCCGACCACTGAGTGTGAACCTAAGGAAGCGCTTCCTGTACAGGGCATAAAATGGGGCGTCCCCCAGTGAACCAGAAACCAAGTAAAACACTGTAGGCATCCTGGCCCTGGGAAGAAGGTGACTCCTGGTGTCACTGAGGCAAAATTGAAAGGGAAGTGCCTGGTCGAGGATGGGTGTTGACACCGGGTTCTAGGGGAAGAGAACCCTTATCTGGAGTAGTCAACTGTAGTAACCTTGGGCAGGTTATCTCCAGTCGAGGAAAGGATGCTGGGTGCGATGATCCACTGGACGACCTCTGGTCAAGTCCCCATAAATCTTACCACCTCATCCCTGCAGCTTCAGAATCCGACAATCTTCGGTGTGACCTATTGATGCATCACTGGAACACGAGCCACCTATGGGCAGTACAATCAAGAGTGTGGTGACCCTGGGTGTGGCCTCTTGCGTGGGCCACCAGTACTTATGCCACCTCAGGGAATGAGGCACAGAGCCTAGCAATCCTCAGCAAGGCCTTGGTATAGGCCACCAGTACTATTGAGACCTTGGGACAATGCCTATGCGGGAGAATGGACAATGTGACTCCGAGTTCGGAGGACGACTAAAGTCCCTCAAGCTAGAGCCGGGTCGGCCTCTAACCTGACTCACTTTGGTGGGCTCTAGCTACCAGCTGGCTACCACTCACGACTGGCAACTTGAACCTGGGGCATCATGGTGAGCACTTGGAGTTGGTGGAGGTCATTGGAGGTGGGTGCAGGTGATACTGGGCTTCCCAGGGACCCTCCCTGAGTTGAGGAAGAGGCACCAGAGGAGTCCTAGATGAGATGTGAGGTGTGAGGTGTGTGCAGGAGCCTGGAAGAGAACAAAAATTAAAACCTGAAAGGTAATCCCCCCTTCTTTTATGACCGAGAGCCCTACCACTTGGGCCGGGGTGGCCCCAAATGTCTCCAGAGGAAGTAGCAGTAGGCAATTGCAGCAATCAATGCCCTCAGGGCAGTGCAGTCATGATACCCCAGGAATAAGGTAGTTCAGTCACAGCAAGCAGTTCAATACCTTAAAACAGTTTGAATACAGCAGTTCAGACACAGCAAGCAGTGGGCCCAGGCAACCATACCTCTCAACCTCCCTCTTCACAAATCAGGGACAAATGACCAAAATCAGGAACACATCAGCTAAAATAGTAATATTAGTCCCAGAAGATGTATACAACATGTTTCTTAGTGTGAATAGCATTTTCTTAATGAGAACTAGACTGTAACATCAATGGCTGGCATTATTCTGTGATCTCAATCCCTACTCCTTAGTGACAGAAATGCCAGACTTAGGAGGGACAGAATAAATTTCTGAGGCAAAATCAGGGACATCCCTGAAAATCAGGAACAGCTGAGAGGTAGGCAAGCAACAGGAGATTGCAGGCAGATAAAGAAAATACAGCTTGCTTCATGGGCATTGAAACAGTTTGATGGCCCACCTCTTTGTTAATATGGATCAGCTCTGGGTGCCTTCTGAGTATTGAGGCCAGAGTACCTAGTCTCTTTGTCCCAGCTATGGGCTGCCCCACCCTTCTACTATATGAACAAAGGACTAAGTTTTCCCCATTACTAGGGCTCAGATTACCCTAGAACTCTGAGAGAAGAATGCAATAAGGCTCTGCCAGGTTTCTTGTAATTAGCTTCTGACAGCTAAACAATTAGTAATTCAGCATGAAATGCACATTCTCACCAATAATACTTTAACCTGGCTTTACCTAGTACTTCTTTGACTCTTGGCTGAGAGGGAGTGCCCAAGTCTCTCTATTTGGAGCACAGACTGCCTAGAATAAATTAGACTAGCAGAGATTCCTTCAAGAGAGGAGTTCACAAACACCTTTAGTCTTGGTTCAACAATTATTTGGTTTGAACCCTCCTAGCTTCTGCCTTCTTGATAGTCAATTCTCTCTCTCTCTCTCTCTCTCTCTCTCTCTCTCTCTTTACAACTGGACAAGGTAAGCAGCTTTGCTCCACCCTGGGGGGTACAATGGAAGCAATTTAACAATTCTAAACAATAATTACACAGTGCAACAATATAATTGCCAAACAAACAATCCTTCCCCTGGCTGGAGCAGGTCTAGCTAGGACTAATTATTAAAGGAAATGCTGGCCATCAAGCCTACTCACCCCTGGAGTTCAACAAGGATTTCTGTACTCTAGGGAATGCACAACCACAAAGGAGTGATAAGGCCTCTTTTGCTGGAGTCTGCTGCATAAAAGGTTCATTGGATCTGTTTCCCAGCCAAATAGACTGACTCATCGTAGTGGGGGACCCAACTAGTTGGCAAATTTTCTGCAAAAAAATGACCGAGGCTGCCACTGGAGATCTTCTGGAGCGAGTTACACTGACGGGACCCAGCGGATTCACTTCAACCTCCTAACAGGGAAGCCGACATCCAGGGCTGCAGTAATGGGGGGGAAGGTGGGGATGTTGTCCAGGGCACTGAGCTCAGGAGGGGCCCACCTGAGGAGTTGGTATTATCCCTGGCAGTAGCTGGAGTGGGAAACAGGGGCCCATTCCAAGTGCCTTTTCCTGGGCCTCAAACCTCATAGCTACAGCCCTGCCGACATCCATTGCTTTAACGTCCTTCACCCTCCCTAGTCAAACTCTTTCTCCTCTCTCCAGCCTGTGCAGAGCCTCCTCTAGGCTGGGGCAGTCCTGGCTACCTGCCAGGGGATTTGCTCCTTCATCCAGATGGGTCAGTGGCTTGAAAAAAAAGTCTCCAAATTTGAATCTATTCTGGTCACAGGGATTGGCCGAGAGGGCTCAGCCTGGCTTCTTTCTCCCCTGTGGGACAGGAATGTGGCCCAACTGGTTTGGCTTTGACTGACTAGGTATCAGTCTTGAGCAGGGGGGAAGGAAGAACAAAGGAGAGAAAAAAATGTTTTTCTTTTAAAACCCCGAATTTAGACTGCTAGAAGTGTCTGCTGGAAGGGGGCCCTGTTCAGTGTTTCAGAGGGTCACCAAAGCTTTGTAAGGGTTTCCCATTAAGCAGCCAGGGTCCCCATAACTGTCTGACCCCTCATGTCTCTGAGAATCCCCTATTTTCTGTGATAGCCCCAAGTCCACTATTTTCTGTGGTGCCCCCAATTTCCCTGGAGCACAATACCAGCCAGGTCTGTGACTGTTTCCTTCAGCCTGGAACCACGATAGAACAGATCATAGCAGGAGAGAGTATAGTCAAATTGCAAAATTCAACTTCCTGGCTAGAAGGCTCTTCTGGTTCATACACTTTGTCTGTGCTGGTCCTGGACCTTCAGCACACTCACAGAGAAGGTGAACCAACCAGAAGAGCCCTCTAGCCAGGAAGTTGAATCTTTGCAATGACTATGCTCAGTCTCTCCTGCTGCTGGATGCAGTGGTGAAAGAGAAAGCTCAGTGTGGGAGCATTGGAGCAAACTGAGCAGTCTCATATTTACTTGCTGCCTGTGCTGCTGCTGATGGTAAGAGCTAGCTAGACATGGATGCCCGTCCAGCACAAATGCAAAAAGTCTGATTAGATTTGGTTTTAGGGGCTCCCAGAACATTTTATAATATTCAGTTCAGTGTCAGTTGTAGGGTTGACTAAGGATTCCTGCTGCTCTTGTGTGAAAGACTTCAGCTGCAATAACCCCAGATAATTCACCACCCTAGCCTCATGTGTGGGACCCCGCTCCTGTAAGCATAGGGTCTCATAATAGTCCCTAAATACATTAGCCACAGTATTTCCTGAAGGGATGCTGTAAAACAGCCCCTGACTTCTGCTTCCTATTCTCCATTTTCAATACTGCTCTGCTGACCCCCTCCTTTCTGATTTGCTGATGATCATGATAAGAACCTTTCCTGCCCATCCCCCATAGAAACACTGATGGAAATATTTTAACTGGCCTTCAGTACTTTTTTCCCAATCGAGCTGTAGGACTGTTTTATATTGCTTTATTAATATGCTATAGACAGCACTCTCACTGCTGGGTGTGGGTTGGTGGAGTCTGGACTAACTAGGACTTGTGAGCTGTGGAGCAGACTGGAGGTCTTGGGGCAGGAGTAATGCAACACAGTCACACCACCAGAAATGTATTCATTTTATTTTTTTCAATCAGATGCCCCCCTCCCCACCCCACAAATGTCACAGTCAATTAAGTAAAGACAATCGATCAATTTGAACTATTGAACTAAGGGAGCCAGAGGACAATCACAAAAAACACTATGATCCGGGCAGGCACAGACAAGGAAGGAAATAAAGGAATTTGGTTGGAATTAGAAATAAATTTTAGTTTATCAGGTGGCACTGGTAGTGGCAGCACCAACGGCTCAGCAAGAAAAGAAGACAGAAAGTTTGAAGTCATCACACTAACTCAGTAGTAGTTTAGTTAGTAATCTCACTAGTCCACTCCCCCCCCGACTCTGTCGTCAGCCGCCTTCTCAGGCTGAGAAGGCAGCTGATGACGGAGTCAGACTAGTGGGACTACTACTACTGAGTGATGACTTCAGACTTGTTCTAGACTAGTGTCCTGTCTTGTGGAGTGAGAATGGAGGGAGGGAGGCAGGAGCCCTGCGGAGCAGAGTCAGACTGGAAAGAGGTCCTGGGGTCAGCAACACACCGGCGTGACCTGACCAGATTAAATTACTCATTACATTTTTTTTTTCAATTGGAGGACACCCCCTCCACCCCCCTCATGTCACACAATGAAGACTAAGAGGAAACAAATGATCACAAAAAAACAACCCGAGGCACACACAACAAGGAATGATGAACTGAAGAAGGAATTAAGCTAAGGAGGAAATGTTATTTTATTTTTTTATCTCAGGTGGGCAGGCAGCAGTGGCTCAGCAAGTCTCTCAAGTTAGTTACTCTAAGTAGTCCGACTCCGTCAGTCAATTATCAAAGGACACACACAGGACAGATAGTAGACTAACTGTAAAGATACATTTAAAAAAAAGGAAAGCAGCAAGGAAGATAGAGGAAGAGTGAAGTGCTGCTTGCTTACACAATTTAAAATTAAGTTTTATTTCAATCACTCTGCCTCTCGGCTCTCTCTATCAAGTAATCAACTCTTTCTCCATCTAGGTCTACTCTAGTAGTCTCTGTCTCTCCAATGTTAACTAATGGCCTCTCACACAACCATGCACTCCGTGAGTCTGCCTCTACCTTTTATACTGGTGTTGGTGGCTGACCCGCCTGTTACCACTAGGCCACATGATTTTTTCTCCCTTTAGACAGCATGACCATGTGACCCCCTCCCCCACACTTGCTGTTGCTTCTGTGGATGCACCCCTGCTGGCAGCCATTAGTAATTACAGTAAAAAAAAATTAAAGCTATCAAAACTGCACCTCTCGGAGACGTGCGTCCGGGGCCAGTGCATCACCCACACTACCCTTCCTACAGTACTGCATGCAACCTTTGCAGGCGTGGAAGGAGCATGGCACAGTGTCATCAGTGTAGTCTGCAGTGGATAGCCGCTGTCGCCTGCATGGGGAAGGGCTAGATGTCAGTGGCAGGCCCTGTGGCATGTGCAATACTCACCCCACATGGATGTGGTGACTCACCAAACAGCCAGCAGTCAAGCCGCCCGTCCCATAGGTATGCATCCATGCCCGAGCCATCAAGGATGTAGGCATCATGCATAGAGCCTGGGTACCTGGCGCACACGTCCATGATACTGCCATGTGCATTGCAGACCACCTGGAAGTTAATGCTGTGGAACTCCTTATGATTCCTGTATGCCTCCTCATGGGCGGTGGGTGTGACGATGAGGACCTGTGTCCCATCAATGGCACTGCACACGTTCGGCATGCCATGCATTGCATAGAACATCTCCTTCATTGCCCTGACCTCTGCAGGCATCTTTGGGAAGGCAATGTGCTCCCCCACATGCTGCACGAGGGCATTTGTCACCCATACCATGGCTCTGGAGACGGAGGACTGGCTCACACCCACGATGTCACTGGTGATGCGCTGGAAAGATCCAGTGGCATAGTAGCCAAGGGGGCACAGTACCTGCATCTCCACCATCATGGCGCATGACTGGCATGTCTGTGGCCCCACTGCTTCACAGATGCTGTCACACAATGTGCCAATGGTGTCCCACCGTAGGCAGAACCACTCAATGCAGTGTGTGTTCCACATTGTCGAGGCATTTATATGGATGTGGAACGCACGTTGCCGGTTTCATCATCCCCATCTTCATTCAGCTATCTCCTCCAGTAGGTGGATGTGCATTAGCATGCCCAGACACATCTCACTTCTCTGGCAGTGCAGTCTGTGCAGCACCACCCATGTGCTGTCGCCACCTCCTTTGTACCATTGGGCCACCACCAGCCAGCCCAGGCATGAGTTTGTCTGCATGGCAGAGTACTGCCCAGCATCACATGCCAGTGTCATGTGCAGTTCATGGTGGTACATGCAGTTGGCATCATGGGGGCAGATGGTGGAGTGCAGGGCCATGTTCCCCTGGCACATCTTTCATGTCACTGAGGGCGACTGTGCTGATGGAGGTGGCTTCGGCACCCTGTGGGCCACCAGGGTGTTTGACAGGGTGAGTGGCAGGTGTGGGGGGGACAGCCAGTGGTGCTCTGTGTGCTCATGAGTCAATTCCTCCCTGCATGTGGTGGCATGCCTGCCAGAATGGAGCTTACCCTACAGGTCCAGCCGGATGGGGCACACATGATGGTGGACTCCAGGGTGGCACTGTGGCAGCAGTTCTTGGAGTGGCTGCCCCGCTACATGATCCTAAAGGGCACTGGGGGGGACCTGTACAATGAGGATGATGAATACAGGACCTGAGATGTCTATGTCCCCTCTCTGGTAGGTATGCCTGCACATGCCCTGTGTGTGACGCCCCTTGCACTGGCCCTGTGCTGTGCTGATTTGTGCCCCTTTGCCTTTCAGCATTACAGTGGACCAGTGAGGAGGATGGTGCTATGCCTCAGAGGGTGGCAGGACCAGCTGTCACCATTAGTGGAGCCGGAAGACGAGCAGGGCAGTGGATGATCCACACCTACATGGCCATGGCTGCAACAACCTGAGGGCCCACCTGCCAGAGAATGCCTGCCTGTGTAGCCTGTGTTGACCTCGCCCATGGCCAGGCATGCCTGTGTGCTGGGCCGGGGTGGGTTGGGGGAGCCCTGTATGCCAATCTGTGTGCAGCCCTGCTGGATCCACAGGCTGTGCATCAGGGTGTGTCTGTGGACCTTGCTCAGGCCATGGTGGGTGGGAAGCCTGTTACAGTATTGTTTCTGTCATTGCATCAAATGTGTGCTGTTGGTGCCTGTGGGTGGGTGAGGGGATGGTGGTTGCTCAGAAGTGAACCTGCCTGTGATACTGCTATCTGCAATAAAGGTGCCTGTTACCAGCCTGTGTGTCTTACTTGTCTCCGGGGGGTGGGGCACTGGGGTTGCCGGGCTGCCATGCTGCCTGGGGCTGGCAGGGGAGGGAGGGCCCACTCGGGCTACAGTGTGCGTGTGTTGGCCATCCTGCATCCTGCACCCATGGCCCATGTGCCCAGTGCTAGGGGTGCACCTCACAGATCCACAGACCCAGTGCTGGGGGCACTCCATGCACGGTGCCATGTGCTACCACCCACCACTGGGCCATGCAGCCATGATGGCTGCATGTGTTGTGGCTCATATGTTGCCACGTTGCATGGCGACCCCACTGTGCTGTTCCACTTCCGGTGGTCCAGTGTGCCCCAGGGGCATGCGAGGCATGGCCCTGGGTGTCCCTGTCATCCCAGGGGTGTGTGTGCTGTGCTGCTCTGTTGCCACTGGTGTCACACCAGTGCAGGCATGCTGGTGTGCCGTCTGCACATGGACACTGGTGTACCATGTGCATGGTGCAGCATGCCCCATGTGCCATTGTGGCAGGCCGCTGGCACCTATGGGTGGTGTTCATGCCCATGGTGCAGTGTGCCACTAGTGGCACTGTGCTGCGGCCTTGGTGCTCCCGGTGTGTCACCACTGTGGGTGTGCTGGCACCCTTGTGCTTGGGTTTTTGCATGCCATGTTAGCCTGTGTGGACTCCAATGGTGTGTTGTGTGGCCCGGTACGCCACTGTTTCCTTGGCATATCCTGCGCACTGCAGCCTGTGTGGCATACCGTCATGCTGGCTGTCGTACCTGTGCATTGAATGTGCCTCCGCACCTGTGTGTGCAGCTCCACCCCATTTATCTGTGTGGTGCAGTGGCTGTGTACTGCTCCGCCTGCCAGTTGCATGCCCCCTATGCACCCATCATGCATGCTGCTGTGTGGTGGCTTGCGCATCAGGTGTCATAACACTTCTGCGCCTACCCTACACACATGTATGAATGGCACGTATCCATCGTGCATAGGGCCCAATATTCCTATATAGCCCTATGGTGATATTGTCATGGTTTTAAGTTGAAGGTAGTTTTGCAAACAACTTGTTTGCTCTCTGTATGCACTATGATCCATTGTCAGGCAACACAGAATTATGTATCTATTGTATACTCTGTATATTGTGTATTTTTCCTTTCCCCCTTTTTTGCATTATTCCGCCATTTATGAGTGCATATTGTTTGCTTTTTATTTCTATTTTGTTTTTTCCTTGACACTGTATAACTATGTTTTGTTATGATCGTCATTGTACTTTTGCCCAGGCCCGCTTTGTAAATGAGCTTGTCTCAGCAGTATTCTAGCTGGTTAAAGCAGCAGTGCAATGAAGCAAAGGAAAAAAAATTGTGGCTCAGCTTATCCCCGATACAAGTCAAGCGTTTCGCCTAGTGCACGAATATGCGTGCAGAAGTGTTGATGGACTGCATTAAATATACATATTTTCATGACTGTAACATTAATTCGCACAAAATTTATCAGCGTCTGCCATGTTGTAATTATGTTTTGATCCCTCATGATGCAGTACTTCATCTTAGTAGAGCGCAGGACGTGCTCGTACCCATCATGCAGTGGGAAGTTTGTGTTTTGTTTTCTCCTCCGTGTGTCTTTCTGATAATTCCCCCCCCCATACCTGTCAAGTGTGCTGGTGTCGGGATAAAGCGTAATTTGTCTTCTGTTGCTGTCCAGCTCCACTATCCCGAATTTGCTGGCTATTGTCCTGCAAATGCCGACTTCTGATGTGATTTTGGCATTCCATGTGGTTCACGTAGCCTGCTTACTGAGTGCTCCATTTACTGTGCACTGAACTAGCCTGGATACGTCATGCGAGACAAATTTACCAGTCAGGACTGCATACTCGGTCCATTCATGTTTTGACACCTCTGCCCCACTCAGATTCAAATGTTCTAGTCCTACCTCAGGTCTGTGAGTAGTGGCTAAAGGGAGACTCTCAGGTGTTCCTGGAGCACATATTGGCCAGAAGATTTGCAGAGCACCGTTGAGATAATCGCGAGAGAGAGACTTCAACTTTGCCCATTTGCCGAGTGAGTCCTTCATGAGTCTGCTTGCTGCAGTGCTGCCACCCGAGCTTATTTCAAGCACCGGTTCAAAATTTGTTGAGCCATTCAATGTTGCACAGAAGAGCTGTAATTTTGTTTAATTACTGTGATGACAAGTTTTGCAAAAAAATTGACAAGCTCAGTCTGAAATCAGATTGAGATCGTCATCGGTAGGAGGGAGCAGTATACTCAGCCAGTGAGTGACTTGGCAGTTGGAGAAGAGCAGGGAGCAGCCACCCTCTTTGTTTTCAGGTAACACAACAAGACAGTGTGTAAATGAAAATATTAATTACATTTTGCCAGCCTGATTTACAGCCCAACCCTCATCAGTCTGTGATGTAACTATGGCAACAGGCAAGTAGTCACCAGCACTGAGATGGGGAGGGATCTGGACTAGCCACCGACCTGCTTCGTAGTTAGTGTGTTCTATTTGATGATGCAGCTCCCATTCCCTTTCATCTTCTGTCCTGTAATTCATAAGATCTCCTTTTATTTTCTTTATTTTGTGTGCACATTCATTAGAAATTGTCCACCATTCATTAAAAATACCAGAAGCAGCTTAATTAGGCTGAACTTCAGTTGGTTAACATCTGTACCCCCCCCCCGTGCCCCTAAAAGATGGACTGGTAGTCTCACTGGGCCTACCCAGGCAGCAGCATTTATTAAAATAATAGAAAAAATAATAGTTTAATGCCAGAATGACACACTCATGCACTCAGCTGCAGACACAAATGAATGAGTGGCTGGTATCAATTCAACAACTCAGCACTGGCTATTCATTTTTTTCTCCATCTGCCTAGTATGTTACCCTGAGTTAAAGATAGCAGCCGGATTGTCACTGTAAGCCTTTTGTAATCCTTTTCTTGTAGAGGTCAGATTGGCATTGAAGGGGAAGCAGAAGAAAACAGGCTGTTGTAGAGCACGTCAAGATGCTCTGTAAGCTGGGCAGTGTGTCTTGCAGTGATTCTGCCTAAGTTCAAGTAACGGAATGGTACATCACCTGTTAGCCAGGACATAGTGTTGGTCTCACAAGCAAGATGTGGGTTTTATTTCTTTTAGCCATATTGTAGTGTGAGCATCACCCTTTTTTTTGTGAGCATAGCTTTAAACAAACTATTATGAATGTGTAAAGTCACAGTCAGCTCAATAGTGCATGATCTGCTTAGTATTGCATTTGTCTTGTGCCAGCTGTCCTTTATTGGATTACCAGATTACTGAATGGTTTGTTCATCTCTGTGTTATTGTCCTGATTGCATTAGGGATGCTCATATTTGCCACTGTTGCCAGGCATGACACTCCTGTATGCAGGGCCACCCATACAATCAATCAAAAATCAATCAAAAATGTATTTGTATGAGGCGCCCTTCCCATGCTCAGGGCGCCTTTACAGTTCAAGATAAAAAACCCGGTCATTAAAGCATAGGGACTGATGTCATTTTTTTCATAGTGACACTTCTCTCTCTATTACTGCTGATGCCCCAAACTGCATATATATGTTCCGATGTGAGTGCTATTGTAAACCATGGTTATGAATGTTTGCTTATGTGGCTTACGTGTTAAGCTGTTATTCAAGATGTATGTGCATGTAAATTGATGGTACAATTTTTTTTTATGTCAACAGAGGTGAGAAAATGTCTGAATAGAAGAAATGAGGTAGACCAACTGTTTATTCACCTACTACTGCAAAGCAAAGGAAACTACAGCAGGATAGAAAGAGATGCACTGCATCTATTAAACTAGTTGATGCAGCTTCTGCTTGTAAAGCCTTGAAATAGGAAAAGAATTTCAAAAATGACAACAACTTGCTATGTTTCTTACACTATTTTATCAGTGAGTGTCACTTAAAGTAGCAGTGCAACGATCTGAGGTTAAAGAAAATGTTGTATACCTTGCCCCTTGCATATGTGCTGTGGTCCATCTGGTACTTAGAGATGCAGTGAATTTTTAATCCGCTGGCAAAGTGAACGCAAAGTGGGCACTGCAAAGTGCTCACTTCACGTTACTGTTATTACTTTGTGTTGCCATTATGCCTTAACGCTAAGTAAGGTGAAGTGAGAAGTAAATAGGCAGCCCCCCACACATCACATGGCTTACAGTACTGTAAGTCACATGCTTTAGCCAGGCAGGAAGGAAGTGAGTCAGAGTAGCAGTTTCACTTTCTCCTTTGCATTCGTAGAGGGAGAAGGCTTTGTTTAGAGGAGAGTGGTAGGGAGTGAAAGTGCTTGATTGTCGCTTGCCTTTGACTAGTGAAGAAAACCAACAGCTTTTTTAAAAGCTATATCTTTACTTAGTTTTTGTATTGTATTTGTGATTTTTTTTTTGTTAATATTTTTTTTTTAAAGTTTTGTTTTGTTTTGTGTGTGTGTGACTGTGTGTGTTAGTGTGTGTCTGTGTGTGTGTCGGCCTGGGGACTTGTTGTGTCAGTAAGGTAGGATGGACCCTGGAGAAGGCGAGTCACTGGCCCATGGGCATGGTCGGAGGGGAGTGCGGACACGTTGGGGCGTTTGTGTCATGCTGGACCACTCCCAACTCCTTGGTGTTGCTTTCCCCCATGTTGAAGCAATAGCAGCAGCAGCAGTGCCACCAGTGGCTGCTGTGCATCCACCTTCTCCGCTACTACCACCACTACTGGTAGCAGCTGTAGGGGCTCCAGCAGTACCCCTCCACCACCTAGACAGCCACAGGAGGTGCCCCTGGAAAATGTAGGTGGTGCGACTCGTGCGAAGACTGTGTCTGGTCCCCCCCGCAGCTCCCCAGCTTGGGAGTTTTTTAACTCTGTGGGGGGAGACAGCACAGTCATGGTGTGCCATCTGTGTGGTGTGCTGGTGCACTGTGGCCCCCGTGGGACATATTTGGGGACCGGTGGCCAGCGCACCCACATGCTCAACCACCACAAGGCAGAATGGCAGGCTGCCACGGAAGGGGCCAGGTGTTCACCTGCTGACCCTTCTGTGGCAGTGGCCGAGAGGTCAGAGTTGTGCCTTGCAGTCAGCACTGCAGCAGGAGGAGGGACAGTACAGCAGATGCTCCACCACCACAACCACCACCACAGCCACCAGCACCACCCTCTCCATCACCACCCCTGCTACCTGGATTTCCAGCTGCAGTGTACCCCACCACAGTCCCTGCAACACAGGCTGACATCGCTGTAGTCTGGGTGGCTCTGGAAGAGAACAATCAGAGGGTCGGTGCTTTGCAGCAGCAGGTCGACACAATAGAATAACAGCAGCAGCAGCAAAGAGTTACACCTGCTGCTGGACCACCACAGCATCCGACGGCCATAGTAACTTACGGGATTGTTTTCTGCCCCACCCCACCCCACTACTGTGTTGTACTGTTTTTGTGTGTTTTTTCTTTGTTGTTGTTTAATAATACACATTTTCCCTTCCAGGGGAATCTTTCTTGCACCACATAGTGCAATACATTTCTGTGAAAACCGTCCATAATTTCATTACAGTGTGTCACGTGATGGAGGAATTCCTGTTCTGAAAAGCCGTCCACATTCTGCCTCCCTTCTCAGCAACATTAGGACATGATGCCAGGGACAGCGCGTGTGCGTGCTCCATTACAGTGAATCTCCAATTGTCTGGCAGCTTTCTGAATGTTTCTTTATGTTATAATGGTCAGTTTGTGGTGAAACGTGTGGGCACATTTCCAGTAAGAAGAGCCTTGTTTGTGTAAATGTTCCCACATTTCACTGCAAAGTGAATCTTATAACACAAGGAAACACTGGGATAGCTTGGGACATTCACTATAGTGGAGCATGCACCTGCAATCCCCCTGGCATCACGTCCTAATGTTTCTGAGAAAGGGGGGCAGAATGTGAGCGGCTTTTCTGAATGGTAATTCTTCTGTCACATGACACACTAATGAAATTATGGGTGGTTTTCACAGAAATATATTGCACTCTGTGGAGCAAGAAATATTCCAGTGGGAGTAAGGCCCCCACATATTAGGTTATGTGCATCACCATAACTATGTAATGTGGTGAATCTCTGAAGAGCAGCAGTGCAACAATCTGTTGAGCACTCTGACCTATATTTTTTAATGCTATGTTACAACTCCCTTTACTTACATCCTGACTGACTGGAATAATACGAGAATTTGCAGTAGTTGAGTCTGCTGTACTACCTTTTTTCATGTGTGAAATAATGAAAGGAGCATTCCTTTTAAATTGGTGCTGACCAGGTCTTTGTCATTGTTTTCCTCTGCTTTTCTCCATCACATCAGTTAGTTGTTATATATCACTTCTGTTGTTAATTAACAGTTATGCAGCAGGCAGTGTTTAATGACTCCACGGAACAACAGTTATTGAAAAGCAGCTGCAAATAAATACAAACCTGGTCAGAACAATATTAGAAGGCATGCTCATTTTTTTCATACATGAAAAAAAGCAGTCAACTAAGTAAAGCAGACAAAAATTGTGAAAAGAAGCATATCATTCAAGTCACGACTCGGGGGTAACTATTGACTGTGACAATGTAAAGTAGAATAAAAAAGTAGAGTTCAGAATTGTCACAACATTCTTGCAATGCTGCTTTAATTGTAATGTCAGTATGACATCATGAGCTCACAACAATCACACAACACACAAAAGTGGCACAGAGTCCCCAGATTTTTTCTGCAGACCCAAAATGCATCCTCCTTGTGTGCAGAAAATTGACAAGTGGTAACACAGTGAAATGGGAGTGTTTCAGCACATACAAAGTCCCCCAGAATAAATGGCGCAGTCAGTCATGCGCGAAGTGGTGGCACAGTCCCAGATTTTTTCTGCAGGTGCAAAATGCATCCTTCTTGTGTGCGGAAAATTGACAAGTGGTAACACAGTGAAATGGAAGTGTTTCAGCACATACAAAGTCCCCCAGAATTAATGGCGCAGTCAGTCATGTGCGCAGTGGTGGCACAGAGTCCAAGATTTTTTCTGCAGGCCCAAAATGCATCCTCCTTGTGTGCAGAAAACTGATAAGTGGTAACACAGTGAAATGGGAGTGTTTCAGCACTTACAAAGTCCCCCAGTATGAAATGATGACCGTGAGTGTCCTGTTGCTGGTCCAATGTGTTCTGCGAGGCAATTCGAGCAAATGCAATGTGATCATCTCAACTGGATTGAAGGGTGCCCTTTGGCTGTACACTAATAGTAGCCTTGGTGAGTAGATATATATATATATATAGATATATGGTTGTGTATTTAGTAGGTGAGAAGGGGGGTTGACATGGACATGTACTCACAGTATTGTTCTGCATCACAGGTCACAGAAACTGTTGGTGTGTACATTCCAGTGCTCAATGAAAATTTTTTGAGCTGAAATTGGAAACGGATAACTCTCAAGCACACGAAGGTAAGTATTTTTTTGCGGGGGTGGGGAGATCATATTTGCTGGTTTGTCTGTAATGGTTTCTTATTTTGTTACTGCTTCACAGATTTCATCTGCATCCTTCTGGAGTTCGGTTGTTGTTAGTGATGGTCATGGTCATCTAATGAAACGACTTCTGCATGTTGCATGTGTGCCCAAGCCCGGGGGAGGGGGGTGCCTGATGTTGAAGAACTTTTTTGGATAAGGCCAGTTTGACAGAACAACAAAGCATCTGGAAGTTTCGTAAAAAAAGCAATGAATGACTTCTTACAACTTAATTGTTATTTTCCTCCCTGGTTCTGAATCTCAAGTCAAGTTACATTGAAACCCACATCTTGTCAACTAACACAACCTGTGTGCAATATTTGCTGCAGTCTTTCAAAAACAATGAAACGGAGGAAATAAAATCTTCATATTTACCAGAATGGATTTCACATGGATATTACATCGCTTCCTCTCTGTACGGTAGAGCTGCAGTACCATTCCCACCGAGTTTTAGCGATGGAGACTTTTTTTGTTAACCTGTAAAAGAAACAAAATAAGTGTACCGTATGTGTTTTACCATTGTGGCTCTGAAAAGCTACAAAAAGCAAAACATACAACTAAAGGAAGTGAAGCAGCATAACAAACATGAGTACACATACTCACTTTATGGTTTAAATATTAAGAAGCTTTGTGTCTCTGGCTGATGGATGTGGTGGTCCAGACAGACTCAGGCTCAGCAGTCCCGGTGGTGGTGGTGGTCCGGGGGGGTGGGAAGACAGACTCAGACTCAGTGGTGGCAGTGGCTAACAACAGTCCCGGTGGTGGTGGTGGTCCGGGGGATGGACAGACTCAGACTCAGTGGTGGCAGTGGCTAACAGTATTCCCGGTGGTGGTGGTGGTCCGGGGGGTGAACAGACTCAGGCTTAGTGGTGGCAGTGGCTAACAGCAGTCCCGGTGGTGGTGGTCCAGTGGCGGACAGACTCAGGCTCAGTGGTGGCAGTGGCTAACAGCATTCCCAGTGGTGGTGGTGGTCCAGGATGTGGACAGACTCAGGCTTAGTGGTGGCAGTGGCTAACAGCAGTCCCGGTGGTGGTGTCCAGTGGCGGACAGACTCAGGCTCAGTGATGGCAGTGGCTAACAGCAGTCCCAGTGGTGGTGGTCTGGGGGCTGGTCAGACTCAGGCTCAGTGGTGGCAGTGCCTAACAGCAGTCCTGGTGGTGGTGGTGGTCCAAGGGGTGGACAGACTCAGGCTCAGTTGTGGCAGTGGCTAACAGCAGTCCCGGTGGTGGTGGCCTTTTAAAAACTTCAGTTAAAACCTGCCAACATTAACCACATCATCATCCTCATAAAGAAAGCCACCCTCAGAGTCATCGATGTCTGAAGTCTGACCACTGGGAAATTCTTTCTCCATTATGTCATCATCTACATCAGTGGTGTGCCGTTTCAGGCAGCCACTGCCAGTGCCACCAGGATGGTCCATTTCTACATCACCAAAACCACCATGACTAGGCCGGGGTATGAATACCAAGGTTGCAGTCTGTGCTGGTATGTGCCTTTCATTCATTTTAATGAATGTTAGCAAACTAACATTTGCAGGAAACAGGTTTGTCCGACGATCCCTGACTATTGCACTTGCTGAGCTGAATACCCTCTCAACACTTACACTGGAGGGTGGGCATGTGAGGTACTTCAGTGCCACTGCAGTCAGCTCTGGCCATTCACTGACCTTTCCACTCCAGTACAAAAGAGGATCTTCAGTTATTGTCAGATGCCTGTTTTCAGACAAATATGACTCAACCATTCTCTGTGCCACACTAAGTATAGTTGTTGATGCATCATCCTGTTCTCCCGAATCATTAATTTCACAAATACCCACTTGGGACAAAGCCTCCCAAAGCGGGTTGACGCCAGCCACTTTGGATGACAGACCATCTGGAAATGCAGTCCCCTTCCCCTTGCAGGATATGCTTGATGGTCCTCCAGGTACCCCTTCAGCTGGATTATGCTGCTGAGGTTTGCTGACCTTGGCACATGACTTCTGTGCCCCATGAACCAAGCGCACCAGTTGACCACTGATATTTTTTAACTGTTCAGGCCCTCCCTCCCTCCAGTACTGATGCAATTCCATGTTTGTATCGTGGGTCCAGCATTGTTGCCATGGCAAAGTTGTCACTACACTGAATGCTCAAGATGTGACGATTCTGGTCGAATACTGTCAGCATGTGTTGCAGCAACATACCGCTACCACCGTCTCTGGCAACATCAAGGCTATGCTGTATATTCACTAATGTCTGCCTCAGCACCCGCAGCAGTGGAATTGATTGGCTAATGGAGGAAGACTTGCCACTCACTGCCTGTGTGGCATGTTCAAAAGGCTGCAAAATTGTTATTACAGAGTCCATGAGGCGCCACTGTTCAGTCGTCATAGACATGGAGGCCCCGGAACTGTCACGGCTAGTGTGCATCACAAGATATTCTGAGATGGCTTTGTATAGTTCATACAACCTCTCTGCCATGTATAAAGTGGATTTCCATCGGGTGACAACTTCCAGCTTCAAGTGGTGCTGAGGCAGGCTGTTTTGTATCTGCAACTGCCGCAGCTGGTCACGGGCCTTTCCAGAACTTGAAAAGTGAGAGCAGATAAGTCGTGCAATAATCAGCATTTCCTTTACATCAGGGTGCTGCAGAAACTCCTAAACCACAAGATTAAAACAGTGGGCCATTCATGGAACATGAAAAAAAACACCATTCATGATGCATTTCACTCGGTGTCTGGCTTAATCAGCATCTCAACTTTTCTGCACATATTGACTCCTTACTTAAGAAGCTGCACCCTAGGCTTGGTGCACTTTACCTGAATCGTGACAACATACCCCTTCCAGCCAGGAAGGACATTGTAAAAAAAATGATCCTCCCAGTCCTCGACTATGGGGACGTAGTCTACGGCGCCGGCCCTAAGACCACATTAGCTAGGCTGGACCCTCTCTTCCACTCTTTTTGCCATTTTTCCCTGAACAGCCCCTACTCCACACACCGCTGTGCCCTTTATCAAGCAATGAACCTCACCTCACTTGACTATCGCAGGCTAACCCACTGCGCAAAAATTACGGCCAAGTATTGGACTCAGCGGCTCCCTTATTACCTCTCCGACATCTTAACAAACCCTAGCGCACAAGCATACACACTCAGAAACTCCAGGACTCCAGGTCCCTAGCTGTCCCATACCGGTCTACCTCCACAGGGCAATCAGGGTTCAGCTACAGCATTCCCTCGCTATGGAACTCCCTCCCAGCTAACATTCATCACTTCACCTCCCTTTCCCACCTACCATGCTCCAAGATCATTTCATCCCTACCTGTGCTTGTGTCTAGGTGTCTACCAACTACTAGGCAACTCTCTGGCAATGTCGGCACTTGGCAAATTTGTAATTCATCAGTGTCTAACTATTGTCCTCTTGCCTTATACTGTCTCTCATATGGCTCAAAACCTAATTTTGTTGTACATTTGCTGTATGTAACTGTGTTACCAACTGACACACTCAATCCTGTATGAACGTGGTTTCAGAATCAAATGTTAGTGATCTTCCACAATATATTCACTTGTCTATCCTGACTTCAAGTGTTATCTCATACTGTACGTACTGTGGTTACCAATTGTCGCTCTCAAGCTACTACTGACTTGTAATCAGATCCAAATGTTAGTATTTCTCCCACTATGTATTTTCTTGTCTATACTGTGTAAAACTGTCTTCTTATGTTCTCCCCTCCCCAGGACACATCTGTAATCGAGCAGTACTCTGCTCAGTATGCCTTCCTGGTAAAACGCTTAAATAAATACATAAATAAATAAACATTTGACCCATTGTCACTTGCTATGAACCCAGCTCTCAGGGACAGAGGGTTTAGCCATTTGTCAATTTCAGTCAGTACCATGTCCAACATGCTCTCACCAGTGTGTGAACAGGTCATATAATGTATGGTAGAACGCTGTTAACCTTAGGAAATCATCATTTCCTAAGGTTGTTAACCTATCGATGTGACCTAGATATGTTGTTAACCTATCGATGCAACGTCACATCGATAGGTTAACAACAGCGATTGGTCTGTGCATGTGTGTGCTTTTTTTTCAACAAGGAACCGACGGATGAACAGCAGCAGTTAAGGAAGGACTGAATGGCTGCGGTTGTGACTAGTTATCAAAAAGTAAGCAGCCTTTTTACGTGGGACCATACACTATAAAAAATAATGTATGGTCCCTCTATCGGCAACCGGTCAATGTCAACCGTCTTGAGGTTGCCATGGCAACGTAAACCTCTCGAGGTTTACACAGTCGCCCTGGCAACCTCTCAACAGTTAACTGACCGGTTACTGATAGAGGACCACATATTATCCTCTATATTGTGCATAGGAATCATTGCATGGTGTCGAATTCCTGAAAGATTCCTACCATGACAATCCACCTTACTGCACTGATTATTCACACTACCAACATC
This sequence comes from Neoceratodus forsteri, assembly GCA_016271365.2. Classification (NCBI taxonomy): domain Eukaryota; kingdom Metazoa; phylum Chordata; order Ceratodontiformes; family Ceratodontidae; genus Neoceratodus; species Neoceratodus forsteri. The sequence goes on from CM028132.1 coordinate 1,411,485,943, forward strand.
ACAAACAACCCCCAGCACCTGCACCCAGTGTGCAGTTACACAAAAATATGAACTCCCCACTGTTTTGCCACTTGTACACATATCCATATTAAATGGATGAATGGAGAGGAGGAGCGTTGAAGGACATGTCTTACTGAGTCGGACACAGTGTGGAACAACTCAGGGACAGCACGGGTAGAAAAGTATGTCCTGGATGGGACTTTCCATTTTGGACAGGCACGTGCACAAACTGCCGTAACCCAGAATTCTCCACAAAGGAGAAGGGCAAAAGATCAATTGCCATCATTTCCGCTACAGCAGCATTAAGTTCATGTGACACTGTATGATTCGGGGGGGTACTTCAGCTTATGCACAAAAACACTCTGTAACATGGACTGACTTAAACATTTTACACGGAGTGTGATCACAAAGGGTTGTGCTCTGTGATGAATGGCATTGGCAGGGGGTGGAGTGTGGACATTTGATGACGTTTGCACAGGTGATGATGACAAACCCAGAAATGCTGTTATTTTGCCAGATTTGCCAACCAGGGTTGAAGTACCACTTGTACTGGACATACTGCATTCATCACCACCACAAAAACTGCTACTCTCACCAGCACTGGACAACATTTCAAAGTCATTATGGTCCTCCACCTCATCATGCCTGTAGTAATCCTCTGCTTTTATTATCGCACTACTGCACACGTTTAATTTACTACTGGGCTTAACAATCATGGAAGGGGATAACATGCTCGCTATGGTTGCCAGTGACGAGGGTGAATGTCCCACTGTGGTATTAGCTGCCAGCTTGTGCTGGGTCCACAGTGCCAAGTGCCTATTCTTAAGATGCGTATGCTGTCCTCCTGTGCCCAGATGGCTCCCCTTTTTACCTCGAGTCACACGCACATGGCAAACCTGGCAGATTGCAACTGACTCATCATTTGCATCTTGAACAAAAAAATCCCAAACAAGGGATTGTGATGCTCTGCTTTTAACATTTCCATGATGTGGCTTATTTAAGTCCGTTATTTCAAGCACTGAAGTGGGGGGGCACGTGATGTTTCGGGCACTGTACACCTGGACTGCAACTGACCACCATGACTACCTATCATATTTATTACTGGGTCATCATCGTCAACTAAAACCGGTAAATCACAAGTTTTTACAAGGGGGGATTCCTGCAAACAGACTCAGACACAGACACTTTTAATTTCTTTTTCTCCGGTTCCCAACTGGGGTCAATTACATCATCATCATATTCATCAACGTCACACACATCCACATCTTCTGCTTGGATGCTAGCATGTGGACTGCATGTTGCAACAACAGCAACATCATCATCATCATCACATTCATCATCAGCATCTACACCACCATCACTTGATATTTTTTCACCACACTGTGAATCACTGCATGGAAAATGCGTGACATTAACTGCTACGGTGGACGGAGTATCACATTGTATGCTATCGTTGACCTGATTATCAGAATCTTCAGGTTCAGTTACTGGGATGTTACTGGGAAGTATGACATCATTTACGCTGCCACTCACTTGCACTGCTTCACACTAAATATATTTGGATACGGTACACTGGTCGGAATTTGAACTTGACGCAACAATACTAATACTACCACCACCAGTAACACTAACACCACCAGCTGGGAAAACATCATCTCCTCCAACTATGAGTGAAGCTACTGATTGGGCTGTAAAAACATTGCAGGAGAAATACCTTTCCTCACATCAGCAATGCACTTCCGTGTCTGCGTACTACTACCACGCCCACAGACTATCTTACTGCCAACATTGCCATGGCGAGAAACAGCTTTGCTTGCACATCTCTTTGTAGGCATTTTGGGGAATCAACCACAATATTATAACCAAATTCAGATTTTGATACATTCACTCTCTGATTGGGGGGACGCTGGATGTGAAGCCAAAAAAACAACTGTAGCTTCAGCAACAGATAAGAGATGAGTCTGTCACACAATGAAAACATCTTCAGTAACCAGTGGTGCTGATAAGGTCACAAAAACAATCCAATCTGGTAAAAAATTCCTTTTGCACGTGGGGGTGGGGGGGAGCTCTGACTGCAGTGCAGATTTTTACGCTGTAGAAGCAGCAAAACAAAGAACAGATACCACGATTGCAGTACAAAATCAGGCTGCTGCAGTGGATAGCAGGTTCACACTGCTGCGCCTGCAATTACACTAGTCTGTGGTACAATGAAAGGTGTATTATTTGATGTCACGCAACACCTCACACACACTCACACACACACAGAACAGTTTGTCTACAATGCTGAACGAGTAATGCGTAGCAAATGCAAAAGTTCAGTACTATGCCACGTTACATATTGTAATGTAAACAACCTGAAATTATGAACTACTGCACCAGATCCACACAACAAACAGCAAGACAATTTCAACTATTACTGACAATATTACTGTGTGTACATTAACAGTCAGTTATATAACAAAAATATAACCAAAAAACAAAGAAATCACTATTTCTCCAACTTAAATCAACCTATACCACAGATACACCCCTCCCCCAAAGCACACTTTCACTGTCTTTCACTACACACACTCAATGTTGTAAATTAACATTCAAAATCCACACAAAAACAAAAACGCTCGATGATATGAGCACAGGAGGGTTTCCTACAATCGATTAACTAAAGTTGGACCCCCAAAAAAATGCAAAAATGATTTTTTAACAGCTTTTACAAGATTTCAATCATAGACAGCTATCGGAGCACACTGTCTCCTACTCCTTCCTACACATACTACCCCACACCGAGGCTGTGCAGATCAAAATAGAGCCCATGTGATCTGAAATACCATGAATCACTGCAAAATTCACCTTCAGAGCTCAAAAACAAGGCAAAGTGAGGCGAAGTGATTTGTCCTCAATGCACTCCGTCTTAATTTGGTGGAGTAGTGGTCTGGGGAGGCGGAGTAATCTGAAGTCATTGTTTCCAATTGACTTTGCGTTCCTCATCGCAATGTGAAGTACTCCGCTTCGCATTGCAGAGCACTCCGCGAATCTGCCTTTGCTCCGCGAATCACTTTGCGGAGCGGATTGAGCCCATTTCGCCCACCACTACTGGTGCTCAGATCTGGTGCCGTTCTATCAAGGGTGTACAGTAAATTAATTATTTTAATGATTTCTGCATTACATAGTTAGAAATAATAGGTAATCCAACAGGACTTAAGACAGATGGATGATGTTACCTTTATTGCTCTGGGGCAGAATAAGTTTAATTTAAATGAATATAGTACCCTGCAATTTTTATCACCTTAACATGTTGAACTTTTGTCTGCCCCAGACCTGGTTTACTAAACTGCACTCCCTGATCTCCAAGTTTATATGGAGGGGTAAGAAAGCCTATAGGGCCTACAGCAAACTAACATTACCTAAAGTCAAAGGAGGGTTGAGGCTTCCCCATTTCAAACTGTACTACTTGGCGAGCCAGGCTGCAAAATACCTGTGATGGACTGAAGGAACTGAAGTTACAGGCACAGCTCAGTACAAGTCTTTACGGCTTAATTTGGAAAAGGCACTTATCTCCGCTCATGGCCTATCCCCCCGTGCCCTCTTGCATATTCCTTCCAAATTGCTCCCATTATCGCTAGCTGCAACACTGATTTGTGTCTCTGTGAAGGCCCATACACAGTTGTGTGCCTCCCTGTCGTATAAACACTCTCAGGACCCTGCCCAACCTTTAGTTGGTAATCCAAACTTTAAGGTTGGAGGGAAAATGATTAAAGCTTCATGGGTTCCATAGTTGGCAGACATCTCCATTGTTGACCTATGGCACAATGGACAGGTTCTGTCATTGGGGAGATTATTAGAACCCACAATCTTGGCCCCAATCAACTTTTAAAGCATTTCAACTCAGGCATATGTTGGTTAATTCCCAGTTAAGTCACAAAGCATTGGAGGGGGGCAGGTTCCTGCAAACTCTCAATCTCATTGCCATGCAGCCTCATGCTGTTTCAGGTATTTATATCATATTATTAGACAGGGCCTACCCTCAGCAGGATGGGTCTTCCAGCTATTGGAATGCTCAATTCCCAGAGAAAGCATTTAGTTGGGAAAAGATCTGGAAAGACACCCATGAGTTCATATCTCAGGACAGACTGAGACAGATGCAGTTTCAGATAATTAACAACATGTATTACATCCCAGTTAGGATGTCCAAGATGAACAAATCTCTCTACCCCATTTGTAGACATTGCTGACAAGGCATGGGTTCACTATATCACATTTTTGGGAGTGCCCTAAGGTTGCCCCACTTTGGACCCTTATTAAACAGAGGGTAGACCCTTTACTTGGATTAACTGATCTCATTGAACCAGTTGCCTGTTTGGTGGGGAACTACTCCCACATATCTGTCAATGAAAGGAAACACCATTTAGTCATGATGGCAATGTCAGTCAAGAAGTTAGTTCTCTGACACTGGCAGGATACTGAAATTATAACCTATTCAGAGTGGCTGCAGGAGTTATTGTTCAACCTATCAGTGGAGAAATTAATTTGTAGTGTACATAACAGGTTACCTAGATTTGAAAAGTACTGGAGTAAATTGCAAACACTATACGCTATATAGATGGTACCATCTATGTGTGGAAGGCGCACCATTTATGCTGGCTTTCTCTTAATTTTTTTTTCTCTTCATTATGCTGATACCGGGGGGGGGGGAATGTTTGTTTTGTTGTGTATTGTATTGTAATGTTGTTTTGTTCTGTGTTCAAATGGCCCTTATAGGGCTGAAAAAAAATCAATAAAATTATTTGATGACAATTGTACAAAGACTATTGTATAGGCAACCATGCACAACAAGGCTATAGTGTATGGTGGAACGCTTTTCCACAAGGAAATCTATGCCTGGAACAGCGCTGGTGTGCTGCATTCGGTGCATCATGATGATGTTGTGCTGCACCGAGTACATCACTAGTGCAGCACAACAACATCGAACGTGGGCACTCATGCGCATTTACGCAGACATGGTGGTGAGGAAGTAAGCGGCGTGATGGAACTGCTGCCTAAGTAAGGCTTTTTTTTTATTGGAAACCTGTTTGGGAGATACAGGAGTGCTGCCCATGGTTGCCCATGCACTATAAAAAATTGTGTATGAGCAACCATACACAAACAAGACAGTTGAACAATCTCGAGGTTTCTGTGGTAATGGACCTCTCGAGCTTCACTCTCGAGGTCTCCGGTTACTACGTACAGCTTTTAATCATACAACTGCCTTGTTGTATATGATTGCTCATACACAACCCTCTATGTGTTTACATCAAGTGGTGGAGATGACAACAAGTGAACCTCGAGAGGGAAGCTCCAGAGGTACATACTGTCATCTCCACCTCTACATGGAAATATATACCGAGTTGTCTTTGGTTGCTCAGATGGGTTTTTTTTGATACTATATGGTTGTTTACACCTGAATGACAGACTCCCATTGAGCTGCAAACAAAAAAAAATCCTTTTTTTTCTACTCCCATAATATAATCATAGTAGTCTCTGCTGTTGTGTATGAGTAAGTCCTGCTGTTACTTGATGTAAAAGTTATAGTATGTTATTTATTTATTTATTTTGTTATAATGCCATGTGTGTGTCACTGTTTTGTGCTGAGGATGCAAACTGCATATATATGCGCAGTGTATAACTGCTGGGGTGGGGTAGCACAGATAGAAACTGACTTGACATACACCAAACTTCATGCTGTTATGCCCATGTGTCATCAAGATGCATTCATTCACACTAAAAAGTAGTGAACGTGCATCGTGATGTGACCTGGTCAGAAAACCATAGTGCTTTTTGAAGATTGTTTTTTGTCGTGCCACTTGCAGTCTTGTACTAGTCTTTGTATTCTCTTTTGATGGGTGATTGTACAAGGTTCACGTTGCAGAAAGGGTCAGCCAGAGTTGCATTTACTAAGTTTGTTTGTTACCATGAGTTGATAGTAAAGTAATAGTTTTCTGATTGTGTTTACTGTTAGGTCATCAAAGACGACACGTGGTGAACAAGATATACCGTTTGAGAAAAGCGGCAGTGAGTACTGTGAATTATACCACGGTGTATGAAAATCCTGTGAGGTCCTTGGTAAAAAAAAAAATGTATCGTATGACCGTGGTATATCTAAGCAATATACCACAACAGGGTGTGGGTTATATGGGGGTATTTATCCTCTTCTTATGTGGTTAAGTCACTCTGCTGTGCCTTGTGACACACCATACAAGGCGTGAGTAAATTTTAACGTGATCCACACCCTTGCCGTGGTAATTTGCTATTATGCAATATCCTTCTATTTTGCTTTTGAGAAAAATAAATAAAATTTGAATTTTTTACATTTTACCTTATTTGAGAAAGCGAACATATGGCGAGGTTTTATCTGGGATGAATACAGCAATGTACAGGTACAAGCGTGTGTAGAACATGATGGGTCTGTTTTTTTTTTTAATCTGTCGGGCTTTACGTTTCTGGGTTGCGTGGGGGGCTGGACTCATCATTAAGACATTGTTACTGTCTGTTCCCTCTGTGCCTCTCCTGATTTTGCAGAGGTTGGAGTGATTTTGGGGGAGTCATTGGTGCGGCTTAGTGGGGAACTGGCACCTCTTCCCGTTGGTACTGTGGAGGATTTACAGTGGGTACGAGGTGCCAGTTGACCAGTCAGAACCTGTCATTTTTGGACCCCATTGCATAATCTTCATTATCCAATTAGAAATACATTATTAGTAACATAGGTGTTTAAAGGTGATATGATGATGTGTACTTGCAGCACAATTGTGTAAGTTTTAAACGGAAAGGCTTTGGATTGTAACTGTCATTGTCAAGATTTTAATAGACAAGTAATTGCTTAATATATATTTGCAGTCTCAAGTGAATGTTCATCATCACAACAAATAAGCCCTGTGAGCTCACCAATGTCACCATTTGAAAAATTGCCTGCTCATCTATCCTCCATGCCTGTTTTGTATTTGTGCTGTGGAAATTATGTCTCTAACATGTACGTATGTATATAATGAGTCAATGTGTGGTGCATATGAAATAAGTGAATTCATGGATAGTGTTGAAGTATAGTATGATATGGAATGGCTGATGGCAGTATTTTGAGTGTCACATTTTAGTATTTAGCAATACAAAGTGATATGTTGGTCTTGCAAATTTGAATGCTTTTACTCCGACTGGCAATATTATTGTATATCACCTAGACAAAGGTTGACAACCAAATGATGGACTACTTATCCCTAGCAACGTCACAGTTCCAGCCTAGCAACAAGCCTAAACTGCATTACTTATGGTAGAAAGGACTGCTATTGTTGTTTAAGTTTTGGGTTTAAGACATTCTGTGCTTTTATTAAAGGTAGCCACTATACTGTATATATCGTGGTAGCTGTGCAACAGTATGCAAAATCAGTGTATTGTACCACTGGAGGGATCTGATTGCCATATACCTGTAGAGCTGTTTTCATGTGGTTACATAAAGTTGACCACCAGCCATACTATATGTAACTGACGTGTGTGAAGACGCAAACTATCGACTAGAAGAGCATAAAGTGGTAGATATGTCTAAAAGTAGATTGTTTGAACAGGGTAGTAGTGGTTTCAAGCAAGTTGTTGAAAACATCACTGTACTGCTTTTCACGTCTGACACTCCTGTTGAAGACACTGAAATTGAAGACAACATACCAGAAGTTGAAGAATGCAACTGTGACTCTTCTTATGTTCCATTGCCTGATAGGTGCTATCCCAGTAGTATAACAACTTAATTACTCAAAGTTAAGTTGCTGCTTTACTTGTCTGGAAAATCATGCAATTTTTAATATTTTGCAGTGATTCTGATATGGATGAATATGTTGAATATGAACCGCTGATTACAGATGAATGTTATGTACAGCAAGACATCATATCACATGACAAATCATTCATGGACACTACTGAGTTGCATACAATGAAAGCAGGAATCATCTATGAAAATGACCTTCTATCTTTAGTTCGTAAAGCTTTTCAGTCATGTGACACCAGAGGATGTTATAGAGATGTAGATTTCACAGTTAACAGGATTGGAACTGCTTTCCAGATAAAAATTAGCTGCCACAGCTGCCACACCAAGTATTGGTATTCTCAACCTCTGTTGAAACGAATGACATTAGGAAACTTCAAGTTGTCTGCCAGTATAAAGTTGTCAGGAAATAATTATACAAACGTTACACTGCTGCTTAATTTTATGAACATGTTGCCTGTTTCCAAGACAGTATTTCATACTGTACAGAGACATTATGTTTACCCATCGGTAAACACATACTGGGATAACATGCAGGCTAACTTACTAGCAAATCTTGACCAAAATGTCATAGTCATGGGTGACGGTAGGAACGATAGTCCCGGTCATTCCACAAAGTATCAGACTTATACAATCATGGAGTACAACTCTAAGTAGATTATAGATTTTCAAATAGTTGACGTTAGTGAAGCAGCAGGTAAATCAACAAACATTGAGGTTGTGGCATTTGACAGTGGTCTGAAGAACTGGTTCTATGTGATAACGGTGACTGCCTAAAGGTGAGCCGCGTTATCGCGATGTCAGAGCGGCGAAAACATTTTTGGTGCTCTGACATCCCCAGCATACGGAACAATGGTACCGGGGACATACACTAAATGCTTTCTGTGGGGGGGCTGCACCACCCCACACCCCCTCCATGTGGGGGACTTCATCTCCCCCCCACTAAAGGATTCTCAGTTCCAGGGGGGTGCATGTTGGGGGGGTGAAAGCCTAAAAAATAAAGTTTCAGGCCAGGCGCAATAAAATTGCACCAGTGCCCGGACCCGAACCCAGTGCCTCACCCACCCCAACTACAGGCCAACCCCTGATGCCATGGTGCAGCTTGGCAACCCACCGCAGTGTCACCCCCTACAGCCCCTCTGCCCCCTCCCAGCCCACACTCGCTGTGTTCGCTCCCCCCCGGACGCATGTGTATGTATAGCGAAATCCTGTCGCCAAATTCGCCCACCCCCACATCCAGTTGCCCTACCCTCCCAATCGCCATTCGGGCTTTCTCCCATGAAGCGTTGCCATTTTGGATGTCGCCTTTCAGCATGCACCCACATCATGGGCTAGCGAAGAACCTGATTGGAAAAGGTGTTACGAACAAGGAGGTCATTACGGATTCCCATGTTCAAATATTGTCACTGATGAGTATGTGAAACTGCTGTAACTCAGTATTTGTGCACTATTTCCAGTTCTGTCTGTTTCTGAAACATAACACACCTCATAGAGGTTAATGTAAGGACTATGGTTAAGAGCCACCCTACAAACACTTGTAGAAGTTGCCATGGCATCATTGTAAACATTTATAGCAAACCTCGAGAGGTTTTTACATGCCTTTGCAACCTCAAGTAGTGTATAGTGTATGGTGGAGTGATGTTATGAATGGGATTCTAAAAAGAAAATGTTTAAAGTTCCATTCTCCATTGTCTCCACTAGCTGGTTTTGTGTGATTTCCTGGCCTGTTGCATCCTGCACAACGTGGCAAACGACTGTGGGATAGCCGTAGAGGTCGAAGAGGGGGACAGCGATGGGGATGATGAGGACACCGGTCCAGACGGTAATGTGCAGCCACCCCCTGGGCAAAGGGACTTCCGCCTGTTCAGGATGGCTCAGCTGCACCGGGACACCATCACAGAAGAGTATTTCGGCCAACATAGTAGGTCACGGGGCCATGTGCAACCACCAATGGCAAGGGCACAACCCACACACAGGCATGGACGAACCCCAGGGGTGGATGGTGGCAAGTGAATGGGACTGAGCGTGGATCCACACATGCCATCAGGGATGGGCATGGCCAAACATGACACTCGCACACATGCACACACACACACACATACACACACACACACACGCACACACATCCCACCCCCAACCCCACACCACAAGACATGCACAAGGGGTAGAAGGCACGCTGACCACGACTGTAACACCTAGCCACACACAGGCCCACACATGGCAATGCCCAGTGGCCATCACTGTGCGTGTGTCGGATGCTGGGCACCATTGCACACTGGCAGACAGCACAACGCAGGCATCATCATGCACACGCCACAGTGGCCAGCAGCCGGGAGGGTGTGCACATGGACTGTGTGTGTGCAGGGCTGGGTACCCCACCCGTGTATCTCACAATGCACAACACACTGCACACAGGGCAGTGGCAGACAGTGGCCATGGTGGGAGACAGGTCAGTCATGCGACACAGTGCCATGGCCGCCACAGATGCATGGGCGGCCCCACCGAGACCTGCCAGCTGTGCCAGGCTGACCATTGGCCTCATGGGGTGGCACAGATGTACCACCAGGGGTGACACTGTGGGAACATGACCGTGTTCGTGCAGGGGTCTGCAACTCACCGAACATGCCTGCGCCTGGCGTGCTCGGTATGCCCACAGCCGAACCCGGTGTCGACATGGGAGGTGTCACACGATGCCGGGAATGGAGGGTGAACATGGCACTGCGCAGTGTCTGCGGCGTATGGGCAAATAACTGGGTGCCCATTGTGGCTATGACAGCTGTGAATCCCTGTGTCTGCCTGTCAATGGCAGCGGTCACATCCTCCCGCAGCTGGTCCATCCCTGCCAGGAGCAGACCGGTGTCCCTGCTGCGCCACTCCTCTGCCTGGTGCAGGACTGCACTGAGTGTATCCACTGCCGTCACAAGCTGCAACTGCTGATCCACTGAATCCTGGAGTATGCAGGTGTGCTCATCTAAGAGGTCATCCACCTGATTGGTATGCTGTCCCCTCATGGTGTTCGCGGCCATGCTGGGCAGCACACCTTGAAGTCGGGCACTGCACACCAGGGCCATGCCTGGGCATGTCCACAGGCAGTGCACTGATGCCGCCCCCCAACACTGTCCCCCCATCCCCATTGTCCAACAGCTGGCACTGCCCCTCCAGCCGCCGATTGCCAGGGCTCGCCGGTGCCGACACATCAGTCGCAACAGCCCCACTGGTCTGGACACACACCAGTGCTGCCCCACTGGGGCATACAGGCATGGACTGGGACTGTGATGTCACGCAGGCCTCCACGGCGGCACCACCCATGGCTACGCCAGTGCCATTCCCTGCTGTGGGACCATCCTGCATCCCACACATATCACTGTCTGGGATGTGTGATCCATCATCATCATCCGGTGCCTGATCCGGCACCAGTCCGTGTCCCAGCATGCTGGATTCTGTGTCCGCTGTCATGCTGGGACACAGGCAGGGCCTCGTCAGCACCAGCACCACAATCTTCAGTCCGGGCAGACAGGCAGGTATGTGGTGGTACTGACCCTCAGACACCTGTGGAGGTGGATGGGCGCTCCTCTGTGTCCAGGGCCTTGCCCACGGTGGACACACCCACCACCGTTGATCCATGTAGATGCTCAGGAGCTGTAAGGGAACACAGTAGCGTTAATGTCTCTGCCTTACCCTGTGGCACTCCCCCCCCCACCTCCCACACAGTGACAGCACAGGACCTACCATGCAGTGACGGGCTGGCACCTGTCCAGAAGCCACCACCTGGAATGCCCTCTATGGCACAATGCCACATGCTGCCAGCCATCCACTCCTCCTGTGGCATCAGGTGAGGCACATCCGGCTGCCCACCACCGGTTGCAACACGTGCAGCCCTGATGGCAGCCACCTTGTTCTTAATCCTCCTCCTGTCCGTGCTGACCTTCTTTTTACATTCCTGCACAGACCACTGGTGGCTGCCATGCTGGTTCACAGCATGTGCAACCTCACCCCATGCCACAGCATGGGCCTGTAGTGTTCCCCGCTGTCCTCTGAGCAGCGGTTCCCTGTTGAGGTATGCCTCGAACAGGGCGTCTGTTTCTGCCCGTGTGAAGTTGGGCCTCCTCTTCCTCCAACATTCCTGTTCCACCTCTTCCTCACGTTCGGTCATTATAGAGCCTGTGGGAATGACAGGTGTTACCTTTCACTACGAGTCCCATGCATCTCCCACACACCACAGTCCACACTGCCAAACAGCATGCAACCCACCACAATAGACTGCAATACCAGACTATGGCCTCTGCAGCCCCATGTCGCATTTATATAGTGCAAGGCATGCAAATGAGGTGAGGCTCAAATTTAAGTGGATGCTAATGCAGCAGCTGCACCATGGAATTGCTGATGAGCTGATTTGCATATGCCGGCTGAATATTGCGCTGTTGCGCCTTGCGCAATTGTGTTGAGCGTGCTCAGGCACAGGCGCAGCTCTGTGACATGCGCAGTAGGCACTGCACGGCACATGCCCGGGGTGCTGATGCCGATGCCTGCCGCGCTGCTGACGTGCTGAGCACAGGAGGCAGTGCAGGGCACGTCCACCACTGTGCCAGTAGTGCTAGTGCACTGTTCACATGTATGGCACTCTTGCCCTGGAGTGCCATAGGCGCCATAGTGCCACAGCGCAGTAGGCCACTACAGGGTGTCTCACACAGGCACCCTACCGTGCTACATGCGGGGACTACCAATCGCGCTGTGGCGGTCCATGCGAGAGAGACCCTTGACCCTGTGCCCGACCTTTGCCCCCTAGGCACCATGCGTCCGCATGGGTGTACCCCATCATGCATTTTGGTGACAGCACGATGGGGAATGGCAGTGCTGTACCGCGCAGCATCTGCACATTGCGGATGTGCGCTATGGAGTGCCATTTTGACTCCAAGCAGAATCGAAGATGGCAAGACGGAGGGCTGCTGTTTGGAGCCAGGTCGAGCTGGCCAATTTGGTGGCCATAGTGGAGCCCCATGCTGGGGCACTGTTTGGAAATGCACCCCTGGACAGGGCCAGGAGTGCCGTATGGAAGGAGGTGGTGGTGGCGCTTGAGGAGGCCACAGGTCTGGATCGTACTGCAGAGCAGTGTCGCCACAGGTATAGGGACCTCCAGTGGAGGGACCCGGACAGGCTTGCCCACCTGCGGGCATGCGCCAGGAAAGGCGCAGTGCCACGACCAGGTAGGTGTCCCATCCATACACTGGTTGCATCTGTACGGGTATCGCAGTGGGCATGTGTCCACTACATGGGGGGTGGGCTGTCCAGTGTGGGCAGTGGTGGTGGTGGTGTTGGGGGTGTGGGTTGTGGCATGGTTGGGCTGTGCGGAATCACACACACCCAGGGGTGGGGGGTCTTTGCTACTGGATTGTACTGATGTTCCCCTCTCCATGTTTGCACCCTAGGCCCTGATGAACAGCGCCGGGCTCGAGAGGACCGCCACCAACCTGAGCAGAGGGGAGGTGAGCTACAGCCATGGGAAGATGGTCCAATGTGGGACAGTGCCAGGACCAGGCCGATGAGGGTGAGTGCCTTTCTTCCAGGATATTCTGTGCATGCTGTGTTGCAGGGCAGGTGGCGGGGCATGGCCACCATCCATTAACACCACTGCCGTGCACGCCACATGGTACAGTCAGCACTGTCCAGTGGCACTGCCTGTATGGGTGTGCATCGCTGGTGGCCCATGTGTACACCGGGTACATGGCTGTGCCACTGCCTTCGCACCGCATAGCCATGTCACTGTACAGCCACAGTGGTGCTGTGTGGGACTTGGGTGGTGGGTGTGTGCAGCAGTCCGCATGGCTGTGTGTGCCTGGGTGGGTAGGTCACGTGGACACGATCACTGTGGGTGGTCGCACACCATCACAGGGGCATGTCCCACAGCTGTATGCCATGCACAATGGGTGGGCTGCAGGGGGATGGGCATTCACACCTATTGGCTCGGCTCCCTTGTCCTAGGTGGACAGAGGATGATGCGACTAGAGAGGGCAGTGCAGGAGCTGTTGCAGGTGGCACGTGCCTCACTAGAAATCCTGCAGCGCGTGGAACAGCATGGCATCTGGAAGAGACATGGCGGGAGGCCCCACAGGAGTGGGAAGCGGGGCGCCTGCTGAAGATCACATGCCCCAGGTTCAACCCTACCCCCCTGGACCCACCCTCACACCCCTCCTTCCCTCTCCCATTTGTTCACCACTGCCTCTTACCCACCCCCACCTGGTTTGTGGCCCTCACCCCCTACTGTTTTGTAAATATATGTATATAGTTGTATTATACCTTTTCTAATACATTTGTTTTGTTATGCCTACTGTGGTGGTCTCTGATTTGCAGTGGGCTACAGGTGCTCAGCTGCAGTGGTGTGCATGGCGTCAGGGGTGGTGCAGTCATGGGCGTGTGTGTGTGACCGTAGGGGAGGTGACTTTGGTGTGGGCGTAGCTCTCAGTCACTGTCTGTGGTTTGTGTGTTGTTCCCTGTGCACTGGATGACTGTGTGCAGTGGTCCACGGTGCATGCACTGTGTCCATGGTGCCCCTGTCAGACCATCCATGGCCTGTACAGCTGACACCCTTGCATGTCTGTGACCTGCACGGTCCGCTGGCATGTCAGTGGTGGCTGTCCATGCTGGTCAGCCACTGTACTGAGCACGATGCTGGGTTGCCTCCTGTCACTGGTGTGGTGCATGCCTGCCTCTGGTGGCACTGTGGCCTCCGCTGTTGTTGTCCCACCTCAATGCTGTCACTTGTGTCTGTTGCAGAGGATGTGCTCCCTATCTGTCACTTGTGCTCCGGCCACATGCTGGTGGCGTACAGCATCATGGTGCCTGGGCAGGGTGGGTGGCACACCTGTGCCATGGAGGGGTGCTGGCCATGTGTACACAGCTGCTGTGGCCACACCCCAGGGGCTTGGTTGACCCGCTACTGTGTCCCTGTGTTGGTGTGCCCTCAGGTATGGGTGGGTGTTTGTCCATGCACTGTGTTGCATCCTGTGTGGCGCATGCTTCCATGCACCACTGTGGGTGTCTGCACTGGCTGTTGTGGCCAGTGCTGGGTTGAGGTGTGTCCTTGGGAGAGTGTGCAGGGTGCTGTACCACTGGTGGTGGGATCCAGGGCATGCCCTGTCACGTGTGGGGTATCTCATGTGCCAACGCATGGTCGGTCTCTCAGCTGTACCTCGGGGGGGACGTGCAGGGTGGCACTGTGTATGCAGTCATTGCATCACTGTCTGCTGCCACCAGCTGCAGGGTGCTCATGGTGGGGCTGCCTTGCATGGTTCTGTGGTGCACAGGGTTGCATTGTCACAGTGGGGGTGGTGGCATGCATGGGGTGTCCTGCACTGTTGGGCACTACTCCTGGGCAGGGTGTATGGGGATCATGGTGCAGGGTATGCTCTGCATTGGTGGGATGGTGTGGCATGGGGTGGCTGGACCTCCATGTGAGACAGTCACAGCTTGCCAGGGGGTGTGCTGGGGCACCATGCCCCGGCTGTGGGTTTGTTGCTGGTGTCCATGGGCCGGTGGTTCTTCCAGCTCTCCTCCGGTTGTGCAGTGCATGGGGTGTGCAGGGTGATGTCTGTTCTACTGTGTGCTCCTCTGCCCATCTCTACCATGGGTGGTGGGCCCCTGCATCCTGCCCCTGTGCATCCCTGGCTGTGCTGTTGTGCTGCTACCCTGCTCCACTGAGCATCCCTGGTTGTGCTATTGCGCATCAGACCTGCGCCACTATGCATCCCTGGTTGCGCAATGGCGCAGTTGGCGCGATATTCAGTTGTGTGCCGCAGGCGCATCTTGACCTGCGCAGTGTTTGAATATCGCGCATGTTGTACATGGGCGCAGTGGATTTGTGCCTGCTCCTGCTATTGCACTACTTTGTGGCGCAGTTTGAATATCTGGGCCATTGTATTCATTTTGTAGTTGATGTGCATGACAAAGTAACACCAGTTGTTACTGTTACATTGTCATGTGTATAACGTCTCTTTATCTGTACTGTATTCCAATAGAGAGAAATTATCCAGTGATACAGCATCAGTTAGATCTGTGGCACGGAAGTAAGGCTGTGAATAAAAGACTTCGAAAGGTAATGTGCTACTGTTAATGCGTATTTATTTTGTGGAAATCAGTACTGTGCATGCCGATAGTTATCCTTTTATTTCTTTTGATGGAATTGAGAATGACATGTTTGTTGATGTATGTATCATGCATATAATAACACATTTAATTGCATAGATGCAGTTGATGTTACTGCAGGTATCAGCTGGGAAGCATAGCAAAGATCTTCTACCTTGGCTGCAATATATAACAAACCACTTTTGGTTTGCGTGTACTAACTGTGAAGGACAACTTATCCATCTTGTTGTGAGTCACTGGTATCTGTTTAACTGGTTTCCTTCATTTTTCTACCTTTGCCAAAGTTAACTAGTTGTAATTGCGTAATATCTTATTAAGCATAATAGCTTGCAAGTATAGTACATTTTTAAATGATCTGTACTAAAATTAAGCTGTATTCAATGTCATGGCATACATGACTGTTAGAATTTTCAATGGCAGGAGTTCTGCACTTGTGAGGACAGCCAAGTGAATGAATAGAAATGGAATGTGTGTAATATTTACATCATAAATACCTCTGTGATAAGTAATGTCAATATTGATTGACATTTGGTCAGTCTCTGTGAGTCTCCTGCAGGATGACTCTCACTAATCTATTGTACTGAAAATGTTCCCTTTATTTTCTATGTATTAAGTGGTCAATATGGAGAGAATTACTCCATCACGTTGTCAATATGCATTCCTGGGAGATATTTTTCCCAGGACAGGTTGATGGTTGTTTACACAGCAACATGGAAGACCATCCAGATGAAAAGAGGTGGCTTGTTCCAAACTCATCATCGCATACTGCTCTTCACACAGTTGTCTACAACAAATGGCTAGAGGGCAAATTGCGATATTTTACCGATGCCAGGTAAGTAATTGATAAAACTGTATAGAGACCACTTGTTGTGCCTAGACTGTTATCCCTTTGAAAATGCTTCACTATATATTCTTATTTCTCTCACAGGTTATAATGCCCTTCATTGCAGAATCCATCTTACCCCCGATAGAACAGACATATATGTGGTGTTCACCAATATTCACTACAGATATGTTATGTGTTCTTCTTTTGGGTGTAAGACATTTGCAACCTTGCTAGTAGTGACTTCTACTTGGCAGATATGAATAGTGTTCCAATAATCTACTTACATACGTGCATGACTGTGACTCTGAGTGACATAATCAGCTTTAATTAGTCTCCTGATTTGTCAGGCAGCGTGAATGTCTAGTCACAAATCTGCTATTATCATATGAGAGAATAGAGGGTATTGGTGTTGCGTTAGAAATGGATACAAGTTATCAAGGAGCAAAATCAATGTAAACAGCTCTGTCAGTTGTAAATGTTATGAAATATTAAATTTTCATCTCACATGCTTGTATCTCTTATCTTGCTAACTGTCAGAATGCACATTCCTCTTAGAACCACTGCTGAGTTGGAGACTTTCAATAATTTAATATTAATGTAAGCGTCCAAAAGATTTTCTTACAGGTATGTATGTGTTGATGCCACATAGACATAGTTAAGTAAATGACTGTGAATAAGCTGAGTGTATAGTACCGTATCACAATATGTATAGCAGTTCTTGTTAAACTTTGTGTTTATGGGATTTTACAATAATTGCAGGCACCATTATATGAAACTGCCATTGCATATACCACAGTATCACTGTTTTGACTTGTTCAGCTGAGCATTCAACAATGTTAAAAAGATAGTTGCCAAATAATAAATATATACCATTTATATATTCTCGCATAGGTACGAAGGGTATGAAACACGGAACAAACTAGCTGCAATAGACCACAGAAGTATAAGGGGATATAACTTGTCAAATGTTAAATTTCAGCCAATCAGAGCGTGCCACGTCATTTGACAGGTGGTTACCATGGCAACGCCCCGCCCCTTTTTAAACCGGAAGTCCCGCCTCCCCGCACCATGGCAACGCCCCCATCGCACAGGAAGTGACGTGAATTTCATCCTGAACCCGGAAGTCCTCCCCTTTTCTACGCTGTACTGTACATTCCTCCTTCTTCCTCCCTCCTCTCGGATCCATGCCACAGACTCGCACCAGTCCCTCCACCTCTCTCCTCCTCACATTGGAGTGCTAGCAGCTCCTCGAACCCCTCCCCTCGGACCCGGTTCGGTGTCCTAGCTTGCACCCGGGTTCCTCCCCTCACATCGCAACCCAGCCACACCATCTTAATTCACACCAGAGTCTCCCTCCTTGATCTGCCACCCTTTGCACCTGAGTCCCTCTTCCTCCTCACCACCCTGCTCCCTCTCGCACCCCTGCTGAAACATCCTAGCTCGAACTCGAGTCCCTCTCCTCACCACACACCCCTGCTCCCTCCTCCCCCCACGCTTTTGCACCCCTGCTCTCTCCTCCTCCTCCTCGATCCATCCACCTCTTGCACTCGAATCCCTCTTCCTCCACACCACCCTGCCCCCTCCTCCACCCCTACCACCATGTCCTAGCTCAAACCTCGAGTCCCCTCCTCCATTCCCTTCCCTCAGACTCCTCTCCCTCCTTCTCCTCCCCATCACACCCGAGTCCTAGCACCTTCATACACCCTACTCCCTCGCTATTCATTCGCACCCCTGTCAGTCCGGGGATATAAGGCCAGGTGTGTGTAAATGCTTTGTGACTTGGAAATCTGTACAAGGAATGCATCATCAGGCATCTCTGTATAGATAGGTTTTATGTTTTTGGTGATTTTTGTAATGTTTGTAATTATTTTTGTCTTGCTGCCTGTATGTTTGACATGAAATGTCCCTGCTTTTGCTACTTATAGAAATATAGGCTTTGATGGCAGATAAGTACCACTTGCCCCCCCCCAACGTCTGCCTCTAACTATTGGAGATGCTGCAGATCCTAGTTACTGTAACCATCAGCAGACTTCCTCCTACCCCCCACTATTAATTGCCTTATGTCTGTCCCATGTATTCTTGATTTCCCCACTGTTTTTAACCCCACAACCTCCTCAGGAAGGCCGTTCCTTGCATCCACAACCCTCTCTGTGAAACAATACTTCCTCATGTTGTCCCCAAGCTGTCCCACTTCTGTCTTCAAATTGTGACCCCTTGTTCTTACACATCACTTTTTCTGAAAAGATGCTATCCTCTTGGACTTTGCTGATTCACTTGAGGTACTTGAAAGTTTCTATCATGCCCCCCCACCTCCTTGAGGGTACACATATTAATCTCATTTAGTAAGTCTTCATATTTTTTCTGGTGCAGACCCTGTACCATTGTAGTTGCCCTCCTCCTGACTGCATCCATCCTGTCTATGTTCTTGCGATGATGAGGTCTCCAGAACAGCAGGCGCACTCCAGATTGAGTCTCACCAACTGTCTGTACAGAGGAATGACAACTTGTTTTCTACTGGTGATGCCTCTCCCTGCATCCCAGTATCCCCCAGCCCTCCTTATTGCCTTCCACATTGTCTGCCCACCTTTAGGTCACCTGATATGACTCACCCAGGTCCCTTTCCATTTTTGTTGTAGTTAAATTCCCCCAATTATGTACACATGCCCTGAGTTTTTGTTTCCCAGGCACATTTCCTTGCACTTTGCATTGAATCTAAACTGCCATACTTTTGACAATTCCTCTAACCTTGCCAAATCCTTCTCATCCTTTCAATCTCCTCACCTTGTGTATCAACTCTGTTGCTGATCTTTGTCTCATCAGCAAAGAGGCATACTTTCCTTACAGCCCCAATGCAATGTCACCTATAAAGACATTAGAGAGGATCGAACCCAGTACTGAACCTGGGGTATCCTGCTGAGTATCCCCCTTCTTTGGAGTGTAGTCCATTTACTATTACCTCTGCATCCTTATGTCCAGCCAATTTTTATCCAGGCTACCACCTAGGACCCACTCCCAGGCTGGCTAATTTGTTTATTAATCTTTGTGCATGACTGAGTCAGATACCTTGCTAAAATCTAGTGTGCCATGTCCATATAGAAACATAGACTTTGACGGCAGATAAGACCCTTGCCCCCCAGTCTGCCCATTTCCCTACCTAGAGGATAAGCTGCAGATCCTATTTAACCAACAGTCTATTTCTTCCTACCCCCACCAAAACTGCCTTGTGTCTGTCCCATGCATTCTTGAATTCTCCCACAGTTTTAGACCCCACAACCTCCTCAAGAAGGCTGTTCAATGCATAGTCCCTCCCTGGTCTACTACTTTGGTTACCCAGTCAAAGAATTATATTAGATGAGTAGTTCTTAGACTTTGTCACAGTGAGCCTCCCCAAATCCATGGAAAAGATTTTGAGCCTCCTCCAAAAACTGAAATAATCTTGGGCCTCCCCAAAGTAAAATAACGTACTGTACTTTACGCAGTACACCATGAATAAATTGAAACCCCTTTGAGTACTTTGCTCACATTCAGTTCTTTGTCTTATACTGCATGGAACCTTTGAAAAAGAGGTCATGTGCTCAAAGGTGTTATCTGAAAAATAAATAAAAGAAACAAATATGATTATTCCACTTATTGTAACCCCCCTTCCCCCCACAGGCCAACCTACCTGCTGCGCTATTTTCATTCTTGAACCATTGTTACCCCTTGTTGCAATACCTTCATGGGTCACACTACTTTCTCAGTTTCCTCTCTACATGAAATAACCTTCCCACATGCTTTGCCTCTCCCCACCTTCTCTGCTCCTAACAACTTCTCTGGGATTACTTGCTCCTTCACTATTGTTCTTAGCACTTTTATGCTCAACCCTTGTATTTGGGCTGTTCTGCCATCATTCTACAAACTGATCAATTACCACCACTCATTATTAGTTTACTGTTCATATTTGTTTGCACTATTGTTCACTGAGTATTTCTTGATTGTTTTGCGGTTACCTTTTGAAATGGTATTCACTCCTCCCTCCCGGGTACATCGGAAATGAGCCTTGGCTCATTCACCTTCCCTTGTCACCTATCAGTAAATAAATACATAAAATTCACCTACTATTATCCTCTTTCAGTTCGCTCATCTCTTCACAAAAATATATAAAACTCAAAATTTAAATACAGTACTTTTCAGACTTGTTTAGCCTCCCCTGAAAGAGGTGGGGGCTCTCCAGGAAGGCATGCCTCACCATTTGAGCATCCCTGTATTAGATTCATCTGACATGACCTTCACACTGTGAATCCATGCTACTCTGTGTCATGTGCCCTGCTGGCCTCTAGGTGCTCAACAATTTTTCTTCAGAAGTGATTCCATAATTTTCCCAACACTGAGGTCAAACTAACAGCTCTGTAGCCTGCCTCCGCCTTGCTCCCACTTTGTCAAGGGGAACAGATCAGCCTTCCTCCAGTCCTCAGGTACCACACCATACTCCCATGATTTGTTAAAAGGGTAGTCCGTTGAGTCACTAGCTCACCTCTAATTCTTTTAGAATTCTGGGTGAATCCGATCAGGCCTCATTGCCTTGACCACCTTGAGTTTTAGGAGGTCTTTGGGATCCTTTCTTCTGTGAATGGACTTGTATCACAACCCCTCCCCAACCCATCCAGAGTGCCTATATTGTATGGGTATGGTATTGTATATATGGAAAGTGCAATTAAGTGACCTCCTTGAAAATGAGTTTAGCTCAATAGAGCTCCATTTCTGTTCATAGTTTGTGAATAAAAATGTTTGATACTTGCTAATGTTGCCTATGAATGTCCAGTTAACATTCTACAGAACACTGTATATGTGTGTGTAGGTGGGGGGGCATAATTTTGAAGTACATACAGTAGTTGAAGGAAGACCCATCTAGTTCTATGAAAGGCTGTCTAGCATACAAGCAATATCAACACAATACTCCAAAAGCTCCTAAACTGAAAATAATAACCAACATTTGAATTAATGTATTTAAAAACATCATCGGGGTCAGAAAAGCAATGACAGTCCATCCAGTCTGCCAATGGTTAGCTATTTAACTTCATGATCAGGATTTCATGCAAATGTACATATTTGTTATATCATCTTTTTTTTGAAATCTTCACTGTGTGGCAATCTGATGGTATAACATGGCAGTGAACCAAAATAATAAGTAATGATAAGCACATTTGTTATATTGCTGTAGAGGATCAAAATTTCATGCAAATGTACAAAATTATTTTTATACATGTGTTCATGGAATCATGCTTATAAGTGATTGTAAATACTGATATATTGTTGCATATGACAATCATTCATTGAGAAACATTATTACTGACTTAAGTGCAGTAGGAACAGAATTTCATGCAAATGTATTTGTTGGTGTCTTTTCATGAAATTGTGATTAGGTGTTAATCTCAATGGTATAACATGGCTGTAAATCACAATAATAGGTTAAAATAATGAATTTGTGACACAGTTGTAGTCGGGATCAAGAATTCATGCAAATGTCCACAGTATTTTCTTATAAGTGTAATCATGGAATCGTGATTATATCTAATGGAATATTGATATATTTTAATGTGACAGTCATTCATTAAGAAATATAAATTACTGATGAAAAATCGCTAGAATCAAAATTTCATGCAAATGTACACCGGGTTGGAGGGATCATTACATGAAATCTTCATTGGGTGACAATCTGAATGGTATAAAAGGGTTGTGAACCATAATAATAAGTTATGATGAACACATTTGTGACACTGTCAGCAGTTGGATCAAAATTTCATGCAAATTTCTCTAACACTTGTTTCACATTTTTCTCTGTCATTAGAGTATACAGTCTACCATTTTCCAACAACCCTCTCTGTGCCAAAGGAGTAACAATTTTGCACAAATATCCTCATTTTTAGACCAATTTTAGACCAAACTTTAATCAGTCTCATTGGTCTTTGTGAGACTGGACCAGCTCTTGAACAAGCAAGAGCTTGCAAATCCTCACCCCTACTACCATCCTTTTAAGACCAACTCCTACCTCTGTAAATTCCTGCCTAACATCATCATCATCGATGCTTCTACCAATGTCTTGTGTTCCTACATGTAGTACTGCATCTAGGGTCACTACCTGGCTCTTTTAGTACATCCACAGTCCTACTCTTCAGGTGAACTTTTGTAACCCCTGTAACACAGCTTTCTATCCTATGTTATTTTATTTTCCTTACAAACTGTTCCATCTAGGAGGCTTTTGAATCTCTGATAGCTCCTAGCTGTCTAGGTGCCAAAGGTACTGTGCTCCGTTTCCCTCCTCCACTGGCCACTTACAGCCTTCCTTCTCTTACATTACATCGCCAGAACCCTGAGTTATTACTATGACTCACAAGAGATTATGCTGTCCCTTGTCTACTTTTGTGCCCCCACGACTGTTTCTCAATCGTTATACTATGGTATTGTATACATGGACAGTGCAATTAAGTGCCTCCTTGAAAATGAGTTTAGCTCAATAGAGCTCCATCTCTGCTCATAGTTTGTGAATAAAAATGTTTGATACTTGTTAATGTTCCCTATGAATGTCCTATTAACATTCTACAGAACACTGTGTGTGTGTCGGGGGAAGGGGCATCAGCCAATTCATAGGTAAAGAAAAAACATCTCTACACTGCTTTGGACAGAAAACTAACTACAAATCTTACCTTATTTGTACTAAATATATATATATATATATATATATACACGTCCCCCAAGTTTCCTGTGAATGTTACAGAAAAAAATTATTCCTATTGAGGATGATAACATTTTTAACACACAGTAAAAAGATGATAATTCACACAAAAAGTTCTCAGCTTTTGTCAAGGGTTGCCAAAGTGTATTTCCATTTACTCCAGTGAGTCAGGAAAACAAATTTCCCTTTTAACACACAATAAAATGAAAGTAATCCATAGAAGTTCGAACTTTTTCAAGGGTTGCAAAAGTATATTTCCATTTACTCTGGGTCAGAAATCAAATTTCATTTAACACAGAATAAAAAGTATATAAAGTTCCCCAAAGCCCACATAAAATGTCTAACGGTGTTAAATCCATCTGTGGTCATTGCTTGTTAGATGTAAAATGACTAAATTCTGAAATCTTTACTTACAAATAGTTATCAACCTAGCTGGCGTCCATGTGAAACCTCTGAATACACAGATAAGCGTGTCATGAATTCTTAATGAATGAGCAAAGTGGGTGAGACCATTGGACATGCAACATATGAAAGGTAGTTTTTGATAAATCGTACATGGGGTGAGGTGTTAGCAAGCGGAGACTCCGATGAGCTCATCTTTGAAGAATAGAGATAAGACACAGGTTTACCGTGAAGGATACTTTTGTAAATCTTACTAGGATATCATCAGCTATACAAAAGGTCTTTACATACATTTACGTAATAGGCGTCTAGGAACAGCAGTTTCTCACAAGCTGGTAAACCCTGTATTGTTTCTTTTTCATGAAAAGAAATGGGGGGAGGGGTGAGACGATATTCACTGCATAAGGGTTGAAAATGTACCAGTTGAAAAGAGACTCAGAGAACACACAGTTTAAGTTTTCAGAACTGTAAAATGGCAATGCATCCAGCACACAGCAGTGGCCTTTAGCTGGGTTGAAAGTAGAATCCTTCCATAGGTGCATACGTGTGTGTACACAGGCTAACAGAGGCATTCACCTATGCCAGGGCAGAGAATAAAAACACAAAAGCCAAGAGAAAAATACCTGGTTGCCTTCTATAATGACTTTGGCCTGAGAAGGGTATATCCCAGTTCGTAGGGTTTATCTCTAAATGATGAAAGTAAAGAGGCAGGATAAAAGCTAATACACAAAAAGGAGGCATGCCTGTATCATGTCCCCTTTATATGTGTCAATAATGCAATCATACATATGAAGATGCATTCATGGGTGCTTATTCACCATTACAGTATAACAAAACGCATATCATGAAAAACACTGACCAAACACCACCCACATATACCACCACTGCAGCTACCAAATCCACCATGAAATCAGGTATACCTACAAACATGACAATCTGCAAATAATAAAAAAGTCTAATAATATATAATATATAAATCAAAGGACAAGTTTATTTGGGTTGTGTAAATATACCCATCTCAGGTCTTCTTGGTGCTATGGATTATGAGCAGATTAGAGTTATGCTTCTAACTTTTCAGGCAAATAACTTTTAGTGTAGCCCATGCTTCAGAGCTTTGCATTGAAGTTCTTGAAATAGAAACTGATTTATCATAAACCTTACATTGCATTTATATTTGCATTATAACATGCGCTACATGTCCTAAGAGGAAGGACTTGGGTACTGAGTATGTACTCTTTGGAGCAGAAGAGTGTGAGAGAGAGAGAGAGAGAGGACATGACTGGAACATTAAAGTACATAAAAGGCATTAACAAGGTTGCAGGCACTGAACATTTTCATTTCAATAAGGCCTCAGGACCAGGGACCTGACCTCAGGCTGAAAGCCTGCAGGTTCTCTATCAACACCAGGAAGTTTTCCTTCCACAGAAAGAGTGGTGGATGCTTGAACAGCCTGACTTATATGTTGTGTATGCAGCACTGCGGGGGACAAGAATGCATGGGGAAGACACATGGCAACCCCTAGTACTGAAGGGCAATTAGAGTGTCAGAATAGGTCTAAAACAAAGGGCAGACTAGATGGACATAGCACGTCCTTCTGCCATCAACTTCTATGTTCTACATTTTCAAAGGTTTCATATAAGTAGCAGGGTTCTTTAATGAGGTAAGTATCCTCTGTATTATGCCCATAATGCGCTATTAACTAATTATGTTGCCAAAACCGCGGTGAACATGTGTCTCTTCCTGCTGCCAGGTGTCAGGTGGGTTGCAGAAGGACTTGCACTGTCCAGCTCCCAGACCCTTCTCCACAGGAAGCTCAGCCTCTTGATTACTGTAACTGCTGCTGGGCATGAGGAAGCTGGGAAGTGGGCTGAGTAGCATCCTCAGGTGTAAGAGTGGAGTCCCCACTACAGAGGGACACTTTGCATGCCATTTCATGTTTGACTATCACAGTTTTGAGAACCGAGAGACTGCATATAATCAAAGGCTTCTCTGTTTCAGGATATTATATGGAATTGTGTTTCATTCTGTTGGGAAAAATACATCACAGTTTCTCTGAAGAGTAACATGCTGATTTTAAATATCCTTAGTCAAATAAAGCAACAGCAAGTGTGAAATTAGACATATACAATAGCCTATTTCTACATGTGCAACCTAAACATCACACAAAGTCAAAATGATTGGCTGATCTGCTGATGAGCTTGCTTTATGCTGGAAGATTGAGCGAGTGACAGTCATTTTGACTTTAATGAGGGACTCACTCTTACACCTGAGACACATGTTCACCGCGGTTTGGCAATAATTAGTTAATAGCACATTGAGGGCATAATGCAGGATACTACCTCATTAAAGAACCCTGCTACTTATATGAAACCTTTGAAAAATGTAGAAACATAGAGATTGATGGCAGAGCATGCTATGTCCATCTAGTCTGCCCTTTGTTTAGACCTATTTTGACACTAATCCCTTCGTATCTGCACGGGGTTTGCCATGTGTCTTCCCCATGCAGTTCTTGACCCCATGAGTGCTGCGCCACATAACATATAAAGTCAGGCTGTTTCAAGCATCCACCACTCTTTCTGTGAAGGAAAACTTCTGGTGTTGATGAAGACCTGCCGACTTTCAGCCTGGTCCAGGTCCCCTGGTCCCGGAGGCCTTATTAGTGAAAATATTCGAGTGCCTGCTGTGGTAATACTTTTATGTGCCATAATGTTCCAGTGCGTCCTCTCTCTCTCTCTCTCTCACACTCTCTGCTCC
This sequence comes from Neoceratodus forsteri, assembly GCA_016271365.2. NCBI lineage: Eukaryota > Metazoa > Chordata > Ceratodontiformes > Ceratodontidae > Neoceratodus > Neoceratodus forsteri. The sequence continues at coordinate 1,411,512,553 of CM028132.1, forward strand.
AAAGAGTACGCCTCAGTACCCCAAGTCCTTCCTCTTAGGACATGTGGCACCAAGGCTTATAATGCAACATAAATGCAATGTAGGTTTATGATAAATCAGTTTCTATTTCCAGAACTTCAATGCAAAAGCCCTGAAGCATAGGCTACACTAAAGTTATTTGCCTGTAAAGTTAGAAGCATAACAAAATCTGCTCATAACCCGCAGCACCGCAAGACCTGAGATGGGTATATTTACACAACCCAATATAAACTTGTCCTTGATTTATATATTACATATTGTTGAACTTTTTTATTATTTACAGATTGTGCATGCTTAACAAGTATGCTTCGATGATTTCCAAGATGAATGGGTATACGTGATACAGTGGTGGTATATGTGGTGGTGTTTGTAGTGTTTTCCATGATGTACGTTTTTGTTATACTGTAACAGTGTATAAGCAAGCACCCATGATGCATCTTCATACATTATGATTGCATTGTTGAGACACAAAAGGGACATAATACAGGCATGCCTCCTTTTTGTGTATTAGTTTTATCCTTGCCCTTACTTTCATCATTTAGAGATAAACCTTCACGAACAGGGATATACCCTTCAAGCCAAAGAATCATTATAGAAAACCAGGTGTATTTTTCTCTCTTGGCTTTCTTGTGTTTTATTCTCTGCCCTGGCATAGAGTGAATGCCTCTGTTAGCCTGTGTACACACAGTATGCACCTGTGGAGGATTCTACTTTCTACCCAACTCAAAGGCCACTGCTGTGTGCTGGATGCACACCATTTACAGTTCTGAAAACTTAAACTGTGTGTTCTCTGAGTCTCCTTTCAACTGGTACATTTCAACATATACGTGAATGTCGTCACCCCTCCCCATTTCTTTCATGAAAAGAAACAATACAGGGTTTACCAGCTTAGAGAAACTACTGTTCCCAGACGCCAATTATGTAAAATGCATGTACTCAACTTTTGTATAGCTGATGATATCCTAGTAGGATTAACAAAAGTATCCTTTCAAGTGCAAACCTGTGTCTTATTCTATTCTTCAAAGATGAGCTCATAGAGTCTCCCAGCTTGCTAACACCTCACCCCATATACAATTTATCAAAACTACCTTTTCACATGTAAGTATCCATTCACCACTGCTCATTCATTAAATTCATGACCACTTATCGGTATTTAAGGTACCCACATGGATACTAGCATAGGTTGATAATCTATTGTAAGCAATTTCAGAATTTAGTCATTTACATCTATTAGGCAATGACCACGGATGGTTAACACCGTTAGACATTTTGTATGGGCATTTGGGAACTTTATACTTTTATTCTGTGTTAAAAGGAAATTTGTTTTCCTGACTCACCAAGTAAATGGGAAATATACTTTGGCAACCCTTGAAAAAGTTCAGAACTTCTATGGATTACTTTCATTTTATTGTGTTAAAAGGAAATTTGTTTCCTGACTCACTGGAGTAAATGGGAAATATTCTTTGGAACTTGAAAAAGTTGAAGAACTTCTATGGATTACTTTCATTTTATTGTGTGTTAAAGGAAATTTGTTTTCTGACTCACTGGAGTAAATGGAAATATGCTAACAACCCTTGAAAAAGTTGGGAACTTCATGGACTACCTTGGGAATGTGCCTGGGAAACAAAAACTCAGGTATGTGTATAGGGGGGGCTAACTACAACAAAATGGAAAGTGATCTGGGGTGTGACATCAGTGTGACCTGAAGGTAGGGCAGACAATGTGAAGGCAATAAGGAGGGTTAGATACTGGGATGCACAGGGAGAGGCATCACCAGTAGAAAACAAGAGTTAAGTCATTCTCTGTACAGACAGTTGTGAGACTAATCTGAGTAACGCTTGTTGTTCTGAGACCCCATCATCGCAAGGACATAGACAGGATGGATGCAGTCAGAGGAGGGTAACTACAATGGTACAGGGTTCACCAGAAAAAATATGAAGACTTACTAATGAGATTAGTATGTGTACCTCAAGGAGGTGGGGGCATGATAGAAATTCAAGTACCCAAGTGAATCAGCAAGGTCCAAGAGGATAGCATCTTTTCAGAAAAGTGATGTGTAAGAACAAGGGTCACAATTTGAAGACAGAAGTGGGACAGCCTGGACAATATGAGGAAGTATTGTTTCACAGAGAGGGTTGTGATGCAAGGAACAGCCTCTGAGGTGGTGTTAAAACAGTGGGAATCAAGAATACAGGACAGACATAAGGCAATTAATAGTGGGGGAGGAGGAAGTCTGCTGATGGTTACAGTAACTAGATCTGCAGCATTCCAATAGTTAGAGGCAGACGTTGGGGGTAAGTATTTATCTGCCATCAGTTTATTTCTATATAAAAGCAGGGACATTTTGTCAAATACAGGCAGCAAGACAAAATAATTGCAACATTACAAAATCACTAAAACATAAACCTATCTATACAGAGATGTTTGATGATGCATTCCTTGTGCAGATTTGTCACAGTGATTACACACACCGCTTTATATCCCCGGACTGACAGGGGTGCGGCTGAATAGCGAGGAGTAGGGGTGTATGAAGGTGCTAGGACTGGGTGTGATGGGGAGGAGAAGGAGGAGCAGGAGTCTGAGGGGAAGGGAATGGAGGAGGGGGAATTCAGGTTTGAGCAGGACATGGTGGTGGGGTGGAGGAGGGGCAGGGTGGTGAGGCAGAGGGACGATGCAAGAGGTGATGGATCAGAGGAGGAGGAGAGAGGGCAAATGGGGAGGAGGAGCAGGTGTGTGTGGTGAGGAGAGGACTCGATTGAGCTAGGATGTTCAGCAGGGGTGCGAGGAACAGGGTGGTGAAGAGGAAGAGGACTTCAAAGGGGGTAGATCAAGGAGGAGATTCTGTGTGAATTAGGATGTGGCGGCTATGACATGTGAGGAGCTGCATCTGGTGCAAGCTAGACACCGAACCGGGTCCGAGAGGGAGGGGTTCCGAGGAGCTGCTAGCACTCCAATGTGAGGAGGAGAGGAGGTGAGGACTCGGGTCTTGTGTGGCATGGATCCGAGAGGAGGGAAGAAGAAGGAGGCTGCAGTACAGCGTGAAAAGGGGAGGACTTCGGGTTCAGGATGAAATTCCGCTTCCTGTGGCACGGCGGGGGCGCGCTATGGTGCGGGAAGGCGACTTCCATTCTGTGGGGCGGCGTTGCCTGGTAACCACCTGTCAAATGACGGGCACGCCTGATTGGCTGTAGTTCACATTTGATGTTATATCCCTTTATACTTGACCACAGTCATATTGATGCCAGCCATGTTAGTCAGAAATGACAAGTCAGGTGTGTAACATTAGTACGTTCTGAACATTGTCATGTAATGTATCCTCATGGAATATGTACCATACCGAGAAGTACTTAGCTGGTGACTTTTATGATTTGTTGACAATATGGGTAGTTGACATGTGTGCATCATAAACTTGTTTGAATGCACTGGTTATAGTCCATTAATTTTCTAGTCCCATTCACGAATTCAGCATTAAGGCATAAATAGGGACAGATTAACTTGAGATATTACCTGATGTACATGTGGTCTGGTGTTGGCCTCGGGTGGTTGCTAGGGCATCAGTAAACCCCGAGGCGCAGTCGAGAGGGTTACCATTGTTCTAGACCACGAGAGATGATTACACCAGGTTATCACCTGTACATCAGGCATTGTCATTTATAGTGTATGGGACTTGAAATAAGACGTTACCCCCACCACCACTACCATCACCAAACTCAGGTAATTTAGCATAACCTTATTAATGACACTGCACTACAGCCACATGATTGTGTAGGAAAACTATTTATTAGGATACACGGACTGAACGTCAGCGGGCTGAAATAGCACTAGAATTAAAATCTCTATCAGACATAGTGATTGCTCAATCTATAACAGTAAACTGAGACATTGGTGGTTTGTTTTTGAATTTGTACTGAGACCACATTCACATTCTGTGTGTTGAACACTGAATAACACATTCCATGTTGTAAACCCACTCTGTGACATAGATGGGATGGGTTTATGAGTTTGATATCACAACAGTGGGATGAAGGTTGTAATCTGCTTGATTTCAGTGAGTAATAAGGGTTACCCATACATTTATAGCTATTCATCCCACTTAGTGGTAATGTATGAGGCGTGTCGAGTGGGATATGTCCTATGGTATCTAAGTAACTGTTAATCAAAGTTCTGGAGTGTCCTGTTGTTGTTATATAATTATTTCAAAAAGATGCGCTAGGTGTGCCTTTTGAGAGCTTATCATGTACAGGGAAATCTTTACTGAAATAATTATCCACTGTGTTAGCTATTAATGTTGTTCCAAAATCAGAATGTATCATTCAGACGTTGCTAGTAACCGTTTGAAATATGTACAGGTTATTCTTCCTCAAAATTAGACTGACCCATGCAGGTTCTTGAGTTTTAAATGCTATTATACCACAGTAGGGTGTAATAATGTTCCATGACATTAGGTACCTTAGAATGAACCTGTCAGGGTGGAATTTATACAGATCAACATCCCTATATACTATAAACAGTATGCCATGTAAGATGTATGTTGTTGGAATACTAACGGGTGGTGGTGTTGCAGCATTTCGAGATGGGTTTATATGTATAAATGGAGTATTGAATTGATGGTTCAGCAAAGCCCATTTACATGTGCATTGCCCATGTACGAACAGAAAACACTGCTGTTGGTGACTGCGGTTAGCTTACTTGTTTAACGTTACTATACTGATTTGTTTTAATTCATTTGCTTAGGCACACACGCCATTACTCAAAGAGAATCAATAATGATCGTTGTCGCAGTCAAATAACTGGAAGTATATATACTTAAAGGACATAATGAAGGACATTGTACAAAGACGATTTGCTGACCCAAAATCCCTGTTGAGAATTAAAGAACTTCCTCCAACGCATCCTCAAAATATTGCTACAACCCCAGCTCATGTACATTCCCCTGAAGTGGCATATGGTTTTGAGAAAATCGCACACTGAGAAATATTGTGCTTAGGAACAACTGAAACCATGTATGAAATGTAATTTTTCGCTTAAAACTTCCTGCTACTATAATTGAAAACAAGTTGAACTACTGAATAGGGACCATAAATTGTGCTGATATATGTATAATATTCGCTGTATGTTATTAGTGGACTGGTTATCATGTACCATGAGAAATATGACTGTTCTAACCATTTTTGACTTAAACGTTAACAGTAGAACAGAAAAAACTACACGTGCTACATGAATGTTAACCACTGCTTACTTGATACCGTTAATATAATAGTTTACTATTACAGTTACTACTAAAACAAGGCTGTCAGTATATTTTAAAAGTCACAGATTTAATTTCATTCAGTACAGTACCCACTGATTTTATTAATTATTTGTAATATATACTCCACTCTATAAACTGTAGGTTTTGCCTTGATAAACTGATATTTCGTGACTATACTGAAATGTACCATATGCAATTTGTTCTGCAACAATAGAATACTAGTACTGAGCGAAATGTATTGTCGAGGTATCTAATGGTACATGTCAATAAAATTGATGCCTAGATGAGCTGGACAATCAAGACTTTCCGCGACTATTGTATGTATGAATGTATGTATGTGTTCACACATTACTGTGAAAGCTTTATAATTTATACTCACGCTGGGATATTCAGCAGTTGCACATGGCGCCTTTCGTTTACCAATACAATGTGGAAATGCGTAAGGAGTGATATTCAGTGTGGCTATGTGCAGTGTAAGCCCATGTGCCTACGATAACTATAATGAATGCATATAAGAGCAGGGAGTTGTCCATGAATATGCGTACTGCAATATTCAATCGTTGAGCTATGGCATGAAGTGAGGAGCAAGTCCCAGATGCACTGAGCAGACTTGAGCCTATAAATTCAGGGCGCAAGCACACTGACAGCAGATGTGCCAGGGGTGAGGGAGAGAGAGAGAGACAGTGGAACAAGATGGTGGAGGGAAAAGACTGAGAAGTGCAAGGGAGACAGAGCCTGAGAGGACAGGATGACCTGTACAGGCAGCCACAGGGGCGTGGGAGTGAGGTGGTAGTGGAGAGTGTGCCTGGGGCATAGCGAGTGAGAGGAAGAGGCAGTCAGGGTGCCATGCACAGCACCAGGAAGGCAGACAGTGCACAGCAGCCAACCACCCAGGGGGTGACAGAACATCAGGGGCCATGGTCAGTACACCCTTTCAGACAGAGGCCATAATGAGGGGTGTGAGGAGGCAAGAGGAACAGCGACATGGCCATGGAAGGGCCCATCAGCGATATGCCCAGAACAGGTGGTACCGTGCCTGCACCATCTTTGAAAACTTCAGCAATACAGAGATTGTGGGCTGGTATTGTCTGAACTGGGCTATTCTGAGGTAGCTCTGTGAGCTATACAGTGAGGAGATACAGATGCCCACTAGACAGAGCCATGCTATGTCAGTGGAGAGGAAGATAACAGCTGTCATGTGCCTGCTCACCACAAGCACCTTTCAGAGACCAACAGGGGATACAACAGGCATAATACAGTCAGCCACATCCCCACTCCTCACACAGTTCCTCAATGCCCTGCTGCCACATGCTTTGGAATATATCCATTTCCCTAGCACACAGGCAGAGCATACAACAAGCATGCAAGACTTCCACTTTTGTACGCATGCCTGGCATGCTTGGGGCCATTTTTCTGTGCCCATGGGCATCCTTGCATGCCATCTGGGCCCTGAGGGAGTGGTATACATCAACAGGAAGGGGTACCTGCGCAACTGCCAGGTGGGTGTTGATGCCATGGGTGCATCACCAATGTCTGTCTCACACCCTGGGACTGCATGATGATGCTCATCTGGCACAGCAGTGTGCTGTGCTGCAGCTTCGAGTATGGGGATCCTCCCACAGGCCACCTAGTGGTTGAGTATGGGATGGGCAAGGGTCCAGGCAGAGCAAGGGATGGGGAAAGGCAGGGTGGATGTGGTGACGAGTGCGCCAGGGATGGGCAAGGGGCACAACAACACAGGACACAGGGCTAACCATGTCGTTCTCCACACAGGTGACAGTGGATATCCACCCAGGCCATGGCTGCTCACCCCATACCGGCACCTGTCATCCTGAGCAGAAGAACGGTACAATGAGGCACACGCCAGCATGCAGAACATCATTAAGGGTGCTTGGGATGCTGAAGGCACATTTCTGTTGCCTAGACAGATCTGGTGGTGCCCTACAGTACAGCCCCTCGAAAGCCTGTGGCCTATTCCTGGCCTGTTGCATACCGCACAATATGGCCATTGACTGTGGGACAGTTGTAGAGGCTGAGGAGGGGGACAGAGTGGGGACGATGAGGGCAATGGGCAGGAGGGAGGTGGGCAGCTCCCTTGGGTGGAGAGACCCCTGACTCCAGCGCATGGCATGCCAGCACAGAGACACCATCACACAGAAGCACTTTGGCACAGGCAGGTAGGTTGCGCCACACCCACGCACTGGCCAACACACAGGGACAGTACACAGGCAAGGGGCTGCATGGCAATGGGCATGCACACACAATTACGTGGAGCAGGGGTGGGGTGACAGTGCCACACAGCCATACACAGCAGCAAATGGCAAGGACCGGCAACACACACACACACACACACACACACACACACACGTGCCCAGGCACTGGGCAAGTGCGGGGATCAGATGCAGTGCACGTCTCAGGTGCTAAACGGCACTGATCCAACCTCATCATGCCCACGCCACATGGGCCAGTGACCGGGCAGTCACCGACACAGACAGTGTATGGCACAACACACAGGAGCCACACCTGTGGTATGCACCCACTCACACCACCCATGCATGCACAGGGCAGTGACAGCAGACTGCAGGCAGGGCCGCATGCACCTCAGGTCCGCCGCACAGAACCATGGCCACCATGGTCATGGGTCGGCCACGCTGGGTCTGATCAGCAGTCACAGGCTGCACATCAGCCACAGAGGGTGTCTGCAACAGCCATCCAGGGGTTGACCCATGGGACCGTGACCAGGTCAGCGCAGGTGTGTGTAGGCACCCAAACAGGCCACCCTAGACCTGCCTGGGATGCCAACAGCAGAGCTTGGCATTGACAGGGAGGGTGTCACATGACGCCGGGTCCATGGGGTGGACAGTGCACTACACGGTGTGTGAGGTGGCCAGCCATGCCTGGCAGCGGCCAGCATTGCAAGACCATCCCTGATCACATTGGCAATGCGATCCTGGGATGCGGTCATGTCCTCCCGCAAGCGCTGAATAGCCTCCAGGAGCTGCGCAGTGCCTCTCTCGCACTGCTCAGCCACCTGGCACACCTCCGCGTGCAGTGCACATACCCCAGCTACCAGCAACACCTGTTGCTCCACAGATGCCCGCAACAATCAGGTGTGCTCTGACAATGGGTCGGCACCCAAGGGAACCTGGGTGGGCCGCCGACCCACTGGTGGTGTGTGACCATGCTACGCAGCACCCCACTCAGGTGGATGCTGCACAGTGGGGTCCACTTGTGGTTGGTCCCTGTCTGGCACCCTGGTGGTGGACACTGCAGCCGGCTTGCCCCTGCCTCCTGCTGCCTGCCGCTGCCGCATCTCCAGCCTCTGTATGCTGCCCAGCGGCTAGGCATCCACAGCACCACTGCCACAAGGCACTGCCATGGCAGTGCACTGCACAGCACCTGCAGTGGCAGCAGGCAGCTGTCCCACTGCTGGCAGGCCACTGGGTGTGCTACCTGAGGTGGTGCTCGGTGTGGGTGTCTCCCCCACGACACCCCCACTGCTGTCCAGGTTCATGGTCACATCGATTTCTGTGTCTGATCCCACCCCAATCTGTGTCTCCGCGCAGAGGACGCCATGGCTGGCATCCTGCTGGAAAGAGCCAGGGCCTCATCTGACCCCATTCCCAGGACACCCAGCTGGACAGCAATGGTGTGCTGCAACCAATCAGGCCCCCAGATGCCCATGGAGGTGGATGGCTGGTCATCCGGGGCTGGGTCCACCTCCATGGCTGCTGCTGGTGCCCTTTCCACTGCATGCTGGAGTGCTGGTGCTGAAAGGGAGAACAGAAGTGTCAGTGATGCATCTCCCCAGGCCCAACCCAACCCCCACATTGCATGCTGTGTGTCCATCATACATACCATGTAGTGACGGGCTTCCGCCAGTCTGGAACCCACCACCTGGCACACCCTCAACCATACTATGTTGCATGGTGGCTGCTTCCAGCTCCTCCTGGGGCTTGAGCTGTGCCACATCAGCAGGCCTCCCTCCGGTGACTATCCAGGCTGCATGTATGGCTGCCACCTTTTCCTTAACATTTATCAGTGCCCACCTTCTTCCGGCACTCCTGCACTGACCGCTGGTGGCTGCCCTGCTGGTTCTCACTCACCGCCACCTCCACCCAGGCCACAGCCCTGGCCTGTGGTGTACCTGTGGCACCACTCAGCAGCTGCTCCCTGTCCAGGTAGGCCTCGAACAGGGCATCAGCCTCTGCCTTGGATGAAGTTAGGCCTGCATTTGTGTGCAGGCCCACGATCCTCTGCCTCATCACGTTCCGACATTGTGCTACCTGTGGAAATGGACATGTGTGTCAGGGTTAGCAGCAGCCTACACCATCCTCCCTGCTGTGCTAGCTGGGCTCAGCAGCATGCGCAACTTACCTCAGAAGGTTGCAATACCGGTCCATGGCCTGTGCCAATCCACGGTGCTTTTTATAGTGCAACACATGCAAATGAGCAGCTGTGCAATTGTAATGACATGCTAAGGTCCACAGTGCACCACGCATTGCCTGATGAGCTCATTAGCATGTGGCGACTGAATATCATGGTGTTGCACCTTGCGCAGTGAGATTGCTCTGGAGCAACGTGTGGCACAATGCACAGGCATGTGCACTGCATGGGTTCGCAGTGCGCATGCACAGGACAGTGTGCTGCCACCTATTGTGCACTGTGCACACTGTGCACAATAGGGCCCATGGTGCACAGTGCACCATGGCTGCTATTGTGCATGTTGGTTGTTCCCTAATCCCTGCTGTGACCTCTGCCCCTGGGTGACCCCTGTACCAGTGACCCTGTCAGGCCATGCCCATTCCGAGCATCTCTGTGACTGCACGATAGCATATCACAGTGCATTGCCTCTTGGCCCACGCATCTGGCGCACGCACAGTCCACGTGTGCTACATGCTGCCATTTTGATCTGTGGTTCACAGTGACCGAAGATGGCACAGCCACAGCGACGCCGTGCATTGGCAGGCAGCTGCAGCCAGGTTGAGCTGGCAAATCTCATGGCCTGCATCCTGCCACACGCACCCAGTTCTTTGGGCAGGCGCCACTGCAGCAAGCCAGGGTGGCTGTGTGGCAGGTGATATCTGCTGCACTGTCACAGCACACAGAGGTGGCCAGGAGTGGTGAACAGTGTCACCACCAATACAGGGACCTGCAGCGGAGGGACCCTGAGCACCTCCGGCGGATGGAGGCGTGCACCCAGTGTGGGACTGTGCCACAGCCAGGTGAGTAGGCCCAGCATGCATGTGTGCCCTGGTGCTGTACTGTGGTGTTGGCTATGCTGCCTGGCATGTCCTGCAGGGTGGTGTGGTATGGTACCATTTTGTGCAGTGCGCTGTGGCTTCATCCTCCGACACTTGCATTGCGCTGTCACCCTGTGGGCCATGTCAGGCGGGTGCTCACCCTGTGCATAGGGGTGGGGGTGGTGGGCAGCTGCTATGCTTGGTTACTAATGTGTATCTGTTTCATTCTCAGGGCCTGAGGACAGGTGTTGGGTGGCACTGGCGGGTCGCCAGACCACGGCAGCCCAGAGAGGAGAAGGTGGACGTGGAGGATGAGGAAGCAGTGTTGGAGGAGGTGAGGGTGGGGGAGCGGTGGCACCACCGCCTGTGGGGCCATAGAGGGCAGGTAGGCACTTCCATAGTTCTGCTCACCATCTGTAGGGGGTGGCGGGGCGTGGGCGTCGGTGTGGGCATGGTAGCCTGTGCCATGGCAGCTGTCTGTGTGGCACTGTGGGTGGTGCTCACCACTGTGGCGCATCCATCGGTCATGTGTGCCTGCTGCTGGTGGGGTGGGTGTGTGCACGGCAGCCACTGATATTGCTGTGGTGCAGGCAGGGCACTATATCATGTGACTGCCATGTTGCAGTCGGATGGCCACTGTGCAGCATGGACCAGCGCTGAGCACTAATGTGGTGTGCCACCTTGCCAGCAGGCATTGGCCCACAACCTTGTGGGTGGCCTGTATGGGCTCTACAGGGTGGTGTGTTTCCCCCTGCTCAGTCGGCGCTCTGGTTGGGCCATGTTGCTTGGGACTTTGCACTGATCACCTGTTCTGTTCCTTGTCCTAGGTGTCCATAGGGGATCACAGCTGCCATTCTACTGCAGTCTCCTTTGGCAGATCATTCTAGTAACCTCGACGACTATGGAGTCCGTCTTCCAGGTCCGGAGACAGGTCCTGTCAATCCGGAGGCAACTGCGTCAGCTGGGGGTGGCTGGGCATGCGCGCTGCTAGCCCTTTTCTTTGTTCCCCTCTATCCACGGCCATTCCTTCCCTCCAGTCCTCCATCCCATTGTATACTCCCTGTTCCCTGTCCCCTTCCCTCGCTATCCTACCCTTTCACACCCCCTTGTTACTGTACATAGTTTATTTCATTACAAGTCTATTTTGCCTTACCTGCCTGTGTCTGTGACTGCTTTGCAGATGGCATGAGGAGCCATGCTGCAGTGATGTGGTGTGTGTGTCTGTGTGATGTGCCTGTGTCGGTGTGCAGGTCATGCATTGTAGTGTCCTATCCCTTGGTCAGTGGCTGTGCCTTGGGGTGGCCTTGGGTGGCTGTCCGCATGTGTGGCATCTGTGTGCTTGTCAGCATGGTCCTGGGTGTGGCTTGCTGGGGTCTGGGTGGGTGGGAGCACAGCATGCAGTGGGGCTCTTCTGTTGGCCCTGCATTGGCCATTGGTGCCACCTGTTGCCTGCTTTGTGTGCCACAGGCGTGTTCCGGGGTACGGGTGTCTGAGTGCCTGTGTGTTCCCTGCTGGTGGTGGCCACCTGTGGCCTGCCACTGTGCATCCCTGACACTGTTCGGGGGTGTCATCCTCTGTCATGGCCCATGCCTTCCCACTGCTGCTGTGCTCCCACCATTGCCTGGGGCTTGTCTTTGGGCACCATGGCGCATGTCCAGTTGCACCCTGGAGCATCTCTGGTTACACTATGGCGCTGATCTGGTTGCACCTTGGCACATGTCTGGTTGTGCCTCCTCGCAAGTCTGGGTGCGCATTAGCGCATCCATGTGCTATTCAGCCATGTTACGCTGACACATTTCACCATGCGCAGTCTTTGAATATTGCACTCATTGTGCCATGGTGAATTGGAGTTGCGCTGTGCCGGACTTGAGCTGCCTTGTGGTGCATTTCTGAATATCTGGCCCTCAGTGCCCAATATTCAGACTGAGCCAGACAATGTTGTTACTGGATTCGCAGCACAATCAAGATGCGATGGGGCCAACCATGGGGAATATTTTAACAATATACCCCTGCAGGGAGTGGGTATGCCGGTGGATCAACCATGCCTGGTGTGGCTTGGTCACGAGGCACAGCCAAGTGACTTAACCACACCAGAAGTGGTAAATCCACCAGTATATCCACTCCCTGGGTGGGTACATTGCTATGATACAATGGGTACAGCTGTTACTCCATCACCAAGTAGAAACCACACTCCCCCCTGGAGAAGTACAGAGGTCCTAGGGATGCTCGATCCTTCTCCCACCAGCCGGCCCTATGCTGACCTGGGTCCATTCCCGAACCTGGGTCACCGGCCTAGCAAGCGGAGATCCAGCTGCTGCATCAGCTGGCCGGCCTCTCTCAGGAGCTTCCAAGGGCTCTGTTATCACTCTCCTCTCTTTTGGGGCCACCTGTATCCCACTGCCACTGCACACTGGCACCCTTGGGGGGGGAATCCAAGATCTGGAGGAAAGAGACATAACATATATACTACTGGTTTCTTTTCAAATTGATCTGAAACAAATACAACACACAATATATAAATACAACATACAATGTTGCCTAACACATAAATTTAATGATATTGCTACTGTAACTATAGTGACAGCCTATGCGACAAGAAACCCACGTAGACACCATTGGGATCTGGGAATTTGTCCCTTATATGCCAGACACAACATGAAGGGATTACATGCCTATTGCCTGTACCCAGATGACCATGCTGCCACAAGATAAATTGGCGATATGCAGTGAAATGCACTTCTTTATTGTAGTCATGCTGCACATGACCAGCTAATCCAAAAATATAATTTCAATAAGCTACAGCTATTGCCAGCATGGGTTCAGATAAGCATAGTAATTCTATCGTACGTGTCCTTGACACACAGTTATCAGGATCCTTCCCACAACACGTTCTTTCAATTACAGTGGGCATCTCCCTGTAGTTCCCACAGACACACCATGTAATGGATGTATTAGGTGTGCTTGACACTAATATTTTGGATCCAGCATCACGTAACAAACTGAATGTTCCACCTGGCTGTCTCTGCGTGAGTTGCAATACATAACTTCGAAGGGCTTCAACATCCATATTTGCTATTAACTCATATACACAGATAAATCATAAATATTACAAATGAAGATGCATACAAATGAGTAACACTTCATGCTATGTACAACAATAGGAGATTAAGAACACAGGGAAAGTAGCTTGCTACATCCACACTTTTTATTTATACTGTGTAATCTCCACAGAGATGTAAAGAGCATGACTCCTGTTCAGAGGATGGCTAAGACTATGGTAAGGGGATTACGCAAGTAATTCCACGAGGGAAGGACAAGGAGAGGAACAGTTAAGTGTTCATATACTTTTCAGGCCATGTTCCCTTACTGTATAGATCTCTGTTGAGGCCACACCACGATTACTACAACCAGCACTGTAGGTCCCATTTACAGATCATATGGTCTGAATGGCAGATAGCCATGATATGGAGGGCATCAATCAGAGATCTGAATGTGAATATGTGGCACTGGGCCTCATTACCGCCCCCCCCATGGGGAATTCCATTGTAGCCTAATGCCGCCCACCCTGTTCAGTATTTAGGCAGTGGCATACCGAGTTATTATTAACATGGTGGTTATCGATTTAATACGGGAGTGGTTTGCGCCGAGTGGGTAACCACGCCAGCCATGGTAACCCCTCGATAACCCTACACTCCCAAGTGGCTTATTACGATTATGCCATCAGTTAAATATTTAATTGATTTAAAAATGCATCTTTTTTAAAAAAACTATAAAGCTGTTTTTATTACAATAACCTTGCACAGCACAAAACAAAAAATAGTCCTGCCAAGCTGGTATGGAGGCGGACTGCAGAGTTTGAGTTTTGTACTGCTGGTGAAGGTCACCTTCTCGCCAGCTTGGATTCGCACGGTGTTGGCAGGCTGAGGGACGGAGCACGAGGAGCAGTTTGTTGAAGTAAGTGCTCATGCACCTGAGTGCTGCTTTGTGGTTCGGTTTCGGAACAGACTGAGATATTTATTTAATTTTGGCTGGGGCAATCAGGTTGAATGATGCGTCCTTTACTTTTTTGTAGCTGGGAGGCATGAGCGAGGAGTTGGGAGACCGGAAGCATACTTGTGGTGTAGCGAGAGTGATGGAATTCGGAGGGAGCGAGCGTTATAGGAACATTTTTCAAATGGTTTGTCACGTTTTTTAGGCTGCAGTTTCTTTTCAGAGAAATGTGAGCATGGAATTAGTGTTTATGCCAGGCAGTTTTTTAAAATGTTTTGTGAGCTGGGGGAGGAGGCTGCCGTGCTGATTTGCGCTTAGTGAGGAAACGAAGATGGCGGCTCGGAATGATTTTTAATTTTTTTTTTAGTTGTTATTGAGATGCAGCTGGCTGGCACCTTTTGAGGTGATTATCAGAGGATTTACAACGGAGGTAAGGTGCTAGCCTGCCGTTTTCATTGGTCGGTGTCCGAGGTCCATGGTGTAATGAGTGTTTACCCACGCCTTGTGTGGTGTGTCACTAGGTGCAGCCAAATAACTTAACCACACATGAAGTGGGTAAATCTCCCAAAAACGCATACCCTGGAGTGCCCTATTACGATTATGCACTGGTTTCATGTCTAAAATAAATGTAAAATGTGTTCAGTTATGTTCTTTATAAATGCAGCTCCTCAGCCTGTGGTACTGCAGGATTTACACACACCACTGTATAATTAGGCAATATACCGTGACAGGGTGTGGATATATTGTTTGATTTACTGGTGTGTGGTTCTCTGTCGAGGCCCATATACACACTCCCTGATATGGTCAGTCACTATAATGCTTACCTTGCTTTTTTTTGCTTTTAGAGTGATATAAAAAGTTTACTCTTAGTAATACTGGCGCCCTTGTCACGGTCATGTGATTTGCTTACACTGATGAGATCCCCAGATTTTAATACACCATTATATAACACTGCTTATAAAATGACAGCAGAAAATCTAGAAATCTTATTTACCAATAGACACCAGCTGACCTTAAATAAACTCTCTATATATGCACAGCCATCCTGGTCCTAAACCACATCACACAGTACGAAAATAAGTCCTCCAACAACCACCTGGTGTCGATGCTCATGCTTGTCATGATCTCTTATTGGCAGCCTCTACAATTCACCCCTCTCCCACCCTAAGTCCAAACTGTAAATTCAAGAAAAACTTTTTTTTACTGTTGTACCCCACTCACTTGGTGAATGGTGATTAAGACTATAGTGTGATCCAGTACCACCAACAGTGCACTTTTACACTTGCACCTCCCTTGGTCATCCATGACATTTACCTCAAGCTCTTTCTTCTGATCCTGTCCTATCAACCAATACACTACCCCTATCCTCATCCAATGCAGTTTTACCAACTCCATTCTCCTACTCTGGTTTTAAATCCCATTCCCTCCACACCCACCATCAACACCCACATCCCACCATGATACTTTGTAGACCCCCCCCACCCTCTAATGGCAACTTCCTACCTGTCCTTTCTGCTGTAACCTTAAGTGTCACTGATCAGATCTCCCTGTCCTCTTCCTTTCTTGCCATGGCAATCTGCTTCATCCCCATGTTTCTCCCAAACTCAAAGCCACCCCCCCCACTTACTCCTCACTTACCTGTCCACCTCACACACTTTCAGTGCCCCTGCTGTGCCCGGTACCATCAACCTATACTCCCGTTGGGCCAATGGCCCCCACCCTGCACCTAGCTCTTTCCACTCTCAGACTTGTACTCCAACACCACTTCTCTTCCTCCTACTACACCCAGACACAACTATGTATCAACTCCATGAACATGAGACACCCATGGTTCCCACCATTCTCTACAAAATCTATACATCTCTCTCCCTCCATCCTTTCCTACACTCTTCCCCTTGCAATATACCCATGTACAACTCTAGGGCCCTCTCTACTCCTCACACCTGCCTACCCTGACAGTGCGTAACACCATCTCAGTACTAACATAACCTGGTACTGTTATTGACACACTCCAGCGTAATGCCCCTTGTGTATAAATACAACAAATTTATTGTGCAAACAATATCTCACGGCCACATCGATGTGAATCATGAAAATCTGCACACACCTGTATTTCATCCTCCTGAGCAGATGGATCAACATCAGCACTGCTGGCACCAAATGACACAAATGAAGGTGTTGAAAATCTACACCTCCCTCTTATTCCGCAGATTCCGCCACGTGTCCTAACTCGACTACGTCCTCTACCCCTTCCGCGAACAATTGATTGCTGCTGTTCAGTAGCATTAATAACATTTGGCTCACACACTGAAGTGATTTCAGAAGAATCAGAACTTGACCTTTAATGATATAAACAACAAATCACAGCGTCAGGCATCAAGCAGTTTACACTGAGTCAATTGATACCATACCACATACCCATACATTTTATGCTACCAAAGACACACTACCGTGAGCAATCCTCCTATACAGTATATCTACTGTGAAAAGTTTACATCACTATAAAACCAAAACCACTAATTGGACATTGCATATTACATACTGGCAGTATATCATGGAAGGGAGTTGGTATATGGGTTGATTTTACCACTTCTGGTACTGTTAAGTCACTCGGCTGTGCAACCAATATACCCACACTATGTCATGGTATATTGCCTAAACTGAAACTATCTGGCAACATACATGTGAGATAAGATTTACACTTGTACGGTTGTGAAGCATTGGAAACCAGTTCCACTCCAGAGGAGCTGCATGAAGGGTTAGTCCACAGATGCAAAAAGGAGTCAAAGAGCAGCGGTATAAGGTCAGGGGGCACTACACAGGACAGAGGAGCAAGAGGCTTCTACGGGACTCTGACAATGGGGATGGAAGAGGGGATGAAGTAGAGGATGGTCCTGAAGTATGCCATTAGCATACAGACTAAAATGCACAAGCTCCAAGCTATGTTAAATGAAGTAGCATGTGGAAGTGGAAGCAAGTACTGAGTCATGCACCACCCAGAGGCACGATTGGACCTAAACCATGAGGGCTACACTATGTTCAGAAAAGATGGAGGGACTTGGGGAAGGGGCGTTGAAATTCAAATACGACATTGGTGTTGGTGGCGTTGAGGAGCCTGGTGGGTAGGTGGAGGTGATCTAAGTAACTCTGCAAACAAAGGGGGTTAACAGAATGAAAATAATGCTTGTGTACAGACCCCCCCGACCGTTGCAGAAGACATACAGGACAAGCTGGTGGAGAGACCTGTACCAAAAATGGATCAACAAAGTGTCTTCAGAAAACAAATTCCAATTAAAGGGGTGCCCCAGAACAAGGGTTAATGACCTGCAAGCAGAGGAGGTGCTACCTTAGAATTTACATCAGAACATACTTCCTTTATAAGAGCGTGCTGGACACCAGGATCAGACTACCTAAATAAATGGTTGTCAGTAATACAGTGTGGGCCTTCAGTAGGCCTTAGAACACACAAAAAGGGCTACTACAGGGAGGGTGAAGGAGATCACAGCAGGACCACATGATGATACGCATCTGTGCAGAATAAGTGGACATATCAGTTCTTTTCAGCCATCCATTTCCTATGTTCATATGCAACCAATCTGCATTTCAGAAAGTCTCTTGCTTCAGTACAGCACATAACTCTACTGCACAAGAGAAACGATGAATAAGGGCAGTTATAAAGTGGATGCAGAACTATCTAGAAGGCAGAGCACAGATGGTGCTGCTGATCTGAATGCAATCCTGGATGACAAAGGTCACCATCAATGCTACTCAATAGTTGATATTTTGCATAAGTGATGTTTAACATCTCTATAACAGACATATCAGAGGGTATGCAAGGGCAATGGAGACTAATTACAGACACTGGAAAAATTTGAAATATGCAAAGCACACAGGAGGGGTTTGGCAGGATATTTGAGAATCACTTGATACTAGAGGAATAGACCAAAACATGACAGTTCTAACAAAACAGTACAAAATACAAAATTATTCAATCAGACTTGAACAACAGAACAGCAGACTACAGATTACAAACATGCCAACATACTAAAATGCAGCCAGAATAGCCCTACCAGTCTTCCATGTCTGCTCGTTTGGTCAGACCCCACCCTGGCAACTGACTTTACTCTTCCCCCCCCAACCCCTCGGGCTTCTCCCTTTCCAGACCTGGGTATTCCCCCTGCATCGAACTTTGCACTCACATCCCTACCCCTGTACCTGTTCCACCCCTTCTTGAAACCCTCCACATTCCCTGCCTCCACCAGCACCCCCACCCCCAAACAGCTCATTCCATAGTTCTAACACCCTCTCGGTGAAGTAGCACCTCCTCCATTCTCCGCTGAGTCTCCACCCCCTCCAGCTTCCAACCATGCCCCCTAGTTGACTCATCAGCAAAAACACTCACAGGAGTTGAACCAGAGGGGCCCAAGGACCAATCCAAGAGGGACCCCACTAATGACCCTCCTTGGAGATGCCACTATCCCCCCCAAACACAACCCTTTGGATATGCTCCCATGACCAGTTCCCTATCAATCGATTCATCTGTTTCCCCACCCACATTTCCACCCAACTTGTCAAACCAACCACCGTGAGGAACCGAGTGAAATGCCTTGCTGAACTCAATAAAGGAGACGCCCACCGGCCTACCCAGGTCCAGGACACTCTTCACCCAATCAAACAACTACACATTTGTCTGACACCATTTCCACAAAACAAACCCTTACTGACTATCATCCAGACACCCCAACTTTTCCAGATCCCCCCTAGCCCCTCATTGACAACACCCTCAGTCCCCTTGCCCACCACCACTCTAAATCTGACAGTCCTGTCCAATGCATACAGGCCACACAGGTCCAAGACCCCTACCAACCCCTCGCACTTGCTCTGACACCATTCCTGCAACCAGGTGTTGCACTCCCATACCCTTCCCTACATTGAAGTACTTGCACAGGGTGCTAGAATCACACCACAGGAAGCAACTGATTCATCCACCTACTCGCATAGCATATTCATTCCCTCTAGTATCCACTTTGCAAAATCCACTATCCACCTGACAAATCAGTCTTGCAAATGGCATGCACAGCCCAGTTAGCCATCAGCCAGGGAAGACAATCATTTCAGACTATGTCTCTCCCCCTAACATCACCATCTGCTGCCTTTCACTATGTTACTGTGGCCCACAACCTCACCCTGCCCTTTTCCACCCATCCACCCATCCCTCTTCTACCTCACTCTCACTTAACTCTATATACACCTTCCCTGTCCATTTATGTATTTATTTATTTATTGAATGTTTTTGACCCAGTAAGCCCACTGGGCATAGAAGTCCCTTTTTTTGGGGCGACCAGGGAGAGAGGAGATACATAAGATGATAAGTAACTTAAATTGAACCAGTTTAAGCTGTTGGTGGTATTTTTTTGTGAATGTGAGAAATTTATCCAGGACACCGGGGATATTCCCCTACTCTGACGTAGGGGGCGCTGTTCCTGTCTGTCATGTTGGCAGTCGGTGTGGACCTGGTGGAGGAGGTGGATGTGGTGGAGGAGGAGGAGGGATCCTTCCACCTCCTGATTCTCAACAGTCTGGAACGCAGCGGGCAGGAGCCCCACTACTGGCTACTGATACTGGAGGTGACATGCAGCAAAAATCTGTTCAAGATAATGAAGGTGATGAATTTTTGAGTTTGGATTGCCAGAAATGATGGCTACTGGAGGTGATTGCCCAGCAAGAAGCTTTGCTAGCTAAGTGACTTGTTCATACAGATTTACACCACTCGGTGGACGTGCATCATGCTTTAACTTGGGTGGTGGAAGCTGTCTCGGGTGATGAACTGTCTCACAATAAGCAACCACAGCTTTTATTGCATGGACTTCCTCATTTTAGCCCTCAGGGTTCTGTGATGGTACCTTTGAATGAGCAGACTTTACCGCCGACAAGTGTTGATGCTCAGCTGATTTTGGCTGCTGACGTGGCAGCATCAAAGGTTTTGCAGGATGCATCAGTCTGTAATGCCCCACACCAGGCTCTGGCTTCTCTGGCTGAGCACCTCATCTCTGATCCACCTGTACACTTGGACAATGCTGAGCCATGGTCTGTCGATGCCGCATTGTCTGCTGCAGGCTGGGAGAAGGCTGTGGATGGTAAACGATGGGTTTCAGGTACGTCCCCGATCAAAATTCCTTTAGTTGCACAAAAAACTGCTAAAACCTTTGGAGTGATTCTCTCCCCGTTGCGCTTACCATCAGATTCACCTCCAGTGCATATTCCGACTCAACTTTTACCTGAGCAAACTGAACTCCCTGTCCCTAATGCTTCTCTGAATCAAAAACCTGATAAACCTCGAAAATCTTTTGCTTCCTTGTTTCATCTACCAGTGGCCCCTGCTAAACGCCACTACACTGTTCATTTGCTGTATAAATGAGGGTTGGACTGTGTTCCTGACTGTGTCTATGTGAGGAAAATGTTATTAAAGGATTCTTTACAATTTTTTGCTGCTGAAATCTATGCTCTTATACATGTGTTGGGTGAGCACACCTTTGATGTTAGTTTTAAGGCATCCAGCGGTTTGGAACGTTTTTGGAAAAGTACAGTGAACTCAGGAACACTCCTCTTTGGGCCCCTTTTGAGGCTATTCCCCTCACTAAACCAGTGGTTAAGTTTGTGACTGTCTTATTCC
Organism: Neoceratodus forsteri; assembly: GCA_016271365.2. NCBI lineage: Eukaryota > Metazoa > Chordata > Ceratodontiformes > Ceratodontidae > Neoceratodus > Neoceratodus forsteri. The sequence continues at coordinate 1,411,533,728 of CM028132.1, forward strand.
GAAATGAGGTTGTCACTGTGACAGATTTGACCTATTGGATGAAGCAGCGCTGTGCCATATTGGATGGTCCTACAGCTATTTTTGATAGTGAACATTATTGGACTGCGGGGTGGAAACTTAAGGTTATGCTTTCTTTGGTTGGTGATGGCCTACAGCATTTGCCTAATTCTTTTTTTTTTAGGTCGCGATAAAGGGGTATTATTTTATGCTGGTCAGCTGAAGGTCTGCTATAAATGTGGATCTGAGGGCCACATGAGTAGTGTATATGATAAGGTACGCTGTTCTCTTTGTAATGAGTTAGGCCACGTTAGTACAAACTGTTTAAATGAATTGGTTTGCAGTTTATGCGATGACAAAGGCCATTCTTATCAGAGCTGTTCCCAGGCAGCACACAATACTAATCCTGGAGGTGATAGTGAAGAACAAAGGCTCTTGATAACTGTTGCTCAGCGACTGCAGACAGGACCGTATGCCCCCTGCCCTCCCCCCATGGTTCCAGAGGGCCCGGCCTGAGGAACCTCACATGATCCTTATTGATGTATCTCCCACCCTGTGACTCCCTCTCAGTCAGGAGTTGGTAATGTGGAGATGGTGGTGTCTCCTGTAAAGGGTTCCTGAAGATGTTATGGTCCCCCTCTTGCTCAACCAGACAAGGAAAGGTATTTTGGCTCGCAAGTGGCCAGAAAAACCCATCCCAGCTTCCAAATTGGCTAAAACACAGTCCATCCCTCTTCAGAATAGATACCAAAGTCTTCCTAATGAAGATAGTGATTCTGAAGTACTATCAGACTCTTCTTCCATGATCTCTCTAGGCGAGGTAGAGGTGGGTCAGGCAGGATAAACTCCTGCTAAATAACCAAGTGGGTCTCAAGGGAAGAAACAAAAACCTCATGTGAAATATAAAACTAGATTGTCTATCAGGAGTGGGGTTAGAAGGAAATGAATGTTTTCTTCACAGTCTGGTTTGTTCTTTTTATGTCTCTCTTTTTCAGTTCCATCAATGTTAATAGTATTAAAAGTCTGAGGAAGAGAGATGTGGCATTTTCGGCTCTGCTTCTTCAGCAGCCAGGTATTTATTTTTTACAGGACACCAGACTACATACGTTATTGGACATTCAGAAGGCTACTGCTGCTTGGTATGTGGGACCATCCTATTGGTCAAAAGGTACAGACCAATGTTCAGGTGTGGGGATCTTGTTTCATAGTCTTGGTTGTACATGTCTAAAACTGTTGGATCTGATCTCTGGTAGGGCCTTATTGCTAGATATTTATTTTCAAGGGAAATTGTTTTGTGTTATCAATATTTATGCAATGCAGTCAAAGGCTGACGGGGTTTCTCTTTTCAAACTGATTCAACCTTATTTACATGCTGCACATGTGATTGTTTGGGGGGGATTTTAATTGTGGTTTAGATAAAAGGGATAAGGGGTCACACACTAAAACACTAAAATCTTTTTGTGATTCCAACTGTTTGAATGAAGTACTCCACAAAGCAAATTTGATGGATACCATGTTTTTCCATCTTTCAAAAGTGGTGCCAACTTTTCATAAAGGCCCTTTGTCTACTAGGAAAGATTTTTTCTTTATATCACAACATTCACAGATTTCAGCAGCAGGGGTTTGGGCTGTAGAATTCTCAGATCACTCTTTTTTTCTTTTTCTTAGTTTAGGAACAGGGGTTCAGATTGGACGGGGACTGTGGAAATGCAATTCCTCTTTGCTGCACAAAGAGTGCTGTCGTACACAAGTTCAGTATTTTCTTTCTGCAAAAAAGACAATATTTTTTCTATATGACTCACCGGTTCAGTGGTGGGAGGATCTAAAGAGAGAGTTAATAGTTTTGCTGAAAGTCTTAAGCAAGAAAGATAGAGATACACACTATTTACAATATGTACGACATAGAAAACAATTACAATCTTTGATTAACTTATCACATACTTCAGCACGTGTTTACCAAGCCCAGAGTTCATGCTTGAAGGGGGAAATGTTCCAGTTTCATCAGAAAAAGGCAGTTGTTTTAGCTTTTCAGCAAAGTTTTGGCTTCAAGGGTGCTGTTTCTATCTGCCCATATGATGCCTGTAAGCAGAGGGTACAGCAAAAAAGAATGGATAGTTTACAAGATGCTTTCGGGCAGGTTCATTCTGTACCTCAGAAAATTATGGACATGGTGTCTGCATATACTACACAATTTTTTCACATAAAGCTATAGATCCAGAACATATTCATGGCTCAAGAACTGCTGGAAGAAATTAATTCCACTGAAGTTGTAACGGCTGTCAGAACTTCGCCACTTAACAAATCTCTGGGCAAAGATGGCCTTACCACTGAAGTTTATAGACTTATTGTAGATGTTTTGGCTCCAGAATTGGCCCACGTTTTTACTTCTATGCTCCAGACTACTTTACCCTTTGGCATGGTACAAGGTTCCTTAGTATATATTCACAAAGTAAGAGATAGACGCTTATTGACCAATTGGAGGCCTATTTGTCTACTAAATACTGATTTTAAACTTCTAACTAAAATACTGACTGTCAGATTGCAACGAGTAGTGAACAATGTGATTAGCCCTGCACAAGTGTGCTCGGTTACACACACTAATATTTTGGAACATTTACTTTTACTTCAGGAGATTATTACCAGGAGTAATAAAAATGAGGTTAAGGGTTTTTTATGCACCTTGGATCAGAGTAAAGCCTTTAACTCAGTCAGCCATCTTTATATGTGGGAGGTATTGCAATTTTATAATGTCCTGCAGCAATTTATTCAGTGGATTCAACTGTTGTACAAATCAGCTACTGTAACCCCGTTAGTTAATGGGCATGTTGAACCATTAATTCAGGTACAAAGAGGGGTTAGGCAAGTCTGCCCCTTCAGCCCACTCTTATATGTATTTTGTATTGACCCTTTATTGAGGAGAATTAATGCTCATACAGGTATCAGATCTTCACAGTTGGAAATGTTGCAAAGTCCTGCTAAACGCCTTGCCTATGCAGATGATTTATGTCTTCTCTTGCCAGATGAATTTTCTATTGCTTTATCATTAGATACATGTAATAGTTATTCTTTGATATCAGGAGTAAGTTTAAATACATCTAAGTGTCAAGGTATCCACTTAGGGAGGCATCAGCAGACAGTTAATGTGACATCAGGAATTCCTATTTATCAACATCCAATAACAATCTTAGGATTCTTATGGGGTCAGGGGGATTTGGATGTGTTAAACTGGACCTCGAAGATAGAGCTGGGAAATGTGATGGTGTCCAAATGGAATACTTGGAAGCTTGATAAAAACATATGGTACTGATTAAAATGAAATTTTTACCACAATTTCTTTATGTTTGTAAGGTTTATCCACCCCCAAAGAAATTAGAAGCTAGCCTGCTGAGCATGTTTTTTCGAGCAGTTTGGGGAAGCAGGCTTAATCCTGTAAAGAGGAATATTACAAACATATGAACATACAAAATTTGCCAGCAGATAAAGGCCTAGAGGTCTATCAAGTCTGCTCGAATGTGCAGCTAGCACCCCTTATTCTGCAGCTGCCCCTCCCTCCCTCCCTTCCCCTTCATTAACCCTCTCTCTTGTCCTGTCCCATCCCCTTTTGAAGCAGTCCACTGTTCTACTGGATCCCACTTCTGCAGGTAACGCATCCTACCCAGCCACCACCCTCTCTGTAAAAAAGTGTCTCCTCATCTCCTCTTGAACCTTCCTCCTTCCAGTCTCATATCATGGCCCCTGGTGTCCCTCCTCTCCCTTACTTTGAGCAGCCCCTCTATACCTGTCTTGTTTATTCCTTTCATGTATTTAAAGGTTTCAATCATGTCCCCCCTTCCCTCCTGTCCTCCAGTGAGTACATGTTCAACTCCCTCAACCTCCTCTCGTATGATGAGTCCCCCAGCCCCTTGATCATCTTTGTCGCCCTGCGCTGCACCCCTCTAGTAACTTAATGTCCCTCTTCAGATATGGGTGCCAGTACTGCACGCAGTACTCCAGGTGTGGTCTAACTAATGACCTATACAGTGGCAGAATCACCTCCTCCCTCCTCGAGGATATATCCCTTGTGATACAACCCAGCATTTTGTTGGCCTTTGCAGCTGCCTTCCTACATTGTGCCGAGTTGTTCATTGACCCTGTAATGAGCACCCCCAGATCCTTCTCCTCCTCTGTCTGGGCTAGCTGCACTCTCCCCAGCTGGTAACTCCTCCTTGGGTTTTTCATCCCAAAATGCAGCACCTTGCACTTTTTGGCATCAAACCCCAGTTGCCAGGTGTCTGACCAGGTTTCAAGCTTTGCCAGATCATACTGCAACCCCTGCCACCCCCCTAGGTCATCCACCACCGCTCTCCCCCTTGACATTTCTTCACCCTTTGGTCCTCTAAGACTGCCAAAGTGGGGACCAGCAGGGCAACAGCAGCTGCATTCAAGAGCCCTGGCAGGAGCCGAGCCACGACTCCACTCAAACTCTCCATGGCTGAAACTACCAAGCAGTAACCATGCTCTCAGGTCCTAGACTGCCAGTGGGGCCGAGACTGGATAATGAAATCACTATGAGGTGGAACTGGTGATTCCCAGGCCCCAGGGAGAGCAACAGGTCAGGGAACATCAGACTGCCAGCGATTTATTCATTAGGGTATGGGGATCGGGTGTGGGTGGGGGCAATAGTCGAATATCTGCACATTGCTGCCATACATACAGATGCATGGAGGCATTAAGTAGAGCTGCTAATGGCCATACAGTATAATGGCACACAAATGGCTACATAGCACCTTACATGGTGGCCTCTGAACATGACACCCAGAAGCATAGGTGCTACTCCATTTGAGATGGGCTATCACCTTTTGCTGCTGGCTGCCTGCTGCAAGCAAGGAGCTGTGGTGGCTGCACTCATGTACTTTGTGGTGTGCTACCACAGCTCAATTGCCTCCCAAATGACAAGGCACTACTTTGCATAGCTCCAGTGGCCGTGTCTGAAGATGAGGGCCTCAACCTCTAGTGCATCTTTACTGCAAAGTTGGTTGTTCCGTTAGGATAACTTTTTCCCTTCTTTACATACAAGAGATTATTATATTTTCTAATAGCTTTAGTTGCTAATTGCCTCTAATACTAATATTTCTACTTATATTCTCTATCATTGCATTTGACTTCTTGTATATTTAGGAATTATATTGTTTAGCTAGCTCCTTCTCCCCTCTCCCCCAGGACACATCTGGAAATGAGCTGTTATAAGCTCAGTATGTATTTCCTGGTTAAACTTTTAAATAAATAAAATAAATAAATAACTGAAAAATTAAAATGTCTTTTTCAAAAACAAAGGATATCGTACTGAATAAAAGACACAGAAACAAAAGAAATCCAGTCATACAGGCAATCAATACACACGATCCAGGGCTGGATTTTCAGAGCCCCAGAATTTTCCACAGATGCTGTATGGGGAAAAACTGGCACAAGTGGGTCTCCACTTGCGCAGCCGCAGTTTTTCCCATAGCCATGGTATTTTCAAAGGGGGAGCCAGTTTGTGACCGGCTCCCCAATTTACAGCAGCATGCAGCTGCGAGGAAAAGGTGCACATGGTGGGATCTGTGTAACATCCCCACAGTTGCAGCGTCTGAAAATACGGTACTCTGCAGGTGTGGAGACTTTGGTCTGCAGTGGCCATTGTGCAGTGGGACTTGGTCCTGGGACAAGCTGAAAATCCAGCCCCCTGCTTTTTATGTGTTCTCAGTTTTCTAACTTTGTATTCTCTTTTTCACTTTTTTCTCTGTAAGCTCTCACCCCCAATTTTGAGGCTTACCTGTTGGGGGTCTCAGCTCCTGTGTTTGCCTCCTCTCTCCCCCTGGACATTTCTTCACCCTTTGGTCCACTAAGACTGCCAAAGTGGGGACCAGCAGGGCAACAGCAGCTGCATTCAAGAGCCCTGACAGGAGCCGAGCCACGACTCCACTCAAACTCTCCATGGCTGGAACCACCAAGCAGTACCCATGCTCTCAGGTCCTAGACTGCCAATGGGGCCAAGACTGGATAATGAAATCACTATGAGGTGGAACTGGTGATTCCCAGGCCCGAGGGAGAGCAACAGGTCAGGGAACAGAAGTAGCTGCAGTGGCCACCGTAAGTGCTGCTGCTCATGTTCAGCAACTCCAAAATGGAGTAGGAGTTCCAAATCACAACCAGGCCACACGACTGCAATACAAACAAGCTCCTGGTTACAGGCAATGAAGCAGAGCCAGTATCACAGTACAGCAATGCCATCAGATGCAAAGAAAAGTGCCCCAGCTCCAGGACAGGCAGTTGGGTCAGGAGAAAGAAACAGCAGATGGGCATGCACTCACCAACACTAGAAGAGTGGCTGAAAGGCCACATCCCATAACGGAGCACCCAACAGCATAATGGGATCAGTGCCCAAAGAAATAAACACCTCCATGGCTCCCGGACAGGCATTAGGGCCAGGGAAATGTAAAAGCCACAGCCAAGGGCAAGCGGTAACGCATCAGCAAGCTGCCAAATCACAGCAACAACATGTAAACAAACATGGCGAGCCCCATGTATCCTCTCAACCCCCTAACTCAGCAGAGACTGATGGTAAGGGGGCAGAGGTCAGAAAAAGACCTGCCTGTGAACTTTGGCAAATTAGAAGCATGCTTTACCTTTCTGCCAAGATGCATGCACCACTTTGCTGGGCTAACATTCCAAAGACTGCTTGCCTGGGGATTTTACTGACCAACAGGGCCTTGTGTTTCATCACCCTATAAAAGGGACTTTCCCAAGGGATCTGGGTCAGTTCTGATAGGGTGAGGGAGAGTGGAGCTGGGAGCTAGAAGCCAATGAAGTTAGGGTACGCAGTAACTGAAAGAAAATACCAGTCTTTTATTAAAACTGAAAGCTATTTGAGGAGTGAAACACAGAAGTTGTCAACAGATAAGGACATCTTGGCCCATCTAGTCTGCCCAGTTTTCCCTGCGTGCTCTGCCACAGCAGACCCTACTCAATCTCTGGTCATCTCCTCCACTTACCTTACTACCAAGTCCTCTTGTATCTGTCCCATATATGTTTAAATCCCATCACCATTTTGGCACCCACCACGTCCACTGGAAGGCTTGTCCAGGTGTCCACAACCCTCTCCGTGAAGAAATATTTCCTCACATTTCCTCTGAGCCTCCCCCTTTCCAACTTCATAGCATGACGCCTTGTCCTTGAGCTTCTTTAACTATGGAAAATGCTACCTTCCTGTATCTTATTAATACCTGTTAGGTATATGAATGTTTCCATCATATTCTGCTTTTCCCTCCTCTCCTCCAGAGAGTACTTATTCAGTTCTTTGAGTCTCTCCTTATAGGGCTTTTGATGCAGGCCTTGCACAATTTTGGTTGCTCTCTTTTGTACCACCACCACCTTATCAATGTCCTTCTGGAGGTGGGGCCTCCAGAACTGGTCACAGTGCTCAAGGTGGGGTCTTACCAGTGATCTGTACAGGGACAATAATACATCCTTCTTCCTGCTGGTGATATACATCCCTATGCACCAGAGCATCCTGCTAGCCATCCTCACTGCTTTGCTACCTTCAGGTCATCAGAAATGATTACCCCAGGTCCCTTTCCTACTGGGTGGTTGCCAGTACTTCCCCTCCCAGTTGATATGTAGCCCCCAGGTTTCTGTGCCCAAGTGCATAATTTTTCACTTTTTTTGCATTGAAACCCAGCTGCCAAACCATTGACTATTCTTCCAACTTTTCAAATCATCCCTCATTTTTTCCAACCCCTGGTGTGTCATCTGTGAACAGGCATACTTTCTCTCCTAGCCCTTCCACAATGTCACTAATAAAGACATTGAAGAGGACTATGCCCAGTACTGAGCTCTGAGACACCAAGCTGGTCACCTTGCCTTCTCTAGAGTGGACACCATTTACCACCATCTTCTGACTCCTGTAGCTTAATCAACCACCCAGTTTATAGCTTTCCAAGACAGGCAAGCGTGTTCGCCAGTCTTCTCTGTGGAACAGTGTTGAAGTCCTTACTGAAATCTAGGTAGGCCACATCTACCACTCCTCCCTGATCCACTACCCAGGTCACTCATTTGAAGAACTCGATCAGGTTTGTCTGGCAAGACCTCCGCCCATGAAAACATGTTGCCTTGGATCCTGTAATCCACTGGTTACAAGGATTCCAGTATCCTTTCCTTCAGTAGTGTTTTCCTTACTTTGCCCACTACTGAAGTCAGGTTGACAGGTCTGTAATTTTCTGCCACTTCCCTGTTCCCACTTTTGTAAAGTGGGAACCATCTGCCCTACTCCAGTCCCTTGGAACCTCCCCTGCTTCTAATGATAAGTTGAACATAGTAGTCAGAGTTGCAGCCAGCACCTCTTTGAGCTCCCTCAGTTTCCTGGGGTGCACCCCATCAGGTCCCATTGCCTTGTCTACTTTTAATTGTGCCAGTACCTTGAGGACATTCCCTTTAGAGGACTGTTGTCCACCTCCCTACCATATATACCCTTGTTCCTTATCTTTGGCCCATCACTTACCTCTTCTTCTGTAAATACTGAACAAAAGTATTTGTTCAATATGTCTGCCTTCTTTTGGTCCTCCTCCTCACAAACCCCTTCTTCTCCTTTTATCGTTACTATTCCCACTTTGGTTTTCCTCTTCTCACTTATACATCTAAAGAAAGTTTTATGCCCTTCTTTTACTGATTGGACAATATTCTCCTCTGTCTGTACATTTGTGCGTCTAACTGCCTTCCCTGCCTCCCTTTGTTTCTCTTGGTAGTTTAGAGCTGGAGGTTTTCCTGTCCTACCAGTGACTTCCCCTCTGGGGGTCAAGCTCTATTCTAGATCAACCGACACTCCAAGAAGGCCACTACCAGCTTCAGGGTCCTTGGACCTCCTGCACCTATTGCACCAGACCAACCATGAGAGAACTGAGATCAGTGAGTGAAAACCAGACTTCCCCAGGAAAGCCTGCCCTTCAGTCAGAAGCACATCTAGCCATCTTGCCTGTTCAGTCATCAGACACCAGAGGTATCTGTGAAGCTACAAAGCCATGAGTAACCATCAGGGTTTTGGCCTCCCAACTACGAAAATTATGATTGTGCCAGGGACTGAAGGAGAAGCACTGGGTGTGACTTTGCCACTTTGATAGGCCCAGGCAGAAGACCTGTAGAGATTATCTGGGCCATCTGGTTACCCAATGATTACAAATATGGGCCTCTTTTCTCCAGTTTACAGTCTAACTGTTCAGAAACAGTTTGGGTTTTATAGTTGATTTTATTACCAGCACCCCCCCCCCAAAAAAAGTTGCTTTCAAGCTTGCAATTCATTCAGATCAATTCAGTTTTCTTATTTTCTCTTCTTTCATCATTTTAACATGTTAGAGGAGTTCTTGGTCTCATCATTTGGTGGAACCATGATCAGCCTTACCACCAACACCAAGGTGACCCACTCATAGGTCAGGAAAAAGTTTCTTATTTTAAATTTTACCAAGCCATTATGAGCTGATATATATATATATATATATATTAGAGGCAAAAATATATATTAGAGGCAAAAAACTCCATTTAATGCATTAGTTAGGGTTGTTCCACAGTGACAAAAGCAAGGAAATTCAGTGTTAGGGTTGAAAGCTCCCCCAGGATCCCCCTGCCCACACCCCCAACCTGCACCGAGGTGCGCATTGGAGTTAGGACCAACAACCCCAATGCTCACCCCGATGCCAGTTGGGGGTGTGGGTGGGGGGTCCTAGGGGGGTTTCCAACCCTAACACCAAATTTCCTCGCTTTTGTCGCTGTGGAACAACCCTAACTAATGCATTAAATAGAGTTTTTTGCCTCTAATTTTCCTTCTGTTTGAGAATTAGTCTCCGCCACGTGATGTCTTGTCACATAGTAACACAGTGCCTGCAGGCGCAAATGGTAATGCGCATGGTGATGCAAAGCAAAACACAAAGATAAACAGTACTGTAGACACAAATGGTTAAAATAACGCAAATGCAAGCGCAAATGAAAATGCAAAGGGTAATGCACATGGTGGCTTAGACGGGAACAGTAAATGAAATGGGTACAGAACTGCAAGCAGAGGTGGTAAGGGTAACAGTAATGTAATGGAACAGGCTGGTTTTCCCCAAAAGCTGCACAGAGAAAGACAGTGAGTACAAAGAATGTATGCATAATAATGTGTCTCGGAGCAGAAAATGAGGAGTTGGAATGCTAAATTGCTTATATCTCAGGAACTGTACGACGTAGAAAAGATTGTTAAAGTCATATGATTTATGACTTTCCTGGCTAGTTTTGTACTTAGCCCCTGTTAGGAGGCTAAGCATTTTTCCAATGAAAAGTCCGTATCTCGCACCGTTTCTGAGATATGGGCCCTGAAAGGCGTGGCGAACGCCATAATGTTATCCTATGGGAAGAAAAGAGAAGTTCAGAGTGCCATAACTTTGCCTCCCTGTAATATTTTCATCAAACCACCAAAATGCACATCTGTGTGATGTTGGCTTTTTTCCCTCCAAATTGCAGCCCAAAAGACCAAACCGTTCTTTTGCAGCAGGGTGGCAAAGAATTGCTGTCATTTAGCCACAGCTCGGAAAAGTACTGTTGAACTTTGCCAAAGCTTTCCTAAATTCATGCAACAGTGTCACAAATGTGAAAGTACTTTGTGAAAGTACTTTTTCCAGAAATGTGAAAAACATATTTCTGGGGTGTTTTACCCCAAAATAAACACATGCCTAGCATCCTCAGGGTCAGACTACGTGAATACAAAAAGAATTAGGTTGCTAGAGGGTCCCACATTTAAATGGCAAGCATTTTTCTGTTGACCAACTGAAAACAAAATGGCAGATTTGTGACAGTAAAAGGGCCATTTGCGAAAGTAAAAACTGCATTTGTGACACTTTCAAACTTTTTGTTAACTTTTCCCATTGACTTATAATGGGAACTTGTTTTTTGAATAACTTTTGAACCATTTAATATTTTTTCAAAAGGCACATCAGGGACCCTGACCACACTGAAGATTTCAGACCGGTCGCACAAACCGTGCAACCTGTAGAGATGAGCAAAGAATTCCAAAAAAGCATAAAAGCACGCACAGCTCACGCTTAATAACTCCACAGCTGTATATCCGAACAGTATGAAAGTTGGCAGATCCCAAGATGTATGGTTCTTGATCATGTACTCCAAACTTCAGGTAAATTTGTTGAATGGTTGCAAAGTTATTAAGGTGCAAAATTTTAGGTTTAACATGTAAATGGCTTCTCAACCCTAACTATGGTAGCATTACTGTGCTATTATATATATATATATATATATATATATATATATATATATTATGCAAAACACTTTGTTAATGCATCAGTTAGGGTTCTTCTACAGTGAAAAAGTGAGGAAATTCGCATTAGGGTTCCCACCCCTTGCACCCCATCCCCACCCTACCCCCACCAGCAGGCATCGGGGTGTGCATTGGGATCATTGGTCCTAACTCTCACTCCATCCCATGTGTAAACAAGCTGAGGTACTGCAATTTGGGGAATGGGGTGAGAGTTAGGACCAACGACCCCAACACACACCCCAAAAAGTTCGAAAGTGTCACAAACGAAGTTTTTTTGCATAGAATTTCCTTACTTTTTAAGAAAGAATAGAAAAGTAGAAAGTTGCGCAAGTTGGTGGAAGTGTGGGGCCCTCCCACCAACTTGTAAGTGTCAGGCCACAATACACACCCAGTGACTAAGAAGTACATTCACAACAGCAAAGCCAGCCACCAAACAAATGTTAATCTAGTAGAACAATAGAAAATGCTGTCCACAAAATGTAAACTATGGCACTCAATATGTCCTTAAAAAATATACTGTCTGACACGTAAACACCTCTATTAACATCTACAGGATATGTCGTCAACACCCTCCAAATCTCAAGTAAAAAGACCAAACCGTGTCCAAGATATGGCATATCAAAATTTGGAATTTTCATTCGTCAGAGTGGCACAGTTCCACACCTGTTGACGTTAACACAGACAACAACTGAAAACTACATCCATGACACTAAGGCTAGGTATCCTATCAATTTCAAGCCATCACCACAAGCAAAACGCTGTCCGCAGAACGTAAACTGCACCAAGCTATATCTGCACCCAAAAAATATTTTCTGACATGGAAACACTGTAATTTTCATCCACAGGACAAGCCCTCAACACCCTCCAAATTTCAAGTGAAAAGACCAAACTGTGTCTGAGATATAACATTTTAACGTATGAGATTTTCATTTGTCAGACTGGCACAGTTCTGCACCTGTTGACATTTAACACACACAACTACTGAAAACTACATCCATGACACTAAGGTTAGGTATCCTATCAATTTCAAGCCACCACCACAAGCAAAACACTGTCCGCAACACATAAAGTGCATCACGCAATATCCCCACAAAAGAAGTTTTGTCTGACACACAAACACCATAATTTACATCTACAGGACATGCGTAAACACCCTCCAAATTTCAAGTAAAAAGACCAAACCATTTCCGAGATATTCAATGTTAAAGACTGGTAAAATTTCCCTATCTATTCCATTATAAAAAATCTGGCCATCTTGTCCCTATCTCGCGATCAAAGATGGCGATCAAAGAATCTCACAATCAAAGAATTTGCATGCTCACAATCAAAGAATTTGCAGGCTCATGAACAAAAAATTAAAAATCTTATAGATCAAAAAATTGATGGAATTGCTGTATACCACCATTATGGTTCAACAGAACGAAGCCCCCTGAGTAAAACCCATCCTCACTTGACTTCCTAGGACACCCCTGGGCTGAGAAAATTGATTTTTAAATTGGGCCATCTCATCCCTCTCTAACAATGCATGATCGTGATCAAAGAATCTCACGATCAAAGAATTTGCAGGCTCGCGATCAAAGAATTTGTAGGCTCACGAACAAAGAATTAAAAATCGTGAAACACGAATATTTCACCGATTTGAACCGAACAGATAAAATGGACCCTCCTGAGCAAAACTCACCCTCATTTGTGTCCCTAGCCCACCACTGAGCCGAGATATTAGTTTTTTTAGGTCACGATGCAAGATCGCAATCAAAGAATTTGCAGGCTCGCGATCAAAGATCGTTAGTAAGCCACGAATTAAGATTTTAAAAGCTTATAACTCTATTTTTTGACCGATTTGGATGAAATGAAAGGCATAGCTTGATAGATCAGAGCTCCCTGAGTAAAACCCATCAGAGTTTTACTTCAGAAGTGACATCTGAGACGAGATATTTGTAATTTTCCAATCGGAAAATAAAAAACAAAATGGCGGACCTCACAATCAAAGAATTTTGAAAATCCTCGGGAACAAAGATTCTTGAACCACGAGGCTGCAAATTCTTTGACCACCAGGCAGGACCAGATGGTCAAAACCCCCATTCTTTGATCACAAGATATACATATACATTTTCCCATTGACTTATAGTGGGAACTTTAAAGTGCCATAACTTTTGAATGCCTTAATATTTTTTCACCAAACAAAAAGCAACATGTTTGGCCACCAAAACCCTTTCAAACAGCTATCTTGCAGAGTGGCACACCACACAATGGCTGTGCAGGACCACATTAAGAATGCCAAAAGGTGCCTCCAAAAATGGATCATTTTGCATTTTCAGTGCTTTCATACACGAAGATCAGCACTCTTACAGAAACACAATTTGGCAGGTCAAGAGATCTAGTGTGCCCCAATGCATGTACCAAATTTCAGGCAAATCCATTGAACGGGTCCAAAGTCATTGACGTCCAAACTTTTGACTTTAGCATGTAACTGGCCGCTCAACCTTAACTATAGTGGCGCGACTGCGCCACTATATATATATATATATATATATGTATATACACACTGCATTCTGTCAATATAATTGAATGCACTATTTCTATATATCTTCTTATAGCAAAATATAGATACAATCAAAGAAGGCTGCTCCAAAATGTAGTGGTGAACAGAACGTAAATGGTAAACAACACTCACGGTAAAAGTTAGGCACACCACACACACACACACACACACACACACACATCAAATCAGGAACTCTAGAAGGCAATTCTTACATTTTCCACCACAAAGTTTATTTGTACAAAAAAATAAAACGTTGCAAAACTAAAGACAAAAGTAGCAATAGTAAAAAACAGACCCTCCCACACATGCACACACACATACACACACACAGGACTGACATTTTGTGCTGTTCTCATGCTTTTTCAAAAACAGTGTGAAATGTAGGTCATATGGGAAGGTCTGTTTTTTAATTTTACTGTTGCTACTTTTGGCTTTAATTTTATGATATTTTCTATATTATACAAATAAACTTTGTGATGGAAAATCCAAGATGTGCCTTCTGTGTGTGTGTGTGTGTATGTGTGTGTGTGTGTGTGTATATGTGTGTATATGTGTGTGTGTATGCGTATGCATGCGTGTGTGTGCCTAACTTCTGCTGTGAGTAGAATATCTTCTGCCATGAGTAGAATATGTATCTTGTTTGCAAGATGTAGTATGTGTAGAATGTAAGTATAGTATACATTTTTATATATGTCAAATATTTATTTATTTATTGAATTTTGATGACCGGGTAGGCCCACTGGGCCCTGGAGGTCCCTTTTTCAGGGGCGACCCGGGTGTAACAATTACATACAGGTAGCAGATCAGTACAGTCAGGTGATAGTAATGTTTTTACAATAGAAGACTTCATAGGATTACAGGCAGAGGTAGTGGAAAACATACAGGCAAGTAGGACATGGAAGTTGCACATGAAGAGAACATTTTATGTAATGGGAGCAAAATTAGTTAGAGAGTGCTTTGGTAATGGCAAGCAGAAGCTAAGGACCTAGGTTACCTTCTATGGACTTAGTGGAAGGGGGAAATATTGGGACATAAGTGCACCCCATCCTTTGGAGGAGGTCCGTTGTACTACCCGGATAGCTATATGTGGTCCGGACCATAGGGCAGCCAGGCAGGCTATGCTTGGTCAGGTCCTGTAACAAAGGCATGTGCTCCTGTCGAGCAGGTGTCCCTTGAGCTTAGTCCGGAAGCTGGTGATGGACACTGCCTCCTGAACCTCCAGGGGGAGGTTGTTCCAAATGGAAGGGGCGGTGTATGCAAAGGACCTGGACCCAGCTTCGGTCCTAGTCTTGGGAACCACGAGGAGAGTTTGGCCTGAAGAGCTTAGGGTCCGTGGGTTAGGTTTCACCCTAACGAGACCATTCAGGCTAGGGGGAGGTGTGGGACCCAGTAACTTGAATGTAAGGCAGAGGGTTGGGTAGATGAGGCGAGCTTCCAGAGACAGCCACCTGAGCCTAGATTGGGCCTCGCAGTGGTGCGTCCTCGGGTGTGACAGAGTGGCAAAGTGGACTATCTTGTTGTACAAGGTCTGCAGCCACCCTAACTCCGTAGCGGCCACACTCTGGAGAACCGGGGCCGCGTAGGTGAGCTTTGGGAAGAGTACGCTAGTGGCAATAGCCACCCTAGCTTCAGGGATAATCTGGTCCTTTAGTCTATAGAGGATTCCAGGTTTCCCATGGATGGCTTTTGTAATTTGGTCTACATGGCTTTTTAGTGTGAAGCCTTGGTCCAGGGTGAGGCCAAGGTACTTGGTGGAGGTGACCACCTCAAGTTTTGCTTCCCCCCTGGACTGAAGTTGTAGAAGCAGTGACCTCTCGGGTCCCAGGGATCTAAGTCCAAACAGCATCACCTTCGTTTTGTTGGTGTTTAAGACCATTTTGTTCAGAGTGAGCCAGTCCTCCATCTGAAGGATGTCTTCTTGGAGGGCTGTCTCCAGCTCTGGGTAAGTTAGGGGAAGCTCTGTAAATGACCGCGTCATCGGCATACTGGATAACGCTGCTGCCACCGCAGTGTGTGTACAGATCATTTATGAACAGTGTGAACAGAAGGGGGCCGAGAATTGACCCTTGAGGTACCCCTTCTTTGAGTGGTGCTAGGTTGGAGACTTTGTCCTTCCACTTGACCCTCTGGGTGCGTCCGGAGAGATAACTCATGAACCATCCCAGTATATGGGTGTCAAGTCCAAGTGAGCACATTTTTTGTAGTAGGAGGTTGTGGTTTACCAAGTCAAATGCTTTGGAAAGGTCAATAAAGACCGCTTCTGTGCTGACCCCTGAGTCATTATTGCTCAGTACTTCTGCCAAGAATTTAGTTAGCACAGTATCAGTCCTATGCTTGGCTCTGAAGCTGTGCTGTGACGGCGAGATTGCCCGGTGGATTTCCAGGTATTCTCGGAGTTGGGAGTAGACTAGCTTCTCCTGTACTTTTGCCATGGCACATAGCAAGGAGATAGGCCTGTAGTTCTCTATAGGCTCTGTTGACCCTCCCTTGTGTATGGGAATCACTAGAGCCTGTTTCCATAGCTCAGGTACAGACCCCTCCATGAAAGACCTGTTTATCAGCCGAAATATATTTCTGTAAATGCCTGCTTTGGTACTGTGTATGTATTGGCATAATTAATTTGCATATTTCAAAAGTGCAGTTTATCATCCAAAATTATGGTAATTTCTATTTTTAGAAATAATTTTGAATTGACAGTATTAGCTTACAGACCAGAAGGAAAGATAAAGAGTAGAAAACAAGTACATGTAGGAACTCACCCCAACATAAAATGGAACCAAAGGGTGGTGGTATCAATACAAATTTGAGCCTTTATGAATTTTGAGATCAAGAGGTAAGTCCTATGTGTTAAGTATAAATGTACAACATGTAAGTCTGTGTTAAAGGTACATCATTAAATGATAATTCTACTATACATATATAAATGGTTAATAATAAAAGGAATTCCAAATGTACATTCAAGGGTATGTTACAACAAGAATAATCTTTTGTCTGGGTATTTTAAGATATTTTACAATGCATATATTTAGAAAATATGTTAGATATATGTCAACTATATAAAAAAGTATATTTATTAAATATTCAAGATACATAAAGTAAATATGTAAAATATACATTATGTACCTGTGGTTCTCAAGGAGAGTAGCACTGCTAGTAAGAGGAAAAGGATGTCATTTCTGAGGTACAAGGCAACACAAAGCAAGGAGGACAGGCAAGAATACTTGGAAAAATGAAAGGAAGCGAACAAGGCAGTAAGGGCAGCAAAGGCCGAAACCAAGCAAAAGCTAGCTAAATCGGTGAAACAAGGAGGGGAAGGCATCCTTTAGGTATATTAGCGAGAGAAGGAAGACAGGGGGAGAGATTGTGAGACTTAGAGAAGAGGGAGACACGGTAGTGGAGAAAGACATTGACAAGGTAACCATCCTCAGCAAATGCTTCTGCTCCATATTCATGGAAGAAGTCAATGGGGATGGTTCCCCATTAATGGAGAAGGTCAAACAGGGAGAAGGGGTGGACATTAGACCTTTTTCAGAGGACAGAGTTAAAAGAGCAGCTTAGGGTGGATAAAGCTATGAGGCCCGATGGGATACACCCGAGGATCCTAAAGGAGCTCCAGGAGGAACTGACTAAACATCTGGCTAAGCTGTTCAGTGGATCACTAGAAACAGGCGTGGATATGGAGGAGTGGAGGAGGGCACAAGTGCTACCCCAGCACAAAAGTGGTAGCAAGGAGGAGGCAGGAAACTATTGCCCAGTCAGTTTGACCTCAATAATAGGTAAAATGATGGAAACCCTACTTATGGAAAGGCTAGTGGACTACCTAGAGACAAGGGAGCTGCTAGACCCAAGGCAACATGGATTCACTGCAGGGAGGTCATGCCAGACCAACTTGATTGATTTTTTTCGAGTGGGTGACAAAGGAAATAGACATGGGTAGAGTGGTAGATGTGGCCTATCTGGACATCAGGAAGGCCTTCGACACAGTCCCACACAGGAGACTAATCCACAAGATGCTAAATCTGGGGATGGGGACAGAGGTGGTCATGTCGGTTAGAAACTAGTTGAGTAACACAACACAAAGAGCGGTGGTAAATGGGGTTAGCTCACAGGAAGGATGGGTAACAAGTGGCGTACCCCAAAGATCAGTGCTCTTCAATGTCTTTATAAGCGATATTGCAGAGAGTCTAGAAGGGAAGGTCAGCCTGTTCATGAACGATACAAAGCTATGTAACAGGGTAGATACACAGGAAGATATAGAAACAATGAGGAGGGATCTGAAGAGGCTAGAAAACTGGTCCAAGTAATGGCAGTTGGGTTTCAATGCAAATAATTGCAAGATTATGCACCTAGGGAGAGGGCATCCTAGGGCTGAGTATAAACTAGATGGGGTAACACTGAAGTCCACCACAGAGGAAAGGGATCTATGGGTAGTTATAAAAGACAACCTCAAAGTGGCTAAACAGTGCGACAAAGCAGTTGGACAGGCTAACAGAATGCTAGGGTGCATAGGGAGGGGTATAACAAGTAGAAAGAGGGAAGTGGTGGTACCATTGTACAACTCCCTAGTAAGGACTCATCTGGAGTACTGTGTTCAGTTCTGGAGGCCCCATCTCCAAAAAGAGATAGACAGGATGGAGACGGTACAGAGGAGGGCAACAAAAATGGTGTTGGGGATGCAGCATAAGTCTTATGAGGAGAGACTCAGAGCTCTAAATACTGTATCTACTCCCTGGAGGAAAGAAGAGGGGACATGATAGAGACCTTCAAATATCTAAAGGGGATCAACAGGGTACCAGAGGGAAGCATCTTTCACATGAAGGAAAGTAGCAGAACAAGGTGGCACAGCATGAGACTAAAAGGTGGAAAACTTGGAGGGAACTTGAGGAAATTCTACTTCACTGAAAGGGTGGTGGAGAGATGGAACAGTCTCCCCCAGGAAGTG
Source organism: Neoceratodus forsteri (assembly GCA_016271365.2). NCBI lineage: Eukaryota > Metazoa > Chordata > Ceratodontiformes > Ceratodontidae > Neoceratodus > Neoceratodus forsteri. The sequence goes on from CM028132.1 coordinate 1,411,552,520, forward strand.
GGATTCAAGAATGTGTGGGATAGGCACATGAGAATTATCAAGCTGGGGGGGGCTTGTAGATTCTAGGGTACCTTAAGCATTAGAAAGAGGGATAGGGCAGACTGGATGGGCCACAAGGCCCTTATCTGCCGACAACATCTATGTATCTAGGTATCAATGTACCTATAATAAATATAGCATGGAAATATATTTATGATATATATTAAATATATTTGTCACATATATTCTGCAAATATATCATCTGTGCAACAGTTCTGTGAGCTGTAAGTTGTGCAGACCTCAGACTGTAGTTCTACTTGTACAGTAACTTTATCCTATAAAATTACACAGTAGCGCACTAGTACACATGTGCAACACATACCTGTGAGCCCCTGACATGGACATCTTCATCTCACTCTCAGCTGCTTACCATACTGCTCATTCTCTATTTCTTCATAGCTGAAGCTGCCAGCATAACTTTCTGAGGGTGCTATTTTACCAACAAGGAAAATGTACTGACAGCTGTGGCCAGGCAATATATTTTCAGGGAGGGAAGCAGTTAGTAGTAAGTAGTAGTAGTAAATAATTTTTTATTCGAATACGAATAATTGGACACATTCAGTTGAGCAAAGCTAATTTTCAGTGAAGTTCCAAGTTACACATCAATTAACAATACTACAAACACTAGTACAGCACATATAATAAAACAATTAACAATACAATAATAAATAAAATTAAAAGAAAAACAATCAATCACATAACACAAACATACTTTAAAGTGCTAACAATTATTACATGTTGTGATATTGTTTAATACAGATGTACACCACTTCCTTAGTTCACTTATATTATGCCTGGTTCTATTACTTCTCAGGACTAGGAGAGATTTATTCCATAAGCTAATACCTCTGGCAGGTACAGATGATCTTCCAACATTCAAATTGCATTTAATCGGAACAAATTGGATTCCAGCGGAGGCCCTCAAACTTTCCTTTATTTTCCTAACCTCAAATAGGTCAATCATATAATTGGGTACTTCCCTATACCAAACTTTAATCATAAATTGCAGCAAATGCAAGTCTCTTCTCACTACAGGTCTAAGCCAATTTTTAATTCCCTAAAAAGTAAACACCTATGTGTTCTATAGGGGGCATCCAAAACAAAATGAGCAAACCTACAAAAAACTGAGTCCACTCTACCTATATGCTTTTCTGTAGCCCCTCCATAAAGCAAATCACTGTAATCAATCACTGGGAGTAAAAGAGAATTAACCACACTCAGACGAACTTCTGTAGTCATGAACCTTTTATATGTATCTAAGGCGCCCAACTTCCTATTAGTATTTTTTATAAGGGAGTCTATATAAATATCCCAACCTAAACTTGGGTCTAACCAAACCCTGAGATATTTGTATGAATCCACCTGCTTAATGGCAATGCCATCCACTGTATTAATTTCCAAGTGTAGATCTTTTTTATTACTATTATTTTTAAACAAAAGTGACTGTGTTTTGTTAGTATTTAAGATAAGATAATTCATCTTATAGAAATCCTGTATTTCATCAAAAGCCAGTTGCAGCCTCATATTAATGGATTCTAATGTAGCTCCCTCAACATACAATATAGTGTCATCTGCATACATATGACACTGGGCAGCTGTAGATACAATCTTGAAGTCATTCATATAAACATTAAATAATAAAGGCCCCAAAATCGAACCCTGCGGTACACCATTTTTTTATCTCCAGTACCTTAGATTTATAGGAGCCTACTTCTACAAATTGGCTATGACCCATCAAATAGGAAGAAAACCACTTAACTGGTTAAGAGGACAAGCCAATCTCGTTGAGTCTGGACAGGATTACCAGATGATTAAGGGTATCAAATGCCTTTGAAAGATCTATAAATAAGGCTCCTATCATTAACCTCCTGTACAGACTCAGTTGGAGATCGCTTACAACCTTTGTCAATGCTGTTTGTGTACTATGATGTGCCCTGAAACCCGATTGAAAACGTGCCAATTTATTGTTATCCTCAAGAAAGCCTTTCAACTGACAAGATACAATCTTTTTAAATATTTTGGAAATTTGAGACAAGAGCGAGATGGGCTGATAATTTCCCAACTCGCTCTTTTCTCCAGCTTTAAATATAGGTCTAGCCTTTGCGATCTTCCATCCATCAGGAAATTCCCCACTTTCAATAGATAAATTGAAAATATAGGCCAAAGGATATGCCACACAAGGTGCTGCATATTTCAACAATCTAGAAGGAATCTCATCTGATCCTTTCGCTTTGGAAGTATCCAATTTCAAAAGTTCAGAACGTATCATTTCCGGGGAAATACAAGCAAGATCAAAACCACCTATTTCTCCATCCTCTATACTGATGTCTATATGATTTGACTTCAAGGTCTTATTTTGGTCACAATAAACCCTATCTAAGGGGCTTGATAAGGCCACCTTAGAGAAATAGTTGTTAAAAGCGTCGACCATTCCTTTACCCAAAGGCAGTGCAATACCATCCTTCTCTATTTTATTTACACATGTCTGTTTATTTTTCCCCATTAAATTTGGAATAATTCCCCAGAACCTCCTCAGATTCTTTTTGTGATTGGTCTGCAATTTAGAACAAACAAACTGTTGTTTAGTAGCCCTAATTTTAGTATTATAAAGATTTCGAGCCTGTCTATAGGAAACCCAATCTTGATTTAACATTGTTTTTTTTTGCTTTCTTCCATTTTTTATTCCTATCTTTCCTAATTTTATATAACTCAGGGGAAAACCAAGACATTCTTGATTTTAGGGGTGCATGTTTATTACAAATATTCATAAACTCACTTAGGAAAATTCCCAAGCAGTTGATGGTGTAGGAATCAATTCCAGTCTATTCCAGTTGATATTTTCAACATCAATCATGGAACTAATATAATCACATTTTTTAAAACATCTCCAAAATATTTTTGACTCAGCACCTAATTTGGCCACATTATTTCTAATCGAGTAGATAACCTGGTGATCCAAAAAAGATTCTGGAAGGACTCCTGCCTTAAAATAAAGCTGGGGGGGGAATTAGTGAACATCATGTCCAAAATTGTAGATCTCTTAGGACCTCTAGGGTTAATTCTGGTTGGTTCCAGAATTAACTGGGTCAGGCCCAGTCCAATCTGAAGATCAACCAGTTAATGATTCCCATCTACAGTCAGCCAATCTACATTAAAATCTCCAGTTATAAATAATTCATGGGAATCTCGATAACCAAACAAAAACTCATGTACGTCCGAAAAGACTTGCACCAACACCTTAGGAAGTTTATAAAGGCCTATTAACAATTAAGGTTTTTGAAAAGGTACCTCTATCTCCAGTACCAACACTTCCAATCCATTACTAAGAAAGGGATAATATACCTCATGCACGGTTAAATTTCAGTCGATATAAACAATAATCCCACCCCCCTTTTTTGTCCTATCCCTTCTAAATAATTGGAAACTTTCCTAATCAACAGATGTATTCTGAGTTCTACCGTCCAGCCAGGTTTCTGTTAATACCAGAACCCCCGGTTTAACTTCATTAACCCAATCCCTCATCTCATCAAACTTATTTCTCAAGCTCCTAATATTTAAATGAGTAATAATCATAGATCCAGGCTTCATATTAGTTTCTTTTTCATCATATAACATATTAGGAGGGCCTGGGTTTGGATGTACATCACCACAAATTAACAAACAGCACACAGTAAGCCTAATAAAAACACCCCTTAGATTCAGTTTCCGTATTCCTTTGCGGTACAGGACTTTACAAGGCCTATTTCCCAAAAGGAACAAAAACTGTGGTACAATTTTCACCAAATACACTCTAAGGAATGTAATAAAGGACACACTAGGTAGGATTTCAGATGAAATATAGATATTCTGGGGAACATTCAATGCCTCTGATTCAATAAAGGAGTGATACTGGAGGTCAGACAATGTTCCTGTATAGCCATATGCAAACTGAAACACACTAAACATGTTAACTACAAACAAACACATTAAAATGTTTAAGACAATCATTTTGTAGGATCCTCCCATTAACATTCAAGAAATCTGAAATCTAACAAGCGACCAAAAGCATACAGCAACCAGGAAAGCAAGAAAAAATAATATAACAAAACTAAAACTAAAATACTTACAATCCTTCCTGGGAGCTGCAATACTCAGGTCAAAAAAATAAAACAATGAAAACTTTTCCTATTAAAATATTGCACCAAAAAATCCCACAAACAGCTTTAAATTCCAAGTACAATCAGCAACCCCTCAAATATTTTTTCGGCGACACTGTACTCACGCTCAGGCTACCTGCTCTCAGCTTGTAGACAATGCAGCTATTTAAAGTAGCACCAACTCCTCCTGCTTGCTGACGACAGCTGCTGGCCTGCCTCCGAGCCCCACACCAGCTGATTCAGAGTCCCAGTAGATTTCAATACGGGCAGGAAAGAGCAGTCATTTAACAGCATGTGCAGGAGATGAAAACAGTGCAAATAGGCAGTCAGTAATTAAAAAGAGACACAAATACTTGTGTTCAACTGCTGGCAAGATGCTGTATAAGCCCCCGACCATCTGCACTCGTCTTTGGTGTGTTGTTGTAGCATGGAGGAGTCTGCTCGCGCTTGTAGACAATGCAGCTATTTAAAAGTAGCGCCAACTCCTCCTGTTTGCTGACGTACAGCTGCTGGCCCGCCTCCGAGCCCCCACACCAGCTGAGTCAGTGTCCCAATAGATTTCAATATGGGCAGGAGAGAGCAGTCATTTAACAGCATGTGCAGGAGATGAAAACAGTGCAGATAGGCAGTCAGTAATTAAAAAGAGGCACAAATACTTGTGTTCAGCTGCTGGCAAGATGCTGTACAAGCCCCCGATCATCTGTACTCATCCTCGGTGTGTTGTTGTAGCGTGGAGGCATTAAGGTAACTGTCAGACAAGGGAGACAGCACAGCTGATGGCAACATTGAAAAAGGCTAACTGTGATGGGTAGCTGTCACTGCTGGTGGCAATATCAATAAGCATTTGTCAATGCTGAATGTTTGCTTGCTTGCATTGGCATTGGTAGTGTAGGAGTTAGAAAGCTGCATAATAGGAATGGCAGTGAAGTATTGAACTGAAGCCAACCCCACCACCACCTTCCAGAGACTGACAGGCATTGGGGTATTGCTTTGGGGCATCGGGCATAACAGCCATGCCATTTCACCACACCCTACCCTGCAGACACCGATAAGTGTCATAGTGTGCCTTGGGGTCTTTGAGTATTATGCTCACCCCATTCCATAAGGAAAGACAGTGAGAAGGGTGCAGTATAGGAGAATGGGGTGAACTTTGGGGCCGAAGAATCCAAGGCACACCTCAATGCCTGTCACTGGCTGCAGGGTGTGGGTGGGGGTGGAATGGTATGAGCAATACAGGCGACAATCCCAAGTTACACCCCTGATGCCTGTCAGTCTCTACAGGGTGGGGCGTTGTGGCCGGAAACCCTAACACCCCAGGTGTTCACAGGTATTTTCACTCCAATTTTTCAACATGGGTTTTTTGTGACCCCCACCTCATGAACAGTGGCAATATCAGTTTGTTAGCCAAAAGTTGATTTAGCACAGTGACTATGCCATTTGGCACCACAGGTGTGAAAACACATTTTGAACAGGATGTGAAAAATGACAGTTGTACTGGTCATGAGGAGGTGTAAAATGGCAATGCTGAAAATCTGGTGTGAAAATATAAAAAAAATGGTGAAGTCATGAGCGTGCATAGAAACTGTAATTAGTTTTGGCACTGTTTGCAGCAGATTGTCAACACAGGCATCTTGGGACCTCCGCTCATGAACAGTGTCACTGTGATTTTCATAATCCGTCCTGAACACTGATTTCCCACAGTGACCACACATTTCTGTGTCGGAAGTGCGAAAACACATTTTGGCCAGGATGTGAAAAATGACAGCTGTACTGTTCATAAGGAGGTGTGGAAAAATGCCACTGTAAAAAATGTGGACTGAAAATATTTCAAAGTTGTGAACTTATGAGGGTGCAGGGGAAACTGCGCAATGCACACTCATAACACAGTCATTTTATGGACTTTTGTCACCAAAATTTCAACATAGCCATTTTAAGACCTCTGTTCATGAACAGTGTCGCTGTGATTTTCTTACTCTGTCCTGAACATTGATTTCACACACTGACCACGCCATTGTGCGCTACATGTGTGAAAACATATTTTGGGTGAGATGTGAAAAATGACAGCTGTACTGCTCATAAGGAGGTGTGGTAAAATGGCAGTGTTGAAAATCTGGAGTGAAAATATGAAAAATTTGTGAAGTTACGAGCATGTGTAGGAACTGCGCAATGCACGCTCGTAAAACAGTCATTTTTGACAATTTTTTCACCAAGTTTTCAACATAGAGTTTTGGGAGGCCTATATCATGAACTATGACACTGTCGTTTCATTGCTCAGTCCCAAAAGGTGGTTCTGCGCAGTGACCGCGAAATCACCCTTCAGGACCGAATAACAAAATGACAGTGACTGAGTTCATGAGGTGGGGTCCCAAGAACCCTATGTTGAAAATTTAGTGAAAAAATTCCCAACAATGGCCGAGATATGCACCAAAGTTGAAAATCCCCATTTATGCCATTATACAGCTTACCGGCATTTCTTCGGTTTGCAGTCGGCTTTGAAGAGTGCAGACGTGTTCCCAGTGCACCAAAGATCATTGCTCCAGCCTCCAGAGGTAAGTATAGGGTGAGGGGAGGGGGTGTGGGGAGGTGGGTGCGCAGAGGGTGGGCGTGGATTGGGGGAAGGGGTGAGACAGTCAACGAGGGACCATTTTTTCTTACAGGTTTTTTTTTTCTTCCTTGCTCAGGAAGATGACATGGAACTTTTGCCACACTGGGCTGGACTCCCAGCATGACATCTGGAAGGTTGTTTGTGGGGGCCAATGAAGCCAACAAGGGATTGGGCACCCCCATTGGCCATATGGATGCCAGACTGTTGCCATGCTGGGGTGGGTTCCCAGCGTGGCAGTTGGAAGGTTGTTTGGGGGGGCCAGTGGCACCGATGAGTGACTGGGCACCCCCGTTGGCCATACAGATGTCAGACTGTTGCCACGCTGGCACCTGGAAGTCTGTTTTGGGGGGGCAGTGGAGCCAACGGGGGATTGAGCACTCCTGCCGGCCATACTGTGTGCGGGTTGGGGGAGTGCATGAGCAGGCTGGGGTGGGCTCCCAGCATGCTACTAGGTGTTTGGGGCAGGGGGGAGAGGAAGAACTGTCTATGACAGACAGTTCAGATGCAGTGTGATGTGTATGCAAATTGCTTACGTAACCACTGCTGATTGCAGCGGTTTTTCACTTTCAACTGTACACCACTACATCTGAACTGGTGTCATAGACAGCTCTGACATGTATTGGTGCGGTGAGACAGCACCTGCAAAAGGGAGCAGGGCATTGGAAGTTGAGTGGCACACCTACAAAAATTTGTGTGGTGGCACTATGTTTCTTGCACATGCGTGCAAGCAAACATAAAAAGTGCAGTCAGTGTACAATAAATAAAGTGCTGTTAGTGTACAATAAATAAAGTGCAGTCAGTGTACAATAAACAAAGTACAGTCAGTGTACAATAAAGTGCAGTCAGTGTACAATAAATAAAGTGTAGTTAATGTGCAATAAAGTGCAGTGTACAATAAACAAAGTACAGTCAGTGTACAATAAACAAAGTACAGTCAATGTACAATAAATAAAGTGCAGTCAGTATACAATAAATAAAGTGCAGTCTGTGTACAGTAAACAAAGTGCAATCAGTGTACAATAAACAAAGTGCAATTTGTGTACAATAAACAAAGTGCAGTCAGTGTACAATAAATAGAGTGCAGTTTGTGTACAATAAACAAAGTGCAGTCAGTGTACAATAAATAAAGTGCAGTCTGTGTACAATAAATAAAGTGCAGTCAGTGTACAATAAGGTGCAGTCAGTGTACAATAAATAACTCAAAAAACAAGTGCAAAATAAAGCAACAAGGCACAGGCAGCATTAATAATTATTTTTGTTGTTGTTCTCTTTGGTTTACAGGGGTTTTGTAAAACATGTATGTAATGCAATCAGCTGCAAACGAAATTCCACTGGCTTCAGTGTTCAAAATATTCACATTTTCATGTAAAAATGGAAGTTCGATTACTGTAGCTAACATGCACTGTTTTGTGTATATATATATATATATTTTTTTTTTTTGTTTGTTTGTTTTTGTTTTGTTTACAATTTATTTACACAGGAGAGACCAGATGATATTCAGCATGGTACTGCACTACTTATTTCTGCAGCTGGGTGGACTGGGGCCCTGGGAGGTAAGTGACTTGCTCAAGGTCACACTGAAAGTATTTAGCTCTGGATGGGTTTGAATATTTGAACACCTGGTTCCCAAGCCAGTACTGGAATCGATAGAAATCATTCCTTTTTTTTTTAATGTTACATCCTCTCTGCTGAGATTTACTGTGTGTTCTGTGGATTATGACAACTGTTGTGGTGCAAGGGCTGTAGAGGGCCCCCCCCCAGCACTACCACCAAAAAAAAGGATATACCATAGCTTCATTAGAGCCCATGATGTGGTGCAATGCTTAGAATGGGGGGAAGGCATATGAAAAATTGTTTATAGAAAATATATAATCCTCTTATCCAATAATGTCTCCCTTCCACCACCCTCATCTCCCAGCTGAAGTCAGAGAGGAAATGGATACAGGAAAATACCTGTTCAACCGGTGTCCAAATGCAGGTTATGACAAGTACTTTCTTGCAGCCTTATACATTTTTTGATTGTTTGTTTTGTTTTATTTTTTCCCTGTGGAGGTGACAGTGCTAAAACTAATAGGGTGGTGATTTCAAATCGGTCACTGTCTGTGTCCCTCTGTCAATCTTACCCACGTGGATTGTGTTTCCTGCATACTAGAACTTTATATCCAGTGGGTTTGAGGTATGCATGTTGTCAGGTAAACGCCACCTTAATTTACATATCTGATGAAGCCTAACTCAATTTTCAAACATTCAAATACAAGCACTCCACGTAGTATTGGTTGTTGTTGCACTTCAAGCCTAATTGAGTAATCTGATCGATCATTCGCTCGGTATATTACATGTAGATCTTGAAATGTATAATATAATGATTATAGTTCACATTCGGAACTGTTGGACAACTTATACAATGGGGGGGGGGATGAACTGTGTATTTAAAATGCTTTGTAAATTAGGTTATTATTGTCCAGCAGGTCACGAATCAAGACAGTAAAGGCAGCTGATGTCCTCTCTGAGCCATGTAGATTGCTGAGAGGAAGGAGGATTCAGGGAAGTGAATACCAATTACAGCACTGCATTATATATTATGCTATGCCATTCTTTTCTCTCTCTCTCTCTCTCTCTCACTCTCTCTCTCTCTCTCAACACACAGACACACGCACACACACACATATTTATATATTAATTGATACCCCCCACATAAGATTCAGTTTTAAGAAACCTGTTAACAGAAATTCCGATGTTTTGTACTGGAAATAAATAAAATAAACAACTCCTTCATCCGGCTCAGCAATTTGTATTTATGGATACTGTTAGCGGAACTGAGATAATAAAACCAGGATTTTACTAGATCGTGTTAATCTTCATCTGTGTGATAAACATTTGGGAGCATTTGTGTGTTTCTATTCATAATTTGACCAGTTGGCATTCGTTTTCTCCAGCTTGAAGTGAATGGCAACTCAATCGTTTGTAGACATTTCTTCAATTTTTTTCTTTCCTCACAAGCATTAGATTTCAAAAAGGATGCAGTGGGATTATGTTTAAGAAATCATAAACGCACAAAAAAAAATTAACAAATTGTTTTAATAGTATGTGCATATGCTGAAAACATACCTTTCCATATCTGTGCAAGTGTGGCTGTATTTTTGTTGTGATTTTGTATTGTGCGTGTAAAAGTAAATCAAAAAAGAGTATTTATACTGGCAAAACAATGCAAAATATTTTAGAATAAAACTATGGAATACGTTTCTACTGAAACCAAATTTCATAACTGCTATCAGTTAAGGATGGAGTTCAACACTCAGCTGCACCAGTTGCTATTGGGCAAGTCGCTTAACCTCCCCATGCTCCAGGCCACCCAGCTGCAGAAATGGGTGGAAGCAGTACTCCACTGTAAATTGTATTTATTTAAGTCTTTTGGCAACCAGGTAAGGCCCACTAGGCACAATTGCTTGTTTTCAGTGGCGACCTGGGAGCACTGGGCGGTTGTGATTTGATCAGAGTCACACAGCATGCAAGTGGAGATTGTGAGAATCAAACTCAGGTTTGGTCTGCTGGATGTATCAAGCTCATTCACACCTCATTCCTCTAACCTTAGTCTAGGCTATACTGCCAGCCCGAAATATGATGCTGCATCTCAGCAGGGCTATCCTGGGGAAACACATTGTAAACAAAACAAAAAGACGTGGGAGACTGGAATCTAAATGTCAAGCAGAATGCTGTAACTGAGATGTTCTGATAAGTGAGCGCCATTGGAAACAGTAAAGTAAATGGTTAGTTACCTATAACAGAAAGCTCAAACTGGATATCCATGGTAAACCATTTATAACCGAGATTTTAAAATATTTTCCTCCAAGCAGTTCATAGAACTTCACACCCTCCTTCAAATATTTAATCACAAAATTGTTCTTGGGATGTTTTTAATTAGGAAAGCAGACGGACAGACAGAAATAGATGAATAGATGTAGGTAGGTAGGGCAGTAGACTAGCTAGACAGACAAACAGGCAGACATGCAATACACCCAACAAGTTGTCCCTCATTCTGAAATATGTTGGTGCCTTGGATGTGTTTTGAGGCACGATGCAAAGTTGGGTGCCTTCAACCACCCAGGAAGTATTTGTATTTCTATCTGTAGGGCTGGGCAGAAGGAGGGCCTATTTCTGCCGCAAATTCTGGCGTCTATGTTTCTATGATGTGGGCTCTTTGGAAGGGGTTGTTATGGCCTTTTTTTCAAATGGTCACAATGGATTAAAAATAGTGAGCGGTAAGAGCCCGCTGCCAGTTAATGCGGAAAGGTGGGTGTATCCTTTAAAGACTGTATCTATATTAACATATAAAACGGGTTATAGAAAAATTCAGCAATCTGACTGACTGATAATTGGTTTGCTATTCCCCTATAAGGCTGGCCAGGTAAAGTCGCACAACTGAAGCTCAATTCCAGGTGCGTCTCCAGATACAGGGAGGTTAAGTGACTTGCTCAGGGTCATCCTGTATGCAAGTGTCAGTTGTGAATTTCTTTCAAACCCAGGTCCACTGGGTCTCCAGGTTCACATGTTGTTGTTAACCCCCAGGGCTCTACTTCCCCCTGTAGATGTTCGATTTTATTTCTCTACCATTTTGTCTAATTCAGATATAAGAAAGTAAGTGTGTGTGTGTGTGTGTGTGTGTGTGTGTGTGTGTGTGTGTGTGTGTGTGTGTGTGTGTGTGTTTAATTAGTGGCCTCAAATAGGAACAATCATTTCCATACATATTTGAGGCAGAAGTCTTCCCTGTAAAATTAACTGAATTAAATCTCAAAATAGACCAAAAATGATGATGATGATGAAGAAGAAGAGAGGACAGGTAAATGGTCTGAGGGAGGTAAGGAGGTGACTTTTTGTATTTAAGGTTTTTTCTATTTTTAAGTTTATACCCCTCCCACTATGTACCTCTTCTTCCTTTGATCCTTCTCCTCATAATAACTTCAGAATCAATTACTGGGTTTTTGAAATTCTCTCTCAGCATTTTCCAGAGACAGCCAGAGAAAGATAATTAACAAACAGTTACAAACTGCTGCCTTGTTCCACATAAAACATGGAAACACCACAGTAGCTTTGTGCAGTTAGTGTCCTTTTATTAAGAGAAAAAAGATGGGACTAGATCTCCAAGAATTAGAGAACTACAGACAAGAATCTTAAAACTGCATCTCTGACCAAATATTTAAAAAATCTAGTAAAAAATATAAATCGGATTTATGTCAAAATGTCAGTTTATGACTGACAGACAACAAGATAGGTACGTAGGTAGGTAGGTAGGTAGGTAGATAGATAGATAGAGTTGCTTTACTTTTTGGCTATCCTATAGCTGTAAGGAAATGTCACTCTCTAGCTGTTGAGTCTTGACTCCCACCCCCCATCTGGCGGCTCTTCAAAAGCTCACAGACCTATAATTCTGGAGGCAGTATAGTGCACTGGTTTAAGACTCTGAGCTGCAAACCTGGTGACATCCAGCAGACCAGACCTGGGTTTGAATTCCACATCTTCCACTTGCATACTGTGTGACCCTGAGTAAGTCATTTAACTTTTCTGTGCTCCCAGGTCGCATCTGTAAAAAAGCTTTCAGCTTAGTGTGCTGCTCCTGGTTAAACAACTAAAATTAAATAAAAAAAAAAAAAATTAGAAGGCGGACCCCAGGCCACCTCCCCTCCCAAGCTGGACTCCTCCACAACCCATCCCAGTCTCTGCCAAGAGGCTCACAAACTTTGAGCACCTCCTGGGAGACGAACTCATTCAGGCATGGCAGCAGCTTCAGTCCTGGAGGTAGGTAACCCCCCCCCCCATCTGTATATACTATACATACAGCTCTTCAATTGTAAGACGGGGGAAGAGAGATAAGTATACATTTTACAAAAATAATGTTTTATAATGTGTAGTATTTGTCCAGTATATCCCAGCTGATGTGCAATACCTAGTTTGCAGTCAGGTCCTGTCGTCTTGTCCATCTTCAGAGCTAGTGAGATTTGAAACTAAGACTCCTGGTCACCCAGTCTGTGCTTTTACCACTGAATCACCACACTGTGCAGACTTCAAAGCCCGTGAAGCGATGCAAGGCACTCATTCCCGGCCCAGGAGCTGCGCAGAGACCAGAGAGCAGGCACCGCAGTGCATGTCGCCCAACTGTCCCCGTTCTTTTTGGTGGGGGAGGGAGGGGTCATGCTAACATAGTGTGAGAGAATTGAACAGTGTTCTGTATGGGTTAATAAATGAGTTCCCACTGGAGGTGCCAAATCATTTAATGTCCTGCTAGGGTGTAACATTGACATAAACTACTTCATAGCACTGGGGCAGGAAGAAAAGCCAAGTTCGTCCTACCATCTGTATTTACTTTGCGCCGTTATCCAGAAAACCTGGTGGTGATTTGAAATCTTTTATTGCGTTTCCTTCCCAATTTGTGTTTTAGTCAAGATTAACATGACAAATGTGGCCCTGTCATAAATTTAAAGGAAGCTTTTAAATAGTTAATCTAATTGGGAAATTGATGCATCCTGGCTGGGGCTTGTATAAAATTCTAACATTATATGTCTTAGCTTAACATTATCAAGCTAACAGTCCTGTCTGCCCATCTGTACTAAATATCAGTGTGTGTGTGTGTGTGTGTGTGTGTGTGTGTGTATTTTGAGTAGTGCAGCTTTCTCTTGAACACAGCTGACATGCAATGTGTGTGTGTGTGTGTGTGTGTGTGTGTGTGTGTGTAAAGTAATATAGAGAGAGCTGCCATCGGGATGTTGAAGAAACCTAAGTCTTGTGAAAAACCTGTGAACACAATTTGACCCCAAGTGTTGTCACACCACCGATAATTCTCTGAAGTGGTTTGAAATTCTTGCCCTGGATGACAACCCCTATTTGCAAGTATTTGATTATCAAGAGGAGGTCTGACTCCCACCCCTAGGAAAAAAAACATTTTACTTCCAAGGAAGGATTAAGGTACACAGAAAGAAAATTAAAGGGACTCAAATGTCGGTCATATCCCAGGATTATGTGTGAGGGGGAAACCGAAAGTAAAGTGAAGGAAGTTTGGTTATGGAGTTGTTGATTTACACAAATAAAGGTGTAATAAAATGAGTATTACATAGCAACCGAACCTGTTTGTAACAGCAAAATACTGACTATCTCACACACTCCACTCCCCCTTATAGGTTTATCTACATCAAACATTTCAGTTGGACAAAGAGCTTTAACAATTCCTTTGTTTTTAAAATAATGAATAAGTTCCTGTAACCAGGTCCTGCCTGTATATGACAAGGTCCCTCCTGGATGGGGAATGGGCCGGGAGGAGGCCCTTTTGATCTTGCAGGAACAAAACAGTTCTAATTAATTTATTGTAGAATGCTTTTTTCCCACCGTCATGCTGGAATAGCCTTACTTTAGGTGCAACACCTGCTTTGTAAGAGGGTGTCTGGGGGTTAGGACAGCAGCAGTGGGGAGGTACTGTGCCTCATTAAAGGTGTGACATAAATACTTTGCAAGTCAAGACCTATAAAGGGACACCACCAGCATTCCTGCAGCTTTATTAAGTGCACTCTAATAAGTTGTCCATTAGGCAGTAATAGCATGTAATAGTATTCTAAAATCCATACCTGCTCCAGGATTTGCAGATAACTGCAATTTATTTATTGTTCTGGGCAAAAGTAAATGCGAAAGTGGTCTGCTCGGAAAGTCATCAGCTGATGCTCCTGCGTGTTCCCGAAAGGCAATGCCACAGGTAAACTCATTCATGTAGGAGTCTGTAGAGATTTATAGCAAGTGAGTAAAACAATGTGCCCAGTACTACTGGCTTTTTTATTTTCATAATGTCTATCTGGCAAAAACATGAACTATAACAATGGTTAATAACAAGAATCTCCTCAAAGCCACATTTTGAGAGACAGGAAGAGTTGCACAGTTTCAGTTGTAAAGTGTGTGTATGTGTGTGTACACAAAAGGCAGTTGGTGTTGTCATCTGAGGGTAGAACACAGGCTTAAGACCAAGATTCAAACCCAGTTGACTTACTGCACCCACTGTGTGACCCAAGCAAGTCACATAACTTCTTAGTGTTTCAGTCCACAGGGATGTGGGGGGGGGGGTCAAAAGCAGGACCCTACTGAAAACGAGATGTTGCATCTCAGCCCTTTCTGGGGATAAGAAAACTGTTACGAAAAAAATTCCCAGTGCATCTCTTTATTGGGTCTCTCCTTTATAAATCAAGGCTAAGGATTTCCAGAAATACTTGCGCTGAGATGAGGAGGGGGATGCAGGCTTCCAGAGGGACTTCACTAACCATAGCGCCTTTTCTTCTGAGAGTCACACCATCACATGATCTAAGTTTTCCCAGAAATAAAAATACTAGTCAAACCTTGAAACTGACTGAAGCCTTGCAAGAAAAATAAACCCCCTGTCAGAGATCTGGAGCTGGCCACGTTTTCACTTCAGATCGTGTTTATAAGGACCTGTCAATAGCAATACAGTCCCCCCTGGAAAGCACTCCATCTTCTGCCAAAACACCTCCCACCACAACTCTTTGGAATAGTTTTTTTTTGTTGTTGTTATTTTGAGAATGTTTAAGAATGAAACTGAAAATTAGAATAATCTTCTAATCAAAGGGGCAGCAGTGACTTGGTTAAATAACTGAGAGAGGGTGGAATGCGTGCTTCATTTTATCATTTCAGCAAAAGTTTCTCTTTTCCTCTAACAATCGGATTTTGTGCCTCATACACGGACCAGTCAAGGGGATACTTATATTGCGACAGGCTGATTTGAGGACTGTTGCATAATAAAACAGCTTACCGGCATTTCCTCAGTTCGCGGTCGGCATTGAAGAGTGCAGACTTGTTCCCGGTCCACCGAAGATCGTCGCGCTGGACTCCGGAGGTAAGTATGGGGTGAGGTGGGGGTGAGGGGAGGCAGGGTGTGTAGAGGGTGGGTGCAGGTGGGGGGAAGGGGTCAGGGACTCAGGATAGTCAGCAAGGGAACGTTTTTTCTTGCAGGTTTTTTCCTTTTCATAGACGACGTGGGACTTGTGCCACGCTGGGGTGGGCTCCCAGCATGGCAGCTGGAAGGCTGTTTTGGGGGGCAGTGCAGCCGATGGAGGATTGGGCACCCCCTCAGCCATATGGATTGTTGCCATGCTGGGGTGGGCTCCCAGTGTGGCACCTGGTAGTCTTCTGGGGGGGACCAGTGAAGCCGATGGGGATAGGGCACCCCTGTTGGCCTTACGGACCATTGCCATGCTGGAGCGTGGCTCCTGGAACTCTACTGGGGGGAGAGCACAGGAGAGCCGACGGAGGGGATTGGACACCCCCATCGGCCATACAGTGTGTGCGTGGGGGGGGGCACATCAGTGCGCAATATGCTAATTGGCACTATCTTATCGCTGCTCACTGAAGCGGAGCTCTCCCTTTCAACTGTACGGCACTGCATTTTCAACTGCTGTCATAGACAGCTGCAGCATTCATTGGTGAACTGTGGCCATGCCTGCAAACACACTCACTGAATTGGAAGACAGGGTGCCACTCCTACAAAAACTCAGATTATGGCACGATGTTTCTTGCACATGCATGCAAGCAAACATAAAAATGCCCTCTAGGAGCTGGAGACACCACTGTGTATCGCAACCATGATAAAGTCCCTCTGGGCAAAGCACTGTCACTGCAGCATGTAATGTGCAATACATGGTCATAAGAGTGAGCGTGTGTGTGTGTGTGTGTGTGTGTATGTGTGTGTGTGTGTGTGTGTGTGTGTGTGTGTAAAACACAGAAACATAGAATTTGCCAGCAGAAAAGGCCCACCTGGCCCACCCAGTCTGCCCAAGTGTTTCCTGCCTATTCTATATCTGTAGACCCTGTCTGGTCTCTTACAGCCTACCCTTCTCCATTCTAATATATCCCTATAATAATCCATTGCATGTTCTGAGCCCTCCAGCATTCTAGCCTCATAAATACTGTATGAGTATCTGTGCAAGTATTTGTGTGTGTATTCATCGGTGTTATTCAAACCTTGGCATCCCCCTGTTCTGTTGGTACTTTGATTTATATTACTGTGTTGATTGGGATTAATCTTCCCCTGCAAACCAAATCCTCTCATATCCATTCAAACACATACTGCCCTGCTATTTTTGCCACCAGAGAGGTAAGTGCTATAGGTCTCAGTATGGTTTCTATATGATCAATATTTCCTTGCCTGTTGGAGGTACAGTGCTATAGCACAGTGATTAAGAGCACTGAGCTGCAAACCTGGAGATCTAGGTTTGAATCCCATCAGTCCCCCAACCCTTGCAAACTGTAGGCTCCTGAGCAAGTTACTTTAAGTGATTTATGAAAGTTCCACAAATGCCTTTTTCACATAGTATACCACTGCCAGCCATGCTTCAGATGTTGAAGCTGCAATGTGTTTTGAAAAAAAAAATCTGTCATAGTAATTTTTATGTTGGCTCACACTTGCGCAGCCAACATCTTGTAGTAGTAGCAGATTTGGAGGCGTGGTCACTGTTGGGTGAATGCAGGGCATGCATCAGTAGGTGCATCCCTCATTCCCAATCAGCCAGCAGCAGGCGCTGACCTCACGCATCCCTAATGTGGCCACCAGAACAAAGAAAAGGTCCGCTGCAATGAGAGTGAAGCTCTCATGCAGCGTGACCACAACATGCCTCCTGACGGGCAGGCAACATGGCGGCAGTGACTGCCACCGCCTGTCACAATGCCGATGGGGAGCCCACTCCCCATCGGCAGACCCCCCTCCCATTTAAAATGTATGCTGAGGGGGTGCCCAATCCCCCTTGGCATCATCCACCCCCCCAACAGTCTTTCTTTGCCAACAGGGGGCCCAATCCCCATCAGCTTTAATCCCCATTCATTTTGCCGACGGGGGAGCCCACTACCCATCGGCATAATGCTCCCTCCCCATTTGTTATGTGCCGAGGGGGGTGTCTAATCCCCCCTCTGCTCTTCCCTCCCCGCTGCTGTGTGCCAACATGGTGCCATAATCCCTCACGGCTACAGCATCCCCTCAAAAACACTTAGGTGGCATGCTGAGAGCCCACCCCAGTGTGCCAAATCCACTGAAAAAGGAAAACCATCCCGCAATGTTTTTTTTAATTTTAACCCTGTGAAAGAAGAAAATGGTCCCTCATGATCTCCCTGCTCCCTCCCACAACCTGCACACAGCTACTGTGCACCCTACCTCCCCACACACCCCTCACCTCATACTTACCTCCAAAGTCTGTCGCGACAATCTTCGGTGGACCAGGAACATGTCTGCACTTGTCAAAGCCGACCGCAAACTGAGGAAATGCCGGTAAGCTGTATAATAGCATAAATAGGCGTTTTTCAACTTTGGTGCATATTTCGGGCATTTGGGGGAATTTTTGCACCAAATTTTCAACATGGGGTTATCGGGACCCCTCCTCATAAATTCAGTCACTGTCATGGTGTTATTCCATCCAGAAAGGTGATTTTGCGGTCACTGCACAGAATCATTTTTCGGGACTGCGTAACCAAACGACAGTGCCACTGTTCATGAGGGGGGGGGCTCTCTAAAAGCCTATGTTGCAAATTTGGTGAAAAAAATCCAAAAAATGGCTGTTTCACTAGCGTGCATTGAGCGCTGTTTCCATGTACGCTCATAACTTCGTGAATTTGTAATGTTTTCACTCCAGATTTTCACAATTGGCATTTTGCCACACTTCCTTATGAATAGTACAGCTGTCATTTTACATATCCCAGCCGAAATGTGTTTTCACACGTCCGGCACAGAATAGTGCAGTCGCTGTGCGAAATCAGTTTTCAGGATAGTCTGAGAAAATGACAGTGACACTGTTCATGAGCAGAGGTCCTAAAATGCCTATGTTGAAAATTTGGTGCCGAAAGTCCATAAAATGACTGTGATACAAGCGTGCGTTGTGCAGTTTCCACACACCCTTGTAACTTCGCAAATGTGCAATATTTTCATGCCAGATTTTCAACACTGGCATTTTTTTACACCTCCTTATCAACAGTACAGCTGTCATTTTTCACAGCCTGCCCAAAATGTGTTTCTGCACCTGTAGCGAACAATGGCATAGTCGCTGTGGGAAATCAACTTTTGGGACTGATTAACAAAATCACAGCGCCACTGTTCATGAGGGAAGGTCTTAAAATGCCTATATTCAAAATGTGGCTAAAAAACCCCCAAATATAATTGGGTTACGGACATGTGTTTCGCAGTTTCTATGCATGCTCGTGACTTCACCAATTTTTCATATTTTCACTCCAGATTTTCAACGTTGCCATTTTGTTACGCCTCCTCATGAACAATACAGATGTCATTTACCACATCCTGCCCAAAATGTGTTTTCATCCCTGTGTCGCCAAATGGCATAGCTGCTGTATAAAACCACATTTCAGCTAACAAACTGATAGTGCCGCTTTTCATGAGGTGGGCTCACAAATAGCCCATGTTGAAAATTTGGAGTGAAAATACCAACACACGCCTACGGTGTTAAGGTTTCCAACTGTAACACCCCACCCTGTAGAGACTGACAGGCATCAGGGGTGTGACTTGGCGTCATCGGCTGTAATACTCAAGGCATTCCACCCCACCCCCACCCTGCAGCCAGTGACAGGCATCGTGGTGTGCCTTGCACTGTTCAGCCACAAAGTTCACCCCCATTTTCCTATATTGCACCCACCTCTGCATATTTCCTTATGGAATGGGGTAAGTATAATGCCCAAAGACCCCAAAGCACACCATGACACTTGTCAGTGTCTACAGGGTTGGGTGAGGTACAATGGCATGAGCGTTATAGCTGACGACCCAGAGGCACACTTCAATGCCTGTCAGTCTCTACAGGGTGGTGGTGGGGTTGGTGTCACTTCAGTACTTCACCGCTATTCCTATTATGCATCTCTGCCTCTGGCACTACCAATGCCAATGCCAGCGAGACAACATTTGGCATTGACAAATGCTTGTTTTTATTTATGTTTTATCAGTACTTTGTTTCTGCCTGCCCTCCGGTATTCTATGTGTGGCCACACCCCAAGAATGATGTCATGCAAGTGAGCTGTCAATGTTTTACATACAGCAACAAGGAATCCTGGGTAAATTATAAAGTTGACTCAAATGTTCCTTATGTAACCCCTCTTTGGGGGCTTACCTTTATTGCCCCATGTACTCTCCCGTTGTCCCATTTCTTCCTGTTGCTGGCTGGCTTCCATCTTACTACCCGAGCCCTCTGGTGCCTGCAAATCCTTCTCAGAATGCCCCACCGTTGAGTTCAGCCCATTTTGGGCTTAAAAAATGGCAAAATGTGATCACCACTATGGCAATGTCCCTCAGAGCTTGCGGCGATCA
The DNA here is from genome assembly GCA_016271365.2 of Neoceratodus forsteri. NCBI lineage: Eukaryota > Metazoa > Chordata > Ceratodontiformes > Ceratodontidae > Neoceratodus > Neoceratodus forsteri. The sequence continues at coordinate 1,411,572,636 of CM028132.1, forward strand.
CATAGGTGCACGGTGGTGTCTTTGAAATGCCAACCAACGGATTTGTAGTCTTTCAGGGAGGTGTTCAGTGGTCCCAGTACCCCTCCTAAGCTAAATGGGGACAGGTGACCTTGGGGAGGCTGGGCAAAAGCCCCAGCAGTGGGTTAAAACAAAGTTTGAATTGGGGCATGAACGAGGGCTCATAAAATACTCATGAGCTCTCATGAATATTAATAAGGCTGCTGCCTGCTGCCTAGGGGAACAGAGTTTCTGTAGCAGCAACCAATGAACTGTTGGGGCTAACATAATGATATGGGGCTTATTTAACAGAGCAAAGGAAGGGCTACAATATAGTGGGACTGTTAAGTAAATAAAGTATTGTGTGAGGCTGCACCAGACCTGGGATTTCAGGGACTACACTAAATTGTATTGAACAGGCTGGAAGCTGACATGTTTGTGACACTTGACCTCGCCTAGCAGCCAATCAGTGAACTAGGCACCCAAAACTGAACCAAAGGAACTCTTGGAAAAAGGTGGGGACTAATTCAGGTGCCTAGATCATGCCCCAATAAACGAGCAGGACATATTGATCTCCATTGATATAGATTATTGATAGGCTTCATCAGCCAATCAGAACCGTTGATTTTTAGCTGAAAACTGTGTGGACTTTTTGGGAGAGTTCAGTATCTTGCTGGACTCTGTACATATGAACATATGAAGAAGCCAGCAGAAGAAGGCCATTTGGTCTATCAAGTCTGCTCTTATTGCAGGATTCACAGCTTGAGCTAAGATCACTGCCCTCCCTCCCCACTCATCTCATCCTCCCTACCCATGATCCTTACCTTCTCCCATACCTATCCCAGCCTCTCTTAAAGCTGCCCACTGTCTTCAATGAGATGACCTCTTCCGGCAGCACATTCCAAGTGTCCACCACCCTCTCTGTATTGTATTATATGAGTCAGGAGGATCTTGTGAGAGTGGACTTTGGAGTGCAGGGTTTTTTTCCAGGCCCTATTTGGAGATTGCTGTTGGCAGAAGTGAATTGAGAAGGGGGAAGAGAGAAAAAGACTGAACTGCGATTCATTCTGAATCCCCAGGAACTGAGAAGTTGTTTAATGACTGCTTGGAGAAACTAAATGCTGCAGAAACCCTGCATCGGTGGTCCGAATTGAGCTGAGAGGACCGAGCTGTATTTGAGTGCTGCAGTTGCGCTGATAGTTCGTTAACCTGTGTGGGACTGCAACTGTAATTTGGAGGAGGCAAAAAGTCTTTGGATGTCAGGGTGCTAGCCAGGTGCTGTACATGTCCTAAGTGAACTGGTTAAAGTGACTAAAAGCTGTATCCTAGCTACAGCTGAAGAAAAGGTTGGGGGACATTATTTAACTGGAAAGTACGGACAGGTGTGCATGGGTGTGCAGGGGCCTGTTGTTCTTGGATTCCCCCATGTGATTGCTTCTACGCTTATTGGATCTAGGGCTAGCATCCACTTCAATTGGCACTGGACTTTATTTGAATCACTGCCTATGAATTATTCTTACTTTGAACTCTGCGTAGGGACTGCAGAATGACCCTCACCATTTGGGAGTTCTCACCCAGAGCCAGGGAGGGAACCCACTAACCCCTTCCAAGTGGGACTCACTGTCTCAGGAGGTCACCAGTACTTGCTGGGGTGCTAGAGCACCTACGGCCTTTTTTGGGAAGCTGGGCTGTGGAGCCGCTCCTGTGTCTGTGCCTTCTGGGGCTGATGCTGTCCTGCCACAGAGCTCTACAATGGACCAGAAGTAGCTGAAGGTGACAAGTGGCCAGAACTACAATCAAGGTGACCAGCTGCAAGATATTCAAGCAAGTCCATCCTGCCTGAGGGACTAAGGCTGGCCTTTCGTCTGCCATGGGCTGCACTGAACAAGGAGCGCCATCCTCCAGGGTTTTGAGGTCAATGAACAGTGAGTACCCAGGACCTAGTTCTTGGAAAGGAAAAAGGGGAATTTGTGTTGCCTAAAACCAAGTTCTTTTCAAATATTTTCAGGGCCCCAACAGCTGGCCAACCCATGGCACCATACCAGGCCTGCATCTAGTGGGTACCCATAAGAACCTCCTGGGAAAGACTGGTACCAGTGCTGGTAGGTTTGGCCTGTGGGTCCCAATGTTTATTGTTGTTGCCTATTTCACAAACCAATTTTTCTATCCACAGTCCTCTGTTGTCCTGGTATCCCTCCCTAGTCCTTACCCCCAAATAAAGCTGCTGTTTACCATTTGAAATTGTGTGTGTGCAGGAATTCTCTGAATCTGTCAAAGTATTACTGTTCATGGTTTATAGTGGTACTGAATTGTTGGGCATCCAGTTTGTGCGGTGGTTAAAAGGGGAGGTGGGGAGGTGCAGCATTCCAAGGGGCTATGCCAGCCAGTCACCTGACCCACTTCTAATTCTATCTGGGCAGAGGCACTGCACTATTTTTATTATCTTTGGGATAGAACCCCCGAACACCACCATAGCAGGACCCAGGCCTCTTAATCTGTTAGAGGGCCAACAGGCAGGGGTAGTAGCCCACTGGCAGATGGCTCAGAAGTGCAATCTTTTATTTTGGTAGTGGTGACAGCAGTATAGCACCTACTATGTAGATATACATAGCAGTGCATTATGGGTACAATAAGAAGCTGTTTTCCAATTTCTTTACTGCAGCCTCATATTTCTGTAGTTGCATCAGCAATATGGCATTGTGCATACAGTATCTAGCTGGCAAGGTTTCTTTACGGAGCGATGTAGTCTCCTATATCTGTAGTGAGCACAGAATTATAATAGCCCATATACTAATTTACATAGTGAGGCACTGTGAGTACAGTAAATAGCTGAGTTTTCTATCTCCCTAATCTAAGTGCAGTCTTCTATTTCGGTAGTGTTTAAAGCAGTGCAATCTGTGGAATTGTTTCCGCAAAAATGTTTCTGTGATGCAGGTAGGCCAAAAAGATAATTTGCCATTCTGTGTAGATGTTGTTTCACTGTACTGCCTGCTGGTGAAGTGGCAGGTCTGAAGTGACAGGTCCTGTCAGAATGTGGGAGTGGAAAGATACTTTTCTGTGTTTATGTTATAGGGCTGGAATGGCAAGAAGTAGTTCAGGAGTGTAATTAGGGGTCAATGATTACACGGCACTGAGCTGCTATGAGCCAATCAAATCAACTGAGTTTTTCTACATGTGTCGTAATGCTAGATACAGCTACTTGCAAACAATATAAAGAGTCAGCTAAAAACTGACAGTGTTCCTTTAAAACTCTTGTTTCCCTTGCATGATGTCATGGTTGGGGGTTGCAGCACTGAGAAAACAAGCATTTGTCAATGCCAAACATTCACTTCCGGGTATTTGCAGTGGTGTTTGGTACTACTACTGACTTCAGAGGAGTGAGGAGGCAGCAGTGAGAGTGGCGAGTGCCGTTTGGCAGAAGCTGCACCATAAATGCAGGAAGAAGCTGAACAGGACTGGACCCAGGACTGATCACAGACGTACCTCACTGGTCACTCCCCTCTTCCCAGATTTGATCCCATTTACCATCACCATCTGCCTTGAATGCTCCCGCCACCTCTTGTGGCACACTATTATATGTGACCACCACTCTGTCTATGAAGAAAACTGTTCTCACATTTCCGCTTAAAGGGGAACAGTCAGCAATAAAAGCCTCACACCCAAGTGTAAGGCTGATCCCAATTTGCACTTTGTGTAAAAAAACCTTTTCTTGCTTACTATATACTGCAGCATAGTGGAATGCACTAGGCTAATTTTGCTGACTTCTAAGATGCTATTTCGTGTAACCAGACATCCCAGAATCCCCTCCTACTGACATCCAGTGGTGGAGCTAGAGAGGGGGCTGGGGGGACAGTCGCCCCTCCTGGCTGCCCTAGTGTGAGTAGTGGTGCCCCTCCACTACCTTGATTCACTCTTTAGTGCCCATTGTGGAGCTCATGATTGGCTGAATGCCCCCCCCACTCTCAAACCTGGCTCCACCCCTGCTGACATCAGAGGAGAACTGCAGAGCTGGGAGATTCAATATCCTTCAATAACCTGCAGTGTACTTGTTAAAGATTTTGTAAGCTAAAATCAGACGTTTGTTGGTCCTGCTGTGCTCATGGGGCTTAGAACAGTCCTCTGTGACTGTACCTAGCCCCAGGAGAACAGCAGTCCAGCAAACTTGAAGACTACAGCTTACAAAACACTCGGACATTCACTGCAGGCTATTGAAGGCAACTGAGTCTCCCAACTCTGCAGTTCTCCTCCTATGTCAGAAGCAGGGGATTCTGGGATGTCTGGTTACACGAAATGGCATCTAGCAAGTCAATGAAATACGCCTGATTTATTTATTACACTGCAGTGATCAGTAAGTAAATACAAGTGTTGCTGCACACAAAGGGTTAATTAGGATCAGCCTTACACTCGGGTGTGAGGCTCATATTGCTGACAGTTCCCCTTTAATCTATCCCTGTCCAATTTCATATCATGCCCCCTCATTCTTGTACACCTTCTACATCAGAAGATGTCTGCCCTTGCACCTTGTTTATGCCCTCCAGGTACTTGAACATGTCTATCATGTCCCCCTGCTCCCTCCTTTCCTCCCATGAGTACATACTGAGGTCCTTTAATCGCTCCTGATATGTTCTGTGTTGCAAGCCATGGTACCATGTTGGTTGCCCTTCTGTGGACCTCTTTCACCCTGTCAATGTCCTTGCAGAGTTGCGGCCTCCAGAACTGCACACAGTACTATAGGCAAGGCCTCACTAGTGCACTATACAATGGCATTCCACCTCATGCCTTCTGCTAGTAATACCTCTGCCTATGCACCCCAGCATGCCACTGGCCCTCCTTGCAATATTTGTGCTCTGTTTTGACAACTTCAGGTCATCAGAACTGCTAACTCCTAGGTCCCTTTCTTTCTTGCTGATGGTCAGTAACCCCCAATCCTATAGCACTCCCCATGGTTCCCTCTTCCCAGGTGCATTATTTTGTGCTTCTTTGCATTGAACCTCAGTTACCACTCCTCAGACCATTTTTCAAGCCCCTCCATGACGCTGTTCATTTTTTCCACCCCTTCTGGAGTATTCACTCTGTTACAGATGTTGGTGTCATCTGCAAATAGGCAGACATTTCCTTCTAGCCCTTCTGCAACGTCTGTAATGAAGACATTGAAGAGGACTGGTCCCAGGACTGATCCCTGAGGTACCCCGCTGGTCACACCCTCTTCCCGGATTGGATACCATTGCCACCATCCCATGCCTCCTGTCCATCAAACAGTTTCTAACCCAGTTTATCAGCTTGGGACCCTTGGCCAGACTACCCATCTGGTTATCAGTCTTCTATATTGGATGGTGTCAAAGGTTTTGCTGAAATCAAGGTAGGTGACGTCAACTGCCTCTCCCTGATTTACTTCCTTAATGAGGCATTAGGGTTTCAGACCCTAACACCCCACCCCCACACTGCAGAGACTGACAGGCATTGGGGGCATGCCTTTGGGTCATCAGCCATAACACTCATGCCATTCCACTCCCAACCCCACCCTGCAAACACTAACAGGCATCCCAGTGTGTCTTGGGGTCTTAGGCCCTAACACTCACGCCATTCCTTAAGAAAATAAGCTGCGATGGGTACAGTATAGGAGAATGAGTTGAATGTTAGGGCTGAAGACCCCAAGGCACACTCCAACACCTATCACTGTCTGCAGGGTGAGGTAGGTTGGAATGGCATGAGCATTACGGCTGACAACCCCAAGGCACACCCCTGATGCCTGTCAGTCTCTGCAGGGTGGGGGAGTGAGGTGTTATGGTTGGAAACCCTAACACCCTGGGCGTTTGTTGGTATTTTCACTCCAAATTTTCAACATGGGCTTTTTGGGACCCCACCTCATGAACAGTGGCACTATCAGTTCGTTACTCAATCTCGAAAGGTGATTTCCATGTACGACTGTGCCATTCCACACCACAGGTGCAAAAACACATTTCAGGCAGGATGTGAAAACTGACAGCTGTGCTGTTATGAGGTGGTGTGAAAAAATGTCTATGTTGAAAATTTGGAGTGAAATAATTGGAAATTACCAAAGTTATGCATGTGTGCAGAACAATTTCATGAATCTGCTTAACATGGCCATTTTTAGGAATTTTTCCACCAGATTTTCAACATGGGCTTTTTTGACATCCCATCTCATGAACACTGCCACTGTCGTTTAATAATTTCTTAAAGGTGATTTCGTACAGTGACTACGCAATCCTGTGCCAGAGGAGCGAAAACACATTTTGGGCAGGATGTGAAAAATGACAGCTGTACTTTTCATGAGGTGATGTGATAAAACTGTGTATGTTGAAAATTTGGGGTACAAATATTAAAAATTGGCAGAGTTATGTGCCTGTGTAGGAACTTCACAAAGCACGCACGTACCGAGGTCAATTTTTTGAATGTTTCCACCAAATTTTCAACATGGCCTTTTTGGGACCCCACCTCATGAACACTGGCACTGTGATTTCGTTAATCCATCCCAAAAGTTGATTTCACAAAGCGAAAGCGCCATTCTGTGCCACAGGTGTGAAAACATGTTTCAGGCAGGATGTGAAAAATGACAGCTATATTGTTCATGAGGAGGTGTAAAAAAATGGCGATGTTGAAAATCTGGAGTGAAAATATTAAAAATTAGTGAAGTTATGAGCGTGCATAGAAACTGTGCAATGCACACTCATAATGCAGTAGATTTAGGGATTTTTTTGCACCAGATTTTCAACAGGGGCTTTTTTGGACCTCCCCTCATGAAAACAGGCACTGTCATTTCATCACTTGGATCCAAAAGGTGATTCTGCGCAGCAACCGCAAAATCACCTTTTGGAACTGAGTAACGAAATGGCAGTGCCAGTGTTCATGAGGTGGGGTCCCAAGAACCACATTCTTAAAATAGGTTGAGATATCAACATAAGTTGAAAAAGCCAGTGACAGCCATTATACGGCACTTACCTTGATTCCCCAGTTCACAGTTTGGCTTTGAAGAGTGCAGATGTGTCCACAGAAGACTGCAGCCCCCGACCTCAGAGGGTAAGTATAGGGTAAGGGGGAGAGTGCAGGGAGGTGGGTGTGCAGAGGGAGGGTTTGGATGAAGGAGAGGGATGCGGAGATGATGAGGGACTGTTTCATTTTATTTTAGGTGAACAAAAAGACATCGGGGGACAGTTTTCTTTTTTACAGGTACATTTTCAAAGGATTTTTGGGGACACTGGTAGCTGGCTTCTAGTGTCCCCAGACCATTGGGAGTGTATATATATATATATATATATATATATATATATATATATATATATATAGACACTGGGAGTGGGCTCCCCAGTGTCTCAGATGGCAAGGGCCAGAGGAAATAACTGGGACACTGGGAGAGGGCTCCCCAGTGTCCCTCAGTGGTGGTGCATGGGAGTCGTATTGTCAACACAGTGTTTGGGCACCCCGATGTTGGCTTTAAGAGAAAGCTGCACCACGATTAATATTGAAGCGGGGAGGGGGAGGCAGAGGAGCAAGGACCAGGAGAGAAAGATGCACTATGGCTAATGTTGAAGCCTTTGGAGGGAGTCAGAGGAGTGAGGGCCGGGAGAGAAAGTCACACCAGGGCTAATGCTGAAGCCTTTGGGGGGGGGTCAGAGGAGAGAGAGAGCGAGTACAGCGACCATAACTCCAGTCATGCACATTAGTGTGCTCTCTAATGCACATGGCTGGAGTTCAGGCTACAGAAAGAAATGAAGTGCTCCCATTGGAGCGGTTCATTTCTTTCAGTTAGGCAATATGTCACATCAGCAAAGCTGAACTTTTGTCATGACCAGAGTGCCTGTTCATTGGTGTACACTGCCAAGGCCATTATAGTTTCAGCTGTAATTGGTTAGCAGTGACACACCACTCAAATGCCGTATGGTACCAAGACGTTCCTTGCACACGTGCAAGTGAACACAAAAAGGGGCAGGGTTATAAGGATGAAGCAAAGCACAGAAATAAAAGGATTTTTTTCATGGAAAACAGCACGTTTTGGCAGTTGAATGGCAGGAGACTGATTCATCACAAGATAGGTTACTACTCCCATTTAAGTTAGCAAACTTTCAGAAATCTTTTTATTTATTTATTTATTTATTATGTAATAACATTTGGAATTAAACCCTTTGAGTCCTAGACTCCTTTACAAAGACTCCACGTCAAAGAACAGTGAAAGGACTGACCTACATTATCAAGCAATACAGTGTTCGGGTTAGAGAAAACAAGGAATGGGATTATGCATATATTAATATCAATACAGTGATCAGGAGAAAGAAAGGAATTACAAAAAATTACAGAAAAAACACACCGACGGAGAATGCAGAACAATAACCTCCTTGTGCTCCCAGGCTGCACAGGAAACAAGCTGTGGCTTAGTGTGCTTTTCCTGGTTAAAGAAGTTTCCCCTTTCCTTTTCTAATCACTGGATATCTCTCCCTTTTGCATTACTTGAAGCATTTAACACTGTTGAAATTGCCAGTCCAAGAGATCCATTTTTTACGACTGTTGGCGGAGCCTACAGGAGTATTGAATGCACAAAAGAGTGATGTCATGTTTTCTGTCCGTGGAACTGACTGAAGGTGCAAATAGTCTCCTCCGCCTTACCCTCCCCCAAGCAATGTTTTCCACCCTCAAATAAATACACTTTCATGTTAATCAATGGTTGCAGGGTACTATTTTCTTTCTTAAATGGGTGGTACAAGAACTGGACCTGAGTAGTGGGAGGCAGCATTAGTTGTTTTTTTTGGAGTAAGATACAACTCCGCCTCCACCCCAGACTTTGTTCTGATTCATTTGGGAGGGGCATGAGATAGCTCTAGCATGCTGTAACAAGATACACTAGTGATTGTCAATGCCACCTGGGGCCTCAGAAGGAGACCTAGACACACATTCTAATTTACAGTAAGAGCCACATGTTTTTTCTTAAACATTATATATATGCATAGTTTATATGTAATTTGTCTTTAGTAGTTTCAAAACTTTGAAAGCATTCCACACACACACACACACACACACACACACACACACCAAGCAGAACATAGCTGGATAAGGTACCAGTATTTAGGAAACTTGTCATACTTACCCAGAGTCTAGCAATGTGAATCCTGGCTGTGACTATAAGTGTTTACAACTGAATGATAATAACTGTAGCGCCCCAGGAAAATTGGGGACACCACAGAAAATAGGGGATCCTCAGTGGTATGAGGGGTCAGACAGTAACGGGAAACCCTTGAAAAGCTTTGGTGACCCTCTGAAACACAGAACAGGCCCAACTCCAGCAGACAGTCCCAGCAGTCTAAATTTGGGGTTTTAAAAGAAAACCATTTTTTTTCTCTCTCTCTTTCTTCTCCCTTCCCCCCCGCTCAAGACCGACACCTAGCCAGCCAAAGCCAAACCAGTTGGGCCACATTCCTGTCCCACAGTGGAAAAGAAAGCCAGGCTGAGCCCTCTCAGCCAATCCCTGTGGCCAGGGCAGATTCAAAATTGGAGACTTTTTTTTTAAGCCACTGACCCAGCCTTGGGAGGCTGACCTCTGGATGAAGGAACCAATCCCCTGGCAGTTAGCCAGGACCGCCCCAGCCTAGAGGAGGCTCTGCACAGGCTGGAGAAAGAGAGAGGAGAAAGAGTTTGACCAGGGAGGGTGAAGGACAGCAAAGCAATGGATGTCGGTTTCCCTGTTAGGAGGTTGAAGCGAATCCCCTGGGATCCTTCAGTATAACTCCCTCCAGAAGATCCCCAGTAGCAGCCTCTGTCATTTTTTTGCAGAACTCTTCCGTCTAGTTGGGTCCCCCAGTGCGTCGAGTCAGTTCATTTGGCTGGAAAACAGACCCAGTGAACCTTTCATGCAGCAGGCTCCAGGAGAATAGGCCTTATCACTCCTTTGTGGTTGTGCATTCCCCAGAGTACAGAAATCCTTGTGGAACTCCAGGGATGAGTAGGCTTGTTGGCCAGCATTTCATTTAATAATTAGTCCTAGCTAGACCTGCTCTAGCCAGGGGAAGGATTGTTTGTTTAGCAATTGTATTGTTGCACTGTGCAATTATTGTTTAGAATTGTTAAATTGCTTCCATTGTACCCCCCCCCAGGGTGGAGGAATGCCGCTTACCTTGTCCAATTGTAAAGGGAGAGAGAGAGAGAGAAATGAGAATCAATTTATCAGAGCCACCTGGGGCCTCAGAAGGAGACCTAGACACACATTTTAATTTACAGTAAGAGCCAAATGTTTTTCTTAAATATTATATATATGTATAGTTTATATATAATTTGTCTTTAGTAGTTTCAAATCTTTGAAAGCATTAACATGCACATACACACACACACACACCAAGCAGAACACAGCTGGATAAGGTACCAGTATTTAGGAAACTTGTCATACTTACCCAGAGTCTAGCAATGTGAATCCTGGCTGAGGCTATAGGTGTTTACAACTGAATGATAATAACTGTAGTACCCCAGGGAAATTGGGGACATCACAGAAAATAGGGTATCCTCAGTGATATGAGGGGTCAGAGAGTATTGGAAACCCCTTGAAAAGCTTTGGTGACCCTCTGAAACACAGAACAGGCCCAACTCCAGCAGACAGTCCCAGCATTTTTCCTGACCATGGATATACTAAAAAAAAATTTCTCAACAAAATGTTTTTAAATAAAGAGTTTAACTCACAGCAGTAGAAGAAGCATGTTGGCATTAAAAACTTAGTGGCATGGGTGTAGAGGCATCAGTATTTAAGCATGACTTTGGTAGAAGATTAATTGTAACTGGGGGGTGAGGGAGGGAGTGAGTCTTGATATTTGTAGCATAATGGTTTTCTGAAACATCAACCTTCAATGGGTTAGACTCTGCAGCCATCTGTATAGTGTATCACTAAGCCATATGAAGTGTGGTATGGGTAAAACCCAGATCACCAGACCAGGACCAGTGCTGTAAAATCTGCACTGGGCACAGCTTGTGCAAATATTGCTGATCCAGTGGATCAAATAAATACGTGCAAATAAATAAATACTCGGCTTCACCTCATGCTTCAACCCACCACAAGAGTGATGTTATTACATGATGACACACACCCTGTTGTGCCTTATTGCTTAAATATGCCCTTTCTCAATGTACTATACTTTGATTCAGTTAGTGTATGCAACAGCCTTCATGTGAACGCTCTGGGCTTCTCTTTGACTCCCGATGTCTATTTGATTTTGCTATTGTATATTGTTTGAATTGCTTTGGTCTTCTTGATGTGGTGCCTGTGTGCCTAAACTATGTAATCTGTTTATCTACTGCTACCCATGTATCTCCAGTGAATGATTGTTATAACTGTCTGCTGTAGAAGACTTTGTTTGCTGGCCAAGGCACCTAGCTTCACCTGAGCTCTTTCCTTCTAAGATTGCTTGAAAGGACAGAGCAGAGAACCTTACCAGAGCAAGGGAAACAGATTAAGACTTCTTTTGGCTAAGCAGATTTACTGTGTGTTTTTATTTTTATTTTTGTACTCACAGGGATTGCTACTGTTTGTTGCTAACATTTCATTGCTTTATTTTTCTCTGATTCAAATTGTTGTTGCTGGTATACTTTCTTCTGCATTATTACAAGGTGTGCCTACAGGTATGTGCTAACAGATTACTGCTGTAATCTTCTGATTCAAATTGTCTTTTGCAAAGTATATCTTCTATTACTGCTTTATTTTTCTCTATAGCAAAATGTTTCTTACAGGGTATATCTTCTCTGAAATGATTACAGGTGGTGCTTTACAGGTTTTACAGTTTTATCTAACATTAGGATAAGCTTTCAGGGTTACTGCATTTGTTGTTGACTGATTGTTTCTGCTCTTACCTCCTTATTCTTTCATCCGTGGTTCTTTTTTTTTGGCAGGGGAAGGGCCCAGCCACCCACCCCCATCCCCAACCACCCCACACTACACTCCTTCTATACTATAGGGTACCACAGTTGTAACATTTCATGTGGCAAAGCAGGAAGGGGTGGATCAGTGGGGATCCACAAGGTGAGCTCATTTTCAGGGGCACTAGTAATTTAACTTGTTATAACAAGTTATACGAAAACAAAACACAAAATCAAACCATTACTTGCATTTTCTTCCTTCTAATTACTCTGACCAGGTTATAAACCAAGCAACTTATCTGGAATGGATAGCATTAACTGCAGGTACTGCGGAACACTTTTCAGAAGAACAGTCTTACAGGATTTAGGACATTGTCCTACATGCTGGGCCATTGGAGATAGGGCTCAGCTTCAGGCAGCATGGGCAGAGATTGTGCACCTCAAATTTCACATTCAAGAGGAAATACATTATAAGAACCACCCACTATTTCCCCAACATCCAACAGAAGAACCTCGACCACAGAGGGTAGTTGGTGCAGGAGGTTGGCAGGTGGTTAGGAGGGGCATATCGGGTGCCCCACCACTCTGTGCTCTCCAGCATATTACCTCAAAAAAACATATAAACATTACAAACAGGTATCTGCCTCTATCTCCGAAATCAAACAAAGGGGCAGAGGACACTGCAGAGCAGGACACTGCGGCACAGGAGCTAGGACAACAAAACTCACCCAAATCAGGAATCAAAACAAAAAAAGCAAAAAGGAAATCCAAAAAACTTCTGATCATAGGAGACTCCATGATTTGGGGAGTTGATACCCATTTCCAGCCAGGGGTAATGGTCAGATGTCTCCCAGGTACATCAGCGTGGAGAGACACTGACCGCATTGCTAAAATTGTTCACAAAGCAGGAGAAAACACTGACATCCTGGTACATCTAGGGACTAATGATCTTGCCAGCTGGTTAGTTGTGGAGACCAAGGAACACCTGACCAGGCTGGGTGACAAACTATCATCCATTTAGTCTGACATCTCCTTCTCTGAGATCCTGCCAGTCTGGGGGGGGGGGACAGGTGGACAAAAGGTCAAAGAAGGGGAGATAGGGGAGCTAAACATGTGGCTCAAGGGCTGGTGCCAGGAAAAAGAACACAGATTTGTTAGGAACTGGCAACAGTTCTGGGAGAGAAAGTTTTTAAAATTTGATGGACTGCATCTGACTAAGAAGGGAGTCAGTGCATTGGGGCAGAAGTTTGACGTCTTTGCAGAACATTTAAACTAGCAAATTGGGAGAGGGGTGCAGCACCCCATATGTCGAATGGGAAGAACACCCCTCCCCCCTCAGCTAGTGGTCAAACAGGGATTTGGCATGTTTGCAGTTCATTTGCATCACCAGGTAAGAAAAAAGGTCCGTCTCCCCAAACGACGCACAGAGGAAATGCCAAACCTCACCCAACAGCTAACACACTGAAATTTGGCCAATGGAAAATCATGTACACAAATGCTCACAGCCTGGGAAATAAGATCCCAGACCTGCAGACAATAATGTCAGAGGCTAAACTGGACATAGTAGCAATTAGTGAGACATGGTTTACCAGTAACCACACTTGGGAGACTTCAGTACCTGGCTATGTACTGTTCAGAAGAGACCGAGGTACAAAAAGGGGGGGGGGTGGAGTGGTCCTGTATGTCAATGAAAATATCAAAGCTACAGAAATTCAAAATACACATAAGCAGCCAGAAGAACTATGGGTCACCCTGGAAACAGGAAATGGGACAGCCATAAGAACTGGGGTTGTCTACAGGCCCCCAGACCAGGGGGAGGACATAGACACATTACTGTTAGAAGATATACAAAACATTACAGCTAAAGGGGAGGTTCTGATAATGGGAGACTTCAACATGCTGGATACAGATTGGTCAATACCAGCAGGAACATCTGCCAGAACTAGACACATGGTGAATTCCCTGCAGGGGGAGGGACTCAAACAACTGGTACAACAACCTACAAAAGACAGGGCTATCCTAGATCTAGTACTGACTAACAGGGAAGAGATCACAGATCTCCAGGTAGAAGGTCACCTGGGGGCCAGTGACTATCACATGAAAAAAGGAAGTGCAAAAGAAGAAGGAAACCAGTTTGGTTCTCAAATACAGTAGCAGAAAAGGTCAGATCCAAAAGGCTGGCCTTCAGGAAATATAAGGGAACACAGCAGGATGGAGATAGGGAGGCATACCAAACTGCCCTAAGGGAAGCAGGGAAGGCAGTAAGACAGGCAAAGTCCCAAACTGAGGAAACACTAGCATGAATAGTAAAGAAGGTAACAAGACTTTCTATAGATACATTAGTGAAAGGAGAAAGTCCAGAGGGGTATTGCTAAGCTCAAAGGAGAAAAGGGGCATGTGAGGAGGAGGACCTGTAAAAGCATCTATCTTAAATAGATACTTTTGCTCAGTATTTACTGAAGAGAAGGTAGGGCAGGGCCCACAGCTCAGCACCATGGACACAGGGGGGGGGAAGGTGAGCACTACTCCCTTCACAAAAGAAAGGGTCCTACAAGAGCTCATTAAGCTCAGGGTGGACAAGGCAATGGGACCTGATGGCATACATCCCAGGGTACTTAAGGAGCTAAGGGTGGAACTAGCAGAGCCATTAGCAAAACTGTTTAGTGAGTCTCTGAGCACAGGAGAGGTCCCAGAAGACTGGAGAAGAGTTTATGTGATCCCGCTCCAGAAGACTGGTAGCAGGGAGGGGGCAGGGAGCTACAGACCAATCAAACTTACCTCAGTAGTGGGCAAGATTATGGAGGCACTCCTTAAGGAAAGGACAGTGCAACACCTGAATCCATAGGAGCCAGGATCCAAGACAGCATGGGTTTACAAAAGGAAGGTCCTGTCAAACTAATCTCATAGATTTCTTTGACTGGGTAACCAGAGTGGTGGACCAAGAGAAGCAGTTGATGTCACCTACCTTGACTTCAGCAAAGCTTTCAACACTGTTCCACATAGAAGATTGATAAATAAGCTGGGTAGGCTCGGGTGGGCAGAAGTTGGTCAACTGGGTGGCAAACTGGTTGATGGGCAGAAAACAGAGAGGTGGTAAATGGTATACAGTCAGAAGAGAGGCAAGTCACAAGTGGGTACCTCAGGATCAGTCCTGGGCCAGTCCTTCAATATCTTCATTAGTGACATTGCAGATGGACTAGAGGGTAAGGCTTGTCTGTTTGTAGATGACACCAAGATCTGCAACAGAGTAGATGATCCAGATGGGGTGGGCAGAATGAGAAGAGATCTGGATAAACTAGCAAATGGTCAGAAGAGTGGCAACTGGGATTTAATGCAAAGAAGTGCAAGATCATGCACATAGGGAAGAGAAACCCTGAAGCCACCTGTAGGCTGAGGAGGAGTTGCTGGCAGTCACAAAGGAAGAAAGAGACTTGGGCATCATCATCACTAATGACCTGAAATCATCCAAGCAGACCTCTAAAGCAGTAGGTAAGGCTAAGGGATGTTAAGGTATATTAGTAGGGTATCACAAGTCATAAGAGGGAGGTAATAATCCTCTTTACAAGACACTGGTTAGGCCCCATCTGGAGTACTGAGTGCAGTACTGGAGGCCACATCTTCACAAGGACATTAACCAAATTGAGACAGTCCAGAGAAGGGCAACCAAAGCTGTGCAGAGATTGCATCAGAAGACATATGAGGACAGATTAATGGAGCTCAATGTGTATACCCTCGAGCAAAGGAGGGAGAGAGGTGATATGATCGAAACATTCAAACGCCTTAAGGGCATTAACAAGGTGAAAGAGTCTAACATGTTTAAATATAAGAAAAATAGCAAGACAAGAATACACAGCATGAGATTAGAGGAGGCCAATTAAGGGGAATGTGGGAAATTTTTTTCACAGAAAGAGTGGTGGATGCATGGAATGGCCTACCTCAGGAAGTGGTGGTATAGAATACAGTAGGGCCTCAGATGGCATAGGATAGGCATAAGGGAGCAATATAGTTGAGTATGAATATATAGGCCATTGACAGAGCAAAGGCCAATGGCATTTATAAGGTAGAAAAGAAATGGGCAGACTGGATGGGCCTTATGTCCTATTCTGCCATCAACCTCTATGTTTCTATGTTTCTCTGAGCCATTGTTTTTGGACTTGTTAACTGTGCTGTCTTTGTATTAGTTTCAAGAGGTGTCTTTGTAAATGAGTCTCTGACTCAAAGGTTTGTAAATCTGATAGTTTTAAATAAATAAATAAATGTTTATGTTTAAGCCCATGAAACACCCTTGTCTAGTTAATGCATTCACAGTCGTAGTGGCTCTGCCAGAGTTTGTTTTTTCTGGATTCAACTATTCAAGTACCTCTACTTTTTAGTAATTTAGTAATTATGAAAGGGAGTGTCCTGCAATTTCATTTTTTGGGAATGTTATATGAGTTAAGTCCAGTGAGTGATAACTGCAAACTGTATTATTTTTTCCAGGAAAACTGGAACATTGTTTAAAAATAAAACAATTATATCAAAAGTGCAGCTCAGCCCTGAAAAGGTTAACAGCAGTGTTAATATTGCTGTAGGCGTGTCCCATTTCCCATGCAGTTCAGCCCTTTCAAAGCTGCAGCTGCTATTCTGAGAGGATGTCAGAGTGGTGTTGAACTTGATGTATAAAATGGCTTCCTGGAAAGTAGCAGCAACTCGCAGCCTCTTGTACCTGAGAGGGACATACAGGGGATTACTGCGGCCAGTCCTGGCTACCCCATGTCTCCCCCAACATGCCACACTGAGTTCAGGGACAGCAACAGTACCGGCTACTGCTGAAAGACCAAAGCAACTGGGCTCCCCAGAGGATCTGCCTGGACCCACTCTTCTCAGCATTCTCTATTGGATGTTTATCAGGGGTTATATAATGCACTCACATGAGTTACAGGTAAATACTAGCTCCTTTTGTTGCCTCATTCCCCCTTACAAGCTGTTGTTTTTTTAAAAGGGGGAATGTATTGTTTGCCTACATGTTCAGATGTGGTAAAATGAGATGGTAAAACCTGCTGCAACATTCTCAGGGGAAGGCCAGGAAAGAAAGTCACACCAGGGCTAATGCTGAAGCCTTTGTTGGGGGTCAGAGGAGTGAGGGGGGAGAGAGAGAGAGAGAGAGAGAGAGCGAGTACAGCGACCATAACTCCAGTCATGCACATTAGTGTGCTCTCTAATGCACATGGCTGGAGTTCAGACTACAGAAAGAAATGAAGTGCTCCCATTGGAGCGGTTCATGTCTTTCAGTTAGGCAATATGTCACATCAGCAAAGCTGAACTTTTGTCATGACCAGAGTGCCTGTTCATTGGTGTACACTGCCAAGCCCATTATAGTTTCAGCTGTAATTGGTTAGCAGTGACACACCACTCAAATGCCATATGGTCCCAAGACGTTCCTTGCACACGTGCAAGTGAACACAAAAAGGGGCAGGGTTATAAGGATGAAGCAGAGCACAGAAATAAAAGGATTTTTTTTCATGGAAAACAGCACGTTTTGGCAGTTTGAATGGCAGGAGACTGATTCATCACAAGACAGGTTACTACTCCTATTTAAGTTGGCAAACTTTCAGAAATCTTTTTATTTATTTATTATGTAATAACATTTGGAATTACAACCCTTTGAGTCCTAGACTCCTTTACAAAGACTCCACGTCAAAGAACAGAGAAAGGACTGACCTACATTATCAAGCAGTACAGTGTACGGGTTAGAGAAAACAAGGAATGGGATTATGCATATATTAATATCAATACAGTGATCAGGAGAAAGAAAGGAATTACAAAAAATTACAAAAAAACACACCAACAGAGGATGCAGAACAATAACTTCCTTGTGCTCCCAGGCTGCACAGAAAACAAGCTGTGGCTTAGTGTGCCTTTCCTGGTTAAAGAAAGTTCCCCTTTCCTTTTCTAATCATTGGATATCTCTCCCTTTTGCATTACTTGAAGCATTTAACACTGTTGAAAGTGCCAGTCCAAGAGATCTGTTTTTTAAGACTGTTGGCGGAGCCTACAGGAATATTGAATGTACAAAAGAGTGATGTCATGTTTTCTGTCTGTGGAACTGACTGAAGGTGTAAATAGTCTCCTCCGTCTTACCCTCCTCCAAGCAATGTTTTCCACCCTCAAATAAATGTGCTTTCATGTCAGTCAATGCTTGCAGGGTACTATTTTCTTTCTTAAATGGGTGGTACAAGAACTGGAACCTGAGTAGTGGGGAGGCGCCATTAGTTTTTTTTTTTTTTTTTTTTTGGAATAAGATCCACCTCCGCCTCCACCCCAAACTTTTTTCTGATTCATGTGGGAGGGGCATGAGATAGCTCTAGCATCCTGTAACAAGATACACTTCTGATTGTCAGCGCCACCTGGTGCCTCAGAAGGAGACCTAGACAAACATTTTAATTTACAGTAAGAGCCACATGTTTCTCTTAAACATTATATATATGTATAGTTTATATACAATTTGTCTTTAGTAGTTTCAAATCTTTGAAAGCATTGACACACACACTAACACGCACATACACACACACACACACACACCCCAAGCAGAACACAGCTGGATAAGGTACCAGTGTTTAGGAAACTTGTCATACTTACCCAGAGTCTAGCAATGTGAATCTTGGCTGTGGCTATGGGTGTTTACAACTGAATGATAATAACTGTAGTGCCCCAGGGAAATTGGGGACACCACAGAAAATAGGGGATCCTCAGTGATATGAGGGATCAGACAGTAATGGGAAACCCTTGAAAAGCTTTGGTGACCCTCTGAAATACAGAACAGGCCCAACTCCAGCAGACAGTCCCAGCATTTTACCTGACCATGGATATACTAAAACAAAAATTTCTCAACAAAATGTTTTTAAATAAAGAGTTTAACTCACAGCAGCAAAAGAAGCATGCTGGCATTAAAAACGAGGTGGCGTGGGTATAGAGGCACCAGTATTTAAGCATGACTTTGGAAGAAGATTAATTGTGACTGGGGGGTGAGGGAGGGAGTGAGTCTTGATATTTGTAGCATAATGGTTTTCTGAAACATCAACCTTCAATAGGTTAGACTCTGTAGCCATCTGTACAGTACATCACTAAGCCATATGCAGTGTGGTAGGGGTAAAACTCAGATCAGGAACCAGGACCAGTGCTGTAAATTCTGCATTGAGCACAGCTTGTGCAAATATTGCTGATCCAGTGGATCAAATAAATACGTGCAAATAAATAAATAAATACTCGTCTTTGCCTCGTACTTCAACCCACCACAGGAGTGACATTATTACATGATAACACACACCCTGTTGTGCCTTATTGCTTAAATATGCCCTTTCTCAATGTACTATATTTTGATTCAGTTAGTGTATGCAACAGCCTTCATGTGAACACTCTGGGTTACTCTTGGACTCCTGATGTCTATTTGCTTTAGCTATTGTATATTGTTTGAACTGCTTTGGTCTTCTTGATGTGATGCCTGTGTGCCTAAACTATGTAATCTGTTTATCTACTGCTACCCATGCATCTCCAGTGAATGATTATTATAACTGTCTGCTGTAGAAGTCTTGGTTTGCTGGCCAAGGCACCTAGCTTCACCTGAGCTCTTTCCTTCTAAGATTGCTTGAAATGACAGAACAGAGAACCTTACCAGAGCAAGGGAAACAGATTAAGACTTCTTTTGGCTAAGCAGATTTGCTGTGTGTTGTTATTTTTATTTTTGTACTCACAGGGATTGCTACTGTTTGTTGCTAACATTTTGTTGCTTTATTTTTCTCTGATTCAAATTGTTGTTGCTGGTATACCTTCTTCTGCATTATTACAAGGTGTGCCCATCGGTGTGTGTTAGCAGATTACTGCTGAAATCTTCTGATTCAAATTGTCTTTTGCAAGGTATATCTTCTGTTACTGCTTTATTTTTCTCTGTAGCAAAGTGTTTCTTACAGAGTATATCTTCTCTGAAATTATTACAGGTGGTGCTTTACAGGTTTTACAGTTTTATCTAACATTAGGATAAGCTTTCAGGGTTACTGCATTTGTTGTTGACTAATTGTTTCTGCTCTTACCTCCTTGTTCTTTCATCCGTGGTTCTTCTTTTTCGGCAGGGGAAGGGCCCAGCCACCCAACCCCATCCCTAACCACCCCACACTACCTCCTTTTATAGAGTACCACAGTTGTGACATTTCCTGTGGCAAAGCAGGAAGGGTTGGATCAGTGGGGCATCCACAAGGTGAGCTCATTTTCAAGGGCACTAGTAATTTAACTTGTTATAACAAGTTATACGAAAACAAAACATGAAATCAAACCATTACTTGCATTTTCTTCCTTCTAATTACTCTGACCAGGTTATAAACCCAGCAACTTATCTGGAATGGATATCATTAACTGCAGGTACTGCGGAACACTTTTCAGAAGACAGTCTTACAGGATTTAGGACACTGTCCTACATGCTGGGCCATTGGAGATCTTAGGGCTCAGCTCCAGGCAGCATGGGCAGAGATTGCGCACCTCAGATTTCACATTCAAGAGGAAATACATTATAAGAACCACCCGCCATTTCCCCAACATCCAACAGAAGAACCTCGACCGCAGAGGGTAGTTGGTCCAGAAGGTTGGCAGATGGTTAGGAGGGGCAAATTGGGTGTCCCATCACTCTGTGCTGTCCAACATATTACCTCCAAAACCATATAAACACTACAAACAGGTATCTGCCTCTATCTCCGAAATCAAAGAAAGGGGCAGAGGACGCTGCAGAGCAGGACACTGCAGCACAGGAGCTAGCACAACAAAACTTGCCCAAATCAGGAATCAAAACAAAAAAAGCAAAAAGGAAATCGCAAAAACTTCTGATCATATGAGACTCCATGATTCGGGGAGTTGATACCCATCTCCAGCCTGGGGTAATGGTTAGATGTCTTCCAGGCACTTCAGCGTGGAGAGACTCTGACTGCATTGCTAAAATTATTCACAAAGCAGGAGAAAACATTGACATCCTGGTACACATAGGGACTAATGATTTCGCCAGCCGGTCAGTTGTGGAGACCAAGGAACACCTGACCAAGTTGGGTGACAAACTATCATCCATTTCATCTGACATCTCCTTCTCTGAGATCCTTCCAGTCTGGGAGAGGGGGGCAGATGAATGGAAGGTCAGAGAAGGGGAGAAAGGGAAGCTAAACATGTGGCTCAAGGGCTGGTGCCAGGAAAAAGGACACAGATTAGTAGGGAACTGGCAACAGTTCTGGGAGCAAAAGTTCTTTAAATTTGAAGGACTGCATCTAAGGAGGGAGTCAGTGCATTGGGGCAGAAGTTTGAGGTCTTTGCAGAATATTTAAACTAGCAAATGGGGAGAGGGGTGTAGCACCCCATACGTCGAATGGGAGGAACACCCCTCCTCCCCCCTCAGCTAGTGGTCAAACAGGGATTCAGCATATTTGCAGTTCATTTGCATCACTGGGTAAGAAAAAAGGTCCATCTCCCCATATGACACACAGGGGAAATGCCAAACCTCACCCAACAACTAACACACCGAAATCTGTGCACAAATGTTCACAGCCTGGGAAATAAGATCCCAGACCTGCAGGCAATAATGTCAGAGGCTAAACTGGACATAGTAGCAATTAATGAGATGTGGTTTACCTGCAACCGCACTTGGGAGACTTCAGCACCTGGCTTTGTACTGTTTAGAAGAGACCGAGGTGCATAAGGGGGGGGGAGGGTGGAGTGGCCCTGTATGTCAATGAAAATATTAAAGCTACAGAAATTTATAATACACATAAGGAGCCAGAAGAACTGTGGGTCACCCTGGAAACAGGAAATGGGACAGCCATAAGAACTGGGGTTGTCTACAGGCCCCCAGACCAGGGGGAGGACATAGACACATTACTGTTAAAAGATATACAAAACATGACAGCTAAAGGGGAGGTTCTGATACTGGGAGACTTCAACATGCCGGATACAGATTGGTCAATACTAGCAGGAACATCTGCCAGAACTAGGCACATGGTGGATTCCCTGCAGGGGGAGGGCCTCAAACAACTAGTACATCCTAGATCTAGTACTGACTAACAGGGAAGGGATCACAGATCTCTAGGTAGAAGGTCTCCTGGGGGCCAGTGACATCACATGGTGTGGTTCAGTTTGGCCACTACATCTAAATCATCCTATTCCAAGGCAAAAACATGGGACTGCAGAGGAGCTGACTTTGATAAGATGACCAACAGAGTTAAACTAGCCCATGTCAAAAAGAAACACAGGTGAGGGGGTACAGGCAAAGTGGGCAAGCATTAAGGATGCAATACCTGAAGCAACATCCCATTGTGTTAGACAGAAAAGGAAGTGCAAAAGAAGAAGGAAACCACTTTGGTTCTCAAATACAGTAGCAGAAAAGGTCAGAGCCAAAAGGCTGGCATTCAGGAAATATAAGGGAACACAGCAGGATGAAGATAGGGAGACATACCAAACTGCCCTAAGGGAAGCAGGGAAGGCAGTAAGACAGGCAAAGTCCCAGACTGAGGAAACACTAGCATGAACACTAAAAGAAGGTGACAAGACTTTCTATAGATACATTAATGAAAGGAGACAGTCCAGAGGGGGTATTGCTAAGCTTAAAGGAGAGAAGGGGGCATGTCCAGAGGAGGACCCTGTAAAAGCATCTATCCTAAATAGATACTTTTGCTCAGTATTTACTGAAGAGAAGGTAGGGCAGGGCCCACAGCTCAGCACCATGGACACAGGGGGAGGAAGGTGAGCACTACTCCCTTCACAAAAGAAAGGGTCCTACAAGAGCTCACTAAGCTCAGGGTGGACAAGGCAATGGGACCTGATGGCATACATCCCAGGGTACTTAAGGAGCTAATGGTGGAACTAGCAGAGCCATTAACAGAACTGTTTAGTGAGTCTCTGAGCACAGGAGACGTCCCAGAAGACTGGAAAAGGGATCATGTGATCCCGCTCCACAGAAGTGGTAGCAGGGAGGAGGCAGGGAACTACAGACCAGTCAGTCTTACCTCAGTAGTGGACAAGATTATGGAGGTACTCCTTAAGGAAAGGATAGTGCAACACCTGGAATCCATAGGGGCACAGGATCCAAGACAGCATGGGTTTACAAAAGGAAGGCCCAGTCAAACTAATCTCATAGATTTCTTTGACTGGATAACCAGAGTGGTGGACCAAGTGGGAGCAATTGATGTCACCTACCTTGACTTCAGCAAAACTTCTGACACTGTTCCACATAGAAGATTGATAAATAAGATGGGTAGGCCCGGAGTGGGTCAGAAGTTGGTCAACTGGGTGGCAAACTGGTTGACGGGCAGAAAACAGAGAGCGGTGATAAATGGTATACACTCAGAAGAGATGCAAGTCACAAGTGGGGTACCTCAGGGATCAGTCCTGGGGCCAGCCCTCTTCAATATCTTCATTAGTGACATTGCAGATGGACTAGAGGGTAAGGTTTGTCTGTTTGCAGATGACACCAAGATCTGCAACAGAGTAGATGATCCAGATGGGGTGGGCAGAATGAGAAGAGATCTGGATAAACTAGCAAAATGGTCAGAAGAGTGGCAACTGGGATTTAATGCAAAGAACTGCAAGATCATGCGCATAGGGAAGAGAAACTCTGAAGCCACCTATAGGCTGGGAGAGGAGTTGCTGGCAGTCACAAAGGAAGAAAGAGACTTGGGCATCATCATCACCGATGACCTGAAATCATCCAAGCAGACCTCTAAAGCAGTAGGTAAGGCTAGAGTGCTAGGGTGTATTAGTAGGGGTATCACAAGTCTTAAGAGGGAGATAATAATCCCTCTATACAAGACACTGGTTAGGCCCCATCTGGAGTACTGCATGCAGTACTGGAGGCACACCTTCACAATGACATTAACCAAATTGAGGCAGTCCAGAGAAGGGCAACCAAAATGGTGCAGGGACTGCATCAGAAGACTTATGAGGGCAGATTAATGGAGCTCAATATGTATACCCTTGAGCAAAGGAGGAAGAGAGGTTTTATGATCGAAACATTCAAACACCTTAAGGGCATTAACAAGGTGAAAGAGTCTAACATGTTTAAAT
This sequence comes from Neoceratodus forsteri, assembly GCA_016271365.2. Classification (NCBI taxonomy): domain Eukaryota; kingdom Metazoa; phylum Chordata; order Ceratodontiformes; family Ceratodontidae; genus Neoceratodus; species Neoceratodus forsteri. Next base: position 1,411,596,543 of record CM028132.1, read on the forward strand.
ATAAGAAAAATAGCAGGACAAGAGGACACAGCATGAGATTAGAGGGAGGCCAATTAAGGGGGAATGTGAGGAAATTCTTTTTCACAGAAAGAGTGGTGGATGCATGGAACGGCCTACCTCAGGAAGTGGTGGCTATGAATACAGTGCAGGGCTTCAAATAGGCATAAGGGAGCAATACAGATGAGTATGAATAGATAGGCCACTGACAGAGTAAAGGCTGATGGCACATTTATAAGGTAGAAAAATAAATGGGCAGACTGGATGGGCCTTGCAGTCCTTATCTGCTGTCAACCTCTATGTTTCTATGTTTCTCTCTGAGCCATTGGTTTTGGACTTGTTAACTGTGCCGTCTTTGTATTAGTTTCAACGAGGTGTCTTTGTAAATAAGTCTCTGACTCAAAGGTTTGTAAATCTGATATTTTTTAAATAAATAAATACATGTTTATGTTTAAGCCCATGAAACACCCTTATCTAGTTAATGTATTCACAGTCGTAGTGGCTCTGCCAGAGTTTGTTTTTTTCTGGATTCATCTATTCAGGCACCTCTACTCTTTAGTAATTCAGTAACATAGAAACATAGACTTTGACAGCAGATAAGGACCGCTTGGCCCATCTAGTCTGCCCATTTCCCTACCTACAGGATAGGCCGCAGATCCTAGTTAACCAACAGCCTATTTCTTCCTACCCACCACAAGAATTGCCTTATGTCTGTCCCATGCATTCTTGAATTCTCCCACAGTTTTAGACCCCACAACCTCCTCAGGAAGGCTGTTCCATGCATCCACTACCCTCTCTGTGAAATAATACTTCCTCACATTGCCCTGGAACCGCCCTCCTTCTACCTTTAAATTGTGTCCCCTTGTTCTTGCACGTCTCTTTTTCAGAAAGATGCTACCCTCTTGGACTTTGTTGATTCCACTGAGGTACTTAAAAGTTTCTATCATGTCCCCCCTCTCCCTTCTTTCCTCAAGGGTATACATATTAAGCTCCTTTAGTCTCTCCTCATACGGCTTCTCTTGCAGACCCTGCACCATTTTAGTTGCCCTCCTCTGGCTACCTCTATCCTGTCTATGTCCTTGTGGAGATGGGGTCTCCAGAACTGGACACAGTACTCCAAATGGGGTCTCACCAACTGTCTGTACAGAGGGATAACAACTTCCTGTTTTCTGCTGCTGATGCCTCTCCCTATACATCCCAGTATACCCCTAGCCCTCCCTACTGCCTTCTCACATTGCTTGCTAACCTTAAGGTCATCTGATATGATTACCCCCAGGTCCCTTTCCTTTTTTGTTGTTGTTACTACCTCCCCACCCATTGTGTATTCTTCCCCTGGGTTCTTGTTTCCCAGGTGCATTGTTTTGCACTTCTTTGCATTGAATCCTAGCTGCCATGCTTCTGACCATTCCTCCAACCTTGCCAAGTCCCTTTTCATCCTTTCCACACCTCCTTGTGTATCAATCCTGTTGCAGATCTTTGTGTCATCTGCAAAGAGGCATACTTTTTCTTCCAGTCCCTCTGCAATGTCACTGATGAAGACATTAAAAAGGACTGGACCCAATACTGAACCCTGCGGTACCCCACTAGTAACCCTCTTTCTTCAGAGTGGACTCCATTTACAATTACCTTCTGTGTCCTGTTGTGCAGCCAATGTTTTACCTAGGCTACCACCCTGGGACCCACCCCAGGCTGGTTAATTTGACTATTAATCTTTTGTGTGTGACTGTGTCAAATGCCTTGCTAAAGTCTAGGTAGGCTATGTCCACAGCCCTCCCTGGTCTGCTACTTTGGTCACCCAGTCAAAGAAATCTATTAGATCTGCCTGACATGACCTTCCCGCTGTGAACCCATGCTGCCTTGGGTCCCCAGCTCCACTGGCCTCTAGGTACTCAACTATTCTTTCCTTCAGAAGTGACTCCATCACTTTCCTACCACAGAGGTCAGACTGACAGGTCTGCAGTTTCCTGCCTCTGTCTTGGTCCCACTTTTGTGAAGGAATCACATCCGCCTTCCTCCAGTCCTCGGGTACCACACCATTCTCCCATGATTTAGTAAAAAGAGTAGCCAGTGGTTTCACTAGTTCCTCCCTTAATTCTTCTAGAATTCTGGGGTGAATTCCATCAGGACCCATTGCTTTGTCCACCTTCAGTTTTAGGAGTTCTTGCAGAACCCTTTCTTCTGTGAAAGGACTGGGATAAAGTAATAAAGAAAGGGAGTGTCCTGAAATTGCATTGTTTGGGAATGTTATATGAGTTAAGTCCAGTGAGTGATAACTGCAAACTGTATTTTTTTTTTGCAGGAAAACTGGAACATTGTTTAAAAATAAAACTTTTTTATCAAAAGTGCAGCTCAGCTCTGAAAGGGTTAACAGCAGTGTTAATATTGCTGTAGGCGTGTCACATTTCCCATGCAGTTCAGCCCTTTCAAAGCTGCAACTGCTATTCTGAGAGGCTGTCAGAGTAGTGTTGAACTTGATGTATGAAATGGCTTCCTGGAAAGTAGCAGTAACTCGCAGCCTCTTGTACCCAAGAGGGACATACCAGGGCTTAATTCGGCCAGTCCTGGCTACCCCAGGTCTTCCCCAATATGCCACATTGAGTTCAGGAACAGCAACAGCACCGGCTACTGCTGAAAGCCCAAAGCAACTGGGGTCCCCAGAGGATCTGCCAGGACCGAATCTTCTCAGCACTCTCTACTGGATATTTATCAGGGGTTATATAATGCACTCACATGAGTTACAGGTAAATACTAGCTCCTTTTGTTGCCTCATTCCCCCTTACAAGCTGTTGTTTTTTTAAAAGGGGGAAATGTATTGTTTGCCTACATGTTCAGATGTGGTAAAATGAGATGGTAAAACCTGCTGCAACATTCTCAGGGGAGTCATAACCATGAATTGAACTCGTTTGAATTTATTTAACTCTTTTTTTTATTCCATTGACCCCTTATCCTCTGACTAAACAAGCTTGCGTTTCGGTAGCTTTGTCTCTCATTTTTTCAGCCTCTCTCTCTCTCCCCCACACACTCCTATATGAAAGAATTATATATTTTAAACATGTTTTCCATATAAAGCAAATGATGTGCAGTACTTTGAAGTACATAGACCAACTCCCTCTTGTAATGCAATTACTATGATACTGAATATCTTGTGAATAGTTTCCTACTAAACTGTTTCATGCCTGTAAGTACGGCCAGATGCCTGCGGCTTTCCCAAACAAATTCTAATCAGAGCCAATATTTATTTATTTATTTTGCTTTTGGTAACCGGGTAAGTGCACTAGGCATAAAATGCCTATTTTCAGGCACGACCCAGGAGAAGACAGTTTACAGACATACAAGATACATGTGACGCAGCACATGAAAGCAGCACAAATCAGAGTAAGTAACAATATTTGGAAATGTAGAGACAATCGCATTGACAAAAAATGAATAATGAAAGTAAACAGTACTGTGAAATTATATTACAGATTGGAATAGATAACTCAGGAAACATAAATCAAAAGGAGATAGGCAGTGCAAGACAGTACAATAAGTGCCAACACTGAGAGGTTTGTGGCCAGGGGAGAGGGAGGGAGAGATGGTAGGGAGAGAGGAGAGGGAGGTGGTAAGATAGTGGGCATGCTGGGGACTAAGAGAGGAGGGGGAAGAGGTATCAAGGAGGTGGATTATCTGGAGATGAAGAAGAAAGCAGGGAGGAATGAAAGTTCAAGGTGGGTTAAAGCAAGTGCAGGGGTTCACGGTATGCAGGTGTTCACGGTGAAGTTTCTTAAAGGTAGAAGGGGTGGTCGCTTGACAGATAGAAGAGGGTATAGAGTTCCAGTATTTAGGAGCTGTACAAGAGAAGGCACGTGCGCCCATGTTTGATCTGCATCTTGGGATGTGCAGAAGGGCTTTGTCATTAGATCGTAGCTCATAGCTGCGACAAGCTCTTACCTTTCCGGGCATCGGAGCAGCTGGGTATCAGAGTGGTGGCAGCATGACTCTCACAATGGCATAGCATGGGTAACAGAGCAGCAGCAACATTGGAGCACTGTTTCTGACATGGCGATGGTTATGATTGAAAAGATGGTGGGGCTGGCAACACTGGGCATAAGCGATGACAGCAGAAATGCGTCCACCAAGTAGTGTGCCATGGGGATGGGACGATCGTGCCATGGAGGGGAGCTCTGCTGTGGAGGACAGCTGCTATGGAGTAAGCGCTGTCGTGACATTGCCGCAGCATTGTAGGAGAACACAGGGTCATGTTCTGGAGCCGACCCCCTGTTCTCCTACAGTGATGGCATAATGTCTGCAGTGCTCCACCCACACAGCCGTAAAAAGAAGCTAACGGAGCAAGTTAGAATGAGTCAGAGTGCCATTTCCTCGCCCCACACTGAGAGCAGAACAGTTTCAATAAGGGGAGATTTTTCAGTGAATTTTCCACTAGCTGAGGCTCAATACCACACAGGATACCACAAGCTAAGCGAGACCACGAGGCATGGTCATGCAGCTTAAACGTGGCAGTTGACACAGGCAGAATTAAATTAGTAAACATTTGTAAGCTAGAGATTTTAATTGACAACATAATTTGACACACATAACTCAAGAAGAGCACTAAATGTGTAGTTTTTTCTAAATGGTTATATCATTTAATTTTGATTGGAATTTTTTTTCCCATTTAACATGTTTTAGCCTAGGTGAAATGCAATATTTCCTTTCCAGCAGGGTCCTATTTTTACACATTTTTACAGTTGGTGGAGTGAAACACAGAGGGTTTAACTAACTCACAGGCTTGGAGTAAGTAGCTAGGATGGGAATTTTACCAGGGGATTGCCAGTGCTCTGGTCATATACCTGCCTTGGGAACAGGAACTGCTCACAGCATCAACAAGTCACCCAAATTCAGAGCCCCCTACAGTATGCAGACCAGGTTTTACGCAGAACTGTTACCAATGGGCCTTATGCCTATGTTTAGCTAATTTTTTTTTTGTACCTATTGGATGTTACCTCAGACTGTAGTGGCTGCCTGGCTACCTGCATTTAAAACTTTGATCAACAAGTGTGTTTTTTGGTGGCCAACATTACTGGCCCATTTTGCATGTGTGTAAGCAGTGGAGTAAATGACTTACTCATCAGTAACAAAGTTAAGTGTATTTTATTCAAGATAATATTCCCAATACTTCCGATGAGAAGGGACCATCAAAAGCAGAAGGTTCCAGAAGCATTGTGTTGTGTGGGCCACAGGAAAGAATATAATATAAACTACTTTAAGAGAGAAGATTGCTGATGTGTAAAGGATATAGAATTAAAAATAAGACTTCTAAAATGCAAAAGAAACATATTCCCCCCACTGTACTGTGTTAACCAAGGCCTTTATCCTGGAGAAGTTGTGAATTTGGCACTACGAAACATTGATTAGAGACACCTTTTCATCAGACGTATTGGAAATATTTTCTGTTATGGCTGGACAGGATACAGCAGTGCAGCATTGGGGAAAAAAACTGTCTGTGGGATGTCACCTAGGAGCTGCCCATTAGGCAGAAAAGAGAGACCCCCCCGCCCCAGTATGTGTAGGTCATACAGGAGCCCCCAACTGAGCAACAGAGAGAAAACCCTGGTCTCTTTGGGGGTCCTGCAGAAGTTGCCATTCAGGCAGCAAACAGAGAAACTCATGGTCTGTACGGGGTCATATGGAAGCTGTCAATTACACGGCAAAGAGAGATGGCCCTAATCTGTGTGGGGTCATCCAGACTGAACTATTTAGCTAATGTTGTTGTTCTGAGGTTGGGGAACAGCTCAAAAGGCGATTGGGACTTGCTGCAGTGGGAAGGTGACACAGGGGAAGTACAGTTTCAGGCCTGGGGAACAGGTTGGAAGGTTCGTGAAACATGCTGAAGCAGAAGGGTGACAGTGCTGTTTCAAAGCCATGGGAACACATTGGAGGATGGGTGGGACTTGCTATAGCAGGTGGGTGCAATCAACTAACGGGAGGCCTGACCATTCAGAAGAACTAATTCGAACCAGAGAGGCAGCACTGACTACCACTGCTCTGCTTTCCATTTGGTAGGCATGGGCACATTCGCAGGAAGGTCTTTGCATTGTGGACAATAGCACAACGGGTCAGGCGCTTGAATTATTACCCCATCTGGGCGCTCATAATTCACACTGTGAAAGGTTTCATGTCCCTCTCCATCCACAATACAAACAGTGTCCATAAACAGTGTCCTGCCTCTTTTCCACTGGCTATATTTTTCTTGAAACATTCTGTTCTTGACATGCTTGTTTGCACCAGGATGCACACATTTCATTGTTTCTTCCCAAATCCAGGATTTCCTGCTTATTTCAATCTCCTCCCAGACTCTCCGAGGAAAGGTAGGAAAGGACATCCCGAAGACTTCATTCGCTTTCCTATGAACCAGTCTTTCCTCTTTACTAGCTTTGGTTAACCTGAGACCTCTGGCCTTGCTTAGGGGTGGCCAGTCCTGGGTCTGCCAGCTATGCATTCTTAATGACACAAAAAATGGATCCCTGACTTCTTCTTGCACAGCTAGGGCAGTGGAATCACCACTCTCTTCCATGTGTTCCTCTGAGGCAAGAGCTTCAGGCTGTGTACCAGTTCCTTTTTCACAAGGTCACATAGGTTCCCCCTCTTCTTCTTCCTCACTGAGAATCTGTGCCCAGGAGTGAGCAGTCGTCCTCACTCCTGAGACTGCCCACTCTTTGCTGGGCACAGAGGTTGAAACCTCCCATTCAAAGGCCTCCCTCATCTCGTATTCACTTATGAGACTTGGGCTAGGCTTCTCTCTCCAAGGGCCTACTGATGCTCTACCTGAAATGTCTCTCTGCGACTCAGACTCTGAAACATCAGCACATTGTTCTATCTGTAAATCTGCACCCTCTAGCTTTGTGCCACACTCTGAGTGGCCTTCTCCAACAGGCTCCGTCTGGTGCTGTGTGCTGCCAACTGCAGATTCTTGAACTTTTGTCCATGTGGGAGCCAAACGAATCTTGAGCACTTTAAATAAACCATATTTCTCTAGGCACCCAGAACAGAGTGGTATCATGAAGACATCCCTTCCAGCATTTGAGCACATCAAATATACTCGCACTGGATATCCAGGAATCGCCGCATGAGGAGGCAGTCGTCCTCCATAGTAACATCTCTCAATGTCCCTTAACTTGTTCACTTCTACTGCTACCACAGTCCGTGCATGATCCGGGTAGCGGGCTGGTCCTGAGGCCATGACTGCAGAGAAAAAACAAACAATGCTCACTGTTGTTTCAAGTCCCACATCACTGAACACTTTCTTTCTCTTTAAAAATGGCTCTCTGGTGCTGTGTTTACATTACTACCCCACCCTGTAATGGTGGCGGCAGCACTCCTACACATCAACATTCTGTAATTAGGTCAAGCCACTGCGCATCCGATTTGCACACTCTACTGATAACTTTGCTCAAACTGCACAAACTTGCATTGTTCTTTTTACTAGCACATTTATATGATTTACCACAGACTTTTCACTCGCTGAAGACATTGATCTAGCTTACAGTCCCTTAAAGCCTCAGTATTTCATAGCACAGGATTGCCTGTAATTCTTGCTGCATATCTGATACAACTCACAGTCTCTCTCATGGCTTTGAAACTTATACTGACACTGAACCTATAATTATGCTCACAGTCGATTGCTTAGAGTTCTTGCTTTTGCTGGTAAAACTTAACACAGTCCTTATTTGCAAAGCGATTACACTGCAACACACAGATTCAGCTGGCTTTTGGCAAAATCACTTAGTTTGAGCAATTATTTCTGTTGGTACTCATTGTTATCAATAGCTGTTTGCTGTGATGGAACACAGCCTGCAGTCAGTCTTGGAAGCCTCTGGAAAGAAGCGGGTTGGCAGTCCTGCCAATTATCCCTCTGAACACCACACTTACAGTCCAGTCAATCGAGATGGGGGTTGAGCCTGAATTTAAACAGAAAAGTCAGTTTTTTTAACTTTTTTACAGTGCTTTCAGTCACCATGACGCTTCTCCTTGTAAACCAGTTGGCACACTTCACTCACTCTCCTTCTCGAATGCTGTGCAGTCGCTCTAGAGCTGGCTTGGGGGTGGAACTAATTGCAGTCTCACCAATCACTCGACGCCATGCAAATGAGCCTCTTTTCCTCTCATGCTCTTCTCCTCATGGCGATCGTCAAGCAGGCAAATTCAAACTGCAAAACCACACTTTTTTTTTTAACTGACTCCACGGCGGGAGCCCATTTCAACCATTTTTCATGCCCATTAAGCACAAGTCTCTCAGTTCACAAGAAAGCATTTCCAACAACTAGGGCACAATTTTCCATTTGCTACCCACAGTTTTCCACACTTTTCTTTGTCACAAACACTTTTAAAAGCTGGCAAATACTGTAATTTGATGCAGGACAAGGGCATATACTCTCAGGCTTTACTGCTCCTTGGTAAACAGTTGACATTTTAATAGCAGCACATGGATAACAGCACACAGTGACACATTAGCTAACATTGCTTCAGCTTTTTGGGCAACCCACTGCCAGATAACCAAAATGCTAACTATTTTCCGAGCGACCTTTCTTACATTCCTCCCTAAATTCCAAACCCACATCTCCTCAGCGGTGCCTCCATTTTTGTAACCCCTACCAGGTATGCCGTTTCTATCTGACAGCTCTACCTGGTGGGCTGGGTTCAGGGAGGAATATGTCACTCGGCACATAGGCTAGGTTTGGCTACTCTGCACAGGGGCACCCAAGTAACTCCGGACAAATGAAGCAATAACTGAAATGTCCAATACCAGAAGTGGGATTCTAAAGTGTGGCTTTTATTCACATCCAACAGAATAAACAAAGCATAGATGGACCCCCACGGGGCTACACTCCTGGTAATGCAGATCAAAGGAGACCAGAACACATCCTCATCATTTTAGCCCTAGGCTCTGAAACACACTGGGCACACAGCCCGAACTTGCATGCTGGTCTGGGTTTTCCCTCGCTCGGCTCCATTTCCAGCTACTTGGACACTTTCCATATAGCATGGACACATTTACTGGTGGATCCCTATACCACCTAAGAGCACTTCTGCTCCATAAGGGAATCTTCCTCATCAATCCCACATCTGGGTACTTTCCTCAGGCACTGGCCAAGTGTCTGAGAGAAAGCAAACAGGTGTCCCAGAGCAAATCCGTAGAGGTGAATTTAGTTACTACTGATGGGGGGTCTCCCACCTCTTGCTCCTATAATTCATACCCGGCCATTTCTCTGGACTGTAACACCTCATCCTTTAAAACACTTTGCTGTGTAGATTCTGTTAAATGTATTTCACATTCAATCTACTGTCTTTTCTTCTCATTTGTGCTGGACTTGAACATACTTATTAAGTGGCTTTGTCCATTACTCTAGACCCCCCACAGAGTTAAGCAGTCCAATCCCCACATCTTCCAAACTGTACTTGGCGGTCTTTTCCTGACCCCACAGTAACAGTCCCTTTAGTTTCATACTTGATGCCAGTGAAAACAACTGGCCCTTTTGCAGAGCGAACTCACCCTTTGGTTGCAGGTTCCCCACAGACATTTCCTCCTCAAGGGATTCTCTTCCAGAGCTTCTGGTGCCTCAGCACGAACTTAAACAGGCAGCTTCTTTTCCTTAGCCGGACCCAGCGGGGTCTGCCCCTGGAAACAGGCTGATACCTTCCCTCCATCCCCACAGGGATGAGGCCCTGAACCATTGAGAGCGGTCTTCACCACATCAATTGCAGTTCTTGTGTTCCTCTTCAGGTGGAAACACACTCCTAAAAACAAAAGTAGCTCTTTAACAGAGCTTAAAGCTCTGAGGGCCTGCCCTCAGCAGAGCACCTCTACTGCACTCTACAGAACTCTCTCTCAGAATGACTTCAAATTCCCCAACATTCTACTCTAACCTCCAACTGCAACATTCCAGTGTGGCTTATGCAGCTGCGACAGTTCTAAATGATGTCATCCCTCAGTCTTGGGTGAGACTGAGAACAGAGTGAGACAGTGTGAAATCCATTTAGCTGGAGTTTCACAAGCTACCTTCCCTGCCTACCACTAGGTCTTATTGGGATTCTAGTAACCCCGGGTAACAGGGGGGTTACACATAGAAGGTGAAGGCAATTAAGGACCGTGTGTCCCACCTAGTCTGCCCCTTTCACGTCCCTGTTTAGTATAAATGTAATCCATGTCTGGTATAATTTCTTTCTATTTCTGCTGACCCTAGTGGGCCGACCCGGTAACCAAAAGTAATTAATAAATAGTCAACAACCATAGGGTTTGAATCCTTTGGTTTGTATGTTTGATTGGAGTGGTTGAATATGGTGATACTTCTTACTGGACTAACAATCAAGTTGTTCTTATATGTTACAGTAAATGAATGTTGGGGGCTACACATGTCTTCTTCTTCAGTCAAATTAGCAGTAATAGATTGCTGTTACACTGGAAGAACACACGGTGTGGCCCCCATGCTTGTGTACTGTAACATATATTTAAGATTTCTCTGTTGGTCCCATAAAAGGTCTCATAATATAAAACATTTTGACAACAAACTATTCAAAAATCTGACTCCGTAGGTGACTACAGGAAAGGCGGTTGTATTCATTAATGCTAAAACTACATTTAAATAATTTACCTATATGTGGTTCCAGAGCATTTGAAAATTGTAAAATCAGTCTTCTAATTTCAAACAAGCATTTGTCAATGCTGAATGTTTGCTTGCTGGTATTGGCATTGGTAGTGTAGGAGTTAGAGAGCTTCATAATAGATATGGCAGTGAAGTATTGAACTGAAGCCAACCCCACCACCACCCTGCAGAGACTGACAGGCACTGGGGTGTGTCTTTGGGTTGTCAGGCATAACGGCCACGCCATTTCACCACACCCTACCCTGCAGACCCCAACAAGTGTAACGGTGTGCCTTGGGGTCTTTGGCCCTTATGCTCACCCCATTCCATCAGGAAATACAGTGAGATGGGTGCTGTATAGGAGAATGAGGTGAACTTTGGGGCCGAAGAGTCCAAGGTACATATCAATGCCTCTCACTGGCTGCAGGGTGTGGAATGGTATGAGCATTACAGGCGAGAATCCCAAGTCACACCCCTGATGCCTGTCAGTCTCTGCAGGGTGGGGCGTTATGCTCGGAAATCCTAATGTCTCAGGCATTCGTTGGCATTTTCACTCCAAATTTTCAGCTTGGGTTTTTTGTGACCCCCACCTTATGAACAGTGGCAATATCGGTTTGTTAGCCAAAAGCTGATTTTGCACACCAACTATGCCATTTGGCACCACAGGTGCGAAAACACATTTCAAACAGGATGTGAAAAATGACAGCTGTACTGTTCATGGGGAGGTGGAAAAAATGACAATGTTGAAAATCTGCAATGAAAATATTAAAAAAAACTGGTGAAGTCACGAGCGTGTGTAGAAACTGCACAACGCACATCCATAATGCAATTAGTTTGGGGATTTTTTACAGCAGATTGTCAACACAGGCATTTTGGAACATCTGCTCATGAACAGTGTCACTGTGATTTTCTTAATCTGTCCTGAACAGTGATTTCCCACAGCGACCACGCATTTCTGCGCTGGAAGTGCAAAAACACATTTCAGCCATGGTGTGAAAAATGACAGTTGTACTGTTCATAAGGAAGTGTGGAAAAATGCCAGTGGTGAAAATCTGTACTAAAAATATTAGAAATCCATAAACGTATGAGGGTGCATGGAAACTGCGCAATGGTCGTTCATAACACAGTCATTTTATGGACTTTGTTCACCAAATTTTTAACATATCCTTTGTAATACCTCTGCTAATGAACAGTGTCACTGTGATTTTCTCAATCTGTCCCAAACATTGATTTCGCACACCGACTGTGCCATTGTGTGCTACATGCGCGGAAACATGTTTTGGGTGAGATGTGAAAAATGGCAGCTGTACTGCTCATAAGGAGGTGTGGTAAAATGGCAATATTTAAAATCTGGAGTGAAAATAGTGAAAATTCATGAACTTACCAGCGTGCTTAGGAACAGCGCACCGCATGCCCATAAACAGTCATTTTGGAGAATTTGTTCACCAAATTTTCAACAGTGTTTTTGGGGCCTACCTCATGAACTGTGACACTGTCATTTTGTAAACCGGTCCCGAAAGGTGGTTTCGTGCAGTGACCGCAAAATCACCTTTCGGGGCTGAATAACGAAATGACAGTGACAGAATTCATGAGGTGGAGTCCCAAAAACCCCATGCTGAAAATTTGGTGAAAAAATTCCCCAAAATGCCTGAGATATGCATCAAAGTTGAAAAAAACCCTGTTTATTACATTATACAGCTTACCGGCATTTCCTCAGTTCGCGGTCGGCTTTGAAGAGTGCAGACGTGTTCCCGGTCCACCGGAGATCGTGGCGCCGGACTCTGGCAGTAAGTATGGGGTGAGGAGGGGTGTGAGGCAGGGTGTACAGAGGGTGGGCGCAGGTGGGGAGAGGGGCCAGGACAGTCAGCAAGGGAAGGTTTTTTCTTCAGGTTTCTTGTTTTTTTCTGGACGACGCGGGACTTTTGCCATGCTGGGTGGGCTCCCAGTGTGGCAGTTGGAAAACTGTTTGGGGGCGGGGGCAGTGGAGCTGATGGGGGATTGTGCACCCTGTTGTATCTGGACTGTTGCCATGCTGGGGTGGCCTCCCAGCGTTGCACCAGTTGTCTGTTGGGGGAGCATTGGAGCCGATGGGGATTGGGCACCCCCGTCGGCCATACAGTGTGTGGGGGGGTGCATTAGCATGCAATATGTGTGTGCATGTGTGGGGGGGGCACATCCGACTGCGGCTATTTTGTTTCAAGTTGGTGGCAATGTTCCAAACTAGTGTCACCGGCTGTGTCCCCCATTATTGGTGGACATCACACACACCTCAAAATGCTGTGCCAGTATTGCCCACAACAGTGCCGCACCTCCAGAACCTGCTTCGGCACCAAGCTGCCGCAATACATTCCTTGAGATGCACGCAAGCAAACATAAGAAAACTGTCTTAACTGCTTCCTAAAATGGCTGCCACATGTGTTAAGTGATGACATCATTGGAGCCAAAGTCAGAGAGATATATGGCTTTCTATAGTGCCAACTAGTTCTTTTTTCCTCTATATAGAATTGTTTCATCCAAATGGTCAAAACCATGTGCATTATTTTGTATAATACTCATGTTAGGCTATGGTTCTGTTCATTTTGTTTACTTTAACATGCTAAAATTGTGTTTTAATCCAACCGACTTTGTCTGTAGCAAACCACAATGCAGTACAAATCTTGAATAACCTGGTGGTCTAGTGGTTATGGTGGATCCAGGATGTTACAATGGGGGTGCTAGGGTGGTATGCATACTTAATATGCACTTTAAAATTTTTATTAAACCTTTATGTATTCTACTATTATTCTTTTCTAGTACATTTTTGACAGAACCTACAAATGTAATCCATAGTTTGAATGTAAACATTTGTACAATCAATAAATCAGACTTCTTCAACAAAGTGAAATGCAGCAGCAGCAAACAAGTACATTACAATGTGGGGGGGGGGTGCAGCCACACCCTTCACCACCCCCTAGATCCACCACTCTTTTGTAGCAAAGTCCACATGCAATCCAATGTTAGAGTTCATACTTTCTCAAAAATCAAATATATGCTTGTCTTGTCGTCTTTTTTCAAGGGAAATAATAGCAATAATAAGAAGAATCAGCATTTATATGGTGCTTTTCATACACATTTTATCCCAAAGTGCTTTACGAGCAATGCTAGATTAGTAGTAAAGTGACAATGTGTAGTGGCAGCCATTTCACACATTAATACCCACACACAGCCTTGGACAGTTGTATGAACTGGCTTTACGGGAAGGGGAATGTTGGCTAGAACGGTGGGGTCAGGTAGTGATCATGGTGTTGGCAGCCCCACATCTTATTTCTCACAGTGATCTGCTCATATTTCTCCCCATCTGTCTCCCCCCTTCCCTGAATATAGCAGTACCTTGCAAGAGTGACCTTCTCAGTCCCCCCTCTGGTATTCATTCTTCACTATTCCTCCTCCTCACACCAAAAACTAGTGAGCTCATCACCCTTCTGCATCATGAATGCAGGTAGTGCAGTCCCCTGTCTTTTTGGCATATCAAAAATAAACCAATCTTTCCAGTAAGTCAGGCTGATAGCAGCAGGGAACAAGGGGAATGATTTGCTTTCCTTTCCTTAAAAGATCTAGGCTTCTTCTGATTGGGCACTATTGCTGGATGCCACACCTCCGACCACACCGGTGACCCGGGTTCGGGAACTGACTCAGGTCACCGGGGGCTGGCAGGGGAGGAGAGGATTGAGCATCCAGAGGACTGCTCTCCTCTCCTGGCATGGGTTGGGAAAAGTACTTTGCTCTGTAGTAGCCCCCGGTGGAGACTGGAGGTACTACAAGGATCGTAGCAATGTGGGCTCTTCAGGAAAACGTGAAAGATGGCACATCTCTGACCAGATGATGGCAGCCCCACCTCCCCGCACCTCTCTGTCATGAAGCATTAAGGGCTGCAGTATCTGCCCTCCACCCAGAAGCAAGAGAGTGCTCAGGCACGTTATACTCCCCTCCCCATCGCCCTCTCCAGAGCAAGGGGGGGCCCCCTCACAAAGGGATACACTGGGTCAGCGGAGCATTGGAGCAGCAGGATGGTGGGTCAGCGGTAGGGGCAACGGCAGGACTGGCTGCCCGAAGGAGTGGATGGAACGTGCCCGGTAGGTGGGGAAAAAAAAATAAATAAATAAAATGGGAGACTATACTAACCACATTCATGATGCGGAAGGAGACTTTAAAATTCAAGAGATGGCACCTTTTCTCTTGTAGCTTGTTCAAACTGCATAGCAGCAGCAGTACCACGAGCCGTACCTTAGCACTGCCTGTGAATTGCCATTGGGGGGGGTCGGTCTGCACTCCGGATCCTGGGAGGGATGTATAGCTATATCTAGGTTAGGGGAAGACGGGAAGGGGGACGTTGAGCAGATCATTGTGAGATCTGAAATGTGGATCTGCCAGCACCGTGAGTACTATCTGACTGTGGATGATAGCAGCCAGTGATGGCAAATACTCAGAGACTAGGGCTGCACCTAAACTGTTACTTGAAATTGGTGTAGGGAGATTACCCTCGGGGGGTGGGATGTTGATGTTAGGACAATATTGAGGGAGTTGTGTATAGCTCATTCAAAGTTTGGAAGGGTGGTAGCCAGCCAACTCGCACTGTGGAGTAGAGCATAGAAAAGTATTGGAGAAGAATTGTTGGGAACTGTCCTGCAGGGTTCTGCAGATCACAGGTAAAGGAGTAGACTGACACTGGAAGTCTGGTGGATTCGTTCAAGGTATTAGTATGCCTCTCCTGCTAATAATATTGTTAGCCATTGTAAGTGCAGCCCTTATGAGGGCATAAACAGCAGTTTTTCTGATGGGTCATGATGCTTATTGCTTGGCCCTCCAGGAAGACCTAGTTGTTGGTTAATGTGGCAAGGAAAAAAAGCAGATCAGGGGAACTATGCATACTACCGTCACTGTGCAGAAGGGTGGTGATCCACTCAATGTTTACTGTGGGAGCAGAAGTCAAACACTGAGAATGTGGACTGGAGAGTGATTTGGGAGGCATTTTTTTAACAGTGCCAGCTGATGATGCGTATCAGTATAGGTGTGCACAACTCTCTGAGGTACAAGATTACAATCTGAGGTATGATAATTCTCTTCATGAGACTGTAAGCACATATGAAGCCCCAGGAAGCACTGTGGACAGGGTATGGATGGTGGGGTGTTCAACAGAAGGTAGGCTATGTGCAGGGGTTCACATCGAAAAAGAAAGCCTTATCTGTGGATTAACAAGAGAGCATGAGCTTTGGAATTGGACCAGACCAGTACTTTGCAGTGTGACCCTGAGCAAGTCACTAAATGTCCTTGTGCACCCTGGCCACACCTGTAAACAAGCTTTCAGTTTAGCATGTCTCTCCTGGTTAACAAAAAAACCAAAAACAATTTCAGGGCATCACATATCCACTATATCATCAGGTATTTGAAGTGTTGTATTGTACTGTACTGCGATTTGCCAAAGAGAAACTCAGTTGGATTGCAAAACATTTTCAGCAAGTTAAAGTAAACAAAATGAACAAAATCATAGCCTAACATGTGTGGTGATCAAAATAATCCACGAGTTAACACATGGTGTTTGATCATTCTGGTACAGCAATTCAAAACAAAGAGGGAATGAAGAACTAGTTAGCACTATATAGGAGTATATGTGGGTCTCTGTCTCTGGCTCCGATGATGTCATCATGACTCATCACTTAATACACTTGGCAGACATCTTAGGGAGAGACCAATGCTGCTTTTTGAAAGTGAAAGGCCGATGTTTACATTTTTCAAAAGCTATGAAACTGCATTTATGTTATTTACATAAATGCAGTTTTAGTATAAATGTAAACAGCAGCCTTTACTTTACCTCGCAGTAGGACCGACCCCCCCCCCCCACGGCAATTCACAGGCAGCGCTAAGCTTTCAAGGCAATCCTCAGGTCATGAGGGCAGCGTGGAAGCCCTCCCAGGATCCGGAGTGCAGACCGCCCCCAATGGCAATTCACAGGCAGCGCTAAGGTACGGTTCGTGGTGCTGCTGCTACTACGCAGTTTGAACAAGCTACAAGAGAAAAGGCGCCATCTCTTGAATTTTAAAGTCGGCAGACGTGTGCAGATAGTTTTTTGTAAGGGGCTTAACGCAGACACAAAGGTATAAAGTGCTTAATTTATCTGCTTAAGGCATCTCTGAGCTCCCCATCTAAGGGAAGTTTGAAACTTCTCTGAATTACCGGCTGCCTTCAGACACCTCTGAGCAGCGCTTCAAGCAGGCTAAGGTTTAAATTATTTAGAGCTTTCCCACTGCAGTAACTGCTCCTCTGAGCTCCGACTCCCTTTGTTTAAAGCTTATTTAAGATTGTACCAAGCCCCTCCCTCCATCCCTCTTACCTATTTAAATTCTGTCTTTCTCACAGCTTTCGAGGCAATCCTCAGGTCATGAGGGCATCATGGAAGCCCTCCCAGGATCTGGAGTGCAGACCAACCCCCCCCCCACTGCAATTCACAGGCAGCGCTAAGGTACAGCTCATGGTGCTGCTGCTACTATGCAGTTTGAAACTTCTGAATTACCAGCTGCTTTCATAACTCCCTGAAATACTGTGCTTTTTCACTGTCCTGTTGAGTTACCTTAATTTGTTTAAAATTGATTTAGCTGCATCCAGCTTAATTCAATCTCTGCCTTGCTGTGCTACACAAGGGGCTTAACACAGACACAAAGAAAGGACTGAAGTGCTTAATTTACCTGCTTAAGGCACCTCTGAGCTCCCCATTTAAGGGAAGGTTGAAACTTCTGAATTACCAGCTGCCTTCAGACACCTCTGAGCAGCGCTTCAAGCAGGCTAAGGTTTAAATTATTTGGAGCTTTCCCACTGCAGTAACTGCTCCTCTGAGCCCTGACTCCCTTTGTTTAAAGCTTACTTAACATTGTACCAAGCCTCTCCCTCCATCCCTCTTACCTATTTAAATTCTGTCTTTCTCACAGCTTTCAAGGCAATCCTCAGGTCATGAGGGCAGCGTGGAAGCCCTCCCAGGATCCGGAGTGCAGACCGACCCCCCCCATGGCAATTCACAGGCAGCGCTAAGGTATGGCTCATGGTGCTGCTGCTACTACGCAGTTTGAACAAGCTAGAGCCCCACTGACGCTGCGTGTTAGCTCCCCACCACCCCCAACACCACCCTTGGCAGTCACTCCCTTATATACCTGAAGTCACATGCCAGTTTTAACCGATCAGCCTACTTTCCCATCTGCAGGTTATACCAGCCATCCACTAGAGGCCACTACACCAAGGTTTTGCCATTTACTTTCCAGATCCTTGCTCTTTTAGCCTCTCCATTATGCCTCAGTTTTACTTATTAATCTTCTTTATCGTCACCCCCTGGGTGTCCCTCCCTCCATCAATTTACCCTTCACTCCCAGCCCACATCACATCTTGCGACAGGTTGCTAACAAATATTCCTATCTCGCACTGAGCCCATCCCTACCATACTCTCTCCACCTGCCCCGGGCTAATCCCACCTACTTTCTGAATCAGCCTCCTAATCCTTCTACCAAAAACCTGCAGACCAAAAGCTGACAGAACCGCACATCATACCACCACCAGAAAACTTTTGTGGATAGCCCATCACACCAAACTAATGGTCACCCTGCTACTTCTCCTTGCAGGGAGTATCGAACTTAACCCAGGGCCAACCCACCCCCATGCCCAAAACCCTTCTGTCCCACTCCAAATCCCCTCGGGTCTCAAACTAATACACATAAATATATGCAGTCTCTTGCGTAAAATAACCTTGCTACAAGCTCTCGCCACGTCTCTCAGTCCAGACATTCTGATTATCTCTGAAACCTGGCTAAAATCACATAACACCGGCGCAGAATTTGCCATACCCGGCTACACACTTCTCCGCCATGACCAGGTTGGCAGACAAGGAGGCAGCGTAGCCATGTACATTGCTTCCTCCATCAAATTCACCACGGTTGCCCTATCCCTACCGACGGACTCCGTTAATGCCTTAATGGCAAAACTCTCCATCCCCACTCAATCCCAATCTACATAGCAGGCACATACTGCGCTCCAGGCACCACCTCACCTTACATTTGGACTACCTAGGCTATGTAAACTCCCTGGCCGCAGGTGGTGAGATCCACATATTAGGGGAATTTAACCAGAACTGGCTTGCTGAGTCCCTTTCCAAATTTTGTGACAAGGTAACAACCCTAATCCTAACACAACAAATCACTGAACGTACTCGGGCAAACCACAAAACACAGAACCATACACTGCTAGATTGGTCCCTCACCTCTTACTCTCACAGGATTATAGCCTCTGGATTCCTTCTGGATGCCCTTAGTGACCACCACGGGATCTACACCATGCGCAAATTTCACAAACCCAAAGCTCCCCCTCCCAGAATCTTACTTTCGAGATCCTACAAATCCCTGGACCTCCCCTCATTATTAAATGAGTTAGGCAACTACGATTGGTCATGCATCAGTCATTTCACCTCGACAGATAAGGCACTGTCGTTCTTTAAGTCCAACTTCATCGCCATCTGGGACCGCTACTCCCCCACAGACTGTCCATAGTCCGAGGTGCTCATCTACCATGGATCTCTCCCGATATCCTAGCCCACCTCCGAAACCAAGACAAGGCCTGGAAAACCTATAAGACCTCCAAATCCCAGGCCGACCTCCAGACCTACAGAGCGCTCCGCAATTCTAGTACTAAAATAATCCACCAAGCAAAGGCCAACTACTTCTCATGCGCATTCAATTCCTCCTCCCATCTCCTGTCTTGTTTCTGGAAGGTGGTCAGATTGCTTCAATGCCCGCCATCACAACCACCAATCCCATCCTTGCAGGTTGGTGGTCACACCATCACTGACCCCTCAGCAGTTGCCGCCTTGTTTAACACTGTCTTCACTGCCAGCCATGCTACTCTCAGGGCCATCCCACACCAGGATCAGCATGCCCCCACTGACACCACATCTTGTGGCGCTACAGCTCAGCCATTCTCCTTCCTGCAAGTCACTCCTGATGAGGTATACAATGCACTGGTTGCCTTTAACCCTGAATAGGGAAAATGTCCCATGGGGTTGGACTCCAAAATCCTCCACCTGTCGGCCCCTGCCATAGCTCAACCCCTAGCCACCCTAATTAACTTATCATTTGTCCTAGCAGAAGTCCCCACTGAGTGGAAACATGCCACCGTAATCCCACTTCCAAAGGGTGGTGATGCCTCAAACCCAAGCAACTACCAGCCCGTCTCCCTCCTACCTACCCTTGCCAAGATACAAGAACGCCTGGTTCTCTCTCACCTATCCACCTATCTGGACTCCTCTTCCTTCTTTCCCTCTACCAGTCTGGCTTTAGGAAATCCCACTCCACTACCACTTCCCTTGTTAGGATTACTGACTCCATCCTCTCAGGGATGGATGCAGGCCACATCACTGCCACTATCTTTATCGACCTGGCAAAGGCTTTCTATATGGTGACTCACTCTCTTCTCCTGACAAAACTTGCTAAGGCTGGCCTATCTGGCTGGGCCATGTCTTGGTTGCACTCCTACCTCACTGGTAGATCCCAAGCTGTCCGTATCAGAGGGGCCATGTCGGACCCCCTCCCAATCATGTCAGGAGTGCCTCAAGGATCTGTCCTAGGCCCCCTCCTATTCTCGGTCTTTCTAAATGATCTGTCCTCTGCCTGCACACACTCCGCCATCCATATGTATGCAGATGACATGGTGCTATATGCATCTGGCCCCTCGCCCTCTGAAGTTGCATCCAGACTTCAGCACGACTTCATCACAGTCCAGCACTGGCTCCGCTCAAATAACCTCCTCCTAAATGCTAGCAAAACAGTCTCCTTAACCTTTGGGATGAGACAGAAAATTTCTAGGCTCCCTTCACCATTAGTTTTTCACACCCTGGAAGGGAACCCACTGGAGTCCTGCACCACCTTCAGATACCTCGGTGTCTGGCTTGACCAGCACCTCAACTTTTCCACACATATTGACTCCTTACTTAAGAAGCTGCACCAAAGGCTTGGTGCACTTTACCGGAATCATGACAACATACC
The DNA here is from genome assembly GCA_016271365.2 of Neoceratodus forsteri. Taxonomy (NCBI): domain Eukaryota; kingdom Metazoa; phylum Chordata; order Ceratodontiformes; family Ceratodontidae; genus Neoceratodus; species Neoceratodus forsteri. The sequence goes on from CM028132.1 coordinate 1,411,617,211, forward strand.
CCTTCCAGCCAGGAAGGTCATTATAAATACAATGAACCTCCCAGTCCTCGACTATGGGGACGTAGTCTACAGTTCTGGCCCAAAGACCACATTAGCTAAGCTGGACCCTCTCTTCCACTCTTTTTGCCACTTCGTCCTAAACAGCCCCTACTCCACACACCACTGTGCCCTATATCAAGCAATAAACTTCACCTCACTTGACTATCGCAGACTAACTCACTGCGCTAAAATTAAGGCCAAGCATTGGTCTCAGCGGCTCCCTTCCTACCTGTCCCGACATCTTAACAAACCCTAGCGCAGAATCATACACACTCAGAAACTCAGACTCCAGGTCCCTAGCTGTCCCATACCGATCTACCTCCACTGGGCAATCAGGGTTCAGCTACCGCATTCCCTCGCTATGGAACTCCCTCCTAGCTAACATTTGTCGCTTCCCCTCCCTGTCGCACCTAAACTCCATGCTCCAAGATCATTTCATCCCTACCTGTGCTTGTGTCTAGGAGCTTACCAACTACTAGGCAACTCTCTGGGAATGTTGGCACTTAGCAAATTTGTAATTCATCAGTATCAACTGTTGTCCACTCACCTTTTACTGTATCTTGTATGGCTCAAAACTTAATTTTGTTGTTCACTTGCTGTATGTAACTGTGCAACCAACTGCCACACTCAATCCTGTATGTAGTGGTTTCTGAACCAAATGTTAGTGATCTTCCACAATGTATTCACTTGTCAATACTGACTTCAAGTGCTTTCTCATACTGTATGTACTATGGTTACCAATTTGTCTCTCTCAAGCTACTACTGACATGTAACCAGATCCTAATGTTAATATTTCTCCCACTATGTATTTTCTTGTCTATACTGTGTAAACTGTTCTCCTATGTTCTTCCCTCCTCCAGGACGCGTCTGTAATCGAGCAGTACTCTGCTTAATATGCCTTCCTGGTAAAACACTTAAATAAATAAATAAATAAAGCCAGATTTTGGAATTTGCAGTTTTAAAAAACTGCTTGTTTAGGTACCCTTTAAACTACTGTGTTACTGTGTTTTTCAACACCAGGATAGTCTCAGGGTGAAGCACCCAGTTTGTATATAGCCAATACTGGTCAACCCGAATGGAAAGCACAGAAAACCAGATCACCTCCGATTTTTCCACTCATGATACTTATTTTTGTGCCCCCTTCCCAGCCGAACATGCAACAGTAAAAACCCTGAGAGGTTGCCTGGATATTCCCACAACAGAGCGCATTAGCTGGCAGGAGCCCCACTACATACTTACAAGGATCTTGGTTAATTGCAATCCAATTGAAAGGATAAAAGGAGCAATTAAAGAGAGTTTTATGACAGGGAAGGGTGTCATTAAAAAACAAATTGCCCTTAATGGGGCTTCTAATTTGCAAATTAATTTAGGACTGTTTTTAAACTGCGCTCACCTTCAGCTCCATCAAAGGCCCTATAGATTTGCAAAGGGATTGCAGTTTTAAAGTTCGACTCAGACATGGCTGAGTGAGTTCTGTTTGTGCCCAGCAACACTTTCCAAATATTCAGAAAATGTTCCATCCCACTGCAAACCTCTGAAGAGATGCGAGATGGCCGTCCAGCCACGGAGCTGTCTACCGGCTCAGTGCTTTTTAAAACTTATATTCTTGTGTGGTGGAGGGTCCCGTGGGATACAATATTTATATTCAGCTGGCATATCTTCACAGACCCACTGCAGACATCTCTGTTCTTGCTTAGTCCATTTGGTCTCATTTGATCTCATTTTCTAGACAGAATATAGCCTGGCTTTACAGATCTGACCAAAACTCCTTTAATGAACAAAATTAATTATAGGTTAGGCTTTATGAACATAACCTGAACACACTTAAACCAGGTCCATTTCTTGTTCTTTTAGAAACATAGAAACATAGACTTTGACAGCAGATAAGGACCGCTTGGCCCACCTAGTCTGTTCATTTCCCTACCTACAGGATAAGCTGCAGATCTTAGTTAACCAACAGCCTATTTCTTCTTACCCCCCACAAGAATTGTCTTATGTCTGTCCCATGTATTCTTGAATTCTCCCACAGTTTTAGACCCTACAACCTCCTCATTTTTGATGTGTCTGTCTAATGCCTTTGTGTGCCCACCCATCATCGCTGCACTTACGATGTTTTCTTGTGGATCGAAGGAGGAACACCCCTAGCTGAGGAGGTAGGTTGAATAAAAAAAAAAAAAACACACCCATGTGCCTAATGTCCTTGTATTTCAATTGTCCTGCTTTAGGAGGGAAATCCCTCAGTTTACCCTGTAGGACCCGACCCTTCTTCCCACACTCAACAGTTCCACAGAGACCTAATCATCCCCATGACCTTTCAGGCCATGTTCTGCAATTCCAGATTACAAGGAAAACCTGTTTTACCCATCAGAATGTCTGCGTCCATACCTTTCACCTGCCCCATATTAGGAGGGCTGCTCATCATTTTATCACTCTGAACCTTTATGTCCTTTCCTCTCAAAACTGTTCCACGGGGGGGGGTCATTCATTTCACCACTTAGAGCCCCCTGCCCATTCCTTCCAACTGCTCCACATCATGAGGGATGTACCTCATTTTTATAATCAGAACCCCACTGTCAATCGATCTCAGCCAACCCACATGCAAAGAGGTAGCCCTTTATTGGACCACCGCTCAGAAATCCTGGTGAAGGTGCCATCCCACATGTAGTAGCAGTAGTACCCATGTTGGAGAATTGCACTTTATTAAGCCCCGCCTCTTCTTAAGTAAATGGCAATGATTCATGAGCTATCGGGACTAACTTCAGAGCTGGGGGGAAGGGGGCAAGACAGACCTGGCAAGCTCCCCAGTAATTCCAGCACTGAGTAATACTACTTGTGATTTTGGTTACGGGGAACAGTTGTTGATCCATGTGCTTAATCAACAGAAAACTTTGCGCATTCATTCCCACAGTGTTCTGATGTTTGATATTTTGCCTCACCCCCCCCCCCAGAACTTTAGGGCAAGGAATCCCACATTTGGGTAAAGAAGATTTCAGGTAATTCACGACTGGGACAGTATCGGCCTCAGCAACTTGTATCTGAAAAGGAAGAGAGCCTGTCATTGTCTGCCCCAGGTGTCTTTTTGTCTGACAGAGACACAATACGGAGTTCTTCACATGGGATGCCAGGGGCTTACAGCTGACTTTTCAACAGCCCCTCTTGTACCTCTTGGTCAAACACAATGCGGCCTTGAAGCACTGCTCTTTCTCCCTTTTTTCACTTGGCCTTTTCATAAAATGCAAGTCTCTTCTGTCAGATCAACTTTTGTGTCCCAAACCAAAGGAAAGAGCCTTAAACAACCAAGAGAAGAATCTACAGACACTCCCCAAGTGCCCCGCTTTGCCTTGGGAGCTTTCAAAGGGATGTCACGTGCCGGAAGACATGTTTTTGTAATGTCTGCTCAAAAAATGATGTCTTGTAATTTGTATGAAATTGATTTATTTTTGTTGGTCTTGGTATGGGGTCGGATATGTGCTGCTCAGAATGTAAAGGCCAGGCAGCTGAATGCTACCACTCCCCCCCAGATTGAGTGGGATGAATGATTCAGGGGGGCGTTTCAGTGATTTTCCTCACCCTGAGGTGCCATTCTGCTCCAAGGTTTTTTATTTTAATTTTTTTATTTAGAAATGGTTCTCCAGTAGCCGGAGGTGACTAGTTCAGACAACCCCCATAAAATACCCCCCCCGACGGTTGGCATTCAAAAGATGGCGGCAGCAGTGACACTGCGCATGCGTGATACTCGTGCATGCCCAGTGACAGCAGAATTGCATTAACCAAGTAGTGTACCCTGGGGAAGGGGAGATTGTGCTGCAGAAGGGAGCTCCGTCATGGAGGACAGCTGCTATGGAGTCAGAGCTGTCATGATGTTACTGCAGCACTGTAGGAGAACACAGGGTCATATTCAGGAGCTGACCCCCTGTTCTACAGTATGGCATAACATCTGTGGAGCTCCACCCACACAGCCGTAAAAATGAGCCCACTTGGTCCAGAGAAGGTAGCCAGTTAGCAAATAAAAAAACCAAAAGGTAGGGAACTATTCCTTTCTTGAGAAAATGTTAGGAAAACAACATTTATTTACAGTGTTTATTTATTGAGAAATCAGAATTACACCCTTTGAGTTAATAGACTCTTTTGCAAAGGCTCCTAGTCAGTAACATAGTATACAACAAGAACACAGAGGAGTAAAATGAATGGTGCAAGACAGTCAATCAATATATTACATTAGGAGTGCTGGAAGGAAGGTAGAAGACTGAGCAACATTCCATAACAGAGGGCAGAGACAGCCCAGAGTTGAGTGCAAATCAGAAAAATACAGTAAACAGAAAATACAGCAATAAGGCAAGGGTTTCACCATAGTAAAAAGATTACAGTGCCGAGAATAATACAGTTTAGAGATTAACTGCGATAACGTGAATAATTACATAATGTAAATAATATAACATAAAATACTATGAAATTAGAAGGTGGGGAAGGAGGAGGAAGGGGCTGAATTATTGTAGCAATATTAGAGGCGGTCACAAGTTGAGTTCTTGGCAAGAAATTCCTTGAGTGAGGTTTTAAAATGGCCTGTTTTGGTGCTGGCAGTTAGAACAGCAGGTAGGCCATTTAGCCAATTAAGGGCCCTGTGATAAAAGGCTCTTTGACCCATGGATGTTCTGAAACGGGGGACCAGGAGGGGGGCATTAGAGGTACTTCTGGAGACTCTTTGGGGAAGGGATGGTTGGATGAGACAATGCAGGCTAGGCAGGGTGAATTGCCACTGAATTGTCTTAGCCAGGAGGCAAGTTTGTTACTTACAGTGATGTTCAGCCTATATTTTATATTGTCTGCATTTCTCAGTCTTTATATATTGAAATGTACTTTTACCAGGTATGCAATACAGTGAATAGGATGAGTGTTGTTTACAGATGCAACCTGGGTGGAGGGGGTAAAGTATAGGGAGGAGGAGGAGAAACAAAGAAACTTAGAATGTGATGGCAGAGAATGCTCGCTGGGCCCACCTAGTCTGCCCATTTTATCTTTTTTTTTTTTTTTAATTAACCTTCATTTTGTGCTGCACTCCTTACTTGATCTACTGTGCCATCCCCCCTTCTTACCCCTAGAATTCCCTTGTGCCTGTCCCAGACATATTTGAACCCCCTCCACTGTTTTCACCCTCATCATCTCCACTAGAAGGCTGTTCCAGGGATCCACCACCCTTTCTGTGAAGAAGTACTTCCTCTCACCCATCCTGAATTTACCCTCCCTCCAGCTTCATAGCATGCCCCCTTGTTCTAGAGTACCTTTTTCTCTGAATAATACTCCCCTCCAGTAACAGAAATGTTATTTTTGTGTTCATTCACCAATCTCTGGTCCATTTAGTTACTCAACTTCTGCACAGCCACCACAGTCCCCATAGTATACTGGGTCTGTGTAAGGAACAGAACCTGAGTTGGTATAGTGAGTGGGTTGACGGAAAGAAAAGATTGCAAAAAACAAATTTGTGGACTACGTGAGGAGGAGGAGGGGGGGTGGTATTTTGGAAGGCAAAGTAGGTAGTGGAAAAGGGTGTTATTGTCATTTACTAGTGTAATTTGTACAGAAGGGTAGTGGTACATACAGTAGGGTGCCAGGCTACCTGGGTGGCTGGATATGTTACTTTTTATGTTGTTATAACACAACAGGGTGCTGGTTACACTATGATAAATGCATGCCTAGGGTCAAAGTGAGGCCTGAGGCTAAAGCACAGTAGAAGTGCATTTATGTAAGCTATAACACACAGCAGCCCATGGGTGCATGGAGGCATTAATGCATTATGAGACGCAAGATCAAAGGCTGAGTGACCTCCAGCCACCCAGGAACTGCATTAATGCCCGTAGGCACCCACTGCCTGGAATGGGTTATTGCACTTATAAAATGTGTTATTTGTTTCAAAAATAAAATAAGTGAAAGGGTTTTTTTAAGTTTAAAACAGAAAAAAATTATTGTTACCCTGCTATGTGGACAAGTAGTACACAACAATACATTAACACTTCATTGATTTTATGAGAAAAGTTATTGCATAAAAATGTAACAAACTGATCTGTGAAATTTGTTTTAACAAAATGAGATTTCTGTCAATTTTTATGATGATTTTAACATTTTATGACATAATACATCAATTAACTGCAAACTACCAAGAGTAGCACTTTTTTTGTTAAACTGAAACATGAATTGCAAGATGGCAAGCAATACGGGAGGTTTTGTTGTTTTATTCGGCAGACCCCCCAGTCTTTCCCCATCACACTGTAATACCTTGATCTGTCAGTACCTCCCGTGCTGAGGAACTTGCAGTCGCTGCTATCTTGTCTCTCTTTTTCTGCTCTTTATTTGCTGAGCCGCCAGTAAGTCTTCTGTCTCTTTCGGTTTCTGCTCCTCACGCACTGAGCTGCCAAAAACTTGCTCTCTTCTGGTTCCTCACCTGTTTGGAGGATGCAGAAAGATTTTTAGCCATTGCTGCCTCCCCTTGCTCTCACCCAGCACCTCATCTGCTAGTCTGCTAATGTGTGTTTTGGAGAACTGGCGGATTGATTCAACACATGTAGGAGGGCTGTTACTAGGCAGATTCTTTGGTAAGGAACTGTGCATGTGCTAGGGAGTAATGAATGGTCGGGTGATGTGTTTTAAGGAATTAGGTTTTGAGAATATTCCTATCCATTTTATAACATAGAATAGCCAACACCCCATTGTGTGTCACTGCACTTTTATAAAATAGGTTTTGCCAGTTTTTTGTAAATTTATTTAAAAATATGCTAAAATGTTGCAGTATTGTCAGTTTGGAAGAAAATAGAAATATGCCACCAAAACAGTCTTAAAATGTGTTTCATATAATTTATAGTTATAGTTATATGATTTATAGTAATGTCAGTGGCATACTACTGTACTAAAATCACAATCTGCTCCGTGCACCCTTACATCTGACCCAACCGGCACACGGGAACTGAAGAAATTGGTCTGGGCAGAGCCCAGAGATATACTCCAAAATAGTTATAAAATGTATTTCAGATGATTTATAGTAATATTGGTGGTGTACTACACAAATTACAGAAAATATGTATTCTACACTTTTGTGTCTGACCCAGATGGGACACGAACACTGCAGAAACTGAATAGGCACAGGGAACCGATCAAGAGTTATGGCACCAAAAAACTGTCAGAAAATAATATTATTTCTGTATATCACTGGTCTATATAAAAAAAAAAGTCCTAAAATAAAACACAAGTTCTAAAACAAAACAATAAACTGTGCAGTGTGGCCTTATGTCAGACCCAGCTGGGACACAGATGAGCTAGTCCGAAAAAAGCACTGAAAGCTTGCTCACAAATAAAGTCTGCACCAGCCCAGATAAACCAGTGAGCTGAGCCACAGAGGGAGCCAAGCCTAGTAGGCCCGCAGTTTGAAGTCCCCCCCCCAAAAAAAAAATGTATATTTTGTACAAATATGTGCTGTCTTTATTATTTGTATCATCTTTAGCTGCAATTTTCATGGCTCTGGGTAGTTCCTGAAAAATGAATGCATTCATTCACATATTTGTGCCTGTGTAGTATAGTATGGTCTGCAGGTCCATTGGTCCACATTGTGGACCAATAGGCATACAGATCATACTGTATGCTGTCATTCAGCGGTCGGCCACATGGTATGTAGGCGGGGTGCTGCTACCCACCCACAGTGGAGCTGACGGGGGATTGAGCATGCCCGTCGGCCATACCTACTTTTGCCATGCTGGGGTGGGCTCCCAGCATGGCAATAGGAAGTGGTGATTTATTTTGTGGGGGACGGGGGACAGTGGAGCTGATGGGGGATTGGGCACCCCTGTCGCTATATGGATGTTTGCCACACTGGGGTGGGCTCCCAGCATGGCACCTGGAAGTGTGCTGGGGGGCAGCGGAGCCGATGAGGGATTGGACACCCCCATCGGCCATACGATGTTGGGGGGGCACATGAGAATGCTGGGGTAGGCTCCCAGCATGCACGTATGTGTTGGAGGGGGAGAACTGTCTATGACAGCTCAGATGCAGTGCTGACATAGGCAATTTGCATACTGCCGACGGCAATATGCAAATTGCTTGCGACGGTGTTTTCCTTACAACTGTACACCACTGCATCCGAACGCTGTCAAAGACAGCTCGGACATTCATTGGCGTGGTGCAGCCGTGCCTGCAACAGGGAGCAGGGCATTGGAAGTTGGAAGGCACACCTATGAAAACTTGTATGGTGGCACTGTGTTTCTTGCACATGAGTGCAAGGAAACATAAAAATGGGTGCATTTTATGTATATTCACTAAATAATGGAGGTAGTATAGCATTGTGGTTAAGGACACTGGGCTGCAAACTTGAAGACTCTGGCTTGAATCCCACAGCCTCCACTTGCATACTGTGTGAACCTGAGCAAATCATTTAACTTTTCTTGTGCTCCCAGGTCACACCTGGAAACAAATTCTGGCTTAGTGTGACTTTCCTGGTTAAATAATTTCCCCTTTCCCGTCCTCATAATTTTGAATCACCAGACAGATTTCCACCAAACTTGCCAAAATGAATCTCCCCTAGGACTAAGATTCTGCACACCAGGTTTCACAATCCAATGGGTTAAGACTCCCAAGCTATAGACTGTAATAAACAAAACAAAAAAAAGAACCCAGATTTGACACAAATACTAACTCAGTCCTAACACAGAGGCAGTACTGCATCTGTGTAATACAGAGACCATATTGAATCAGTCCTCTCTCCACTGATTACAATTTACTCATTAAATTCCAGTACAATAATTTGTAAATTATTTTCACAACCGCCAGTTTCTTAAAGGTACTGTTACCAATTACAGCATCCTGTCAGACCCCTTGTCTGTTAACTTGACAAATAATTAAATTGAATTACAGTAGAAGTTGTGCACTGGAACAAAATAGTAATCCCTTCCTATTGTTTCGGATTAGTGTAGGGTTTTTGTTTGACAAAATGTAAATTAACAGCAAACATTGTCCAATGCCAAATGTCCGCTTACTTGTATTTGCTGTATGGTCCACTTCTGATTAATGCTTACATATCTGACATCAGAAGAGGTATCAGGAGTGAGATGAGCCTCTTTGCTGATGATTCCAAGCTGGCAGCGGTGGTGAATGGGAGGGTGGGTAGAAGGGTTCTTCAAGAAGACCTGGATACCCTGGAAGGGTGGTCTCGCAATTGGGGGCTGAAGTGTAATGCTAAGAAGTGTAGGGTTCTCCACTTGGGGCTTAGACACTCATCTCAAGAATACTTACTGGGGAGGAGAAACTGCAGGTTGCAGATGGGGAGAAGGACATGGTGGCAGTGGTGGACACCAAAAATGAATACCTCTGAACAGTGCAGGAGGGCAACTTGCAAAGCAAATAAAATGCTGGGGTGCATTACAAGAGGGATAACTTCCAGGAAGCAGGAGGTGATTCTCCCACTGTATAACTGCCTGGTTAGACCACACCTTGAATACTGTCTGCAGTTTTGGAGACCGCATTTGGTAAAGGATATTGCACTCCAAGAAAAGGTCCAGAGGAGGGTGACCAGGATAATACTGGGGCAGGGGAGAGGACCTAAGAGGAGAGACTCATGGAGCTTAACTTGTATTCCCTGGAGGAGAGGAGAGAGGAGAGGAGAGGAGAGGGAGGGAGGGAGGAGGGAGGGACAGAGCAGGATCGACAAATCTCAAAATTATGTAGTAGTCCAGGACAACTGGCTTATCCAAAATGGTAGTCCCACTGTTGTGAGTGGTAGTCCAATGGTCGGAAGGCCATATTTTAAGAAAAACACATAAAAAATTGTGTAGCAGCAAAATAAATGGCTGTGTCATTCTATTATTAATATTACATGATGTAGGTTACAGAAAACAGTAAAAATGAAGATGTAGCTATCTTTAAATGTTTCTTTTAATACAGATTGAGTGATCTGAAGTCTGAGTCAAGAGGTGCTCAACTTCGTCCAGTCCCTCACAAGCCAGAATGAAGCAGAGAATAATTAGGGCAAATATAATCAGAACTCAGATTCAGAAATGTCTCCAGCATCAAGTGTGCTGGTGGTAGTGGTGCTGCTAGGACAGGATGATGGTGATGGAGCAGCAGCAGCAGCAGTGCTAGCAGCATGAGATACAGTAGCATCAGATTCAGTTGCAGCAGCAGCAGTGCTAGCAGCATGAGATACAGTAGCATCAGATTCAGTTGTAGCAGCAGCAGCAGTTCTAGCAGCTTGAGATACAGTAGCATCAGATTCAGTTGCAGCAGCAGCAGCAGTGCTAGCAGCTTGAGATACAGTAGCATCAGATTCGAGTGCGTAGCAGCAGCAGTGCTAGCAGCATGAGATACAGCAGCATCAGATTCAGTTGTATCGGCAGCAGCAGCAGTGCTAGCAGCATGAGATACAGCAGCATCAGATTCAGTTGTAGCAGCAGCAGCAGTGCTAGCAGCATGAGATACAGTAGCATCAGATTCAGTTGTAGCAGCAGCAGCAGTGCTAGCAGCTTGAGATACAGTAGCATCAGATTCAGTTGTAGCAGCAGCAGCAAGCTAGCAGCATGATCTACAGTAGCATCAGATTCAGTTGTAGCAGCAGCAGCAGTGCTAGCAGCATGAGATACAGTAGCATCAGATTCAGTTGCAGCAGCAGCAGTGCTAGCAGCTTGAGATACAGTAGCATCAGATTCAGTTGTAGTCGCAGCAGCAGCAGTGCTAGCAGCATGAGACACAGTAGCATCAGATTCAGTTGTAGCAGCAGCAGCAGTGCTAGCAGCATGAGATACAGTAGCATCAGATTCAGTTGTAGCAGCAGCAGTGCTAGCAGCATGAGATACAGTAGCATCAGATTCAGTTGCAGCAGCAGCAGTGCTAGCAGCATGAGATACAGTAGCATCAGATTCAGTTGTAGCAACAGCAGCAGTGCTAGCAGCATGAGATACAGTAGCATCAGATTCAGTTGCAGCAGCAGCAGCAGTGCTAGCAGCTTGAGATACAGTAGCATCAGATTCAGTTGCAGCAGCAGCAGCAGTGCTAGCAGCATGAGATACAGTAGCATCAGATTCAGTTGCAGCAGCAGCAGCAGCAGTGCTAGCAGCATGAGATACAGTAGCATCAGATTCAGTTGTAGCAGCAGTGCTAGCAGCATGAGATACAGTAGCATAAGATTCATTTGCAGCAGCAACAGCAGCGCTAGCAGCATGAGTTACAGTAGCATCAGATTCAGTTGCAGCAGCAGCAGTGCTAGCAGCTTGAGATACAGTAGCATCAGATTCAGTTGCAGCAGCAGCAGCAGCAGTGCTAGCAGCATGAGATACAATAGCATCAGATTCAGTTGCAGCAGCAGCAGCAGCAGTGCTAGCAGCTTGAGATACAGTAGCATCAGATTCAGTTGCAGCAGCAGCAGCAGCAGCAGTGCTAGCAGCATGAGATACAGTAGCATCAGATTCAGTTGCAGCAGCAGCAGCAGCATGCCCATGAACATGTCGAGCGCCTGGACCAGACAGGAGCCAGTAGTTTATTGCTGGATCTGGACTGAAGTCACACAGTTTGGGACCCTCTACTGCTATCTGAAGAAGTGACTGTAGTGTGTCATCTGCCAGACGTGTTCTTATTTTTGTCTTTATCAGGTTTTGAATGGAGAACACTCGTCCACACTTTGCAGTTGACACACTCATTGCTAGTAGTATTTCCACTAACTCTAGAATGTGAACAATCTGGGGCGGTTTTTCTTTCAGCAATCATGTATACACTTGCAGATAGGGTTTGGAAAATGCAGATTTCAGCAGTGCCTTAAATGCAGCATATTCTGATCTAATATTTTCCTGCTGCTCTTCAGTGAAAAAATTTAAATATGCTGCCAGATTAGTCACTTCATTGGTCTCAAACTCTGCAAGTTGTTCTCTTGGTAGATCAAACTGTTTAAAATCCAGACAGGTGAACTATTTCAGAGGTACCTCTGATAAATTTTTAAATCTTACATCAATGAAATCTATTGCTGCACATACTAATGTCTGCAGTTGTGTATCAGTCCCAAAATTTATTTCAGGACAGTTGCCTTTAAACCGTGCCAAAGCTGCTTTACATCTCCTTACTCTCTACTACTCCTGGACACTCTTTCTTTACTGCTCAGCTGCTATGGGTACCTACACTCCATTACTAAGTCTGCGCTCCTTCACCCTCTTGGTACAGACCTCACAGCAACTGGAGCACCTTTCCTCCACACTAGGCACCTCATCCCCCAGACTACCCCACAGTGACTCGTCCCTCCTCCACCCTCAACACACCCATGACCCCCCAACACACCCACCCTGCCAACACCCCAACTCCCTCCACCCTCCAAGGCCTGACCTGGACCCAGTTATCCCCTGCCATTCCCACCCTTCACACTTTATCTATCCCATGCACCCTGATTGTAAAGTTCTCAGCTGGGTGTCAACCCAACGGTCTACATCGCCACCGGCCACTAACCAGAATAATTACACTGTTATTATTATTATTATCTGGTAATGTATACCCAAACCCAGGACCTATGGCTTCCAGCCCTTCTAAACCCTGTACTGCAACTGGCCTCTGCTTTGCATCCTTAAACATTTGCAGTCTCCTAAAGAAATCTGCTGCCCTCCAGTGCTGGGTCATTCAACATCAACCTGATATTATTGCACTGGTAGAGACATGGCTCTCCAAATCCACCCCTGATTTTGCTATCACCCTCCCTGGATATACCATCAATAGGGAAGACCGAGTAGGCAAACGCGGTGGTGGTTGAGCACTACTCGTACGGGACTCCCTTGTAGGTCAGGCACTCCCAGCTCCTAAACTTGATTATGGAGCCCAAGCTCTCACCTTAAAAATCACACCTGATCCCGCCCGAGGTGCTCTCTTCCTCGTGGTCTCCTACGTACCCTAGAGGAATCAAAACCAAGCGGTCCAGTCCCTCATTGACTACCTCACATCTCTCCCTCACAAAGTGGAGCAAGTCATCCTAGGTGATCTCAATGTTAACTGGCTTGCCTCCACTGCCTCCCATATAAGGGACTCCTTTGCTGCCCTGGATATTTCCAGTTAGTCACCCAGCCCACCAGATTCAACCACTCTACTGGCACCAGCACTCTCCTAGATGTTGTTATATCTAACCACCCCTACAAAATCTGGTATGTCACTGTCCTCCCCGACTCTCTTAGCGATCACTCCCTAGTCATCTGTCTCTGGTCATCCTCCACTCTGAATCCAGTGTCCCAGGCCACTCTACACCACCATTTACACCCTGCTGGCCTCAGAAAATTAAAACAATACCTAGCCCAGCTAGACTGGTCCCCTATCCAGCGCACCCCTGACATTGACTCAGCTCTTGACCACTTCACAAATGTCTTCTGTAGGGCTTGTGACCTTTTCACCCTCTTCAGCAGGATCCGCTCCAAAAAATGCAATGCCCCATGGATCACCCCACCCCTCCTCCAGAGACTTAAAAACAGAGATAATCTTTGGCACATTGCTATAGAATCTGGAAAGACAACTGGTAGACAGGCCTACAATGCAGAATGCAATAAGTGCACTTGGGCCATTAGGTGGGCCAAGGCAGAGCACTACCAGACCACCCTCACTTCCACTTGGGGTTCAGCCCGGACCTTCCGGGATAATATGAAAGAGCTAAATGGGAAGTCCTGAGCCCCGCCCCCCACCATCTCAGCTCTTCATCAATGGCTCCTCCACCACAGATCCACTCCTAATAGCCAAGTGCCTTAACACTGCCTTCTCTGACCTAAGTTCGGTCCTCCCCAGCAGCTTCTTTGACCCAATCCCCACCTCTCTCCCTCCAGTCCTGCATCGTCCACCATTCTATCTGTGCAGCCTATGCCCCCTAGAAGCCAGGCCACACCTGCTAAAAGCCATAGGCAGCAATAACCCCAGCAGTGACCCCCTTGACTCCAGGATCCTCCGTATGGTCTTGGATGAAGTCCTAGTCCCCCTGACTGACCTTCTAAATCTGTCTCTATGCCTGGGTCAGTTCCCAAGTGCTTGGAAAACTGCTGAAATCACACCCATACATAAGAGTGAGGACCGGTCCACCCCCAACAATTACCGGCCCATCTCCATCCTCCCCCCACTCTCTAAAGCCCTTGAAAAAGTGGTGTTGATCCAGCTCTCTGAATACCTAGCCAAGTATGACATTATGTGCCCAGAGCAGCACAGTTTCCGCCCAGGACACAGTACAACCATGGCTCTCCTGGAATTCTCCCAAAACCTGCATGCTGTTCTCAACTCTGGCAGCCTTGCAGGAGCAGTGTTCATTGACCTCTCCAAGGCCTTTGACACTGTCTGTCATCCCCTTCTACTTGACTCTCTCCACCAACTTGGCTTCTCTGGCGGTCCCATTTCCTGGTTCTCTAGCTACCTCTCTGCTAGATCCCAGCGTGTCAAGATCAGGGGCTCCCTCTCCAGCACTCTTCCTGTTCACTCCGGAGTCCCTCAGGGCTCCATCCTGGGTCCAATACTTTTTAGTCTCTACCTCAACACCCTCCCCAGCTCATGTACTGGTAAAATGCTCCTCTACATCGCAATCCCACCTCCCTCCAATTACCCTTCCAGCAAGCTTACAACCAAGCCGAAAGGTGGTTCAGCGACCACAGACTGGTCATTAACCTAAAGAAAACCAAATCAATGCTCTTCTCCCACCACCAAAATAAAGCTAAAAATGCCCCTCTCTTGATTATCCCCAGCACTCTGCACCTGCTAGAACAAGTGACCACATACAAGTACCTAGGCATCATGTTCGATACTGCCCTCTCCTTCCACACCCACATTAATGCTTTGTCAGCCGCCATTAATTCTCGGATTGGCCTGCTATACCAGCACAGGGACTGCCTGCCTCAGGTTGCCCTCAGGCTGGCCATCACCTCCCCGTCTTGTCCCTCGTGGACTATGGCTTGCCCATCTATGCCGCAGCTGACAACACTGCCCTCTCCAAAATCCAACTCTCCATCAATAAGGCCTGTAGGCTCCTGACTGGTGCCCCGAGCCAAACTCACACCTGTCTTCTCTATACTACCACCAATCTGCTCAAATTTGAGGAGTGACTGTTCTATCAGACCTGCCTTCTCACTAAGAAATCACTGCTAGGACTCTTCCCCCCCCCGGGGGTCTCCACCTCCCTACAGCAGTCCTCGTTGTCTGTCACCACCCATAGCTCTGTTAAGGCCACTTTCAAGGTGCACAGAACCAAAACCTCTCTTGGCCAGAGATCCTTCCTCTACAGAGCCCCCACCTGGTTCAACTCCCTCCCTAGCTGCATCTCCAACTTGCCAAAAATTGGCTTCTTCAAAACAGCCCTTCGGAACCATATCTTTAATACCCGCTGTTGTAGGTGCAACTAACCCCCTGTTGTAACCTGTGGTACCCGCCTGCCTTGCCCCCTGGCTTGACGATGTCCACTGGACAGCCTCTCCCTCCCCCCAGACCCACTCCTTCCCTACAAGGTCCAAACAGGGATGTAACCCGCTGTCTTCTCTGAGGACCTACTATATCCATGAGTGTAACTCACAATTTTGTAACATTATGTAACCTAAGTAACATACAAACTACTACGTTATGTAACCTAAGTGTATCTATGTTAAATGTTCCTTTTACTGCACCTGTAATGTTATCCTCTGTTTTAATCTGCACTGTAATAACTGTCTTGAAGTCTGACCTCCCACCCCGCGACGAGGTGCCTTTGTAAATGAGTCTCTGACTCAAAGGTTGTAAACCCGATTTGTAATGAATAAAAAAAAAAAAATTAATAAATGAATGTGAAGGGCACAGTCTTCTCAACTCCCTTCTGTGAAATGACATAATCCATGCATCTGCTTTGAGGTTTGTAATGAGCTAGGAAAGCTGTCATGTATTTCCCCGGCTTTGATTTCAGTTCCATCAGCTGGAGAAGGCAGGTCTCAATGAGATGTGGTACTTCAAGAATTAAGTCATCTCTTTGAAACTGCAGGGAAAGATTTCTAAGTATGGGCAAAAAATCTTGGAGGCTATAAAGTGATTTGACAAACTGCACAGACTGTACCTCTTTTAACAGCACCTTTGCTTTTGAACCAACAGCAGCAGATGCAGTTTGTATCAAGTGCTGAGCAACTGTAGGTAGATTTACCTGAACTGCGTGAACTGACCGTGATCTACTCACCAGCCATCTCACCTGTTTAATTGCACTGAAGTGTGCCAGATCAGTATCTAACACGTGCAATTTCTTGTAGCTCTTTCATCTTTTTTGGACTATAGTGGTAGAATTTAAATATGCCCTTTAGAGTGTTTTCAAGCTTTGATAAGAAGGGGTTTGTTTTTATCACATCGAGAACTGCCAACTCCAGCTTATGGGCAACACAGTGCATGCCAATGTTGTGAGGACAGTGGTCCCGAAACTTCGCAATGGTTCCACCCCTTTCACCCATCATTACACTTGCCCCACCAAAATTGGCAGAAATCAAAAGTGTCCCCGGACTGCTCACATTTGGTAAGTCAGTGAGAGGCACATGTAGTGAATCTAATGCACTTTTTATTGCATTAAAGACACCTTCAGCATGCGCGGACTACAAGGGCACACCTGGATCAGATATGTACATACATCTTTTGTGTTAGGATCTATGTAACACAGGAAGACATTTTCCCATTCAATTATAGCCACATCAGTGCTGCCAGCAGCAAGAACTGTCATATATTTTGCGTTTTTAAGAGTCTGTGTCTGGGTCTTGGATGGAATAGCAGATATAGCTCTGCAAAAGTCCCTGGCTCGCTTATCATTGGTATAATTCGTACCTAGCTTAAAACCATTTTTCTCTTGCAATTCACATAGCCATTTCATGTCAGAAAAAGGGCACACATTTGTTGCAGTGGCGTACGCTGTGTTGAACAGACATCTAATCTTCGCCTTTATGGCCTCTTCCAACTGTGCAAAGGCTTGATAAAGTGGTGACTCTGCAATATCACACCGAACTGCTTGCTGCCCACTTTCCAGAATATGATGGTTCTGGCATAACACATGCAGATTTGACTTTTCATGTGCCCGTAGTGACTCAGTACAAAAGTTGTTAGAGCCTGCTGCAAAGACATTTTTTTTTTTTTTGAAAAGGCTGGAGTTGCAATAGTAGGGTACTTTTCACACACAGTGCAAAACATCAGTCCGTTGTTATCATCGTATCTCAACCATTTATAAGTGTTCAACCAGTGAGATTGAAACATTCTTGTCCTTTTCTCCCGGTCATATTTTTTGTCTTTAGAGATACTGCCTCCTTGCTGATCCAACAAAGTTAGGTTCTTAGGACAGGAGGAAACAGATGCTTCCACTTCCCGGTTTAATTCAGTTGATGAATGCTGCTGCTGCACGTCGGCGTCAGTTGCTGTTATGTCCATTACCACGGCAGAAAAAGACTTAATGTCTCTTTTATCATGAGAAGACTGTCTTTCTGTTTGGCTAGGCCCAGTGGCGGCAGCTGCTGCTGCTGCTCCTGACTACATAGAAAAAAAGAGTCTTTTGTTTCTTATTCTTTTGCAAAGCCATATTTTTTTTTTGTCATGTTTTAAACTTTTTTTCCACACTTGCTTACTCTGCAAATAAAATGTATTTTATAATATCTGTGTGTGAGTGTCCTCCTTTCTTGACTGGGTGTGTGGATGGGGGGAGCCGGGTAGTGTTAGGGTAGAGCTTGGGTGGGTGAGCAACAGTGAACACAGGAAACACACTTTATTCTGTTTTTTAAAGTTTATGTTGAAATTCACAATGGTCAAGTGACTTCACTGTAGGCAGCCAGCTACAGTCAGGGACACAGCAATATAACAGCGTAGCACTAGTTACACAGGCTATACTTTTTAACTTCAGTACACTGTACTTTCTTCAGAATACTGTTTTACTTATTTTATATTTCTCTCTGTAGTGTACACACAACACCGCACCAGTCCACCACTGGTTCCCTTTTCAGTTTTTTTTATTTAATTTCTGCCTGTCTCTGCCCTACTGTCCTCCCCTACTGTCCCTCACCCTCAGCACACACAGGCTGGATTTAATGTCTCACACAGTTGCAGCAGTTTAATAATGTGATTAAATATACTTTTCTTTTCCAAGTTCTACCCCTCTCCCTCCTGTCTTGTCCCTCACACAGTCAGACAGGCAGTAGTGTGTATTAAGTTTGTATTAAGTTTTCTTAGGGCACCACACAAACAAAGACCCTCACTCCTTCATTCCTAGCCCTTTTATTAAGTTTTCATAGGGCAGGTGCCAGTGGGCAACAGGGCAGCACACAGACAAAGCCTCTCACACTTTTGTTTCTTCTCAGCTTTTAAGTTTTAGGGCAACACAGAAAGCCCCTCAACCTCACTCTTCTTTCTTACGCTGTGTTAGGGCAGCCTTTTATTATTTTTAGGCAACACAAGCTTAGCCCCCACTCTTTTATTCTTCTCAGACTAGAGCAGACTGCAAGTTTTCAGTTTGCCAGCTTTGCCCCAATTCTGTTCTGTTGTTGTACTTCGTGCACAGTAAGTACAAGTACATTGTTACAGTTGTACACCCTTCTCCTCGGATTTTGTTGTAGCTCACTGTACTTTCTTTTGCAGACCTTTCTTTTTGTACTTTATTTCTGGCTGTCCCCTCGATCTCTGTGTGGCAGAAGCCACTGAGCCACTAGCCAGGCCAATACAGACTCTCACCCGATTCTGTACGGCCTCTCCCTCTGTTCCTAAAAACCTTCCCCAACCCCTGCTTTCACCTCTCCATCTTGCTTGTCTCTTTTTTTCACAAAACACCCCACCAAAAAGAAACAAATCTATATCCTTGCAATCATTGTTTTTTGAATCCAACTCCCACAAGCTTGCTAGCAATTAGCAAATAATCACAACACACATGCTCCGATTGAACACTGAGATGCATCCAAGTCTGCTGCTGCAGTGAAAATGGTGCTTTGCCTAACTGCCACTGAATGTTCTCTCCAGCCCCCTCCCCTCATGCCAGAACTGACTGACAGGCACTGCTACTGCTACAACCCGAACCCATTTGTTGGATCACCTGTCAGTCCTGTGGATGGCGCTGGTACAGACAATGTGTTGGCTGCGGGTGGGCTGGGAGGGAGGGAGGGAGGCAGTCCAGATTGCTGTGGGGCAGGCATCCAGGCGAGTATGCGGCATGCTCCTTTTACTCCAGCTTCCTTGTCTTTCTTCATGCAGCATATACCACATGGGGTGCCAAACTCACAATCATGTGACCAGTGGTGGTGCTCCACTCACTGACATGGAGGGAGGACATCTAGTGGCCAAAACCACACATGGCAGGCAGCTAAAGTAAAACAAAAAAAAAAAAGTCAAGGCAGTCAGCACTGCTTTGGTTGTCCATGAACCATGAACAACCAAAAGAATTAAAAGTGCTCATTTCTTATCAGTTCATGCTGGCCCAAGACATCGGGCTCTGGCATTTGTCAACCCCTGGGACAGAGGGGACATGATTGATGTCTTTAAATACCTTAAGGGTCTAAATAGGGCATGCCCTGATAGGATTCTACAGCTGCATGAGGCAGGGGCCACCAGGGGACATCACCTGAAACTGGTAGAAGGGAGAATCAGGGCTGAGACTAGGAGACGATGCCTCACTGAGAGGGTGGTGGAGCCATGGAATACAATGCCAGGGGAATTGTTGAAGTTGAAAATGGTAGAGGGCTTCAAAAGGGGCTGTACCAGGTATAGGGGGAGGATTAAACTGAATAATAACAGAACTGGAGATTGATACCTGATGGGGGAGGAGGTGAAGAAGTGGAGGGCAGGGAATGATGCATCTTCCAGGTGCTGATCTCTAGCAGATTTGATAGACCTTTGGTTCTACTCTGCTGGCATCTTAGTATGTTAGTGGTTGTGCATAGATGGTGTAACAGCTAAAATTAACAAATTAATAAAACGAGTTATAATAGTGAAATTGTCAAATTGGGAAATGAAGAGGTTCACACATCATCGTTTTTTTTCCCTTCTAGATTGCAACTCTCAGTTTTCAAGGTAGTATTTTATTACCCAAAAATATGAACATGATGGGTGTCATTTGTCAGAAACCACATGAAACCTTATTTTTGTGGAACAACCACAAAAACAAGTTTTGGATGGGGGATTTGAAACTAACCACTGCTATGTTCATTAGATGGGGTAAATTCACATGAACATGACCGGTGTCTTTCATGAAATCATGGCGAAAACATCATTTTGCAGCATAGACGTGAATGAATATTTTGAACAGGATTTGAAAAATGATAACATGTCATGTTCATGAGATGTGGTAACAAAAGGGCTATGTTTCAAATTTGGGGTCAAAATGTATAAAAATAACAAAATGACTAAATGCAACCTAGACTACTAGGAGAACTAAGAGAAGAATTGGCAGCTTCACTGGCTGATCTTTTTAAGTTATCATTTGAGTTGAGCGAGGTCCCACAAGACTAGAAAATAGCTACAGTTATCCCTCTACACAAAAGCGGTAGCAGAGTGAATGTGGGCAACTATAAACAGTAAGCCTCACATCAGATGTAGGCAAAACAGTGGAAACCCTTCTCAAGGAGGGGATTATGTCCCTTCTCAAGGTCAGGACAACAACAAATTAGACACTAAGCAGCATGGCTTTATCACAAGAAAGTCATGTCAAACCAATTTACTTGACTTCTTTAACTGGGTAATGAAAATAGTAGACAAGGAGGTGCAGTAGACGTAATTTACCTGGATTTCAGCAAAGACTTTTACTCAGTCCCACATAGAAGGCTGCTAAACGAATTAGACAGCATGGGAGTAGGTTATCAGGTGGTAAACTGGGTAAGGAGTTGGCTTACTGGTAGGACCCAGAGGGTATTAGTGAATGGCTCACTCTCAGAGGAAAGAGACCTAGCTAGTGGAGCACCACAGGGTTTAGTGCTTGGCCCAATCCTATTCAACATCTTCATTAGTGACATTTCTGATGGACTAGAGGGCAAGGTGAGTTTGTTCACCAATAACACAAAGATAGGAAACAGGGTGGATACCCCAGGAGGAGTGAAGAAGATGAAGGCTAACCTGGAATCTCTAGAAAAGTGGTCAAGAACATGGCAACTAAACTTCAATACTAAAAAATGCAATATCGTGCACCACGGAAGGACTAACCCAGGAGTGGATTACTACCTAGGAAGTGAAAAACTGGAAGCCTCTAAACAGCAAAGGGATCTCAGAATAATTATAACAGATGACCTTAAAATGACCAAGCAATGCGAGAAAGCAGCACTGAGGGCAAATGGTATGTTGGGATACATAAGGAGGGGGGTTACCAACAGGAAGGGAGGTCATCCTTTCACTCTATAGATCAATGGAGAGGCCACACCTGGAGTACAGTGTACAATTCTGGAGACCACACCTCAAGAAGGACATTAGCAGACTGGAAACAGTGAAGGGGGCTACTAAAATGGTTCATGGATTGTACAACAAATCATGAGGACAGGCTGCGTGAATTAAACATGTACTCCCTGGAACAGTGAAGGGACAGAGGAGACATGATTGAGATCTTCAAATTCATGAAAGGAATAAACAAGTTGCAGGTCCAGGACCTTTTCCATATCAAAAATCATTCGAGAACAAGCGGGCACAACACGAAGCTAGAGGGGGACATATTGAGAGGCAACACATGTAAGTTCTTCTTCACCAAGAGAGTGGTTGATCCATGGAACTGCCTTCCACATCATCTTGTGACCAGGAGAGGTGGAATTTTTTAAATCTTGTTGAGAAGATGATTTCACTGAGCGACTGCAAAATTGTGTTTCAGAGGGGATTTGTAAAAATTATACCTGCATTGTTCATAAGTTGGGGTAAAAAAAATGGCTATGTTGAAAATCTGGAGCACAAATGCTAAAAAAATTAAAGTTACATAGTTTTCTGCTAGTTCGTAGTCTGGCACCATAATGAGAGGAGCTTTGCCAGTCATGAGAGGATTTCTTTGTGGGACCCTTCTTCGGTAAGTGAGGAGTGGGGACTGGTGTTTTGGGAGCTGAGAGGAGATCAGGTGCTTTTCTTCTTTTCAGGTTTAAAGAAAAAAAACAGCAACCTGTGCCTTTTTTTTTTTAAACAGGTTCCGACACCAGGAATTGGGCATCCCATTGTCACCCCAGTGCTGCATGCAGTGGTGGCGAGTGTTAGCTT
This sequence comes from Neoceratodus forsteri, assembly GCA_016271365.2. Lineage (NCBI taxonomy): Eukaryota > Metazoa > Chordata > Ceratodontiformes > Ceratodontidae > Neoceratodus > Neoceratodus forsteri. The sequence continues at coordinate 1,411,639,399 of CM028132.1, forward strand.
ACACCAGGGGTTAGGTACCCCAGTGTCAGACTGAAGACATGGGTCATGTTGTGGGGGCAGGGCATACTGGCAGTGGGACTGAGCACCCGCTGACAATTTTATTGAAAAGGTGGTCAGGCAGGATGGGGTGATATCGGGTGGCATGATTGAGCATCCACCACCAGTTTTAATTAACAGTTGGGTCAGGCAGGAGGGTGAGAATACTGGCATTTTTTAGAGCTGAACACCTGCTATTGTCTTTTAATAACAGTCGGGTTGGGTAGGGGATACCAGTGGTGGGACTGAGCACCCGCTGCCAATTTTTTGTACTGGCTGCATTGGGCAGCAGGCGGGATACTGGCAGTAGATATTTCTCCGCCACTAGTTTTGTGTAGTGGATGGGTTAGGTGGGATATACTAGTAGTGGGATTGAGCACCCACTGCTGATTTTGTTGAAGGGTTGGTGGATGTTGACATAGTGGTCACGAGCAGAAACAAAGCTGTGACTGTTGTGCAACATTTCAACCACTTTCTAGTAAACAAAGTACTAAACAGTAGCAGATATGAAAGTAGCAAGCAGTAGCACATACAGTATGCACGGCATGAAAATGTGGGGAACAGTTTCATGCAGGAATTAGTAGGAGTTGCACGAGGCAGCTCAGTTCCACCCTGCATTTTCCAGTCTTGTGACTGGGCAAAGGTTTCAAAAGGAAAAGGATGAGAAAGGCAGCAAGTGGGTGGGGAAAAGAGTTAGTATTCTGAAGTTGCGATAGGTGGAAGAGGAACAAATTTGCTTAATTATAGTGCACCCTCTATTATCAGACAACTTTGGTGCAACAACTTTTTGGATGATAAGAGAGGGTGACAGATAATAAATGGTGTTGGATATTAGAGCATGGTGGTAGATAACATAAGTGTGCTATGTTGCATTGGTAAAATATGGGAAAATTAACATAGGCCTAAATTTATGTATTCACTATTCCAGTTTATCTGTGTACAGTTTGGTAAAAAAAAACATAGAAACCAGAATATGGCTATTAAAATCTAATTTACTTTATCATTAAGCAACATTAATCATCAAGCAACATTAATCAGTGATGGATGTCTGTTTAGCTTTATTTGTCATGATTTATTTCATTTTAGCATCCAAGTCACCACTCTCATCAGCCTGAAGTGGTGTACAGGGAAAGTGCAGAGCTAAGGTATTAGGAAGGGAGGCAGGTGAATATAGAGAGGCTTGGATAAAGCCCACCACCAGCACGGAAGCCCTTGTAGACAGTGCTGCCTGCCAGGATGCAATGCAAAACTGCAGCATGCTGCAGTTCAGTTACTTCAGTAAATGAGGCAATTCCAGTGGCAGCTAATCCCTTTTGTCATGCAGTAACTCCAGACACTGTGTTGCTTCCCTGACCAGCACCATTGTACGTCTTAACATTTGTCACTGAAATGTTGGGTCACTGATACTCAAACGTAGGAAAATGAGAGACACTGGCCTTAATGTGGGGCACATAAACAAACATATGGAAAAGCAAACTCAGAACTCCTGAAGCTAGTGACTTACGAGTACTCCACCCCCGAGTACAGCCTGGACACTAGTCGGAAACCCTAACAATGAGATGATAATAACTCACATTAGGTCTTTTGTGGAGTCCTCACCTTACACTGCCTGATGTCAGGTAACTGCAACTCATAAAGAGTCTGTCCATATAGAACAATGAGGGGAATTAGCATGAGGACAACAGCCTGTAAAGCACAGCCATTTTTAACTTCATTGACAGTCATGGAAGAGTGGCACTAATCAAGATGGACAAGTAGAGGGTTAGCTGCACTAGTCAAGGTCAAGTTGCACTATGCCCTGAACAAGTAAAACAATGTTAACATTATTCACTGCTTCTCATATGAAATATCACTGTTCTTCACTCTTGACAGTTTCAATAATTGCTTCATCAGTGATGTTGTTAAAAACCTCACAGCCATTCTCCTAGGTAAGATAGTCTTCAGCAGTGCACTGTAACATTTTTTAAGACATTTACAACAACCATAGCATCTTTACCAAAATGCATTGTGTCTGTGCCAGTGATGTGGTGGATGATAGAGGGAAAAATATATGGCCTGTAAAGTGCTGGTGGATGGCCGATAGAGAGGGTGATGGATAATACAGAGAATATCCAGAGGGAGAACAATACAGGATCTCAGAATGGCAGATAACAGAGGAAGGGATGGACACATTTATGCTAGTGGATACAGGGGACACGAAGCCAGAGCATGCTGAAGAATCCTCCAGTCAGGTTGGAGGTATTTCCACTTTCTGCAAAATACACATAAATGGAGGTTGCACATTTGGTGCTCTGAGCCAGTGCAAAAAGCCGGGAGGGCCAGATCCCCAGAACCATTTCTGAGCAAGACAAAAGGTAAATGCATTCAACAAGTAGGACTCTCGCTACACACAAAGATGAACTTCCTCCTTCTCTATTGGAGACAAATTCACATCCACAGTGTCAGGCATACAGCATCAAAATGTGTAGTGCAAAAGCAATGGTGGCAGTGAACCACAAACCTGGCAAAACAGCACCCAAACACCCCAGCACTTCTCTATGATAAGAGCTTCATCGGGGCAGAGTTTGGGTGCAGTGCCATCATATACTATGCATTTTACCCAAACTCTGCCCTGTGATTCCTACTTTGTGACTGCTTCTACCTTTTTCCCGGTACTAAGCGTAGAGGTACTGTGGATCACCCTAGAGAAGGGAAACCGCCATAATTCAAAATGGTGTGATCTACAGACCTTCAACACAGGTGCAGGAGTTAGATAAGGTACTGGTGGAAGCCACTGGCATGATGGCAGAAAAGGAGGAGGTGCTGCTGGTGGGTAACTTCAATCTGCCGGATATAGATTGGAACTTCCCAACTGTAGCTTCAGCTAGGAGAAGGGACATCCTGGACTCCCTGCAGGGGGATTTCCTAAGACAACAAATCAGCAAACCCACTTGTAATGAGGCAGTACTGGACTTGGCACTCACTAACAGGGACAGTGTTGCACAGGTCAAGGTGGGAGGTCACCTGGGGACCAGTGATCATGGTACAGTGTGGTTCAATAAAAGGGCAGTTGCAGAATTGAACCACATAAGGGCTGAGGTCTTGGTTTTCAGGAGGGCAGATTTTATAAAGATAGGTGAATGACTCAGTGATGACCTGGGTGGGGTGTAGGAACAGTGAGAAAAGCTAAAAGGATGAATAGTGAAGGCAACAAACCTCTGTATCAAATAAGTGAGTAAAAGTAAGAGGAAAAAGAGACTGCCATGGTTTGACAAGCAAGTCTGACAGATCTCTTTGTTTGGGTGACCGAGGAATTAGATCAGAGTGGAGTAGTGGATGTGGTGTATTTAGATTTCAGTAAGGCATTCGACACTGTTCCACATAGGAGACTATTAAGCAAGCTGAGTAGCTTAGGAATGGGTCCAAAAGTAGTAAACTGCGTAAGAATTGGTTTGGGGGAGTCATGTGATGCTACTTACCTGAACAGATGCACGGCTTATTGCTCTATCCGACCCTCTTGAGCTTTTTGTTCATACTTATTATTTTCAGAGGGCATACTTCTTTTTTGTGTAGTTTACTGCATTCACAACTGCAACCTTCAATTAGGACGCATTTTAATCTATTTGACTGTAAGCACCCCCAAGTATTGATGCTTACTATTTGGCCTTTGCTCCTCCCCTTTTCCCTTATTTGGCTGTGGGGTTGTGGCCTGTCTTCAGATTGGGTGGGGCTATGACTTCCGGCCCATGTATTTATAGGGGGTTTTGGTGCCTTTTAAGGGAGGACGTAGTCAGTAGCAAGAGAAGATATTGAGTTAAGGCCAGGGTGGCCCACACCATCCCCCACCCAGCCAGGATTTTAGGTGGGAAGCATGTGTTCAGTCATCCAGGAACCAGTGCAGGGGCAGAGGTAAAGAGATGCAGTGGTTCAAGTGGATGGTAGTTGTCATTATCAGCAGTTCACCTGTATGGTGCCAGTATGGTAAGTAGTGTCCACATTGGAGTGCGCCCCACCACCACTTAAGGGGAGCCATAGCCCAGGGAGTGCTAGGAGGACCTGCCACGTGAACTGCGGCATGAGGTGAGTCAATAGTGGGTCTGAACAAACAGTGTGCCTGGGTTCAGCTGTTGGGGCAGTGCAGTAGTGAGAGTCAGTGCTGTGGGATGGTAGTGGTGCCAGCCTGCCTTCCCCTTTCTGGTGTGGCACTTCAGTTGGGCCTGAGTGTTGTTGGGGCCAAAAACATTTTACTGTGGTCATCACCAATGTTGTGTCTCTGGGCTCTCCAGGGCCTGTGCTGAGCTGCCCTGGGATGCTCAGAGCCTGGTGCACCTAGGAGACAAAAGTGTTGGTAAGTGTTGTAGCCTAGGCATATGGAATCTGCAGCATTTTGGAAAAAAACTTGAGTCCACATCCTCCCTGTGTTGCTGCCATCAAATCGGAAGTCCTATTCGGCTTCTTGGACTACCCAGTTTTAGATCTGCCCAGATCATCAAGTTATGTGCCATGGCCTTGTGTCACTGAATTTCAGCTACCTCAGAAGTTATGCTACTTGTGCCCCACTGCTCCATGGAGTGGAAAGTTTCTATTTTATACAAAATGTAATGTTTTTCTACTTGAGGCATTCATCTTTGTGGATGCTGGACATAACTGATGAATTGTTTTTGCCAACCTATAACCACCTAGTTGCCCCCTTTTAGCTGCCATTGCCCCAGGACCTGCTGCACCCCTATGCCTGACCTTCAATCAAGCACAACATCTGAATCCAGGTAACTGTTTTCCATCTGAGTCTGTTGGACTCTTGTCTGTGTTACCAGGCCCCCCCCCTTCCCTTTTACATCAGGTACCCATAGACATGGGGGGGGGCTTACATGACTATTTTAACTGCAAAAATTGAGCCAATGGATAATGCAGCTCCCTCTGACTTGTTCTGGCATCATACTCTGCATTTGACCCAGGAAAAACCTTGGGAACTGAAGCAATTGAAACCTTCCAACTCCTCGTCCCATTCAGATCCCAACCCAATTCGAAAGAGACCACAGCTCATTTTTTCAAGGAGCTGCATGACATTAAAGAAGTCACCTTGGCACTTGCCGAAGATATGAAGCTTCTCCATCCCATTCATAGGAACACAGGAATCATGTTGGCAGATGGGGACTGCATGATCCATCTAGTCTGCCCGTGTTTCTGCCCCCTCCCTATTTAGACTGCACCCTGATGTGTCCACCATGTCTGTCCCATGCAAGTTTGAACTAGCGTACTGTCTTGGATTCCACCACCTCCTGAGCTAGGCTGTTCCATGGGTCTATGACCATTTCTGTAAAGAAGTATTTTCTGAGGTTGCTTTTGAACCTGCCTCCCACCAGATGAAATTTGTGCCCCCTTGTATGCACATCCCTGTTTTGCTGGAAAAGGTTTTCTGCTTGTGTTGTGTTGATTCCCTTAATGTACTTAAAAGTTTTGATCATGTCCCCTCTGTTTTTTCTCTGCTCAAGGGTGTACAGATTTATTTCCCTGAGTCTTGCCTTGTATGGCTTATGATGCAGTCCATGCACCATCTTTGTAGCCCTTCTCTGTATTGTCTCCATGCAGTCTATGTTTTTTTTTGAGGTGGGTCCTCCAAAACTGACCACAGTACTCTAAATATGGCCTCACCAAGGACCTGTAGAGAGGAATTATAACCTCACTCTTTCTACTTGTAATTCCCCTACCAATGCAGTCAAGGATGCCACTCTCCCTCTGTGCTGCCTTTTCACACTGTTTTCCAACCTTTAAGTCATCCGCGATGACTATTCCGAGGTCTCGTTCTGTCTTTGTCTCCTCTAACTGATGCCCTCCCAGTGTGTACTTTATCCCTGGGTTTCTTTTTCCTACGTGCATAACCCTGCACTTCTTGGCATTAAATTTCAACTGTCAATCCCTGGACTCGTGCTTTTTCAGGTCTGCTTCCATACCTTTCGCTCCCTCCTGCATGCCTACTCTGTTGCAGAGTTTTGTGTCATCTGCAAACAGGCAAACCTTCCCCTTCAAGTCGTTTGCAATATCCCTGATAAATATGTTAAAGAGGATAGGTCCCAGCACAGACCCCTTTTGGAACACCAGTGGTCACTTTGCCTTCCCTTGATAGTGATCCATTGACAAGCACTCTCTGCATCCTATCTTGCAGTCAGTTGGTGATCCAGTTCACTGTCTTATGACTGACTCCTGTATGCTCTAATTTGTTAGCTAGCCTTCTGTGGAGGGCAGTGTCGAAGGCTTTGCTGAAGTCCAGGTACACAGTGTCCATTGCTCCTCCCTGGCCGACTGCTCTGGTGACCCAGTTGAAAAAGTCGATCATATTGGTTTGACAAGAGTACCCTGCTGTAAAGCCATGCTGCCTGGGGTCAGTCTTTCTGCTATCCTCCAGGTACTTCACTGTCCTCTCCTTTAACAACGACTCCATAATTTTTTCTACCACCGAGGTCCGACTTTCTGGTTGGTAGTTACCTGCCTCCTCCTTGCTTCCACTCTTGTGTAAAAGTACTACTGTTACCCTTTTCCAGTCCTCTATTTCTGCCCCTTATTCCCTCTGGATACTCTAACATGCAGAGTCAGTGATGCTGAAGCTCAGCTGAGCTCTGTGAATGACAAGCAAAATACAGAAGAAATAATGTTAGTAGCCCTTTGGAGAAAGGTCTCCAAATTAGAAGCATGGATAAAGGAACAGGAAGGGCGAAATAGGAGAAATAATTTAGTAATTGTGGGAATACCGGAGTGGGAGTAAGGGGCAGACATGCTCTCCTTAGTTCAAAAGTTGATCACTGAAGAGTCAGGCCCCTCTCCCCATGGCAACAAATATAGCATAGAGCGTGCCCATTGCTCCCTGAGACTGGTCCTGGACCTAATGAGAGAAACATAGAAACATAGAAACATAGAAGTTGACGGCAGATAAGGACCGCAAGGCCCATCTAGTCTGCCCATTTCTTTTTCTATCTTATAAATGTGCCATCGGCCTTTGCTCTGTCAGTGGCCTATCTATTCATAGTCATTTGTATTGCTCCCTTATGCCTATCCCATGCCTGTTTGAAGCCCTGCACTGTATTCATAGCCACCACTTCTTGTGGTAAGCCATTCCATGCATCCACCACCCTTTCTGTAGAAAAGAATTTCTCACATTCCCCTTAATCGGCCTCCCTCTAATCTCATGCTGTGTCCTCTTGTCCTGCTATTTTCTTATTTTTAAACATGTTAGACTCTTTCACCTTGTTTATGCCCTCAGGTGTTTGAATGCCTCGATCATATCACCTCTCTCCTCCTTTACTCAAGGGTATACATATTGAGCTCCGTTAATCTGTCCTCATATGTCTTCTGATGCAGTCCCTGCACCATTTTGGTTGCCCTTCTCTGACTGCCTCAATTTGGTTAATGTCCTTGTGAAGGTGTGGCTCCAATACTGCACGCAGTACTCCAGATGGGGCCTAACCAGTGTCTTGTACAGAGGATTATTACTCCTCTTACGACTTGTGATACCCTACTAATACACCCTAACACCCCCTAGCCTTACCTACTGCTTTAGAGGTCTGCTTGATGATTTTAGGTCATCGGTGATGATGATGCCCAAGTCTCTTTCTTCCTTTGTGACTGCTAGCAACTCCTCCCAGCCTATAGGTGGCTTCAGGGTTTCTCTTCCCTATGTGCATGATTTTGCACTTCTTGCATTAAATCCCAGTTGCCACTCTTCTGACCATTCTGCTAGTTTATCCAGATCTCTTCTCATTCTGCCCACCCCATCTGGATCATCTACTCTGTTGCAGATCTTGGTGTCATCTGCAAACAGACAAGCCTTACCCTCTAGTCCATCTGCAAGGTCACTAATGAAGACGTTGAAGAGGACTGGCCCCAGGACTGATCCCTGAGGTACCCCACTTGTGACTTGCATCTCTTCTGACTGTATACCATTTACCACCACTCTCTGTTTTCTGTCCGTCAACCAGTTTGCCACCCAGTTGACCAACTTCTGACCCACCCGAGCCTACCCAGCTTATTAATCAATCTTCTATGTGGAACAGTGTCAAAAGCTTTGCTGAAGTCAAGGTAGGCGACATCAACTGCTCCCCTTGGTCCACCACTCTGGTTACCCAGTCAAAGAAATCTATGAGATTAGTTTGACAGGACCTTCCTTTGTAAACCCATGCTGTCTTGGATCCTGTGCCCCTATGGATTCCAGGTGTTGCACTATCCTTTCCTTAAGGAGTGCCTCCATAATCTTGCCCACTACTGAGGTAAGACTGACCGGTCTGTAGTTCTCCGCCTCCTCCCTGCTACCACTTTTGTGGAGCGGAATCACATGAGCCCTTCTCCAGTCTTCTGGGACCTCTCCTGTGCTCAGAGACTCACTAAACAATTCTGCTAATGGCTCTGCTAGTTCCTCCTTTAGCTCCTTAAGTACCCTGGGAAGTATGCCATCAGGTCCCATTTCCTTATCCACCCTGAGCTTAGCAAGCTCTTGTAGGACCCTTTCTTTTGTGAAGGGAGTAGTGCTCACCTCCCTCCCCACTGTGTCCATGATGCTGAGCTGTGGGCCCTGCCCTACCTTCTCTTCAGTAAATACTGCGCAAAAGTATCTATTTAGAATAGATGCCTTTACAGCGTCCTCCTCCTCACATGCTCCCTTTTCTATTAAGCTTAGCAATACCCCCTCTGGACTTTCTCCTTTCACTAATGTATCTATAGAAAGTCTTGTCACCTTCGCTACTGTCTGTGTGCTAGTGTTTCCTCAGTTTGGGACTTTGCCTGCCTTACTGCCTTACCTGCTTCCCTTAGGGCAGTTTGGTATGCCTCCCTATCTTCATCTCGCTGTGTTCCTTATATTTTCTGAAGGCCAGCCTTTGGCTCTGACCTTTCTGCTACTGTATTTGAGAACCAAAGTGGTTTCCTTCTTCTTTGCACTTCCTTTTCTGTCTGACACAATGGGATGTTGCTTCAAGTATTGCATCCTTAATGCTTGCCCACTTTGCCTGTACCCCTCACCTGTGTTTCTTTTGCCATGGGCTAGCTTAACTCTGTTGGCCATCTTATCAAAGTCAGCTCCTCTGAAGTCCCATATTTTTGCCTTGGAATGGGATGATTTAGATGTAGTAGCCAAATTGAACCATACCATGTGATGGTCACTGGCCCCAGGTGACCTTCTACCTGGAGATCTGTGATCCCTTCTTTGTTAGTCAGTACTAGATCTAGGATAGCCCTGTCTCTTGTGGGTTGCTGTACCAGTTGTTTGAGGCCCTCCCCCTGCAGGGAATCCACTATGAGTCTAGTTCTGGCAGATGTTCCTGCTGGTATTGACCGATCTGTATCCGGCATGTTGAAGTCTCCCATTATCAGAACCTCCCCTTTAGCTGTCATGTTTTGTATATCTTCTAACAGTAATGTGTCTATGTCCTCCCTCTGGTCTGGGGGCCTGTAGACAACCCCAGTTCTTATGGCTGTCCCATTTCCTGTTTCCAGGGTGACCCACAGTTCTTCTGGCTCCTTATGTGTATTCTGAATTTCTGTAGCTTTGATATTTTCATTAACATACAGGGCCACTCCTCCCCTTTTGCACCTCGGTCTCTTCTGAACAATACATAGCCAGGTACTGAAGTCCTAATGTGGTTACTGGTAAACCACGCCTCACTAATTGCTACTATGTCCAGTTTAGCCTCTGACATTATTGCCTGCAGGTCTGGGATCTTATTTCCCAGGCTGTGAGCATTTGTGTACATGATTTTCCATTGGCCAGATTTTGGTGTGTTAGTTGTTGGGTGAAGTTTGGCATTACCCTCTGCGCCGATGGGAGACAAACCTTTTTCTTACTTCAGGATGCAAATGAACGCAAACATGCTGAATTCTGTTTGACTACTAGCTGAGGGGGAGGGGTGTTCTTCCCATTCGACGATGGGGTGCTGCACCTCTCCCCATTTGCTAGTTTAAATATTCTGCAAAGACGTAAAACTTGTCCTAATGCACTGACTCTCTTTAGTCAGATGCAGTCCATCAAATTTAAAGAACTTTCGCTCCCAGAACTGTTGCCAGTTCCTACAAATCTGTGTCCTTTTTCCTGGCACCAGCCCTTGAGCCACATGTTTAGCTCCCCTATCTCCCTTCTCTGACCTTCCGTCCATCTGCTCCCTCCCAGACTGGCAGGATCTCAGAGAAGGAGATGCCGGACGAAATAGATGATAGTTTGTCACCCAGCCTAGTCAGGTGTTCCTTGGTCTCCACAACTGACCGGTCTGGCTAGATCATTAGTCCCTATGTGTACTAGGACATCAATGTTTTCTCCTGCTTTTGAACAATTTTAGCAATGCGGTCAGTGTCTCTCCATGCTGATGTACCTGGGAGACATCTGACCATCACCCCTGGCTGGAGATGGGTATCAACTCTCCGAATCATGGAGTCTCCTATGATCAGAAGTTTTTTGGATTTCCTTTGTGCTTGTTTTGTTTTGGTTCCTGATTTGGGTGAGTTTTGTTGTGCTAGCTCCTGTGCTGCAGTGTCCTGCTCTGCAGTGTCTTCTGCCTCTTTATTTGACACTGCAGAGCAGGACACTGCGGCACAGGAGCTAGCACAACAAAACTCACCCTATAATTTTAAAAATGCTTAATTTGGGGGATAAAATCCATGTGCAGCAGAAAGCGAAGGAGAAAAATGAGCTTTTCTAGTGCTCTAAACATTTATTTTAATTTTCAGTGATTTGACTCCTTTGGCCAGACAACTGCAAGGGAAATATTGGGGCATGGAAAATGTGAAATTATGCATATAGCGCGTAATAACCCAAAGGCAAAATACTGGCTTGGGGGGGGCTGGGGGTAACAGATCAGGAAAGAGACCAGGGGATCACTATTTCAGACAACCTAAAAGGCCAGAGTCAGTGTGACAGGCAGCAGGGAAAGCACTTAGAATGTTGTCATGCATAAGGAGGGGATTCACAAGCAGGAGGAGGGAGGTGATCATGCCTCTGTACAAAACCATGGTCAGACCACACCTGGAATATGGGATCCAGTTCTGTAGGCCATACTTGCAAGGAGACAAGGACAGGCTGGAAAGGGTCCAGAGAAGGGCAACCAAAATGATGAAAGGGCTGCAGGGGAGGTCATACGAGGAGAGACTGGGAGAACTGGACCTGTACATGCTGGAGGAAAGGAGGGAGAGTGGGCATATGGTTGAAACATTCAAGTACTTGAAAGGCATAAACAGGGTGAGGGTTGACAACATCTTCAGAATGAGTGAGAAAAAATCCACTAGAGGGCACACATTCAAACTGGGGGGGGTGATTCAGAGGTGACATTAGGGGGAAATTCTTTACTGAGACGGTGGTGGGGCCATGGAACAGACTGCTGGAATGGGTAGATATGGTGGACAAATTTAAAAGGGCTTGGGATACACACATGGGCCTAACCAACAGGAGGCAGGCAGAGTATGGAGCCGAAGGTCTTCCCGGGGATTCGGACAGACTGAATGGGCCATGGTGTCCTTTTCTGCCAACAGATTTCTATGACTCTATGACTAAGTCAAATTTCCTGGCAGCTGAGATGCGATTTAAGAATGTTATATCCAATGAAACTTCTATTACCACTAATAGTAATACTAAGCAATTTGCTTTGGCCCAAGAAACCTGGGAAGGTCTGCCCACCATTTTCCCTGATTTATTCCCTGTACAGAAATGGTGCAATAATGAGGCACCGTGATTGTACAGTGCCTTCAGAAAGTATTCACCCCCTTCCCTTGGATCTTGTCACATTTTGTTGTGTTACTACCAGAATTTTTAATGCATTGAAATTATTTTTTTTTCCTCCTTGATTCACACAGCATACTCAACAATTTAAAGGGGCCAAAATATTTTTATTGTGTAACATAAATTTATGAAACATTAAAAACTAAAATATCTTGTTTACTTAAGCATTCACCCCCCTGAGTCAATACTTTGTAGAAGTGCCTTTGGCAGCAATTACAGCTTTGAGTCTTCTTGGGTATGTCTGTATCAGCTTTGCACATCTGGATTTGGGGATTTTCACCATTCTTCCTTGCAGATTTGCTCAAGCTCTGTCAAGTTGGATGGGGAGCGTCGGAACCGCAATCTTAAGTCTTTCCACAGATTCTCAGGATTCAAGTCTGGCTTTTTCTGGGCCATTCAAGAACATTCACCTTCTTGTTCTGAAGCCACCCAGTGTTGCTTGGCTGTATGCTTGGGGTCGTTGTCCTGTTGGAATGTAAATCTTCGCCCCAGTCCAAGGTCTATTGCAGACTGATGCAGGTTCTCCTCAAGGATGTGCCTGTATTTGGCTCCATTCATTGTTCCCTCTATCCTGACAAGTGCCCCAGTCCCTGTCACTGAAAAGCATCCCCATAACATGATGCTGCCGCCACCATGCTTCATGGTAGGGATGGTGTTACACGGGTGATGAGCTGTGTTCGGTTTGCGCCAGGCCTAGTGCTTTGCATTCAGGCCAAAGAGTTCAATTTTTGTTTCATCAGACCAGAGAATCTTTTGCCACATGGTCTCAGAGTCTGCCACGTGCCTTCTTGCAAACTCCAGGCATGCTATTATGTGGTTTTCTCAGGAGTGGCTTCCGCTCAGCCACTCTCCCATAGAGGCTACATCTGTGAAGTGCTGCAGAGATTGTTGTCTCTGGACAGGTTCTCCCATCTCAGCCATGGAACTTTGTAGTTCTGTCGGGTGGTCATTGGCCTCTGGTCACTTCCTGACCAAGGTCCTTCTTGCCTGGTTGCTCAGTTTGGGAGGACGGCCTGCACTAGGAAGAGTCTGGGTGGTTCCGTAATCTTTCCATTTCCTAATGATGGACTTGACTGTGCTCCTGGGAACTTTCAACACCCTAGAAATGTTTTTACACCCCTCCGCAGATCTGTGCCTCCTCACAATTCTACCACAGAGTTCTACGGACAGCTCCTTGGTCTTCATGGTAGAGTTTCTGCTCTGACATGCATTGTCAACAGTGGGACCTTATATAGACAGGTGTATTTCCTCTGAAATCATGTCAATCATTTGAACTGACCACAGGTGGACTCCATTCAAGTTTTAGAGTGATCTCACAAGGAAATTGGATGCACCTGAGCTCAATTTGGAGTGTCATAGCAAAGGGGTGAATACTTATCAAATCAAGACATTTCAGGTTTTTATTTTAAATTACATGTGCAAAAAATTCCAGAAGTTTCATTCCACTTTGACATTATAGAGTAATTTGTGCAGATACGTGACAAAAAAATCCCATATAAATGTATTTTAATTTGAGTTTGCAATATCACAAAATGTGACAAAATTCAAGGGGGTGAATACTTTCTGAAGGCACTGTATATTGTGAAGGGATAGAATCCATTGAGCAAGCTCATTTGCAAGGAGTTCCCTTGTACAAGCAATAAAACAACAGAAAGAAACAGCAGGAACAGTGGGTACAGGGTACTTACAACATAAACAATGTTTGCAGATCAACAGGCATTTAAAACAGAAATAGCCAGTTCAGGCTATTTACAATAAATACAGTATTTACATTCCAACTCAGGCCTTTAGTAAAAATATTAACTACAGGTTATATACAGTATTAACAATATTTGCTTTCGAGACAGGACATACAATAAACAAGCATTTGTCAATAGAAACATAGAAACATAGAATTTGACGGCAGATAGGACCGCTTGGCCCACCCAGTCTGCCCATTTCCCTACCTACTGGATAAGCTGCAGATCCTAGTTAACCAGCAGCCTACTTCTTCTTACCCCCACACCCTAGAATTGCCTTATGACTGTCCCATGCATGCTTGAATTCCACCACCGATTTTGACTCCACAATCTTTCTCCGGAAGGCTGCCCCATGCATCCACAACCCTCTGTGAAAAAATACTTCTTAAATTACCTCTGAGCGCCTCTATCTTCAAATTGTGCCCTCTTGTTCTTGCACACCTCTTTTTTTGAATGATGCTACCCTCTTGGACTTTGTTGATTCCCTTGAGGTACTTGAAAGTTTCTATCATGTCCCCCCTCTCCCTCCTTTCCTCGAGGCTATACATATTAAGCTCCTTAAGTCTCTCTTCATATGTCTTCCGGTGCAGACCCTGCACCATTTTAGTTGCCCTCCTCTGGACAGCTTCCATCCTGTCTATGTCTTTGCGGAGATTGGGTCTCCAGAACTGCACACAGTACTCCAGATGGGGTCTCACCAGCTGTCTGTACAGAGGGATAATAACTTCCTGTTTTCTACTGGTGATGCCTCTCCCTATGCATCCCAGTAACCCCCCAGCCCTCCTTGCTGCCCTCTCACATTGCTTGCCCACCTTTAGGTCATCTGATATGACTACCCCCAGGTCCCTTTCCATTTTTATGTTTGCTTGCATGCATGTGCAAGAAACATAGTGCCATCATAGGAGATTTCGGAGGTGTGTCACCTCCTCCTCCAATTCAGGCACTGTGCTGGCAGGCTGCTGCTCTCAGTTCATCGCATTTTGAGCTGTCTATGACACGCCCAAAATGCAGTGGCATACAGTTGAAAGGGGAGAGACGCTCTGAGTGAGCAGTGATAAGAAGCTGCTCACGCCAGCTCCCCCCAGCCGCAGGTGTGCGCACTTCTCGCACGCAGCGAGCAGCCGACGGGTGCCCAATCCCCGCCGGGCTGAGCTGCATCGCCTCCTCCCAGTAGTTGATGCCATGCTGGGAGCCCACCCCAGCATGGCAAACAGTCATTTGCCGACGGGGATGCCCAACTCTGCCAAGCAACGCCTCCCCAAAGTCTGTAGATACGCTGGGAGCCCACCCCTAGCATGGCAAGCGGTCCCACAAAGTCTTTTTTTTTGTTTTAACCTGTAAAATAAAAAACGTCCCATGGCATCGCCTCCCAAACCTCCTCCCACAACCCGCACCCACCCACTGCGCATCAAGCCTCCCACACCCCCACCCCATACTTACTCTGACTCTGGCGGACGATCTTCGGTGGACTGGAACAAGTCTGCACTCTTCAAAGCCGACTGCTGAACTGACTAAATGCTGGTAAGCTTATAATGGGCTAGACAGGAGGAGTTCAACTTTATTGTATTATCTCAGGTATTTTTGAATTCAGAATATAACATGTTTAGACTCTTCATGATCGATGTCACTGTCATGGTGTTATTTCGATCAAGGGTGATTTCACTTATGATCTGCGTAAATCACCCTTCAGGACCAAACACTGCCATGACAGTGACATCATTCATGAGAAGGGGGCCCAAACCCCATGTTGAAAATTTGGTGCCAAAATTCCAAAATGACTGTTTAACGAGCGTACGTTGCGCAGTTCCTACGCAGGCTCGTAAGTTCGCGAAATTTCAATATTTTCACTCCAGATTTTCAACATTGCCATTTCATCACACTGTCTTATGAGTAGTACAGCCGTCAATTTTCACATCTCACCCAAAATGTGTTTCCGACCTTGTAGCGCAGAATGGCGCTGTCGGTGTGCGAAATAAATGTACGGGACAAATTAAGAAAATCACAGTGACACTGTTCATGAGCAGAGGTCTTGAAACGGCTATGTTGAAAATTTGGTGAAAAAATTCCTAAAAATGACTGTTTTACGAGCGTGCATTGCGCAGTTCCTACGCACGCTCAAAGGTTTGCGAATTTTCAATATTTCCACTCCAGATTTTCAACATTGTCATTTTTCCACACCTTCTTATGAGTAGTACAGCTGTAATTTTTCACATCTCACCCAAAACGTGTTTCCGCCCATGTAGCGCACAATGGCGCAGTCGTTGAGCGAACTCAGTGTATGGGACACATTAAGAAAATCACAGTGTCACTGTTCATGAGCAGAGATCTTAAAATGGCAATGTTGAAAATTTGGTGACAGAATTCCTAAAAATGACTGTTTTACAAGTGTGCGTTGCACAGTTCCCACGCATGCTCGTAGGTTTGCGAATTTTCAATATTTCCACTCCAGATTTCCAACATTGCCATTTTTCCACACCTCCTTATGAGCAATACAACTGTCATTTTTCACATCCTGCCCAAAACGTGTTTCCGTCCATGTAGCGCACAATCGCGCAGTCGGTGTGCAAACTCAATGTATGGAACACATTAACAAAATCACAGTGACACTGTTCATGAGCAGAGGTCTTAAAATGGTTATGTTGAAAATTTTGAAAAAATGCTCTGAAAATGACTTTTACGAGCGTAAGTGCCAGTTGTGCGTTCCTATGTGCTCGTAAGTTTGCAAATTTAATATTTTCACTCTAGATTTTCAACATGCATTTTATTAAACTTCCTTATGAACAGTACAGCTGCAATTTTCATATGTCACCAAATGTGTTATCGCACATGTAGCGCACAATGGTGCTGTTGGTGTGCGAAAGCAATGTTTAGGACAGATTAAGAAAATCACAGTTACACTGTTCATGAGCAGAGATCTTAAAATGGCTATGTTGAAAATTTGGTGACAAAAGTCCATAAAATGACTGTGTTACGAGTGAGCCTTTGTGCAGTTTCCACGCATCCTCGTTAGTTCATGACTTTGTAATATTTTCAGTCCAGATTTTCACTAGTGGCATTTTCAACACTTCCTTATGAACAGTACAGCTGCCATTTTTCACAACATGGTCGGGTGTGTTTTCACACTTTCAGTGCAGAGATGCGTGGTCGCTGTGGGAAATCATTGTTCGCACAGATAAAGAAAATCACAGTGACACTGTTCATGATCGGAGACACCAAATGCCTGAGTTGACAATCTGCTATAAAATATCCCCAACCTACTTATATAACGGTAGTGCTGTACAGTTTCTATGTACGCCGTGACTTCACCATTTTTTAAATATTTTTACTACACATTTGCAACATAGCCATCTTTTACACCTCCCATGAAAGAGTACAGCTGTCATTTTTACATCCTGTTCAGAATATTTTGCACCTGTGGTGCTAAATCCCGTAGTCACTGTGCATAAGCAGCTGGCTACCAAACTGATATTCCCCTGTTCATGAGGTGGGGTCACAAAACAAACATGTTGAAAATTTGAGTTAAAATACCAACGAATGCCTGAGGTATTAGGCTTTTCAACCAAATCGCCCAACCCTATAGAGAGAATGACAGGAATCAGGGTGTGACTTGGGATTCTGCCTGTGATGCTCATACCATTCCACACCCTGCAGTCACTGAGAGGCATCGAGGTATGCCTTGGACCTCAGCCCCAAACTTCACCCCATTTTTCCTATATCGCACTCCATCTCACCGTGATTTCCTAATGAAATGGGTGCGATAAGGGCCAAAGACCCCAAGGAACACGTGACACTTGTCAGTCTCTGCAGAGTGGGTGTGGTGAAATGGCGTGGGCTGCTATGCCTGACGCACCCAAATGCACACCCCAATGCCTGTCACTCTGCAGGTGGTGGTGGGTTGGCTTCAGTTCAGTACTTCACTGCCATTCCTATTACGCAGCTCTGTAACTTATACTACCACTGCCAATGCCAGTAAGCAAACATTCGGCATTGACAAATGCTTGTTGTTGTTGTTAGTATCTCACCCCCCATTGTGTACTCTTCCCCTGGGTTTTTGTTTCCCAGGTGCATTACCTTGCACTTCTTAGCATTGAATCTAAGCTGCCATACATTTGACCATTCTTCTAACCTTGCCAAGCCCCTTCTCATCCTTTCCACCCCACCCTGTGCATCAACTCTGTTGCAGTGCCGAATGTTTGCTTGCTGGTATTGGCATTGGTACTGCATGAGATAGAGAGATACATAAAAGGAATGGCAGTGAAGTATTGAACTAACGCCAACCCCCCACCCCCACCTTGCAGATACTGACAGGCGTTGGGGTGTGCCTTTGGGTCATCGGCCATAATGTTCACGCCATTCCACCTCACCCCACCCTGCAGACACTGACAGGTGTCACAGTGTGCCTTGGGGTCTTTGGCCCTTACGCTCACCCCATTCCATAAGGAAATAAGCTGAGATGGGTGCAGTATAGGAGAATAGGGTGAATGTTAGGGCTGAATACCCCAAGGCACACCTCAATGCCTGTCAGTGGCTGCATGGAGGGGGCAAAGGTGAAATGGCATGAGCATTACGGTCGATGACCCCAAGCCACACCCCCGACACCTGTCTGTCTTTCTGGCACCACAGTGTTATGATACTGTGGTCCAAGACAGGAAAATGCTGTGCTGAAAAACACCACACACGCACACACAACAAGGGTCCTTCAGGCTTCAGCCTCACAATATTTCCACTTATGGAAATCAACTGGATTTCCCAACCACACACTAACACACACAGCCCAAGTACAGCACAAAGTGTATGCAAGAAAAGTAAAATTCTGTGTATTTGTACAAACCAAATGCACTGTACATTTTCCTTCATTCTGAACTAATTAAAACAAGCATTTGTCAATGCCAAATGTTTGCTTGCTGGTATTGGAATTGGTAGTGCAGGTGTGACAGATGCATAATAGGAATGGTAGTGAGGTATTGTAGTAATGCCAACTGCCACCCCCAACTTGCAAAGAATGAGAGGTGTTAGGGTGTGTGCCTTTGTGTCATGGGCTGTAACAGTCATGGCAGACAGTTTCAGGTGTTCATAGGTACTGGGAGATAGTAACAACTGAGGGGGCAGATGGTGGGAAGGGTACTTATGAGGGGCAAAAGTGAAGGGTGTGCAGAGTAGGGCTTGCCATAGAAAGCATAGAGATGCAGAAGTATGATAAAGACAGTAATGTTAAAAATGTCGTTATACCATATAGACATATTTATTGTAGTAAATGGTGACCATACAAATCTATGAAAGTGTCAGCAGAAACAGATCACCTGGCCTATCTAAGTCTGCTCAGTGTGCAGGTATAGTAAGAGATCAGCTGACGACCCATTCCCTCCAGTACCTGCATGTGAAGTGTGAATAACAGAGTCAGACTGCAGTTATTATTGGTGGTATGTACTTGGTAATACCATGTAAAACATTTATATTGTAAATTAAGTTAAACATTGCTCCAAGTTCTAAAAGAATAGACTGTTTACATTAAATGTTTTCACAGCATATGCAGTTCAAGAACCTGTGCTATTCTATATGTATGATTACATTATATACACTTTAGGTTCACAATGTGTATACAAAATATATATCTGTTAGAAGACGTCCCATGTAATATAGCACTCTTGGAAAAAATGCAGTATCATGCCATATCAATTGATTTAAATAAGCAGTTATGTTAATTGTATTGTTTCTATTTCTAAAAGAAATACTAAACTCCAAGTGCAAAGTGTAGTAGTATAAGTGCCACTCAATTCAATTTACTAATGTGCGTCAGTGAATGGGCTCACCCATGACACAGTCAGACTGCACTCGTTATTGACAATATTTACTTGCTGAAATGAATCACTTGCAAATTTTATCCAAGTCATTTTCAGCCCATAATTAAGGCTTCAAATTTATATTTATCGATCTGTCATCAAAGCGCAAAGTTGCTAGGGTGTAGTGTGGCTCTGTTACTATTCAATGCATAGTGTTCGATTATGCTAAAATTGCTGGACAATTAACTAAATTGCCAAATATACAAATAAATAGTTTACATTGGAGGCAGTATAGCACAGTGGTTTAAGGCTCTGAGCTGCAAATCTGGAGACCTGGGTTTGAATCCCACACCCCCACTTGCATACTGTGTGACCCTGACCAATTCACTTAACTTCCCTGTGCTACCAGGTCGCATCTGTAAACAAGCTTTCAGCTTAGTGTGTTTCTCCTGGTTAAACAATTGGGAGGAAAAAATCATTTTTGTTTTTTTCTTTTCAATCAATCACATACAAGTTAATGTAGAACTGAAGCATAACATTTAAAATGCAACAAATACTGAACATTGGATCAAATCGCTTTATTTTCATCCTGTATTACCTCTGGCTGTCCTTGTTCTAAGTTTTTTTTTTTCTTTTGCTGTCAAGATCGATAAATATGAATTTGAAGCCTTAATTATGGGCTGCAAATGAATTGGATAAGATTTGCATGTGACTCGTTTTACTGAGTAAATAGCATCAATAATGAGCACAGTCTGACTCTGTTATGGGTAAGCCCATTCAGTGGTGGACATTAGTAAAGTAAATTGAATTGAGTGGCAGTTATACTATGATACTGTGAATTTGGAGCTTAGTATTTGTTATAGGATTAGGAACAACAGAATTAACATAGCTGCCTATTTAAATGGATTGATATGGCATGGTACTGCATTTTTGTAAGAGGTTATATTGAATGGGACGTCTTGTTGCACATATATATTTTTATATACACATTGTGAACCTAAAGTGTGTAATAATGCAATCATACATATATGATGATATAGGGTATAGGTTCTGGAATTGCATATGTTGTGAATACATTTAATGTGAACAGTCTATTATTTTAGAACTTTGAGCAATGTTTAAATTTATTTGCAATATAAATGTTTTACATATAAATGGAACATAAGCTTTAATGGCCACTTTGTTGATAAATTTAGTTGCATTTAAGTGATTAAGGTAGTTGTTAAATTTTAGGATTTTCTAATTATGTTGCACATGCCCTTGGAGTATTGAAGAACGAAGGGATATGGAATCGCAGCTCCTGGGGAAGCCGCAGCAGCGAAGCGCAGGGCCTAGTAGTGCAGCTAGTGACTAGATGCCCTGGACTGAGGCAGGGCATATATATGGTAGGAGACTGTACTTTTGTATTAGATTGAATTGGTGTAAGCACTTTATTGCAATTTGTAGTTAAGTTGTGGAAAATAAATCATTTTTGCATTATTTAAAGTGCTATGGAACGTTTTTTTCTGGGTTTTCCCCCCTACCATTTGACCACCCATGAATTTGCTCACCATTAACACAGTTGGCAGTAGTAGTTATTAATAGCAAAAAGCACTGAAGCTGAAGCTCTTTTTTGTGGCTGAGCAGCCCTGCAATTTAGGGTAGCAGCTTTCCTTTTCTCTTCTTGGATTTCTAAATTTGTAAATATGGTTTGAGTACAGTGCTGTACTTTGATGTGTCTTATCTGTAGACTTGTTATTGCTATAAAGCACTTTGCAGCATTGAAAAGCAGCAGAAAGTGATACTTTGTATGTTTTATGACATGCTATCAGACAGACAGTCTATAGCTACAGTGTTTCTATCTCCTGTAAGTAAGCTGTTGATTAACTAGGATCTGCAGCTTATCTGTTAGGTAGGAAAATGGGCAGACTAGGTGGGCCAAGCGGTCCTTA
This sequence comes from Neoceratodus forsteri, assembly GCA_016271365.2. Taxonomy (NCBI): domain Eukaryota; kingdom Metazoa; phylum Chordata; order Ceratodontiformes; family Ceratodontidae; genus Neoceratodus; species Neoceratodus forsteri. Next base: position 1,411,660,613 of record CM028132.1, read on the forward strand.
TCTGCCGTCAAATTCTATGTTTCTATGTTGTTGGATTTCTTGAGGTCTGCATTTGAAACAGAGCAGGGGGTCTCTCTGTCTTAGCCTAGTGCAAAACATGAATAGCATTAGTAAGTCAGGAAGACACGACAATCACAGAAGTGCTGCCATGTACTGTAATGGTTTTGATTAATGTATTTTATATCTATTGAACAATGTATTGAAGGAAGTCTACAATGACAGTGTGGAGTGGTACAACGTTAGTAGGACAGACATGTCTTCGCACAGGACATAGTGACAATAGAGGTAAGTAAGGCAATTAGCAACATGTCATATTATCAGAGTATATTGTGGCTTATATGTTTCTCAGACTCATTATTGTGAATACACAATGTGTGTATGCATGAACATACAAAGAGCTGCTAAAGCTAACAGACTGTTTCTGCCACTGGTAAACTGCAGGTAACCTACTGCATTTTAGAGTAATGCAAAAAATGATATCATTGTTGTTTTCATGTCTTGACTCTTTTTTGTGTAACAAAATTAGAAAACCATGGCATGGTAGTAGAAAGAAAATTAGCAATATAAAGCATGCCTAATATGGGTTGCTTGCAGAGTTCTCACAATGGCCACTTGAAGGTCTAAATGAAATAGGAGGCAGTATAGCATAGTGGTTAAGGGCCGTGAGCTGCAAACCTGGAGAGGTCGGTTTGAAACCCATTAGCTCCTTCTTGCACACTGTGTGACCCTCAGCAAGTCACTTAACTTCCTTGTGCTGTCAGGTTGCATCTGGAAGCAAGTTTTGGTTTGGTGTGCTTTTTCTGGTTAAACAATTTCCCCAGATATAAACTTTAAAAATGGCAGGGCCCTGGTTGTTAAATACCAAGTCTATCTGTTTTTTTTGCTTTTAGTCTCTTTTAGTCTTTTTCAGCTGCCACCCCTATCCTCTCGCCCTTCCTCACTGATTTCTTCTAGGTTTCTGAAATGATTCTTTGTATGTGTTATTCATGTATCCTGTTTACCGTGATGCCATATCTGAACTGATGAATATGGCTGTCTGCTCTCTTTAATGTTGTATGCCCTTGTTTAACATGTTTTAACATGTATGTACTCTTCTGACGTGGAACCTTTGTAAAAGAGCCTTGGCTCAAAGGTAATTGTAATCCTAGATTTAAATAAATAAATAAATTTATCAAATGAAACCCAGTTTGGTTCTAGGTCATTATTTAGCATGTGCCCTAATGCAGAGCACTGAGTGTAGAAGCTTGCAAGTAGTGGAATAGCTAGACTGCTATGGTGGTCTGGTCATTTACTATAATTGAGTCAGGTAACTGTAATGTAACAAAGCTGTTATTTGCAGCCATCTGTCATGTCATTGTAAAAAAACACACAGGGGAAAAAAAAACATTTGTTACCATAAAGTGTGAAATCCTCAACTGCTATTCATTTAAGTGTGCATCACTGACCTAATAGGGAAGGGAACACTAAGATAATCTTTACTGTAAACTTCAGGTCCATTCAGAAAGGAATGCGTTGAACTTCTCTCTGTTTCTCTATCTCAGCCCCTTGCAACATGATGGGGGGGGGGGGAGGAGAGACAGAGAGAGACAGAGAGAGAAAGAGACATTTCCATAGTAGTAAAAACAAGCATTTGTCAACGGCGAATGTTGATTGCGTTGGTGTGTTGTGCACACTCACTGGCCTTCCATCAGTCACTCAGTCTGTTTCGTCCGGTGCTGCAGGCTGCTGTTTTATACAGGGCTCATGCCTGCATTGGCACCTTGTTCTGCCCACTAAGAATTCTGCAGCTGTCCCGACAGAACTCTGTTGAGGTGGCTCACTCCCCCTCTCTCACTCGTTCATTCTGTGTCTCCTGGTGCTGCAGGCTGCCCTTTGTACTGGACCCTGCCTCTGTTGGTGGTTTTTCTGCCCATAAAGAAATCTGCAGCAGTCCCGACATGGTCTGTTGAGCCTGCTGACCTCTCTCTCACTCACTCATTCCATTTCTGCCAGCGCTATGGGTGGCCTTTGTACTGGGCTCCTGCTCATGCTGGCACCTTTTTCTGCCAACAAAGAAATCTGCAGCAGTCATGACAGAGTCTGCTGAGGTTGCTCACTCCCCTCTGTGTCACTCACTCATTCTGTCTGTCCTGGCGCCAGCAGGCTGTCCTTTGTACTGGCCCTGCTCTCTGTTGGCTTTGTGTACCAATAAAGAAATCTGAAGCAGTTCGACAAAGTCTGCTTAGCTCACTCACTCCCTTCTCTCACTCACTCTTCTGCTTTCTGCCAGCGCTGCAGGCTGCCCTTTATTGGAATCCTGCCTGCGCTGCACCTTCTTCTGTCCACAAAGAAATTTGCAGCAGTTACAATAGAGCTCTGTTGAGCTCGCCCCCCCCCTCTCACTCGCTCATTCTGGGTTCCCCGCCAGTGCAGGCTGTCCATTTGTACTGGGCCCCTGCATGCACTGGCACATTTGTCTGTCCACAAACAAATCTGCAGCTGTCCTGACAGAGCTCTGTTGAGGTTGCTCAGTCACCCTGTCTCACACGCTCATTCTGTTTGTCCTGGCGCTGCAAGTGGCCCTTTTGTATGGGACTCCTGCCTGCATTGGCTCCTTTTTCTGCCCACAAAGAAATCCGCAGCAGTCCTGACAGAGCTCCGTTGAGCTCACTCAGTCCCCCTGTCTCACTCACTCATACTGTTTCTCCCACCGCTGCAGGCTAGCCTTTTGCACTGGGCCCCTGGCTGCATTGATGCCTTTTTCTGCCCACAAAGAAATCCGCAGCAGTCCTGAAAGAGCTCTGGTGAATTCGCTCACTCCCCCTCCGTCACTCATTCTCTCATTCTGTTTCTCCCAGTGCTGCAGGCTGCCCTTTTGTACTGGGCTCTTATGTTGCGCCTTGCTCTGCCCACAAACAAATCCACAGCTGTCCCCACAGAGCTCTGTTGAGGTCGCCTAGTCTCCCTGTCTCACACGCTGATTCTGTTTGTCCTGGTGCTGCAAGTGGCCCTTTTGTACAGGACTCCTGCCTGCATTGACACCTTTGTCTGCACACAAAGAAATCCGCAGCACTCCTGACAGAGCTCCGTTGAGCTCAATCAGTCCCCCTGTCTCACTCACTTGTACTGTTTCTCCCACCGATGCAGACTGGCCTTTTGCACTGGGCCCCTGCCTGCACCGATGCCTTTTCCTGCCCATGAAGAAATCCGCAGCAGTCCTGAAAGAGCTCCGATGACTTCGCTCACTCCCCCTCCCTCACTCGCTCTCTCGTTCTGTTTCTCCCAGTGCTACAGGCTGCCCTTTTGTACTGGGTTCTTGCGTTGGGCCCCTTCTCTGCCCACAAACAAATCCGCAGCAGTCCCGACAGAGCTCAGTTGAGCGCGGTCACTCCCCCCTGTCACTCGTTTGATCTTAATGTGTCCCATGCAGTGAATTTCCACAGTGACCGTGCTATTCTGTGGCAGGAGTGCAAAACCATTTAGCCGATGTGAAAATGGCAGCTGTACTGTTCATAAGAAGTGTGGAAAAATGCCACTGTTGAAAATGTGGGGTGCAAATATTAAAATTGAGACGCTACAAGGGTGCGTGTGGAACAGTTCAACGACGCTGTAACACAGTCATGTTATGGAGTTTCGCTCACCCGATTTTCAACATAGGCATTTTAGGACCTCTGCTCATGAACAGTGCCAATGTCATTTTCTTAATCTGTCCCAACAGTGATTTCCCACAGCGATCACAAGGTTCTGTCTACTCGGAACTGAAACACATTTCGGCCAGGATGTGAAAATGACAGCTGCACAGCTCATAAGGAGGTGTGGAGATCCACTGGTGAAAATGTGGCATGACAATACTACAAATCTGTGAAGTTACAAGCATGCGTGGAAAGTGTGCAATGCACACTTGTAACACAGTCATTCGAAGGGCTATTCTCACCAAATTTTCAACATAGGTATTTTATGACCTCTGCTCATGAACAGTATCACTCTCATATTCTTAATCTGTCCCGGACAGTGATTTCCCACAGTGACCGCTGTATTCTGTGCCGGAAGTGCGAAAACACATTTTGGCCAGGATGGGGAAAAATGACAGCTTTACTGTTCATAAATAGGTGTGGGGAAAATGGCAATGTTGGAAATCTGGAGGAAAATATTATAATTGCTTAGGTTACGAAAGCATGCACGCAAACGCGCAATGCACGCTCATAACACAGTCATTTTATGGAGTATCGCTACAAATTTTCAGCATAGCCATTCTGGACCTCTACTCATGAACAGTGGCACTGTCATTTTTTAATCTGTCCCAAACATTGATTTCCACAGCGACCACGCTATTCTGCTGCGGAAGTGCGAAACACATTTCGCCAGGATGTGAACAATGACAGCTGCACTGTTCACAAGGAGGTGACAAAATGCCAATGTTGAAAATCTGGCATGAAAATATTGCAAATTCATGAAGTTACGAGCGAGCATAGCAACTGAGCAGCGCACGCTCGTAAAACAGTCACTTTTTGGATTTTTTCCACCAAATTTGCACCATAGGCTTTTTGAGATCCCACCTCATGAACACTGTCACTGTTGTTTCGTTAATCAGCCCCGAAAGGTGATTCTGCACAGTGACTGCGAAATCACCTTTCCGGGCCAATTAACGGCATAGCAGTTCAAGAATTCATGAGGAGGAGTCCCAAAAATCCCATGTTGAAAATTTGGTGGAAAAATTCCCCAAAATGCCCGAGATATACAGTAAAGTTGAAAAAACCTATGTATTACATTATACAGCTTACCGGCATTTCCTCAGTTAGCAGTCAGCTTGGAAGAGTGCAGACGTGTTCCGTCCAATGAAGATCGCCACGAGCTCCTAAGGTAAGTATGGGGCGGGGGGTGTGGAGGCAGGTGTGCAGTGGTGGTGTGGCTATGGTGGGAGCAGAGTGAGCTTGCCGGATGGTTTTTCCAGGATTAAAAAAAAAAAAAACTAGACATCATGGGACCATTTTCAACTTGTAGAGCATCTGGCACTGGGGTGGGCTCCCAGTGTGCAGCAGAGGCTTTTGGACTGGGTAGTAGTAGCTATCGGGGATTGGGCATCCCATCGCAAACGGGCGCGGTGGGAAGATTAGCATGCCAACAGGGATTGGGCACCCAGTCGGCAGCAACAAAAGGGGTAGAATGCCGATGGGGAGGGATCCCCATCGGCAGCAAAACAAACATGGAATACTACAGCCAATGGGGATTGGCAACCTCGTGGCAGGAACAAAAGTGGGGATACAGAATGCCCACGGCGACAAAAGATTGACAAAGCCGACGGGATTGGGGCCCCCTCGGCAACTAAACATGGGAAGAGATGTTTAGAACACAGCGCAAGCTGCCGCCATGTTCACAAACAATCTCAGGGTTTTACATCCCGCCCTGCAATGACTGGTCGCTCCCTCATTGCAGCAGATGACTGACGCTGCAATGACAAGGCGGCCCCTGATTGCAGCGGCTGATTTTTTAGAAAGCTGTGGCACACTGGCTGAACTACTGTCAGCAGCAGTGTGCCACGGCATTGGGAGAAGTGGGGCAAGCCTTTGCAGGCTGTGGGGGCATTGGCCACAACAGTGCCACACCTCCACAACCTGCTTCTCGAGAATCCTGTCGCAACATGTTTCTTGCACATGCGCGCAATCAACATAAAAAGCATTTGTCAATGCCGAATGTTTGCTTGCTGGCATTAGCATTGGAAGGGCAGGAGTTATACAGATGCAGAATAGGAATGGCAGTGAAGTATTGAAGTGACACCAACCTCACCCCCACTCCCACATTGCAGAGATGGACAGGCATTGGGGTGTGCCTTTGGGTCATCGCCCATAACACTCACGCCATTTCACCTCACCCTACCCTGCAGACACCGACAAGTGTTGAGGTGTGCCTTGGGGTGTTTGGGCTTTACACTCACCCCATTCCATAAGGAAATATACTGAAATGGGTGCAATATCCCACTATCAGTTTGCTGTTTTAGCTTCCCTGTACAGCTAAAATGCAAGCAATGTTCTCTTCCCACAGATATTATAGCACCTTGGGTTTGTTTGAATGAAAGACATTTTGTGAAACCAAAGATTTGGCCTAGTGGTTAAAGTGCACTGGTGAAAACCTGCATCCCCAAGTTCAGATCCCACTACTTCCTCATACTCACTGGGTGACTAGTGTCTCCATCTCCCAACTGGATAAAAAGTAAAACTGAGCTCATGCCACACTAGCCCCACATTTTCTGTGCTACTCTGCCTAGAATGATAGCACTGCTGTATCTTTGCTCCTTTAATTTTGTTGCACTGTTTTTGGTCAGGAAAAGTGCACTGAACCAATGCTTATTTTCAGATACACTGTGGGAGCACAGGGAACTTAAATGGCTTGCTCAGGGTCACAGTATGCAAGTGGTAGCTGTGAGATTTAAACCCAGGTCTTCGGATTTGCAGTTCAGTGTTATTCTGTTTATGATCCTAAGTGCCAGCCTTGATCCCTTCCTCTCCAGCCCCCTGCCCCATCAACCAATGTCCTTCAGACTTACCATCACTCTGACCTCTACATTACTTCCCCCTCATGGTAGGAGCAGCTGGGCTCACTCTGCTTGCTGCAGACCAGGCTTCCACATCCAGAGGGTCAGCATTACCTGTGCTGGGCCTGTGAGAGGCTGATTCCTCATCCTGTTGGGGATGTACAGTGAGTTTTACTGCTCGCCCTAGGATACAGACTTTCTAGGGTGTGCAAGCTCATGGACGCCAGCTTATGGAGCATGTCACAGCCAGCATTCCCCTGACAAGTATGTTTCTCCAGATGCATTGACACCTGTGATCACCCAGCTAGCAGTATGGCATTGGAGCTGACTACCCTCCCTCTCCAGAGGAGGAGTGTGTCCTATGGGACATTCAGTCCTCCTCCCCTGACTTCCCCCCGATAATCAAGGCTCGTTTTTGAACCCAGGCAGCCAGCATCATGATTGGCAGCAGTACCACTGCGCTGATGGACTGGCTGCAGCACAGTGTGCTTAACCACTATGCTGTACTGCCTCCCTGGATTGCACAACACCTAGGGTAAATGAAAGGCATGATGCCAAACTAAAATTCTGATAAATGACCCTAAAACAATTCATAAAAAGTAATTAGGGTGGGCTGAAATCATAGCCATTCTAAAAAAAAAAAATTCCAAAGTGTTTAAATGTGCAGATAAGCGCAGACTGATAAAAGAAAAGAGAAACAAAATCAACTTTTTAAACTAAATACAAGTTACCAAAACAGACCCCAAAACACCAAAAATCAACATTTGGGCAATTAAATCTTCAGTCTCCTACTCACAGCAACTGTGCATTGCTCTAGAAGCAAACTGCTGCATAGCTCTTTACTTCTCCGTCTGCCCTGCTAAACCGTCTCCACAAAAACACATGTGTAGCAGAGCAGAGCAAGTGAAAACAGACACTCTACATGCTTGCACTGCTTTCTGCAAATCACGGGACCTTTGCTTCACGCTGGACCTACTGGATTGCGAGACAAAGTGCTCCTCTTAAGATCCTATGGGTCAGACCCTGAAAGTATGCCAGGGATTGAGTACCGCAGTGCCCTTTACAGTAAGACGTACAAGGTATGTCTTTAGGACCATGGACTTAAGTGTTCTGCACAGGGCACTAAAGGGGTTAAGGATGGGGACACCAGTTATACTTTGGTGTCTCAAACATATATATATATATATATTTTAGTAATACCCTTTATAAAATGGCAAAACACTTCACACCACCTGCTGCCAGAAATATATGTATATGAGTATTCCCAGCATGCATGCGAACACCACAGAGACCCCCCACCAAAAGTGGAGCACGGAGCTAGAGAGGAACTTCACATTCCAAGACTGGGCAAGAGTGTGGCAAAATAGTTGAATGGCTGCAAGAGATTCCAGGAACAGGCTCATGCAGTTTAAAATAATCCATAGATGGCACAGAATACCTCAGCAACTGTTTACGTGGGGTTTGGCTAACTCTGACAGGTGCTGGAGTTGTGCACAGGGTCAAGGATCCATCACGCACCTGCTATGGAAATGTCTGGTTCTCCACCCCTTCTGGTAGGAAGCCCAGTGGCTTCTTGGAGAGATCCTAAAATGCAAAATGACACTCACTGACTCCTTAGTAATGCTAGGTCCCCCTTCAAAGGCATTTGGCAGAGACCTTCCCCTGAGAGAGGGACGCGGCTGGCTACTAGGAGCCCTGATAACTGCCAAATGTGTCATTCTGTGACACTGGCATGACCTTTTGGCCCCATGACCAGAGAGTGGCTGATGGAACTGCAGAAAATAGTGACCTATGAAAGAGTACATTACTTTGTCATTGGCAAAATGGGGAAATATCAGGAGACATGTGGCCCCTACCTCTCATCTAAATATTGTAAAATTCCACAAGGACACTATATGCCTCATTACTTGTTACAGTGAATCCCCCAAGAAGAGGGCAGGAAGATTATAAACAAATTAATTAGTGGGCATTCAAATTATGAAGATACAGACAACTAGTAAGTATCCTTTAAACCCCTTACCATCATTTTAGGATTACCATAGAATACATGAACCTTTGACCACAAGGGAATGTGCACGTCTGCGGCATACCTGACATGAGGCCCTACAGTTGAGATGGAGGGCATAGGTCCACTCTCACCCAGATGGTATAACAACAGAGGCTGAGTGGAAGATGTAGGCAATACACACTCAATACGGCAAGTTTGATGAATACTTAAATATGATTTGTCTGATGAACGTGGTTAACATTATTAGATAGAATCAATGGTACTTCAATGGTTATAGTACCTTACCTTTCTTTCATGTAAATATCACTGGCATAAGGCCCCATATGGGCTACTGTGATACTGTACTAAACTTCTAGTCTGTTAATCCATGGGAGAAATCTCAGCTAGGAACTAAGTCTGTAATGGTTTTAGAGTTAAAGCAATAAACTTTTCATTACAAAAATAAAATGGCAAGAGAAAATCTAGTAATTTCATTGGCTGAGAGATGTCAGCTGACTGTAGATTAAATCTCTATAACCGCACAGTCAGCTGACGAATCTCATTTCCCTCCCAAAAAAAAAAACCCTTTACTGAACAATATCACTAAGCCTCTAAACAGAAAAAAAATCTAGTAGCTGCCATATTGAAAATTCTAGCCTTTACCACACTGATAATTGCACATAATTTATCAATTCCTCACAATATTTAAAGAAAATCTGCACATGCAGACTTACAACACATAGCAAAACATATCTTATAACTTAAATACAACCATTTACCTCCTTAAACACTTCAACTGAAGTGTGTGGCCTCTTCAAAAACAGACTCTAGTCAGACCCAATATGGCTGTGCAGAGCTATTAGGAGTGTCACCGGGGTATGTCATTCACAAGATGGCAGCGATGACAGAACTGTGCATACACGATACTCGCGCATGCACAGTCTGAGTTGGTGGACATCTTGTGCACAGCACCTGTCACTTGCACAGTTGCAGAAGAAAAAGAAGTGCTCCATGAAATGGGTGTGTTTATATGGCTGCTGGAGTGGAAGAGCTGCATAAACACAACCACTGGAAACTGTGCCAGAGCACTGCGGAAGCACACTGGACAGCGGTCTGGTCACATGCTTCCACAGTACTCTTCTGAGATGATGATGATCGCATAATGACTGCGGAGCTCCTTCCACGCAACCGTAAAAATCACTGACTTTGGCCATTCCACTGCTAACTCGGCTCATAAACCATGCCTCAGGATGCACAGAAAAACCACGTCTCTTCTCCAGCATATCGCACTTACGTTATTCAAGTGTACTGCTCCTGAGATACAGAGTCCTGCTGCCTCTAGTTTGTAATGTTTCAAGCCAGGAAGTCTGATTCCCAATTCAGTGGAGGGCCAAAGTTGGGTGGGGGTGGAGCGCAACACTGTAACTCTTCACCATCTGTGGCCGTGAATAAGAGTCATAATTCCTTAGCTTCCCAGGCCCATTTCAGAATAATTTTCCCCCCACTGAAACACCGTCAGAGAACCCCACCACATTCTGATTCTAAAATACCCACTAGGCAGCTCAACACCCTCTTCTACTGAGCCGCAATCCCTTATACTCACCTGAGCAGCCAAGAGCAGTAGACTCTGCCTCTTAAATCTATGAGCTGCCATCTTCAATACAGGCTAAGCAGTGTTGTGCAGATCAAATGGGGGGGGGGGTCGGACGCACATGTCTTCTTTGCTCCTGGTCTCATGCTGTGGACTGGCAGCTTAGTGCTGGGTAAGGATCTCATACCACAGACCGGCAGCTCATTGGTGGCTAAAGGACACTGAAAGTTAATTTACCACATGGGGGGTAGACTCACAGAAGATGGCAATTAGCAGAAGTCAGGCTGGTGAAACAGGATCAGTATCGCCAGCAGTAAATACCACATCTGTAACTGGGCACAGGAGCAGCTGCATGTCTCCTGATTCCAAATAATGTACTCTAACTCTGCCATCCATTTACTCAGCTGTTGGGTGTAGGGTGCAGCCGTTGTCCATTTAAAGAGCTGTTTGGAGGCAGTGTTAAACACTAAAGTTAGAAAGTAAGCAAACTAAATAGGGCTAAGACACATAAGAGGACAGGGGGTCAGCTGCTATTCAGCACCTCCTGCTGGCCTCAGCTGACTACACACAAAACAGGGAGTTCTTTATTACAAAATTAAATTTTTTCCATTTCATGTTATTGTACCCATTTTATTTAATTAGAAATACATTTTCTTTTTTAGCTCAATGTAGCAATGAGTCATTTTATAAGTGTGATAAGCCACTTCAAGGTGCGCATTAAAGGATTTTAATGCACTTCCCAGGGGCATAAGGACACTCGGCATTCAGCCTTGTGCCTCACTATGCCCCTACGGCATGCATTAAAATCCTTTGATGTACACTCGGTTGTGGCTTGTTACTTACTTATATAACACCAATGGTGTTAACTTTTCCTGATTTGTTCATACCACTGGGGTGAGTATAAATGAACTCAGTAAAACGTGTTGGTACCTGTATGGAACATAAATGTTTAATCTCCCAGAAGGGTTGTTATTTTCCCTCAGTATGTCACAGTGGAGCCTGATCTACTTATTCCTGCACTCACTTCTGCTTTCACTACTAAAGTTTGAACTTCTGCTCACCATCGACCATGAGAATCAGATCATGAAACCCCCATATGCTGTTTGCACTCAGCTCTAGGACTACCCACAGTTTTGATCAATGGTCTGTCAAATATGAAAAACATAAGTTAGACAAGCCTTCTGAACAAGTATTAAACTATTCCTCAGTCTGGGCTATCAGCCCAATCCCATACAGTACATATGACAATGCATGGGACTCGTGCGTATATGCTTTTTATTTCCACTGCCATGTAGGTAACAATACCCTCTTGCAGTCTTGTCTGCACCACTCATTGCCAGTCAGCATTGTTGCCAACATTGCAGACTAAATAAAAAAAAACTTATACACAAGAGTCAAAAGATCCCATATTTATCAAGCTAGCTAATCTCCAGCTAAGCATTTATATTGAGGTTTCCTTGACCTTTGTTCAGAACAGAATTAGAAAAAAATTAGACAGCAGATATCACAATAATGATAACATCATAATAGGCATGTGCAGCACTGAAGCCGGGCCATTCAAATCATAGAAAAACAGTGAAATCTTCACACAGAAAGCTGAGTGAAATTGTTATAATTGTTAAATGGATGTTGTATAAATCAAGTACTCAATGGCTTGACTCAAAACACATTTATCTCCACTTGTGAGTGGACAAGAATTTTGTAACTCACTTGTGTCTTTTGTGAGATCTGGTCTTGCCTCTTCATCACTGGGGATAAATGAGATATTTAGAGTCAGGTAATTAAGCAATATACCATGACAGGGAGTGAGGTATGTTGGGATTTATCCATGCCTGGTGTGGATCAGTCATGAGACTGCAGGCTGAGTGAGCAAACCACACCAGAAGTGGATAACTCCCAGCATAACCCACACCCTGGAGTAGCATATTGTCATTATATAATGTCCCTCTTTTTAAACATTTTTTCAAAAATGTTAAAGTTGTTTAACTGGGGAGAAACGTTTCCTAATTGATTTTTTGCTGTAGCAGCCTTCCTCTGTATGTTAAAAAGTTTCAAGTTGCTAGGTAGAATTATCTTTGTAGCAGATGGCAGTCTTCACGCACATAGACCCACCCCACCCCCACACAGGTATCCTCACTTTTGGTTGCTTCAACTTTTTTGGGGTCATGCACAGAGCAAGAGACGAGAGGAGCAGTTTGTTTACTGAGAGATGGATACTGCATGGCAAGGGATACTGAGTGCGCAGTGATGCTCATGCAGCTTGACTGGGAGCTGCTTTTTTTTTAATTTAAGGGACACTGTCTTAGTTTCTGTTTCACATTATCTGCTTAATAACTGTTTGTGGTTAGTTTGTTTGGTAGCCTAATAGTTTTGCATGCTGATAGCACTGTCACATATAGCAAAAGATGTTGTAGATTAATGATTATTTACAAATATTGTAGTCAGTTCAGCCCTCGCTAAACAGATGTTTATTTGTCCATCATTTCGTGAGCATGAATCTCGGTTTTCATGCATGCGGTTGTGGACGAGCACGTTATTCATAAAGTGTGATCATGGTTATTTGATTCCCTCATGAACTTGCACACTCCCGCGAACACACACCTGTTAGATCCTGGTTGACAGTTCTGTGCGGTACATATCAAATCCATTCCTTGGTAGAAAAATTGATTGTACAGACTTCAAGCTGTAAAAATGTCTGAACCTGAGGTATTTTTTCTGTTGTTTGGCAGCTTTCTTGACATTTCAAGATAGTTCCCTCTATTTTCCCTCCATTCCCCCTGTGATTGCATCTCTCACAAGGTTGAAGTGTCACAACCTGTACTTTTTCAAGAATGTACACATAGAGCTGTTATTACTTTCCCAATGCAATCTCTCAATACCCCTCTCCATCCACCCACGATACATTATTTTTTGTTCTCTTGAAAGTTCATTATGAACAGCATCATGACTGCCCTTCTTCGTTATTTAATCAAGTGACCACTATGCCACTGTCCCACCGATATTACACACTCGTTCACTCGCTCACTTTATGCTGTAGATTGTTGCTCACAATATCAGAATTTAATGGTCTCAATAATCATCCTGAAATGAATAGACTCATCTAACTAACCCTGAATGTTAACACCTGTTTTGGGCATGTGGGATTGGGTCGTAGTTGTTTAAAAATAAAAAAAGAAAATCACGAGTACATTTTGGTTTTACTTTCACCTTTTGTGTTTCTTACCGATCAACAATCTGCAGTGTTAGCCTTGCAGACGATGTGTTTTGATGCACTGCAATGTTGATTTTCAGTTGCCTGTTTCTCAGTGTGTGTGTGCATGTGTGTGAGCGCGCGTGTGTGTATAAGCCCCAGTTGTCACCAATTTTAATTAGTGTTTCTTCAGCATGGCATTTACTGAAAAGCCTAATCAAGAGTTTTTTTTACATTAAAAAAATCACCCAGACTGATGTTTGTTTTTCCTACGATCTTTGCCGAGACTGTCAGTAACAAATATATTCCACATGTTCCCATTTCTCATCTGCACCCACTGAGAACCAGACAGTGCTCTGCTGCCGGCAATCGTAACGCCTGAGTTATCATGTCACTACTTGGCTTCAGCCCTCATTGTCTGTCGGGGACCACAATTTCACAGGTTTCCCCCCGATTTCACATGTTTTCCCCCAACCTCTCCAGACAGTGCTCTGCTGCTGGCAACTGCAACGTCTGAGTTCCCATGTCACTACTTGGCTACAGCCCTCATTGTCTGGCGGATAATCTACTGTGGCCTTTTTCCTTTCCATGCAACCCTGCCTCATAACTGCTGCCCCTACGTACTGCTCACAGCTCGACAATAGGCTGCTGATGGTATGACCAGCGCCGCCACCATGACGAGCGGTGCCAGGATTGGCGCGGCTATTTTCTTTGAAAGTTGTGGCACGCTTTCTGACTACTGTCACCGCCAGCATCCATTCTTATTGGTGTCTGCCACACACACCCCTCCATGCACTGACAGCATTGGCCACATCACTGCCAAGCCCCCAGGACCTGCTACTGCAGCAACCTACCGCAATATGTTTCTTGCGCCAGCGCACAAGCAAACACAAAAATAAATTATTTAAAGAGGCAGCATACTCCAATAGTGGTTACAGCAAAGGTGTAGGAACCAGGATTCCCAGGTTCAAATCCCACACAACCATTTGCATGCAGTGTGACCCTGAGCAAGTCATCTAACCTCCCTATACTTCATTCCACCTGGCTGTAAAAATGAATAAAAGCAGACCTCCACTAAGAACGAGATACCTGCATTACAGCTGTGCTGTCCCTAGTAAATATGCACAGCAAATCCTCCAGCAATTGCCATATTTTAATCACATGGTTTTAGTCAAAAAAAAAAAAAAAAAGATTTGAACTTGAGATATAGTAAGGATTTTGAGTCCATCCTGTTTTCCTTTCTCGAATTGCCATGATTTAGGGGACTGTCAACGTGTGGGTTCATAAATGTTACAAATCGCAACACATTTTGAAAAAAAATAAACTGGCTGGATTTTAATTAAACAGAACTTTCCAAGAAGTTTTACTTTCACCAACACGAGAAAGCCCCATCCAAGACCCTCATTTAAAAAAAAAAATTCCAACTTAGTAACTAACCGTATAAGGCAACCTGATCTGTTTTAACTCTGAGTTTTTGACTTTCACTTCACCCAAAAATACATGTGCATCAGTCTTCTTTCCACACAGCACAATGAAAACTAATGTTTAAAAAAACAAGTAGAGGAAATAAAAGCACAAACCTTGCTCACTCCACCAAATCCTAGCCTCAGGCTGTAAATACCACCAGACTTCATGGATGTCTCAAGTACAGCTCCCATGCACAAGAGCTAGCATTAAAAATGTTTTTCTAAGAATAGATTAATCTATGCAATCTGATTTTCTCCTTGTTGCACTTGAATGTGGGAGGGGGGCTGCTCAATGCAAACCCCAAAATTTCTCCATCAGAAAGGGTTTAAGCACTGAACAGAGGGCTGTACAAGACACATCGGCAAAGGTAGTGAGCTCCATCAGCAGCACTGTCTACCATTAAAAATACAACCCCCTCCCATTGCCTTACCTTCTGTGCCAAGATGCTTTGTGGTCCCTTCAGGTCTTCATGGTTGCAGCAGCAGTGGGAGGTTAGGTAAGGGGTGCAGATCAGGCTCACAGATGTGACAACGAGAAGGAGGATGTTGTGACTCACTGCTAGTCCAGAATGGGTTCCTACTAGCCATGGCTGTCTCTGACTTATTCTTTCCTTACATTGCACACTCCATGACCCCAGCCGCTGGGTACAGTTTGTCATTTACAACCAGCCCTACTACTCTGTGTCTTTGCTGAATTCTGCTGGGCGGAAGTGAGGTCAGTGAAGGAGGTAGGACAGTGGTGGCCATGTTTGTGAGGGGCAAGTTGTTAGGGCAACCACAGCATCTAAGAAAAGGAGACTGACAATCCAATTCCCAGCGCGGTATTGCTTCTTTCCCTGGTTTCCACCACTCAGTAGCTCTCGACTGGTCCGCCCCTTTCTAACCACGCCTCTTTTCCTCACAAGTGGACCTGATTGAGAATGCAGAATACAGTCTCAATCAGGTGTGCAAGGCGGCAGGTATGCACGTCACTGGTGAGCCGCCCCCCCTCCCCCCAGAAGTTTTAGAAAGTTTTACGGCCCGGGACAGCACGCGAAAAAAAAAAAACAGAACAAAGAGAATTTGCATACATGCCACCCAGCACCTACTACCCCAATCCCCGCTGGTTTGCTGCATGCCATGCATATCAGTGGCCAGGGATGTAGCCAGAAATTTCAAATTTGTACTGCGCACACTGCTACCCCCCATGTTATCAGTTCACCTACCCTGCGGCATCTCACCAGTACTGTACACTCAGAATGAACAAATATTGTATTACATGCCTTTGATACACAGACAAGCATTGCAGCCACGTAATGGTTCAATTCATTTCAACCAAGCACACTCTTTTTTTGTTAATATTTCTTAAACTGTTTTCTTCCCTTTTTCACACAGACATAGAAACATAGAATTTTGTCAGAGACCCTAACTGATCTCTGGTGACCCTTCTTCCTCATTGATGGTTTAATTAATATTCCCCCCATCTATCCCATGCATGCCTAAAGCCCCCACTGTTCTTGCCTCCACCCTTTCTACTGGAAGTCTTTTCTGGAATCTACCACCCTTTCAGTGAAGTAGTACTTCCTCATATCCCTCTTAAACAGCCCGTCTGCTTCCTTGCATGCCCCCTGGTCCTGGTCATTTGAAAGGGACTCCCCTCCTGCACCATGGTCACCCCAGTGAGGTACTTGTAGGACTCTTATCATGTACCCTTTCACTCTGTACCTTTCAGTGTGTACATATAGTGTGGTTAGCCTCTGTTCCCATCTTAATGGTAAACCACACTGTATGGTGATCACTGGTACCTAGGGAACAGTCCACTGTGACATCTGTAATGCTCTCCCCGTTTGAAAGCACTAGGTCTAGCACTGCCCCATCCCTAGTAAGTTCTTCGACATACTGCCTGTGAAAAGCCCTTTGTAGGGAGTCAAGGAAGGCCCTGGTTTTTGCTTTTTTGCTGAAGCTGCAATTGGAAGGCTCTACTTCACATCTGACAAACTGAAGACACCAACTAGCACCCCCCCCCATCCTAATGATGGCTTCCCCATTACCTTCTCCAGCTTCTCTCCCTGTGCTGACAGCATATGAATGTAACCAGCCTTTTAAAACATGTATGCATGAGTTAATGACTATTAGACCAGGGGCCTGGGGGCCAAGGGCCCTAGAAATGTTTTGCATTTTTGATGCATTCTGGTGCATTTTGTGGTCAGTTGTGGGAGGATTCAATGCCCTGCTACCATAACCTTTCTTGTGAATATTTTCCCCAAAGTTGTGCTGCTGTTCTACATCTATCTGATTAACATCATCTGCCATCTCTTGTGTAATGCCCACAAACAAAGTGAAGAATCTTTCAAGACTATATCAGCCAGCCTACCAGTCCTCCTGCCAGCCATCTCAACAGTCAGACTGCCAGCCAGCCCGCCAATCATCCTGTCCTCTAGCCTGCCAGCCAGTCAGCCAGACATCATGCCGGCCAGCCCACTCACCAGCCATCCTGCCAGTCTGTCAGCCATCCCACTAATGAGCCTGACAGACACTCTGCCAGCCAGCCTGCAACCCATCCTGTCAGACATCCCACCAGCCAGTCTGCAACCCATTCTGCCAGACATCCCGCCAGCCAGCCTGCAGTCCAGCCCACCAGACATGTTGCCAGCCAGCCCATCAACCAGTCCCGCCAGCCAGCCTGCAATCCAGCCCACCAGACGTGTTGCCAGCCAGCATTTCAACCAGTCCCGCCAACCAGCCTGCAATCCAGCCCACCAGACATGTTGCCAGCCAACTTGTCAACCAGTCCCATCAGCCAGCCTGCAATCCAGCCCATAAGACATGTTGCCAGCCAGCCTGTCAACCAGTCCCACCAACCAGCCAGCCTGCAATCCAGCCCACCAGACATGTTGCCAGCCAGCCTGTCAACCAGTCCCATCAGCCAGCCTGCAATCCAGCCCACCAGACATGTTGCCAGCCAGCCTGTCAACCAGTCCCATCAGCCAGCCTGCAATCCAGCCCACCAGACATGTTGCCAGCCAGCCTGTCTACCAGTTCCACCAGCCAGCCTGCAATCCCACCCATCAGACATGTTGCCAGCCAGCCTGTCAACCAGTCCCACCAGCCAGCCTACAATCAAGCCCACCAGACATGTTGCCAGCCAGCCTGTCAACCAGTCCCACCAGCCAGCCAGCCTGCAATCCAGCCCACCAGACATGTTGCCAGCCAGCCTGTCAACCAGTCCCACCAGCCAGCCTGCAATCCAGCCCACCAGACATGTTGCCAGCCAGCCTGTCAACCAGTCCCACCAGCCAGCCTGCAATCCAGCCCACCAGACATGTTGCCAGCCAGCCTGTCAGCCAGTGCCACCAGCCAGCCTACAATCCAGCCCACCAGACATGTTGCCAGCCAGCCTGTCAACCAGTCCCACCAGCCAGCCTGCAATCCAGCCCACCAGACATGTTGCCAGCCAGCCTGTCAACCAGTCCCACCAGCCAGCCTGCAATCCAGCCCACCAGACATGTTGCCAGCCAGCCTGTCAACCAGTCCCACCAGCCAGCCTGCAATCCAGCCCACCAGACATGTTGCCAGCCAGCCTGTCAGCCAGTCCCACCAGCCAGCCTACAATCCAGCCCACCAGACATGTTGCCAGCCGACCTGTCAACCAGTCCCACCAGCCAGCCTGCAATCCAGCTCACCAGACATGTTGCCAGCCAGCCTGTCAACCAGTCCCACCAGCCAGCCTGCAATCCAGCCCACCAGACATGTTGCCAGCCAGCCTGCAATCCAGACCACCAGACAGTTGCCAGCCAGCCTGTCAACCAGTCCACTAGCCACACCTCAAGCCAGACAAATGTAATATATACAACCCAGCCTGAGTGCTACAACCCATTTCTAGGCCCAGAACAAACCGTGAACAACTACTAGTCTATCATATTCCCAGATAATCAGATCTCATTCCCAAGCAGGCTGAGGCAGCCACAGCAGACGTTGAGTGACAGTGGGCTAAGACAAGATTAAACTAGTTATAACTACTACTGCTGCCAGCAAAGGGAGACAAGGGCCCTAGATACCACTCCTCTGGACTCTCAAAACTATGCCAGGCAACAAATAGAAGGCATGGATACCAGTGCACCTCCACTTTCCACAGCAGAGCAGCAGGATAGATGGGGGACTCCAAGATCTTTTGGCTGCAATCATAAGATGGTTCCTACAGCTACAGCTGGGAGGAAGAATGACAAGGATCCTCTGATGGACTAGGAACCATTCTGGCAAAAAAACATGCTGCACCCAGTTTCACCCCCATCACAGCCTTTCCAGTCTGCAAGAAACCCCCCACCGATCCACCCCAGCTTCAAGATTGCCATTATTTTATAGTGTTGACTGGGAAAAGGTGGACCGCCCTCTTAAGTCTTTCTATGGTTGGTGAAGTTCGACAGTAAGGGAGGAAGTCTTCAAAACAGTGGAACAACATAGTTCATTAGACTGCGTCCGGTTGAAAGGGTTGTGTGAACACCTTCAGCTACAGCAAACCTTGCGGTCATTATAAAGCTTGCATTATATTGTCTCTGATTCTACATGGTCCATCGGGTTCTGTCTCTACCTGGTGGAAAGTGGTTACATCATGTTAAAGTGGGATGGTTCTGCCGACATTATTTAAATCGGACTCTTTCCACTGCATGCACGATGCACACTGATAGATTTGTTACATACAGAAAAAAATAAAATTTTATTACAATGTTTTTTTTTTTCAGTTCAATTAGTCTGCTTTCACATATCATAGAGTTGCCACTGAATGACTTCACTGTACTGTGTGGCTGCCCCCCCCTTCCCTGTGCATATATTGTTTTGCAATGACCTTTTTAGCTCCTGATCTATTTATTTATTTAAATTTTGTTAACCGGGTAGGTCTGCTGAGAATATTATGATCCACTTTTCAGGGGAGACCCGAGATTAATTACATGTACCTATAAAGAAAAGGACATCAGAAGGACCGGACAGTAGGTATCAATCTGCACTCCATACCACAGCAAGGAGAATCCAACATCCAAACAAGATTGGTCCAAACTATTGCAGCCTAGGATTTCTCACGAACACAGCTTGAAACCCTCTCTTGAGAAATCATGGGCTGCAATGTAGCATTTTAAGCAGGGTTATTAGGCACCATATGTTTTCTCTTTTTTTATGTTGGCTTGCGCGCATGTGCAAGAAACATCTTGCGACAGTGCGGGTCTTGGGGGTGCAGCTGCTCTTGGGCGAATGCAGGGCACGCATCAGTAGGTGTGTCCCTCATTTCCCAATCAGCCTGCATACCACCACCACACCATGCATTCATAATGGGGCGAGCACATCAAAGCAAAGGTCCGCTGCAATCCAAGCAAAGCTAGTCATACGCAGTGGTCCTTTGCTTGCCGGGCTCGCCGCCATTATGACCATGGTTGGTGAGCGGGTGGCCGCCTCACGTTTTCCGGCATCGGGGGTGCCCAGTCCCCCTGTCGGCAACCCTTCCCAGTGTTTGTGTGCCGGGGGGCCACTCCCGTCAGCATCCCCCCATAAATGTGGAATGGCGAGGGGTGCCCAATCCCTAGACTCGTGCCCCCGCTTTCTTTGTTTGGTGGTGGTGCCCAATCCTCACGGCATTACCCCCGTGTTGTGTGCCGACGAGGGTGCCGAATCCCCCATCGGCTACTGACACCCTCCCCACAAAACCCACTTCAGGTGGCACGCTGGGAGCCCACCCCAGTGTGCCAAATGCCCTGTAATGCAAAACTGTCTCACGATGGTTTTCCTTTTTTTTTTTCCACCTGCAAAACAAAACCGTCCTCGTAGTCTAGATGCCTCCTCCCCACCCGCACCCACCCACTGTGCACCCTGCCTCCTCACCCCATACTTACCTCCAGACTCTGGCACGACAATTTTCCGTGGAGCGGAACATGTCTGCACTCTTTCAAAGCCAACCATGAACTGAGGAAATGCCGTAAGCTGTACAATGCAATGAATAGGGTTTTTTCAACTTTGCTGCATATCTCAGGCATTTCTTGGAATTTTGGCACCACATTTTCAACATGGGGTTTTTGGGGCCCCTCTTCATGAATTCTGTCACTGTCATGGTGTTAATCGGCCTTGGAAGGTGATTTCGCAGTCACTGCACGAAATCACCTTTTGGGACCCAGTAACGAAATGACAGTGCCAGTGTTCATGAGGTGGCCTCTCAAAAAGCCTATGTTCCAAATTTGGTGGAAAAAAATCCAACAAATGCCTGTTTTATGATCGTGCATTGTACAGTTGCTATGCAGGCTTGTAACTTCGCGCATTCACAATATTTTAACCTCCTTGTGAACAGTACAGCTGTCATTTTCCACATCCTGCTTGAAATGTGTTTCCGCACTTTCGGCACACTGTTGCGCAGTCGCTGTGGGAAATCAGTGTTTGGGCCAGATTATGAAAATGACAGTGACACAGTTCATGAGCAGAGCTCCTAGAATGCCTATGTTGAAAATTTGGAGCTGATACTCCATAAAATGACTGTGTTACGAGTGTGCATTGGCAGATTGCATGCATGCTGGTACCATCGTGCATTTGTGATATTTTCACTCTGGATTTTCACCATTGCCATTTTTACACACCTCTTGATGAACAGTACATCTGTCACTTCACATATCCTGCCCAAAATGTGTTTCTGCACTTCCGGCGCAGAATAGCGTGGTCACTGTGCGAAATCACTTCTTGGGACCCTTTGAGGATGACAGTGACACTGTACATGAGCAGAGGTGCTAAAATGCCTATGTTGAAAATTTGGTTTGACACCACAAAAACTGGCAGTGCTGCAAGGTGCCTTGCATATTTCCACGCACCTTTGCAACTCCATAATTTCAGATATTTGTATGCCACATTTCCAGCACTGCCATTTAATTACACCTCCTTATGAACTGTGCAGCTGTCATTTTTCACATCCTGCCCAGCATGTTTTCCCACACTGCACTAACAAACACCCACAGGGACACCCTAATGCCTCTCTCTCTCTGCAGGATGGGGGTGGGTTGGCATCAGTTCAGTACTTGACTGCCACTCCTATGCTGCATCTCTCTAACTCCTGCACTGCCAATGGAAGCAAGACAACATTCAACACTGACAAATGCTTGTTTAATTTGGCTCTTCCTCTCTTCCATAAAAATGCTGATACTTATTTGTCCAGATTTGAGAATATTTGTTTATAAATTATTATAAATAAGAGATTGCTTAGAATTTATATAGCATAGGAGGCAGTATAGTACAGTGGTTATGGGCACTGAGCTGCAAGCTTGGAGACCTGGCTTTGAATCCCATCAGTTCCCACCTGCATACTGTGTGACCCTGAGCAAGTCGCTTAAGTTCCTTGTGCTCCCAGGTCACACCTAGAACCAAGTTCCTGCTTAGGGTACCTTTCCCTGTTAAACACTGCCCCTTTCCTTTCCCTAACAGTGCTGATACAACGATCACCCCAGACAGGTATTCACTTCATGGACTTTCCCCATTACTGCTTTCAATGTAAACTGCCATTCAGCAAAGCTATTCCAAATAACATGATGACTCAGTCTGCAGCTAGGTTCTTTAAGAGAACTGAAAACTTTGAAAAGCCCATTGTTCCCTGTTGGTTGCCATCTACTTGGTTTTTGACCAGATCTCCTGGTTTTTGGACCCTCCACTCAGTGAGCCGCTCCACTTGCACTGTCATACGGATTCCATCAGTCAGATGATTACCGCCATGCTGATTTGGCTGGAAACACAGAAAATGCAGTGCTGCCACCATTGTCTGCCAAGCCAGCTGTTCTCCCATCAGTTTCCCATGCTGGATTGGCATGTGATGTGTTTTTTTTAAAACTTCTGCTGGTAACGTCCTTTGTTGTACTGCCCCCCGCCCTCAAAGTGGCACTGGCACTGATAACTTGAAAATCCCTACCGAACCCATGGTTCTGGGTTCGGCAGGGATCTTGCATGCTTACCACTGCTGTTGGAGGTCAGAGAATGGAGGATCCCAAGTAAAAGAAACTGCATATCCACAACCCCCCCCCCAATCCGCCACCACCGGCAGAAATGGCATACCAGTGCTGGCTCGCACTGCTTTAAGGGAATAGTGTGTGTGAAGTCAGCAGGATCAGGATGTGCGCCATGGCAGAAAACTTGCAAATGTTACCCCAGGCAAAAATAAAATGTACACAGTAGTGTACACTGCATATGCCTGCCAACATCTTTGTCAGTGGCTATACCCGGTTCCATGTCATAAGGGCAATTGCTGAAAGGAGATTGTCATTATCGGGAGTGTATGTCGCCGAAATTCAGTTTTGGTAATGTACACCCCCAGCAGAAAAAACAATGGTGCAAAGGACTCTAATTTTTTATGTTATGTGGGGATGTTCCCCCTGCACCTCCTCCATGGGAGGCTTCACTCCTGCACCCCCCTACTTTAGGATTCTCAACTCCAGGGGGGTGCAAAATTGTGAATAAATAAAAATAACCTACTCGGCCAGGCACAACAAAACATACCTGTGCCTGGACCCGAACCCAGCATCCTGGCCACCCCAGCCCAGCACCCACACACCACGCCATGGCACCAGCTTGGCAGCTCATTGTGGCACCACCCCCTAACAAACCCTCCCTCATGTCCCACCCCTATCTCAGCACGCTCACTCCCCCCTCCTCGTACGTGTACATATATCAACATCCCGTTGCCATTCGCGAACCCACCCCATCCGGTCTCCTTCCCTGCTCCCTCACCCTGTCAACATGCACCACAAGTGGGTCACCATTTCGGTAGGCACCCACTTGCGGTTAGTGCATGTCATAGGATACTGCTATGCCCTGCAATGATGGGACACTCCCTGATTGCGGAGGTAAATTTCTTTCAAGTTGGTGGCATGCTTCAAAACTGCTGTCATAGACAGTGTACTCATTCATTGGTGCCAAACAGACGAGCCCTAAAAAAGCAGTAGCAGGACTGGCCACAACACTGCCACACCTCTGAAATCTGCTACTACCACAAGATGCCAGAAAATGTTTCTTGCGCATGCACTCAAGCAAACATAAAAATAACATGGTAAGCACAGTAATCATCTGTGTCCATAATATAGGAGAGAAGAAGTGAGACAAGGGAAGGAAGTGGACAGGTAGAACACAAGATTAAAGGCAGTGTCAGTAGTATTTTTGTTAATGAGGCCTTTAAATGCATTTAAAGGGATTAGGGTTTGAAGCTATAGTGTTGATTGGAGTTTATTCCAGACTGTGGGGAGTATGTAGGTAGTGGCTGCTTTACCAAAATGTATGTGAATTGTAGGGCTATTCTATAGTGTATATTGTATATTGTATATTGACGCAGTACATTTTGCAAATAGCTGCTGTCATGAATGATAAATGTTAGTTATTGCTGGCATCTTTTTGACCTCTTGGCCACCTAGATTTAAACGTAACTCTTGTTATGTGTAGTTTGTGACTGCATTGTCTGCTCTTTTGTTTATTGATCTTTGCACAGGTCGGCTGATATGGAAACTTCATACTTTTATCTCCAACACATCTTGACTGTGAATTTACTCAATTGCCTTTGTTTGACTTTGCTATGGCCTAGACACTTGTGACTCTATTAGTAACTGACTTCATAAGACTTTTTTCATTGGGGTTACTATATCATTTAAATAATGCCAGAATGGGGACAGTCTTTTACATTTTATGTTTTACCACTTGGCCGATATGAATAAACCCATGGGCTTGGCTTGTCAGTTGATTGTTGGAGTCTGAGACACTTTGCAATCTTTCAGTGCCAGTCATTCTCCTTTATTGGAGAGCTCTGTGTGCATGGCTGTATAGTGGACCATACCACACTGATGTTGGACTTAGACATTGTGTTTGATAGCTGCCTCCTTATCTTTGGACTTGATGGTTCTGCCGTTAATTCATTTTTGACCTATGGTAATAACTGGTGCTCCACTATTTTATTTAACCAAGAAAGCCAAGTGCACTCACATGCCAGTTCCATAATGAGGACAATGCAACCCAAATATTAATTCAAACCATTGCTCCTTTTTTATTTTCAGCATAAAACAGCATGGATGGACAAGGCAGGTCCCTCCAGGTACAAACACCTCATTGTTTCACATTTACATGCTTTGTCAAAAGGATAACAGCACACCCCTGTGCTGAAAATAAAAAAGGAGCAACAGTTTGAATTAATTTTTGGGTTGCGTTGTCCTCATTATGGAACTGTTGTGTGAGTGCACTTGGCTTTCTTGTACTTTACTTGAATTATTGCCATAGGCACCACTGACTGTAGAGCGGCTTATTTTTGATATAGAAGTATTTTATTTTTATAACTCTTGTCCTCTTACTACTCTGTCACTGCCTACACTGTATGTTTCGTATTTTGCCAGGTATTTTGGTCTTTGAAGTGGCAGTACAGTTTGATCAATGGAGCTTGTGTTCTTTTGTATGATTATCTTTGCTCATGGTAACCCTATTTACACTGCCATATATATACAATTAGTTGTTGCCCTGTGAATGTTTTCAACATCTCATATACTGTATAGTGGGGGATGAAGAGCTCAAAGCTGGAGCTCGTATCGGTGTGGCGTAATCCAGACCAACTGGTTTTCTCATCCCTGAGGGAGAGAAACTTCCCTCCTGGATGGTTTGGAGACTGTGGTATGTAGCTTGTTGTGGAACTGTGGTTATTTGTTACTCGTCGATTGTGTTGGGCGATTTGTTGTCGGTCACTGGCTGTTTATGGAAGGGAATCGTGGTGGTTATGGTTTGACGCCGGTACATATACTCACCAGTTTTTACATGCACTTTGGCTCCAGTAGTTAGCGATGTCTGTTAGGCCTAATTTATATAATTTTATTTTATGACGACTGCTATTAAGTATTGTACATGGAATGTGAAAGGTGCCCAAACTAATTGCAAACAGTACCAGGTGTTAAAACATCTCAAAAAATAATTACAAATAGACATATCATTATTGTAGGAAACCCATTTAAAGGCTGACCAAACCACTCTCCTTCATACAGAGTGGGCAGGACATGCCTTTGGTGGTGGTGGGGGGAAATGATACCGTGAGAAAGGGATAGCAATCTTGGTGGCCTGATGGAAAGGAAAGGGGAAATTGTTTAACCAGGAAACCAGGCAGTGATGGGTCCCCTTTCACCTCTTGCAAGAGGCTGCAGACCCCTTGGGATGCTATGTTTTTATTAGGGGACTAGTGGGGCAGAAGGAGGTTCTTTTGGGCTCAATTTATGATCCCAATTATGATGATCAGTTTTTTCCAGACTTTTAACTATCTTATCTCCCTGGATGGGTATCCCAATCATTTCAGCTGGGGATTGGAACATACTGCACACTAATGAAACAGATAGGTCAGGGTGTTGGAGGAAGGTTTTGACACCTGCACAGCACGCCCTTAAGGAGTTGGTTGAAACTGTAGGACTTACCAACCCGAGGAGGCGGTTATACCCCACCCAGAGAGGCTATGCCTTTCATTCTATACCACAGGACACATTTTCTAGAATTGTATTCTTCCTGGTGGTAGAAGACATAATCCATGGAATTCATTGGTGTGAGCACAGTGCTAAAGTCCTTTCCTATTGGCTCAGTGTTCACCGAGATTGTCCTGTGTTTGTTCTCAGAGGAACTCTTCCCTAGTGCGTTTAAGGAGGCATTGGTGAGGACATTCCTGAAGAAACCATCTCTTGACCCTGACATCTTGTCATACTATAGATCAATCTCTAACCTTCATTTCTTGAGTAAGGATATTGAGAAAATTGTGGCCCTGCAGCTCGAGGCTCATTTCACCACCTTTGATATTTCTCAGCCTCTTTAGTCTGGATTTAGGTGTAAACACAAATTTTGATACAGGAGTTGACCAACCTGCAGTTCCATCCTAATATAATCAGAAGGATTAATTTGTGGTTAAATAATAGAACACAATGTGTATCAATAAAAGGCAATAAATCCTCTTGGGGGAGCAGTGACTATTGGGGTACCTCAAGGTTCCATTCTGGGACCAACTTAACATTTCATTGTCAGCTATGCAAACTCCATCAAGTACTTGGTCATGACACTAGGACGAAAAGTCGACGGGTAAAAAGTGGCGGTTATTACGTCGTGGACTACAGGTCACCAGGATCATATGTTGCAGGAGTAAATGTTGCCAAAATGCTGCCACATTGTCAAATGGCAACATTATTTTTTTTTTTCATTTACTGTCATCAGTAAGGTCTTGCACAGGTTGCAAAATCATCCAGAACATCTCAGTCAGTTTACTCAGATCTTACGTTGCCACAGCACCCAATCACTCAATCAATTTACTAATTATATTTACCTCACCTGTATCAGCTTTCAATGTAAGTCCTCAAGGCAGTATATTGTAGTATAAGTAGTGTAGTGTAAATATGCTTTTAAACTTTTTAGACATTAAAGTTTTAAAGTTTTTATGAGTTTTACGATACAATCTGCACCAGGAGTTTTAAGCACATGCACAGGCACAGGCCTCTGTTTCAAATTACCCCCGTAGTTTCCTGTAATCATAAGCCTGTCCCGTAAGCATAAGCAGTGTGTCCCCATTTCAAATGTTCATTGTTCATACTGTAAGCATAAGCAGCATAAACCTGTCCCATTTTCCCATTTAAAGTAAAGTTGCAGCACACGGCTGCGTAAGCCTGTCCTGTGCGGTTCATTGTTGCAGCGTGTCCCCGTTTCAATAATTCATTAATCATCCAGCGACATTTAGTCCGTGACTACTTACGATGCAACTTTTTTAACTGCATGATATTGTCCACTCATGATTTTAGCCACCATATTTTGTCTGCGACATTTTGTCTGGGGACAAATCATCCGCTTTTGATAGTCATGCAAGTACACCGATGACTGTAAAATTGGTGGTGTCGTTTATAATACAAAATCGGCTAAATTATTTCAAGACAGTTTGGATCACCTAGCAAATTGGGCACAAGAACATAAACTAATGTTTAATGAGGAAAAATGCAAAATTATGCACTTTGGGATAAATAACCTTGGTTTCCAATATAAGTTAAACAATATATTACTAAAAGAAAGTACAAATGAAAGAGACCTGGGGGTCTGGATCTCTAACAATTTGAAATGTGATCATCACACAAATGTAACCACTAGGAAATGCCATCAAATAATTCGATGTATGTTAAGGTCCATAAACAGTGGAGACACGGATGTCATTCTTACACTATATACAGCCCTTGTCCACCCACATATGGAGTGCTGTCTACCTTTCTGTGCCCCCAATTCAACCCAGGGGAAAAATAGACTGGAAAAGGTTCAAAGGCGAGTGACTAGACAAATTAAGACAGTAAAAGATCTGCAATATCGTGACAGGCTGGGGCAGTTATATTTATACTCTATGGAATACAGAAAACTGAGGGGTGAACTATGTTTGACTTTTAGAGCTTATAATAATGAAGTACTTTTTGAATTAATTGGTTTAATGAAGAACACTGTTCATTATAAAGATATGAGGTCACATAATCACAAGTTAATTGGTGAAGTAAATAAAACACACTAAAGAAGTCAGTGGTACACTCCGAGAGTTGTCACCATTTGGAATACGTTGCCTAGATATGTGGTTGATAGCAATAGTATAACAGTTTTTAAAAATAGGTTAGATAGTTTTATGGGTGAAGAAAAATTTCTATGTTCCACCATTAGAACTTAATTGGTGGCAAGTTCAACTATGGACCTCAGTCTTTCTGAAGTTGATACCCATTTTGAACCTATGAAACTGCATTAGGCAGGGTACATAATGATCTCCTTGGGGCTTGAGATAGAGGAGAACGGTCAATTCTTGTTCTCGATCTCTCCTCAGCTTCTGACACTGTGGACCATGGGGTGTTGTTGGATTACCTAAGGGAGCTCTGTGGACTCATCAGCTCTGTCATTGGCTGGTTTGGGTCCTTCTTCACAGGCAGGGTACAGGGTAGTGATGGGAAATTTCTCCTACCACCCAAAGCTCCTGCCATGTGGAGTTCCCGAGGGCTCAGTCCTCTCTCCCATAGTGTTCGCAGTGTATATGCTGCCCCTAGAAGAGATTATTAGATGATACAGTGTGGGATTTCATTGCTACGCAGATGACACCCAGCTGTATACGTCATTTGCTCCCAGGAAACACCACACAGTGGAAGTATTAAATGCATGTCTGGCTGAGATCCAGGACTGAATGACCTCTAACTGGCTGAGGCTTAGCCTGGACAAGATAGAATTGTTGGTGAAAGAGCCTGATCGTGGGTGAGATGCAGTTGCTGTGCGGTGGGGGGGGTAGTTTGATGTTGGACCCCATCCCACTTGTGACATTTGCTAAGGTGAAAAATCTGGGCATTATCTTTGATGACAGATTGACATTTGAGGTTTGGGTGTCATCTGTTGTCTGGAGTGGTTTTTACCACTTGAGGAATATTGCCCGGATTAAAGCCTTAATCCTACCTGACAACCTCCCCTCACTAGTGCCTGCTTTTGTAATGTTCAGACTCAACTACTGCAATGCTCTTTACATAGGGGTCAGTGGAGGTGTTCTGCACTGCCTGTAGCTAGTACAGGATACAGCAGCCAGGTTGCTGACAGGCATCCCCAACTCCAGTCATGTGACACCTGTCCTATCCTGTGTGACCTGCACTGGCTGCCGGTGAGGTGGAGAATTACCTGCAAGGTGGATTTGCTCACCTTTAAGGCCCTATATGGACTGGGTCCTGACTACCTGAGAAACCTCCTGACTCCCCACTGTCCTCAGTGCTCTCTCCACTCCTCCTCTGAGGGCCTCCTAGTGATTCTCAGGGCCTGGCATAAAACATCTGGCGGTCAATCATTTGCAGTAGCAGGACGGGCCCTATGGAATTCACTTCCTAGATCCTTGAGGGAGGCTTTGGGGTCTGAAGACACATTTATTTAGGGATGCATTTGGGACTTGGTAGTCCCTCCCAGCTTAGTTTAGTTCCCTGATCATAGCATTATTCTGTTTCACTTTGTGATTTACAACATGTTTATGTGATCACTGATTTTATTGCCATTATTCTGTACTTGGTTCAGCACTGTGATCCTCAGGGCTGAGGGTACGTTATAAATACATTTTTACGTACTTACTTTCTGACCTCCACTCAGTTGCTTTCCGGCATTGCTTTGTACAGGCCCTAGAAGCAGAGGTGTGCAAAATTGGGGAGGTTCTAGTTTGCCAAATCACCTCTGGTTTTGGTTCTGGTTTTGGATTCACAGCCAATATTCATTCAACATAAAGCATGGCCTATACTGTCATTTTAAAGTATAATATAAAGGAAAACCGGTTAAATTCTATAGAAAAACAGTTTAATAGAATGGTAGCTAGCACGGCTCAGCTGTTAGTAAATTCACAGGAATCTGTCTTGCAAGGCATTTTGAGCCAGTGCTAACATTGAATAAGCACATAGTTTCATTTGCTTGCAGTCTAAATTCATAGCAATTAATGACAGGAGACAAGAAGCGCTGAATACAGGGAGATAGGCTGATGCAATGTAACAGCTGAGTATAGCAGTATAGCTTGGCAGTATAGCCTAGCAGTGAGAGTAAAGAGCTGTGACTGAGCTTCGTCTGGCAGACCTGGGTTTGATTTCCACAGTCTCCACTTGCATATTGTGTAACTCTGAGCAAATCACTATTTAACCACCCCAGTGCTCCCGGGTCACCCCGGAAAACAGGACTGGTGCCCAGTGGGCCTTACCCGATTATCCAAGAATAACACACACACACACACACACATAACCCCTGGCTACCTTCTTTAGTCTGTTAAGCAAGGTGTGCACTGCTAACAAAAGTGACTTAGAGACTGAAGGAGGGTAACTGAACAGGAAGACACAGTAAATGACAGGTGATGGTCTGAGAAGAGATATTTAAGGAAAATGGTAGCAGCATGCAAGCACAGAATATATGAACCTCCCACCCACCCTTTTGAACTGATATTTTTGTTAATAAGCTGACTTTGTTGTTTTGTGTTGCCAGTCATGGGCTCCCACAGTTCTGACAAATTTTTACTCAATTAAGATGTACATTCACGCTACAGTGTTTTTCTTTTATTTTTTTGCTATTTCTTTTTCTCTCCTCCCCAGCCCTGGTTGGCCCCTCATCCGGCTGCCGTCCCTAGCATCCACTCCTTCAGACCCTCACCCTTGTAACCCCCACAGCTTACCCCCCGTGGTGGGGCAACGGGGAGCCCCCAACTCACCCACCCATTAAGATCCAGTTCAGGGTGTTACCTCCAGAGATGGAGCACCAGGGGACAGCCATCAAGTCATGATGACCAGCCACCAGGGTCTTTTCCCATTTTCTCCCTTGGAAGAGCTCGGTGTGCAATGATGCCAGTGGCAGGCACACACATGCACCTCGCGCACGTCCCCACCAATCATCTGCCATGATCCTGCCTCCATATTGTAGCATCAGTGCTCCACGAAGCCCCAGCCTCCACCAGGGTCAGATGTGCACTGGCCGCAGGCCCCCCCTCCCTGGAGGTGGAGAGCAGTCCGTCAGACACTCGATCCATCTCCTCCCTGCTGACCTCCAGTGGCCTGCATTGATTCCCAAATGTGGATCGCCGGCATGGAGCCAGGTGTGGCGTCCTGCACCTCAGCCCTCAGCCCTCAGCACCACCAGGCCGTCTGAGCTACAGTGTTTTTCTAAATTTTTACATTTTTTTTGTAGTACAATGCCATGAAAAGAAAACAAAAGGTAATTATGTAGTCAGACTGAGGTAGCATTGTGATTTGTGAAAGAGAATTCCCACTTTTATGTAATGTTTATAATTCTTTTTTCTATCATAGATAAGTATCCATTCAAGAGCAGCAGATCAGTCAGAAGTCAGAATGGGGTTAGATGTTATCCAAGTTAGAGACTTGGTGCATAGGGTCCACAGCTGGGAGGCATCTACCAGAAATCAATACAGTCATTTACAAATTTAAGTTAACTTTACAAATAATAGCTTGAAGGAAAAAATGTGTGCCTGTGAAATTCTTTCAGATGTTCCATAGAGTCAGAGAGTAGCACCTAGCTTTTGAAGTCTTGCTAGATAGCAGTTCAGTGGAAGAAACAAAATGGTGACTGGCATGAGACAGGGCACGAATGAGATGAGAGACAGGCTGATGCAACATTCCCTTCCCCCCCTGTACTGAGCCAGTAGCACTACTGTTCTTCTACTACATCACTGCTAACAGATGCACCATCACTACTGTCCGAGCGGTGTTTTGGAAGTGACCCCTAGTATCCTGCAAATACTCCATAGTTTAGTTTAATAGAAGTTAGAATTTCAATGTTTTCTGGAAGGAGTTTTCGCCTCCTAGTACTAGCAACATAGACAGCAGTTCTAAATATCCTTTGTGAATAGACACTTATAGTGTATGGTAGAACGCTGTTCCGCATGGAAATCCATGCCTGGAACAGCATTGTTGTGCTGCACTGAGTGTGTCATGATATTGTTGTGCTGTGCTGAGTACGTCACTAGTGCAGCACAACAACATCGAACATGGATGCACATGTGCAAGTAAGCAGGCTGCGGCAGTTGAGAAAGTGAGTGGCGCTGGAACAAACATACAGCTGTGCCAATGTAAGCCTTTTTTTACTGGGAGAGCTGTTTGAGGGATAAGGGTGTGCCAGTTATGGTTACCCATACACTATAAAAGGTTGTATATAAGCAACCATACACAAACAAAGCAGTTTTACGATCTCAAGGTTTCCGTGTTAATGAACCTCTCGGGCTGCACTCTTGAAGTCTCTGGTTACCACAGAAACCTCTCAGTCGTACAATTGCCTTGTTGTGTATGATTGCTCATACACAATCCTCTGTGTTGCTGGGCAACTTAAATAGTAAAGGTCCACTTTTTGTAATGCTAGCCAGACTGCACCCTTTTCATGCCAATACTGAAGTGGGTCATCTTGAACATCCAGAGGAGAGAGGGAGAGACTATTGGGGGCCCAAGAGAAATTACTCCTTCCTGCCAACATTATCTGGAGCATTGTTGGCGCCTGATCAAATCTCATCAAGAAAACAAAATAGCACTATTTTTAAAAAGTAATCCTCACTCCACTCCATCCAGACATTTGTATGCATCTGAATTTGGTTTTACTCACCTCATTTTCAAACTGAGGAGTACAGTACCCATCCCAAAGAATCTTATCTGGAGCCCTGGTCTTACCGTTTGGCAACTCCTCCATATATCTGTTGTTCTATGCACTTATTTAACAGCTAATGACTGCAAGGCAGTGTTTACCTTCTGACACAGTTTCCTATAAAGGTGATGGCAGCTGATATCAAGGGACAGCAAGTTTCATCACCTCCCAAAACCCAGAAGAGTCAGCAATAGAAAATGGGCACATGTCCAGTGCAGTCATTGCAGATACTGATTTATTTAACTGTTGAGCAGCTGAATGGCTTTGGTCATAGTTAATTCTCCATTCAAACAGGGCCAGATTAAGGCACTGGCCACATAGGCACAGGCCTAGGGCCCCTGCCTGCCAAGGGGCCCCCAGCAATCCCCAGCATGTATTTACTATATATCCTTTTCTTTCTGCCTGAGTGGCATGTTTTATGTAAAGGACTCAGCCACTAACTCAGGGGCTGAACTGTGACATGATTCTCACCTCCCTGATTTGGTGTTAAGTGCAGCTGACAGCTTCAGGGGCCCCAGCCAGGATGACCTTTAGGGTGTGAACAAGCCCATTTCCTTTGTTTTGTCTCACACACCCATTTAGAATCCCAGCTTAGAATCTTGCTCTTAATTATAAAAGATTAACAGTGCAATTCAGTGGGTGTGCTTTATATTTTATCTTAAGTATCTGTTTTATTGGCTTAGGAAACCTTGTATCATCCTTGAAATTTGAATGCAAGCAATAGCTTAATTTACTTGAAACCTTTGTACCATGTTTGACTCTGGATTGTTTTACCCTCCTCATTCAGATGAAATGCCTGTCAATGTATTGCTCATTAATTTTGTACCATACTTGACTGTGGGTTATTTTACCCTCCACATTCATTTGTAATACATTTGACTTTATTCTCCATTTCTTTTGTTTTGCACTTCCATAACCTAGAGCCTTTGCAAAGGAGTCTCTCACTCAAAGGTTTGTAATTCTGATATCTCAACAAATAAAAAATAAATATTTAATCTCACTCTTAAAATTAAGAAATCTACAATAAGTTTCAATGGTACAATTAAAAATCATACTCTTTTTTTTTTTTTTAGTTCTCTCATCTCACTCATACTGAAGTTCTGACCTTGATACAGCTCTGTTTTCAGGGTGAACAAATGAATGTATTTCAAGATTCCCATCAGTAAATCTTGCCATTTATGGATCCTGCCTTACTTATCAATAACAATTTAGAAATACCACTTCTCTCAGTGCAGTTTAACCCCTGCAAGGTATATTTTTAAAACAAGGATGGAAATTAGAAAGGAAAAGTGTGGCCCACTTGGATTTGAACCTCAGATGTCTAGTACACCATTCCAGCGCTCTAAGCATTAATCTACAGGCTCACTGGTTAAAGTGTCTGAGGAACTTCCATTTTACTGCCACACATTCCTTTCTCTAGTGTTGCACAATCATACAACCAGGAACCAATTTAGAGAAAGGAATGTGTGGCTGTAAAATGGATGATGCCAGAATTGCTTTGCACTGCCTTCCCTGTGCATCTGCCAAACTGCCCCTGGCTGCCTTTTCCTGAGCATTCTTTCTGGGTAACTAGACTTTATTCTGGGGCTCATTTGAGTTGCCAGAGAATGCAAAGCTCTTCACAGAATTGCCGCAGAATTGCTCATAGCCTGACCACAGCAAGCATGAGGTCCTGCCGCAGAATGTAAGTCCAGTTTGCTGCAGTGAACAGGGGGCCCTGACAGTCAGTCTTTGGCCCACATCCCTCCTGAGTCCTGACCCTCTCAGTTATTTATTTATTTATTTATTTATTTTATTTTTAGGTTTTTATTATTTTAGTTGGTGGTGTGGGTTGAGGAAGTAACTGTTCCACAGAGACTCATTTCCCTTCCTGCCCAGCTGCTCACACCCCTGCTCCCCAGTCCCAGGCCCACATACGAACATACAAAGAAGCCAGCAGAAGAAGGCCATTTGGTCTATCAAGTCTGCTCGTATTGCAGGGTCCACAACTTGAGCTAATGTCCTTGCCCTCCCTCTCCACTCCTCCCATCCTCCCTACCCATGATTCTTACCTTCCCCCATGCCTGTCCCAACCCTTCTTAAAGCTGCCCATTGTCTTCAACTAGATGACCTCTTCCAGCAGCGCATTCCAAGTGTCCATCACCCTCTCTGTGAAGAAGTGCTTCCTGACCTCCCTCCTAAACCTCCCACACTCCAGCTTAAGACTGCTGCCTTGTGATATGGTTGCCACTCAGCTTAAAGAGACTCTCCTTATCAACCTTATTTATCCCTTTCAAGTACTTGAATGTCCCAATCAAGTTCCCTGTCTCTCTCTCTCTCCTGTCTTCCAGGGAGTACATGTTCAGCACCCTCAACCTCTCCTCGTATGCCTTGCCCTGCTGTCTGGCTATCATCTTTGTAGCCTTCCTCTGTACCGTCTCCAGTAGATCAATGTCCTTTTTGAGGTGTGGGCACCAGTACTGAACTCCATACTCTAGATGCAGCCTTAACAGTGACCTGTACAAGGGCAGTATAACCTCCTGTCTCCTACTACTGATCCCCCTAGCTATGCATCCCAGCATCTTGTTTGCCTTTGATGCTGCTTTTTTTCACTGTGTGGAGTGCTTTAGGTCACCAGTGATCATCACTCCCCGGTCCTTCTCCTCCTCTGATGCAGATACTCGGACTCCACCCAGATAATACTCTGTCCTGGGATTCTTGGTTGCAATATGCATAACTTTGCATTTCTTGGCATTGAAGCCAAGCTGCCAGATCCTGGACCACCTCCCCAACTTCTCTAGATCTTCCTTTAGGTCCTGTATCCTTTCAGCTGTGTCCTCTCTCCCACAGAGCTTGGTGTCCTCTGCAAATAGGAACATTTTGCCTTTAATGCCATCTCCAATGTCATTGATGAAAACATTGATCAACATCGGCCCCAGCACAGAGCCCTGTGGGACCCCACTGGTTACCTCTCTGGTGCCAGATAACTCTCCCCCCACCACCACCCTCTGGGTTCTGTCCCTCAGCCAGTTTTCCACACATCTGACAATCTTTTCCCCAACTCCAAGATTCACCAACTTCCTGATCAACCTTTGTGGGGCACAGAGTCAAAGGCCTTGCTGAAATCAAGATATAGGATGTCTACTGCTTGGCCCCTGTCTACTACCTTAGTGACATAGTCAAAGATGTCAATCAGATTTGTTTGACATGATCCCCCCCCCCCTCCATGAACTCATGCTGCCTCTCATCCTGGAAACCATGTTCCTCTAGATATTCCACTAACCTTTACTTTAGTATGGTCTCCATGAGCTTGCCCACAATGGAGGTCAGACTGACTGGTCTGTAATTCCCTGGATCATCCTTGGGACCACTTTTGTGAAGAGGCACTATATGTGCTGTTCTCCAGTCCTGTGGTACCGTGCCTGACTCTAGTGAACTATTTAATAGGTCTGCTAGCGGCCCTGCCAGCTCCTCAGCCAGTTCCTTTAGTACCCTTGGATGTACTCTGTCTGGGCCTGGTGATTTGTCCAATTTCAATGCCAGCAGACCCTGCCTCACTTTATCCTCCTCTATCACTGTGTCTGTGTTCCCCTCCCCCCCAGCTCCTCTTTTCTCTTTTGAAGGCTTTGGTCCATCCTTCTTCCTGGTGAAGACAGAATAGAAGTATTCATTTAATATCTCTGCTTTTCCTCCATTATCCTCCACCCACTCCACACCTTTCTTTACCTTCCTTCTTGTCCCTTTTCTCACTTATATAGTGAAAGAAAGCCTTCTCCCCCCTTCTTAATTCCTTCAGCTATTTGAAGCTCCTTCTGTGCCTTTGCTCGCCGGACTTCCTTACTTGCCTCACTAGCCAACCTTAGGTAATTTTCCTTATCCACCTCTCTCTTGGTCTTCATGAATTTTCTATAGGTCAACCTCTTTTCCCTTACTGCCTTAGTAACCCCAGAACTGAACCATTGGGAGCTTTGGCTCTTGTGTTCTTCCCCTTGAGCCTAACACACTCATATGTGGCAACCAGTGTTCCTTCCTTAATGATGGACCATTTTAGGTCCACCGCCATAGCTGCTCTGATGCCCACCAGATGGCTCCTTAGAACCTCACCCATTTTCCTGAAGTCCGCCCTCCTGAAATCCAAGATTTTGGTCTTAGTCGGGATGCTTTCCCTGCCCATATCCAAATAGAACCACACTGTGCAATGGTCACTACCCCCCAGTGACTCCCTAGCCATTATTTCCTGTACGTGCTCCCCATTTGTGAGCACCAGATCAAGAATTGCCTCAGCTCTTGTTGGTTCAGTGACACCCTGAGTCAGGAACCCACTCTGCCTTCCAGGATCACCTGACTCTAAGCACATGATGTGAATGGCATACTCATGTCCACCTTGGGCAGGTTGAAGTCCCCCAAAATTACCACCTCTCTTTTCTTTGCAGCATCAAATATTTGTGAGATCAGTTTCCTGTCTCGCTCCTCATCTTGATTGGGTGATCTGTAAACCATCCCCCATCTCACCTTTCTCCCTCTTTTGGACCTTAACTGAACCCATAATGCCTCCACCTCCCCTTCCTCTGACTCCTCCCTCATGCAAGTTATTCCCTGGCTGATATAAACTGCCACCCCTCCCCCCTTTCTGACTACTCTGTCCCTCCTGTATAGTTTATATCCAGGGATAACATGGTCCCAGTCATGGTGTGATGTTGCCCAAGTCTCAATTACTGCAGCTATGTCCACCCTCCTGTCTGCTAATAGTGCCTGCAAGTCATCCATCTTGTTTCCAAGACTCTGCGTATTCAGAGACACCACCCTCTACCTAGAGTCTGACCTTCCTCCTCATCCCTCTTTTCTTCTGTTCACATTTATCCCCTCTGTGTGCACCCCTCCACATACCCTTGTTATGTGTTCCTCACCCCCTCCACCCTTTGCTAATTGTGTATTTGTCCCTTCCACATCCTCCCTCCAGACCTCTTTCATCACTGGGGGGTTTACTGACCACCTCCCCTTGGAGTCTGTGGGCCTGCTCGCCCACTGCCCCCCCCTCAGTAGTTTAAATTAAGTGTAGTGGTTATGTATTCCTCCCGCTTGTCCCTGAGTACACTAGAACCCTCCCTACTGAGGTGTAGCCTGTCTGATGAAAAAAGTGCTTTGTTTGACCAGGTCTTCTCCCAGTCCCCTATACAGATGAACCTCTCCTCCCTGCACCATTTCCTCATCCAGTCATTAAAATCCTCTATTCGTCTTTTCCTAGCTGTGCTGGCCCTTGGTACTGGTATCACCTCTGAGAAGGCTAGTGAACTTCCTTCCTGCTGATATTGCCTAACTCCCTGATCCTACTTTGCACTATCTCAACCTCCTCCTCAGCTAGGTCATCTCCCGAGACCCAA
The DNA here is from genome assembly GCA_016271365.2 of Neoceratodus forsteri. Classification (NCBI taxonomy): domain Eukaryota; kingdom Metazoa; phylum Chordata; order Ceratodontiformes; family Ceratodontidae; genus Neoceratodus; species Neoceratodus forsteri. The sequence continues at coordinate 1,411,698,850 of CM028132.1, forward strand.
CTTGACTCACTCAGGGTTTTTTTTTTGTTTGTTTGTTTTTTTTATGTTCTGCTTTTTTCTTCTTTTGTTTTCATTGGTGCCTGGTCCTCACTCCACATGGAGACCCTTCCCTTCCATTTCTGCCTGGCTGCTCACTCGCTGATCACTCCAGAGCTCCTCTCTCCTAGGTGACTCAACCCAAATGATTACCCAGGAGAACTGTGCATTCTAGCTATGCTCCTGTTTGCACATGTGCAAACCAGAACATCTGAACCGCCGACTCACCAGCTCTTTTCTGACCTGTTACAGGACAGGCAGGAGTGGAAAAACAACAAAAAAATAATGCTTGGAGATCCGAGCCGAGCCAGCAAGGTTTGGCTCAGGTCTCATGGAAAGCGAGCCGTATGTGTTCAGGATGGCTCAGTTTCACTCCCACAGGTTCTGCACACCTCATCCAGAAGTTGATAAAGCCCAAAGGCTAAATAATTAATTATTTAAATCTAAAGAACCGATGGATTTGATCCACACATTTATAAAAGATTTTTTGGTGAGTAACTCATTCAGCATGCCTAAGTGGGATTTACTTTGGGGGGCCTTAAAATGCAGCCTATGGGGGAAATTCATTCACTTGGCATCCAAGCGAAAAAAGATTTGAGAGAAAACGACTGCAACCCTCCTTACAAAGATCAGGGACATCGAAAAAACTCTCTCTCCTAGCACACTTGAGAGTATATGTAGTAGATTAAATGCCCTCCATGCTCAATATGGTGAGTTTCTGCATGAAAAGGCTGAACATGAAATCTTTCATTCCAAAGTTAAGTACTTTGACCAAGGCAAGAAAGATGGAAAGCTCATGGCCCTAAGGTTACAGAAGCAAAACATGGATAGAATTATTCTGAGTATTATAGCAGACCAGGGGCAAGTACTCACTCATACCCCAGACATAGTGACTCAATTCTAGCAATACTACTAAGCTCTCTGTAGTCCAGGCAGTATTAACTTTTCTATAGCTAGTGTAGAAACCATCCTTAGGGACATCCCACTCTCTACATTGGAAGAAGCGCAGAGCACTTATGTCAAATCCCCCCTCACCTTACAGGAGGTAAAGCCTGCCATCAGTTTGCTTACTTTTGACAATGCCCCTAGTCTGGATTTTTGCACCACAGACTTTTATAAGTAGCTAAAAAAAGACTATGGCTCTCATACTTTTACAGACTTATTCACTGTCCTACGCAGCCAGTATAGTGTTATGCTTGTGCAACTGTGTTAGTTTGGTTATGGCCGTTCACACTCTATTCCAGAGGAATTGCCACCCTGTAGGGATACGAAAGACAAGGAACCCTCAAAGAGGGTTCCACCCCTAGAGGTGCCACGGGATGATTCCCATGGCTAAAGGTACCTTCGGAATCCCCAAAAGAAATGTAGTACAAGCATCACAAAAGAATGAGGTGACATGAAGCATATGAGCAAGCAGTAACTGTGACATAAGGGCAGGAACTGTAACGCTGAAGTAGAGAAGCAGCCATAGACAGTTTGATAACATAATGTGATGCTCAGTTTGATAACATAATGAAATGCCCAGGATTGCGTAACATGTAACAGGTTTGCGTTGAGAATGAGGGGATCCTCTAAGGAGAGAGGGAATGGCAGGGACACCATCCACCTCTATCCAACAGTGGAACCTACCTAAAGAAACTAGGGGATACTACTATGCTAACTAACAGTTATGACCTGAGGCAACGGAGGAGAGAAAAAAACCCTATGAGGGGAAATCTCTGGGGATCCAAGGCCTAGGTCACCTTCCCTCCAGGCTTGGGATATTTTATTTAGTGATGGCTCTGCAGCTGCAATTTGGAAAACCCAATTAAGGGGAGGTGAAAAATATTCAAATTTGGAGGAAGACTCTCACTTGAACCCTCTAGTGGGACCCCCATTGAAGGTTGCGAGAAAACTCTGCAACAATATATGCAACCAAGGTGAAGGAGGAGAGCAATCACTGCTGAGGCACTCACCTGGCCTACCCACCCTAAAATCAAATCAGGTGAACCAGAGGCAGTCGTAGGGGGAATGTGGTGAAGGTAGCTTGCTAGGGAATCCACTAAAGCCAATGGACAACCATTATAGTGGAACAACAGAGCCAAAGGAGATCGTAGTAACCACCCTTCACAGCTAGTCTTAAATTCTACACCAGGAGCTGCTGTCATTATGGCAGGCAGCTAAAGTTGATCCCAGGGCAAGGACATTCCCAGCTATGGGCCAGGTGAGAAGGATCCCGCCCCATGTTGGACACTCTCAGTGATGCGGACTAAATGCAGAGTGAAACCATTGGCTGCAGGAACCCTGTGCCAATAGAGAATGACTGGCATGCCCCAGAAATAGATTGAGAGCTGAAGCTGGTGAGCTGATTGAGCACTGGTGTGCTGAGATCATAATGAGCAGTGAGTGCTGAGACCTTGCAGGTCAAAAGCAGAACTGAGTGCAGCAGAATCCTAGAGGCTGAAGCTGAGGGATGGCAGTAGGCATGAAGCCATGAGTTGCATAAGCAATGAGTACATAAGCAAGCACGGACCTGTTCATAGGTCAGTAAACAGAGTAGTAATAAGTGGACCTGCATGTAGGTCTGCATAACATAGTAGCAAAGAAAAAAATGCTTCACAATGAGGCTGAGAGGAACTGCTCATGTAGCTCAGGAAGTGGGAGGGGCTGGCTGCTTGGTCGCCGAACTCCAGGCAAAGTCTTTCCAATTATTATCATGGTACCTCTGACCCCACTTTAACTGAAACTTTAATTACCGTACCATTCAAGCCAGGCAAAGACTATACTAAAGTTGGTAGCTATAGGCCAATATCTTTGATATATCTGGATTATAAAATACTCTCAAAGATATTAGCAAGTCGTCTCAATGAAGTATGTTGATGGTTGATTAACAGGGAACAGATGGATTTTGTCCCTGACAGCTTATCATCAGACCATCTTGGGAAGTTGTTGCACCTTTTTTCTGTATCCAAGGACAGCTCTGACCTTGCAGTCTTGGCCTCCTTAGATGTGAAAAAAGTATTTGAATGGGTATTCTTGGTATATTTGTTTCACGTACTGTATAAATTTTAACATCCTGCAGGAATTTATAGCTTGGGTCGAGGTACTTTACAATAACCCGACTGCTAAAATTTGTTGTAATGGGATCCGTTCTGGTGTAGTAACTCTTCCACGTAGTACTAGACAGGGATGTCCTCTCTCCCCACTCTTCTTTAATCTTTTTCTGGAACCTTTGATTAGGAAAATCAATCACACACATATGATTTAGGGACTATCTATTGGTTCACAACCATTTAAATCATCTGTTTATGCAGATGGTCTACTTTTACAGCTTTCCCATCCGAGGACATCGCTGCCTTCTATACTGACATCATAAAGAGCTTTGGGACGATTTCTGATTATAAATGTAACATAGATAAAACAGAAGTCATGCCCTAGAATGTTTGGGCACAACAATCACATATTGCAGACCTTGGTCTTTTCTGGAAATCTGACAAATATTAAGGTATCTTTCTGATCACATCACAAAAAGGAATGAAAACTTATAATCTGGACCCACTTTTGGAGCAGATAAAACAAGACCTAGCAAGATGGATCCACCTACCATTCACCCTCTCTAGTAGACTCAATATTATTACAAGCATTTGTCAGTGTCAAATGTTGTCTTGCTGGCATTGGCATTGGTAGTGCAGGAGTTAGAGAGATGCATAATAGGAATGACAGTGAAGTATGGAACTGACGCCAACACCACCCCACAAAGACTGACAGGCATTGAGGTGTGCCTTTTGTTTGTCGGTCATAACGCTCATGCCATTTCACTTCACCCTACCCTGCAGACTCTGACAAGTGTTGCATTGTGCCTTGGGGTCATCAGGCCTTACACTCACCCCATTCCATAAAGAAATACATTGAGATGGATGCAGTATAGGAGAATGTGGTGAACTTTGGGGCCGAAGAGTCCAAGGCACACTTTGATGCCTGTCACTTGCTGCAGGGTGGGGGTGGGTGTAGAATGGCATGAACATTATAGCCGGCAATCCAAAGTCACACCCCTGATGCCTGTCAGTCTCTATAGGGTGGGGCATTACGGTGAGAAACTCTAATGCCCCAGCATTTGTTGGTATTTGCACTCCAAATTTTCAATATGGACTTTTTGTGACCCCACCTCATGAAAGCATTTGGGACCTCCGCTCATGAACAGTGGCACTGTGATTTTTGTTAATCTGTCCTGAATGTTGACTTCCATTCTGCGCCAGATGTGTGAAAACACATTTTGGGCAAGATGTAAAAAATGATAGCTGTACCATTCATAAGGAGGTGTGAAGAAATGGCAGTGTTGAAAATCTAGGGTGAGCATATTAAAAATTCTAGAAGTTGCGAGCATGCATGGAAACTGCGCAAATTTTCAACATAGGAATTTTAGGACCTCTGCTCATGAACAGTGTCACTGTGATTTTCTTAATCTGTCCTGAACATTGATTTCGCACAGTGACTATGCCATTGTTCATCAGATGTGCGAAAACACATTTCGGGCAGGATGTGAAAGATAACATCTACACTGTTCATAAGTAGATGTGAAAAAATGGCAATGTTGAAAATCTGGAGTGAAAATATTAAAAATTCTCGAAGTTACGAGCATGAGTGGGAACTGCGCAATGCACACTCGTAACACAGTCAATTTTTGGAATTTTTTCACCGAATTTGCAACACAGGCTTTTTGGGAGCCCACTTGATGAACAGTGACACTGTCATTTCATTATTCGGTCCCAAAAGGTGATTCCACGCAGTGACAGCGAAATCACCTTTCAGGACCAAATAACAAAATGACAGTGACTGAATTCATGAGATAGGGTCCCAAGAACCCCATGTTGAAAATCTGGAGCCAAAAGTCGCAAAAATTACTGAAATATCCACCTAAGTTGAAACCCCCCCAATTGATGCCACTGTACAGCACAGCTTACCATGATTTTCTTCAATTCACGGTCAGCTTTTGAAGAGTTCAGATGTGTCCCGCTCCAACAAAGATTGTCACGCCAGGCTCCAGAGGTAAGTATGGGATAAGGGGGGTGCAGGGAGGTGAGGTGCGCAGAAAGTGGGTGCTGGTTGGTGAAGGGGGCTTGCCGACTCAATGACGGACTGTTTTCTTATTTTCAGGAATGGACATCACGGGAAGGTTTTCTTTGTTTACAGATGACATTAAACAACTGTTCGGCACACTGAGATGAGCTCCCAGTGTGCCCCATGACTTTGGGGGGGTTATGTTGGCCACACTGGAGCGGGCTCCCATTGTGACACACAGTGGGGGTGGGTGGGCAAGAACATGCCGATGCGGTCAGCTTCAGAACACACACAGGCACACTGGAGTGGGCTCCCAGTGTGCCATACAACTTGGGGGTTATAAACATGCTGACGGGGGATTGGGCACCCTTCCGAAGTCAGCTTGCTGGGGATTGTGAGAGGCAGACGGTGACAGCTGTCATGCTTATTGAAATGTTTCAGCAGGCAAGGCATGCCCTGCAATGACGGGGTGCTCCCTCATTGCAACGATGAAATTCTTTCAAGTTGGTGGCATGCTTCTCAAGGGCTGTCATAGACAGTGCGTCCATTTATTAGTGCCACAGAGACCAACCCAAAAAAGCAGTGGCACCACTTGCCACAACATGGCCGCACCTCCAGAACCTGCTACTCCAGCAGCAAGCTGTTACAAAATGTTGCTTGCGCTGCGTGTGCAAGACAACATAAAAATGAACCTGCTTCCTACTGTATCCCCTAAATATGTAAATCAGGTCATACCCACTTCTTGGTTTACTAACCTGCATAGAATTATATCATAATTCCTCTGGAACAGGAAGGCTATTTGCAGGACTTATAATAAACTTATCACACCCCAATCAGAGGGTGGTTTGCATTTACCCAACTGTTACCTTTATTATTTGGCTTCTCACTGCTGTAAATATTTCCAGTGGTACAGAGAATTAGATTTGGAAGTCCCTCCTAATTATGTCCCACAGTGTTTGGACTTCAAACACCGTCTTTGCCACATACATGGATTGGCCATCACCTCCCTGTTGCACGCTTCTCATAAGAATCTGCCACATGCTCTAGGAATACTCCCCTAAAGGTATACGAACATACAAAATTTGCCAGCAGATAAAGGCCTAGAGGTCTATCAAGTCTGCTCGAATGTGCAGCTAGCACCCCTTATTCTGCAGCTGCCCCTCCCTTCCACCCTTCCCCTTCATTAACCCTCCCCCTTGTCCTGTCCCATCCTTGTTTGAAGCAGTCCACTGTTCTACTGCATACCACTTCAGCAGGTAACATATTCCACCCAGTCACCACCCTCTCTGTAAAAAAGTGTCTCCTCATCTCCCTCCTGAACCTTCCTCACTCCAGTCTCATATCGTGGCCCCTGGTGGCCCTCCCCTTCCTTACTTTGAACAGCCCCTCTGTACCCATCTTGTTTATTCCTTTCATGTATTTAAAGGTTTCAGTCATGTCACCCCTGTCTCTCCTCTCCTCCAGTGAGTACATGTTCAACTCCTTCAACCTCCTCTCGTATGATAAGTACCCCAGCCCCTTGATCATCTTTGTCGCTCTGCGCTGCACCCCCTCCAGTAACTTAATGTCCCTCTTCAGATAAGGACGCCAGTACAGTATCTGTGAGGACTCCTAAGCAGTTATGCCTACTTTTGCTGCAACCCAATAAGAGATACCTCACAACCCTTGATGGGTAATCCTGATTTTGCAGTAGCTGGCCTGGTTATTACAGCTCCCATTTGGGCCTCTAAACATATAAAGAGCATGGATCAATTGACTGTATGTGGAAAATTAATCACATTTGCCATATTTCAGCAAAAATAGGCCATCATCAATAAGGACTGCTTTAAATTTTTTACAGGTGGCACATTTGCTCTCCAGGCACTTTAAGACATGCAACTGAAATAATGAACATGGTACCAAATTTTATCCTTAGCAAAGTGGGCATTCCTTCTCCACTCTATTTTCAACTTTACATACAGATATAAAACTCGTACCTAATAAAGTAAATAGTTTGGCCCCATATTGGGATCAAGCCTTACATCTGCAAACAGGTTCATATGATTTCAACACAATTAGATCACAATTGTAGAGTATCTCAAATATGACAGATATCATCTTCTGAAAATTAATATTCTCCATAATGTATGGTATAGACTTTATAAACTCTTCAAATTGGGTAAAATGCCTTCTAATTTTTGCTCTAGATGCACTAAAAGTTTGGGTACCCGATTACATATTTTGTGGGATTATGAAAAGGTTCAACCATTTTGGCAAATGCTGAAGGATATAGACCCTCTTTTTTTTTTTGGTTTAGACCATGCCTTTCAATCAGATATCTGTATTTATAGGTGACTACAAAAGTAAACTACTAGGTTCACTGAAATCTATTTACAGAAAGTTATTTACTTAGCTCCATCCTTGACATGGGTGCCTCTGCTGCTGCAAGCAACCGGGCAGCTCTTCTGTCTACCAGCTGCCTTTGTGTGCCTGCCGATCACCAGACCAAAAGCGTCACCCTTGACATGGGTGCATCTGCTGTTACCAAGCAGGCGGGCAGGCCTCTTCTGTCCACCGGCTGCCTTCCTCGCCGTATGTGCCCACCAATCACCAGACCAAAACTGCCCGCCGGCACAGGTGCACTCCTGCTGCTGCAAGCAGCTGGGCAAGCCTCTTCTGTCCACGGCTGCTTTCCTCGATGTACTGCCCGCCGATCACCAGTTCTAAGCTTCACCTTTGACATGGGTGCCCCTGCTGCTGCAAGCAGCCGGGAAGGCCTCTTCTGTCCACCAGCTGCCTTCCTCGCTGTACTGCTCACCAATCACAAGACCAAAACTTCACCCTTGACATAGCTGCCTCTGCTGCTGCAGGCAGCCAGGCAGGCCTCTTCTGTCCACCGGCTGCCTTTCTCACTGTACTGCCCGCCGATCACCAGACCGAAGGTACGCTGCTGAAACTTGACTGGCCAGAACCATTGGCTCTGCCTGCTGACAGGCTGCTGCAGTTCTTTAATTTCTTTGCTACTCCGTCTCCTTCTGGACTTTAAGCTAATGTTACATACTGATTGTGGTACTGGTTAAGCCTCTTCAAATTGCCCTGTGAATCCTAATTTAAACGTGAACCTAAACCTATTTACAGCAATTTTGCACTCCAAGGGTAGTTTAAAGTGCAAGTTTTTTAGGCTGCAGGTTTGTAGATTTTAAAGTATTATAGCTCGCTTTGTTTTAAGGTCCAGTGGTAATCTACCCTGGATCAGAAACTAAGTTTAAAGTGATACAGTTTTTTCTGTTTAGACTAGATTTAATTTGGGTCACAGTTGTAAACTGCCCTGCAAATAATCCCAATTTCTGCTTCACTTTCTCTCCTAATGTCTCCTTGCTTTTTGAATGTTTATGCCCACACTCCCTCCCCCACCTTCAGCCTTTATTAAATACTCTCCCTCCCACCTCAGCACCACCCCTAGGCAATCTTCATTCTCCCCTCTCACTGATATTGCAATTCTTTTTAAAGATACAGAGTGCAGCTATTAGGCCTAACACTTGTCTTGTCCTCCCTTTAAAGACATCTTCCTATTCAGGTCACTGCCAAACTATAAGGGTACAGAGCAGCCTAAAAGGCCAGGACACCCTCCTAGCTCCATCACATCTTAATCTCTTTTGCTTACTCCCCCTTCCAAGACCCTGCTTGCTGTGCCACCACCCTTTTCCAGTCTCGGACATGGCAACCAGACTAATGCTAATTCTTATACTCCTGCCCACTCTCTGTTTGCAGCCACTGAATGACCCTAAATCAGCTGACCCTCTTATCTCGGAGCACCCCATGGCAATGTCTACAGCACTATAATGTCCATGCATAGCTGTGGCCCACGTGCCAACTGCATGCCTAACAACACACCCTGGCCTACCTGGCCCAGAAGGCATCCAACTCGGCCAGGGCTTCCCCCTCACAGTCCTGCCTAAACTGGCAGTTCTCTCTGATAAGCATGTAGCCCAAATGAATCCACAAAGACAGCACAAAGCTAGCCTTAAACACTTTAAAAGTTACCTGGTCAGATTGGTACTTCTGTTACTACTGCTTTCAGGCAACATCCACCCTAATCCCGGCCCCCCTCTATATCAGGGATTGAGTATACCAAAATCAGGCACCTTAACCTTTGCATCACTAAACATCTGCAGCCTGACAGCAAAGTTTGACAACCTTCAAGCCTGGGTAGCCCTGCATAATCCAGATGTACTATCTGTGGTAGACTCATGGCTCACTCCCAAGATACCCGATGGAGCCATCAATCTGCTGGGCTATTTGATCTTTATGCAAGATATAAACCTAAAAGAGGTGGCAGCTGTGCAATCTACCTTAAGGACAGCCTTCAGGGTATAGTCCTGAATTTACCCGGCCTAGGGTCGTTCACCTAGGCCCTTGCCTGATTAAGGTTCTTCTTGGGGCCCACAACAAAAACTGTCACAATTCTATCCGTCCACATCCCCCCAAAGAACTCAGCCCGAGGTCTCCATGCCATCATAGACTGTCTTGGAAGCCTAACCCTAAGCTCTGAGGTTATACTCTTAGGTGATTTCAATATTAATTGGCTTGCCCCCTAAAGCTAACCAATTCAAGGATGCAGTTCAGGCTATCCACTTTACCCAGCTCATTGAAACACCCACTAGGACTAACTACAAAACATGCAATAGTACTTTGATTGACTGGGTGCTCACCAACCGACCTGAGCATGCCTCTAATGCCTCCGTCCTCCTGGACAACATCAGTGACCACTCTCCTGTCATGTTTAGTTGGGCTAATAATTTCTCCAAACCACCTCCTAGAACAATCACCAGCAGGGTTCTCAAACCTGGTTATGCTGACCGCTTCAAAATGGATCTCCTTAATGCTGACCGGTCCTATTTTTTTGAGGCTTCCGAAGTTTGACGATGCACTCGATCATTTCATCCTCCTCTTCAATACAATCTGTGACACCCATGCTCCCATAAAAAGGTGGAAGATCAAAGGCTACTTTAACCCCTGGATGAGCCCTGACACCCTTGAACTAATAAAAAATAGAGACCACCTCTGGCATATAGCTAGGGCCACTGGTAAGCGGTCTGATATCCTGAATTACAAACATGTGAGGAACAACTGTACCAGAACCATCCCATTAGCCAAAAACATATACTATAAAGATACCCTAACCAAGAACTGGAATGACAGGTGCAAATTCTGGGCAAACCTAAATGAGGCCACCGGGTGAGAACACAAAATGGCCCCTACCATGCTTTGTGTTGATGGCATCCCCATCCTAGACCCTAAATCTATTGCCAACACCTTTAACAATGCCTTCACTGACTTTCAGCATGTTCTCCTGGCCGACTTCTTCTCCCCCAACATCCCTGCTGCGCCCATGCAATCCCCATTGCATACCCCCTTTTGCTTCAAGACTATTACCTTCAGAGAAACCAGGAAATATCTGCACAAAGTGCTTGGGAAGAGGAGATTCAGTAGGGATAACCTCTACCTGAAACTAATCTTACTGTCACTCGAAGAAATCCTGTCCCCCTCACCCATATCCTTAACCTCTCGCTCCGTCTCGCAGTATTCCCCCAAAAATGGAAATCTGCAGTAGTCACCCTTGTGTACAAGAGTGGGGATTGTGCCCTCCCCGGGAACTATAGACCCATCTCTATACAACCACCACTCTTGAAGGCCCTTGAACGAATTGTTGCTGACCAGCTTGTCGATTATCTGGACAAGCACATGCCTCTATGCGCAGAGCAACATGGCTTTAAGGCTGGGAATAGCACCACTACAGCCCTCTTGGAATGCACAGGCTTCATCCAGAAATCCCTCGATCTTGGCCAGCTAGTCGGGGCTATCTATATTGACCTAACAAATGCTTTTGACACAGTCAACCATCCCCTCCTAGTTGACCAACTGACTGCCATAGGCCTTGCTCCTGAGGTAGCTACATGGTTCCGCAGTTACCTACACTGCCGTTCACAGCAAGTCAGGATACAGTAGATACCGTTCTCTCTGACACCAAGCCTGTGTGCTCAGGTGTTCCACAGGGGTCAATACTAGGCTTCTTCCTCTTTAGCCTATTTCTGAATTGCCTCCCCCTAGCCAATCAGTGCCGTATCCTCCTCTACGCTGATTATGCGGTTATCTTTTCTAATGGCTCTGACCCCACTGCTCTCGAACAACAGCTACAACATGACTTCACCAGCGTTGTCCTAAACCGATAATGAATTACAAAAAACCAAAACCATGTTGTTCACCAGCCTTAAGAACACGCACAAAAACTACCCGCTATCAATATGTGATAGAGGTGGTGTTCCTCTTGAATGTGTTCATCACTTCAAATATCTTGGAATCACTCTTGACAGCTCACTCCCCTACACCCTGCACATAGACATCACAGCTAAAGCAATCAACAAAAGCTTAGGGCTACTTTATTGCCATAAGCAGAGCCTGACCCCTGAAGCCCTCAGCATAGTGGTCCACAGTTCAGTGGGTTCCCTAGCGAATTACGGACTGCCGATATATGGCTCTGCCACAGATACTGCCATCTGACGTATAAAAACTGCCCTTAACAATGCCTGCAGGCTCACCTTAGGGGCACACCGACTAACCCACACCTGCGATCTCTATGCAGAGGCTCACTGGCTAATGCTCTTTGGTCACTTAAAATATCAATCCTGCCTCCTGGCCAAAAAGATCTGCCTTGGTCAGCTCCCAACTGGGGTCCAACAACTCCTAGTTCCCAGCACTGATCCCAGGCCCACCCGAAATTCGGAACTGCAGTCCTTCCTGACCCCAAAATGTCAGACATCTCAAGGACAAAGGTCCTTTGCCTATCGGGCACCGTTGTGGTTCAGCTCCCTCGATGGGAACATTATTAGCCTGCCCACTCTGTGGACATTCAAAAAGAACCCAAAGAACCATTTAATAGAGGAATCTCAATGCATCTGCCATCGCTAGCACCTAGCAAAGGCATCTCCTACAATCTGCCCTTCTGCTAAACGGATCTCTCTCTCTCTCTCTCTCTCTTGCTCGCTCTCTCTCTCTCGGACAACCTGCACTTGGGGATCAAGCCCCCTACCCCGTCTCTCCAGCATTTCTATGCACTAATCCCCTTGTGTCATTGACAACTAACAGGATCCCTGTTGGGCACAGTTATTTAGTCTGTACCTGTATGTATCTGACTGTGTTTACTTATTTCAGTTTTAGTTTTTGCTGTATTTTTTTTTGTATTGCTTTGCTTAATACCAAATGTACCTAAATGTTTTCATTCTAATCCTATTACCTTGTTTGTCTCAGTCCTCTGTATAATCACCTACTTGTTCTAAATGTACTAATGTGGAACCTATGTAAAGAGCTCTGAGGTTAATCCAAGATCAGAAATAAATAAATAAAAAAATATGTACTTCAAAAGATTCACCAGGAAAGATATACTTTGCTAATAATTGCTTGTTTCTGGATGAGTCTGGGGGAGGGGGGAGAGGGGGAGAGGAGGTCAAGAACAACAGAACAAATAAATGATAAAGTGCATTGAGCTAAGCATGATAAACAATATAAACAAGATGAACAATAAATTAAATAATAAATTATACATATGTAGAAACTAAGCATTAACAGTAGACAATTGTGCAAGGAACTTGGCGAAGGACATGCTCAATTAGGTTAAAGGAAAATACATTCTATATACAATATATTACAATATAGGGAACATAGGGTGAGTTGCTGAATGTGGAGAAGGAACAAAGGAGGGGGCAAACAGGTGTAATTCAGAGAGGGAGGAGAGAAAAGGGTAGTGAGGAGAGGAAAAGGGCCATGTATCAGGTGCAGTTGCAGGAGTGAGTGGAGAAGTCATGGAAGAGAAAGGAAATACAGCATTGGGAAGAGGAGAAGCCAATGAAAAGAAGGAGGAATTCAAAGTTTGGGGAAGTGGTAGGAGAAAGCAACCTGACCAGCGAGAGATTTTCTTGAGGAGAGAGTGAAGGAGCGAAAGTTAAAGTTGCAAAGGGAGCATGAGGAAGGCTGGGAGGGGGAGAAAAGAGGGAAGGAAGGTAACTAGAATTTCGACATAAGAGGCCAAATGAATGAAGCATCTAGCTTCAAGGAAGGGAAGGCAGAGGGAGGAATATAAGGAGCAATGGTAAGAAACACCATAGTCTTTCATTTCTGCCTGTGCAAAGACAATAATATTGAGGCATTGGCTTGATTAGACTATCCCTATGAATGCTGAATGGCACAAAGAAATTCTCTTTGCTCTGCAAGCTGAAAAAATGATTGCCAGTACGAAAGGTCATCTGGCAACCTATGAAAAGAATTGGGAAACATTACATACCATTCTCAATTAAGTTATCAATTTTATTTTATACTGGAAAGTATGTGAGCAAAACTGATCATTTTCACAAACATCCAGTTGTAAATGAAATTGCAAAGATACAGGAGAAGCAATTTACGGCATACATTGTACATAGGCAGAGGTAATATCTAAGACAAGGAACTTATTTATAGGCATGAGAGAATGAAAGTGCAAGATAAAAGAATATTTTACAGGATATAATTTACAGAAGTGATTTGAGTCATTTGTATACACAGGATAAACAAAAGAAATAAAGAGGGAGGGAAACAGGAGGAGGGTGGGGGTGCTGGGAAGAGGGAGGGATGGAGGGTGGAGGATGAGGGAAAAACAGTAGGGGAGAAAAAGAGGTGGAACTAGAAAGGGGAACATTAAAGAACAGAGTTAGATTCAGACAGTAATAGGGGAACAAGTGCATGCGAATCTTACTTTGGAGGTGGCTCTTGAGGGATCTTTGAAAGGCAAATATAGTGCTGCAGGCAGGGTAGTCGGGTGGGAGCAAGTTGCTCTGTTTTGTGCCCTTATAAGCAGTAGAATTTTGTGCAAGTGAAGTGTGAGAGAATGGGTTGCTGAAGACACTGCTAGAAGTTCCTCTGGTTTGGTGGACAGGAGCAGATTTGGGGAACAGTGAAGTTATTGCTTCTATTGCTCTATTCTATTGAATTCTACTGCTCAACAACTGATGTAACCTATTCTCCAAGTAAAAGTTGAATTTTGTACTTTGACCAGATATCCCTAAGGTACTTACATAGTCTGTATGGTATATCAGTCAGTGCATGTATCCTTCAGATAGCTTTTCTTGTTTTTTGTGCTGTTTTTCTGTACTGGAGCTGGGGTTTTTTGAGTGTGTTTCTTGTTTAAAGTTAATCATGTTGTGTCCTGCCTTGTGTGTTGTTCCATTATAAAACCTTCAATAAAATAAATTAAATTAAAAAAAAAAAGAAATTGGTTAGGGGATAGGTGACAGAGGGTGGTGGTAAACAGATTGGGCCTCGGTGCTCTCTGCTATGGATGTCTTATGTGCACTTGACAACCTTCTAAACATCCTCCCCTCTCTGCAGGATAAGCATGCCCCTCACATCAGAAAGACAGTTAGAGGCACTATCACTAAATAGTTACATGGGGACTTGCTCTCCCTCATGAAAGCCAGTGATAAGCACTGGGTAAATTTAAAACCGCTAAGGAATTGTCCGACTACAGTGAATAACAGTGGCTCCTCAACATCTGCAAAAAAAGCCATACGTAATGCCAAGTGTGAAAACTGCAAGGCTGCCCTCTTATGCTCTGCTAGGGATCCACAATACTTCTGGCTCACTATTAAAACCGTAGTCGGGGGTTATAGCCGGTGTGATAATATGGATATTATTGTCATTGGTACAAATTGCAATAATGCTACTACCATTGCCAATGCCTTTAACAAGCAAGTCTCCAATCTTTCGGCATACACCTCCCTGTTTACTACTGACAATGACGAGTCATCTACCTCTAATCATTCCTCCCCTCCAGAATCTTTGTCTTGCCCACCTTTCTAGGTTAAGTCAGTCTCATTGAGGGAAACCTACAAGTTTCTCACTGGCCTTTCTCCTCATATGAGTGCTGGTCATAATGACCTTGAACCAAAACTCCTAAAGATTGGGGCCCCTTTGCTTACACTCTGAATATCCCATAATCTTAACCTCTCCCTCACCACTGGAATTGTTCCTGCCATCTGGAAAGTAGTGGTGGGCAAAGTGGACGAAATTTGCTCCGTGAAGTAATTCGCAGAGTAACGCGGAATCCGAGAAGTACTCCACAACACGAAGCGGAGTACTTCACGTCATAATGGGGAACGTGAGGTCCAGTGAAAACAATGACTTTGCAGTATTCCACCTTCCCAAAACCACTTCTCCACCAATTTTAAGGTCACTTCGCCTTGTTTTTGAGCTCCAAAGGTGAATTTTGCTGTGCTTCATGGGACTGACAGTCACATGGACTCTAGATTGTTCTGCACAGCCTCAGTTCTGTGTAATATGTGTATAGTGGAAGATCGAGACAGGTTCCTATCAGAGCTCTGCGATTCAATTCCTCTAAAAGCTGTTAGCTGTTAAAAAGCCTTTTGAGACATTTTTTTTTGCTCACAATTTAGTACATCAATTGTAGGAAACCCTCCTGTACTCATATCATCGAGTGTTTATTGTTTGTGTGTGGATTTTGAATGTTAATTTAGAACAGTCAGCCTGTGTACTGTGAAGTGTGCTTTGGGGGAGGGGCATCTCTATGGTGTAGGCAGATTAACTGAGAGAGAAAGGCAGTCTTTCTGTTTTGGTTATATTTTTCTTGTACAACTGTGTTAATGTATACACAGTAATATTTTCAGTAATTCTTGACATTTGTTTGCTGATTGTTGTGGTGCAGCAGTGTATAATTTCAGTTTGTTTAAAACATTTGGTTGTATTACTAAAGGTTTTCAATTTGCTATGCATTGCCTGTAGTGTGTGTGAGTGTGTGTGTGATGCGTGCCATTAAATCAGACACCTTTTATTGTGCCACAGAGTAATTGCAGCAGTGTGGACCTGCTATCCAATGCACCTGCAAGAATTATTTATACTGCTTTTGGTATCTTTACTGGTAGTGGACTGTTACTGCCATGCACTACCCCCCAACTGGCAAAAGGAATTCTTTTCCAGATTTGGATTTGTGACTTGTGTACATTGGTTAGGTGTTGTTGTGCCTTTGCATCTGCATCTCTTGAGTGCACAACATATTCTTAATCTGTGTGTTTGCAGTACACCATTAATTCTGGGAGACATTGCATTTCTTGTTACACTTTCATTTCACTTGGCAGCACTCAGAAATTTTCTGGACACAAGACAGTAGCATTTTGGGGATGCACATTCATTCTGATGACTGTGTGACCACTGTGCACATGACAGTGTGCCATTAATTCTGGGAGACTTCGCATTTTTGTTACAGTCTCATTTCACTTTGTCAGCACTGGGAATTTTCAGGACACAAGACAGTAGCATTTTGGGGATGCAAATTAACGATGGTGACTGTGTGTGACCATTGCACGCATGACTGAGTGTGCCATTAATTCTGGGAGACTTCACATTTCTTGTTACACTCTAATTTCACTTTGTCAGCACTGGGAAATTTTGTGGACAAAAGACAATAGCATTTTGGGGATAATATTAATTCTGGTGAGTGTGTGTGACTGTTGCATGCATGACGTCTGAGTGTGCCATTAATTCTGGGAGACTTTGCCTTTCTTGTGCTCTCATTTCACTTCATCAGCACTGGGGAGTTTTCTGGACACAAGACATGAGCATTTTGGGGATGCACATTAATTCTGGTGATTGTGTGTGTGAGGGGCTGCCAATATTGTTGTCACTTCACCTTATTTTGTGTTAAGGTGGAATGACAACGCAAAGTGCCAATTACAATAATTACAAGGCGAAGTAAGCCTCTTACATTTGCCACTTCATGTAGCAGAGTGACACTCGTGGGCACTTTGCCGGTGAAATTTAAATTCGATGCATCTCTACTGGAAAGTAGCAAAGGCTATTTCTGTTTTCAAGCAGCATGACCGGAAATGCATAGAAAACTACCATGCTATAGCCACCCTGTCTGCTGTTAGCAAGATACTGGAAAAGGTGGTGGAAGTGCAACTGATCAACTATCTGTCTAAACATACCTTACTGTCACCTGAACAGCATGGATTTCATAAAGGACATAGCACTGGTACAGCCCTTGCTAAAGTTACATCTGTTATAAGAATTGCCATGGACCAGGGTATGCTGACTGGGGCTATCTTCCTGGACCTCTCAAAGGCCTTTGATCTAGTGAATCAACTCCTTACTCTGTATCAGGCTTCACTCCCTTGATGTTGCTGGTCCAACCCTAAACTGGTTTTCCAACTGTCTCACTGGCAGACTACAGTTTGTTAATTACAATAGAGCTCTCTCAAAACCTGTTCCTATCACTATCGGTGTCCCATTGGGATCTATTCTGGGCCCTGTCCTATTTTCTCTTTTCATCAATAATTTCCCAATGGTCTCTGCCCATAGCACCACAATCCCATATGCTGATGACCAGGGGTCAGCAGGGAGAGGATAGGAGAGGATTGAGCATCCGGAGGACTGCCCTCTTCACCTAGGGTGGGCCTGTGGGGATGCATCACTCTGTAGCGGCTTCAGATGGAGACTGGGGGTACCACAAACAGCATGCTGCCTTGAGGGGGGAGGCACCAGCAGACAACAGCAAAGGTGCACCTCCACTCAGATGTCACTGCACGTCTGACATCTCGCTGGGAATTACACAAGGAGATAAAACCTTGGTTGGCAGGGAGGTGATGGTGGATGCTCCAGGATCGCTCCCACATGTCCAATGCTGTCCCGAACCCTGACGTGACTCTCCATGGTCCCCACCTCCTCCTGTATGGGGTCCGCAGTAGAGGGGGGACCCAGTACCTGATTCCTCAGTCTGAAAAGGGTTTCTGGTGGGTGGTAGAGGAGCGGCTGAGTGGGCCCCACCAGAGAGATGCCCCGTCACTGGTGACCGGAGGGAAATAAAGTTGGAAAAAAAAGGAAAAGAAAGTATGTACTTCACAGAAAGCATGGTGGTTTCCTTGAACAGTCTACCAGCAGAGGTGGTAGGGGCAAAAACAGTGGTGGGGTTCAAGAATGCAGGGGACAGGCATAAGGGAATCTTAATGGAAAGGAATGGGGAGAAGGAGAAAGAGCTGGAGATCAAGTAGTGTCTGTGGTGATACTATAAGTAGGGAAAAATGGGCAGAGGGATGGGCAAAGCGGTCCTTATCTGCTGAAAAATTATATGTTTCTGTGTCCTGTTTAGAGAATGTTTCTATTTTCTGTCCTCCCCAATATACCAGCTAGGAACACTCGCAGTGGGGCAAGCATAGCCCAGTATTTCTTTTCTCCAAAGCTGCCGTAGTTAAATGGCTTCACCTGTTGGCCTTCAAATGCCACTTTTACAAGGGGCATCGAACATGCTGCCACCCTGAGGGAGTGAGTGTCCTGTAACAGTCAATAATTCTCTCCTTGCCAGCCCATCAGCATCTCAGACTCATTCCCAAACCCGAGTCATCGACATCAGTGCTGTAGCTGCATTGATGGACAGGCCTTACTTTCACATCTGTAACATTTTACACATTCTGGTTCATACCTGTTTTGCCTCTGCACCTACATTGCTCCGCTTTGCTTTCTTGTCTGTTTCTACCACACTGCCCTACTGTGTATATTTTGTACTCAGGTTTGTTGTACTCTTCATTATAAGTCTAATTATTCATGAGCCTAGCGAGGTTCCAGATTGGCTACTGGATCAGTCATTAACATCTTGGAAATGATGTATCCAGGCTGCAGACTGATGCTGTGGGTCATGCACGGCTCGCACCACACAGCCAAAACCTAAATAAAACTGGCAAACATGGAAGTTGTTATTGCGATTAGACTTATACTTACAATAACACCCTCAAAGATGGTAATTTCCTTGCATTAATGATTGACTGGAGGGAGGTGGCACTTGGCTGTGCCTCTAGCAACCCATCCCCCGACTGGTCATTAATCATTCTAAAATTACCAGTTTCTCCATCCTTATTGCCTAATTGTCTCCCGTGATCTCCCTCCTCGTATTTGGAAATGAACTTCAGTTCAGGGCACCAATTTCAGACATTGCATTATAAGTCAATTAAAGTTTTCTCTCTGGGCCAGAAAGTTATTTGTACAAATCCTACATTGTGGACTTGGGCTGCTATCCAGAGCTGACCCTGCAGAGAAATACTAGGAGGGTACGCTGCTCTGCTCAGTGAAGCCCTTTGCATGACTTCTTCAAAGTGAAGTTCTGATTTTTCCAGTGAGAAATCCACAGCTGTCATCAGAACTCAGCTACACAAAATTCATCAAAAAACTAACATTTCAGGAGCTTACATTTTTTAATTGCTGACTAAATGTTTTTTAAAACAAGATGTACCCCCTTACACTTCATCTGGTCATATTGCCTTTCTATTTTGCATGTCCTTGTTCTTGTGTATTTTGTCTCTGCACCCATGTTGCATTGTAGACATAGGCTCCTATCCAGTGCTGGCCCTGCAGAGCAGTACGGGGGGGGGGGCATACCACTTTGTTTATGCTCTCCTTTTGCATGCCTGCTTAAAAGTACATTTCTGATGTGGAGAAGGAACAAAGGAGGGGGCAAACAGGTGTAATTCAGGAGGGAGGGAGGAGGAAAAAGGGTAGTGAGGAGAGGAGAAGGGCCATATATCGGGTGCAGTTGCAGGAGTGAGTGGAGAAGTCATGGAAGAGAAAGGGAATACAGCATTGGGAAGAGGAGAAGCCAATGAAAAGAAGGAGGGAACACCTGAGTCAACAGGAAGGCCTTGAGGTGGGCCTTAAATAACTCAGCTGAAGGGGCCTCCCTTGCAGATGATGGAAACGAATTCCACAGGATGGGGCCAGTGACACTAAAGGCTCTGTTGCCTGCTGTTTTTAGCCTCGTCCTGGGAATCGTCAGGAGGCCCCCAGAAGAGGAACATAGGGACCAGACTGAGGCAGTCAGTGTAAGAAGGTCTGCCAGGTAGCCAGGGCCCAATCCATGTCGGGCCTTAAATTTGAGCAAACCCACCTTAAAGAGGACCCTCCACCTGACTGGCAGCCAATGCAATTCCTGAAGCACCGGGGTGGTGTGACAGTACTTGAACTGACCTGTCAACAGCCTGGCGGCTGCATTTTGCACCAGCTGAAGCTGGTGGAGGGTACCCCCAGGGACCCTGAGGTAGAGCACATTACAGTAATAAAGCCTCATCATCAGGAAGACATGTACCAAAGTTGGGAGGTCCAAATGTGGAACTAGGGGCCCAACCCTAGCAATATTCCTCAGATGGTAGAAACTGACAAGGACAGCGGCTGACGCCTGAGCCTCAAGCGTCAGATCGCTATCCAGAATAACGCCCAGGTTCTGCACCCTAGAGGAGGTCTTCAATGGTACAGATCCCAGAAATAATACTGTTTCTGCACCCAAGGCCAGTCTATCACATTCTCTGTTCAATTCCACAACTAGTACCTCCGTCTTATCATGGTTCAGTCACAACCAGCTAGAGCCCATCCAACCATTGATTTCAGCAAAGCAAGTATTTAGATTGTTCACAGTGTTTGATGTTCCAGGGCAAAGGAAAGGTATAGCTGGGTATAATTGGCATAGCAATGAAAACCCAAGCCATACTTCCTAATGAGCCTTCCCAGGGGTAGCATTTACACTATGAACAACATTGATGACAAGACCGATCCTTGAAGAATTCCATAAGACAGGAGTCTAGGGGAGAAGGAAAAATTCCCCATCACTACCCTTTTCCTCCTGTTTGTGAGACAGCACTCAAACCAGCAGATGACTATGCCGGTGAGTCCACAAAATTCCCTCAGACAGTCAAGTAACACACAATGGTCCATCATGTCAAAGACTGAGGAAAGATCAAGGAGAACGAGAATTGTCCCCTTCCCTTAATCTCTCGTCCTGAGAAGGTTATTCTGCACCCGAACTAATGTAGTTTCACTGCTATGCTTTGTCTGAAATCCAGACTGGAAAGGCTCATATAGATCATAGGCCAAGAGGTGCTCCTCAAGCTGAAGCACCACAATCTTCTCTAGAACCTTACCCAAAAAAGGGAGGTTGGCGATAGGATGGTAATTTGCCTTGATGTCAGGGTCCAATGATGTTTTTTTTTAGAAGGGATCTTACCAATGCCTCCTTCAAGGCATCAGGGAAAACCCCTTCTGACAGGGAGCACAGGACAATCAAGGCAAACACTAGGATAACAGAGTCGGCGCATCCCATCAAGAAACGCATAGGCACCAGGTCCAGTTCACAATATGTGTGCCTCAGCTTGGAAACAGCCTCAATGACCTCTGCCACCTCCACTGGTCTAAACTTGCCCCAACCAGATGGAGCACTCTTCAGATGCCCAAGGCAATCACTGTTGGCCATGGCATGGCTCACTGGTAGAATTCCTTTCTGGATGCTGGAGACACTGTCCAAGAAGAACCGAGCAAACTCCTCACATAACTCATTAGAAAAAGTATTTTTTGACTGCAGACAGACCAGGTTTAGCAGCCTGTCTACAGTCCAAAAAAGCACAGATGGTCAGTTCCTCCCGGCAGCAACCTCCAGTTGATTGCCCCCTGGTACTCACAATAGTGAGCACGCAGGGCTAGTTTGTCTGCCTCCAGCCTGGTCTTCCACCAGCAGCGTGTTAACCTCTAACCCACAGTCTTCATCGCCTTGAGATCCCTATCAAACCAAGGGGACCTCAGGTGAGAAGATTTGGGTCATACATAGACTGGTGCGAGGGAGTCGAGCACGGCAGACATTGCCTTATTATAGGCGGCGACCACCGTGGACACCCCCCAACCCACACACATGCATTGCCAACACTAGATAAATCAGCCATCACCAGAAAACCCTCCGGAGTCAAACTCCTCAAAGGGCGGTAGCTAACAATCCCAGCAGGGGAAGAGCTCTCAAGGGGGGCCCCGAACAAGAACTCCACTGTGCAATGATCGGACCAGGCAACCCAATCAGTCTTGAGATCATTTATCTCAAGCCCCAGTAAGAAAATGAGGTCCAACATGTGGCTGCCCTGATGGGTCATGGAAGAAACCTCTTGCGACAGGCCCAGCATTGACATTGTATGGAGGAGGCTGTAACCAAGCCTAGATGTTTCATCATCGGCCCAAATGCTGAAATACCCCAGAATTAAACATCTGGGGGCTTCCAACGTTTCGCCGATGACTAAATCCTGCAGGAATTCTCCCACTGCCCCAGGGAGGGCGGTAAATCAGGAGAACTCTGCAACCTGTGCCTGGGCCCCCATGAATGGCCACACATTCAAATGAATCTGGCCTTCTCACTGGGTGCACGGTGAAGCCCAGCTCAGATCTAAAACAGAGGGCCACACCTCTGCCCCTGTGTTCCACTCTGGGGCAGTGCACTACAGAGCACCAGGGGAAAATTGCCTGTAAAACCAGACCCTCATCATCTCCCACCCAGGTCTCTGTGATGCAAGCCAGATCAACCATAGAAAGCAAGTCCACTATAATTGTGGTCTTGTTTCTGATCAATCTGGCATTACAAAGAACTGGCCTCAGGGGATTGGTGTACAATGTAGCCCCTCTAACTACCTGCCCAAGTGGTCTAGTGGGAACCTTGGGGATGGGCACCAAACACATCTGGCCTCTCTTTTGGGTCTGACAAACCCCAGGGTGCCTTCTGCACCTGACAACACCTATCCTGCCTCCTGCCCCCTCAGCTGTGCTTGATGAGCCCTGCCATGCTCGATCAATTCCACCCTTCCTAATTCTGACCTCCCAGCAATGACAAGCAGTCATAAGGGACACAGAGAGGTCATAGAAGCGCTGCAGATCAAGCAGCTGGGATGCTTTGTACATGATCCTGGTTTTCCCCAGGCCTCCATACCTCCCCAAACACATCCTGACCAGCAACAATGTTCCATGACTACAACAATCCTCACTATTTTGTACAAACACCCCCACACACTCTAATACAAATCTACCTAACCAACCACACTACACAAACACACAATTACTTAAAAAACCCACATACACCCAACAGCCCACAAAGAACCCCACCCCTAAAAGCAGTAGACAGCTAGGTAAATTCTCCAGGACAGCAGCCTTCAGGACTTAAAATAATAAACCCTACAAGACAGGGTATATAACACAGAAGTATGAATAATCCAAATTTGTTAGAAAAACGTTCCAGAGCTCAGTCTATAGAGTTATCAGGGCCCTCTCACAACCCCAAGTCTCTGCTAGGCAGGAAACAACTGTCACCAATATAGCCCCCGAGAAACTGCAGGATCTTAAAGAGTCAGGGCCACGCTCACTCGCCTCAGTCAATCAGAAACATGCAAAAGTTACCTCCTTGTCAAGGACACCACCGGCCACCAAATGAAACTCCTCCAGGAACCCACAAAAACGTCAGGAAACTTCACCCCTCCATGTTCATCCAGGCAGCCATGGGGGGGGGGGTATGATAGAGACTTTCAAATACCTCAAGGGTATATATCAAGTACATGAGGGTAGCATCTTTAAAAAAAAAAAAGAAAGAGATGTTCAAGAACAAGGGGCCATGATATGAAACTGGGGTGGGGGGTAGACTTAGGGGTAACGTGAGAAAGTATTTTTTCATGGAAAGCATACTGAATCCATGGAACAGTCTCCCAGCACAGGTTGTGAGGCAAAAACAGTATTGCATGGGACAGACATAAAGGAACTCCAGCAATAGAAAAGAGACAGTAAGGTCACAAATCATTCAGGATCTGCAGAATATGAAACAGGCTGACAAGGTGGGAAAAGTGGTCCTTATCTGTCATCAAATTCTGTGTTTCTATGGATAAATATATGATGCGAGACAAGACATCAGTGTTGTTTGATGACACCCGTGAGTAGTGTCTGGTGTATCTGCCTGCTTTTGGTGCTAGGATTTGAATACACAGCCTCAGGATATTGGTTTTCAGCCAGCCAATGGTGCTGGGGTTTGAACTCACAGCTTCAGCGTACTGACTATTGGCCAGCCAGTGTTGCTGGAATTTGGACCTGCAACCTCAGGATATTGGTTATATCAGCCAGTTAGTTGGTGCTGGAATTTTTATCCACAAAATACAATTATGTAAGAACTTACCATAACAATAGATCTTCGAGAGGAGCTTTTGCAGCAGCAATAACCAATAGGACTGAGCCACCAGGTACTAGGACCACACGGAAAACTTCTAGTGAGAAGTATTCAGCAGGGCACTGCCCGGGCGTCTGACCTATAGTATAAAAGGTACAGTCCCCAGCCCATCCCCAGTTCTCCTGCCGGAGACCCCAACATATAAAGAAATTGGAGAACTGAGGAGGTTCCTCTTAACAGAGGAAAGCAGAAAAGCTGCAATGGAGAAACAGCAATCGGGGGACGGAGGGAAGGAATGCATTGCCTGTTGCAAGAGCTCTTCTTGAAGATCTACTATTATGGTATTATGGTAAGTTCTTACATAACTGTACTATCTTATTTTGAGGGGCGCTCTTGTAGCAGGCAATAACCATGAGAACTGAATCTCAAGCAGTAGAGCAAGAGACTCCGACAACTGGGAGGAAGGCAACAGCAGTCATAGGAACTTTATGACAGGAGGACTGCAACAGCAAAATGGGCTCTGGAGGCAATGTCCAAACTGTAATGTTTAATAAAAGCATGGACAGAATGGACAGAACTCCAAGTGGCAGCTGCACAAATGTCTGCAGCAGACACATTTCAGAAGGAGGCAGTGGAGGCAGCCATACCCCTGGTAGAATGACCTTTGACCCGGCTTGGCAAAAGCTTGTCGTGCTTGCTGTAGCAATAAACAATGCAATTAGTAAAACACTGTTTGGAAACAGGAGACTGTTCTTTCCTGGGGGCAAATGAAACAAACAACTAGTCAGATTTTCTGAAAGGGCGGGTGCAGTCCAGAGAGAAACAAAGCGCCCGATGAACATCTGGAGTACGAAGTAAAGCCTCCCCCTGATTAGAATACTAAGAAAAATAAATGGGCAGGTGGATGGATTGATTCAAAGTAAACTCAGACACCACCTTAAGCAAAAACATAGAATTGGTCCACAAAGACACTCTGTCTTGGTGGAAAACCAAGTAAGGCTCTTTACACATTAGAGCCTGAAGCTCGGACATCCTCAGAGCTCAAGTAATGGCAACTAAAAGCAACGCTTTCCATGACAGAAAGTGCAGCTCACAGCTTGTGGCAGGTTCAAAGGGAGGAAGAGTGAGCTTCTCCAAAATAAACAGAGTCCATGGGGGGACTGGGTCCCTAATGGGACATTTCAAATGAAGAATGCCCTGCAAGAAGGTGCGAGACAGGTCCAGTTAGGCAATATTTTTTTGCCATCAATGGGTGCATGGTACACAGAAGTGGCAGAGAGGTGCACCTTGATAGAGGAGTAACCCTGACCAGAGTCTGAAAGAAAAAGGAGGTACTCCAGGATGAGATTCACTGGGCAAGTGAAGGGATCCAAATGCCAGGCGGTAGCCCAGATGGAGAACCACTTCCACTTCATGGCATAAGTGGCTCTGGTGGAAGGCTTCCTGGTAGCCACTAGAACACCAGCCACCCTAGAGGAAACCCCAAATTGCACAATGGCTAAGCATGAAGGAGCCACGCATGGAGATGAAAAGACTTGAGATACGGGTGAATCAGAGTGCCCTGGTCCTGTGAAAGCAGGTTGGAGCAAAGGTGCAGGGGAAGTGGAGGTTCCACTGCCAGCTGTTGCAGCAATGGGAACCAAATCATGGCCAGTAGGGAGCTATCAGAATCATATCCGCTCCCTCTGATCGCAGCTTGAGAAGAGCTCTCTGCAGAAGCAGAAAGGCATACATAATCCTCCCTGTCCAAGAGAGGGACAACACATCTCACCAGAAAATACCAGGCCCTGGATCTAGCGAGCAGAAATTGGGCAGTTTTGCATTGAGTGGGGACGCAAAGAGGTCCAACTCAGGATGACCCACCTGCCAAAGACATTCTCGACCATGGAGGATAGGAGATCCCACTCATTTGTTTTTGACCCAGACTGGCTTAGGCTGTCGGACAGGACATTTTGGACACCTGGAACATGATCTCCCATGAGAACCAGGTCATATTTTATGGCCCAATGCCAAACTGTCATGGCCTCACTGCACAGGGGGTACAAGTAAGTCCTCCTTGCTTGTTAAGATAATAGACTACTGACATGCTGTCAGTGTGAATCAGGAGAGAGCCTGGGAGAAGATGAGTCTGAAAGGCCCAAAAGACAAGAAGGATTGCTCGCATCTCAAGCACCTTGATGTGGAGATGCTGCTCTTGCTGAGACCAGATCCTTTGGGTCTGACGGTCTGCCAAGTAGTCACCCCAGCCCAGACAGGATGCATCTGTGTTCAGAATCTGATTTGGAGATTCTGCACACAAGGGAACCCCTCTGAGGAAGTAGGAAGGGTTCATCCACCAAGACAGCATTTGCCACATGGGACTGCATACTATGATCCCCTGTTTCAAGTTATCCATGCTCTGGCCCCATGGAACCTGTAGGGTCCATTGAGACACCCTCATGTCCAGGCAGGCAAGTGAAACAGTGACTATGGTTGCCACTATGTGTCCCAAGAGCCTGAGGAACTACTGGGCCAGGACCTGGCATGACAAAGACACGAACTGGATCTGTGCTCTCAGGTGATCTGCTCTGTCTAGAGGCAGGAAAGCCTTGCCCTGAGCCAAATCAAAGATTCCTCTGATGAACTGCAGTTTTTGAATTGGGCAGAGAGAGGACTTTGGCAGGTTCAAGGTGATGCCCAGCATCCAAAACAAATTGAAGGTGATTTCCATTGTCCAGAGGAACTGGCCTCTGAAGAGGGCTGTGAGGAGCCAATCGTTGAGATAGGGAAAGAAATGAAGATCCTGTTTCCTAAGGGCTGCAGCCACTACTGCCAAGCACTTGGTGAAGACTCGAGGTGCAGTGGAAAGGCCAAAGGGTAGGGCCCTGAACTGGTGGTAGTTCCCCTGGAAGCAAAAGCGCAGGAACCTCCTGTGCAGGCCAGAAGACCTGGATGTGGAGGTAGGCATCTTGCATATCCAGGGAGCAAAGTCAATCTCCTCTGATGAAGAAGAGGGAGAAAACCCTGAAGGGTAACCATCCTGAAGCGTCTGTATTCTATAAACAGATTCAGGTGGCTGAGATCCTAAACTGGGTTCAGATAACCAGTATTCTTTGGGATCAGGAAGAAATGGGAATGAAAATCCTTTCCCCTTTGAATTAAGGGAACAGGTTCTATGACCTTCTTGCTCAGAAACGCCTGGATGTCCTTTTGGATAAGGGCAATATGATCTGGAGGGTAGGAGTGCAAGGGAGGGTTGTCTGGAGGTATCTCTTGAAATCTGAGAGTATGTCCCCTTTCTACTAGTTAAAGCACCCACTGATTCGAGGTGATTCTGCACCTTTCATCCAGGTAAACATAGAAGTGACCCCACCCCCACTGCCTCCTTAAAAGCTTCTGCTGGGCGGGGGGGGAGGACAAGGAATCATGCTGAAGAATCTGGGATGGGCATGGCGGTAGGGGAGGCTCTAGGGGCTGAGGTTCCTGTCACTTGGGAGGGGGCCTTACGCTTGATGGCTCCTCTCGGCTGCTGTCCCCGGGACTACTGACACTGGTTCCTCTGAAAGGGCTGACGCTGTTGGGGTTTTGGAATGGAACAAAGAATGTACCAGCTTTAGGACCTGACCAGATTTCTGAAGGTGGCAGATAATGTTCTGGACATCCTCACCAAAGAGAACCCAACCCCTAAAGGGAACATCAAGGATTTTGGCCTGCACATCGGGAGCAAAGCCAGAAACCCTGAGCCAAGAATGATGGCAAATACAAATGCCTGAGGCCGCTGGCCATCCAGCCACATCTGCAGTATCGAAGGGCACCCTTAGGACATGATTTCCGATGTCCGACTCTGACTTCAGAAGTTGTGTCAACTGAGACTTAGTAGGGTCCTCTGGGAAGGTTTGCACCAATTCCAGAGCTCTGTCCCACAGGGCTTTCTGGTATTGGACCATGTGGGCTAGGAAGTTCAATGACTGAATGGTCAAAGTGACTGAGGTGTAGACCTTCTTACCCAAGAAGTCCACCTGTCTAGATTCCTTATCTGGAGGGTGCATGCTGTAGTGCCTGGGCCTTTTAGTACACTGGTGAGCACTGTTCATGACCACTGAGTCAGCCACAGGATGCGCCCCATAAAAAAGCTTGTCCCTGGGGGTGTGCTAAAGCCTGTCTGCCTTCTTAGGTAGGGCCGGGGTTGGAAGATAGTAGATTCCAGCTGGCCCTGTTGACATCCTCGAAGGAGTCAATAAGGTGAGGTTCAACCATGGGCAGAGTGTCCTTCTTATGGAGGAAGGTTGACAGGCATCAGCATTCTGGGTTTAGTTCCACCAAGTCCCAGCCCATGAGGGACTGAATGTGCCTCATGACATCCAGGAAAGTTGGATCATTGGGAAGGAATCTGGGGGTATCCCTGGGTTCCGCAGGTTCAGAGGGTAACTGGGAATCCTTGGAGTGGAGGAGAAATCCCCGACGTGGACAGTTCAGAATCCTGGACTAGCGCCGGTGGATGGCGATCCTTCTTGTGCCAGTCCTCTTTGACCCCAGGAGACCAGGTAGTGACCGGTGAGGGGAAAGGTTCCCTCAGAGGTGGGGTAGGAGGCCTCTTCCATAGTTCTCTGTTCTGCATGAACTCCAACCAAGCCATGAATAAGGCAGTGTAATCTAAAGGTGGTGGTAGGGGAGGTGGCACCGGGCGGGTAGGTATAGTTTCCCAGTGTCGGTCCCTGAGGCTACTTAGGCTCTGGCATCAGTCACTGGGGAACCAAGTGACCAGATGACAGCTCTTGTAGGATAGGGCTAGCCAGTATCAGTCTCAAAGGGCCCGGCATTGATTCAGCAGGCATTGGTTGCGGCTGTCCAGAAGGAGCGGCCGTCACCAGCTGGTGCATGACTGAAGATGGTGAAGGCATCACCAGAGTCAACACTGGTGTAACCAGCAATGACTGAGGAGAAGGGGTCTGATGCTGGTCAGGAAAAGCAGCCAGTGCAGGTGCAGCCTGCATAGGGGAGGAAGCTCCCATTGGAGACAATGGCATTACCCATGAGGGAGAGGTGAGCGTATGCTCCGGGCATCATTTGGAGAAGTCAGTCCCTGAAAGCTGGACTGACATAGGCAATGCCAAGACCAGAGGGGTGGTGGGTCCAGACTCACTGTCCAAAGAGCTGGTCAAGCCTCCTGGCTGAGAACCCGCTGGGAAAAGGGGCCTGAGCTTAAGGGGCTTTAGGGCTGGAGATGACATCCAAAGTCCAGAGGAGCCTTCTCCTGAGATGGTAATGAAGGCAGGCAGTGAAGACATGGGTAGCCCAGAAGGAGTGAGGGCTGCCGGTGAAGGAGTGACTGACCTCCCGCTGGAGGAAAATCCAGAAGCGGCCGCTGGCTTGTGCAGTGAGCTGGAAAGGGAAGCCGACCAGGGCTGATCCCTATCATTGTCTCGGTGCTTGTGCTTCCTGCTCAACTTCTTCTCTTTGTGGGAAGAATAAATTGATGCCACTGAGGCTGAGGAGGAAGAAGAGCTTTTTCCCCTGGAGCTCCTTCTCCATCATCACTAACTTCTGCTGCAGAAGAAAAGAGGAAGACGAATCAGCATTTATATAGCGCTTGTCATACACAATGTATCCCAAAGCACTTTACAAGCAATGCTAGACTGGTAGTGAAGTGACTGAATGTGTAGTGGTGGCCATATGCCACATCAGCACCCACAAACAGCATAGATAATTGCATGAACTGGTTTTATGGAAAGGGGAATATTAGCCAAGACACCGGGAAGAATGTCTTGGGTTCTTTTACTTCCACCTGGACACTCACCAGGACAGCATCAGGATGGATAGAATGGACATCAGTTCAATGTCTCATCTGAAGGATGGCATACCCCAACAGTACAGTACAGCACCCACCTAACACTGCACTTGGGTGCCAGAATTTTTAGGTGCGAGTCCAATCCCAGTGTCGGATGAGAACTCACAACCTTGTGGTCCAGAGGCGAATGTGCTACCAACTGAGCCACGCTGAAGGGTCTTCGAGCGGCCTCTCCATGTGGCTTGGTTAAACTCCTAGCAGTGCTGGCAGGCCTCAGTGTCATGGTTAGGGTCTACACAGAGCAGGTACAAGGAGTGTCCATCCGTAGTGGGGATCTGCTTGCCGTAGGCACATTTAGTTTACCGGTCAAAAGATGGTACTGGAGAACAAGACATACAGAAACTTGAAGAAAGAGAAGGAACTATGTTAAATTGTGAAAATAACAAATAGGGGTCAAAACACAATGAAAAAGACGGCTGACCAGAAGTAGAAGTCCTTGGAGGTCCAATCTGCCTGGGTCGACGGTGGGAAAAAAACTGGGGATAGGTTGGAGGACCGCCCCTTTTATACCATAGGTCGGACATTGGCGTGCCAAAGTCGGGGTTGGTCCCCCACCATATACTGCTAGCTAGAAGTTTTCCGAGTGGTCCTAGCACCTAGCGGCTCAGTCCTTATCGTTATTACCTGCTGCAAGAGCCCCCTTGAAGTAAGATGACCAGGATACTGCTTATCAGTCAGCCAGTAGTGCTGGAACTCTGAACCACAGCCTCATGGTATTGGTTATAACAGCCAGCCAGTGTTGCTAGAATTCAGATCCACAGCACCAGAATACTTGTTGTCAGTCAGCCAATGCTGCTGGAATTTGGACCACCAATCTCAGGGTACTGGACATATCAGCCTGATAATGATGATGAAATTCAAGCCAGAATGAGGGGTGGAGGAACAAAGGGGAAACATTAAAACTGCCATCACAGAAGCAACAAGCTTTTGTGTGAAGCAAACAAACAAATCAAAATGAAGGAAAAAAACACTATGGCTCTCAAAAGAGGTGGCAGGGAAGGTTAAGGAGAAAAAGACAGCATTCAGGAAGTATAAGGAAACACAGAAGGAGCAGGACAGGGAACTGTACCAGTTAAAGCAGAAGGAAGCAGGGAAGGCAGTCAGAATAGCAAAGACCCTAACTGAGGAAAAGATAGCCAACTCGGTTAAGAAGGGGGATAAAACCTTTTATAGGTAAATTTGGGAGTGAGAAAAAGACCAAATGAGGGATAGTAAGGCTTAATAAAGGGGAGGTGGGTGAGCAGAGGGTGACAGTGAAAAAGCAAGGATACTGAATGAATACTTCTGCTCAGTATTCACAAAAGAAGAGATGGGGGAGGTACTGAATTCACTCAATAGAAGCACTCTGGATAGGGGGATCGAAACCAATCCATTCACAGAAGAAAGGGTTCTGAAAGAACTCCTAAAACTGAAGGCATACAGAGCAATGGGCCCTGATGGGATTCACCCCAGAATTCTAAAATAACTAAGGGGAGAACTAGTGACACCACTGACTATCCTTTTTAACAAATCATGGGAGGATGGTGTGGTACCTAAGGACTGGAGGAGGACGGATGTGATTCCCCTTCACAAAAGTGGGAGCAAAGCAGAGGCAGGAAACTACAGACCTGTTAGTCTAATGAAAGAAAGAACTGTTGAGTACCTAGAGGCCAGTGGGGCACAGGACCCGAGGCAGCATGGATTCACAGTGGGAAGGACATGTCAGACAAATCTAATAGATTTCTTTGACTGGGTGACCAAAGTAGTAGACCAGAGAGGGGCTGTGGACATGGTCTACCTATACTTTAACAAGGCATTTGATACAGTCCCACACAAAAGATTAATAAACAAATTAGCCAGCCTGGGAGTGGGTCCCAGGGTGGTAGCATGGGTAAAAAATTGGCTGGACAACAGGACACAGAGGGTAATAGTAAACGGAGTTCACTCCAAAGAAAGCGGGGTTACTAGCGGGGTACCGCAGAGTTCAGTACTTGGCCGGTCCTTTTCAAAGTCTTCATAAGTGACATTGCAGAGGGACTGGAAGGAAAAGTATGCCTCTTTGCAGATGACACAAAGATCTGCAACAGGGTTGATACACAAGGGGGGTAGAAAAGATGAGAAGGGACTTGGCAAGGTTGGAGGAATGGTCAAATGTATGGCAGGTTAGATTCAATGCAAAGAAATGTGAAGTAATGCACCTGGCAAACAAAAACCCAGGGGAAGAGTACACAATGGAGGAGGGGAGGTGCTAACAACAACAAAAATGGAAAGGGACCTGGGGGTAGTCATATCAGATGACCTAAAGGTAACAAGCAATGTGAGAATGCAGTAAGGAGGGTTGTGGGGATACTGGAATGTACAGGAAGAGGCATCACCAGTAGAAAACAGGAAGTTGTTATCCCTCTGTACAGAGAGTTGGTGAGACCCATCTGGAGCACTGTGTGTAGTTCTGGAGACCCCATCTCCACAAGGACATAGACAGGATGGAGGCAGTCCAGGGGAGGGCAACTAAAATGGTACAGGGTCTACACCAGAAGCCATATGAAGAGAGAGACTAAAGGAGCTTAATAGGTATACGCTCGAGGAAAGGGGGGGACATGATAGAAACTTTCAAGTACCTCAAGGGAATCAACAAAGTCCAAGAGGGTAGCATCTTTCAGAAAAAGCGATGTGAAAGAACAAGGGGGCACAATTTGGAAATAGAGGGAAGGGACAGTTCAAGGGCAATGTGAGAAAGTATTTTTTCACGGAGAGGGTTGTGGATGTATGGAACAGCCTTCCTGAGGAGGGTCAAAACATGTGGGGATTGAAAAATTCATGGGACAGACATAAGACAATTCCAGTGGGGGGTAGGAAGAAGTAGGCTTTTGGTTAACTAGGATCTGTAGCTTATCCAATAGGTAGGGAATGGGCACACTGGGTGGGCCAAGCAGTCCTTACTGCCGACAAAGTCTATGTTTCTTTGTTTCTAAGTCCATACCTTCAGTGAACTGAGTTTCTTAGCCTGCCAAAGGTGTTGAAATTTGAACCTCTAACCTCAGGATACTTTAGATCTCAGCCACATCATCTGCCACAAATGAAACTGTACAGAAAGTCAGTATACTGCATGCATTGGTGACTGTCACAAGTTAATCCTTCCCCTGCCTCACCCCCTCTTCCATTCAATTATTCCCCTTCACTGTTTCCTACACTTCTTTCTTCTCTTTCACTAATTCCTACCTCCATCCTCCCCCTCTCAATCCCAAACACCACCCACTCTTTCCCATATTTAACCTCACCCACCTTTTATGTGCCAGCACTCTGTCTCCCCTTACTGTCACTTATTCTTCCCCCTGTCAATCCCCTTGTGGGGTTAGCATTCTGGAGGGGTGTGGGCCCATTTTGGCTTCCATCCACCCCAACCCCTTTCCCTTATTCTGACAAAATCTGACAAAGTTTTCACTCTTGCTACCCCAAGTGTTATAAAGCAAATAGATCTGTGCTGAAAATCCTGTGTGTACATTTATGACTACGTAACCGAGTACTGATAATTGTATGAATGGAAACGTAATAATAACAAAGATTAACTGTGTATATGTGTAAATGTATTTATTGTATCTAGTCTATGTATGATGGCAAGTATTGCCTGAATAGCACACAATATGTTTGCTGTTGCCTTACTGTTTCCCTCTAAACACCTAGCTGAGCTCTATGTATATTTTTATGTGATTCTGCAATCAGTATTGTATTCCCTCTTCCCCTTCCCTCAGGAGACATCTGGAAATGTGCTATTCTAGCTCAGTGCGCCTTTCCTGGTGAAAGTTTTCAAAATAAATAAAATAATGAATTGTCCTGTCCATAACCTTGCAGATCATCCAGAAGAAAATATATGGTCCCATCTGGAAGTCTACGTTTGGCCCATACACGAACATAAACATTGCAAGTGCTGAGCTGCTGGAAGATGTCCTGAGGCAGGAAGGAAAATACCCCATGAGAAGTGACATGGCTATATGGAAAGAGCATCGGGATCAGAGAGACTGGGATTATGGACCTTTCACAGAGTGAGTGAAGCGGTGTGTTTTTGTATGTGTGGAGGGGGTTGTGGCGCTATCATAAACATCAAGGGTACTGGCAATACAAATGCTTATTAATTGAGTCATCTCCCTAGCAACATCAGTGGCATGAGACCACTCCCTCCACCCCCTTCCTGGACATGCTGTGCCTGTCAGATAACAGTCTGGCTTAGTAGAAACAGCACACTGCAGGTTAGGTGGAGACACAGTCTGGGTTAGCTTCCAATTTAATTACTGCTGGGTCTTGCAAATCATGGGTTGGGGATCGGGGAGGGGGATACTTGCACTAAATTGCCTTTTGAGGCATGGAGGGGTTATACTAACCAGGGAGTAACAGTGCTGGGCTCTGGCAGTAAAGCAACAAAACCCAGCGGGTTAACTGCACGTGAAGATGGGGAGTGAAGGTGGGAGATGATTGGGGGTTGGGAAGGGATGGACATGGGATTAACCATAGCCAGCTGGGGAGGGCAAGGGAGTGGGGATTATGTAAAAGACAGTGTTAGGATCTGGCAGATGGTATGAGAAAATGGGGGTGGCAATTGGGAGATGACTGTGGGTGGGGGTGGCCACATGACTAACCATGACCAGCTGGGGAGGGCAAGGGAGGGGGATTATGTAAAAAAAAACTGTTTTGGGATCTGGCAGGTGGTATAAGAAAATAGGGGTGGCAACTGGGAGATGATTGGAGGTGGGGTGGCTACATAACTAACCATGGCCAGCTGGGGAAGGTGGAATTATATAAAAGACTGTCAGGATCTGGCAGACAGTACGAGATGATGGGGGGGGGTGTAGGATGGGAGATGAAAGGATGTGGGGGAGGAGGGGAATTATTTAAAAGACTGTCATGATTTGGAAGATGGTATATGAAGATGGGGAGTTGTTTCGGGTGGTGGAGTGTGTGACCACAGAACTGGCTATTTGGGACTGGCCAGAAGTTTGTTTTTTTTCTTCCACCTCCCCCACCATATTTGTTGTGCCAAATAATGGAGAGCTGAATATTCTGCAGGGTGTTTTGGAAATGTAGATCCCTGCTAAGAATTAATGAGATGTGAAGGGACCAACTGCTATCATGGTTAGCTGTGGTAGTGACATGACATACAGTAGTAGCAATCAGAGGCATGCATAACTTCCCAGGTGAGATGCATGCTTTCCCAAGCTTTAGTGGATCAATTTTCCTTGAACCCACACTGAACACTGATGCTTAAGCTCAGATTTGGGCTCTTCTTAATTCTTTACAAATAGGCAGCAGTGTACTTGTCTGCCTTCAATTTATCCCATCGCAACACATTACCATACCACTCCTCCTGCATCTCCATGCCCCCTACATGAAGCAATGCAGTGCCATTTACCTTTGAGTGCTGTCCTGCATGCTGGGTCACATGATGAGGGTCTGAGCTTTTCCTTGTAATCCTCAGACAGTTCAGTATTGCAAATTGAAATCTCATGCCTCACTCTGGTTTGTTTTCATGCCACGAACCCCTAGGGTGAGTGCACTTGTAAGGGATCCTGGAGCATCCCCTGAGGTTGGATCTGAGGGTACTTCAGCCTCACAGTGTCACCAGGTCACTGTAGATGTTCTGGTGGCTACCCCTGCATGATGGGCTCTATGAGGCTGAGGGGCCTGGCTCCTTTTATCTCCTTTGCTGTTGGGAGGTTCATATCTAATGTTAAGTTAGAAAACAGTGTGGCAACAGCTGGCCTGGTGGTACTGAGGGCCGTGGCACTGTAAACTGCCTTACCTCATGTCATGCCAACGTCCTGAGTTCGGGAATGAGCTTGGGTAGCAGGAGGTCAGCCATGGGGAGGATAGTTTTGGTGATGATCAAGTTGCCACTAAGCAGCTCTCCTCTCCTCTCCTCTCCTGGATCAGGGTGGTAGATTATCCCCCATCTAGGCTGTCACCCGGTGGAGGCCAGGTGTCAGAGCAGACGGGTGGAGGCTGACGTAATGTATGGAGGGTGGATGGATGGGGACATGGGCTGGTTGCATATGTACGCCTCCAGCCACATGCACCTGCGCTACTGCCACGACTTCAGGTCAGGAAGAAAAACAGGGAAAAAATCATGAACCCCCCACTGTCATGTATGCCAGCCCCCAACACTTCTCGGTCCTGCTCCTTGTGGATCCTCGCCAGCTTGACGGAGTGGCTGACGGAACTATGGGTTTTTGGGCACAGGGCTTGACGAAAGGAGCAAGGTGGAGGTGCTGGGGCAAACAGCTATATGCAAAAAAAATAAATAAATAATGTGGTTCCTCTATCTCGAGAAAGGATAAAGCAGGCCTGGAGTAAGCATGGTACAAATTCTGTGGGGTACAGTACGTATCCACCTCATCACTAGATGACTCCCACCCATGAACCAGCACACTGAAGTGACAGTTGCCACAAAGCATGTACTTAATACTGTGACTGAAACAGTACTCTAACAAGGATTTAAATAAAATCAAACGGAGTTACTTAGGGTTCGGAATCAGGCCCTTAATGGAAGAAAAGGGGGAGGTTAGCAGCTATGAGGTAGTGCCATCTAATAAGTTGTGTACAAGACATAAGCACTCATGAAGAAAGCACAAAGTCAAAAAGTAATCCAAGTAGTATAGATTTATGGTGGCAAGTAAAGCCTGAGATCCAAACACCATACGTGAGCCCATTATTACAGCTGGCTAAAGGAAAGAAACAGCAAGCAATACAATACTGCATGCCAGAAGTGCACACCCCAGAAAACTGACATCATCTGTCCCATATGGGGAGATAAGACTAAAAGAAACTGTTCTGAGGAAGCAGAATTCACCTCACCGGTACAGGCTCTTATAATGAAAGACTTCTAAAACAAGGTTATACATCAAACATTGGAAGAAGCACACTTAAAAACATCACAATTGAACAGGAATGACCTCTTAACCTCCCACAAAACAAAGTGAGAAAACAGGTGATGACAGACTAGTAATATTCATCACGGAATTTAACCCACTTGCTGGCAGAATGGGCAACTTAGTCCATAAACTATGGCCTATTCTATTAAGCGGTCCCATTCTCAAAAAATATATGTCATCTAAGCCAAGAGTCACTTTTAGTAAAGGAACTAGCATAGGAGACTGACTAGTCCACAGCCATTTCACATCTACTCTCACAGACAAAAAGACAATAGGTGGCTAGGCACTAAACCCACGGGATTATACAGGTGTGGTCAGTGCAATATATGTAAATATGCACAAACTGGCGACGCCTTTGAAAAGGATGGCAAAACATTTAAACTTCAGAATTTGCCACATGTACTACATCATTTGTTGTTTATAACTGCTGGTGTCCCTTTAATCACTATTACACAGGTAAAACAACCAGAATTGCCAGGTTGATAATATGAGAACACAAAGAGCCATAATAAATGGGAAACATAGACTTTGATGACAGATAAGGACCGCTTGGCCCACCTAGTCTGCCCATTTCCCCTACCTGATGGATAAGCTGCAGATTCTAGTTAATCAACAGCTTACTTCCTCCTAAACCCCACTAGAATTGCTGTATGTCTGTCCCATGCATTCCTGAATTCCTCCACTGTTCTTGACCCCACAACCTCCTCAGGAAGGCTGTTCCATGCATCCACAACCCTCTCTGTGAAGAAATACTTTGTCACATTATCTCTGAGCCCCCCCATCTTCAAATTGTGCCCCCTTGTTCTTGTACATCTCTTTTTCTGAAAGATGCTACTCTCTTGGACTTTGTTGATTCCCTTGAGGTACTTGAAAGTTTCTATCATGCCCCCCCCTTTCCTCAAGGCTATACATATTAAGCTGCTTTAGTCTGTCCTCGTATGTCTTCTGGTGTAGACCTTGCACCATTTTGGCTGCCCTCCTCTGAACAGCCTCCGCTCTATGTCTTGGCGGAGATGGGGTCTCCAGAACTGCACGCAGTACTCCATATGGCTATCACCAACTGTCTGTACAGAGGGATAACAACGTCCTGCTTTCTTCTGTTGATGCCTCTCCCTATGCATCCCAGTATCCCCCCAGCTGTCCTTACTGCCTTCTTACATTCCTTGTCCACCTTTAGGTAATCTGATATAACTACCCCAGGTCCCTTTCGATTTTTGTTGCTGTTAGTATCTCACCCCCCATTGTGTACTCTTCCCCTGGGTTTTTGTTTCCCAGGTGCATTACCTTGCACTCCTTTGCATTGAATCTGAGCTGCCATACATTTGACCATTCCTCCAACCTTGCCAAATTCCTTTTCATCCTTTCCACCACACCTTGTGTATCAACTCTGTTGCAGATCTTTGTGCCATCTGCAAAGAGACATTTTTCCTTCCAGGTGCTCTCCAATGTCATTTATGAAGACATTAAAGAGGACTTGTTCCAGTACTGAACCCTGCGCTACCCCGTTAGTTACCCTCCTTTCTTCACTGTGGACTCCATTTACTATTACCCTTTGCATCCTGTTGTCCAGCCAATTTTTTATCCAGGCTACCACCTTGGGACCCACTCCAAGGCTGGCTAACTTGTATATTAATCTTTTATGTGGGACTGTGTCAAATGCCTTGCTAAGGCCTTGCTAAGGTCTAGGTAGGCTATGTTCACAGCCCCTCCCTTGTCTACTACTTTGGCCACCCAGTCAAAGAAATCTATTAGATTCATCTGATACGACCTTCCCACTGTGAATCCATGCTGCCTTGGTTCCTGTGCCCCACTGGCCTCTAGGTACTCAACATTTCTTTCCTTCAGAAGTGATTCCATCATTTTCCCTACCACTGAGGTTAAACTAACCGGTCTGTAGTTTCCTGTCTCTGCCCTGCTCCCACTTTTGTGAAGGGGAATCACAACTGCCCTCTTCCAGTCCTCAGGTATCACCTCATCCTCCAATGATTTCTTAAAAACAGTAGTCAGTGGTGTCACTAGTTCTGCCCTTAGTTCTTTTAGAATTCTGGGGTGAATCCCAACAGGCCCCATTGCTTTGTCCACCCTCTGTTTCAAGAGTTCTTTCAAAACCCTTTCTTCTGTGAATGGACTGGTATCGACCCCCCCCCCCCAGAGTGTTTCTCTTGTTTGATTTAGGTACCTCCCCATCCTCCTCTGTTGTGAATACTGAGCAAAAATATTTGTTCAGTGTCCCTGTTTTTTCACTATCACCCTCTGCCCACATTCCCTTCCCTTTAGTAAGTCTCCATATCCCTCCCTTGGTCCTTCTTCACTTCCTAATATACCTATAAAAGATTTTATCCCCCTTCATAACAGAATTGACTATCTTTTCCTCAGTTTAGGCCTTTGCTATTCTGATTGCCTTCCCTGCCTCCTTCTGCTTTAACTGATAACGTTCTCTGTCCTGCTCCTTCTGTGTTTCCTTATATTTTCTGCTATGCTTTTCTCCTTAACCTTCCCTGCCACCTCTTTTGAGACCTATAGTGTTTTTTTCTTTGTTTTGCTTTATTGATTCGCTTCACACAAAGGCTTGTTGCCTCCGTGATGGCTGTTTTGACTATTCCCCATTGTTCCTCCACCCCTCCTTCTTGCCCATTTGCTAGGGCTTTTCTGAGGCACTCTCATCTTCCCAAAGTCAGCCCTTCTAAAGTCCAATACTCTTGCTTTTGTATGGCTCGCTGGACTCTATGGCTGTGTTTATTGTGAACCACACTGTTTGGTGGTCGCTTGTTCCCAGATGGCTACCCACTTCTAAATCCGAGATCCTTTCTCCATCCCCATTTGAGAGTACCAGGTCTAAGATTGCTCCCTCCTGAGTGGGTTCAAACACTAGCTGTCTGAGGCACGTCCCTTGTAGGGCATCAAGAATGACCCTGCTCCTGGATTTTCCTGCAGCAAAGGTGCTCCAGTTAACATCTGGCATATTCAGGGCCCCCATCAACAATATCTCCCCTTTTTCTGTCATTTTAAGGTTGTCTTCTATCATTTCCTTGTCCATTCCCTCCCCCTGAGATGGGGGTCTATTCACAACTCCAATGCAGATTGTGGTGCCATTTCCTGTCTCCAGAGTGACCCACAGTGACTCATCTACTTCATGTTTCTTAGTTCTGTTGCTTTAATCCCTTCCCTTATATAGACAGCTATTCCTCCTCCTCCTCTTTTACCCTCCCTGTCCCTCCTGTAGGTTGTATATCCTGGTATTTTGACATCCCAGTCATGGTTCTCTGCATACTATGTTTCAGTGACTGCCACAATATCCAGGCATCCCTCTTTCATCAAGGCCACTAGTTCAGGGAGCTTGTTACACAGACTTCGGGTGTTGGTACTCATCACCCTCCATTTTTTGATGACCTTACCTCTTTTAGTCCCATTCCTGTCCTTACTACCTTTGCCTTTTTTTGCATTTACCCCTATCCTGCTCCCGAATGACTTCTCTTCCTTGGTGTTTACCTCGCTAATTACTGTGTTTTGTGGGGGGGAGGCTGGGATTTCCCTGCTCCTTTTCAGTGCCCCCCCCCTTGGCTAGTCTAAATGCTTGCCAATGAAGCACTTAAACCTATCACCAAGGATCCTGGTTCCCCCCCTGAACAGATGCAGACCATCGCGCCTGTATAGTCCTGCATCCCTCCTGGTGGAGCCCCAGTCCCCAATGAAGCCAAAACCCTGAGTTTCACACCAGTTTTTCAACCAGTCATTGAATCCTATGGTGCGGAGTACCCTAGCATCATCCTTGCCATAGACAGGAAGCACCTCCGAGAAGGCTACCGTATGAGCCACTTGTTTATGGCCCCTCCCCAACTCTACAAATTCCTCTTGCACTGCTCTGATCCCATTCCCAGCCAGATCCTTTGTCCCTAGGTAGACAATGACATCCAACTCCCTCCCTCATGCAGCTGCTACCGCGATCCTTAGGATTCACTTCCTGGCCCTCCGAGCCATGGTGCCAGGCAGGCACCTTACCTCCCTCTCCCCTCCTCCCCATGTCTACCCCCCTAATGACTGAGCCCCCCAACAGGAGTTGTTTCCTTCCCCTGTGGGGTCTTGTGCCTCTCTCCTGTGGCTCTCCTTTGTGGAGGTTCCCAGCATCCTCCTTGGTCTCCACTTCAGGTGCCTCCATAGAGGAACCACTCTTCACCAGAACAGCATATGAATTGTGGCGAGGTACAGCTGGAGGGATGCACCTCTGTTCCATCACCCACTCCCTCCCTGAGCCCACCTTGGTCCAACCACTCCTCTTTCTTGGCAATCTCTGAGGATGAGGCGGTGGCCCTGGTGGTCCCTGGGTGGAGGAAGAGGTTTCATGAATACTAGCCAGGTCAGCCTGGAGACAGGCAACCTCCTCCCTCAGACCAGGGAGGTGTCTGCAAATAGGGCAGTATTGCAGCCTTTAGAATGTCTCCAGGAACACTGTCGCCCCACAGCCATTGCACTGCACCACTCCCATCATGACTTATTTTGTGTCTCCTCTCCTGTTGCTTTGTATGCTTACTTTCTCTTCCCTCTGCATATTTTTCCACCTACTTTCCTACTGCCTATGTATCCTTACAACTCTTGCCCATCTTGTTCTGGGACAGGAACTTCCTGTAGTCTTCAGTAGTCACCTTCCTCCTTACCTGGACTCGGACCTCCAGTAGCTGGAGGTGGGGGGGAGGTAATTTTTTTTCCCTTCAAGGTTGATGAATCTAATGTGTCTCACTGATCCTTCCCTTCCTACTGCCAAACAGGAGCTTCCTGTTGTCAGTCAGACCATGCTGAATTCCATAGGTGAACACTTTGTGAAAACACATAATGGAAAGCCTGACCACTTTAAATTTAGTGTTCTAGAACATGTCAGAAGACACCCTAAAGGAAGGAATAGAAATCAGACCCTGTCTCAAAAAGAGACAAAATGGATTGTTAACCTAAAATCAGCTGTACCTGTTGGATTGAATGACGAGGTGGACTTCAACCCCTATCTGTGATAATGTGCTTTTGATTTGTAAAGTTTGTTTGCCATGGTCATGACTCTCTTCTATTATCCGTCAGGTCAGACATAATCTCCCTTATGGAGAGAATGATCCAAAGACCCATGATCTACCCAATGCAAAAAGGAAAAGATGCTATTTAGCATGCTTATCAGCACGGAGCTATGCTCCATACTTACGGACTTTGGGCTTGGTAATTCTGTATAATAGATGCTTTTAATAAGTATCTCGACCCTTCTGACCTACTTATTGGGATAAATTAAACCTTAAAAACATTCATGTCAGAATTTATCAAATAAGCCATGTTTGTTACACATAATCAGTCATTTGACCTTTTGCAGTACACTTGACCTACCAAACTAGTCTAAATTTTGCCAAACTTCATTACTTTCAGAAGCTAGAAAGTCACTTTAAAATGCAACACTGTTAGTTTGGTATAAATATGCAAATGCTCTTATTTTGAGATGATCCTTGATCTAGCTGTATATGTCTCTTGTGTTCTTGAATTTTTTCTAAAAAGGTTTAAGACTATACAAATTCTCCTCCTGTTATTTAAAATGTAACATAGCTATAACTACTAATACTGATACTTACTCTCCTTAAACATTTCTTCCTCTCTCCCCATCTTTACTTAAATATAAAAGTTCTTTAAAAATTCTTCTATGCATTGAATACCGCCTCCCCCCCACACACACACACACACACTGCATTTCTCTTCTACCTTCCTGAGAACTGTTTTCTAGGACTTTTCTTCTTCTTCTTCTCCTATTCTCTTGTCTGGCCTTCTAACTAACTCTTAATAAGCATTTGTCAGTACACTGGTATCATTTTTTGGGGGTGTTAAGGGTCGCAAATTTCATCAAGGGTTCATGACTTCATTGTTTTGTAATATTTTAAAACCTCATTTTCAACATTGCTGTCTTAAAACGCCACCTCATGAAGAAAGGAAGAGTACAACTGCAACTCCTGTATGAAAGGTAATTTCACCCAGTGGCTGCGAAATCACCTTTTGGGATGCAAAAAAACATTTTGGACAGGATCTGAAAAATGGCAGCTGTCACATTCATGAGGTGCAGTGAAGAAATGGATATGTTGAAAATTTGGGGTTAAAATATTTAAAAGTACCAAAGGTACAAGCCTGCATTTGTTACTTTTAATGCAGGTTTGTAACTTTGTTGTTTAATATTTTTTTTTTGTTTTTTACTTTCTTTTTAACCCTCCTACTCTGCCCAGACCCTGTTCCTTTGAGAGTCCCCACTGGAGTCTTGCCCCTGCTTTAGCCACCTATCTGTGCCGTCCGGGAATACCTCATGTAGCCTTGGTTCTACCCCCTGGTGGGGATGAGGTGGGGCAGTTACACTCTGAGCTTCTTTGTCTGTGTTGGGATCCGAGACCGGCCAGGCAGGTGGGGGCCATTAGGGGTCTGCTCCAGGGCTCTGTCTACCTGGAGCCTGGAGAGTGATTTTCCAGTGTTCTGTTGGGCAGCGCAGAACCTCTGACATCAGAACGCAGAGCACCGATGTCCATGACATCCTCCCCACTGCTTCTGTCTCGGTGCTTGCTGTGCCTCAGACCTCCGCCTGGGGCCAGTCCTGTGCCAGGACATTATCCCCCTTCCCTCTCTAGAGAAGACAAGCTGTCCTTAGGATGCTCAAGCTTTCTCCCCCAGCCGGCCCTCCAGCTCTCCAGGCTCGTTCCTGAACCCAGGTCACTGATATCGCAAGCAGAAGTTCAACCACTGCACCGACAGGCCGGCTGTTTAATATTTTCACACCA
The DNA here is from genome assembly GCA_016271365.2 of Neoceratodus forsteri. Lineage (NCBI taxonomy): Eukaryota > Metazoa > Chordata > Ceratodontiformes > Ceratodontidae > Neoceratodus > Neoceratodus forsteri. Next base: position 1,411,742,443 of record CM028132.1, read on the forward strand.
AAGTTTCAATGTAGCATTCTTATGACTCCACCTCATGAACAAAGGTGGGGAAAATTCTCAACTCCTGTCCCAAAAGGTCATTTTGTGCAGTGACTGCAAAATCATCTTTCGAGATGCAAAGATAAATTTTTGTCAGGATCTGAAAAACGACAGCTGTCATGTTCATGAAGTACTGTGAAGAAATGACTATATTGAATATTTCGGGTCAAAATATTGAAAATTGCCAAAGATATGAGCCTGCTTTTGCAAATTTTAATGCAGGCTCATAACTTCTTTATAGTATATAGTAGAGTGTTATACTGTATAGAGCTCCATCCCTTTCAAAATGTGGTTGTACTACAGTTCAAAGGTCATGGAATGTGATTCTACCCTATTGTGGTAGAACAGCATTCTGGAACCTCTAGAGACTGCATGAGTAAGTTTCAATTTGAAAGCAAAAGAACTCACACACATACACATTTCACACAATATTATACACTACTAAAAATACAGGATGAGCAACTCTATGCACAACCAGTGTGTTTTGTCACCTCAGGGCTCTGATTCCCATGGACCTCTCAAGCTTCGCTCTCGAGGTCAGAGGGAATCGGAACCCCTCTGTGGCAGAACAAACTGGTTGTGTATAGTTGCCCATCCAGTATTCTCTAAGTTCTTTAATATTTTTACACCAAATTTTCAACATAGCCTTCTTATCACCCCACCTCATGAACAATGGTGAAGAAAATGATGTACTCCTGCATGAGAGGTGATTTTGTGCAGTGACCATGAAATCACCTTTCAGGAAAGATTCATCAGTTGCATTGTTCATGAGTTGGGGTCCTCAAAAACATATGTTGAAGATTTGGGGCAAAAATATTTAAAAATGACCAAGTTATACTACTAAGTTGAAACCCCCATTGAAATACATTGCGCCAAAACCCTGCCTGAACTATGTTTTGATAAGCTGTCATATTTTGGACAGCATTTGAATACAGTAGCTTGGGTAATAAGAAGACTAAGTTTAAAATGTGGGATGCATCACTGGCCTGGTGATGCTGAGGGTTGAGATGCTGGATGTCACACCTTGTGCCATGCTGGTGACCTGTGTATGGGAACGATCATGGGCCATTGGAGGTTGGCAGGGGAGTAGAAGGATTGAGTGTCCCAGGGTGGCTGGGAGCTGACACAATGACGCTGCATACATCCAGTCAGAGGCAGGGCAGATGCTCAATGGGGTGCACGCATGGAAGTGATGCATAGCACCGATGCCAGCATCCTTGCATGCTTCACCCCTGAAGGGGATAAATCAGGAGGAAAAAAAGGTCACGGTGGATGATGGAGGGAGCTTGCAGGTTCCAGCCCCTGAACAGTTATGGTACCGACCCCTATACTGGATCTAGTCTTGGTGGGGGCCCAGCCAATCTCAACAGGAGGGGTAAGCTCTGGGGGTAGCTGATCAACGTTGGCTGGTGGATGTTGGGGAATGGGGCTGGGGCTCCCTCCAGATAGAGAGGGCTGTGGAGCAGGAGTACAAATAATTTCAAAAAATGTGTGCACAAATATTTAAGAGTTCTGCAGTTACTAGCATGTGTACCGAAATTGTAACAAATGGCCATAGAAACATAGACTTTGACGGCAGATAAAGACTGCTTGGCCCACCTAGTCTGCCCATTTCCCTACCTACAGGATAGTCCACAGATCCTAGTTAACCAACAGCCTATTTCTTCCTACCCCCCCCCCACAAGAATTGACTTGTGTCTGTCCCATGCATTCTTGAATTCTCCCACAGTTTTAGACCCCACAACCTCCTCAGGAAGGCTGTTCCATGCATCCACTACCCTCTCTGTGAAAAAATACTTCCTCGCATTGTCCCTGAACCACCCCCCATCTTTAAATTGTGTCCCCTTGTTCTTGCACGTTTCTTTTTCTGAAAGATGCTACCCTCTTGGACTTTGTTGATTCCACTGAGGTACTTAAAAGTTTCTATCATGTCCTCCCTCTCCTTCTTTCCTCAAGGGTATACATATTAAGCTCCTTTAGTCTCTCCTCGCACGGCTTCTTGCAGACCCTGCACCATTTTAGTTGCCCTCCTCTGGACTGCCTCTATCCTGTCTATGTCCTTGCGGATGGGGTCTCCAGAACTGGATGCAGTACTCAGATGGGGTCTCACCAACTGTCTGTACAGAGGATAACAACTTCCTGTTTTCTACTGGTGATGCCTCCCTATGCATCCCAGTATACCGCCAGCCCTCCACTGCCTTCTCACATTGCTTGCTAACCTTAAGGTCATCTGATATGATTACCCCCAGGTCCCTTTCCTTTTTTGTTGTTGTTGCTACCCCTCCCCCCCATTGTGTATTCTTCCCCTGTGTTCTTGTTTCCCAGGTGCATTATTTTGCACTTCTTTGCATTGAATCCAAGCTGCCATACTTCTGACCATTCCTCCAACCTTCCCAAGTCCCTTCTCATCCTTTCCACACCTCTTTGTGTATCAGTCCTGTTGCAGAACTTTGTGTCATCTGCAAAGAGGCATACTTTTCCTTCCAGTCCTTCTGCAATGTCACTTATGAAGACATTAAAAAGAACTGGACCCAGTACTGAACCCTGTGGTATCCCACTAGTAACCCCTCTTTCTTCAGAGTGGACTCCATTTACAATTATCTTCTGTGTCATGTTGTCCAGCCAATGTTTTACCCAGGCTACCACACTGGGACCCACTCCCAGGCTGGTTAATTTGACTATTAATCTTTTGTGTGGGACTGTGTCAAATGCCTTGCTAAAGTCTAGGTAGGCCATGTCCACAGCCCCTCCCTGGTCTACTACTTTGGTCACCCAGTCAAAGACATCTATTAGATTCATCTAACACGACCTTCCCGCTGTGAACCCATGCTGCCTTGGGTCCTGTGCCCCACTGGCCTCTAGGTACTCAACAGTTCTTTCCTTCAGAAGTGACTCCATCACTTTCCCTACCACAGAGGTCAAATTGACAGGTCTGTAGTTTCCTGCCTCTGTCTTGGTCCCACTTTTGTGAAGGGGAATCACATCCGCCTTCCTCCAGTCCTTGGGTACCACACCATCCTCCCAAGATTTATTAAAAACAGTAACCAGTGGTTTCACTAGTTTCCCCCCTTAATTCTTTTAGAATTCTGGGGTGAATTCCATCAGGGCCCCATTGCTTTGTCCACATTCAGTTTTAGGAGTTCTCGCAGAACCCTTTCTTCTGTGAAAGGACTGGGATCGACCCCCCCTATCAAGAGTGCTTCTGTTAATTGGATTAGGCACTCCCTTCCTCTTTTGTGAATACTGAGCAGAAATATTTGTTCAGTAACCTTGCTTTTCACTGTCCCCTTCTGCCCACCCACCGTTCATTCTATTCAGCCTCACTATCCCTCCCTTTGTCTTTCTATGCTCGCTGATGTACCTATAAAAGGTTTTACCCCCATTCTTAACCGAGTTGGCTATCTTTTCCTCAGTTTGGGCCTTTGCTATTCTGACTTCCCTCCCTGCTTCCTTCTGCCTTAACTGGTACAGCTCTCTGTCCTGTGCATTCTGTGTTTCCTTATACTTCCAGAATGCTATCTTTTTTTTCCCTGACTTTCACAGCCACCTCTTTTGAGAACCATAGTGGCTTTTTCTTTTGTTTTGATTTGTTTATTTGCTTCACACAAAGGCTTGTTGCCTCTGTGATGACAGTTTTGATGATTCCCCATTGTTGCTCCACCCCTCCTTCTAGCCTGTTTGTTAGTGCTTTTCTGAGACACTTTCCCATATTGCCAAAGTCAGCCCTCCTGAAGTCCAGTACCCACACTTTTGTATGGCTTGACTCTGTAACTGAGTTTAACGTGACCCACACTGTTTGATGATCACTTGTTCCCAGATAGCAACCGACTTCTAGATCAGGGATCCTCTCACTGCCCCTGTTTGAGAGTATGAGGTCTAAGATTGCTCCCTCATGAGTGGGTTCTGAAACTAGCTGTCTGAGGCCTGCCACCTGTAGGGCATCAAGAATGGCCCTACTCTTGGATATGGCTGCAGCAAATGTGCTCCAGTTAACATCTGGCATATTCAGGTCCCCCATCAACAGTATCTCCCCTTTCTCTGCCACCCTAAGAATGTCTTCTGTCACATCTTTGTCCATTCCCTCCCCCTGACGTGGGGGTCTGTACACAACCCCTGTGCGGATTGTGGTGCCCTTTCCAGTCTCCAAGGTGACCCACAGTGCCTCCTCTCCTCTCTGTTTATTCTTTTGTTCAGTTCCTTTTATCCCTTCCTTTACATTTATCCCTTCCTTTACATAGAGAGCTACTCCTCCCCCTCTTCTCCTCTGCCTGTCTCTCCTGTAGGTTAGGTTATGTACCCTGGTATGTTAACATCCCAGTCATGGTTCTCTGTGTACCATGTTTCTGTGACTGCTACGATATCCAGGCATCCTTCTTCCATCAAGGCCACCAGCTCAGGGAGCTTGTTGCCCAGACTATGGGCATTGGTACTCATTATCCTCCATTTCCTGATGGCCTCATTCCTTTTTGCCCCATCTCTGTCCTTCTTGCCTTTGTCACTTTCCCCATTTTCCCCTGCCTTTCTCCCTATCGACACCTCTATGTTGGTGTTTACTGCACTTACTACCATGATTTTTTGGGGGGAGCTAGGATTTCCCTGCTCCTTTCCAGTGCCTCCCCCCTTAGCTAGTTTAAATGCTTGCCAATGAAGCATTTAAACCTATCACCTAGGATCCTGGTTCCCCTCCTGGACAGATGCAGCCCATCATGCCAGTATAGGCTTGCATCACTCCAGGTGGACCCCCAGTCCCCAATGAAGCCAAATCCCTGAGCTCCACACCAGTTTTTAACCACTGATTGAATCCCATGGTGCGGAACACCCTAGCCTCTCCTACACCATAGATGGGCAGCACCTCCAAGAAGATTACCGTGCATGCGACTTGTCTAAGGCCCCTCCCCAATTCCACAAACTCTTCCTGTACTTCTCTAATCCCTTTCTTAACCAGGTCATTTGTCCCTAGGTGGACAATGACATCCAGCTCCCTTCCCTGTGCAGCTGCTCTGGCATTTTTCATATTTTGCCCCAAATGTTGAACATAGTCTTATCTCCCCACCTCATTAACCCTGTAGGTGAAAATGTTCAAATCTGTGGGAAAATGGCATTCCATGCCACAGGTGTGAAAACACATTATGAGCAGGATGTGAAAAATGACAGCGGTACTGGTCAAGAGGTGGTGTAATAAAAAGGTTGTATTGAAACTTTGGAGTAAAAATATTGAAATTGACCAAAGTTACATGAGTGCATAGAAAATGGGTGTAACTCGGCCGCTTTTTATGTTGATTGCCACAAGAAACATGTTGCAGCAGGTTTCTCCAGAAGCAGGTTATGGGGCGTGGCACTGTTGTGCCCAATGCTCCCACAGCCTGCAAAGGCTTGTCCCCCATCCCCCAATGCCATGGCACACTGCTGCTGACACTAGTTCAGCCAGCGTGACACAACTTTCTAATAAATCAGCCGCTGCAATCAGGGGCCACCTTGTCATTGCAGCATCAGCCATCCGCTGCAATGAGGGAGCGACCCGTCATTGCAGGGCGGGATTTAGGATCTGTGATATTGTTTGAGAACATGGCGGCAACTTGCCGCCATATTCACAAACAATATGTAACCTCCCCATGTTTTTTTGCTGATCGGGGAGCCCACTCCCCATCGGCATAGTGTAACCCCCCCCCCAGTTTTATTGCCTGCTGACGGGTGCCCAACCGTCGGCAGAAATGAATTCTACCCCCTTTGTTGTTTGCCAACAGGGTGCCCAATCCCTGTTGGCTACAGTTTCCCCTCTAAACAACTCTGGTGGCATGCTGGGAGCCCACCCCAGTGTGCCACATGCCCCTTTTATTGTGCCGACGGGGTGCCCAATTCCCCGTTGGCTACAGCAGCTCCCCCAAAACAAGACTCTGGTGGCACACTGGAAGCCCACCCCAGCATGCCACATGCCCCAGTAAATTAAAAATGGTCCCGCAAAGTCTTTTTTAGGTCTTGCACCTGAAAAAAAGGAAATGGTCCCTCGTAGTCTCCCTGGCCCCCCTCCCACAACCCGCACCCACCCACTGTGCACCCTGCCTTCCCATACCCCATACTTACCTCCGGAGCTTGGCGCGATGATCTTCGCTGGACCGGGAACACGTCTGCACTCTTCAAAGCCGACCGCGAACTGAGGAAATACCGGTAAGCTGTATAATGTAATAAATAGGGTTTTTTCAACTTTAGTGCATATCTCTGGCATTTGTAGGAATTTTTTCACCAAATTTTCAACATGGGGGTTTTGGGACCCCTCCTCATGAATTCTGGCATGGTGTTAATCGGCCCAGAAAGGTGGTTTCGCGGTCACTGCGCGGAATCACCCTTCGGGGCTGATTAATGAAACGACAGTGCCAGTGTTCATGAGGTGTGTTCTCAAAAAGCCTATGTTGCAAATTTGGTGGAAAAAATCCAAAATAAATGACTATTTTACGAGCGTGCATTGTGCAGTTGCTATGTACACTCATAACTTCGCGAATTTACAGTATTTTCATGCCAAATTTTCAACATTGGCATTTTGTCACACCTACTTGTGAACAGTATAGCTGTCATTGTTCACATCCCGGATGAAATGTTTTAGCACTTCCGGTGCACAATAACGCAGTCGCTATGGGAAATCAGTGTTCAGGACTGATTAAGAAAATGACAGTGACACTGTTCATGAGTAGAGGTCCTTAAATGCCTATGTTGAAAATCTGGTAACGATCCTCCGAAAAATGACTGTGTTACGAGCGTGCGTTGCGCAGTTGGCACGCATGCTCGTACCTTCGTGAATTTCTAATATTTTCACTCCAGATGTTCAACATTGCTGTTTTCCCAGACCTACTTATGAACAGTACAGCTGTCATTTTTCCCAACCTGGCCAAAATGTGTTTCTGCACTTCTGGCGCAGAATAGAGCGGTCGTTGTGGGAAATCACTGTTCGGGACAGATTAAGAAAATGACAATGGTACTGTTCATGAGCAAAGGTCCTAAAATGCCTATATTGAAACTTTGGTGATGATAGCCCATCAATTGACTGTTACAAGTGTGCGAGACGCACTTTCCATGCACCCTTGTAACTTCGCAGATTTGTAATATTGTCACACCACATTGTCAACAGTGCCATTTTTTCACACCTCCTTATAAGCAGTACAGCTGTCATTTTTCACATCCTGACCGAAATTTGTTTTCACAGTTCCAGCATAGAATAACATGGTCACTGAGGGAAATCAATGTTTGGGACAGATTAAGAAAATGACAGTGGCACTGTTCATGAGCAGAGGTCCAAAAATCCCTATGTTGAAAATTTAGTGACGAAACTCCATAACATGACTGTGTTACAAGCATGCGTTGAACTGTTTCCATGCACCCTTGTAACTTTGCAAATTTGTAATACTGTCACGCCACATTTTCAACAGTGGCATTTTTTCAACTCTTTATGAACACTAAAGCTGTCATTTTTCACATCCTGGCTAAAATATGTTTTTGCACTCCTGCGGACAATAGCAAGGTCACTGTGGAAATCAGTGTTTGGGACAGATTAAGATCGACCGAGTGAGAGGGGGAGTGACCAAGCTCAACTGAGCTCTGTCGGGACTGCTGTGGATTTGTTTGTGGGCAGAAGAAGGCCCCAACACAAGAGCCAGTACAAAAGAGCAGCCTGCAGCACTGGGAGAAACAGAACGAGAGAGCGAGTGAGGGAGGGGGAGTGAGCAAACCCACTGAAGCACTGTCAGGACTGCTGCAGATTTCTTTGTGGGCAGAAAAAGGCGTCAGTACAGGCAGGGGCCCAGTACAAAAGGCCAGCCTGCAGCAGTGGGAGAAACAGTTCAAGCGAGTGAGACAAGGGGACTTAGTGGGCTCAACAGCTCTGTCAGGACTGCTGGGATTTCTTTGTGGGCAGAAAAAGGCACCAATGCAGGCAGGAGCCCCGTACAAAGGGGCAGTTTGCAGAGCCAGGACAAACAGAATGAGCGGTGAGGGAGGGAAACTGAGCTACCTTAATGGAGCTCTGTCGGGACAGCTGCGGGTTTCTTTGTGGACAGACAAAGTTGCCAACACGGCCAGGAGCTCCATGCAAAAGCGCAGTCTGTGGCACCAAAAGAAACAGAATGAGCGAGTGACAAAGTGGTAGTGAGTGAGCTCAACAAAGTTCTAGTGTGACTGCTTCAGATTTCTTTGTGGGCAGAAAATGCGGCACCGCAGGCAGAAGCCCAGTACAAAAGGCCAGCTTGCAGCGCCGGCAGAAACGGAATGCGAGAGTGACAGAGGGGGAGTGAGCAAGCTCAGTGGAGCTGTGTTGGGACTGCTTCAGGTTTCCTTCTGGCCAGAAAAAGCCTCCAATGCAGGCAGGAGTCCAGTACAACAGGGCAGCCTGCAGTGCCAGGAGACACAGAACGACCACGTGAGGAAGGGGGAGTCGGTGAGCTCAACGGGGCTTTGTTGGGACTGCTGCAGATTTGTTTGTGGGCAGAAAAAGGCAGCAATGCATGCAGGGGCCCAGTACAGAAGGGCAGCCTGCAGTGGCAGGAAAACCAGAATGAGCTAGTGAGTGAGCGTAACAGAGCTGTATTGTAACTGCTGCAAATTTCTTTGTGGGCATAAGAAGGCAGCAACGCAGGCAGAAGCCCAGTGGAAAAGGGCAGCCTGCAGTGCCAGCACAACAGAATGAGCGAGTGAGAGAAGGGGAGTGAGTGAGCTCAACGGAGCTTTGTTGGGACTGCCATAGCATGCCTGTGTTACAAGTGTGCATTGAACTGTTTCCACGCACCCTTCTAATTTCACAAATTTGTAATACTGTCACGCCACATTTTCAACAGAGCATTTTTTCACAACTCCTTATGAACACTACAGCTGTCATTTTTCACATCCTGGCTAAAATATGTTTTTGCACTCCTGACGGACAATAGCACGGTCACTCTGGGAAATCAGTGTTTGGGACAGATTAAGACCGACCGAGTGAGAGGGGAGTGACCGAGCTCAACTGAGCTCTGTCAGGACTGCTGTGGATTTGTTTGTGGGCAGATAAAGGCCCCAACACAAGAGCCCAGTACAAAAGGGTAGCCTGCAGCACTGGGAGAAACAGAACAAGAGAGCGAGTGAGGGAGGGGGAGTGAGCAAACTCACCAAAGCGCTGTCAGGACTGCTGCAGATTTCTTTGTAGGCAGAAAAAGGTGCCAACAGAGGCAGGGGCCCAGAACAAAAGGGCAGCCTGCAGTGCCAGGAGAACCAGAATGAGTGAGTGAGACAGGTGGAGTGAGCGACTTCAATGGAGTTCTGCCGGGACAGCTGTGGATTTCTTCATGGGTAGAAAAAGCCATCAACACAGGCAGAGCCCAGTACAAAAGGGTAGCCTGCTGTACCAGGAGAAACAGAATGAGCGCATGAGACAGGGGGAGTGAGCCACCTCAATGGAGCTCTGTTGGGACAGTTGCATATTTCTTCCTCAGCAGAACAAGGTGCCAACGCACGCAGCAGCCCAGTACAAAAGAGCAGCCTGCAGCACTGGGACAAACAGACTGAGCCAGTGACAGAGGCCCACTGCGTGAGCTCAACAGACCAACACAATCAACATTCAGCATTGACAAATGCTTATTGGAGTTGTTTCACGAAATTTTCAACATGGCCTTTTTGGCACCCCACCTCATGAAGAGTGCCACTGTCATTTCATTCACTTGTCCCAAAAGAAGGTTTTGCAAAGTGACTGCGCCATTCTGTGCCACAGGTGTGAAAACATGTTTCAAGCAAGATATGAAAAACGTCAGCTGTATTGTTCATAAGGAGGTGTGAAAAAATGCCAATGTTGAAAATCTGGAGTGAAAATATTAAAAATTGGCGAGGTTAGGATCATGTGTAGAAACTGTGCAATGCACACTTGTAACATAGTCATTTTGGGGAATTGTTTCACCAAATTTGCAACATTGCTTTTTGGGACCCCACCTCATGAACAGTGGCATTGTTGTTTCATTAATTGGTCCCAAAAAGTGATTCAGTGCAGCAACCGTGAATTCATCTTTTGGGACCGAGTAACGAAATGACAGTGATAGTGTTCAGGAGGTGGGGGCCCAAGCACCCCATGTTGAAAATTTGGGGCCAAAATTCCTAAACGATGGCTGAGATAGCAGCCTAAGTTGAACCCCCCCGACCCCCATTATTTGGCTTAACTTAAAATCTTCAGTTTGCCAGTCAGCTGTGAAGAGTGCAGACGTGTCCCGGACCCTGGTCCTCAGAAGATCACTGCTCTCAACCTCCGGAGGTAAGTATGGGTAAGGGGTGCGGGAGGTGGGTATGCAGAGGGAGGGTCGGGATGGGGTAGGAGGACAGTGGAGACAATGAGGGACCATTTTCTTTTTTGCAGGTTTAAAAAAAAGACATTGTGAATGTTTTTTTTTTTTTTTTAAAAGAGGGAACAATTTTGTTAACATTTCTAGACACTGGGAGTGGGCTCCCCAGTGTCCAGGGGGATGAGGAACGGAGGGTGCAGGGAGGACAGCAACAGTAGGAGGGAGTGGGAGGGATTGATTTGCTGTGGGGGGGCTCGAACAGAACAGAAAGTGTGGGCCCACACAGTGCTAAGACCGGCCCTCTGTGTGTACACATCAAGGACTGAGTCATACCACTATTGGTTCGGCCCTGTCCTGTGAAAACCTTGCCAACTCTGCCCCAAAAACAGAAAGTGAGGTATTGGCAGCCTGCCTACTTATTCACCTGCCACAGACCTGCCCCTTGAACAGAGCTCTCCAGTTGTCGCACCCCCCAACCCCTCTATAGCAACTCTCATTTCAACATGTTCATCTGCGCTTGCATGCACGATGAACATAAAAACCTATAGTCTCTTGGTTCATTATGAAGCACATAAAGTTCCATAGTATTTCAGTGAAACTGATTAATAGATGTACACACCAATTAAGTTAATATAAAGTTTTAGATGTGATGTACTACAATATAATGAAACTGTTAAAAACAAGATATATAATTTTGTTTTTTGGTCAGGATTTCACTTTTTGTTCACTATATGGTGTTGGTCACTTTAATTAATGAGTTTAAAATGGCCTCTACAGTATGTTTCTACTCCCCAGACCCATCCCCTGAGGAAGGCCCTGTATGGGGTTGAAAAGCTGGGGACGTAGGGTGTTTGGATCTCAGGCATCACTTACCACATTAAATATACACCATTTGGATTACTTTTTGACTTTGTGCTTTCTTCATGAGTGTTTATGTCTTGTACATTTTGATTGAGGCTGTCAGCCCTTATATAGCACCGTTGTGCTTCTCCTGTGTGCACTTAAAAACTTTTCACATCCCATATAATAAGTTGTAGCTGGTCTTCTGTGACCTTTTAGACCCAGTCCACTCGATTCCTGGTCTGTCTTCACTGCCCTCCAAGTTACAACCAAATTAATGATATCCCTAGACTGTCACTATGTGCCCTTCCAGGCACAGTCCTCAAACTGTACCCACCCAGGCACAGTCCTCGGACTGTGCCCACCCCCACACCACAGTGCACAACACAGTAGCTAGCTTTCCCCTTATGTTTGGGGGGGGGCACTAGCATAAAACCACAGAATTTGTTAGCAGATGACGACCATTTCACTCACCCAGTCTGCCCATTTTTTTCATGCCTCTACTGTCACCACAAACCCTGTCTATCTCCGACTATTGCCCCCCCCATTTTCCTACCAAGATTTCTTTGTGCCTATCTCATGTATGCTTGGAGTCCTCCACTGTTTTGGCTCCCACCAACTCTGCTGAAAGACTATTCCAGGCATCCACCACTCTTTCTGTGAAGAAGTGTTTCCACACATCCCTCCTAAACTTCCCCCTTCCAGCTTCATTGCATGCCCCCTTGTTCTCATGCACCTTTTCTTTTGAAAAATACTCCCCCTCCAGTGTCCTGTTCAGCCCTGTGAGATATATATAGGTCTCTATTATGTCCCCTCTCTCCCCCTCCTATCTTCCAGGGTGTACATATTGAGATCCCTCAGTCTCTCCTCAGGGCTTCTCCCCACTGGTCCCAGCATTATAACCCTAATTATACAATGGCATGGAAATTTGCTGCCCTCTGATTAGTCAGTGGGTGTCTGAAACAGTGATGTTATTTTACAATAACATCACTGTATACAGTCCAGGCACATATCAAGGCATGGCTTGTTTCCCCCTCACCGAGCGGCTTCACTAACCCTGCAGACCGTAACTGCCGCTGTCTTCATTATATGTGTTCACATACTTACCGATAACTGTTTTCTCCTCTTCTAACTCCTAGCTACTTAAAAAATGCAGGGAATGGGAGATCACGTGATGCAGAGTGCTGAGTAGAAGCTCCTCCGCTAAGCTTCCGCCTCCCGAGTATAAATGTGTCTTTTTCAAACGTTTAAACCTATCTAATTCCTCTGCCTACAAATTCCTTCATCGCTTAAACATTTTGTGATCGGGTTTTGGGTGTCAGATTGGTAGATGGAGGCTTACATGCAGAAAGCCCCCTGGGGAACAAGAGTCTTTAACACTCAGTAGGTTTTTAGAAGAATTTAAGCCTTTTTGAGAAGAGATGAAAGATATGGCGATTGATTTGAAAAGCCTCTCAAGAAAATTGGATGAAGTCTCGCTCACGGTTTCTGACAATACTGCTTGAATAGTCTCGATGGAGAGGAAGCTGGAAAGCCTGGATCCTGAACTGGTGTCAACGAGACAGAAACTGTCTCGCTTAGAGGCTAAACTTGAAGATTTGGAGGGCCGTAGCTGCAGAAATAACGTTGTAATATTAGGGCTACCAGAAGGGAAAGATGGCCAGCATGCTGTAGTTTTTGTACAGAAACTGGTGGATCGGGTTGCCGGTCCCTCTCCCTTCGGCCCAGTGTACATGATAGAGCGAGCTCATCAGTCCCTGCAACCAAAGCCTTCTCCGGATGCTCCCCCCGCCCCATTATCTGCCACTTCCTGAATTATTTGGAAAAGCAGCATTTTCTGCAGAAAGTGAGGGCTTTACAAGAGGTTCGTTGGGAGAATGCAAAGTTGAGAATCACACAAGATCTCCCTGGTTCGGTCCGTCTAAAGCGGAAAGTGTTCCACCCTATTGTATCTAAGATCATCGCAGCAGGTTTGAAATTTAGGATGAGATATCCAGCCAGGTTACAAGTCTCAGTAAATGGTTCCTGGTTTAACTATGAAGATCCTGAAGCTGCTCTGTCAAGCCTTAAATCTGTGCTACCAGATTTGTTCCGGGAGACCTGAGAGTTCCTGATAAAGTATCGGGAATCACTAAGAGCTGTTGTTGGAGTTGTTATTCCTTTTCCTTTTGGAGAAAGCATTTTCCACTAACTGTGTTTGAACTTTCTCATTTTCTTATCTGGAACTGGGCTACCCTCTACATGGCCTAATCGTTAACAATCTTCCAAGCCCTGGCTCCCTAGCATTACTTCTGGTTCAGGGCGAAGCCCTTTAGGGGCCTGGGGATGATTCATTTAGGAGTGTAGTTTGGATATTATTATGCATTCAGTCTTGGGGGGGTTGCATACTGGGGAAAGCCTTGGGTTGTGGATTATGGGCATAGTCTCCATGTTTCAGTCTGGCAGGCTCCAGAGCGGTTTCGGGCTTTCATTGCCATTCTGATATACCTTGTTGGGATCGCGGGACGACCACAAGAAGGCGCTGCTCGCCTAACTAATACACGTCCATGTGGCTTTGAATTCGAGAAGGATCTTTCCCAATCCTTGTGTTACTGCAGTTTTTTTTTTCTTTTTTTTCAGGGGGTACTTTGGAATCAGGGGTTGGCAGCCCCTGAGTAGTGACATTTCTCAGTTTTCTCTTTTCAGGGTCTCGTTTTCATTACTTATCTCGTTTCTTGTTTTCAGCTTGCGATTGGGGCTATCCCTCACTATTAGTTTTTCCTCTGGTTCTGGTCTTGGTACAACTCTCTTTTGGGGTTAGGTAACCCCTAATTCTCACTCTAGTTTGTGTGGCTGCCTGTCATACTCACGATTTTGACAGCTTGTTTCATTTTCCCTGGTCCTATTGGATTCATAATCATGCATCTATAGGCACTGGAAGCTCGAGACCACTCTTGTTGTTTGGGGCTAGCTAAAATTGTTTGTGATTTGTATATGCATCTTGAGATATAATTGGTTGTCATTAGCAGAGGTATATTATCGGGGGTGGGAGAGGAGGAAATGACCCAGTACTGTGCTAAACCGTTGCTTGTGAATAGTTTGGGGGTTGGGAGGGGTGGGAGGTATGGGTTCTTGTTGGGGGTGGGGGGTATGGGGTTTAAAATTGGCTAATGGTGGGGGGTTAGGTATGGAGGGCCTTACAGCAGCAACTTGTGGGGTTAGGTTACATGTGATATATATCCTGAGTGCAGGGTTGAATCTATTAAACTTATTAATTATTATTAGGTGGCCAAGGAGGTGACTTTTGCAACGTGGAATGTTAAGGGGATCAGGAAAAAATCTAAACAATATCAGGTTCTCAAACACTTAAGCCTGCTACATTCACAGATAACTTTTCTACAGGAATCCTATTTATTAGAGGTAGAAGCTTCACAGTTAAGGAGGCAGCAGGTGGGGACGGTGTACGATGCTCAAGACTCCACCAATAGCTGTGGGGTCATGCTTATCATTAACAGTGGCATTCCCTTTGTCTCTACACAAGTCATTAAAGACCCCCAAGGTAGGTTTGTCCTAGTTAAAGGTACTCTCTGGTCAGTCCCACTGTTACTTGGCAGTATATATGGTCCTAATGTGGATGATCCTGGATTTTTTATGAGACTTATAAACATAATCCTGCCTTCGCTTCCTATTAGGATTATTTTGGGAGGTGACTTTAACCAAGTTGTAGATTCTAAACTTGACAGGTCAGGTAGTGGGCTGGGAGGGATTTCTCTGGGACAGAGGGCTCTTAGAGACTTATTGGATCAATGCGGGCTCTGCGATGTCTGGCGCGTCTTATAGCCGGACTTTAAGGAGTTCACCTACAGGTCATTGCCACACAGCTCGCAGTCCCGCACCGACTACATTCTTATTTCCCAGGCTCTCCTACCGAGGGGTTAAGACTTCTTCGATCCAACCTGGTCCTGTCTCTGATCATTCATTGGTGTTATATAAACTGGCATTTCAGGACTTTTCTAATAGGGAAACAAGATGGAAAATGAATGATCAACTTCTTAAGGATTCCAAGTACTGTAAGCTCTTAAGGGAACAAATTGAGTCCTTTTTCTTATCCAATCCCTTAGATGGTGCAAAACCAGATATTATATGGGGGGCCTTTAAGGCCTATATGAGACGGATCCTTATTAGTATGGCGGTGAGTAGGAAAAGGGCAAGGGAGAAGGAACTATTATTATTACTATCTCAAATTCGGGTACTCGAAATTAATATTTCGGTTAATGCTCCAGAAGAAGACAAGAAGAAGCTCTTACTGCTGAAAGATAGATATTTATAGTTGCTCCGGGAAAAGGCAGAATTAGCTGTTATTCATACTAGAGCTAGTTACACAGATCAGGGAGAGAAGACGGGGCGCCTATTGGCACTCCGTATTAAACAACAAGAATCTGCAAGATTCATCCCTCCAATTAGGGCGTTAGCTGATGGTTCTCTGAAAATATCTCCTACTGAGATAGTTCAAGAATTTGCCCTATACTATAAAACGCTGTACAGTGACATGGAGCACCCTCCCAGGCCTGGGAGCACGGAGAAGTTTCTGAGGGATTCCGTTTTGCCCTCCCTTTCAGCACATCACAAGGACTTTCTAGTCTCTCCTATATCACAGGAGGAAATTGCCGAGGTCATTAGCGGATTACCCTCAGATAAAGCTCCTGGTCCTGAAGGATTCTCCTCCCTCTTTTACAAGATGTTTCAAGATCTCTTACTACCAGTACTCAATCAATTATTCCAATATATCCTATCCGGGGAAGAGGTTGACTCTTATCTCTTTGAGGCCCTGATTGTACTTCTCCCTAAGCCAGATAAGAACCCAGAGCTTGTCCAAAGTTACAGACCCATATCTCTCCTAAATCAAGACATCAAAATTTATTTTGAAGATTTTAGCTAACAGGCTAACCGTTGTACTCCCTGAGTTAATAGGTATATATCAGGTAGGATTTATGAAAGGGTGCTCATCAGCTGACCATTTGCATACATTATCTCATGTTTTCTCGGCTACCAGAGACACTGAGTTCCCCACAGATCTGGTCTCCCTGGATGCCGAGAAGGCGTTTGATTGAGTAAATTGGAGCTTTTTGTTTAAGGTTTTGAACGCCTTTCAATTCCCTCCTGTATTTATATCTTGGGTTGCTGCACTATATAAAACCCCTACAGCAAGAATTTCGGCGAACGGGGCCTTCTCCAAATCTTTCCCACTCCATTCAGGGACTAGGCAGGGTTGCCCCTTATCTCCTCTGTTATTTAGTTTATATCTAGAACCCCTTATTCAAAATATTCTCAATAGCACCTCTATACAAGGCATTTGGGTTGGGCGTCATGAAATTAAAGTCACCACATATGCAGATGATTTGTTGATACATCTATCCCATCCGGTATCTTCTGTTCCGGCTTTATTGAATGAAATAGTTAGATTTAGTGAATTATCCAATTACAAGTTGAATGCCAGTAAATCTCTATTCTTTCCATTAAACCACAGGGTATTCAAGAATGATGTTAGTTCCTTAGATTCATGGTGGACTCCCAGGTCATTTAAGTATTTGGGTATTAAACTATCCTGTAATCCCCTAATATGGTTTAAAGATAATCTTGATTCCCTCTCACAGCTCATTATTCATGACTTTGACAGGTGGTCTAAACTTTCCATATCATTATGGGGCAGGATTAACATAATCAAGATGAATGTTTTCCCTAGAATTTTCTACCCCTTATTTCTTCTCAATACTTTTATCCCATTACTCTGGTTTAAAAAATTACATGGTATATTCACTAAGTTTATCTGGGCAGATAAATATCCCCATTTGGCCTATTACAAACTAGCTGCTCCAAAATTTGAGGGGGGGGGTTGCGGATCCCTCATTTGGCTATATACTACTGGACCAGTCACCTAGTAAAATGCTTGAGATGGGTATCCCCGTGCTCTGAAAAGGAACAACCGATATGGCTCAGGATTGAATTAGATGCAATTAGATCTAAGAATCTGGACACCCTAACCCTTTTTTACCTTAAAGTATCCCAGGTGCGTATAGTTGATTGTCCCACAGTAGGTATCTCACTAAGTGTATATGCGCAATTATGTTCATTTCTACATTATACTCCCCAGGTAGATCTAGCTCAATCTATTTGGAATTCCCCATCCTTCACTATCAATAAGAAGCAGATTTCCCATAAATGGTTGCCCCAACTGGGAGATGGGAAACTGTCTTCTTTGGTGGATGATGAGGGGCACTGGTTGTCCCCCCGTGATATTACCAAAAAATTTCTTATTCCAGTTTCCTCTCATTTCAAAGTTATGCAGTTAAGACATCTACTCACAATAGCATTGGAGAACATTTCCCCTTCCCAGACGGTCTCAGCCCTGATACCCGAGCTCTCCTCAATTACTGGATCTTCAGGTGCCGTATCTAAATTATATTGAGTGTTGTTTCACAAAATATACAGGGACTCTTTTGGACTCACTAGACTCTGGAACTCACTTCTTCCTCAGCATCAGTTTGAGTGGCAATCTCTGTGGAGATCCTGCCATAAATACGTTTCCCAAGACAGATTGTGCCTCATGCAATATCACATATTACACAATATGTATTGCATGCCAGTAAAACTAAAGAAATGTTTTTTTTTTATTCTAATACATGTACTAAGTGTATGCAGGAAGAAGGAACACTTCTTCATATGTTCTGGTCCTGTCCCAAAGTTGCCCTTTTATGGGATTCAATCAGGACTTCACTGAATCCTTTACTGGGCCTTCAGGAGTATTTCACACCTGATTTATGCCTTTTAGGGGACCTGTCCTCTGTCAGGGTTAAAGTAAGGAAATTTCATATTTCCATGATTGCCCTATCTGTTAAGAAACTTATATTACATCATTGGGAAGACAAATCCACCCCAACCTTTCAAGAATGGTTGTATGAAATTCTTGCTAACCTTCGAACAGAAAAGGCGATTGCCAGCCTCCACAATAGACTCGCAGTTTATACCAAAATATGTGATCCCCTTCACTCTTTAATTTCTCTGGCTCAATCGTAATTATGTCATATCTCAAAACCTCTCACAGGTCCTCTGGGAATGGGCTTTGCACTTAGGGTTATAATAGTAGTTGCTGCTGTAAGGGAGGGAGAGAGGGGTGGGTGGGCTGGTTGGGCAGTTATGTTCCTATAAATGGTTGTGTTACATATTACTTTCATTGTAACTGCCCTTTATATTGGAAAATGTATTAATAAAGTTTAAATTGAAACAAAAAAGTGTAGGGAAATTACCTCTTTACAGAAAAGCTAGAGAAAACCATAAAAGTGGCTTCTCAGTGCCCGAAGTTGCAGTAGTACGGCTGTTGTAGTGCATGTGCACAACAGCGCTAAGCTCACTCACTAGCACATCCTTGTGTTCCCCAACTTAAGAAATATAATACACATCTAAAATAAAACCAAATAAATGCAAAGTAAAACAAAGCCATACCTGTAATCAGCTTTATCCCCCACAACAGCAATGTGGTAGCTCCACTCTCTGATTAGCTGATTGGCCTCACTCCTCAACTGACATAGTAAATGGCTGCATTTTAAATATCTCAATAAAAAGCAACAATTAAGTAAAAAAGGATTTGTCAATGCCGAATGTTGTCACATTGGCATTGGCATTGGCAGAGCTAGAGACACATAATAGGAATGGCAGTGAAGTATTGAAGTGACGCCAACCCCACCCCCACCCTGTAGAGAGTGACAGGTATTGGGGTGTGCCTTTGAGTCATCAGCTATAACGCTCATGCCATTGTACCTCACCCTACCCTGTAGACACTGACAAGTGTCGGGGTGTGGTTTGGGGTCTTTGGGCATTATACTTACCCCATTCCATAAGGAAATACTCTGACGTGGGTGCAGTATAGGAGTGTGAGGTGAACTTTGTGGCTGAACACTGCAAGGCACACCACGAGGCCTGGCAGTAGCTGCAGGGTGGGGGGGTGGAATGGCGTGAGCATTACCTCCAATGATCCCAAGTGACACCCCTGACGCCTGTCAGTCTGTACCGGGTTTGGTGCTACAGTTGGAAACCCTAACACCGTAGGGGTGTGGTGGTAGTTTTACTCCATATTTTCAACATGGGCTGCTTGTCAGGCCACCTCATGAAAAGCCGCACAATCACTTTGGTAGCTGAAAGGTGGTTTTGCACAGCGGCTGTGCCATTTGGCATCAGAGGGATGAAAACACATTTTTGGGCAGGATGTGGAGAATGACAACTGTATTGTTCCTGAGGAGGCATAAAAAAATGGCAACGTTGAAAATCTGGAGTGACAATATGAAATATTGGTGCAGCAATGAGCATGCATACAAACTGCGCAACACACATCCGTAACCCAATTATTTTTGGGAGTTTGTTAGCCACAGTTGTAACATAGGCATTTTAGGACCTCCCCTTATGAACAGCGGTACTGCGATTTTATTAATCTGTGCCATAAGTTGATTTCCCACAGCGACCATGCCATTGTGCGCCACGAGTGCGGAAACACATTTTGGGCAGGATGTGAAAAATGACAGCTGTACTGTTTATAAGGAGGTGTGAAAAAATGCCAGTGCTGAAAATCCACCCAACAATAATGAGAATTATAATTTGAAGAAAAAAAGAGGTGATTTCCCTGGACACTCTCTTCTTACATAGTGCTGAAAATCTGGCATGAAAATATAGCAAATTTGCAAAGTTACAAGGGTGTGTGGAAACTGTGCAACGTACGCTTGCAACACAGGTCATTTTATGGACTTTCAGCACCAAATTTTCAACATAGGCATTTTAGGACCTCTGCTCATGAACAGTGTCACCGTCATTTCCTCAAACTGTCCTGAAAAGTGATTTTGCACAGTGACTGCGCTATTCTGCGCCGGACGTGTGAAAACAAATTTTGGCCAGGATATGTAAAATGACAGCTGTACTGTTCATCAGGAGTTGTGGAAAAATGGCAATTTTGAAACTCTGTAGTAAAAATATTACAAATTCACGAAGCTATGAGCACACATGGAAACAGCGCAACACATGGTCTTAAAACAGCCATTTTTTTTATTTTTCCCACCAAATTTGCAACATAGGCTTTTTGAGAGCCCCCCTCATGAACAGTGGCATTTTTGTTTTGTTACTCAGTCCCAAAAGGCGATTCAACACAGTGACAGCGAAATCACCTTTCGGGGCCTATTAAGGCCATGACAGTGCCAGAATTCATGAGGAGGGGTCCCCAAAACCCCAAGTTGAAAATTTGGTGCCTAAATTCCATAACATGCCTGAGATATGCATCAAAGTTGAAAAACCCCTATTTAAGCCATTATACAGCTTACCAGCATTTCCTCAGTTCGCGGTCAACTTTGAAGAGTACAGATGTGTTCCCGGTCCACCTAAGATCGTCACGCCGGACTCTGGAGGTAAATGTAGGGTGAGGGGGGTGTGGAGGCAGGTGTGCAGTGGCAGGCACAGGTTGTGGGAGACGGCAGAGAGACCACAAAGGACAGTTTCTTTTTTACAGGTTAAAAATAACAAAATCAGGGACTTTTTTTTATTTGCAGGGCTTTGGCATGCTGGGGTGGAGCTCCCAGCGTGCCAGCAGTGTTTTCTGGGGGATGCTGTAGGCGGGGCATTGGTCACCCCTGTTGGCATGCAACAAAAGCGGGGGCAAGAGCTAAGGATTGGGCACCCTCGGCTTATAACAAATGGGGGTGCATTATGCCAGCAGGAAGTGGGCTGCCCCGCCGGCATATACATTCGGCCGGCGTATGCTGGACAGGGGATTGGGCACTTCCGAAGTTGGCAGTATGCTGCCATGTTAATTTTCTTTTTTTTCACTACCAGGGAAAGCACATAGGGAAGTCAGCTGCCTATGACAAGCTTAGCTCACATTGCAGTGGACCTTTCGTCTGATCTCATCGCCACATTAGGTATACACGGTGTGGCACCGGCATGCAGGCTGATTGGGGAATGAGGGACACACCTACTGATGTGTGCCCTGCATTTGCCCAACAGTGACCGCACCTCCAAAACTGCACTACTGCAAGATGCTGGCTGCGCAAGCACACCAACATAAAAACTATACGGGGTGGGCAGGGGCCAGCATGTATTATGCTACTGCGGCACAGGAACAGGCTCAGATCTGTGTGTGGTGAGAGAAGAAAAGCTGTGAGGAGGGAAACAGAAGACAGTATATACTGGCAGCACCATCTAGTGGCTGAAACAGAAACTGTGTACTTTTTTTTAAACATATGCCTCCACACACAATAAATGAAAAGCCAATTTTTTTCTATTTTCTACTGTTATTAAAAAAAAATTAAGCCATTGTATAATAACAATAAGGCACAGTGGTGTTATGTAATAATGTTTATTTCCGGTGTTGAGCTCACTTGACCCAAGTGGCCTTGTGCTTCAAACCACCTGATACATGACATTATTACACCATAACAAACACCCCCTGTCATGCCTTATTGCATAAGTTGCTACTAGGAAGCTCCTGGTACTTCACTGGGCACCCAGCCATGGAAACGGTCTAGGCTCGATGATGATATACATGGCTGGCCAGTAGTAGGGTACTTGAAATAAGGCAAGCAGAGCTTTAGGAAACAGAAAATCCCAAACCCAAAGGCTGTTTAATACAATACATCCAACTGAGGCTTTTGGCCAGATGGCCAAGTCCAGCAAATACTTTCTAGTCTATGGTTCCGGCATAAAAAGAGTGCAGTTGTATGTGTAGTCCCAGCTTGTGCATTAGAGAAAGAATAAATGCTTCTTGGAGTCCTAAGTTTCTAGTTTATTTATTTATTTATTTATTTATTTATTTAGGAAATTGGAATTACAACCCTTTGAGTCATAGACGGTTTCCAAAGGCTCCACATCAGAATAAAACATAGACAACATACATAGAATAAATGTGGGTGAGCAATCATACAGAGTATAAGTACGATGAGCACGGGTTAATGCCTATACATTTGGTAGCTAAAATAGGGCAGAGCTATCGACATATTTACCTAATAAGTGGTTGAGACCTATACAATTGATAGCTAAAGCAATGCATGATATGAGTTGGTAGTAAGCCGCCTCAGGGAGGCCTTGTCTTATACATAATACAATGCATTCATAGTCCAGTGCAACTATATGGTAACCAAGGGAGGTGAGGAGCCTGTAGGCTATAAATAGTGAGGGCTTTCCACTGCTAGGCCAAGGGCGGGTGAGTGGTCTAGTGGCATGGTGCCGCTGGTGGAGCAATGGAGCAATATTCTGGGTTGCATGGGTTCAAATCCCAGCTATGGCACTTATTTCTTTCTCTCTTCTGTTTTTTTGGGTTCTATGTATATGCACAACTTACTCTTGTCAATAAAAATTATTTTCCAACTATGCCTAGCTTTTGTTACAGGAGCTTGTCTTAACGTTTTTACTGTAGGGTATCAGATGTCCTCTGATTAAGGTCAGGCCCTTCCTGGCTCCAGTGACTGGCAGTTCACACAGAGGCTACTCCTGAGTCTATCCTCAAGAATCCATCCTGCCCTACAGTTCCTGGCTAGTGTTGCTCAGATAATATCCTATGGTTGGCTATAATGGGTTACCATCACTTTTGCTGGATTTCCGGATGCCTTCTGATGGTATGGGCATCTGACTAAGGATCCAGCTTCCTTGGTTCCAAGGTAAGTATCAGAGGATGCCTGTGAATCTGACCAGGATCTGATGGATTTGACCACCAGATCCAGCTATCCAACCAACAGATCCAACTAGCCAAGTTTGGATCTGATTGATTCGACCATGAATACTGGGATCTGCACTCAGATACACAACTCGCCAACTCTGTATCTGAAATACGACTTTGGTCAGATCGCTGCCAGATCCAGTGGTGGATACCAGCACTATTTGATGGAGGGGGGATATGATCCACCAAAGCACTAGTCGAGTACCACTAGTTCTGGCATCCAGTTCTGCAGGTGTGGCAATAACAGCACCTAGCAGTGGTGCTGATCAGGCTTATTCAGCCACCATTGCAGACATCAGCACAGCAGAGTCTCTATCAAGTGATATCTTCCAGCTTTGAGATCATGCAAAGTTCAGCACATGAATACCTCCTTTTCAGCAAGAACTTTGCTTCTCACTTTTTAGTTCATATTGACAGACAGACATCAAGTCTGGCTCTGCAGCACAGGCTGTTAGTAGTGCTCAATTTCTTGTCTCTTGTACAGGCACACATAAGATGAAAAAGGGTTAGAACAGCCCCTGCTGTTACTGAGGAATTTGCTTCAGCTCAGATTGGTCCCTCAAGCTGCCAGTCACAATCCAGGAGGTGCTGTCCCTTGACAGGTGACAGGTGATTGGTGGCTGGAAAGGCACCTGATTTATTTACAAGGTCCATCACAAGTCCAGGAGCTCTTGTAGCTCTCTCCTCAGGCAGAGTCACTGGATTGTGTGGCCAGTCACCCTCTGACCCTGTGGTCCTGTCATTTAGAGATGATAAACAATGTTCCCTATGCATTAAGGGGTGGGTTACCTATGCACCATGGAGCCGCACCATGTAGGCAACCCTAAAATGGAATGCCATGAACAGGGGATCCAATGGACACCCAGCAGCATTTACAGAAGGGGCACACGTCCCTTATACACTCATTCCCCCTGCCGATCACACAGCTATGCATACAGCTGCTTCTGGGGCATGTCTGGAGGTATGGCTGCACTCCATGCCATTCACAAAGAAGTGGAGTGCTGGGCAAAGGGGAGTAAGATACAGCAGCAGGGACCCTGCTGTATCTTTTGCATGCCCCCCCAGTGACACCCACCAGCTGTGGTGGGATAGCTAATCCCCCCCCCACTGTGCTGCCTCAGCCCACTGAGTTGACAGGGAGGGCTGGGGGCATTCATTTTGGCATATGCCCATATGCTTAGAAAAGGTGGACCTGCATCTACCCAGAAGTCCCTGCTTGCGTGGAGCAGGGGATCCACTTTGGGACCCAGGACTGGCAATAGATGCCTGCCTGTGTCCCTCAATCCCCTACTCGCGCAGAAGCATGGCTGAGGGTGGGGCCATGGACAGGCACCCTGCAGAGGAATGTGGTTGTGTATAACACACACCCCATGTCTATCTGCAGGTGCGGAGCTGCATGGCCAGATACATGCGACTCATGTGTACTTGGCCCCGCATTAATGCATAGCCCTCAATGACTGCAAAGTCATAGTCCAAAGCCAAATTTTCATCAGAGTCCTTATTTACACAAACTTCAATAAATCTACATCCTACTCCAGCCCTGCATGGCTGCAAGTTCATACCCAGTTTTGCAACGGGACAATTCAAATCAGAAGCATTTAAAGGTTGGCAACTAATGCCTTTGATATTTGAGTAGCAAGGGTGTCTTAAACATACAGTAGCCTCATGGGGGCTTGCTTTTTTTTTACTCTAATCATGGCATTCAGGCCAGAGGGGGTGTACCCATTACAATCCCAGATCCCCACAACACACCACCCTGGCAATCCCCCTAGCTGGCTGCCTGGAAGGCCCATGAATTACCACTCATGGTGGGGGATCCCCAGGAAGGGGAAGTATTGAGATCAACCTTAGTTCCTGTTTGAGTCTTATGTCGCCGTCTTTCCAGCATAAGTGCAAGAGCCATGGCCCATAAACATCAAGCTGCACTAACTGTAAACATCATGCTGCACTAGCTGTAAACATCACACTGCACTTGCTGAGAACATCACACAGTGCTGACTATAAACATCATGCTGCACTAGCTGTAAACATCATGGTGCGCTTGCTGAAAATATCACACTGCACTAACTATAAACATCATGCTGCACTAGCTGTAACCATCATGCTGCACTAGCTATAAACATCATGCTGCACTAGCTGTAAACATCATGCTGCGCTAACTGTAAACATCACACTACACTAGCTGTAAATGTCACACTGCACTAGCCATAAACGTCGGGCTGCACTAGCCATAAATGTCATGCTGCACTAGCCATAAATGTCAAGCTGCACAAGCCGTAAACATCATGCTGCACTAGCAGTAAACATTACGCCACACTAGCAATAAATATCATGGCACACTAACTGTAAACATCCTGCTGCCCTAACCGTAAACATCACGTTGCACTAGCTATAAACAGCACGCTGCACTAGCTGTAAACAGCACGCTGCACTAGCTGTAAACATCATGCTGCACTAGCTGTAAACATAATGCTGCACTAGCTTAAGTGCTTTTTCTTTAGGTTGCTTACCCTTGAGTCTCAGTCATGCAGTGGCATCAGAGTCACATCAGGCATGCTCCCCTGCATGAATGTGCCAATACCTGCCAAGTCCCAGACCTGCATGGGCATGAGGTGTCAGGACCACTGACTCCCAGCCACCGCCAGGAATCAGACTGTTGCCGAGCAACCTAATCCACATACCCCAGAGGAGAGCAGTCCATCAGATACTCACCCCCCCCCCCACGGCTGATCCTGTGATGCTCCAGGCTCGTTCCTGAATCTGGGTCATCGGCGTTGCAAGAGGCAGCACTACTGCTTGCACCAGTGGGCCAGCTCAGGTTACTTGCTTGTTTGGAAAAACAACATTTAAATGAGCTGTGCACGTGCTCAGCACTATTTCCTCTCACAGTGTGCTAGTAATTAGAGGGCCTGTGCATCCCTGCACTGCCTGTATCCAGGTCACTATTTGTTAAGTACTTTGGGATACAGTGTGTGAACAGCACAATTCAATCCAGTTACTTTCCTTTTCCTATGTGGTGGTGGGGGCGGGGCTAAGTATGAGGAATATCATTAAATATGTGGAATCATAGTCTGGCATAAGACCAGAGGAGCTATGGAAGGGTCCAGGGGAAACATTTGACATGACAAAGGCTTTTTCCCCATAAAGGTAGGTGGCTTTGGATAGGGTTCCTGAAAGAAGACTATGCTTCATGTTAATCAAGGCCCCGACCTGGGGCTACAGGCTTGGGCAGCAGCAGGTCACTACCATCTGAAACAGTAGAAGAAAGGAAGTGTGTTTTTCCTGCCAAGGTGAGGAGGCACCACGATATGTAGATTGTTGGAGTTCGAGTTTGGGCTGAGTTCTGGTCTATAGGCCCAAGGAGGGGAGCATCTATAAGTTTTGTTTTTTTTATATAAGCTTATTAAGTACAGCACCAATTGGGCATCCGGCTCAACTCCCCCATAGCCGCCACGCTCTGTTTTCTTTTTCACATATTTTATTCCCTGTTCACCCCTGGTGTGCCCCTTCCATCTGGTCCCTCCCAGCCCCATCACACAGTTTCTCCAGGACTTATCTTCTCACTGTGGTCCTGACTTCTGGACTGTGGCATGTTGCCTGGTCACCAGTGTGGGATCTGCAAGAGGCCAGACCTCATCCTGTGGCTAAGGGTTTTTTTCTCCAGCTTGGTTAGGTTTCCCCTAGGTCCAGAACTATGCAGTGCATGTGGCAGGCAAGCTCTGCCTCTGCGGAGACATCCTATCACATCCAGCCATGGCCCTGCCTCCTGACGCACCCAGACCTGCACTACCACCTGACATCTCCAGATGGCAGTACTGCAGCTGGTCATGGTGATCCCCCTCTCTAAGGGAGTAGAGCTGTCTTCTGGTCACTCAATCCTCCTTCCCCCAGCCGAGCTCCAAATGACCTGAGTCCATTCCCGAACTCGGGCTGCTGGTGTGGCAGGATGTAAGGCACCAGTGCCTCAGCCCTCCATGCCACTGGGCCAGCAGCTGCCCACCTTCTTAATGTAAAGTGCTCCTCACGCTTAAAAAATATATATATATATTTCATGACAACCCAGCACAGCACTCGACCCTGCCTACTCTCTCCCACCCACCAGCTCCCAATTCTCATATATAAATCGAGAAGGCAACTGGCTCAGCCATCCCTACTCCATGGCTGGGTACCTTCTCATGAATGAAAGTGATTGTGCACTTGATTTAGTGAAACCAGCAGGTCACATGATCAGCTGGCTTTACTATCGCATGTGTGAGCATTTTTATTCATGGGAAGGCAGCTGGCCTGGGGTGGGGGCAGACCCGGTCAGTTTCTTGATCTATATTTGAGAATTGGGTGCTGGTGGGTGGGGGTAGGTAGGGTCACGTGCTGCATGTGTGTGGTGGGGACATAAACGATTTTATTTTTTTTAAAGCACAAAGAGTGCTTCACATTAATAAGTTGACCGGCAATGGAGGCGGGTAGCTTAAGCCAGTTGCCCAATGGGGGATCTGCTTAAATGTGTTAAAAGAAAAAAAAAACGTGTGGGTGCTGAGGATGAAGGAGAGTGGGACTATGCCTGCTCTGGAATTGGGGAGGAGTGAGAGGATTGTTCGTCCCCTATTCAGGAAAGGCTGCCAAATATTCAGGAGTCCTACTAGTCATGGTATTCAAGAAATAATACTCAACCCCTATTTCTGAGATATGTAACCATTTGTAAACTTCTACAATGTTTTCATTTTCACAACACGTTTTGAATGTTGCATACTAACATACTATTTGCCCGCAGGTTAGGCCTTATGGTCTATCGAGTCTGCTCGAACCTCAGATCCTTAGTTGGGTGCTGAGGCCCTCCCATCCCTTGTGCTCCAGAAACCCCTATCATCCATCCCCACCTCCCTGGAACAGGCCATCATCTGATACATCCACTTTCTGTGTCTGTCCCACCCTCTCTTGAAGCCCTCCACTGAGGATCTCTGAACCAGCTCGCCAGGCAGTGCATTCCAAGGGTCCACCACCCTCTCAGTGAAAAACCTCCTCCTCTTTTCCCCCCTCACCCTTCCACCTTCCAACTTCAAACCATGCCCTCTGGTGATACCTCCCTGCTTTAGTCTAAAGATCCCCTCCATGTTTACCCTATTTATTCCCTTGAGGTACTTGAAGACCTCAATCATGTCCCCCTGTCTCTCCTCTCCTCCAATGAAAACAGGCAGAGCTCCTCAAGTCTGTCCTCATACGTCAAATCCCCTAGCCCTTATATCATCTTAGTTACCCTCCTCTGTACCCTCTCCAGGAGCTGTTTGTCCCTCTTCAAGTGTGGTCTCCAGTACTGTACACAGTACTCAAGGTGTGGTCTGACCAGTCCATTGTACAGCGGCAGAATCACTTCCTTGTTCCTAGAGGTGATCCCCCTTGTTAGTCTAAATAAATTACTTTACGTGGTGGATCAATATGGCATTTTTTTTCCTTTCCGCATGAAAATGGCTTTCTCATTTTTCTTTTTTTTTTTTTGCATTAGCATAAAACCCATTTTATAGGTACAATAATACACTCCAGTTATGGTGAATTAATGCACCTCCTGGGTGCTGGAGGACACTTGTCCTTTGGCCTCACTCCTCACAGTGCACCTGGGAAAGACAATCATTTACCTTAGCCCCATGCCCTGTTATGAGTTATTGCTTACTGATTTGTTTAGCAGGATGAGGATGACACATTGAGCCGCAG
This sequence comes from Neoceratodus forsteri, assembly GCA_016271365.2. Lineage (NCBI taxonomy): Eukaryota > Metazoa > Chordata > Ceratodontiformes > Ceratodontidae > Neoceratodus > Neoceratodus forsteri. The sequence continues at coordinate 1,411,771,033 of CM028132.1, forward strand.
GCCCTTTTTCAGGTGCAGCCTGGAGCCACAGTACAAAGAAGCCGCTGCTGATAATGTAACAATTATAGATATATGCAATGCAATCAATTACATCTTGCAACATACAGGAAATACTTCAGGATAAGATCACTTAACAGGTGCAGGCTATAACATTTACAAAATGATGTATGAAATTTCTCTCTGACCCAGTGACACTGTTGCAATGATTTGAAGAGCTTTATGATAAAATATTATAAAGGAGATAGGCCTGGATGGTATGTTACAACAACTTTGCTAAGGGAATCCAGTTGGGATCTCTTATTTTCCTCTCTTGACTAGGTTCTTCTTTAGATATCTTCACCCAGTTAATCTATCTGGAGACCTCATGTTTCTGGGACTTCCTTTGTGTAAGCTGATCCAGTAGTTCTATACATCTCTTGTCAAGACGGAAGGCTTGGTGTTGGCGCTGGAGTATTGGTAATGTGAGTTGGGAAGTAGGTGCAGGCAAGGCACTGGGTCCTACCACCGAATGATTGATACTGTACTCATTGAATGTAACTTTCAGGGGGGGTAACAGTACTGTTTCTATGCATGGTTCTTTCTTGTTCTAAAAGGAAACGTGGGTACCTTCTAAAGGAAATCAACCTTAATATTTTAGGAGGCAGGTTAAGTTAGGGCTGTCACCAGGCATTTCTAGATTCTTTCATCACAACAGACCCAGCACACACACTTTGAAAAAAATAGTTACTCAAGCCGGAAAATTAATATCAAAACATCTTTGTTATATGTGAAAACTCAGCAACTGATAAAAGAAGAAGCGCTCTCACAAGAAGTTGACCATTTTGCACCCCCACACTCACTGGTGCTTTCTCAAGTTGTCTGCCCCCCTCCCCATCACCTTCTTTACCCAGTTCTTAAAGGGATAGTGCCCAAAACAATTAATTAAGTGCTGTTTAAAACAAACACTTTACTTCAGGGGGTGTCTCAATTTATGTGCAATCTTAAATACAGCATGCAAAATATCCATGCTGTCTAATCTTTTAAAACATAATACCCTAATATTATTAAATAATGCGCAGTTTACAAAACATGATAGTTAGTATGGTAATCCTGGCTGCATAAGATATGTTTTCCATTGTAGATCCAAATCACATATAGGGGATATAAGGATTTTTCTGTATCCGGATTCATATACAGTATGTCAGACATCAGGCCAAGCAGATTGGTTTATAAAGGATGCAAAATATTCAGTAAAAATGGTATACTTCCCCTATATGATTATTTATATGTTATATTCATAGCAGTGGTGCCAATTCTATTTGATCCTTTAGACCCAGTCAGGAGAGGACCCCCAGTTGATAAATCCTGCAAGTCTCTCTCTTAGCATTTATGTTCATTTATTAATTGTGACTTACTACTATGGAAATCATATTTTTAAATCCAGAAGAACCAATTATCATTTTTTTGCAAATTATGCATCATTTAATAGTATTAGGTTTTAAGATTAAATAACAGATAAACCATTCCCCCCACCCCAACTTAAAAACAAAACAGTTAGTTGATTTTCTTGGGTATTATCACATCAGACCTGATTGGCAGTGTCACCGGAGTGGAGGTGAGTGGGTTTATTTGTATACCTTAGATACCTGCAGGATACTTGGTCGGAGGGTAAGGCTGAGTTATGTTTAAGGGTTGGCTCCATAAAATGTTTCATCACCAAAGTCCTCCTCCTCACACTGTAGTTCCAGCCGGGGTATAAGTAAAATAGCTGTACCCAGTCATCTTCATGCAGTTGAGGTTCAGTGTTACCATAAAGATGGTATAAAAGCAGTGGGGGAGTACTTGCTTTAATCCAAAATCACAACTGAAACTTTGATCGTGAATTGGTAAAACCAAAATCAGAACCAGAACATCCTCACTTTTGCCCACCACTATCAGTAATGTTATGCATTGCATGGGGCACAATTAGTTTCACAATTCAGCATTCAGTCCAGGTAAGAAAAACATAGAAGGTCTGATCCTCAGTGTGGCTGGCATTCATGGGATTTCCACATTCCTGGCAGACTCTGCTCTGTGCTACAAGTGGATTTTGCACATTGCAGAATCCACAACCCACTGGTGCCCCAACACCAATATGCAAGTGCAGACTGGTGTACAGGGTCTAGGAGTGTTCTGGGGTGGGGCAAGACATTTGGTATCCCACCAGATGTCCAGATCCGTCATAGATTGGTTCCCTTGCTCCACACAGATAAGGAGATTGAGGGATATGGCAGTCCCCCAATGACGATCATACCCCTTTGGAGCTATATGATTTTTAAAATGATCAAACCAAAGTTAGTATTGGCCTGTCCCACCCCAGCAATATGGAAGGACTGGTGCTTTGCAGTATGGTGGCCTGTTGGGGCCAGAATTGTAGGAGGGGTTGCACTGGGAGGGCATGCAAGACTTACAGCAGGGGACCCCTTGTTTAACCTATGCTCCCTCCTGGAATGCTGTGCAGCCTATATTCAGTGCTATGGATATTGCAGAGGGATGACACGCTAATAAGAATCAGGTGTTTAGTATACCAGGAGGTAGCATACCAAAAGAGGCAGTCTACAAGAAGTGCAGAGACCCAGAACCCTCTGGAGTAGACCTGGTGTCCCAGTTCAGGCAATGACTGCACTGCACTGAGGAGTCTTAATGGGAGGTAACGTGTCTGTAGTTTGTTAAATTCTGCCTGTACTGGATCAGAGGTAAAAGCATGTCTAAGAGATGATTTCTGTTCTGGTGAAGCTGTGTTAAAGTATTTATGCTTGTGGGTTAGAAAGTTGCACAGAAATCAAACAGGGTATTTCTTCTCTCCTTGAATCATTTTATGGCTGCTCCTACATAAAGCTTTTGTTATAAACTCTCTCTTCTGTATGCTACCCCAGAGTGTAATAAATGCTTAATTTCCTCTGCAGCTATAGTCTTACTTGCCATCGGTCAGGACTTCTACAGTTTCATATGGGATATGCTGAAGTGCCTCCCTAATTTCAGTCCTGTTGCTGCACTAATTATGGTAACTGTGCCCCTTTGTTTTTTCTTCCCCTGCCAGGGAAGGTGAAAGGTGGTATAGACTACGATCTGCTCTAAATCAAAGGATACTAAAGCCCAAGGATGTGGCACTGTATAATGGGGTCATTAATGAAGTGGTGACAGACTTCATGCAGAAATTGTACTACTTAAGGGAGAACAGTCAGTCGAGAGTCTTGGTTTCTGACCTGGCTAAAGAACTTTACAGATTTGCTTTCGAAGGTACGTGTGTGTATCTGTGTGTGTATATATGTGTACTTGGGTTGGGCAATTTGCTTTGCAGGAGAAAACTTCACAAAACATTGATTTTGTATAATGTTTGTCCTTCCAGCTTTGTGCACTTGTCAAAAATGAGGGAAAACACCATTGTTTATGAGGAAAATCCAGTGAAAAATCACCATTTTTACATGAGATGCCTGAATTTTGTAAGAATTTTTTCCGCAAGATTTTTTTTTCTGCAAAAATGGTAGTCCATTTCATCAAACCCTAGTGTACACATTTGTGAGTTTGCACTGTTATCCTTATGGAAACTTCCAACTTGGCAGCTCTGTAGCTTATTTCCACTGCAGGGTCGCTGATTTTCTGATTTCAAACATGGCCAGTTCTATTTGAAGTTATAGATCTTGATATATAGACACTGCTCTGAAGTCATTTTAACCAAACAAAATATATTTATACTCTAAAAGAACACAAATTATCCCTGCCATACCACCAAAGTTTCATGACCTGGTCACTTCCTCAGGGTAAGTAGAGACAGCAATATAGACAAAACCACTGAAGTGAACGTTACTTAAATGTATAAACAAATTAATGTTTTGATTCATTTTCTGTCCATGCAGTGTTAATTTGTCCTGATAAAAGAAATGAACAGCCTATTTAAATGAATAATTTTGGCAGGGGTTTCAGATTACCTGATGCTCAACAGCACGATTGTGTCTCAGCATAGAGGTCAACCGATGTTCCCTATTTAGTCTAGTTAGCTGTTAATTGCTGGGGGTATTAAAGCCTGCTCCCAGTTGTCACTTACATTCCTAATCCTGCCAATCAGCCACAGCCAGACTCTCCAGCACAAAAGCACAAGGAGCTTTCTGCTTTGGAAAAGTAGAAGCCCTCAGTGTGCTGTCTCTTCCAGGGATCACGCAGTTAAAAGCTGACCATCTGTGTATGTCTTAAAGTCACAGACATTCTAACTGGTGAATAAGTTCCAGAGCAAAGATAATGTCAACAAAGAGCACAGGCAGGAGGGAAAGAACTCATGAATGGATGATGCTGTGACTGTAAAACCAAAAAGAGACACCAATGGTATACACAACGTGTAGTTAATATATGGAATACACTTCCTTGTCCTATTATTGAAAGTAAAACCTTGGAGACATTTAAACACCTGCTTGATCAGCATATGGAAATAAAAAATTTGAATATCTATAAAAGTATTCTTCTACCTTCGGGTGGTGAGCTCATTTAAAGGCATAGTCCTCCCGAGCTTGTAAACTACTATGATGCGCCGTTGCTGCAATTTGAAAACAGCAGATCCACCAACATCCCTGTGTCTTGTCCATTGCTGCAGTACAAGGCAAAGAAACTTGCAGCTTCTATAGGCAGATCACAGTTCAAGCTCAGCAACGACTGGCTCTGTCACTTCATATCCAGCTGATGACTATTTCCCAGAGTTCCTTTTTTAAACAGAAGTAAATAAGGTGCTCTCAATAATTCAGTTTTGGGGAGTGCTTCCCAGAGACCGGGATCACTTTGAAATATGTATAAAAGGAAGCACTCAACCCTTTTCCAAATTCCAACAAATTTTAATTGCAATAATATAGATTCTTCAACTAATCCAGTCATAATACTTGTTCATCCAACAACTTGACGTGCTCTCTTAATTATATTTTAATTTAATTTGTTAACATTTCAGGACAAACATGTCCCTTCTTCAGAACATTATTGGGCTGTATAGGAGAAATAAAAATAAATGTCAATATACAAAATACTCAGGAGCACTCCTTTTTTTAAATGTATTTATTTTTGTTGTTGTTGTTTTTCATTAAATTTCAAGGCACCCTAAATATAGAAGCATAGAAAATAAAATTTGACAGCAGATAAGGACCGCTTGGCCCACCCAGTGTGCCCATTTCCCTACCTAATGGATAAGCTGCAGATCCTAGTTAACCAGCAGCCTACTTCTTTCTACCCCCAACCCCTAGAATTGCCTTATGACTGTCCCATGCATGCTTGAATTCAACCACTGGTTTTGACTACACAACTTCCTCCGGAAGGCTGTTCCATGCACCCACAACCCTCTCTGTGAAAAAATACTACCTCTGAGCCACCCCCCCATCTTCAAATTGTGCCCCCTTGTTCTTGCACACCTCTTTTTTTGAAAGATGCTACCCTCTTGGTCATTGTTGATTCCCTTGAGGTACTTGAAAGTTTCTATCATGTCCCCCCTCTCCCTCCTTTCCTTGAGGCTATACATATTAAGCTCCTTTAGCCTCTCTTCATATGTCTTCTGGTGCAGACCCTACACCATTTTAGTTGCCCTCCTCTGGACAGCTTCCATCTTGTCTATGTCCTTGCAGAGACTGGGTCTCCAGAAGTGCGCACAGTACTCCAGATGGGGTCTCACCAGCTGTCTGTACAGAGGGATAACAACTTCCTGTTTTCTACTGGTGGTGCCTCTCCCCATGCATCCCAGTATCTCCCCAGCCCTCCTTACTGCCCTCTCACATTGCTTGCCCACCTTTAAGTCATCTGATATGACCACCCCCAGGTCCCTTTCCATTTTTGTTGTTGTTAGTACCTAATAAATTATTAAATTACAGGGGGAAGATACCTACTATTTTTTGCAATCAAAGTATTGTGCTATATTTTTAATGTTTTACTTTTCTCATTTTCTGTCTCTTTTTGGAGCCTCTATTCTGGTATTCCATTAAACTTTAGCTGTAAAAAATGGGAGAAGAAAACATCCTTTTTCCATTTTATTCCTTTTTCCCCCAAAATAAATTATTTTTATGTTCTAAAGCCAGGAGTCATGTCATACCAGAAACTCCAAGTTTATTGCATTTTATAAGTTTGCCACTAATTTGGCTGGAAAACAAAGACAAAACCAATACTTACACCCTACCATTTGGGTTTTTAACAAAAAACATTCACAAACTTAGTGAAGTGGCTTCTCAAACTCGTCCATATATTTTTAAAAAGAACTGGTGTGTCCCAGATATCTTGATTAATATGGTTTTTGATATCAAAAGCTATTAAGAGAGACTATTTTCTCATAGACCCAACCACCATTAACACAGACACCATTTTAGCTTGATCCGTACTTCTCTGTCCAAGGGCAGCAGGTTATCATGTTGATGAGGCAACGTGATTATGTCATTCATGACATTTTGCTACAGCTCGGTAACTATTTGGAGACCACACTAATTCAGTGAAGGAGTGTGCAGTGCTTGTGTGGACCCCTTTGTAGGGCTTATTGATTCTATGTAAGACTCGGCTTGCTTAACAATATTGTCACAGTCCCATCCATTAATACTTTAATGCTATATTGGTGAAAATACTGCTTTTTCCACAAGGACAGAAGGGGATGAGCCGTGGAATATCATGCTGTGGATCAGTGTGATTACATCACCTAAGATGCTCTTCCACAGCCTGATCACTATGGAAAGCACACTTGGTCCATGGGAAGTGTAACACCGGGTGGTGTTTGTGTGGTTCCCCTCCTGTAGGGGTTAGGACTTTTAATATAAAATGGGAGCACACACATAAAAAAACAAAACTATATTTGACCATCAGTTATTTTAAGGGGGAAGGGTTGAGTGGGTTTCAGACCTTAAGTGTGAACCAGAAAATTCCTCAGGGCAATTAAGGATAGCTCAATTTGAGATAATAGGTTCGGACAACAGTCAAAATAAGATGACACGGGTGGGTTTATTGTGTATGTATATTACAGGGATCACATGGATTTTTTGAGTAAGACAATTATGGAATGTTGCATTGTTTCTCTTATGGTGTTGGCTCTAAATGTATTATGTCTAGCTCAGGTGAACGTCCTGTATAGATACTATTTATTATCTCCATTTGCATTCAAAAATAAAACCATGTTTCTTACTGAAATGAATTATATGTAGGAATTCTATTACAGTACAGTCCTGTTTATCCGAATAGTATGGGTGACAAACTTGAAGACAGGATAAATGGGAGTTCATAATATTGGGGTTACGTTGATTTAATGGCATCCTAATGTTTAAGTCTCGTCCGTGCTTCTCCTATCCTCTCAGCATGTATTTCTGGACACAAAGCTAAACCATGGCACCAAGAATAGATGTGGACAGTGACAAGCAGAGGTGAAGGAAAGGATTGTGCTAGTCACCCTAGCTACACTGCAGCACCGGGGATGAGAACCACATGGTCAGGATAACAAAGTTCTACTGTAATGCCAATTGGTCTCACAGCCATTACTACACTGGATATTGATGACTCGAACTGACTGTGTAGAACTGTACTGTACTTTACAGTTCTACAAAGTCAATTTAAGTCACTGATATTCAGCCAAAGGTCCGTAATAACCTCTGACTCACTACTAGTCTCAATCAGTCAGTCAGACAAAAAGTTGAATTTCTCCCAATTAAAATTTGATTGTCTGTTATTAGTTTGCAGAGTAAATATTCACCATTCTTCATGTCTTAAAAGTTTTTCTCAGGTTCTACCTCTTTTTGGTTTGTGCACTTTCTCTATGCCCATAAATTTCATAGATGAGATGTGGTGTTGGTGTGTATTAAAATGTTTGGCCAATAGTGATTTGTCATAATTTCTCCTATTGTTACTTTTATGTTCTGATATTCTTATCTTCAACAGTCTTTTTGCTTTCCCAATGAAATATAGGGAACAAGGACATGTTATACAGTAGATCATGTGGTCTGTGTTGCAAGTTATCAGATCTCGAATTTCAAATTTTCAGTCTTGGCAAGTACTATTAACATATTCTGATTTTGAATGTTTGCTGCAATGTATACAGTTTCCACAATTATGAAGATCTTTCATTCCTCTATTTAGCCATGTTGTTGGTAGGGGTTCTGGTGTCCAATGTTGTGTTTTTACTAGTTTTCCCTCTGATGTTTGTTTGATGTTCTTTTTCCAGTTACCCAGGGTCTTTTCTTAAAAATAATGCTTTTGAATCTCTCACTTAGACCAATTACATTGATGATATCTTTCATCTGTGCCATTATTCCTTTTAATTCTTAGAATTTGGCTGTGCAGTATGATGTTTCATAAGGCTGGCGATGGTAACTAGTTATATGTAAAATGCTGTTTTCATTCAGTGGTTTACTATAGTGGTCTGTGATGATTTTGTTGTCATCCATTAGAATCTTGAGATCCAAAATGGAATCTTTTTTGATGAAGTCGAGAGTGCACCTTACCTATGTCATGTTTGTGTTGAGATAATCAAAAATGTTTTTCAGTTCATCTTCCATATTTCCCCAAAAAATCAAAATATTGTTAATTAATCTTTTATACAGTAACAGTGATGATTTATTTTGATGTCTCTGTTATGTACATGCATCTTCTTCAAAATGTGCCATAAAAATATTATCCTAATTAGGGGACATAGTGGCTCTAATGGCTGTCCCTTGGAGTTGCAGGTAATTCTTTTCTTCAGACATAAAATAGTTGTTGCTAAGTGCCACTTCTGATAGTAATAACAAAAAACTGATGTTAAGTTCATTTGTTTGTCTTTATCAAAGTAGATTTTCCAAGGCCTTTAAACCATCTGAGTGAGGTATACTTGTATAAAGATTATTGACATCTAAGATTATCAGTAAACATTCTTGCATATTTGTAATACTCAAGTTAAAGTAGTTCAGAATTAGTCTACAGTGTTTTGAATCTCTCAAATAAGATTGTGCTAGTGGTACTAGTTTTTTTTTTTTTTTTTTTTACTGTGGTGATCCATATCTATGGAAAGTGGTTCAGTGATAGAACCAATGCCCGAAATTATTGGTCTTCCTGGTGGGTATAATGGGTCTTTATGTTTTCTTGGTAGGCAATAAAATGACATGATCCCACGGATTTGTGTTTATTTATTCTGTTACTAGCCATTCTTCGATTCACTTTCTAGCAACTGCTTCTTTGATCGTTTCTGTTGTTGTCTGTTTTAAAGTTTGAAAGGAAATATTGGGGACTTCTCGAAAATATATTGGTGTTTGTTTTTCAAAGCCAAACCAGAATCACTTTGCTGAGTGCATGAACATTTTTTGTGAAAAACCCAAATAGTCAGGTGTAAGTATCCTGACTTTTTTTGTTTTGTTTTGTTGCAGTACAAGACGTGGCAAACTTATAAAATGCAATAAACCAGGAATTTCCAGTAAGGCATGACTCCTGGCTATAGAACATATAAATAATTTATTTTGTGGGGGGAAAAAAAATATGTATATATATTGGAAAAGCAGCCCCCCCCAATCTTTTACAGCTAAAGTTTAATGGAAATCCAGAACTGAGGCTCCCACAAAATGTAGAAATGAAGAGTAAAACATTAAAAAATAGCACAATGCTTTGATTGAAAATAATAGCGGGTGCATTCCTCCTGCAAGTTAATAAAATGTTATTGAAATTAGTAATTTATTAAGGTGCTATGAAATTTAGCGAAAAACAAAAAATAAATATTCTTTTGAGAATTCTGTGTATTGACATTTATTTTTATTTCTTCTATTCGGCCCACTAATGTTTTGAAGAAGGGACTGTTTGTTCTGAAATGTTAATGAATGAAATGAAAATATAATTAAGGGAGAATGTCAAGTTGTTGGATGAACAAGTATTACGATTGGGGGGGTTGAAAAATCCATATTATCGCAATTAAAAATTGTTTGTATTTGGAAGAGGGTTAAGTGCTTTCTTTCATATGTATTTTATCATTTCATAACTAGGCACAACATTATTTTCAAATGGGCGCACAGGCAGAAACGTTGTTGACTTGTCCTTGGCAGATGACTGTATTTGTAAAAGACTCCCACAAATCCTTGCAGACTAGGCTCCTGATGATGTTTACAAAGCAGATACAACTGGTATAGTTTTACAGAGCAGCACCTGATGCCACCCTGACCTTTAAGAAGGACTTAATTGCTAGCAGTAAAAAAGCAAAGGATAGAAGTAACATGAGGGCCCAGACAAGATGACTACCTAAATCCTCAGCTCTCTGCCAGCTCTGACTGAATCTGCCTCCATCAAATCTTTAAATCCAGTGTGTTAGTCTACTTATGTGGAGCAGTTGCAGGAGAGTGATGTTGGAGAGCTGTGTCCTGTTTGAAACTCCAGGATCACCAGGGAAGAGGAAAAAAGATCAAGCCAAATCACCCCCTACCTCTCAGCGCCAAGTGGTTAAGTTGGTGACCCCCTACCTCTCAGTTCCAGGTGGCTAAGATGGTGACCCCGCAAGAGGCCAGGATCTTCCTGCAACATGAATCAGCCAAATCCAGTAGCCGTCTGCACTAGATAGCCCAAACTGTAGAATCCATCAGACAGGCTGTTTCTACCATGTAAGTGATGCTAGAAAGCTTGGTAGCCTGCGATGATGGCGACCGCGATTGAGCACTTTCAAAAAGGGTGACTCAAACACGGCACCTGTACATAGGGCTACCAGTCAGGGAGGGTGACTGTATAGGGGGTCAGTGAATATAGCAATAGGATGTTGCTATATATCCACATGCATGTGGGGAGAAGGGACCACTCAGTGCGATAGGCAGAAGGAGAGGGAGGGTTTCTGGGGTGTAGTGCAGCAGTGGGCTGCCATTCTGGCTGTGTGGCATGGTGGGTTGGTGGCAGGCTGGGGTTGGGAGGGTGCTGGGTTCAGTTCTGGGCACACACACTTTTTGCACCAGTCCAGGAACTGTTTTTGTCTTTTGCACCCCCTCTCAACATGCCCCCACTCCAGAGTTGAGAATCCTTTAGTAGGAGTGTGTGTGTGTGTGGGGGGGTGCACAGCCCCCCACATAAAAAAAATTTCTAAGTCTACGGTGCCCATTTGCTGTGCACCATGAGTGTACATTGCCAAAATTGATTTCCGGTGATGTACACTCACCCAAACGGCGATCACCTTTCTGTGATCGCCGTTATGACATGGAACCAGAAAGGCTAATGGGCAGAGTAGTGGCCAGAGAGCAAAAGATCATGGACATTTCCAATGCCCAAACAACTCATGATCAGCAACTTCAAGCAGCAGAAGTGCAGATAAACTGGCTGATGAGAAAGATCAAGGATTTGGAAGGAAGAGGCTGCCACAAAAACCTGAGAATTATCAGGCTTCAGGAAGGACTTGAAAGGAAAGATCCCATGCAATACCTCTGGTAAAACTCTACAACTTTGAACTGGACCATGCTCATTGGATCCGCTGAGCCTGGACACAGAGCAAAAACATCAGGCTGAGACCTCCGAATTTTAAGCGGTTGCGGTTCCAGGACAAACAGCTCATATTGAAAACAGCCTGGCACCTGAAGGAGATAACAGTTGCAAGAGTCAAAAATCTCATTTTACCCAGACTACTCTGGGTCTGTTTTGAAGCGATGCCAGGTATTCGACAAAGTGAAAGTGGGTTTGAGAAATAGAGGGATCCCTTATGCACTCCTTTACCCCCGCATTCCTCAGTGTAACTTTTCAGGATAAAGACCTATGCTTCAACCCCCGCCCCCGAGGCCAATGCATACTTTCAAACTGCCCTTGGACCTGCTGGATTGCCAAAGCAGTGAGCACTGGTAGCCCCTGGAAACCAAATGGACACTTTCCTTGGGGTCTGTGGCAGTAATAAACTGACCGAACTGTAACTACATCGCACATTTTCTGTCATGAGGTCGGGACCAGCGATTGGGATCAGATGTGAACTTCTGCAGTACAAGCTTGTGCACTGAGATCTGTGTCTCAGAATGACTGGGAACAGCTTCAATCACAAGACTGTGGGGTGTATATTTATGGAACATGTACAAACTGAGGAGAGAAAGAAATAAGTGCCTCAGCTGTGACTTGAATCTAGGCCACATGGAATACCATATTACGGGAAGTCTGTGTTCAAGTCCCAGCTGAGGCACTTATTTCTTTCTCCTCTCTGTTTGAATGGGAACAGTTGCACAAGGACCTGACCTGCCATTACTTCCACACAACTGACCATTCTGAAAGTCACCCTTTCACTGCCTCAGAACTCTGGCAGCGCTGGTGATAATGTGGATTTGGCTGACACCCTCCCTACAATCCTGACCCTTTGCTTACAAGAGTGTGAGGAGACAGTCCTGCTATATCACCCATCGATTCCCTCCCCAACGAATGAAACACTGGACTTGACCCACACTAATTTGCTTGCATCTTTCAGTCTGGAGGGAAGCCTGCCTTTGTGTTTACTCTGAGTAGTCACTCAGAAAACTAAATAGACCACCATTGGACACGGAAATGGAGTTTCACTGATGTCACCACTAGAGGAGCATCTCCTGGCAGCAACATACAGAGAATTGTTACTAAGTGACTTTTTTCTCTACTTCAGTTTTTTACTTTAAAGCATTTTCCTTTCCTCTAGTGGGATTCTTTGTTTTAAAAAACTGTTTCCTATTGCTCACAATGAATGCTGAAATGTGGGTCTAGGGGCAGTGTGGCTAAGGGAGAACTGTGTAACTATCCCTCAAGGTAGTTAAGTTGCCATTTTGTTTTTGTTGCTGCCACATATGAATATTCCTGCGACTCGAGGGCTGGAGCTATTGTGTGCCAGTCAAGAGCCCTTGGCCTAGTAATGTCCACTTTTAGTATTTTGGGTGGTGTCATATGACAGGATGGCAGTGTACCAGTCTGTCTGTTGTGTCACCCTCACAGTCATCATGGGGAAGGGGGATTCCATGGCTGCCAGGGGTCTTCTAATGTATGTCAGAAGAGTCTGTGCAAACAAAGGCTTAACAGTCATCCTAGCTGTCTGATAGAGATAGCTTCTGGTTACCTCTACCAGTTGGAATCACTCTTTCTTATATTTCTCTCTTTCTTTTGGTTCTTAGGTTCATCCAGCAGCCATTTGGTTTCTTAAGCGTGGGCCACCCATTTCTGGTGTTGTACACCCTTTTGAGCATTGTATTTTAAATGTTTATGTCTTATTATTGCTTGCTTTGGTGGGCAGTGCTTGGGTTGGTGAGGGTACTGTGGTGGGGGGGTTGAGAGGCTGGATGGGCAGATAGGTGGCCCAAATTAGACACCTCTTAGCAGCACGTTTACTATCTCTGGGCACTGCTGCGAAAAAGGGAGAGGGTAGCTATTTATGTTAAGGATACCATCAATGCTACAGAAATGCAGCAGGCACAAGGGGAAACAGAGAATCTATGGATCACAATCAGGCCAAAAGCCAAAACCTATTTGGGTAGGAATAATCTACAGACCCCCAAGTCAGGAGGAAGCTAGGGATAAGGAAATCCTGGAAACCATCCTCCAGATGTCAAGCAAAGGGGACGAGGTGCTGGTGGGGGATTTCAATTTACCAGATGTAGATTGGAGTATCCACACAGCAACATCACAAAAAAGCAGCAGGGAGTTCCTAATCACACTACAGGAAGCAGACCTAAGTCAACTAGTGACATCACCCACATGGGGTAACGTGACTCTAGATCTGATATTCACAAATAGCGATATGGTTCTGGGCCTTGGAGTAGGGAACCACCTAAGCAATGGTGACCATAACACAGTATGGTTCAGGGTAAAAAGGACTGAAGACTCCACACACTCCAAATGGAAGGTCCTTGACTATAGGAGAGCAGACTTTACAAAAATGAAGTCCTGCCTGAGGGACGACCTTAGTAACACAACAGAAGGGAGCATTGAGGAATGTTGGACAAGGTTGAAGGATGTAATAATAATGGTCACATCACAGTTTGCCTGTCAGGTAAGTAAGAATAAAAGGAGTAAAAACCCACTATGGTTTTCCAAGGAGGTGGCAACCATAGTGAAAGAGAAGTGCATAGCCTTCAGAAAGTACAAGAAGTCAGGGAACGAGGTGGACAAAACAGAATACAAATAGAAACTAAAAGAGACAGGAAAAGAAATAAGAAATGCAAAGACTCGGACAGAGATTAGGATAGCTCAGGAAGTAAAAAAAGGTAACAAAACCTTCTACAGGTACACATTAGAAAAAAGGAAGACCAAAGGGGGCATTGTTAGAATCACAAAAAAGGTAGCACAACCCACAGAGCAAGACGAGGAGAAGGCAGAGGCACTCAGTGAGCACTTCTGCTCAGTCTTCACACAGGAAGCATATGGAAATGGACCAACAATAGGTATAAAGAAGTGTCCAATTGAAGGAATAGACACAGGTCCCTTCACAGAAGAAAGGGTCCTGGAGGAAATAGGCAAGTTAAAGGTAGATAAAGCTGTGAGGCCAGATGGGATACACCCAAGAATACATCAAGAACTTAGAAGAGTACTGACAGCCCCCTTAGCAGTGCTCTTCAACAAATTGTTGAGGAGCGGGGAGATGCCAGAGGATTGAAAGAGAGCAACAGTAGTACCACTCCACAAGAGTGGAAGCAAGGAACAGCCAGGAAACTACCATCTGGTTAGTCTAACATTAGTCGTGGGAAAACTGATAGAGTCCCTGCTGAAGGAAAGAATTGTAGCTTTTTTGAAGCAAACTGGTCAGCTTGACAAAAATCAACATGGTTTCATGGCAGAAAGGTCCTGGCAGACAAACCTGGTTGATTTTTTTTCGTTGAGTCACCAAAACAGTGGATCAGGGTGGGGTAGTGGATGTGGTTTACCTGGAATTCAGCAACATTTTTCACTCTGTTCCACACAGGAGACTATTCAAAAAACTGGAGAACATGGGAGTTGGGCCCAAGGCAATGAACTGGGTCAGAAACTGGTTACATGGGAGAACTCTGAGAGTATTAATGAATGGCACTCCGTCAGAAGAGGAGAGGGTGACTAGCAGGATCCCACAGGGCTTGGTTCTGGGGCCGATCCTCTTCAACATATTCATCAGTGACATTGCAGATGGACTGAAGGGAAAGGTGTGCCTTTTTGCAGATGATACCAAAATCAGCAACAAGGTGGACACACCAGAGGGAACAACAGAGCATGGAAGCTGATCTCCGAAAACTGGAGGAGTGGTCCAGGACCTGGCAATTGAAATTCAGTGCTAAAAAATGTAAGGTCATGCACCTGGGAAAACATAACCCGTGAAAATGGTACTCATATCAGATTACCTCAAGGCCAGTAAACAATGTGAAAAGGCAGCACTAAAAGCTAGAGATATCCTGGGATGCATAGGGAGGGGCATCACAAGCAGAAGGCATGAAGTACTCATGCCCCTGTATCAGTCCCTGGTTAGGCCTTACCTGGAGTACTGTGTCCAGTTCTGGAGGCCATATCTCAGGAAGGAAATAGGCTGGAGATGGTACAGAGAAGAGCAACAAAGATGGTGCAGGACTTTCATCAGAAACTGTACAAGGCAAGACTAGATGACCTCAAATTATATTCCCAAGAGCAATGCAGGAATCATGGGAACATGATCGAAACATTTAAATATTTTTAATTTTTATTTTGGTTTTTGTTGACCGGGTAAGTGCACTAGACAAATCCTGCCTATTTTCAGGCACGACCCGGGGGAGGGGGATACAGATGAATACCAACTGACCTTGAACCAGGTAAAGCTGTTGGTGGTATTTTTAGTGAGTGAAGGAAATTTGACCAGAAACACCGGGGAAATTCCCCTACTCTTTTTTGAGAAGTGCCATGGGATCTTTAACATCCACCTGAACTACCATCAATCCATCTCCAGTCAGGCGCTTAGCTCCACAGAGCCGGAGAGACCCTCTAGGGAAGGTACGGCAAAGCCGCAATTTTATGCCCACCCGCCTTCCCCTCTTCTAGACTTTCTTAAATAGACACTTTCCGCCAACGTTATTAAAACCACGCCCGCTGGTCCTGTTAAACCTATAGCCTGCCTTATATTCCTCATTGATACTACACTGTCGATTACCAGATTACTACCTATGTTATCTATTCTGGACGCCACAACTAGCCTGGGTTTCCACCTAGCATCTGATAAGGCACACTGCCCTTGCCATCTTATACTCCGCCTTTATTCGAGTCCAAAAAATTCTTGTATCTCACTGTTTACGACCTCCTATCCCATTGCTAGACTAAACACCTCTAATATCTGAGTAGGCACCCAGTATGAGCTAAGTATACCACCTTTATAATCTATGACACAGGCAACTACTGTGAGCAAATCATAAGATTTTACCTACAAAATCTCTGTGATCACCTTCATAATGAGGAACTTTCTTTGGAGCCTCCTTATACTACTACTATTACCTGAACTAGTAAAGATGCAGACATCCACAGGATGCCAAGCAGAGTGCAGATACCACATTCTCATTCTGCTGCAATTCTACAGCAGCCCAAGAGATTGGATATGTACCTATGACCTTCCATTGATACGATGCTACCCATTTATTCTTTACTACGGAGGGACACAGTCGGCATTGCATTTGTTTGGTGTCTGTCTCCAACTGTATACAGAACAAGATCCCACGACTATCTCTGTTAAAGTTTTAATCCTTTCCTTTAAAAAGGACGAAAAACCGAATCTGGATGGCAAATAAGAATTCCACCGAATAAAAAATAAAAGAAATAAAAAGGCATCTATAAGAACTTATACCCTATCTCTGGCGGCAACTATGAAACTACTGCTCCTACTACTAATATGCTCAGGGAATGTGGAACTTAACCCTGGGCCACCAGGAGACTATCACTGCACCTTCAGAACTAGCAAAGATTAAAGGACTAAGCCTTCTCATATTAATGCATGTAGCCTTTTAAAAATCACATTGCTCCAAGCCTGGGTTAGCCACTCACTACCTGACATCCTGGTAGTCTCTGAGACATGGCTTAGACCTGATACAGCTGATAGAGATATAAACTTACTTAACTACCAAACATTCAGAGCTGATAGACGGACAAGAGGAGGAGGGGTAGCAATATATGTAAAGGCCAACCTATCTGCAATTTCTCTTGCCTCTTACTCTATGGCAAAAGAATTTGAGTGCCTATCCCTTAAAATAACCCTTTCCAAAAATATATCACTGCAGCTGATTGGCTGTTACAGACCTCCCTCAGCTGGCCTCAAGATACTGTCCTACTTGGGTGACTTGATTAAACAAGGGAATGGAGAAACCATAATTATAGGCGATTTAAACCTAAACTGGCTTTCTAAGGCAGCTACACCTCTAATTTCATTCTGCGACATGCATGGGCTTACACAGCTTATAAATGAACCTACTAGAATAAACAAAAAGAACCCAAAAAATAGCACGCTTTTGGATGTACTATTAGTGAGTAAACCTCACCTCTTTTCACACACTGGAGTTCTGTTCAACGACATTAGTGATCATTGTTCTATTGCGGCAATTAGGTCAGCATGTAAGATTTCATCCCCACAAAATTCTTGTTGAAGAGATCAAAAAGAACTTCAACATTGAGGCATACCTGGACGATATTAAGTACTCCACAAGATGGCAAGAATTCTATCTAGCTAACACAATGGAGATTGCATATGGTGTTCTAAATGACATCATCACAAATGCTCTAAACATTCATGCACCAGTCTCTAAACTACATTAAAAATAAAACCTGTCGTTGGTTTAATTCTGACCTTAAATCCACCCTTCTCGAAAGGACAAGCTTTGGAAAAAGCCCAAAAACTAAATTAGCCTCTGATTGGGAGCAATTCAGAAAAGTCAGGAATCTTTGCACCAAGAAAGTACGAGACACAAAAGCTGCATATTACATGGCTGAATTAGACTCCTCATACTACAGCCCTGCCAAGTTTTGGAACACTATAAAAGATATAACTGGCCATGTCCCAAGTAACTCACTCCCAACAAAACTACAATGTGGAAACAGAGCCATCAGTGACAAAACTGAAGTATTGGAAGCTTTCAATAATCATTTTACAACTGCTGGGCTAGCATTCGACTCCTCTCCAGCCAACCAAATGAGAGTACATCTAGGGATTAAGAATACTGATGCAAGGGTGACTGACTCCATTTTCTCCTTCACTCCAGCCACGCTGAAGCAAGTCGAAGAACTAATCTTACAATTGGACATAAAAGAGTGCAGGCGAGACTCCCTGACCCATACTTTTTAAAAATGCCATACATGTATTAGCAGTGCCAGTAACACATCTGTTTAACCTTTCTACAGTCTGGAGTCATCCCATCAATCTGGAAAACCGCATGTGATTCCACTTGAAAGCCGGGATCCCACAGACCCACAACTACAGACCAATTTCCATTCTTACGGTGCTGTCTAAACTACTTGAAAAAATTGTGAGCACCCAGCTAAGAGAACATCTAGAAGCCAACAATCTTCTAAATCCAGCACAGTCTGGTTTCAGAGCAAACCACAGCACCATAACAGCTCTTGCAAAAGTCACTAATGATTGGCAACTTGAATTGGATAAAAAAAATTGTGTATGTGCTGTCTTCTTAGACCTAAGTAAGGCCTTTGACACGGTTGACCATGACCTGCTCCTCTCCTCACTAAGATCTATTGGACTTGACACCAATTCCATTAGATGGTTTAACAACTATCTTACAGGAAGAACCCAGCAGGTAAAGGCTCAAGGAGATATATCCCACTCAGACCACTACAAAGAGGATTACCACAAGGATCTATTCTTGGCCCTATCCTCTTTCGCCATATATATCAATAGCATTGACACAAATCTTACCAAAGCCACTGTACACCTGTTTGCTGATGATACAGTACTGTATGTCAGTCACCCTTCTCCTACAACAGCCTGCAAAGAACTACAAGCAGAATTCGACCTACTGCAACTCCAGCTGCTGGAAAAAAACTACTATTGAATGCAAAAAAAACTAAGGCAATGTTCTTTTCCCCACAGGTGCAGGCAAAATACTCAATCCCAGTCGATCTCCCTAAACTATCCACTGCACTTGGTGAAAATCTTGAATATGTCACAAAATTCAAATACTGAGGCATGGCTAGATAGTAGATTAGACTATCTAGAACATCTGGAAGAGCTACTAAAAAGCTTAGACAAAGACTTGGACTTTACTATAGAATAAGGCACTTCCTTTCAAGTGATTCAAAAGAAGATGGTCCAGGCCACATTCCTCTCAGTTTTAGACTACGCTGACTTCCTATACAATCACTGCCCTCACGGTATGCTTGAACAAATTAGATACACTATACCATAGAGCTCTAAGGTTTATCACAGACTTACCATATAGTACTCACCACTGCTTGCTATACTCGAGTTGGTTGGGCCTCACTCAATATAGAAGGGATAGGAATGCATTACTATGGACTTACAGAGCAATATCACAGCAGCTTCCAAAATATATCTCAGACTGTTTTCTACAAGCCTCATCAAGTAATTATGCATTAAGAAGCCTGAACTTCATTACTCTTAAAGTGCCTAAGTTCCACTCTACATGGCAGACATGCTGTTAGTTATGTGTTATCTACCCTATGGAACACAATGCAAAAGACACTGAAAGTGAACAAGCTCATATCTATTACAGCCTTTAAATATCTATACAACAAAATATTCAAAGAAAAATGTAACTGCTTCCGTCAACAATAGACTAACCCTCCATCTTCCCTACCAGCTGGACGACTATTCAAGGTAGCTCCTCAGCACCCTACGAGCAGTTGCTTCACATTTCATTAACCTTTACTACAATCCTTCCTTCTTAAGCATTATATACTTAGTCACCTTATGCTTTCAGTTTTTTACTTCCCCAGTCCACCCCCATCCCCCCTTGACCTACTATTGATCCCTCTTTGACACAGCCTTTTCCACTCCTTCCCTTTCACCACCCCTGGCCACAACATTCTGTATACACTCCTTTCATCCCCCCCTGTCACTGCTTCAGCCGGTATTTGCCTCCTACAAATCATTTCCTGTAGATATATCTTCCAGATGTCCATACAGCTTATCACCCAAGCTCAAAAACTTTCTAATAATTCCCCTGACACATTTAACCTTCACCAAAAAGTGCAAGTTTCTAAAGTATCCTCCACTAACAAGCTGGCTACTTAATGAATCATGTATATATGTAATATATATATTTTTTTTCTTGTTATTAGCCGTTCAAAGCACTCTGTCTTGGAGTTGTTGTTTTGTATTCATTTGCTATCCTTTCAAAGTTGTGTATTCTTTGTATGTTATATGTCATACAAATTGTATCTTGACCCTACCAGGTCCATCTTGCAAATGAGCATTGCTCAATGATGTTCGCCTGGATAAATAAAGATTTGATTGATTGAATCCAGGCAGTTGGGACCTCAGTTTAACATCTCATCTGAAATACCCTAAAGACAACAGCAGGGTGCATGTTCAGAACCTATTTCAGTTAAAAGACTACAACAGGACTAGAGGGCATTACCTTAGACTTAAGGGAGGAAAGTTCAGGAACAATATGATGAAATTCTTCTTCACATAGCGCATTGTGGAACCATGGAATAGCCTGCTGGAGGGGGTGCTGGGAGCCAAGATGGTGGGGGAATTCAAGCGGGCATGGGACAGACAATATGGGATACTCAAGCAGGCAGCTAAGTAAGGGGGGTCTGGAAACCAAGGGCAGACTTGATGGATCATATGCTCCCCATCTGCTGACAACTTCTGTGTTTCTATGTTTCTATTGCTGAGTTTGACTCCATGAAGATTATATCCTGGAATGCTAGAGGTATGAACTGTCCTCTCAAAAAATGGAAAATTTTGTTGCAGCTTAGAAATTTGAACTACAACATCGTCCTGGTCCACGAGACAAAGCTTTTGGAGGGCAAATCCTCCCAATTGTGTTGCTCCTAGGTACAGCAGGTGTATCATAGTGCATATACCTTCAGACAACAAGGGGTGACAATTCTCTGCAAAAAGGGTTGCAGCTCAGCATACAAAGGGAGGTGAAAGACACCGAGGGATGCACAGTCTTGGTGGAAGGGACATATCAAGGTGGACACATAATGATAGGCAGCATGTACGCTCCTAATAATCCTGATACGGATTTTGTCTAACAACTTTTGAGGGAACTTCCCTCTAACCCAGCAGGCATAATTATAGGAGGAGACATCAATCTTGCCCTTACTCCAGCCCTGGACAGAACCGGCCCTGAACATCACCAGGAACCTGTGGTGGTCAAGCAAATGAGCCACGAATACCAGAGTGCTGGCTTGTGCGATATCTGGTGGGTCATGCACCCAATCAAAATAGACTTCTCCTGCTACTTGGTGCCCCATGATTCCTATGGCAGAATCAATGTAATTTTTGTCTACCAAGAGCTTTTCTCCAAAAGTTGGAGCATGTCTGTACAAAATATCCTGCTCTCAGATCATGCTCTGTACTTCTGTCCATTGCGTGGGGAGGTTTGTGGGAACACATAATAAATGGAGGCTCAACATTGCCCTCCTACAAGACCCTCAGTTCCAAGAAGCTTCAGACTATGCCTTACCTACTCCCTTCTCCTTCCCCTCCTTGATTATGGTTCTATTTTCTACTCTCCCCAACACATCCCCCCTTTTCTCCAAACTCAGGACTACATACAAATAATATTACATTTGAGCCCTGCATCCAAAACAGGAAGAGGTAGAGAAGCTGTAGTGCTTGCATATCACAGCGTAAACTACAAAATCTTATAGAAGCTGGGATTATTGGGCTAACTACTCCCCCTTGGCTTTCTATTAATATTTGGCTTCATAGTAACTCCAAAATAGAACTTTGAGCCATACTTTTTAGTTTTTTATTCTGCTGCTTTGGGCTACTCATCATGACCTGTGATCTCTACTACTGGGTCTTTACACAGTTAAAAGCTCAGCCTGCGGCAAGCGTATATTTTACTTACTGCAATCCAGTACTGAGGTTGTGATGCAAGTGTATGCTGAATGAAACATTTTTAAACTGTGAATTGTGTTGATGCATTTTATACTTGCTGTGATTTTTATATGTGAAACAGTACATTTGAGCCCTGCTTCCAAAACAGGAAGCGATAAAGAAGCTGTAGTTCTTGTGTATCACAGCGCAAACTACAAAAGCTTATAGAAGCTGGGATTATTGGGCTAACTACTCCCCCTGGGCTTTCTATTAATATTTGGCTTCATAGTAACTTCAAAATAGAACTTTGAGCCATACTTTTATGTTTTTATTCTGCTGCTTGGGGCTACTTGTGACTTGCGATCTCTACTTCCGGGTCTTTACACAGTTAAAAGCTTGGCCTGCGGCGAGCGCATATTTTACTTGCTGCAACCCAGTATTGAGGTTGTGCTGCAAGTGTATGCTGAATGAAACATTTTTAAACTGTGAATTGTGTTGATGCATTTTATACTTGCTGTGATTTTTATGTTGGCATGCTTGCACAGCCAACATCTTGCGGTAGTGCAGATTTGAAGGTGCGGTCGCTGTTGGATGAATGCAGGGCACACACCAGTAGGTGCATCCCTCATTTCCCAATCAGCCTGCATGCTGGCACCACACCATGCATACTAATATGGTGAGCACATCTAAGGAAAGGTCCATTGCAATGCGAGCAAAGCTTGTCACACGCAGCAGACCCTTCCTATGTGCTTCGCCAGCTAGAAACATGGCGGCACAGTGACCACTAAACTGCCGACTTCAGGGGTGCCCAATCCCCTGGTAGGCTTACCCTGCCCCTCAAGTATGTGCCGATGAGGGAGCCCACTCCCAGTCGGCAGAATGTGTCCCCACCCACTTTCGTTGTTTGCTGATGGGGGTGCCCAATTTCCCACAGCATCCCCCTTTCCTTACTTTAATGTGCCGACAGGGGAGCCCACTCCCATCAGCATGATGTCCCCCTTCTTCTGGTTGATGGGGTGCCAGTCCCCCATCAGCTACTGTACCCCCACCCCAAAAAAGAAATCACTTGTAAAAAAGAAAACTGTCTGCAATGTTGTTTTTTTTCACTACCTGTAAACAGAAAACGGTTCCTCGTAGTCTCCCTTCCCACCACCCACACCCACCCACTACATAGGGTTTTTGGGACCCCTCCGCATGAATTCTGTCACTGATATGATGTTAATCGGTCCTGAAAGGTGATTTCGCAGTCACTGTATGGAATCACCTTTTGGGACTGATTAACGCAAGGACAGTAGCAGTGTTCATGAGGTGGTCTCTCAAAAAGCCTATGTTGCAAATTTGGTAGAAAAAATCCAAAAAAATGGCTGCATTTTATACTTGCTGTGATTTTTATATGTGAAACAGTACATTGGAGCCCTGCTTTCAAAACAGGAAGAGGTAGAGAAGCTGTAGTTCTTGCGTATCTCAATGAAAACTACAGAAGCTTATAGAAGCTGGGATTATTGGGTTGACTACTCCCCCTGGGCTTTCTATTAATATTTGGCTTCATAGTAACTCCAAAATAGAACTTTGAGCCATCCTTTTTAGTTTTTTATTCTGCTGCTTGGGGCTACTCATGACCCGCGATCTCTACTTCTGGATCTTTACACAGTTAAAAGCTCGACCTGTGGCTAGCAGGGTGAACCTGAGCAAGGCGTGCTCACGTCAGCATGTGTTTTGCATGTTCGGTGGATGAGGAGGGAACAGGAAAAAGAGTAGCTCTTAAGTTTTATTGTATCATGTAAGTACACACATAGAGCCTGAACTATAATAGGGTGAATTAGCAACCATAATAATGGCTGGTACTTTAACCACACAAGATGGCAAAATCATGTATATGTGTTCTGCATGTGTAATGTACAGTACAGAACCTATTGTAGGTCAGGGGAACACTATTAAATGCTGTAAATGTTTATTAAATGAAGATCTGAGTCAGGAAATCAGTTTGTTTAAGGATTGATTATTCACTTTAGAGAGCAGTTATGCAGACACCATTGCCAGAATAAACAGATCACATCTTCAGGTTGATTCGTCTGTTTCTGGAAATTGTAGTAATAGTATACCACCTAAATCAGTAGAAGGAGATCCCATGGGCAGGAGGGTTTATTTTCCATAAATCCTCCCACTAGAAAGTGTGTAAGGGAGGAAGACGACCCCATGCTTACTGAGAATACCTGGTGCTTGGTAGCAAATAAAAAAGCGGCTCAAAAAGGCAGAAAAGCAGCACTGTTTGAAATTCCAACTCAAAACTGCTTTGATCTCTTAATAAATTTATTAATCAAGATAACCATGTTACTGGTTGGGATTCCTTCTCCAAACACCCAATAACTACTGCTGATAATTGTTCACCTACATTAATAGATACAAATATACCAGTTATTGCAGAGAACCTTATTGACCTGTTTAACAAACCTGAAAACATGGTTCACACACCCAGAGATATTACAGAAAACAAACCTGAGGAGTCTAGGTAAATATTTGTATTGGATGACTCCATCATAAAAAATATAGATAGGTTTATATGTAACCAAGAAAAGCAAACCATACTGTCTCCAGTTTTAGAGGTGCTAAAATTCAAGATATCACAAAAATGCTTGGAAATATTCTGAAAGTAAGGGAAAATAATCCATTGGTCATAATACATGCTGGGGTTAATAATGTTTTTAATCAAGATCTTCAAAATATTAAAGAAGAAATCGTAGGAATGTATAATCTTCTAACAGATTTTGATTTCCAGATTGCATTTTCAGAGATCCGCCCCGTTCCTAGGACATCCATAGGTAAAAATGAAAAAATAAAATCACAGAATAACTGGCCTCATTTTTGGTGCCTAAAACAGGGTATATATTGTATTACACACAGGGAGAACTTTGCACACGCATCAGGCTTGATATGCAGGGATGGTTTACATTTAAATAAATTCGGTAATACAATAGTATGTGAACAAATTAATGATTACATACAGTCTCATTTAAACTGAATAAAAGGGTGGTTGGGGAAAATATTTAACAAGATAGGGAACCTAAGGACCTACAACTTGGGACTCCACTGATTAGAGATGCAGACATATTAAATAATACCCCTCCCAAAAATTTGTGTAGTAACTTGAATATTCTGTTGCTTAATGCTAGAAGCTTGAATAATAAATCAGATGAGTTAAGATATATTTTAGGAAGAAACAATATAGACATATGTGGTATCTCAAAAACTTGGTTCACGGATTCTACTTGGGGAACTAATATAGAGGGTTATTCTATATATTCAAAAAATTGACAAAACAAAGGTGGAGGTGTAGCTCTATATGTGAATAACCATTTAAAAAGTAGGCAAATCATTAGTGCCTTAACTACTTATAAGGACACTGGGAGCATTTTAGTCCAAATAGACACTGACAGGGTATTGACAATTGGTTTATACTATAGGTCACCAAATTTGGACACAGATAGTAGTGAAATGTTTTTTCAAACAATTGAGCAGTTAGAAGATTATGAAAATTTAATTTTAATGGGGGATTTTAACTTACCAACTATCTGCTGGTCAACACTTGCCAGTAAAACTAAATTAGATCATAGATTTATTGCACTAACCCTCCAGCATAACTTGGATCAGCTTGTTTTAGAACCCACAAGGAAAGAAAATATACTAGATCTTATTCTAACAAATTTGACTAATATTGTAGATTTACCAGAAGTTCTTGAGCCATTGGGAGATAGCGACCATAACATGTTTTTTTGGAGTTTGAAAAATTTAATTTTTGTTAATAACAGCATTACCAGAATTAAAAACTATCATAAAGCCAATTATGAGGCCATTAAAAATCACTTTAGTGAATGGGATTGGAAGTCTGAGCTACATAATAAGAATTGTGAGCAAATATGGGATGCTATTAAAAGTAATATTTATTACTGTATTAATACCTGGGTACCTAAAAACAAGAAATATACTCAAACTAATAAAAGGGTTCCCATCTGGTTAAACAGTAACATCAAAGAATTAATTAGAAAAAAGGAAAAGAGGTATATAAAATATAAAAAGGCCCCATCAGAGGAGAAATGGCAACAGTATACTACGATTTCCAATTTGTGCAAAAAAAAAACAAACATTAGAAGCACTAAGAAAACCCACAAACTAAAATTGGCTAATACTACAAAAGACAATAGAAAACAATTCTATAGTTATATTGGATCACTAAGGGGAAGGGCCCCTACCATTGGTCCCCTACTTAGAAACAACACACTTCTTACAAATAAGTCAGATATGGCTAGAGAATTCAACAAAACTTTTCTTAAAGTCTTCAAAACTAATGATAATTTTTGCACAGGTAACACTGAAGTTGATTATAATTACCCCTTGATAACATCAGAAGAAGTTAAGACTGTAATTCAAGCTACTAAATCCAATTGTTCTGCAGGTCCGGATGATATTCCAATTATCTTTATTAAAAAAATTAGATTTTGTTTTAGTTGATTTACTTACTTTATTATTTAATGTATCCGTTAGAGAAGGTTACGCTTTGAGAGAATGGACTATTGCTACCGTTGTGCCAATATATAACAAGCATTTGTCAATGCCGAACGTTCGCTTGCAGGTATTTGCAGTGGTGTGTGGCACCTATTCATTCGAGACAAGTTAAGAATTCTAAGCTTGCTTTTCCTATCTCACTCTCAGTCACACTGTTACTAATACTTGCAGCTGCAGCAGCAGACCCACCAATTGGCATTGTGCACAGTTAAAAAGAAAACCATAGTACATACCTGGTTCAGTCTCAATTTCTAGGTCCTTTTCTCTTGCACCCGGATGTCAAGTGATTGACCGTCTGTGACTTCCCACTCCTGGGACACTCCTAACTCCAGCATGGTGGTGAATACTATCTAGGACTAGAAAGGCTCCCCGATTATAAACCTAAGCAAGCCAGAGACATGAAACAGCCATCAGTATATATAATCTTAGATGGTCAGGATAAGACTCACCCTGTGTCCGGGGGGTCCTATCCTGACCATCTAAGATTATATTACTATGCTGACCCCACCTCACAAGTTGCACACTGTACAGCAGCAGCTGCCAACAAGTCACATTACCAGATGTACAGGATAAGGTCCAGGAAAGGGCTTGGCTTCACACACACACTGTCAGATTCAGCTTAGCTTCAGTCATCATGAGCAGTCAGCAGCAAGCAGCAAAACAAACAGCTCACCTCAAGGCTCCGAGCAGACAGTCACTCTGGAAGATTTGTGGAAGGCTGGAAGGCAGGTCTGGGAATTTAATACCTACCCAATGCAGAGTAGACTCAAGGGAAACTCTGTCTCAGCAGGCATATAAGCAGCAGGCCTCTGAAGATTTCTTTGGATTGACAGCTGTGGCATTGGCAGAATGGTAGTTGACAACAAACTTGGCTGGCGGCAGGCACAAGAAAAAAAAAATATGTCCCAGTAGTGACAGTACTAGACTAGTGACCATGACAGACAGCATTTTTGTGAGGAAATCCTTATGCCTGCCTGCCATGCTATTGCTAGCCACCACCACCAAAACCAGTACTCGCTGGCTACATGATGCAACCGCCAATCCGCCAATGTTTTAAAATGAATCCCTCCATTCCATTGCCTCACCTCAGTGTAAGACATGTTCTTTCCCTCCACAGCTCCACTCCAAGAGTTGCACATTTCCAATCCCTGGCTGACCCTGCCTGCTGTGATGACTCAGAGTGTCTGGTCTGTTGTCAACTGCTGTTGCCCTGCCCAGACTAGTGACTGCCCTCCTCCAGCTGCTCAGAGCCTCTGAAACCATCAGTGGCCACGTAGCTTAGCTCAGAGCCTCAGCCAGGCCCAAATCAGCTTAGCTAGTGTGTGTGCACTGCCTGACCCGATTCCCCACTTCTTTCCTGTGTCCAGGTTGGAGTTTGGGGTTGGCGCTCAGAGACTAGGGCTAGGGCGGCAGCCACGGCTAGGCTTCACTAGTCTTGTTCAAGACCTGACCAGCTAAGTCTGTCTCCACACACAGTCAGAGGGCCCATCCTGTTCAAATCACGGCGTGTGGGGCTGCAGTGGCAACTGTACTTCAGCACAGTCAGCCAGAGCCTAACACAAACGTGCTGCTCCCTCCCTTGCAGCTTACAGCTTAGCACCAGCTCAGTCCTCAGTCTGCCAGCCTGCCTCGGCCACCCAGCTAGTGCTGTGGAGTGGAGGAGCCCTGGCCCTCTCCTGTCTGAACCTGTCTGGCAGCTGCTGCTGCACTGTCCCCTGACTGACCCACCCGGTCACCCACTGCCAACCTCACCTCGTTCGCTCTGGCTTCAGCTCCACTTATTGACCTCGCAGCAGTGCTAATCTTCTCTCTGAATGGAACAAACCTCTCTCTGACTGCAAAAACTAAGTGGCACAGCAGAACCCCAACCGACAAACTGGAACAAGAAGAAATTACACCGATACAGTGCAGTGCTTTAAACAATCCGCCGGCACCAGCAATGCCCCCCATGCTAATGTTGGCAGGCTTGGCAGCCAATCAGGTCCTTCACTGCCTCTTGCGGACCTGGTTGAGAGCTATTCAGCAGCTTGCAGCCCACCTCCCCACCACACGTCAGACGCACTCACTCAGCAGCAGCACCCCCCCCGACCCCGCTAAACAAAGGCAGAGGCACCAGCAGCTTGGGCTTTTCAAAAGCCCATGAAAAAGTATATAATTATGTACACAGGCAGGACTCAGAAAGCAGAGCTGCTTGCTACCCCCCATATTTTGGAGCATACACCTTGGCTTACATGGCGTATCGGTAGCTACGCCCTTGGTGGTGATAGTATAAAGTGTCTGCAGAAGGTAAGACGTGAAGGAAAGAACAAGGGCTTGATGAGAGCTGTAATTATTTTTTTTTGTTCTGAATGTGAGGGCTTGTTTAATTTAACTGTCTACATGTGAGTCTCCTCAGCAATGCTCCAGGAAGTTCGATGGCAGCTCCGGTGGATCCGATGTTGATACCTCGTATCTGGAGCAGCTGAGTGAGAACTGCAGGGCTTAATCTAGGCTGAAATACAAGAGTGTTTGAAATGTCTGCCACTGCGAGTTCAGTAGGTGAGATGGCGAATGAGGGAACGGGGAGGACAGCAGCAGAGGGAGGAAGCGGGAGGGATCGTGATGTCAATATGCTACATACACATAGGTTACCAGCAGTGGTTTTCTTTGAACTGAAGACCACTGCAGCCCAACTGCTGTCATAGACAGCTCATCCATCCATTGGTGGGTTACGGTCACGCCTGCTACATGGAGCAGTGTATTGGACAGGAGGGTCACACACCTCCAGAAAGTCATACTATCCCAAAACGTTCCTTGCGCATGCACACAAGCGAATGTAAAAAGGACCCATGGCATCTAGAAATGATGGTTAATTAGATTAAAAAACATTCATAGCTAGCATTACCTCACCCTAAGAAAGTCGAATCAGGAGACCAACTGGACTATCGTCAGGGGCTCTTTGAATACCGCTGCCCCTGAAAGCAGATACAGTCTCTCCCAATCACGCTGGACAAGGCAGCACAGTTCCCCATTTCCATCTGCAATCTTGGCTCCAGCTGTACTGGCTCTTGCTAGAATTTGTTGTTTTTGTGGAAACTGGCTTTATACCGTCTATCAAACTGATTTCTGATAATGAGTAGTACTACCGTAACTGAAGCAAATTCTCTGGCTTCATGAACATCTGGCCAGCTTTAAGCCCTCCTACCTTCTTTCACTAAAGTCCTGTTAACTACCAAATGCTTGGTATTTAAATCTCCCTTCCCCACCACACTGCAGATGTCACTCAGTCAGGTTTTAGAGTAACCCTTTATTGCTGTACTTTAATTCAGCAGATTTTAAAGCTTACCAAGTCACTCCGCAACCTTTTGTCATTATGAATTAATGTAAAAATGTAAATCATACATTGATTCCCATGACAAAGAAAACATAAACGCTTTATAATAATTACAGAAATACAGTCTCAATAACAGAATGAAAGGTTAGAACTTAGCTTCTCAGAAGATTCAAACTTCTGTCTGACTTCTCTTGTACTTGTTAAAAATACTTCTGGATAATTAAGCAATAATGCATGACAGGGAGTGTGTTGTTGTGAGATTTATACATGCCTTGGGTATGGTGTGGCATGAGCCTGCAGGCTGAGTGCCATAAATCACCCAAGACATGTGTAAATCTCACAACAACACACCCTGTCATACATTATTGCTATTATAAAATGGAATAAAACAAAAAATATTTTTTAATGCGGAATAAAATATTGTTATTAATTTCAAGAAATACAGGGTTTTGTTCTTCCACCTATGGATAAATAGTCCCAACTTGGTACATGGGAATTTGTGCTGTGAATGATTTTAGTGTCTAAAGAACATGTAAACAAATGTTAATGAGGAGCTTGCATATGAAGTCAGCAGCGTGCCACCTGATTCAACTATGGGTGAAAGTGAAAGTCTGGGTGGAGTTAACGTAAATGTAGAAGGGGCCTGCATGTAAATTTCATTCTCCACCCCTTTCTCCATGTGCTGATGTTGGGCCATGCATAAGAGTGGAGTCAGCCACGCGTCATCAGCAGCACAGCCAATCATAGTGGGTAAGAGAGGAGAAATATAAACAGTGGTATCACTAACAGTTAGCATGTTTGCGTCGCTTGAGCATGTACCAGAGATTTCCACAGAGTGAATATGATGCTGTGACATAACATTGGTCACTATTGCTCCCTGCTGCTCCACTTCATGGTTGCTTGGACCTGGCATGGCAGCCTCAAGATTGAGTACATCGGAGGATACATTTTTTAGGATCTCATCAAAGGCAGGACCCTCATAGAAATTACAGTAAATCTGGGACATTTTGAAAGAGGGTTCTTATACATCTTGTTCTGTGCTTATGTGTAAAATACCTTTTTTAATTACTTTTTTACCATGACTTAATTAGACGTTTCAAAAGGCAGTGATAACTGGCTGTGAAAAACATAGCATTCTGTCACTTGATCTACATGCCTGCAGACTAGTGCTGTGCAGAATTTTCAAATTCTGGTGGAACAGAATTTAGTGGAATTTTCAAAATTCCACCGAATTTCTGCCAAATTTTGCTGGAAATGGAATGCCAGATTTCTGTGGAATTTTATTCTGTGGAGCTCAATATTTTCTGTGGAAATGGCTGCAGTATGATTTTCCGTGGAATAAATGCTGTTCCATGGAATATTATTAAGCAGATCTCAATATTTTCCACAGAAATAGTTGCAGAATGATTTTCCATGGAGAAAATGCTGTTCCACAGAATAATATTCCATGGATCACAGCAGGCAGAATTCAGCAGAGAAACTAGTGAAATTCCGGCAGAAATTTCACCAGTGGAATGCTCATTCTGCATGAATTCTGCTGGTGGAATTCCACATTCCGCACAGCACTACTGTAAACATGTGATCAGGTCACAACAGGGCAGCTTGGACTATAGCCATGTGTTTGTTGTGAGATTTACACATGGCTAAAGCAGCAGTTTGACCAGTCAAGTTATTGTATTTTAGATGACCATTTTATATTCTGACACAACAAAAGCATATACACAGTAAACAACAGTGAGGACAAGCCTACTTCTGTGGTATTCCACAATTCTGAAGCGAGCTGTTACCAGCTCAGTATGACCTTCCTGGTAAAACATTTGAAATAAATAAATATATTTAGACTATCAGTCCAAAATGAGTGGCCCCAAACCCTACAGGTACTGAGTAATCTGTTAGGTAGGAGAGGAACCAAGATAATGACATTACAGACAAAACTCCTACTTAGGGCTGGGCAAAATTAGTAAATTCTGCTTTTGTTGAATTTTTATGAAATTCAGAAAATGTTTTGGAATTTTGCAGAATTTTGTGATATTCTACTAAATTGTTTAACTGGTCATAACTAAGCTGTTTGTGCAGCTGCAGGCCAGAGAATGTGCAGGTTTAAGTACTGTAAGGAGCCCAAAAGCTCTTTCAAATTTCATGGTATTTGCATGAGCAGTTGTGAGCTTAATTGCACTCGAAGTCTGGCAATTTAATTTTTGCGAAGTGTTCTGCAAACATTTCTCTGTTTTCAGCTCGAACACCTTTAGAGCTAGATACCTTAGAAAATGATAAATGCGGACAGATTTAGTTAAGTAAATTTTAAGTTTAAATGGTTTGTAGTTTCATTATTTATGTTGCAGAAATGTGGACATGTGTAGCTCTGCTGCTAATATAGGTATACCTCACTTTAAATTGAGATGGGCTTTGCTTAGAGAAGCTTTTCAAATAAGCCACTGGGCAACTTTGATAGAATTGTCTCTTTACTTTTACTTCAAATGACCCAAATGTGGGGCTTTTTCACAGGGATTTAATTGAGGTATTATTGTGCTTTTTGTACAACAGTATTTTATACCTTGAATTCTTGTTACAGAAAAATCTTTGAATGTTCTCATTGCATGCCTTTTAAGAACACATGTTCTGAGCTTTAATCTTCTTTGTTAGCTATGTTAGCTTCAAGATGCTGATGGCATCTTATTCTGTGCTTACCTCAGGGTAATTTGAAATGTAAGGAAAGAGACAAGACTATGAGAAGGCTGCAGAGTGACATAATTGACAGGCTTTCAGACTAGTCTGTTTTGCTGAGTGTTTAGTTTAGTTTAGTTTATTGTTCTAGGAATTACTACCTTTGAGCCAGAGGCTCTTTTACAAAGGTTCCACGTCAATTAGGTACAGTACAAAAAAGGTTACATAGATAACAACAATTTATGCTGTGTCAAGAGCGAGAAAACATATACAAATACATATCAAATCATTTGTGCAAAAGGACATGAGATATCAATAATCACATTATTATTACAAGAAAGAGGTCATGCCAGATTAGGAGAAACAAATGGGAAAAAGTCCAGAACAGAGAGGGTAAGTGAAAGGGTGTGGGAGCAGACAATAGCAGGAGAAAAGGTTTCCCAAACATGTCTTTGTCAAATAACGGAACAGGGTGGGTAGTGAGAAAACAGGAGGTTTAATCAGGGCAGTCACAGAAGCTGGAGGTGGCAAGGTGAGAGAACAGCCTTGATTTGAAACTACCTAGAGAGGTGGAGGCAGTAATATGAGTGCTGAGGGCATTTAGCCAGCTGGGGGCACGATAGGCAAATGATCTTTGTCCCTGAGAAGTCCGGCATCAGGGGACTTGGAGAGGCTGGTGTTCTGATCTTCTGGTAAAATGGGTGCTAGCGCTCGGGCATAACAGGTCTTGGATACAGGGTGGAGTGAGGCCCAGAGTGGATTTTTTCAGCCATCAGGCAGGTAAGGTACTTTATCTGGTTTGAGAGTTGCAACCAACCTGAGTCAGCATAGAGTTCCATGTGTGGAGTGCGTCGATGTGCACCAGTGAGCAGCCGACAGGCCTTATTTAGGGATGTTGTAATGCGACTAAGTGCTGTAGTAGTGGCAGATCCATATATAACAAGCCATAGTCAATGACTGAGATGATAGAGGATTGGATGGCAATCCTCAGTGCAGAATGGGTAAGGAGCTGTCGTTCCGATACAGAATCCCAATTCACTGATTAATAGTTTTTGCTGTACTATCAATGTGAGTTGCAAAGGTTAGGCCTTGATCAAAGTTGATTCCAAGATATTTGAAAATTGGCACTTGTTCAAGGGTATTTCCCAGGTATGTATTAATGGTGAGTGGGACTTGCCGTTTCTTGTTTTTGCGGGTTAGAGAAGAGCATGGATTTAGTTTTTTTGTGGTTTAGAACCAGCTTATGTTCAAGGAACCACATCTCAACTTTGGAAAAAGCATGCTGAAGGTTGAGGCATAAGAGGTTCGGATCTTTATGAGTGGCAAGAATCACGGCATCGTCGGCATAGAGGATTATTTGTTCAGGGCAGGATTTGGGGAGGGAGTTTAGGAAAAGGCTGAAGGAGGGGCCCAGGATGGATCCCTAGGAACTCCTGAGCGAACCGGTTTTGAGTCTGAGAGAACTCCAGCTACTTTTACAGCTACTTTACAGATTGAGGCGCTGAGCAAGGTAATTTTTTACCCAGTCACCAGGACCCTGCGAGAGCCCTAGGGATAGTAGTTGTTTGATAAGTAGGCCATGGTGTACTGTATCAAATGCCTTGGTTAAGTCAATGTAGACTGCTCCAGTTAGGTTTCCTTTGTCCATGGCATTGTGGATTGCTCCTGAGAATTCAAGTAGGGCAGTCGATGTGCTGTGCCCTTTCCTAAATCCATGCTGCTGAGTGCATAGGATGTTGTGCTTTTCCAGGTAGTCTGAAAGTTGGTCCACCACCAAGCATTCAAGGGCCTTAGAGAGAGGTGGTAGTATTGATATCGGGCGATAGTTACCAGGCAGTGACTTATCACCACTTTTGTGCACCGGAGTGACAACTGCAGCCTTCCATTTCCTAGGGAATTGGCTGTAGCAGAGGGAGAGATTGAAAATTTTTGTGAGGGGGAGCAGTACTTCCTCCAGAGTGAGGGACAGAAGTTTAAGGTCAATAGTGTCGCTGCTTGCTCGGGACTTAGAAATGGCCTTCTTTACATATTTATAGACTTCATGTGCCTTTACTAGTTTGAAATGGAAGGGTGGTTTGGTTGGAGAGGCAGTAGTAGAAGTAGAAATTGGAGGGTCAGCATCAGTGAAGAAATCAGATGAGAGGACACCACTAAGGTCCGTGAAGGTATCATTTAGGGTGTTTGCAATGATCTCTGGGTCTAATGTAGTGGTTCCATCCACATTCATTATTGTAGGAGAGGATTTGGACTGCTGACCCATGATATTTCTTATGTTGTCCCAGAAGGATTTCCCTTCACCCCAGGAGTTGGAGAGGGCATTCTTGAAGTAGGAGCTCTTCATCAAGCGGATCTGTTTAGTACAGTGGTTGCGAGCCTGTTTATATTTTTGGATGTCCGACAGAGTGCCAGTAGCTCTTGCAGTGGCCCAGAGGTGATCCCTACTTTTGAGTTGTGCCAATAGCTTTGCCGTGAGCCAGGGATTTGTGAGTGCTTTGATTTTGCGCTTTTTTACTGGTGCATAGGTGTCACAGGCAGTGTTGAAAGTAGTAATAAAGTAATCAAGGGCTAGGTCAACATCTTGAGTTTTGTAAATCAAGGACCAGTCTATCTGCCTAAGACAGGTCTTGAGATGAGTAAGGTTGCCATAAGGTAGGACTCTGCTATAGATGGTTTTTGGAGGCGGCTTACGAAACTTATTTGTCCAGGTACATATTATTGGAGAGTGATCACTGAGCGAGTCAGGGAGAACACTTACATTGGTTATACGGGTAGGGTGGCTGGTAAGGATCCAGTCAATGAGGGTGCTGGTCCCTGATTTGTAGTTTTTCCTGGTAGGGGAGTTTACCACTTGTATTAAATTTGCTGCTAGGATAGCATCTTTGTTTGACCCTGCATCATGAGCAAGACAATTTATATTAAAGTCCCCAAGGAGAAGGAGTTGATGTCAGAAGGTTGTGTACTATGAACTCGAGGACAGCCTGTAGGCCGGAATCAGGATCTTTTGGTGGGATATAGACAGCAGCAATCGTGAGGACTTTGTTTTGGGCACCAAGTAGTATCTTGATAGGGAGGAGTTGCACTGAGGTTTCTGTGGTGGGGTAAGAACCAGGGAGACAGGTGAGGTAGTCCTTTATGTAGATTGCACACCACCACCCTTTAGGTCCTATCCAGCCTGAATATCTTGTAGCCTTGTATAGAGATGGCATGATCCGAGTATTAGGTGTCAGCCAAGTTTTGACGATGGCAAGGATATCCAGGTTGTGTTGGCTGGCAAAGATTTGAAGGAGACCAGTTTTGGGAGGAGACTGCAGATGTTTAAGGTAGCAATTTTGAGCCCCCCATTTTGGCAGGCTTTGTTGTACTGTAGGAGACAGGGCCAGGATTTGAGTGGACACTTCCTGATATCAAGCGGAGGAGGAGTAGGAGTTTAAGAGACAGTTGCCGTAATTCGTAGTCAATAGAATTACACTTCTGAGGCTTATGCGGCTTGGACCATGGAGTGTAATTCTCATATGACCTGCTTTCAAGTAAGAACTGTCCCTCAATGATTATTTACTCCAGTTGGGTGCCTACTACTCTTGTGCTATGCATTTCTGCTACCCTACACTTTGTGAATTAATGCATCTAACTCCTGCCACTTGTGACCCCTGCCTCTCCTATGCTTTAGTTTAGACCTCCCAGACAGCTCTTTTATTTGACATGACCATATCCTCCTTGCTGTAGAACTGCAGCCCTCAGCTTTACTATGGATTACATTCATTTGACTAATACTGTAGACAGGCAAGTTACCTTTTCTGCACTAGTATAATGGTCCTGCAAAGCCCTCTAACACTTCTGTTACAGTGGTGTCCTGCAGCATGCTTCTTTATGACTGAAGACATTCTGGAACTTCTGTTACAATGGTCTCAGTCTTAAGTAGTTGTAATTCATGGTATCACAAAGAGTCAGCAGGTGACATTGTTCAGAAACAATGCTGTGCATGTGTGTGCCACCTCAAGCCATTTAGTCTGTGAGCTCTAGGGTTTAGCTTGCAAATTAAACTACAAGAAGACAGATAAGTGCGAAGTGAGGCCTTGACTGCCATGTTTGTAATAGTTCTTCACTCAAGTTACTGACTTGACACAAGGGTGTCTGATGCTGGGCACTGTTGTCCTTTTACTAAGCAGCCTCCTATGGCACTAGGTCTACAGCGAAACAACAATAAATGCGCCATCAACAACAGCACAGTAAATACAAAGCTATCATAAACAGCACCAGTAAAACACACCAACAGACAAAACAGTGCCAATGGTAATGGTCTGACACCACACTGATGACCACTATCATGGGTATAAAACATATACTGTACTCTTTGTTTTTTTTCAGGGGGAGGACACTGCTCCCCGCACCCCCCAATGAAGGGGGCTTTGCCAACAGCACCCACCCCCCGGTATTAAAATAACATACTCCGGGGGCCTGATCTCGGGAAACTTAGAAAATGTGGGATCCATTTGTTTAAAAAAAAAAAAAGAAAGAAAAATAGACACTTGGGGTGGGGGAGATGAAAGAAGTATGATTCAGTAGATCAGGAACAGAGCCCAGGTTTCCTGATCTGTACTGCCCAAGCTGCTTCTGCTTTAGCCCTCTCTGCCATGGAAGCAGCTTGGCCAGCTTCCACAATTGTTTTTCACTTGTCCACTTCCTCCTTTGCCTGAATAATTGTAGGGGTAGTGGTAGTTGACAGTATGCTATTCAGGCATATGCAGTTATTGCAGCTCTGTTTTAGATGATGCTGTATTGGAAGGGCTCTTTTAACCTGGTATGATCCCCTATAAATGCTACCTTATCACTCTACTCAACCTTTACCTTCTGTCTCCTTAGGTGATGTATATGCTGGGTAATATTTATGAATATGGCTCAACAAAATGATCACAAAATTCCACAATTTTGACAAAAATTCATGAAATTGGACTTTAATCACTGATGCTATTCTCCAAATTTTGGGCTACTTAGAACTTGGCCATCCTTTAATAGAGGTGGACAAGCCAGGAATTTTTCACCTTGAGCCAAGCCACAGCTGATCCAGGAGTTTGGCTTGACTCTACAAGCCAAAACACGAGCCGAGCCCTGGCTACTGTGGGTTGTTCATTAGGGGCTGAATGTTTCAGACACTACATTAAGGCTGACAAAATGTTTACTGTAACCATAACAGGCTTGACTTGACTTTGGCTCTCAATCACTTATATAGGGCAAGCCAAGCCATGCACTAAACTTGAGCCTGCCCTGACTTGCTCACCTCTGTCCTTTAAAAGCAAGAGATTACAAAGTTCACACAAACACACACACACACACACACACTCACACATGTGCATGCAAACACACACACACTCACACATACGCCAGCATGTGCAACACACACACACACCCTTTCCTTTCAGGGCACATTAACCCACCAAAACTGGTGACATTGTGTCTCTATTCCTAAACTTACAGGGGCTTAAACTGCACAGTTTATGGACTTGTGAAATTCTTTTTAAAAATTGTCTGAATGTTTGGCTGCTTTGACTGCTTAAAACTTAATTCCCTA
The DNA here is from genome assembly GCA_016271365.2 of Neoceratodus forsteri. Classification (NCBI taxonomy): domain Eukaryota; kingdom Metazoa; phylum Chordata; order Ceratodontiformes; family Ceratodontidae; genus Neoceratodus; species Neoceratodus forsteri. The sequence goes on from CM028132.1 coordinate 1,411,809,019, forward strand.
TATACTGTAGCTAGATCTGAAACTTGGCACACATATCCAAGAGTTTGAGGAATTCCAAAATACCAAAATGTAGTGCAGTTTGGACAAGTAGTTGTATAATTAAATGGATAGGACTGAAATGTAAGTGTTGGCAAGATTTTGTCAACATTTCGTGGAAATTCAAGAAATTTTGCAAAAGCAAAGCATAATCACCTGAATTCTAGTGGTGAAAGCTAAATTTCACCCATATCTACTCCTAATTTCCTAATTGTGCTCCCAGGTTGCTCCTGTAAAAAAGCTTTCAGCTTAGTGTGCTATACCCGGTTAAACAAATAATTTCCTCCAATGATCAACCATGCTGAGAGTTGCAAAGAGATCCAGGAGGGCCAGCAGTGAGAAGCTGCTCTGTGTCACTCATAATATAATGATATAGAGATTATCTACCATGGCCAGCAAAGTTTCCTAGTCAAAACTGCAATAAAAGTCAAGAGCCCACTACACAGCCACAGCTGGTTGTGTTAGACTATGGGGGTGCAAAGAGGTTCCCCAGTCTACCACCTCCAAAAAATTGCTGTACACTAAGCCATAACTTACTCATCAGGAGAGCAGTCTCTCCCAGTGGCACAGGCACAGTGCAAATGATGGTCACCAGATGTTTGTGGTTACAAATAAAGCATTCAACTGACAATATCAACACTGTGATCCCCACAGACTTCGAAGAATGCCATATACAATGTCACATGGCACAATGCCATACCCAGAGGCTATAGCATGAGGCATTACCACCTCACTCCTACCCTCCAGCCCCACAATCCTGTAATTTATAGCTTGAGGGCTAAGTAGTTTTTCAACTCTCTGGTCCCTTTGCAGTCCTCTCTTGTAGTCTAGTGACCCACACCACTCCCAGTACATGTTGTAATCCATGGTGTACAGTGGAACACCCTCCTAATCCCACTAGCTCCATTCCCCTGCATGTGGCTTGTGACATGGTGGTTTTGCAATCTCAGTCTCTCATTTAGTCCTCAGCCATCATCCATATGACAATGCCATTCCTGGAACTGCTTTCACCAGTGCCACAGAGGACCAAAGCACTGTGAGCATACTGTACAGCCAGCTGTTTGTGGCTGGGAAGAATCTGTGCATAGCACAGTGCTTCATTTGCATTCAGGCCCCTGTTCCTTTACCCTTGCTGGCACAATGTCCATCACCAGTAGTAGAAAAGGGTTACAACACCTTTTGCAATAGCAAAAGCAGCATAATTTAGAATACAGACCCAAAGTGGTCACTGAGGCAGTTTGCACCACCACACTGTGTCCATGTAGGGACTGATGGCCACATACATTCTGATCACAGACCAGGAATAATGTTTACTGTATATGTCTGCCTTAAATCTTGAACCTCCCTCCAACCACCATCACCACAGTTCTTGCACTGGTGGCACTGCAGTTTCCCCTTGTTTAGTCAACATATTATTTCCAAAAGAAGCAAATGTTTGCCATTAATAATGTTTTCTGAGCTGTATGGATTTTAATACCCCCCCCAACAAAAGTATGACATCAAGTAATCAAAACAATCACATCTGCTGCAAAAATAAGTGCTGCAGGCTTCCATTCTGTTTTCTGTTTTGTAAAACAGAAGCCTTATAGCAAAAGGGTTGCAGCATCACTAACTTCACTAATGCTTTAGGCACTCATGCCACATGCTGGAGGAGAATTAGGTTATCCAGCACGCTGTGTTTTCTAATCCAGACAAATCTTCAAATAGTATACTCTAAATTATGCAAACATAAAGACATAAAGAATAAATGCACACCCAACATAAGTCGCCAATTCCATTGCTTTGTCGCTCTGACCTCACATTTGGTTTAGGTTTAGGGAGATTTTACTGTTTGTATTGAACTTTGCAGCTGTTACTCTTCAGTATGATGGCTGCAGTTTATTCCATGGGTGAGACACATAGAGGCACTATAATGTTTGTACTGAAAACTAGGGACTTATTATCCTGATATTCTGGACTCATTTCAGAGGTAACAGTAACGCATGGAGCACCCTAAAGTAAGTCGGTTATACAGTATACATATATATATATATAAAAATGTGTGTGTGTATATACTGTGTATATATATATATATATATATATATAGAGAGAGAGAGAGAGAGAGAGAGAGAGAGAGAGAGAGAGTCCACATGAGTAAAGTTGCACTACCACCTGTTAGCTGTTATAATTTTTAGGATGTGCTTCTGATTTTATTTTACTTCATTGCTTTTATGCTATTTTATAGGCATCATAACTAAAATAAGATAATGGAAACATGTGTAACTTGTAAATAGTTCTCACATATACATTACAGTAGGCTGGCTGTGGCACAAGTGACAGTCAGTTAGGTCCGATCACTCCTTGCAGTTCCTGCTGGAAACTTTACTTGTAGGTGACGTTATCAGCTACCATTGACTGTGAAGATAGGATCCTAATTATTTCCAGTAGGGTTTCTAACATTCTGTGGAAACATACTTTGGAAACAGAGCCCCTTACCACAAGGTAATAGACAATGGGGAATCAGACTTACCTGAAATGTGACCACTGTATCTTGTGGGTGCTCACCTTATCCAGTCGGCCAGCGCAGGACTGAGACTCCTGTCTGGGATCCTGCACCGCTGTCAGGCATTCAGCAGGTGTAGCTGCACCCCGCCACTCCAGCTGCAGCTCTGCCGGGTGGGGAGCGTTTCCCAGCCCAGAGCCATCCTAGAAGAGAGGCAAAGAGTGATGGAGTTCTAGGCACAAACCTGCGTGCATGCCTATCGTCTGCATACAGCCTCTACAAACACACTACGGTTCTCCGGCCAGCCCAAACCCTCCCCACTCACCATAGTCTCTCCTAATGGGACTCTCGGCTGTCGTCGCTGGTAACTTCAGCAGCCTGGCTGGACACAACAGGTAATAAAACTTATCTCTTATCCTCCTGACAGGGTCAGGCTTTTGCCGCTCACAAAGTTCAGACTATGCTTGTGTTATATTCTCGAAAATGCATACTAAAAGGGCAACAATCTAGCGATTTACATTTACTTATTACTTATCATTTGCAGTGCCTGTGTGTGTTCTGTTTTCAAGAATTTCACAGACTTTCCAGTGCGGACACTCACGATCATTCAACTATTTCGGGTGGCACGATTTTTTTTTTTTGTGTGTGTATTATTATTATTTTTTGTTGTTGTTGCTGTTTTTATGTATTTGTTCAAAACCTCTGTCATTTGTGCCCTTTGGGTATTGGAAAAGAAGAAAAAGGATTCAGTGATATGGCCTCATAGACTGACCATCTCTGTTCTATAGTCTGACATAAAAAATAATTCACAGCAGTGCTATAATAGATGCGTTTGCAAAAATCCACTGTCACTGAAGTGCTGAGCAAGCTATGACATTGTGCAAGCAAGTTGTTCTTCTGCCAACGAATGTCTCTCTGTTTGGGGGGGGGGCAAGGTAATTCACAGCAGTCCTAGAATAGGCGTTTGCAAAAATCCACTGTCACTGAAGTATTCTTTTCTGGGATCAGTCAACTGAAGGAATGACCACTAGGCAATCAGTAAGACAACAGGCAGACAATGCTGTTGTGAATAAGGGATGCCGGACAGATTCAGGGACAGGAAGAGGCTGTGCCACAGAGCGGATTGCAGGACAAATCAGAAGCCAAGGGTCTGGAGGTTGAACAAGGTATGACATTGTCCAAGCAAGGTGTTCTTCTGCAAACGAATGTCTCTGTTTGGGTAAGGAAATTAAGAGCACTGCTAGAATAGCGGTTTGCAAAAGCCAGTGTAACTGAAGTATTCTTCTGTGGGATTAGTCAGCTAAATGAAAAGATGAGTAGACAATCAGTAAAACAACGGGCAGGACAGCAACAGGACAAGGAAGCTGGACGGATTTTGTTTCGGCAGGTCATACAGAGCCGTCATTACGGTAAACATCTACATTGCCACCACTGATCGCAGCAGTGGTTTTCTTTGAAGTGAACACCACTGCTGTCATACACAGCTCCTGCATCCATTGGTGCAGGATGGCCACGCCTGCTCAATGGAGCACTGCATTGCACAGGACAGTCACACCTCCAAAAAGTCCTATTCTCCCAAGACGTTCCTTGTGCATGCGTGCAAGCAAACGTAAAAATGGGAACAAACAATTTGCTAGTAATTATAGGTCTATTAGCCTAACATCTTGTATAGGTAAATTACTTGAGAGAATATTAAAGGATAAATATGTTAGTATATGTTAGTATGTTAGTATAAAATGTTAGAGCACTTACAAAATATAGGATTCTCTGATATTAGTCAGTATGGTTTTGTACAAGGAAGATCTTATCAACTTAACCTGATAAATTTTTTCGAACCAGTAAGCATGGCTCTGGATCATTGCCTTCCAGTGGATATAATCTTCTTGGATTATGAAAAGTAATTTGATTCTGTACCTCATGGTATCCTGAGTAATGTATTGGTAAAATTGGGTTTCAGTGCTAATATAGTTAGTTGGATTGATTCATGGCTTACTGACAGGAAACAATGTGTCAATATTAAGGGATATTGTTCTGATTGGGGTGATGCGACCAGTGGTGTTCCACAGGGCTCTGTGTTGGGTCCCTTACTGTTTAATTTATTAATAGCTAAGATGCAAACAACTAACGGCATCTGGATCCATAAATATGCAGACGATAGTAAGCTCGGTTGCATTGTAAACAACCCTGATGCTGTGGGCACTTTACAAACCAACCTTGATAATTTAGCTCAGTGGTCTAAAAATAATAAAATGACCTTTAACTCCGCCAAGTGCAAAGTTATGTACCTGGGTAAAAATAATGTATTAGTAACTTACAAAATCAATAATTGTATTTTACAGTCTATTACATCTGAAAGGGATTTGGGAGTCACAATTATGAATGATCTGAAGTTTACATCTCATACTAATAACATCATAAAAAATTGCCATGGTACATTATCCTGTATATTTAGACATATAAAAAGCAGAGAACCTGAAGTGTTGATACCATTATATACCAGCCTAGTAAGGTCACAAATTGACTATCGTGCTCCCTTCTGCACTCCAACATCTATAGGCAGTATAGTAGCAGTAGAAAAGGTACAAAGGCGACTAACAAAAAGGTACAGGGTATAACAGATCTAGATTACAGTTCACGATTAAGATCTTTGGGGTTATTTTCTCTCGAATATAGGGCATATAGAGGTGATATGTGTCTTGTATGTAGATCTACGAAGGATGTAGCTTTATGTGAGGCACTCTGTCTTCAAAAATCTACAACAGATCATAATACTCAATCACATAAATTAAAGTTTAAAACAGAAATAAATAATACCTTAAAGAGAAATAAATTTCTCACACAAAGGATATCTAAAATATGGAACACCTTACCAATAAGGGTTGTTTCAAGTAAACATTTGTTACAATTTAAACATGAGTTGGACAATCATATGGGGGACAAGAAATTTCAATTTCGCCAATAGGCGACAAGTTTTTCACTTAACTTAACTCGTACCACACCTATGAATGTATATTGCACACTTCATGACTGGCATCCCCTGGATGACTCATCACTGTACCCTCTATGCCTCTCTCAACTGGCTCACCATTGAAGGCAGGTTCCAACTTAAAGTGCTCTCTTTCCTACACAAAGTTCACTGTAACCTACAGCCGATCAGCATTAATTCCCTTTTCCCCTTATCGGTCCCCAAGTGTAGTACAAGAGGGGCTGCCTGTCATGTCTTTTATACCCCTTTTTACTGCACCAAGCATGTGCAGAACCACATCAAATTCAAGGGCCCTAAGTTTTGCAATGAGCTGCCCTGAACTTCAAGCCTGTAGTTCAATTGGCTCATTCACCTCCCTCCCTCAAGGACTACCTCCTCCAATTCACCACCTGTGCCTGCCTCGGTAGGCAACCCCCTGAATATCCACCAACCCTTGAGTTACCTTAGAGTTTATATATGTATCTGTATATTGGTTCTATTGTTTTGTGCTCTGTATTTTTTCTAATCTAGATGATCCTGTCATATACACTGTTCCTATTGAAAATACTGTAAAATTTTGCAAATATTATTTTTACCTTTTTCTCTGTATAATCGAACTCTGTACCACTGGACATTTGTGAAAACTGGCATTTTGCTCACAAACTTTCCAGTATAAAATAAAATTGAATTGAATTTAAAGCCTTGGGACACCTCATCTCTGAGTACTTTACCTTAATGACAAAGCAGACATCCCGGTAGGTACCCAGTTTGACTTAACTCAGATATACTGGGAAGTGGGAAGCTGGGGAACAGCCCAACAAACTTTTGGCACAATGCTAAAAGTATGGGAAGTAGAGAATACAGTCTCAGATCCAGACGAGAACTGGTGCCATGGTAACTTCTAGGAGCTCATCAGTCACAAGTTCTTTGAATTTTACATGTCCTTGTATAGCTCTAAGTTGCTCCATCCCAAATGGATTTTGACAACTTCTACCAGGACATAACACTCTCCCAGCTCTCAAGTGCCCACAACACCAAACTAATATGTCCATTTCCCTCAGGAGGTCTGGGAAGTGATTCATGCAACGCCTCTGGGCGAGTCTCCTGGGTTGGATGGGTTCCCCACATATTTTTATAAAATGTTTGTGGATATCCTTACCCTGGCACATAAATTGGCAGTAGTTTACAATGAGGCTTGGAAACAGGATACCTTGCCTCCCACCTTTCTCTAGGCTCTTATAACATTAATCCCCAAGAAGGGAAGGACAGTGTACAATGTACAGAATACCATCCAGTTTCGCTTACAAATGTGGATATGAAAACCTTTGCCAAGGTCCTGGCAGGGAGAATGCAAGCAGTCTTAGGTGGAACTCCTCCACCCAGACCAGGTGGAATTTGTCCCTGGGCACCTAAGGGCAGACAAGACCAAACATTTTTTAGACCTGCTATGGGAAACCTGTTCTTTCACCAACCCAAGTGGGACTGACTACCTTTGGGATGTGCTTAACTAGAGTTGGTTTCCCTCTGAACTCTGTTTCCTTCATCAAGCTCCTTTATACTAACCCAATGGCCTCTGTTCTTACTACCTCTATCATGTCCCCGCATCCCCTCTTTTCCCTGGGATTTCCTTAAAGGAGGCCACTTACAAAATGCACCTGTTCACAGACAAAATAACTCATTTTCTGTCTGATATCCTCATTTCCTTACCGACCCTTTCTCACATAATTCAGCGATACTCCTCTTTATCGGGGTACAAGTTGAATGGAGCCAAATCCTAAATCATGCCCATTAACACGTAATGTACAAAGCACCTTTTTGCTAGCTGTCCTTACCAGTGGATGCCAGAAGGGATAAAATGTCTAGGAGTCCAGCTATACCCTGCCTTTAAAGGCACCATCACCACCAACACTCGAGCTATGTTGGACCAGTTAGATTCTGACATCCAGTAGTGTGCCTCCTTACTTCTCTCCATGTGAGGTCCTGTTAATGCCTTGAAAATGATCACTCTCCCAAAGTTGCATTATATCCTATCTAACCTGCCCTTTCAGATTCCAGTGGTATTCTACAAGGTACTAGTCTCTAAACAGTCTGCCTTTATCTGAGCTAGAAGGCTCCGAAGATCATATTGGCAACCCTCCAGCTCCACTGGAGCCAGGGTGGCTTTGGTCTCCCCAGTTTATGCCAGATGCCTTTGTACATCACACTTTGACAGGCAATGTCCTGTTATAAGCCTAGTCTGGCCTCCTCCTCCTTCCCCAGGTGAGTTACATAAGAGCAAACCCACAGAAACTTCCCAAACCCACCACCTCACCTGTTCCCCAAGTGGGGCCATAACACAACAATGTCTCCTTTTACTAAATACATGTGAACCATGTGGAGAAAATGTGGAGGAAGCTGGGCAGAAAGCCTCCAAACCTTGGGAGAGAGACCTATTTGGCACAACCCTTACTAATAATTAGGGTAGACCCACTTCTTGGAAAAGTTTTCAGGACAGGGTTATTCATGTTTTGGGATGTCTATCATCCTGAGACTGGAATATTCTCCACCTTAGCATACCTGCAAACACAGTATCAGCTACCCTGTGTACATTTTTGGCAGTATTTGCAACTAACTGTTCTACTGAAAGTTAGAGTGCACCCAACACATACTCTGCCACCGCTACAAGGGTGGGACAGATGGTTACATACACTGACTAAACTAAACCACCTGGCAGGAAGATTAGGAATTGCATGCAAGGGAAGACCCATCTACCCTGCACAGGACAACACAAGACAGATAGGTACAGGAGGCAGACACTCAGATATTGGCAGAAGCAAAAGACAAGATTTGGACTCAGGCCTATGTCTCCAACAAAGAGCTACAAGCAAAAACCCTTCGATACAAGATTTTACACAAGGCATGCCAAATGCCATAATGGCTGTACAGGGCAAGGATTACACAGACTAGTGAGTGCTGGAGATGCTCTTCCCCACAAGCCTCATTGTACAATGTTCTCTGGTCTGGTCCAACTATTGATTAATACTGGGAATCTGTCTGGAGTGGACCCAATGTAGTGGGGGGATTCCTATCCGGAGACATAAAGATCCTACTTTAGCCATGCTGGGTCTACCTCCAGAGGGGAGTTGAATGTCGTTCCAAAATCTGGTCTGGGCAAACCATGTTCTTGGAGCAGCAAAACATGTTCTATGACACTCAAGAGATCCAGAGACACCAAACACTCAAAAATGGAGAAACCTCACTGATCTAACTGCTAGGTATGAAAAGGTAGCATGCACAGCAGCAGGGAAAATGGACTTCTATACTGAAGTCTGTGGGGACTTTCTGGACCAGTTGAACAAACACTCAATTCACCAGCTTCCAGCAAGGTGAGCTGACTTATACAAACCCCCATGCTCATCATCAAATATAGTGCACAACTTTCCCCAGTCCTTCCTATGCACATCACCCCCAACTCTGTGGAGCCTCTAGGCCAGTTCTCCAGTATCACATCAAGTCTTCATGGAACAAACAAGGTTGGTGAAGAGCACATAGAATTTATGTTTGTAACCACCCAGTCCCCTGGGGTTACTAGAATCCTATCAGTATTATTGTTAGGAAGGTAGCAGGCAGCTGGTAGAGAGTTCATTAGGGGCTCCTTACAGAATGACATCATTGTTTACTAAGCTAGCCTGATGGAAGAATGATTAGGTCATTTAGAACTCTTGCAGCAGCATAAGCCACACTGTGTGGATAGCTGCTCTAGGGGGCTTAAAAGGCTCAGTCTGTAGTAGTCAGTCGTGGAATGAGGAGGTGAGAGTGGCAGAAGGACTGCCAGTGGACTCTGAGGAGATGGCCCAGGATTTCTCACCCTAGTGGAGTATCATTTCCAGCTTCTGGTGAAGTGTTGGAGTTAAGGGATACAGCAGGAGTTCGTGATTTCTGCTTCCTGTGAAGTGGAAAGAACTGTTTGTTCTCAGTGGACTCAAGGGGCAGTCCCCTGAATGTTCTGAGGTGTTTTCAGCTGCCTTGGATAGGACCTGAAAGAAAATGTTTTGATCCACTACCCAGGGGAGGGCCTTTCTGTGTTTTCATTGTTCCATGCCCTGTGGATGGGGCAACTTCTGTGAGTACTGTTCTAGGGGACTATATTCTCCACATTTCTTTGGGGATTCAATAGTCTGGGGTGTGTGTGCCCATAGATAAGGCTGGATCCCACCTGTCAGCACCCCTAGTTTCACCCAAGTGAGTGAAGTACTGTTTAAACTGTGGACCAAAGTGAGTGCTGTTTATTCTCTGGTCACTCCAGTGAGTGCCAAGTTGAAGTATGGGACCTCTAGCATTTCAGTGGGGAATGAGGCTTTCAATGGTGTTACCCTGAAGAATGGCAGAGACTGTCGGTTGGAGTCAAGGGTGGAAGGAACACCATCTAAGTGCTTACAAGGCAGGGCTTCCTGGTTCGTAAAGGGCACCAGTATTTTTCCTGAGCAAGTGGCCAAGCTGCAGGTTGAGGTGGTCACTGAGTTTCACTAAAATGTGCCTGATGTGCAAAGAGGAGTTCAGAGTGTGTGGCTTTTATCCACTGAAATAACACTCATGGGAGAAAATGTTCATGGCGGCACAGGTGTCCACTAATGCACCTTTTGAGAATTTGGGAAGAAGATGTTCTTTTTGTTGTTCATGAACTGTACTGCATGCAAGGAGAGTTCACGAATTGTACCTGTCCGGCATTGTCCGCTCCTTGGGGGTCCATGTCTGCTTTTACTTTCTATCTGTTTAATAAAGCCATACTGCACAATCCCAGTCGCTGTTATTGACATTCTGATTATTGCTTCTGGTTGTGTGGATCTACTGGGGCCCCCTCAGCAGGTTAGATCTGGCACATGCCTTGCAGCCTCCACCCAGGACCTGGGTTGTGTTAATTACACAGGGTTCAAGTTGCTTGTTTCTGTACCCCCACCCCTCTCTTCCTGTAGAAAATGAGCCAGGTACACATACTAATGCCAAGGGTGGCACCTACCTTTTTGTAAAGTAACTTGATATGCCAGTATGTGGGCACCAGTGTTTCCAGATATGTAATGGGGTGTGTGCACACTAGTTAAAATGTGGCCTGGGAGTTTCATGTTAAAAGATGGAAGAGTGAGGCATGCAAATTAGTGTTTGTGTGAAACTGCGTAGTTATGAGGTGCTGGAACCGCATGCTGTTAGAGTCACACAGGAGGCTGATAAAGAAACTTAGTAGCCTGGGGGTTGGGGAGAAGGTGGTGTGTTGTGTATCAAACTGGATGAAAGATAGGAGGCAGATGGTGGTGGTAAATGTCAGTCACTTAGAGTACAGTAGAGTGACCAGTGGAGTACCACAGGGACCAGTACTGGGCCCTGTCCTCTTAAATGTCTTCATAAGTAACATTGCAGTGGAACTGGAGGAGAAGGTGTTTTTTTGTTGATGACACAAAAATCTGCAACAAGGTGGACACCTGGAATGGGGTTGAGAGAATGCAAAGAGAACTGGTGAAACTAGAGGAGTTGTTGAGGAGCAGCAGCTGGTTTTCAATGCCAAAAGTGCAAAGTCATGCACCTAGTGAAGGAAACCCAGGAGCTGTGTATAAGATGAAGGTGGTATTTACAGTTGTAAGCAATAAAGGGACATTGGTGTGATTATATGTAAAGATTTCAAGGTGACAGGGCAGCAAGCAGGCAAGCAAGATGCTGGGGTGCCTTTGTAGGGAGATTTTTCGCAGGAGAAGGGAGGTGGTGTTTCCCCTGTATTGCTCACTTATGAGACCCCACCTGGAGTACTGTGTCCAGTTTTGGAAGCTGCACTTCCACAAGAACATCGACAGGTTGGAAGCATTCCAGAGGCGGGTTACTAAAACGGTGTGGAGATTGCACAAGAAACCATATGAGGAGAGGCTTTGGGAGCTCAACATGCACTCCCTTGAGGAGAGAGTGATACAGGACATGATTGAGCCTTATAAGTAACTCATAGTGATGAACAAGGTGCAGGAGGGGAGTCTCTTAAATATGAGAAGAAGCACCAGAACATGGGGGCATGACATGAAGCTTGAGGGGGATTTTGAGAGGGATGTGAGAAAATACTTCTTCACAGAAAGGGTGGTGGACCCTGGAGTGGGTTGACAGAGGAGGTGGTGGGGGTAAAGACAGTGAGGAGCTTCAAGCATGAGAGGGTAAGCATATAGGTATAATAGAGGTAAGGAGGAGGGAGGGACACCTGTGACCAAACAGAGTCCAGGGTGTAGTGTTAGGCTGGTAAAATAGGGCAGGCTAGATGGACCTACTGGTCCTTTTCTGCCGACGCATTCTATGTTGCTCTGTAGGGTTGAATCAAAGCCAGCTTGATGACATCCAGCCCTGATCTCAGCCAACACCTCTTCAGCATATTGACCACACTTGGTGTCTCAAGTGCAAAAGACAGATAAAGTTGTTTATCATCTGCGTAACAGTGAAACCCAACTCCATACTGTCTAATGAGTCTTCCCAAGGGCAGCATGTACACAGTGAACAACATGGGTGAGACGACTGAGCCTTAGGGCACATCACAGGGGATGACCATGGGGAACAAAGAAAACCTTCCCAGCATCATCCTTTGAGTCCTTCCCCTGAGACAGGACTTAAACCAGTAGATGACTTTGCTGCTGAGCCCTGCACACTCCCTCAGTGATCCAACAACAATCCACGATCCACAGCGTCAAATGCTGAAGAGAAATCTGGAAACAGAATTGACCGCTTTCCTGTATCTCTCACCCTGAGCAGGTCATTGTGCATTTTGACCACTGCATTTTCTGTGTTATGCCATGACCTAAACCAGACTGGAGAAGCTCATAGATGTCAAACGCAGTCAGGTGCACCTTGAGCTGCTTTGTACCCACCTTCTCAATAACATCCCCAAAATGGGTAGGCTAGAGACTGGTTGGTAATTCACCAAGATGTTTATGTCCAGAGATAACCTTTACTAGGGGGTTTCACCGGTGCATCTTTCAATGCCATTGAGAAGATACCCTCTGAAAGGGAGCACCAGACAGTTTCCATGAACACTGGGCCCAGCTGCCCAATGCAACTCACCACTGGTCACATCGGACCTGGATTCAGTTAGGAAACCCATGGGCCTGACCCTGCTGGGCTGTGATATCTCACTTGGTGAGATCCTGGCCCAAATAGAGAACACTGTGTCAAACCAAAATCGAGTGAACTCCTCATGTTTAGTGGGTGAAAAAGCCTTCATAGGCGCCAGACCAGCCTGATGTAAAGCCTGTCTACAGTCTGAAAATGATGAGCTTAATTGATTCCTCCTGACAGCAATTTCCTTTATAGAAAACCTGCTTTTTTAGGGTGCTTCCCATTTGTACTCACCAAACTGAATAACAAAAGCCAATTTGTCCTCTGAAGCTCTGCATCTTATCCAGCAATGCTCCAGTCTCCACTCCCTGTCTTCATTATCATTAGCTCACCATCAAACTATGGTGAGCCAAGGCAAGAAACCAAAGCATTTGCATGCTTAGGTGCCCCAAGATCCTCCCCTGACTCCCTAGTCTCCCTTCCTGGTTTCACCCTTTTCCGGTCCGACCGTGTTGGGAGACGAGGCGGTGGCTGCGCTATTTATGTCAAGGAATTTCTCCCCGTACTAGCCCTGCCCGCTCCCATCCTTGACTCCAGGGCCCAGGCGCTTACGCTGAAACTAACCCCTGACCCTTTAAAGGGACCCCTTTATCTGACTACCGCATACATGCCCCCCAGGGACCAAACGCAGGCCATTGCCTTTCTTACAGAATACCTTACCTCTCTACCTCCTTCCGCTGATCAAATTCTGGTGGGTGACTTAAATGTCAACTGGCTCAGCCCTCCTCCTCCTCTACCCGAGACTCCTTTTCTGCAATAGACCTAATGCAACTAGTTACCCACCCTACCAGGACTAACCCCAAGAGAGGCTCCAGTACCCTGCTTGATGTGGTACTCCACCGCCCTAATCAGATCCCCAATGTACAAGTCCTCCCAGACTCTCTCAGTGATCACTCCCCCATTCTATTCCACTGGTCAACCTCAGTCCCCAAACCCATAGCACAGTCCACATGCTGGTGGCATCTAATACCTGGTGGACTGATAAAACTTAAGGAACTTCTGTCCCAAATTGACTGGTCTCCTACACAGGCAACTCCTGACATCGACACAGCTCTCTCCTTCTTTACCCAAACTTTTAATAATGCCTGTGATATCTTTGCCCCAGTGTTGACCCGCCATTCTAAAAGGAAGAATGCCCCCTGGGTTACCCCAGCTTTGATCCACCAGCTCAAACATAGGGACAACCTATGGCACCGTGCCATTGAGACTGGCCGGCCCAATGACAGGCGGTTATATGCTGTCACCAAACAAGTGCACTGGGCCATCCGAAAGGCCAAGTCTGAGCACCATCGGTCCTCACTCACTGCCTCATGGGGAATCCCAGAACCTTCTAGGATAACATTAAACAGTTAAATGGGAGTACACCTCCCCACCCACCCAGATCAACATTAATGGTGTGATCTCCTCAGACCCAGCCCTCATAGCCAACCACCTCAACACCTCATTCACTGACCTTAGCCCTATCCTCCCTACAAATTTTTGACCCTCCTCCCCAGCACCTGCCGTAAGTCTTTCTCACCCTTATTTTCTCCTCCACCATGTTTCTGCCCAAGAACTTAGCGCTGCTTGTCACTGCCCTCAAGAGTAATAGTACAGGCAGTGACACCTGGATCCGATGTATCCCTACGGCTGGTCTTAGACACAGTCCTTACCCCAATCACATGCCTCATCAACCACTCTCTTTGCCTGGGAAGGTTCCAACTGCCTGAAAGTCACCACTGTCACCCCTATCTTTAAAGGTGGTGATAGGACTGTGGCTGGAAACTATCGACCGATCTCCATTCTCTCTCCTCTCTCCAAGGCCTTGGAAAAAGTGGTGGCCTCTCAAATCTCTGACTACCTCTCCACCTACAATGTCCTTTGTCCTGAGCAGCATGGCTTTCGAGCGGGCCACAGTACCAACACAGCCCTCCTAGAGTTCTCCAACTTTCTCCACTCCTCCTTAGACACTGGTTCTCTGGCTGGTGCTGTCTTCATTGACCTCTCGAAAGCTTTCGACACTGTCTCCCGCCCCCTCCTTCTTGATGCCCTTAGTCTCTCTGGTTTTGCTGCTGGGCCTATCTCCTGGTGCACCAGTTATCTGTCTGACCACTCACAGCATGTAAAAATTAATGGGACCTACTCAGACATCTGTCCCATCTTTTCTGGGGTTCCCCAGGGCTCCATTCTGGGCCCCTTACTATTCTCCTTTACCTTAACACCTTCACGCTCTTGCTCGGGAACATCCTATTATGCGCTGATGATGCAGTCATCTTTGCCTCAAGTCGTAACCCTATTGCCCTCCAGGACTTGCTGCAGAAGTCCTTCACTGAAGCCGAGGGCTGGTTCAAGGAACATAGATTGGTGATAAATCTTAAAAAACAAAACCATGTTCTTCACTCATCCCCAAAACAAGTCCTGCAACTTCAAACTCCTCATTCACTCTGGGTCCTCATTCCCACTCGAACAAGTTTGCTCCTATAAATACCTAGGGATCCATTTTGACCCTCCTCTCCTTCCATGGACACATCGCGCCCTAGCCACTGCCACTAATATCCGATTGGGCATCTTACATCAGTATAAACACTGCCTCCCCGGAGGCTCTTTGACTCGCAGTCACCTCCTCTATCCTGTCCCTAGTGGACTATGGACTGCCGGTGTATGGTGCTGCTGATCAGACCGCACTTCATAAAATTCGCACTACTCTGAATAAGGCCTGCAGGTTAATTACTGGAGCACCTAGGATGACACACACCTGTCTACTGTATGCTAAAGCACTGGTACTTGATCTCGATGAGTACCTCAAATATCTTACCTGTACCCTTACAAAAAAGACCCTCCTTGGGCTTTCCCCACCAGGATTGACCACCACCATACGCCGCTCTGTCCCACTAGTTCATACTCGGACCTCTGGGAAAACCTCTCTTGTTATCCCTAGAGCTAGGACCTCTCACGGCCAAAGAGCCTTCAGCTTTAGGGCCCCCTCCTGGTTCAACACACTGCCCCCCTCCATCTCCGAAGCTCCAACTATATCGTGCTTCAAAACTTCCTTACGTAACCACCTTATTAACACCCGATGCTGTAACTGCCGCTAGTCAAAGCCGTACTCAATACTTATGACAAAGCTTATTACTAAGCTGCTAAGGACAACATAACTCTGGTATTGTTTGCATCCATCCTACCTGTACCAGCTTGTTTGTATCTATGTCTTAATTTACTGTTATACTTGTGTGTTGTACTGCTATACTGTGTATTTTGGTTTGTCTTACTGTGACAAGGTACCTTTGTAAATGAGCCTTTGGCTTAAAGGTTTTCCCAAACTGCTGTTTAAATAAAATAAAATAAATAAAAAAGATTGAAAGCCACCACAATGGCCCAATTATAGGTCACCATGGCTTCCTCTGCCCCATGGTGCAAGCCTCCATCATACCTGATATGTCCAATACTGCCAAGAGTCTCTCTTGCCAAAGTCCATGCAAAGGGTGGTACTGGACCATCTCTACAGGGGGGTGAACTACAAGAGGGGCCCTGAAAGGTAACCTGATAACACAATGATCCGACCAACTTATCAGAGCAGACTTATTGTCAGTGATGTTGAGCTCCAGAAAGAATGCCAAATCCAAGGCATGGCCATGTTACTTGGTCACAGAAGTAACAGCTTGTGTAAGGTGCAAGAATTCCATACCCAGGAGGAAATCGTGACCAAAATACAAGAGTTGTTTATTGACAGAAGAGTTGAAATCACTCAGAATAAGCTATATTGGTGACTCCAATACTCTATTGGTGACAAAGCCCACGATTTCCTTCAGGAACTTCCCCTCATATCCTAGAGGCCGGTACATGAGAAGGATCCTGCAACCAGCCCCTGGGCCCCCATGCATGACCATGCATTCAAATAACAAGGAATCCCAACTGTGTGCACCACCAGGTTCAATTTGGATCTAAAACAGGTAGCCACCCCCATTGTACATCCTCAGGCAATGCACTGCAGAGAACCCAGCTGAGATGGCTGACTCCAGTAACAGGCGAGCATCATCACCAAACCAGGTCTCCATGAAGCAAGAATAAGGGCCTCTTTGCTCAGTTACTGAAATCTGGTTTCAATTTATATTTTATTCACCGATTTGATCACTGGGTGGGTACACTGTGCCACATGACTCTTTACAGGCAACACCCAGACATATAACTTACAATACGTATTACACAAATATTACATCACAATATTTTATTTATTTATTACTAGGATCACAATACTAGGTTCTGTATCAAGTACACACAAAGATTGGGAGTAAAATACAGAAACCGGTAATATTGATGAACATATCAATCAATCAATCAAATTTTATTTATAATGCGCTTTTCAGCATATCAAAGTGCAAGTACAAAACAACATCTTGCATAACAAATAATGGCATAAAAGCAATTAAAAGCAGCAATAAACCTATCCAAAAGCTAATTCAAATAAATAACTCTTTAGGTACACCTTAAATGATTCCGTGGACAGGCACTCTCTAATCTGACGAGGTAGAGAATTCCACAGGGTTGGGGCCATGAAAGAAAAAGCTCTGGCCCCAGATGACTGAAGCGAACCCTGGGAATCTCTAGCAATCCCTCATCAGTGGAGCAGAGTGGGCGAAGAGGGTGGTAAGGTCAAAGGAGATCTTCCAAGTAGCCCGGTCCCAGACTGTGTAGGGTCTTATAGGTCAGCAACGCGACCTTGAAGGTGATTCTCCACTGCACCAGAGGCAAGTGCAGTTTGCGCAGCACAGGAGTGATATGGCAAGTTCTCGGTAGCCCAGTCAACAACCTGGCTGCAGCGTTCTGCACCAGCTGCAGGCGACGGAGATCCACCCTCGGCAGCCCTAGATATAGAGCATTACAGTAATCAAGGCGTGAGGAAACAAAGGCGTGGACCAACACAGGAAGGTCATCATGTGGAACAAGTTGTTTTATCTGGGCGATATTCCTCAGATGGTAAATGGAAGACATGACAGTGGTAGATACCTGTGCCTTCAACGTTAATTCACTGTCAAGAATTACACCCAGATTCCGCACCTGTTCGGAAGGTCTCAACTGGTTACTCCCTAACACAAGGCCAGAGGGACCCAGGAGTCAACTTCTCTACACAATGACCCAGGTCCACAATCAACACCTCAGTCTTATCCGGATTTAATTTCAACCAGTTTGCACACATCCAGTCCTGAATCTCAGCAAGGCAGTTATTAAAGACCGATAAGGCGTCATTCTGTTCAGGTACAAAGGACATGTAGAGCTGAGTGTCATCTGCATAGCAGTGAAAACTCAGCCCATAACACCTTATACTGTCTCCCAACGGCAACATATACACCATGAACAACATGGGGGAAAGCACAGAACCCTGTGGCACCCCACAGGACAGAGCAAAGGGAGCAGAGGAAAAAAATCCTGAGACTACCCTCTGACTTCTGCCTGTGAGAAAAGAGTAGAACCATCTAAGGACTGTCCCCGACAGTCTGCAGCACAGCCGCAGGTGATCCAGCAACATCCCATGGTCCATGGTGTCAAAAGCTGCAGAGAGATTAAGGAGGACCAAGATTGAACGGCTCCTCTGACCTCTCGCTACTAGGAGATCATTAAGTACCCGAACCAATGCCGTCTCGGTACTATGCCTCTTCCTGAAACCGGACTGGAGAGGATCATAGACCTCATGGGTGGTAAGAAAATCATCGAGCTGCAACACAACTACTTTCTCAATAACCTTGCCTGAAAAAGGCAGGTTAGAGATTGGTCTGTAGTTAGCTAGACAGTCTGGGTCAAGGGAAGGCTTCTTTAACAGGGGTGTCATGATAGCCTCTTTCAAAGACTCCAGAAACACCCCTTGGTTCAAAGAGCACCAGACTATTGTGGCAAGGACTGGTCCGATCACATCCATGCACCCCACAAGGAGGCACGTAGGACCAGGATCCAAACCACAGCAAGTCGGTCACAAGCCCTGGACAATCTTCATGATATCCATGATCGCTGGCTGGTCAAAATCTGTCCAGGCAGACCAAGGGCCTGCAACCCCACATCAATCACTGCCACGCTCATTAGAACACATACTGCAGATCTCCGACCTGATCGATGACACCTTATCCTCAAAGAACCGAGCAAACTCATCACACTTTATTTGTGAAAAGGCTTTCTGACCCTGCAGATAGGCTGGATTGCACAGTCTGTTCACAGTCCGGAAGAGCTGAGCTGGTCGAGATTTTCTTAAGCAGCTATCTCCCGGGCAGGAACTCTGCCTTCTTATGGGAGATTTCTGATTGATAGTCCACATAATGGGCCATCAGTCTAAGTCTGTCACCTTCCAGGCCAGATTTCTGCCAACAGCGATACAATCTTCACCTTTCTCCTCAACTCCCTCAATGTCCTATCAAACCAGGGGACCCGAGGCGGCGAAGGAGAGGGCAAGCACGGACAGGCGCGATGGAATGCAGCACCTCAGCACCATATTATTATAGCACCACTAAGGCATCTGGTTCCATGCACTCCATAGGCCAATTCGATAGGTCCAGCACCAACATAGATGATAGCATGAGTTAATAATACATTAAAAGTACAATTGTAGCAACTATTTACAGTTCACAATAAGGAATACATTTGTACAGGGTATTTACAAACAGATAAAAGGCATAAATACATAAGAGTAGGCATAAATATACAGTATATGTGATACAAGTAGAAGAGGGAAAAGGAGTGAGAGAAAAGAATAAAAGCAGACATCAAGGATATGTGGGAGGTACAGCAAGAAGTAGAAGGGTAGGGTGGGCAGCAAGGCTATGGTGTAAGGCAAGGATAAAAGGGAGGAGATGAGAAAAAGGAGTAGGATGGAGTTGGAAAGAAAAGGAGGTGTGTAGGAAAAGGAAAGGGCTGGAGTGGAGGGGAAGATGGGGAAGAAGAGTGAGAGTAGGGTTGATGCAGTCTAAGGTGACAGTCAATATAGAGTAGGGATTGAGTGGGGTGCTTGCTGAGGTCAAGGAAAAGGAGGGGGAGGGTGCTCAGGACAGAGGCTCAAGTCTAGGACAATAGGAGCCAAGCTTGGGGGTTACAAGAGGGCACAGAGGGGTCTATTTGATACAGGGGGTAGCCACAAATATTGAGAGAATTCAGGTGCTGACAAAGGCTACTTTTAAAGGGCCCAAGAGTATTGAGCTCAAGGGAGAGATTATTGATCCAGGAAGGGGCCATAAACCTAATAGATCACTGCCCCTGAGTGGTCCAGCATAACACTGAGTACATCACAAAACATGTATACCCTTATGTAAATACCAGTTCATACATGTATCACAGTATAAAGAGCACTGGTATTTCACAAGAAGCAAATTAAAACCATACATACCAAGTACAATAAAAACACACATACAAAGAACAACATAAATTATAAACAGAGTGCAAACAAACATCACATGATGATGAACAGAATTTGTCTTGTATGAAATAGAGGGTTTTATTGGGCATTATATTATTTGGGCAAGAAGTAGGATGAATGGGGTAAACCTTAAGGTAAGAATGGAAATGTTGAAGCCTTATAAAACTTTTATCTCATGTTTATGTAATCTACTAATGTATATAAACTGAATTATTGCAAGTTGATCGTAATGACATAAATTTATTGTTGATGTAACTTTTCTTTGGTATGATAATAAAAATTTAACTGATGAACAAAAAAGCTGTGAAAAATAATAAAGTATTTTTTTTTTTTAAAGTCTATTTACAAGAAAACAGTGGCATGCAGTAGGCTTCATCTTTCAATACCCCTAAGGATATTTGCCTTTAGGAAGGAGGACATTTCTTTAGCTGACAACCCCTCTTGTTTCTGAAGTGCCTCAATCTTCATGAAAGGCCCATTGACCTCTCTCCAGCCCAAGATGAGCTTTGCCATTTTGTCCCCAAGTTTCTGTAATGGCTTGAGTTCTTTGAGGATGTCCATATGAAGTAGATCAAGGTTGTGTGTTCTGTGTTGCTGCTAAAGTTCGTTGTTCAGCTTCAGTTCCCAGTTTTCTTTTCTTCCTCACAAAATGGCCTGCTCTTTGGATTTATTCTTCATTGTGTAGAAGTTCCCTCCATCACGAGGGCCGGAGGGCTCTGAATCTGCATTGGCTGCACTATTGCCTGTTTGCAGAGGTTAGTGGTGGAGGTTCTGTGTGACAGTGGGAGGGGGTGCCTTGTACCAGACCCATGTTGTGTTGTTGTTGACTCTTCACGGTTTTATTTTTCTTCATAGTGGTTTAGGGCTAATAAGTTTTTGCCTCCAGCTCTTTGTGATGCTCCTTTAATTATATTATTTCCAGTGGGCAGTTCTCCACCTTCTTCAACAATACCAGCCACTCTGACTTTGGAGTGGCCAGCTGCAGCATTTCTTTTGCCTCACTCTGCATACTGACATCAATCTTCAGTGGCCTCTGTATTATAGAGGGATCTAAACTCTCCATATTTGGAAGTAGACTCCATACATGCCCTTTAGTTGTGGGTGGGGTTTTCTCTTGTTCTGTTTTGCTCTTCTTTGTTGGCAAGTTGGAATTCGGCTCCTGCTCTTCCCGAGGCACTACCCCAGGTAGAGGCATTGAATAGCTATTTTACCATCCTGTTTGTGTCCTGCTTTTGACAGAACCCAGGTCAGCCCCCTCAGAGTCAAAAGAAGGAGAGGTGGAACTCAACGGCCCTGGGCAGCTACTAGGATAGCCACAGCGACAGTTCCACTGCCAAGTCCAGGGAGGTTCAGCATTCGCTTACATAAGGATCAGGGAATCATAGAAAACTTTCAAAATCAGTTTTCAATTCAGTTTAGATTTTATTTGATCTGCCAGTCTGGCCATTACAATAAATAAACAAAATAAGAAATATACAGATTTTAAAATCAGTCAAAGAAATCAAAATATACAATTAGTTTGCTTTCTGGGCATGC
This sequence comes from Neoceratodus forsteri, assembly GCA_016271365.2. NCBI lineage: Eukaryota > Metazoa > Chordata > Ceratodontiformes > Ceratodontidae > Neoceratodus > Neoceratodus forsteri. Next base: position 1,411,830,523 of record CM028132.1, read on the forward strand.
CCAGTTACAAAAGAACAAATACAATAATAACATAAGAAAAACAAATGAAAAGTAAGAAAAGCTGTGAGAGACAGAAAAGAAACTCTAATGAAGTCTTAACCAGTGGCAAATGATCGACCAATTTTTAAAATCATGTAATGCTGGACATATAGATTATTTAGCCCAATTAATTTAGTATGGTGACTTCCTCTGATGCAGCAGGCATGGTCTTAGCTGGATTTCAATAAAGAACTGGTATAGAAAGGCTGGCTTCCCTAAGAGCACAGTTAGTGACACTGAAATGATACCTGAGAATGTGTCAGCACCCGGCCCGCCACATGGGTCAACATCAGGCCGCGACTGAGATTTCCCTTATTCTGTGAATTTTATGTCTAGCTAGTTAGTCACACATTATGGCAGACTGTTGCGTCTCCCTTATCTTTATGTAATTATCATATATACCATTAAAATAATTATCTAAAACTACATTTACCTATACCCTGATTATAATTTTGCTGACCTTTCTGCATATTCAAATTATTTAATGTTATATTCTAATTGGTACTGAACTTGAGAGTGTGTGCATTCAAGAGTGGTCCTTAGAGATAATTTGTTACATAAACAGAACCTATTGTTGATTCTATGATGTCTTGTAATGAGATATTACATGCATTTTAAAACTTTTAATATAACTGTACAAGTTGGTGCTATTTATGAACCTTGTATTTTAAAATGTTTTGAAATGTTATTGTAAAAGCAAAGCTGAACAATATACTTGAAACTTGATGCTTTCAATGATTTTGCAGTCTTCAAAAAACAGCACTGCATGTCACAGAGGGCTAACCTACTGGATGCTGAAATTGCAGCTTCCATGATGCAGGGATCACAGGAGCTGGAGAAGATGAGCAAGGACAAAGATGACCAAGATAAGGAGTTTAAGGGCGGCACCAATGACCCCCAAAGAGATCCAGATTTTTGTGACTGATACAGCTCTTCTTGGAGTAACATGCTGTCTCTGAGGAGGATTAGAAAGCATTTTATGAAATAGATATATGCAACAAGGACAAGGTGTCCCTGCTGAATTGATGATAGATCACAATAAAGGAACTGCTTGTGAAAAAGGAATGAAACCCACTGAAAAAAGAAACAAACTATGAAGTACTGCAACAATAAAGTACTATTTGATTTCTAAACTACTGATTAACATAAAGGAAAGTACTGCATGCTCATAGACTTCCCCTGGAGCAAAGTGCAACATGATAGTGTTTCAAATAATGTTTTAAACACTCTCAACAGATTGTGTTACCTACAATAAAAGTAAACATCAAAGCATGATAAAAATTGAAGTTTTTGCGTTTTTTTTCCAATATGTTCAGATTAGCTTATAAAGCGTGGCAAGAGGGGTATTAACTTAAAGGGGTTACTGTGTGTATCAAATCATAGTATTACCTCTCCTGTATGGGTGTGATTATCTATATAACCAAAATATCATGGGAGTGGGGGTAGTCCTTGAAAAGATATGGTACACCTCAAACAGAATTCATATACCTTTACATGAACAGGTATGCATATATTTTGCAATGTGAAAGAAAACAACCAAAAAAACTCATTGTTGTGTGTTCCCATGTCAGAATACCAACATTTTTTATATTATATATTAACAAATATGTATTGAATTACTGGTACAGATATGCTTCTGACTTTAAATCACCAAAATAAACTCTTGTCAGAGCCATCATGGCTGCATTAAGAAATTCACGTCATGCATGAAGAGCATGGAGCTCATGGGGGGAAAGTTCTCCATTAAGACGGAGCTCACGAAAGAGAAGTGCACCATGTCTAAGAGTTCACGCATGCACACTGGGACACGGTGGCCATCTTGGGCATGGCGACCATTTCTGCCATGAGCTCTGTGCGCATACGTGACAAGAAATGTGAGTACTGCATTAAAGTAGTGAACCCATGAGGGGCTACCGTGCTGTGGAGGGGAACTGCAGCCACAGAGGGCAGGGGCAAGGGAAATCCCACACACCACCACCAACAAGATGTGCACTGTGGACAAATGACTGCATCACTGTAAGAGAAGACCGGAAAAGAATCTGGTCACAGTCCCTTCTCTCTCTCCCCTAGAGTGATAGCAAAACACCTGCAGGGGTCTGCCCATGCAGCCATTAAAATGAATACCTACTGTGCAACTTATCTAATTTCATCATGCAATAGCATATTAAAAAAAATCTTTCACTACCATAAGGAATTATTGTAGTTTAGTTGGGAAGTATTATGTATTGCCCTTTAAAACAGCAATGCAACAAAAAATGTTTTTCCCAAAAAGCTGGTGTCTGCTACATTTGATAAAAATATTTTTTAGAACACATGTCAAATCTAATTTTTAGGTAGCTGCTATGCTGGGCACCAAGAGATTTCTGTTTTTCTCAATCCTAACCCACATAGGACAAAGATCCTTTGTATACTTACAGTAGCTGCAATGTTGTGGACTCCCCCTCCCCCCCGTATTAAGGACTGGTAAACCCCGGCACCTTTAAACTACCCCTAAAGGATCCTCTCTTGGCCCCAGATGTGGAAACCTCTGGCTCAATACCCTTGCCCCCTCACTATTAGGATGAAGGCTGACCAGTTTAAATAGGTCCTTATCCCACCAAAAAGCACTCCAGTCTCCCATGAAGCGTAGACCCTCCTTGGTGTACCACTCTTCCAACCAGTTGCTAAACTGGAAGATTTTCAGCTTCATCCCATATGTGCACCGTGAGAAGCTTAGAAAAAGTCTCAATGCTGGTCAATCCCTTAAGCATCGAACCCAATATCCTGAAACTAGACTTCACAGCTCTTAATAGTCTACTTACCAGATCATTCTTCCTAAGCTGGAGAATAATATCTGACATAACGGCCACTTCCCTAATCACCCTCTCTGTCCTGGGCAGTAGTACCCTATCTGCTGTCACCCATGGTAGACAGCCTACCATCCATCACTTGTGGTTTGAAGCACAGACCACAGACTCAGCACCCTTAGCACTTGGGATTGTTGATCTATTAAATGGTATCTCTTTTATTGTTCTCTCACCTTTTCTCTTAGATTGAGCATGTCTTCAAAGCACTCCAAGGTCCAGAAGGGCGCATTATACAGTAAAAAATTAGCACTACAAAATCCAACAATTCCTGCACATGGGACAGGACTCTCATACTTGTTCAGAATTACAGTCACTGAATTTTCAATCACTTTTTATTTCAGGTATCTGCTGTGTTTTGTTTTGAAACTTCGGATGGGTTGCCTGGAAAAGAGATCCAACTGAAGCATGAAACTTCATAGATTCGATTGGCTACATGCTGAAGAACTCCGTTTATGCAACCATCCTGACTAAATGGACCGCGAGCATTCTCCCATTCTGGAGCGCTACCTGGAGGCTGGGACACCATGTTCACATATGGTGAGTCGGGAATAAGGGAGGGGTCCACTCGATTAGTTTATGTATGCATTTATTTATTTAGTTATTTATTAAATTTTGGTAACCGGGTGAGCCATTGGACCAGAGTATATCCTACAGGAGTGAACTGACATAGAAGCACACAAACAATATAGAAAACATTCCAACAATACAGAGGCTAGAGATGGTGCTATACAGCATCAGAGACCCCTGCAGAACATATACTTATACTGTATAGTTGTTTATTATACTGCAGGCAATCCAGCTTCAGCCACAGAGAATGGTCAGGTTTAGATATATTCCACAGGTCTTCCAACATAGGCCAGTGGAGTTCACTTGGTGTTAGAAGCAGACAGGACCCTCTGTCACATCATGGAGTTATTAAACACTCTTAAGGATCAGGAGGATCTAGAGGAAGGGAGGGAGGGGATCATGGTCCAGTAGCTAGAGCCTCTTACTTATCCCATACTGTATGCCAGATTAAAACTACCTGGCAACCTCACTTTCATGGCAGCAACCCCCTAAGCTCTGGAATGCTATGCTGAGACTGAGCTGTGCTGTTCCTTTCATCAATCCATTCAAGACTAGGCTGAAAACCTGGTGTTTTAGCTGGGTGTTTAAGCATGACATAGCAGTCTACGAACAGAAAAAAATCTCAGGGTCTATAAAGTCTGTTTGGTTCCTGCCTAAGTCCCCACCAGTCTAGTACTGGCAGGTCCTTATGTGGAGCCTCTTCCAGAAGTTCCACATGGCCAATCCCATTTTCCTAATGTGTACCGTCCCTTCCTCTAGTCATTTTCATCAGTTCCATGCCTATCCCACCATCTCTAGAAACTAGCAACCATCTTTACCAGTATATTGACCAGATCTTCTGATAGACTGTTTCAGTGTTTCACAGCTCTCAAACCTGGAAGACGTTCCTCCTCATGTCCCTCCTAAATTTTCCCATCAGTTTAAAGTTGTAACCCCTTATAATGGACTCCTCACTAAGCCTAAACAGTTGTTGGTTGTCCACCCTGTTTAAATCCTTCAGATATTCAAAGGTTTCAGTCCTGTCCCCCTTCTCTCTCCCCTCACCTCTAGGGAGTACATTTTGTTGTTGCCAGTCTTTACTCATTGGTTTCCCCCTGATGGCCATGAATCAGTTTGGTCACTCTCCTTCAGATAGATAGATAGATAAATAGATAGATACTTTATTTATATAGCGCTCCTTTCCATGGACTCTGAGAGCTTCACAATTAATACCATACAACATTTTATAAATATACAAAAATAGAATTAAAATCAGCACTAATACCCAATCAAACATAACTCAATTATCTAAAAATGAAAGCCTGGTTAAATAAATAAGTTTTTAAACCTTTTTTGAAGGTATCCACAGAGGGTGCCTCCCATAGCTGTTTAGGTAATAGATTCCATAGGGTTGGTGCAGCCACCAAGAACACTTGATCACCCAAGTGGCGCAACCTCACCCTAGGGATATCCAAGAGACAACCCTCTGTGGAACAGAGAGCCAGAGATGGGCAGTGAGGCACAAGGAGCTCTTGCAGGTAGACTGGTACCCCTTCATGTAGGGCTTTAAAAGTCAGTAACCCGACCTTGAAGGCAATCCTCCACCTAACTGGCAGCCAGTGCAGTTTGTGGAGGACTAGTGTGATATGATCATACTTATGCACACCCATCAATAATCTTGCCACCACATTCTGCACCAGCTGCAGCCAGAGGAGGTTACCACCAGATAGCCCTAGTTACAGGGCATTGCAGTAATTCAGTCTGAATGTTACAAAAGCATGTACTAGTGAGGCTAGGTCCTTGGGGAGTAACAGGGGAATGTTCCTCAGATGATAAAATCCAGTCTTAAAGGGGACAGGAAATCATGTCTAATTAGTAGTTGTTTTAAGTTGTTATTCTCAGAAATGACATGCATTCCCCTAAGTTATCCATGCCATATGTCACTGTACCAGAATAAAAAGTTATACAAAAACTGTATTTTACATTGTTTTGTTTTTATGGGCAGTATTCTGTACAGTTCTCTTTATGGAACCTGTGATCTGGAGTTTTAACTATGTCACAGTTTGTGCATAGAATGCTTATTATGAGCTGTTGGCCTATCAGAACTATGCTTAGAGTTCTATGCACAAACTGTGAACAAGTTAAAACTCCAAATTACTGGTTCCATGAAGAGAACTGTAACAGAATGTCCCCATCAAAACAAAACAATGCAAACTACAGTTTTTCACTTCACTTTTTATTCAGCTACAGTAAAATATGGATAATTTAGGTGAATGCATATCATTTCTGAGAATAGCAACTTTATAAACAGCTACCATTAGAAATGATTTCCTGTCCTCTTTAACAACGAGCCAACACCTGTGCCTCAAGTGTCAGGTCACTATCAAGAATCATGCCCAGATTATTCACCGATCAGATGGCGTCAGTGGCACCCCCAGTACAAGACTAGGTGGTCTCCACAAACCACTAACCCCATGATTTCAATGTGCCTTAAAATTGGTGGAGAAGCGGTCTGCGGAAGGCGGAATAATGCAAAGTCATTGGTTTCAATGGACTTCATGTTCCTCATTATGAAGCAAAGTACTCTGCTTCACATTGTGGAGTTCTTCGTGGATTCCATGTTACTCAGTGAATCACTTCATGGAGCAAATTGGGGCCACTTCGGCCACCACTACTTACAGTACTGTAACTCACATGCTGTATGGGAAGGAACACAAATGCATAGGCTGTACTTCCCCAATGGGCTGTAGCACAAAATTCCCAGATTTAAAAATGCTTATTGAGGAGTACAGTGGTGGAGTGGTGAAGCCTGGAGAGATACTACAAAACATGCTTACAACACATCCAAGTAACTAGTCAAAAAATTAGTGTTGTGATTCGTGACGTGATCATGAATCATGATTTGTGACTGAATTTGTGACCGTGATGATGAAGAACGTGATTCAGTGTCGACGGTGTGAGATAACCAATATGAAAACTGCATTGGGAATGCGAATGCCTACGGCTGAACTTCCCCGATGAGCTGTAGCACAAATTCCCTGACTTAAAAATGCTAATTAATGAGTACAATGGCAGGGTGGTGAAGCCTGGAAAGATACTACAAAACATGCTTGCAATACATCCAAGTAACTAGAAAAAAATTTATGTTGTGATTCGAGACGTGATCATGAATAGTGATTTGTGACTGCATTTGTGACCGTGATGATGAAGAACGTGATTTGTATCACAAGTGACTCGTGATGATGTTCCGGATTTAAAAAACACATATTAATGAGTACAATGTTCATGCAGAATTATGCACCACACTGGTCCAGTACGATGAAGGGAAGCCAAAGAAACAACTGTGACTTAAGTTACAGATGGAGATTGGGCCCTAAACAGATGCAAATGCACAGGTAGATTAAGATTGCGCTACACACTGAAGAGATACAGATGCAAAGGCGCAACACCTAACCAGTGCTCACAATCAGAAATTCAAACCTGGAAAAGAATACCTTTGCCAGTTGGGGAGGGCTGCGTGGGGGGGGGGGCAGTGTACAGCACTGCTGCAGTAGCATTCACTAGTACTAGTACCAGTAAAGACACCACAAAGAAATACAAAAATCACACAGCTGCAGTGGATAGCAGGTTCACATTGCTGAAATTATTATGTGGCACAATAAAAGGTGTCTGATTTGATGATACGTGTCACACACATACTCTCACACACACACTAAGTAATGCATAGCCAATTGAAAACTTCCATACTATAACCACATATTTTAAACAAACTAAAATTATGCACTGCTGCACCAAAGCAATCAACAAAAAAATTGCAAGAATTATTGAAAATATTACTGTGTGTACATCAAAACAGTTATGCAAGAAAAATATCACCAAAACAGAAAGCACTGTTTTTTTTTTTTTCCAAATTAATCTACCTACACCACAGATATGCCCCTTCCCCAAAGCACACTTCCACTGTCTCTTAGTACACATACTGAATGTTGTACATTAACATTCTAGGGCTGCAAGTTCGGTTCGCCCTATCACAGTAAATGCTCAAACTCTCCGAGTTTGAGCTTGTCCGAAGGTCGCGAACATTTGTAATAAAATTGCAAACTTTGGTTCACGGTTCACCAATTCAAAAAAACATTTTTTTCATACCTTGCAGTTCCTCCTCCAGCGCATGCTCTGTATTTCTCCCAGAGTCCGCTCCACGTGGTACACCGAGAGGAGAGTCACGAGACAGTGAATCTTGTCTGTCTGTCATCCAGCCTTCCTCCAGTAAGAAATTCTTTGCTTGGTGGTAGGAGGATTTCACACACCATCCACTCTAAAGACAGGGAAGCAAGTAAAGTAATCATTGGTGGAGCAGGTCACAAAAACATGTGGTTGAACACACCACGATGTCTTGGCTTAGATCTGCTTCACATTCTCCCTGTCATAGTGCTGCTGAGTGTGGTGGTGTGAGCAGGACACTTTTAAGCTTGCTTAGCTAGCTTTCCTTTTGGAATCATTCATCACAGTACTGCAGACCTAAACAAATCTCTGATCACCAGACAAAAAGAGAATATAATCATTCGTAGTTCATTATGTTTGTCTCTTTTAGAAAAAAACACTTGATTGAGTGGACCGAGAGACTGAGTACGTACGTCGTAGTTATTGACTGAGTGGTGATCAGGACTGGAGGAGGATACCTCGAGGAGGAGCACGTTTTACTGAAACTGAAATAAATTTCAGTTCTCTCTGCTCTGGTTCTTCATTCCAAGATCCTTGCTGTAGTTGAGAATCAATCTTCTTTGGAACTGGATCATATACATTTTTTTATTTAAAATAAAAACAAGTCAGGGCTGAGACAAAACAACCTCAAAAAGTAAAGTTTGTCACGCAGCAACAGCAAGTAGTACTACTACTACTAACTATTTGTTTTTTCTCCCCCAACTTCCTACGATGTACTTAGCAGCAGTATTACTATAACAATTTGAATCATTCTGAATTTGTACAAGTAGTACGGAGGGGGAGGGCATGAGTCTCTGCAGTCTTCTTTACTAAAAAAGTATGAGACAAAAAATTAAAAAGTAAGGTTTTATTTGGTGCAGTGCTTGCTAAATGTGAAAACTAAAGTGCTCATCTCTTACTGACTTCTTTCTCAATCTCATCCCATGCAGTCAGCCCAGCAGTGAGTTCTTTCTGACTGAGTCCTCCAATCAAACTCTCCTTGTGTTTTAAAAGTTTTCGCTGCTGTACTGCTGTACTGCTGTACTATGGTACTACTGACCTGTTAGGGGAAATCCTGTGTTCCCAAGTACAGACAGCACACCTATTTTAATTAGTACGGTGCTTTACTGACCTGTTTGGGATAATAATACCCTGTTTTTTTCACAACTACTAGATGCAGCCAGCAGTGTTGTATTTACTTGTTAGGGTACAAATATCCCTGTGTCTTACTACTTAAAGTACTTGACTCGACGCAGCAAGCCATGCTGTATTTACCTATTAGGGAGAAAATATCCCTGTATCTTATCACTTAAAGTACTTGACTCGATGCAGCAAGCAATGCTGTATTTACAATGGTGACTATAGAAAAGTTCAACGGCACTGCAGTATGACGGTTGTTACCACTCATTATCATGTGGTACTGAGGTATTAGCTCAGTGCCATGGTGTCAAATGACTAATTTTAGCAGTTGTTAATATGCACTTCTGCATTAGCCACAGGAAGCTACCAAAGCTATAACAGCAAGAGTCTGTGCAAGAAGAGTAATTGATGTTCTTCCCCAAATTAACCGGCAGATGGTGTCAGGTTGTACAGCTGTACTATTGCCAGTTCTATGTCAGAAGGTGCCCGCTAATTAATCTCCCTTCATTACAGTAATTGCCATTTAGTAATCACTTCAGACTCTTATCTAATTAAAGAGGATGGGAAATAAAAGTGGACTACTTAAAATCAAATGTGTCCTGTTCTCACAAAAGACAGATTTAGACAAATCACAGCACCTGTCCTGATAAGTTTCTTAAAAAACAAATAACAACAACAGAAGGAGCTTGACAGTATTCCTTTAAAGGTTGTTCATGTTGTTCACACGAAAATGCAACCCCACAGGTTTGTTCTCTTTCTTGTTGTAAACAGAGAGGATGTGTGCCTCTATTCTTATTGTCAAGCTCCAGGTAGTCATATCCACATATAGTAATTTACATGGACACCATGGTACATAAGTTGTGACTACAGTATCACTGTTATTCACTCCCAAATATCACTCCTGGAGTTAGGGTTCCCAGGAATTGTTTCCTGTGAAGCAATATTTCCACACATTACAGCATTGACTCCTTTCATTTTAAGCCTGTGACGGTGCAAGAGGTGCAGAGATTGCTCTCTGGCCTCTCCCCCTTCTCCAGTGCTGACCATGATGGTTTGGAACCAAAGTTCCTCTGTCTTGGTGCCTCTCACATTGCTTCCCCGGTGGCCCATATTTTCAATCTGTCCCTGTGATTGAGGGCTATCCTGGACATATGGAAGGTTGCCAGGGTGGTCCCTATCCTTAAACAGGGGAACCCCAAACTGATTGAAAACTACCATCCGATAGCCATTCTGTCGGCGGTCAGCAAACTCCTTGAGAAAGCTGTGGCAGGGCAACTCTTGGAGTATTTTCAGTTACAAGACCTACTTTCACCTGTGCAGCATGACTTTCAAAAAGGGCACAGCACATCCTCTGCCCTTGTCACAGTCTTGTCCTGGATCAGGGTGGCCATGGACCAGGGCAAACTCTCTGGGGCAATCTTTATAGATCTCTCCAAGGCATTTGATCTTGTTGATCATGCCATGTTCTGCACTCAGCTTAGGTCCTATGGTCTATCACTTGGTGTGCTTCATTGGTTCTCCAACTATTTACATGGCAGAAAGCAGCTTGTCAAATATGGCAAGGAGCTCTCGGGCTTTACTTCTGTAACCATGGGTGTCCCCCAAGGCTCTGTCCTGGGGTTCCTGCTCTTCTCCATTTTTGTTAACAAACTCCCCTCCATCTCTGTCTATTGTACGCCCATCTTCTATGTGGATGGCCTGGTCATCCTCACTCATTCTCCGGATCTAAGGGTCATTAATCGCCACCTGAGTGAGGACCTTGGGAACTTTCAGTCCTGGATTTCGTCCCATAAGTTGGATCTTAATCTTAAGAAAACCCAGGCCATGCTCTTTAAGTCCCAGGCCAAGATTAAGGCCTCTCCTGTTTCTTTATGCATTACTGGTACTGATGGTGTCCCGATCCTTGTTACTGACAACTTTAAATACCTTGGAGTGACACTTGACCCACAGCTTGACCTTGGCCGCCACATTTCAGAATGTTTGTAAGACTGTCAACTGCAAACTGGGTCTGGCATACAGAGCTAAGAGCAACCTTACTCCTGCTGCCTGTCTAACTCTTGCTAGAGGTGTGTTCCTCCCTTCGCTTTGCTACGGGCTCCTTTTGTTTGCTTTCTCCTCCAAAGCTCACCTTTCTAAGTGGTCTACTGCATACAATAATGTCTGCCATTTTGCTCTGGCTGCCCCTTGTCTCACCTATCATTGTGACCTATATAGCAAGCTGAATTGGCTCTCCCCATCAAATCATTTAGACTTCGTCCTTGGGTGTTTCACAGGCAAGGTCCTTGGTACAGGCACCCCTCCTGGGCTGGCAAAATTCCTTGTCCTGGCTGACTCCTCAGCCTAGTCTGTCAGGTTTCTGGGTCTCGACACTCTTAAGATCCCTGCTACCCGGACTCTAATGGGGGATAGAGATTTTGCAGCATGTGCTCCCAGGCTGTGGAACTCATTTCCTGCCCAGGTTTGCTTCTCCCACTCACATGTGTGCCTTCAATCCTCCCTATGGAACCATCTCAAACTCTCCTTGGTGTGTGGTTGTCCCAAACCCCCATGATCTCACCTGATCCTTCACTGCATTCCTTTCTCTTGGATGTGTTCTGACATGTATGGGTTGATTACTGGGTTTTTAATGTACCATAACCCATGTTTTTGGGGTGTTGCTCTAACCGAGGCTCCACTTCCTGGGGCTTTAAGTTGTGTACAGTGTTTTATCTGCTGCATCTCAATTTATACTTATTGTACTGCTCTTAGTTTCTACATGTGTTGTTCTACTGTGTATGTACTGTCTAAGATGTCTTACCTGACCTGTAACCTGTCTCAATCTGTATCATGTTGTCCTTTGTACTTAAATCTGTAATTCCTGTACTCTCCCAGGTCGTACCTGAAAATAGGCAATTGTCTTGTCTAGTGTACTTACCTGGTCAACAAAAGCTAAATAAATAAATACATCCCACTGGGTCTTTTGGGCAACCAATTAAGTTCAGCAATTTGTTCATGGGGCAACTTACTGTGGATGAGCTTATGCCTCAAACTTGAGGCCATACTGGTTGTAATCCATGGTTTGTCACCCACAGAGTCTGCCTGCTGTGGATCACTAATAGGAATGTGCCAATTATGATGCATAGTACTTCCCAATCTACTCGCTTACCCATTGTATTTGGTCATGAAAGTGATCTGTCCACTCTGTTTTTTCTTATGTTTTGACTTCTATCAGGTGTTTTCTGGCCCCTTTTGAAGCCCACTTAAGTGCTTCATGGAGCAATATGTCAATGTACCCTCTCTTCTGGAAGTGGGTAAACAATTCCTGTGACTGTTCAAAAAAGTTTTCATCACTAGAGCAGTTCCTGTGTAAGTACAAGAACTGACTATAGGGGATCGATTGTTCGAGGTTGAAGGGATGTTTGTTATCTGCTCACAGCAAGGAATTGGTTGAGGTATTTTTTCTTAAGCATTTAGACTCTGTCTTCGTTTCTAGTTCGCTGATCTTTGATAGTGACAAATCTAGATAATCAGTGCTGTTCTGATCACCTCTGTTGGTAAACCAAAGATGTATATCATTGTTGTTCAGCCACTCTATGAATAGTTCAATTCCACTGATGTCTCCCCTCCATATGCAAATGACAGATGAACTGTTGGTCAAAATGTTGGAGTATGTTTGAAAATGTAATTTATATTTTAAAATTTAATATTTTTATCTTTGAGAAAATGTGTTTTTTACAAGTAAAGCGCATGGCTATGGGGGTGAGTTGTGTGGCATTCATACCAACTTGTATGTGGGCAGTTGGGAAAATAAATTTGTTCTCAATCAGATTACAAATCCATACTGGAACAAAATTGCAATGTGGAAACGTTATTTAGATGACATTTTTCTTATGGGGGATGGGGGGATGAAATAGAACTTCATGAATGTATTGATTTTTACATAACACAAATGTTAACCTGAGATTTACGTCTTTTGCAAGCAGAGAAAATGTCGATTTCCTTGATTTGACAGTCACTGGAACTGGGGCAGGCATTGTCAATACTGATGGCCTCGAGTTGCCACCATAAACAAACAATAACAAATATACCAAAGGGGCAGTTCCTACTAGCCAGGAGAAATTGTGGCAGTGCTGAAAGCTACAAATGGGAGCTCAACAAGCATTTGTCAATGCCGAATGTTTGGTTGCTGGCATTAGCAGTGGAAGTACTGGAGTTAGACAGATGCAGTACAGAAATGGCAGTGGTGTATTGAACTGGCAACTCCACCCCCACCGTGCAGAGATGGACAGGCATTGGGGTGTGTCTTTGGGAATCGCCATAAGGGTCACAACATTTCACCTCACTCTACATTGTAGATACTGACAATTGTCGAGGTGTGCCTTGGGTGCTCAAGCTTTACACTCACCACATTCCATAAGGAAATACACCAAAATGGGTGCAGTATAGGAGAATGGTGTGAACTCTGGGGCCAAAGAGTCCAAGGCGCACCTCAATGCCTATCACTGGCTGTAGGGTGGGGGTGGGGGTGCAGGTGGAATGGCGTGAGCATCAATTCATAGATACATAGATACATAGACAGTGTCGGTAGATAAGGGCCTATGGCCCACCTAGTCTGCCCATTTGAGCTTGTAAGTTCAGTTTGTTTTCCTAGAAGTCTGTTTCCCCTTACCCCTGCCCTCTAGAATTCCTTTATGTCTATCCCATGCATTCTTAAATCCGTGATTGTTTCAGCCCCACCACTTCCTCTGGCAGGGTGTTCAACTGTCCACCACCCGTTCTGTGAAGAAATTCTTTCTCATGTTTCCTCTGAATCGTCCTCCCTCCAACTTCATCCCATGCCCTCTAGTCCTGAAACATCTTTTTCGCTTAAAAATAGTGTTTTCCTGCACCCTGTTCCTCCCTGTAAGATACTTGTATGTCTCTATCATATCCCCTCTCTCCCTCCTCTCCTCCAGGGAGTACATGTTCAGTTCCTTCAACCTGTCTTCATAGGACTTGTGATGCAACCCGTGCACCATCTTTGTTGCCCTCCTCTGAACCTTCTCTACCCTGTCTATGTCCTTACGTAGGTATGGTCTCCAGAACTGTACACTGTACTCCAGGTGGGGCCTCACTAGTGTCTTGTATAGCGGAATTATGACCTCCCTTTTCCTGCTGGTGATGCCCCTGCCTATACATCCCAGCATCCTATTTGCTTTTACCTGATGCCTTGTCACACTGTTTCCCTACCTTGAGGTCATCAGAGATGACAACCCCAAGATCCCTTTCCTGCTTGGTGCATGCTATATCCTCACCCCCAACTGATATATTGTGCCAGGGTTTTGTGCCCATATGCATTATCTTGCACTTCTTTGCATTGAATTTCAACTGCCAAACCCTTGACCATTCTTCAAGTTTCTGCAGGTCCTTCTCATTCTGTCTACACCCTCTGGTGTGTCTACTCTGTTACAGAGCTTTGTGTCATCAGCGAACAGTGAAATTCTGCCTTCTAGATCCTGTGCAATGTCACTGATGAAGATGTTGAATAGGACCGGTCCCAGCACTGATCCCTGTGGTACCCCACTGGTTACTCTTCCTCTGTGGAGTGACAGCCATTTACCACCACCCTCTGTGTCCTGCCACCCAGCCAGTTACCTACCCACCACACTACTGTCCTGCCCACACCCATATTCCCCAGTTTGTGTAATAGTCTTCTATGTGGCACAGTGTCAAAGGCCTTGCTGAAGTCCAGATAGGCCATGTCCACTGCCCTCCCCTGATCCACCTCCCTAGTCACCCAGTCAAAAAATTCAATGAGGTTGGTCTGACATGACCTCCCCCTGAAATTCTATTGGCGATTTTTTGTACCAGATTTTCAATATAGGCTTTTTGGGACCTCTGCTCATGAACAGTGTTACTGTGATTTTCTTAATCTGACCCAAACAATGATTTTCCACAGCTAGCGCGCTATTCTGTGCTGGAAGTGCAAAAACACATTTCAGTCAGGATGTGAAAAATGACAGCTGTAATGTTCATAAGGATGTGTGGTAAAATGGCAATGTTGAAAATCTGGAGTGAAAATAGTACAAATTCGTGAAGTTATGAGAGTGTGTAGAAACTGCACAATGCACATTTGTAACACAGTCATTTTATGGACTTTTGTCACCAAATTTTTAACGTAGGCATTTTAGGACCTCTGTTCATGAACAGTGTCACTGCAATTTTCTTAGTCTGTCCTGAACACTGATTTCCCACAGCAACTGCACTAATCTGTGCGAATCACGACACATTTCGGCCAGGATGTGAAAATGACAGCTGTACTGTTCATAAGGAGGTGTGAAAAATGCCAATGTTGAAAATCTGGAGTGAAAATATTACAAATTCTTGAACTTGCAAGTGTGCGTGGAAACTGCACAATGCATGCTTGTAACACAGTCATTTTTGAGAATTGTTTCGCCAAATTTGCAAAATAGGCTGTTTGAGAGTCCACCTCTTGAACAGTGACACTGTCATTTCATTACTCAGTCCCAAAAGGATATTCCACGCAGTGACTACAAAATCACCTTTCGGGACTGAATAACCAGATGACAGTGACTGAATTCATGAGATGGGGTCCCAAGAATCCCATGTTAAAACTTTGGTGCAAAAATTCAAAAAAATGACTGAGATATGAACCAAAGTTAAAAAAAAAAACTATTTATGCCTTTATACAACTTACCGGCATTTCTTCAGTTCGCGGTTGGCTTTGAAAAGTGCAGACATGTTCCCAATCCACGAAGATTGTGCACTGGGCTCTGGAGGTAAGTATGGGGTGAGAGGGTGTGGGAGGTGGGGTGCGTGGGAGGTGGGTGTGAGTTGGGAGGAGGCATGAAAAAGCGAGGACCATTTTCTTTTTCACAGGTTTATTTTTTAAAAGAATTTGCAGGACATTTGCCACATTGGAGTGGGCTGCCAGCATGGCACCTGGAAGTTTTGGGGCAGTGGAGCCAATGGGGGGTTGGGCACCCCCATTAGCCACAGAGTTTGTGAGAGCACATGACAATGCAGGACTTTAGCCACGCTGGGGTGGGCTCCCAGCATGAAGTTTTTTTTTTTTTGGGGGGGGGACTGGAGATGACAGGGGATTAAGCACCCCATCCAGACATCACAGTGTGCTTGGGGGGGTGCATGTACCAAGAGGATTAAGCTTACTGATTACACAACAAAGGGGTGCATCGTACAGATGCAGTGGTGTATAGTTTGACTGCTAAGGTGGTGAAGTGTAGGCAATTTGCATACTGCTGATGGCGGGGCAGTATGCAAATTGCCACACATTACCACAGCTGATTGTAGTAGTCACTTGCTTTCAGCTGTATGCCACAGCATCTGAACTGAACTGCTGTCATAGACAGTGCAGACTGTCATTGGTGTGGTGGGGCCACACCTGCAAAAAGGAGCAGGGCATTGGAAGTGGGATGCCACACCTATGAAAACTCCTATGGTGGCACTATGTTTCTTGAACATGCGTGTAAGCAAACTTAAAAATCTCTCAATGGGGTTTAAAGACAGGGGCTATAGTCAATAAACAGTAGAAACTGCAAACACATTTGCCCTAAACCAAGATCGTGACCAACTGTTAGATAATTCCACATGACAGAGACCCAGTAATTCAAGATTTAACTTTGTAACTACATACTCTGTTGAAGCACCATTCTTTGAAAAAAATCATACAAACACACTGGCCAACATTAGCAAGTGATTATGGTCTTAGGAAAATAGTGAAGGAACCACCACGAATGGCGTACAGGAGAGTAGCAAACCTTAAAGACATCATGTTACATAGCCATTATGTAAAACCTATGAAACAAACCACATGACCGAATCAGGAAATACAAGGGTTTTCCAGTACAAAAGGTGCATCTGCAAATTCATAACAATGGGAGAGAATTTCAAAGCGCCAGTTCACATAGTGCTACAATATCTGCCAGCTAGTTACATGTGATTCCAGTGGTATGATTTATTTGGCTGAATGAAAATGCAAAGCATTTTATATTGGAAAAAAAATACCAGGGCCCAGATAATCAAAGAGTTGAGCCTGCGAAATAGGGTTGCACCCACACAAGTCCGAAATGCGCCATTCTGCGATATTCAGCAGGAGGCAGTTGCACCCCCCCAAATCATGCTGAGCAACAGTGCAATGCTAATGAAGGCATGCTCAACCGAAGGGGGAGGAACCATGCATAAACTGCACAGCCCAATATTCAGCAAGGCTGTGCAGAGTTATGCAGGCGCAACCCCCTACCTGGGCCTGTAGAACTTTACGCCAAAAAAAAAAAGGATGAAGTCGAGGGCCACCCACAGGTGAGCTGCTGCACTGCAGGGCGCAACACAGCAGCTGCCACCTGTGGGTGGCCTCGACTGTTCCGGTGCCCCATGCCCTGATCATGGGCATAATGTAATTCTCCCCTCCAGCAAGCCGATCGCAGGCATAATGTTACCGTCCCCGAATAGCCCAATCGTAAGCATAATAGAAAGTGTCCCCCATCCCCGAATAGCCTGATCATGGGCATAATGACAGCGTCCCCCAAATGGCCCGATTGGGCATGATAGAAAGGGTCCCCCACCCCGTGTAGCCCGATCGTGGTGGTATCTACCCCCATCCAGACTCCCTGGTGATCTAGTGGCCCCCACCCCTCCCACCCACTGAGCCCCACCACCCTGCTCCCTCCCGTCAGCTGGCAGCACCCCACCGCCTGCCACCCCGCCGCCCGCCGACTGACAGCTCGGTAGGGCTGCATGCCCATTGGTTCAGAGCATGAGTCAATGGGCGTGCATACTGCATAAGGCAGTCCAGGTTACCAGGCATCTGGATGTGGGGATGTGGATGCCGCCTCCCACGAACGGGCTACTCCAGGGTGGGGGGACCTTTTCTATCATGCCCGTGATCGGCTATTTGGGTGGGGGATGCTGTCATTATGCCTGCGATTGGGCTATTCGAGGGGAATGTTGTCATTATGCCCGCGATCGGGCTATTGGGGGGACATTGTCATTATGCCCGCAATTGGGCTATTCTTGGGGGTGAGGATACTTTCATTATGCCTCGATCAGGCTGTTTGGGGGTGGGGGACGTAACAGTATGCCCTCAATCGGGCTACGGGGGGGGAAGTGTACATTATGCCCGATTGGGCTGCTGAGGGGGGCAGAATACTGTTCTGCCGTGATTGGGCTGCAGGGGATGTCGGTTCCCGATGGCTGCTGCCAGGCAGGGCACCAGGTGCAAGTCGTCCGGGATCAGCGCACCTGCATGCTAATGGCATGCAAATGGGGCCATAATCAGATGCAAATGGCCCCCCCTGCACCTTGCATAGATTATGGCCCCATTTGCATGTCACCTTTTGAATATCGCAGGTTTGCACATGGCGCAATGGAACTTGTGCCACCGCATCTCAATGCTCCACTCTGACCCCTTGCGGTGGCACAAGTTCCACTGCGCCATGCACAGTGGCTGTGGCAGGGGCGATATTCAAAAAGTTGCTCAATAGCACAACTCCATTGAATATTGCCCTGGCCACAGCCCTGCACAACTTTTTTGAGCAGTGCAAGGGCTTGCACCACAGAATGGCGCAGTTTGAATATCTGGCCCCAGGAATTTAAAAACAAGGGTGGGGGAACACATGGAGAGGAAAGTCAAGACTTATGCTACTGCCAATCATATAATAGAAGCAAAAGACAATGTTTTCAGATTTCAGAGGATAGAAAAAGTTACTGCTCAGCCCGGAGGTGCTAACTTCAATGATCTGGTACTTAGGAAGAAATCCTTTTGGATGTTAATGTTCGGGACAAACAAAACAAGCCAGATTGAACACCAATATAGATCTGAGACCGAATTAGAAAAAATAATCAGGTATGATTGTAAGGTTACAATACTCTTATTGTGCAACACCATTATGGATTTTGTACCTTTATTACATCTTATATAATCTACTATATTGCTGTATTGTATGTCGCTATTATCTACCCCCATACTCCATATGTACTGCTCCTTATTTATTGTTTGCTCTGCTATTATTGTGCCTTTATAGCAGTAAGGTTTCTTTCACAGATAAACTGCATTATTAATTTCTTGCACTCTGACATATTTCTAATGTTTTACATGTAAGTGTTTTGAGACATGTATACTAAATATATTTATCTGTGCTGTTCATGTGGTAACCGAGGTACCCTACTGTGCCATTGTAATTGTTTATCTGTGCAGTTTATATGGTAACCATGGTACCTTACTGAGTCTTTCTAATTCACTTTTTTAAATTGTTACACATCATGCTTGCTTCACTATTTATTGGTATTTAAGTGTGTCCATGTGATTGTTAGCCAGCCTTTGATAAAGGATCTGAATGATCCAAAATGCATCAGACAGGTGCTGTTGGCATGGTCTTCAATAAAATTATACATTTTTAACTTCATTCCAGCCTGGTGTCCTACATTAATAAGGTGGTGATTGCTCGACTTTCATGCACTGCCACTGATCGCATTGTAGTCTGGAGCACCACCGACCCTGTGCTGGACTTTTATGATATGTGTGTCTATAAATAAGAGTACGAAACCATTCAGACTGAGATCGGGACCTGGATAATTTTTCCTGTGTAATAACATCTGTATTTTGAGCCATCATGTCCCTTGGTGCTGAAACGTAAACGTCCAATTCATGTCTTGTCAACTAATACCTGCTATTAGCAGCCCTAAAAGATTTAAACATTTCTAGGTTCAGCACCATGGATGCAATCATCATTCGAGACTTGAACTGAGAGCGAGTGCTCCTTATGCACCATTGTGTTTGAGCTAGCATTGCTGTTTCAAGCAAAAGCATTTGTTAGCAGTTACAGTTGTAGTTACACTTACAGTATGTCTTTTTTTTTTTCTCTGTTCTTTCTCCAGGAGGATGGACCAATTTCAGCTTGTGGCTCCCCAAGAAATATAAACATCTATGCCTTGCAATGACTTGGCTGATTATGGTGATTTGGGCGTTTGGCTGCAGGAATTAATTAGCATCAGAATGAATCTTTATAAGCACTGGATTTTTTTGATAGAAATGTAGTAGCCCTGTCCTGATGATAAGAATATTGGGATTTATGTGTTATATTTATATTTGTGTTCTATTTCTGATGCTTATAATGTAATCTAAGTTTTTTGTGTATTTTGAATATTTGTAAATTGTTTAATTTACTTCATTATTATTTTTTATTACAAGCACCTGTGGTTATCAATTCAGGGGTGATATATAAGGTGATGTCTTTTCTGTCCCAACCACACCCCATGATGAAGGCAGTTGTACCGAAGCACTTGGGTAGTCAGGCTCTTGTTCCAGCACCATTTGGATTTGACTGCAATAAATGTAACATTTTGCTTTTTGCATTATTACTTTGTGCCACAGCCTTACTTTAATGCCTAGGAGTGCTGCATTTTGGATCTGATTTATGTTCAGGGTTGGCTGCCCTTTTACAGCACACACAAAAGAGTTATTCGCAGTGAATACTATTGGATTTGTTTGAACTTTGTCACTCTTTTACCAGTCTGCAATATGCCTGCAACAGGAGATCATATGATGCCGTTGTGAAGCTCACAGCTCCTTCTGACCAACTCCCGCTCCGACTCACATTAAAAGTATAATTCTACTGCTTAAACACTTGTTTTTCCTGTCTGTGCAGTACTACTAGCTTCCTTATTGCCTCCTGACTTACCCGAGGTGAAGCATAGAGATTCTGCAGCCGATCTCAACAAAAGCTGCTGCTACTACATCACGACCTATCGCGTAATGGAGGCCAAAATGCACCAGGCTTCCCAGTCCATACTCCACCTCAGACCCTGAGAAGGGTCCGAAAAGACCAAAGAATCAACCGGGACCTCATTGAAATCACCTGCACTACAACAGCATCGCAAACCTTGACCCCCTAACAGAAAAAAGTTCATGGAGGAACTTCTACCATTCAAAGTAGCTTTACAAGAAATCACAACTGAGTTAAAGTCAGTACATGGGGAATTAACAGAAACTAATCCTGCTATTTTGGATGTTGTAGTCTGGACCACGTCCTTGGAAGGATGGAAAGACAGGATGGAGCCAGAAGTTACTACACTGAGACAGAGACTACACCAAATGGAAGCCAAACTAGAGGATCTGGAAGGCCATAGCCACCAAAATAATATTATTTTCGGCCTTCCAGAAGACTCAGAAGGGGCTACCCCCATTCTCTTCTTACAAAAAATGCTAACATAAATTGCTGGACCCTCTCCCAACAATACCACTTATGTTATAGAGAGGCCCCACCATTCACTAAGACCTAAGCCAGCATCCAGCAAACCACCCAGGCCCCTTCATAATAAATTTTTTTAATTACTTGGATAAAACACATATCCTGAACGTGGTTAGAGAGCTACAACAGGTACTGTGGGAGGGCCAGCAGTTATGATTTGCCAGGACTTACCAGAGAGTGTACAGCAGCGCAGGTCAGAATACCATCCACTCATCACAAAACTCATATCGGCTGGCAAAAGTATAAGGTCCAATATCCATCATGTCTCTCTGCACCCCACGATGGGAATTGGCACACCTACAAGACAGCTCAGCAGGCACTCCTAGCACTGCAGGCTATGTTTCCAGACTTGTTTGGTGTTTGTTGAAGTCTCTACGACGAGGTCTCATTAGGCTATTCCTGCTGATGCTCTATACAGAGATGCAAGGTTTTATGTGCAACGACTGATGATATACCGACTAACCACAACAGGGCAGTACATCACCGAACATTAGAGGAATTGTTTAAGTTTACATTTCTTTCTTTTCTCAGATGTCTGTTCCCCGTTGGGATAACTGTTTGTTCCAGAGTTTCGGAACATTTTTTTTTTCTCTTTTCTTTTTTTTTTGCTCTGAATTGATTATAAATTTTGGACTTTATAGTTAGCCAAGACTCAGAAAGATCCCTGAATATCTCTTTGTGTTAAGAGCATTGCAAAGAGTTTTATGTTTCATTCCATAGCTTTAATTACTTGAAGACACTGGACCCAGTTTCTTCTCAGTATTCTACTTGTTAGGCCAATGTTCTAGAGATATCCATTTGACAGACACTACCATTTTTACCTTTCTGGTCTATGTTTTTGGGCAAGGGTTCCTGTTAGATGGTTATTGGTTTTATATTTGGAACTTTTAAAATTTGTGGTCACTGTAGTTTATAGTGAGTTGGAGGCGGGAGGGAGGGCTAGATGGGGGGTAGCTGAGGTTTCAACAGGCATTATGCGTAGTAAAGGGAAGCGGGTATATCATGACTACCATATGTGTGTTTTCACAATGATTCTTCTGTTCTTCATTACCATTACAGGGCTGCAAAATCTGGCCAGCTCAACTTTACATCGACTCATTCAGGGTAATATTAAACTGGTCGTGGATAGCGGGATGTTGGGAAAAAGGAAGAGTGGATGGGGATAGGGGTTGCAACCATATACATTTCTTCTGCATTGTTGATTTTACACAAAATGGTTGCAGGATAGATAAAGGTAAAAGATGTTGGGGGTATAGGGTAAGGTATGCACTGTTATTGCTACCAAACTTCCAGATGAAGAGGACAAGTCTATGCATTATATGGTACCAAAATTGAAGCTTTTATGCCCAAAAGCTCTTATAATGGCCTGTCTTAAAGTTTGTTCTTGAATGTGAAGGGTGCACAGTCTCCAACCAAACATGCCAAAATATTATTACATCTCCATAAATAAGATATTGACATTGCTTTTCTTCAGGAAACCCATCTCCCATCCTCCCAGGTTCTTCAGTTATGGAGGACATGGGTAGGACAGGCATTGGGTATGGGACCTAACACTCGAAGGGGAGGAGTCGACATATTAGTTGCTCGTTGATTACCCTTCCAATTGCTGGACTCTATACTAGATAACCAGGATAGATTCATTCTAATTAAGGCTCCACTGGGGCACTCAGAAGTAGTACTTGGATCTTTCTATGGCCCAACAACAGACGATCCCCATTTTTTTGTTTCCCTCATGTCTCAGCTGATCCCATGGTCTTCCAGTCCTTTACTGCTGGGAGGGAGGGGGCGATTGGAATCTAGCATATTGTAATATATTGGACCGTTCCAGATCCAATAGTTCCTCCCTCTCCCCAACACAGTTGGTCATCAGGGAAATAATGGACACGGTGGGTCTAACTGATCCATGGAGGGCACTCTTCCCTTCTCATAGGGAATTCTCCTTCCATTCCATTCCCCATAATTCTTTCTCTAGGATAGATTACTTTTGCTGGATACCAGACATCTTTCCTCGGTACTATCCTGCAATTATCTTTCCAAGGTTATCTTGGACCATCATCCTATCTTATTACAATGGAACCCAGGTCCCCTACCTCCACGAGACAAAGTATGGAGACTCAACAATCAGTTACTTAAGTCCGACAATCTAATTTCTCACCTTATCACTTTTCTTACCAAATTCCTTGACATTAACTCTCCCACTTCGCCCAAGTTAGATATGCTTTGGGGGGCCCTGAAATGTACTCTTAGGGGTGAACTTATCCGGTTGGCCACCATAAGGAAGAAGATTACCTCACAAGTTACCTTTGCCTTGCTCCAAGAAATAAGGAGAGCAGAACTATCCCTTCCAGTGCGCCCATCTCCTCAGGACCTCAACAGCTTAGAGATCCTCAGTGACCATTACAATCATCTAATCATGGAAAAGCAGAACATCTGCTCCTTCGATGCAAAATTCAATACTTCGATCAGGGAGACAAAGCAGGCAAATTATTATCCCTGCGGCTCTGAGCTCAAACTGTGGACAGAATAATCCCCTCCATTCGCAACTCGGCTGGAACTCTCATTACCTCTCCCGGGAGATAACAAACTGCTTTCAAGCATACTATCAAGCTCTGTATTCTCGTCCCAATACTCCCTTTATTCCTGAACGGGTTGACCAATTCTTAAACAATCTCCACCTTCCACAATTAGAAGACCACCAGATAGATATACTAAAAACACTTCTTTCAGTATTTGAAATATATGCTGCCATAGACTCCCTGCTGACAAATAAATCACCAGGTACTGATGGTTATATGGCAGAATTCTATAAGGTTTTTAAAAAGCAGCTGGCCCCTATTTTATTAAATACATATAACTATATACACAAGCATGGTATATCGGACTATTCCCTTGCAGAAGCCACAATAGTGGTTCTTCCCAAATCCGGGAGGGAACCCTCTTTTGTCTCCAATTACCACCCCATCTCTTTAATAAATGTAGATTTCAAAATATTAGCCAAAATTCTAGCCAATAAACTTGCTGAAGTATGGCAAGGTATTATAAGCCTGGAGCAGGTTGGCTTAATCTTAGGCAGGTACTCCTCAGATCATATGTGCAAATTGGCCAACCTTATCTCTGCATCCAGGGACTCCTTAAGTCTGTTGGCTTTGGTTTCCCTGGATGCTGAGAAGGCCTTTGACAGGGTCTTCTGGGATTATCTATTTCACCTCCTGCCCAAGTATCGTATCCCCTTTCAATTCATCAACTGGATCAAAACTTTGTACATGCACCCCACCACCCGAGTACTTTGTAATGGCTTTTTATCACATTCCCTCACTCTCCAATAAGGTACCAGACAAGGTTGTCCTCTCCCCATTTTTATTTGATTTATATCTAGAGCCACTTATCCATAGTATTAATACCTCCCCCCGAGTCTTTGGGATTTCTGTTGGACCGCATCAGTATAAACTATCGGTTTATGCAGATGTCATACTGCTACATGTGTCCTATCCTTCTAAATCAATTACTGCCGCACTGGATATTATTAAAGAATTTGGTAGATTTTCTAATTATAACCTTAATATTTCCAAAACAGAGATAATGCCCCTTAATGCTCATACCTTCTCAGTTGAAGTATTCCATTTGGGACTCCAGTGGACTAAGGATAAATTGAAATACTTGGGGATCTTTCTTTCGGCCTCGAGCTCCATTATGAAACAATATAATCTTGATAAAATTATCATGCAAATTAAATGGATTTAAATTGTTGGTCCTCACTTTCTCTCTCACTATAGGGGATGTATAAATGTTATCAAAATGAACGTACTCCCTCGCTTGCTATACCCCCTGCAAATAATCGACTCTTTTCTTCCTAAATCATGGTTTGTACAAATACGAAGAGTCATATCCCACTTTATCTGGAAGGGAAAAGCACCCAGGAAAGCCCTCACCAAACTACAGCAAAGTAAGGCTAAGGGCAGTTTACAATTACCTGACCTTCTTCTTTACTACTTTTCAACCACCTGTGCAATAATTCTGCAAATGGCTGAAGGATCTGATGCCAACTGACTCCTCGCTTTATTTCCCCCTTTGGTTGCAAATGGAAAGAACTCTCTGTTCTTCCCAAGGTATTGATCTTAGTGTGCTCATTTACGTCCCTCTTAAAAGTATTCCTAAAAGTTTACTGAATACACCTCTTAAGGCCACTCTCCAGGTCTATGCCCAACTATGTACTACAACCCACAGCTCTAATATAAAAGATGTGTCCCAACCTATACTTAGGAACACAAACTTAAAAATTGGAGGCAAGTCTTTAAATGAGTCCTTCTGGCCATTTAGTCCCAAACTCCAGGTTGAGGATCTTTTGAAAGATCATAAGTTATTGGCATTTCAAGAAGCCGGCTCAAATATAACCTTCCTGTTTCTTACTGTTTTAAATATATACAACTTTCCCATATGTTATTTCAACACTTTGGGACAGGCTACTGGGAACAAAAGTCAGCTGGACCAATATTATCTGTCTTATCCACATCCCCTACATCCCATCTTATTTCTTATTTCTGTCACCTCCTACGGGACGTGGTGGAACAAAATGAGGGATATCCATATTATATATGGGATCAGGTACTGCCCGCTGCACCCCAGTTAGCCCAGTCCTGGCCTAAACTATGGTCTCCTTTGTACCGGGATATTAAATGGGATAGATATCGCCTTTTACAGTTTTACATAATACATGATTTATACTATACACCCGTCAAATTATACAAAATGGGTAAATTTTCTTCTACTCTATGCACTAGATGTGGGACACAGCTTGGTACTCTACTGCACATACTTTGGGAATGTGATAAGATGGCCCCCTTTTGGAAAGCTGTCAACTCCAAACTAGACCCAATATTAGGTCTTTCAGACACCTTTAACCCAGAAATCTGCATTTTGGGGAACTACGGGGGCCTTCTACATGGCAATCAATGGAAGCATATGGCTATGGTATCATTATGTGCCAAAAAGGTAATTCTTCACCACTGGATGGACCAGGAAACCCCAACCTTAACAGACTGGCTTTATGAGGTTCTCTTTGCTATACAAGCAGAGAACCTTGTTGCCTAAATGTCCAGGAGAATGAAATACTACCAAAAGGTTTTGGCCCCCTTGCATACACTATTGACCATATAAAAGTTGTACCATGACTCAGGTAGTTAATGTGTTACTGACCTCTTCGTATAGCAAAGTTAAATATATAGATTACTCAAAAACTCTTTCTGTACCAGGGAAGGGGTACTTATAGGAGAAGGGAGGGAGGGTACACTGCCCTGACTATTGATTGTTGCATCCTGTTGTACTTCTGCTACTAAAAATACTTGTAAAACCATTGCAATTTACTTCTGTTGAGATGTGCCATTAGCATTTTATGCAGCTATCTATAGTCTATGCATATGTCATTTTCTCTGCTGGTGTACTAACTGAAAAATATGAATAAAGTATAGTAAATGGAAAAAAGAATATGCCTGCAACAGACGAGAAAGTAAAGCAGTTGCAGCAGAGCAGAATCTTGCAGCAAGTGCAGCTTACTTCCTCCCTCATATACTGAATGAGAGTCTCTTTCCCAGTATAGGTAGTGTTAGACTGTGACAGACAGGAGGGGAGGGGGCCAGGTCAAGCAGAATTAATTTAAGTATGATCCAAAAAACCAACTGCACTCTGAGAGAGACCTTGCACCCAAACATAGCACATACAAGAGTTGCTGTATCATGGACTTGCTTTATTGCCAGCTGGCAAACTTTGAAACACATACAACATACATAAACAGAGTGCACTACTTGTGCAAAAATAATACATTAGGCCAATCACAGTTTGCAGGTAGAGTAAAACCTCAACACTTTACCACAAGGCTTCATCAGGGAACCCCCTATTTTTGTTTCATAAATATTACACTGTATTTATGTATTTCATTTAATTTTTCATTTTTTATTTTTAACCAGGTGGTGAACTGGGCACAGCATTTTTTCAGTCACACCTGACATTAAAATACAATACTAGACAATGCAAAACAATAAATAAGACAAGACAAATAAGACTGTACACAATCAATGAACATTACAAGAATAAGAATTAACATTCTCATAACATTTTTTCAACAGATTTTTAAAATGCTTTATGTTGTTTGAAGATTTGACTAGTGCTGAGAAACTGTTCATAAAGGTAGGAGCATACCAGGTAAAAGACCTTTTGCTTAAGGCTGACTTTGAGGACCTCAAATAGAAAAGGTGTCCATTTTGTTCATTGTCTGATATGAACATACATTTGGAATACATTTCTTACAGAGAAATTGAGGCATTGAACTTTGAAAAACTAAATGCAAAAAAGCAGCATAGTACTCTGTTCTTAATTGTGGAGGTAGAACTGTCATCCTTTCATGTAATGAACAATGATGAGACCTTAGGGGAGCACTTAGTGCAAATTGATGAATGTTGTTTAGAATCATTTGATATTTTTGAAATAAATAAACTACTCTCGTTCACAAATAGGACTACCCCATAATCTAAAAT
Source organism: Neoceratodus forsteri (assembly GCA_016271365.2). Lineage (NCBI taxonomy): Eukaryota > Metazoa > Chordata > Ceratodontiformes > Ceratodontidae > Neoceratodus > Neoceratodus forsteri. The sequence continues at coordinate 1,411,858,066 of CM028132.1, forward strand.
CAGCAACAGAATTAGCTTAACCATTACCATTTGAGTCTTCTCATCAGTCAAAGCATTAATATTTATGAATAAAAAATGTATTTATTTTTCTTTACCAAATTTGTCCAAGTGTCCAGATAGACACAAAGACTCAAAGCTGAGTCCAAGTGGAGGCCGAGATATGTAAAGGAAGCCACTCTAAAGATCTCCTTCCCATTACGCCCAAAATACAAAAGTCTTCTCCAACTCGAGCCAGTCTCTGTGATGTCAGCATTACCTTTTGTCTTATTTTCATTTAGCTTTAGTTTATTTTGAATCAGTCACCTAGTTAATTTTATATGATCTACCTGTAGGGCCTTTTGTATCCCCTGAGTGGCCCAAGTTGAAGAAGACTGTGTCCATGTATGCATTGCTATAGCTGTGCGATACAGTTTGCCAACTGGCAAGAAAAGCAAGTCCATGATACAGCAACTCTTGTATGTACTATGTTTGGGTGCATGGTCTCTCATGAACTGCAGCTAGTCTTTTGGATCCTATTTGACTAGGCAGGAGGTTAAATAGCCACCCCTTCCGGTAGCACCAACTCATGTTCTCACTACAGCATGGCTGACAAACATTTTTCGATTTAGAATTTTATTTAGCAGTGAGCATGCCATGATGGTGCTGTAAGAGAAGTAGGCCAAAAATATATTCAAAACAGCAGCTAATCACACAGGCAGAGGGACAAAGTAGAGAGATTTTAGTTGGGAACGGGGAGCACAGCAGGACGTGAGTACACATATGCCTGCCATAAAATACAAAGTAGGCTCACAGCCTTACATGTACTTTGTAGTTTGTAGATGATTTTTCAGCTTTTGTATTACAAAGAAAAAAACAGTGCAGTATACCTAGACTTTAGCAAGGCATTTGACACAGTCCCACAAAAAAGATTAATTGTCAAATTAACCAGCCTGGGAGTGGGTTCCAGGGTGATAGCCTGCATAAAACATTGGCTGGACAACAGGACTCAGAAGGTAATTGTAAATGGAATCCACTCTGAAGAAAGAGGGATTACTAGTGGGGTACCGCAGGGTTCAGTACTGGGTCCAGTCCTTTTTAATGTCTTTATAAGTGACATTGCAGAGGGACTGGAAGGAAAAGTATGCCTCTTTGCAGATGACACAAAGCTCTGCAACAGGGTTGATACACAAGGAAGTGTGGAAAGGATGAGAAGGGACTTGGCAAGGTTGGAGGAATGGTCAGAAGTATGGCAGCTAGGATTCAGTGAAAAGAAGTGTAAAATAATGCACATAGGAAACAAGAACCCAGGGAAAGATTACACAGTGGGGAGGGGGGTAAGTAACAACAACAAAAATGGAAAGGGACCTGGGGTAATCATATCAGATGACCTTAAGGTTAGCAAGCAATGTGAGAAAGCAGTAGGGAGGGCTGCGGTTATACTGGGATGTATAGGGAGAGGCATCACCAGCAGAAAATAGGAAGTTGTTATCCCTCTCTACAGACAGTTGGTGAGACCCCATCTGGAGTTCTGTGTCCAGTCCTAGAGACCCCATCTCCACAAGGACATAGACAGGATAGAGGCAGTCCAGAAGAGAATAACTAAAATGGTGCAGGGTCTGCAAGAGAAGCAATATGAGGAGAGACTAAAGGAGCTTAATATGTATACCCTTGAGGGAAGGAGGGAGAGGTGAGACATAATAGAAACTTTTAAGTACCTCAGTGGAATCAACAAAGTCCAAGAGGGTAGCATCTTTCAAAAAAGAGATGTGCAAGAACAAGTGGACACAATTTAAAGATAGCGGGGGGTTCAGGGGCAATGTGAGGAAGTATTTTTTCACAGAGAGGGTGGTGGAAACATGGAACAGCCTTCCTGAGGAGGTTGTGGGGTCTAAAACTGTGGGAGAATTTAAGAATACATGGGACAGACATAAGATAATTCTTGTGGGGGGAAAGAAGAAATAGGCTGTTAGTTAACTAGGATCTGCAGCTTATCCTGTAAGTAGGGAAATGGGCAGACTAGGTGGGCCAAGCAGTCCCTATCTGCTGTCAAATTCAATGTTTCTATGTTTCTCTGTTCCTCTGTTTCTAGATCAGGTAGAGTTGCACTGCCACAGTCAAGAAGAGGAAGGGTCGAGTGAGATTATATTTAGCAGGGAGATCAGTATGCAGCAATGGCAGGAGAAGTTGTATGCCACAAAATATACATTCAGAAGCAAAAGCAGGTCATCACACAGTCAACAGAGAAAGGCAAAGGAACTGACGTGCATGACAAATAGTAATATGTCTCACAGCAATTGCAGCCCATAGCTTCCATAAAGTTTCCAGAATTAAAATAAAACTTGTTCAGTTGGTGTCAGTAACAAATTTATTTCACATCAGTCATTAATATAGACTAACTGAAGTGTAGAAAATGTATATGCAAAGGCAAAGGATCCCTGCACTCAAGGAGATAAACCAATAACACTGTGTAGCAATAAAATAAAGGCTTTACTGCACAAAAAAGACAAAGTGAGGGTGCAGACTGGGCTGCTAACCACAACTGCCCTGGTGCTTTGAGTATCACACTCTTTGTCAGGGGGATTGATTGCAGAGTAGCCCCTTTTGTTCTTTGAATGTTATTATATGTATTGAATTTTGCATGCATGAGACTGTCCATTTTATGTCACACTTTTCTAAGATTAATGTCATGAATATTCATTGTTGGTAACTATTTAGAGTGACATGTAACTCCTGCAACCACACACTCTGAGAATAGTGTGATACTCGAAGCACCAGGACAGTTGTGGTGAGAAGCCCTGTCTGCACCCTCACTTTTTTTGTATGCAATAAAGTCTTTATTTTATGTTTACACAAAGTGTTGTTGGTTTATCTCATTGAGTGCAGGGACCCTTTGCTTTTGCATCTGTCTGACAAGCTGGCTGCCTGTTTCAACCCGCACCAACCCTACACCGTATTCCGTGGTCTGCTTCTTGGAGTTAGAAAATGTATATGCCTCATTGCTTGTGTCCTATTTAGTTTAATGGCTGAGTCCACAGAAAAATACATTTCATTACCTTGCTGATATTTTAAGTCAACTGGCTGGATTTGAATACTTTGACTGCTGCACAGTAGCCAGATTCAGAATTAAAAACTGCAACCATCAGCCTAGATCAGGCTAAAACTGTCAGTCACTGCCCTCTCCTCTGCCACCTTCCTCTAGTTTTTTTTAATTTTTCCCCTTTTGGTTATTGCTTTTTTCCCTTCTTTTTTTGAGGATCTGTAATGGCTGGCCAAAACAAAGGCTCCAAGACAGCAACTGTGAACCTCCAATTTAAAAAACAACAGAGTGAGTGAGCAAAGCACTAGCTCTCTGACTGCTCATTGACTCCCAAACATGTACTGAACTATGGCACTATACTCACTTTTATATCATCATACCACCTGACTAAGATTTACAGTCACAGCTGGTCATGTGATTGAGGTGTGTGTGTGTGTGTGTGTGTTTGTGTGTGTACACAGCATGATGCTTCCCTGTCTTGGTTCCATGAGTCTCCTCCCCTTCCCCCAGGCTAGCACCAACGAATGAGTGAAGAGACTAGCAGGGACCACAGGTCAGTAAATGGCAATGTGCCAAGCCAACAGCCCCACTCACCTCAGAGTGTTCAGGAGGACTGTAGTTTATGGAGCAAAGCAAATTCTCCATTTAAAATTGGAGCATCATGGTGCACCCAGACTCTGCACGATTATACTGTAGGTCCTTAGTAATCTGGGTCCACTGGGTCACTTTGGACCTTGGAAGGCCTGATTCTTAGTGGGTCAGTCCATCCAGCCCTACATTGTAATCATAGCTTAGTTATCATTCTTAGTATTTACACTTTAAGCTTATTATGTGATTACCATTACCTGTTGAACAAATGCACATACCTTGCATACATATGTAGTTACACTTGTCAGAACACATTTAATACTGTAATACCAAAAGAGATAACATAGTAGTTGCACAATAGATTTGCTGCTGCACTTTGCAACAGCTATTATATGTGTAGTTACACTTGTTAGAATGAATTGATTATTGCCAAAAGGGAGAGAGTAGTAGCTGCACATGTAACTATTTCTTCATATAAATTGTGTAACCACTCAATTCAGCAAATATGACAGTACATAACAATTGCATTGCAGTAAGATGTAACTGCACAGTATTTACAATGCAGTTACAGTGTAGTTATATAGTAGCTACAGTGTAGTTAGTGACACTTAAACTTTTGCTATTGCCTATTACCACTGGAACAATCTTCTTGTAACTATTCATGCAGCAAGTTCTCCCATAATTTTCAAATCAAGACTGAAGCACTAGTTATTTGATAAGACTGAACAGTAATTGTTAATTTGAGTCCCACATGGTCAGACTATGCTTTTTACATTGCAAAGTGTATTGAAATATTGTATACTTTTTACACCTACATATTGCAATTGAAAAAAACATTGCATTTTAATCCACCTGTCATATTATAGTTGCCTTCTTTCTCATTTGTTGTATGCAGAAATTATATGAATTCTTCCAAACTTTCCTGACTTCCTCTCCACACGAGTATGATGTCATCTATGTAATGCTTCTAAAGACTCAGGTGTTAAAACTATGGGATTCATTTCCCTACTATAAATGATGTCATACTCCTACTTGCCTACTGTAGGTACAGATCTGAACTGCAAACCTAGAGATGTGGATTTGAATCCCACAGCCCTGACTTGAATACTGTGTGACCCTGAGCAAGTCACTTAACTTTCTTGTGCTCCCAGGTCACACCTGTAAACAAACTTTCAGCTTAGTGTGTCCCACCTGGTAAAAAAAAAAAGATTGGTAAAATTAGGGGTGAGCATCATTTCACTAATTAGGGGTGAGTATCACCTCACCTAAAATGTGCAGGTAGTTGCTGTGTTTAAAAGCAATGCAATTACATTCCAACACTTAGGCCCAGATATTCAAAACTTTGTGCAGCGCACTAACCATTTGCGCAGGATTAGCGCAGGGTTAGCGCGGGACAGTCATATTAAAAGAGAGAGATAGCATGCACTAAACACAATAGCGCTGGACTAAAACGTAACGTATGCAAGGGGCAAAGTGGAGGGGCCGGAACCTGTATATGGGCGCAATGGGATATTCAGAGATATAGCACTGTGGAATGCACCATTGCGTGGCACTTAGCACAGCACTACCTACCACCTATAAAAGGGAGGCCTAAACCTAGGACAATCCACAGAGGAGAGAGTGGCCAGACCAGGAAGTGTAACACAATGGCTTTCTTTAGCAATGCTGTAGTGCTGCACCTGATGGAGCAGGCTGTGGAGGAGGATGAAAGAGAGCAGGCCCAACAAGGCCCATTACCTAGACAAAGGAGGAGATATGCTGCACACAGATGGTACCGGCCCAGAGTCTCCTTTGAGACCCTGCCTGATGACCACATCGCTGGCTGGTATAGGTTGGACAGGGAAATGTTGAGGCAGCTATGCGAACTCCTGCATGAGGAGCTGCAGCCGAACACCAGGTACAGCCACACCATGTCAGTTGAGCAAAAGGTGATGGCAGCAATGTATATCCTAGCCACTGGGATATTTCAGTGCCCAACGGGGGACACCATTGGGATATCACAGTCTGCCACATCGTGCCTCCTGACCCAGTTCCTTGATGCTCTCCTGCCACATGCTGGTGAGTTCATAGTATTCCCCAGCACAACAGCAGAGCACACAGCAACCATGCAGCAATTTCATCGAGTTGTGCACCAGCCTGCTGTACTTGGTGCCATTGACTGCGCCCATGTCCCCATCTGTGCACCACCTGGTGATGCCAGTGACCTGTACGTGAACAGGAAGGGCTTCTACTCCATTAATTTCCAGGTGGTGTGTGATGCAACAGGGTGCATTAGCAATGTCTTTACACAGTACACTGGCAGTGCCCATGATGCCTTCATCTGGCACCAGTCCCAGCTGTGTTGGGCATTTGAAGAGGGCAGGATTCCACGTGGGCATCTAGTTGGTGAGTATGGGCAGCTACAACAGGGTGATAGCACAGGGTAGGGTGGGATAGACAAGGGTAGCCATGGGAAGGGCAGGGAGCAATGGTTCAGAGCAGCGTGGGCACTGTGCAGGACAGCAACACTAACACCTGATTTATCTCCACAGGGGACACTGCCTATCCCCTATGATCCTGGCTGCTGACACCAGTACCTCGGCCAGCAACAGTGGCTGAGGAATGGTACAATGAGGCACATGCTGCTACAAGGAACATCATAGAAAGGGTCCTTGGGATGCTGAAGATGTGTTATCTTTGCATAGACCAGCCAGGCAGTGCCTTACAGTACAGCCCTCAGAAGTTATGCTGTATCATCTTGGCCTGTTGTATTCTACATAACATGGCACTGAACCATGGGATATGTGCACTTGAACCTGAGGTACATTCTGACAGTGAGCTAGAGCCAGGGGTAAGTGGGATAGTAGAACAGCTCGAGCGGCAGGGTCCACGCATGGCCCACCGGGCCATAGAGCACAGGAGCAGCATCATTGAGACATTGAACCAGGATGGACGGTGAGTACAGAAAACACAGACAAATAAAATGGTGTCAACAGTACATTTAATGGTAGTGCATCTACAGTACAGTGAAATCTGTGTGATATATAGGTGCTGTACACATTGCCAGTGTGGTGATGTGATGTGGTGCAGTGTGTGTGATGTGTGCGGTGCGTGTATGTGGCCACCACCATACCCTCAACTGTAACAGGTAAGTACCATGAACAGTACTACAGTTACATCACTCATGTTACCTGTTCCAGAGTGTGAGGACCTGTCCCACACTCAGTGGCAACACTGTAAAGAAATTCCCCATCATAGATGATGCCAACAAAAATAGGCAATTAAGAAAAGTCGGCCTGAACAGATAAGCAAACAATGTAACAGGTCAGTTAGCTGCTGAGGGAATGCAGTGAGAATGAGGTCCACATTCTGTTCAGTAGTACAGTATCACATCCTTAGAGGCACTGTTGTATGGTTGGGGGACAAAAGGGTGAGAGGTATGGCCACCACCCAGGTGCGCACATAAAGTAGCACTGTATATATGTAATGGCAGGGGGTGTGGCATGGGAGTGAACAAGGGCCATTGAGGACTGTGTTTGTGCAGGGGACATGGAAAGTGGCTGTGTGCATAGGCATGCAAGTGAGGGAGTCAGGGCCACAGCACGCATGTGGTGGAGCACATCAGCTGCGCCTGCCACTGTGCACATGACACACACCCTGTGTATGGGGCAAACTGCTGGGCATGCTACGTGCTGAGGACATTGTTGGGGTGGATTGAGGTGAGGCTGGGAGGGCAGGCCATCTGTGGCCATGCCTTGAGGCCTGCACAGGAGTGGAGGGAGGGTGGCCACAACACTGTGCATGTCCTGTGGATGAACGGGAGGTAGGGGTTGAGGAGGTTGCACCCACCCTGCACGAACCCCTGCCACACTGCTGCCCATGTGAGGCATGGTTGCACTGGTGTCTGGGTGCACCCTGCAGTGCTTTGGTGATAGTGTCCTGCAGCACCACAGCATGGGCCTGCACAGCGGCAGTTAGGCCACCAAAGCCACACTTAGTGGTGGCGAGAACACAGATCACCCTCTCCTCCGACCGCTGCTTAGCACGGGCAAGACCAGTGCTCACTGTCTCCCGCAGCTGTGACAACTCATGCCACAGCTCCCTACGGAGATCATGCAGGTCCTGCTGGGCTGCATGCTGTGAGGCCAAGGCCTCCTGGAGCATGGGCCGTGCACCCTGGCCATCTTGTGCAGGTGCAGGATCAGCATCCTGCACCTGTGGCAGGGGTCATGGCTGGTGCTGTGCAGTGTGTTGTAGATGTGAAGGGACCTGTGGGGGTGGCTGGTGGCTCATTGGCCACTGCAACTGTGGCCTCACAGGTGACTGAGAATGCTGCTGGACTGGTCTGCAGTCAGTGCCCTGTGGGACATGTCCAGTGGGCAAGACTGTTCGGGCAGGGGAATAGCAGCTGTGGGCAGATAGGTGTCATGTGCCTGAGCACCCCTTGTCCCCAATTCAGGCAGGAACTTACCTGCTCAGGGAGGTGTAAGTGGTGTCTCACACCCACCGCCTTCAATCCCACCGACTGCCACTGGCCGCAGGGTAGAGGCTACTATGGCCATCAATGGGTCCCAGTCCCACTGTTCAAGTGGTTGTGGTCCCCCAACGGTCCACAGCCTGTTCAGGATCTGCTGTGCCTCCTCCTTCACCCTGCGCGGCAGGTCATTCCACCTTTTCCGGATGGCATCAGTGCTACGGCCACGACCACCTACAGCATTTGCTGCTGTGGCAATCTCCTCCCACATCAGCTGAATAGTGGCGTCTGTTGACTTGTTCCTGCAAAGGACTGTCTCCATGTCCTGCACTGCATGTATCAGGGCACGCAGCTCATCTCCAGAAAATTTGTGGGCCCTGAGACACTCCTGTCCTGCAGCCTCACCTGTGTGGGACATAAGGCAGGGAAAGGGTTAAACAGAGTTGTGAACAAACATTGCACAGCTGTAACAGTATCATATGGCCATGATGCAACACTCAGCTGCTATACATGCCCCCAACCCCTGAGGAATGGCAATAGGATATGCACAATGCACCTCAGTGCTGTGGAGTCCTGCAGGCCAGCACATGTGGAAGCCAGCTGTGTGTGTGCAGCACACAGATGTGCTGCCCATGTTGCTGCCTGTGGCATATGAGAGGTGGTCTGCCTGCACATGTTGGCATGGACATGGGTGCACTGCATGGCAATCACAAGGCCTACAGCCACAGATGGTGTCTAATGTGCACATGTGTGGGACTGTGCAGCCATGGCTGTAAATGCCTGACCCATGGTGTCCCCCTGGCACATCCAGTGCCATGCTGGGCCTCTGCACACCCAGCACCATGGAATACATGCTGTGGAAGCATGGGTTGTCTCCCAACCACAGGGCTAGATGGCTGACCAGGACACACTTTCCACTAGGGGTGCGGCCTAGGCACCATTGCATGTGCCAGAGCTTGTATCAGTGCAACTACATTGCACACACATACAGGCGTGGTGTGTGTATAGGTGATCCTGGCACAGCTGTGCACAAGGCCTGTGTGTGATCCACCATGAGTCGCTAGTTGTGGGTACTGTACAACAATAAAACTGGGGTACTGCACTCCCAGCATGTGTGTCAATGAATGTCATGCAATGGCCTGGATGTGCACACTGTAGATGGACCGGCCTGTCATGGGGGTAGACACCCTGCACCACAACAATGTTGGTACTGCCCCTGCCCCTGGCTGCATAGCACTGAGCACAGACAGTCAGCAGCCGGGACCACAGTGTACCAACACTATTAACTGCATGAGTAATGTCTGCCATGACCCACATGCACACATCACACAGCACAATACAGGGGAGGGGGGTTGGCTTACCTGTGGCAGTTGTCACACTGGAGTATATGCACCCTACAGTCACAGTGGACTGCTGACCCACTCCAGAGTGCATCCTCCACACCGCTGATCACATCCCACTGCCATCTGCAGCACCACGGCATGCAGTCAGTCAAGCATGGCCTGCGCAATGGACATTGTGCAGTGCATGATGCTGTGAGGGGCACCACTAACCACACAGGGGTAGCCAAGAGGGTAAATGGGCCACCCAGCTCCCCCCAGCACCACCGCATACATGCCCAGCCACACTGCACCAGTCAGGCATCAGCTGCAGTCCCAAGGGCATTACCAGTACTCCACTGTTGCACAGTTCACAAATACCATAGCCTGCCGCGTACAGGCACTACAGGAGCAACCTGTGCATGGCAGGGACGATACAGCCACACATGTGGTACTGCAACACCTGGAATCAGGTCCTGTCCTGCCAGACAGGCAGGTGCCTGGCAGTGTCTGGATCAACCTATAGTCCATGCAGAACAGGACTATAAAGTATGGGTAGCCCTGATCACCCACTGATATCCAGCAGATTACAGCCCTGGCATCCCAGGGATGTGATGTCAGGACCATATGTCTTAGCAGTGGGTTAACTAGACAGACTGCCACTGTTAGTCGGTATTCTACACACCTGGAATGTGCTTGGAAGCCTCAGTACAGTAGTTCTGTAACAGTCCAGTTGTCTCAGTGTACTGTCACTGAGTCTAGCAATCTCCATGTCTGATAGGGGTTAACACTGGTACTATGCTGGCCCACGGTCATTTGGTTCATGTATCCAAATACTGTGTGTACAGTACCTAAACATACATGTGGCTGTACCGCAGAGTCAATACTGAGGTAAGGCCCACTTACACGTGATGGAGGGGATTCCCATGACGAGTCCCATCCACTATACCTGACAATGCCTGATGTACAGGTGATAACCATGGTGTAATCACCTCTCGTGGTTGCTAGGGCAATTGTTATCCTCTCAAACTGTGCACTCAAGGTTTACTGATGTCCTAGCAGCCACTCCAGGTGTTTACACCATGGTTATCACCTGTACGTCAGGCAGTCTCCTCCATTACATCACACAGGTTGCACATAGTGCAATACACAGGTAAAGACAGTGGCTTACCAGGTAGCACAGATGCCCTGCAGCAGGGAGATCAGATGGCTGTGGGTTCTAGTCTCACACAAGGCTCCTGGGTTAATATCCTATAAGTGACACTGCAGTGCAGCATGAGGGAGGTGCTGCACTCTTGAGGTGCCGTCTGTCGGATGAGATGTTAGACCGTGGTCCCATCTGCCTGCTCTGGTGGTAGGTCAGGTGGATGTTAAAGACCACATGGCACATCCCAAAATGTGTAGGGGAATATTTACGGTGCCATGGCCATGTACCCCCTGTTCACAAGAATACCACAAGCAGCGTAATCTGTTTCAAAGACAATTGGCATTCACCTGTAACTCCTTCCCCTAGGGTTGTGGCTGAAAGAGGCAGAATTTATCTACAGCACGTACACAGTCAGCAAACACTACAATAAGCAATACACATGAGAGGCAGAGCAGCACTATGTACAACCAACATGCCCTGCCGCATCGGGGTTCTGATTCCCATGGACCTCACAAGCTGTGCTCTCGGTGTTATCAGGCCTCAGAATCCTTCTGTGTCAGAACGCACTGGTGCTGCACAGTTGCCCACCCAGTATCCCCTATGTGCTGCTACAGTAGTGCTGTAATTATGATGATCTGCTGCAGTACTGATGTCACCACTGCTGCAGGAGCGCATGGCTTGCTGGCACAGTGTTATCGTCCTTACAGTACCACAGTGGTGTCAGTCATCTTGAACTGCTTGAGACATCACATGTCAGTGTCAGTATGGAACAGAGTGCAGAATAACACACTGCACACATGTGACATACTACATCTATACAGTATATCACATACGTGATGCCACAGTTAAACACAACCTGTGTTCTGTCACCTCGAGCTTCTGTGCTCCCGAGGTCACAGAGATTTATAACCCCTCTGTGGCAGTACATATGGATTGTACAGACCAGACCATACAACAGACAGAGTAGGCATGTGTTACAGCCCTGACCTGGATGTCTGCCATTATCCAGTGCTATCAAGCCACGCACACATGACATGCGGATGCACAACTATTGTCAGCATGGTGACTACACACAACATTCATGAACAGCAGCATCATCCAGGGCACAGTCAGTTAGCAGTCATCTGTATCCCCCTTCCCCAGGTCCATACCTCTCAACTGTACCACAATATGAGGAATGTTCCTCATGGTACAGCACAATAGCACACTGTTCAACATTGTGAGGAGTTGTCCCACATTCAGTGGTAACACTGTAAGGCACTATTCCACAGTAAATGATGCAGAACATATATAGCTCAATTACTAACTGACCTCCTGAATATAAATGCAAATAGTTTAACAGTGTTCTGGGCCTCCGAGGTGAAGTTTGAATACGTGTTCCACATTTTGCTCATGTGTTCCACATATTGAGAGGCAATGTTCCACATTTGAGGGACATAAGGTTAGGAGGTATGGCCAGGTTGTGCCTGGCACTATGCACCCAGTCTACATAAACCACATCGCAAACCTACTGCTATGTCCCTAGAATTGTACCTCTGTGTCAGCCCACATGCAGTACATACCTGGCTGGCTCTGCGAGTGTTCCAGTGACATCCTGTGCTGCAGCAGTAATCCCACAACAACCTGTATTACTGATAAGCAACACAGGTGGGCACTGTTAGCCCTTATATAGCACAGCTGGGCAAACAAGCCTGTTAAGCATGCTAATGGGCCATTAATGATATGCTAATCTCCTTGTTAGCACCATGCATACACAATGACCATCATTTGCATATGCTGTTTGAATATGGCAGATGATAGCACCGGGCAAAGTGTTTAGCACTGGGCAAACCATACAGTACTAGGCTATCTCGGCTATGCTTAGTGCAGCGCTGTTGTAATAGAGCTGCGCTACGGCTGATTAGTGTAGGTATGGTGCATGCACGGGTTGGGGCAGTCCGTGCTAACCTGTCTGTGCTATTGTGCCTTAGCGCTGCGCTAACCATGTTAGTGCTCTGCCACTGCACATGCCTGGTACATCTGCACGGGGTCATGGCAGGGTCATGCATGCCCATTGCGTACACTTCCGGGTAGTGCAGCACTATTGCATAGTTCTGCGCTGCACTAGGCTGAACTGTTTGGGAATGTCAGGTTGTGTGGGCTATCTATTGACAGTACAGCAATACCTTTCCCTCCTCTGGTGTCAGCCATGTCTGGGAGATGTAGGGAAAGGGCAGTGGTGGGCCGTGACAGGCGTTGGGATGAAGATGAGATGGCCAACCTTGTACAGCTCACTCAACAGCGCCATAGGTGCCTGTTTGGAGAGGTCCGGGAGGGTGACCGCCCCTGTAGCCAGGTCTGAGCTTCAATTGCCCATCGCCTCACAGCATTCATGAGAATACCACGTAATGGGGAGAAGTGACACCACCGATATCTGGACATCAGGTGCAGGCAGTGCCCACTGCTGGAACGATGCTGGGCAATGATTTGGGAGGGGACTGTGCCTCTTCCAGGTATGTGATGCCTCTCACCACAGTGATGTAATGGGTGGGGGGATGTGTGTTCGGTGGTGTGCTTGCGTGCGTGTGTGTGTGTATGCCATGGCCCATTAACATATCATCGAGGGGGCTGTAATGCTGTGCTGGTGGGCTTCAGCACAAATCTGCCATGTTATTACTGTTGTGCACCTTGTGTAATGATATGTGACATGGGTCACTCTTGGACATGGGTTTATGTCCCAAAGACGTTTTACTATTTGCTGCCTGTACAAATGTACACTTTTACTACTACTATGATATGTTGGTCTTCAGCCATGGGGACCTCCAATCAGGTGTTTGTGGACTGTGTGGGCCAGGAGGATGGAGCATCTTGGGATTGTTGTCTGCAATGTCCTGCACTGTGGTGGCACACTGACCCATATCACCTACTGTGGTGGTATGGACCCATGACACCTGGCCCCTGCCATAGCCACTGTGTTCTGCCATGCTGCCAAGGGGCTGTGTGCAGCTGTGCCTACTTTGTAGATCCACAGTGTGTAGTTGGGTGTGTTGTCTGGGCTAATTTCCCAACCATTTCATACCCCCTTGTGGTACATTGCCTCTTACAATGCGGCATAAGTGGGATGACTGTGGATCACTTACACATAGCTACACCTATGCTGCTCAGAACACTGTCACAATGTTTGCAGTTATGTTCCAGAGGTCTCTTAATTCATTGTATGGTATATGGTTCATGTCATTTACTATGGCTCTGTGCTTTCATATGTGTCCACTGCATGTGGGTTGAGTCCTCACAATGTGGTCCAGGGCACTTCTGTGATGTAGACTGAGGAGTGTTCCTCAGAATGTGATACTGTTGAGAGGCATGTGTCTGGGTGTGGTGCACTCCACCACCACTGCTGTGTCTATGCCATGACACTGGTCAGTGGCTCGGGTGACAGTTCCATGTCATTGGTGCCCTGCTGTGCTGCACACTCTCACAGGTGTGGGCAGCATATGCACTGCACTCGGTTGTGTATGGTCATGCTGTGTGCATGTCACATCCCGTATGCCTTTCTGTCATCATTGTCATTCTATCTGTAGCCTTTGGGTTGTTGTATGCCACTGGGTCATGTCTGTGTGTCCAAATCTATTGTTGAGGGGTTTGATACTTGTGTTCCCTCATTATGGGTTAGGGGGACTCGTCTGCTTACAGTCTGTCTTGTGTGTGAGGAGGTACCATCCAGAGGGGCTGTGTACATATGATGGAGGGGGGGATGTTGCAGCTTGTGTGTATGGGATACCATTGTCAGGCTCCACCTCTGCACACATTGGCCATGCACTGTGTGGTCTGCAGTGACCCGTGTCATGCTTGGCATGGCTTGGGTGGTGCACTGTGCCTGTGTGCCGGTTATGCGTGTGTTGTGCTACACCACCAGGGTCCAGGGTGGTCTTTAGCATACAGTGGTGGCTGACATTGTAGTAATGCTGCCGTACCATCTTCCCTTTGCAGAGCACAGAGACCACGCTGGAGACAGGAGGGGTGAGCAGCAGGCCAACCAGAGGCCCACCACGGACAGGCAGTGGGTGCCATCAATGGCACAGCGCACAGCAGAGAGCAGTGACGGGGACGGGAGTTTGTTGCATGAGTACTGTGTGCCATTGTGCATTTCTACTATGTATCTGTGTTCTACTGCAAGCATTGGAGTGCTGTGTCTGGTGTCGTGGCACAGTCGCCTAGGTCATCCAGCCTGATGTGATTTAACTGTGTTGTATTTGGATTCCAGGGTGCTCACTTAGAGGGACCCCTTAGCCATTGTGGCTACAATATGTACAGCCACATGGGGCTACAGTGTTCACACCTGACTATGTGCTGGATGGGGGGGGGCACTGGATGCTTGACACCAGTGGCACCATTCAGTGCACCCATGACTGTTACATCAGTGGGGCCTGCTATGCTGGCTGCGTGCATTTGTGTTGTTTTCCATGCCTCCAGTGCCTTGTCTTCTGTTGCACGGCTTGTGACATGGCTGGCTCTATGTCTGGTCTACTGTTGCCATTACTGCCATGTGCAATACTATCTGCCTTGTACTGTCATGTGCAACATGTTGCTGTTATGTCCACCATTGAGGCAGGATGCAGCAGGTCTCTGCATGGCCATCGGCCAGTCATTATGCCTGGAACTGGGGGATTACTGGGGTCAGCCTGCTGTGCTGGCTGTTTCTGCTGCTGTTGTTATCCTGTCTGCCATGGCAACACTGTTCTGCACTTCTCATGGCATGTCTCATTCACAGTACCATGTATAGTGTGTCAGTGTCTATACAGGACATGTTGTTAGTGCCTGCCAGAGCTATTCACGCTATGGTGAACAGGGGTCCACAGTGTCATGTGGTGCCTGTATCTCCCTACCAGTGTATTGCCATTGTAGTGTGGACACTGGTATGTTATTGTGTGCCCTTGTCTGACCTCCATGGTGTACATGCACAGGGGCTGTTCGGGGAGACTCTGGGCCTATGGTGCCACACGGGCCTGTGTGGCTGTGCATGTCATGTGTGCCTGTTGTGGCATGGGAGTAGGCAGGCATCCTCCAGGCACTCCATGGTGTGCTATTTTATTTTTATGGGCGAGGTATCAAATAGGCTCTGAACTGCTTCCTTTTTCCATGAAGCCTAACAAAGACAATGTTGTACCCCTCTGTGATTTCATTCATTGGGGTCTACGCTAGGAGGACTGGTCACTATGACTGTCTTTGTATCCCATGGACAATACAACTGTACAGGTTGTGGGCTGGTAAGTGGGTGTCTTGGGGAGCAATGCATGGCTTTGTATTTACCCATGCAGGGCAGCACCGATTCTCATGAGTTTCATAAGTTGTATTTATTATACCACTGGTGGCAACAAACACAGTCCTGGTGTATGTTTGTATATTGTCTGACTACACTCCAGGGTGAGGTAGCTCACCCTAATGATGGGGAGAGAGGTAGCAGTGTGTCCACATGGTGTGCAGATATGACCTACCTGGCTACACCCATACCTGTTGGCTCCAGCTGTGTTGTGGGGGCCATTGTTCCTTACAGGGTGCTGTCCCTCAGTCCCTGCAGTGCATGGTGTTTGTGCATAGGTTATGCAGGTTTGCTGCAGGGGTTGTTCTGTGGTAGCATGGTGTGCTGGGTGTCAGACCCTGTGGCAGATGCTGCTCCCACAAGTGGGGGTGTGTGCCTCATCATGCCTTGGCCACCAGGGTGACACTGTTCTGTGCATATCATTGGCCTACCACTGCCCTGCCACTGGTGGACCATGGCCTGTGTCCCTGTTTCACATATGTGTGTCTTCTTGCATGTGCACCTTCAAGGTGCTGCCACTTTGGGTGGTGGCACAGCTCCGTGCCATGCTCTTCACCAGTGTGGGCTCCTCATCCTTCTGTTGTGGCAATGGGTGTGGGTGGGCATCGGCACTTTCCTTGGTTGTGTACTGCTTGGTTACATGTCCTGCAGTCCTTACTGTACTGTTGCCAGTGTCGTTGTCCTCTGTGGTCATTGGGTCTCTGTAGTCCGTATCGAGTCTCTATCTGTGTCAATTGCCACTGTTCTGCACTTATGTCAGTCACCCACCTGTTCTGGGCTTCCTGACATTTGTACAGCTGCTATGTTATGGCATTGTGGGTGGCAGTTTGGCTGAGACTCTACAGTTCTTGTGGGGGGGACAGCAGTCAGGGTGGGCCACTGTTGGGGGGTATGGGACAGGCATGTCTGGTTATACAGCTGGTTGTGGCTGTGGCACCTTCTCCAGTGGGTGTCATCTGTGTTGTGTATCATAGCTGTGTGAGTGTGGGCAGCATTTTCCAACATGTGTCATCCCATGTGCATGTCATTCAGTGTCCACTTGTCATTCGCATCTCAGGGGTGGCTGTCTGTTTGCATTGTTACAGTCTGCATGCCATTGTTCAGGCTGGATTCCACTGTGTTAGGTTTCTCATCATACATCTATGCATGTCCATGTACATTGGGGTGTTGCATGCTGCCTGTTACATACTGCCTTGCCCTGCAGGCACATGTTAGTGTGTGTTGTGGTTTGTTCTGTACTGGCACATGGGCATGGTTGTTGGGGCATGCTGTCCACCATATGGTGGTACATGGTGCCTTTGGGTCATTGTCATGTCCTGATATGGTCTTCCTTTCTCCTGCAGGTCCATGTCGGGCATCACTGTGGGCCAGAAGAGGCTGAAGGCAGGGATGACCTGTTGAGGAGGGTGGTGTGGCAACAGCACATGCTTATAGAACAGCAGGCTGTGTTAATTGCTGAAGCAAGATGGGTTGCAGCCATACTGGATGAATGTCTTCCAGCACCTGCCTGCGCCTAACTCCTACCTCCTATTCTTGTTATCCTGCTTCCTGTCCCTGGCCCACTGTCCCTAGCCCTATGTCCGCCATCATGATTCCCTCCATTGCTTCCTAAGTCCACATCCCTCTCCCTTCCACATTCTTTCCCCATTCCACTGTAAATATTATGCACAATTTCCTTTTTGCACTGTTACTGTTGTTTTCCCCATTGTTTTCAGTCCCTTTGTTAAGCCTGCCCTTTTCCCTTTCATTATGTTTGTCTTGTACCCCATTTTTGCATACTGTGTTCTGTTGTGGTTTGCTTTGTTTTTCTGTACATTTGTTCCTGTTGCCTTTGTGCCTTACCTCTTCCCTTTTTGAATTATACTTTGGTATGCTTTACATTCCTGTGCCCTGTGTCTTTTTGGGGGGGGACTCGGGGATTTGACAGTGTTCTGTGGTATTCTGGTTTCACTTGTGGGTCCAGGTTATTCCAGGCCATTCACTAGTACTGCAGTTGTGTCTGGCAGGGCAAATTTGCTTTCCTCTGTTACTGGACAGCTGCTTACTCCTCTAACACTTTGTTTCGTGGGCGTTTGCACTGCCTCTGTCTGATTGTTATATTCAGTGCAGTCTTATCTGCAATTTTTTCCCTGCACTCCTGGGCCTGTTTGCCAGGCTTCCTTAGCTTGCTATATTCACCTGGTTCTGCACTGGGCTATTTCCTTTTGAATATAGCTATGTTTTTGCTCCAGGCAAAGTTAGCCTTCCGGGCAGTGCTAATTTAGCTGCAGGGCAAAGTTTTGAATATCTGGACCTTATTCTGCTATTTTAACAAAAAAAAAACCTTTTCTTCCATACCTGTTTGTCCTGGGAAATATCTAAGAGCTTTGAGGCCCACAGCATTGGGGGTATTGGAATATAGTGCCTCTCTATCCAGTGTTGTTATCTACCTGCATGTTATCTAAAATCTTTAATACAGTGTCAGTGACTTTTAAATAGGATCTTAATTCCACAACAAATTGCTTTATATAGAGTCAACCATACTGACTCTCAAACATTTCATTTGTGGGTCTTGAAAATGTTGAACCAGATATTTGGGGGGGGGGGAATTTTAGAAAAAGATCCTCAGGATGGAAGGATATTGGATTTTTAATACTGATGCCTGTGAATGGCCAAGTCTTGATAAAGATCTGGAACGTATGCCTTTCTTTAAATAATGTTTCAAAATAGTACTATCATTACATTTTAATGTTTCTAGGTGGTTATATGTTTTCACATTTTTAGTCATTGTGTGAATTTCATTTGTTAAATGGGTTTTCTTGTACTGTATGTACTGGCAGCTGATTTTTAAGGATTATATAATAATTGTTTTTCAAATACATAACTGTCACTTTAAGGTTTGTGCGTATATAGTGCATACTGACTCTGAAGCTTGCCGTTCTTTGACAAGGCATGCATAATGTCACATGAGACAGTGGTGGGAATGACTTGTTCCTCATGTCTGCCGAGCCTGTCTATGGGTTTTTAATAATGTATCTTTCAGATATAGCAACATTTGAAAAGTCTATCTTTTCACACAAAGTGCACAAAGAGAAGAGGGTAAGTGCATGGAATACCACTTTGTCTAAAATTCCACATACCCCACTAAGACAAAGCATCATGGAAAGTGTATGGAAATCACCATAGTGGAACTAAGTCTAACTTGACTAAAGCAGGAATGAATGATACTAAATGATTGCAGATCATTCAGGTTCATTTCATTTCAAGAGTGCTGTGTTTCTTAGAATCTGAGTAATATTTTATTAATACGATTACCATATAGATATTTCCACAGTTAAAACTTTTTGTTGCCTATTATTTCAATATAAAGGTATTCAGATTCTGCATAGGGACAATCTACTTGGTATTGTTTTAGAGTGGGTGGTAAAAAGGTGAAGAGGTAACAAATGGTGCAGTTTAGGAGAGCAGAGTTTGCTATTTTACTGTGCATATTCTTTAAAATGGTTTCAGAGTTAGATGTAAGCAATAAGACATGACAGAACAATGGTTGTCAGGGGTAATGCATGCCCTGGTGCATAATAAGGCACAATGCAGTAGCATCTATAAGTGCCTTATCTTTTTATGCTATAGAGCAAAAAATGTTAAAAACTGATACAAAAGATAAGACAAAATTCTCAATTTGTCACTCCTGTACTTTAGTGCTTTGGCAAGAGAGCTTTCTTGACAAAGTGCTACATATGGAATTATAACGTTGAGATTTTTGTCATATCCATGTATCAGTTTTGACTTCTATATATATAATAACATAATTTAATGTCACCTAAGCTCTCTTGGTGATGTGTTACATGAGGTCCTGTATGCAAGGCTGTTTGCCTCCTATGTTCATTGTTTTTTACCTGTGTACCAGCACTTTATCAGCCCTACTTGTCTGCATTTTGGTTGCATCAAAAGCCCTATAAGGAGAGACTGAAGGATCTCAACGTGTACACTCTGGAAGAGCAGAGAGCAAGAAGTGGCATGATAGAGACTTACAAGTACCTCTAGGGGGTGAACAGGTTGCAGGAATGAATCTCTTTCAAATGCAAAAGAGCACCAGGACCAGATGGCATGTGATGAAGCTGGAAAGGGAAGCTTAAGAGGGATGTGAGGAAGTACTACTTCACTGAAAGTCTGGTGGGCCCCTGGAACAGACTGCCAGTTAAAGTGGTGGTAGCAGTGGCAGTATTTATTTATATCTGGCACCCTCCCCCAGAGGCTCATGGAACCATTGCAACATAACACAGTACAAACAAGTTAAATGAATACAATCACAATAAGTAATACAAGCATATGTCCAGATATAACTAACATAAATGACAGTAAAACAATGCAAATAGTTAAATACATAAATAATCTTTTCAATACATTAGCTGGGACATAACCTTCCAGGAGAAATTCTACTGAAAGTCCTACACAGAATGGCCTCCCTCAATGTTCTTGGCAAGCTGTTCCAGAGGACCGGGTCCATTACTTCAAATGCCCCACCATGGAGGTTTTTAACCTTGCTCTTGGAACTACCAGGAGGCCCTCTTCAGAGGACCAGAGAGAGCGCAAGTGTAGTTGAGGGTGAAAAAGCTCAGACAGGTTACCCAGGACCAGTATATACAGGGCTTTATAAGTTAGAAGATCAGCTTTGAAGGAGAGTAACCACTTAACCAGCATCCAATGCAGGCCATGTAGCACCAGGGAGACATGATACATCTTCAGTAGACCTTTCACCAACCTAGCAGCTGCATTCTTTACCAACTGCAGGTGTCGCAGCACACCTCCATTGACCCCAAGGCACAGAATGTTGCAGTAGTCAAGCCTTGATGTCACAAACAAATGCAACAGTGTGGCCAGATCACCAGGGAGGATAGGGATTTAGTTTGGCTAATGTTTCACAGGTGGTAAAAGCCATTTCAGACCACTGCCAACACCTGAGCCTGAAATGTAAGCCCCTCATCCAGAATAACTTCAAGATTTTTCATCTTCTTGGCAAAGATCACAGAGGAATGAAGCCAAAGCCTTGTCTTTCTCTCGGTAGCTGCTAATGCACCCCTTCATCCAGGCTCAACCATCACTACTTCAGTTTTCTCTGGATTAAGACTCAGCCAGCTTGACTCATGCAGTCTTGGATCTCAGATGGGCACCTATTAAGTACATCAACTGTACCTGGTATCCCAGTTCCAAAAAATATGTAGAGTTGGGTATCATCTACACGGCAGTAAAATCTTAGCCCATACTGCCTAATTATCCTACCAAAGAATAGTGTATACACCACAGACAGTGTGGGAGAAAGAATCAAGCCCTGGAGTACACCACAGGACAGAACTTTCAGGAGCTTCCGAAAACCTTCCCAACACTACCTTCTGGGTCCTGTCACTGAGATAGGATTTGAACTAGCAGATGAATTTGCCTGTGAGTCCCATATACTTCCTGAGCTAGTCCAACAACATCACTTGGTCCATAGTGTTAAATGTTGAAGAGAGATCAAGAAGCAAGAGAATTAACCAATCTCCACTATCTCTCACCTTGAGCAGGTCATTATGCACTTTTACTAGTGCAGTCTCTGTGCAATGCATACATCCAAACCCAGATTGGAGAGTCTTATATTTGTCAAATGCAATGAGGTGTGCCTTAGCTGTAGTGCAACCACCTTGCCTAGAAAGCACAGGTTAGAGACAGGTTGGTAACTTGCCAAGATATCCGGGTCCAAAGATGGCTTTTTCAGAAGTGGTTTTACCAGTGAACCTTTCAGCGACACTAAGAACACCCCCTGTGACATGAAGCACTAGACAATCTCAGTGAATACTGACCCAGCTGCCCTACACAGCTCACGAGTAGGCGTGTTGGGCCTGAATTCATAAAATGTTGGCTGCAGCTCAGAAATCACCCCATTCACCTCTTCCATAATCACTAGAAGAAACTCTTCCAAGGACCACTGAATGCGTCTTAGACTCAAGGCTCAAGCCTGTTGGGCTGTGGCAGCCAACTTGGAGGGATCCTGGCCCTAATAGACTAGACGATAGCCTGTCTGAGAGGAACCAAGCAAACTCCTCACAGTTTGCATGTGTAAATGCTCTCACAGGGTACAGACAGGATGAATGAAGTAGGCTGTCTACATTCCGTAAAAGCTGAGAACGTTGGCTCCTCCAAACAGCGATCTCCCTAGACAGAAATTTGACTTTTCTGAGTGATCGCCTTTTGATACTCACTGTAGTGAGACATCAAAATCAGCCTGTTCTCCTGGGGCCTGGATCTCATCCAGCAATATTCCAGCCTCTGCCGCTTTGTTTTTAACTTCCTCAGCTCACCGTCAAATTGTGGCAAGCCAAGGTGCTAACCCAGCAGGCATACATGAACTGACACTACAAGATCAAAAGCCACCATGACAGCCCTGTTATAGACTGACACAGCTTCTTCTGGTACCCCAGTGCATGCTGTAAACTCATCCAAGGTGTTCAAAATCATACTGAGTCCCTTTGGCCGAATCCCTCACAGAGGGCAGAACTGGACAACCTCCACAGGAGGTGAAATACAAAGGGAGGCCCTGAAAGTGATCTGATGTTGTAGTGCTCCAACCAACTAATTGGATCAATCTTGAGGGTCCATCTTGAGCCCCAGAGAAAATACTAAGTACAAGGCATGGCCACGATGATGGGTCACAAAAATAATCATTTGTGCAAGTCAAATGGATTCCATACCCTGGAGGAAATCTGGACCAAAATACACAAGCTTGTCATTAACCCAGGCATTGAAGTCACCAAGGATAAGCCATCTTGGTGACTCTAGAACTCTGTTGGTGATGAAGTCAATGATTTCCTGCAGAAACTCCCCACTGTGCCCAGGAGGCTGTTATATGAGGAGGATTCTGCAACCTGCACCTGGACACTTACAGAGAACCATGCACTCAAACTACAGTAAGAGGTATCTTCCACTGGGTACACCACCAAGCTCTGCTCACATCTAAAACAGGAGACCACCCCTAGGATCCTTCTTTGGGAAGTGTGTTACCAAAAACACATAAAAGACTGATGACTCCAGGACTGGGCCATGTCATCACCCAGCCAGGTCTCCATAATGTAAGCCAGATCAACATAGGAAATAAGATCTGCCATAATTGCAGACAACAAAAGCTATAAGAACAGTAAAGAAAATCCTTGAATATAATTTAGCTACAGTGACAAAGGATAACAAAAAAACAGTTCTTAAATATATATAGGCTCCTTAAACGGAAATGGACCTAAGGTAGGACCTTTAATGAAGGAAAATGTCCTTATCTCAAATTAATAAAACATGGCCAATGAACTTAATTCCTATTTTTTAAGCATATATAAGCCTAAAGAAAAAGCGCCACTTGATAACCTAAACAAACAGGATATACCTTTGCTTTTTACTAGAGAGGACATTATCAGTGCTATTAACCTAACCAAAACAAACTCATCAGCAGAACCTGACAATATTCCAACTAAATTTATAAAAAAGCTTTTAAATGAATTGTTTGGGAGTATGACAATTCACTCCCGTCTATTCGCTCCACATATTTTCACTCCCAAAAACAAGCTCCGAAGACAACTCGCTCCTGGTAGAACTAGCATCAACGACAATTCCTGCCTCGCTCACTCCTGTTTAATATTTTGCTCCCTCGATCATTTCTGTCAATAATTCACTTACAGTAACTAAATAATGATAGTACATGTCATATATTAAGCAGAGACTTATTAGAGTGGCCTACCATGTCAGGTCAATCAGGTCAGGAATCCAGAAGTGATGATGCACATCAACGAACGTAAATGAACGTAATCCCAGTGTCACTTTCAATTGCAATCTATATAAAAGTTAAAAACACATCTTTTATTGTTAAAAATGTTAAAACACAATCAAGTCCTCCTGCATTAGTACTCAAAGTTATGTGCAACACCATGAAGGAACTCCACAGTTGTGCGCTCAAGATTCTTATTGATGATACAGGCAAGCCACTCAACATTGTCCCGGTATACCTTCCGTGATGTATTGGGTGCTATCCCGGCTATCAGCTGCTCAAGCTCCCCATCCCTTTTCTTCTATACCCCTCTGAGTCTATCAGTGAATTTCCACAGAGTTGGATATGACATGCACAGGATGCTTTGCATCCCTCAGTGGAAAGCTTCAACAACATTGTTGGTCTTAGCCCTACCATCACTCACATTTTCTAAGTGATTCCACAGCTCTAGCTCATAATGTGGATGCCTGCTGCCTGTTCCTCTTCTGTTAGGGTGCCCTATCCATACATCCTTGAAATAATCGATCACTGGTGTTAAAGCCTTTGGGAACACATCTTGAATATAGTCCGTTATGTCTTCAAAGTGTTTAATCACTAGCTCAGTTGGATAGAATGCGAGGGCAGGCAGGTATTTACATTTTAAAGCAAATTCTGAGTCCTGAGAATACTGTACTGCTAACCCCTCCATCTGTATCTTTCGATACACGCATTGAGTAAAGTGTAAAAAGCACCTCAATTGTTTACTTTCTGGAAAGGCTGTTTTAAAGGCATTTATTGTGGCCATTCGAAATCTGTCATTACAATGTCTGGTGACAGGTTTGGGTTTAGGTCTTTTAATGCTGCTAGCATCCGGTCATACGTGTCATGGCGCTTATTTGGCAGCAGAGCATATATAGCAGACTAGACTTTTCTAAACTGCTTGCCCATTATTACATATATTTGCTGGAAGAGAGGGGGGGTCACACTGAATGTTCCGTCAGCATGCCAGACCTTAGCTCACTCCAGGAACCTAAGGTTTCTAACTGTGCCAAAAATTAAAATATGGTTATTTCCTGGCCCACTGTCAAATAGAAGACATGTGACAGTGTCATTGCTGCATTCCTGATCATAGGTTTTGTACTTGTCAGGGATGACCAGCTTCACTTGATCTTTTGGGTTTGGGGTGCCCCTTGTATCCTGACTCTCTGAACAGTTCATTTTAAATTGCTGTCCTTTAGCTTGCCATTAGCTGCCAGAGATAAGTGTTGCTTTGCATGCAGTAGAACCTGTGTGGTGGTATCCTGCTTTGCAACAGCTCTTTCCTTCGTCACACTGACAGCTACCATGGTTTCCACAGCACAGGAGTCTGGTTCATGTGTGTGTGTGTGGAAAACCGGTAGATAATGCTAGTGTCATCACTGGAAGCAGTGTGCACTTGTGCATTGCAGAGCTTCACTTTCTGCACAGCTAGCCGACACTGCCATATAGCTTTACCATCTGCACCACGTTTGTGGAAGGTGTAAATGAAGTTTCTTTCATCCACTAATTTTCATTTCTGGCATTCTAATGAGATAAAGCAGCAAGCCATTTTGCAGAAGAGGCACTTACAAACAGAGCCATGACCACTGACAAGCAGAATTTAAAATAATGACTTGATGGCTAACAATTTAGATTGGATGGTTACCCTGAATTCAGTGGCCAATAAAATAGCTGCATGTTGGCATTCAGCAGTGCTGTCAGAAGTTGGGTAATCAAAGCAAGCTGACTGCCCAGGTAAGAGTTGACAGTAAGCAGAACTGTCATAATCATAATCAGATCATTTGGGAGAAAAATTTACAGGAGCATATTGCTGTAGGAGCGAGTGATTGCTGGAGGAATTGTCTGGAGTGTAAACTGTGGGAGCGAATTGTCGGAAGCGTATTGACATGTACCCCCGATTGTCTGGTATTTTAACACTACTATACAATACTTCCATAAGGGAGGGTGTGGCATTATCTGATTGGAAAATAGCAACAATTATACCAATTCACAAAGGAGGCACCGAACAGAAGGTTGCAAATTATAGACCTATTAGCCTGACCTCATGCACAGGTAAAATTATGGAATGATTATTGCAGCAAAAAATGAATATGCACATTTTATACAGTGGACATGTCGACATATCTCAGTATGGCTTTACACAAGGGAAATCCTTCCAGAATAATTTGATACATTTTTTTGAACCAGTGAGTTAGGCTTTACACAGCAGATTACCTGTAGATGTTATACTTCTGGACTACAAAAAGGCCTTTGACTCTGTCTCCCACAAAGTGCTGATTGAACAGTTGATAAGAATTAATCTACATCCGAACATTATTAAATGGATAGACTCATGGCTAATGGACAAGAAGCAGCAGGATAATATCCTTGGGCATAAGTTCGAATGGGGCAGAGTTACTAGTGGGGTACCACAGGTTCTATTTTGGGCCCTATTCTATTCAATATTCTTATCTCCAGCATGCAAACCATATATGGTGTATGGATAAATAAATATGCTGATGACAGTAAACTCAGCTGTATTGTAAATGATATATAACCAAAAAACTGTTTCAAACAAATTTGAATAACTTGGCTATCTGGGCATCAGATAACACAATGATATTTAATATGGCAAAATGTAAGGTTATGCACCTTGGGAAAAACAACAGGCTAGCAGAATACTTCTTGACTGATACTCAGTTGCAGACAGTTACCTCAGAAAGAGATCTAGGGATTTCCATCACTAATAATTTGAAATTTACAGACCATATTAATAAAACAGTTAAAAAATGTCATAGAATGATACCATGTATTCTGAAACACATAAAGAGTAGAGAACCTGAGGTCCTAATACCATTATATACAAGTCTGGTTAGATCTCACATTGATTATTACCCCCCCTTTTGTGCACCCACTTCATCTGGTAGTAAAACCATAGTCAAAAAAGTACAGATGAGACTGACTAGGCATATCAGTAATTTACAAAGGGCAGAATATGTAGAAAGACTTAAAACCTTGGGGCTCTGTTCTCTTGAACACAGATCACTAAGAGGAGACCATTGTTTAGTATACAGTGCCACTAGGTATCCTGTCCTGCTTGAAACACTCTGTCTTGAATGGCACCCAAGTAATAATAACATTAGGTGTCACATATTAAAATTAAAAACTGATATCAATAAGACACTGAAAAGGAATAGGTTTATAACTCAGAGAGTAGCACCTATCTGGAACTGTCTACCACTGGATGTGGTAGTATGTGACAACCTAGAACAGTTTAAAATAAATTTGGATCTACACATGGGCAACAGAAAATATCTCTCTATCCATTAATCCAGTTTGGCAAGTTCTAAATGGGCCTGCCTTCGAAATCATAAATACCTATGAACCTATTTCTCATCAATCTATCATTGCACAGTACTGCCCAAAGTAGACAAATGGTATCAGCTGGCTCATCAGCTGACTGCCCATTTAGTCCAGTGGGATCCCTGGGTATGGGGACTAAATATGTCTGGCCTCTCTCAAGACCCCATTGTGCCCCAGGGCATCTCTTTGTCCTCACAGCCCTAATAGCATCCTCCCTGTCAGCCCTCACCAAGTCATCCATTCCCCCTCCATGCCTCCTCCTGATCCCTACTTCCCTGCATCACCAATATGCTGCACTTGGTGGGTGGGACATGAAAGGGTTGTAAATTCTGAAGCAGGGACAGGGAGTAGCAGAGGCTCAGGATCTCCTGTATATGAAACATTCAGCTCAATTAAACTAAACTAAGTACAGCCCCTCCAACTCCCATTTATTTTCCAACCCAGTTTTCAATGCCCACCACATTCAAATCTCTTACAAATCCACACACGCTACAATCCCTCAGATCCAACCACTTAAATCATACCATACATATCATGATGCACTCCAATCCTCCTAAAACTCATAAAAATGATAAATGAATACGGTAGGACAACCCAAACAGTGTGCTTAGTCTGCTGCTCAAAACCCTATATAATAGCAACAGGTTTTTGAAGTCCAAGTTATTGCTTCAAAAGTGCAGTCTCAGCCTTTGTTCTCAGCAAAGCAAGTCCAAGTTCAAATCCAGAAGTTTATACCCTCAGCAGCTCTCTCACAACTGCAATCAGGTTAAAGTCGGTAGACAAGAAAAGTAAGGTAAACTGCAAATGCTCTCACCACCTGCAGCCCTCAGTCAACTCAGCCAGGAGTAGCATTAACCATTAGTCTGTCTTTCCACACCACAGTTGAACAGGACAGATTTCAAGCAGGGATTTGCAGATTAACTTTCCTGCTAAAAGTCTCCACCGTGCTACTCACTCCAGTGATCACAGGAAGCATAATGAAGATGAAAAACATTAGGGAGCTTCAAGCATGTATGAGATAGAGGTAGGGGAATGTTAGTAAATAGACCAGTAGGACAGATGGTCTCCGGAGACTAGTTGAGATCTTTGAAGATAGACTAGGCAGACCATCTGGGCAAACTGTGTGGGTCAAGTGGTCCTTTCTTGCTGACAAATTCTATGTTTTTATGTGTATAGTTCTTATAAAATGTGTAAACTGAGAAACAATTAAAAATGCCTTTTTAAAATTAAAAATAGATATTTTCTCTTGTTAAAAGTAACTCGTAAAAAGTAATCCATCCCCACTTGTCAATCATCTGACTTTCCACACATTTGGTAGTGGAATATTTGTTTATTATAGAGCACAAGAATTCAATCTGTTACAGAATTTCTCTGATAGAGTGTTTACCTCCTCATACACAAGAAAAGGTATTTTCTGGAGCCCAGGTTTTAATTGTTTCTAAAGCAGTGTAAACAGCAGAGATTGCCCAGGCAAGCTGGTAAAGATAGAAGAGGGAGCTCTCATGGACACCAAATAAAGATCAGTTATTAAAAACTGTGAATAACATATCATTTTTAGGTGCCAACATCATAGCTGTTAGCACCTATTGCGGTCATGCATACTATTATGTGCATGACTTTTGATTTGTCTGAAGCTGAGAGCCTTGCAACACTGCAAAGAACAAACTGTAACTTCATTTAGGAGCTGGAAACTTGGTAAGGCATAATATTGTAAAACAGAGGAGCTACGCTTTCTACAAAGAGTTTCATTTTTTTTTCTCCTTATTGGCATTAAGCAGAGAATTGCAGGATTCCATGAAAAGTGTAGTAATTTTATAACCAGACGGCATGAGATACAACTGAATTTGCTTGATTGTTGGGATTGAGACCTAGGATTTAGAGGGATATTTTTGAAACATTTTAAAAGTGTCCTGCTGGCTGAGTAGTTAAGTTTATATCCCTGGTTTCACTGAAAGATTTTGTGTATTGGAATCAGACAGCAGCCTGCCTACATTGAAAGACCTGCTTACATCACAGGTGTCACTAGTCAATCAGTTGGCTCTGGGTGGGGTTCATCACTGCAGTTTTAGGCATCCTTCACAGTTAGAAGCCAGTCAGTCTGACTTTTGATTTGTCTGAAGCTGAGAGCCTTGCAACAATGCAAAGAACAAACTGTAACTTCATTTAGGAGCTGGAAACTTGGTAAGGCATAATATTGTAAAACAGGGGAGCTACGCTTTCTACAAAGAGTTTCATTTTTTTTCTCCTTATTGGCATTAAGCAGAGAATTGCAGGATTCCATTAAAAGTGTAGTAATTTTATAACCAGAGGGAGTGAGATACAACTGAATTTGCTTGATTGTTGGGGTTGAGACCTAGGATTTAGAGGGATATTTTTGCAACATTTTAAAAGTGTCCTGCTGGCTGAATAGTTAAGTTTATATCCCTGGTTTCACTGAAGGATTTTGTGTATTGGAATCAGACAGCAGCCTGCATACATTGAAAGGCCTGCTTACATCACAGGTGTCACTAGTCAAGCAGTTGGCTTAATTCTTAAGATTTTCAGTGCAGGAAGAGTGTAAAGCACAGCTGACTTATTTTGGGGCTGACCGCTTTCAGAGCACAAACCACCAGGCTGTTTTGGGACTGGGGAGGGTTACCTGTGTCTGAGTTGGATGTCTGGATTTTTCTCTGTTTGATTAGCAGGGTATTTTCTCTGTCAAATCGGTGTGTAGGGCATCTTGCTGACAGGAAGGCACTAATCACAGTGCTGGGTCAGAGCTTTTAGCTGATTGTTTTGCGAGGGCACAGTTTAGGCCACCCTTCCACCTCACCCCACCCACCCACCCCTGGAAATAGTTCCTTTATACCTGGGTTCTGATCTCATTCCTCAAGAGTGCAAGGTGCATATCACTGTCATATCCTCTCTAGCACACTGCACTGACAATATAAGCATACATATTGTATAATATATATATTTCTATATAACAAACCAATCACACACACACACACACACAGAAAAAAGTAGATAAACATGTGGGGAGTAGTACAATGTAATGGCTGTGGGGCAGCAGTCTTCCAGGAGTCTTTCTGGAGGCTGAGATGCTGCCCTATTTGCAGACAACTCTCTGCCCTGAGGGAGGAAATTGCCCATCTTTAGGCCATGCTGGACAGTAGTAAGGGAACCTTCCCCCAGGCCACACTGGACGGTAGGAAGGGAACCTCCCCCATCCAGGGAGCACCAGAGCCACCACCACTACCTCAGAGGTTGCAAAGAAAACACAGCAGTTGGACCACAGTGGGCTCAGGAAGGGTGAGGATGGTGGAACAGAGGCACACCAGTCAGTTGTTCCACTCCACAATCCATACACCATTCTGGGAGCATAGCTCCCCTATGGATGCACCCACAGAGGAGACTAAGGAGGCTGAGGACAGCTGTCACAAGGGAGGCCCACAGGAAGGAGACAGAGGACACCACAAGGAAAGGAAGCAGCTCCTGGTGGGGGACTCA
This sequence comes from Neoceratodus forsteri, assembly GCA_016271365.2. Classification (NCBI taxonomy): domain Eukaryota; kingdom Metazoa; phylum Chordata; order Ceratodontiformes; family Ceratodontidae; genus Neoceratodus; species Neoceratodus forsteri. Next base: position 1,411,888,499 of record CM028132.1, read on the forward strand.
ATTATTAGGGGGATAGAACTGGGGGGAGCAGGCAAAACTGAAGTAAGGTGCCTGCCTGGTGCCATGGCTTGGAGGGACAGGAAGCACATCCTCAGGATCACGGGAACAGCTGCACGGGAGTCTGAGCTGGACGTCATTGTTCACCTAGGGACAAATGACTTGGCTCATCATGAGATTAGAGCAGTGCAGAAGGACTTTGTAGAATTGAGGAGGGGCCTAAGACAAGTAGCACACACAGTATCCTTCTCAGAGGTGCTGCCTGTCAATGGCATGAGTGAGGTGAGGGTACTTTGCACCATGCAGTTTAATGAATGGTTGAAAAAATGATGTGGCGCACAGGGGTTTGGCTTCATTGGGGAATGGGGTTCCACCTGGAGGGACACCAGCCTATACTGGCAGGATGACCTGCATCTGTCCAGGAAGGGAACAAGTCTTTTGAGCAATCGGTTTAAATGCTTCATTAGCAAGCTTTTAAACTAGTCAAGGGGGGGCACTGATAAGCAGCAGGAAAATCCTGGCCTCCCCCTACAAAACAGGGTACTAAATGAGAAAAAGACCAAGGTAGAATGGAGAGCAATGAGTACCAATGCCCGTAGTCTGAGTAACAAGCTTCCTGAATTAGTGGCCTTGATGGAGGAGGAACATCTGGATATCGTGGCAGTCACAGAAACATGGTACACACAAAACCATGACTGGGATGTAAACATACCAGGATACACTATCTACAGGAGGGACAGGGAGGGTAAAAGAGGAGGAGGAGTAGCTCTTTACATAAGGGAAGGAATCAAAGCAACAGAACAAAAGGGTAAACAGGGAGGAGAAGAAGCACTGTGGGTAAATTTGGAGACCAGCAATGGCACCACAATACGCACAGGGGTTGTATACAGACCCCCTTCTCAGGGGGAGGAAATGGACAAGGAAATGATAGAAAGTATACTTAGAATGGCAGAAAAAGGGGAGATATTGCTGATGGGTTATCTGAATATGCCAGATGTTAACTGGAGTGCAGTTGCAGCAGCCACTTCGAAGAGCTGGGTTATTCTAGATGCCCTACAGGGGGCATGCCTTAGACAACTAGTATTGGAGCCCACTCGAGAGGGAGCAATCTTAGACCTGGTTCTCTCAAATGGAGATGAAGAGAGGATCACAGATGTAGAAGTGGGTTGCCATCTGGGAACTAGTGACCATCGAACAGTATGGTTCACAATAAACACAGCAATAGAGTCAAGCCATACAAAGAAAAGGTACTGGATTTTAGGAGGGCTGACTTTGTCAAAATGGGTGAGTGCCTAAGGAATGCACTAGCAAATGGGCAGGAAGGAGGGGTGGAAGAACAATGGGAATAATAAAAACTGCCATCACAGAGGTATCAAGCTTTTGTGTAAAGCAAATAAACAAAACGAAATGAGGTAAGAAACCACTATGGTTCTCAAAGGAAGTGGCAGTGAAGGTTCAAGAGAAAAAGAAAGCATTCAGGAAGTACAAGGAATCACAGAAGGAACAGAACAGAGAACTATATCAGTTGAAGCAAAAGGAAGCTGGGAAGGCAGTCAGAACAGCAAAGGCCCAAACCAAGGAAAAGATAGCCAACTCAGTTAAGAAGGATAAAACCTTTATAGGTACATCAGGAGTGAAGGAAGACCAAGGAGGGATAGTGAGGCTTAATAAAGGGGAGGGAGGGTGGGCAGAGGGAGACTGTGAAAAGGCAGAGATACTAAACAAATATTTTTGCTCAGTATTTACAAAGGAAGAGGGGAGGTACCTAAAACAAACAGTAGAAACACTCTGGATACAGAAGTTTATACCAGCCCATTTACAGAAGAAAGGGTTCTGAAAGAACTCTTAAAACTGAAGGTGGACAAAGCAATGGGGCCTGATGGGATTCATCCCAGAATTCTAAAAGAACTAAGGGTAGAACTAGTGACACCACTGACTACCCTCTTTAACAAATCATGGGAGGATGGGGTGGTACCCGAGGACTGGAGGAGGGCAGATGTGATTCCCCTTCACAAAAGTGGGAGCAAGGCAGAAGCAGGAAACTACAGACCTGTTAGTTTAACCTCAGTGGTAGGGAAAATGATGGAATCACTTCTGAAGGAAAGAATTGTTAAATATCTAGAGGCCAGAGGGGCACAGGACCCAAGGCAGCATGGATTCACAGCAGGAAGGTCATGCCAGACAAATCTGATAGATTTCTTTGACTGGGTGACCAAAGTAGTTGATCAGGGAGGGGCTGTGGACATGGCGTACCTAGACTTTAGCAAGGCATTTGACACATTCCCACACAAAAGATTAATATACAAGTTAGCCAGCCTGGGAGTGGGTCCCAAGATGACAGCCTGGGTAAAAAATTGGCTGGAGAATAGGACACAGAGAGTAATAGTAAATGGAGTCCACTCTGAAAAAGGGGGTTAGTAGTGGGGTACCGCAGGGTTCAGTATTAGGACCGGTCCTCTTCAATGTCTTTATAAGCGACATTGCAGAGGGACTGGAAGGAAAATATGTCTCTTTGCAGATGACACAAAGATCTGCAACAGAGTTGATGCAAAAGTGGAGTGGAAAGGATGAGAAGGGACTTGGCAAGGTTAGAGGAATGGTCAAATGTATGGCAGCTTAGATTCAATGCTAAGAAGTGCAAGGTAATGCACCTGGGAAACAAAACCCAGGGAAGAGTACACAATGGGGTGAGATACTAACAACAACAAAATGGAAAGGGACCTGGGGGTAGTCATATCAGATGACCTAAGGTGGGCAAGCAATGTGAGAGGGCAGCAAGGAGGGTTGGGATACTGGGATGCATAGGAAAGGCATCACCAGTAGAAAACAGGAAGTTATTATCCCTCTGTACAGACAGCTAGTGAGACCCCATCTGGAGTACTGCATGCAGTTCTGGAGACCCAGTCTCCACAAAGACATAGAACTGGATGGAAGCTGTCCAGAGGAGGCAGCTAAAATGGTGCAGGGTCTGCACCAGAAGACATATGAAGAGAGACTTAGGAGCTTAATATGTTAGCCTTGAGGAAAGGAGGAGAGGGGGCATGATAGAAACTTTCAATTACCTCAAGGAATCAACAAAGTCCAAGAGGGTAGTATCTTTCAAAAAAGAGGCGTGCAACAACAAGGGGCACAATTTGAAGATAGAAGGGGGCTCAGAGGTAACAAGGTAGTATTTTTTTACAGAGAGGGTGGTGGATGTATGGAACGGCCTTCCAGAGGAGGTTGTGGAGTCACAAACAGTGGTGGAATTCAAGCATGCATGGGACAGTCATAAGGCAATTCTATTGGGTGGGGGTAGGAAGAAGTAGGCTGCTGGTTAACTAGGATCTGCAGCTTATCCATCAGGTAGGGAAATGGGCAGACTGGGTGGGCCAAGCGGTCCTTATCTACCATCAAATTCTATGTTTCTATGTTTCTAGTCAACTTTAAGGTTACATTCAGTGTGATTGATTCAGCTGCATGATGTCATTGATGATGTCATTGACAGGGCTTTTATATCTAGGTATAGGATTTCAGATTGACATGAGCCTGTGTTTGATCCCCTGTATTGCACATTTTTTCTTTCTCAATACAACTTTTGTATAGGGTCACCACCTTTGGATGAGGTGAAAACTGGATACTAAACCACATCCCAAGCTCCATCCATGGCTTCACCCCTTTTTATGACTGATGGGTATATTGCTCATCCTCCAAAGTCATTTGTAAGGTAAGAGAAGACTTTAAAAGTGATAGGAAATAATTGTTGTTTGTAAGAACACAGAAGTCGAGTATTCACCACTTAATAAGCAAACACCAAGCACTAGAATATGTAGCTCTGTTATTGTTTTTTTGACAATCAGACAAGGCAGTGGCACAGTTGCCCAGATGACACATTTCAGATCACAGCCAGCCATTTATCAAAGGCTAGGGCATATGCATACACATACTCAATAAATAGCCAAATTAAAATGATGTTTCCTTACTTTTTGAGACAAAATGTCATCCTCCTGCCACTGCTTTTCTGAGTAGTCCCCCCCTCCCATCTGCCCCTCCACATGACTTAGTGTCTCTACAATCCTCCTTTGCTTAATACCCCTTTCCCCTCTTCCTTCCCCACTTCCTTTCCCCCCTCCCACCCTGCCACACCTACCCTTCTGTTTCTATTATCTACTGGGGAACTTTGATTTCATCCTATGCAACCTGTTAGATTTTTGACTTCATTTTATTCCCTCAAGTACTGTTTCAGCCTAGTCAGACTATGTATTTCTTATTCCTGTATAAATTGTGATTTATCATATTTTTTCCTGTAAAATTGTGATTTATGTTTGCCATTTGTGTATTCCAATGTACTATTGTAACCTTCTATTACATGTAATACTGCTCTTCTGCTGCATGCCTGCTGCTTAGATCAACTCTGAGCCACAGTACATGGCCCAGCTCATGCCTAAAAATGGTCCCATGGGATCAGCACACTTACCTAATTATCAAAGTCATAAATAATTAAATATAAATGTCATAATGTCATAATTTGCAAAAATTTAAAATCATTGCTTAAAACTGTGGTGGGTGTAAAGCTCACCCCATTAGGTGTGTACATTTCTGGAGTGCATAGAATTGGGTGAGCTTTAGGTTGACAACCACTAGGAAGAGTCAGCCCCTGATTTGCTTTATGGGTGGGGCTGGGGTTTTAGGATTCCCTACTATTGTTGCTTTTCCCGAACCCTAAATGTTGCATTAACAGAGTTTTTTTTGCAAAGAATTTCCTTCATTTCTGAGATAGTAGAATCATATCTTTATTTGTCTGTGAGAGTGTAGGGCCCTGTGCTCCCATCCATCTGTAGTTTTTCAGATACTGTAATCTTATCCTTAGTTGCCTGGGGCCCTGGGCTACCATGCTTCCATAGATGTATATATGTATGTTATTATGGAAGAGCAGGGCCTGGAGGGCATTCCACTTCCATTTGTAGCACAACAGCAACCAACTTATCAGCATAACAATGTTTATTACCCAGTCTCATGAAGCTGGTCATGAACATTTTCAACTCCCCACCAAAGCGTCATTCCACACCACTGAAATGTCATTCCATGCCAGAGACATAAAAACACATTTTGGTAAATATCTGAAAACTGACAGCTGTCACATTCATGACTTGATGTAAAGAAATGGCTATGTTTAACATCTGGGTGAAAATATTGAAAATTACGAAAGTTAATAGCAAGTGTAGCTTAATTTTAACAGATGTGCATAACTTTGCAATTGTAACATATTTTGACCCCAAATTTTGAACATACCCTTTTTATGACCCACTTCATGAACAAGGGCAGTGACAATTTTGAAATCCCACCCAAAAGGTGATTTTTGCCAAGTGAATGCAAATCATCTTTCTGGGCAGATTTGCATAAATCTACTAACAATGTTCATGAAGTAGGGTGTCAAAAAGGCCATGTTGAAAATTTGGTACAAAAGTATGAAAAAGTAGCAAAGTTATACACCTACACTACTGGTCAAAAGTTTTAGAACACCCCCATTTTTCCAGTTTTTATTGAAATTTAAGCAATACAAGTCCTGTGAATAACCTGAAATGGTACAAAGGTAAGCGGTAAACTGCTAGAGGTTAAAAAAAAGTTTAGATTAGCAAAAACTGCTGTAGAGAAATTGCAAAGAAAGCCAAGGTAAGAAAGTCAGTAAGTACAGCTTCCACACCATCAAAAGGCAATTTGGAACTGGAGGAAACTCTGACAGGAAGAGGTCTGGCAGACCCAAAGCCACAACAGAATCAGAAGACAAGTTTCTGAGAGTCAACAGCTTGTGTGATAGGCGGCTCACAGGACAACAGCACAGAGTGACTGGTACCCTGAACTAAAGGGCTACCACAGCATTTTGCAGCGCCATGCAATACCCTCTGGTCTATGCCTAGTTGGTCAGGAGTTCATCCTACAGCAAGATAATGACCCAAAACATACCTCCAGGCTATGTCAGAACTACCTCGAGGAAAAGAACAAGACGTGTAGCTTTTAAATCATGGAATGGCCAGCACAGTCTCCAGACTTAAACCCCATCGAGCTGGTTTGGGATGAACTGGACAGAAGGGTGAAAGCAAAGCAACCTACAAGTGCAACACATTTGTGGGAACTTCTGCAACAGTGTTGGAAGAACTTCCTGAACAATATTTGATGTCCATTGTAGGAAGAATGCCACGAGTGTTTTCGGGTTACAGTATATCTGCAAAAGGTGGCTACTTTGATGAATCAAAAATTTAGATTAAATTTTGTTAAACAAAATGATTCTATGATTTCTTTTTTATCTTCAATTGTTTATTTGTTCTATGCTTTAATTTCAGAGTACATTGAGACATTAACCTGCGTAAATTTCAATAAAAACTGGAAAAATGGGGGTGTTCTAAAACTTTTGACTGGTAATGTAAGTTGAAACCCAAATGAAATACATTGAAGTGCACTTACCTTAGTTTCTCATATAGCAGTTACTGGTTCCAGCAGCAAGGTGTGTCTATGATCAGAGAGTGGATCTTCAACCTGGGACCTGTTCAGGTGAGTCAGGGTGTGTGGGAGTGCAGGGTGGGTGCTAAGTGGGAGGTCATGGTGGGTGGGCAGCTCTCATGAGGACTTTTTTATAGGTTTAAAAAGACACAAAGGGGCCATTTTTTCTTCATTACAGGGCATCTAAATGCCAGGGGCCACTAGACACCAGGGAATAATTAAATTATTATGGTGGCAACAATCAGAGAGGGGGCCAATAGACACCAGGGAATAATTAAATTACTACAGGGACAGTGATTTGAGGGTGGGAGGTGCCACTAGACACCAGGGAAATATAATATTTTTATGCAAGGGTGATCTGAGGGTGAGGGTGCCACTGAATACCAGGGATTTAAGAAATAATAGTACGGGTGATGATCAGGGGGTGGGGGTGCCACTATAGACCAGGGAAAGTCATGCAAGGTGTGGGAACAGTGATCAGAAGTTGGGGGTACCACTAGACACCAGGGTTAAACAGTTTGGTAATGTGGATCAGGAACAAGATCAGAGGGTTGGGGGTGCCACTAGTCACCAGGGAAAAGATGTTGGTTCACAAAAAAGGATATGTCCCTCAGAAAACATATTCTTTTTTCATCACTTGTAATATGAAAAAGAATCTTTTTTTGTATCATGAATCACAAACAAAGACATATAAACTAAAAAAAAATTACTTTTGTAGGGATTAATATTTTTTCTCCAAACAACCAAAAGGCACATCTGTGCCACAGCTCCTTTTTCCATGAAAATTTCTGACCAAAATTTGAAACAGTCTGAGCTCTAGCCCAGTTGACATAAAGAGAGTGTCTGACCTTGGAGCACTGAAAACATATTTATTTAATATGATGTTCCCTGATTTTTGATAAACTTTGGCTGTTGTTTAAACTCTGGATTTTTTATGCATTTTAGATACTTATTATTTTAAGCTCTCTTTTATGTACAAGGGCTTTGATCATTGTGAATTGAACTTTTTACAAATAAAGTCTTGAATGATACATAGATACATAGACAGTGTCAGTAGATAAGGGCCTATGGCCCACCCAGTCTGCCCATTTGAGCTTGTAAGTTCAGTTTGTTTTCCTAGAAGTCTGTTGCGCCTTACCCCTGACCTCCAGAATTCCTTTATGTCTATCCCATGCATTCTTAAATCCGTGATTGTTTCAGCCCACACACTTCCTCTGGCAGGGTGTTCCACTTGCCCACCACCATTCTGTGAAGAAATTCTTTCTCATGTTTCCTCTGAATCGTCCTCCCTCAACTTCATCCCATGCCCTCTTGTCCTGGAACATCTTTTTCGCTTAAAATAGTGTTTTCCTCACCCTGTTCCTCCTGTAAGATACTTGTATGTCTCTATCATATCCCTCTCCCTCCTCTCCTCCAGGGAGTACATGTTCAGTTCCTTCAACCTGTCTTCATAGGACTTGTGATGCAATCCATGCCCATCTTTGTTTCCCTCCTCTGAACCTTCTCTACCCTGTCTATGTCCTTACGTAGGTATGGTCTCCAGAACTGTACACTGTACTCCAGGTGGGGCCTCACTAGTGTCTTGTATAGCGGAATTATGACCTCCCTTTTCCTGCTGGTGATGCCTGCCTCTACATCCCAGCATCCTATTTGCTTTACCTGCTGCCTTGTCACACTGTTTCCCTACTTGATGTCATCAGAGATGACAACCCAAGATCCCTTTCCTGCTTGGTGCATGGTATCCTCACCCCCAACTGATATATTGTGCCAGGGTTTTGATTGATTGATTGTTTTCTTCACTGGCATGCTTGGTACAGCTTTGTAAAGACATATGCCATGTATTTTAAATACATTTCACAGTAAAAAATATGAAAAATTAAACAAAAAAAAAAGAAAAGAAATAAAGTACACATTGGCAACAACGCAGTTCCACAGATCAGCAATTGGGTTTGATGTTCACTACCAAGCTCGACACATGGCCTTCAGATTAATTATATTCAACAGTTGGTGGGACAGGCAAGGAGGAAAGATGGTTCTCACAAGCAGACTGGGAGATGGGAAAATAAAAGATAAAAAAAATACTGTTTCTGGCAGTGAACCACATTCACTCTGGGACTTATCATGTTTATTTGTAAACATCACAAGAGAGCAGGATAATGCAATGAACACACTGCAACATCATCATTACGCCTCATGAAGTGGGTGGGGCTCTGATCACACTGGGGGGTCTTGATCCAGATGTCCTGGTCATAGTTGGGGGTGACAAGTGAGTTCAAGACACTTCCTAAAATATGACAGTGGTTCTGGGAAACCAAACAAAAGTTGTTTTAACACAGTAGTGACCTGTACTGGAACATGTATCAGTAGAGGGACTACTTTATCAGAAAATGTATTTCTTTTCATTTCACCAAATTCTACATGAATATTTTTTTAACATTTGTAATTTTTTTTTTAAATGTTTCAAATTACCTGACTTCTAAGTGCAATATTATCCTCCAGGATGGACTGCATGGGCTATAGCAGAATTTCCAGGGACTATAAGGCCCGTCAACTGTGATGACAGGCCTCAATACACCCATGGGTGGTCCAGTATAGCATAGAATTTTCCAACCTGAAGGGTATTATTGCTTATTTTTATGTATTTAATTTTTATTTATTTATTTATTGATAGTTCAGAAACACCTTCGAGTGGAGCTCATTTACAAAGATTCCACGTCACATTTACAGAGCAATGACAAAACAGGATCCACAACCGTAGTATTCATACATTACACACACATTTACAGAGCCTATATAATGCTGTACCTCACATTTTTTATACTAGTGGGATTCAGCATATTTCTATTTATGTAATATGTGTGGACCAAAAATATGTGACAAAAACATGCAGGGTCTCCCATACACATACATTTTGTCTATGTACAAGGCAGCTACATTGTCCAATCATTAAATGCTTAGTAGCTACATCACTCATGTAACCTCCCTCATTTCATTTTCTTGTTCTTTTTAAAAAATCAACAAACTTTACATGATGGTAGTGTGATTCAGGGAATAGGCTAAAGGACTGCTGGGAGGAGGGGAGAAGTATCAGAGGGTGAACTGAAGGTGAGAGATCAGTGGCCTTTGCATGGTGCCATTGGGAGCCAAATGGACCTCTTGACTACAGCCAGCCAATTGGGTGGCTTTTGTTCACAATGGAAAAGGAACAGGCCCATTGGAGTACACACCAGAGGGAAGACACCATCAGGAATGGAGGAGTGGTATGTGGAACTCAAAAGCTAAGTGCTGTGGGGCTAGGGTGTTAAGGGCAGAGCAAAGTCCTGTATTGTTCTTTTTAAAAATCAACAAACTTTCAACTGTGGCAGTGTGATTTAGGGAATGGTTTAAAGGACTTCAGCATGGGGTACCACAGTGGTCCATACTGGGGCCCCTGTTGTTCTCCATGTTTATAGACCCCATTGTCAAGGTTTCAACTAATTCTAGAACATTGTTGTATGCTGACGATATGTATTTTTGTTTTCTAGCTCTACTAAAATAAGTGATATAAAAGGTTTTTAAATAAAGTTTTTTCTACTTTGGGTATCTGTTGGATCATTCTTTGTTGTTAAATCCTAAAAAAATGGCATGTATTTTATTTGGCTCTTCAACTAAATTACGTAAAGCGGAATCTTTAATAATTAGTGATTTAGCAGGTGATACTGTACAAGAGGAAATGGAAACTAAATATTTAGGAATAGCACTTGATCCATGTTTGACTTACTCTACACATATTAGGAAAGTAGTAACGTCTGTAAATCAAAAAATTGGTGCCTTATATTGAATTAAGGATTGTCTAAATAGGGAGGCAAGAGAGATGATGTCTAAGAGTGTATTACTGTCAACTTTATATTATAATTCTTTTTTGTTTACGAAGCTGGCACAGAGGGATTTGGATTTAGTTAATAGATCCTTTAAATCCATCTGTAGATTTGTTTTGGCTAAACCATTTAGAATGCACCATTTTGTTCTATACAATGAACTCTGTTGACTCCCTCCTAAGTTGGTGTATTCTTATAATTTGTGCTGTTTGACCAATAACATACTGGTTCAGGGCTGTATATCTCCATTGTATAGCTTAATAAGCATAAAGAATGATATTAGGTTATTATGCTCATCTAATATGCAATGGCTATCCATTCCTAGATCTGTTACCTGTATGGGCTAGAGATCTTTTTCCTCACAATGTCTGATTTTTTGGAATATATTGCCTATTGACTGTATCATTACTTTCAGTCAAGAACATTTTAAAAAAGCTATGTTCCATTACCTGCAACTTTTTGCTGTGTGTAACTGTTTTTAGGTACTGTTTTGTACTAGTTTATATATTATATTACTGTCATTAATGTATTTTGTACAATGTTTGTATCTGTATGACATCTAAGCTCCTTTCTGTATGAAGCTCTGGGTCGATCCTGAAAAAGGGCCTTGGCTCAGTGGTCTTACCCAGTAAATAAAGTGAATTGAATTGAATTGGAAGGAGGGTAAAAGCATCAGAGGGCAGGCTGAGGGTGGGAGATCAGCAGCCATTGCAAAGTACCATTGGGGGCCAAATGGACCTTGTGACTACAGAGTGCCAACAGGGTTGCTGTAGTCCCTATGTAATACCCAAGAGTCTAAGTGGTTCCTCTCTTGAGTGACTCAAAGCATGAATGCCATGAAACAGGAGTGTGGCATCTGTTCTAGTGCCATCTGGGGCATCTGCAGAGAGGACCACAGGCTATGGGCCATTTTGAACACAGTAATTGAAGTAAGGGGGCAGGCGTGGTAGAATTCATACACTGCAGAAAGATAGGGGGTTGCAGCAGAACAAGGTCAGCCTACATTCGAATAGGGTGATAAGGAAGGGGTGTTGGGGCTACAAAGCAGAGTGAGATGGGGACAGCAACTGATCTCCATTTTGGTTCAGGAATAATTTGTAATAAAGTAACAAGGCAGGAGTAACAGATAAGAGGAGTCTTGGTGAAGACTGTAAAAAGCACTGACTGGGGAACAGCAGAGATACATAGTTGGGCTGAGATAGGCTGAGTAGGGAGATTGTGGAGGAACTAGGAGCTGGTACAGGCAGCAGAACAGCTGGGAAGGGTGGAAATGAGGACTGCAAGAATGTACAAGAACCAGGATAGGGAAGGGAGGATGGCAAGCTGTAATAAGTGTGGGGCTGTAGTCTTTCTGAGGGTAATGTGAAGAGCAGGGGGCTGTCCAGTGTGCAAGAGCCTGGAACAAATCAGGACAGAGGTAATAATGCTAAGGTGGGAGCTGGTGGGGGAGTCAGAGAGGCAGAGCAGTGGAGGAAGGGGTTGATAGGGGAAGCCCTGGGGCGAGTGGCAGCAGGTACTGGTTGGGAGGGATGTTACAACAGTGTCCAGGGACATTTTCTCCTCAAAGACCATGGGGAACCAGTGTGGAGGAATGACAGCTGGTAAGGGGAAATGGTAGGTGGGTAATAAGAGCAGTACAGGAGAGGAGGGACTGGGAGGGGAAGAACAGGGTGTGATCTAATGCTGTGCTGTCCTCATAGAACAGGTATGCAATACTGGCCAGCTTAGGGGAAAAGAGTGAATGTGGTGGGCTGGAGGATTGAGGAAACCCAGAGTTAAAGGCTGGAGGCAAGGGTAGGAGAGAGGTGAGTAGCTTGGGGAGGCAAGGACGAAAAGGTAGTCAGGGTGATGTAAAGGATTGGGGGAGGGAGGAGTTAGAGTATGGGATAGGGAGGGTAGAGTGGTAGCAAGCAAGATTAGCCAGGCAGGAATGGGATCAAGGGGGGTAGAAGAAGCAGAAAGAGGGGATAGTGATGGTGGCAGCAGGAAGTCAACTAGAACAGATATGGAGCAGTTAAATGTGGAGGCAGATGGCTTACTAGGAGTAGATAGGACTGGAGGTTGAAAAACATGCCTGTGTGAAACAGAAATGTGGTAATAATGGGGGACTCCATAATTAAAGGTATCCACTGGGGGAAGAAAGGGGACCCAAAGACTAGAAGGATGATGTTTTGTATGTCTGGGATGGTAATGGGGAAGGCAGACCTAAGAATCAGGGAAGTTGTAAGGGAGGCTGGTGGAACACCTAACTTAGTCATCCACCAGGGAACCCAAGACTTAGCAGGGGAAGAGGTGGGGGTGGTGTGTTGTAAGATCAAATAATTTTTATTTATTTATTTATCTAAAATGTTGGTGACCAGGAAATGCACACTGAGCTGAAGCATGTTTCCAAGTGCAACCCAGGGACAGGGAAACAAAACTGACAAAGGTGATAGAATAAAATTAAAATAAAAGTAAGGTAATAGGTGTATAGGCAATGATATATGTTTTTACATGACAAACACATTGCATATACAAATAAAGACATAGCATAACAAATAAGATGTTTCAGTGCAATTACTTTTGATTTATACAACAGACAAGCTAGTAAATTATTAAGACACAGTAATGAAAGCAGTGGCACATATCTCTGGTTAGGGTAGAGTGATAAATTGGAGGGGGAAGTAGTAAGGCAGGAGCATGAGAGCAAGGGTCTGCAGGGAAATAATGAGCTCTTTGACCTTTGCAGAAGTGATTCCAGTCCCCAAAGGCAGCACAATCAAGAAAAAGAGGATAGAGGGGTTTAATGATTGGCTGAGGAGCTGGTGCATGGAAGAAGGGGTTCAACTGTATCAGGGCTAGAGGTGCAAGTTGTCAGATAATAAGCTGCATTCTGCAGATAGACTGCATCTTAGTAGAGAGGGCTCAAACTTAGCCAGAGACAAGCTGGGGGAATACATAGTCAAGCATCTTAGTTTAAACTGCTAGGAGGGGGTGAGGTGGGCCAAGAAACCCAAAAACTTCAGGACAAGGTGGTCTATGGGACCCCCCACACCGTAAGTAGAAAGGGGGAGGATAGGAGAAGAGGCCAAGGGTGGCAACCAGGTATGGGGGTGAAGGGGAGAGTGCAGGGGAAGGGCAGGTCAGGAAAAGTACAAAAAGTAGGAAAGGAGGCATGGAGTTGAGGTGGAGGGTGGTGTCACTCAATGCTCACAGTCTTGGTAACAAGATGGCAGACATGTAGGCCCTCTTAATGGAGAGTAAGATAGAAATAGCAGAAATTAGCAAGACCTGGGCTACAATACACCATGACTGGGACCTCTCGATCCCAGGTTACAAGTTATACAGAAGAGACAGGATGTGAAGCAAAGGGGGGTTGGTGGCTTACATCTAGGAGGGGATAACATGCATGAGGAAGGAGAATGAAAAGGTGAATGTGGAAACTCTGTGGATTCAGCTGCAGATCAATAGAAAATCTGGTTTGGGTGGTCTACAGAACCACCCAACCATCAGCAGGAATAGGACAGAGAGCAGTGTTCACAGTTGCTGGAAGCTGCAGGAAAGGGGGAGGTGGTAGTGGTGGAGGACTTTAATCTGCCCAAGGTGGAATGCTGTATACCGGCCACATCCTGTGCAAGGAGTAAGGTGATCCTGGATATGATACAGGGTGGGTTTCTGATTCAGGGAATTACTGATCCCATCAGGGAAGGAGCAATCCTTGATCTAGTGCTAACAAATGGGGAGTGCATACAAGAGATAATCAAGCAACCCCTGAGGGGTAGCTACCACAGCACAATGTGGTTCGGGTTGGATAAGGGCAGGATATGGGCAGGGAAAGCATCTCCACCAAGATCAAAATCCTGGATTTTGGGAGGGTGGCTTTTAAGAAGATGGGTGAGATGCTAAGGTTGTACCTAGAAGGGGTCAGAGTGGACATGGGGTTGACCAAAAATGGACCATCACCAACGATGCAATACTGACTGCCACAGAGGAGTGTGTTAGACTTAGTGGAAAGGAATCAGGGTCAAATCACTCATCTGGTTCAACTCGGAGGTTACCGGGACAGTGAGGGACAGGAGGGTGGCCTACAGGAGACAGAGGAGGACTGCTAGTGAGGCAGATAAGGAATACTACCTCTTGTTGGCTAAGATAGCAGGTAAGGTGGTGCAGCAAGCTAATGCACAAAAGGAACTACAAATAGCTGATGGGACTTAGAAGGAGGTTAAGGCCTTCTTTGCTACATAAGCAAGAAGAGGGACAAGAAGGATGAGATAGTTGGGCCTAATAAGGGGGATGTATGGGTGGATGAGGCAGAAGGGAGCAAGGTGGAGGTATTAAATGATTACTTCTGCGCTGTCTTTACTAGGGAAAAAGATGGGCCGCCGCTACCTGGGTGGAGAAGGCAAGTAGCGGAGCACAGATGTAGTAAGAGAATTGGACAGAGTGAGGAAGGGGCTGCTGGCATTGAAGGTAGATGAGTTCCCAGGACTGGATAGCATATGCCCAAGGGTTCTAAATGAGCTGGCGGGCCCACTCTTCAATAGTTCCTTGGAAATGGGCATGGTGCTGCAGGACTGGAGAATGGCACATGTGGTGCATCTCAACAAGAGCTGACCCAGGGAATATACAGGGAACTATAGGGCAGTCAGTCTGACCTCAATCTTGTGCAAAACCATAGAGACCATACTTAAGGAGAGGCTGATATGGTACATAGAAATGAATGTTCTCCAGGAGAAGAGGGACATGGATTTGTATGATAAAGATCATGTCAAATGAACCTGATTGACTTCTTTGACTGGGTCACCAAGGTGGTGGAAGGGGGCAAGGAGGTGGACATCATTTACCTGGACTTCAGCAAGACCTTTGATTCAGTGCCCCATAAGTGGCTGATCATGAAACTGGTGAATCTAGGGGTTGGGAAGAAAATTACCAGGTGGGTAGAAAGCTGGCTGAGAGACAGAACCTAGAAAGCAGTGAGAGTGGTGAGTTATTCAGTACCAGGGAGGTCACCAGTCAGGTCCCACAGGGATCAGTGCTAAGGACCAGTGCTGTTTAATGTCTTCATAAATGACACTGGGGAGAGCATTAATTTATTTATTTAGACGGCCAACATAGCAGTAGCATGAACGGAAACCTCTGAGTACCTCTGGTGAAAATGTAAATTTCTACCTGGTTTTTGAGTTCCTGATAGATGCGAAGAAGAGTAAACTTACTGGCAGAGCCCTGGAGTCTGTGTCTCCGAGGTTGGTTCTGCTGGATCAGCAGCTTCTTTCAGAAAAATACAGCCCAGAGTGCGGTGGTAGTGTGAGCTGCATGCCAACCTCCTCGAAGGTAATCGACAAGTTACCTCCCTTTCCCCAGGTTGCAACAGATTTGGGTATGGCGGAGTCCAGGAAATAAGGCATACACCAGCAGCAGCAGCAGCAACAGATGGATCTCATTTCACAGTCTTCTCCTCCTCTAGAGACAGGGGAATTCACACTTGAGTCACTTGGCAGATCCTTGGATAGATTTCTTACATGGATGGAGCAGAGTGACCATAGGCTTGACGCTTTATTGAAGAAAATGGACTTTATGAAAATTAAATTAAACAAGTGAAAATAGATGGAGAGACAGTGAAGGAGACTGTGCTGATGCATACTAATCAAAAAGCCAAGCACAATTCAAAAATCATGACACTGGAAGCCAATTGTACAAGTCTGCTAAGAGAAAATTATAATATAAATCAAAAATTGAGGAATAGTGAGAATTTGTTGCACTACAGAAACATTCACATTTTAGGAATACCCAACAAATTTAGTGCAAACATTCATGATGTTAGAGAACTAGTAAAAATATTCTGATTAAGACTTTCAACCTGCCGCAGGATAATACCCCTCTTATAACTAAAGCCTTCAGGGTGCTGAAGAAAAATGAAAAAATATTGGAGTTAACTAAGTCAGCTATCCTGGCTACCTTTGGTTTTGAATCAGACAGGGATTTCATATTTAAATTGATCAGATTGAGAGGCTCTTTGGAGTATAATGGGAATAAATATTACATCTATCCTTACTATTGCTTTGCTACTCAACACTGGCATCACAAATTTCTGGGTTACCGTTAGGAAGTTCTTGAATTAGGGGCACATTTTTGTTTACCGAAAAGGTGTCAAAAGATGGTAATACCCACATCCTTTTTAAGATACACCAATTGGTAGCTTATTTGCAAGCAAATTATTTTGCACAAAACACAATGGAATCCCTGACATCCTCTGAGAGAGACATAATCGAACATATCAATAATAAGGGAATTAAAATGGACATTTAATGGACATTTAAAGTTATTTGTTTTTGCCTTGGTTTTCTTGGGATGATTCCATGTATTAGAAATAAAGAATAATTTAAGGGGAAGGGAGGGCCCTGAATTTAGATAATATTTAAATCAAAATGATAAAATATAAGGTGTCTGCTAGTTAGTTAGTTGATGAATTGTTATTTTTGAAAATTGGTGTCTAAAGTAACACCCCCAATATGATATGAAATGGTCTAGTGTTTATCTTTATGTAAAATATGTTTTTAAGGTATCTGTATACAGTATGTGTATATCTATATTCAAATAATAATATCTTATATGTACACAATAAAAATTCTGAAAAATAAAATATATATATTTATTTATTTAACAGTTTCACCAGGAAGGGCACACTGAACAAGTTGCTCATCTCACAGTGCATCCTGGGGGGGGGGGCATATACAATCATACAAACCATTTACAGTATACAGTGCTGTGCAAAAGAATGGACATGCAATAATAATATACATCAACTTCAGTAAAACAATAGGCAACAGTCAGCAATGTACTGTGCCAGCAAGGATATGATTAGGAGAGTATTATTTACAGTGCCAATATACAATACATGGTGGCAAGGTGGAGGAAAGTATTTACAACAGCATAGTATATACAACCATTTGAATTCATGTTCAACAGAACATCAATGAGTAATCCAGTCTTAGAGTGACCACCAGTGCAACATGAGGACAGCTATAACTACAGTGCTTAAGGTACAACATGGAATGGTCAGTATCAGTTATAGTTCACAGAGAGGTATTTGTGTAAGGCTGAGGAGTTAGATGATAAGGAAGAAGATGTTAAAATTAAGGGAAGGATGTGCCTGTTTGTGGATGACACCAAACTCTGTGGGATGGTGGATACAGTGGAAGGGGATACAGGACCTGTGGGAAGACCTCAGAAAACATGAGAGATGGTCAGGGATCTGAAACGTGGCTTCAATGTCAAGAAATACAAAGTGATGCACATTGGAACCACTCAGGTGTTCAGTTAATGTGTTTTCAGTGGAAGTCTAAAACTTCCAAGAGTCCGAAATCTGGAAGTCATTCCAATTTTATGGAAGTCAAAATACTTCCACAGTCCCACCTTTGGAAATCAGTATTCTAGGAAGAACAAATTTATGGATGTTAATTTAGTATATTAGTGGTAAAACAGTTTCTTTCAGAAAAATCCATTATTTCTGACTTCCAAGCCTGCAAATTTGGAAGTCACCTAAGTTTTGGTTTTACATCTGGAAGTCAATGACTTCCTTTCTCTTTATTTTGGAAGTTTTTGCCTTATTTTTGGAAGTCAAATACTCCCAAAATGGAGTTAACTGAAGCCCTGGAGCCACTTATCCTAAGACTGAATACTACTGGGGGGGGGGGGTTAGCAGCAATGGAGGAACAAAAGGATCTGGGGGTGATGATTACTACAGTAGTAGCACCAAATTAGTCAAAGGATTTTTAAGGATTTTTAAAAATCCCTGTTGAGAATTGTGAAACCTTTAGTTAGGGATTTTGTTTTGTTTGTTAGTGTGTTCACTGCTACCCAGAAAGGGTTGTCTCATCTGACAGTGTAGTTGAAAATCTACCGGATGGCAATTAAGTACTGTAATAGGAACTGACCTCTTTCTGTAGGTATAACAAAAAGAATTTTAGAGGATTTTTTCCCTAAATTTTGTGAAGGATAAATAGGGAATCTCACAAAATTGCTTGACAAGTTCAGCACTACTACTGTAGCAATCACAAGCACTCCTCACAGTGCAAGAAGGCAGTAGCGGATGCAGACAAGATGTTGGGGTGTATAGACATGAGAATCAGAAGTAGGTGGAGCAAGGTCATATTGTCCTTGTACAGATCACTGGTGGGACCACATTAAAAATATGGGGTGTGATACTGGTGTCCATACCTTAAGAAGGACATCAGCTTGCTAGATAAAGTCCAAAGGAGGGCAACCAATATGATCATGGATCAACAGGGGAAGTCTTATGAGGAGAGACTGGGAGCCCAGAGAATGTACTCCCTGGAAGAGAGGAGAGAGACAGGAGATATAGTAGAGACTTTGAAATACTTGAAGGGGATAAATAGAGTGAATAAGGAAGGTCTCATCAAGTTAAGAGATAGCCAAATCATGAGGGGGTGCAGTTTAAGGCTGGTAGGTGTGTATGAAGGGATGTTAGAAAGCATTTCTTTATGGAGAGGGTGATGGCCACATGGAATGAGCTGACGGAGGAAGTGGTATTGGAGAAGAAAAGTGGGAGGCTTTAAGAGGGCCTTGGATAGGCAGAAGGGAAACCTATGGGAATATGGGGGGACAGAAAGGGAGAAAGGGAACACATGGGAGGGGGCAGAGGGCCAATAGTATAAGCTAGGGACCCTGCAATAATGAGCAAATTTGATAGACCAAATGGCCTTCTTCTGCTGGCTCTTTCATATGTTTGTATCCTAAGAGGTCATTTAATTGAGGTGAATACACTTCTAGTTTGTCAATGTATGTGTCATTGCTGTGGTAGATGTTTAGATGATGCTATTTTGTTTGTAATTGTTTTTTATTTGACTAGTTCTACAGCTTGGCATATCATGATTTACTGTGAGGTTATGTGGACTACAGACCCTTTTTTAATCCTTTTATGTATACAAGCAGTGCCAGTGCAGGAGTTGCACAAGCAACTGGAAAATGTCATGTATCACATTCTTGGTCTGAATATCTTTATGTTAACATTGGTAAAAGATCTAATGCATGATAAAAATGCAGCAAAAGTAAGTTCCCCCAAATGAAAAATAGTACTCTGCAGCATGATATATGCATTGTGATAATTTTAGCATGATTTCAATAAATCCTGGCCTACTGCACTTCAGTATATTGGAAGCACTGTCCTCCTCCCTCCCTCCCCACCACTTGTAATACTATGTCAGGCATAGAGTCAATCACTCAAAATAATAGTGGAGGTACCAGTGAGCTCCAGTGAGCATCACTGCATGTATACTTTCAGTCACCAAGTAGTTGTGATGTTCTTGAAGGTTTTTTATTTTGTCTCAGATTAATGGGAAAAAAAAGTAGTGCAAGAGTTGTGAAATACTTCAACAAAGCAAATGCTTTCATGCTGTCTAACTGTGCTAGTGCAATCCAACAAATTGGACCCGAGACATGAGACATTTTTCTGAACCCAATTTTTTGGAAAGCATAAAACTGGAGAAATGGGAGAGGTGCTCTTTAATACCAGACCTAGATCTTGCTATTGAGTATTTTATGGATGCCTTTCTAAAAATCTGTAACATACATGCTCCAAAAATTAAACAGAAATTTAGCAGCTTGCCTAAATTCCCATGGAAAACTGAAAAATTGTTGAAAATAATCTGGATCGAAAACAGAGTTCGGAAAAAAGCTAAAAAGTCAAAAACAACAATAGATTGGGAACTATTTAAAACTAAATGAAATGAGTGTAAAAGATTAACTAAAAAGGCAAGAATAAATTATTACCATAAAAAGCTAAATCATAATGCAGATCCCAAAAAATTCTGGAAGACAGTAAAACATTTTTATTATCCTGGAGGACAAGGGGGGGCAGGGAAATATAGATTTAAGGGTAAAATATGTTATAACAGATGGCCCTAGTTTGGTCTCAAATACTTTAAATGACTTTTTTAAAGATTTTCCGGATCTGGGGTTATTAGGTAACACAATGACAATTGATGTTATTGAGCTAGAAAGAGAATCTCTGATTCAGCATCCACCCTTCATATTTAAACAACTAAGGTTAGTAGAAGTGAAAAAGGAATTATTAAAAATAAACCCATATAAATCTGCAGATCTCGACAACCTAGAGTATTGTTTTTTAAAATAGCTGCCCCTTACATAGCCTCCCCAATTCTATCTATAATTAATTGGAGTTTGTAATCAAGCCAGTGTCTTACCTTCTGAAAAAGCAGTAAAATAGTGCCTATTTACAAGGCAGGTGATAAAACATCACCAAACAATTATTGTCTATTCCATTTTTGCCCATCTTTTCCAAATGTTTGGAAAGATTAGTAAATGGACAAATGCGGGAATATTTGGACCAATATGATTTACTTACATGCTATCAATCAGGTTTTCAAAAGGGTTTTTAAACTGTTTTGGCTTTGGTCGAATTTAATGATTTGATTTGTACATCCTTAAATAAGGAAAAGGAAACAGCAGTAGTATTTGTGGATCTTTCAAAGGCTTTTGACCCTGTGAACCACTCTATCCTATACAAGAGATTGGTGGTCCTGAGATTTGCTGGGGATCCACTGACTTGGTTTATGTCTTATCTAACTGACCATTTTCAGTGGGTTCAAGTACAACATCATCTCTCTGAACCTTGGGCTGTTCAGAGAGGTATTCCACAGGGGTCCATTTTAGGACCCATCTCATTTTTGATTTTTAATAATAAATTGCCATCAGTAATTCAACACAGGGCCTTTAGGCTGTATGCAGATGATTCAGCTTTAGTGGCATATGGGTATAGTTTGGTGGATCTCCAGAGAAAACTCCAGGTCGATTTTACTAGGGTAAAAGAGCACGTCACCAGGTCACAGCTAACAATGACTCCTTATTGACCTTCAATGGACATATTGATATGACCATCATTAAACTAAATAAAAAAATAAGAGCCTTGAAAAGGACAACTCGATGTTTAAAGTTACAGGGCAGTAAAAAGATTGCGGAACAGCTTATACTACCAGTTATTAAATATGGTGAATTTATTTATAGGTCAGCAAATAAACAATTATTAAACAAATTAGATAAACTTTGTTATAGGGTTGCAAGGTATGTTCTGTGTTGTGATTCTAGAACTCAACATTTCACTTTGCGGCTAGATGAGATTGATCACTCCTTGATCTGTATTATAGGAAAAGTTGGTTAACCTTTATTCACAAATACAAAACAAATTACCTTAATCATAACATTTCTAAATTACTGGTCACTAGGGGCTCTGCTACTAGAAAAAGTCTGGCTAGGACCATACATCAAAATAAGATTTATCCGGATAAATGAAGAAATAGGTTCGGAGACAGAACATTGATATCCAGGCCTCTTTATATTGGAATACAGTGTCACCCCTAGTATGAGCTGAGCAAAACCATTAAAAATGTATTAGGGTATTACCTAAGTGTTGTTTTCATACATGTACTTGTACAAGGTAATTCCTGTGTTATCCTTAAATCCCCCCTCCCATTTTATAATTTGGTTTACCCTCTGTCTGTTTTAACTATATTTGTAAATGTTTATATTTCATTCTGTAGTATTTTTATAACTGTATTTACTTAATTTTGTGAAACTTAGATTCTGTACAGGACTGTCTTGTAAACTGGATTGGTAAAATCCAAATGACATGTTTCTATTCCTGTATAAAAATAACATTTTTAACTACTTACTTACAACAAAGAAAGTATCCAAAATAGATATACAGATTACACTAGCAATGTTGGTTCCAGCGAGTACCGGATGAAAGCAGAACAAATAACAGCAGTAAATGAGACCAGTGTAGCAAACCTCTTAGATTTGGACCTCTACTGTGATTGCTGGACTTCATTCTGTCAGCTTTTTTTTTTGTCCAACTTTGCAGTATTGCAAATAGTTTCTGTAATATTTGTGAGTGTGTCACTGTGGTCGCATTTAGAACTAACTACAAACTGAGTGTAAACCTTGTGACTTTTCTTGTTCTGCAATTCAGCCTACAGGTTGAGAACTTTGCACAAGTTTGCATGGTTGTAGTACATGTTGTATGACTGGTACTTCCTTTCCTTTCCTTGAAGCACTATTTGGTCAGAATGTAGAACAAACACAGTGTTTTTTTTTCTTATTTTGGACTTTCTGTTTTACCACTTTAAAAGCATTCTATGTACTGCTACAAATATCACAAACAATGTGAAACTGAGTGGATATAATCTTATATGTATGCCTCCATCTCCCATATCCTCCCTGCCTCAATCTGTCTCAAAATCAAAGTGTGGAGGTTCAGACTTCTTTCTATGTGATGACATTATATTCATTTAGTTTGCTGAACTACATAAAATAACACAAATCCACATAGACAACTGTCTCTACGGTGAATAAATGTACTTCCAACACTTTGTCAGCTCCCAGTTTTTACAGTTGCTGTTCACAGGTACACTCTGTATGTTCAGAGTTGGCATTCTGTGTTCAAATAACCCCCATCTACATCACTGCCAGTCTGGTGATTGGCTTGGCATCTCAGAGCACAGACTTCGCCTGAACTTGGTGGTGAAAAAACAAAAAAAAACAAATACTAACCAAATGATTATGACCACATTTCAAGGCACGGTTTAAAAACTAATTACATTCACTTTGCTTCTCAACCACATAGATCCACAGTACAGATCTGCTCTTTAAAAGTTGCCTTTTTTTGTCCCTATATCCAGCAACTGGATGGAAACAAAAACTGAATGCTGAATCTCATTTGTGCTCTCCTGTGCAAATACTTCAGCTGAATGTACTTATGATTGATGAAAATTCAGCCTGACATGACTTGCTAAATATAAGATATACAGTATTATGCTTCATGTATATATAGTACAAGAGCAAACATGGGAATGCGTAGCCATGTTAGTTCAGCTGAAGATGCAGAATAAAATAAAAGTTGTGACTACTACATTCTTTTTTGGTCTAACTTGAAGTTCTGTGAGGTTAGCTCAAACATTAGTCTGAAAAAATGTTGTTACTTTAATAAACAGATTCTGGTCAGAGCCAATATGGCTGTGGAGAGCTTTTGGGATGCTTTTACCAATTATTTCTAATGAATTTGCACAATGCCGATCTGCTCAATGAGGTCTTCTATTACACATGTCTACAATGTATTTTACTAGAATATGCCTGCTGATTGTTATATATTTAGTCTGGATAGTTCACAGAAGAAATGGCATCTTATTTTTGGGTGGCAGAGCACTAGCAGTAGGACTCTGGATTGTGTGATACATAGGTATGAGCTGTGTGTAGGCAATAATGCCCAGTGGCCATACACCTCAGGCACTCACATGCAGATCCATTGTCCTGGTACCATTGCACTGCTCAGTGCGGGTGAAAGCCAATGCTGTACTCACTCACACAGGCCCCAGAACAGGCATGTTACAGTCGACCTCCCATTTGTTTGTACAATCTGGGAACCACAAACACACTGTCCATAGCCTGGAATGTACACTACAAATGGCATTGCAGGATACCACACCCCATGACACCCAGGATACATCAGCAGTTCAGATGGTGGCATGTTACACAGCATAATGGGGGAGAGTATATGATAGCAGAAAGATACAGCATTGACAAGGCATGCATTGGTGGTATGTCAATTCCCTCTTATGGTTTGCCAGGGACATACACACAGATGCATACACTGGTGGGTCCACAGCTTGTGTAGTGCCCCACTGTATGGTATAGCCACTTGGGTCATTCTGGAGTGCAGGTCCTCAGCCCAGGTCCAGTGCAGTCAGTGACTGGCTGTGGCAGGGAGTGGAGGGCAGAGAACAACAAAAAAACTCAGACTGTGCTCGATGTGTGAGGGGTTTGCAACAAAGGGGTAGCTACCCCAAACATTAGAGCAAAGGTTCCAGTAATGTTGCGCTCCTTCAAACCACATAAAAAAACACAAGAACAACAGAATTTAAACAACAATTGTTGTATTATTTGTATCCACCTTGTGAGAGGGCAGTACCAGTCTCTGCAACAGGTTGGGTATGAGGGGAGCAGGGTTGTCTATGTACTAAGTCGGTGGGTCTATGCTATGAATATGGGCCGTGCTTTCCTCTGGTGCAATTGGGTCCAGAGGGAACCTACACTATGGAGCTCTTCAGGGATGGAGTTGGATAGATCAGGGATGGGAGGGGGTACCTCTAGTCCACCAGGGCTGTGAGGCTGCTGTGCACCTGGGTGCACTTCCGCAGCCCGACTGTGGGAAGCTGGGCGGGTTAGGCCAACTATCCATGGCCTAGCTGTGGTCTGTGCTGTGAAGGGCTGCAAAGGGCAAATTTCCAACTGAGTATGCCGCAGTATGGCATTTGCATGGGAATGCACCCTCGACTTGCACGGCATACTATTTGTGTGCACCCTGGCCCATTCACTTCTGGCAGGCGCATCTCACACATTTGCATATCACACTGTGGTGCATTATTGGAGTTGTGAGGCACATCTCCCTTTTCTGCAGGGATGCACTGCACATCTCCTTTGAATATGGGGGCCCTTGACTAAGCTACCCTGAAGAAATACATTATCAAAATGGAAAAATTATGACCCCACTGAAAACAAGATATTGCATCCAATCTGGGACAGGCTGAGTAAATACAGTGCAAAAAAAATGTGTAAATGAAGATCCTTATGACAATGAAATGTAGCATCTCCCCTGTGCTATCCAGGATACAAAACACAGGATAAGAAATATTTAAAGGAAATCTACTCTACTTCACTGTGGTCACTGCCATAAACAGTTTCTTCATTGTAACAATCACACAGGAGTGTGGTGTGCATATTTTATGGAACTCATACAAACAGAGGTGAGAAAGAATAAGTGCCTCAGCTGGGACTGAACCCAGGGCACCCAGAATAGTATTCAGATAGTGCTAACCAGCTACACCACTGTGACAACTAGAACCTTGGCCGTCCTCGAGCACATTGCACTTGGTCAAATGCACAACCCAATGAAACACAAATATTTACTTGTAAAAATCACACAGGAGTATGATGTGCATACTTTATGGAACACATGCAAACAGAGTTAAGAAAGAATAAATGCCTCAGTTGGGACGTGAACCCAGGCCACCTGGCAATATTGTGGCCATGAGGATGATGTGATGTGTATATGTATGTGTGTGTGTGTGTGTATGTACAAAATATACGATAAGAATTATTTAAAGGATATCTACTCTAAACTGAACTTCACTGTGTTCACTGACATAAACAGTTTCTTTATAACATATTAGAATGCAATATGTTGAATGTTGTGGCCATGATGGTGGGGAATGTGTGTGTGTGTGTGTGTGTGTGTGTGTGTGTGTGTGTGTGTGTGTGTGTGTGTGTGCTGCAGCTCAATATAATTTTTCCCCAAAAAGCATAGTAGAAAATGGCTTCTGATTGCTACATATTTAGTCTAAGCAGTTCACTGAAGACCTGGCGTATGTCGAGACAGTGCTCATCATATAATGTCTGTAGAGTTTAAAAAAACAGTGTAAATCATCGATTTGCTGGGAAAGGGTGAAATTTATGAGGTATGAATCTTTCTTGAAAGACAATACATTCCCAAGTGAAACTTGTATCAAGAAGTTGCTTGAATGCTATGTATTTAAATGTGCAGTCTGTGGCATTCTGAAGGGGGTAAACAAATCTCCAGTTTGATAGGCAACCAATATTTAACAAATATTTAACAAGCTGTTTCAGTTTCCTAATGGCATCTGATAAGCTGCTTGGAGTTATGTCTCCAACATTCTTAACAGAAAGAAGGGAATATTTTATTTTAGTTGTCATGGGAGAATACATTGAAAAGTCCAAAACGTGTTCCTTGATACTCCATTTTCAAGCTACAAATAGCAAGATGGTTGTAGGTTCCACCAACAACCATAAAAACTACCCACTGCTAGGGCTGAGTGAAATTTGTCTTCCACAAGTGAAATTTTGGCACAGTTCTGATATCACTTCTGCAAAATTCCATGAAATTTCCAAAACAATAACACTACATGTTGCCAAAATAGTGATTTCAGTTATTTCCATCCAATTTTAAAAGTATTTGTCCAAATTACACCATCTTGGTATGATGACATTACTATACAGAAGTGTACCGTTTCAGATCTCTGTCTTTAGAGGTGACTGAGTTATAATCCTCTGAACCTTCGGAAAGTTTTAAATTACATTTCACAATTATGTAAACTGCAGAATTTTAAGCCCCTATAATTTTAAAACTAGAGAACAGAATATCCCCAATTCTGGTAGGTTTAATGACACTAAATATTAAGCTTTGTGGCCACCCTAATGGCTCAGCAGCAGATCCTCACACTGCCATGCTGACGACCCAGGTTCCAGAGCATGCCCATGAAGTCACATCAGGAGGCAGATCATGGCAGAGACAGTTGCCAAACAACAGCTTATCTCAGCCAGGGAGGGTGGGGGTTCCATCAACCCAGGAATCCCTGGAGCTGGGCCAGGGAGCTTACTCCTGCTAAAGGGGAAGCTGTGACTGTTTGAGGCTGACAGAGACACTGACCTCACCAGGGGAGATGGGAGGAACAATTGTTGGAGGAAAACCCAGCAGCCAACTGAATGGTGGCTGGGTTCAGCCTAATCAGGGTATATACAGTACCTGCAAACAGGGTATCTCCCTAATAGAAGAGCTGCCAGCCAGGACAAAAACCAGAATGAAAAAAAAGAGGCTGTGTTTCAGCTCTCTAATCGTATGCTCAAAGACTGGCCAAGTAATAAGCAGCCAAAGATTCCAAAATAACATCAGCAATTAAAGTTGAATTTCAAGAACTTTTGTGAAACTGTGGAATGCTATAATTTTATTGAAGCCATGTCCTTACATTTTATCTAGTCATACACTTAAGTTGCTATTGTAGAAGAAGGTAAAAGCTGGTTAAAGTGCCAATAAGGTAGCCTTCATAGGAGGCTCCATAGTAGAAGTATAGTGGTGCCAAGTGTCAGGTCATTATCATGAGTGATGAACCATGAAGAATAGTTATGAACATCACTGTGCATGAGGCTGAATTCTTGCACCATGCCAAATAACCCCTAGAACTCACTGACCTAATGACTTGTGGGAGCACATGCACGTGCAGCGTTGTTTCTGTACAAGGCCACCTGCTGACTCTTTAACAACTCTGTAGATGACAATGTATATTTTTACTATTTGAAAACAGTGGCACCAAGTGATGCCAAGCCTCAAGCCTTACAACTAATTGCAACTTAGGTCATTGTGACAGAAGTATCTAGATAATTTAGCCATGCTGGAAACTGATTCTGAGCATCACTGTTGCAGGAGTGCTGGGAGGTGTATTACAAGGCCATGATGCTCGTGCAGGTATGATGATTTAGTGGTAAATACTTTGTGAAAGTAAAATTCCACAAGTGGAATTCTGGTGGCATTATCTATTATGTATCCATAAATGTTTGTGCAAATGTTGCCAATTATTAATTTCTAAAGTATCCACAATAAAGTTTAACTTACTAAACCACATTTATCCAGCTTAATTAGATTCCAGGACATATTTACTTAGGTATACATACCAAATATTGAGTATACACCTTCAATAGCAGTGGAGCCATAAACACTGAACTATTTTGAAAATGTTTACACAATCAAACAAGGAGACAGTATAGCGCAGTGGTCTAAGGCTCTGAGCTGCAAATCTGGGGACATTCAGCAGACCAGACCTGAGTTTGAATCCCACAGCTTCCATTTGCATACTGTGTGACACTGAGCAAGTCACTTAACCTCCTTGTGCTCCCAGATTGCTTCTGTAAAAAAGCTTTCAGCTTAGTGTGCTATACCTAGTTAAACAAATAAATTGTGAAATGTTGACCTCCTGTAACTTACAATTTACACAACCGATTGTCTATTTAAAAGTTTCCATGATTCTTTCTAGAAAGAATGCTTATAAATATTCAATTATCAAGCTTCAAAGGTGGCTAAGTTGTAAGCATAGAAATATTTTCAGAAATGTTCACATGTATAATAAATTTCCAGACTTTGAGCCCCTATACCTTCCTTATCCCTCCTGAAAATGTCATGAAATCTGGCATCCTCTTTTGACCCCTTCTAGCAATGCACATGCCAAACTACAGACCCTAGCTATAATATTGACTGAGCTATGACCAATGAAAGAATTTCAGAAAATTCCACCAAAGTTTGTGACATTTCAAATTATTTCACAAAAATTCAGCAAAATCATAATTACTGTAGCTAATTTCACCCAGCCCTATCTACTACAGCTAATTTTTATTTTTATTTTTTTTCTGGCAAAATAATTGTGAACCATTATGATATTTCAGTATTGTACTATAGGTAAAACTGGAAATAATTAAAATACAATATGTTGAAATCCCATTCAGTATATGTGCCTGGAGCCCAATATTCAAAATAGTGCAAAGCGGAGCACAAAACGTTGCACTGAACCTTGTGAGTGCCCAGGAGCCCAAAGATGCTATATTTAGGTAAATAGCACACTGGTGCTATTTGAATTAATATACGGCCATGTCAGCATAGTGCTAAGCCACTGAACACTGCTCCAACATGGCTCCCAAAGTGTAGAGCCAGAGTGGATAGCATTGGAGTACTATCTGCAATATTCAAAGGGCTGCAAATGAGCCCATTGGGCATGCAAGGTGCTATGGGATCATTTGCATGCCCATTATGGTCTCATTTGCATGGATAGTGAGGTAGATTAGCATGGCATCACCCCACCAACTGCCCAGTACTAGAGCTGTTTGATATCCCTGGTGCCTAGTGGACCCCCTACCTCCAATTGCCAGCTCGTAATAAAGAGAAAGCATCCCCAGTGCTAGTGCTCACCCTTCCTCTGATTGCCAGCCTGTACTTAAAAGAAAGCACCCCTGGTGCTAATGGTCTTATCGCCCTCTGATTGCCATCCTGTTCTTAAAACAAAGCATTCCTGGTGTTAGTGGTCCCTCCCAAAGGATCTCTAGCCTGTTCTTAAACTAAAGTATCCCTAGTGAGATGTGGTCACCACCTCTGGATCACTGGCTTGCACTGAAAAGAAAGCAACCTGGGTACTAGTAGTCCCCCCTCTCTCCAATTACCTCAGCAGCACTGAACACCCACCACCATCACCTTACCAGTATCCCCAGTGCTGCGGGTGTGCATATAGAGATCAGTGTAGCCCTCCTCAAACCTCCTTGGCAAGCCACCATATGTGCAGGCAAGGAGCACACATCTTATTTATAGTACAGGGTATGTCACCTTGTCTAATAAATAAGATGCATGGTCACTGATTAGACATACAGCAGCCAGCTGAGAAGGTATAAGGAGTGCTGCCCTGGCTGCCATATGCATACCCATGGAACCGGGGATACTGGTAAGGTGACAGAGGGTGGGTATTCAGTAACACAGTGGGTCTGCTAGATGCCAGGGAGAATTGTCATGTTTCCAATGAACTGTTGATCAGAGGGAGGGGGGGGCCCCTAGCACCAGGGATGCTTTCTTTTTAGTACAGGCCGGTGACTGGAGGGATGGAGTGTGGCAAGATAAGGCCATACCTTTTTGTTCTAATCATATTTCATGGTATTTTATGTGAAAAATGCATCAGAGGCCCCATAGTGGCCCAGTGTAACCTGCAAGGGATCATGGATACAAAAAAGCCATGGGCCCCTACAAATTATGTAATTTCTTGTTACTAGGCAGAGAAGCTGTTTGCTGCTAGTCAAGGACTAGAGTTTAATTAAATCATTTAGAAGGAGACAAAAGAATAATTAAGCAGAGCTGGAAGCAGGCACATTCATTTGTGTTTGAATAGCCCTCAGCATCTACGGGTGCCATTTTGTCTGACTTCCTTTTGTCTCTGCCAGTCTACACTGACTTAATCTCATTACAGCTGAATGGGCTATGATTTACAAATATGGCAGTACTGAGTGTAGCTTAATTAGAGCCATTTCAAAGGGGGGTTCCCTAAAATTCAGGTTTAGACTAGCTGACCTCCGAGTCTTTTTTTTTCCTCTCATATTCTGAAATGCACATTTGTTATTTTGTAATAAAATACTAAAAGCTGATTGGTTGTGTAGCCATTTAGAGGAAATGCTAGCCAATTGCAGAGCAAGTCAATATCCACTGCACCTGTCCTTTGAGAAACCCCATAAAACAAGGGTACAAGACTGCATTTGGCCTTTTTGCATTTGGGGACCCTGTCTGCTTAGAGAGCAGAAACCATTTCTTCTCAAGACTTTTCCTGGCCAAGAACCAAGACTTCAGCTACCACTTTTAAGAACACTTTGCACTTTAAATTCAGTAACTAAGGACTTGAAGTAGAACTTTCAAACTAGAATTCTCAAAGTTTAGTTTTTTTGTATACTTCCACTTTTTTCCATATCCTGTAACCAAATTATCTGTCTCTAAGTTATTTAGTGCATTTATTAATTAAATAATAAAGCTTTTGGCTTACTTTTAAGATAATTCTCCTGTGTTGTTTGTGTGTGTTGCCTTGGGGAGGGTTGTTCAAACTATACTATGCCTGTGTGACTGTTTTAAGGGCCTAACACTACAAAGCAAAGAACCACTAGGGTCATTATAGATGAAGGGAGGGGAGGAAATATGAAAGGTCTCAGGAGGGTCTGTGGGGGTTGAACTGGTCTCTGCCTTTCTGGAGAAAGACACATATTGGGTGCATAGGACCCCCTGAAGTCTATACATGCCTGTTACTTTCTGATTTGTTCTGCAGTGGCCAAGAGGCCAGGAACACAGACTGGATACTGTATTTATACTCTCTCACATGGAGAGAGGGAGCCCTAGAGTCCTCTGGCATATGTTCAGTTGTGAACCAGTGAGCATACTAAATAGACTGAGGAATGGTATGCCTAACCCCCATCACAAGAGGGATTCATAGGAACATAGAGAATCCAACCCCACAGGAGTTTTTTTTTTTATCATATGATTATTTATACTCCTGCAGCCCAACCTGCCTACCTCCAGCTACCACCTTCATCCCAATCAGCCAGCAGGCTCACTCACATACTGGCTTGCAAAACACTGTACCCACAGAGGGGAACCCCCCTATGTCCCCCACACTGGGCAGCGAACCAATACCGCAGTGCAATTCCATGACAGGCCCCTGGTTGCTGAAGTGCAGCCATCAAGCTGCCTCAGTTGTCTGCCATTTTCCTCCCTGCATTTTTCCCCAAGAAGAGTGGATGTGCAATGATGTCAGGGCACAATGTGCCGACTTCTGCTGCACTTCACCCCATATGTTCTTTGCTCCTGTAGTGCCCTCAATTTCCATCAGAGGCCACTGCAGTGTGATGGGTACCCCAGTCTGCCCACAGGGAAAGGAGAGCAGTCCTGCAGATGCTCAATCCTTTCCCTCCCCGGATGACCCCTGATGGCCTGGGCACATTCCTGAACTCTGGTCGCTAGAGTGGAGTGAGGTGTGGCATCCAGTGCATCAACCCTCAGTGCTACTGGGCTGGCACAGGAGTGGGGTTGTGACAGATCTGGTGAGCAGCAGTGTGATTGGTGAACTGTTTGAACAATCACACACAAAGAGGGCAGAAATTGGGAAAGGAAAACTTGGTTACAAGATATAGGTCCCATTCACTGTTTTTTTTTTTTTCTGTAAGCAAAGACAGACTAGTGGTAGTGTAGGGAAGAAAGATGATTTCAAAGTACAGCAACTACACTGTGGAAGAGCTGATGCAGCTGTCCCAGGAGAGAAGGGTCCAGTATGAGAGGTGCAGTAAGAAGCACCTCATGGAAGTCAAAACAGACAATGAACAGGTGGCAGCCCAGGGCACTGAATCACAGTGGGTGACTGAAACAGACCTGATCTTGGGTGTGGGGGTGCCAAGGACCTTCGCAGTGTCCAGTCCCAGGGAGGAGCACATCAAGACCAGGAGTAACCAGAGCCACAGCACCAGAGGAAGGCCACCACAGAGCAGGAGCTGGAAGGGAAGGGAACAGACTGCAGCTTGAGTTGAGGAAACTGGCACTGGAGCAGAAATAGTTTGAAGCCCAGCAGCAGAGGGAATTTGAGAATATAAGTTCAAACTGGAGATGCAGGAAAAACAGCACTAGAGAGAGGCCGTGGAAAAGCAGTATCAGAGAGAGTTTAAACTGGAGAGGCTAAGATTCCAATGACCGGTGCTAGAGGAGGTAAGTGGCAGAGGTGAACCTGATTCTCCATGATTGGGGTGTCAATTAAATTCCAAATTAATAGCTGAATTTAAAGATGGGTAGGATATGAATGCATTTTTGAATTTGTTTGAAAAGGTCTGTATCCAGGCCAAGATACCCAGGGAGGCCTGGAGCTTTCAGCTATCCCCGCTGCTTACCGGAAAAAGGCAATGAGGACAGCACAAACTATGAATAACTTAAAACTGCTTTACTTAAAAAGTATGAGCTAACTTCTGAGGCCTACAGGATTAAATTCCTTAAACTCTGAAAAAACCCTGACTCGAGCTTTGAAGAACTAGCCACAAAGCAATGATAGTTTTTAAAACTCTGGTGGTAGGGGGTGGATGCAAAATCTGAGGAAAATTGAGGCAGTTATACTTTCAGAACAGGTCTTTTGGGCTTGCCCAGTGGAACTGAAAACCTGGCTAGAAGATCAGGATCCAAAAACAGCACAGCAAGCTGCTGAGTTCTCGGATCGCTATGTCAGGAGCAGGCCTGCTCTGAAAGGAAGTGGGGGAGCCAGTGCTGCCAGGCAAAAAGAGAAAAGCATGCCTTCATGGCAGCTAAAACCCTCAATGTCTCTGCAGAAAGGGGGAAGTCCCAAGTTACCAAGAAGGGATGTCTTGGAAAGAAAGAATGATGAATGCTGGGTTTGTAAGCAGCTCAGGCATCTTGCTAGACAGTGTCCTAAAAAGTACAGAGTGGACAAAGTGCTCTCGAAACTAGGTAGGTGCATTTTGTATCCCTGACAGAAAATGAGGGAGCATATATACCTGGTTACTGTAAATGGGGTGCACATCCATGGGTTAAGGGACACTGGGGTGTCTCTCACTCTTGTAAAAAGGGATCGGGTTAAGCCTGAACAGCTAATACCTAATCAGTTTATCAGTGTGAGGGGATTCGCAGGGGAGGAGAAAACCCTGCCACCAGCTAGTGTTCTCCTGGATTGAGGTGAGACAGGAGTGAGGGTGCAAAAAGTGGCAGTGGCAGACAACCTCGCTCTGGATGTGATTGTAGGGAATAATCTACAGCAGGGGGTGGTGTGTGCGGTTACCCACAGTCAGATGGCAAAGGCCACTTGTGATTTCCTGAGTGCCACAGAAGCACCTATGGAAAAGAATAGGAAGCTGGTTCCCCAGTCTGTGTGTTCTGAAAGGAAGAATAGTGAAAGGGAGGTAGGACTTCCCCAAGTAGACATTCACCAAACAGCTACAGAAGGTTACTCTGAGGAGGGAGGGGTAACCAATGGTCAGAAGGTGAGGGATGGCAGTGTCTCTGAATGCCCTGACACTCAAACTACTCACCCCAGCTTAGGAACTGAGGGGGGAATGTCCCATACTTTGGGAGAATGTGAAGATTTTGCAGCTGCACAGAGGACTGACTCTAGTTTGGAGAGGCTAGGGCTTGTGCAGAATCTGATGGGACACAGGGAGTTGACATGAGACATAGGGTACTTTGGGACCACAGACTGTTTTATACACAGGAAGAGAGGACAGAGGGAGGGGTGATGGGCAGGCAGCTTGTCATTCCCCAGGGCTATCATGAGCGGTTGCTCAAGGTCACTCATGATATCCCCATGTCTTGACATCTGGGCATCACTTGCACCATGCAGTGATTGGCACAACATTTCTATTTTCCGATCTTCACCCAGCAGGTGAAGGAATATTGCAAGTCTTGTCACTGGTGCCAACAGATAGGGAAGGCAGGTAGTAAAACAAAAACTGCCCTACCTGTATCTCCCTTGTCCATTGTGGAGGAACCATTCTAGAGGGTAGGAATGGATATTGTGGGACCCTTGAATACCCCAAGCTCCTCTGGAGAAAGGTTTATCCTGACAGTGGTCAATTATGTCATACAATATCCTGAGGTGATTGCCCTCTCCTCAATTAAGGCAGATAAAGTGGCAGACACCCTGCTAGGGATTTTTCCCATATTGGGTTTCCATAGGAGGTTATCTCTGATCAAGAGGATAACTTCATGTCAGACCTGATAAAGTCTTTGTGGGAGAAATGTGGGATGGTGCAAAGATGCACACCTTATCACCTACAAGTCAATGGGCATGTGAAACATTTTAATGGTACACTAAAAATTATGCTGCAAGTGTTTGCTGAACAGCATGGGAGGGACTGGGAGAAATACCTTCCTCACCTGTTGTTCGCATACAGGGAGGTGCCCCAAGAGTCAACAGGGTTCTCTCCCTTCAAACTCCTATACAGATGTATGGTGTGTGGGCACCTAGACATGATCCAGGAAGACTGGGAAGACAAGCATGCCACCCAAAGGACTCCCATAGTGGAGTATGTCCTTAGGTTCAGGAAGAAGCTGAAAGAGCTTATGGGGGTGTCCCAAAACAACCTGTCAGTTGCCCAACATAAGCAAAATGTCTGTTATGATCACAGAGCCAGAGCTCGCTCATACAGCACAGGCCAGAAAGTAATGGTCCTCATTCCAGTCCAGATGGACAAGCTGCAGGCCACGTGGGTGGGACCATAGAAGGTAGTCCAACAGGTAAATGATGCAAACTATATTGTGAAGCTGCCTGACGGGAGACACACCCTTTGAATGTACCATGTCAATATGATGAAGTCACATGTAAATAGGGCCGACATGGTGTTTGCAGTTTGTAGTCCTGGTGAGAGGACAGAAGAGAAGGACCCCCTCCTGGACTTGCTAGAGGAAAGCAAGCAGGAGTCATCGTTGGAGACAATCAATCTGTCACCCCAGCTGACCCTGGAAATGACCCAGGAAGTGAGGGAGGTTTTAGAGGACTTTGCCTCTTTATTTATAGCCAAGCCAAGACAAACACCCTTAGCAATCCATGATGTGGATACGGATTGGGGACACAATCTTTTATATGATGGGCAGCATACTGTGTGTCTGAAGTTGTGTTAAAGGACATTAGGAGGGAGGTAGAGGAAATGCAGGCATTAGGAGTAATCCAGAAATCCCCCAGTCCCTCGGCCTCTCCTGTAGTCTTCGTCCCCAAGTTGGATGGGCCTACTCACTTTTGTGAGTTATCATGGACTCAATGTGGTCACGAAGTCCAATGCCCACCAAATGCCCCAGACAGGTGAGTTGTTGGACAAGATTGTAGGGGTGACCTACCTAACAATCATAGACCTGGCAAAGGGGTACTGGCAGGTGGAGTTGACTGCCAGAGCTATGGAATGGTCAGCCTTCATCACTCTGATAGGTCTCTTCGAATTTAAGGTGATGCCTTTTGGGATGAAGAATGCCCCTGCCATGTTCCAAAGGTTGGTCAACCAGGTGTTACATGAGTACACAGTGGCTTGTCTTGATGATATTGCCATCTTCAGTACCAGCTAAAAAGAGCACCTGTCCCACCTGAAGGTAGTGTTGGGCAGGATACAGAAGGCTGGACTCACTGTAAAGGCCAAAAAGTGCCAGGTGGCCATGGCTGAGGTATCATATTTGGGACATGTAGTGGGTAGGGGACAACTACATCCAAACCAGACAAAGATAGAGGCCATTGAGGCATGGCCCATGCCAGAGACCCAGAAACAGATCAAGAGCTTTCTGGGGACTGAAGGCTACTACAGAAAATTTGTACCAAATTACAGGACCCTGGAAGCTCCCCTGTTTAATGTGTTGAAGAAAAAGCAACTCAAGAAAGTAAAATGGGACTCAGCATATAACAGGGCCTTCATCTAGCTAAAAGCCACACTATGCAGTGCCCCTGTGCTGGCCAGCCCAAACTATACTAAACCATTTGTGGTGCAGATGGAGGCCTCAGATGTGGGGATTGGTGCTGTCCTCAGCCAGACATCCCAACAGGGGAAAGATCACTCATTTGTGTACCTGAGTAGGAAGCTACTTCCCCAGGAGCAGGCATACTCTACAGTGGAAAAAGAACGCCTTGCCCTGGCATGGTTGTTTAAGAAGCAAGAGCTCTACCTCTATGGAAGGCTCTTCAAGGTACAGACATACCACAACCCTCTGGTGTGGCTAAACCAAATGGGAAAGATGAATGTGAGACCCCTTAGATGGAGCATTGCACTACAGGCCAATGACATGGACATTAAACATAGGTCAGAGTCTGCTAATGCCAATGCAGATGGCCTATCCCATCAATTGGAGCAAGGGACAGAACTGGTGGAAACACTTACTAAAAAGGGACATGTTCCTCCCAGGTTCTGATAAGAAGGGAGAAGTGTGATGAGATAAGGGCATACCTTATTGTTCTAATCATATATTGTGATATGTTATGTGAAAAATGCATCAGAGATGCCAGAGGTGGCCCAGTGTAACTTGCAAGGTGTCATGGATACAAAGAAAAGCCATGGGCCCAAAACAATTATGTAATTTTTGGTTACCAGGCAGAGAAGCAGTTTGCTGCTAGCCAGGGACTAGAATTTAATTAAATCATTCAGAAGGAGACAAAAGAATAATTAAGCAGAGCTGGAAGCAGGCACATCCCTTTGTGTATGACTAGTCCTCAGCATCTATGGGTGCCATTTCATCTGACTTTCTTTTGTCTCTGCCAAACTACACTGACTTCTTGTTACAGCAGAATGGGTTACTATTTATGTAAATGGCTGTACTGAGTGTAGCTTAATTAGAGCCATTTCAAAGGGAGAGGGGCTGTATGGTTTCCTAAAATTCTGGTTTAGACTAGCTGACCTCTGATGCTTTTTTTTTCTTTCAAATTCTGAAATTCACATTTGTTGTTTTGTAATAAAAAACTAAAAGCTGATTGGTTGTGTAACCATGAAGATGGAATGCTAGCCAATTACAGAGCAAGTCAATATCCACTGGGCCTGCCCTTTGAGAAATCCCATGAAACAAAGGTGCAAGACTGTATCTGGTCTTTTTGCATTTGGGGACCCTGTCTGCTTAGAGAAAAGAGGCAATTTCTTCTCAAGACTTCTCCTGAACCAAGAGCCAAGACACAGCTACCACTTTTAAGAACACTTTGCACTTCAAATTCAACAACTAAGAACATGAGGTAGAACTTTCAAATTAGAATTAGAAACATAGAAACATAGAAGAGGATGGCAGAAGGGGAAATGTAGTCCATTGAGTCTGCCCAAGAGAGGTATCCCAGGACCTATTGTGCACCGGTGTTCTGTCCTCCTAGACACCCATCCTAGGCCTTGCCAGTGCCATGTGTTTGTTCCCAATACTTGTCCCACCCATTCTTAAAGCTTGATACTGACATTGCAGCCACCACCTCATGATGTAATCTATTCCAAGGTTCCACCACCCTCTGCAAGAAGTAATACTTTCTGATGTCCCCGTTGAACACTCTACCCTTCAATTTCCTCTCATGCCCTCTTGTGGTAGAACTGATATTCCTGGTAAAAAGCTGCACTTCTGACATTTTGTTGATGCCTTTAAGGAACTTGAAGGTCTCAATCATATCCCAGCCTCTCCCTCCTAGTCTCTAGCAGGTACAATTACAGAGCCACAGGCCACTCTTCATAGGTGATTTCCTAAAGGTCATGTATCGTTTTGGACCACTTCCAATCTATCAATGTTCTTTCTTAGGTGAGGCCTCCAGAATTGTACACAGTACTCCAGATGAGGCCTTACTAATGAACAGTAGAGTGGTTGTATCACCTCCCTGTCCCTGCTGTCTATCCCTTTGCCAATGAATCCTAACACCCTGCTATTCCTGCTGTAAGCCTTATTGCACTGACTTTGCTGCTTGAGGTTGTCCCTAATGATGACTCCCAAATCATGATCATCAGCAGATGAGTTCATTTGGACTCTGTTTAGCCAATATTCTTCCTTGGGGTTGGCCCTACCCAGGTGCATCACCTTACACTTCTTAACATTGAAATTTAATTGCCATATTTGTGACAACTTTCCAACTTCTTGAAGGTTTTCCTGCTGTTAGAAGTACAATTTTATTTTTATACAGGTAATGGCGTTATTTCATCTTTGGGAACATGTCCCATTTTTCAAGATGGACCTGTTTCACACATAACATCAGGTTACACACGACATTTTTTTTAAAACCGATCACATACATCAGTATTTGCAGTTGTCTAACTCCCTCCATACTATCCACTCTTCCGATAAGTTTCGTGTCATCTGCAAATAGGGTGATGTTGCCATTTATGCCCTCACTGATGTCACTAATGAATGCTTTGAAGAGGACCAGCCACAGGGCAGACCCCTGAGGCACCCCACTAGTGACCTGCCTCTCAGATTTCACACCATTTACTACCACCCTTTGTTTTATGTCCCTCAGCCAACTCCATACCCACTTTACTGTCTGTTCTGCTACCCCAGGGTCTTTTAGGCATCTATGTGGGACTTTGTTAAATGTTTTACTGAAGTCAAAGCAAAGCAAGTCCACCGCATGATCCCCAGTCCAATTCCTTGGTCACTTCATCAAATGTAATAAGGTTTGTTTGACATGACCTGCCAGTCACAAACCCATGTGGTTTGTAGTTCTTGAGGTGATTTACTTTGAGATATTTCACTAGATCTTGCTTGATAAAGGCCTCCATTAGTTTACCCACTACTGATGTGAGGCTGACTGGCCTATAGTTACCTGTATCTTCCCAGTCTCCACTCTTGTGCAGTGGCCAAGTGTAACTTGCAAGGTGTCATGATACAAAGAAAAGCCATGGGCCCAAAGCAATTATGTAATTTTTGGTTACCAGGCAGAGAAGCAGTTTGTTGCTGCAGTGGCACCACATCAGCCACCCTCCAGTCACCTG
This sequence comes from Neoceratodus forsteri, assembly GCA_016271365.2. Taxonomy (NCBI): domain Eukaryota; kingdom Metazoa; phylum Chordata; order Ceratodontiformes; family Ceratodontidae; genus Neoceratodus; species Neoceratodus forsteri. The sequence goes on from CM028132.1 coordinate 1,411,927,669, forward strand.
GAACTACCCCTGACTCCAGTGACCTTTTGAATAGGTGCACAAGAGGTGATGCCAGCTCTTCTGCAAACTCCCCTGAGCACTCTATGGTATAAACCATCAGGGCAAGGGGACTTGTCATGTCTGATGTCTGAAAAGCCCTTCCTAACCCTGTCAGTGGTGAACTCCTGAGTGCACATTCTCTGAACCCCTTTGGTCTTGGCTATGATACTGCTGTCTGGCAGTGGGCCCTGATTCTCCCGGATGAATACCGAGAAAAAGTATTCATTTAGGGTCTCAGCTTTTTGTCCACTGCCCTCCAGAGCCTCATCCCCTACTTTTAACCTTACAATCCCCCCTTCTTTTTTTTTTGCTGCTATTGTGGAAAAAGGTTTCTCTCCTGATTTGACTCCATGAACAATTTGCAAATCTTTTGCTGCCTTGGACTTTCTCATTATTTTCCTGGCCTCCTTACTTTTCTGAGTGTAATCCTCCAACTCCTTGTTCCCTTTATGTTGTCTGAACCATTTGTATGCATTCCATTTCACCCTGATTGCCTCTCTTACTGTATGGGAGAGTCACTGTGGTCTTTTAAACCTATATTTCTTTGTTGTCCTCTTGATGCAGAGTCTTGTTGCCTCTAGAATGGTATCCCTAATATCTTCCCATATTTCCTCCACGTCCGGATTGTCTCTGATGTTTGTTAACTTGCCCCACGTTACTTGCCTCTTTCTACCAAAATCAGCCTTCTGAAAGCACAGCACCTCTGTGCTTGAGGTGGTTTTAGTAGCATCAGTGGTTATTTCAAACCAGAATGTATTGTGATCGCTATTTGCCAAGGGTTCTTCCTCCTTCATGGATCTAATTTCTTCAGAGTTTATGAAGATCAGATCCAAGATGGCATCCTTCCTGGTCGGATCCTTCATTAGTTGAGACAGCAGATAGTCCTGGAATGTGTCCAGTAAAGCCTGACTTCTGGAGCTCTTGGTTGCTTGGATAAATTTGTCTCCAAACTGGGCACCGAGGTAGGAGATGAAGTACAAATACACACCTTGCAGCATGATTTAACAACCCTAGAAATATGGACATATAAAAATGGACTGCAGTTCAATACAGATAAATTCATGATAATACATTTCGGAAGTAAAAATAAACAAAACATTTACACCCTTAATGGTATCCAACTTAGGTCAACCAATAAAGAAAGCAATCTTGGAATCCTAGTAACCAGTGACCTATCATTTAGCAAACATTGTAGGGAAATAACATTGAAAGCAAACAAAATCATAGGCTGCATCAGAACAGCTTTCATATCTAGAAACAGAACATGTATGTTACCATTGTACAGAGCATTTGTCAGAACACATTTAGACTACTGTGGTCCCCTGTGGAGTCCCCACCTTAGGAGAGACATAAATGGATTGAAGAGAGTTCAGAGAAGGTTGACCAAGATGATTGAAGGTATAAGTAATGATCCTTACGAGGTCAGACTGACAAAGCTTAACCTACATCCCCTGGAATTAAGACAAGAAAGGGGGGATGCAGTGCAAATGTACAAAATAAGTAAGGACAACTACTTAATGAAAGTTTAGGTCTAACTTATTCAAACAGGTTGGGAAATGTAAGGAGCCAGGATCACCAGCTAGAGTTCACATACCCAAACAAGAACCAAACGAGAGGTTTGCGTACGTAGAGAATTATACCTTTATGGAATAGCCTCCCAGCAGAGGTAGTAGAGGCAAACACCTTCAAGCAATTCAAAGAAAGGTTAGACAGGCATCTTTCGCACACATTTGGGTTAAGCATGCCCCGCTAAGGTGGGAGGCAGACATTATGGGCTCAATTGCCTTCTGCCTCTCTCAACTAACAAGTATAGTACCAAATATATTCCAGTCTACATCTGGCAGGTTAAGGTCCTCAGCTAATTGTTCATCTTTCCCCTCTCCCTGCCCTGGGGGTCTGTATATCACACCCATGCACAGTTTCTTTCTTACATTGGTGGCTAAGTGGACCCAGAGTGACTCTAAATCAAGCCCTTTAGCCTTGGTGCTTTCATCTTCCATTGCAACAATGCCCTCCCTCACTTAGAGGGCAACCCGCCACCTCTCCCCACCTGTCTATCCCTTCTAAACACTATGTAGCCTGAGATGGCCGGGTCCCATTCATAGTTGTCTGTGGTCCAGCTTTTGGTAATAGCTACCAGAGTCTCAAAGTTTCATTTTTTTTGTATGCTTCCATTTTATTTTCCTTATCTGGTAGCCAATGTCTAAAATTATCTGTCTTTAAGATATTTACTGCATTTATTAATTAATTAGTAAAGCTTTTGGCTTACATTTAAGATACTTCTGCCAGTGTCATTTGTGTGTGTATTGCCTTGGGGAAGGTTGCTCAAACTATACTACGCCTGTGAGACTGTTTTAAGGGCCAAACACTACCAAAGGAAAGAACCACTATGGTCTCTGTGGATGAAAAGAAGTTGGGAAATACAAAAAAGGTCTCAGGGAGAGTCTGTGGGAGTTTAGACCAGTCTCTATATTTCTGGGGAAAGACACTTAATAGGGTGTACAGGACCTCCCAAAGCCTATACATGCCTGTGGCTTTCTGGTTCATTTTGCAGTGGCCGAGAGGGTTCTAAACCAGGAACACAAACTCAAGACTGCATTTGTACACCCTCGCACAGAGAGAGAGGGAGCCCTGGGATCCCCTGGCATACATTAATTTGTGAAACAGTGAGAGTACTAAATGGACTGAGGAAGGGTATCCCTGACCCCCATGTCACAAGGGGGATTCACTGGAATATAAAGAATCCCACCTCACAGGAGTGGGCTTGTGACAGAGGGGCACCACGAGCACCAGGGATGCTTTCTCTTCAGTAAAGGCCAGTGATCAGAGGGGAGGGACTACTAGCACCAGGTATGCTTTTTTTCAGTACAGGCTGGCAATCAGGGAATATATCATGGACCTCAGAGGGTGGGAGTGCTCCACCATCAAAAAATGGCTAGGTAGTAGCAGTACCTCTGGCAGCCAGTTGGGCTGCCTGGAGTAAGTCAGGGTTGTGTTCAGTGGTATTTGCACTATGCAAAACCACTGAATATAGGGTAGCATGGCTATTCATGGCCATGCCCTTTCCTTTGCCCAACCACCTACATTATGTTTTGCATGGTCATTGATCCTCTTTGTTCACACACAGGCCCCATTTGAATATGGAGAGCCAGGGCAAACCATAGTTTGCATGAGTGGAGACCCGGTAGCACGTTTGCAAATGTTTGAAAATCAGGCCCTTGGTATCTGAGTTATTTACACATTAAACCATCTGTATACATGCAACAGTGTTAAGGAACTAATGCAATATACTGTGGGATTTTAGTATTTTAAATGATTTCACTTCAGCTGCATTGTTGCTGGGTCAAGTATTTGCTTAATAATAGACTAGATTTTGCAAACCAATACAAAATTAGGTCTTTTTGTGAGAGTGTGCTAGTGTTCTCCTTCACTGCTGTGTGTGTATGTGCTGCACCTAGGCCATGTCTTGGTTGTTACCATGTTTTTGACATTTTAGGGCTGACAAAGGAGCAGCATTGGTGTAAGCTTTTTTAATGTAGCTGATCACTTAGCCTCCCAGCTGTAGGAAGGATACAGTCACTGCAGCCCTTATCATATAGGCAGGGGACAAGGGGAAAAAAATAACTAAACCAAGAATTAATAAATAAGGCTTGGCTCAATACATATAATGAATGATGCACTCTGAAGTCTAATAGTAACAAGCATTTGTTAATGCCGAATGTTGTCGTGCTGGCATTGGCATTGGCAGTGGCAGAGCTAGAGGTGCATAATAGGAGTGGCAGTGAAATATTGAAGTTGCGCCAACCCCACCCCTACCCTGTAGAGAGTGACAGGCAGTGGGGGTGTGCCTTTGGGTCATCAAGTATAATGCTCATGCCATTGTACATCACATTACCCTGTAGAAACTGGCAAGTGTCATGGTGTGCTTTGGGGTCTTTGGGTATCATACTTACCCCATTCCATAAGAAAATACGCTGACATAGGTGCAGTATAGGAGCGTGGGGTGAAGTTTGTGGCTGAACAGTGCAAGACACACCACGATGCCTGTCAGTGGCTGCAGGGTGGGCATGGGGGGTGGAATGGCATGAGCATTACATCCAATGATCCCAAGTCACAGCCCTGATGCCTGTCAGTCCGTACCAGGTAGGGTGCTGCAGTTGGAAACCCTAACACCATATGTATGTAGTGGTAGTTTCACTCTACATGTTCAACATGGGCTGCTTGTCAGGCCACCTCATGAAAAGCAGCACAATCACTTTGTTAGCTGAAAGGTGGTTTTGCACAGTGGCTGTGGCATTTGGTGACAGAGGGAGGAAAACACAGTTTTGGGCAGGATGTGGAGAATGACAACTGTATTGTTCATGAGGAGGCATAAAAAATGGCAACGTTGAAAATCTGGAGTGGCAATATGAAATATTGGAGAAGCAATGAACATGCATACAAACTGCGCAGCAGACATCCGCAACCCAATTAGTTGCGGGAGTTTTTTAGGCACATTTTCGATATAGGTATTTTGGGGCCTCCCCTCATAAACAGTGGCACAGTAATTTTGTCAATCTGTCCCAAAGGTAATTTCCCACAGCGAGCATGCCATTGTGCGCCACAGTTGCAGGAACACATTTTGGGCAGGCTGTGAAAAATGGCAGCTGTACTGTTGATAAGGAGGTGTGCAGAAATGCCAGTGGTGAAAATGTGGCATGAAAATATTGCAAATGTATGAAGTTACAAGGCTGCATAGCAAGTGCGCAATATACGCTTGCAGCACAGTCACTTTCTAGACTTTCGGCATCAAATTTTCAACATAGACATTTTAGGACCTCTACTCATAAACAGTGTCATCATCATTTTCTCAAACTGCCCTGAAATCTGATTTCGCGCAGCGACCATGCGATTCTGCGTCAGAGGTGAGAAAACACATTTCAGGCAGGATATGTAAAATGGCAGCTGTACTGTTTATAAGGAGGTGTGGAAAAATGCCAATTTTGAACATGTGGAGTGAAAATATAAGAAATCCACAAAGTCACAAGCGTGCGTGCAAACTGCGCAATGCACACTTGAAAACACTAATTGTATGGACTGTCGGCCCCAAATGTTCAACATAGGCATTTTAGGACCTCTGCTAATGAACAGTGTCACAGTCATTTCCATAATGTGTCTCGAACATGGACGTTCCACAACGACTCCGCTATTCTGCGCTGGAACTACGAAAACACATTTTGGTCAGGATGTGAAAAATGAGAGCTGTACTGTTCATAAGGAGGTGCAGAACAATGGCAATGTTGAAAATCTGGAGTTAAAATATTATAAAGTCGTGAACTTAAGAGCGTGCGTGCAAACTGCGTAATGCAGGCTCGGAACACAGTAATGTTATGGAGTATCATCACCAAATTTTCAGCATAGGCATTATAAGACCTCTGCTCATGAACAGTGTAACTGCCATTTTCATAATCTGCCCCAAACACTGATTTTCCACAGTGACCGTGGTATTGTGCGCCAGAAGTGCGGAAGCACGTTTTGGCCAGGATGTGAAAAATGACAGCTATACTGTTCATAAGGAGGTGCAGAGAAATGACAATGTTGAAAATCTGGCATGAAAATATTGCAAATTCGTGAAGTTACAAGTGTGCATAGCAACTGCGCAATGCACACTTGTAAAACAGCCATTTTTGGATTTTTCCCACCAAATTTGCAACATAGGCTTTTTGACAGCCCACCTCATGAACACTGCCACTGTCCTTGCATTAATCGGTACTGAAAGGTGATTCAGCGCAGTGAAGGGACCGATTAACATCATAACTGTAACAGAATTCATGAGTAGAGGTCCCAAAAACCCATGTTGAAAATTTGACGCAAAATTCCAAAAATGCCGAGATATGCAGCAAAGTGGAAAAACCCTATTCATTCCATTATACAGATTATCGGCATTTCCTCAGTTCGTGGTCGGCTTTGAAGAGTGCAGACGTGTTCTCGGTCCACCGAAGATCATCACACCAAGCTCCGGAGGTAAGTATGGGGTGGGGGTGTGTGGGGAGGCAGGGTGTGCAGCGGGTGGGTGCGGGTGGTGGTTAGGGAGACTACGAGGGACTGTTTTTATGTTACGGATGGAAAAAAAAAACTAACACCACGGGACAGTTTTTTTTTTCCAGGGGAACTTGGCACACTGGGTTGGCTCCCAGCATGCCACCTAACTGCTTTGGGGGTTGCTGCAGCTGATGGGGATTGGGCACCCTTGTCGGCACACAACCAAAGGGGTCATTTATGCGGACGGGACTGGGCACGCCATCGCACACAAGGCAAGTGGAGGGAGGTAGAGCTGAGAGGATTGTGCACCCCCAGCATTTTTGCGGCCAGAGTAAGCCGGCAGGAGATTGGGCACCCAAGTCGGCACTTATAGGCGTCACCATGCATACTAATGTGGCAAGCACGGAAGGGCCCGCCATGTATCTTGAGCTTTGCTTGGATTGCAGTGGACCTTTCCTTAGATGTGCTCATCACATTAGTATGCATGGTGTGGTCCCGGCATGAAGGCTAATTGGGGAATGAGGGATGCACCTACTGATGCGTGCCCTGCATTCGCCCAACTGCAACTGCACCTCCAAATCCCCACTGCCACAAGATGTTGGCTGCGCAAGCGTGCCAACATAAAAAAAAAGCAAGAGGAAGGTAGGGGAACTGCATGCCAGTCATGCTTCTTTGTCACACTTCTCTCAAAGGCAAAAGTCAATATCACACTCTGTGACATACCACTGGAATTGCAGTTTATACATAAAAAAAACACTAATCTGCTTTTGCTGAGTTTTCCCTGCAAACTCACTAAATCTGTGGAAGAAAGAAAAGAGCTTTTCACCTGCTGAACCAGGGGACTCAAATCACCTCCATCTAGCACAAATATCCCTTTTCTAGAACTTCTGTAGGTCTCTGTGAGGTTTCATACAGTGGAATACTGGAACACTGCTCAATTAGGTTTAACAGGCTGAGGTGGCACAAGACTCTCTTCTCTTTGCTGAACTTGAGACACTTAGTAATAATCCACACCAGGACAAGCTTGATGCTACATATTGATCACGTTTTGCAAAGTAACAGAGCCATGCTAACTGTGATCTTTTCCTGACAAAAAAAAATCTGTGTAATTGTCAGATGCAATATACAAATTATCTTCAAAGACAAGATAAAATGTAAAACATATGCAATACAGAAGGCAAGCCTGATCAGAGATAGCTACTAGCACAGTCAACTACAGTTGGTTGATATGCTGTAGATAGGGATAACCAGCAAAGTACATAACATTGTTGGATTTTTAGAATATTGTGATATCATTTATTGAAACAACAAAGAAGGTGTACATAGATATTACCATACGAACGCTTTCAGGCCACACTGGTCCCTCCGTCCGGTGTGATAGATGTTAACATTGTTGGGAATAGTTTAAGTGAAGCAAGGCAAACTCATTTTTAATTAGCCTGTACTTGCTACATTTATGTGAGACTTCCACATTCTATCAGATCAAATGCGGTTTCTAACCAAAACAAAACAAAAAAACTTAAAACAATGTCTCTGTGACATGACATTCTGATTGGTGTGTCAACTTTTCTCCTGTGATTGCATAAATAAAAGTTATATTAAGAAATCACCAGTTTAGATGAAAACTGTCACATTCCCATCATAAACAGCAACAATTATGGGCAACATGGAGTTATGGTTTACAATTCAATGAGTTAATGCTGCACTATTTCAATGTTTGTGGTACTAACTTCAGCTACTCTCCCCAACCCCAGTCTCACTTGCACTTTAGGGAATCTAAGGGGCCTAGACCTACATTATGCTTCTATGCCTTCCAGGTTCACTATGTTAAAAGACTGCACCTACATGTTAACTTTGCCATCACATAACAATTATTTTTACCAAAGTGGGTTATAACAACACAGATAATATACCATAACAAAATATTATGATGTGCAGGTTGAAGATGCTAGCAATGTGTTCATTTGGTGTGGCCCAAGTTGTTACTATGCATGTTTAAGTGATCTTTCTAATAAATTGATAATTTAACAAATAGAATGGGTATGTTGTGATTATTATAATCAAAAGCAAAAATTTTACATCTGTTCCAGGCAGCACTATGTGCTTATATTTCATTAACTGACACAGTAAACTGACTTTAAGCTTTTTTACTGCAATGTTTACCAACCAAATGGTATTATTTTACTGTTGCCTGTACGGGTCAGACAGCATACTAACAACACATATCCTTCCTTCCAAGGCCCCCAATGAGTACTGTTTTCCCTTTGAAGCCCTTAATAATAGACAGTGTAAGACTACTGACTCTTCATTTAGGAAGTGAACACTTGTTTTGACTGCAGGCAAATGGCACAAAAGTTAATATAATTCACAGTGAAACTAAACACGACTGAGACAAATGGAAATGTGTGTGTGTGTGTGTGTGTGTAAACTGCATTGTCTGTATATGCACTGAGCATGTACATGATCTATGCAAGTATGCAGTATGTACATGGACCTGTTCTTATTTATTGGATGAATCTATCTGAGTCTATCTACCTAAACACAGACAGATAGATAGGTAGAACTATGCATATGTGTGTGATGTGCCTAACAATTTAAAGATTTCCATCAACTATTCAAATTTAACTAAGCAGACACAAGTCGTGAATAATGACAGCTACATGTAGGTAAGGGTCCTATTCCTAACAGATCTACAGGGCACGTCTCCATCAACTGCCAAGATTTTATTAGATGGGTGTATTATGCAACTGACACTTGTTTAATATGTTTCACTGCAGTAGATGCCTCCACACTTAGTAATGCAGTAGGTGGTCAGGTAAGCAGCTCTGCCTTGGATGTCATGCCACACAAACCAGCTTACACTGCACAGTACAGTAAGTACATCCCATTGAAATACACATGAAACTTTGTACCTTAATAAAATAGGGGCATTAACACTAAAACCTGTTTCCTAATGTCTTCCACATACAGGCAAGAAATGAAACATACAGTTTCAGCAAGGTATGTGATTTGCAAGCATTCCTCCCAGATTGATGTGCCATTTTCCCTGAAACCCCAGGATGATTTTCCTGTGTTTTCCTGTAGATTACAATAATTCCTATAGAAGCCAATTGCTCTATTTTCCTATATAACCAATGTAAGTCTGGGAAGAATTTCCTGTAGATGGTTCCAAATCCTGTAAAATACAGGGATCCCTGTAAATCTGGGTGCCCTACAATCGGAAAGCTTCATCATATATGGGCTGCTGATTCAATATGCTCCAATCACTTTGGGGAGTAAGTATTGCCTTCTAGTCTTTACTGAGATGGTGAAATGGGCAGCAGCAGCTCTCATTTTCTCCTCCCGCCTCATTTGGATTCCCCTAGGACACACTGCAAGAGGTCAGAGCTGCATCCAGACAGGACACAAAAGCTCAGATCCAGCTGGATTGGTCATTTACTGTGTGCTAGTATTAGAAAAAGTGACATGGGTATCATCCTGATTCCTAATATAGGACTCTAGTATCGATCAATACCATAGAGACTGTCAGTATATTTGGGAAGAAGAGGAAGGATAGAGGATAGCTTTACATTAGGTACAGTGAGGGTACTGCCCCTACAGTTATCCACATCCACCGTGTCTACTGAACCTCTTCATCTCCTGCAGTGGAAGAATTCCTGTCCCAAAACTACAGGCTGTGGCTCACATTAAAGGCATAGGAATTGCACCCTGCAGACCGGTTCCATCGACACCTAACGGACCACTTGTGTGCATGTCTAGCAGTACACAGGTAGTGCAGCCTGGCATCTCCTCCTGCACCGTTCGTGACAGACAGCAAAATCGAAAGTTGCTGAAACCTCTCACTACCCCCACACTCACACACCCTTGGCCTCAACTCAGTGGCATGTAGGAGCTCCTCTCATGCTCTGCACCAGCTCGCTCATCTTCTGCACCCTGCTCGGCAGCAGACTAACCTACAGGATGTCTGTCAAATCATGTAAGGACTGCTGAACACCGCCAAAAGTTAAATAGTTAAATGTGCAGTTTGATTCTGTCCCTCAGCCTCATAATGCTAATCTGAAACGGATGTCTCAGTCTTTCCCCAAGTAACGTGACTATCGTCTAGATCAAGCATCCAAAACTTTGATTTTTATTATTCTAAGAAAGAAAGGGTTTTGTTACAAAAAATAAAATAAAACAATTGGATGGAAACCTAAAAGCTTGGTATATGAAGATGTATTGTATCTGGTGATTTTTTTTTCTCACATATTAACCTTGCTGCTCTAGTTTACACAAAAGCAAGGCTATCAAAGCAGTATATGCCGTACTGCAGTATCTGGCATCAGTGCCATTCTCTGGTGGATTCCAACACCAACTTCAGTAGAACTTGGCTGCATTTAGTTTGAACTGTGAGAACGGTCCTCTTAAATGGTCTCATAGCTGTGAACATATCATTAGCAGTTTAAAGTGGTGGTGACGTGTGGCGCGAACAGCACCAGACTGCAAGTTTCCCCAATTCACCAGGAGCAGGCATTTATCTCCCAGTTCTGAAAAAATAAGACGGAAACTTGGGCTCTTCCCTCCTCGGACACTGCCAGCCTGAAGAATGAATGTTAATGTGATTAGGATGGCTGTGGTTGCATAAGTGGAGTCCCGGAGCCATCTTTTCGTTTTCCACCTTGTGGACCACCGTTGCATCTCCATGATCAATGCCCCACAACTGTGAATCAAACGGGGTGGCTTCAATTTATACCGATTCTGTGAGTCCCTTCTACAATCCCAAATCAGTGATAGTGCTACACAGCCATCAGTGGAAAGCACGGTCTGTTAGTCTGTGCTCAGTCAGTCCAGGCCCCTTCGATCCTTCCTTCCCTGTGCCCTGCCTTTAGACTGAGGGGATGCCAGCTTTAATCAAACTGCAAAGCACATTCGATCCCCCTGAAGCCACACCATCACAGGGGATGGGCTGGGAGCAGAGACCAGACCCCAGTGGTGGGCTTCGAACTACTGAACTGACATGAAACAAGGTCCCGATCAGCAAATCACACGGTACCTCACCAGTCCCGAGCCCTCCTCCATCAGACAATCAAGGCTGCGGGACAGCTTTCCTTAGCTTCTATCAATATTCCTGAAGCACTTCAGGAATGAAAGGAATGGCAGGAGAGTGTGAAGGGGACTGAAGCAAAAGCTCCGTGCAGAGGAGTATCACGTTTCTTCAAAGCTCCATTTCAAGTTACAGCCACCTTAAAGCAAATGCCAATGTGTCCAGAAAGGAAGCGGGGAATAGACAATTGGCTATAACAGTTTTCAGAGGGATCAGTGGTGTGCCAAGGGGTTGAATCACGTAACAAGACAGGCAAGCCCCAACAATCATACTAATAATAATTCACTTTCCCAGACCTAGAGATTGATTGATATATATACATTCATAATTTAAGAAGCCAGCAAGGATCACAATAGGCCTGTGTTGAAAAGAAAGAAACCATTTTACCGTCGATGGAGATACAATAAAGGATTTTTTAAAAACCAGAGTAAGTTGGCAGTTGGGTGGCCGCCCACCATGCATATTTATGTGGTGAGCAGGTAGGAAGGGTCTGCTGCCTGATTAGGGAGATGAGGGACGCACCTACTGATCGTGCCCTGCATTCGCCAACAGCGACAACGCCTCAAATCCCCACTGCCGCAAGATGTTGGCTGCGCAAGTGAGCCAACATAAAAATGTATCCCTTATAATTGCAAAGATGAACATCTGTTATATTGTATGATGTTGGATAACTTCGAAGGCCACAAAAATAATATATATATATATATTTATATATATATATATATATATATCTTTTTTATGCCTTCTATAGAACAATTTCACTCCTTATCATAGTTACCTGACTTTTTTACCTGCCTTTCATGACTTGAGCAGTGAGGATGGTACTGTAGCCACTGCTAACTGATTTACTTATTCATATACAGTATGAACATATATATTTTTCTGCAATTTGGGAGAGAGTGGATGTTTATTAGTGTATAGCTGTGGGAGTTGAGAGAGTTGTTGTTCATTGTTTTCATCGATGGCCTGTGATTATATCTAGAAATGCTGGATTCTACTTGTTCAATCAGCCATTCCCCTAAATGATACTGTACAGTCAGTGAAATCAATTTAAAAGTAACAAAAAAGTCTCATTTAGCATGTACACAAGTCAGAAACAGAAATTATATAGTGGTAGCGATTAATTAGCATCAAGCAGGCACAATGAAATGTTCTCAATATTATTTAGAAGCTGTGAATAATAAATATGTTTAGTTTTCTGGACTTTATTAATGTTGGTTCTTTCCTGTTTTCATAAATGACTTTTCCATTGTCTATGTATCTATTACTGCACGAACATTTTATAACTATAGTGGTTGCTTCTCCTGGGAAAGATGCAGAATTGTATGAACTTGTAAACTGGCAGCATAGTGACACTTTTAGTTGCATAACATGGTAACCTATCTAAATTAATAGTTTCCCCTGCAGCAAGTATTGTATATTGCCCCTTCTAAAATATTCAGTGCCACCTTCTCTATCTCCCTAGTCTGTAAACCCTGCTTATACTAAATTTATAAACACAAGCATACAAAAAAACAATTACTCACAGAAGAAGCAGTTTTGGCAACTCAGTCTCTATCTGACAAGAATCCATAAAATAAGAACCACACATTGGTTATTTGAAGAAGTAAAATCCATTTATTGGTAAAACCATAGTAGAATGCCAAACAGTAGCTACACAGGACCCCTCTCAAAGAACTCAGTCAAACATTTTCTCATTTGCTCGAGACTGGCGAGGTGTAGGTATTAAATGGTAAATAAAGGAAGGATTTAAAGTGATAGTGCATAATCCTAAAGCGTTAGTGCTGCCCCGTATTGCAGTCGAAAAATACACAAAAAAGGTAAAATGAGCACAAAAAGGGAAAACTGGTTAGAAACAAAAATAAAAACCTACACCATAAATGCAGTAATATATATCCAGGAAAAAATGTCAAAGTAAGACCAGATGAGGGAAACGGGGGGCAGAAGAACAGGAATAAATGGATAAGAAAGATGATGTAAAACAATATTATTTCATGCTGAAGGATAATCACAAGCTTGATGCTGAAAAAGTTATAAACTCAAAACATGCTATTATCCAATTAATTAACTAATGAGGGCATGTATACATGTTATAAATAACTATAGGATAAATGCATTGTTGCAGAAATAACCTCACACAAGGAGGGAAAAACATCAACGTCATCACAGTTCAGTTCCTTTTGGCAGACAATGTCAGACCACTATTTCACAAATACGGGGCCAGCTTAAAGTGTTCATTAAGACCTGACCATTTATATGCTTTTAAAGTAAATTGCCAGAAGGTCTCTCTCTTTGTAGAAATTTAGAGTCAAGGTTACCTCCTTGAATTGTTGGGGATAGTTTTTCCATAGCTTAAAAGAGAAAACTGTGAGACCTGCCTCTTTCTTAGCAGTGTTGTGCAAGGGTGCTGATGCCATCTATCTTCTGGATGCTGCAAATATGTTGCCTATTTCTTTCTTTCAGTTTCCTTTTCATTTTACCAATGTAAAATGCATGCCATGAACTACAGTTGGCCAGATTGACTACATACTTCGTGTTGCAGGTGATGAAGTCTCGAATATGATAAGATGTCCCTATAGTGGGATGTGAAAAAGTTGATCCTGTTTGAATAAACTGGCAGAAATTGCAGTTTCCACATCTGTGTGTTCCTGAGGTGAAGCAAGGATCTGACTGTGTAGTTACACGCTTGTCTCAATAAGTGCTGTGAACCAATGTGTCATTGATGTTGTTACCACTTTTATAAACTAAACGTGGTGCTGGTAAGTTGGACAAAGTCAGTTTCTTTTCTGTGCTGAGAATATGCTAGTTTTTTTAGGATTATTTTTTTAACTAAGTTTGTTTATTGTTCTAGGAATTAATACCTTTGAGCCAAGGCTCTTTTACAAAGGTTCCACGTCATTAAATACAAAAACATAGTAGACAGTGTTACAAACAATCAGTAAGCCATTTAACAAGGCCACAACTTAAACAGTAACATTTATGTACAGAAAAGAAAAATGAACTCAGACGCAGTGTCAAGGGCAAGGAATAAGGATTGGAGAGCTTGAGAGGGAAGAGAGGGAGAAATAAGAAGTCTAGGAGCAGACAGAAAAGGTTAGTGGTACTCAAGTTGTCTTCGTCAAAGAGGAGACCATGGTGGTAGAGTGAAACAAATGTAAGTGCACTCAGTGGGATGAGACTTTAGTCAAAGCAGTCACAGGAGCTGGAGGCTGTGAGGTGAGCGTAAAGTATGGATTTGAAAGCTCCCAATGTCATGGAGGATAGGGAGGACAGGTTAAGGGCATTGTACCAGGTAGGAGCATGGTATGTAAAAGATCTTTGTCCCTGAGCAGTCCGGCATCTAGGGACAGGGAAAGGTTGGTGGTCAGATCTTCTGGTGGTATGAGTGCCATTGTTCAGGCAGAGCAGGTCCCGGATACATGGAGGAGTGAGTCCCAAGATTGATTTTTTTGCCATCACGCAGGTGAGATACATGAGGCGATTGGAAAGATACAACCAACCAGTTTCCGTGTAGAGGTCACAAGTCTGGGTCAGTCTCCGTGCTCCAGTGAGGAGTCGACAGGTTTTGTTTAGTGCTGTTGAGATGCGCTTTAGTGCAGTGGTAGTAGCTGAGCCATAGACAATTAGACCATAGTCTATGATTGAGATGATGGAGCTTTGAACAGCAATCCTCAAGGCAGCTTGGTTGATGAACATTGACGGGTTCCGTACAAAATTCAAATGTGTTGGTGCACTGTTTTGCAGTGTTATCGATATGGGCTGCAAAAGTAAGACATTCGTCAAAAGTGATACCAAGGTATTTGAAGGTGTTCACTTGTTCTAGTGTATTTCCAAGAGAAGTTTTTATGATGAGTGGAGTATGCCTATTTCTGTTTTGATGACTGGCGAAAAGCATGACTTTTTTTTTATTTAGGACCAGTTTGTGCTCAAGGAACCACTTTTCAACACATGAGAAAGCAAGCTGCAAGCTCTGTCGTAGTGGATTTGGACCCTTATGGGAGGAGAGAATTACAGCATTATCAGCATAGAGTATTAATTTTTCAGGGCAGGATTTGGGAAGCAAGTTTAGAAATAGGCTGAAGAGGAGGACCTAAAATTGAGCCCTGGGGACACCAGAGAGGACCAGTTTGGAGTCAGAGAGAACCTCAGAGATTTTTACTGTTTGAGAATGTTGTGCCAGGTAACTTTTTGCCCAGGCTCCAGGTCCCTCAGCTAGCCAAATGTTGAGCAAGAGAGAGATTAGAAGGCTAAGGTGAACAGTGTCAAAGGTCTTTCTGAGGTCTTGAAAACAGCTCTGGTTAAATAACCCTTATCCAAGGCTTTGTGAGTTTCACTAGAGAAATCAAGTAGGGCCATCGATGTACTGTGTCCTTTCCTAAATCCATGTTGCTGAATGCAGAGTAGATCATACTTTTGCAGGTAGTCTGATAGTTGATCCGCCATGATCCATTCAAGAGCTTTGGAGAGGGGTGGAAGTATAGATATGGGCTGATAGTTCCTTGGTGTGGATTTGTCACCCCCTTTATGCACTGGTGTGACTATAGCGGCCTTCCATGTGTTGGGGAATTGACTTTGGCACAGGGAGAGGTTGAGAATTTTGGTGAGGGGGTGGATCACTTCTTCCAAGGTGAGGGACAGAAGTTTTAGATCAATGGTGTCACTGCTATTTCTAGATTTAGAGAAGCCCTTTTTTATGTATCTGTAGACTTCATATGTCTTAACTATTTTAAAGTGAAATAGCGGTTTGTCTGGCAGGTGGTTTGGGATACGAGTTTTGGAACTGACAAGTCCTGGAAGAAGTCTGGTGAGAGGACACCACTGAGGTCAGTGAAGGTTTTATTTAGGGCATCGGCCATAGTCTTAGGGTTCTGGTAGTGGAGCCATCAGTGTTCATTGCCGTGGGAGGATTTAGACTGTTTGCCCATAATATTCGTATATTGTCCCAGAAGGATCTCCCGTCACCCCAGGTGGTTTCTAGAGCATTCTTGAAATAGGAGCTCTTCATTTGTCTAATTTGTGAAGTGCATAGGTTGCGCGCCTGTTTATAGCTAAGTGAGTCTGTTATGGAGCCTGTGGCCCTGGCTATAGCCCAAAGATGGTCACGTGCTTTAAGCTGAGCCAGTAGTTTGGCTGTTAGCCAGGGATTAGAGAGGGCTTTGATTTTACATTTTTTGGAAGGTGCGTAGG
The DNA here is from genome assembly GCA_016271365.2 of Neoceratodus forsteri. Taxonomy (NCBI): domain Eukaryota; kingdom Metazoa; phylum Chordata; order Ceratodontiformes; family Ceratodontidae; genus Neoceratodus; species Neoceratodus forsteri. Next base: position 1,411,943,999 of record CM028132.1, read on the forward strand.
TGTCACAATCAGTGTTGAAAGTTTTAATGAAGAAGTCTAGGGCAGCGTCCGCATCCAGCATATTGTAGATAGGGGACCAGTCTTGTTGTAGGAGGCAGATCTTTAGCTTAGCAAGGTTTCCATGCAGTAGCATTCAACTTTTTTAGGTTTTAGGAGGTGGTTTGTGGAATTTATTTGTCCAGATACAGATCACAGGGCAGTGGTCACTGAGGGAGTCGGAGAGAACGGTGGTGTTTTTTATCCGGTCCGGTCAATTAGTAAGAATCCAGTCAATGAGAGTGCTGGTTCCAGTCTTGTAGTTTTTTCTAGTAGGGGAGTTGACCAAGGAAACTTGAATGCTGAAAGTGGTAATACATAAGGAGGTATCATCCCCAATAGGTCTCAGTTTTTTTCTCTGAGTGCTGGTTGCCAGTAGGGTTGCTCAATTTAGTGAACCCACTTTGTTTTTAGCTTTGTCAGCATCTTCAGTGCTGTTACATCTTCAGATCTTAACATCATTGATACTGCCATTGACATCTTTGAGTTCACTGTAAACTTCGCCTCAAAGCCTTTTTTCATAAAGAAGCAGATGCTTTGAGAATGACGTCATCTGACTCACACGATCACACTATTGGCAGCAATTGTGAATGTGAATACACTGCCCCTTTTAAACCAAAGTCTATTTTCCTCCCACTACAAAATCCTACTGTTTCTGTATTTGGAAAAGCCTATGTTCAAGATTTGGAAGCTCTTCAAATACCACCAGCTCACTATTATAACTGTACATCTGCTGAAAAACCAGCAATGGCAAACTTAAAGAAAAATAAAGAAATTACCAAAAAACTGTGGATAAAGGTGAGTCCAGTGCTGTCTGAGCCAAAAAAGACTATGAAAACAAGATGTATAAATCCCCAAGCGTGACCAATTGTATAGCAACTGTTCCCTAACTGAGCCTTGACCCACTTCACTGATGGCCACATTAACACTGTGTCACAAAACACCTGCTCTTACATAAAGGATACCACTCACCTTTTAAACATTCTAGGTGACATTGAGATACAACCAGACTGGCTACTTGTGACAGTGGATGTCAGGGCATTATAAACAAACATCCCTCATGATCAAGGTTTGGATGCCCTGAGAAAGACCCTGTACAAAGAAACCAACTATACCTCAAGTTTTGTGGAATTTCTACTGGAGCTAACAGAAAAAGTTTTGAAATGCAACACCTTACCTTTCAAGGACAGTGTGTACATACAGATATAGAGTACAGCTATGGGGCAGCAGTGGCCCCCAAATACATTATTATTAAGGCTATAAGTTTTCATGATGGAAATTTACATTTTTCACGGCTGCTTCACAGCTTAAAATGCTGATTTCATGAAAAACACATCCACAGATACAGAAGTAACACATTTTTTATTTCATTAAAAATCAGGTGAACCACTAAATGCAAAACTTTCATTGAATACTGCTTGAACTGCCAACTATTTGAAAAAATAAACAGAGTAGTTTAAAATGCCAGTTTTGTTGAAGCATAGAATATATGCACAAGTTAAATGGTTTGATGCTGCATCTGTTGTCTTGGAGCATCGCACTGTAGCGAGAGAATGATCTCTCCACACTGGCACTATGTACCTGAACACTGAGGCAAGACAGGGCAATATTAGACAGGTTCAGGAATCGATCCCTGCAATCCAGCCAGTACTTTAAAACATCTCTGTCTCTGTCATTTGTGTTTTTCTGTGTTTCGATAATGTAGGCTCTCAGTTCTGCTTTTGCATCTGCTGACTGCGGTATGCCTGAGTGCTACTGAATTCATTTCAGTAGTGCTTATGCATACTACAGTCAGTAACCTCCGATGGTGGTGAGAGGAGGCTGAGCCAGTCGCCAGCTCCCTACGGCCAATAGGCTTCACACTTCTGCAGGGAGAGAACCACTAGACCACCAGGTATTTAAGTTATTTTCAGAGCAAGCGGGGGTTGGAGATCATGCTGGGGGAGTGGGCGGACCACTAAACCACCATGGATTTACGAGATTTTCAGGGCCAGCGGGGGTAGGGGATTGTGATGGGGAGTGGGAGGACCACTTAACCACCATGGATTTATGTGATTTTCAGGGCCAGTGGTAGTCGGGGATTGTGCTGGGGGGGGTGGAGGGGACCACTAAACCACCATGGATTTACATAATATTCGGGGCTAGCAGAGGTCGTAGATCATGCTGGGGAGGTGGGGGGACCACTAAACCACCATGGATTTATGTGCTATTTTGGGCTAGTGGAGGTCAGGGATCATGCTGGGGAGGTGAGGGACCACTAAACCACCATGGATTTATGTGATTTTGGGGCTAGCAGGGGTTGGGGATCATGCTGGGGGTGGGGGACCACTAGACCACCATGGATTTAAGTGATATTTGGGGCTAGTTGGGGTTGGGGATCATGTGGGAGGGGCTGTCGTACCTCTCAGCACTTTATCACTGAAATGGGGGACATGGACATATATGGACACTCAAACTGAGGGATGACAAGGAACACAGACCCTCAGAGTGAGGAACATGTCCTCAGACATGGAGGTATAAGGCAGAACACTGTGTGAACCACAGTGTTTACCTATCATAAAAATAGCTTGGCTGTAGTAGGTTAGACTGTTAATTGTGTTTGCCATACAGTCTGATTATCAGAACACATTCACTGTGTGGGCAGCGCCTTTGCCATGAGGGATAGATGAGGGACAGAGCAGTGCCAAGGGGCCAAATGAGAGCTGATCCTCGTATTGAAGGACAGTTGTGAGTATGGGAGCTGTTCTCCAGGGCGTATGTGGACTCAGGCAGTGTACAGATCTCTATCTATCTCTATATTTTATTTATATATATATATATATATATATATATATATATATATATATATGTGTCTCTCTCTCTCTCTCTCTCTCTCTCTATATATATATATATATATATATATATATATATATATAGAGAAGAGAAGAAAGAAGAAGAGAAAACTATATTGCTCTATAGTCCATGCTGACCAACAGGGGGATTTTGTGGGCATGTCTTGGCCTGCAGCGTCCAGCCTATACTGCCATTCCGACCAAAAGGTGGAGCTGTGTGCACCATGCAGTAGCGCCAGACAAACTGCATGGTAATGTACTAAGCAGCACATAATGAGATGCACATGGACTGTTTGCCACGGATTACCTAAGTAGGCTAATTTGCATGGGAGCTTTGAATATAGCTCCTATTTGCCCCGGGCTAACCAGTTTGCACCGGGATAATGTGTTAGCACTGTGCAATCAGGTTAGCCTTGGGCAAACCTCACTTCAGAAAAGCACAGTCCTGCAGTGTGTGGCTTACAATGTTGTTTGCAGTAGATGTGAGACATCTCTGTGCAATCACACAATGTTCTCCACCTGCAACACTGGCTTGCTACAGAGTCTAATGAGCTGCAGTTGCAGTTTGCACTTCCCTGTTGCTATATTCAGATCTGTCTCATTCCCAGGCAATATTTGCCCTGCACTCCCAGACCAGTTTGCCCAGATTCCTTAGCATGCTATATTCAGCAGGATTAACACCGGGCTATTCCTTTTGAATATAGTTTGCTTTTTGCTCTGGCTAAGTTTGCCACTGGGCAGTACTAATTTAGCCACAGGCAAAGTTTTGAATATCTGGCCCTTAGAGGCTGTTTTATTCTGTTGATGACTAAAGATGATTAGAAAGGACTATAATTAGTCTTTAAAGACAAATAAATGACAGCTTTAACACTAAACTTAGTGTTCGACTTTGGTGACAGCAGCTAAGGTCTGGCCAGGCATCTCGAAATAAAAATAAAAATAGGTAACTTACTAACATACTAACATACTAAAATGCCAGCAGAATAGGCCTAACGGTCTTTCATGTCTGCTCATTTGGTCAGCCCCCACCCTGGGTGCTGACCTTGCTGTCCCCCTCGCCTTCTCTGGCTTCTCCCTTCCCAGTTCCAGATATTCTTGCTGCATTGGATTTTGCTTCCTGAACCCTTCCCCTGTACCTGTCCCACCCCCTCTTGAACCCCTCCACTGTCTCTGCCTCCACCAGCCCCCTAGGTAGTGCATTCCACGGCTCCACCACCCTCTCAGTGAAGTAGCACCTCCTCCTTTCTCCCCTGAATCTTCCCCCCTCCAGCTTCCACCCATGCCCTCTAGTGGCCCCTTCCTCCTTCCTTCGAAGCACCCTGACTGTTCCTCCCCTATTTACCCTCTTCATGTACCTGAAGACCTCTATCATGTCCCCCCGGTCCCTTCTCTCTTCCAATGTGTACATATTTAGCTCTTCGAGCCTCTCCTCATAGGTCCTGTCCCCCAAGCCCCAAATCATTTTGGTTGCCCTCCTCTGGACCCTCTCCAGGAGGTTAATGTCCCTCTTTAAGTGTGGCCTCCAAACTGCACACAGTACTCCAGGTGCAGCCTCACCAAGCAGTTATACAGAGGAGTATCACTTCCCTCCTTCTGGAGTGATCCCCTAGCGATGCATCCCAGCATCCTGTTGGCCTTGGCTGCTGCCCTCCTACAAGTCTCAGAGTTGTTTATCTTGACATCCACCACCACCCCAGGTCCTTCTCAGCCATTGAGACTTGTAGCATCTAGTAAGTATGAGGAATTTTAGTACTTGAGTAGAGCTAGGAGTCGAGATATACAAAGGTACAATACAGCATATAGTGAAAAAGTTGAGTTTTAGTGGAAAGATGGCATTAAAGAACAACTGTGTATTACAATAAAAAGCTTAAAAACATTACATTTCACCAATTGTGTTTTAACTTTATTGTTTTCCAGTTATTTGTTAATATTTTACTGTCCCATGCTGTTGGTCTACTAAATATTATACAGCATTTATTTCACTAAGTCTTTCAGAAAGTATGTGACTATCCCCTGTTAACCACACAATTGCTGTTTGTAGCCAGCCTGGTGATGATGAAGGCTGAGGTGCTGGACACCTTATCTCATGCCACACTGGTGACCTGGGTTCAGGGTCATTGGGGGGGATGCAGCAGGATTGAGCAGCTGCAAGGCAAGCTCTCCTCGCCTGGGGAAGGATCCTGCCACCCCATAGTTCCACTGCCCCTAGGTGGGGGCCGAGGGGTAGCATAGGTGGGTAGCATGAGAGGGAGGGCACTGTGGTACAGCAATGTGCCCATGTCTCCACATGTGTGTCGCAGCCATGGCATGAGGAGGGGTAAATGGAGGCATGGAAAAACAGTGAGAAAATGTAGATGGAAAAACAACTGCTGTTTGTGACATCACAGTCTGTCAAAGTAAGCACTATGATATCATTAAGAAATGCATTGTGAGGTTAACAGCGAAGAGGCAAAGGTTTTCCAATGTTTTCCATATGGACATTTCAGATGGACTACCAAGATGTGCAGTAAGTCTTGGAAAGGAACATCCTTCTGTGATGAACATGGGCTGACGCAACTTATTACTGAACCAACACGCCCAAACGTGAAGAACCCCAGTAAAGTACACTTTTGGATGTGCTAATGGTGAGCAAACCTCATCTCTTCTCCCACGCTGATGTATTCTTCTCAGACTCCAGCGACCATTGTATTATTGCGGGAGTAAGATCCACCAACAACCCAGCACCCATCAGCAAGTTCTCTATGAAGAGATCCAGGCACAACTTCAATGAACATGCCTACCTAAACAAGCTTAGGTACTCCCCTCAGTGGCAAGATTTCTACCTGGCCAAAATGATTACGTCAGCTTACAATATCTTCCACAACATTCTATCAAGGGCCCTTAATAAGTTTGCTCCCCTGATTAAAGTTCGAACTAGGACCAAAACCTGAAAATGGTTCACCCCTCACATCAAGTCCTTGCTTCTAGAAAGAGATAAGCTCTGGAAAAAGCACGCAGACTGAACACTGCAGAGGACTGGAACCAGTTCAGGAGACTACTAAATTTATGTACCAAAACAATCAGAGAATCAAAGACCACCTTCTTCAAATCCGAACTCGACTCTGCCACAAAGAGCCCAATCAAGCTCTGGAACACAATCAATGATCTGCTAGGCCACTCCCCAGGAAATTCACTCCCGACCAAGATTACCTCTGGCAACTTGACTATAACCGAAAAAATGGATATACTTGACACATTCAATAACCACTTTGCTACTGCAGGAATGGCATTTGATAACTCCCCCGCAAACATACTTCGCTCCCAGACTGCCAGCCAACTGCCTGAAACTCAGATAGCTTTGCTGCCTTTCTTGTTTCAACCTGCCCCACTGAAAGAGGTAGAGGACCTCTTGCTTCAGTTGGATACTAGAAAAAATGCTGGGCCGACACCCTTGACCCTTACTTCCTAAAAATTGCCTACCACGTACTAGCAATACCCATCACCCACCTTTTAACTTATCCCTGTCTCAGGGCACCTTACCACCTATATGGAAGACAGCACATGTCATACCACTGTTCAAATCAGGTGACCCTGGCGATCTCAATAACTACAGGCCAATTTCTCTCCTTCCGGTCCTGTCCAAGCTCCTAGAGAAAATTGTAAATGCACAGCTGAGAACTCACCTTGAGTCTAGGGAACTGCTAAATCCTATGCAGTCTGGATTCAGAGCTAAACATAGCACTATCTCAGCCCTCGCCAAAGTTACTAATGACTGGCAGTGTAATCTTGAGAGCAAAAACTTTATTTGTGTTGTTTTCCTTGATCTAAGCAAGACTTTTGACACTGTCGACCATAGTCTGCTCCTCTCCTCCCTTCAAACCATAGGTGTGGACTCCTCCTCTCTGCGTTGGTTTACTGACTATCTTACAGGGTGCCTTCAACAAGTTAAAGCCGAAGGAGGCCTGTCCCCCTTAAAAACTCTGCAAAGAGGGGTACCTCAAGGTTCTATATTAGGGCCTTTACTTTTTGCAATCTATATTAATAACATTGACAACTATATACAGTTCTCTACGTGAGTCTCCCAACACCTGAAGCTGCCTGCAATGACCTACAGTCAGAATTCAACCTTTTGCAAAGCCAACTCCTCCAAAAAAAGCTACTCCTTAATGCCAAAAAAACTAAAATGATGGTCCTCTCCCCTTTTATCCATACAGCTAACCCTGTGTCCAGTGGGACAGTTCCCCAAATTACCACAGTTCTAGGTGAAAAACTAGAATTTGTTACAAAATTCAAGTATCTGGGAGTTTGGATAGATCAAAGACTCTCCTTCATTGTACATATCGAGGACTTGCTAAAATGTCTTCGGCAAAGGCTTGGACTGTTTTTTAGAATCAACCAGTTTCTCACCAGAGATGCCAAGAAACAAATGGTCCAATCCATTTTCCTATCATTGGTTGATTATGCTGATTTCCTCTACAGCTCATCGCTGACATCTAAAGAGTAAGAAACACTGACTTTGTTCACAATTTCTTTATTCTGCATTTAAATATTGTGTCCAATTGGGGCAGGATTGGCTTTACCTGGCATACACTTCCTCTACTCCACCACCTGTCAGTAGCCATGGGTAAATAATCAACAGAGATGATACCTGCAGTGAAGGTACAGTATATTGAAGTCATCTTCCTTTGGACTATAGAAGAGTAAATTAATTTGTATCTGCTCTAAAATTTATTATACTCATATTGGGTTATTATCCTTACACTAATTTCCAGGGCATTACTCTTTGAGTTTTAAATACCATCTAGATAATGTATTAAATAAAAAACAAAATCCATAAAACTGACATTTTTAATTTTTATCAACTAATTGTAAACTTAACATTTTAATATAGACTAAAACAATTAATAAAAACAAGGATTTGAAACAAATTTCTCCTTATTTTTAAATGTGATACGAAATGTCTTTTCCTATTGAATTGCTAATAAATAATCATGTCCATATGTCGGTTTTGTTCCAAAATGATTTTTTATGTATTTTCTGGGTTTGTAAGGTGTACGTGTGTGTTTCATGTATTTTATTTTTCCTTTACAATATTTTGACTTCTGGTGCTATTCATCATAAAACCAAAATGAACATAAATATCTGCTACTGGTGTTTCATTGGAAGAGGGTAGCTAGGGTGGATTGTAAACTGCTGTTTAGGGATCAGCATTCTTTATGGTAAATTAAAAAAGAAAAAAAGAAAGAAAAAAAAACATGATTTCTCCAGTTGTATGCCTTGATTTATTGAGACTGAACTGTTGTAATTTGATAGGTGTAAATGTGAACTAAAAATCTGTTTTGGTAATCCAGCTGTTTTTTGGAAGCTTTCATTCAGGTCCTGCATGATGGGGCTACTGCATCACCAGGTGCACATCATATACTGTATTATCCAGTGATAAACCATGCTGCTGATGATGACAGCAGGCTTCAGCCCTTGTCACCACATTTCTGGCATCAGTATTCCACTCCTGGTGACAGATTGCAGGCACTGAAGTAAATTGCACTTCTCATGTGTTGCCAAGTGTTGCCAAGTAGACATCTGCAACTGCTTTTATTGTTTTATTTTTTTATTCTTATTTTTATTATACACTTTCATTCTCCATGCTTCCAAATATCTAAGCAATGCTTCTTGCATTTCCAAAGGTTTATACCATGGTTTCAAACAGCCCCCCCACACTACCACACCTTCCTCACGTATATAGAAACAGACTTTTTTAAATTCAAGATTATTCAACTTTTCCTGATTGCAGAGCAAGATGCAAGTACATACATCACTCCAATATGCAGTACATTCTAATATCATTATGAACATGCCCAGAAACAATGTCCAAATGCTTCTTGCTCTCCCTCCCTCCTCATCTTATTCCTCTCCCAAGCGGACAGAAGAATATTACAGGGTGCATATTGTTGAATCACCATCCAATTTAGTCTTGCACTCGTGAAGAATAAGCACCTGTCTGGAGTAGATACAACTCATGTAGTTTTTCCCATACCTTGAGGTACCTTGGCAAATAGTTTCTTCTATTCACACTGAATTTCTCCATGTTCAAATTAAAAAGCAACTCTTGCAACCACTCTGTGTAGGAAATTGAGGTACCGTCCACCCAATGTTTCAGTACTACCTTTCTGAGTGATGATGATATGATGGCCATGTGATACCACCTGACCTTTACCTTAACCCTGGAATAATCACCCAATAGACAAATCTCAGGACCGAAGAAAAGTTCAAGTCCCAACAGGAAGTCTGCTCTATCCTTAATCGTGTCCCATAGGGATTTAACCCTGGGGCATTCCCATAAAATGTGGAATAATGTCCCATCCTGTTGGTGACAGCCGATACATTTTGAATCAGGAATACGTCCGATCTTGTGCAACTTTGACAGGGTCCAAAACATATTATTTAAAAATTGAAATTGCATAATTCTCAATCTATCTTGGGTTATATACCTATAAGTGTTCTGCCAAATTATGTCCCAATTCCTCCCCGGTCCCCCCAAAATGGTGTTCCAGTAACGAGGAGTACCGTCAAGATGCTGATATGCTTGACTGAATAGACTGTTGTAGAATCTGGAAACTAAATGTGGCTCCCATACAGTCCGGGTGAGGGTTTCAAATAGAACATCGCATGGCTGTGACCCGTCAAACTTCCGGAGGGATTGCACCATTAAATGTCTGAGCTGAAAAACTTTAAATATTTGACATGGGGCCATATGATATTTATTAGTTAAATCCGCGACTGACAGGCATTTCCCCTCCTGAAAGAGTTACCCTTAAGCTCTTTATCTTTATCCCTGTTACCCTTAAGCTCTTTATCTCAGGAAGCCAAGATTCCTGATTTAGTTTCCCCATAATTTTTAAATTCGTATTCCGGCACAAAGGCTGGTGCCTATCTTTAGTGGGAGTATATTTTAAGAATGAGCATAACTGTGCATGAATTCTTAAAGAGATTTTTATTGGGGTGGGAAATAGATCAGTGGGGCCGGACTTCGGTGAAGTGTAAAGCAGGGCAATTGGATCAATACCAGATTCCTTTATTAAATCCGCTTCTGATTTGTCCCATGAGGGGACGTATGGAAGTGAGCACTGTACTGTGGGAGTTACCAGCCACTTTAGATACTTACTGGCATTACTTGCCCAATAATATAATCCCATATGTGGTAAACGTAACCCAGCCTTTTCTCTGGGGGCAGCCATTCTATAATAGGCTCTGCATGGGGTTTTCCCTTGCCAGATGAAGGCTGATATTATAGCATGCACGTTTTTAAACCACCTTACTGGCAGCCAGGAGTTCAACATGGTTAAAGGATAAAGTACCCTAGGTAACACATTCATTTTTGTTAAACTCACCCTTCCCCATAAAGATATCAGGAGTTTGGCCCATCTTGTAAGGTCCTGTTGAATGACATTCTTAATCGAGTCTACGTTCAGCTGCACCATCTTAGAGTCACTCCAGGTGAGCATTACCCCTAATATTTGAACTTATGTGGGCTCCATTGTAAGCCTAATGCAGTGATTTCAGATTTGAATAATTTAGAGTTCAGCGGGAACACCAGGGTGTTCTCTCTATTTATTTTGTAGTTGGAGAACCTGCTATACTCCTCTATGAGCCCCATGACCATGGGAATAGTGGTAGTGGGGCGAGTTAGATGGAGAAGAATGTCATTTGCATAAGCAGAAAGTTTAAACTCATGAGAACCTGCTTTGACACCTTGAACCTCATGGTCCTGTCTTATTTTTGTCAAAAGAGGTTCCAGGTAAAGATTGAAAAGAAGGGATGATAAGGGGCATCCCTGTCTAGTTCCCGAGCACAGGGGAAATGTTGAAGAAAAGACCCCATTACAGTAGATCTGTGCACTCAGTTGACTATACCGGGAAAAGACACTCTTAATAAAGGGAAGTTGGAGACCAAATTTCATCATGGTCAGAAATAAAAACTGCCAATCCACCCTGTCAAACACCTTCTCTGCATCCACCGAGATCAACCCAGAAGGCAAGCAATGATCCCTGGACGCAGAGAAGACATTAGCCAGTTTACTTAGGTGGTCAGAGGCCATTCTGCCCACCATGAAACCTACCTGATCACTATGAATGAGTAGGGGCATTACTTTAGCTAAAAGACTCACCAGGATTTTTGCTAAAATCTTAACATCGTAGTTTATTAATGAGATAGGCCTGTAACTGGACACTTTATTTGGCTCCTTACCTTCTTTAGGGATAACAATAAGGGCTGCAAATAAATGCTTGTCCACCTTCTCAGAGTTCAAAATGCATTGAAATAATCTTCTTAACCCAGGGGCTAACTGTGTGGAAAAGCATTTGTAAAAGTTAGGGGAGAACCCATCAGTGCCTGGGACTTTATCTAGGGTAAGCAAATTTATTGTTTTGACAATCTCTTCCTCTGAAATGGGCTGGGACAACTCCCCTCCCAACTCGGACAGCAGACATAGAGACAGACTTGAAGGTCTAACAATCCAATTATAATTTCATTTTAACCCTGCAGTTATGTTGGGCATACCAGTACATCCTGTGCACATAGCTGTCAGCATGATGTCTCAGGCATTTTACCTCATGAGTTTCCTCTCTAATGTTACCAGCCTTGAGATCAATATACTGTACATCTGCATGAATGGGAATGCTGACTCAGATCTCTTCCTTCATGCACCCAGTAAATAAATAATCAAAACCTTGAAGCTGTTGCTAAATATCGTTCACTGGCAAATTGTCAAAAACAAAGGCCATTGTAGCACACTGCTCACAGCTGCCAACATCCACCCAGAACGGGGAGAGGATATTAAGGCAATAATCATGGTAACAAGAGCTGAAACCTGCTGTCAAGAGCAGCATGAATTAGGCATACAGTACTGTATATTGTAGATGACGTTCACCTGGCGATAGGGTTACCCCAATAGTCATGTTCTGAATGACTGTTTCTGAAGCAAGAGCTGGAACACAAGCACAGAATTCATAATTTAGTCTGAGTCAGAATATTTGACATTCAGTGAGAGGGACAGAGGCAGACAATGAAACTAAGGGGGAAAAGGGGGTGCTAGAAGGAAAGGGGCCTGGTGATATGTCCTTGTTTTCTGTAGCTGGCAGCAGCATGAAGTTGGGAAGAAAAAAACAAATTTTGCCCTTTGATACTGTCAAGAGCAACTTCTCACTGTCATCAAGTAAAGTATGAGAGCCCAGAATCACTATTTCAGTACCCATGACATTCACATCACTGGTGCCTTGGGTGAACCTCTGTAAATGTCTGACCACAGAATAGGAAATGTCACCATTTTTAATCACATGAATGTGCTGCAAAGGGCCTTAACCCACAAACTACTCGGTAAAGGGAGCACCAGGACTTTATACACAATTAAGATAAATGCCTAATGGGCTGCATAACATTGCAAGACAGTAGATATTGTACTTGCTGTTGGTGCCCCTTGCCTATGGTTTCAGCCATTTATTGGTTTAACTGTCTGCCGGAAATGTTTTTTGAAAGGGACAGAAGATGCGAATTGAATTGATAGAATGCTGATCTTTTATTCCACTTTATATGTACATAAGTGTATCAGTCTTTGTTCAAATGTACTGTATTAATTGACTCATTAAAATGATAAATGTATGTATTACTGTACAGTATTTGAGCAAAATTTTTGTAATAAAGACAGTATGTATGTATACAAAAATCAATCCATACTTTATTTGCATTCAAAAAAACAATACTGTGATTTAATGCTACATATTCCCAGGTGCCCATAAAATTGGGCTGAAAGAACCAAGAGAAAAAGAGAACATATTGTATGTAGGATTTAAACTTGTAAGAAGATACTCAACTCCATTTCTTCTTTCATTTCTAATGATGATAACGCCTTGAGCTTAAAACTCAGTCTGCTCTCCTTTTTTTATAATTCCCTTTGTTTAACCAGGAGAGACACACTAAGCTGAAAGCTTTTTTACAAGTGCTACCTGGCAGCACAAGGAAGTTAAGTGACTTGCTCAGGGTCACACAGTATGCAAGTGGGCACTGTGGGATTCAAACCCAGGTCTTCAGATTTGCAGCTCAGGGCCTTCGACCTATGCACTATACTGCCTTTGTTTTTTCCTTTCAGGTGGAGAACCAGTGGAACCTAATCTAAACCACTGTCCTAGGTTTTTCCTTTGTTCTTTTAGTCAGATTGTATGGGAACCTGAGAATACGTACCATTGTTCTATATTGAATGCAAAGAAATTATGGACTGAACTTTATTAAATGTTTATTCTCTAAGGTGCACATCATTCTCAAAGTAGCTGTTAACCCAGATAAGGATAGATGAGGCAAAGAGATGGGGGGGGTCTGAAGTAATGAGGGTGCAACCATTTATGAGGAGTATGGTTTTAAAATAATTTGTGTCTCAGATCTATCTATTTTTGGTACATAAAGCAGGTGATGAATATGACTTATAGTCCAGTCCATTTTGTGATTAAATGCAGTACCTAAGAACATACAGTAGTTTAAATTAAATGGGAGGCAAAGTACTTTATGAACTGGGTACCTTATGAAAAAAGGATCCCTAGGGGTTGAAATTGGTTCTCCCATTTGGCAAATGTCACTGCCCTGATCTATTGACTTTTGATGCAGAAAACAGGATATTGGCCCGGCACTGCAAACCTAGTTTGTAACAGAAGTGAGTACTAATTGTAGTCTGGTCCACTTCATGATTCATTACAGTACTAGAGAACATGGTTAAAATTAAGAGGATGTAAAGCATTCTACTGATTAAACAACTTATGAAATAATAATATCCCCAAAGGATTGATTCTCCCACTTGATGACTGCCACCCCCTCCACACACACACACACACACACACACACACACACACCTTTATTTGGAAAACTGAAGGAGGCAAGGTACCCAAATAGGGATCTGAGGCACAAGCAGACTTGATAGACCATAAGGCCTATTCTGCTGGCAATTAGTATGTTAGTAAGTCAACTGCAGTACAAAACCAATGAACAAATTCCAGCATAACAGAAGTACAGTATTTCAATAATCTGCAGTACAGAAATAAGTCAGCATGACAAATGGGTGGAAGCTGCCTCTTCTGTTTGGCGAATGTCACTCCCCTGGTCTATTTAACATACTAACATATTAATTGCCAGCAGATTAGGCCTTACTGTCTATTGAGTCTGCTTAAATCTCAGATCCCTAGTTGGGTGCCGAGGCCCTCCCCCCCCTTACTTTTTGACTTTTATTACAGAAAAAATGCAAGGTCTGACCAGGCACTGCTAGGGAAACCAAAACAATCATGGGGGACAACGATGGGGGCATGGGGGTGGTGGTGAAATAGACACCAGGGAAATACTCGAATCTCCCATTTCCCCATTGGATATTATTAACAATCAACAACCTATTGCTTTTATTTTGTGCTTGCACACCAGATAAACTACTTTCGCTGCTATCTGGCAAGGTAATACTGTACATTGCAGTAAATTGCTTTCTGATTGTTGAAACAGTAAACATGTTTTGATATAAGCTTACAACTCTTAGATTAGATACATTGTTGCATAGTGGTTTCTTCTCAGACAGAACTGATTGCTACAATGTGCATTATTACCTTTCTGTGCCTGACCACTTGTGTTTTTTTTTTTTTTGTTCCTTTTACCCTCACTCAGTCGGTGGCCTATAAAGTGATTTGGGAAGGTAGTGATGGACTAATTCCTTCACACCTATTGTTCTGTCCTAAATAGCAGTAATTGTGTTTGAGAAAGGGCTATTCCACCATGACAGCAGGAGCTCCAGGTATGTGTTTGGGGGGGGGGGGCTTGTTTTTTTTTTTTTTTTGGTGGTTGGCAGTTAGCACCAAATCCCCTAAAACCCCTTACTCACAGAACCCATAGAAATAAAGGTTGTTCCATTCTGGACTGAGATCCTGTGGTGGAGCAGCTTTCAGTTCCCTCATATCCACATCCCCTACTGTTAAACTATTCCAGCATTGCTGTTTTATCAGACATGTTATAAACTCTGTGTAAATGAAGAACATTGCTGAAGAAACATAGCTTTTTGTAAGTACTATAAGAAAATATATAGAGACTGCTGTTATTAAATAAAAAGCTACTCAACAATATGCTATTGCATTTACAGATATGGTTCTTCTGCAATGTTTCATCATTTACACAATGTTCAAAACATGTCTGACAAAACCCCATTGCTGGACATAGAAACTTAGAGTTTGACGGCAGATAAGGACCACTTGGCCCACCCAGTCTGCCCATTTCCCTACCTATTGGATAAGCTGCAGATTCTAGTTAACCAACAGTCTACTTCCTGCAACCCCCCACTATAATTGCCTTATGTCTGTCCCATGCATGTTTGAATTCCCCCACTGTTTTAGACCCCACAACCTCTCAGGAAGGCGGTTCCATCGCTCCACCACTCTCTCCGTGAAAAGAATTTCCTCACATTACCCTGAGCCGCCCCTCTATCTTTAAATTGTGCCCCTTGTTCTTACACATCTCTTTTTCTGAAAGATGCTACCTCCTGGACTTTGTTGATTCCCTTGAGGTACTTAAAAGTTTCTATTGTGTCCCCATCCTCCTTTCATCAAGGGTATACATATTAAGCTCTCTCAGTCTCTCTTCATATGGTTTCTGTTGTAGACCCTGCACCATTTTAGTTGCCCTCCTCTGGACTGCTTCCATCCTGTCTATGTCCTTGCATAGATGAGGTCTCTAAAGCTGCACGTAGTACTCCAGATGGGGTCTCACCAATTGTCTGTACAGAGGGATAACCACTTCTCTTTTTCTACTTGTGATGCCCCTCCCTATGCATCCCAGTATCCCCTGGCTCTCCTTACTGACTTCTCACATTGCTTACCCACCTTTAGGTCATCTGATATGACTACACCCAGATCCCTTTCCATTATTGTTGTTGTTAGTACCTCCCTGCTATTGTGTACTCTTCTCCTGGATTTTTATTTCCCAGGTGCATTACTTTGAACTTCTTTGCATTGAATCTAAGTTGCCATATGTCTGACCATTCCTCCAACCTTGCCAAGTCCCTTCTCATCCTTTCTACCCCCCCTTGTGTATCAACTCTGTTATAGATCTTTGTGTCATCTGCAAAGAGGCATATCTTTCCTTCCAGACCCTCTGCAATGTCACCTATAAAGACGTTAAAGAGGACTGGACCTAGTAATGAGCCCTGAGGTACTCCACTAGCAACCCCCCTTTCTTCAGAATGTATTCCATTCACTATTACCTACTGTGCCCTGTTGTGCAGCCAGTTTGCTACCCAGGCTACCACCCTGGGACCCACTCCCAGGCTGGCTAACTTGATTATTAATCTTTTGTGGGGGACTGTGTCAAATGCCTTGCTAAAGTCTAGGTAGGCCATATCCACAGCCCCTCCCTGGTCTATTACTTTGGTCACCCAGTCAAAGAAATCAATTAGATTCATCTGACATGACCTTCCTGCTGTGAATCCATGCTGCTTTGGGTCCTGTGCCCTGCTGGCCTTTAGGTACTCAACAATTCTTTCTTTCAGAAGTGATTCCATCATTTTCCCCACCACTGAGGTCAAACTAACAGGTCTGTAGTTTCCTGCTTCTGCCTTGCTCCCACTTTTGTGAAGGAGAATCACATCTTCCTCCTCCAATCCTCAGGTACCACCCCATCTTCCCATGATTTGTTAAAAAGTGTGGTTAGTGGTGTCACTAGGTCCTCCCTTAGCTCTTTTAGGATTCTAGGGTGAATCCCGTCAGGTCCCATTGCTTTGTCCACCTTGAGTTTTAGGAGTTCTTTCAGGACTCTTTCTTCTGTAAATGGACTGGCGTCAACCCCTACCCAGAGTGCTTCTACTGTTTGGTTTAGGTAACTCCTCCTCCTCTTCTTCTTTTGTGAATACTGAGCAAAGTATTCATTCATAAACATAGAATTTGTGCAGATAAGGACCACTTAGCCCACCCAGTCTGCCCATTTCCCTACCTAATGGATAAGCTGCAGATCCTAGTTAACCAGCAGTCTACTTCTTCCTACCCCCACCCCTAGAATTGCCTTATGACTGTCCCATGCATGCTTGAATTCCACCACTGTTTTTGACTCCACAACCTCTGCTTTTCACTGTCTCCCTCTGCCCACCTCCCCTCTCCTTTATTAATCTTCACTATCCCTTCCTTAACCTTTCTATGCTCCCTGATGTACCTATAAAAGGTTTTATCCCCCTTCTTAACTGAGTTGGCTATCTTTTCCTCAGTTTGGGCCTTTGCTTTTCTGACTGCCTTCCCCACTTCTTTCTGCTTTAATTGACACAGTTCCCTGTCATGCTCCATCTGTGATTCCTTATACTTTTTGAATGCAGCCTTTTTCTCCTTAACCTTCCCTGACACCTCTTTTGAGAACCATAGTGTTTTTTTATTCCGCTTTGTTTTCTTTATTTGTTTCACACGAAGGCTTGTTGCCTCCATGATGGCAGTTTTGATTTTTCTCCATTGTTATTGCACCCCTCCTTTCTGGCCATTTTCTAATGCATTCCTCAGGTATTCACCCATTATGCCAAAGTCAGGCCTTCTAAAGTCCAGTATCCTTGTCTTTGTATGGCTTGTCTCCATGGTTGTGTTTATTGTGAAACACACTGTGCAGTGGTCGCTTATTCCCAGATGTCTACTGACTTCTAAATTTGTGATCCTCTCTCCATTTGAGAGTACCAGGCCTAATATTGCTCCCTCCTTAGTGGGTTCCGCCACTAGCTGTCTAAGGCATGCCCCCTGTAGGGCATCGAGAATGACCCTGCTCTTGGATGTGGCTGCAGTCCATGTAGCCCAGTTAACATCTGGTACAGTGATGAAAAGTATTTGCCCCTTCCTGATTTCTATTATTGCATATTTGTCACACTGGATGTTTTCAGGTCTTTAGACAAAATATAATATTAGATAAAGGGAACCTGAGTGAACAAATAACATCTTTTTTTTACTTATTTCATTTATTTAATGAAAAAGTTAACCAACATAGCAGGCACTGTGTGAAAAAGTAATTGCCCCCTAGTTAAATCAACCCAATTAAAGGGATAATTAGAGTCATTGATTGAACACAGCCAGGCTTGATTACAGCCAGCCCTGGCTCAATATAAATCTCACTTATTTTGACCTCACCATCAGAGTCACGCTACAGCACAAAGATTCCAACAAGCACATTATGCCATGATCAAAGGAAGTTCCTGAAAAGATCAGAAAAAATGTGTTGCCCTCATCAGTCTGGAAAGGGTTACAAAGCTATTTCTAAGGCTCTGGGACTCCATCAAACCACAGTGAGAGCCCATAATCTCCAAATGGAGAACACTTGGAACAGTAGTGAATCTTCCGAGGAGGTCGGCCTGCCAAAATTACTCCAAGGGCTAGCGTAAATCATTCAGGAAGTCTCAAAGGATCCTAAAACAACATCCAAAGAACTGCAGGCTTCTTGCCTCAGCTAAGGTCAGTGTTCACGACCCACAATCAGAAAGAGACTGGGCAAAAATGGGCTTCATGTGAGTAGCAAGGCGGAAACCACTGCTAACCAAGAAGAACATAAATGCTCGTTCATTTGCCAAAAAGCACCTGGATGATCCATGCCTTTTGGGAAAATGTTCTATGGACAGATGAGTTCAAAGTGGAACTTTTGGATGACATGATCCCATAATGTCTCGCATAAAGCAAACACAGCATTCCACAGTAAGAACACCATACCAACAGTCAAACATGGTGGTGGTAGTGTGATGGTGGGGATGCTTGCTGCCTAAGGACCTGGATGACTTGCCATAATTAAAGGAACCATGAATTCTGCTCTGTACCAGAAAATTCTTAAGGAGAATGTCGGTCATCCTTCCGTCAGCTGAAGCTGAGCGTGGTTGGGCCATGCAACAAGACAATGATCCAAAACACAAAGCAAGTCCACATCAGAATGGCTAAAAGAAGTAAAATTAAAGTTTTGGAGTGGCTAGTCAAAGTCCAGACTTAAACCCAATAGAGATGCTGTGGCAGGACCTGAAACGAGCAGGTCATGCTCGAAAACCTACCAAATGTTACTGAATTAAAGCAGTTCTGCGAGGAAGAGTGGGTTAAAATTCCTCCACAGCGATGTGAAAGACTGATATTGAATTATAGGAAGTGTTTGGTTGCAGTCATTGCAGCTAAATGTGGCATAACCAGTTATTAAGTGTAAGGGGGCAATTACTTTTTCACACAGTGCCAGTTGGTGTTGGTTAACTTTTTTTCATTAATTAAGTGAAATTAAAAAAAAAAACAAGTGTTATTTGCTCACTCAGGTTCCCTTTATCTAATATTACATTTTCTCTAAAGACCTGAAAACATCCAGTGTGACAAATATGCAATAATAGAGAAAATCAGGAAGGGGGCAAATACTTTTTCACGCCACTGTATATTCAGGTCCCCCATCAACAGTATCTCCCCTTTTTCAGCCATTTTGAGAATGCCCTCTATCATTTTCTTGTCAATTTCCTCCCCTTGAGACGGGGGTCTGTATACAACCCCTGTGCAGATTGTGATGCCATTCCCTGTCTCCAAGGTGACCCAGAGTTCCTCTTGTCCTCCCCCTTTATTTTTTAGTTCTGCAGCTTTGATCCCTTCCCTTATGTAGAGAGCTACTCCACCTCCTCTTTTACCCTCCCTGTCCCTTCTGTAGATTGTGTACCCTGGTATGTTGACATCCCAGTCATGATTCTCTGTGTACCATGTTTCTGTGACTGCCACAATATCCAAGTGTTCCTCTTCCATCAAGGCTACTAGCTCTGGAAGCTTGTTTCCAAGACTATGGGCATTGGTACTCATTGCTCTCCATTTAATGTTGGCTTTATCCTTTTTTACCCCATCCCTGCTCTTATTGCCCTTGTCCATTTTTCCATTTACCCCATTCCTGCCCTCTGTCAAGCTCTGTACCTCAGTGTTTACCCTACTACCTGCCATGTTTTGTGAGGGAAGGATTGAACTTTCCTGTTTCCTATCAGCACCTCCCCCTTGGCTAGTTTAAAAGCTTGCCAAGGAAGCCTTTAAACCTGTCACCTTGGAGCATGTTTCCCTTCCTGGACAGATGCAGACCATCATTCCAGTATAGACCTTCATCTCTCCAGGTGGACCCCCAGTCCCCAATGAAGCCAAAGCCCTGTGCTCTGCACCAGTTTTGCAACCATTCATTAAACTGCATGGTGTGAAGTACCCTAGCCTCACTCCTGCCATAGACTGGCAGCACCTCTGAGAAAGTTACCGTGCTTGCTACCTGTCTGAGGCCCCTCCCCAACTCCACAAATTCATCCTGCACAGCACTGATCTCATGCCTAGCTAGGTAATTTGTCCCGAGGTGGACAATGATATCTAGTTTCCTCTCCTGTGATGCTGCTTCTGAAATCCTGAGGATTTGCTTCCTGTCCCTCCAAGCCATGGCACCAGGCAGGCACCTTACTTCCCTCTCTTCTCCCTTCCCCAGGTCTACACCCCTATCAACTGAGTCCCCTATCAGCAGCTGTTTCTTTCCCCTGTGGTGTCCCTTGCCACTCTTTTGTGGGTCTCCCTTGTGGATATCCCCAGCATTCTTCTTGGTCTCCAATGAGGGTGTCATCATTGAGGAACCTTGATTTTCCAGATTGACATATGATTTGCATAGAGGTACAACTTGGGGGCTATGCCTCTGTTTCACCACCCTCACCCTCCCAGAACCTACTGTGGTCCATCTGCTCTTCACACATGGCAACCTCTGAGGCAGTGGTTGTGGAACTGGTGCTCTTTGGGTGGGGGAGGCCTCCTTAATCCTTGCCAGTTCAGCCTGGAGGTGGGCAACCTCCTCCCTCATAGCTGACAGTTGCCTGCAAATAGGGCAGCAATGCAGGTTCCAGAATGTCTCCCAGAAAATTGCTGCCCACAGCCAGTGCATTTGCACCACTCCCCACATGTCCCTCCTTTATGCACTGTGCTGGGTAATTAAGAATATGACAGTTCTGCCCCAAGACCTGTTGAGGAAGTGATGTCAGAACCTTGGCTATAAAGGAAATGCCATGCCTGGGCTGGGCGGGGTGAGTGGAAGGGTGGGTGGGTAGGCCACACACACTGGTGACTGTTAGAAACAATCAAATACAACACTGCTTCACCACCCTGGTGAGTATTGCCCTTTATAGTAAGTCAACCAACACCACAATTTACTAGACCACTTCTCCTACACAAACCACTCTACTGAGTCCAGGGATAAAAATGAACTCACTGCTCAGCCAGCTGGACATTTCTAAAATATTGCACAAATATCCTTCCAAATCCTATGTGTCTAGCACAGAAATCAAGCAATTTCTGTTGTATTTCACCCCCTCTAGTTATAAAATTACTACACTTTAATGGAATCCTGCAATTCTTAATGCCAGTAAGAAAATAATGAAACTTTCTGTAGAAAGCGTAGCTTACCTTCCTATCTAGTCCCCAACAAAATTATGTTTTACCAGGTTCCCAGTTCCTCAAATGCGTTCTAGTTTGTTCTCTGCAGTATAACAAGTTTTTCAGCTTCCAACAGAAGCAGGCAAGTCTTTTCTGACATGTTTTACAGTGTGTGATAAGGAAATGAAAAAATGTAATTTATTATTTTTATTTACCCACTGTATTGTTTGAAGGCAAATTGTGTGGATTTTTTTAAAGCAGTAGTAGAAAACCATTGGAGCACTCTGTAAGATTTAATTAAAAAGAAGGCCCACAAAAACTCTAGAAGGCCCACAAAATGATGACCCATTACCCATGCAAGGGAAACCAGGAAAAATACAAAACCAAAAGTTAAGATATTGAATGGGGAAACTGGAAGAGTTATAAAAGGGGCCAAAAAGAGGGAAGGGTTAAAATATACAAAACACAGTTAGCCATAAACAACAAGAACCACAAACACTTCTGCATTTACTTAAAATCTAGGAAGAAAAATAAACATCAGGTGTGACCAATAAAAAGTAACACTGAAATTACAAGAGAGGAAGAAATTGCAGAGACACGCTGTAATCCATCATCATAAACTCATATTCTAAATGTAAGAAAATCATCTCACTATAGAAAAAGGGGAGATGAAAAAGAACAATGATTTTCATTCTCAATGTACAGAAGAAAAATATAAAAAAACAATGCAAAACCCTTTACAATGTAAAACACTGTCTATCTAAATTTAACTAGCCTCACAATTCAAGTTCCAACTATTGCTGGTGATTTGTTTTGCTCTTACTAAGATTTTTAGCTGTGCTGGTAAGTGCATGACATTATTAGCAGTCACAAATCTTTCTTCAGCCACCACTCTCACCAGTGGCAAATGTAGAGATTCCACAGATTTCATGCCTTAAGTTGAAAGTACAGTGCATTAAACAGGGCAGAATACCATGCAACATGAATGAAAGACTTCTGCTCCCAATAACACTTTCAAACCTATTCATCACAGAGTACAAAAAGTCAACAAAGTAAAAACAAAATGCAAAAGGAATAATTCATTCTTAAAAAAAAACACAAGCCCCCACATTATCCCCAGGGGAACAGACTGTCATACATTCCCCTCCTTTTATAGTCTATTTCATTCTGAAGTCCCCAAAAGTATGCCCCCACCCCTTTTGTGAAAGAACCTATGGAACCCAGAAATTTCTGGTTTTCAGGGTTTTGCTGTGTAGTGGTTCTATCTACAAAGAAGTACTGTAGTAAAAGTACTGGTTTAGTGAGTTATGGCTGTACTAGCTCTTTAAGTGCAAGATATTTGTTTAAGCAATAAGGCATGACCAGGGGTTAGATTAGCAGTCTGTTAATCACCCCCTAGGGGTGTAATGTGGCACGAGGTGCAGCCGAGTGGCATATTGCCCCAGGCGGTGATTGACTGTTAATCTAACTCCTGGGAGTGCCTTATTGCTATTATAAAAACATATTCCAAAAGAAAAGTGTTAAAACTGTACTTTTTGAATGTTTTCCTCATTTACAGGGAGATTTTTAATAACATAGTTCTTCCACCAACAGTTTAAGAATGCTGGTCCAAAATCAGAATGCATCACTTCACACATTCAGCAGTGGTAGAGGATGGAATGCTGACAGGAAGAATCCATGTGCCATGGTGATCAGGCTGCACATGACAGTATAACATGGATTAATGTAAGACTGTTGGAATCCTAACAGCCAATCAGATTGCAGCATTTCTAAGACCCTTTTTATAATTATAACTAAATACAGTAGTTGGGGCAGCACTGGTGATGGGGGATGCTAGACTAATAGGGAAAGTGTTTCTTTTCTTTAAAAATTACATACAGTAGTTGAGGCAGCATTGGGGGGAGGTAGGGGGTTGGGGGCAGCTTGGCAACCAGGGAAATATACCTCTCAACCCTCTACCTCATAAATCAGGGATAAGGCTTATAAAATCAGGGACAAAACAAAATCAGGGATACATGCTTAACATTAGTCATATCTACTCAAGAAGCTGGTAGAGTAAGAGGCTTAGTGTAAAATACATTTTCTTAGGAAGAACAAGCTTGTAACTTTAATGTGTTTGTGTTACCAAGACAGACACATTAAACTGAAAGCTTTGTTTACAGGAGCAACCTGAGAGCACAATGAACTTAAGTGACTTGCTCAAGGTTACACAGTTCGGGCTGTGGGATTTGAACCTAGGTCTTCAGGTTTGCAGCTCAGAGCCTTAAACCACTGTGCTATACTGCCTCCATGTTTGACATTATATTGTGTTTACAACCCCCCACTGTTTGGTCATGGAAACACAATTTTTTAGGAGGGATGGGGTTACCTTTTCAGCCAAAGTCAGGGAAAGTTGAGAGGTATGCATGTTGTGTACTTCATATGTTTTTGTATTACTCTTCCATTACCCCTTGCACCGTGAGATGAGCAACGTGTTGTTCAATGTACTTTTCCTGGTGAAATGCTTCAATAAATAAATAAACAAATAAATAAATAAAGATGTAGTACCATCAGAAATAAAGGATACAATTACTGCTGTTACCAGGGCTAGATACTTGAGGGAGAGGGGAACTAAGGGACAGGGTGATCAACTATGAGGGATAAATGGAGATAGGGCATTCACACCACCACAGACAGTGTTATCATGAGATGGGAAGGGTGTTCTCTCCATTGGAACAGTTTCAACAGCCGACAGGTGCAGTACACACTCAATTGGCCAGCAACTTGGATTACCTTGCAGTTCTCTAGGTGCAATTTATATTTGCCTGTTTCAATACTTGGCCCTGATGGACTAACCTCTGAAACTTTTCTTTAATTATAGGATGATTTTCATCCTTTGGTGAAATATTTGGCAAACAAGATGACAGCCTCCTCTCAAATTCCAAACATTACAGACCCACTGCACTTCTTAACACAGAGTACCAGACTATAAAATATGTATTGAGAAAAAAAGGTCACACTGGGGTTTGGGAAACTGAAAATATGAAGGACATCCACCACATTAGGTTCCGATTGCTTTGATGTTTGGCTTTTTAACATAATGATTCAGTCATCTTGCAAACTGCAGATTTTTGATTATGCTGTTGGCAACGTGCTGTACTTTCACTTGTTTCAGACATTTACTTTTTGTGTGTATTAAAATGTAGTTTGTTTTACTTTTGCAGCTGGGTTATAACTGGGATGATGCGAATGAGGAAGTTTAACTGCAAGACTTCTTTTTCAGGGTGGTACTTGTTCTGTTTTTTTTATTTTTTTATTTTTGTATGAAAATGTTTTTTTCCTTTTACAAACATCCTAAGACTTGGGCACTCACCACCATGTTTGACACCGACTCCAGTATATAGCAGCAACCATTTTATTTACATGATAAAATAATAAAAAGCACCTTCCTGAAGCATTTTGGATCTTCAAATGATCCTTTATTAAAGGCTGGCAAACACTGAATCAGGCACACATAAATAGCCCATTCTAAATTACATCATTCTGACATCACACATTATTAAACTGTTTCATTGGTCAGAAACAATATTTGAATGGAGAAAATGAATTTACGTACATCAGTTATTTCACCAAGACAAGTCAGCAAGCAAATAAAATATTTTTATCCTTGGCTTGTCTGACTCAAGTGACGATAGGTGAAATTTCTACTTCAGGTAAAAAATGAAGTTATCATGGTTGAAAGCGAAATTACTAAATTACAAATTGGTATTGCAGCAAAAGTTATCTCCTGTCCTCTAGGTATGGAGGGAGTTTAAATCCTGTATTCAAGCTGGCAATAAATGAAAGACCACTACATTACAAATAAACCTGTTAGGCTTTTTTTTAAGGGGGGGGTGTTCATGATACAGTGGGCAGTGCATCACTCTTCCCATGTGCTAAAATAATTTTTTTTTTTTTACAGATTGTCTACTTTTCTTTAACTGTGCAAAGTGGGAAATCAGTTTTCTACCACTTGTAATGAACGATAGTGTAATAACTTCAATGTGCTACCAATTTTAACGTTGATTACTATCATTGTGACAGCCAATCCAGCAATGGAAAAAATCAAGCATCATCCCAGTTTGTCACAAATTCATAATTAATGTCATGTCATTGCATGGGACATAAAGGCACAATTGTTTGACTACAGTACTTCATGCAGCTAATCACATCATTTATAAGTCTGAATTCATAGTAGGGCAGAACTTTGTTTAAATAGGCTTCAAGACCAAAATGCAGGGACTGTGCTAGGTTTGCAGATATCTATTTTTGATGCTGAACAAATAATGATGATTAATTTTAGGGTAGTTAAGCAATGAGAGGTACTTCCTAACATTGGCAATTGGGCAAAAAGCTGAAAGGTTATTTAACTATTTTTAATAACAGTTTTAATTCCCTAATCTGTCTGACATACTGTACAGTAACCTCCACTGTCCTTTCCACTGCCACTTCAGTGTACTCATCACAAAAGAGAGTCAGCATATTGAAACCCCCATCTACTGGAGACATTGCTTTCTGGGGAGGGTGCTTCTTCACACAAAGCTAAAGTGAGCAAGGCAATAGGCAATACTTAAAATGCCCTATTTGAGTTGCTCTTTGTGGACCAGAATGAAACCATACAAGTTGAAAGAATACTGCCTAGCCTGATTGCTTCCCCTGGAAATACCTGCAGTCCATTGTATTTGTCAATTAAAAATCATGCTGCAACACAAATTCTCATGTATTTAAAGTACTTTTAGTACATACTGTATGTGTACAGTACGTTCAGGAATCAAGCATCCAGGAGGAACCAGTATGAGTGAGGATCGGGCAATGAACCATATGGTTTCTGTAAAGGCTACCTAAAGAAATGGAATATACTAGCCTTTGATCTTCAGATTTTGTTTTGTAAATGTAGTCTCTGTGATCTTGCTATGTGCCATCTTGGGTATCTGGAAATGGCAATGCAACTGTTTTCCGTAACGTGTGCTCATTTTAATAAGAACTGAAATGTAACCAAGGATTTTATTGATTTATGTTTTTATTCTGATGCTGTATCCGGATTTGCAAGGTGACATCAGTTATTCCACTATGCAGTATGCACTATTTGCTGCATAAAACTGCCAAGAAAATGAAATTCATGAGTAGCACAAAACAAGCACAAAAAGTATGTCACAAATTGTATTTCAAATCACACCCATCAATGTCATGTTCTAAGTGCTGTAGTTTGAATTGCCTGTCTGCATAAGCAAACTTTAATTAACTGCGTGCTTTGATGGCAACTGATGCAGCTTTCTCTGAGCTCCTCTTTATTACTGAGCCAATTCTGCTGTGGCTGTTTGAATATTGGCACTTTTTTTTGGGAACCAATCAGTTTGAAATGAGTTCCAGTGCTGTTTGAGGATCCATCCTTTGCAAGGTGACAAGTGTAGATAAAAAATGGATAAAAGGTAGTATTTCAAATGCACAATGTGACAAGGAAACACCATTGTTTTAATTGCATTACACAAATTATAGTTCCCCCATATTCGCACAGAATATACAAGTCACTATGCCAATGCAACAGTTTCTGTTTTTGACAATGTGCAGTATATTCTGTCCAAACGAGGGGGGGGGTATAATTTGTGTAATGCAATTAAAAAAGTCATGAAATTCCAACCATCACAAAGTTTAAGTGAGAACATGGATTTGTGGAGCATTTTGTTGTCACATTTTGCAAAAGTACTATTAGCATTTTTTCTATTTCTTACCACAGCCGATAGATGCCTTATTAAAAATGGTTAAACTGATGTATATTATAAAAAGACTGAGACATGTTTGGTGATTGCCAATAAACTAGTCACTCCCTATCAAATATTGAGCTACTTTATTGGTGGTCGAATCATTTAACATTTATCCTTTAACAACAAATACAAAAAAATGCAGAACATCTGAACATGTGACCCCAGCTACACAAAACCCCTCAAAACCGACGCTATGCACAAGATACAATGCAATGATTTTGTTTAAGTGCAGAAGAAAACTAACCATTACATACTAATCATCATGAGAAGAATGTGATTTTTGAGTTTTTCTGGTAATTTTTAATGTGACAGAGCCATAGAGCATTTCAAAAATCCTAATTTATACACGTGTTTAGATACTAGGATGTAAGCAATTTTGTACTGGTTGCAAAAGATGTTAAGAGTCTAAATATATCTAAATACTGTGCATCTATCCCCTGTACAGTGGCATCAGAGGTATAAAAGAAAGCCCTAGAAAACAGAGGTGGGAGAAAACCCACCAAACAAATACATTTTGAAAGGAACTGGCTGAGATACTGTAGTTCTTTACAATAATGATTTCAAATTTGAATCCCCTCACCCCAAGGGAACCAGTTCCTTCACTTTTGGAGCAATTTGGGTGCCATTGAAATTGCAGTCCCATTCAGGAAGAACAATTAGTCACTATGACAAAAGTCAGTCCTGTAGGTGGACTAATATTTCTTCTAAAAGGTAATGTGTGAAAACAAAAGTTAGTTGTGGAGTGGTTTAATTCTTGTCTTTGTTTTTTATAACCAGTCCTGGAAACGCAGGTGTATTAATGTGTGCATTCCTTGGGGAACCTTGTTTTGAGTTACTGTGCTCTCCCTTAGTGTAGCTGGTTGGTGTGGATTTGTATAGGTATCTTTGGACTTATATGCAGGGTCAAAATTATAATTATTAATCTCAGCTATGGTTACTTCACAGCTGATTTTTTTACTATTATGGGATATGGGCCATGTAGAGCTTAAACTGAATGGGTATCTGAACAGTTATCTAGGTGTAAATCTCAGGTGATTGAAAGGACCTAACTGCTGTGAGGTTTAAATTACTTGTAGAAAGATCTACTAAGTAGGGGGAGTGGCTCAACTAGAAGGAAGCTACATTTAAAGACTGCCTTAGAAAGATTCTGCTAATAGCTTGGCAGAAGACACCAGGAGAAAGGACTGCTGTGTGACTGGACTTCTCTGCTGAGACTATATTGCCCTCCTTCCCTCCCTCCCTCCCCCACCCAAAGCTAGTTCTATTTTATAGGCACAGGATTTGACTGACAACAGGAACTTCCTGTTTGGGAGCAGGAAGTGAGTGATCACAGAACCACCAAAGACCCACCATCCTAGAAGGGCAAGAGTAGCTCTCCGGACCCCTCTAGCTGCTGGAGGTCTGCCTCTGAGCAAGTAAGTGGTCTACTGAGAAATCTAGGATATTCTTGTCTCAGAACAGGACAATCAGGAGCTTAAAGGGCACACAGGCAGAAAGTATGGAGAGAGAGGAAAAAAAAACAGAGGAAAGAGTAAGGATTGCAAACAGTTAAGGGGCCAGAAATAAGACATGATTGGAGTGGTGCAGTGCAGTGGCTGTGGAGCAGCAGTCTTCCGGGAGACATTCTGGAGGATGCGGTGTTGTCCCATCTGCAGGCACCTCTCTGGGCTGAGGGAGGAGGTTGCTCATCTTCAGGCTGAGTTGGCCAGGATTTGTGGGACCTCTTCTTCCATCCAGGGACCACCAGTGCCACTGCCATTGCCTCAGAGGTTGCCAAGAAAGAGGAGTGGTTGGACCACAGTGGGCTCAGGGAGGGGAGGGTGGTGGAACAGAGGCACATCCCTCCAGTTGTACCTCTCCACAATTCCTATGCCATTCTGGCAAAGTGGGGTTCCTCTATGGAGGCACCCACAGTGGAGACCAAGGAGGATGCTGGGAACCTTCACAAAGGAGACCCACAGGAGGGTGGCAGAGGACCCTGCAGCAGAAGAAAACAACTCCTGGTGGGGGACTACATTGTTAGGAAGGTAGAACTGGGGGAGGAAGAGGAGAGGGAAGTAAGGTGCCTGCCTGGCACCATGGCTTGGAGGGACAGGGAGCGAATCCTCAGGATTGCCGGAGCAGCTGCACAGGGGAGGGAGCTGGATGTCATTGTCCACCTAGGGACAAATGATCTGGCTAAGAAAGGGATTAGATAAGTGCAGGAAGAGTTTGTGGAATTGGGAGGGGCCTTAGTCAAGTAGCACGCACGGTAACCTTCTCGGAGGTGCTGCCCATCTATGGCATAGGAGAGGCTAGGGTGTTCCGCATCATGAGATTCAATCAGTGGTTGACAAACTGGTGTGGAGCTCAGGGATTTGGCTTCATTGGGGACTGGGGGTCCACCTGGAGTGATGCAAGCCTATATTGGCATGATGGGCTGCATCTGTCCGGAAGGGGAACCAGGACCCTAGGTGATAGGTTTAAATGCTTCATTGGCAATCTTTTAAACTAGCCATGGGGGGAGGCACTGGAAAGGAGCAGGGAAATCCTAGTCCCCCCAAATAATCACGGTAGTAAGTGCAGCAAACACCAACATAGAGGTGTCAATAGGGAGAAGGGCAGGGGAAAATGGAGAAAGTGACAAAGGCAAGAAGGACAGGGATGGGGCAAAAGGGAGTAAGGCCATCAGGAAATGAAGGGTAATAAGTACCAATGCCCGTAGTCTGGGCAACAAGCTCCCTGAGCTGGTGGCCTTGATGGAAGAGGGATGCCTGGATATCGTAGCAGTCACGGAAACATGGTACACAGAGAACCATGACTGGGATGTTAACATACCAGAGTACATAACCTACAGGAGAGACAGGCAGGTGGGGGGGGAGAAGAGGGGGAGGAGCAGCTCTCTATGTAAAGGAAGGGATAAAAGCAACTGAACAAAAGAGTAAACAGGGAGGAGAGGAGGCACTGTGGGTCACCTTGGAGATTGGAAAGGGCACCACAATCCGCACAGGGGTTGTGTACAGACCCCCATGTCAGGGGCAGGGAATGGACAAGAATATGATAGAAGGCATTCTTAGAATGGCAGAGAAAGGGGAGATACTGTTGATGGGAGACCTGAATATGCCAGATGTTAACTGGAGCACATTTGCTGCAGCCACATCCAAGAGCAGAGCCATTCTTGATGCCCTACAGGTGGCAGACATTAGCTAGTTTCAGAACTCACTTGTGAGGGGAGCAATCTTAGACCTCATACTCTCAAACGGAGGCAGTGAGAGGATCTCAGATCTAGAAGTGGGTTGCCATCTGGGGACAAGTGACCATCAAACAGTGTGGTTCACGTTAAACTCAGCTAAGGAGTCAAGCCATACAAAAGTGAGGGTACTGGACTTTAGGAGGGCTGACTTTGGCAAGATGGGAGAGTGCCTCAGAAAAGCACTAGCAAACAGGCTAGAAGGAGGCATGGAGCAACAGTGGGGAATCATCAAAACTGCCATCACAGAGGCAACAAGCCTTTGTGTGAAGCAAATAAACAAATCAAAATGAAAGAAAAAGCCACTATGGTTCACAAAAGAGGTGGCTGTGAAAGTCAGGAAGAAAAAGATAGCATTCCGGAAGTATGAGGAAACACAGAAGGAGCAGGACAGAGAACTGTACCAGTTAGGGCAGAAGGAAGCAGGGAGGGAAGTCAGAATAGCAAAGGCCCAAACTGAGGAAAAGATAGCCAACTCAGTTAAGAAGGGGGATAAAACCTTTTATAGGTACATCAGCGAGCGTAGAAAGACAAAGGGAGGGATAGTGAGGCTGAATAGAATGAACGGTGGGTGGGCAGTGGGGGACAGTGAAAAAGCAGGGATACTGAATGAATATTTCTGCTCAGTATTCACAAAAGAGGAGGGGGAAGTGCCAAATCCAATTAACAGAAGCACTCTTGATAGGGGGGTCGATCCCAGTCCTTTCACAGAAGAAAGGGTTTGCAAGAACTCCTAAAACTGAAGGTTGACAAAGCAATGGGTCCTGATGGAATTCACCCAGAATTCTAAAAGAATTAAGGGAGGAACAGTGAAACCACTGGCTACTCTTTTAATAAATCATGGGAGGATGGTGTGGTACCCGAGGACTGGAGGAAGGCAGATGTGATTCCCCTTCACAAAAGTGGGACCAAGACAGAGGCAGGAAACTACAGACCTGTCAGTCTGACCTCTGTGGTAGGGAAAGTGATGGAGTCACTTCTGAAGGAAAGAATAGTTGAGTACCTAGAGGCCAGTGGAGCACTGGACCCAAGGCAGCATGGGTTCACAGCGAGAAGATCATGTCAGACGAATCTAATAGATTTCTTTGACTGGGCGACCAAAGTAGTAGACCAGGGAGGGGCTGTGGACATGGTCTACCTAGACTTTAGCAAGGCATTTGACACAGTCCCACACAAAAGATTAATAGTCAAATTAACCAGCCTGGGAGTGGGTCCCAGGGTGGGAGCCTGGGTAAAACATTGGCTGCACAACAGGACACAGAAGGTAATTGTAAATGGAGTCCACTCTGAAGAAAGAGGGGTTACTAGTGGGGTACCACAGGGTTCAGTATTGGGTCCAGTCCTTTTTAATGTCTTCATCAGTGACATTGCAGAGGGACTGGAAGGAAAAGTATGCCTTTTTGCAGATGACACAAAGATCTGCAACAGGGTTGATTCACAAGGAGGCGTGGAAAGGATGAAAAGGAACTTGGCAAGGTTGGAGGAATGGTCAGAAGTCTAGCAGCTAGGATTCAATGCAAAGAAGTACAAAATAATGCACCTGGGAAACAAGAACCCAGGGGAAGAATACACAATGGGTGGGGAGGTAGTAACAACAACAAAGAAGGAAAGGGACCTGGGGGTAATCATATCAGATGACCTTAAGGTTAGCAAGCAATGTGAGAAGGCAGTAGTGAGGACTGGGGGTATACTGGGATGTATAGGGAGAGGCATCATCAGCAGAAAACAGGAGGTTGTTATCCCTCTGTACAGACAGTTGGTGAGACCCCATCTGGAGTACTGTGTCCAGTTCTGGAGACCCCATCTCCACAAGGACATAGACAGGATAGAGGTAGTCCAGAGGAGGGCAACTAAAATGGTGCAGGGTCTGCAAGAGAAGCCGTATGAGGAGAGACTAAAGGAGCTTAATATGTATACCCTTGAGGAAGAAGGGAGAGGGGGGACATGATAGAAATTTTTAAGTACCTCAGTGGAATCAACAAAGTCCAAGAGGGTAGCATATTTCAGAAAAAGAGACTTGCAAGAACAAGGGGACACAATTTAAAGATAGAAGGAGTGCGGTTCAGGGGTAATGTGAGGAAGTATTATTTCACAGAGAGGGTAGTGGATGCATGGAACAGCCTTCCTGAGGAGGTTGTGGGGTCTAAAACTGTGGGAGAATTCAAGAATGCATGGGACAGACATAAGGCAATTCTTGTGGGGGTTAGGAAGAAATAGGCTGTTGGTTAACTAGGATCTGCGGTCTATCCTGTAGGTAGGGAAATGGGCAGACTAGATGGGCCAAGCGGTCCTTATCTGCCATCAAAGTCTATGTTTCTATGTTTCTATAGAGCTACTACTTGCTTTCATAGAGTTTATGTAGAGATATATTATGTAGAGATGTATTTTTACCCCTGCTGTCTTCTTATCTTCCATGTAAAATATTTCCTACAGTCCTTTTAAGCCTGTTACCCAAAAGTTTTTCCCCTCTATGCTAGTAGGCTTTTACTAGGCTATTATTAAGCTTTGGACCCCTCACCATAAGCAAAGTTCCAACACTTATTGGCATGTTCTAAAATTGTATGTGAGTTCCTTAACCTGACATTTGTTTTTATAAAGTAAATAATTAATAATTAAAAAAAAAACTATCATTTAGATTGCTGAACTGGTATATAATGTTAAAATGTACCATTATGTATTAGGTCTTTTGTTATGCTGAGGGTGCAGAATTTGATATGAGTTAGTAGAGCTACAGTACATTTCATTCTTGTTCTTTACTTGAAATAAAACAGATTAAAACTTTGTGGTTGTAAGATGTACTCTCCCAGATCCTGCCTGAAAATAGACGGGTCCTTGTCTAGTGTACTTATCCAGTCACCAAAAGCATATTTTATATATATATATATATATATATATACACTTTTGGTGACAAGAAAAGTGTATATATCGGCTAACTCTTGATATGTTCTGCACCCCACAGCATAACTAAGATGCAATACCTAATGGTACATTTTAACATTATTATACCAGGCAGGTCCTCAGAACATTAACAGAGGTTTGCTTCATTTGCACTTCATCCACCATCCCTCAGTCTTACCTGCAGTACAATGAACTTTGGCAGTTAATTAATTTCAAAGACCTGTGTAGAACTGATCCAGCTTTTGTGGGGGAGTGGGTTGATGTGCTCTGCATTCAGCAGTGGTGAGAGCAGATTGAACACTAGATCAGGAGCCAGAAAGCCACGGTAAGACTGAGAAATGTGCTTGAAGATGGAACTTTGCCCAAGAAGTCCTCACAAATTCCTGATTCCACTTTACAGCACAGACATTAAATGAATCCCCTTCCTCTCTCCCAAACCAACTGAGCACCTACATACACTGTGTCTGAATGACTGAGTGGAAATCTGCAAATAAAAATACAGAGTGCACTTTGCCTCTCATTTAGTCATTCATTCAGATGGCAGCCAGCCCAGTTAATGTATGCGCACGTGTGTGTGTGTGTGTGTGTGTGTGTGTGTGTGTGTGTGTGTGTGGGGGGGTTATGCCAGTCACAGACTCCATTACAAGCCTCTTCTTTTTTCAGATCTCACATTTGTTTTTTTTTTCCTGGGTGATTGTATATGCAGTCGAGCAAGTGGGAAAAAAAGGGGGAGCTGTAATCTCAGGGTGTAATGGAACATGGTGTTTAAACCAGTTAAGCCCTGCTGCTAAAATTACTGTGTGCACTAACAAGTCAGCAAGCTCAGCAGCACACAATCCATGTTCCCAGCTCTGCGTACATGGCTGTTCTTTTATTATTATTATTATGTTAACAAGGGGAGTTCCGCCTCTATATTAGGACCATGAGGAGATCCTGAGGCATGCAGGAGCAGACCATGAAGATTCATCAGGCTGACGGTATTTCATCCAGCCCAAAATGATATTGTGGGTCACGTTTACGGAGGCTGTACTCAGGCTCTCACCGTCCAGACCCTGACACTTTCAAAACATAACAGCAATTGATTATAGCAATGTAGCCGGCTAGATAGGAGCAGGTTAAGATCAGGAATATTATTATTTATTTATTATTACCCTAGCTGTGCTGTGTGTGTTCGGACCAAACACTTTCAAAATATAACCGCAGTTGATTATAGCAATGTGGCAGGTCAGACAGGAGCAGTCATAGCAGCAGAAATATTATTATTTATATTTTAGAGATTGATTACGCTGATAGCATTTCATCCAGTCCAAATAATATTTTCAATCACCTTTAAGTAGGCTGTACTCTAGCTCTCACCTTTCGGACCCGACACTTTTCAAAACATAACAGCAATTAGTTATAGCAATGTGGCAGGTTAGACACAGTAGGAGCTGGGTAAGATCAGGAATATTATTATTTATTTATTATTTACCCTACCTGTGCCGATTGCTTACACTACAGGTACGGGGGTTTTGTGTGGAATGGGGGAATATGAGCAGACTGGCTGTACAGGCGCGGGGAACAAAGAGCTGACTTTTGTGTGCTGCAGTCTCCTATAGATAATCCTTTTTGTAAGCTGTCTGTCCAGCTCATTACCTTTTGAATCTTTTTATTTTGTCAATAAGTAAAATGAATGAAAGCATGCATACAAGTGCAACAAACTGTGAATACATGTTTAGGGTGCCATCGAACTATGCCCACTAGTACTGAATATTGTTTTTCTTGCAGCAGTGAGCGCTTGCAGAGTGAGAAGTGATTTCCATCACAGTTTTTCTTGCTCACAGTGTGCTCACAAAGTCAGAAGTAATTTCCAGGGAAAAAAAGGACTGAAACAGTGCTTACAGTATATGCCTTGTATGCAACACTTTTATAATGTGTGACTGTCGACGGCAAGTAGCTGATAAAGTTGAGGACTCTGTACTAACATACTGTAGACACACAGTGAGCAGTCAGACATACAGTATGTATTTATTGTGAACAACCTTTAAAGGAATACTGTCAGCTCCTTCTGTTGTTGTTATTTGTTGTTTAAGAAACTTATCAGGACAGGTGCTATGATTTAGCCTAAATCTGTCTTTTTGTGAGAACAGGACACATTTGATTTTAAGTAGTCCACTTTTATTTCCCATCCTCTTTAATTAGATAAGAGTCTGAAGTGATTACTAAATGGCAATTACTGTAATGAAGGGAGATTAATTAGCGGGGCACCTTCTGACATAGAACTGGCAATAGTACAGCTGTACAACCTGACACCATCTGCCGGTTAATTTGGGGGAAGAACATCAATTACTCTTCTTGCACAGACTCTTGCTGTTATAGCTTGTGGTAGCTTCCTGTGGCTAAGTGCAGAAGTGCATATTAACAACTGCTAAAATTAGTCATTTGACACCATGGCACTGAGCTAATACCTCAGTACCACATGATAATGAGTGGTAACAACCGTCATACTGCAGTGCCGTTGAACTTTTCTATAGTCACCATTGTAAATACAGCATTGCTTGCTGCATCGAGTCAAGTACTTTAAGTGATAAGATACAGGGATATTTTCTCCCTAATAGGTAAATACAGCATGGCTTGCTGCGTCGAGTCAAGTACTTTAAGTAGTAAGACACAGGATATTTGTACCCTAACAAGTAAATACAACACTGCTGGCTGCATCTAGTAGTTGTGAAAAAACAGGGTATTATTATCCCAAACAGGTCAGTAAACACCGTACTAATTAAAATAGGTGTGCTGTCTGTACTTGGGAACACAGGATTTCCCCAACAGGTCAGTAGTACCATAGTACAGCAGTACAGCAGTACAGCAGCAAAACTTTTAAAACACAAGGAGAGTTTGATTGGAGGACTCAGTCAGAAAGAACTCACTGCTGGGCTGACTGCATGGGATGAGATTGAGAAAGAAGTCAGTAAGAGATGAGCACTTTAGTTTTCACATTTAGCAAGCACTGCACCAAATAAAACCTTACTTTTTAATTTTTGTCTCATACTTTTTAGTAAAAGACTGCAGGACTCATGCCTCCCCTCCGTACTACTTGTACAAATTCAGAATGATTCAAATTGTTATAGTAATACTGCTGCTAAGTACATCGTAGGAAGTTGGGGAAAAAAAACAAATAGTTAGTAGTAGTAGTACTACTTGCTGTTGCCAAGTGACAAACTTTACTTTTTGAGGTTGTTTGTCTCAGCCCTGACTTGTTTTTATTTTAAATAAAAAAATGTATATGATCCAGTTCCAAAGAAGATTGATTCTCAACTACAGCAAGGATCTTGGAATGAAGAACCAGAGCAGAGAGAACTGAAATTTATTTCAGTTTCAGTAAAACGTGCTCCTCCTCGAGGTATCCTCCTCCAGTCCTGATCACCACTCAGTCAATAACTACGACGTACGTACTCAGTCTCTCGGTCCACTCAATCAAGTGTTTTTTTCTAAAAGAGACAAACATAATGAACTACGAATGATTATATTCTCTTTTTGTCTGGTGATCAGAGATTTGTTTAGGTCTGCAGTACTGTGATGAATGATTCCAAAAGGAAAGCTAGCTAAGCAAGCTTAAAAGTGTCCTGCTCACACCACCACACTCAGCAGCACTATGACAGGGAGAATGTGAAGCAGATCTAAGCCAAGACATCGTGGTGTGTTCAACCACATGTTTTTGTGACCTGCTCCACCAATGATTACTTTACTTGCTTCCCTGTCTTTAGAGTGGATGGTGTGTGAAATCCTCCTACCACCAAGCAAAGAATTTCTTACTGGAGGAAGGCTGGATGACAGACAGACAAGATTCACTGTCTCGTGACTCTCCTCTCGGTGTACCACGTGGAGCGGACTCTGGGAGAAATACAGAGCATGCGCTGGAGGAGGAACTGCAAGGTATGAAAAAAATGTTTTTTTGAATTGGTGAACCGTGAACCAAAGTTTGCAATTTTATTACAAATGTTGCGACCGGACAAGCTCAAACTCGGAGAGTTTGAGCATTTACTGTGATAGGGCGAACGAACTTGCAGCCCTAGAATGTTAATGTACAACATTCAGTATGTGTACTAAGAGACAGTGGAAGTGTGCTTTGGGGAAGGGGCATATCTGTGGTGTAGGTAGATTAATTTGAAAAAAAAAAACAGTGCTTTCTGTTTTGGTGATATTTTTCTTGCATAACTGTTTTGATGTACACACAGTAATATTTTCAATAATTCTTGCAATTTTTTTGTTGATTGCTTTGGTGCAGCAGTGCATAATTTTAGTTTGTTTAAAATATGTGGTTATAGTATGGAAGTTTTCAATTGGCTATGCATTACTTAGTGTGTGTGAGTATGTGTGTGACACGTATCATCAAATCAGACACCTTTTATTGTGCCATAATAATTTCAGCAATGTGAACCTGCTATCCACTGCAGTCTGTGATGATTTTGTATTTCTTTGTGGTGTCTTTACTGGTACTAGTATAGTGAATGCTACTGCAGCAGTGCTGTACACTGCCCCCCACGCAGCCCTCCCCAACTGGCAAAGGTATTCTTTCCAGGTTTGAATTTCTGATTGTGAGCACTGGTTAGGTGTTGCGCCTTTGCATCTGTATCTCTTCAGTGTGTAGCGCAATCTTAATCTACCTGTGCATTTGCATCTGTTTAGGGCCCAATCTCCATCTGTAACTTAAGTCACAGTTGTTTCTTTGGCTTCCCTTCATCGTACTGGACCAGTGTGGTGCATAATTCTACATGAACATTGTACTCATTAATATGTGTTTTTTAAATCCGGAACATCATCACGAGTCACTTGTGATACAAATCACGTTCTTCATCATCACGGTCACAAATGCAGTCACAAATCACTATTCATGATCACGTCTCGAATCACAACATAAATTTTTTTTCTAGTTACTTGGATGTATTGCAAGCATGTTTTGTAGTATCTTTCCAGGCTTCACCACCCTGCCATTGTACTCATTAATTAGCATTTTTAAGTCAGGGAATTTGTGCTACAGCTCATCGGGGAAGTTCAGCCGTAGGCATTCGCATTCCCAATGCAGTTTTCATATTGGTTATCTCACACCGTCGACACTGAATCACGTTCTTCATCATCACGGTCACAAATTCAGTCACAAATCATGATTCATGATCACGTCACGAATCACAACACTAATTTTTTGACTAGTTACTTGGATGTGTTGTAAGCATGTTTTGTAGTATCTCTCCAGGCTTCACCACTCCACCACTGTACTCCTCAATAAGCATTTTTAAATCTGGGAATTTTGTGCTACAGCCCATTGGGGAAGTACAGCCTATGCATTTGTGTTCCTTCCCATACAGCATGTGAGTTACAGTACTGTAAGTAGTGGTGGGCGAAGTGGCTCCAATTTGCTCCATGAAGTGATTCACTGAGTAACATGGAATCCACGAAGAACTCCACAATGTGAAGCAGAGTACTTTGCTTCATAATGAGGAACATGAAGTCCATTGAAACCAATGACTTTGCATTATTCCGCCTTCCGCAGACCGCTTCTCCACCAATTTATAAGCACATTGAAATCATGGGGGTTGGGGTTTGTGGAGACCACCTAGTCTTGTACTGGGGGGTGCCACTGACGCCATCTGATCGGGTGAATAATCTGGGCATGATTCTTGATAGTGACCTGACACTTGAGGCACAGGTGTTGGCCGTTGTTAAAGAGGACAGGAAATCATTTCTAATGGTAGCTGTTTATAAAGTTGCTATTCTCAGAAATGATATGCATTCACCTAAATTATCCATATTTTACTGTAGCTGAATAAAAAGTGAAGTGAAAAACTGTAGTTTGCATTGTTTTGTTTTGATGGGGACATTCTGTTACAGTTCTCTTCATGGAACCAGTAATTTGGAGTTTTAACTTGTTCACAGTTTGTGCATAGAACTCTAAGCATAGTTCTGATAGGCCAACAGCTCATAATAAGCATTCTATGCACAAACTGTGACATAGTTAAAACTCCAGATCACAGGTTCCATAAAGAGAACTGTACAGAATACTGCCCATAAAAACAAAACAATGTAAAATACAGTTTTTGTATAACTTTTTATTCTGGTACAGTGACATATGGCATGGATAACTTAGGGAATGCATGTCATTTCTGAGAATAACAACTAAAACAACTACTAATTAGACATGATTTCCTGTCCCTTTAAGACTGGATTTTATCATCTGAGGAACATTCCCCTGTTACTCCCCAAGGACCTAGCCTCACTAGTACATGCTTTTGTAACATTCAGACTGAATTACTGCAATGCCCTGTAACTAGGGCTATCTGGTGGTAACCTCCTCTGGCTGCAGCTGGTGCAGAATGTGGTGGCAAGATTATTGATGGGTGTGCATAAGTATGATCATATCACACTAGTCCTCCACAAACTGCACTGGCTGCCAGTTAGGTGGAGGATTGCCTTCAAGGTCGGGTTACTGACTTTTAAAGCCCTACATGAAGGGGTACCAGTCTACCTGCAAGAGCTCCTTGTGCCTCACTGCCCATCTCTGGCTCTCTGTTCCACAGAGGTTGTCTCTTGGATATCCCTAGGGTGAGGTTGCGCCACTTGGGTGATCAAGTGTTCTTGGTGGCTGCACCAACCCTATGGAATCTATTACCTAAACAGCTATGGGAGGCACCCTCTGTGGATACCTTCAAAAAGGTTTAAAACTTATTTATTTAACCAGGCTTTCATTTTAGATAATTGAGTTATGTTTGATTGGGTATTAGTGCTGATTTTAATTCTATTTTTGTATATTTATAAAATGTTGTATGGTATTAATTGTGAAGCTCTCAGAGTCCATGGAAAGGAGCGCTATATAAATAAAGTATCTATCTATTTATCTATCTATCTATCTGAAGGAGAGTGACCAAACTGATTCATGGCCATCAGGGGGAAACCAATGAGTAAAGACTGGCAACAACAAAATGTACTCCCTAGAGGTGAGGGGAGAGAGAAGGGGGACAGGACTGAAACCTTTGAATATCTGAAGGATTTAAACAGGGTGGACAACCAACAACTGTTTAGGCTTAGTGAGGAGTCCATTATAAGGGGTTACAACTTTAAACTGATGGGAAAATTTAGGAGGGACATGAGGAGGAACGTCTTCCAGGTTTGAGAGCTGTGAAACACTGAAACAGTCTATCAGAAGATCTGGTCAATATACTGGTAAAGATGGTTGCTAGTTTCTAGAGATGGTGGGATAGGCACATGGAACTGATGAAAATGACTAGAGGAAGGGACGGTACACATTAGGAAAATGGGATTGGCCATGTGGAACTTCTGGAAGAGGCTCCACATAAGGACCTGCCAGTACTAGACTGGTGGGGACTTAGGCAGGAACCAAACAGACTTTATAGACCCTGAGATTTTTTTCTGTTCGTAGACTGCTATGTCATGCTTAAACACCCAGCTAAAACACCAGGTTTTCAGCCTAGTCTTGAATGGATTGATGAAAGGAACAGCACAGCTCAGTCTCAGCATAGCATTCCAGAGCTTAGGGGTTGCTGCCATGAAAGTGAGGTTGCCAGGTAGTTTTAATCTGGCATACAGTATGGGATAAGTAAGAGGCTCTAGCTACTGGACCATGATCCCTCCCTCCCTTCCTCTAGATCCTCCTGATCCTTAAGAGTGTTTAATAACTCCATGATGTGACAGAGGGTCCTGTCTGCTTCTAACACCAAGTGAACTCCACTGGCCTATGTTGGAAGACCTGTGGAATATATCTAAACCTGACCATTCTCTGTGGCTGAAGCTGGATTGCCTGCAGTATAATAAACAACTATACAGTATAAGTATATGTTCTGCAGGGTCTCTGATGCTGTATAGCACCATCTCTAGCCTCTGTATTGTTGGAATGTTTTCTATATTGTTTGTGTGCTTCTATGTCAGTTCACTCCTGTAGGATATACTCTGGTCCAATGGCTCACCCGGTTACCAAAATTTAATAAATAACTAAATAAATAAATGCATACATAAACTAATCGAGTGGACCCCCTCCCCTTATTCCCGACTCACCATATGTGAACATGGTGTCCCAGCCCTCCAGGTAGCGCTTCCAGAATGGGAGAATGCTCCGGGTCCATTTAGTCAGGATGGTTGCATAAACGGAGTTCTTCAGCATGTAGCCAATCGAATCTATGAAGTTCTGCGTTTCAGTTGGGATCTCTTTTTCCAGGCAACCCATCCGAGTTTCAAACAAAACACAGCAGATACCTGAAATAAAAAGTGATTGAAAATTCAGTGACTGTAATTCTGAACAAGTATGAGAGTCCTGTCCCATGTGCAGGAATTGTTGGATTTTGTAGTGCTAATTTTTTACTGTATAATGCGCCCTTCTGGACCTTGGAGTGCTTTGAAGACATGCTCAATCTAAGAGAAAGGTGAGAGAACAATAAAAGAGATACCATTTAATAGATCAACAATCCCAAGTGCTAAGGGTGCTGAGTCTGTGGTCTGTGCTTCAAACCACAAGTGATGGATGGTAGGCTGTCTACCATGGTGACAGCAGATAGGGTACTACTGCCCAGGACAGAGAGGGTGATTAGAAGTGGCGTTATGTCAGATATTATTCTCCAGCTTAGGAAGAATGATCTGGTAAGTAGACTATTAAGAGCTGTGAAGTCTAGTTTCAGGATATTGGGTTCGATGCTTAAGGGATTGACCAGCATTGAGACTTTTTCTAAGCTTCTCACGGTGCACATATGGGATGAAGCTGAAAATCTTCCAGTTTAGCAACTGGTTGGAAGAGTGGTACACCAAGGAGGGTCTACGCTTCATGGGAGAC
Organism: Neoceratodus forsteri; assembly: GCA_016271365.2. Classification (NCBI taxonomy): domain Eukaryota; kingdom Metazoa; phylum Chordata; order Ceratodontiformes; family Ceratodontidae; genus Neoceratodus; species Neoceratodus forsteri. The sequence goes on from CM028132.1 coordinate 1,411,985,980, forward strand.
TGGAGTGCTTTTTGGTGGGATAAGGACCTATTTAAACTGGTCAGCCTTCATCCTAATAGTGAGGGGCAAGGGTATTGAGCCAGAGGTTTCCACATCTGGGGCCAAGAGAGGATCCTTTAGGGGTAGTTTAAAGGTGCCGGGGTTTACCAGTCCTTAATACGGGGGGGAAGGGGAGTCCACAACATTGCAGCTACTGTAAGTATACAAAGGATCTTTGTCCTATGTGGGTTAGGATTGAGAAAAACAGAAATCTCTTGGTGCCCAGCATAGCAGCTACCTAAAAATTAGATTTGACATGTGTTCTAAAAAATATTTTTATCAAATGTAGCAGACACCAGCTTTTTGGGAAAAACATTTTTTGTTGCATTGCTGTTTTAAAGGGCAATACATAATACTTCCCAACTAAACTACAATAATTCCTTATGGTAGTGAAAGATTTTTTTTAATATGCTATTGCATGATGAAATTAGATAAGTTGCACAGTAGGTATTCATTTTAATGGCTGCATGGGCAGACCCTGCAGGTGTTTTGCTATCACTCTAGGGAGAGAGAGGGACTGTGACCAGATTCTTTCGGTCTTCTCTTACAGTGATGCAGTCATTTGTCCACAGTGCACATCTTGTTGGTGGTGGTGTGTGGGATTTCCCTTGCCCCTGCCCTCTGTGGCTGCAGTTCCCCTCCACAGCACGGTAGCCCCTCATGGGTTCACTACTTTAATGCAGTACTCACATTTCTTGTCACGTATGCGCACAGAGCTCATGGCAGAAATGGTCGCCATTCAAGATGGCCACCGTGTCCCAGTGTGCATGCGTGAACTCTTAGACATGGTGCACTTCTCTTCGTGAGCTCCGTCTTAATGGAGAACTTTCCCCATGAGCTCCATGCTCTTCATGCATGACGTGAATTTCTTAATGCAGCCATGATGGCTCTGACAAGAGTTTATTTTGGTGATTTAAAGTCAGAAGCATATCTGTACCAGTAATTCAATACATATTTGTTAATATATAATATAAAAAATGTTGGTATTCTGACATGGGAACACACAACAATGAGTTTTTTTGGTTGTTTTCTTTCACATTGCAAAATATATGCATACCTGTTCATGTAAAGGTATATGAATTCTGTTTTGAGGTGTACCACATATCTTTTCAAGGACTACCCCCACTCCCATGATATTTTGGTTATATAGATAATCACACCCATACAGGAGAGGTAATACTATGATTTGATACACACAGTAACCCCTTTAAGTTAATACCCCTCTTGCCACGCTTTATAAGCTAATCTGAACATATTGGAAAAAAAAGGCAAAAACTTCAATTTTTATCATGCTTTGATGTTTACTTTTATTGTAGGTAACACAATCTGTTGAGAGTGTTTAAAACATTATTTGAAACACTATCATGTTGCACTTTGCTCCAGGGAAGTCTATGAGCATGCAGTACTTTCCCTTTATGTTAATCAGTAGTTTAGAAATCAAATAGTACTTTATTGTTGCAGTACTTCATAGTTTGTTTCTTTTTCAGTGGGTTTCATTCCTTTTCACAAGCAGTTCCTTTATTGTGATCTATCATCAATTCAGCAGGGACACCTTGTCCTTGTTGCATATATCTATTTCATAAAATGCTTCTAATCCTCCTCAGAGACAGCATGTTACTCAAGAAGAGCTGTATCAGTCACAAAAATCTGGATCTCTTTGGGGTCATTGGTGCTGCCCTTAAACTCCTTATCTTGGTCATCTTTGTCCTTGCTCATCTTCTCCAGCTCCTGTGATCCCTGCATCATGGAAGCTGCAATTTCAGCATCCAGTAGGTTAGCCCTCTGTGACATGCAGTGCTGTTTTTTGAAGACTGCAAAATCATTGAAAGCATCAAGTTTCAAGTATATTGTTCAGCTTTTTGCCTTTACAATAACATTTCAAAACATTTTAAAATACAAGGTTCATAAATAGCACCAACTTGTACAGTTATATTAAAAGTTTTAAAATGCATGTAATATCTCATTACAAGACATCATAGAATCAACAATAGGTTCTGTTTATGTAACAAATTATCTCTAAGGACCACTCTTGAATGCACACACTCTCAAGTTCAGTACCAATTAGAATATAACATTAAATAATTTGAATATGCAGAAAGGTCAGCAAAATTATAATCAGGGTATAGGTAAATGTAGTTTTAGATAATTATTTTAATGGTATATATGATAATTACATAAAGATAAGGAGAGACGAACAGTCTGCCATATATGTGACTAACTAGCTAGACATAAAATTCACAGAATAAAGGAAATCTCAGTCTGACCTGATGTTGACCCATGTGGCGGGCAGGTGCTGACACATTCTCAGGTATCATTTCAGTGTCACTAACTGTGCTCTTAGGAAGCCAGCCTTTCTATACCAGTTCTTTATTGAAATCCAGCTAAGACCATGCCTGCTGCATCAGAGGAAGTCACCATACTAAATTAATTGGGCTAAATAATCTATATGTCCAGCATTACATGATTTTAAAAATTGGTCGATCATTTGCCACTGGTTAAGACTTCATTAGAGTTTCTTTTCTGTCTCTCACAGCTTTTCTTACTTTTCATTTGTTTTTCTTATGTTATTATTGTATTTGTTCTTTTGTAACTGGGCATGCCCAGAAAGCAAACTAATTGTATATTTTGATTTCTTTGACTGATTTTAAAATCTGTATATTTCTTATTTTGTTTATTTATTGTAATGGCCAGACTGGCAGATCAAATAAAATCTAAACTGAATTGAAAACTGATTTTTGAAAGTTTTCTATGATTCCCTGATCCTTATGTAAAGCGAATGCTGAACCTCCCTGGACTTGGCAGTGGAACTGTCGCTGTGGCTATCCTAGTAGCTGCCCAGGGCCGTTGAGTTCCACCTCTCCTTCTTTTGACTCTGAGGGGGCTGACCTGGGTTCTGTCAAAAGCAGGACACAAACAGGATGGTAAAATAGCTATTCAATGCCTCTACCTGGGGTAGTGCCTCGGGAAGAGCAGGGCCAATTCCAACTTGCCAACAAAGAAGAGCAAAACAGAACAAGAAAACCCCACCCACAACTAAAGGGCATGTATGGAGTCTACTTCCAAATATGGAGAGTTTAGATCCTCTATAATACAGAGGCCACTGAAGATTGATGTCAGTATGCAGAGTGAGGCAAAAGAAATGCTGCAGCTGGCCACCCAAAGTCAGAGTGGCTGGTATTGTTGAAGAAGGTGGAGAACTGCCCACTGGAAATAATATAATTAAAGGAGCATCACAAAGAGCTGGAGGCAAAAACTTATTAGCCCTAAACCACTATGAAGAAAAATAAAACCGTGAAGAGTCAACAACAACACAACATGGGTCTGGTACAAGGCACCCCCTCCCACTGTCACACAGAACCTCCACCACTAACCTCTGCAAACAGGCAATAGTGCAGCCAATGCAGATTCAGAGCCCTCCGGCCCTCGTGATGGAGGGGAACTTCTTACACAATGAAGAATAAATCCAAAGAGCAGGCCATTTTGGACAGGGAAGAAAAAGAAAACTGGGAACTGAAGCTGAACAACGAACTTTAGCAGCAACACAGAACACACAACCTTGATCTACTTCATATGGACATCCTCAAAGAACTCAAGCCATTACAGAAACTTGGGGACAAAATGGCAAAGCTCATCTTGGGCTGGAGAGAGGTCAATGGGCCTTTCATGAAGATTGAGGCACTTCAGAAACAAGAGGGGTTGTCAGCTAAAGAAATGTCCTCCTTCCTAAAGGCAAATATCCTTAGGGGTATTGAAAGATGAAGCCTACTGCATGCCACTGTTTTCTTGTAAATAGACTTTAAAAAAAAAAAATACTTTATTATTTTTCACAGCTTTTTTGTTCATCAGTTAAATTTTTATTATCATACCAAAGAAAAGTTACATCAACAATAAATTTATGTCATTACGATCAACTTGCAATAATTCAGTTTATATACATTAGTAGATTACATAAACATGAGATAAAAGTTTTATAAGGCTTCAACATTTCCATTCTTACCTTAAGGTTTACCCCATTCATCCTACTTCTTGCCCAAATAATATAATGCCCAATAAAACCTCTATTTCATACAAGACAAATTCTGTTCATCATCATGTGATGTTTGTTTGCACTCTGTTTATAATTTATGTTGTTCTTTGTATGTGTGTTTTATTGTACTTGGTATGTATGGTTTTAATTTGCTTCTTGTGAAATACCAGTGCTCTTTATACTGTGATACATGTATGAACTGGTATTTACATAAGAGTATACATGTTTTGTGATGTACTCAGTGTTATGCTGGACCACTCAGGGCAGTGATCTATTAGGTTTATGGCCCTTCCTGGATCAATAATCTCTCCTTGAGCTCAATACTCTTGGGCCCTTTAAAAGTAGCCTTTGTCAGCACCTGAATTCTCTCAATATTTGTGGCTACCCCTGTATCAAATAGACCCCTCTGTGCCCTCTTGTAACCCCCAAGCTTGGCTCTATTGTCCTAGACTTGAGCCTCTGTCCTGAGCACCCTCCCCCTCCTTTTCCTTGACCTCAGCAAGCACCCCACTCAATCCCTACTCTATATTGACTGTCACCTTAGACTGCATCAACCCTACTCTCACTCTTCTTCCCCATCTTCCCCTCCACTCCAGCCCTTTCCTTTTCCTACACACCTCCCTTTTCTTTCCAACTCCATCCTACTCCCTTTTTTCTCATCTCCCCTTCCCTTTTATCCTTGCCTTACACCATAGCCTTGCTGCCCACCCTACCCTTCTACTTCTTGCTGTACCTCCCACATATCCTTGATGTCTGCTTTTATTTCTTTTCTCTCACTCTCCTTTTCCCTCTTCTACTTGTATCACATATACTGTATATTTATGCCTACTCTTATGTATTTATGCCTTTTATCTGTTTGTAAATACCCTGTACAAATGTATTCCTTATTGTGAACTGTAAATAGTTGCTACAATTGTACTTTTAATGTATTATTAACTCATGCTATCATCTATGTTGGTGCTGGACCTATCGAATTGGCCTATGGAGTGCATGGAACCAGATGCCTTAGTGGTGCACTATAATAATATGGTGCTGAGGGTGCTGTATTCCATTGCGCCTGTCCGTGTTTGGCCCCTCTCCCTTCGCCCTCGGTCCCCCTGGTTTGATAGGACATTGAGGGAGTTGAGGAGAAAGGGGTGAAGATTGTATCGCTGTTGGCAGAAATCTGGCCTGGAAGGTGACAGACTTAGACTGATGGCCCATTATGTGGACTATCAATCAGAAATCTCCCATAAGAAGGCAGAGTTCCTGCCCCGGGAGATAGCTGCTTCAAGAAAATCGACCAGCTCAGCTCTTCCGGACTGTGAACAGACTGTGCAATCCAGCCTATCTGCAGGGTCAGAAAGCCTTTTCACAAATAAAGTGTGATGAGTTTGCTCGGTTCTTTGAGGATAAGGTGTCATCGATCAGGTCGGAGATCTGCAGTATGTGTTCTAATGAGCGTGGCAGTGATTGATGTGGGGTTGCAGGCCCTTGGTCTGCCTGGACAGATTTTGACCAGCCAGCGATCATGGATATCATGAAGATTGTCCAGGGCTTGTGACCGACTTGCTGTGGTTTGGATCCTGGTCCTACGTGCCTCCTTGTGGGGTGCATGGATGTGATCGGACCAGTCCTTGCCACAATAGTCTGGTGCTCTTTGAACCAAGGGGTGTTTCTGGAGTCTTTGAAAGAGGCTATCATGACACCCCTGTTAAAGAAGCCTTCCCTTGACCCAGACTGTCTAGCTAACTACAGACCAATCTCTAACCTGCCTTTTTCAGGCAGGTTATTGAGAAAATAGTTGTGTTGCAGCTCGATGATTTTCTTACCACCCATGAGGTCTATGATCCTCTCCAGTCCGGTTTCAGGAAGAGGCATAGTACCGAGACGGCATTGGTTCGGGTACTTAATGATCTCCTAGTAGCGAGAGGTCAGAGGAGCCGTTCAATCTTGGTCCTCCTTAATCTCTCTGCAGCTTTTGACACCATGGACCATGGGATGTTGCTGGATCACCTGCGGCTGTGCTGCAGACTGTCGGGGACAGTCCTTAGATGGTTCTACTCTTTTCTCACAGGCAGAAGTCAGAGGGTAGTCTCAGGATTTTTTTCCTCTGCTCCCTTTGCTCTGTCCTGTGGGGTGCCACAGGGTTCTGTGCTTTCCCCATGTTGTTCATGGTGTATATGTTGTTGGGAGACAGTATAAGGTGTTATGGGCTGAGTTTTCACTGCTATGCAGATGACACTCAGCTCTACATGTCCTTTGTACCTGAACAGAATGACGCCTTATCGGTCTTTAATAACTGCCTTGCTGAGATTCAGGACTGGATGTGTGCAAACTGGTTGAAATTAAATCCGGATAAGACTGAGGTGTTGATTGTGGACCTGGGTCATTGTGTAGAGAAGTTGACTCCTGGGTCCCCCTCTGGCCTTGTGTTAGGAGGTAACCAGTTGAGACCTTCCGAACAGGTGCGGAATCTGGGTGTAATTCTTGACAGTGAATTAACGTTGAAGGCACAGGTATCTACCACTGTCATGTCTTCCATTTACCATCTGAGGAATATCGCCCAGATAAAACAACTTGTTCCACATGATGACCTTCCTGTGTTGGTCACGCCTTTGTTTCCTCACGCCTTGATTACTGTAATGCTCTATATCTAGGGCTGCGAGGTGGATCTCCGTCGCCTGCAGCTGGTGCAGAGCTGCAGCCAGGTTGTTGACTGGGCTACCGAGAACTTGCCATATCACTCCTGTGCTGCGCAAACTGCACTTGCCTCTGGTGCAGTGGAGAATCACCTTCAAGGTCGCGTTGCTGACCTATAAGACCCTACACAGTCAGGGACCGGGCTACTTGGAAGATCTCCTTTGACCTTACCACCCTCTCCCCACTCTGCTCCACTGATGAGGGATTGCTAGAGATTCCCAGGGTTCGCCTTCAGTCATCTGGGGCCAGAGCTTTTTCTTTCATGGCCCCAACCCTGTGGAATTCTCTACCTCGTCAGATTAGAGAGTGCCTGTCCACGGAATCATTTAAGGTGTACCTAAAGAGTTATTTATTTGAATTAGCTTTTGGATAGGTTTATTGCTGCTTTTAATTGCTTTTATGCCATTATTTGTTATGCAAGATGTTGTTTTGTACTTGCACTTTGATATGCTGAAAAGCGCATTATAAATAAAATTTGATTGATTGATTGATATGTTCATCAATATTACCGGTTTCTGTATTTTACTCCCAATCTTTGTGTGTACTGATACAGAACCTAGTATTGTGATCCTAGTAATAAATAAAATAAAATATTGTGATGTAATATTTTGTGTACATATTGTAAGTTATATGTCTGGGTGTTGCCTGTAAAGAGTCATGTGGCACAGTGTACCCACCCAGTGATCAAATCGGTGAATAAAATATAAATTGAAACCAGATTTCAGTAACTGAGCAAAGAGGCCCTTATTCTTGCTTCATGGAGACCTGGTTTGGTGATGATGCTCGCCTGTTACTGGAGTCAGCCATCTCAGCTGGGTTCTCTGCAGTGCATTGCCTGAGGATGTACAATGGGGGGGGGGGTGGCTACCTGTTTTAGATCCAAATTGAACCTGGTGGTGCACACAGTTGGGGATTCCTTGTTATTTGAATGCATGGTCATGCATGGGGGCCCAGGGGCTGGTTGCAGGATCCTTCTCATGTACCGGCCTCTAGGATATGAGGGGAAGTTCCTGAAGGAAATCGTGGGCTTTGTCACCAATAGAGTATTGGAGTCACCAATATAGCTTATTCTGAGTGATTTCAACTCTTCTGTCAATAAACAACTCTTGTATTTTGGTCACGATTTCCTCCTGGGTATGGAATTCTTGCACCTTACAAGCTGTTACTTCTGTGACCAAGTAACATGGCCATGCCTTGGATTTGGCATTCTTTCTGGAGCTCAACATCACTGACAATAAGTCTGCTCTGATAAGTTGGTCGGATCATTGTGTTATCAGGTTACCTTTCAGGGCCCCTCTTGTAGTTCACCCCTGTAGAGATGGTCCAGTACCACCCTTTGCATGGACTTTGTAGAGACTCTTGGCAGTATTGGACATATCAGGTATGATGGAGCTTGCACCATGGGGCAGAGGAAGCCATGGTGACCTATAATTGGGCCATTGTGGTGGCTTTCAATCTTTTATTTATTTTATTTTATTTAAACAGCAGTTTGAAAACCTTTAAGCCAAAGGCTCATTTACAAAGGTACCTTGTCACAGTAAGACAAACCAAAATACACAGTATAGCAGTACAACACACAAGTATAACAGTAAATTAAGACATAGATACAAACAAGCTGGTACAGGTAGGATGGGCATAAACAATACCAGAGTTATGTTGTCCTTAGCAGCTTAGTAATAAGCTTTGTCATAAGTATTAGTCTGGCTTTGACTAGCGGCAGTTACAGCATCGGGTGTTGATTAGGTGTTACGTAAGGAAGTTTTGAAGCACGATATAGTTGGAGCTTGGAGATGGAGGGGAGTGTGTTGAACCAGGAGGGGCCCTAAAGCTGAAGGCTCTTTGGCCGTGAGAGGTCCTAGCTCTAGGGATAACAAGAGGTTTTCCCAGAGGTCCAGTATGAACTATTGGGACAGGCGGTATGGTGGTGGTCAATCCTGGTGGGGAAAGCCCAAGGAGGGTCTTTTTGTATAGGGTACAGGTAAGATATTTGAGGTACTCATCGAGATCAAGTACCAGTGCTTTAGCATACAGTGAACAGGTGTGTGTCATCCTGGGTGCTCCAGTAATTAACCTGCAGGCCTTATTCAGAGGTAGTGCGAATTTTATGAAGTGCGGTCTGATCAGCAGCACCATACACCGGCAGTCCATAGTCCACTAGGGACAGGATAGAGGAGGTGACTGCGAGTCAAAGAGCCTCCGGGGGGAGGCAGTGTTTATACTGATGTAAGATGCCCAATCGGATATTAGTGGCAGTGGCTAGGGCAGCGATGTGTCCATGGAAGGAGAGGGAGGGTCAAAATGGATCCCTAGGTATTTATAAGAGCAAACTTGTTCGAGTGGAATGAGGACCCAGAGTGAATGAGGAGTTTGAAGTTGCAGGACTTGTTTTGGGGATGAGTGAAGAACATGGTTTTGTTTTTTAAGATTTATCACCAATCTATGTTCCTTGAACCAGCCCTCGGCTTCAGTGAAGGACTTCTGCAGCAAGTCCTGGAGGGCAATAGAGGTTACGACTTGAGGCAAAGATGACTGCATCATCAGCGTACAATAGGATGTTCCCGAGCAAGAGCGTGGAAGGGTGTTAAGGTAAAGGGAGAATAGTAAGGGCCCAGAATGGAGCCCTGGGGAACCCAGAAAAGATGGGACAGATGTCTGAGTAGGTCCCATTAATTTTACATGCTGTGAGTGGTCAGACAGATAACTGGTGCACCAGGAGATAGGCCCAGCAGCAAAACCAGAGAGACTAAGGGCATCAAGAAGGAGGGGCGGAGACAGTGCGAAAGCTTTGAGAGGTCAATGAAGACAGCACCAGCCAGAGAACCAGTGTCTAAGGAGGTGGAGAAAGTTGGAGAACTCTAGGAGGGCTGTGTTGGTACTGTGGCCCGAAAGCCATGCTGCTCAGGACAAAGGACATTGTAGGTGGAGAGGTAGTCAGAGATTTGAGAGGCCACCACTTTTCCAAGGCCTTGGAGAGAGGAGAGAGAATGGAGATCGGTCGATAGTTTCCAGCCACAGTCCTATCACCACCTTTAAAGATAGGGGTGACAGTGGTGACTTTCCAGGCAGTTGGAACCTTCCCCAGGCAAAGAGAGTGGTTGATGAGGCATGTGATTGGGGTAAGGACTGTGTCTAAGACCAGCCGTAGGATACACGGATCCAGGGTGTCACTGCCTGTACTATTACTCTTGAGGGCAGTGACAAGGTGCGGCCTAAGTTCTTGGGCAGAAACATGGTGGAGGAGAAAATAAGGGTGAGAAAGACTTACGGCAGGTGCTGGGGGAGGAGGGTCAAAAAAATTTGTAGGGAGGATAGGGCTAAGGTCAGTGAATGAGGTGTTGAGGTGGTTGGCTATGAGGGCTGGGTCTGAGGAGATCACACCATTAATGTTGATCTGGGTGGGTGGGGAGGAGTGTGCACTCCCATTTAACTGTTTAATGTTATCCTAGAAGGTTCTGGGATTCCCCATGAGGCAGTAGTGAGGACCGATAGTGCTCAGACTTGGCCTTCGGATGGCCAGTGCACTTGTTCGGTCGGCAGCATATAACCGCCTGTCATTGGGCGGCCAGTCTCAATGGCGCGGTGCCATAGGTTGTCCCTATGTTTGAGCTGGTGGATCAAAGCTGGGGTAACCCAGGGGGCATTCTTCCTTTTAGAATGGCGGGTCAACACTGGGGCAAAGATATCACAGGCATTATTAAAAGTTTGGGTAAAGAAGGAGAGAGCTGTGTCGATGTCAGGAGTTGCCTGTGTAGGAGACCAGTCAATTTGGGACAGAAGTTCCTTAAGTTTTATCAGTCCACCAGGTATTAGATGCCACCAGCATGTGGACTGTGCTATGGGTTTGAGGACTGAGGTTGGCCAGTGGAATAGAATGGGGGAGTGATCACTGAGAGAGTCTGGGAAGACTTGTACATTGGGGATTCGATTAGGGCGGTTGGTGAGTACCACATCAAGCAGGGTACTGGAGCCTCTCTTGGGGTTAGTCCTGGTAGGGTGGGTAACTAGTTGCATTAGGTCTATTGCAGAAAAGGAGTCTCGGGTAGAGGAGGAGGAGGGGCTGAGCCAGTTGACATTTAAGTCACCCACCAGAATTTGATCAGCGGAAGGAGGTAGAGAGTAAGGTATTCTGTAAGAAGGCAATGGCCTGCGTTTGGTCCCTGGGGGCATGTATCACGGTAGTCAGATAAAGGGGTCCCTTTAAAGGGTCAGGGTTAGTTTCAGCGTAGCGCCTGGGCCCCTGAGTCAAGGATGGAGCGGGCAGGGCTAGTACAGGGAGAAATTCCTGGACATAAATAGCGCAGCCACGCCCGTCTCCCAACACGGTCGGACCGGAAAAGGGTGAAACCAGGAAGGGAGACTAGGGAGTCAGGGGAGGATCTTGGGGCACCTAAGCATGCAAATGCTTTGGTTTCTTGCCTTGGCTCACCATAGTTTGATGGTGAGCTAATGATAATGAAGACAGGGGAGTGGAGACTGGAGCATTGCTGGATAAGATGCAGAGCTTCAGAGGACAAATTGGCTTTTGTTATTCAGTTTGGTGAGTACAAATGGGCAAGCACCCTAAAAAAAGCAGGTTTTCTATAAAGGGAAATTGCTGTCAGGAGGAATCAATTAAGCTCATCATTTTCAGACTGTAGACAGGCTTTTACATCAGGCTGGTCTGGCGCCCATGAAGGCTTTTTCACCCACTAAACATGAGGAGTTCACTCGATTTTGGTTTGACACAGTGTTCTCTATTTGGGCCAGGATCTCACCAAGTGAGATATCACAGCCCAGCAGGGTCAGGCCCATGGGTTTCCTAACTGAATCCAGGTCCGATGTGACCAGTGGTGAGTTGCATTGGGCAGCTGGGCCCAGTGTTCATGGAAACTGTCTGGTGCTCCCTTTCAGAGGGTATCTTCTCAATGGCATTGAAAGATGCACCGGTGAAACCCCCTAGTAAAGGTTATCTCTGGACATAAACATCTTGGTGAATTACCAACCAGTCTCTAGCCTACCCATTTTGGGGATGTTATTGAGAAGGTGGGTACAAAGCAGCTCAAGGTGCACCTGACTGCGTTTGACATCTATGAGCTTCTCCAGTCTGGTTTAGGTCATGGCATAACACAGAAAATGCAGTGGTCAAATGCACAATGACCTGCTCAGGGTGAGAGATACAGGAAGCGGTCAATTCTGTTTCCAGATTTCTCTTCAGCATTTGGCCGCTGTGGATCGTGGATTGTTGTTGGATCACTGAGGGTGTGCAGGGCTCAGCAGCAAAGTCATCTACTGGTTTAAGTCCTGTCTCAGGGAAGGACTCAAGGATGATGCTGGGAAGGTTTTCTTTGTTCCCCATGGTCATCCCCTGTGATGTGCCCTAAGGCTCAGTCGTCTCACCCATGTTGTTCACTGTGTACATGCTGCCCTTGGGAAGACTCATTAGACAGTATGGAGTTGGGTTTCACTGTTACGCAGATGATAAACAACTTTATCTGTCTTTTGCACTTGAGACACCAAGTGTGGTCAATATGCTGAAGAGGTGCTTGGCTGAGATCCAGGGCTGGATGTCATCAAGCTGGCTTTGATTCAACCCTACAGAGCAACATAGAATGCGTCGGCAGAAAAGGACCAGTAGGTCCATCTAGCCTGCCCTATTTTACCAGCCTAACACTACACCCTGGACTCTGTTTGGTCACAGGTGTCCCTCCCTCCTCCCTTACCTCTATTATACCTATATGCTTACCCCTCTCATGCTTGAAGCTCCTCACTGTCTTTACCCCCACCACCTCCTCTGTCAACCCACTCCAGGGTCCACCACCCTTTCTGTGAAGAAGTATTTTCTCACATCCCTCTCAAAATCCCCCTCAAGCTTCATGTCATGCCCCCATGTTCTGGTGCTCTTCTCATATTTAGAGACTCCCTCCTGCACCTTGTTCATCACTATGAGTTACTTATAAGGCTCAATCATGTCCTGTATCACTCTCTCCTCAAGGGTGCATGTTGAGCTCCCAAAGCCTCTCCTCATATGGTTTCTTGTGCAATCTCCACACCGTTTTAGTAACCCACTCTGGAATGCTTCCAACCTGTCGATGTTCTTGTGGAAGTGCAGCTTCCAAAACTGGACACAGTACTCCAGGTGGGGTCTCATAAGTGAGCAATACAGGGGAAACACCACCTCCCTTCTCCTGCGAAAAATCTCCCTACAAAGGCACCCCAGCATCTTGCTTGCCTGCTTGCTGCCCTGTCACCTTGAAATCTTTACATATAATCACACCAATGTCCCTTTATTGCTTGCTAACTGTAAATACCACCCCCCATCTTATACACAGCTCCTGGGTTTCCCTTCACTAGGTGCATGACTTTGCACTTTTTGGCATTGAAAACCAGCTGCTGCTCCCTAAACAACTCCTCTAGTTTCACCAGTTCTCTTTGCATTCTCTCAACCCCATTCCAGGTGTCCACCTTGTTGCAGATTTTTGTGTCATCAACAAAAAAACACCTTCTCCTCCAGTTCCACTGCAATGTTACTTATGAAGACATTTAAGAGGACAGGGCCCAGTACTGGTCCCTGTGGTACTCCACTGGTCACTCTACTGTACTCTAAGTGACTGACATTTACCACCACCATCTGCCTCCTATCTTTCATCCAGTTTGATACACAACACACACCTTCTCCCCACCCCAGGCTACTAAGTTTCTTTATCAGCCTCCTGTGTGACTCCTAACAGCATGCGGTTCCAGCACCTCATAACGCAGTTTCACACAAACACTAATTTGCATGCCTCACTCTTCCATCTTTTAACATGAAACTCCCAGGCCACATTTTAACTAGTGTGCACACCCCATTACATATCTGGAAACACTGGTGCCCACATACTGGCATATCAAGTTACTTTACAAAAAGGTAGGTGCCACCCTTGGCATTAGTATGTGTACCTGGCTCATTTTCTACAGGAAGAGAGGGGTGGGGGTACAGAAACAAGCAACTTGAACCCTGTGTAATTAACACAACCCAGGTCCTGGGTGGAGGCTGCAAGGCATGTGCCAGATCTAACCTGCTGAGGGGCCCCAGTAGATCCACACAACCAGAAGCAATAATCAGAATGTCAATAACAGCGACTGGGATTGTGCAGTATAGCTTTATTAAACAGATAGAAAGTAAAAGCAGACATGGACCCCCAAGGAGCGGACAATGCCGGACAGGTACAATTCGTGAACTCTCCTTGCATGCAGTACAGTTCATGAACAACAAAAGAACATCTTCTTCCCAAATTCTCAAAAGGTGCATTAGTGGACACCTGGCCACGCACATGAACATTTTCTCCCATGAGTGTTATTTCAGTGGATAAAAGCCACACACTCTGAACTCCTCTTTGCACATCAGGCACATTTTAGTGAAACTCAGTGACCACCTCAACCTGCAGCTTGGCCACTTGCTCAGGAAAAATACTGGTGCCCTTTACGAACCAGGAAGCCCTGCCTTGTAAGCACTTAGATGGTGTTCCTTCCACCCTTGACTCCAACCGACAGTCTCTGCCATTCTTCAGGGTAACACCATTGAAAGCCTCATTCCCACTGAAATGCTAGAGGTCCCATACTTCAACATGGCACTCACTGGGTGACCAGAGAATAAACAGCACTCACTTTGGTCCACAGTTTAAACAGTACTTCACTCACTTGGGTGAAACTAGGGGTGCTGACAGGTGGGATCCAGCCTTATCTATGGGCACACACACCCCAGACTATTGAATCCCCAAAGAAATGTGGAGAATATAGTCCCCTAGAACAGTACTCACAGAAGTTGCCCCATCCACAGGGCATGGAACAATGAAAACACAGAAAGGCCCTCCCCTGGGTAGTGGATCAAAACATTTTCTTTCAGGTCCTATCCAAGGCAGCTGAAAACACCTCAGAACATTCAGGGGACTGCCCCTTGAGTCCACTGAGAACAAACAGTTCTTTCCACTTCACAGGAAGCAGAAATCACGAACTCCTGCTGTATCCCTTAACTCCAACACTTCACCAGAAGCTGGAAATGATACTCCACTAGGGTGAGAAATCCTGGGCCATCTCCTCAGAGTCCACTGGCAGTCCTTCTGCCACTCTCACCTCCTCATTCCGACGACTACTACAGACTGAGCCTTTTAAGCCCCTAGAGCAGCTATCCACACAGTGTGGCTTTGCTGCTGCAAAGTTCTAAATGACCTAATCATTCTTCCATCAGGCTAGCTTAGTAAACAATGATGTCATTCTGTAAGGAGCCCCTAATGAACTCTCTACCAGCTGCCTGCTACCTTCCTAACAATAATACTGATAAGATTCTAGTAACCCCAGGGACTGGGTGGTTACAAACATAAATTCTATGTGCTCTTCACCAACCTTGTTTGTTCCATGAAGACTTGATGTGATACTGGAGAACTGGCCTAGAGGCTCCACAGAGTTGGGGGGGGGTGATGTGCATAGGAAGGACTGGGGAAAGTTGTGCACTATATTTGATGATGAGCATGGGGGTTTGTATAAGTCAGCTCACCTTGCTGGAAGCTGGTGAATTGAGTGTTTGTTCAACTGGTCCAGAAAGTCCCCACAGACTTCAGTATAGAAGTCCATTTTCCCTGCTGCTGTGCATGCTACCTTTTCATACCTAGCAGTTAGATCAGTGAGGTTTCTCCATTTTTGAGTGTTTGGTGTCTCTGGATCTCTTAGTGTCATAGAACATGTTTTGCTGCTCCAAGAACATGGTTTGCCCAGACCAGATTTTGGGAGACATTCAACTCCCTCTGGAGGTAGACCCAGCATGGCTAAAGTAGGATCTTTATGTCTCCGGATAGGAATCCCCCCACTACATTGGGTCCACTCAGACAGATTCCCAGTATTAATCAATAGTTGGACCAGACCAAGAACATTGTACAATGAGGCTTGTGGGGAAGAGCATCTCCAGCACTCACTAGTCTGTGTAATCCTTGCCCTGTACAGCCATTATGGCATTTGGCATGCCTTGTGTAAAATCTTGTATCGAAGGGTTTTTGCTTGTAGCTCTTTGTTGGAGACATAGGCCTGAGTCCAAATCTTGTCTTTTGCTTCTGCCAATATCTGAGTGTCTGCCTCCTGTACCTATCTGTCTTGTGTTGTCCTGTGCAGGGTAGATGGGTCTTCCCTTTGCATGCAATTCCTAATCTTCCCTGCCAGGTGGTTTAGTTTAGTCAGTGTATGTAACCATCTGTCCCACCCTTGTAGCGGTGGCAGAGTATGTGTTGGGTGCACTCTAACTTTCAGTAGAACAGTTAGTTGCAAATACTGCCAAAAATGTACACAGGGTAGCTGATACTGTGTTTGCAGGTATGCCAAGGAGTGGAGAATATTCCAGTCTCAGGATGATAGACATCCCCTAAAACATGAATAACCCTGTCCTGAAAACTTTTCCAAGAAGTGGGTCTACCCTTAATTATTAGTAAGGGGTTGTGCCAAATAGGTCTCTCTCCCAAAGGTTTGAGGCTTTCTGCCCAGCTTCCCTCCACATTTTCTCCACATGGTTCACATGTATTTAGTAAAAGGAGACATTGTTGTGTTATGGCCCCACTTGGGGAACAGGTGAGGTGGTGGGTTTGGGAAGTTTCTGTGGGTTTGCTCTTATGTAACTCACCTGGGGAAGGAGGAGGAGGCCAGACTAGGCTTATAACAGGACATTGCCTGTCAAAGTGTGATGTACAAAGGCATCTGGCATAAACTGGGAGACCAAGCCACCCTGGCTCCAGTGGAGCTGGAGGGTTGCCAATATGATCTTGAAGCCTTCTGCTCAGATAAAGGCAGACTGTTTAGAGACTAGTACCTTGTAGAATACCACTGGAATCTGAAGGCAGGTTAGATAGGATATAATGCAACTTTGGGAGAGTGATCATTTTCAAGGCATTAACAGGACCTCACATGGAGAAGTAAGGAGGCACACTACTGGATGTCAGAATCTAACTGGTCCAACATAGCTCAGTGTTGGTGGTGATGGTGCCTTTAAAGGCAGGGTATAGCTGGACTCCTAGACATTTTATCCCTTCTGGCATCCACTGGTAGGACAGCTAACAAAAGGTGCTTTGTACATTAGTGTTAATGGGCATGATTTAGGATTTGGCTCCATTCAACTTGACCCGATAAAGAGGAGTATCGCTGAATTATGTGAGAAGGGTCGTAGGAAATGAGGATATCAGACAGAAAATGAGTTATTTTGTCTGTGAACAGGTGCATTTTGTAAGTGGCCTCCTTTAAGGAAATCCCAGGGAAAAGAGGGGATCTTGGGGACATGATAGAGGTAGTAAGAACAGAGGCCATTGGGTTAGTATAAAGGAGCTTGATGAAGGAAACAGAGTTCAGAGGGAAACCAACTCTAGTTAAGCACATCCCAAAGGTAGTCAGTCCCACTTGGGTTGGTGAAAGAACAGGTTTCCCATAGCAGGTCTAAAAAATGTTTGGTCTTGTCTGCCCTTAGGTGCCCAGGGACAAATTCCACCTGGTCTGGGTGGAGGAGTTCCACCTAAGACTGCTTGCATTCTCCCTGCCAGGACCTTGGCAAAGGTTTTCATATCCACATTTGTAAGCGAAACTGGATGGTATTCTGTACATTGTACACTGTCCTTCCCTTCTTGGGGATTAATGTTATAAGAGCCTAGAGAAAGGTGGGAGGCAAGGTATCCTGTTTCCAAGCCTCATTGTAAACTACTGCCAATTTATGTGCCAGGGTAAGGATATCCACAAACATTTTATAAAAATATGTGGGGAACCCATCCAACCCAGGAGACTCGCCCAGAGGCGTTGCATGAATCACTTCCCAGACCTCCTGAGGGGAAATGGACATATTAGTTTGGTGTTGTGGGCACTTGAGAGCTGGGAGAGTGTTATGTCCTGGTAGAAGTTGTCAAAATCCATTTGGGATGGAGCAACTTTAGAGCTATACAAGGACATGTAAAATTCAAAGAACTTGTGACTGATGAGCTCCTAGAAGTTACCATGGCACCAGTTCTCGTCTGGATCTTGAGACTGTATCTCTCTACTTCCCATACTTTTAGCCGTTGTGCCAAAAGTTTGTTGGGCTGTTCCCCAGCTTCCCACTTCCCAGTATATCTGGTTAAGTCAAACTGGGTACCTACCGGGATGTCTGCTTTGTCATTAAGGTAAAGTACTCAGAGATGAGGTGTCCCAAGGCTTTAAATTCAATTCAATTTTATTTTTATACTGGAAAGTTTGTGAGCAAAAATGCCAGTTTTCACAAATGTCCAGTGGTACAGAGATTCGATTATACAGAGAAAAAGGTAAAAATAATATTTGCAAAATTTTACAGTATTTTCAATAGGAACAGTGTATATGACAGGATCATCTAGATTAGAAAAAAATACAGAGCACAAAACAATAGAACCAATATACAGATACATATAAACTCTAAGGTAACTCAAGGGTTGGTGGATATTCAGGGGGGTTGCCTACCGAGGCAGGCACAGGTGGTGAATTGGAGGAGGTAGTCCTTGAGGGAGGAGGTGAATGAGCCAATTGAACTACAGGCTTGAAGTTCAGGGGGCAGCTCATTGCAAAACTTAGGGCCCTTGAATTTGATGTGGTTCTGCACATGCTTGGTGCAGTAAAAAGGGGTATAAAAGACATGACAGGCAGCCCCTCTTGTACTACACTTGGGGACCGATAAGGGGAAAAGGGAATTAATGCTGATCGGCTGTAGGTTACAGTGAACTTTGTGTAGGAAAGAGAGCACTTTAAGTTGGAACCTGCCTTCAATGGTGAGCCAGTTGGGAGAGGCATAGAGGGTACAGTGATGAGTCATCCAGGGATGCCAGTCATGAAGTGCACATACATTCATAGGTGTGAGTACAGTTAAGTTAAGTGAAAACTTGTCGCCTATTGGCTTAAATTGAAATTCTTGTCCCCCATATGATTGTCCAACTCATGTTTAAATTGTAACAAATGTTTACTTGAAACAACCCTTATTGATAAGGTGTTCCATATTTTAGATATCCTTTGTGTGAGAAATTTATTTCTCTTTAAGGTATTATTTATTTCTGTTTTAAACTTTAATTTATGTGATTGAGTATTATGATCTGTTGTAGATTTTTGAAGACAGAGTGCCTCACATAAAGCTACATCCTTCGATAGATCTACATACAAGACACATATCACCTCTATATGCCCTATATTCGAGAGAAAAATAACCCCAAAGATCTTAATCGTGGAACTGTAATCTAGATCTGTTATACCCTGTACCTTTGTTAGTAAGCCTTTGTACCTTTTCTACTGCTACTATACTGCCTATAGATGTTGGAGTGCAGAGGGAGCACGATAGTCAATTTGGGACCTTACTAGGCTGGTATATAATGGTATCAACACTTCAGGTTCTCTGCTTTTTATATGTCTAAATATACAGGATAATGTACCATGGCAATTTTTATGATGTTATTAGTATGAGATGTAAACTTCAGATCATTCATAATTGTGACTCCCAAATCCCTTTCAGATGTAATAGACTGTAAAATACAATTATTGATTTTGTAAGTTACTAATACATTATTTTTACCCAGGTACATAACTTTGCACTTGGCGGAGTTAAAGGTCATTTTATTATTTTTAGACCACTGAGCTAAATTATCAAGGTTGGTTTGTAAAGTGCCCACAGCATCAGGGTTGTTTACAATGCAACCGAGCTTACTATCGTCTGCATATTTATGGATCCAGATGCCGTTAGTTGTTTGCATCTTAGCTATTAATAAATTAAACAGTAAGGGACCCAACACAGAGCCCTGTGGAACACCACTGGTCGCATCACCCCAATCAGAACAATATCCCTTAATATTGACACATTGTTTCCTGTCAGTAAGCCATGAATCAATCCAACTAACTATATTAGCACTGAAACCCAATTTTACCAATACATTACTCAGGATACCATGAGGTACAGAATCAAATTACTTTTCATAATCCAAGAAGATTATATCCACTGGAAGGCAATGATCCAGAGCCATGCTTACTGGTTCGAAAAAATTTATCAGGTTAAGTTGATAAGATCTTCCTTGTACAAAACCATACTGACTAATATCAGAGAATCCTATATTTTGTAAGTGCTCTAACATTTTATACTAACATACTAACATATACTAACATATTTATCCTTTAATATTCTCTCAAGTAATTTACCTATATACAAGATGTTAGGCTAATAGACCTATAATTACTAACAAATTGTTGTTCCCATTTTACGTTTGCTTGCCGCATGCACAAGGAACGTCTTGGGAGAATAGGACTTTTGGAGGTGTGACTGTCACTGTGCAATACAGTGCTCCATTGAGCAGGCGTGGCCATCCTGCACCAATGGATGCAGGAGCTGTGTGTATGGCAGTGGTGTTCACTTGAAAGAAAACCACTGCTCACGATCAGTGCGGTGGCAATGTAGATGTTTACACCGTAATGACGGCTCTGTATGACCTGCCGAAACAAAATCCGTCCAGCTTCCTTGTCCTGTTGCTGTCCTGCCCGTTGTTTTACTGATTGTCTACTCATCTTTTCATTTAGCTGACTAATCCCACAGAAGAATACTTCAGTTACACTGGCTTTTTGCAAACCGCTATTCTAGCAGTGCTGCGAATTTCCTTGCCCCCCCCCCCCCAAACAGAGAGACATTCGTTTGCAGAAGAACACCTTGCTTGGACAATGTCATACCTTGTTCAACTCCAGACCCTTGGCTTCTGATTTGTCCTGCAATCCGTTCTGTGGCACAGCCCTCTTCCTGTCCCTGAATCTGTCCGGCAATCCCTTATTCACAACAGCATTGTCTGCCTGTTGTCTTACTGATTGCCTAGTGGTCATTTCCTTCAGTTGACTGATCCCAGAAAAGAATACTTCAGTGACAGTGGATTTTTGCAAACGCGCCTATTCTAGGACTGCTGTGAATTACCTTGCCCCCCCCCCAAACAGAGAGACATTCGTTGGCAGAAGAACAACTTGCTTGCACAATGTCATAGCTTGCTCAGCACTTCAGTGACAGTGGATTTTTGCAAACGCATCTATTATAGCACTGCTACAGATTATTTTTATGTCAGACTATAGAACAGAGATGGTCAGTCTATGAGGCCATATCACTGAATCCTTTTTCTTCTTTTCCAATACCCAAAGGGCACAAATGACAGAGGTTTTGAACAAATACATAAAAACAGCAACAACAACAAAAAATAATAATAATACACACACAAAAAAAAAAAATACGTGCCACCCGAAATAGTTGAATGATCGTGAGTGTCCGCACTGGAAAGTCTGTGAAATTCTTGAAAACAGAACACACACAGGCACTGCAAATGATAAGTAATAAGTAAATGTAAATCGCTAGATTGTTGCCCTTTTTAGTATGCATTTCGAGAATATAACACAAGCACGATAGTCTGAACTTTTGTGAGCGGCAAAAAGCCTGACCCCTGTCAGGAGAGGATAAGAGATAAGTTATTTATTACCTGTTGTGTCCGAGCCAGGGCTGCTGAAGTTACCAGCGACGACAGCCGAGAGTCCCATTAGGAGAGACTATGGTGAGTGGGGAGGGTTTGGGCTGGCCGGAGAACCGTAGTGTGTTTGTAGAGGCTGTATGCAGACGATAGGCATGCACGCAGGTTTGTGCCTAGAACTCCATCACTCTTTGCCTCTCTTCTAGGATGGCTCTGGGCTGGAAACGCCCCCACCGGCAGAGCTGCAGCTGGAGTGGCGGGTGCAGCTACACCTGCTGAATGCCTGACAGCGGTGCAGGATCCCAGACAGGAGTCTCAGTCCTGCGGCTGGCCGACTGGATAAGGTGAGCACCCACAAGATACAGTGGTCACATTCCAGGTAAGTCTGATTCCCCATTGTCTATTACCTTGTGGTAAGGGGCTCTGTTTCCAAAGTATGTTTCCACAGAATGTTAGAAACCCTACTGGAAATAATTAGGATCCTATCTTCACAGTCAATGGTAGCTGATAACGTCACCTACAAGTAAAGTTTCCAGCAGGAACTGCAAGGAGTGATCGGACCTAACTGACTGTCACTTGTGCCACAGCCAGCCTACTGTAATGTATATGTGAGAACTATTTACAAGTTACACATGTTTCCATTATCTTATTTTAGTTATGATGCCTATAAAATAGCATAAAAGCAATGAAGTAAAATAAAATCAGAAGCACATCCTAAAAATTATAACAGCGAACAGGTGGTAGTGCAACTTTACTCATGTGGACTCTCTCTCTCTCTCTCTCTCTCTCTCTCTCTCTCTCTCTATATATATATATATATATATATATACACAAGTATATACACACACACACATTTTTATATATATATATATGTATACTGTATAACCGACTTACTTTTAGGGTGCTCCATGCGTGATATTTACCTCTGAAATGAGTCCAGAATATCAGGATAATAAGTCCCTAGTTTTCAGTACAAACATTATAGTGCCTCTATGTGTCTCACCGTAGGAATAAACTGCAGCCATCATACTGAAGAGTAACAGCTGCAAAGTTCAATACAAACAGTAAAATCTCCCTAAACCTAAACCAAATGTGAGGTCAGAGCGACAAAGCAATGGAATTGGCGACTTATGTTGGGTGTGCATTTATTCTTTATGTCTTTATGTTTGCATAATTTTAGAGTATACTATTTGAAGATTTGTCTGGATTAGAAAACACAGCGTGCTGGATAACCTAATTCTCCTCCAGCATGTGGCATGAGTGCCTAAAGCATTAGTGAAGTTAGTGATGCTGCAATCCTTTTGCTATAAGGCTTCTGTTTTACAAAACAGAAAACAGAATGGAAGCCTGCAGCACTTATTTTGCAGCAGATGTGATTGTTTTGATTACTTGATGTCATACTTTTGTTGGGGGTATTAAAATCCATACAGCTCAGAAAACATTATTAATGGCAAACATTTGCTTCTTTTGGAAATAATATGTTGACTAAACAAGGAAACTGCAGTGCCACCAGTGCAAGAACTGTGGTGATGGTGGTTGGGAGGGAGTTCAAGATTTAAGGCAGACATATACAAGTAATTATTCCTGGTCTGTAATCACGAATGTATGTGGCCATCAGTCCCTACATGGACACAGTGTGGTGGTGCAAACTGCCTCGCAGGACCACTTTGGGTCTGTATTCTAAATTATGCTGCTTTTGCATTGCAAAAAGGTGTTGTAACCCTTTTCCTACTCTGGTGCAATGGACATTGTGCCAGCAAGGGTAAAGGAACAGGGGCCTGAATGCAAATGAAGCACTGTGCTATGCACAGATTCTTCCCAGCCACAAACAGCTGGCTGTACAGTATGCCACAGTGCTTTGGTCCTCTGTGGCACGATGAGAAGCAGTTCCAGGAATGGCATTGTCATATGGATGATGGCTGAGGACTAAATGAGAGACTGAGATTGCAAAACCACCATGTCACAAGCCACATGCAGGGGAATGGAGCTAGTGGGATTAGGAGGGTGTTCCACTGTACACCATGGATTACAACATGTACTGGGAGTGGTGTGGGTCACTAGACTACAAGAGAGGACTGCAAAGGGACCAGAGTTGAAAAACTACTTAGCCCTCAAGCTATAAATTACAGGATTGTGGGGCTGGAGGGTAGGAGTGAGGTGGTAATGCCTCATGCTATAGCCTCTGGGTATGGCATTGTGCCATGTGACATTGTATATGGCATTCTTGAGAGTCTGTGGGGGATCACAGTGTTGATATTGTCAGTTGAATGCTTTATTTGTAACCACAAACATCTGGTGACCATCATTTGCACTGTGCCTGTGCCACTGGGAGGACTGCTCTCCTGATGAGTAAGTTATGGCTTAGTGTACAGCAATTTTTGGAGGTGGTAGACTGGGGAACCTCTTTGCACCCCATAGTCTAACACAACCAGCTAGGCTGTGTGATAGTGGGCTCTTGACTTTTATTGCAGTTTTGACTAGAAACTTTGCTGGCCATGGTAGATAATCTCTATATCATTATATTATGAGTGACACAGAGCAGCTTCTCACTGCTGGCCCTCCTGGATCTCTTGCAACTCTCAGCATGGTTGATCATTGGAGGAAATTATTTGTTTAACCGGGTATAGCACACTAAGCTGAAAGCTTTTTTACAGGAGCAACCTGGGAGCACAATTAGGAAATTAGGAGTAGATATGGGTGAAATTTAGCTTTCACCACTAGAATTCAGGTGATTATGCTTTGCTTTTGCAAAATTTCTTGAATTTCCACGAAATGTTGACAAAATCTTGCCAACACTTACATTTCAGTCCTATCCATTTAATTATACAACTACTTGTCCAAACTGCACTACATTTTGGTATTTTGGAATTCCTCAAACTCTTGGATATGTGTGCCAAGTTTCAGATCTAGCTACAGTATATAGGGAATTAAGTTTTAAGCAGTCAAAGCAGCCAAACATTCAGACAATTTTTAAAAAGAATTTCACAAGTCCATAAACTGTGCAGTTTAAGCCCCTGTAAGTTTAGGAATAGAGAACACAATGTCACCAGTTTTGGTGGGTTAATGTGCCCTGAAAGGAAAGGGTGTGTGTGTGTGTTTGCACATGCGCGTATGTGTGAGTGTGTGTGTGTTTGCATGCACATGTGTGAGTGTGTGTGTGTGTGTGTGTGTGTTTGTGTGAACTTTGTAATCTCTTGCTTTTAAAGGACAGAGGTGAGCAAGTCAGGGCAGGCTCAAGTTTAGTGCATGGCTTGGCTTGCCCTATATAAGTGATTGAGAGCCAAAGTCAAGTCAAGCCTGTTATGGTTACAGTAAACATTTTGTCAGCCTTAATGTAGTGTCTGAAACATTCAGCCCTAATTGAACAACCCACAGTAGCCAGGGCTCGGCTGACTGTGTTTTGGCTTGTGAGAGTCAAGCCAAACTCCTGGATCAGCTGTGGCTTGGCTCAAGAGTAAAAATTCCTGGCTTGTCCACCTCTATTAAAGGATAGGCAAGTTCTAAGTAGCAAAATTTGGAGAATAGCATCAGTGATTAAAGTCCAATTTCATGAATTTTTGTCAAAATTGTGGAATTTTTGATCATTTTGTTGAACTTATTCATAAATATTACCCAGCTATACACACAACCTACCAAGGAGACAGAAGGTAAGGTTGGTAGAAGTGATAAGGTAGCATTTATAGGGGATCATACCAGGTTAAAGAGCCCTTCAATACAGCATCATCTAAAACAGAGCTGCAATAACTGCATATGCCTGAATAGCATACTATCAACTACCACTACCCCTACAATTATTCAGGCAAAGGAGGAAGTGGACAAGTGAAAAAAATTGTAGAGCTGGCCAAGCTGCTTCCATGGCAGAGAGGCTAAAGCAGAAGCAGCTTGGGCAGTACAGATCAGGAAACCTGGGCTCTGTTCCTGATCCTACTGAATCATACTAACAATCTCTCCCCCACCCGAAGTGTCTATTTTTCTGTTCTTTTTTTTTTTTTTTAAACAAATGGATCCCACATTTTCTAAGTTTCGAGATCAGGCCCCGGAGTATGTTATTTTAATACCGGGGTGGGTGTATTAACAAAACCCCTTCATTGGGGGAATGCGGGAGCAGTGTCCTCCCTGAAAAAAAACAAAGAGTACAGTATATAGTTTTACCATGATAGTGGTCATCAGTGTGGTGTCAGACCATTACCATTGGCACTGTTTTGGCTCTGTTGGTGTGTTTACTGGTGCTGTTTATGATAGCTTTGTATTTACTGTGCTGTTGTTGATGGCGCATTTATTGTTGTTTCGCTGTAGACCTAGTGCCATAGGAGACTGTTTAGTAAAGGACAACAGTGCCCAGCATCAGACACCCTTGTGTCAAGTCAGTAACTTGGTGAAGAACTATTACAAACATGGCAGTCAAGGCCTCACTTCGCATTATCTGTCTTCTTGTAGTTTAATTTGCAAGCTAAACCCTAGAGCTCACAGACTAAATGGCTTGAGGTGGCACACACACGCACAGCATTGTTTCTGGAACAATGTCACCTGCTGACTCTTTGTGATACCATGAATTACAACTACTTAAGACTGAGACCATTGTAACAGAAGTTCCAGAATGTCTTCAGTCATAAAGAAGCATGCTGCAGGACACCACTGTAACAGAAGTGTTAGAGGGCTTTGCAGGACCATTATACTAGTGCAGAAAAGGTAACTTGCCTGTCTACAGTATTAGTCAAATGAATGTAATCCATAGCAAAGCCAAGAGGGGCTGCAGTTCTACAGCAAGGAGGATATGGTCATGTCAAATAAAAGACTGTCTGGGAGGTCTAAACTAAAAGCATAGGAGAGGCAGGGTCACAAGTGGCAGGAGTTAGATGCATTAATTCACAAAGTGTAGGGTAGCGAAATGCATAGCACAAGAGTAGTAGGCACCCAACTGGAGTAAATAATCATTGAGGACAGTTCTACTTGAAAGCAGGTCATGATGACCTCCGAAGTTTGATGGGTCACAGCTATGCGATGTTCTATTTGAAACCCTCACCCGACTGTATGGGAGCTACATTTAGTTTCCAGATTCTACAACAGTCTATTCAGTCAAGCATATCAGCATCTTGACGGTACTCCTCTTACTGGAACACCATTTTGGGGACTGGAGGGATTGGGACATAATTTCAGAACACTTATAGGTATATAACCCAAGATAGATTGAGAATTATGCATATTTCAATTTTAAATATGTTTTGGACCCTGCTGTTGCACAAGATCGGACGTATTCCTGATTCAAAATGTAACGGCTGTCACCAACAGATGGGACTATTATTCCATATTTTGGGAATGCCCCAGGTTAAATCCTATGGGACACGATTAAGGATAGAGCAGACTTCCTGTTGGGACTTGGAACTTTTCTTGGTCCTGAGATTTGTCTATTGGGTGATTATTCCAGGGTTAAGGTAAAGGTCAGGTGGTATCACATGGCCATCATATCATCATCACTCAGAAAGGTAGTACTAAACATTGGGTGGGCGATTACCTCAATTTCCCTACACAGAGTGGTTTGCAAGAGTTGCTTTTTAATTTGAACATGGAGAAATTCAGTGTGAATAGAAGAAACTATTTGCCAAGGTACCTCAAGGTATGGGAAAAACTACATGAGTTGTATCTACTCCAGACAGGTGCTTATTCTTCACGAGTGCAAGACTAAATTGGATGGTGATTCAACAATATGCACCCTGTAATATTCTTCTGTCCGCTTGGGAGAGGGAATAAGATGAGGGAGGGAGGGGGGAGAGCAAGAAGCATTTGGACATTGTTTCTGGGCATGTTCATAATGATATTAGAATGTACTGCATATTGGAGTGATGTATGTACTTGCATCTTGCTCTGCAATCAGGAAAAAGTTGAATAATCTTGAATTTAAAAAAAAGTCTGTTTCTATGTCGTGAGGAAGGAGTGTGGTAGTGTGTGGGGGCTGTTTGAAACCATGGTATAAACCTTTGGAAATGCAAGAAGCATTGTAGATATTTGGAACAGCTGGAGAATGAAAGTGTATAATAAAATAAGAATAAAAAATAAAACAATAAAAGCAGTTGCAGATGTCTACTTGGCAACACTTGGCAACACATGAGAAGTGCAATTTACTTCAGTGCCTGCAATCTGTCACCAGGGTGGAATACTGATGCCGAAATGTGGTGACAAGGGCTGAAGCCTGCTGTCATCATAGCAGCATGGTTTTATCACTAGATAATACAGTATATGATGTGCCTGTGATGATGCAGTAGCCCCATCATGCAGGACCTGAATGAAGGTTTCCAAAAACAGCTGGATTACCAAAACAGATTTTTAGTTCACATTTACACCTATCAAATTACAAATAGTTCAGTCTCAATAAATCAAGGCATACAACTGAGAAATCATGTTTTTTTTCTTTTCTTTTTCTTTTTAATTTACCATAAAGAATGCTGATCCCTAAACAGCAAGTTTACAACCAATTCTAGCTACCCTCTTCCAATGAAACACAGTAGTAGATATTTATGTTCATTTTGGTTTTATGATGAATAGCACCAGAAGTCAAAATATTGTAAAGGAAAATAAAATACATGAAACACACACGTACACACACCTTACAAACCCAGAAATACATAAAAATCATTTTGGAACAAAACTGACATATGGACATGATTATTTATTAGCAATTCAATAGGAAAAGACATTTCTTATCACATTTAAAAATAAGGAGAAATTTTTTTAAATCCTTGTTTTATTAATTATTTTAGTCTATATTAAAATGTTAAGTTTTAATTAGTTGATAAAAATAAAATGTCAGTTTTATGGATTTTGTTTTTATTTAATACATTATCTAGATGGTATTTAAAACTCAAAGAGTAATGCCTCTGAATTAGTGTGTAGGATAATAACCCAATATGAGTATATAAATTTTAGAGCAGATACAAATTAATTTACTCTTCTATAGTCCAAAGGAAGATGACTTCAATATACTGTACCTTCACTGCAGGTATCATCTCTGTTGATTATTTACCCATGGCTACTGACAGGTGGTGGAGTAGGGGAAAGTGTATGCTTGGGGTAAAGCCAATCCTGCCCCCCAATTGGACACAACATTTTAAATGCAGAATAAAGAAATTGTGAACAAAGTCAGTGTTTCTTACTCTTTAGATGTCAGCGATGAAAGCAAGTCTGATTTAAACTTTCTTCAAAACCTCCCTTTCAGATCTGAATCATCTGTGATATTTGGTTTAAAAAAAATATACTTGCGATATTATTACATAATTTTACAGAGAGATACTTTCAAGCTATCAGGATGCAACATTCTGAACAGTACCTGAGAAAATGTATGCTGAGGATGCAGGATGCAGAAATGCAGTATTAATTCACATTATTCCCTTAAATGCACTAGACAGAAAGTAGTTCTGGAGAAACAGTACAACAAAAACTTCACTATTGGACATAAATACTGCAGTGAAGTTGGGGGAAAACCCCTTATCGTTTGCCTTTCATAAAACCACACTTACATGTCAGCTGCTCATTGGTTGTAACAAATATGGCAGACTGACAATTGCAGTATCCTGACAACAATTTAGCAATGCAAATAACTACAGCATTCCTATTTAAAAAGTATTTATTTTGGCAATGAGAATAAGGCTTTTTTTCTTTACAGTATATAATGCTGATTTTTACAGCCACACAGTGACAGGAGACAGTGTGTTAACTTTAGGAGGTAATACTTTATTTGAAAATGGGGGATTGGGGCTTGTGGACAGTGGACCACTAGACCACCAGAGGAAATAAATATTTTGTTTGCAAACAAGGGGATGGGGTTTACCACCAGGGGGGTCCACTACTGTATTCCTAAAAACAAAGACTCAAACAGGGGAGGTCCTGACTTGGAGTTTGTACTGTGGGGTCACCTACCGGAAAACAGTCATTACTTCAGATAAATTGAACTGCAGACAGTGCCACATGGTGCATTTTAGCTGTGGTGAATGGTAATTCAGCTCAATCACCTAATTAAGGACTCATACACTATTTACCGCATTACTGAGCGGTAACTACGTCTTTCTCGGTACCCCTTGGTATACCCAGCGGCACACTACAGCTGCCACGGTATAACAAGGTTAACAACCTTACTGTAGCAAGCACTGTACCTGTTAGGGAGAAAATATCCCTGTGTCTTACTACATAAATTACTTGACTCGACGCAGCATGAAGTGCAGTTATTTACCTGTTTGGGAGAAATATCCCAGTGCCTTACTACTTAAAGTACTTGACTCGATGCAGCAAGCAGTGCTGTTATTTACCTGTTAGGGAGAAATATCCCTGCACCTTACTACTTAACATACTTGACTCTACACAGCAAGCAGTGCTATATTTACCTGTTAGGGAGAAAATATCCCTGTGCCTTACTACTTAAAGTACTTGACTCGACGCAGCAAACAGTGCTGTATTTACCTGTTAGGGAGAAAATATCCATGTGCCCTACTACTTAAAGTATTTGACTCAACACAGCAAGCAGTGCTGTGTTTACCTGTTAGGGACAAAATATCCCTGTCTCTTATCACTTAAAGTACTTGACTCGATGCAGCCATCAGTGCTATATTTTCCTGTTTGTGAGTAAATATCTCTGTGCCTTACTACTTAAAGTACTTGACTCGAGGCAGCAAGCACTGCTGTATTTACCTGTTAGGGAGAAAATATCCCTGCGCCCTACTACTTAAAGTACTTGACTTGACGCAGCAAGCAGTGTTGTGTTTACCTGTTAGGGAGAAAATATCCCTGTGTCTTATCACTTAAAACACTTGACTCGACGCAGCCAGCAGTGCTATATTTTCCTGTTTGTGAGTAAATTTCCCTGTGTCTTACTAAAAGTACTTCACTTGATGTAGCTATGAGTGGTAAGGCAATCCAGGCTACAGTAACAACAGTACATAAAATTCAGGACGTTGCTGGAGTAACCCGTTGTGGTACTCAGAGGATGAGCACTAGGGCCATAATAGTGCGGCAGCCAGTTTTAGTAAGCAGAGTGATGGATGATGATGAGGAAGAGGAGAACGCCAATGAGAGTGAGGGAGAAATCAGTGGAACAGATCCTGAGTTTGCAGTAGATAAGGCAGCAGTCAGTATGTCAAGTAGCAGTAGCTGTGGTGAGTGGGATGAAGAGGAGGAATGCAGGGGCAGAAAAAGAACAAAAACAAGTTCTCAGAAGGATGGCTGTGGTGCTAAAAAAACATTAATGATAGTGGGGCATAACTTGGAAAGTCAGACACCCACATATGCTGAGGAACAACAGATGCCAGAAGATGGACAGGCTTCACGAGGGGAAGAAAGAGATGCAGTTCAACCAGTCAGAGAGGTTGTGCATCATCAAAATTACACGCAGATGGCCATCAAAAGACCTCAGAGAGATAGTGGAAGTATTAGTGGCTGTGGTGGTGGCAGTGGTAGTAATGAACCTATCCTCCCTATAAGCAGCAGTGCAACAAAATCTGTGAAATCCATTGTGTGGGATTTTTTCACACAAGATAAATCATCTGGCAGCCATGTGGTCTGCAAATTATGCAAAACACAATTAAGTCATGGTAAAGTGGATACTCAACTGGGAACATCAACAATGAATAGACATATGAACAAGTCTCACATTTATCAGTATTAAAAAGCACAAAAGGAGCACACAAGTTGTTGCACTTCTGCCCTCAGCTGAGGAGGATGAGATAATGGATGTTTACCAAGGTGATAAAGTAACTGACACGGAGGTGGAGGATGATGATGAAAGTCTTCCTTCCAGTCAAAGCACTGCATCCTCAATTTCATGTTTCTTTACCCCTCTGAGTCCACCACCACAGCGCAGCCAGAGTCATATACCATCCATGGCCACAACATCCACTCCTCATGGTAGTAAAGGTCAAGAGAAGCATCCCAGAAAATCAGATGATAGCAGCATGCATCAAATTTCTTTGAAAGACTGCTTTGAGCGGTTACAGAAATATAAGCCCAACAGGCCTGAGGCAAGGTGATTGACAAAGCAATCCAATTGGGGAGATGCTAGCCACTGACTTGCTTCCATTCTCTTTTGTGGCTAACCCAGGTTTTAAAGCACTATGGAAATCACTGTGCCAATGTATCAGGTCCCCAGCCGGACATATTTTTCCAGTGTTGCCATTCCAGACTTGTATGATACTGTTCGGAAAAGCGTGTCTGATGCTCTGAAAGGTTCAGTGGGCAAAAAGGTTCATGTCACAACAGATATGTGGGCCAGTGGTCAGACGATTGACTATATGGCTGTGACTGGTCATTGGGTAAACTTTCCTCCCTTCTCCTCCTCCTCCTCCTCCTCATCATCATCATTATCATCATCATGTAGTGGCACTGGTGGCTGCAGCAGCAGCAAGAAGCAAAGAACTTTCACAGATCGAAGGCAGGCAGCTTTATGTATTGATGGTTTGGAAAAGACCACAAAGCGGAACATCTTCTGAAGGGCCTTGAAGAAAAGTTTGCTGAGTGGCTGACTCCAAAGTCCTTGCAACCAGGGTTTATAGTGTCTGATAATGCTTCAAATATTGTGAAAGCAGTAAGACTTGGTAGGTTTACACAAGTACCATGCTTTGCACACACTATTAACTTGGTGGTAAAAGACTTTATCAGAGAGGACCGAAATGTGCAGAACTTGATTGCAGCTGCCTGCACTGTGTGCACCCACTTTAGCCATTCTGTTAAAGCCTGAAAGTTGTTGTGGCAGATTCAGATTGAAACAGCCTCCATCTCCACCAGATGATACAGGAAGTTGCAACTCAATGGAATTCCACTTACTATATGATGCAGAGAATGCTTGAACAACAGAAAGCCATTCATCAATATGCAGTCCAACATGGCATTGGGAAAGGAGATGTGAATATCAACCCCAATCAGTGGCATCTGATGGAGAATCTTTGTTGTATCCTTAAACCCTTTGAGGAGGCTACCCGAGTGGTGAGCTCTGATGGTGCCAGACTAAGTCGGATCCTACCCTTAATTTCACTCATCAGGATAAGACTGCAGCGTCTTGAGTCACAGTTCTTTGACAATGATGACATCAGTGTTGCATCACTTATTGGAAAAATGATACAAACCTTCCTGGTTGATGAGTGCATTGTAAATATGTGCAAAGCAGAACATTACATTTTGACCACACTTCTGGACCATCGGTTTAAGGATGCAATTAAGACATTCTTCAAACCACATGACTTTAAAGACCTGGAACACTATCTTGAACTGTTAATTGAGAAAGTGTCAGCACGTATAGTTGAGAAAAGCAGTACATCATCAGTGCCCTTTTGGCAACATTCAAATTCTATACAAAATCGGGTGGAGAGGGAGGGTGCACAATCGGTTGTTGCTGCTGCTGCTGCCACCACTACTGATATTTTGGCTCATCAAACACAAACCAGAACTGCTGCTACACCACAAGAGGAAAAAACACTGTGGGACATGCTGTCAGACTTTGGTCTAATAAAGACAGCTGGGAAGGTTCAGCTAGCAATAGCAGTACCAGAAGTCCCTGCTGAAAAAATGGTTAAGGATAATATGGAGGAGACTGTACATCTCACTGCAGGTGATGAACCATTGCTTTATTGGCAACAGAAAAAATTGATCTGGCCTTCTTTAACTGAGATCGCAATTGAATACCTCAGTTGCCCACCTGCCAGCACATATTCAGAGAGAATTTTTAGTGCTGCCGGGGCAATAGTGAATTACAAAAGAACATGTCTTTCGATGAAGACTGCAGAGAGGCTCACTTTTTAAAAATGAACCTACCTTAATTCAGAAACATATACTGTCCCAAATGTATGCAGGTTGACAGCACACGGATGGCATCATGCCACGCTAATGATGACGATGATGATGGTGAAGGATTCTGTTACCACAAGTAGCCACTAGCCTTTTCAGCTGTCTTTCATCCACTGGTGGGTCCCCCTGTCTCCTCCTCATCCTCGAGTTCCATTAATTTCAGAAAGAAACATCCACTGCTGGTTCTCATGTGCCACTAAAGCTCAATCTGACCAGCACCAGAAACTGCAGGACCACTGCATGTGGCAGTTCAGCTAAAATAACCAGAAATGACTACACATTGTCACACAGCTCTTCATTTGTTTTATTGGATTTGTATTAAAAAATACACACTCAATGAATACTTATTACAGGCTGTTAACAGACAAAAACATTAATGGAATAAATAAATAATAAATAACTGTTCTTCTGGTTCAATTCCAGATGGGAATTTAATTAAAAATGTTTTGTTTTTGTTTTTGTTTTTTGCTATAAAATGTCAACTTTACAATACATTCACAATTTCAGTGTAGAACCCAATGGTATCCAATGTTTTGATCTGAAGGAACCATTCACCAGATAGGAACTGTTTTCATCATAACCTGTAAAATGAAAATAAAAAAATTAATTTTACAAAATGCTGTTCTCACATACTGCACTAACTGACTATCATGACAATAAAAAAAATCACTGATATTACCCTAGCCCCTGTCCAAAACTCCAAGCCCTCCAAACCCCCTGGGATGCTCCCTCTTATTAATACAATTCACCCTCCATTGTTAGACACCAAACCATGCATGTGACCTGGCATAATAAACACTATTTGCAGATGGTATACTGCAATGGGGTTTTCAATTGTTCTGAGCAAAGATGAGGAAGGGGCACATGTTTGGGAGGGTGGGACAAATGAAGTAATATTGACATAGTCACCTATGGGAGGTATAGGGATCAGGGCTGGAGAGTGTACTAGTGGGAAAGGAGAAAATGATGGTGGGTAATGTATTACTAACATTGACAGTTACGCAGAATTACAGAAAGCCCCAAACTAATAACTACACAGACAAAGTTTAAAGTAGAAACATAATTTAATCCACACAATGTGGTAAAGCAAAATGCTACACCGCCCCAGCACATCGGCACCATACCTTCCTCGGGGGGAGGGGGGGGGCACTGAGGAAGGTAAGGTACAGAAGCACTGGGGCAGTGTGGCATTTTGCTTTATTACACTGTATGGATTAAATACATTTTGTACTGTAAACTTCTGTCCATGTACTTATTTAGTACTAAAGCAGCTGAAGCTATAGGTACCACGAGCACCAGTTATTTTGAACTAGGCTCTATTAGTACCTGAGTCTAACAGTGGGGGAAGATTTAAAATGATTGTAACAGGGTGTAGCTCAGGGGGTTAACCCTTTGGGCTGCCTGTAACCAGATTTAATAAGCTAACCTTGTCTGGGATAATATATCATCCCTGACCTTTATCACTTGCTAAATCTGTTTCAACACTAGTATTTTTAAGCATCTGCTGGGTAACCAGGTGGTTCTATAATATATAAGCAGTAGGCAAATTCCACCTGGTTCTACTTAACTATTAAAAAAAGTCCACATATTTTATTTTGCATGTTTGGGAATATACATGTAAATTATTCTAACTTTAAGAATGGCAAGTTTTGCAAAGCTTTTGAGCACCAAGACAGAATCCTATACACCAAAGCTTTGCAATACTTAATTGTATTTATACCATTCTTAGTACTATATGTACTTACCCAAATGAAAAACAATACTTCTGTGGATTTTTTAATTAAGCAGAACCATGTAATTTTTTTTTTGCGTTATATATTATAGAACTTTGTTATACCATGTAGAACCTGGTATTACCTAGTAGAACTTGTTTTTTTTTTACATAGTAGAACTAGTTTTACTTGGTAGAACCTGGTTTTACTTGGCAGCACTTGATTATGAATGGTAGAACCCAGTTCTACCTGGTAGAACCAGGTAGAACCTTTTTGGGTTCTACTCAGAAAATTCACAAGGTAGAACTTTTAGAGGTTCGTACAGCCCTATGACATTCAAAATCCAAACACAAACAATAAACGCTTGATGATATGAGCACAGGAGGGTTTACTGTAATCGATGAACTAAAGTTTCAGGAAAACAAATGACTCAAAAAGACTTTTTTAACAGCTTTTAGAAGGTTTGAATTGCAGAGAGCTCTCAGAGCTGTCTTCTACAGCTTCTTACACACACTACCCCAAACTGAAGTTGTGCAGAACAATCTAGAGCCCATGTGACCTGAAATCCCATGAATCATTGCAAAATTCACCTTTGGAGCTTAAAAAGAAGGTGTAATGAGGCAGAGTACATTGTTTTCAATGTACTTCACCTTAAGAATTGGTGGAGTAGTGGTTTGGGAAGGCGGAGTAACGCAAAGTCATTGTTTTCAATGGACTTCGCGTTACCCATTATAACGTGAGGTACTCCTCTTCAAGTTGCGGAGCACTCCATGAATTTGCCTTCACTATGTGAATCACTTCATGGAGTGAATTTGGGCCACTTCACCCACCACTAGCTGTAACCCTACATGCAATTCTTCTTGAATCTCATCATATTGTCAAGAAATGTGTCTTTTAAGAAGCAAATAATTTTTCTTGCATGAATTTTTCATGCAAGGAAATTGTCACCATCATTATGTATTCCTTGCATGTCAAAAAATTGTTTGTTGCCATATTAGTCCTAGTACAACAAGATCCACAAAATAGATGATTTTGATACCTTTTGTTGGACCAACAGAGATTTACAGAAAATCTTTAAGCTTTTAAACCTACAAGGTCCTTTCTTAGAAAGAAATGGCAAGTTTTCTTAAAAAGAGCTCACTTTAAAATACCAAAGCTTACACATTCTACACATGAATGTGACAGCTTAATGAAGAATTAGATAAGAAACACAACCAGAGATGACAAAACATACTTTAAAACTCTAGTTCTGTGTACAGTAGGTCAACTATCACAGAAGGAATGTTATCTAGAAGTAGGTCTATAAATTTTCAGATGTAACTTAAATGTCTTACCAAAGAGAAACTGAAGACTCTGTCTGTGTGTGTGTGTGTGTGTGTGTGTGTGTGTGTGTATACGTGTGCATGCACGCTAAGTACTTACATTAGTAGTTCTGCATATGTGAGTCTAAAGTCCATGTAACCACCACCCACTAGTTAAAAATAAACTTATAAATACAGCGATTGAAATTAAGTTTTGCAGTCCTAGCCAGCAGGGCTATTTGACTGGGAAAATCCACTTCTTTAGAGACTTTTCCACTGGCCTACCTGGTGTATTTAATGAAATGTTACCTTCTCCAGTACAAGCCCACAGGGCTACTTAAAGGAAAATCTTACTAGCCTCATGCAGAATCTACCAGCATTTGGTTAATGAGCCAGTACCAGTTTTGACCCCTGAAATACACAGTTATATAGGTTAAAGATAACTATTTAATATAATAAGCATTTTAGAAACACTTAAAACAAATACGGTATATGTCCATATGTTATGTATCTGAAACAAGAAACCACTTTAAATAGTGTAATGGGACATGAAACTAGAGTCTGTATTCATGACATTTTACTCCATATTCAGAAGGAAAATAAGTTTGACTTCAAATGTTCATCTCTGTTGTGTATTTCTGTTATGTCCATTGAGAACCCAGACAGGAATATAGAAACGTAGACTTTGATGGCAGATAAGGACCACTTGGCTCACCTAGTCTGCCCATTTCCCTACCTACAGGATAAGCTACAGATCCTAGTTAACCAACAACCTACTTCTTCCTACCCCCCTGCCAGAATTGCCTTATGTCTATCCCATGCATTCTTGAATTCCTCCACTGTTTTTGACCCCATGTCCTCCTCAGGAAGGCCATTCCATGCATCTACCACCCTCTCTGTGAAAAAATACTTCCTCACATTGCCCCTAAGCTGTCCCCCCCATCTTCAAATTGTGTCCCCTTATTCTTACACATCTCTTTTTCTGAAAGATGCTATCCTCTTTGACTTTGTTGATTCCCTTGAGGAACTTAAAAGTTTCTATCATGTCCCCCCCTCTCCATCCTTTCCTCAAGGGTAGACATATTAAGCTCCTTTAGTCTTCCTTCATATGACTTCTGTGGCAGACCATGCACCATTTTAGTTGCCCTCCTCTGAACTGCCTCCATCCTGTCTATGTCCATGTGGAGATGGGGTCTCCAGAGCTTCACACAGTACTCCAGATGGGATCTCACCAACTGTCTGTACAGAGGGATAACAACTTCCTGTTTTCTATTAGTGATGCTTCTCCCTATACATCCCAGTATCCCCCCAGCCATCCTTACTGCCTTCTCACATTGCTTGCTTACCTTTAGGTCATCTGATATGACTACCCCCAGGTCCCTTTCCATTTTTGTTGTAGTTAATACCCCCCCATTGTGTACTCTTCCCCTGGGTTTTTGTTTCCAATGTGCATTACTTTGCACTTCTTTGCACTGAATCTAAGCTGCCATACCTTTCAACATTCCTCCACCTTGCCAAGTCCCTTCTCATCCTTTCCATCCCCACTTGTGTATCAACCCTGTTGCAGATCTTTGTGTCGCCTGCAAAGAGGCATACTTTTCCTTCCTACCCCTCTGCAATGTCACTTATAAAGACATTAAAAAAGACTGGACCCAGTACGGAACCTTGTGGTACCCCACTAGTAACCCCCTTTCTTCAGACAAAGAAGTTAGAGATGGAGTGATTGGACTGAGAGAAATGTTGTCCCATTGGTTTTTTAGTCTTCTTCATTTTAATATCATGTCTGTGTGAGTTCATTCGGGTTTGAAGAGATTGTCCAGTCTCCCCCACATAACCTGTTTGTGGACATTTCTTGCATTGATTGTAATAAACAATATTCTGAGATGCACATGTATAATTCCCCGATATGTTGAATTGTTTGTTTTGGGGGGGTTGATAAAATTTGAAGTGGAAATGTTCTCACGTCTTTCATCTAGAATGATTGCCTCTACTCTCTTTCAAACAACCACCTAACTTATCTAACCAGACTGTCAGAAGCAAACTTACACCTGACCAAAACAACAGAACACTAGGTGGCATGAGACCTGCAATCGTTCTAAATGTAAGACATGTAAGCACATTTCCACTTCAAATTTTATTAACACCATTGGTGCTGGAACGGTTTGAAAAGTGTTAGGGCCAAGGACACAAGGGGTAAATTTTCCCCTATTAAATATATTACCATGATAGCAAAAAGTGATAGGGCCACTTATGAAAGTGGTAGGGCCATGGCCCTAGTGGCCCCTCCTGTTCCGGCACCTATGGTCAACACCCCCTGCCCCCCAAAAAACTATTTAATGGAATAGGGGAGGGGAAGTTTCACTTGGAGTGGATTGCATTGATCTATGGTTTCTGCTTCATGTGGATCTACCCACAGGGGAGGGTTCCTCTACCTGCTCTTGGCTTCCTTATAACTTGTTTTTTGCCACTCTTCCGGGGAAGTGTAGTTTAGGTTAGTCTCTGTAGAAGTCACAGTTATGGGTCCTCTTGTGGAAGATAAGTTCTGCATTGCTTGCTAATGCAGGTTATTTTCTCATAGCTGCTCTCTAGCCCCCTGCAGTTGTTTCACTTCTGATATTGTCAATGGCCAACTGCAAACTATAACATCACAGGCTTCTTCAGGAATATGGAAAGAGGGCAGAGCACCATTTCTACCTACTTGCAGGATGGCATGGTATTTCATGTAATACCTCATGCCTGTATCTCTGATTTAGGACTTTGGGGGAAGGGGGGCAATGGAGAAAGATAAGAATCTTTAGATCTTTTTTTAATTAAAAACAAAATTCTCATTTTCAGAATCTGAGTATCATAAAAACAAGTCACTACATCTTTAAATGAGTTTCAAATTTCTTTCTTAATTTGATCAGTCAAATTGGCTTTTGCAACTTAAAATACTTTAAGATCTTTGTCAGATATTATTTATTCTATTTATTTATTTGAAAAGCGTTAGCTGGGAGAGGCACACTGAGCTGACGCTCATCTCCAGGTGTGACCTGGGGAGGGAAAACTGAGGAAGAACTGCAGCACAAAATAAAGTAGCAAAACAATAACACAGCATTGGTAATTGGTACAAATTAGAGTAATTTTAAATAAAAACAATTGTGCATACAGAGAATAAAGTGCAGTACAGTTCAATAACAAGATCTTACAAACTAACATACAACAAAGGCAGCAGCACCTGGCAAATAAAAACAATATTGTCAAAGAGGTGGATGACCTGAATGACAAATTAATTGTTTGAATTCATAATGGATGGAGAGACTGAAGTGATAAGGCAGTGAAATTAAGGCAAGTGCAGGGACCCAGATTACTGCTTACCCAGAATGGCTAAGGCTTGGCCAGGGAGGTGTCAGGAAGGTGGTGACTGGAACAGGTGGGGAGGGGTTGATGTTTTGACCAGTGCCTGAGGGATTTAGGGGTAAGAGAGAGGAAGACGGAGGAGGGGAGTGTGTTCCAGAGTGAGGGAAGCCGATAGGAAAAGGAGGATTGCCCAGCAAAGGAGTAT
Organism: Neoceratodus forsteri; assembly: GCA_016271365.2. NCBI lineage: Eukaryota > Metazoa > Chordata > Ceratodontiformes > Ceratodontidae > Neoceratodus > Neoceratodus forsteri. Next base: position 1,412,025,558 of record CM028132.1, read on the forward strand.
GGGTGAGGAGTAGCAAAAGTGTGATAGTCCTCTGAATGGAGGAAGCAGGAAGCCGGATGGGGTGGAATTGGGAAAGTAGAGAGGAGAGGGAAGGGAGCCAAACCAGTATTTGGATATGAAGGAGATACAATGAGCCTGGTGGCATAAAGGCAGAAGGAGGATAGATAGGGATAAATGGATTGAACAGCAGTTGGTGTGAAAGGGGGAGTTGTAGCAAAGCAGCAGAAGGAATTACAGAAGGTGTCCAGTCTGGTGAGGGAATTGGAAGGGGCGGTGCCATAAACCACATCTGCATAGGCAAAGACAGACAGCACCATCTTGATAACAACCTCCCTGCTTACATGTGATGATAAGTAGTCCTTGTTGCAGTACAGGGCACCAAACTTGGAATGCAGTTTTGCATGGATGGCATCAGTGTGGGCTGAGAAGTCTAGCTTACTGTCAAGCCATACACCAAGGTACTTAAAGGACTGAACTGCTTCAATAGGCGTGCCATCCAGAGTAGTGAAAACAGGGGGATGGTGAGTCTGGCCAGTTTTAGACTGGTATCAGAGGACAAGTTCAAGTTCAAGTTTATTGATAGGAAAAACTCCATTGAGCAGGCTCATTTACAAGGAGGTCCTGAGTCAGCAAGCAAATACACGACATATACAATAAGATATAACATAAATAGTAGAGCGTATACAACTATTTACAATTTATACATAAACAGTTGTCAAAAAAATATGATTTACAATTTTAGCAATAGTGTAGTCTGAACTTCAACTGGGTAATTCTAAGGTACAATGTCTGAAACAGGTTGGGTGGGAAATAAATTGGGGAGGATAATAAGGGAATGTGGGTGAGGGGGTAAGAGGGGAGGGTAGAGGTTTAGGGTGGATGGGAGTAGAACGAGAGGGTAATAGGAGAAGGAGGGTGGAGGTGATGCAAGTGGGTATGGGAGAGGAGTAGGTGACTAGAGGTGGAGGACAGACAGGGTAGGTGACTAGAGGTGGAGGACAGATGGGGTAGGTGACTAGAGGTGAGAAAGGCAGCGATGGTGGTGGTGAGGGTTGGATGGTGGAGGACAGGTGTGAGGGGTGACTGGGAAGATGAGAGGAGAGGTGAGGAGGGCAGGGATGGGTGGGGGAGAAGGGAAGGAGGCTAGGGTGGAGGGTAGGGAGTAGGCAGGTAGGAGAGGAGATAAAGGGTGAAGGATGGAGGTGAGAGATGGAAAAGGGTGAAGGATGGGGGAGAGGGGTGGAAATGGGAGCAGAGCTGAGGGTTTGGAGGACGAAGGGGAGTAGAGAGGAATTTCCACTTAGCGACAAGTGCATACCTCATTAAATTTGCAGATGACCAGATTCTTGAAATTATTTAATGGGATTAGGTTTTGAAGTTTATGACTAGATTGTGCTTTGTTCCAGGCAGTTGGGAGTGTGTGGCATATGGCCAAGTCACCAAAATGGATATGGACACTTGGGACCTTTAGCATAATATAGGAGTTTCTACGCAAGGGGTATAAGCAGGCCAATGGCTGAAAACAGTTAGATACATAGGCTAGGAGTTTTGTCAGGACAGCTTTGTAGAGCCAGGTAAGTGAGTGGATGAGACATCTAGTGGACATAGAGGTCCAGCCCAATGAGGTATGTAGGTCGAAATGGAGTGCACAATGGTGGGCACTGGAAATGAAACATATCGCCCTATAGTAGATTGTGTCTAGCTGGTGTAACAGGGAGTTTGAGCAGTGACCATACAGAATATCCACATAGTTGAGGAGGGATGAACATTGACTGAACCAGCTGTAGCCTGCCATCCGTGGTGAACAGAGATTTGCTCCCATAGAAGAAGAAATCCTTTGATGCAGTTTCTTTGCATGGGAGGTGATATGGGCAGAGAAAGTTAAGTGTCAGTCTAATTCACAGCCTAGGTATTTAAATTTGCCAACTACCTCAAGGTCATCATATAGGAGAGTTTTTCTAGGGGACAAGGAATCTTGCTCGTTAGAGATGGTAGTCAAATGGTTGGGGTAGAAATACATTACTTTATTTTTTATTTTTATTTATTTTTTTTTTTTTGCATTTAGGAGTAGTTTGGATTATGTAGGATTGTGCTGTAGCAAATCAAATTTGGATTGGAGTTCTACCCGGGCTTCGGCTCTGGATGGCCTGGATAGATATATTACCATGTCATCCATGAATAGGTGCAATTTTGCTTTGGTGATGTTATTTCCAATGGTATTTATATAAACCATGAAAAGGAGTACCCCAAGGATTGAGCCTTGAAGTACTCCTCTCACGAACGGAAGGGGTGGGGAAAGGGAACCATCTGATTTCACCTGTTGAAGTCTGTTCATTAAGTAGCTGCTGAAGCATGATAGTGCAGGACCAGAAATGCTGTGCCAGTTAGGTGTATCGAGGAGCAAAGTATGGTCAACCATGTCAAAGGCTTTGATTCGGTTCAAGAAGATGGCCCCTGTGATTTGTCTCTTGTCCTTGGCAAGGAACCAGTCATTTGTGACAGAGGCTAGGGCAGTGGTGGTGCTGTGGGTTGGTCTAAAGCCAGATTGGGCTGTGTTTATTATATCTGATTTGGTGAAATAATCTCTTAACTGAGCATTTACCAGTATCTCAAGGAGCTTGGAGAGTAGAGGAAGAATTGAAATAGGATGATAATTGTTCAGATCAATAGGGTCCCCTGATTTAAACAGTGTGAGTACCTGTGCTGTTTTCTAAGCATCCGGTACAGTACTGGAGCTGATGGACAAATTAAATAGATGCAGTATAGGGGCTGATAGAAACCAGATGCCAGCTTTGAGGAAGTATGGTCCTATGCCATCAGCACCGGCACCTTTCTTAGAATCCAAGTGTAGCAGAAGTTCTTCTATCTCTTTGAACTGGAAAGGTGTAAAGGAGAAAAAATTGTTGACTGGTGTCAGGTTGTTTGGGTAAGCCAGATGCGAGGGTGGCAGCTTTAGACGAGTCAAAGGCCAGACCTGCGGTTGAAAAGTGGTCATTAAAGCTATGCAGAATGTTGGATTTGTCGGATAGGATCTTACCTTTAAAGGAGACCTTACCAGGTAGTGAGGCGGATGGCTTGTTTTCTTCAGCTTGCTTAATGATTTGCCAGAACTTGCTGGAATTACCCTTTGCTGAAGCAAAACCATTTAGGAAGTAATTTGCTTTAGCTGTCCTGATAATTTTGGTGCAGTTGTTGTGGCAGTATCTGAAAGCTGCCCAGTCCATGGGTACTTTGGTCTGTCTGGCTGTGGACCAAAGGCAGTCCCTTTCCTTTAGTGCAGCCTTAAGTTCAGCTGTGAACCAAGGGCAGGAGAACTTCCAGGCTCTGCATTTTAGAATAGGGGCACGTCTGTTTATGATGTTACTTAATAAGTTGTTAAAAAGGGAAGCTGCAATATTGATATTAGTGGCCAGACAAAATTCAGTCCAGTTTATATTACTGAGGTCAGTTAGATGGTGGGATAAGCTGAACTTCTGAAAACTCCATTTCCATGTGTTCCTGTTTGCTGATTTGAAGGGAGTATGTCCTCTAATGCAAGCCACAGCACAGTGATCACTTACATCGTTTGTGAACTATGGCTGTATGAGTGATTTTGTGTGGCCTGTTTTTGAGGATAAGGTCAATTAAAGACCCATCTGGGTGAGTCTTGGGATTTGGCCGGGTGATCTCCATTACTACTTGGGTGAACCCGACTTCACACAGAACTCTTTGAGTGTTAAACTTTTATTGCAGGTTTTTTGCCAATCAATGTTCAAGTTACCAATTATGATGATTTAATTTGGGCTGGTCTGTCATATGTAATGGGATCCTTTTCATTACTGGAGCGTAGAGGTACAATAGGTGAACCCATCTCTTTCTTTACCCACACTGTTAAATCACAAATTTAAGATGGAATAATTAAAATGTGAAATGGAAATGATAGGGTAGTGTACAGTTTGGGAACTACACAGGCAACAAGTGCAAAATAAATCAGAAATGTAGTATAATATACTGTACAATGAAAAACATGAAATATGATATATATCTCAGATTCTTAGTCATATGGACAGAAAATAAGGACCATCAATGAAGAACTGAGGCCCTGTGTACAGTCAGAGTTTTGTGCTACAAAGCAGTTAAAAGGACCACTGTGTGGCACATTTACTGTATTGTATCCCTCTCTGCTATACACTAAGGGATTGCAATATTCCCTGGGGCTAGCACAAAGTTCAGTGTGCCAGCACAGGGAAAGGGGCAATGGGAGACAGATAATGAGGGCATTGGTATGCATGGACATGCCCTGCTAGGTACAGTAGCTCTCTGGTACCCTCATCCTGGTTGCAATGCACAGTAACCCCATAACCAGAAGACCTTCTGAAAGTAGATCTTCAAGAGGTCATTGCTTCATGAGCTGGAATGTCCTTTCTGGCAGGGGGGAGGGTTAAGCAATGCAGAGGATGGGATGGGGGGTTCATTGCCTGGATGATAGGGACATCCATCACCATTGGGTTAACTTCAGGACAAATGGACCAGCAGGAAAGACTACAGAGGTGGGCCTTAAGGTGTGGAGCAAATGTAGCGAGGGATTATAGCAGTAGTAGCATTGTGTGCCTGGAGCACAGGCCACAGGATGGTACAATGGCCATGGTGCCATGCCACAGGCCAACACCTGTGGCTGCTGCACTTCCAAAATGTTAGTGGTCATATAGCCTTGCTGTGATATTTGTTCACATATATTCAGTACTTATATCCGGTAACTTAAATAATATGGTTTGCTGCTATCAATGTGAGAACTATATATTTTTTAATTTTTATTAATGTACAATATGTTTCTTCCACAATGTCTGTTAAATTGGTGATTGGGAAGGTTTACTAAATTATATGAATATGTATGAATTGCTGCATCAGTTGTGACATTTCTCCCTATCTAGCCATGCTCCCTGAGGAAGATTTCACCAGACTCGAAGTGCCGGGGCAAATGTGGTAAGCAGCATTACCCTGTTTTCACGTGTGTTCAGCTTTTTTTTAATAATGCAGTTATTTTTATATTATACAATGGCAAGAAAGAATCCTGGACTCTGATTGAACAGTGTGTACCTGAGACAGTGATGTTATCTGATTATGACATCACTGTATAAAGTCCAGGCACACACATGACCACATAACCCCATCAGAAATCATCCAGCTGCTCCCTCTATAGGAACCTCCAGTAAATTGTTCCAGGTATGAAGTGTGACCCCCCCCCCAAACACAGACACACTGCCTTTTCCTCTGCTAAAATGCTTCAGAGACCTCCCAACCACAAGAATTTACAGTGCCCGCATTGTCCAGCAAGTTAAATATGATTATACAATGACAAGAAAGAATGTTTGACTCTGATTGGTCAGTCTTGGGCTGGACCCTTGATGTTATCCTAGCATAACATGACAGATCTAGTCACAGCACACTCATGACTGCATTAAATGTAAAAAAAAAGGAAAAAATCAGTCCATGGCTGTCCCTGCCATCAGCAACAGAGCTCCCCTCTCCCAGCCGGAGTGAAAGTCATGTTCCCGATCGGCATCGGCTTCACACAGCACTGTAACCCAGTACCCTCACAAATTCCCCTAAAGTTTCATCTTTTTAGTTAACAGCAAAAAAAAGACAGACAAAAAACCAACCAACCAAGTAAAAGCTGATCAGCTTGATAGCAGCCCCACATGCTGCTGACAGTCTCCACTCCTTCAACACATAACACCATTCATTATCATTTCATTTTTCTGTTAAAAAAAAAAAATCTCTGATACTGAAAGCCATCGCACTTCACAATGTAATGTATCTCTGTCACTGCATCCTGCTCAGAAATGTAAAATCCATCATGATCCTAATGAAGGAAGGAGCGGAGATCGACTTCACAGAACTCCCTCGCGCTCTCCTTGCAGCACTGGCGCAGCAACTGATCGTGTGAGCACTTGTGTAACCCTGCATTTCACTTGCTTACCTAGTCACCATTTTCTGCCTTCAATAATTTCTCCCGGTAACATAAAAAGCTGCAGCTCGAGAAGAAACGGCTGCATCAGTGAGACATGGTTGGTGCTCTCCATCTTCCAGGCTACAGAGTAGAAAGAGCTCAGATTCTGAGATGGTGGGAGGGGGTGGAGTACAACATATCACTTCCACAACACAGCAAAAACAGCAAAGGAGGGGAAAGAGACAGAGAAGTAAACCTAAACTGAACATTTAAAATTAAAAACATGGGGAACAACAACACACAAAAATGTTAGTATGGGAGAGGGGTGTGCAGAACCAAAGTGACAGCACCACTACCTACATCACAAAACAGTAAAGACTATTTTTTCAAAAAGTATACCTACTCATTGAAAAAACACCAAAAAAATATACTTTTTCACATACCTCTCAACTGTCACACATTATGAGGTACGTCACTCATTTTCCCCTCAGAAATTCTTTGTCCCACATGGAGAAGGTGATATTCCACATTTCCCACTGAGACTTTAAAGCAGAAATTCATAATACTCTATAATGTTCAGTTATAAGCAAACATTAAGAGCATTAGTGCACTGATAGCCATAGTGTTCTGAACTTGCAGTGCCAAGTTTGAAGATAGGTCACACATTTTGGTCATTTGTCACACATCTCGTCACACATTTCGGTGAAGAAAGGTTGAGAGGTATGCCTTTTCATCTTATTTTTTTTCCACACATGAGTCATTATATAATAGGAATAATGCACTCCAGGGTGTGTGTCGTGCTGGGATAATGTCACTTCTGGGGTGCATTATCCCTTTATTTAAAAAATGTTGCTGGAAACTGAGCCAAATTGCTGCATTGAGCTGCACGGACCCGCACATCCTTCTCTCTTGGAGCTGCCTAAACTTATCAGTCCTGCTGCGTGCCTTCACTGTTCTTGTGCTCTGGTTTCTCCCGGTACAAACCAGAAATGCTAGAAATTATACCGGTAAAAAATAAAACAAAAATGCTGAACTCTGCAGAAACATTGCTGGAAACCAAACTGCCACACCTAGCAGCATGCGACCGCGCATCCTTTTCTCTCCGAGCTACCTAAACTTGCCGCTCCTGCCCAGCACCTTCACTGTTCTGTCTTCTGGTTTCTCCCAGTACAAATCATTCAGAAATGCTAGAACCCGTACCGGGAGAAAATAAACCCAAATGCTGCACTCTGCAGAAATTGCCTCACTCTTCACCTGACAGCCAGAAATGGACACTCTGTTCACAAAACAGCCACATGGTTTTAAACATAGGAGGAAAAAAGGTGGCTCTCCATTTACCAGGAGGAGAGTCTCCTAAACCAAATTGGGGGGGAGAACTCTATGACACTAGAAAGCCTTACAGCTCAACAGCCTTGCAAAGGGAGAGATCACACAGTGACACACACACTTACAGATCAGCCAGCATGTAGGAGAAGCACAACCTAGAGGACAAATTGTGGACTTTGTTTTTAAACATATCCTTCCTCATCACAAAATTAATTGAACAATTTATTTAAAATGTTTTTAAAAATATTTTTTGCTGTTGTTAATAAAAGAGCCATTATATAATAGCAATAATGCACTCCAGGGTGTGTGTCGTGCTGGGATAACATCACTTCCTGGGTGTTGAATGCACTCGGCCTACATCCTTATGCTTCAACCACCTGAGGCATGATATTATCCCAACATGACCTACACCCTGTCATGCATTATTGCTTAAATATTTCACATGCATGATATATAGGTTATTGAAATTGGTAAGCTCCAGTTTTGAGTGCATGAGAACTTCTACTGTGTGCCATAGTATGGCACAATAGTCGCAGTGCCATACAATGGGCCAACCCCTGTGGTTGCTGCACTTGTAGTCATACAGCCTTTGAATGATGACTACGAACACCTGGAATGGCAATTTGTGTGGAATTCTGGCCCCTGGAGACAATGGCAACTATTTGTGCATGGCAGTTTTGGTGGATGGCAGTATGGAGAACCATGTACACCTTTGAATACCATCATGCACCACAGTGAGTGTGTATAGGGCCCCTGAATTTTGTTAAGGACGTTCCCGTTAGTTATGAAAATCACTGAAAGTTGGTATGCATGTATAGTTGTTGTTTGTCATTTTAAATGTCTGGCAAACATACAGTACCAGTTTTTTATGTTTGATTAAAACAATTACCTTGATCATTTTAGTGACAATAATTTATATATTGAAAAAGTTGGACAGATAACAAATGTGTCATGTTATAACTTGCATAGAAATGAAGAATGTGCTTGATAGCAAATAAATGTAAATATAACAAATCATGTTTACCTGATTTTTATAGCTGATAAAAAAGAACCTTAAGCTAAAGGTATTAGCAATAACACTACCTGGATGTGAATATATGCTCATTTAGCAAACATGGCTGGGTTAAGTAACAGAGATCAGCCAAGTGTTTAACCTCCGACCTAGAGCATGTAGTATTGCAGCTTACAGGAACTGAATAACCATGCAGCATGTACCAGTGGCAGCAAAAGTACAGTGTTAGCTGTCACCATTTGTAACAATAGCATGCCATGGTGTTTGCACAGCAATACCAATAGCAGATGCTGTCCCACACAACATAATAACTCATACTGCTATCCCATCGCAGTGTGCAGTAGCGATCCCTGTCACTACTGATAATGATAGTTGCCACTGTAAAAAGAAAATAATTGCTTGTATTGCAAGCCCACAAGCAACAGTTGCCAGATGAGGTTCCCCTCAATGTCAGATGTCTCATGATGCTGTACTTTGGATTGATAGGGGTAATAAGGGGGAGGATGATAATGACAGTGACCCAATTCCGTGCATAGCGTGTTGTGAGGTGTAAGTCTGGTCTTCCTGAAAGTGAATAATGGAAGACTCCATTGAAAAATAACATCAAAAACAAGGGAAAAACAATGTGCCACTTCAAAAAGTGTAAAAAACAAACAAAATAATAAAAAAAAACCAATGCTTGACACTCAGTAACTCCTAAAACTGGTTTAGAGAAAAAAAATCTAATTCTCAAAAATTTTGAATTTTGGTCTGAAAACAGGATCATGCCATAAAGCTATAAAATCATATTTTTAATTAGATGAAACAATTAAAACAAAATTATGCAGTATAGCTGTTTTTCTTAACCAATAAGGAAGCACTAGAGTAGAACATTTTTGAATCCAAATACAAGATTTCAATTTGGGGTAACGGATATTTTGTCATATCAATATATCATTTATTAAAAAGAAAAGAACAGATTGCATTGCAAACACATAGCGAAAAATTGAAGTAGGACAGAGTCTTCAACAGCATGGGATCAGTTTTCAAAGGCTGACGCCGGGCTCACATCAAGTCCTGCATCAAAGCCATTTTTTGGCGCAGCTGTGCCAAACTTCTTTGCTGCAACTGCACTCTATTTCTATTGTTGGGGTACAGTTGCAACAGTTTCCAACTGCTTGTGCCAAAGGTTTGGCGATGACCGCTAAAAGGGTCCCTAATGGCACTAGTTAGACCGGGGAAAAGCTGGTCTAACTTGTGACGTTTAGCGCTCGGGATTGAAAATCCTAATCTCTGGCCAGGAGAATGGTGCAAGCCCCATGCACCAACTGACTAGCACACCACGGGCTGGCAGCATTCTTGGGGCTTTGAAAATTGAGCCTCATGATTCAGGATGCTTCAGGTCCAGATCTCAAGGAGGCCATCACAGTGTGTTTGTGTGTGTGTGTGCGTGTGTGTGTGTGATGTTGATAATGACGGGGATGATGATGATGATGATGATGACGACAATGACAATAGATGAGGTACATGGTGTATAGTAAAGCAAAGAAACCTAGCCACACATACCATGAGTAATTGTAAGGCTCAGTTAAAAAAGTGACAAACTTAAGTGAATATTTACAAGCCTCCTTGGAACATAGGAAAAGAGCTTACCACTTATTAGTTCTTTAAACTGATTTATAAAAAACTAAAACTTTAAAAATGAGTATTTTAGCATGGTGACACTAGGCTATAAAATAATATTTTTAATCAGATAAAAAAATTTAAAAATGCATACCATGAATTGTTTTTCATGACAAGCTAAAGCAAGATGTTAAATTTTGATGTTTAAACTATTTTTTCTTGAGGAATAAGAAAAAAATCCTAGAGAAATGTTTTAGGGAATTAAAAATGAAGATTTTTAGTTAGTGAAATAGGATATTTAAGCTTGTCAAGATATTGTTTTTGCAATGAGTGCTACTGGCTCTTTGGCTGATGGCTAGATTACCAGCAGAGATGAGCAAAAGGGAGCTGGTGCAACATCTCACCTAAAGTATGCTACCATCAAGGGGACATCACGCTTACCCATTGCATGTACTTCAGGGCCAGCACTAGATACTAAACTTCTGTCCAAAGGGGCGAGTGCACTACCTTATATCACTTACTGCTGATATTACATACTGCTGTTTTGCATATCTGTACTGTGATTGCTGTTTGTTGTCTACTGCTTTACTAAGGATTTATCCATTTGTACTTTATTTATTGCTGAAATTATCTCCCATGCACCTCTCCCCCAAGATGCACCTGTGAATAACCTGTTTATAGCTCAGTGTGACCTTCCTAGCAAAAACTCTCAAATAAAAAATTACCTACACAGACACTGATTCTATACCACATCAACCTTCTGCTGTATGGGATCATGCATATTGAAAATGTATCTTGTTTTAAATATCTTTAGGAAAGAAGCTGGTCGATAGAAAGATGGAAAACATTCAGGCTCGGCTGGATCGAGGGGAAGAGGTGGCTGGGGAATATCTGACATTTCTGCTGTCCAGTGGCAAGCTGACTATGAAGGAGATTTATGGGAGCATGGGTGAACTACTGCTGGCTGGAGTGGATACAGTACGTGACCTGGCAAAGAGCTGGGACAAAAACAGATTATCTAAGATTTCACCTTACAGTGTGTGATGTGATAAAAAATATATATATATATACACCACCACAGTGGTGAATAAATTGGGCAAATAAATAATGTTATTTTGGGATAAATATTTATTTTCACTTAGAACACCATTTATTTCATTTGGAACACAATTAATTTAACTTAGAATATGTCATTTCTACTTAGAATCTGGAAATAGAACACCGAGAACAATGGGCCAGATAGAGGGCTCCATTCTCAAAAGGGCTTAGATCAGCATAAGCTGCAGCAAACAGCAGCTTGCATCAATGCCCTGTGTGCAAGGGACCCTGCGCCCAATTCCCTATTGGGCAGGGTCCCGACGGCAAAGTCCCTCATCTTGCTGCAACTTTGTGCCTGTCAGTCACTGAGCATGTACTGAATATGTCAGTCACTGAGCATGTACTGAATATGTTAGTCACTGAGCATGTACTGAATATTTCAGTCACTGAGCATGTACTGAATATGTCAGTCACTGAGCATGTACTGAATACAGAACACACTTGTGCAGAGCTCAGCTGGCAGCTGGCCATGGTGGTGAGTGGTGGCTTGTGCCAGTCGCTAACTAGCTTATGGGTTGGGGGCAAGGTGGTAGGGCACTGTGGAGTGGTGGATGGGGGATCCACTAGACCACCAGGATGTTTGGGATATCTGTCAGTGGCAGATCAAGGATGGGGCTTCCCCTAGACCACCAGGGCATATCAATTATAATAATATTATTATCATTACACAGTTCTATGTATTACAATGGGAGATTGGAGCTGGGGGGGCACTAGTCTGCCAGGGTCATTATTGTACTTGTAACATGTGATCGGGGCTTGGAGGGCATGAAACTACCGGGGATAGTTTTATAGTTCTAATGGGAGATCTGGGTAGGGGTGGGTGAATGCAGCACATTCCCAGTTTGCTCAACTCACTCAGAGGTCAAATTTCTAAGTAACCTTAAACCAGCCCTGGAAGGTCTAAGGGTACTTAGAAATGTGCCCTTTGTGTGAGTTTAGTGAATACCGTTTGTGGAGCTTTGGCAGCCTGCATTTGCCGCAAACCCCTAGCACCTTGCCGCAGCCCATTTTGTAGTGCACAGGTGGCACAAGCCCCATTTGGTGTTGACAGCCTGCTGTAGATGCAGGTTGCCTTTGTGCATTGTTCTCAGGGCATCACTGGGCACAAGGGGCACTTTGCACCAATATTTGGGATGCAAGCCCCTTGTGCTTCCCCAGGGACTTTGAGAATTGTGCCCAGAGAGTTTATAACAGAAAGAAATGCAGTTTTAGGGTAAAACACCAGTAAAAACACTACAGATGGTGTGGTATATATCAAATACATAATGGGTTGAAGTGGAGTAACACATTTATCTCCACATGAGTGGTAAGACCTTTATAACAAAGTCGTGGCTTCACCACTCATGAGTTATGGGCCTATAGGTATTCCCTATAGTTAGGGTTGAGTAGGGTGTTCAATGTCAAACCCCTAACTTTGCATATTAATATCTTTGGCACTGTTTGACAAAATGAGCTGACATTTTGCATGTGGTGTCTAGGAGGTAAAGTATTGATCTATGGAAATGTGTGTGATGGTAGCTTGTGCGATTCTGTTGCTGAGATCCATGTGTCATTTTTTGCAAAATACTTAACATGTTTTTTTTTGCTCTCCTATACAGCCTACATGGAAAGGATTTTTATCCCAAATTGCAGGGGACAAGTGTCATGTCCTAAGGTAGTGCCTTTGACAGGTCTGGTGAAAAAATATTAAAGGGTTCCAGAGTTATAAGGCTTTAAAATGTTGTGGTTTCTGACCTGCGCATGCACACTAGGGTTTTTGAAATAATGTTCCACAACGAAAGTAAAAGTTTGATGATGCAAATGCATGTTTTTGATTTTGCGCCGCTTGTTTGGCAGGGCACCAAACATTTTTTTGTGCCTTGCCAACTGCCATCTTGTTGATTTTTTTCCCACAAACTAACAAACATGGAAAATACATAAAAATGCTGGGATTTAAAAAAAAACAAACAAAAAAAAAACATCAGAACCTAGCTAAACAGGACCTATTTAGCTAGATTCTGATGTTTGTTTCTTAACATAATGGTCACAAATACCTTTTCTGGGCACCCAAAATCCTGGGTGCCCAGCTTAGCAAGAGAAGCACTTCTCCCACATTCTCTGTATGAAAACAGTGGGAATTTCTTGACTTTTGCAGCCACAGCTGAACTCATGCTGTCAGCTGTAGTGTGAGCTGAGAGCCACTGTTTCCTTGGTGGCACCCCCTCCACACTCCATTGTCATCACTCGCAATATATGATGTTGACCTGGTGTCTAGTGGTACCCCCTCCACCCTTGCGATCATTGTCCCCTTAATAATATAAACTTTCCTGCTGTCTAGTGTCACCCTATTGGTATAGTTCCCTGGTATCTAGTGGCACCCCTCACCCATCGATCATCACCCCTGTAAATAAATAAATAAATAAATAAATATATTCCCTGGTGTCCAATGACACCCCCCTCACCCACTGATCACTGTTCCTGATTTCCCTGGTGTCTAGTGGCACCCCCACCTGCCAATCACCATTCCTGTTATCAAAGTATATCTTCCCTGGTGTCTAGTGGCATTCTCTAACCTCCCATTTGAGGCACAATCTGAAATGAAGAAAACAGTCCCTCAATGTTTTTTTTCCCCAAACTTGTAAAAAATGAAAAAAGTCCCTAGAGGATCAGCACCCTCCACCCCCATCTCCCACTCAGCAACCACCACCCCACACCCCCAGTACACCCCCCCACAGTCTCACTCACCTGAACAGGTCCCAGGTTCAAGACCCACTCTTCAATCAAAGACATGTCTTGCTGCAGGAACTGGCAACTGCAGTATTAGAAACTAAGGTACTGTAAATGTGGTTCAATGTATTTTTAAAAGGGGGAGTCCCCATCGTTTGAAATTGTGACCCCAAATTTTCAACATGGCCTTTTGGGGACCCCACCTCATGAACAATTTGACTGTTATTATGCAACTCCTGCCCAAAAGGTGATTTTGCAGTCTGCTTGGTGAATTCCCTTTGGGCTGGATTTAAATGTTTTCCTGCCCTTTCTCATGAGGTGGGGTTTTACGAAGTCTATGCTGAAGATCTGGGGTCAAAATATGTAAAAATGGCAGAGTTATGACCATTTGTTGCAATTTCACTACGCACGCTTGTAACTTTGGAAATTTTAAATATTTTAATCACAGATTTTCAACATAGCCTTCTTATTACCTGTCTATGTATGCCACAGTTATTATTTTTCAAATCCTGGCCAAAATTAGTTTTCACACCTGTGGCACAGAATGGCATTGCAGTTGCACAGAATTATGTTTTGGCGGGATTCAAAACTTTTCTGTACCGGGTACATGAGGTGGGGTAATAAGATGGCTATGCTGACAGTTTGGCCCACTGTTGCCCTATAAATGGCTTCCACAGCGACATACATAATCTCATCTATGGAGGGATGGGAGCGCAGGGCCCACAGGCACATGAGAATACAATTATACTATCTCAAAAAATAAAAGGAAATAAATTGCAAAAAACTTTATTAATGCTCTAGTTAGGGTTAAAGTGACAAACACAGGTAAATATGGGATTTAGGGTTTTAACCTTAACACCCCGCCCTGTACACACCAACAAGCGTTGGGGTGTTCTTTGAGGTCATCAGCCCTAACGCTCACCTATGCTGTACCCATCCCAGCTTATTTACTTATGGAATGGGGTGTGTTAGGGCTGACAACCCCAAGGCACACACCCAGCACCTGTTGGCGTGCAGGGTGGGGTGTTGCAGTTGGAAACCCTAATGCCACATGTCCTTACTTTAGTCATTTTAACCCTAAGTAGAGCATTAACAAAGTTTTTTTTGCAATTTTGTATTGTATGAATGGACCCTCTTTTCCCAATCAGAATACCATCTGTTATTGTTTCCATATATGACGGCTCCCAATTATCATATATGGAAACTAATTGGTACCTAATCGTCATATGTGAAAAATAACTGGTAGGTAAAATCATATACACTTTATTACAACTTGTTATAAGCACAGATAATACCTTATTACAGCTTGTACTAAGCACAGACAACACCTTATTGCAACTTGCAATAATCATATAATGGTACATATGACAGCCTATGGCAACTTGTAATAAACACATGAATAACACTTAAATACAACAGTAATATCATATAAAAACACCCACCATATTAACACATTTACAAACTACTTAAAACACCTCCACCTACCACACTTACCAAACAGCTGTGTCCCATGATACTCCAGTAATTACTGCACCTGCAAGCACTACATGCTGCTTTCCCTTTCATTTTACTGCTGCTCTTGGTGCCCCAAAGAGAAACCAACATTCTTGACCACGATCCCAACATGAATGCTGCAGCTCAAGACTGCATAGCCTAACTGCAAGTGCTGGCAACACTCCCCAAGGCACTTGAACAAACCACTGCTTCCACTGCAAATGCCACTTGCCAACCACAGTTCACCATCAGAAACACCATGCACACTCAAAGGACCAAGAGACTACACCAGGCCTCTTTTTATAGGAGGCCACTACACTACAGCAAATCAATAGGGACACACATCCTTCTGCTCTGACAAACTCCACTAGACTACAGAAACGCTGCCAGGACAACAATCCCAACCAGGAAATGATCACAAACATGATCATAGCTTGCAAGCTTGCATACTCTTATACCATCCCTACATATTATTGAAAATAAATTTTGGGTAAGTTTGCCATAGGGAAATCTACAATCTCAGTGCTAATTAGCTCAATAAACCCATTCTTCCTTTGCACTTGTGGGTTATTGAACTAATTACCCCCCCCCCCGGTATATTTACCTATTTACCACACTTACCTATAATTTATATTCTCTCTCTCTCTCACTATATATTTATTTATTTCAAAAGTTTTAGCGGGAAAGACATACTGAGTGGGTAACAGCTTGTTTCCAGATGTGTCTTGGGGGTAGGAGAAAGGAAGGAACGGGGTACACTAAGAACAATAAATACAAATACAGTTAATACAAATAGGTACACAAGCATTATAAACAGCAATTGTTCAAGGACACAAATGTTGTGTAAGTAAAATACACAATATAATTAGGTGCTGAAGGATAAGAAAATGTTGTTGGCTATATACTGTGTGCTGAGATCAATGTAATTCAATGGCAATTAAACCATTTTTATTGTAGTATTTTGTGACACGTCATACTATATTTAGGGTTGAGTAGGGTGTTTAATGTTAAGCCCTTAACTTTGCACCTCAGTAGCTTTGCCCCATTCAACAGAATGGCACCAAAGTTTGCATGCCTGGTCTGGGGGGCGGGGGGCGCAAGGTCTCTTGATATAGAAAATTTTGTTCTGGTCAGATGTGTGGATTATGAGATCCGGATAATGCAAAAATAGGAAACATTTTTTTCCTTTGTTTTTTTTTTTTTGCTCTCACTTACAGCCCAGAAGGTTTGGATTTTGTTCTGAAACTTGCAGGCTACAAAGGACTTGCCCTAGAATAGTGCCTTTCATTGATTTGGTAAAAAAGAACATTAATCCATTCCTAAGTTATAAGGATTTGAATATTTGGTTCTGAGCATGCTCAGTAGAGTCTTACAGATATTTCAGATAGTTGTGATATGTAAAAAGAAAATTTGCCTCATGAAAGAGGATTCTTCTTTCGTGACAAATAAACTATTGTTTTGCATAGAGGCCATCTTCATTTTTTGTTGACCGTGTAAGTGCACTAGACAAATCCTGCCTATTTTCAGGCACTACCCAGGGGAAGGGGATACAGATGAATGCCAGCTGACCTTGAATCAGATTAAGCTGTTGGTGATATTTTTTTAGTGAATGAGGAAAATTTGGCCAGGACACCGGGGAAATTACCCTACTCTTTTCAATAAGTGCCATGGGATCTTTAACATCTACCTGAACTACCACCAATCCAGGCAGATGGGACCCTCGGTTTAACATCTCATCTGAAAGATGGCACCTCAGAAGTGCTACACCCCTCTCATGCTGCACTACAGTGTCAGTACTGGGAAATTAAGCCAAGTGCCAGATGTGGGAACTGAACCCACAGCCCTCTGATCTCCCAGCCTCAGAGGCGAGTGTACTACCTACTGAGCCACTGACACTGATTGTTTCCCTTTTTTTCAAACTAAATTTTTTAAAACCTATAAAAATAATACATTGGAGACACACAAGTACATGAATCTAGCTAAACAGGAAGGAAACCATTTATCTCAATTTTACACTTAGTTTTTTTAAAAATTACCCTGAAATGGTTTCTTTGGACATCCCAAAAAATTATTAGCGAGTCTTGTTTTGTGAGCCAATTTTCTTGTTTTGTAAGGCTTATGAAAGAGGAATAGGGCCTCACAAAACAAGAATTTCATCTCACAAAACAGGGGTTTGGACTTTTATTTTCAGAGTCTTGCTTCATGAGATGGCATCTTCTTTTGTGAGATCACAAAAATCGCACAAAATAAGAAAGTGATTTCCCAAAACAACATTTTGGACATAGTTTTTTTTTTTTCACATTCTTATTTCGTGCGAAGTTATGTTGTTTCATGAACTCACAAAAATCACAAAACAAGAATGTGGCTCATGAATCAAGATGTTGGGATTAGTTTTTTTCACATTCTTGCTTCATGAGAAGGCATCTTCTGTGAGCTTACAAAAACCTAATGAAACAAGAAGATGGCTCACAAAACAAGATTTTGGACTTAGGTTTTATTTCACATTATTCTTTCCTGAGAAGGAATCTTCTTTCATTAGCTTATGAAAATGCCATGAAGCAAGAAGTTGGGCTCACAAAATAAGATTTTAGACTTAGCTTTTTTCAGAATCTTTTTTTTTATATTTTTTTTGTTAGAATTATTTCATATATACACAATCAATTTCTATATCTAGAATATGTATTGTAACATTCATGGAACTAATAACAGTTCTGAAAAGAATTTAATACACTCCTCCCCCCAATGGTAATCAATACCAGTCCAGTTGATATCACATATATTCTGATAATATAGATATATACACTATACTATTTCAAATATCATTAAATAGGCATTAATGGTGGCTTAGAAGATGGGCTTTTTATTTATTTATTTATTTTTATTTTAGTCTTTGGTAACCAGGTAAGGCCCACTAGGCACAAGTGCCTGTTTTCAGGGGTGACCTGGGAGCACTGGGCAGTTAAGTGACTTGCTCAGAGTCACACAGTATGCAAGTGGAGGTTGTGAGAATCAAACTCGGGTCTGGTCTGCTAGATATATCAAGCTTATTCACACCTCATTCCTCTAACCTCTAGGCTATACTGCCAGCCCCATTTGCTGGGTTCTGATTGGCTAGTACCCCTGCCAGGGGAGTACATTAACTTTCAATAGACGCCCAGCAAATAAAAAGTGCCAGTCACCTGAACCCATCACCAACATAACTAACATCTTAGTGTCAACCCTGTTTGCTAATTGACCTAAACCCGGCAACTCGATTCAAAATCGCCAGCATTTTTTTGTCTCGCTAAGTGAGACATAGTGCTCCCCAGCCGCACTACCACACTGTGGGCAGATAACATAAAATTGTGCACATAATCACCCATCTTCCAAAGTGTAGCCTCATTTAGCAGTTTATTTTCTGTACTGTTTTCCCTTTCTTTCTCTTCCCGTGGCTCAGACTCGGATTCCCAATCCTGTGGCTTGGACACCGGCTCCCCTGACTCAGACTCCCATGGCTCAAACTCCCTCTCCCACAGCTAGGATTCCTGCTCCCCCAGCTGAACCCCATAGTCCAGTGCAGTCACAACAGTCTGTACAAATGGGAAAAAAGCGCCACTTTCATATCTGCCATTTCAAAATGCACAGCGTGAGCCTGTCCCTGCTTACTGCAAGAAACTGTCTGCCAGCACAAAACTGCAATATG
The DNA here is from genome assembly GCA_016271365.2 of Neoceratodus forsteri. Lineage (NCBI taxonomy): Eukaryota > Metazoa > Chordata > Ceratodontiformes > Ceratodontidae > Neoceratodus > Neoceratodus forsteri. The sequence continues at coordinate 1,412,044,407 of CM028132.1, forward strand.
CAACTCGTCGTGATTGGCAAACCAGTGCTCCAAGACCAGCAGACCTACATAGATACATAGACAGTGTCGACAGATAAGGGCCTATGGCCCACCTAGTCTGCCCATTTGAGCTTGTAAGTTCAGTTTGTTTTCCTAGAAGTCTGTTTCCCCTTACCCCTGCCCTCTAGAATTCCTTTATGTCTATCCCATGCATTCTTAAATCCCATGATTGTTTCAGCCCCCACCACTTCCTCTCTCAGGGTGTTCCACTTGTCCACCACCCGTTCTGTGAAGAAATTCTTTCTCATGTTTCCTCTGAATCGTCCTCCCTCCAACTTCATCCCATGCCCTCTAGTCCTGAAACATCTTTTTCGCTTAAAAATAGTGTTTTCCTGCACCCTGTTCCTCCCTGTAAGATACTTGTATGTCTCTATCATATCCCCTCTCTCCCTCCTCTCCTCCAGGGAGTACATGTTCAGTTCCTTCAACCTGTCTTCATAGGACTTGTGATGCAACCCATGCACCATCTTTGTTGCCCTCCTCTGAACCTTCTCTACCCTGTCTATGTCCTTACGTAGGTATGGTCTCCAGAACTGTACACTGTACTCCAGGTGGGGCCTCACTAGTGTCTTGTATAGCGGAATTATGACCTCCCTTTTTCCGCTGGTGATGCCCCTGCCTATACATCCCAGCATCCTATTTGCTTTACCTGATGCCTTGTCACACTGTTTCCCTACCTTGAGGTCATCAGAGATGACAACCCCAAGATCCCTTTCCTGCTTGGTGCATGCTATATCCTCACCCCCCAACTGATATATTGTGCCAGGGTTTTTGTGCCCCATATGCATTATCTTGCACTTCTTTGCATTGAATTTCAACTGCCAAACCCTTGACCATTCTTCAAGTTTCTGCAGGTCCCTTCTCATTCTGTCTATACCCTCTGGTGTGTCTACTCTGTTACAGAGCTTTGTGTCATCAGCGAACAGTGAAATTCTGCCTTCTAGATCCTGTGCAATGTCACTGATGAAGATGTTGAATAGGACCGGTCCCAGCACTGATCCCTGTGGTACCCCACTGGTTACTCTTCCTCTGTGGAGTGACAGCCATTTACCACCACCCTCTGTGTCCTGCCACCCAGCCAGTTACCTACCCACCACACCTGTCCTGCCCACACCCATATTCCCCAGTTTGTGTAATAGTCTTCTATGTGGCACAGTGTCAAAGGCCTTGCTGAAGTCCAGATAGGCCATGTCCACTGCCCTCCCCTGATCCACCTCCCTAGTCACCCAGTCAAAAATTCAATGAGGTTGGTCTGACATGACCTCCCCTGGTGAAACCATGCTGCCTTGGGTCCTGTAGTCCACTGACAACCAGATGTTCCACCAATCTCTCCTTCAGTAGTGCTTCCATGATCTTTCCACTACCAAGGTGAGGCTGACTGGTCTGTAGTTCCTGCTTCCTCTTTGTTCCCACACTTTTGTAAGGGACTACATCTGCTGTCCTCCAGTCTTTGGGTACCTCCTCTGTTTCCAGTGATTGGCTGAACAGGATAGCCAGAGGTTCAGCCACCTCCTCTCTTAGTTCTTTATGGACCCTGGGTGCACCCCATCTGGCCCCATTGCTTTATCAGCTCTATTACTTCCAGTTCCTTCAGGACCCCTTTCTCGTGTAAAGGGACTTGTGTCCATTTCTGCACCATTCTCACCCCTTGTACTCCTTCCAGACCCATTACCCCCTCTTCCTTAGTAAAGACTGAGCAGAAATACCTGTTCAATATGTCAGCTTTATTGTTGTCATCCTCCACGTGGCTCCCATCCTCCCCCTTCAGTCTCACTATCCCTCCCTTTGTCTTTCTTTTTCACTTATGTACCTGTAAAAGGTTTTGTCCCTTTACCCACTGATTTTGCAATGTGTTCTTCTGTCTGAGCTTTGGCTTCCTTACTGACTTCCCTGCCTCCCTTTGTTTCTCCTGGTACTTCTCCTATCCCTTCTGCCTGTGTCTTTTGTATTGCCTGAATGCAATCTTTTGGCTTTCACTTTCTTTGCTACCTCTTTGGAAAACCATAATGGTCTCCTTCCTTTTCCTCTTGCTAACCTGCTTAATGCATAATTCTGTTGTTCTTATAATCCCCATTTTAAATACTGCCCACTGTTCCTCAACCCTGATTCCTGTCCCATTCCTTAATGCCTCTTTCAAGTATCTCCCATTTTCCCAAAGTCTGCCCCCTAAAATCCAGGATACGTGTTTTTGTGTGGTTTGGTTCTGCTCTTTCTGTGATTTCAAACCACAATGACTGGTGGTCACTGTTACCCAGATGCTCCCCACTGTTACCCCCATCACACTGTCCCTGTTTGTGAGCACAAGGTCCAGTATTGCCTTCTGCCGAGTTGGTTCCATGACCAGTTGCTTGAGGAAGGCACCTGAAGGAGTCCAGGATAAATCTGCTCCTAGTTGATGCTGCTGCTGGGATGCTCCAGTCCACGCCTGGTATATTGAAGTCTCCAACCAGTACTACTCACCTTGTCTGCCATCCTTGGATGGCTAGCATCAGCCCTCATCTGTTTTTTCCTTCCTGGGCTGGTGGTCTATAGACCACACCTGGATGGCTGGCCCCATTTTCCTTTCCAGCTTAACCCACAGTATCTCTCCCCATTTTGTTCCTTCTGGATCTGTGTGGCCTCTATGTCATTTTTCACATACAGTGCCACCTCCTCTTCCTGCCTGCTCTGTCTCTTTCTGAATATGTTGTAGCCAGGTATGGCCATCTCCCAGTCATGGTTATCATTACACAGGTTTCAGTGATGGCCACAATGTCCAGGTCTGACTGTACCATGACAGCCTCCAGATCTTCCATCTTGTTGTTAAGGCTCCTGGCATTTGCACACATGGCTTTCCATGATTTGACCTCCTAGACTGCTTCATTTGTTCTACTCCATCCCCTTCCTTGGTTGTCATTTATCCCTGGTTCTCTTGCTGTTTGCCCTTCTGCTGAATTTTGCCCCTTTCTGCTTATCCACCTTTTGGACACTAATCTCCATCTTTTGCACACTGCTTTGCAGAGATAGCCACTCCTCTGGTTCACTGGTTCCACTACTAGCTGTGGGGTGAGCAAGTAGGTACCATCCTTGCTGGCCTGCCACCCCCTTTGCTAGTTTAAATGCTTGTCAATGTAGCATTTAAACTTATCATTGAGTGCTTGATTCCTCCAGGATGGATGCAGGCCAGGCTTGAACAAACCTCCATCCCTCCAGGTGTGGTCCCCAGTCACCAATGAATCCAAACCCTTCCTCACAGCACCAGTTCTTCAACCATGAGTTAAAGTTCCTGGTGCATGCACTCCTATGCTCTCCCTTGCCTTTCACAGGTAGTACTTCTGAGAAAGTGACAGAAGTAGCTACTTGCTTGAGACCCCTCCCCAGTTTCCTAAACTCTTCCTGAACTTCCTTTGGCTCCCCATTTGCCAAGTCATTAGTACCTAGGTGGATAATGACATCCAGCTCACCCTCCCGTCTTGCCTTCCCAGTGATCCCCAGTATCTTCCTTCCATCCCTCCATGCCGTGGCACCTGGTAGGCACCTCACCTCCCTGTCCTCCCCCTCCTGTGTTCCTAGCTGGATCCCTCTTACGATGGAGTCCCCCACAAGGATTCACTTCCTCCTCCTCTGGGGTCCACTGTTTTCCCCACTGAGGTCACCTCCTTGCCTAACCTCCACATCCTTTCCTTCCACTTCCCTGGGTACCTCTATTTGGTTGTCCTCATTTGCCAGTGTGGCATATGAGTTCTTGAGAGGAATAGGATCTGGGATGTGCCTCTGCCTGACTGCTCTAACTCTCCCTGAGCCCACTGTCATCCAAGTGCTCCTCGTTCTCGGCATCCTTTGAGGCAGCTGCATTGGACTGGGTGGTCCCTGGATAGGGGTGATGGTACTCCTGACCCAGTTTACTTCCGCTCTGAGTCTGGCTACCTCATCCCACAGTCCAGAGATGCATGCAGATAGGGCAGCACCTCAGTGTCAGAAGGTCTGCCTGAATATGGCTGCCCCACAGCCACTGCATTGCACCACTCCCACATTATACTGCAATTCCACTACTTCTCTGCTACTGAAGCTCTCTTAGTTCTCTTTTTATTTATTTACAGTACTAAATCCTGTAAATGATCAGATATATATATATTTTTTAAGGAAAAAGAAACCAATAAATAAATAAATGAGTCAAAACACTTGTCGTGCTGAGGGTGGTCTTCTTCCCCTTATGCCCCTCCTACTTCACATCTCTTACTATACCCTGTGTTTAGCTCCTGTCAATCAGATTTATCAGGGCATATAATTAAGAGTTGGGGAAGGGGTGGGGCTAAAATTTGCAGCAATTAAAGACAGCACAGAATTACACCACCACTATGTTTTAAATTTTCTACAGCCCAAAAACAATTATAAGTAAATACAACACAGAAAGAAAGTATAGTGTCACTACAAGCCTACAATCTAAGTTTAAAAGAAAAATACCAATTACCAGTTACTCTAAAGCACTGAATTGAATATGTTTCCTTCCTTCACCTTCTGGCTTCTTCTGAGAAGATGAACCTCTGTTTGCTGCTTTAACTGTGACTAAGCCCCACCTCCAGTTATCACCTAGCTGAGGTCAGAGGCCAGACAATTAACACCCTTCACCCAGCTACAGGACAGTCAGACAAGCCAAGATAAAATTTGCAGCAATTAATGACAGCACAGAATTACACCACCACTATGTTTTAAATTTTCAACAGCCCAAAAACAATTATAAGTAAAGACAACACAGAAAGAAAGTATAGTGTCACTACAAGCCTACAATCTAAGTTTAAAAGAAAAATACCAATTACCAGTTACTCTAAAGCACTGAATTGAATATGTTTCCTTCCTTCACCTTCTGGCTTCAGTTTTCTTTTCTGTCTCCTGCTTTTACTGACAGGAAACATATAAAAAAAACACTTTCACCAATGGGGTGACATAATGCTGTCTACAGCAAACAAAAGACACAGACAAATGGGGGTGGGGGCTAAAACAACACACTACCAGAAGTGCAGTGACTACTTTGCCTCAAAAGAAGAAAAATGTAACTGTATTCATTTTTATAAAATTACTTCACATTTTTCGTTGTAATCCTGGAAAATGACACAGTTACCCATTTTCTTAGCACAATAATACACTCCATGGTGGGTGGTATGGGCAGTACTGCGGCGTCGGGCCTCATTACACCCCTGGGCAGTCTGGTATTGCCCAATACCACCCACCCCTGTCAGGTATTATTGCTTGCATATTGTGTTCAATTTCTTTCCAGTTAGAACTTAGAACCATAAATATCATCAATATCTTCATCAATTTCATAAAGAGGTTTTTCAAAAAGTATTGTTTCATTAAAAATGGACCACCATTTCAGAAAATTGAAGGACTTTTGCTTTCCAGTTTTCCAGATTGATACATTTTAGGGTCATGGAAGCAATGGCAATAATCTTATACTGTACATGTTTCATATTTATTGACAAAGTTGTTAAAAAGATATAATTCTGGTGTAAAGGGTATTTTTTTTCCATCTAATTAGATAAACTTTTGTTTAAGTTCTGCCACCACAAATTCATCATAGGGTACTCCCATAAACAGTGGAAAAAGTTCCTTTATGTTTACATCCATGCCAACATAGATGGGAATATTCTGGATTTATTTTTGCTATATAGCATGGAGTGTAATAGGCTCAGTCATTAATTTTCCTTTGTATTGTTTTGTTTTTAGCAGAAACAAATACTTTGTTACCTCTTATTCTAATGTAGTCCCATTGATGGTGAGCTGGTTGTAATTTTGCCTCCATGTTCCACTTGTTATTTATTTTATTTATAGATTCTTGACTCTTAATTACTGAAAAAAATCATAAAAACATGCTAGTAATTTTGTGGTCCCTTCTTCTATGTCCTTAATTTGTTATTTTGTTATATTTGTTGGATTCATGCCTGGCAACCCAAATGTATTTCATAACTTTCTAAACTTTTTCAACAAAATGTAATAGTACATTTTGTTCCATCTGGGGAGTTGTAAGATGTTTAATAATTGTTGATATGATGGAAACTCGTTATCCACCAGAAGGTCTTTCCAGATTTTTATATTATTATTCAAAAATGGTTTAAAAAATCCATTTGAGGATTATCACCCCAAATTCACTTCCTATGGTTTATTTTAAAAAACAGCAAAGGAAGTTGAAATATTGATGGTTTTTTAGCTATTTTATAGAGAGATTGAAACCACAATGGTAAAAATTGTATGTTGCAGTTATAAATATTTAGGTCAAACCAAAAGTCACATAATTTATAACATCTGTCCTTTTTTAAAATTAGAATATCCTGATATAGAGTTTCCTCTTTATTAGGACAAAAAAGACCACTGATATATTAGTGAACTTAGATGTGCCACCATATAACTAAATGGGTCAGGGACACCCTAAACCTCCTAGTCTTCTCGGAATTACTATAACATTCCACGTAATACATGCCCCCCCCAAAAAAAAAGTTCTCCTTATTTCACAAAACCATTTTTCATTTGGTGCTCCTAATATGTTTTGAATTACAAATATTAAATGTGTCATGGTCCTCATTTTAATTGTACCTATTTTTCCCCAAAGGGAAATGAAAAGATGTTTCCATTTGTCAAGTAAAAAGGATATTTTTTCTTTGGTTTTATTAAAATTTATTTTAATATTGGTAGTTTGATCTGCCGTTAAATGGATTCCTAAGTATTTAATATGGTCTTGTATTTTATAGTCTTTTTTTAAGTTTTATTACCATGTTTTGATACTTTCATAATCACTGACTTACTTTATTTGATATCCTGATAGTTCTGAGTACATTTGTATATGTTGGAGAAATGCCTTTAGAGATGTATTAATGTTTTTTTTACTATTAGCAACATACCATCAGCAAAGACACTGAGCTTCCGATGTTCATTTGTTAATTGTATTCCTTCTATAACTGGGTGGTCTCAAATTATATTTAATAGTGGTTCAAGGACTAATATAAAAATAGTCAGGGTAAGGGTGCAGCCTTATCTCACTCCATTCTGCACTGGAAATTCTTCTGTTAATAGTTTCTTTATCGGGAATTACACTACGGTGTTTTTACTGTATATGGTTGTTTTATTAATATGATCAGTTCGCAAAGGCCTCTTCGACAAACTGCCACATGCAGAGCTGCTGAATACACTAAGGGATGTAAAAATAGATGCAAATATATTGAACTGGATAGAGGCATTGTTGAGAAAGAGAAGACAGAGGGTGTCAGTCAATGGTGTGCTATCTGACTGGGCTCAAGTGACCAGTGAAGTCCCCCAGGGCTCTGTACTGGGATCCTGTCTCATTAATATATATATATAGACAGACAGATAGATAGATAATCTATATATATCATATATATAGATATATATATGACTATATACTGTATATAGATGTATATAGATACAGATTATATATATATATATATATATATATATACATATACATATTATTTATATATATATATATAAAAACCTCACTTAAGAATGACCATCAGAACATATGGATAACAAAGTTTGCAGATGATTGTAAGATGGGGCTATCATAAACAACAAAAATGATGGTATATACTACAAGAGGCCATGGAAAACATCCACAGATGGACTGTCAAAAACAAATTAGAGCTTAACATGGGGAAATGTACAGTTATTCATATGGGGAAGCATAATAGGAAAGTCAGCTATAAAATGGGTAACCATAGACTATCCAAAACATCTGAAGAAAGAGATTTGGGAGTCACAGTTAGTGCAGATTTGCAATTCAGTTCATATTGAGACAAAATGGTAAAAAAGGCTAATCAAACATTAAACTGTATCCTTAGACATACAGGCAGTAGAAACAGCAGAGTTATAATGCCACTGTATGGATCCCTGGTGAGACCAGATCTAGAATAGTGTGCACAGGTATGGTCACCTTATAAAAAGGGGGATATACAAAGAATAGAAAATATATTTAGAGAAGGGCTACAAGGTCAGTAAAACGGTTAAATGAATTTACATCTGCAGAGAGAGACTAAATAGACTAGATCCTTATACCCTGCAGTACAGAAGAACAAGAGCAGACACGTGTGTGCTATACAGGGCCATACACAATAGTTCATTATGGGAAGAACTTGGCCTGTCCCTAAAATATTGCAAGTATGAACCAAGAGGGCACCCGTTACAATTAACCAAGGATAAATGGAATCTACTGAGGAGGAAACACTGATTCAGTCAGAGAATGGCTCCCTTGTGGAACAGCCTCCCATTAGAAGCAGTGACTAGTGAGACTATGAACAGTTTCAAAAAAAGGTTTGATGAGTTCAACACCAACAAAAATCTACCTATTCAAAATCTTAACAGGCAAGCATAAAGGACTAAAGTCTGTCTAGCTTGTATATACCTATGATACCTATGATACCTATTAGAGCAGCGTCAGATACACAAATTGAGTCAATATTGGCTGTATCTAAGCTGTTAATTAGATTTTTTGATATTAGTATATAATCAATTTGTGAGAAGGTCTTCAAATCATAGTGGGTAAAACTTTTATAATTTAAGTTAACCAGTCTTCAAGAATCAATAAGGGATTCGGTTTGTATAAAATTTGCTGTTTTTTTGTGGAGTTATGGTTCCTCTATTAGGAACAGAAGAGTTATCTAAATATGGGTTAATCATCACATTTAGGTCTCCAGCCATAATAATTTTTTCCTATTGTAATTTTTGGAAACCTTCTGTTATTTGGCAAGAAACCATGCGTAGTTATAAAAAGGGGTGTAAACTGATACAAAGGTTATGATTTGTGAATTGACTTGTGTTTTTATCAAGATTATCCTTCCCTCTTTATTGCTAAATTGGTCAACTATTTTTATTCCCATTCCCTTTTTTAAAATAATAGCTACTCTCCTACTCTTTTTCGTTCCTGTCCTATAGAATATATGGCTTATCCATTTCTTTTTTAACTTAACTATTTATTTTTCTTTGAGATGAGACTCTTGAAGGCAAAAAATATCGGCCCCAGACTTTTTAGCATAGTTTAATATTCTGGATGTTTTAATGGGAGTGTTGATCCCGTTTACATTGAGGGAGACCACTTTAGTTTTGTTACAGTTTGCCATTTATATTGTGTGGTATCATTGATACGTTGATTAGTTCCCCATAGACTTGGCGGTTGTTGTCTAGAATTTTTTTGACCTTATTTGTGTACTCTAATGAATTTTTAACAATTTGTTGAACAAACCTTTCCTAATATGCAGCAACTGGATTGTATAATCTTTATATTTCCTTTTATCACTCATGCTATATCCTCAACCTCTTGGCCCCTTAAGCTAAAGATTTTCCTCCCCTTCTTTAGTTTTGCCCATACCTTGCTGCTTAGAAATAAAGTTTTGGTTAATACATCATTTTTACTTGTATACACAGCATCCCTGAGCAAATAAGATAAGAAAACTATTAAAAGGAAACACCTAAGATCACTTTTAAGAGCAAGCCTATACATCTTGGTTACCGATACGGAAGTATCTCCTCCCCCCACCTTATAATATTTGTGTCCTAATATTAAATATTTTTGAACCTTCTATTAACTACATAGGGACAGATATTCAAAACTTTGCCCCAGGGCTAAATTAGCACTGCCCGGTGGGCAAACTTAGCCTGGAGTACAAAGCAAGCCATATTCAAAAGGAATTGCCCAGGGCAAACAGCTTCTGAATATAGCATGGGAATGAGGCTGGGCAAACTGGGCTGGGAGGGCAGGGCAAACTTAGCCCTGGAATAAGACAGCTCTGAATATGGCAACCAGGAAGTGAAAACCACAACAGCAACACTGTGCACAGCGATGTGAAGGTAGGTAGAGGTGAACTATGTGGCCAATGTGTGTGCCAGCAAATGCGTGGACTCAGTACAGCTGCAGGCAGCAGTGTATGCAAAAGAACAGTGTGCAAAACTGTAAAATATTCCTCAAACTGTTTGCACAGTGCTAAACATGTTTGCTGGTTTAGCACAGGGCTAAACCGTTAGCCAGTGCACATCGCTTGCCCAGCGCCAAACTCTGCCATATTCAAAAGTGACATGCAAATGAGCCTACTTAGGTAATCTCTGGGCAAACATCCAAATTAGCATCTCATTATGCCCTGATTTGTATGTAGTTTGCGTAGGGCTAATGGTTTAGCCCTGTACTAAACCCGCGCAAACGTGTTAGTGCTGCGCAAACAGCTTGGGGAATATTATACAGGTTTGAACAATACTTCCACATGCGCTGCTGCCTGCAACTGTACTGGGACAACACAGCATAGGCACAGATGGTGGTGGTGCTGCATGCACTGTCATACTGTAGGTCATGCTACAGTGCACAGCAGACACTACAGTAGCAAGGGGGTCAGTGGTGTGTGGACACAGCAATGCCTATGGTGTGTAGGGCAGTGATGATGACTGCACTATACTCAGTAAGAGGCTCAACCTGCAGGTGTTTACTGACAATGGACATTACTGTTACGCTGTTGTGTGACACACAGATGCTGCACCTCTGGCATGGGATGCTCACAGTGACATATACATGTCCGGCATTGTGTGCTGTGGCAGTTGTACAGCTGTGCAGTATGTGGCCTGGGGAAGGGAATATATTATCAGAAAGGCACACTGGCATTGGGGTATTCCCAGTACTGGCCCATGTGCACTGCATGATGGGTCCCAGCCTTGTGGCCACACCTGGTCTGTGGCACAGCCTGGCCACCCATACACTCTCCCCTCAACATCCTCCATGCCCACAGTGTTGCATGTGTGTGCTGGCATCTGTTGGTGTCCACAGAAGAGTGGTCCACAGGTGTGTGCTGTATGGCCACACTGCCATGCTGTCCACTGGCAGCAGGGTCACCACTTACTGCCTGGCATGGCTGGGACTGGTGGCAGATGATGGCATCATTGTGATGCCATCAGTTAGCAGCATGTTTCCTCTATATCTGGCTTTGTCTATGTGTCATATGTATTTGTTAGGGTTGCACAAAGCCGCACAAAAGCCACGCAAACACTGCGCAAAGCTAAAGTGTCGTGCAAAGCTGATCGACCAGGGTTAAGACAAGCTTTTCCTGGGCGGTAATGTGCACCACGCTAAGTGTCGCGCTAAGTCACGCAAAACCATTTTGCACAGTGCTAGTCACTGACTATAGCATTGCGCCTGTATTCATGTCAGTTTGCCCTTGCATACAGTATAATTTTGCCCGACGCTAATGCAGTTTGCCGAGCTATTTGGCCTTTTGAATATAGCAGACCCATGCTAATCCCACGCTAAACCTGCGCAAACGTTTTTTGCCCGGCACAAAGTTTTGAATATCTGGCCCATAGTCTGCTAAATATATTTAAACAAATACATCTGGTAGTTTTTGTTTCAGATCCCAGCATCATCTACTGTTTCATTAAAATAACGTACATTGTTTATTACAACACAGAGTTTAGCAGGAAAAGTCATTGTGACATGAATTCTGTGAGACCAAAGTTTATTCCTAATCCAGTCAAATTTCTTTTTCTGTTGGACAATATCAGATGGTAACATAGAAACATAGACTTTGATGGCAGATAAGGACTGCTTGGCCCACCGAATCTTCCCATTTCCCTACCTACTGGATAAGTTGCAGAGCCTAGTAAATCATTGAAAACTAAAATCTAAGCACCCATTAAATGTATTCTCTTTTTCTGATAGACAGCTGCCATTAAATTTTTTTTGTCTTCATGAATTTCATAAATATGGGGCATGGTGGGGTGGTATCATATGGTTTTTATCATAGACTGCAATGTATTCTATCAATTTCAAAATTAATATTCATCGGGTCAGTATCTAGACATGCAGCTGCAATTTGATTAAAAGAGTCAGTGAGATTTTTTGTATTGTCCCAAATGTCTGGCACACCTATTAACCTTACATATATTCTGTGGGCTCGTAGTTTGAAATCCACAAGTTTTGTTTTTAATTCAGAGTTGGAAAGTTCTAAATCATTGATATTTTTGTAAATTGTGGTGGTTTCATCTTGTAAAGTAGACAACGCTTGTTTAATCTGGATGATTTCTTGTTTTAGATCCATGTTTTCTTTCACAAGATTTTGTGTAATATTGAAATAGGAATCTAACTTTTCTTGAACATTGAGCATCTTTTTCCTTTTTTGGGAAACAGAGTTTATCTGTGAAAAAAATAATTTAGCCCATGATGGAGGTTTTTCATATTCATCTTCTTCACTACTATTTTGAATATCCCATTCTGAATCTGAGATTATAAACCAAGGATGTTGTTCTTTGTTCTGAGCACTTCTCTCATTCTCTTGTGTCACCAGTCGTTCTGTTGCTGCCACACAAAGTTTGTTGCATTTTCATTTAAAGATGATGGGTCAGTAACATTTTTTTTCTCATTAGTTGTTCCTTTAAATACCGCTTTTTTAACTGTTTCATTTGTTTTAGTCATTTGTTAGTAAATGCAGTGTCATTTAAAATAGCATCACCCCAGTTATTGGTTCTGAATCACGTTTGCTTATAAGCAGTTCTCCTGCTAAGTTTGTTTTAACTAGTGACGCTAGTGAAGCTAGGTTTTATTTATTTATTTATGTATTTATTTATTTATTTAAGAGATTTACCAAGAAGGCATACTGAGCAGAGTACCGCTCCATTCCAGATGCACCCTGGGGTAGGGGGTTACAAGGGTGTAGTACATAAATACATAAAGCACAAAAGTACATACATAATTTGTAGAATCCAGCAATGGCCCAGTGGGATGGGTGTAGTAGCTGAGATGCATGTAGGTTTATACAAAGTGAGGAGTAATTACAGGCAGTATTTACAGGCAGTGATACAGTAGAAATAGCAACAATTTCATGGTGTTATTAGATTTACCTACTATATGGGTAGGTGAGTATATCAAACAGTAACATAGGAAGGATTAAACAAAATGATGTATGGTACTGATTTAGAAATGGAGCCCAGGATAGCTGATAAGAGTTGAGCAGGGAGTTCAGCGATGGGGAAGGCATAAGCAGTTGGTGGTGAAATGCATTTTGAGGACGGCATTTCGATGTGGAGTACTTGTGGTGTGTCTGATGTCGGCTGCTAGAGAGTTCCATAATTTGGGGAGTCTGAAGCTGAAAGCAACCTGACCTGATCGGGTGGATCTGTGGGGGATATGAAGAAGTCTGGAGTCAGAGTTCCTGAGATCGTAGGTAGGTGGGGGGACAGCGGTTAGGGATGTTGATAGGTAGGAGGGCAGCGTATGTGACCAGAATTTAGCAGTAATTCTAGTGCAGTGCAACAATCGCCGATTTTGGAGTGATGGGAGGTCAAGGGATTGGTAGAGGTCGCAGTGGTGGGTGTTTGGCGGACAATCCAAAGCAAACCGGCAGAAGGAGTTATAAATAACCAACTGAGTGCTGTCATCGTCAGACCAGTTTGGGCAAGTTTAGATATCAAGAGGGGGTGAGAGACTGTGTCGAAGGCTTTTGCCAGGTCTATGAAAATAGCTGCGGTAATGTCCCCATTGTCAATGCCTGTAAGGATGGAGTTGGTGAGACGAAGGAGGGATGTGGCGGTGGAGTGATTTTTTCTGAAGCCAGCTTGAAAGGGGGGGTTTAAATTACTTCCTGCCATATTTTCTTTTGTATTTTAATTTTGTTGGGGTAATACATTGATGGAAGTAGATCTGGTGCTTACCCCAGTTTCAGTTGTTATGTTTCCATCCTGGTTGTCTCTACCGACTGCTACCTTGTCAGGCTCGGCGTCTGGTAACTGTTTTGATAGTTCATTTTTTCCAGGATTTACATCCAATTACTTTAAATCTTCTTGCATATAGTCTTCATTTTGTTCTGTTGCATTATTTGTCTAAGCTTCCCCCTCTGTTGTCTCTGTCAATTGTTGTGGACCTGGGCCTACCTTTTGGGTTATTCCAGCACACCCGTCAGGCGTTGTAAGCTGGACCCCTGTGCCTGCAATTGGGTTTGGCTCAGAGGTGTTGCTTCCTCCATTTGAGTTCCTCATTTTCTCCATATTTTGAAATAAGGGAAATAAAGTCGAAGAGGTTGACTCTTTTATAGAAGATGAGGTAACCTCTTCTTGTGTTTTGGAGATTCTGGTTTTGTCGAGCCCAGCTGAGGATTTTCTTGTAGTCACTGACAATGTTTTTACTGATTTGGATTTAGCTCCAGTAATATAGCATCTACCCTCCTTTTTAGTCAACATAATACCAAAAAACAAAAACTTCTTTATATTTTTTCTTGCAACTTCTTTTTCTTCTTGTAAACATTGATTCATGTTTTTCCAACTCTAACTTGTGCTTTGAGGTGCAGTTTTTCAGGGGAAGTCTCCTGTAGTGTTTAGCACTCATGGCATTTGCTGGCAGGTGCCATGATGCATCTCCCTACCTCCTCATAGAGTTTTTTAGAATCTTGTTTTTTTAGCAAAACACAGCCTGCTCACTTGCTGCATGTCTGCATCTGTAGCTACACAGAAGTACAGGGCCCAGAGGCTCCTGCACTTCTGCAGCCTGATGGAATCCATGTTTGGCTCTGCATCTATAGAGGCATAGAAGTGCAGGGCCTGCTGCCAGCCCACTGGTGCAGGGGTAGGGTGCCCATCTGCAATGCTGGTGATCCAGGTTTGGGAATGGACATGAGGCACTGGGGGGCTGGCCAGAGGATAAGGATTGAGTGTCATTGGGACTGCTCTCCTTATCTGGGGGGAGGAGTGTAGAGTGATCAGCATAATGAGGCCCCCTGGCAGAGGCTGGGGGTTCCTCCATGCCAATGCCATAACCTATGGGGTGGGGGGGTGAGGCAGATGTAGGTCATCATTGCATGTCCCCGCCATGGAGGAAAAGCACTCAAAAATTGCTAGCCACCAGGAATGAAGGCTGCTTCTAGCACTTGGACTCAATGGCTCCCTGGCCTCCCCACTGACCAATTATGGCTTTGCGGCATCGCTGGCCCTGAACACCATCCTGCGGGGAAAGCCAGGGAGGCAATGTCAGTGGTTGTCCCCACCGACACCTTCCCCCATCATAGACGGGCTTGTACGGTGCCGTAGCCCCACTCTGGGGGGCAAGCCAGGGGGTATCTGTGGGGGCAAGGGTGGAAGTGGGCCACAGGCTGAGTGCATTCAACCTCCCAATGGGGCACATACCAGAGCACAGCCACATGCCCTGTAGTGGATTATCTGTCTTATAACATGGCTAGAAATGTTTTTTTGAGGAGGAGGGCAAAATGTTGTCCTTGTCCTTCAGAAATTAAACTTTTATTTGCATGTTCTGGTTGATCCTGGTAGTGCTTGTGTGGCAGAAGAATACTTTTATTCAGGTTATCTGGTTGATCCTGCCATGATTTTGATGGTAAAAAGGTGATTATGAAGCTTATCTGGTTTATCCTGCAATTCTACAGTCTTTGATGTGTAATCGCTTCCACTTTCTGTTCTGAGTGTAGTGTAACCGAGCAGTGTTTATTGTGATGAACCAAATGCTGCCATTGTATTACGGTGAGGAACATTTGCTTGAAAATGATGCAAGCTGTTGAGTTTAAGCTCAGTTTTCTTTGTTTTGTGTACAAGAAACCATCGAGTGCAGAGAAAGGAGAGTTAGTGAATCAGCAGCTTCAGAAGTGAAGACGCAAGTCTGAGCAAGTGTTGCCATGCGTCTACTAGTCTGAAGCCACCTGCTTCCCTTGCTCTGCACTCAGCAGCTTCTTAAAACTAGCAGTAAATTTTATATATATACATATATATATATATATATATATATATATATATATATTCATTGCAAAAAACTCTGTTACTGCATCAGCACAGTGACAAAATTATGGAAATGTGATGTTAGGGTTACACCCCTGTCACCCCAACCCCACCCTCCACACACCTGCAGGTATCAGGATGTGCATTGGGGTCGTTGGCCTGACTCTCACCCCATTTTATGTGTAAACAAGCTGAGGTGGTGTAGTATAGGAGAATGGGGTGAGAGATAGGCTCAACAACCCCAACGCATACCCCGACACCTGTTGGTGTGTGGAGGTGGGGGGGTGGTAGGGGTGGAATTTCCCTTTTTGAGAAAATGTAATGTAACTGGTATGTGTTAGTGGGAGCACGGGCCCTCTGGGCCCTGCGCTCCCTTCACATTGTCCATTTTTTTGCATAATGGTATGCGTATGCATATGTGTGAGCGTGGTGTGTCTGGGCCCTTCGCTCCCGCTTACACATAAGTACAGAGCCATACCACAGCGCCATAGTACTCCAAAGGAACCCTTGTAACACATTTTTGGCAATATCTCTGTAACAGTAGCAAGTAGGGAAAAAATTCCACTGCAGGTGTAATTTATGACTTTGAAACTTCCTTGCATGTTAAGCTATGACTAGTGAAAAATCCGTATCTCTCACCATTTCTGAGATACGGGTGTCGAGAGTCACCTCAGGTGCCACAATGTTACCCTATGGGACATTTCTCAACATCAGAGTGTTGTAACTATAGGCCCGATGAATGCTTTGGGACCAAACCACCAAAAGGCACATATGTGTGACCAGGGCTTGCCACTCTGCAAATTTAAGGCAAAAAGCCCCAACCATTTTGCTGCAGTGGGATGGCAAAGAATTGCGTTTTCTGGGCAAAGTTCTGTCGCAGATTGCGACAGTTTCGCAAAAATAGGCACGACACTTTCATGATTTGTGAAAGTGTCACTGACATTTCTGTCATAATTTATGACACTACAGGGTGTCTCATCTTTAAAAAGCCATTTCTGTTTTTTTTCCCCACAAACAAAAGATAGGGCTGTGTTTCTCAGGTCCCGACTAGATAAACACAACAGTCAGTGTTTACCTAGGGGGTCCCAAATTTAAACGCCAGGTATTTTTCTCTCCCACTAACTGAAAATAAGATGGCCACCGCACAAATGTAAAAGGGCCATTTGTGACAGTAAAATGTAGTGGCGGCAGCTTTTGGGAGACACGTATATATTTTTTACCATTGACTATAATGGGAAAGTTGTTTTTTGAATAACTTTTGAACAGTTTAATATTTTTTCACCAAATCTTTGAAAGGCACATCAGTGACCCAGACTGCATCATTTCTGAAGATTTCAGACCACACAGAAAAATTATGCTGGCTGTAGCCACAAGCAAAGAAATGTGCAAAATTCCATTTTTTTTGCATTTTTAGCTGCTCATCTGACTGTAACGCAACTTGTTAGATCCAGAGATCTATGGTACCAGACTGCGCATGCAACATTTCAGGAAAATCTGTCGTACTGTGGGAAAGTTATTAAAGTGCAAAATTTGGGGTTTAACATAGAAGTGGCCATGCCAGTATAATATATATATGTGTGTGTGTGCGTGTGTGTGTGTATATATATATATATATATATATATATATATATATATATATATATATATACATACATACATACATGTCATACCTGTGAGGATACAAAGTGGCAAATATCAGTGATAAAGTGATATTTTTGCCACCATCGGACCTAGAGTGAAAATGTCTATGTTATTCTCGCTTTAGGTCCATTAATGCCATAGTGCTGGTGGGATGACATCACTGTTAAAGGTGGCCACCGAACAATCAGGACACAGGATTTTTTTTCTTGCCATTGTACAATAAAAAGCATGCCATAAATCAAATATGCCATGGCCCTAATGAAAATATCACTGATGTTTTCCCTTGTCCAATTTGACCTTCATTTTCCATATTCTGTATTTGTGTATGCCTCCTGCTCTCCAGATGGCTCCCATATGCTCTACCTACCCAAGCTCCATCACCCTAGCATCCCCTAGGACTTATCTGAAAATGCCTCATGTGCTCCCAGAGCTTTCTCCATCTGGCAGGGGTGGCTAACCCTTACCTCAACTGCAGAAGGGTCCAGTGTGGGAGGCCACGCCTAGGTAGCCAGGTGCAGGTCTACTTCATCAGGCTGCTCAGGGTATTCCCACATTTTTCTCCCAGATTTCCCAGGATGCCAGCATAAAGGGTGTGCCAAACATACATACACACAAGCATGCATGGACCATCCCCCCTCCCACTAGCCACTCCAGCTGTACTGCTACCTGTGGTCACTAGTTGGCAGTATAGCAGGGGAGCTGGCTGCCTTCCATCCCCAGAGTAGAAGAGTGTCTTCTGGGATGCTCAGTCCTCCTCACCTCCCCCAACTGGTTCCCAGCAGCCTAAGCTCATTACCGAATTTGGGTCACCAGCATCACAAGCAGTAGCCCTACCTCTGCCGACAGGCTGGCTGTGCAGTTTGACCTTTTGACATCACTCAAAGTTTCCCTACTCCTCAGGACATAAGCTCAAACTGCAGTCAGGACAATTATCGGTGATATATATATTAGAGGCAAAGGAACTCTGTTTAATGCATCTGTTAGGGTTGTTCCACAGTGACAGAAGTAAGGAAACTCGGTGTTAGGGTTGAAACCCCCCCAGACACCTCCAGCCCGCCCCAAACCGCATCAAAAGGACAGTTGTCGGCCCTAACTCTCACCCCATCACATGTGTAAAGAAGCAGAGGTATAGGAGAATGGGGTAAAAGTTAGAACTCTAGTACCCCACAGCTAGTAGTGGAACCAGTGAACCAGAGGAGTGGCTATCTCTGCAAAGCAGTGTGCAAAAGATGGAGATTAGTGTCCAAAAGGTGGATAAGCAGAAAAGGGGCCAAATTCAGCAGAAGGGCAAACAGCAAGGAGAACCAGGGATAAATGACAACCAAGGAAGGGGCTGGAGTAGAACAGTGAAGCAGTCTAGGGAGGTCAAATCATGGAAAGCCATGTGTGCAAATGCCAGGAGCCTTAGCAACAAGATGGAAGATCTGGAGGCTGTCATGGTACAGTCAGACCTGGACGTTGTGGCCATCACTGAAACCTGGTGTAATGATAACCATGACTGGGAGATGGCCATACCTGGCTACAACATATTCAGAAGAGACAGAGCAGGCAGGAAGGGAGGAGGAGTGGCACTGTATGTGAAAAATGACATAAGGGCCACACAGATCCAGGAGGAACAAAATGGGGGAGAGATACTGTGGGTTAAGCTGGAAAGGAAAATGGGGCCAGCCATCCACACAGGTGTAGTCTATAGACCACCAGCACAGGAGGAAGAAACAGATAGGAGTTGATGCTAGCCATCCAAAGGATGGCAGACAAGGGTGAGGTAGTACTGGTTGGAGACTTCAATATACCAGACGTGGACTGGAGCATCCCAGCAGCAGCATCAACTAGGAGCAGATTTATCCTGACTCCTTCAGGGTGCCTTCCTCAAGCAACTGGTCATGGAACCAACTCGGCAGAAGGCAATACTGACCTTGTGCTCACAAACAGGGACAGTGTGATGGGGGTAACAGTGGGGAGCACCTGGGTAACAGTGACCACCAGTCATTGTGGTTTGAAATCACAGAAAGAGCAGAACCAAACCACACAAAACACGTATCCTGGATTTTAGGGGAAGACTTTGGGAAAATGGGGAGATACTTGAAAGAGGCATTAAGGGAATGGGACAGGAATCAGGGTTGAGGAACAGTGGGCAGTATTTAAAATGGGGATTATAAGAACAACAGAATTATGCATTAAGCAGGTTAGTAAGAGGAAAAGGAAGAGGAGACCATTATGGTTTTCCAAAGAGGTAGCAAAGAAAGTGAAAGCCAAAAGATTGCATTCAGGCAATACAAAAGAACACAGGCAGAAGGGGATAGGGAGAAGTACCAGGAGAAACAAAGGGAGGCAGGAAGTCGTGGAAGCCAAAGCCAGACAGAAGAACACATTGCAAAATCAGTGGGTAAAGGGACAAACCTTTACAGGTACATAAGTGAAAAAGAAAGACAAAGGGAGGGATAGTGAGACTGAAGGGGAGGATGGAAGCAGCGTGGAGGATGACAACAATAAAGCCGACATATTGAACAGGTATTTCTGCTCAGTCTTTACTAAGGAAGAGGGGGGTAATGGGTCTGAAGGGAGTACAAGGGGTGAGAATGGTGCAGAAATGGACACAAGTCCACTACACTAGAAAGGGTCCTGAAGGAACTGGAGTAATAAGAGCTGATAAAGCAATGGGGCCAGATGGGGTGCACCCCAGGGTCCTTAAAGAACTAAGAGAGGTGGTGGCTGAACCTCTGGCTATCCTGTTCAGCCAATCACTGGAAACAGAGGAGGTACCCAAAGACTGAGGACAGCAAATGTAGTCCCCTTATACAAAAGTGGGAACAAAGAGGAAGCAGGGGAACTACAGACCAGTCAGCCTCACCTCGGTAGCGGAAAGATCATGGAAGCACTACTGAAGGAGAGATTGGTGGAACATCTGGTTGTCAATGGACTACAGGACCCAAGGCAGCATGGTTTCACCAGGGGGAGGTCATGTCAGACCAACTTCATTGAATTTTTTGACTGGGTGACTAGGGAGGTGGATCAGGGGAGGGCAGTGGACATGGCCTATCTGGACTTCAGCAAGGCCTTTGACACTGTGCCACATAGAAGACTATTAACACAAACTGGGGAATATGGGTGTGGGCAGGACAGTAGTGTGGTGGGTAGGTAACTGGCTGGGTGGCAGGACACAGAGGGTGGTGGTAAATGGCTGTCACGCCACAGAGGGAAGAGTAACCAGTGGGGTACCACAGGGATCAGTGCTGGGACCGGTTCTATTCAACATCTTCATCAGTGACATTGCACAGGATCTAGAAGGCAGAATTTCACTGTTCGCTGATGACACAAAGCTCTGTAACAGAGTAGACACACCAGAGGGTGTAGACAGAATGAGAAGGACCTGCAGAAACTTGAAGAATGGTCAAGGGTTTGGCAGTTGAAATTCAATGCAAAGAAGTGCAAGATAATGCATATGGGGCACAAAAACCTGGCACAATATATCAGTTGGGGGTGTGAGGATATAGCATGCACCAAGCAGGAAAGGGATCTTGGGTTGTCATCTCTGATGACCTCAAGGTAGGAAACAGTGTGACAAGGCATCAGGTAAAGCAAATAGGATGCTGGGATGTATAGGCAGGGGCATCACCAGCAGGAAAAGGGAGGTCATAATTCCGCTATACAAGACACTAGTGAGGCCCCACCTGGAGTACAGTGTACAGTTCTGGAGACCATACTCACGTGGGACATAGACAGGGTAGAGAAGGTTCAGAGGAGGGCAACAAAGATGGTGCATGGGTTGCATCACAAGTCCTATGAAGACAGGTTGAAGGAACTGAACATGTACTCCTGGAGGAGAGGAGGGAGAGAGGGATATGATAGAGACATACAAGTATCTTACAGGGAGGAACAGGGTGCAGGAAAACACTATTTTTAGCGAAAAAGATGTTTCAGGACCAGAGGGCATGGGATGAAGTTGGAGGAGGACAATTCAGAGGAAACATGAGAAAGAATTTCTTCACAGAACGGGTGGTGGACAAGTGGAACACCCTGCCAGAGAAGTGGTGGGGCTGAAACAATCATGGGATTTAAGAATGCATGGGATAGACATAAAGGAATTCTAGAGGGCAGGGTAAGGGAAACAGACTTCTAGGAAAACAAACTGAACTTACAAGCTCAAATGGGCAGACTAGGTGGGCCATAGACCCATATCTGCCGACACTGTCTATGTATCTATAGCAATGTATGTATGACTGATGATTAACGTACCCCGATGCTGGTTGGGGGCGGGCTGAGGTGTCCGGGGGTTTCAACCCTAACACCAAATTTCCTTACTTCTGTCGCTGTGGCACAACCCTAACTGATGCATTAAACAGAGTTATTTGCCTCTAATTTCCCTTCTTTTTGAGAATGATGAGAAATACTGAATGTAATGCAGTGGCGGGAGCACGGGGCCCCGCTACATGATGTCTTGTGACATAGTAACAGGAACAGCGACGCAAACACAAGGTGGAAATGCAAATGGTAACAGTAATGAAAATGCAAGGGCAAATAACACAAAGGGTAACACACAGTGTCCCACACGCGGAACGGTAACACTAGCAGGTACATAAACGCAAGGCGAAACAGTAACTGTAACAGGAACAGAAGCACATACCCTCTTTTTGCTGGAGAACTGCATAGAGAAACACAGTGTGTACAAAGAATGTATGCATTGTAATGGCAATGGAAGCTTAAAATGAGCATTAGAAGTACTTCATTGCAAATATCTCAGTAACCGTACGATGCAGAAAAAAAATTTAAATTTCACAGAAATCATTATTTTCCTGGCTACCATTTTGTATTACATAGGGCTATGCAAGTCATGACAAAGAATCTGTATCTCGCACCGTTTTCGAGATATGAGCCCTGAAAGGTGCGGCGTACGCCACCATGTTAGTCTATGGGAAACAGCATTAATTTCAGAGTACCCTAACTTTGGAGCCATACAATATTTTTTCACTAAACCACCAAAAGGCACATTTGTGACTTGTTGGCTTCTTTCCCTCCAAATTTCAGGCCAAACGACCTAACCGTTCTTTTGCAGCAAGGTGGCAAACAACTCCTGTCATTTTGGCCATAGTGTTGCAAAGTACTTTCATGATTTGCGAAAGCTTTCACACAGATTTGCGAAAGTGTTGTGAGCACCAAAGTACTTTGCGAAAGTACTTTTTCCAGAACTTTGAAAAACATATTTCTGGGTGTTTAACCCCAAAATAAAGACATGGTTAGCATCCTCAGGCTCCGACTTGGTGAACACAAAAAGAATTGTGTCCCTAGATGGTCCCAAATTTAAATGACAAGCATTTTTCTGATCACCAACTGAGAACAAAATGGTGGATTTCGAAAGTACTAGGCCATTTAAGTAAAGTAAAAGTGCATTTGCAAAGTGTCGAACTTTTGTTAACTTTTCCCATTGACTTATAATGGAAATTGTTTTTGAATAACTTTTGAACCATTTAATATTTTTCACGAAATCTTTGACAGGCTATCATGTTCTTAACCACACGTTCCTAAGTTTTGCAAACCATGCAACCTGTAGGTGAGAGCAAAGAAATTGCAAAAAAGCATAATTGCGCAATTCGTTGTCGCTTAATAACTCCACAGCTGTATACCCAACTGGTACGAAACTTGGCAGAACCCAAGATCTACCATGCCCAATTGTGCATACCAAGTTTCAGGTAAAAATGTTGAACAGGGGAAAAGTTATTATGGTGCAACATTTAACCCTTTAACCTTAGAAGTGCTACTCAACCCTAACTATGGTAGCACTACCTTGCTACCATTATATTCTGGGAGGAACTGGTTGCCTGAGTTTGTGCTATGGACATGGGATTCCTGTGGTCTGACAGCTGGGTGGAGCTTGCTGCCTGAGATTGCACTGGGGAGCCAGGATGCCCATACTCGGGTGACTGGGAAGGATGTGTTACCTGCTCTGGACCCACAATTGTTGTGTTCTGGCAGTTTGGAAGGGGCATGCTGCTTGAGGTTCTGCTGTGGACCCAGAATTCTTGTGTTCTGACAGCTGGGAGAGGCGTGCTGGCTGAGGTTGTGCTGTGGGCCCAGGATTCCCTTGCTCCAGCAGCTGGGGGGGGGGGCTTGCTGCCTGAGACTGTGCTGTGGACCCAGGATTCCTGTGTTCCCACAGCTGGGAAGGGGCTTGCTGCTGATGTTATGTTATGACTCTGGATTTCTGTGCTCCACTGGCTTAGAGGGTCTTGCAACATGGGGTATCTGAGACCCAGGATTCCTGTGCTGTGGCAGCTGGGAGCAGCATGCTGCCTGAGACTGTGCTGTGGAGCAGGAATTCCTGTGCTCCAGTGGCTGGGGGGTGTGCTGCCTGAGGTTGTTCTGTTGACTTGGGATTCTTGTGCTCCAGTGGCTGGCAGGGCCATGCTGCCTGAGGTTGTCCTGTGGACCTGGAATTCCTTTGCTTTGGCAGCTGGGAGGGACATACTTCCTGAGGTTCTGTTGTGGTCCCAGGACTTCCATACTCCAGTGTCTAGAAAGGACTTGTTGCTAAGGTTGTGCTGTGGACCCATGATTCCTGTGCTCTGGTGGCATGAAGGGACTTGCTGCCTAAGGTTGTGCTGTGGACCCAAGATTCCCGTGCTTTGGCAGCTGGAAGGGACATGTTGCTTGAGGTTCTGCTATGGGCCCAGAGTTCCTGTTCTTTGGAGGCTGGGAGGGGCATGGTGCCTGAAGATGTGCTGTGGACTCAGAATTCCTGTACTCCCGTGACTGGGAGGGGCATGTTGCCTGAGGTCATGCTGTGAACATGAGACTACTGTGTTCTGGCAGCTGAGTGGAGTGTGCTGCCTGAGGTTGTGTTGTGGATTCTGGATTCCTGTACTCTGGTGGTTGGGTGGGGCTTGCTGCCTCAGGTTGTACTGTGGACTTGTAATTCCTGTGCTCTAGCAGCTGGGAGGTGTGTGCTGCCTGAGGTTGTACTGTGGCCCCGGGATTCCTATGGTACCATGGCTGAGAGGGTTGTACTGCTTGAGGTTGTGCTGTGGACCCAAGATTCCCATGCTTTGGCAGCTGGAAGGGACGTGTTGCTTGAGGTTCTGCTGTGGACCCAGGATTCCTGTTCTTTGGAGGCTGGGAGGGGCATGGTGCCAGAAGTTGTGCTGTGAACTCAGGATTCCTGTGCTCCCATGACTGGGAGAGGCATGTTGCCTGAGGTCATGCTGTGAACATGAGACTCATGTGTTCTGGCAGCTGAGTGGCGAATGCTGCCTGAGGCTGTGCTGTGGATTCTGGATTCCTGTACTCTGGTGGTTGGGTGGGGCTTGCTGCCTCAGGTTGTACTGTGGACTTGGAATTCCTGTGCTCTCGTAGCCCGGGATTCCTATGGTACAGTGGCTGGGAGGGGTGTGCTGCCTGAGGTTGTGCTGTGGATCTGGGATTTCTGGGCTCCAGAGACTGGGAGGGATGTGTTGCCTGAGCACGTACTGTGGATCCTGGATTCCTGTGCTCCAGCGAGTTGCAGGGGTGTGCTGCCTGAGTTGTACTGTAGACTCAAGATTCCTGCGCTCTGGTGTTGGGGTGGGGCTTGCTGCCTGTGATTGTACTGTGGACTCTGAATTCTTGTGCACTGGTAGCTGGAAGGGGTGTGCTGATTGAGGTTATGCTGTAGACCTGGGATTCCTGTGCTCCAGCAGCTAAGGGAATGTGCTGCCTAAAGTTGTGCTGTGAACCTGATTCCTGTGTTCTGGCAGCTGGGAAGGCCATGCTGCCTGAGGTTGTGCTAGGGACTCGGGATTCCTGTACTCTATCAGCTGGGGGGAAGGGCATTCTGCCTAAGGTTGTATTGTGTACTTTAGATTCCTATTTTCTGGCAGCTGGGAGGGGTGTGCTGTATGAGGTTGTTCTTTCCCTCCCTGGGGGATACTAGCGGTTGACATCCTCCATTACTGCAGTGACCCTTGTGATTGGGTCAAGAGCTGTCAGACACATGACCAGGGTATGAAATTCATAAAAAAGTATGCGCCCATTCAGGCTTGCAAGTAGTAAAAATATGTGCCAAAGGAATTAGTAGTAGTAGTACGTTTTTCTGTGACACTCTTACCTGTGGGCTCGGAGCACCATTACAACAAACAATAATAGAAGCAAAATCATAAACATTAAATCCCAAATTATTTACATGCCACCCAGATTTTTTTACAATAGCCTCCCCCACCCTCCATACACAAGCCTTGAAAAGGGCTTTTTATTTCCTCCTGCTTGCCTGCCTGCAAGCCCTTTCTGGTCACTGCCCTCGGCCCTTAAAAGGACAAGCAATAGGCCCCCCTTCCTGAGTCCTGAAAAGGGTTTTGATTGATTAATAGATAGATAGATAGATAGATGGACAGATAGATAGATAAACCTGTTTAGCTATTCTTTCTCCTGTGTTTCTTCAAGCCCTACTTGGTCACACTTGCTGCTCTCAGACAAGTCCTTAAAAGTACAATCAGTAGCCCTCCCCCCCCCAACCATGAGAAGGGCTTTTTTATAATTTTCCTGCTCCTTCACAGCCTCAGGAAGAATTTATCACCAAGTCCTTAAAAGGGCTTTTATTTTTAGAGTTCTGCCTAAGGCATCCTCAAAAGGGCTGGCTTTTATCCCTTAAAAAGGACTTAAATCTGTCACTGCTCTTGAGCTGCCTGCTGCTGCTTCATTGAGACACGACCAATCTTACTCCCATCCACAATGCGGTCTGGCAGGCTAAACAGCACTCACCAGCATCATGTTATAGGGGAGAAGGGATCAGTTCTCACAGCAGCATCCAATCCATGTCTCAGTCCCAGAGACTGACATGCTGAAAGTGTTATACCTCCTGCCTCCCCTCATGTGACCACAACAAGAAAGACTTTGCGCTCACATGAGGAGGTGTCTTTGCATCGGCTGCACTGCATGGCTCCTTGGTCCTTGTCTGTGTAAATATATGATACTCACATGCATCCATTGTGCAGCGCTGATGCTGCACAGGTGCAGAAGGCAGCACTCAGGAAGGGGCTGGGCTGAGTGGGGAGAAAAAAATGGCAATTGCCCTCAGGGAGGGAGCGGGTCATGAGGACAATTTAAAGAGGACGAGTACTCTATACCTTAGGTGCCCCAGTGTGCAGGTACTGAGGAGATGTAGGTTTTACTTTAGGATACAAGTGTCTTCCCTGTGTCACCTAAGGTATGGGAATTCACACCCTGCACATGACGTGTCAATGGTCTCTCTCTCTCTCCACAGTGGTGGCAAGACTGTGTGATGAACAAGAGCAGGATAGGGTGAGAGATGCTGAGAGCGCACACATGTCAGAGACAGGAATTCCATGCCAGTGTTAAAGAGGCAATGGGAGTGGATGGAAACAAAACAGAAAAGTGTCTCCTCATTCAGGGATCTTGGTCCAAAGTCTACCTCCCCCCATGACTTTGGTTTGTAATCAGCCTACCAGAATGCTGCTTGTGCACTGCCTGCAGCCTGCCTTGCAGGGGTAAGGTAGGTGGCACTGCCAAGGGTGAAGGACCACAGAGTGCTTAGGGCTGTAAAAGGACTGGGACATGGGGGAGTGGGGACAAGGGGGTCTGGGTGCCACTCAATTAGTAGGAGTTTAGATAAGTTAAAAACAAGATCCCCGATCCCTTCCTAGTAAAGGACACTGTCCCAACCTGCTGCTAAAAGAGACCATGGCCTTCAGTACAGCTGTCAGCACCCTCCACTCCCACTGAGAAAACCATCAGTTCATTCCCAGCAGTTGACACCTTCCCCTCCACTGATCTCCCCCAGCTGTGCCGCCCAATAGCTCCTACAACATAAATTCCAATACTGACTGCTATCCTAAAACATTATCTTATCTTTTGCTTTCCTATAGACTTCCAACACTCTCGCATGGGCTCTGTATCACCTTTCCAGGGAGCCAGAGGTTCAGAACTCCCTCTACCAGGAGGTGGTTAGTATTGTTCCAGGAGACCAGGTTCCTACGCCAAAGGACATTGCCAGAATGCCACTGCTGAAGGCGGTCATCAAGGAAACATTACGGTATGCTGGGAAAGTCGATGGGCATTCAGCATCTTAGCAGGCAGTTCATAGAATGGCTTACTCTTAGCAAATAAACAACCAGAAACTAGTTTTACAGTTAGTTGGATATGCTGGTAGTAGGTATGACTACTTCCCCAACTTTTTCTACTTACTCTTTCTCCCCAACATTCTTTATTTAGAAATTTTGAAGGATATCCATGCTTAGGAAAGATGCTTAGTTTATGCCCTTCCCTATGGTTTCCTGTGTGGACTGCCTTACCTCAGCTAGTGACATTCCTTTTGGATGAGTGGACTGCAAAGTAAGGCTAAGTGATTTTGTCAGCCCCAAGCAGCATGAAAGAATATACTACAAGAGACACTCCTTGGCACACTTATAAACGTATTATAAATTGTTCATTTGTATTTTGTTTTGTTATTTTTTTTCAACAACTGAGTGTAATGTCCCTCCCACTCTGTGACGTTTAACGCTCAAGGAAAACAGCAAGAGGCCGGCCCAGTGGCATTGAGGGTTCAGGCACTGGATGCCACACCTTGCACCATGCCGGCAACCCAAGTTTGGGAGCAGATTTGGGTAGTCGGGGGTTGGCTGGGGAGGAATAGGATAGAGCATCTGATGGACTGCTCTCCTCTCTCAGGGTGGGAGGGTGATGCTCCTTGCAGCTCCAGTGACTTTCAGTGGCTACCAGGGAGCACAGCAGCTTGTGAGAGCACACACGCAGAGTATAGGAGTGTTGGCAGGCATTATACGCATGGGCACTGGAGCAGGCCCATTGTGAGCAGATGCCACTGCATGTCCACACCCTTGGGACACAGAAACCAAGGTGGAAAACCCCAGCTCTCAGGAGCATGACTACAGTGACCTCAAGGGACCATGGCCCACATGCCCAGCAGTGGACTCATCCTGACCAGCTCTCCCAAGCCCTCACTTCACTCCCAGACCCCTGGCTGTCTGGATCCCAGAAATGAAACCCGTAAAGAGTAGGGTGACCCCACCCAGGGGGTGTAGATCCATGGAACCAGCTAGGGTCCAAGGGGTAGGGGTGGCATGTCTCTGTCCCTGATTCCCTGTCTGTGAGGGTCTCAGGTAGGCAGTAACTGCCGTGGTCGGGTGAGCAACACCTGAGAGAGGTCCTGGGATGCCAGCACTAGGAGGGATAAAAAGAGCTGACAAAAAAAATGGAAAACAGCAAGAGAGACTGCACTTACTGATGTTCCTCGTAATCACAGTATGGCAAAACATAGTCACTTTTTTCTATATTCCGTGAAAAAAAATCTTTACAGAAACCTCACTGTGGTCCATGTGCTCAACTGAAGTATGCAAGGGGGTACCCACTAACAGTCCCAACTGGTTTTGTGCAGGCACGCTTCCTTGGGAAGGCCGGTCCATTACTCAAGTCATACTAGTATAGCGGAAAAAGTGCATGTGCAAAAAGTGCTTAAAGGTATAAGACACAATAGATTAAAATGTTAGTAATGACCACCAGTTTTTTCAAATGCATTTTGTGTTTTCTAATGTGGATGTAAGTATACATCAAATGACAATTGCTTAAAGCAGCAGTACTATGAAAATAAAATTGCACTTTTTTGATGGTTTATTCGATGTGCCCTGCTAATCATATACCTGGTACTCTTTCTCGCCAGCATTGTACTATCACCGAGTAATTTGCTCAGTTATTCTCTGCTTTTGTTTATATTTCTGCCACTAAGCATGTTGCACTGGAACTCCTTCTGCTGCCAATTGCACATGTGTATGACTTAGAAACATAGAAACATAGAATTTGACAGCAGATAAGGACCGCTTGGCCCACCCAGTCTGCCCATTTCCCTACCTACTGAATAAGCTGCAGATCCTAGTTAACCAGCAGCCTACTACTTCTTACCCCCACACCCTAGAATTGCCTTATGACTGTCCCATGCATGCTTGAATTCCACCACTGATTTTGACTCCACAACCTCCTCCGGAAGGCCGTTCCATGCATCCACAGCCCTCTCTGTGAAAAAATACTTCCTTAAATTACCTCTGAGCCGCCCCCCCTCTATCTTCAAATTGTGCCCTCTTGTTCTTGCACACCTCTTTTTTTGAAAGATGCTACCCTCTTGGACTTTTGATTCCTTGAGGTACTGAAAGTTTCTATCATGTCCCCCTCCCTCCTTTCCTCGAGGCTATCGTGATTAAGCTCCTTAAGTCTCTCTTCATATGTCTTCGGTGCAGACCCTGCACCATTTTAGTTGCCCTCTGGACAGCTTCCATCCTGTCTATGTCTTTATGGAGATTGGGTCTCCAGAACTGCACACAGTACTCCAGATGGGGTCTCACCAGCTGTCTGTACAGAGGGATAATAACTCCTGTTTTCTACTGGTGATGCCTCTCCTATGCATCCCAGTATCCCCAGCCCTCCTTGCTGCCCTCTCACATTGCTTGCCCACCTTTAGGTCATCTGATATGACTACCCCAGGTCCCTTTCCATTTTGTTGTTGTTAGTATCTCACCCCCATTGTGTACTCTTCCCTGGTTTTTGTTTCCCAGGTGCATTACCTGCACTTCTTAGCATTGAATCTAAGCTGCCATACATTTGACCATTCCTGTAACCTTGCCAAGTCCCTTCTCATCCTTTCCACCCCACCCTGTGCATCAACTCTGTTGCAGATCTTAGTGTCATCTGCAAAGAGACATACTTTTCTTCAGTCCTTCCGCAATGTCGCTTATAAAGACATTGAAGGACCTGTCCTAATACTGAACCTCGCGGTGCACCCACTAGTAACCCTCCTTTCTTCTGAGTGGACTCCATTTACTATTACTCTGTGTCCTATTCTCCAGCCAATTCTTTACCCAGGCTGTCATCTTGGGACCCACTCCCAGGCTGGCTAACTTGTATATTAATCTTTTGTGTGGGACTGTGTCAAATGCCTTGCTAAAGTCTAGGTAGGCCATGTCCACAGCCCCTCCCTGATCTACTACTTTGGTCACCCAGTCAAAGAAATCTATCAAAGACATTGGGAATGGTCAGCAGAGGATCCCTCTGCTGTTGTCAAAAGATGTGAATTGACCGGTAGAGAAAGCGCAGCTGAAAATTAGTCAGCCACCATATTTATTGTAGCGCTACAACAATTAAAATAAATTGCAAATATCTAAAAAACTAAAGAGGACTGAAAAAAAACATTTACAGGTATGGAAATTGGAACTTTGACCGCATGCTTACAGCTGAGAAACAGAATTTCGATAGCTCACTTCCTGATTTCGTAGTACTGCTGCTTTAAACTCAATCAATGACAAAAAGTCACATTATGTCAGTTAAATGTTTCGTAAGTATACATTTAATAATGATTCCTTATAATTAGCCCTTGAACCAAAATTGAATGCTCCCCTTTAGTGAGAAGACTAATCTACGTAGGATAAGAGCCTCTGTGGTTCCGAGAACTGATTGACTGAAATCATGCAAATTACTTTTTTATACTTTGTAACATACCTCATGGTAGTTGACAGCCCTCAGCGTCAACTCAGGCAGTCCAGCAACCATTCTGCATATTAATATAATTACTGATGGCCCTGTCATCACATGGTTTGTGAGAGCTTTCAAAAGCTGAAATAACTGGGTGTGGTGATGTGGTAAATATGCTGAAAACATGAATACATACATAGATGCTTTTGGCAGATAAGGACTGGTAGGCCCATCCAGTCTGCCCATTTAAGCTGCCTAATGAAGTATCCAGTGACCCTATCTGGTCACTGACATTAACTTTTTCTTCCTATCTCTTATTCCTTTGTTTCTGTCCCATGCATGTTTGAAGCTCACCACTATATGGGCTGCCACCACCTCCTGAGGCAGGCTATTCCATGCATCCACCAACCTTTCGGTAAAAAAGAACAGAATATTTTACTGATGTTCTCCTTACTGACTCAAAGAATTGAAGGACAAGCCCATTGTTATGTGGGGGAAGAGCTCCTTCCCCACATCCTATTTAAATCAAACAGCTGACTTCCGCTCTGCTTAGAGCGAGTCGCACTCACTGTTGTCGTCGCTGGTCCGTGGCTGCCCCTTTGCTTTTTGCCCACCCGTCCTACCATTTGTTTCGTTTCCTCGTTCCTTCCCCCCTCTCTCTGTTCGTTCTCTTTCCTTCTTGTTTGCGCTTGTGGATCTAGCTCACTCTGTCTGTTTGTTTCTCCCTGCTTACATTTTTTTCCTGTGTTTCCTCGTTCCCACCCCCCATTTGTTTTCTTTCTTTTTGTTTGTTCTTGTGGGTCTAGCTCTTCTGCCTGCTGCCTGTTTGTTTTTCCCTGCTTCGTTTCTCTTGTGTTCCGTCCTTATTGCTGTCTCCCCTTTCGGGCAGCCCAGCTCCATGCCTAGTCCGTCGCCGCCTTTCACTTATTGCCTCCAGTTCACACTGGGTTTTTTTGTTAACTTGCCGCCGCACCGACTACCTGCTCCTCTGCCCTACAGCCTTTGCAGCCTCACCTTCAGCTTCCAACTCGTCTGGCCGCCCATTTGGATTGTCTGCTCAGCCAAGAAGCTCCTTGCTTCTCCTGTTTCTGTGCCTGTCTGCTATTCTCCATTTTGCTCAGCTCCCTTCCAATCACACTCCACCTCTGCAACCTACGCGCTCCTGCGAGGCGTTCTCTTCCATGGCTCGTTCTTCTTCTAACTCAGCCTTTGCCTCTGACATGAAAATATAACAGTTTTGGTCGCTCTTACTGGGACACAATGTGGGACTTAAACCTCAGAGCGAGGGGCACATCGCGACATGAAGCTGCCAGCTCTGCATAGTGTGCATTACATAGTGTTTTCCTGATGCTAGTTTGTTTGGCTTTAGTCATTGTACCTACGGTGCGTTGTGAGTCAGCTCAGCCACTGCGTTTCCTTCTCTGCCTTTCCTGTAATCTACCTTTCATCCTGGATTATCCGTTCCCTGCCTCCCTGCCTCTCCACCTCATGCCTCATAAATCAGGGACAAGGCATCTGACGCTCGGGAACCGAACAGAATCAGGGACCCATCTTCACATAGGTGATATCCACTCAGGAAGCAGGTTGGCTATGATGCTTAGTGCACTACACTGCATTTTACTAGGGGGACCATATCTGTAGCCTTAAGTTTGGCATTGTTTGCTTACGATCCCCACTTTAGCTGCAGACGTGCTTAAATTTAGGAGGGACACGGCACGCTTTGGCAGCTCAGTTAGAAGTCCCTGAAAAAAATTGGGACAATTGAGAGGTATGCCTGCCTCTCACCTGTTCTCCCTGTGCTTGGCACTCTATAATTGGCTCGCTGTTACCTTTGCTTGCTCGTTTCCTCGTTCTTTAGTATGCTACTCTCTGGATTCTGGACTGTTTCTATTTTTGTTGTTGGACCCTTCCCTGTCCCTCCCTATATGGGGCCCGCTTCGAGGTCATATTCTGTTTCCATGTCGGGCTTTGCTCCACCTTCTGGCCATTCCTATGAATTGCAGGCTATGCTCTGGCTCACTGCTGGGGATTCAGGAGGTGTGATTATTCCCTTCCTGGCTATTCCACTGCCAGGTACAGTAGGTGTATAGTAGCATGTGTGAATCTCCAGGCCCAGAGCAGGGTGAGGCAGAAGAAGAGCAGAAGTAGGTAAACCTCCCAGCCCGATGGGCAAAGGCAGGTCGTAGAGTTGTGAATCTCCAGGCCCCAAACTGGACGAGGCAGGCATAGAGTAGAAGCAGGTAAACCTCCCAGCCTGAAGGATGAAGGCAGGTCATAAAGGCTGTGAATCTCCAAGCCCCGAGCTGGACGAGGCAGGTATAGAGGAGAAGATATCGCAATGTAGGCAGGAACTGAGCCAGTTAAGTGCTAAGTAGCAGTGGAGCTGTAAAACAGACTTAGGAAGTAAAACGATGCCATAGACCGATGTATCCTGTAGATTGAGGATGGTAGTGACTGCAGCGAAGATCTAGGCAGAAGAGTAGGCAACCCACTGAGGCAATGAAATCCCAAATCTGGTAGTCCATGAGTGAGGCAAAGTTGCGATCATGGAAGAAGTGCAGGCAAGCACGGTTGAGGAGCCAAATGGAACATCCAAAAGAACACTTAAGGAGAAGGCCAGAGGAATCATACAAGCCCTGCAGAAGCCATATCTGGAAGAACTTATGAAGGCTAAGGTAGGAAGGAGTGGTGTATGAGCCATGGAGCCATAGGGCATCTACTGGATACGTCAGTCCTCAGCACCATTCCATTCTCTAAGTCTGCCTTACAACTACAGTACTACTGTGCTCTACCTGACTCAAGATACGTCTCCTGAAAGCTATATACCACACCTTAGTCCTACGGGCTGACCTTTGTAGGTCTGGCTGCGTTTCCTGTTGCCTGGAGCTAGTCGCCTCCCTATTTCCCTCATCAGCTGATGGATTTGCTGTGCATCTCACTGAGGGACTACCTGCCATGCTCTATTTCTCCAGCAGACCTCCACGGGTCTGGCTGCACTTCCCATACCTGGAATCAGCTGCCTCTCTCTTACCTCTCCAGCCTATTGGTTGCTTGCGCTCACCAGGGGTTGGTTGCCACATCCCATTCCTTCTCACCTGCCTGCGTTGGTGCCTTCCTTGCTACCTACTCATTTCTCTTTGGATTCGTAGTCTACCTGACTTGTTTACTTTTTGGGCTCGCCATATCTACTACTTGGATGCTTCCTAACCTCACACCAGTGCCTCCGATTAATCCTCTACAGCCTGCGATTATTCCAGCTCAACTCTACAGTGTTGCCTTTATATCACTTCCTAAGATTACTCTACTCCTATCGTATTTACTAGAACTGGATTTGTCAGTCGGTAACCTGGCTTCAAGCCTTCTCCCATTCCATGTGCTATACAAGCCCTCTATTAGTAGAAACCTAGAAGTTGTACTACTTCTATTCATCCTGCCTTGTTTGCATCAAAGCTTGGATACTACTAATTTGTCTGGTCACCTGTATTGAGTTCG
The DNA here is from genome assembly GCA_016271365.2 of Neoceratodus forsteri. NCBI lineage: Eukaryota > Metazoa > Chordata > Ceratodontiformes > Ceratodontidae > Neoceratodus > Neoceratodus forsteri. Next base: position 1,412,078,769 of record CM028132.1, read on the forward strand.
TCAGATATCAACTTCATCTCCATCATCATTCAATTCCCTGGATTCTCAAGCCTTCTGTCAACTGATGTCCGGAAGATGGTCTTTACAATATATCCACTCTCCATCGTTCGAATTGTATATGGATTCTTGAACTCGGAATTTACTAGGAGGAGGTTGCTTCACTGGACATGTTACAGTTCAGTACTTTCGTAAACTCTGTTTCTTTGGATCAAGTTCTACAATTTGGAATTCAGATTATCTGATTAATTCAATTTGTTAATTAGGATCTCTCTCCTTTAGTATGCCCAGAAGGATGGGCAGGTCAGTAGCCATGGATCCTCAGAGGTTCCCCCCCAAGGGGTTTTTCCCTCTCCTGCATGCTACTGGTCACGCTTTCTGGAGTTGGAGGAGGTGATCATCTATTCATATTATTATTAAGGGTGTATTCCTGCTCGACTCATTCATCAGTCAGTTATAGAACAATAGGTGATATTCTATTCTTTTTGGGGGTTCCATAATACTATACCAAGATTCCTCCCTACAGGTGGGACACAGAGAAAAGCCAAAACTGTCAAATAATATAAAGATTCTCAATTCAAGCTCCAAGCTCATTGCTCAGTCTATCAGATTCATATGTATTATATTCATTGACTCGATCATGCTCATGCTAAAGTATCTAAGCACAAATCATTTATTCTACTAGCACCTAGTAAACACGTCCTCTTACCTGCTGACCTCTGTATCCAACAACCATCTACAACATCCAGCTACAATATGTTACATAAGCACTGGGCGATGAACCACACATAATAAACAGTGGGAAGTGGGAACAAGCTAATTCATAAATACCATCTCTTGTCCCAATATTGGGTCAGTGTTTTTAGTTTAAAAAAGTTATTATTTTTTTATTTTTGACTTATTTTTAATGGACACCATTTTAAAAATGCAGAAATCAGAACTTGTTAGCAATCAGATTTTCTCTTTTTTTTGAAGTGTTACCCACTGCCATAAGTAAAAAGAATCTGAGCAGTCTTCTCTGTCATCTTTATTTCATATTTCTTCCCCACACCCTGCACCAATAATTATATATAGAATAATGCATGAGCAAGTGTGGTTTATGGGGATTCGATTCACACCTGAGGTGTGTGATGCCCTTCACCCTCAGGGTTTATATGGGCATCATACACCAAAGGGTGCATTAAATCCCCATTTAAACACACTTACCCATGTTTTATTTTTATATTTTACTGGTTCTACCAGTATGGTACACTTTTGATTTAATTAAATTGCTTTGTGAGGTACCATGGAGCGGTCGACAAGCTTGTGCCTCGTGCGACTGTGTGAAAAAATATCACTACTGGGCATGCAGTGCAAAGACAGCTTGTTTGGTGGCTTTCTAAGGTGCTACTTTGTTTTTGTGTGCCCATGGTTTACGTCTAACATATTAATTCCTAGCAGATCAGGCTTTACGGTCTCATCGAGTCTGCTCAAACCACAGATCCCTAGTTGGGTACCGAGACCTTCCCTCCTTGTGTTCCAGAAAACCCTATCATCCATCCCCACCTCCCTGGGCCAGGCTATCATCTGATACATCCACTTTCTGTGTCTGTCCCACCCTCTCTTGAAGCCCTCCACTGTGGATCTCTGCTCATAGCTGTTGGGCACTCACTGGCAGTGGTTTATAACCACTAACCAGTAAATATAAAAAATAAAACATGGGCAAGTCTGTGTTTATGATGTTATTTTACACACCTCAGTAAAGGATGAGCACATAACCATCTTGAGCTTCACCCTCCCGGTTCCCCGTTTCTTGTTCATCACACACCTCAGGTGTGGAAAAAAATCATAACACACACCTGCCTACTGCATGCATTATTCTCTATATAATGCCTATGCTGTTATGTGTTAGTCCTTGCATTCTGTATAATAGTGTAAATAACCCCACAAGCTCAAAGGAAACATGATTTAACTAACCTGTGCTGTTACAATAGAGACTGTACAGTCTTCTGGTTGGATTAATGTGTTTGCACTACAGGATTTCTCTAAACTGCCTTATGAACTGTTCCTTTCTCTGATTTCTTGTCTAAACAGCATGTATCCTGTAGTACCGTCTAATGCCAGGGTCGCTGCTGAGAAGGAAGTAGTTGTGAGTGGTATCTGCTTTCCCCAAAATGTAAGTCTTTTTTTTCTTTATATACTGTATATATAATCTATGTTTAACTTTTGTTATTTATAGCCTCTTTTATCCATTCAAATCCTTACATCACTGTCTGTGGTGATCCCAGCTAGAGGAGGCTGGCTCTTCCTTCAACAGTATTTCTATGCCATCACCTATAAAGAAATCACCAAGAGATGCTTGTAATGCCTACAAAGGGAGTTCCTGTGAGGCAGGAGATAAACTTTGAATGATATGTAATAACTGCAGGAGGGTCCATTAATCCCCCCCCCACACACATGCACAAATACACAGATACATTGTTATTAATTTGCTCTTTCATTTGAAGTTGCTACCACTGGAAATAAGTCATGCTGTAACATGTGTAAGAAAATCTGCTGCTGTCATTGGCTGAAACACCAGTACAGCCATGTAATAATGTGCCCATAACTGGATATCTACTTTTACTACTAGGTATCAGCCTCTTAACAGCACCAGTCCCCATGCACATGCTGCTCCAGCCAGCCAGCAAGCCACTCTTGGTGAATGAGGAGGGTGTTGAAGACATTGAGGGAGCTGTGCTATAAATAAAGAAATAAGTAAAATGACAGTTGCACCTGCTGTCTCACATGATCAAGTATATCGCTGTCAAAGAGTGCAGGAACAGGAAGTGTGGGGGCATTGAGAAGCTGTGTGACAGGGTTGGGTAGGACCCTATCCCATTTGTTAAGCAGAGAGATTAAATGCAAGGATCTATTCCATCCTCTCATTTTGTGTCACTTGTTTGTTTTGCCTTTCTGCACAATCACAACTTTTCTTATGGCACCGAGGAACTGGCCACTCCAATGGTATCTGATTGCCCCCGCCCACTATCTTCCCTTTTCACTTGCTGTTTCCATTCTTTCTCCCTTTTCTTCTTTGTGGTTAAAAATATATGTGAATCCTTATGTGAAACTGGGATCCCTTGGATTGCAGATGTATATAGCTACATGTAACCCCTCCAAATGGTGGGGCTTACCTTAGGTCATCTCCCTGGGTACCGCTGTTGCCCTCCACCTGGCCATGTTCCAGCCTGAGTTTTGCCTTTTGAACCTGGCTAATATCAAGCAGAAAGTGTAAATCCAATGTAAAGTATTGCTGTATCCTTGGTTTCTGTGTGAATGTGTGAATGAATGATGTCACAGCATAGCTTTTAAGAGGCTCAGCCCTGTATATACTGTGCATAACCTGTGCTGGGTCAGAGTGAAATGAAGCTCATAACCAGCAGGACAGCACTCCTACAAATTCCACTCTGCAGTCACTTAACAGTGCAATACTGTAACTATATAGTTCTAAAACTAAGCTGGTGTATTTAAAATTAACTTTAAAGTTTGGACTGTCTGCACTGTAGAAGCCATGTTTGGTACTCTGACCCTGCTTTTTTGGCCAGTGGGAACTCAAGGGGTCCTAAAGGGGTCCTTCTGCTATGGCTGCCAGGAAAAATAGTGAACTGTGTGCTTGGTGCCCATTTTAGCCAGTCAGAATGCTAGAATTGTGATGGACAGCTCCAGCATTCAGTTAGATTACAGGACCCTGTTTTCTTCAGTTTAGTGGAACAGTTGAACTGGGGCAGTTACTAGAGGGCTTCCAACATGGAAGGAGGCTCTGGGAGAAAGTGGAGAGGCCTGCTTGTTTCTCTACTGTCTTACAGCCCAAAGTGGGTTGTTTTGAACTGCCAAATCTGAAGAAAAATCCTCTAAGCTACCAAAGCCAAAATGGAGTGTGGTTTCTGTGCAAAACTGCAATTTCTGACTGAACTGCATCAGAGCCTGTGTTGGAGATAGACAAGCCAAGCTGCTGCAAGGTAAAATATTGCCTCAGAGACTGCTGTTTAAAAGTGAAGCCTGTGGCTACAGAGTTGTCACCTGCTTAGCTGTGTTTTGAGGAGACTGGAAGATAATTGTGCCAGCTTACTGACAGAGACTACCATTTGCCAACTGAGTAAGCTGTGTGGCCTAGTTGAGGCAGTATAGTGCAGTGAGTTAAGGCTTTCAGCTGCAGATCTGGAGACCTGGGTCTGAATCCTGCAGTCACCTATGTGCATACTGTGTGATCCTGAGCAAGTCAGTTAATCACCTTGTGCCCCCAGGTCACATCTGGAAACAAGCTCCAGCTTAGTGTGCTACTCCTGGTTAAACAATGTTCCCTAGTTGAACTGCGTCAGAGACTGAACCGTGTATGTTTAATCTATACACTAAAAAAGAGTGAAGGACTTTCACTGCACTGTAAATATGAATTGCCACAGCCCCATTGCAACATTCAGTGTGGGTTGCGGCCATCTCTGGGAGGAAAGCCAAGATGTGGGGGAGAGTAGCGTTAGCCTTGATCCCTGTATGCTGATCCTGTCACCAGATGGACAGAAACTCTGCAGCCTGCAGCCGAGAGCCAGAGGCTCGAATCTTGCTCCAGGATGAATCAGCCTGACAACATTTCCAGATCCAAAGGTTACGGTACCATGAGTAAATTCAGGGCCTGTCCCTGCAACCAAGTTAAAGTTATTTTGCCAAGCTTGTTCTCTTCTTCAAGTGCTGTTTAAACTGTTGTGCAGGCCACCAAGCCTGAGAATTACAAATACCAGTTGTTTAAAAGTTTCTGCTTATGGTTTCACCAAAAGAAACAAAGAAACATAGACTTTGATGGCAGATAAGGACTACTTGGCCAACCCAGTCTGCCCATTTACCTACCTATTGGATAAGCTGCAGATCCTAGTTAACCAACAGCCTACTTCTTCCTAACCCCACTAGAATTGCCTTATGTCTGTCCCATGCATTCTTGAATTCCCCCACGGTTTTTGACCCCACAATCTCCTCAGGAAGGCCGTTCCATGAATCCACCACCCTCTCTGTAAAAAAATATTTCCTCACGTTGCCCCTGAGCCGTCTCCCCTCTTATCTTCATATTGTGCCACCTTGTTCTTGCACATTTATTTTTCTGAAAGATGCTACCCTCTTGGACTTTGTTGATTCCCTTGAGGCACTTCAAAGTTTCTATCATGTCCCCCATCTCCCTCCATTCCTCGAGGATATACATATTAAGCCCCTTTAATCTCTCTCTTCATATGGCTTCTGGTACAGACCCTGCACCATTTTAGTTGCCCTTCTCTGGACTGCCTCCATCCTGTCTTATGTCCTTGCAAAGATGGGGTCTCTAGAACTGCACACAGTACTCTAGATAGGGTCTCAGCAGCTGTCTGTACAGAGGGATAACAACTTCCTGTTTTCTATTGGTGATGTCTCACCCTATACATCCCAGTATCCCCCAGCCCTTCTTACTGCCTTCTCACATTGCTTGCCTACCTTTAGATCATCTGATATGACTGTGCCTAGGTCCCTTTCCATTTTTTGCTGTTGTTGGTACCTCCCCCCATCCGCATTGTGTATTCTTCCACTGGGTTTTTGTTTCCCAGTTGTATTACTTTGCATTTCTTTGCATGGAATCTAAACTGCCATACTTTTGACCAGTCCTTGAACCTTGCCAAGTCCCTTCTCATCCTTTCCACCCCCCTTGTGTATCAGCCCTGTTGCAGATCTTTGTGTCATCTGCAAAGAGGCATACTTTTCCTTTCAGTCCCTCTGCAATGTCACTTATGAAGACATTGAAAAGCAGCAGTCCCAGTACTGAACCCTGCGGTACCCAACTAGTAACCACCCTTTCTTTGGAGTGGATTCTATTTACTATTACCCTCTGTGTCCTGTTGTCTAGCCATTTTTTACCCAGGTTACCACCTTTGGACCCACTCCCAGACTGGCTAGCTTTTTTATTAATCTTTTGTGTGGGACTGTGTCAAATGCCTTGCTAAAATCTAGATAGGCCATGTCCACAGCCTCTCCCTGGTCTGCTGCTTTGGTCACCCAGTCAAAGAAACCTATTAGATTCATCTAACATGTCCTTCCTGCTGTGAATACAAGCTACCTTGGGTCCTGTGCCCTGCTGGCCTCTAGGTGGGCTGTACATGAAGTGGTTCCATCATTTTTCCTACCACTGAGGTCAAACTAACAGGTCTGTAGTTTTCTGCCTCTACTTTGCTCCCATTTTTGTGAAGGGAATCACATCTGTCCTCCTCCAGTCCTCAGGTACCACAGTATCCTCCCATGATTTGTTAAAAAGGGTAGTCAGTGGTGTCACTAGTTCTCCTTTTAGGTCTTTTAGAATTCTGGGGTGAATCCTGTCAGGTCCCATTGCTTTGTCCACCTTCAGTTGTAGGAGGTCTTTCAGAACCCTTTCTTCTGTGAATGGATTGGTATCAACCCCCCTATCCAGAGTGCTTCTATTGATTGGATTAGGTACCTCCCCCTCCTCTTCTTGTGAGAATACTGAGCATAAGTATTCATTTGGCTCAGTATCCCTGCTTTTTCACTGTCACCCTCAGCCCACTGACTGTCCCCTTTATTAGGCCTCAGTATCCTTCCATTGGTCTTTCTTTGCTCCCTAATGTACCTATAAAAGGTTTTATCCCATTCTTAACTGAGTTGGCTATCCTTTCCTTGGTTTGGGCCTTTGCTATTCTGACTATCATACCCGCTTCCTTCTGCTTTAACTGGTACAGTTCTCTGTCCTGCTCCTTCTGTGTTTCCTTATACTTCCTGAATGCTATCTTTTTATCCCTAACCTTCCACACCTCTTTTGTGAACCATAGTGGTTCTTTCCTTCATTTGATTTATTTGCTTCACACAAAGGCTTATTGCCTCTGTAATGCAGTTTGGTATTTCCCCATTCCTTCTCCACCCCTCCTTCTTGCCAGTTTGCTAGTGCTTTTCTGAGGCACTCTCCCATTTTGCCAAAGTCAACCCTATTAAAGTTCAGTACTCTCACTTTTGTATTGCTTGACTCTATGGCTGTGTTTATCGTGAACCACACTATTTGGCGATCACTTGTTCCCAAATGGCTACCCACTTCTAAATCTGAGACCCTCTCTCTGTCCTCATTTGAGAGTACCAGGTCTAAGATTGCTCCCTCCCGAGTGGGTTCCAGCACTAGCTGTCTGAGGCCTGCCCCCTGTAGAGCATCAAGAATTACCCTACTTTTGGATGTGGCTGCAGCAAAGGTGCTCCAGTTAACATCTGGCATATTCAGGTCCCCCATCAACAATATCTCCCTTTTGTCCGCCATCCTAAGGATGCCTTCTATCATTTCCTTGTCCATTTCCTCCCCCTGAGATGGGGGTCTATATACAACTCCCGTGCAGATTGTGGTGCATTTCCCATTTCCAGGGTAACAACCCACAGAGGCTCCTCTCCTCCCTGTTTACCCTTTAGTTCCATTGCTTTGATCCCTTCCCTTACATAGAGAGCTACTTATCCTTTTCTACCCTCCTTGTCCTTCCTGTAGATTGTGTACCCTGGTATGTTGACATCCCAGTCATGGTTCTCTGTGTACCATGTTTCTGTGACTGCCACAATATCCAAGCATCCCTCTTCCATCAAGGCCACTGGTTCAGGGAGCTTGTTACCCAGACTATGAGCATTGGTACTCATTGCCCTCCATGTTTTGATGGCCTTACAACTTTTAGCCCCATCCCTGTCCTAACTACCTTTTTCTCCATTTTCTACTGTGAGAACAGCTGGATGAATAAGGATCTCACCTATATATGGCTACATCAGGTGTGGGACTCCCTTGCTTTTTCTCACCAGCTTCTAGTTTGGGTTGTTTATTGCTGACACCTACAGGACTCAACCAAGTGTGTCTTAAAGAAATTAAAAACTGATACAGCCACCATACACAGTGGTTGCACTGGGCTTGTACAGGCAGCAGCCATCTGTTGGAATGTACCTTTTAAGGCATACTATAGGGAGCTGTATGAAAAGTGGATGTCCGAGGGTGAAAGGTAGTACACCCAAGGTAGAAACCTGAAGTCGCCAACAAGAATCCAGCTGGCGAAGTAGGTGAAGCAAGCCTGAGACAGTATTCCCACTGAGCTCACTGTTAAGTCATGTGTTGCTTGTGGAGTTTCAAACATGTTGGACAATTCCGAAGATGACAGTATTAATGCACTTAAAATGAGTGGCATTCTATATGAGCAGAGAGAAGAGGCGCTGACAAAGCTTCGGGCACTGTCAGAAGGTAGCTGTACTGCCGATCCAGCACTAGAACTTGAACCTGAAAATGAAGATGTGGAGGAAACTACCGAAAATGAACTGGCAGTGGAGGACAGTGATGAAGATTGATGGCTTCTTATTTTTTTCTTTAACTGGCAGCAAAGGACAGTGATTTTCTTGATTTACCCTACCATACTTTATTTATTTTCTTCTTTTATTTCTTCTTGTGGTTGCCAGTAAATAAACTAACAGACTGAATGTTAATGCATACTGGAACCCCCCTCATTTGTTGCACTCAATTAAATTAAATAAAATACAGTAACAAAAATAAACTCAAACAGCATACTGATTATGTGACTGCCTTCCTTCATGAATGTGCTTTTCAGTCAGTGACCATTTAAAAAAAATAAGTGCCCTGCTTGAATAACTGCCTGCTCGAATAAGCACCTATGTTACCGATAGCACTAATTAAATAAGCGCCCGGCCTGTTATTCAAGCAGTTACAGTAATTTTATTTTATTGTTATCAATAATAATAAAATGCTAATTGCGAATTTTAAAACTCTCCTGGTCTGCCTATGCTTCCTGACCTTTGCCTCCATGGCAGTTGGTGTCAAAGTGGGATTTACGCCATGCATACTCTAAGCCACGAGTTTTGTGCATGGGTACTAGACCTGGTACCAGGGAAGCATAGAAGAAAGGTATGCATCCTGCAACTGCAAGCCCAGGAGTGATCACCAGAAGAATGGCAGCCAAACTAGAAACAGAAACAAATGTCCAAACTAAGACTCTACAGACAGAACAAGTGATGAAAGAAGAAGAAGAACAGGCAGGGACAGACCCTAAAAACCTATCTGTGTTCTTCAAATGATAGGCTATAAAATAGGCTAGAAAAATAGAAGGGAAGAGGTGCAACAATAGGAGCAGTGATGGCTGGATGCCTTGCAGGTTCTCAAAGCTGAGGGATCTAGTAGACATCCAGCAAATCAGCCAAACACAAACAACTTAAAAGGCATTAAACTTACAAAGTTGTGTCCCTCTGATGATATTGAAGCATTCCTGAAAACTTTTGAAAGGGTTGCTGGAGCCTGCCAGTAGCCAAAACAGCAAAGGGTTATCAGGCTGGTACCTTATCTGACCAGGAAAGCCCAACTTGCCTACAGCAAAATGGACATTGCACAGTCAGAAAATATGACCTTGTGAAAAGAGAACTCCTCAAAAGATATCGCATCTCAGGAGAGACCTGCAAGCAGAGGTTTCAGTCCTTGAAGTACCATTTATAGAAACATAGACTTTGATGGCAGATAAGGACCACTTGGCCAACCTAGCCTGCCCATTTCCATACCTATTGGATAAGCTGCAGATCCTAGTTAACCAACAGCCTGCTTCTTTCTACCCACCACAAGAATTGCCTTATGTCTGTCCCATGCATTCTTGAATTTTCCCACTGTTGTTGACCCCACAACCTCTTCAAGAGGGTCATTTCATGCATCCACCAACCTCTCTGTGAAAAAATACTTCCTCACATTGCCCCTGAGCCGACCCCCCCCTCCCATCTTTAAATTGTGTCCCCTTGTTCTTGCACATCTCTTTTTCTGAAAGATGACACTCTTTTGGACTTTGTTGATTCCCCTAAGGTACTTAAAAGTTTCTATCATGTCCCCTTCCCCCTCCTTTCCTCAAGGGTATACATATTAAGCTTCTTTAGTCTCTCTTTACATGGCTTCTGTTGCAGACCCTGCACCATTTTAGTTGCCCTCCTCTGGACTGCCTCAATCCTGTCTATGTCCTTGTGGAGATTGGGTCTCCAGAACTGCACACAGTACTCCAGGTGGGGTCTCACCAACTGTCTGTACAGAGGGATAACAACTTCTTGTTTTCTACTGATGATGCCTCTCCCTATGCATCCCAGTATCCCCACAGCCATCTCTACTGCCTTCTCACATTGCTTGCTTACCTTTAGGTCATCTGATATGACTATCCCCAGGTCCCTTTCCATTTTTGCTGTTGTTACTATCTCCCCCATTGTGTACTCTTCCTTGAGAAGCCTTTTCCTGACTCAGAGAATTCTTCATTAAATTGCTCCAACCAGAGGGCAAAACATTCCCACAGATCATTGACACATCTGCAATGGAGCGATTCACCAACATCCATCCTACAGATGTGCAGCTTTTGGTAAAAGAAAACCAACCAGAAAGTGTAAAAAGGCAGTTTCTATGACTGAGGATTGAGGACTATCAGATGGCCAGACAGACACCACAGCAGCTAAGTAACAACCAAGGAAAGATAAGACCCATTTTTCTCCCAAATTTTTCTCCACATCAGATAAGAACTTTGATGGGGGTAACAAGTTTGCACACAATGTCCTTTTTATGTTTGATTGTATCCATGCTCAAGAAACATTATGTGGGAACTTAGGAGAGAAGTGGGTTGTGGAGGTGTGGCACTGTGGTGGCCAATGCCACCACTGCATTTGTGGGCTTAGCCTTGTGTAACCAATGGAATCGCATGCTCCTGCTGACACTAGTTCTGCAAGCATGCCACTAACTTGAAACAATTTGGCCGCCGTAATCAAGGAGTGCCTCGTCATTGCAACATCAGCCATCAACCTCTCCGTTGGGTCTCAATAGTGCAGATGACAAGCTGACAGTGCAATGGCAGGCAGTCCCTGATTGTTGCAGCTGCCCGGTGTCATAGTCTTGTTTACAAAGTGGCCCATGGTCATCGCTGACAATTAATGTAGCAGTATTCACTAAGTTTACCTTACTATTTATGCAAATATTGCTCTGGACCTAGAAATATTTTGCAATGCCCCCAACCCTCCAAAATGGGTTCTAATGCTTGGGATGCAATTGATGCATATATTTACTAATTATTTTTAAAACCGAGGAAAAGTCTCACTAAAGACGCAGAAGGTTTTTCAGAAGAGCTCCCGGCAAGTACTTCAGGAAGCTGGATGCTGCTTTAAAACTATGCAGGCTATTGTAACCCTACACTGATCTAATTCATTGTATTAAAATAACAGAGGGGAGATTATATATTTCAATTATCACCATGGCCATCATCAGCAGACTTCAAAGAGTGTATGTGTGTTGGGAGGGGGCAAAATGCACTGGCACGACACATTTTACTCATTTAGGCAGTGTTGGGTAAGTTACTTTTTCTATTATTTTCTATTTCTTTTGAAAACCTGTTCCAGGAAGCTCTGTGCAGTCACTAGCAAGGATGGAGAAGTACTAGAAAAAGTAATATACCTTACAGTTGCAGTTACATACTTCATTCCATACAAAAACAATACAAAAGTAATAACAAGCATTTGTCAATGCCGAATGTTGTCATGCTGGCATTGGCATTGGTAGTGCAGGAGTTAGACAGATGCATCATAGGAATGGCAGTGAAGTATTGAACTGATGCCAGCCCACCCCCACCCTGCAGAGAGTGACAAGCATTAGGATGTCCCTTTGGGTGTTTGGTAGTGCAGTGCGGGAAAACATGTCGGGCAGGATGTGAGAAACGACAGCTGTACAGTTCATAAGGAGGTGTAAAAAAATGCCAGTGTTGAAAATGTAGCATGTAAATATACCAAATTTGTGAAGCTACTAGGGTGCATGGGAAATATGCAATGCACGCTTGCAACACTGCCATTTTATGGGCGTTCAGCACCAAATTTTCAACATAGGCAATTTAGCACCTCTGCTCATGTACAGTGCCACTGTTATTTCCTCAAAGTGTCCCAAGGAGTGATTTCGCACAGCGACCACGCTATTCTGCGCTCGGAAGTGCGAAACACATTTTGGGCAGGATATGTCAAATGACAGCTGTACTGTTCATCAAGAGGTGTGGAAAATGGCAATGGTGAAAATCCAGACTGAAAATATCACAAATGAGCGACGGCACGAGCCGCAAGGCGGCAATCTGCCACGACGCTCGTGACACAGTTATTTTATGGAGTATCATCACCAAATTTTCAACATAGGCATCTTAGGTCCTCTGTTTATGGACTGTGTCACTGCCATTTTCATAATCTGGCCCAAACACTGATTTCCCACAGCGACAGCGCTATTGTGCGCTGGAAGTGCAGAAACACATTTCGGGCAGGATGTGGAAAATGACAGCTGTACTATTCACAAGGAGGTGTACAAAAATGACAATGCTGAAAATCCGGCAGTAAAATATTGTGAATGCGTGAAGTTGCATGGTGCCCGCGTGAAAGCAACCGCACAATGCATTATAAAATAGGTATTTGTTGGATTTTTTTCCACCAAATTTAGAACTTAGGCTTTTTAAAAGGGCACCTCATGAACACCGCCACTGTCATTTCATTAATGGGCCCCGGAAGGTGATTTCGCACAGTGACTGCGAAATCACCTTTGGAGGCCGATTCACGCCATGACAGTGACAGAATTCATGAGGAGGGCCCCCCAAAACCCCATGTTGAAAATTTGGTGCAAAAATTCCAAGAAATGCCTGAGATATGCAACAAAGTTGAAAAAACCCTATTCACTCCATTATACAGCTTACCGGCATTTCCTCAGTTCGCGGTCAGCTTTGAAGAGTGCAGACGTGTTCCCGGTCCACTGAAGATCGTCCTGCTGGAGTCCAGAGGTAAGTATGAGGTGAGAGGGGGTGAGAGCAGGGTGCGCAGTGGGTGGGTGCGGGTGGGGAGGGCAGACCTACACTATGAGGGACGGTTTTCCTATGCTAGGGAAAAGAAAGAAAACATCACGGGACAGTTTTGGCACACATGGGTGGGCTCCCAGCATGCCGCCTAAGTGGGCTGGGGGGTCAGTAGCCAGCGAAGTTGGGCACTCTCGTCGGCACACAACACGGGATTAATGCCACTGGGATTGAGGCACCCCACTGGCAAACAAAGCTGGGGAGTGCAAGTCGGGGGATTGGGCACCCCTCAGCATTCAACAGTTGGGGGTGATGCCGACGGGAGTGGGCTCCCGTCGTGATGCAATATGAAGGGGAAGCAAGCCGAGGGGATTGGGCATTCCACATTTGTGGGGGATGCCGACGGGGAGTGGGCTCCCCCATCAGCACACAAACATGGGGAGGGGTTGCCGGCTTGCCGGCCATGGCCATAATGGCGGTGAGCATGTCAAGCAAAGGACCGCTGCCTATGACGATTGCAGTGGTACTTTGCTTTGATGTGTTCACCCCATTATGTATGCATGGTGTGGTGGTGCCATGTAGGCTGATTGGGGAATGAGGGACGCACCTACTGATGCATGCCCTGCATTCGCCCAACAGCAGCCGCGCCTCCAAATCTCCACTCTCCCAATATGTTGACTGCCGCGCAAGCACGCCAAGCCAACATAAAAAACTATAACAGATTACATTTTTTGAGAGTAATAGGTTAGTTACTTTCAAATAAATGTAATCAGTTACAGTTACATATTACTTTTGTAGAAAAAGACATGTAACTGTAAGATGTGTTACTTGTTCTAGTACTTCCATCCTTGCTAGTGATGGCACAGAGCTTCCTGAAACAAGTTTCCAAAAGTAATAGAAAGTAATAGAAAAGTATCTTACCCAACAGCCTCTGCATTTAGAAATCTTCCACTTTTTAGCATAAGGGCTATTCCACCTCTTGTCTATTTTGTTACTTTTATTAAGCAGTTTGCAAGTAAACCTCACAAATAAGTTGCAGAGAGTATAACATATTGCAATTAACAGACACAGTTAATTACTTATAAAGTATAACTATTAGACACCTTCCCATTTATGTGACAACACATTGATAATTTGGCAATGATCCTTCCTAAGAAACCTGGCTACAGTGCTAACAATTGTTAAACTCTGCACTTAAACTCACAAATTCAATGGCTCCCCTCCAGTCAGAAGAGTTAAACTCAAATGTGTATTTCTCAAAATTCAAAGACAGTATAGATAATTGCTTTTTTCTTTTGAAACCGGCTTGTTGTTTTTCCCTGGTAGAATGTTTACTGTGTGGCAGCATAGTTAGGGGCAGTCACTGTTCATTTGGACTGAAAAATAGTCAAGCCTGAAAATGCTGCCAAGTCTCTGTTTCATATACATTTATTTCTGTAGCAGCCTCTCAAGTTTCTTAGAGTGCAAAAAAAAAGAAAAGAAAAAAACTTATAACAGTCACAGCTCCAATATACATATTCCTATAACTTACATCAGCCTTGACTGTGGAGGGTGAGTCATGCTTGGATTTCTGGTTAAACATAGAAACATAGAAGTTGACGGCAGATAAGGACCGCAAGACCCATCCAGTCTGCCCATTTCTTTTTCTACCTTATAAATGTGCCATCGGCCTTTGCTCTGTCAGTGGCCTATCTATTCATAGTCATTTGTATTGCTCCCTTATGCCTATCCCATGCCTGTTTGAAGCCCTGCACTGTATTCATAGCCACCACTTCTTGTGGTAAGCCATTCCATGCATCCACCAACCTTTCTGTGAAAAGAATTTCCTCACATTCCCCTTAATCGCCCCCTCTAATCTCATGCTGTGTCCTCTTCTCCTGCTATTTTTCTTATATTTAAACATATTAGACTCTTTCACCTTGTTAATGCCCTTAAGGTGTTTGAATGCCTAGATCATATCACCTCTCTCCTCCTTTGCTCGAGGGTACATATTGAGCTCTGTTAATCTGTCCTCATATGTCTTCTGATGCAGTCCCTGCACCATTTTGCTGCCCTTCTCTGGACTGCCTCAATTTGGTAATGTCCTTGGAAGGTGTGCCTCCAATACTGCACGCAGTACTCCAGGTGGGATCTAACCAGTGTCTTGTAAAGAGGGATTATTACCTCCTCCATGACTTGTGATACCCCTACTAATACATCCTAACACCCCCTAGCCTTACCCCACTGCTTTAGAGGTCTGCTTGGATGATTTCATCATTAAAAGATGTCTGGGACAGTCCTCAGCAGCACCCTTTCATTCCTGCCAACTTCATGTAATACAGTATTACATTACACCTGTTATATTCCATGGGAAGCAGGAAACAGAGCTGCAAAACAGTCTAGAGCAGCAGTAGGAGAGCACGGAAAGGAGAGAGGCAAGCAAGACCAGCGGAGAATGTCCTCTCAATCAATCAATCAAGATCTTTATTTATCCAGGTGATCATCATTGAGCAAGCTCATTTACAAGATGGACCTGCTATTGTCGAAGATAGTTATACATACATAGGTTAAGGTACAGAATACAAAATGTGTGAAGCGATAAAAGTAAAATTACAGAAAAGTGGTTAGCACAGGGTAAACATTCCACGTGTTCTCATGGGAACATATGTGCATCACACAACATTATTGTGGTACATGCAACCTTTACGGACACAGAATTTGAGGTATCATAATTATTCGTTCTTAATCAAACCACTATTGGAAGGTACAATTCTTTGCATTTCAGCCCTCAGTGACCATTTAACATACTTGGGTGAGAATCCTCTGCTACCGAGGGGCCCATAATGAGGTCTGTAACTTCTACTTAAGTAGGTGATGAGAGGAGAGTAGTATGGGGAAAGTGGTGCCATGGGTGCCGAGGACCAATATGGCAGCTGACTAGTGAACTTAGTTAAGATAGGGAAGAAAGGAACTATGTTCCTGGCTGAATGTGTTAAGAATAGGGAGTGGACCGTCAGCAGGACTACTAGGAACTATGGAAGCACTTACAGGTCTCGGTGAATGTTTTGTCATAGATGGTTCTGAACAGGGCAAAACTGACAGGAGAGTTGAGTCTCAGTGTTCTTTTTACCCTGTTCCAGATTGTGGGCAAGGCGTGGCTTATGGCAGCCCTACCCAAATGGGTACTAATCCTAGGGATTTCTAGGGAAATTAGTGAGTGGCTTCTTAGGGCGTAGGTAGTGACTGGGCTCAAGGGGAGGCAGGCAACAACATAATCTGGGAATTTGTTAGAAAGGACTCGGAATGTCCAAAGTGCTGCATTTCTACACCGCCTGTACTGAAGGGATGGCCACCCTACTGCTGCGTATAGAGAGCAGTGATGAGTGGAGGATGGGAGACTAGTTATAAATCTTAATGCTCTATGGTACAGGACATCCCGTTTTGCAAGGTGTGAGATGGAGCATTGGCCATAGATAATGTCGGCGTAGTCAATTAGTGAGAGGAATGTTGATTGAACAAGCCGTCTTTTTGCATCTGCGGTCTGCATCCTCTGACACACAGTTACCAGCAGGTTACTAACCTGGCATGTCTTTGTCTCTTGAAATCCTTCAGGATTGCCCTGAAGCTTGTGAGTTGGAATGTAACTGTGATTGATCTGATTTCAGCTAAGGGCTTTGCTCGGGGCTCCCTTATCTGCAAGATTGATAAGAGGGTGATGGGGGCAGGGATAGACAGCACCTACCTCGAACATTAAGAAATGTATTTTTAAATTTGGAGGAACGCATGGGGTCCCCAATAGCTCTGTAGGCAGTGGGTACTCCATCGCGCACACTATGGGACTAACATTTTATATTGGTGATGAAACCTTAGCTTAAACATTAAGCTCCTGCTAATTGTCCCCCACATCTTCAAAAGTGTGACTCCAGCTAAAACGAGCCACTGGAGAATAAAGACAGTTTACATCTGTGAGGCATCCTCCACAGTTTCTCTTGTCACTTCTTTCATTTAGATGGTGTTCTCACACATTTTAGTTTTTACCACTTTCTGGATCACTAGAAACTGATATTGAGTTTATATCACTAGTTTGACTGTTGGCACTGGCAGCCTGCAAATACCTCTCACTGGCCTCATGGGATTCCCCCCAGGTTCCCCACTCCACCCCCGGGATCCCCCATCTCTTTCGATCACTAGTTTGGACCTCGCTGTGCTGTGGTGGCTAGACGGTGCCATCAGACACCTTGACATCGCTGATCATTTGTGTGTCAAACTTGTAGTTTGCCTACTATGAGGACTGGCAATTTATGGAGACTTGAAATAGGCAGTGGGGGAAGGGGCAGGAGCACTCAATTCCAAGACTAAAATTAAGAGCCTGATTCAGCTGCAGGAGTAACATTGGAAAGGACTGCTTCTGTGTAAAATATACCCACCTAAAGGCATAAAACTGAATTACGTGGAAAAATGCAAAATACAATGACAAAACATATTATCAGACCCCTGCCAGGTCGGTCTGCTTGTGCCTGAAAAGTGGCAGGTTCCACCTGCGAATTTGTTTAATTTCTAACACTGGAACAAAGCATATTGTCAGATATTGTGTTCTGTTTTCAGATTGCAAATCCTGGGCAAAATGACTGCCCAAAAAGATAAAATGAGGGACTTTCACACCAAACAATATGCCATTAGTGGGCAGTCTTAAGATGAATTTCTATGTGTTCAAGTCACTATACGATGTTTCATTCCTCCCAACATTAACAGCTAGGTATACGCTGGTACCCTGCTGTAAGTTAAATGTTGTATCTTAGCTGGGCTACCTTGGTTAAACAAATTACATATGTAAAAACTGATTCTTTGCTGTGCTGTCCTCTTAAATGGGAGGGAAAACACAGGAACAACACCAGTTTGTATATACCCCACCCTCTTTCTCAATTTGCATATCTCTATTTTCTTCTGTCTCCAAACTTTACAACTAACTCTGTATGTAGACCCCATTGCGCTATTACAGGTGCTCCAACCAGTGACATATAGAGAATAATGGATAGGCAAGGGTGTATTAAGGATTTTGCACACCCAAGGTTTCTGATGACCGATAAACCTCAACAGCAAAATTCAAGAAGTTTATGTGGTCAACAAACACCGAGGGTGTGAAAATAAAATCCATAAATACACATTTGCCTAGTCTTTATTTTTTTATAATTGCTGTTGTGTAGATTACTTTAATTTTGAGTTGCCTGTACTTTCCCCACAGACTGTAGCGAGAACGAGCAGTTCAGTATTCTAAACAAAATTGTACAAACTTTCCACAAATCAGTAGTATTTGGTATAAGAAACATGTAAAGCTTTTTGTACAATTTTGTTTGGAATAGTGAACTGCTCGGTCATGCTACAGTCTGTGGTGAAAGTGAAAGTGGTTTGAAATGCCATAATAACTGGATTTCGGGTTATTACTGCTTTTGGGAGCATAACAACCCAAAATCCAGTTATTATGGCATTTGAAGAGTCAGGTAATCCGGTTATTATTTGGGGTCACCAGTATTTATAATTTGTTACAGTTCAGAGTTTCTGGTGTTAGTGTCACTTTGCTATGTGTAACACAAGTTGCTATATTGAGGAAATGTGACCGTATTATTAACCCCTGGAGCCACTAACAGATTGTAGGGGAGGCTTTCTTTCTTTCTTTCTTTCTTTCTTTCTTTCTTTCTTTCTTTCTTTCTTTCTTTCTTTCTTCCTTCCTTCCTCTGCTAGGAAAGGTAGACTAGGCAATTTGCCATGGAGAGGGGTGCAAACTGCGTATTGAACCAGATTAAGTTGTTGGTGGCATTTAGGATTTTCTTTCATTTTTAAATGAATCTCTCATTCCTTTTATAAGTAGTTGTCTGCCTTATTGCACTATTCTATTTAACATTTTAAAGTATCAGTAGCTTGCTTGTACTGTATTGATTCTGTTGTTTTGTAAACTGTCTTCTTTTCTTCATAATGTAGTTTTATGTTTACTTGGACTCATGCACAAGAAACATGTTGACAGCTTGCTGGAGTAGCAGGTTGTGAAGGTGCGGTCGTGTTAGGCCAGTGCCGCCATTGCTTTTTGGGACTTGTTTCTGTGGCACCAATAAATGAGCATGCCGTCTATGACAGCAGCACAGAAGTGTGCCACCAACTTGAAACATTCGCTGCTGCAATGAGGAAGCACCCCCTCACTGCTGGACATGCCTTGCCTGGTGTAACATTTTACTAAACATGGCAGCTGTCACCATCTGCCTCACAGTCCGGAGGTGCCCAATCCCCTGTCAGCGTGCCCCCTTCCCAGTTCATTTGCTGAAGGGGGAGCCCTATCCCTGTCAGCATTATGTTCCCATCCTGTGATTTTTTTCTGCTGAGGGGGGTGCCCATTCCCCCACAGCATCATACCCCCCCAAACACAGACACACTGTCTTTGCTAATGGGGGGGGCTCAATCCCTATTGGCTTCATTCCCCCTCTCCAAAAGTACAAGTGGCACACTGGGAGCCCACCCCAGCATGCCAAATGTACCTGTAAAAAAGAAAACCTTTCCGCAAATTTTTTTTTTTAACCTATAAACAAGAAAATGGTCCCTCATTGTCTGTGGTGCCCCCTCACCCAACCTGCACCCACCCTGTGCACACCCACCTCCCCACACACACACACCCTCACCCCATACCTCTGGAGCCTGGTGCAACAATCTTCGGTGGAGCAGGAACACGTCTGCAATCTTCAAAGTCAGCCACGAACTGAAGAAATGCCAGTAAGCTGTGTAATGGCATAAATGGGGTGGGGGGTTCAACTTAGGTTGATATCTCAGCCATTTGTGTGACTTTTGTCACCAAATTTTCAACATGGGGTTCTTGGGACCCCACCTCATGAACTCAGTCACTGTCATGTCATTATTCTGTCCTGAAAGGTGATTTCGCGGTCACTGCATGGAATCACCTTCTGGGATAGATTAGTGAAATTACAGTGTCACTGTTCATGAAATGGGCTCTTGAAAAGCCTATGTTGGAAATTTGATGAAAAAATTCCAAAAAATGACTGTTATGAGCGTGTGTCACACAGTTCCCATGCACACTCATAGCTTCAAGAATTTCTAATATTTTCACTCCAGATTTTCAACATTGCCGTTTTTCCACACTTCCTTATGAACAGTACAGCTGTTATTTTTCACATCCTGCCCAAAATGTATTTTCACACATGTGGAACACAATGGCGTGGTTGCTGTGTGAAATCAATGTTCTGGACAGATTGAGACTCACAGTGACAGTGTTCATAAGGAGAGCCCAAAAAGCCCATGCTGCAAATCTGGTGAACAAATTCCAAAAACTGACTGCGTTACCAGCTTGTGTTGTGCAGTTTCCATGCATGTTCATAACTTCACCAGTTTTTTATATTTTTACTCCAGATTTTCAGCAATTGTCATTTTTGCACACTGCCTCATGAACAGTACAGCTGTCATTTTTGACATCCTGCCCAAAACATGTTTTCTCACCTGTGGCACACAATGGGTGGGTTGCTGCACAAATCATTGTTTGGGACAGATTAAGAAAATCACAGTGCCACTGTTCATGAGCAGAGGTTCTAAAATGCCTATGTTGAAAATCTGGTGTAAAAAATTCCCCAAATAATTGCATTACGAGTGTGTGTTGCACAGCTTCTTTGCATGCTCATGACTTCACCAATTTGTTTTATATTTTCACTCCAGATTTTCAACATTATCATTTTTGTATACCTCCTCATGAACAGTACAGCTATCATTTTTCACATCCTGTTCGAAATGTGTTTTCCCACCTGTGGTGTCAAATGGCACAGTCGCTGTACAAAATCACCATTCAGCTAATGAACTGATAGTGTCACTGTTCATGCAGTGCGGTCACAAAAAGCCCATGTTAAAAACTTGGAGTGAAAATACCAAGATACCTTAGGGCATTTTGGTTTCCACCATAACGCTCTACCCTGTAGGGACTGACAAGCATTAGGGGTGTGACTTGGCATTGTCAACAGTAATGCTCATGCCATTCCACCCCACCCTGCAGCCAGTGACAGCATCAAGGTGTGCCTTGGATTCTGACCCCAAGGTTCACCCTTTCTCCGATACTGCACCAATTTCTATGTATTACCTTATGGAATGGGGTGAGTGTAACCCGAACACCCCAAGGCACACCTCAACACTTGTCGGTGTCTGCAGGGTAGGGTGAGTGGAATGGTGTGGCGTTATTTATGGGTGATGACCAAAGGCACACCCCAATGCCTGTCCATCTCTGCAGGGTGGGGTGGGGTTGGTATCACTTCAATACTTCACTGCCATTCCTATTCTGCATCTGTCTAACTCCTGCACTTCTACTGCTAATGCCAGCAAGCAACCATTCAGCATTGACAAATGCTTTTATATGTATGTCGCTGACTTTGAAAATGCCAACAGTTCTCCATGAATTTGTCCCCATTTACATTTTACAGCTGCTGTGCTCATTACTCACCCTCAAACCCCTCTATCTACCATCACCATCACAGCATCTAAAATGCATCCCAGTAAGGATCTCTCAATGTGTGGATCCACACACAGTCAAGATCTGCAGTTCATTGCCCTGTGTCCGGGCATGGAAGTTAAGATAGCCACTGCACGACGTAATGTATGTTGCCAGCCTGTCAAGGGATGTCTGTGTCTGTGGAAATGCTCTAGAGACCCTTGTTGTTGTGTCCCTCTCTCTATTATGGTTCTGGGCTGTGAACCCCACCTCCCTCATAGTCTTTCTGTTTCGGTCTCTCTAATCTGGACAGGTAAGTCAAATATTTATTTCAGCATCTTTTTGCTGCCCTGTAAACACAGCCTCAATCATGACCTGAAAAGTAAATAAATCCTTTTGAGAAATTTATGTGCCTGTAAAACATTATTGTGGCCTACTGCTATCTCTCTCCCATCTGTTTTTTCTTCTTCCCCATCTGCCATGGCTCTGTCCTTTTCACGCAACCACCCTGATGATTGGAAAAGAAATCAAACTTAGATTCGGGTTGCCAGTGCCTGTAATTTCACCTACAGCCCCCACATAATCTCTGTCTGTCTCTCCTCTTCATCTAGATGTCACAATTTTAATATTTATTTTATTAGCATTCCCAGGCACATTGTACACACCCACCCACAATGAGGCATGAAAAACACAATCAAGATGACACAACTTGAATATTTATTTTGCCAGCCTGCCATTGACCTGTGCAGTAGGAATGTGTGTGACTGTAAGATTGCTGAAGGGAACCCCGTTGTGTGTGTCTCTCTCTCTCTCTCTTTCTAATCTTTATCAGGGTTTTGGAAGGCACAAGTAAAAGATTCATTTTGCCAGCTGGCTCTTGTTCTGTAGAGACATGCATACTGATGCCTGAGAAAGAAATGACACTTTTATTTGTCCCCTGTTGCATCTCTCTCTCTCTCTCCCTCCCCTCCCTCTCTCTCTCTCTCTCTCTCTCGCTCTCATCTGCTTCTAAATTCTGGGAGGCACAATTACAAAAATATTTTTGCCAAATGGATCTTGCCTGCTACACACAGTCACACAAGTCTAAGAAGAAAACAAATGTTTATTTGTGGATCATGTGACTGCATAATTTCTCCTTGAGCAACCCCCCCAACACACACACACACTCTGTCTTTCTCTCTCTCTCTCTCTCTCTCTCTCTCTCTCTCTCTCTCTCTCTCTCTATATATATATATATATATATGCACTGTAGATCTGCAAGGCATAAATCAACAATTTATTCTGCCAACTTTGCCATTCACAAACAGCCACACAGTGGACAGGATAAGACAATAAACTGTTATAAGTGATGACAGTGACTGTGAAATGTCTCTCATGCCACCACCATAGTCTCTCTCTCTCTCTCTCTCTCGCTCACTCTCTCTTGCTGTCTATCCCCTCTGGACCCAGATGTCACAATTCAAGTATTTATTTTGAAAGCTTTGCCTTAGCCATGAACACGTAGATTCTCTGAGTCCCCAAGAAGGATCTCTCTCTCTCTCTCTCCTTCCTCTCTCTCTCTCTCTCCCTCTCCCTCTCCCTCTCTCCCCCCTTCTCTCTCTCTCTCCCCTTCCAGATGCGGATGACACAAGCACAATATTTATTTATTTTTCCAGCCTGCCCATACCCTGTACAAACTGCCATATGATGCCTACAACAATATTTTATTTGGGATTTCTGTGACTGTAACATTATATTGGGCCACAAGCATTTGCCGTCTCTTTCATCTGGAACTGGATTATTGATAGAAAACTCGTATATATTTTTTTTTGTTAGTCTACCATTCCTCTGTACAATACACACATAGACACACTGACGGTTAGAGAAATAAAATACACTTTCACTTCTGATTTCTGTGACTGCAAGGCTGCATTTTGCCAGCCTGTCCTTCGCCATTTACACACATTGTCACACTGACGGGCTGGCAGTATAGCCTAGAGATTAGAGTAATGATCTGAGAATGAGTTTGGTACATCCAGCAGAACTGGGTTTGATTCCCACAGCCTCCACTTGCAACCTGTGTGATTAAGAGGAAGTCATTTATCCACCCTAGTGCTCCCAGGTCCCCCTGAAAACAGGTACTTGTGCCTAGTGGGCCTTACCCAGTTACTGGTTACCAAATTTCAGGAAAAGAAAATAAACTATTAAAAAGGATGTGGGTGTTTGTGGAATTGCTCTACTGTGTTTACACTTACACAGCATTCTGGCAGCAGTGCAATGCCCGTGTGTAGAGCACAGCTACACATGGGAGCTGTACTGCAATGCAAGTTGGTTTCCTTCCAAACTACCCTGCAACTGACCGGGGCATAAAAGTCATTTCCTGATCATGTGTAAATACTACACATTCTGTATTTATTTTATTTATTTATATAATTCTTTATTAACCAGGTAGGCCCAATAGGCATATGTGCATGTTTTCAAGGGCACGCTGGGAGCACTGGGGAGGTTAAGTGACTTGCTCAGAGGCACACAGTATGCAAGTGGGAAATTGTGGGAATCAAACCCAGATCTGTATGCTGGATGTACCTTGCTCATTCACAGCTAAACTTTTAGTTGTGATTTCTGTGACTCCAAGGATGTAGTTTGCCTGCCTGGCCTTCACCATTTACACACATTGCCACACTAATGCCAGTAAAAGAAAATAAACTATTATAATGCACGTCTGTCTCTGTGGAATTGTTCTACACATTTTGTATTTATTTTATTTATTTATATAATTCTTTGTTAACCAGATAGGCCCACTAGCCATATGTGCTTGTTTGCAGGGTGACCTGGGAGCACTGGGACACCTCAGTGACTTGCTCAGAGGCAAACAAGTTAAGTGACCTGCTCAAGGCAATCTGCCACATGCATACCCAAGTATACAAGTGGCAGATTGTGGGATCAAACCAGATCTGTCTGATGGATGTTCCATGCTCATTTACAGCTAAACTTTTAATTATGATGTCTGTGACTCCAAGGATGTGTTTTGCCAGGCTGTCCTTTGCCATTTACTCACAGTGTCACACTGATGCCAGTAAAATAACTATTATAGCAGATGTCTTTCTAGGGACACCTGTTGTCTCCCTTTATCTAGCCTGGTTCTGGAACAACCTCACCCCACACCCCCATTCATTCTCTCTCTCTCTCTCTGGCTCTCTCTCACACACACACACACACACACACACACACACACACACACACACACATATATACACACACACAGAGGCATGGAAAGCAAAATCAAATTCATACTAGTGTGCACATTGTATGGTGTGGTTAATAACAAGTAATGAGTACACTTCCCCATATGTGCGGACAGCTTTCTTGGGGTGGGGAGTCAAAATGCAATTACTGTGAACAGTGTTTACACTTACACAGTACTGTGGCAACACCGCAGTGCCCATGTGTAGAGCACAGCCCCATATGAGAGCTGAACTCCAGTGCAAGTTGATTTCCTTTCAAACTACCCTGCAATTGGCCAAGGCACAAAAGTCATTTCCTGATCATGTATAACTTCTAAACATTCTGTCTTTATTTTCCTTATTTATGTAATTCTTTGTTAACCAGGTAAAGCCCACTAGTCATTGCTGCCTGTTTTCATGGGCAACCCCAGAGCACTGGGAAGGTTAAGTGACTTATTAACGTACTACAAAGTCAGCAGATTAGGCCATATGGTCTATCGAGTCTGCTTGATGGTCAGTGCCTTCCCAGGGCACCTTTGGTAGCCCCCCTCCCTCCCTAGATGGTCCCCCATTTTTCAGTGAGGCTCCGGGATGCACCCTCCCTCTATACCACTCTCAGCCTTTCTTGCACCCCTCCACAGTAGTAGCAGCCACCAACTCCCCAGGCAGAACATTCCAGGGCTCCACCACCCTCTCAGTGAAGTAGCACCTCCTTGTTCCTTGTGACTTATTCACTGTCATACAGTATGCAAGTGGAAGATTGTGAGAAGCCACTCTGCACTCCCCATTCCTTATCCTCAACCCCCCATCCACCACACCCATCACTAGTTGAATGCATCATAGTAGCGAACACTCACAGATGTGAGGATACGCAGTCAGATCTGCAGTTTGTTGCCCTGTGTCTGGGTCATGTAAGTTAAGATGGGTGCCATACAATATGTTTCAATATATTTCAGTCTGTCCTTTGTCGTTTACACACATAGCCAGACTAGGGCTTTAGCACATCATGCTATTTGATAAATCAGTAGGCGTTTCGGCAATTACAATTTTTTTAATAAATAATAAAACACGCACACTTGCTTTACTTGCTTGTTTTATTAATCTGGATATAACACAAGTGAAAAATAGAAATGTGAAAACACAACAGGAATCCATGATAGCATTTTGCAGTGATACTTCAGCACATCAGAGTTGGTACTTAAAAAAAAAAAAATCTCTGTAACTTCCCTCTATTCTTGCATAAAGATTGTGCTACACTGTTACCAGGAGTTGCAAATTTGTTGTGAAACAATCTGTCTACCTTTTATCAGTTCCTTACAGAAACAATGTGCAACATTGTAACATACTTGACAACCTTCCTGCAGCTTTTGGTACTTAGTGTAATATATTATTTCAGCCAGAAACCAAGCTTCTCATAAAGCATACTGATTTTATGGTTGCTGGAGAACATTTCATTGTTCTGCTTCTTTTCTGTGCTCTATCTGTGATATTTGCATTTCCTGAGCTCCTTCCCCTTCAACCTGGGGCAGGATGCAATCACAGCAAATCTCCATTAACAATTATGCTGCATGGCACAGTCCATTTTGCAAGTAGCTGGATTTCCTGAAATTAAGCAGTTTCCTGCTCCCTGTCAGACTACTTTTTGCAAGATGTTGTACAATATTATGCTTTTAACAGGAGACAGAAATGCAGGACAATCTGTCATTGATTTTGATAGGGCCACAGAAATACTTACACCTACATAACTCTATACTCATTCACACTAGCAATGTCAAAACCAGTAAGCAAACATACAATTTTGACAAATGCTTGTTTAATTTGCAGTAACTGTAATAACCAAGAAACTGCCATAAAATTAAGGAGGGTAACACCTAGACCTAGACCTAGGGGTCATGGTGGATGCGTGTATGAATAACTCTGAGCAGTGCAGGAGAGCAGCTAGCAAAGCAAACAGAATGTTGGGATGCATTGTAAGGGGGAGTCAACTCTAGAAGCAGGGAGGTGATTCTGCCACTGTACAACAGGCTGGTGAGGCCTCACCTCGAGTACTGTGTACAGTACTGGAGACCACACTTAAAGAGGGACATACAGCTCCTGGAGAGGGTACAGAGGAGTGCCACCAGGATGATTCGAGGACTAGGGGAGTTGACATATGAGGATAGACTTGAGGATCTCGGACTGTTTACTTTGGAGGAGAGGAGAGACAGGGGACATGATTGAGGTCTTCAAGAACCTGAAGGGAATAAATAGGGTAAACAGGGAAGGGATCTTTAAACTAAAGGAGGGAGGTATCACCAGGGGGCATGGTTTGAAGCTGGATGGAGGTAGGATGAGGTGGAATGAAGTGAGAAAAGAGGAGCAGGTTTTTCACAGAGAGGGCGGTGGATCCTTGGAATATGCTGCCTGGCAAGCTGGTCCAGATTTCCAGTGTGGAGTGTTTCAACAGAGGGTGGGACAGATACAGAAAGGGGTATCAGAACACTGGGGGGAGGGCCTAGGTTCCCAACAAGGGTTCTGAGGTTCAAGCAGACTCGATAGACCATAAGGCCTAATCTGCTGGCATTTAGTATGTTAGTATGTTAACACTAGAGCAAACTTGGTCATAGTAAATTGGGGCAAGTATTTAACAGATGTCAAGGTGGGAGATATGACTATGAAGGGACTTATAGATGCAGGAAGCAGACAGACCCTGTTGGAGTTCTGGGAAAACACTGTGCGAAAGGACTAGATAGTAGGGTCATCTGCATTCACGGGGACACTCGATACTATTCCACCACCCAAGTGACTCTGAACATTAATGTAGTGTCACACCAAATGAAAGTGGGAGTAGTACCAAAGTTACCCATACCTGTGATTATTGGAAATGGCTTTCCAGGATTTGTTAAGGTAATCACAGAGGGAGCAAAACCTTCAATTTCAGCAGTTGTGATAAGATTACAGCAAAGAAAATCTCACACAAAGCATCATGGGCTGTACATGCTAATCACCACAGAATACTATGCTAGTTCAGCTTGAGGCAGAAATGCATGAAGCTGAAAGGCCTCTCACACAGTTTGTAAAGGGTGCCAACAGAAGACACAGACACATGTTTCATCCTACCAGGACTCATCAGTGTGCCTTGTCTTTATGTCACCCCAGTGGAATGCACCAGCCTCCCTAACTTGGTCTATTTTTGTTAAGTTGTGGTGAACCCAATAAAAACAAGCTAAAAGACAAAGAACCTCAGTGTGCAAGCACTGAGGCAAGGGTTACTCCAAAGGGCATTGACTAGGAAGCCAAGTTTCAAAGAAATACAAAATCACACATACCCCCACAATGCAAAGCATCATGGGCTGTATATGCAAATCACCACAGAATATTATGCTGGTCCAACTTTAAGCAGAAATGCATGGTGCTGAAAGGCATCTGACAGTTTGCAAAGGGTGCCAGCAGAAGACACAGACACGTGTTTCATCCTACCAGGACTCATCAGTGTGCCTTGTCTGTATGACACCCCAGTGGAATGAACCAGTTACTCTAAGGTGGTTTATCTGAGTTATGTTGTGGTGAGCCCAATAAAAACCAAAAACAAGCTAAAAGACAAAGAACTCGATACCCAGAGGCAGTTCTGCTACTCGATACCCAGAGGTAGTTCCAATGTGTATTGTCACAGCCCCACAACTGGCAGCAAAGCTTAACAACATTTTCAGCAGGCTGGCATAGCACATAAGATTATTACTGATCAGGGTAATAATTTTGGTGCTGCACTGCTGAAGGAGCTGTACTGACTACTAGCTATAACTGTCATAAGAACCTTCCCTTATCACCTTCAGACTGACGGTCTTGTTAAGCATTTTAATCAAACCCTAAAACACATGTTAAAAATGTTTGTAAAAGGTGAAGGAAAGATAGGGACTGATACTTACCTTACCTGCTTTTTGCTTACAGAGAAGTGCCATAAGCATCAACAGGTTTTTCACCATTTGAAATGATGTATGTGATGCAATACAACCTAAAGGGCCACTACTGCCATATCACCCCAGTGCTGCATGAACGGCACTGGCTGCTGATTAGGTGGAGGGTCCTCTTCAAGGTGGGCTTACTTACCTTTAAGGTTGTACACAGACTGGGCCATCACTACCTGTTGGACCTTCTAACACCTGCTGCCTTGGTCAGCTCCCTCAGTTCATCCTCTAGAGGCCTTCTCATGATTCCCAGGATGAGGCTAAAAACTGCCAGTGACAGAGCTTTTAGTGTAATTTTCCCCATCCTGTGGAATTTGCTTCCTACAGCAGTGAGGGGCACCCCTTCAGATAAGGCATTTAAAGCCTGCCTCAAGACCTTTCTGTTCAGAGTAGAAAGAGTAAATAGAGTCAAGTAAATAAAGTAGAGTAGAGAGAGCAGAGTAGAGAGAGTAAATAGAGAGAGAACAGAGTAGAGAGAGAAAGAGAGTCAAGCCATACAAAGGCAAAAGCACTGGACTTTAGGAGGGCTGACTTTGCTAAAATGGGTGAGTGCCTAAGGAATGCACTAGCAAATGGGCAGGAAGGAGGGGTGGAAGAACAATGGGAAATAATAAAAACTGCCATCACAGAGGTAACAAGCCTTTGTGTGAAGCAAATTAACAAAATGAAATGATGTAAGAAACCACTATGGTTCTCAAAGGAAGTGGCAGTGAAGGTTCAAGAGGAAAAAGAAAGCATTCAGGAAGTACAAGGAATCACAGAAGGAGCAGGACAGGGAACTGTATCAGTTAAAGCAAAAGGAAGCTGGGAAGGCAGTCAGAACAGCAAAGGCTCAAACCGAGGAAAAGATAGCCAACTCAGTTAAGAAGGGGGATAAAACCTTTTATAGGTACATCAGGGAGCGAAGGAAGACCAAGGGAGGGCTAGTGAGGCTTAATAAAGAGGAGGAAGGGTGGGCAGAGGGTGACTGTGAAAAGGCAGAGATACTAAACAAATATTTTTGCTCAGTATTTACAAAGGAAGTGGGGGAGGTACCTAAAACAAACAGTAGAAACACTCTGGATGCAGAAGTTGATACCAGCCCATTTACAGAAGAAAGGGTTCTGAAAGAACTCTTAAAACTGAAGGTGGACAAAGCAATGGGGCGTGATGGGATTCATCCCAGAATTCTAAAAGAACTAAGGGTAGAACTAGTGGCACCACTGACTACCCTCTTTAACAAATCATGGGAGGATGGGGTGGTACCCGAGGACTGGAGAAGGGCAGATGTGATTCCTGTTCACAAAGTGGGAGCAAGGCAGAAGCAGAAAACTACAGACCTGTTAGTTTAACCTCAGTGGTAGGGAAAATGATGGAATCACTTCTGAAGGAAAGAATTGTTGAGTATCTAGAGACCAGAGGGGCTCAGGACCCAAGGCAGAATGGATTCACAGCGAGAAGATCATGCCAGACAAATCTGATAGATTTCTTTGACTGGGCGACCAAAGTAGTAGATCAGGGAGGGGCTGTGGACATAGCCTACCTAGACTTTAGCAAGGCATTTGACACAGTCCCACACAAAAGATTAATATACAAGTTAGCCAGCCTGGGAGTGGGTCCCAAGATGACAGTCTGGGTAAAGAATTGGCTGGAGAATAGGACACAGAGAGTAATAGTAAATGGAGTCACTCTGAAGAAAGGGAGGTTACTAGTTGGGTACCACAGGGTTCAGTATTAGGACCCGGTCCTCTTCACAATGTCTTTTATAAGCGACATTGCAGAGGACTGGAAGGAAAATATGTCTCTTTGCAGATGACACAAAGATCTGCAACAGAGTTGATGCGCAAGGTGGGTGGAAAGGATGAGAAGGACTTGGCAAGGTTAGAGGAATGGTCAAATGTATGGCAGCTTAGATTCAATGCTAAGAAGTGCAAGGTAATGCACCTGGGAAACAAAAACCCAGGGGAAGAGTACACAATGGGGGGTGAGATACTAACAACAACAAAAATGGAAAGGGACCTGGGGTAGTCATATCAGATGACCTAAAGGTGGGCAAGCAATGTGAGAGGGCAGCAAGAAGGGCTGGGAGATACTGGGATGCATAGGGAGAGGCATCACCAGTAGAAAACAGGAAGTTATTATCCCTCTGTACAGACAGTTGGTGAGACCCCATCTGGAGTACTCAGTGCAGTTCTGGAGACCCAATCTCGCAAGGACATAGACAGGATGGAGGCTGTCCAGGGAGGGCAACTAAAATGGTGCAGGGTCTGCACGGAAGACATATGAACAGAGACTTAAGGAGCTGAATATGTATAACCTCGAGGAAGGGAGAGAGGGGACATGATAGAAACTTTCAAGTATCTCAAGGAATCAACAAAGTCCAAGAGGGTAGCATCTTTCAAAAAGAGGTGCAAGAACAAGGGCACAATTTGAAGATAGAGGGGCGGCTCAGAGGTAATTTAAGGAAGTATTTTTTCACAGAGAGGGTTGTGGATGCATGGAACAGCCTTCCGGAGGAGGTTGTGGAGTCAAAAACAGTGGTGGAATTCAAGCATGCATGGGACAGTCATAAGGCAATTCTAGGGGGTTGGGGTAGGAAGAAGTAGGCTGCTGGTTAACTAGGATCTGCAGCTTATCCATTAGGTAGGGAAATGGGCAGACTGGGTGGGCCAAGCGGTCCTTATCTGCCGTCAAAATCTATGTTTCTATGTTTCATCCAGGTATTCCCAGACACTGTTTTTTAGATACTGTCTTTTAGATATTGTTTTTAATGACTGCCTTGTTTTAGAATTGCCTTTCTGTTGCAGGCTATCCTTCCACCTTGTGGTGGCCTGCTTTTATTATTGTTGCTGTGTTTTATTTATTAGTCTGTGTGATGTTCTTATTGTTTATTTGTACATTTATCTGTATGGTGCCCAGAGCCTCCAGGACTGGGCACCTACAAATAATATTTGCCTTGCCTAGCCTAGATGTAATTAAAGAAACATGGGAAGATAACACCAGTCAGAAAAATCTATTACATCTTATATGTGTGCACCGAGAAAAAGACTAGCAAAATATGTTGACATTGTCTATAGTAATCAGCAAGAATGAGTATTATATCCATGGGGTAAAAGAAAGTTTTTGAACCAGGTGAAAAGGTCCTGCTGCTATTACCACTAACATACTAACATACTAATTCTCAGCAGTTTAGGCCTTATCATCTATCCAGTCTGCTCGACCCTCAGATTCCCTGTTGGGAATCGAGGCCCCCCCGGTGTTCCAATACCTCTTTTTGTATCTGTGCCACCCTCTCTTGAAGCCCTCCACATTGAAAATCTGGACCAGCTCACCAGGCAGCGCATTCCAAGGATCCACCACCCTCTCCATGAAAAACCTCCTCCTCTTTTCCCCCCTCATCCTTCCTCCTTCCAACTTCAAACCATGCCCCCTGGTGACACCTCCCTCCTTTAGTTTAAAGGTCCCCTCCCTGTTTACCCTATTTATTCCCTTGAGGTACTTGAAGACCATGATCATGTCCCCCCCCCCATCTCTCCTCTCCTCCAAAGTAAACAGTCTGAGCTCCTCAAGTCTAAACCAAACTGTTAATGAAGTGGCAAGGGCCTTAAAAAGTGGTTAGATGTACTGGTACAGTTACATAAACTGCTAATGAAGATATTGATGTACTGTAGCTTATGATAAACTGGAACAAACTGTAACCTCTGATGCTGTAAAGGTGAATGTTTCCTTATCCACAGAACAAACTGCAGAAATGTGAAACTTGGTAAAAGCATTTAAAAGTACTCTTACCACAGTGCCAGGCCAAGCAAAAGGGGTCGAGCATGCAGTAGTGACAGGAAATGCTCATCCTATGAGACAAAAAACAAACAGTTGGCCAGAGCAGTTAAGAGCAGATGTGGTTAAGGAAATACAAAAAAATGAAAGTGTTGGATATCACTGCAGAACCAAGGAGTTCTTGGTCATTACCAGTGGTGACTGTAAATAACAAACTCTGGTCAGAGCGATATGGCTGTGGAAAGCTTTTGGGATGCTTTCACCCATTATTTCTAATGAATTTGCACAATGCAGATCTGCTGAGAGGCAGTTTCAACGTGGTCTTCCTTTTACAATTTTTACAATGTATTTTCCTAGAATATGCCTGCTCTTTGCTATATGTTTAGCCCGGATAGTTTACAGAAGAAATGGCATCTTATTTTTGGGTGGCGTAGCACTAGCAGTAGGATGCTGGAATGTGTCATATATAGGTACGAGCTGTGTGCTGGCAATAATGCCCAGTGGCCATACACCTCAGGCACTCGCATGCTGATCCATCACCCTGGTGCCATTGCACTGCTCAGTGTGAGTGAAGGCCGATGCTGTATTCACACAGGTCCTGGAACAGGCATGTTACAGCCAACCTCCCATTTGTTTGTACAATTGGGGAACCACAAATGTGCTATTCATGGCCTGGAGCATACACTACAAATGGCATTGCAGGATACCACACCCATGACACTCAGGACACCTCAGCAGTCTGGAGGTGGCATATTACATGGGGAATGGGGAAGGTGTGCGACAGCAGGGCGATACAGCATCAACAAGGCATGCATTGGAGGTATGTTTCCCTCTCTGACGGTTTGCCAGGGACATATACACAGTTGCATACACTGGTGGGTCTGTAGCTTGTGTAGTGCCCCAATGTATGGTATAGCCACTTGGGTCATTCTGAAGTGCAGGTCCCTGATCCAGGTCTAGTGCAGTCAGTGGCGGGCAGTGGCAGGGTGTGGAGGGCAGTGCCAGTCTCTGCAACAGGTCTGGTATGGGGGAGTGGGATTGTCTATGTACCAAGGCAGTGGGTGGGGAGCATCTATGCTATGGATATGAACCGTGGCTTCCTCTGGTACGATTGGGTCTGGGGGGGCCCTACACTATGGAGCTCTTCGGGGATGGAGTTGGATCGATTGGGGATGGGAGTGGGTACCTCGAGTCAACCAGGGCTGCCAGACTGCTGTGCACCTGGGTGCACTTCCACAGCCCACCTATGGGTGGGTGGCTGGCTGGGTTAGGCCAGCTATCCATTGCCTAGGTGTGGGCCACATTGCTCTGGGCTGCAAGGGGTGAATTTCCCACTGCGTATGCAGCAGAATGGCATATGCTTGGGAACACAACCCTCAACTTGCATGGCATACTATTTGTGTGCACCCTGGCCCATTCCTTTGCAGCAGGTGCATCCTGCATGTTTGAATATCACCCTTCGGTGCATTGTTGGAGTTGTGCAGCACATCTCCCTTTTTTGCAGGGATGCACTGTGCATCTTCTTTGAATATGGGGGGCCTGGACTAGACTACCCTGTAGAAATACATTATCAAAATGGGAAAATCATGACTTCACTGAAAACAAGATATTGCATCTAATCTGGGACAGCCTGAGTAAATACAGTGCAACAATGTGTAAATGAAGATCCCTATGACAGTGAGATGTAGCATCTCCCCTGTGCTAGCCAGGATACAAAATATAGGATAAGAAATATTTAAAGGAAATCTCTAAATCTCAAATGCACAACACAATGGCAACACAAATATTTACTTGTAACAATCATACAGGAGTGTGGTGTGCATATTGTATGGAAAACATACAAACAGAGGTGAGAAAGAATAAGTGCCTCAGCTAGGACTTGAACCCAGTCTATCCGGAATACCATTCTGATTGCACTAACCAGCTGTGCCACTGAGACAACTGGAACATGGGCTGTCCCCGAGCACATTTCTCTTTCTCAAATGCACAACCTAATGGCAACACAGACATTTACTTGTAACAATCACACAGGAATGTGGTATGCATATTTTATGGAACACATACAAACAAGAGATGAGAAAGAATAAGTGCCTCAACTTGAACCCAGGCAGCCCAGCAGTATTGTGGCCATGAGGATGGTGTGTGGTGTGCGTGTGTGTGTGTGTGTGTGTGTGTACAAAATATAGGATAAGAAATATTTAAAGAAAATCTTCTCTAAACTGAACTTCACTGTTGTTCACTGACATAAACAGTTTCTTTTTAACATATTACAGTGCAATATTTATTTTGAATGTTGTGGCCATGAGGATGATGTGTACCGAGTGTGTGTGTGTTTGCTGTAGCTCAATATATTTTTCCCACAAAGCATAGTAGAAAATGGCTTCGATTGCTACATATTTAGTCTAAGCAGTTCACTGAAGACCTGGCATATGTCTGAGACAGTGCTCATCAGATAATGTCTGTAGAAGTTAAAAAAAAAAAAAACTGTGTAAATCATAGATTTGCTGGGAAAGGGTGACAGTTATGAGGTATGAATCTTTCTTGAAAGACAATGCATTCCCAAGTGAAAGTAGTATCAAGAAAATACAAAATCACACATGCCCACACAATGCAAAGCATCATGGGCTGCATATGCAAATCACCACAGAATGTTATGCTGGTCCAACTTTAAGCAGAAAACCTGGGGACAATAGAGGTAGTGTGACAGGTTTAGACATCATCATGAGACACTTCATCTGCATAAAACAACCATACTATAGGTTAATATATTTATGCTTTTTTCAGATTACAGTGACTTTTCCATACATAGACTGTTACTGTTAGGATGAGGTTAAGTCATATAATGGGTAGTTATTAGACACAAACACCATTGTCCAAATCATGCAACGACTCTGTTCAGCCACCTAGCAGATAAGTACCATCGAATGGCTGTGAGCAACTGAGCATGACAACGGAGGAAGGCTTACATGTTTGTTGGCACTGAGAATAATTTCTGGGCTAAACTGAGCAGATATTAATGCTAACCATAACCAAAAATGCAAATTTCAGAGATTTATGTGGGAATTTTGTTTGATAATATTCTGATATGTATACAGCATTTCAATAACATTTTAGTGCAGAGCATTGCTTTTTTGACAGTAAAGATTTTGCAAAGCCTGGCAGTGTGAAACATTTTTTTGTAGGCAGTGCAAATCAGTATAGGGATGAGAGAATACAGTTGCTATGGTGTGCAGTTGTTACATTTATGCCTGGCATGCTCGCAGCAGCACCTAATCTCTCTGCCATGGATGTTTTGTAGTGACCTGATTTTGTTAACGTGCTTGCTTCAGACTGACTGCCATAGCAAGAGAAACTGTATAAAACAAACTCCATCCTTTAGTGAAGGTACTGTGCTAGATTATGTGGGAGTAGCTGATCAAGCCATTGTTGGTTTGTGGTAAGAGGGGGTTGTCAGAGCAATAAAATCGACAGTCCATACTATACAACACTGGATGTGGGGAGATACAGAAAAAGCAATTTATGCTTTATGCAGGTGTTGTGTGATAAAAAAGCCAGCAAGGGGCAGTGCATAAACTGTGATGTCATCCTTACAGTACACAACAAGAAGCAATATATTCCAGTCCCCCCCCCCCCAAGCTGCACACTCCTTTTTAAACAAATTTAAGGGTTACAGTTCTAATGGCAATCAGTACTGCCAAAACGGTTATGATTGCCCCTATATTAATCCAGCTGAACTTGTTTTTTTATTAAAGCATAAACTAAATGTTCTTACTACTGTAAGAACTGCTCTCTCAGCATAAATGATCACTAATTGACAGGACAGTACTAACGTGATTACAATGGCCATTACTTCCTGGATGTGGCTAGTATCTGACAGCAGCAGGTGACTCTTACAGTGTGCGAGCAATGATGTTGTCCTGGAATACATGAGTGACAATGTCAGCATTAAGCAGGCTCACTCGCATAAAATGTGTAGAAAAAGGAAACAGAAAACAGACAGCACCAGTAACTGCTATATTACTATTTACACGGCTAAAACATAAAAGAAAAAAATTAAAATCTCATCTATCATGGACATTGAGGAAACAGACAGCTAGTCAATTATAAATAAAGATATGGCACTTAGCAACAGTTTTAAGGTATTTATTTAATTTCCTGTGCTGTTTAAGATAGTAAGCTATTGTACCAACTCAAGATATGTTGCACTTATAATGCAATACTGTTTCTGCATATTGAAGGAAATATACTGTCAGTGGGATATTCAGACATCGCCAGGCAGAGGCGCAGGCCAGGCGCAGCTCAACTGGGATGCATGAGGGGTGTGTTGGGTGATATTTAGCGGTGCTGTGCCATGGCTCAGCACCATTGAATATGGCAACATGGCCTCCTGCATTGTGCATAGTGCAGTACTGCACCAGCGCAAGTGGCAAGAGAGGAGTAGGGATGCACCAGCGCAAGTGCAGTTGCGCTAGGTGCAGGAACCATGATATTCAGCAGTGGATATGCAAATGGAGCCATAATGCATGCAAGGTGCAACTGGGGTCATTAACAGCCACCATTATGGCCCCATTTGCATGCAGATGCGCCGATCGGTGACTAGCCTGGCGCCTGCCAGCTGCAGCCATTGGGGGCCGACGCCCCCTGCACAGCGCGGCAAACTGACCCAATGCCCGATTGCAGGCAGTAGTAATACATGAATAAAGTCCTATATCCCTGGTGGTCCAGTGGACCGCTGCCAGCCTGATAGCGGGCATTAGTAATAAATAAAAACGTCCAGTATCCCTGGTGGTCCAGTGGACTGCTTCCAGCCTGATCGTGGGCAATAGTAATAAATGAATATGTCCAATATTCCCTGGTGGTCCAGCGGACTGCTTCAGTCAATTGCAGGCATATGTATACTAATGCAGTTTAAAATAACCCTGGTGGTCCAGCGGTACACCTCCCCACCACCCACTGGCCCATACACCGCTCCCCAGTCAGCGGCAGGCGGCAGTTCCCCAACCGGACACCCACCGACTGACTGCGTGCAGACCGTACCATACTACACAGTCCAGATATGTGAATGTATCCATGGTTTGTGGACAAAAGGCACCGCGACTGTTGTAGCCTATTTACTCTGCCTGGAATCAGCTTTTTAGTGAATGGGAGTAAGAAAAACATCATTTTATCTCTGAGTTTGAATAATCCAGTCTTTTCATAGCAGCATATTGTACTAATAATATCTAAACAAGCCTGACTAAGGAATCTGCCTGTATAGCTTATTGGGGAAGGGGAGTGTATGGACTTTTGGTATTTCAAAAAAACAGTCTGGGGTTTGTATTAGAATACCTCCACGTTTCAGCATACCACTCTGCTTTTACAAGCTTTTTGACTGCAGGTGAGTGTTAGTGTGGAATTTTATTTCAAGGTGCTGCTACTGCTCCCTCCCAATTGAGTAAAGAAGCAAAAAGCACTAGCACAGTTGGA
Organism: Neoceratodus forsteri; assembly: GCA_016271365.2. Lineage (NCBI taxonomy): Eukaryota > Metazoa > Chordata > Ceratodontiformes > Ceratodontidae > Neoceratodus > Neoceratodus forsteri. The sequence continues at coordinate 1,412,116,405 of CM028132.1, forward strand.
GATTTTGTGAATTGCAAATGGGTCCCACTCATATTTAATCTGACTGGAAGATGGAATACTTTGATTAGCTGTGGCACTTACTGTAGATGCTGGATGAGGATGAGTGCACAGATTTGGCCCATGCAATATGTACAGTATCAGCGTAGTTGAGTTTGATAATCAGAAAATTGCATTACATCTCATGTGTTAAAATACCTCCACACTCTTGCGTGAGTTACTGTGATTGCAACCCCCACCAAACCTGATCAAAAAAAAAATACTCCTCCAGCTCCCAGCTGACTCGAAACTCATCAGCCCTCCCCACCCCACCCCATAAATGCTGTGTTGTTACACCTTTGAAAGAATTAATCATTTTTCTAAGTTCCTTGAATTGCAGAGGCATGGTGTCACATCCCGAAACAAACTACCCATCCATACAACCTCAGAAGCCAAAAATACCCCTCTCCTCCTATCTGATCAAATTGGCCTCCCAGATCAGGAGCCACATTAGAAGAAAAAAAACCTCCCTCCCTCCTATCTACCAAGCTAGTGACTGACATGTTGAGCATGCTACTGTGTCTCTTCAGGAGACAGAATTGCTGCTGGTGCTGAAGCCACTGTTCTATGAGAATTACTGTCACACAGCTGCTTCAGATGTTCAGCTGTAATTTTGCAATGGAATCACCTTTCCATCTAAAGTTTCCACGTTTCATTTGGGCTGCTTTTCCTGCAGTATTAGTATGATTTTAAATAGAAAAAAGTTCTGGGATACTGGCTTGTTAAGACCAAAGTGTCCATCACAGTCTATAGCTCACATACTGTATGCACCATAATACTGAGTTTAGCAAAAACAAAATTTGCAAGTTTGACATGGCACCTTGCACTAGGGGAACTCTATTTGAAAATGCAGTAGCTGAATGAATAGTTATGACTGATACAGTGTCTCTATTGTGTGTTTGAGTGATTTGTTACAATATGCTGCAGTACAAACTGTACTGATACATTGTGACAAAGCCCCCAGACATGCCACTGCTATGCATAACAGAAACATTGTATCAGTGATACCTATCCATTCAGCTACTGCATTTTGAAATAAAATAGAGAAACAAAACAATAATAAATGCTCTGTGCTCTGTGCTCAAAAGATATTCCATTCTCTTTGTTCACTTTGAGTCTGTGCAGATCACAGTGTTGAGCAGTAGCTGCAGAAGTTTATTTATTTATTGAAATGTTTCACCAGGAGGGCACACTGAACAACAAGTTGTTCATCTCGCGGTGCGACCTAGGGGGAGGGGGTACCTAGGGTTGTGAAGGATGATCAGTTACAATAGTATAGTGTATAGTGGAACGTCGTTGTTCGCTGAAATCTAGCGCTCTCAAAATGTTGTTCTGCTGCACTAGTGACGTCTGCAGTGCAGCAGAACCAAAAAGTGATGTCCGCGGGACAACAGAATGACTTTTCGTTCTGCTGCAGTGCGGACGTCACACATGGTGTCCTCAAGCAGCAATCTGACAGTTAGTCTTATTTTAAAAAGAAACATGTAGTAATTTTTTTTTTTTTTTTTTTGAGGCAACGACGTTCCACTATACACTGTAGAGAACAGTGCATGCGTACCATTTAATGGCAGGGCTGTTCTTTCTCCTCGTTGGTAATATGATGACTGATTACTTCTCGAGCTGCGCTCTCGAGGTAATCTGTCATCATAGTACCAACTCGGTGAAAGAATAGGCCTGTTGTTAACTGTTACTCATGCACTATCCTATATATGTGGGTAGTACAAACAATACAACATTGTAAGATTGCACAACAGTTGGAACACAAGGTATTGTACAATAAACAGTAGAGGAACATTGGGTAAATTACAGTGCATGTCCAAAATCATACAAAAGAACATATGAATGTACAAAACCTATAGAACCATTTATAGTGCATGAGTGTACCAGGAGCAGGCTGAGATATGCACAAGTGCTGTTGGAGTAAAAGGATGGGGTTAGGTTGTGCACACTGGTGAGAAGGGCAGGTGGAGAAAGGGGGGAGGCAAGAAATGAATATGAGGAGAAGGGTAGCCATTTACTGATTTCCCCTTCAGGATGTTGAGAACCCTGCTGGGGGGTCATGGTAGGAAGGCAGAAACCAGGGACAGGTATTAAGGTGGGTAAGTAGGAACAGCTGAGGGAAAGGGAATTGTGTAGGGCAGAGGTAAGGGAGTAGTTGGAGGAGGAGTGTCGTATTTCAGGGGGGAGGGAATTCCAGATTTTAGGGAAACGATGGGCAAAACCAGTCTGACCAATGACTATGACAATGAATGGTCATGGAACCAACTCGGCAGAAGGCAATACTGGACCTTGTGCTCACAAACAGGGACAGTGTGATGGGGGTAACAGTGGGGGAGCACCTGGGAAACAGTGACCACCAGTCATTGTGGTTTGAAATCACAGAAAGAGCAGAACCAAACCACACAAAAACACGTATCCTGGATTTTAGGGGGGCAGACTTTGGGAAAATGGGGAGATACTTGAAAGAGGCATTAAGAGATGGGACAGGAATCAGGGGTTGAGGAACAGTGGGCAGTATTTAAAATGGGGATTGCAAGAACAACAGGATTATGTATTAAGCAGGTTAGCAAGAGGAAAAGGAAGAGGAGACCATTATGGTTTTCCAAAGAGGTAGCAAAGAAAGGAAAGCCAAAAGATTGCATTCAGGCAATACAAAAGACACAGGCAGAAGGGGACAGGGAGAAGTACCAGGAGAAGCAAAGGGAGGCAGGGAGGTCAGTAAGGAAGCCAAAGCTCAGACAGAAGAACACATTGCAAAATCAGTGGGTAGAGGACAAAACCTTTACAGGTGCATAAGTGAAAAAGAAAGACAAAGGGAGGGATAGTGAGACTGAAGGGGAGGATGGGGGCAGTGAGAGGATGACAACAGTAAAGCTGACATACTGAACAGGTATTTCTGCTCAGTCTTTACTGAGGAAGAGGAGGGTAATGGGTCTGAAGGGAGTACAAGGGGTGAGAATGGTGCAGAAATGGACACAAGTTCCTTTACATGAGAAAGGGTCCTGAAGGAACTGGAAGTAATAAGAGTTGATAAAGCAATGGGGCCAGATGGAGTGCACCCCAGGGTCCTTAAAGAACTAAGAGAGGTGGTGGCTGAACCTCTGGCTATCCTGTTTAGCCAATCCACAGAAACAGGAGGTACCCAAAGACTGGAGGACAGCAGATGTAGTCCCCTTACACAAAAGTGGGAACAAAGAGGAAGCAGGGAACTACAGACCAGTCAGCCTCACCTCGGTAGTGGGAAAGATCATGGAAGCACTACTGAAGGAGAGATTGGTGGAACATCTGGTTGTCAATGGACTACAGGATCCAAGGCAGCATGGTTTCACCAGGGGAGGTCATGTCAGACCAACCTCTTTAATTATTTGACTGGGTGACTAGGGAGGTGGATCAGGGGAAGGCAGTGGACATGGCCTATCTGGACTTCAGCAAGGCCTTTGACACTGTGCCACATAGAAGACTATTACACAAACTGGTTAATATGGGTGTGGGCAGGACAGTAGTGTGGTGGGTAGGTAACTGGCTGGGTGGCAGGACACAGAGGGTGGTGGTAAATGGCTGTCACTCCACAGAGGGAAGAGTGACCAGTGGGTACCACAGGTCAGTGCTGGGACCGTCTTATTCAACATCTTTATCAGTGACATGGCACAGGACCTAGAAGGCAGAATTTCACTGTTAGCTGATGACACAAAGCTCTGTAACAGGTAGACACACCAGAGGTGTAGAAAGAATGAGAGCGACCTGCAGAAACTTGAAAATGGTCAGGGGTTTGGCAGTTGAAATTCAATGCAAAAGTGCAAGATAATGCATATAGGGCACAAAACCCTGGCACAATATATCAGTTGGGGGGTGAGGATATAGCATGCACCAAGCAGGAAAGGGATCTTGGGGTTATCATCCTGATGACCCTCAAGGTAGGAAACAGTCTGACAAGGCAGCAGATAAAGCAAATAGGATGCTGGGATGTATAGGCAGGGGCATTACCAGCAGGAAAGGGAGGTCATAATTCCACTATACAAGACACTAGTGAGGCCGCACCTGGGTACTGTGCAGTTCTGGAGACCTTACCTCACGTGAGGACATAGACAGGTAGAGAAGGTTCAGAGGAGGGCAACAAAGATGGTGCATGGGTTGCATCACAAGTCCTATGAAGACAGGTTGAAGGAACTGAACATGCACTCCTGGAGGAGAGGAGGGAGAGGGGATATGATAGAGACATACAAGTATCTTACAGGGAGGAACAGGGTGCAGGAAAACACTATTTTAAGCAAAAAGGTGTTCCAGGACTAGAGGGCATGGATGAAGTTGGAGGGAGGACGATTCAGAGGAAACATGAGAAAGAATTTCTTCACAGAACGGGTGGTGAACAAGTGGAACACCCTGCCAGAGGAAGTGGTGGGGGCTGAAACAATCACAGGATTTAAGAATGCATGGGATAGACATAAAGGAATTCTGGAGGTCAGGGGTAAGGTGCAACAGACTTCTAGGAAAACAAACTGAACTTACAAGCTCAAATGGGTCTATGTATCTATGTATGTATCTATGAGGGTGGAGCAGCAAGGGACCGTCAAGGTGCGGGCATCGTTTGATCTGAGAGAGTGGTGGGGAGGTGGAGTGGACAGAGAGGATAAGAGATAGGAGGGAGCCCCTGAACCAGAATTTGGAGGTTAGTTTGGCACAGCGAGATGCATCTGTGAAGTTACTTCTGTTGGCTGACTGTGACAATCTTGTCTTTTTTGAGGGGTTTTAGGTGGTGACATGCCTTTGTTCTTGTACATAGAATTACAAATGTTATACTGCAGTTTCATTTTTAGTTAAGTTATCCAAATTGTGTTAAATTGCAGCAGTCTGGGAAACAAATCGTTTCTACTACTTCAGTAGGTTAAAGAACGACTGTCAATATCATCAGGCTGACATCTGACTGTTTCAGCTGCAGTTCAGATTTAGGCATGATTTGGGCAGGACTGTCTTTGGCTGGGTGGATGAATGGTGTTAAATTTACTGTGTGGAAAAAAATGTGGTTTCCTTGAAATTAAAATTAACCCACCGATTTCCTTTTGGTAATGTGAGGTCCAGTCTAGTTAGTTTATTTTTTATGGCATTTTTTATTTTTTGGGGGAGGGCTTTTTTTAATGCCTATATTAATCTCGCTATATGCATTGCCTATCGCAGGCTGCAGCTACTGCTGCTAGGTTGTAAGTGTTGTTGGTGCACCCCCAACACACACCCATTAATTTCCTTTGACTACTGTCTTTCTGTGAACCCGGGTCAGTTTGACAGCTCAAGGCTTTGAATTATGACCTTTTTGAAAATGTGAAAGTCCTACTCTGTTTCAATGAAATGTGTGGCAGGTGAAAGGAAGGGGACTTGTAAAAAATGAATAAGTACATGGACTGTTTAACAACACAGGCACAAAATTAACATTTTCTCAGCATCACTCAACCATGCTGGCAGTCCCAGTAATAAAATACAGTATTATACAGTAGGTTCATATCACAGTCCTATTTATTTAATGAAGTGTACCTGTGTAATTCTGTGGCCACTATGGAGGTGCTGGTCTGTGCATGGAACTGGAACACTTTAAAGTAATAAACAGCACATGAGACAAAATCCTCATTCTTGTTACTCCTGGAATGGGTTTGAAAGATATCACTAGGATGGCAGTGAGAACATTAAAGAAAATAGTTTTTTTAAACTAAATAATTGTATAGTAAAAAAGAAAATCAAACACTAACACAGCAGGTTATGAAACGCACAGGCATGTTTATTGGTCAGGAATACAGTGAACTTCACAAAGGTTTGGATATTTTTTTTTTTCTGGTCCTCTTCCTGTTCTCTTTAATTAGGTGGTTTTCTTTTTCAAGCAAAGGAATGAATGAAGTGTCCCATAAAATCAAGAGAGTACTGTAACAGTCTCATGGCTTAATTTACAAAAGGGAATGCAAAGTCTCATTTCCTGCTTCATTTACCCCAAAACTCACGAGGCACTATTTTTACAAGTCCTTCATTCTTACAGTGCCTTGGTTTCCTTGATTTGCAGCAGTTTTAACAAAACAGATGGCAGACGATCCAACCATAAAAAGTGAAGGTCATCTTCTTTGTTAGCCTGGCAATGTACAGTAGTAGTCAACATACTAGTAAGGGGATCAATGCTGGCACACCTGGGGCAGCATCAGGGATTGGGGGGGTCCACTACACTACCAGAAGAAGTGTTTTTTTTTTTTACTTAATTACTGGGGCTACATTAGGACCGGCAAACCGATAGGGCAACCAGAGACAGTGTAGAAGTCAAGAAGATGTGGTTTGCTGGCCAAGGCACCTAGCTTTCACCTGAGCTCTTTCCTTCTAAGACTGCTTGAAAGGCAGAGTAGAAACTTACCAGAGCAAGGAAAAGGATTAAGACTTATTTGGCTAAACAGATTTACTGTGTGGTGTTGTTTTATTTTTACTCACGAGGATTGCTACTGTTTTGTTGCTAACATTTCATTGCTTTATTTTTCTCTGTAGCAAAGTGTTTCTTACAGCGTATATCTTCTCTGAAATTATTACAGGTGGTGCTTTACAGGTTTTACAGTTTTATCTAACATTAGGATAAGCTTTCAGGGTTACTGCATTTGTTGTTGACTGATTGTTTCTGCTCTTACCTCCTTGTTCTTTCGTCCATGGTTCTTCTTTTTCGGCAGGGGAAGGGCCCAGCCACCCCATCTAACCACCCCACACTACACTCCTTTTATAGGGTACCACAGTTGTGACATTTCCTGTGGCAGAGCAGGAAGGGGTGGATCAGTGGGGCCTCCCAAGGTGAGCTCATTTAAGAGGCACTAGTAATTTAACTTGTTATAACAAGTTAAACAAAACACAATCAAATCATTACTTGCATTTTTTTTCCTTTTTTCCTTCTAATTACTCTGACTAGGTTATAAGCCAGCAACTTATCTGGAATGGATATTAACTGCAGGTACTGTGGAACAATTTTCAGAAGGACAGTCTTACAGGATTTAGGACACTGTCCTACATGCTGGGCCTTTGGAGATCTTAAGGCTCAGCTCCGGGCAGCATGGGCAGAGATTGCAGCCTCAAATTTCATATTCAAGATGAAATACATTATAAGAACCACCCGCCATTTCCCCCGTCCAACAGAAAAACCTCGACCACAGAGGGTAGTTGGTCCAGGAGGTTGGCAGGTGGTTAGGAGGGACAAATCGGGTGCCCCATCACTGTCTGCTCTCCAACATATTACCTCCAAAAACCATATAAACACTACAAACAGGTATCTGCCTCTATCTCTGAAATCAAACAAAGAGGGCAGAAAACACTGCAGAGCAGGACACTGCAGCACAGGAGCTAGCACAACAAAACTCACCCAAATCAGGAACCAAACAAAAAAGCAAAAGAAAATCAAAAAACTTCTGATCATAGGAGACTCCATGATTCGGGGAGTTGATACCCATCTCCAGCCAGGGGTAATGGTCAGATGTCTCCCAGGTACATCAGCATGGAGAGACACTGACCGCATTGCTAAAATTGTTCACAAAGCAGTAGAAAACATTGATGTCCTAGTACACATAGGGACTATCGATCTCACCAGCCGGTCAGTTGTGGAGACCAAGAACACCTGACCAGGCTGGTGACAAACTATCATCTATTTCATCTGGCATCTCCTTCTCTGAGATCCTGCCAGTCTGGGAGGAGGAGCAGATGGACGGAAGGTCAGAGAAGGGAGATAGGGGAGCTAAACATGTGGCTCAAGGGCTGGTGCCAGGAAAAGGACACAGATTTGTGGGAACTGGCAACAGTTCTGGGAGCGAAAGTTCTTTAAATTTGATGGACTGCATCTGACTAAGGAGGAGTCAGTGCATTGGGGCAGAAGTTTGGCGTCTTTGCAGAATATTTAAACTAGCAAATGGGAGAGTGCAGCACCCCATACGCCGAATGGAAGAACAATCTCCCCCAGCTAGTGGTCAAACAGGGATTCAGCATGTTTGCAGTTCATTTGCATCCCCAGGTAAGAAAAAAGGTTTGTCTCCCCATATGATGCACAGGGGTAATGCCAAACCTCACCCAACAACTAACACACCAAAATCTGGCCAATGGAAAATCATGTACACAAATGCTCACAGCCTGGGAAATAAGATCCCAGACCTGCAGGCAATAATGTCAGAGGCTAAACTGGACATAGTAGCAATTAGTGAGACGTGGTTTACCAGTAACCACACTTGGAAGACTTCAGTACCTGGCTTGTATTGTTCAGAAGAGACCGAGGAGTGAAAAGGGGGAGGAGTGGCCCTGTATGTCAATGACAATATCAAAGCTACAGAAATTCAGAATACACATAAGGAGCCAGAAGAACTGTGGGTCACCCTGGAAACAGGAAATGGGACAGCCATAAGTACTGGGGAGTTGTCTACAGGCCCAGACCAGGGGAGAACATAGACACATTACTGTTAGAAGATATACAAAACATGACAGCTAAAGGGAGGTTCTGATAATGGGAGACTTCAACATGCTGGATACAGATTGGTCAATACCAGCAGGAACATATGCAGAACTAGACACATAGTGGATTCCCTGCAGGGAGGGCCTCAAACAACTGGTACAGCAACCCACAAGAGACAGGGCTATCCTAGATCTAGTACTGACTAACAAGGAAGGGATCACAGATCTCCAGGTAGAAGGTCACCTGGGGCCAGTGACCATCACATGGTATGGTTCAATTTGGCTACTACGTCTAAATCATCCCATTCCAAGGCAAAATATGGGACTTCAGAGATGCTGACTTTGATAAGATGGCCAACAGAGTTAAGCTAGCCTTGGCAAAAGAAACACAGGTGAGGGATACAGGCAAGTGGCCAAGCATTAAGGATGCAATACTTGAAGCAACATTCCATTGTGTTAGACAGAAAGGAAGTGCAAAGAAGAAGGAAACCACTTTGGTTCTCAAATACAGTAGCAGAAAAGGTCAGAGCCAAAGGCTGGCCTTCAGGAAATATAAGGGAACACAGCGGGATGAAGATAAGGAGGCATACCAAACTGCCCAAGGGAAGCAGGGAAGGCAGTAGGCAAGCAAAGTCCCAAACTGAGGAAACACTAGCATGAACAGTAAAGAAGGTGATAAGACTTTCTATAGATACATTAGTGAAAGGAGAAAGTCCAGAGAGGTATTGCTAAGCTTAATGGAGAAAGGGAGCATGTGAGGAGGAGGACCCTGTAAAGGCATCTATCCTAAATATATACTTTGCTCAGTATTTACTGAAGAGAAGGTAGGGCAGGGTCCACAGCTCAGCATCATGGACACAGGGGAGGAGGTGAGCACTACTCCCTTCACAAAAGAAAGGTCCTACAAGAGCTTGCTAAGCTCAGAGTGGATAAGGCAATGGGACCTGATGGCATACATCCTAGGGTTCTTAAGGAGCTAAAGATGGAACTAGCAGAGCCATTAGCAGAACTGTTTAGTGAGTCTCTGAGCACAGGAGAGGTCCCAGAAGACTGAAGAAGGGCTCATGTGATACCGCTCCTAAGAGTGGTAGCAGGGAGGAGGCGGGGAACTACAGACCAGTCAGTCTTACCTCAGTAGTGGGCAGATTATGGAGGCACTCCTTAAGGAAAGGATAGTGCAACACCTGGAATCCATAGGGGCACGGATCCAAGACAGCATGGGTTTACAAGGAAGGTCCTGTCAAACTAATCTCATAGATTTCTTTGACTGGGTAACCAGAGTGGTGGACCAAGGAGCAGTTGATGTTGCCTACCTTGACTTCAGCAAAGGTTTTGACACTGTTCCACATAGAAGATTGACAAATAAGCTGGGTAGGCTCGGGGTGGGTCAGACATTGGTCAACTGGGTGGCAGACTGGTTGACGGCAGAAAACAGAGAGTGGTGGTAAATGGTATACAGTCAGAAGAGATGCAAGTCACAAGTGGGGTACCTCAGGATCAGTCCTGGGCCAGTCCTCTTCAACATCTTCATTAGTGACCTTGCAGATGGACTAGAGGGTAAGCTTGTCTGTTTGCAGATGACACCAAGATCTACAACAGAGTAGATGATCCAGATGGGTGGGCAGAATGAGAAGAGATCTGGATAAACTAGCAAATGGTCAAAAGAGTGGCAACTGGGATTTAATGCAAGAAGTGCAAAATCATGCACATAGGGAAGAGAAACCCTGAAGCCACCTATAGGCTGGGAGGGGAGTTGCTAGCAGTCACAAAGAAAGAAAGAGACTTGGGCATCATCATCACTGATGACCTGAAATCATCCAAGCAGACCTCTAAAGCAGTAGGTAGGGCTGGGGTGTTAGGGTGTATTAGTAGGGTATCACAAGTTGTAAGAGGGAGGTAATAATCCTCTTTACAAGACACTAGTTAGGCCCCATCTGGAGTACTGCGTGCCATATTGGAGGCCACACCTTCACAAGGACATTAACCAAATTGAGGCAGTCCAGAGAAGGGCAACCAAAATGGTGCAGGGACTGCATCAGAAGACATATGAGGACAGATTAACAGAGCTCAATATGTATACGCTTGAGCAAAGGAGGAGAGAGGTGATATGATCGAGGCATTCAAACACCTTAAGGACATTATCAAAGGTGAAAGAGTCTAACATGTTTAAATATAAGAAAAATAGCAGGACAAGAGGACACATCATGTGATTAGAGGGGGCCATTAAGGGGAATGAGGAAATTCTTTTTCACAGAAAGGGTGGTGGATGCATGGAATGGCTTACCACAAGAAGTGGTGGCTATGAATATAGTGCAGGGCTTCAAACAGGCATGGATAGGCATAAGGGAGCAATACAAATGACTATGAATAGCTAGGCCACTGACAGAGCAAAGGCCAATGGCACATTTATAAGGTAGAAAAAGAAATGGGCAGACTGGATGGGCCTTGCGGTCCTTATCTGCCATCAACTTCTATGTTTCTATGTTTCTGTTTTTTTACATTACTTAACTAGTCAAAAACCTCAGTGCCACAGCAAATAATAAAATGACAACAAAAAAACTGTCTGGTGTTGCTGAGAGATGGCCTTCCCATCCATAAGTATTGGGTGGTTGGCCAAATGATGAGACAGTTCTGTTATAGTAAAACCTATTTGGCTTCTCCTTAGCCAGTCAGGTTTTAGGATAGGCAGAAATGTCATTCATTCATTCATTCTGAAAATCATACGTGAGGACAATGGCTGGGTGTTCGCTGTTTACGCTGGTTGTAATTACCTAAGTGGTTGCCAAGCCATGTTTGTAAACCTTGATAGCATAGCTTTCGAGAGGTTTACTGTTGGCATGACAACTGTGTGAGGTGATTTCAACCTGATAAACAGTGTAAACCAGCCATTGTCTTTATAGTGTATGGGGTTTCTCACAGCTGAAGTAAGTGACAAAAAGCCCTTTCACTGTTGACCTAGTTGAAACCAGTGTCAAATGTGGTTGGTCAGCAGTCATCATGTGGTTACGCATCCAGTACGTGGGACAGAGAGGTTGTGGAAACATTTGTCAGCTGAGACTCAGGAATTCAGGATCACCAGAGGCTGCCTGTAGATATGGATGTGGAGGTAAGAGACAAAATGAACAAGAGCACTTCACGATGTTTCTGCTTGTGTGGTATCGACCATGTTTAAACTGCCGCTACGATGCTCAGTTCAAACCACTCACATGACACATTCTAGGGTTGGAATGCTGTCGGGTGCCACTGATTCCATCTTGTGATCTCACCGATCTGACGTAGGCAAGCAAGGTTTACAGCTCTTGCATCAGAATGATGAGATATCAAGAAAATTAAAAGATACCAGGCTATGTATTATAAGGGCTCCCCATACATTATAAATATTTCACATGTCAGCTCAGAGAAGTTCTAAGGACTAGGAAGGGCTTCTATTTTTTACATGCCCCACGATAGGGGGTCCAAGGAGAAACCCCAGAAAGGGATGTTTCATTTTAGTAATTCTCTTTTTTAGCACCGGAGAAGGTTTAACAGAGTTTTTCTTTTTTGTTCTCTTTGAGTGGGACTAAACACAGCAAGTGCTTTTGGTTTGTAAAGTACCGTATGTGCCTGCTCTCAGCAGGACAGAGTTCATGAAGGGCTTGAAAATATTTTGGGTGCCCACTTGGAGCGCATCTGAGCTCAAGATGGGTTGGATTTTTTTCCCATAAGCACTCTTATTAGATCCAAGTTGCTAATGTAAATGGAGCTAATTCACATTAATGAGCTCCCTCTTGAGCACTGGACATTTGTGTTTGTTTGTTTTCATTTCTATCTCTCTGAGAGGCACTGTGTTCAGTAGGGAGGGACTGATTTTGTATTGATTTTTCTAGGTGCCTACTCCATTGGGACAGAGACCAGGAAGGGCATACACAAATTTAACATGCCTGCTTGGTGCAGAGCTGAGCCCCAGAGATGCTGCCATTTTCTACATACCCATTCCTAACAAGTTCAATGTACAAGTTCAGAACAGGCTGATTTAAAGTAACAAGTCCTCTCCAAGATGCTCCAATTTCCAACATCATTATATCAGACATATTACTAAAGGTTGTTTAATTTTTTCCAGGTATGTACTGAATAAGGGCATTGATACTTATCTTATTAAACTCATTTATACTATAAAGTGTAATGTTAGGCAAAATTGATATTTTATTTATTAATTTAGCTTTTGTTGACGGATAAGTGCACTAGACAAATCCTGCCTATTTTCAGGCACGACCGGGGAGGGATACGGATGAATGCCAACTGACCTTGAACCAGATTAAGCTGTTGGTGGTATTTTTAGTGAATGAGGGAAATTTGGCCAGGACACCAGGGAAATTCCCCTACTCTTTTCGATAAGTGCCATGGGATCTTTAACATCCACCTGAACTACCACCAATCCAGGCAGATGGGACCTCGGTTTAACGTCTCATCTGAAAGGCGGCACCTCAGGAGTGCAGCACCCTCTCATGCTGCACTACAGTGTCAGTACTGGATATTAACCGAGTGCCAGATGTCGAACTGGAACCCACAGCCCTCTGATCTTCCGGCCTCAGAGGGCAAGTGTGCTACCTACTGAGCCACTGACACTGCTAAATGTAGGACCCAACAGTGTAAATGAATTTAACAAAATAAGTAATGATGCTCCTTATCCAGTATATACCTTTTGAAAGAGAATAATGTGAGTTGCAGTAAGGATCTGCATGCTCTGTGACACTGAACAAGTCCCAACAAAGAGAACTGTGCTGTTCATGTCTCATTTCAATGCCCAGCCTTTTCTTTGCCTTCTAAGAGTGCTTAATCATTGGCTTTTTTACAGAGAAAGTTCTGTGATGCTAGTTTCCCTTCCCCCATACTGCCTGTTGCATCAGTTCCATTGTTTCCTGACAATGACATGTCATGGCATTAGCATTGATCACTTAGGAACCCATTATGCTTAACTCACACTAGATGCAGTGAAGGGGAGAAATGTGAATTCTTGTCACTACCTCTCCCATCTTCAAGGGTGTGTAGGATACAAAGCAGCAGCAACAAAATATAAACAAGCATTTGTCAATGCCAAATGTTGATTGTGTTGGTGTGTTGAGCTCACTCCACCCTCCGTCACTTGCTCAGTCTGTTTCTCCAGTGCTACAGGCTGTTCTTTGTACTGGCCTCCTGCCTGCATTGGCACCTTGTTCTGCACACTAAGAAATCTGCAGCTGTCCCAACAGAGCTCCATTGAGGTGGCTCAGTCCCTCTCTCTCAGTCACTCATTCTGTTTCTCCTGGCACTGCAGGCTGCCCTTTGTACTGGGCTTCTCCTCTGTTGGTGGCCTTTTCTGCCCACAAAGAAATCTGCAGCAGTCACAATACAGGTCTGTAATGAACATATGAACATACAAAATTTGCCAGCAGATAAAGGCTGAGAGGTCTATCAAGTCTGCATGAATGTGCAGCTAGCGTCCCTTATTCTGCAGCTGCCCCTCCCTTCCACCCTTCCCCTTCATTGACCCTCCCCCTTGTCCTGTCCCATCCCCTTTTGAAGCAGTCCACTGTTCTAATGGATACCACTTCTGCAGGTAACGCATTCCACCCAGCCACCACCCTCTCTGTAAAAAAGTGTCTCCTCATCTCCCTCCTAAACCTTCCTCTGTCCGGTCTCATATCATCAACTATTTTTAAATAAATTACAGGTGGCTGAGGAGTTGAAAAAGAAGCTTGCAAACTCTGCTTATCTTGGAAGTAACTTCACAAGTGTTTGAATACTGCATTTTGGTTGTCCCTTGGGGTAGCTGGCTTGACTACTAGGATTTTGGGACAGAAACTATTTTTAAATAATTTACTGGTGCGTAGGAGTTTGTGATAGTGAGAGGGTGAGGATGGTGGAACAGAGGCACACCCAGTCAGTTGTTCCACACCACAATCCATACACCGTTCTGTGGGAGCATAGCTCCCTATGGATGCACCTGCAGAGGAGACTAAGGAGGTTGAGGACAACTGTCACAAGGGAGGCCCATAGGAAGGAGGCAGAGGACACCACAAGGAAAGGAAGCAGCTCCTGGTGGGGGACTCAATTATTAGGGGGATAGAACTGGGGAGAGCAGGGAAAACTGAAGTAAGGTGCCTGCCTGGTGCCATGGCTTGGAGAGACAGGAAGCGCATCCTCAGGATCACGAGAACAGCTACACGGGAGTCTGAGCTGGACGTCATTGTCCATCTAGGGACAAATGACTTGGCTAATCATGAGATTAGAGCAGTGCAGAAGGACTTTGTAGAATTGGGGAGGGGCCTAAGACAAGTAGCACACACAATATCCTTCTCTGAGGTGCTGCCTGTCAATGGCACGAAGTGAGGCGAGGGTACTAGCACCATGCAGTTTAATGAATGGCTGAAAAATGGTGTGGAGCACAGGGTTTGGCTTCATTGGGGACTGGGGTTCCACCTGGAGGGACACCAGCCTATACTGGCAGGATGGTCTGCATCTGTCCAGGAAGGGAGCAAGTCTTTTGAGCAATCGGTTTAAATGCTTCATTGGCAAGCTTTTAAACTAGTCAAGGGGGGAGGCACTGATAAGTAGCAGGAAAATTCCAGCCTCTCCCTACAAAACAGGGTACTAAATGAGAAAAAGACCGAGGTAGACAGGTCAGTGGGGGATGCTGCAAAAGAAGGTAAAGCCATCAAAAATGGAGAGCAATGAGTACCAATGCCCATAGTCTGAGTAACAAGCTTCCTGAATTAGTGGCCTTGATGGAGGAGGAACATCTGATATTGTGGCAGTCACAGAAACATGGTACACACAAAACCATGACTGGGACATAAACATACCAGGATACACTATCTACAGGAGGGACAGGAGGGTAAAAGAGGAGGAGGAGTAGCTCTTACATAAGGGAAGGAATCAAAGCAACAGAACAAAAGGGAAAACAGGGAGAAGAAGCATGGGTAAATTTGGAGACCCAATGGCACCACAATCCCACAGGTTATACAGACCCCTTTTCAGGGGAGGAAATGGACAAGAAAATGATAGAAAGAATACTTAGAATGGCAGAAAAAGGGAGATATTGCTGATGGGTGATCTGAATATGCCAGATGTTAACTGGAGTACAGTTGCAGCACCCACTTCAAAGAGTGGGGTTATTCTAGATGCCCTACGGGGGCATGCCTTAGACAACTAGTATTGGAGCCCACCCAAGAGGGAGCAATCTTAGACCTGGTTCTCTCAAATGGAGATGAAGAGAGGATCACAGATGTAGAAGTGGGTAGCCATCTGGGAACTAGCGACCATCGAACAGTATGGTTCACAATAAACACAGCAATAGAGTCAAGCCATACAAAGGCAAAGTACTGGACTTTAGGAGGCTGACTTTGCCAAAATGGGTCAGTGCCTAAGGAATGCACTAGCAAATGGGCAGGAAGGAAGGGTGGAAAAACAATGGGGAATAATAAAAACTGCCATCACAGAGGTAACAAGCCTTTGTGTGAAGCAAATAAACAAAACAAAATGATGTAAGAAACCACTATGGTTCTCAAAGGAAGTGATAGTGAAGGTTCAAGAGAAAAAGAAAGCATTCAGGAAGTACAAGGAATCACAGAAGGAGCAGGACAGAGAACTGTATCAGTTAAAGCAAAAGGAAGCTGGGAAGGCAGTCAGAACAGCAAAGGCCCAAACCGAGGAAAAGATCACCAACTCAGTTAAGAAGGGGGATAAACCTTTATAGGTACATCAGGGAGTGAAGGAAGCCAAGGGAGGTTAGTGAGGCTTAATAAAGAGGAGGGAGGGTGGGCAGAGGGTGACTGTGAAGAGGCAGAGATACTAAGCAAATATTTTGCTCAGTATTTACAAAGCAAGTGGGGAGGTACCTAAAACAAACAGTAGAAACACTCTGGATACAGAAGTTGACACCAGCCCATTTACAGAAGAAAGGGTTCTGAAAGAACTCTAAAACTGAAGGTGGACAAAGCAATGGGGCCTGATGATATTCATCCCAGAATTCTAAATGAACTAAGGGTAGAACTAGTGACACCACTGACTACCCTCTTTAACAAATCATGGGAGGATGGGGTGGTACCCGAGGACTGGAGAAGGGCAGATGTGATTCCCCTTCACAAAAGTGGGAGCAAGGCAGAAACAGAAAACTACAGACCTGTTAGTTTAACCTCAGTGGTAGGGAAAATGATGGAATCACTTCTGAAGGAAAGAATTGTTGAGTATCTAGAGGCCAGAGGGGCTCAGGATCCAAGGCAGCATGGATTCACAGTGGGAAGGTCATGCCAGACAAATCTGATAGATTTCTTTGACTGGGTGACCAAAGTAGTAGATCAGGGAGGGGCTGTGGACATGGCCTACCTAGACTTTAGCAAGGCATTTGACACAGTCCCACACAAAAGATTAATATACAAGTTAGCCAGCCTGGGAGTGGGTCCCAAGATGACAGTCTGGGTAAAGAATTGGCTAGAGAATAGGACACAGAGAGTAATAGTAAATGGAGTCCACTCTGAAGAAAGGGGGTTACTAGTGGGTTACCGCAGGGTTCAGTACTAGGACCGGTCTTCTTCAATGTCTTTATAAGTGACATTGCAGAGGACTGGAAGGAAAGTATGTCTCTTTGCAGATGACACAAAGATCTGCAACAGAGTTGATGCACAAGGTGGGGTGGAAAGGATGAGAAGGGACTTGGCAAGGTTAGAGGAATGGTCAAATGTATGGCAGCTTAGATTCAATGCTAAGAAGTGCAAGGTAATGCACCTGGGAAACAAAACCCAGGGAAGAGTACACAATGGGGGTGAGATACTAACAACAACAAAATGGAAAGGGACCTGGGGGTAGTCATATCAGATGACCTAAGGTGGGCAAGCAATGTGAGAGGGCAGCAAGGAGGGCTGGGGGGATACTGGGATGCATAGGGAGAGGCATCACCAGTAGAAAACAGGAAGTTATTATCCCTCTGTACAGACAGTTGGTGAGACCCCATCTGGAGTACTGCGTGCAGTTCTGGAGACCCAATCTCCGCAAAGACATAGACAGGATGGAGGCTGTCCAGAGGAGGGCAACTAAAATGGTGCAGGGTCTGCACCGGAAGACATATGAAGAGAGACTTAAAGAGCTGAATATGTATAGCCTCGAGGAAAGGAGGGAGAGGGGGGACATGATAGAAACTTTCAAGTACCTCAAGGGAATCAACAAAGTCCAAGAGGGTAGCATCTTTCAAAAAAAGAGGTGTGCAAGAACAAGGGGGCACAATTTGAAGATAGAAGGGGTGGCTCAGAGGTAATTTAAGGAAGTATTTTTCACAGAGAGGTTGTGGATGCATGGAATGGCCTTCGGAGGAGGTTGTGGAGTCAAAAACAGTGGTGGAATTCAAGCATGCATGGGACAGTCATAAGGCAATTCTAGGGGTGGGGGTAGGAAGAAGTAGGCTGCTGGTTAACTAGGATCTGCAGCTTATCCATTAGGTAGGGAAATGGGCAGACTGGGTGGGCCAAGCGGTCCTTATCTGCCATCAAAATCTATGTTTCTATGTTTCTATGGCCCCTGGTGTCCCTCCCCTCCCTTACTTTGAACAGCCCCTCTGTACCTGTCTTGTTTATTCCTTTCATGTACTTAAAGGTTTCAATCATGTCACCCCATCCTCCTCCAGTGAGTACATGTTCAACTCCCTCAGCCTCCTCTCATATGATAAGTCCCCCAGCCCCTTGATCATCTTTATCACCCTGCGCTGCAACCCTCCAGTAACTTAATGTCCCTCTTCAGATACGGGCACCAGTACTGCACACAGTACTCCAGGTGCAGTCTAACTAATGACCTATACAGTGGCAGAATCACCTCCTCCCTTCTGAGGATATACCCTTGCAATACAACCCAGCATTTTGTTGGCCTTTGCAGCTGTCTTTTCTACATTGTGCCGAGTTGTTCATTGACCCTGTAATAAGCACCCCCAGATCCTTCTCCTCTTCCTCTCTCTCTGGGCTAGCTGCACTACCACCAGCTGGTAACTCCTCCTTGGGTTCTTCATCCCAAAATGCAACACCTTGCACTTTTTGGCATTAAACCCCAGTTGCCAGGTGTCTGACCAGGTTTCAGCTTTGCCAGTTCATCCTGCAACCCCTGCCATCCCCCTATGTCATCCACCACCACTCCTACCTCGGTATCATCAGCAAACAGACTGATCTTGCTCTTAATGTCCAATGATATGTCTGCAATGAATATCCCAAACAACACTGGTCCCAACACGAGCCCTGTGGAATGCAGCTCATCATCACCACCTCTGTTGCTTTCCCTGAAGCCAGTTCCCTACCCATCTCACTGGCTTTGTACCCACCCCTGTGCCTACTAACTTGGCTGGGAAGTTACTAACTTACTTCCCAGCCTTCCATGCAGCACAGAGTTGAATGCCTTACTGAAGTCCAGATACAGGACATCCACTGCATGGCCCCTGTCCAGTTGCCTAGTTACCCAGTCATAGAACTCCACCAGGTTGGTTTGGCAGGATCTGCCCTGTATGAAGCCATGCTGTCAGCTGTCCTGTAGTCCTTTGGCTCTAGGAGGGCCACCAGCCTCTCATTCAGGATAGTCTCCATTAGCTTACCCAAGATGGATGTGAGGCTCACTGGTCTGTAGTTTCCAGGTTCATCCTTGGGGCCACTCTTGTGGAGGGCACCACATGAGCCATCCATGTTGAGCCAGCTGACTCCCTCCTCTCACTCATTGTGTTTCTCCTGGTGCTGCAGGCTGCCCTTTGTACCTGGGCTCCTGCCTGCGATAGCACTTTTCTGCCCACAAAGAAATCCATAGCTGTCCGGCAGAGCTCCGTTGAGGTTGCTCACTCTCCCTCGTCACTCACTCATTCTGTTTCTCTGGCACTGTAGGCTACCCTTTTGTACTGGGTTCCTGCCTCTGTTGGCACCTTTTTCTGCCCACAAAGAAATCTGCAGCAGTCCTGACAAAGCTCCATTGAGCTCTCTCACTCCCCTTCTCTCACTCGCTCATTCCATTTCTGCCGGTGCTGCAGGCTGCCCTTTTCTATTGGGCTCCTGCCAGCATTGCCACCTTCTTCTTCCCACAAAGAAATTTGCAGCAGTTACAACAGAGCTCCATTGAGCTCGCTCACTCCCCCTCTCTCACTCACTTGTTCTGGTTTTCCCACCACTGCAGGCTGCCCTGTTGTACTGGGCCCCTACATGCATTGCTGCCTTTTTCTGTCCACAAACAAATCTGCAGCAGTCCCAACAGAGCTCCGTTGAGCTCACTCTTTCCCCTTCTTTCACTCGCTCATTCTTTGTCTCCTGCTGCTGCAGGCTGCCCTTGTGTACTGGGCTCCTGCCTGCATTGGTGGCTTGTTCTGGCCAGAAAGAAATCTGAAGCAGTTCTGACACACTGCTGGCACTGCAAGCTGGCCTTTTGTACTGGGCTCCTGCCTGCATTGCCCCATTTTCTGCTCACAAAGAAATCTGCAGTAGTCACAATAGAGCTCTACTGAGCTCGCTCACTACTGCTCTGTCACTCACTCATTCTGTTTCTCTTGGCGCTGCAGGCTGCACTTGTGTACAGGGCTTCTGGCTGCATTGGCACCTTTGTCTGTCACAGAGAAATTTGCAGCTGTCCTGACAGAGTTCTGTTGAGGTCACTCAGTCTCCCTCTCTCATGCGCACATTCTGTTTGTCCTGGCACTGCAAGCAGCCCTTTTGTACAGGGCTCCTGCCTGCAATGGTGCCTTTTTCTGCCCACAAAGAAATCCGCAGCAGTCCTGATAGAGTTCCATTGAGCTCACTCAGTCCCCCTGTCTCACTCACTCATACTGTTTCACCCACCACTGCAGGCTGGCCTTTTGTACTGGGCCACTGCCTGCATTGATGCCTTTTTCTGCCCACAAAGAAATCCACAGCAGTCCTGACAGCGCTCTGGTGAGTTCGCTCACTCCCCTCCATCACTCTGTCTCGTCTCTGTTTCTCCAAGTGCTGCAGGCTGCCCTTTTGTACTGGACTCTTGCATTGGGGCCTTTTTCTGCCCACAAACAAATCTGTAGCAGTCCTGACAGAGCTCAGTTGAGTTCAGTAACTTCCCCCTCACTCATTCAATCTTAATCTGTCCCAAACAGTGATTTCCACAGTGACCATGCTATTCTCCGGCAGGCGTGCAAAATATATTTTAGCCAGGATGTGAAAAATGGCAGCTGTACTGTTCATAAGGAGGTGTGGAAAAATGCCACTGTTGAAAATGTGGCATGACAATATTATAAATTTGTGAAGTCACAAGGTGCGTGGAAAGTGTGCAATGCACATGTAACACGTCATTCAATGGCTTATCATCACCAAATTTTTAACAGAGACATTTTAGGACCTCCGCTCATGAACAGCATCACTGTGATTTTCTTAATCTGTACCGGACAATGATTTCCCACAGCGACCGCTCTATTCTGCGCCGGAAGTGCAAAACCACATTTCAGCCAGGATGGAAAAATGTCAGCTGTACTGTTCATAAGTAGGTGTGGAAAAATGGCAATGTTGGAAATCTGGAGTGAAAATATTATAATTTCACGAAGTTACAAGAGTACTTGCAAACTGCACCACGACGCCATAACACAGTCATTTAATGGAGTACCATTACCAAATTTTCAACGTAAGCATTTTTGGACCTCTACTCATTAACAGTGCCCCTGTCATTTTCTTAATCTGTCCTGAACACTGATTTCCCACAGCTAATGTGCTATTCTGCGCCGGATACAGAACACACTTCCGCCAGGATGTAAACAATGACAGCTGTACTGTTCACAAGGAGGTGTGACAAAATGCCAATGTTGAAAATCTGGCATGAAAATATTGCAAATTCATGAGATTACGAGCATGCGTAGTAACTGCCCAAGCGCCTACTAAGAAAACAGTCATTTTTTGATTTTCTCCAATTTGCAACATAGGCTTTTTGAGAGCCCACCTCACGAACAGTGGCATTGTCATTTCATTAATCAGGCCTGGAAGCTGATTCCGTGCAGTGACTGCAAAATCATCTTCGGGCCAACTAATGCCATGACAGTTCAAGAATTCATGAGGAGGGTCCCAAAACCCCATGTTGAAAATTTGGTGCCAAAATTCCAAAAGTTACTGAGATATGCATTAAAGTTGGAAACCCTTATTTATTCCATTGTACAGCTTATCGGCATTTCCTCAGTCCATGGTCGGCTATGAAGAGTGCAGATGTGTTCCCAGTCCCTGAAAAGATCGCTGGACTCTGAGGTAAGTATGGGATGGGGTGGGGGGAGGCAGGGTGCACAGTGGGTGGGCACAGGTTGAAGAAGGGGGCAGGGAGATCTCCAAGTGGCAGTTTCCTTTTTCAGGTAAAAAAAGTCGCAGGACTATTTTTTCCCTTACAGGGCAATGTGGCATGCTGGGATGGGCTCCAGCGTGCCAAAGAGACTCTTTGTTTGGGCGGGGGACAGCAGTACCGGCAGGATTGGGCACCCCGTTGGCAGACATTGAAAGTGGGGGGGGTCTTACATTATGCCGATGGGGATTGGGCACCCTGTTGGCAGACAATGAAAGTGAGGGGGCTTGTTGCAGAATGCCGACGGGGAGTGGGCTCCCCCCTCGGCACAATCGACACTGGGGCACAGAAGCCGGTGGGGATTGGGGTCCCTGTTGGCAAATAAACACGGTTGGGGGTTATATTGTTTGTGAACAGGTGGCAAGCCACCGCCATGTTCACAAACAATATCAGAGTTTGCAAGTTCTGCCCTGCAATGATGGGTCGCTCCCTCGTTGCAGCGGATGGCTGACACTGCAATGATGAGGCAGTCCCTGACTGCAGCGGTGAAGTTATCAGAACTTGGTAGCAACATTCCAAACTACTGTCTCCAGTAGCCTGCAATGGTATTGGGCGAAGCGGGACAAGCCTTTGCAGGCTATGGGGGCATTGGCCACAACAATGCTGCACCTCCACAGTCTGCTTCTGAGAAAGCTGTCCCAATATGTTTCTTGCACTGCATGCAATCAACGTAATAAATGATGATTAATAATAATAAAGGGCAATACTATGGAGCACATAGATCCTATTTTTTTTTTTTGTGCCTTACTTGCCCCCTGGCCCTGTCACTCCTTCCGGCTGCTTCATGACTCCTCCGACCATCTCGCCCTGACCCCTTCCACTCATCTCAGATTGCAGCCAACCCAGAGGTGGCCCAGCATATCCCTTCACTGGATGGGTCCCTCCCCTCTGAGGGGGAGGCTAGCGCACTAGTCAATCAGTCCCTGGGCACTGCTGAGGTGGATTCTGGGGTGTCAGGGCATCTCGAGTCGGCAGGAGCTGGCAGCCATCATCCAGCAGAAGAGGAGGCCAGGATTTCCGCTTTTTCTCCCCGGGGGCGTGGTATGCCACGAACTTCTAGGCCAAGCCGACATTCACCACGCCCCTTGAGTGGGCTCACTTAAGCTGCTGCTCTCTGGCCTCCACCAGGAGGCAGCAGACAGCGAGCCATGTCCCTCCCTCACCCTCCCGGAGAAAGGCGATCAGTCGTGGGCGCTCAAGCCCTATTCCCCGGCCAGCTCTCCAGTGACCCTAGTCCGTTCCCGAACCTGGGTCACCGGCATCGCAAGCAGAAATCCAACCACTGTGCCGACAAGCCAGCCACATAGATCCTATTTAATGTTTATGAAGATATGTTTTTTTTTAGGTATCCCGTGATGATTGCGACAACAAAATAGCGACTCAAACACAGCGACTGCTAAACAGCGAATGTAACATTGGCAACCTCTAATAAATAGCTACCATATAAAACAGCGCTATGTATACAGTATTACTTTAAGGGACAAAAAAGAAGCAGTATTCTTTGTGAAAGAAATCGTCCCTAGGGTCCCTGCCAAATTGTAATCTGACTGACTGCTACAGATGCTGTTTTGATCCTCCCCTTGCAAAGAACCCTCTCACAGTTCGCTGCCCTTGACTGCCAGTGCCCTTTATGCAGAAATCACAATGTATGTATTGGTCAATTACATTTTAGTCAATATTTTGAACAATATTGTGCTGTTGTTACAAGTGTAATTTTAACTAATAGCAAATGTTTTGTGGATGCTGACATTAGCAAGTGCATTCAAAATAAACATCATGTCGACACTGCATTTGCTTGAGCAGTTTTGTGCTTTTTCCGTTGATGTGTTTTATATATTGCAATTTGAAGTTGCTTTAACCCAGTTTTTTTTTTTATTATTTTGAACTGAGGACACACATTTCTCACTTTTTATGGGATGCCACCTGTGACAGTAGTAATATGTTTTGATGGTGATAGTGCTTAGTCGCCCTGCAGCAAAGAATACACATGGTTGGTGTGTTTTGTTTTTTCTGATGTTTTCAAATTGTAAACTGTAAATGAAAGCACATTTGAGTCACTGCAGTGAACTTTTCTTATGGACTGTCAGTTTGGAGCTGCTGTTTGTTTGCAGGGGTGCCATTATATTATTTATTAAGGAAATGCTAGGCTCAGTGGAGCCTCTATTTTTTATTTTTCAAACGGATGACTGACCCAGAAATTGGGAAATGCAGATCAGGTGTTTGAGCCCTTGAAGGAGTTTCAAAGATTTTGTATGGGACCCTCAAAAGAATTAAAATGAATGCTGAGATATACAGTATACTGTGCAGTAAAGGGGGGACAGAGATAAGAGCCACCTGCTGGCAAAGCAAAACTTAACAGGCATGAAAACCAGAACACTGCAACTATGTCAATAAAATGTAACTGCAAACATGGATTTGGATATAATAGTATAGTATGGTTGTAAAGCAAGCAGAAGTCGTCATTCTTCATGGGAGCTGTCATGTACTGACGCTATTGATGCATTTGCTGAATTTCCGTCACTCATTTGACAATTTGATTGTAAAGTCGTGATTATCACATGGAACCTTTTTTTATCCAGGTAGAGCAGTGATGCTGAATTTGTTGTACTGATTTACCACGGCTCTTCTGTAATCAGTGCTCCTCTGCTTTATAAAACAATAATGACTATAAAGAGTTATTGCCCCGGAAGCCTTGCTCCTTTACCCCCCCCCCTTGCCACTTTATTGTGTGTCTGCGTAGCATTCATTGATGTTCCAGAAATGGGGACAGACATACTGAAATAGTTATTCAGTCGTGGGCTCCCAAAGTATAATGGCGATTACAAAAGATGTTTTGAATTTTCAGCAGCTTACAGTATGAAGCACTGGGGCTGCACCTCACTCTTTCCCCATTCTTTCTCTAATACACATTCCCCAAATATTATTAGGACAGTGCTGATACTTTTATAAATCAGTATTGCAGTTTGGTATACACAGTATGTAAATGCAATCATTGAACAAGCATGATGCCACCCTGTTAATGCCATGTACACAACAGTGTAATTATTACTTAGTGTAGTTGTACTTCACTTTTGTGATTTTATAGGAGATGGTATTTTACAATGGGGGCTTTTATTTGATCATTAGGTATCTCCCGCAGAAAACATTTTAAAGGGACAATGTCAAACACAGACTGCATTTAAAATAACGTCCATAGGCACAAATGGGACTGTATTTGTTGGAACCTGCCTGCAGTCCGATTTTAAGATCTTGTGTCATGTATGCATTATTTTAAATGCAGTCTTTGTTTTTTTTTTTTGTGTTTGGGGCTATGTAGCGGTCTGCTCATTTACCACCTCTCAGTGGTATTTGTTTACTCAGTATGTCCGTAAGGCAGTGCCTTATTTCAGATGTTTTTCTATGTGCACTTTGCTCACTCATGATTAACTCTCATGAGCGAGCACTGCGTGTCAGAAAGGTGGTTCGTTTTTGGAGAAAAACTGGGTGAGGGAGCAGTGGCAGCATGAACGCAACCAGTTCAGAGCAGAAAGAAATCAGCAGGGTGTCTGACTGTAGCAAGAAAAATGGATGAGTCAGACACAGTCAACCTAGTCAGCATAATGATCACAGCCTCAATGCATGCCTGAAAGAAAAGTTTGTGTGAAGCTTTCTAACTGACATCTCACGTACAGGTATGTTATTGGTTGCTGCTAACAGCGACTAACCGATGTGTCACTACATGGCTCATCCACTGCTGCCCTGATTAAAACCTTTGCACTTGACTCAGCACCATGTAAATGCATAATGTAAATATTTGTCAGCATTCTAGATATCTACAATGAAGGAGATTTGGAAATGATGTCACCACGGCTTCAGATTCTGTTTGGTGACAGTTACTATACCACCGTACTCATATGCTGTTGTCCTCGATTGCATCAGACATTGTGTGTGCAAACACAGTTTAAACATAGAAAGCACATTGAAGTTCATAATATTAGGTAACAGCCGCTGTGACTAATTTGTTAATCTTTAGTCAGGAGTACTCAAAGCAGAAAAGTTTCTGTGTTTTTATAAGTCACTATACAACTCTCCACTATGGGGACAGACATACCCATAATGTTAAAAATGTTAAATAAATACTGTGGAATATCAGTCTAGTCAGACCCCACTCAGTCACCAGCAATCCTCCCTCCCTCCATTGCAGTTTTCAATCCCCTTTCACGGAACCCTTTTGGAAGCAGGGTAGCCGAAACCTACCAATGAAACACCACCCTACCCCCCCCACACACACACATATCCCACCACTACCACTCCAAACCAAATAAAAAGGAACAGCCTCAACTCTGCATCTCTTGTAACAGTGAATATGAGCAATAACGGGAACAGGGAGTGGATTATATAGAGAATAATATATGGGGTGGTGTGTAATGAATTTACACACCCGAGTTGTGGGATGCTACATAAACCCCGAGGGCAAAGCCTGAGGGGTTTATAAAATGCATCCCACAATGAGGGTGTGTGTAAAATTGAGTTTTACACACACCACCCCTTATTTTATTTGTTA
This sequence comes from Neoceratodus forsteri, assembly GCA_016271365.2. Lineage (NCBI taxonomy): Eukaryota > Metazoa > Chordata > Ceratodontiformes > Ceratodontidae > Neoceratodus > Neoceratodus forsteri. The sequence continues at coordinate 1,412,142,731 of CM028132.1, forward strand.
TAATTGCTGGTATGTGCTTTTTCGCCTCAGCAATCATAGAAAATAAACTGGTCAGTTTTCAGTCAACCGCGGACTAGTCAGAAGTCTTAGTGGTGTGCTGGTTATAGTGCTCCACTTATGTGAGGTAAGAAGAAGTGGAGAAAGTAACGGTAGCTGTGTCTGTATTTTTTCTGTTTGTTTCCGGTATTCTTAAACTTACCGGCAAACAGCGGTTGCAGAGCTGTGGTGTACTTCGGTGTGAAGAGGAGAGACCCGCCAGCTCTTGTATGTGGAGAGGGAAACCAGACAGTGTGTTCCTTTTCTGCTGGTTTTCATTCACCAGAATAGGTCTCTATTTTTCCAAATACAAAAAAAAAAGCGCTAACAGCGAGGGGCATTGCTTCTCGGAACAATGAACGTTGCATAGTAAAGGAACACTGTGACTGGTGCATGCATGATCAGAGGGAAACCTGGCACGTGTTTGCCATTATAATCAGCCCAACTGGTTATAATGGCAAATCATAACTGGGTTTCCCTATGGGAAAAAGCTCTGGTCAGTAATTACAATACGATTAGCAGATTAAAGTGATGGTATCTGATCTGTGGGGTGTCGATGTACAGTATTTTGAAAACGTAATTTGTTGATACAGAATGAATGCAGTGCTACTGCACAATGACTAACTGAAAAATAAAACAATGAACTTTGCAAGTGATCTGCAATGAATTCGCTGATACTGTACTACTATTCACAATTAAATGTACTGTCAGTACAGCTGAATGAGGTTAGAGTATCCAGCTGTGATATAACTTGTTACACACAGCAGACCAGAGGTTGATTTCCATTAGCTTACACTACATAATGGGGGAATATCAGCAAGAATCCCCCCCAAAAAAAATGATCACCGATCAAACACACCAAAAAAAAAAAACATCAGAGACAGAGTAAGATGTTGTTTGCTCTCAATGATATTCTTACAACAATTAAATTAGCTGAGATGGAGTTTGACAATTTATTTTTTAACTAGCAGACAATGAGGTGTAGGGAACATGTTAGAAGAAAGATAGTGAAAAGATACATAAATTAAATCCTCTGTTGATGTCCATTTGAGGATTGATAGGCACCTCAACTATAACCCTGAGCAGGCCTGAGGACAGTCTGTGGCACTGTTAAAATAAACTTAATATTGATTGATTGATGGCAACATTATGGGTCAAGTGCAAAGATAAAATCAAGCAGTTTGAATCTGCAAACATAAATTTTTGTATGCATGGCACCCTTGAAAAACAAAATCTTACTTAACAGGATGACAGCGGTTAGGAATATGTAGGATTTAAACCCATGACAACCACAAGGATGTTTTGCCATTACAACTAAGTGTGTCATAAATCAGGAGACTGATGGTAGTAATAAGTAAGCATCACCAGATTTCTACTAAAACCGCGTGATGATTTTGCCAACAGATCAGGATCAATATTTCTCCAATTATTAAAATTGTTTTTATATCTATTCTGACTTAGACCCTCAGTACACACCATGATTTTGACATACTGTGGAACAATGCCAGTTTTCATTCTCAGTCATGTACCTATTTGGCCATGGATGAAATTTTAATAAGTTGAGGACAAAACTTCCAACAGAACTACATTTTAGCACGTAGCTCTATGGGTGATCGAGAGGCAACTTGACTAGTGGGGCAACATCAGGGATCGGGGACCAATATGCAACCAGAGAAAGTGTACAGTATTTTTTTTTTTAAATTACTTAACTAGTGGAGTGACATCGGGGAAAGGGATTAACAACCAGAGATTCTTTTTAATTACTTAGCTACTGGGGTGACATGGGGGGCAGAGACAACCAGAGAAAGTGTTTTTGAATTAACTAGTAGGATGACATCGAAATTGGTGAGGAATATCAATAAACAATCAGGGAAAGTGCTTTTTTTTTTTTTTTTACAGTGCCGTCTATGCAGATGATGCTGTAATTCATGCCTCCCACGAGGATCCTAAGCCTCTACAAGACAACCTTCAGCTTGGCTTCACATCTGTTGAAAATTGGTTCTCAAATCACTATCTGGTCCTCAATAATAAGAAAACAAAGTCTATGATGTTCAGCAGCTCTCATAACAAGCATAAGCTGTACTCCTATCCATCAAAACCAGTCATGGAGTCACCCTGGAACAGGTTCAAGCCTTTAAGTACCATGGGATTACTCTAGACCCTCATCTAACTTACGGTGCCCACATTGACTCTGTAGCCAAAGCAGCACATACTCACCTTGGCCTTCTCTTCTGGCATAGGCAACATATTACTCCAGAAGCCCTGACTGTCGCCGTTCAGAGCTCTGTTGTCTCCATTATTGACTATGGGCTTATTATCTATGGCTCTGCCCCCACGTCAGTGGGAGGGAATGGACAAGGATATGATAGAAGGCATTCTTAGAATGGCAGAGAAAGGGGAGATACTGTTGATGGGAGACCTGAATATGCCAGATGTTAACTGGAGCACATTTGCTGCAGCCATATCCAAGAGCAGGACAATTCTTGATGCCCTACAGGTGGCAGGCCTCAGACAGCTAGTTTCGGAACCCACTCGTGAGGGAGCAATCTTAGACCTCATACTCTCAAACGGGGGCAGTGAGAGGATCTCAGATCTAGAAGTGGGTTGCTATCTGGGAACAAGTGACCATCAAACACTGTGGTTCATGTTAAACTCAGCTACAGAGTCAAGCCATACAAAAGTGAGGGTACTGGACTTTAGGAGGGCTGACTTTGGCAAGATGTGAGAGTGCCTCTGAAAAACGCTAGCAAACAGGCTAGAAGGAGGTGTGGAGCAACAATGGGGAATCATCAAAACTGCCATCACAGAGGCAACGAGCCTTTGTGTGAAGCAAATAAACAAATCAAAATGAAAGAAAAAGCCACTATGGTTCTCGAAAGAGGTGGCTGTGAAAGTCAGGAAGGAAAAGATAGCATTTCGGAAGTATAAGGAAACACAGAAGGAGCAGGACAGAGAGCTGTACCAGTTAAGGCAGAAGGAAGCAGGGAGGGAAGTCAGAATAGCAAAGGCCCAAACTGAGGAAAAGATAGCCAACTCAGTTAAGAAGGGGGATAAAACCTTTTATAGGTACATCAGCAAGCGTAGAAAGACAAAGGGAGCGACAGTGAGGCTGAATAGAATGAACGGTGGGTGGGCAGAGGGGAGACAGTGAAAAAGCAGGGATACTGAATGACTATTTCTGCTCAGTATTCACAAAAGAGAAGGGGGAGGTGCCTAATCCAATTAACAGAAGCACTCTTGATAGTGGGGTCGATCCCAGTCCTTTCACTGAAGAAAGGGTTCTACAAGAACTCCTAAAACTGAAGGTGGACAAAGCAATGGGTCCTGATGGAATTCACCCCAGAATTCTATAAGAATTAAGGGAGGGACTAGTGAAACCACTGGCTACTCTTTTTAATAAATCATGGGAGGATGGTGTGGTACCCGAGGACTGAGGAGGCGGATGTGATTCCCTTCACAAAGTGGGACCAAGACAGAGGCAGGAAACTTACAGACCTGTCAGTCTGACCTCTGTGGTAGGGAAAGTGATGGAGTCACTGCTGAAGGAAAGAATAGTTGAGTATCTAGAGGCCAGTGGGGCACTGGGACCCAAGGCAGCATGGGTTCACAGCGAAGGTCATGTCAGACTAATCTAATAGATTTCTTTGATTGGGTGACCAAAGTAGTAGACCAGGGAGGGGCTGTGGACATGGCCTACCTAGACTTTGGCAAGGCATTTGACACAGTCCCACACAAAGATTAATAGTCAAATTAACCAGCCTGGGAGTGGGTCCCAGGGTGGTAGCCTGCAAAACATTGGCTGCACAACAGGACACAGAAGGTAATTGTAAATGGAGTCCACTCTGAAGAAAGAGGGGTTATTAGTGGGTACCGCGAGGGTTCAGTATTGGGTCCAGTCCTTTTAATGTCTTCATCAGTGACATTGCAGAGGACTGGAAGGAAAAGTATGCCTCTTTGCCGATGACACAAAGATCTGCAACAGGGTTGATATGTAAGGAGGGTGGAAAGGATGAAAAGGGACTTGGCAAGGTTGGAGGAATGGTCAGAAGTATGGCAGCTAGGATTCAATGCAAAGAAGTGCAAAATAATACACCTGGGACACAAGAACCCAGGGGAAGAATACACAATGGGTGGGGAAGTAGTAACAACAACAAAAAAGTAAAGGAACCTGGGGGCAATCATATCAGATGACCTTAAGGTTAGCAAGCAATGTGAGAAGGCAGTAGGGAGGGCTGGGGGTATACTGGGATGTATAGGGAGAGGCATCAGCAGCAGAAAACAGGAAGTTGTTATCCCTCTGTACAGACAGTTGGTGAGACCCCATCTGGAGACTAGGTCCAGTTCTGAGACCCCATCTCCACAAGGACATAGACAGGATAGAGGCAGTCCAGAGGAGGTAACTAAAATGGTGCAGGGTCTGCAAGAGAAGCCGTATGAGGAGAGACTAAAGGAGCTTAATATGTATACCCTTGAGGAAAGAAGGGAGAGGGGACATGATAGAAACTTTAAGTACCTCAGTGGAATCAACAAAGTCCAAGAGGGTAGCATCTTTCAGAAAAAGAGACGGAAAGAACACGGGACACAATTTAAAGATAGAAGGGGGGTGTCAGGGCAATGTGAGGAAGTATTATTTCACAGAGAGGGTAGTGGATGCATGGAACAGCCTTCCTGAGGAGGTTGTGGGGTCTAAAATGGGAAAATTCAAGAATGCATGGGACAGACATAAAGCAATTCTTGTGGGGGTAGGAAGAAATAGGCTGTTGGTTAACTAGGATCTACGGCCCATCCTGTAGGTAGGAAATGGGCAGACTAGATGGGCCAAGCGGTCCTTATCTGCCATCAAAGTCTATGTTTCTACTGCTCTTAGATGCATATCCATCTCCCTCAATGTGGCCTGCTGACTTCTCACGGGATCCCACCACCTCACACATCGTCGCGACCTCTATGCACAAACTGGATGGCTGCAACTCACCATCTGGATAAAGTACCTAACCTGCACCATGGCTAAGAAAATAACTATGGACTTTGTGCCCCCTGGAGTGTGTGCACTCCTGCACCCTAGCAATAACCCTGCTCAGTCAGGGGGTCTGAATCACAGCTCCTGTAGGTTCCACATTGTTGTACCTCACAAGGTCAAAGATCTTTTGCCTACAGGGTGCCCAGCTGGCTAACTGGTCTAAACAGTTACATCTCCTCCACTCCTACCCTTGGTGCATTTAAATCAAGGCTACATCTCTCTCTCTCTCACTGCCTCTAGCTCCTGTGACTGCCCACTAGTTGACCCCAAGAATATTTTCCTACCGTTATGCAGTTCTCTCTCTGATTAGCACTTGAATACCCCTTTAGCGCCACTTCCCCATGTTATGTCTACGACAATGCCTCTGGCTGCACTCCTCCTCTATAGCTCTCCGCTCTCTGTACTATTCCTCTCTCTTGTCCTCTTTCTCTCTGCACCTCATCTGCTATCTCCTTGTAACCTAGCCTCCAAAACTTGTTTTGTTTCTCAGATGTTTGCAACTCTGTTTAGCTTACACTTTTGTAACCTTGTCTTATGTATTGAATTTGCAATCTGACTTGCATGTCTTATGTTTTGAATAATAACCTGACATGGAACCTTTGTAAAAGAGCCCTGGCTCAAAGGTATTGTAATTCTAGACTCTAAATAAATAAAAATAAATAAATATGCCAGTGAATAAATCCATTTGGTTACAAGGACAGAAAATGACACCCAGGACAGCAAGTCTCTATAATGAATGATGATTGCCATCTTGTGTCCAAAGAAGAAAGTGCATTAAACAGCTTCTGTAATGCCGCATGTAAAACCGCATTAACTTTAACAATGAGCGTCATACCAAGGTAACGCCCCAGTAACAACCAGCAAAACATGCTACAGGGCAACTTTTCAATGACAACCACTTTGTAAATGTGCAGTTTGTTGCATTCTGAAGGGGGTAAACAAATCTCCAGTTTAATAGGCAACCAATATTTAACAAATATTTAACAAGTTGTTTCAGTTTCCTAATGGCATCTGATAAGCAGCTTGGAGTTATGTCTTTAACATTCTTAACAGAAAGAAGGAATATTTTATTTCAGTTGGCATGGAAGGATACATTGAAAAGTCCAAAACATGTGTTCCACGATATTCCATTTTGCAGCTACAGATAGCAAGATGGCTGTAGACTCTGCCCACAGCCATGAAGGGGTGTAAGAATCTGCTTTGATTTTAGAAAACTTAAACAAGTGCCCAAATTTGACAGCTATCCTATTCCAGGATGTATGGTTTAGTTACAGATTGAGAAGGTTTTGCCTCTATGATAAGCCCTCGGTCCAGAATAGGAACTTTTTTTAACTTCTCATGGTTCCCCATCCAGAAGACCTTTAGCTTCATAACATGTGCAACAAATTTTAGTTGGAGTGAGTTTTCTTACACTTGTTACATGTTACACTTCTCTCTCTCTCTCTCTCTGGTGTTTAAAGGCACTCAGCACAAGTGCCTCACGCATAACAACACTCTTGAGGAGTGTGTGATTATTAACCCATAATCTCACACACTGTCATGCATTATTGCATATCTAGGTGAGCTCCTAGTTGCACTGTGGTCCTGGGTGGCAGCAGATATGAATTTTGCCGATCAGGTTGAGACACGTCACAATAGTTTATTTAAGCAATAATACACAACAGGGTGTGCATCATGCTGGGATAATGTCATGCCTCAGGTGGTTGGGTACGACACTGCAGGTCCAGTGCATCCAACACATGAGATGTGACGTTATCCCAGCATGACACACACCCTAGAGTGCATTATTGCTAGTATACAATGTCTTGTTTCTAGTAATAAAAAACAAAAATACTTGCACAGGTATATTTTTATTTGATGTTTACATGGGTAGGTAGGTAGGTATATTGAATGAAAAAATAGTGCTGCTGTAATATTTTTCTTCACTAGGTGGTGCCATTTTACTGTATGGATTGCTGTCTTCCACTACACCTCCTCCCCAGCCGACGCTGCCTCTTCTGTGATTGTGTGGGAAAGTGTTTTATTCACCCTGTCTCGCTATCTGTCCTGAGGCTGGGTGAAGTTTTTTGTATTTATCTATTTTGGTGGCATGCTGAGGAGATTGGGAGCTGTGGGAGTTCAGGAAAGGTGTAATCCTAATTTCTGCAGTTACTTTGGAAGTGGTCAGAGGTATCGCACAAAATATCCAGTTCTGTAGTGTGGCATTGTCTTTATGGCTGTGGTTTTATTGATTTTTTTTTTGTTAGGTGGCTGTAAGCAGCACAGCCCTTTCTTTCTGAAAACAAGCTGTCTCGTAGCTAACGATTTGCTAGCTGTTTGACAGCATTCACACTACAGCTGAGGGGACCCAAATGCTGTTTCAGATTATGTCTTTTTATTTAAGATATTTTGTGTTTGGAGGAAAACTGTTTAGGGAATGAGGTTCTGCAGTGCCTGTGGTTGTGGGTGGTGGCGGCAAGTGAATGAGGTATGGGACTGAAGACTGGGGGGGATTGCAAAGCCCATGATGGCTTCAAGTTGAAGAGACACAGTGACTTTTTTATAGTTACTGAGATTGTCTTGCTGCTGGTCCTTCAAACAGTGATGTTATACTGAGATAACATCACTGTTGGAGGTGAGCACTGACCAATCAGAGTCCAGGATTTTTTTCCTTCCCATTGTATAATTAACATTCACCAATACTGAAACAATATAATTAACAACGCTGCTTTAACAGTGAGGATGGTGTGAAATTTAGAACTCTACCAACAGAATTCATGCACTATGGGAATTCCACTTCCAAAATGCTTTTCACAATTTCTTTTTTGATACCACAGATTTCTGAAAAGCAGTTCTATGTAAGCCGTGGTATAACTTTCCATGGATTGTGTAAAACTGATAAATAATATTACAGATAGCAGAAAAGGAGCCTGCCATTTATATAAAGCCCAGATAATTGATCCACAAAAAATCTGCTTGTTCAAAATGTTTAAATTCCACTACATAAAGAATTCTGAGGAAATATGCAGAATTTTGGGAAATTCCATGGAATTCCAATTCTAACAAAATCTGAATACTCTTCATAGCTCTCGCAGATCACATCTGGGAACAGAGACTGGATAATTATTGTTTTGCAGTATGCAAGTGAGAGTGGCTGGTGTGGTTCACCCCAGAGGTGGCTGTGCAATAGTAATTTTCATCTTGGAATGGTGTGATAGTTGTAAGGTACACTACCTGATGAGATCTGACAGTTTCTTACAAAAATAAATAGACAGACAAGCAGACAGACAGATAGAAATAAACTTTGGATAGTGCCCCTTCCCAGAGGCTCAGAGTATTTAACAGTATTTAAAAACAATCCATTCACAATACACAACTTCAGAACATAATGTAGAGATCAATGTAGCATTCTATCATTCACTAACAACAATAAACAGCATTCTGTTAATTTTTGACCTTCAACTTCATTACACATTTTCAATCTTCTTTGAAAGTTTCCTCTGAGGGTGTTTCCATTAGATGTCTTGGCAAGGAGTTCCACAGGGTCGGTGCAGCAACTGAGAATGCACTGACCCCAGAATGCCACAACCTGACCCTGGGAACCACAAGAAAGCAACCCTCAGAGGAGCACAGAGCCTGAGATGGGCAATGAGGAACCAGGAGGTCTTGCAGGTAGGCTGGTCCCTCACGCCCATGCAGGGCTTTATAGGTCAGTAATCCAACACTGAAGGCAATCCTCCACCTTATTGGCAACCGGTACACTTCATGAAGGACAGGCATAATATCATCAGATCTCGAGGCATCAGTCAACAGCCTTGCTACCATGTTCTGCACTAACTGCAGACAGTGGAGATTGCCCCAGATAGCCACAGGTAAAGGGCATTGCAGTAATCCAGCCTGGATGTGACAAAAGCATGAACCAGGGTGGCCAGGTCCTTGTTAGTATCAGGCCCAGATCCAAACAATGTTCCTCAGATGGTAGAAACTGCTTTGATGATTGCTGACACCTGTGCATCAAGCATCAAGCCATCGTCGAGGACTATGCTCAGATCATTAACCCACATAGAGGGGGCCAGGGGAACACCCCCCAGTACTAGACATGGGGAATCTCCAGATCCCCCTCCATCACATCACTGGCCTGGATCCACAACCAGTACCTCCATCTTGTCTGGACTGAATAGTAGCCAGTTATGAGTCACTGAGTTCTGGATCTCCTCCAGGCAGGTGTTAAACACTGAAGCCGCCATCTGGTTTCAGGTGCACAAGACGGGTACAGCTGGGAATCAGCAGCATAACAATAAAAACCCAGCCCACACCACCTGATAACGCCTCCCAATGGCAGCATGTACACTGTGAACAAGAGTGACAGGACCGACTCTGTGGAACTCCACAGTGTAGAGGCATTGGTTAGATAAGGATAACTCTGTTGTCACCCTTTGCATTCTACCTGTGAGATAGAACCTAAACCGTTGATGATATTACCAGTTAGTCCACACCAGTTCTTCAGGTGGTCCAGCAGCACCTTGCAGTCCATGGTGTCAAACATCACTGAGAAGTCCTAGAGAATTAAGATGATACATTCTCCCCTATCACTTGCCATTAGGAGAGCTTTAGCACCTTCACCAGGGTGGTCTCCATGCTATGCCCAAATCTAAATCCAGACTGAAAACACTCATAAGTGGCGGAGGAGGCAAGACACATCTCGAGCTGAATGGCCACCACTTTCTCTAAAACCTTCCTTAAAAATGGGAGGTTTGAAACTGGTCTGTAGTTCTAGTCCAGAAGCCAGGTACATTTATCTATGTGTCTAGGTTCAAAAGGTTTGATGACTTTTTATTATGTAAAAAAAAGGGTGCAGAATCCAGATTTACAAATCTTATTCACTCAAAGTTAAACGTTTTCTTGTAAAATGCACATTTTCAATGAAAAAATGAACTGTCAGTGAAAATTGTGTATATTTTAATTAATGGTTCCTTCTTTAATTTCAATTCTGTAAGCTTTTATTGAAATACCACAGACATTGTAACAAACAGCAACATATATAGCAAAGGCTTAATATTAACGTTATTTATTTCATTCTATATTTAACTTGAAACAATCAACGTTTTAAGAACCAAAGTACAACAATCAGTATTCTTGTTCACTGTCTTCATTATCTGACATGTTAAGCAAATCTGTATCATCAATATTGACATCACAGTCATTGTCGTCATCATCTTTATTTGGATTGTTGTCATTTTTATTTAATTGTTCATTTAAGGTTGGTACAACTTCACATGTGAACCACATTGTCTTGTATTTGCCATCCTCATAGGTCCAGCCACTGTTCTATGGCTTCAGTAGCGTCATTTCTGGTTTGCCTACATTTTTCCATAACAATGAAATGTAATTTGCACGGCAGATGTGTTGCATCAGAGCTGATTTGCATGGTGGCAGCGAGCTTGCATCTGTTCCTTTCTTTTCTAAGGATGCAACTTTGTCACTCGGTCAATGCTTGATGTTAGAGGTCGCACGTTACCCTTGCCTTTGAATGCTGGTGAATATTCACACCCTGTCAGTGCATGGAGACCTGGTAGAGCTGCATACACAGGTCTGCCTAACTCCGCTGACAAGCGGGATACATCTATGAATCTTCTTGTGTTATTCCCTGAATGGCCAACATCCATGTACAGTTTGAGATTATCATTTAGACTTGCATTGATACAGCAGAATGACCAGAATATCAGTATCATTTGTCCTGACCACTACATGCACATCTTCACCCTCATTTTGACTGCAAATGTAGTGTATGTGTTGCATGATTCTTGTGTCTGCTTCTATGTGTTTACTTTTTAGGGCCTTGCACTCTAGTCTGAGCATATGTCCACATTTACTTTGTATGAGTAACAAGTTTCTCCTACTGCATACATGAGCTTTTTATCACCTAGAACTTCACAATACACATCAGAATTCCATGCTGTAGCTAGAAAACCTAGGACTGCTGTCATGAATGAAGATGAAGACAGGGATCCAGCAAAGTCTCGTGGTTGACTTTGGTCAGGACCAGTTATGAGATAGGAGAGTGGAGCGATGCTATGCTTTCCTCTCTTCTTATTCAAGACCTTTGATCGATGGTAACTTGTAACAGTCACTGACAAGGTGAACTTCATTTGCAGAAGTACAGCAAACAAGAGATAGAATGGTTTTGGCACACTGTGGAATGTTGGTGACAGGTTTGTATGACTTCTGATCAAGAACATGGCATCAACTACAATGGCATTTACAGAAAATGGTGGCTACTTTGGACTCTGGTCTCAAGTTTCTTCAGTACTGTTGACTTCATTCTTGTGTTCATTGATCCATCAACATTTCCTAAGAGAGAGACACGGTAAGCCAGTAGGCAAACACCATTATAAGTTCAACTGTTGAAGTCACAGATAGATAGAGCAAGTGTACAAAGAAGTCTCGAGTCCCTTTCAACTCAATTTTCTTTGTCCTTATTCTTAATCTTCACCTTCATTGCATCATGTGCAAAGTTCTTCTACTTGTATCTTTTGATGGGTTCCTTGAACCTACTGCCTTTGGTAATGCATTCATCTCTAAACACATGATACATCCAAGTACCTATCTCAGTAACCTGTAACACTTAGTTTGCTACCACTTGTGATACTGCTTTTCCACTACCTATTGAATAAAGATTGCTGTCCTCAAATGCATCCTGGAATGGATTCATGGAAGAGTCTATTGTGTACAACAGTTTGTTTAGTTCCTTTGAATATCGTTTAACTGCAAAATTCTTCAGCTCTTGGCCGGTTTCTTCATGGCTGACAAGACCAACTTTTTCCTTAAGACGTCCAGCAATTTTACTTCAAGCTGACCGCAGAATGTTCCACCTCCTCCTTACATTGATGTTCTGTGTCAAAGAAGAAATCCTGGTTAGTCTCGATGCAGCATTGACATTAACTGTCTGTTCCAAGATCAAGTCTCTGATATTTCTGCTAAACCCTCTCTATTCCCCTGGATACTGCAAACACTATGTCATCTGCAATAGACTGACCTACCGTCCTCCTGTCGCTCACTGCTCACTTCTGATGAACCTGTGAGTACAGTACGTAGGAATGTCTGAAGAACAGGTGGCCATTTTAATTAAGTCTTGAACTTTAACTTTGGTTTTATTATGAGGCTGTACCTTTACGAGTTACAACAACTGTCCTCTTATGTGTTGAGCTGCTTGTGCTCCCCTTCAGTCAGCCTGTTTCTTAGAAGACCTGATGACTGCACCTGCTTTTCTACTTTTGGTATCAGATATGATACCATCTTTGAAGTGATCAGCCAGTTTTGACTGCAAGCTCTGTGGGTTGTAATTTGTTTCATGCCCACTACACTCCATAAGAATGTCCTTGTACCTTTTGTATAGAGATAGCAATGATTCTTCTTGCATTCCATTAACAGTGATGCACTGCACGTACTTAATAAGTCTGGAAAAGGCAACCTGGTGACTGACCCTCAACTGACTGTATTCACATTTTGTACCCGTGCCCTTTATTTGTTCTGCCTTTATGTACTTGTTGTTACAGCTGTTGTGGTACTTCACTTTTTTGGCCATGAGATCAGTGCTGCCTACCATCATATCCATTTGTCAATCATCCATTTCTTTTGCTGCGTTTCTTATGCTGTCTGCTGCCCATAAGTTGCAAATATTGTAGGATATTCAAAAGCCTCCTTTGACCCCTTAATATTCCTTTTCTTCCATTTTTTGCAAAATATACATTCATTTGGGAATATGCCTGATGTAGATGCTTCAGATTCAGACAGAGCACCATGAACTTGGGCGCGAAGCAATTTTGCTGGATAACTCTTTACAATGTCTTTTTTTAAAGTTTCATCAGCTGCAAGTTTACCGGAACTCTTATATGCAGTGAAGTTCTTGTAGCAGATATAATGATACCAATGGCTGCTGGAGTAACATTCAGGCAATTTAAGACACACCATGTTGTACTTTGACAGTGTTTCACTAGAACACCTTTTTTGCATCAGCAACTTTCTCCCAACGAGCATCATTAAAAGGTAGCGGGTCTCAATGGTCTGTGCTAACTCCTGCATCAGTGTGTAGGATGCATCGCCTCTGCAATTTGTGAGAGGTCTTGCTAGCCATATCTGAAACATTAAATAAATTACATTAATAACTAAATAAACTGAGTCCATTAAATACATTAGATAAATAAATAAGTAAACTGAGACAATTATATAAATGTTAAACTTCTAGTTGCTCTTAAGAAAGTACATTTTCCAAGAAAACACATACCTATGGATGAATAAGAGTTGTAAATCAGAATTCTACACACTTTTTAACATGAGAAACAGTCATCAAACCTTTCAGACCCAGACACATAGATAAATGCAGCTGGCTCCTGCTCTGTTGTTGAGACACTCCGGGTCCATTGACGGTTTCTTCAATAGGGGTCTAACCAAAGCCTTCTTCAGTGCCATAGGAAAGACCACACTCCCCACAGAACTCCAAACAATCTCATCAACCACAGACTCTATCAGGTCCACATATCCAATCAAAAGTCAGGTCGGACCCGAGTCAAGGTCACAGTATGTTGGTCACATCCTTGAGACTATCTCAGCCACTCATCCACTCTAACTGGCTCAAACTCAGCCCATACAAGAGGCCCATGTAAATAAATAAATCACAGCTGACATCAACGGAACATGGTTACACAAAATTTCCCATGAATTTAAATTTCTGAATTTTCTTTTTAACTGAAGGCATTTTTTTTAGTAAATAGATCTTTGTCCTTTAAGCTGCATCCCTTTGCACTGTTTATACCTATTGAACCAGATATGGAACAAACAGACCCACTCAGCAGATGAAGATCAGTAGGTTTGATTTTGCAGAAAACAATAATCAGCACTGTATGCATCCCAGAAACATAGAAACATGTAATGTGTCAGCAGGAAAGGATCAGTAGGCCAATCTAGTCTGCCCTATCTTCCCAGCCAAACACTACACCCCAGATTCTGTTTGTTCAAAGGTGTCCCTTCCTCTTCCCTTACCTCTATTTATTATACCCCTGTGCCTGTCCCATGCATGCTTGAACCTCCCCCACTACCTTCACTCCACATCTAGCAGGCTGTTCGAGGCATCCACCAACCTTTCTGTGAAGTATTTCTTCGCAGGCTCCTAGTGCCTATGTTTTATGACAACCCATCTCTTCATCAGGGCAGCCTGTAAATATATTCTAGTATAAACTGTAAAGACAACTTTTTATATCTTTCTTTTCATTTTACCTTAAAGCCACTGACCATCTAATGATCCTATAATTATTTGCAAGAAACCACCTCAAGTTACCAAATGCTGCTGTCAGCAACAATTACTTCACTTCAGCAATAGACAAACATCACTGTTCCATTCCTATTTTTTTTTCTATTTGTATAAACAGCATCAATTTCTTAATACCCACATTATACGTTTACATCTACCAGGCAGTTCTAATGCTCGGGTTGTGACTTCACTTCCTGTTAATGTAGAAATTATTTTGGTGTTGCAAGCAGAGGACTATGACTTCAGAGCAAGAAACATAATAACAGATGACGTCTAAGGGCTAAAAGACTGTTTCATGTAAATGTCTCTGGTAGTAAAGAATGATATGCCCAGAAATTCAAGTTTTTCAGACATGTCATGAGATTTTAGTCTTGACTACACCAACTCTCGAGATTTTTGCAGGAAACTGGAAAATCTCTTTAAGTAGTGAAGCCTTAGTTTGAGGGCCTTTCTTGGAGAATAATGCCAGATAGGAGGAGGTACTGACAGAGGAATAGTGTAAGACTGGGTCTCTCCCTGTGTTTAGGGCTATATGGTGGCACTGTCAGCCAGGAAGGCCCTAAATGCAACTAGAAACTGCATCTTTCACCACACTCCACCACCTCGTGTCAGGGGACTCATGGATATCAGACACCACAAAGGCACCACTAAACAGGAAGCCACTCACAAAGCAGAATATCGATGCCAGAAGCTGGGACCAAGCAGGTCCACAGATGTTATACAGCACTGAGGGCTTCTTCTCTTTACTATGCACTCTTTCTTTATCTTGTGAGGATTCCACATACAGTACCAATGACCTCCTGCATAAGATGGGCACATAGCTTCAATTTATTTAAGAAATATCTCTCATTACAGGGTTCTGGAGTGCTACTTTCCACCAGATGGAGTGCAATGCCACCCTCCCCAGGCAGGGCAAGATACTACCCGATGGGGGACACACACACACACATGCCTATGTTTAGCATTATGCTACAGAGTGGCATTACAGTTATTCAGAAATTAGCTGATGGATTTTCTAATGTTTTATATCTACAGTGGTGCCAGACATGATGCAAAGTGGGAACTTGCAGTAAGTGACATGTCACAAAATATGCTGCATAACAAGAGGGCTTACTTGCCATTGAATTACCCTATTCCTGCAGCATACTGCAGCATTTTGTGATATACTGCAGCATTTACTGCGTTTCATCCTGGCTGGTTCTGCTGTAGTTGGCCCAGGCATACACCTACCTGGCATCATGCTGATAGGTCCTAGTGACCCTGTACACCACAGGCTCCTTTGCCCAGCCCAACCTGAGTAGGACTTATTGACACTGACTCTTGCCAGGCCCCTCTCCTGACAACACACTACCATATACTCCCATGTGCATCCATATATCATATACTCGCATGTACATTCTCCTCCCTCCCAATTTACCTTAGGCATCAGTAAAAACTCCTCCCTGTCCACACCTACTTCTGTCATTCACCCCTCTAATTCCACCCCTACTTCAGCCACTACCATCCCTGTTTTTGGGCTGTCTACTCCTCCTGGGTTCTAACTCGGCCTGTATCAGGCTCCTTCCTTTTCTGTATCTACCCTGCCATTCATTCCACCAGCTTTTGCCTCTTTATTTGTACATCACAGCCATAAATTGTACCTTTGTTTAGCTCCATTTATTTTTATGTCCATTTGTAATTTATTTACATTTACTCCATTTGTACTTTACTTTGTACTAATGAGTAATACTATGTATGCTTTTATTACTGCATGTCATACATACAAACATGCCAGCAGATAAAGGCCTTTCGGTCTATCAAGTCTGCTCGATTGTGCAGCTAGCAGCCCTTATACTGCAGCTGCCCCTCTCCCCTTCCAGTGACTCTCCACCTTACCGTGTCCCATCCTTTTAAAGCAGCCCACTACATTACAGGCTACCACTTCCTCTGGTAATGCATTCCACCTAACACCACCCGTCCATAAAAAGTGTCTCATTTCCCTCCTGAACCTTCCCCTCCAATTTCCGGTTATGCCCTCAAGTGTCCTTCCTCCTTAACTGGAAAAGCCCCTCCATATCTGTCTTATTCCTTTCATGTACTTGAAGGTTTCAATCATGTCCCCCCTTTCCCTCCTCTCCTTCAGGGAGTACATGTTCAGCTCCCTCAGTCTACTCTTATAGGGCAAGTCCCCTAGCATCTGGATCATTTTTGTTACCCTGCACTGCATCGCCTCCAGTGACCTACTGTCCTTCGGGTATGGACACCAGAACTGCACGCAGTACTCCAGATGTGGTCTAACGAGTGACCTATACAGTGGCAGGATCACCTCCCCCCTTCTGGAGGATATGCCTCTGGCAATACAACCTAGCATCCTGTTAGCCTTTGCAGCTGCCTTTCTACATGGTGCGGAGTTGTTCATTGCTCCCATTAGGATCACCCCCAGATCCTTCTCCTCCTTTGTCTTGGCTAGCTGACCCCCAAGCTGGTAACTCCTCCTTGGGTTGTTTGCTCTGAAATGTAACACCTTGCATTTCTTGACATTAAACCCAAGCTGCCAAGTGTGTGACCAGGCCTCCACCTTGCCAGATCATCCTGCAACCCCTCTAAGTCATCCACTATAGCTCCCATCTTGGTGTCATCTGCAAACAGACTGATCTTGCTCTTGATGCCTATTGAGATGCCTACTGTGAAGATCCCAAACAACACCGGTCCCAGTACAGAGCCCTGTAGCACCCAACTTGTCACTGCCCTCGGGGATGAGAGCTCCTCTATCACCACCACCCTCTGCTGTCTCCCTTGCATCCAGTTTACTACTCATCCCACCATCTTCTCCCTGGCCTCTGTGCCTTCCAGCTTACTACCTAGCCTCCCATGTGGCACTGAATCGAATGACTTACAGCAGTAGTCCAGGTACAGGACACCTACTGCATGGCCCCTGTCTAATTGCCTGATTACCCAATCATAGTACTCCACCAGGTTGGTCTGACAGGATCTGCCTGAGACAAACCCATGTTGCCTGCTGTCCTGCAGCCCATTAGCCTCTAGGAGGAAACCAGCCTCTCCTTCAGGATTGTCTCCATTAGCTTTCCCATGATAGATGTGAAGCTTTCTGGTCTGTAGTTCCCTGGCTTATCCTTGGGGCCACTCTTTAGGAGGGGCGTCACGTGTGCCATCCTCCAGTCCTGCGGTACACTCCCAAGTCCAGGGAGGCATTGAACAGGTCTGCTAAGGATTCTTCCAGAACTTCCTAGTTCCCTTAGCATCCTGGGGTGTATGCCATCTGGCCCGGTGCCTTGTCCATCCTTAGAGCCCTTAATTCCTCCAGTACCCTGCCCACTTGGATTTCCCTGTCTGTCACCTCTTTCCCACCCATGCCTACCCCCAGCTACCCCTGGGTGCTGCTTCCTCTTTCTCTTCAGTAAAGACTAGCAGAAGTACTTGTTTAATGCTTCTGCCTGTTATGCCTTAGTATCCACCCACCCTCCTCCTTTTTAATCCTCACTGTTTGGTCTTTGCAGATCCTTTTCTCCCTGATGTACCTGGAGAAGTCCTTCTTCCCTTCTTTAATGCCCTGTGCCAGCCTGAGTTCCCAGGATGCCTTGGCTGCCCTGACTGCCCTTGTTACCTCCCTTGACTCCTTCAGGTACACCTCTCTGTCCAACCCCCTCCCCCATTCTATTGTACCTTCCAAAGGCAGTTCTTTTCTTTCTTATTTTCTTCATGACTTCCCTACTCTCCCAGCTAGGATTCTTGGCCCTAGCCCTCTTACTCTGGACCCTTGCACATGTTGTGGTTGCCTCCTCTATACCTCATTTAATGACCTCCCACCTCTGATTAGTGTCCATATCTGGAATGACCTTGGCCAGATACCCTGTACTATTTCCTCATCCTCGCAGGTTGGACCTCTAAAGTCTATCACTCTTGTGCTCGATCCTACTCCCTCTTCCCCATGTTTATCTTGAACCACACCAAGTGGTGGTCACCCTGACAGTAGTTCCTCCACCCTCATCTCCCTCATAAAATCAACATTCGCAAGCACGAGGTCAAGGGTGTTCCCTAACCTGATAGACTCGTTGACCATCTGCAATAAGAAACTGTCCTGGGAGGCATCCAGAAGTACCTGTTCCTCCTATTTGTGGTGGTTGGGGTACCCCAATCTACTCCCAGCAGATTGAAGTCCCCCATAGTCACTGTACTGCCCTTCCTGCAAGTCCTTCTTATCTGTCCCGCTAGAACTCTATCTAGCTCCTCAGTCTGAGAGGATGGCCTGTACACCACTCACATCCTGAGGGTTCTATTTTTGAGTCCCGGAGCTCCACCCTTAGTGACTCTGTGTTGTCTTTCTGCCCTTCCTCCTGACACCTTCAGATATTCCCTCACATACAGCACCACCCCTTTCCTTTACCCTGTCCCTCCAAAATATCCTATATCCTGGTACTGCCAGGTCCCAGTCATGGTAAAGAGTGGCCCACATCTGGTTGTGGCCACCATATCCACCTCCCCAAGAACCATGAGAGCCTGTAAATCTTCTGTTTTTTTTTCTCTAGACTCCTAGCGTTCAAGGTTGCCACTCTCCACTCTGCTACCTTCTCTCCTCCCTACCTGCTCTCCCTTTTAGTACCTTCTCATTACCTCTCCCTAAGTCCTCTGCTGCCAGCATGGGGGTGAGCTTCATTTCCTGCCTGAGGATCCTGCCAGACTCCTGCCCACTTGCCACCCCACCATTAGTTTAAATTCTCATTGTTTGCTAAGTATTTCTCCAGTTTTTGTTTCAAGGCCTCCTTCCCTCACCACTTAAGTGAAGCCTGTCCTTGACATAGAGATCCTTGTCCTCCCAAGTCCTTTCCCACCCACCCCCACCAGCCCATACACTTTGGATGGACACCATTCCTTTAGCCACATGTCAAATTCCTCTATCCTTAGCTTCCTTGTGGTGCTCACCCCTGGGTACAGGAAGCACCTCCGAGAAGGTTACTGATCTTCCTATCTCCTCACAAATTAGCCCCAGGTCCTCAAACCTCCACTAGACTATATCTACTATATTACCTGCCAGGTCATTAGTTCCCAAATGCAGAACTATATGAGGTTTCTCCTTTCCCCTCCTAGCATACTTCAGAAGAGATTGTCCCACCCTTTCTGCTGTCATGCCTGTCATGGCCTCCACCCATATTTGTCTATGCCTCTTCCCCTTGCTTCCCCGATCTGATCCCCTTCAGAATCGAGTCCCACAGCACTATGATCCCACCCACATTTCCTTGTTCTGCTCACCTTGTCCATTCCTTATCCTCTCCTGAAAGGTCTTCTGTTCCCAAATGCATTGCCGCTGTTCCCCCTTCCATCCCTATCTCTGCCCTGCCCTCGCCATATCCCCTGATTTCACCACCCTTCTCCACTGGGCTAATCCTGCCACTTCCACCTGACGATCCCTCCCCTTATCCCTCATACCTCTCCTGCTCCTCCCTCTTCTTAGCTTCCATCCCTGTCCAGTCTCCTCACTCCTGCTCCCTTATCCTTATCCATTGAAGCCCTGCCCCTTTAGTCACCCTACCAATACCCTCTGGGTCATGGGTGATCTCTTCCTCATCAGTCTTGTATATGAGGTCCTCCCTTCATCTCCTCCAGTGTAGCCAGCACTGAGAACCTGCTGTGTGACTCCTCCCAGGCATACTATTGAGAGGCCCATATTTGCTGCCTGCTCTAGGGACTTTCTGCCTCTGTTCCCTATCTTCCTCCACACCCTCTTCATCTGTACCCAGTGGTTCCTGAGGTGGCAATATTTGTCCATTTAACCTTTAACCCCTTGGCCTGGATTGCCTGCAGTCTTCTGGGGCACTCCCATGTGCCTTCAGTCCTGAATTGATCCACCAGTCTGTACCTTTTCCTCATCTTATCTCTGCTGTTCACCATGTAATCTTTTCCTCGAGTCACTTAAATTGCCTGCACACACCAGGCATCCCCCTGCTCTCCATGCAACCCCTGCAAAGATAGCTGCCCCACAGTTGTTACAGTCTACTACCCTTCCCATGCCCCTACCTGACCCCCTACCACCCTTCCAGCCTGCCCCTGTTTCATACTGCCTGTCCCATCCCTGGGATGTTCCCTTTACTAGGGCTAACCATGTTATTTTCTGCCCCTTGTCCTCACTTTGAACTGGTCTGGAATGATCAGTCAGTCCCAAGATTGCTCCCCTTGCAGCTGTTCCTTCCCTGGATGTCCATTTCTGACTCCTGTAAGGATTCTGAGCTCCTTTCCTGTTCCCTCTTGACCAGGACACACCTGGGAATAAGCCTTGGCTCAGTGTGCTTTTCCCAGTTACCAATTTTCAAAGAAATAAATACACAATATAACCATACAATAATCTTTACCAAGGTAGCAACCACTTACTCAGATACCTAGTCTCCTCCTCTGGAGCATCTCATGCTGGCGGACTCTCATATTGCTCCCTCTCTTGTGTTCCTTTACTGGGAGAGGATCTGCATGGACCCCCAGTGACATCATTTGAGAGGAAGACCACCACTTCTCCCTCATACATGCTGTGTTGGGTGGGTGTTCTACTCCCTGTGGGCAAGGTTACTCGTATTTCCTTCCAGCTTTTCTCTGTAGGGACTCACCTGGGGGGGGGCATAAAGAGAGACGGGTCTCACTCTGGATAGCTCCCTTTCCTCTTAATCCTTCTAAAGCTGGTACTCTGTCTGGAATCTAGGCTCCACAGCTGAGCAGAGGACTACAGACCAGCTACAGTAGGAGCTCAGGCAGAACAATTCATGGTCCTTCCCTCCTCTGTATTGACCAAAGGAGGAGAGCAGAACCAAGAATAGTCATATCTGGGCTCCTAGCTGACTGAGACATGAAGCACAAGCACAAACATCCAGACACCATGCCTCCTAACTGAGTCCCAGCAGGAAGCTTCTCTCAGTGTCAAGCTTAACCCTTGAGTGCTTCTTGGTAATCTGCCTTGAGCTTGGAAGAAGAGAGAGGCTGTTTATAGTAACGAAACCTACTGCATATAACAGCAAACAGAGTTGTGCTGGGGACTGAGTGGGGCCACAACTAGGCTGCTTTTGTTTTGTTTGTCTTCCGTTTTTTGGCAAGATTCAGAATATTGCTTGAAATCGTAGTATTGACATCATGATGTGGGACCAGCTGTAGGATTTTGTAGTCGATAACACTTTCAGTGATGTATCCTGGAAAATCAAGGAATGAGGTTACAAACCATTGAGCCCAGGCTCATTGTCAACAATGTTCTTCATGAGAACTTGGTTATTTAGGTACAAAAGGGTATACAATGCTTATCAAAGTTACACGATATCTATAAAAGAAACATAGAATTTGTTGGCAGATTAAGACCACTTGGCCCACCTAGTCTGACCCTCTTTTCCCTGCCTATTCTGTAGTCACAGACCGTTTTTGGTCTCCAGCCACCACCCGCACCCCTGCTTTGATACCAGTTTTCTTTTATACTTACCCCTTGCATGCTTGAAGCCCACCACTGTTTTTGCTGCCACAGCCCTCACTTGGAAGATTGCTCCAGACATCCACCACCCTCTCAGTGAAGAAATACTTCTTCACATCCTTCCTAACCCACTCCCAGCTTCATTGCATGCCCCCTAGTTCATGTACACCTTAGTTTCTGAAAAACGTTCCCTTCCTTTACCTTATTTACTCCTGAGGTATTTAAGGTCTCTATAATGTCCCCTCTCCGCCTCTCCTGTGAGGTATTTAAAGGTCTCTACAATGTCCCCTCTCTCCGGCCGGCCCTTCAGGGTGCACATGTTTTGATCCCTCCATCTTTCCTCATAGGACGTATTAGTGTTATTAATATAATGATTATTGGTTAAACCAAGAAACCAGGAAAGCCGCTATTGAGTAAGGTGCTGGTGTAATAAGGAATAATGCATGAGTGATGGTGAAAATATGTTGGGACAATCACCACGGGAGTGATTAGGCACGAGGCCACAGGCTGGAGTGTGACTAATCAGCCCAGAAGATGTTATCCCAGCATGACACACCTGGAGTGCATTATTCCTATCATACAATGGCTCATTGTTATATATAAAATAAAATAAAAATCTAAAGAATGTTTTATTAGTGTGGAAAATATTTGTTTCTTAAGAGGAGATGCAAAAAGAGAGCATGGCATCCATAGTATCATCTATATTGGTTCACAGTGCTGAGACTAGACCTATGATGTTATGCGGGATTACATCACGGTCCAGCCCCAGACTGACCAATCAGAGTCCATGAAATTTTCTTGCCATTGTATAATTATTAATTAACACAAAACAAAAAACAGCACCCAGCTAGAGCAGATAGAAGTAAAAATATTAATTTTATTTATTACAACAGTGTGTAAAATACTAGGCTGAACACCATGATGGTGAGAAGTAAAAACTACCATCTTACATTTCGCCAAGCAAAGTGCCTGGCTTCATCAGAGATAGTACATCAATGTAACAAACACTTATATACACGGTGAATCACGATGTGTAAAGGCACATCATCATTCCATTTCTGTCTGCCTTACAACCACAGTACTACTGTGCTCTACCTGACCAAGATACGCCTCCTGAAAGCATATACCACACCTTAGTCCTACGGGCTGACCTTTGTAGGTCTGGCTGCGTTTCCTGTTGCCTGGAGCTAGTCGCCTCCCTATTTCCCTCATCAGCTGATGGATTTGCTGTGCATCTCACTGAGGGACTACCTGCCATGCTCTATTTCTCCAGCAGACCTCCACGGGTCTGGCTGCACTTCCCATACCTGGAATCAGCTGCCTCTCTCTCTCTTACCTCTCCAGCCATTGGTTAAGCTGCGCTTCACCAGGGGTTGGTTGCCACATCCCATTCCTTCTCACCTGCCTGCGTTGGTGCCTTCCTTGCTACCTACTCATTTCTCTTTGGATTCGTAGTCTACCTGACTTGTTTACTTTTTGGGCTCGCCATATCTACTACTTGGATGCTTCCTAACCTCACACCAGTGCCTCCGATTAATCCTCTACAGCCTGCGATTATTCCAGCTCAACTCTACAGTGTTGCCTTTATATCACTTCCTAAGATTACTCTACTCCTATCGTATTTACTAGAACTGGATTTGTCAGTCGGTAACCTGGCTTCAAGCCTTCTCCCATTCCATGCTATACAAGCCCTCTATTAGTAGAAACCTAGAAGTTGTACTACTTCTATTCATCCTGCCTTGTTTGCATCAAAGCTTGATACTACTAATTTGTCTGGTCACCTGTATTGAGTTCGTCAGATATCAACTTCATCTCCATCATCATTCAATTCCCTGGATTCTCAAGCCTTCTGTCAACTGATGTCCGGAAGATGGTCTTTACAATATATCCACTCTCCATCGTTCGAATTGTATATGGATTCTTGAACTCGGAATTTACTAGGAGGAGGTTGCTTCACTGGACATGTTACAGTTCAGTACTTTCGTAAACTCTGTTTCTTTGGATCAAGTTCTACAATTTGGAATTCAGATTATCTGATTAATTCAATTTGTTAATTAGGATCTCTCTCCTTTAGTATGCCCAGAAGGATGGGCAGGTCAGTAGCCATGGATCCTCAGAGGTTCCCCCAGGGTTTTTCCCTCTCCTGCATGCTACTGGTCACGCTTCTGGAGTTGGAGGAGGTGATCATCTATTCATTATTATTAAGGGTGTATTCCTGCTCGACTCATTCATCAGTCAGTTATAGAACAATAGGTGATATTCTATTCTTTTGGGGTTCCATAATACTATACCAAGATTCCTCCCTACAGGTGGGACACGAGAAAAGCCAAAACTGTCAAATAATATAAAGATTCTCAATTCAAGCTCCAAGCTCATTGCTCAGTCTATCAGATTCATATGTATTATATTCATTGACTCGATCATGCTCATGCTAAAGTATCTAAGCACAAATCATTTATTCTACTAGCACCTAGTAAACACGTCCTCTTACCTGCTGACCTCTGTATCCAACAACCATCTACAACATCCAGCTACAATATGTTACATAAGCACTGGCGATGAACCACACATAATAAACAGTGGGAAGTGGGAACAAGCTAATTCATAAATACCATCTCTTGTCCCAATATTGGGTCAGTGTTTTAGTTTAAAAGTTATTATTTTTTATTTTTGACTTATTTTTAATGGACACCATTTTAAAATGCAGAAATCAGAACTTGTTAGCAATCAGATTTTCTTTTTTTTGAAGTGTTACCCACTGCCATAAGTAAAAGAATCTGAGCAGTCTTCTCTGTCATCTTTATTTCATATTTCTTCCCCACACCCTGCACCAATAATTATATATAGAATAATGCATGAGCAAGTGTGGTTTATGGGGATTCGATTCACACCTGAGGTGTGTGATGCCCTTCACCCTCAGGGTTTATATGGGCATCATACACCAAAGGGGTGCATTAAATCCCCCATTTAAACACACTTACCCATGTTTTATTTTTTATATTTACTGGTTCTACCAGTATGGTACACTTTTTGATTTAATTAAAATTGCTTTGTGAGGTACCATGGAGCGGTCGACAAGCTTGTGCCTCGTGCCGACTGTGTGAAAAAAAATATCACTACTGGGCATGCAGTGCAAAGACAGCTTGTTTGGTGGCTTTCTAAGGTGCTACTTTGTTTTTTGTGTGCCCATGGTTTACGTACTAACATATTAATTCCTAGCAGATCAGGCTTTACGGTCTATCGAGTCTGCTCAAACCACAGATCCCTAGTTGGGTACCGAGACCTTCCCCCTCCTTGTGTTCCAGAAAACCCTATCATCCATCCCCACCTCCCTGGGCCAGGCCATCATCTGATACATCCACTTTCTGTGTCTGTCCCACCCTCTCTTGAAGCCCTCCACTGTGGATCTCTGCTCATAGCTGTTGGGCACTCACTGGCAGTGGTTTATAACCACTAACCAGTAAATATAAAAAATAAAACATGGGCAAGTCTGTGTTTATGATGTTATTTTACACACCTCAGTAAAGGATGAGCACATAACCATCTTGAGCTTCACCCTCCGGTTCCCCTGTCTTGTTCATCACACACCTCAGGTGTGGAAAAATCATAACACACACCTGCCTACTGCATGCATTATTCTCTATATAATGCCTATGCTGTTATGTGTTAGTCCTTGCATTCTGTATAATAGTGTAAATAACCCCACAAGCTCAAAGGAAACATGATTTAACTAACCTGTGCTGTTACAATAGAGACTGTACAGTCTTCTGGTTGGATTAATGTGTTTGCACTACAGGATTTCTCTAAACTGCCTTATGAACTGTTCCTTTTCTGATTTCTTGTCTAAACAGCATGTATCCTGTAGTACCGTCTAATGCCAGGGTCGCTGCTGAGAAGGAAGTAGTTGTGAGTGGTATCTGCTTTCCCAAAATGTAAGTCTTTTTTTTATATATTATATAATCTATGTTTAACTTTTGTTATTTATAGCCTCTTTTATCCATTCAAATCCTTACATCACTGTCTGTGGTGATCCCAGCTAGAGGAGGCTGGCTCTTCCTTCAACAGTATTTCTATGCCATCACCTATAAAGAAATCACCAAGAGATGCTTGTAATGCCTACAAAGGAGTTCCTGTGAGGCAGGAGATAAACTTTGAATGATATGTAATAACTGCAGGAGGGTCCATTAATCCCCCCACACACATGCACAAATACACAGATACATTGTTATTAATTTGCTCTTTCATTTGAAGTTGCTACCACTGGAAATAAGTCATGCTGTAACATGTAAGAAAATCTGCTGCTGTCATTGGCTGAAACACCAGTACAGCCATGTAATAATGTGCCCATAACTGGATATCTACTTTTACTACTAGGTATCAGCCTCTTAACAGCACCAGTCCCCATGCACATGCTGCTCCAGCCAGCCAGCAAGCCACTCTTGGTGAATGAGGAGGGTGTTGAAGACATTGAGGGAGCTGTGCTATAAATAAAGAAATAAGTAAAATGACAGTTGCACCTGCTGTCTCTCACATGATCAAGTATATCGCTGTCAAAGAGTGCAGGAACAGGAAGTGTGGGGGGCATTGAGAAGCTGTGTGACAGGGTTGGGTAGGACCCTATCCCATTTGTTAAGCAGAGAGAGTTAAATGCAAGGATCTATTCCATCCTCTCATTTTGTGTCACTTGTTTGTTTTTGCCTTTCTGCACAATCACAACTTTTTCTTATGGCACCGAGGAACTGGCCACTCCAATGGTATCACAATTTGCCCCCACGCCCCACTATCTTCCCTTTTTCACTTGCTGTTTCCATTCTTTCTCCCTTTTCTTCTTTGTGGTTAAAAAATATATGTGAATCCTTATGTGAAACTGGGATCCCTTGGATTGCAGATGTATATAGCTACATGTAACCCCTCCAAATGGTGGGGCTTACCTTAGGTCATCTCCCTGGGTACCGCTGTTGCCCTCCACCTGGCCATGTTCCAGCCTGAGTTTTGCCTTTTGAACCTGGCTAATATCAAGCAGAAAGTGTAAATCCAATGTAAAGTATTGCTGTATCCTTGGTTTCTGTGTGAATGTGTGAATGAATGATGTCACAGCATAGCTTTAAGAGGCTCAGCCCTGTATATACTGTGCATAACCTGTGCTGGGTCAGAGTGAAATGAAGCTCATAACCAGCAGGACAGCACTCCTACAAATTCCACTCTGCAGTCACTTAACAGTGCAATACTGTAACTATATAGTTCTAAAACTAAGCTGGTGTATTTAAAATTAACTTTAAAGTTTGGACTGTCTGCACTGTAGAAGCCATGTTTGGTACTCTGACCCTGCTTTTTGGCCAGTGGGAACTCAAGGGGTCCTAAAGGGGTCCTTCTGCTATGGCTGCCAGGAAAAATA
This sequence comes from Neoceratodus forsteri, assembly GCA_016271365.2. NCBI lineage: Eukaryota > Metazoa > Chordata > Ceratodontiformes > Ceratodontidae > Neoceratodus > Neoceratodus forsteri. The sequence goes on from CM028132.1 coordinate 1,412,169,897, forward strand.
GTGAACTGTGTGCTTGGTGCCCATTTTAGCCAGTCAGAATGCTAGAATTGTGATGGACAGCTCCAGCATTCAGTTAGATTACAGGACCCTGTTTTCTTCAGTTTAGTGGAACAGTTGAACTGGGGCAGTTACTAGAGGGCTTCCAACATGGAAGGAGGCTCTGGGAGAAAGTGGAGAGGCCTGCTTGTTTCTCTACTGTCTTACAGCCCAAAGTGGGTTGTTTTGAACTGCCAAATCTGAAGAAAATCCTCTAAGCTACCAAAGCCAAAATGGAGGTGGTTTCTGTGCAAAACTGCAATTTCTGACTGAACTGCATCAGAGCCTGTGTTGGAGATAGACAGCCAAGCTGCTGCAAGGTAAAATATTGCCTCAGAGACTGCTGTTTAAAAGTGAAGCCTGTGGCTACAGAGTTGTCACCTGCTTAGCTGTGTTTTGAGGAGACTGAAGTAATTGTGCCAGCTTACTGACAGAGACTACCATTTGCCAACTGAGTAAGCTGTGTGGCCTAGTTGAGGCAGTATAGTGCAGTGAGTTAAGGCTTTCAGCTGCAGATCTGGAGACCTGGGTCTGAATCCTGCAGTCACCTATGTGCATACTGTGTGATCCTGAGCAAGTCAGTTAATCACCTTGTGCCCCCAGGTCACATCTGGAAACAAGCTCCAGCTTAGTGTGCTACTCCTGGTTAAACAATGTTCCCTAGTTGAACTGCGTCAGAGACTGAACCGTGTATGTTTAATCTATACACTAAAAAAGAGTGAAGGACTTTCACTGCACTGTAAATATGAATTGCCACAGCCCCATTGCAACATTCAGTGTGGGTTGCGGCCATCTCTGGGAGGAAAGCCAAGATGTGGGGGAGAGTAGCGTTAGCCTTGATCCCTGTATGCTGATCCTGTCACCAGATGGACAGAAACTCTGCAGCCTGCAGCCGAGAGCCAGAGGCTCGAATCTTGCTCCAGGATGAATCAGCCTGACAACATTTCCAGATCCAAAGGTTACGGTACCATGAGTAAATTCAGGGCCTGTCCCTGCAACCAAGTTAAAGTTATTTTGCCAAGCTTGTTCTCTTCTTCAAGTGCTGTTTAAACTGTTGTGCAGGCCACCAAGCCTGAGAATTACAAATACCAGTTGTTTAAAAGTTTCTGCTTATGGTTTCACCAAAAGAAACAAAGAAACATAGACTTTGATGGCAGATAAGGACTACTTGGCCAACCCAGTCTGCCCATTTACCTACCTATTGGATAAGCTGCAGATCCTAGTTAACCAACAGCCTACTTCTTCCTAACCCCCACTAGAATTGCCTTATGTCTGTCCCATGCATTCTTGAATTCCCCCCACGGTTTTTGACCCCAATCTCCTCAGGAAGGCGTTCCATGCACCACCTCTCTGTAAAAATATTTCCTCACGCTGCTCCCTGAGCAGCTCCCTCTTATCTTCATATTGTGCCACCTTGTTCTTGCACATTTATTTTTCTGAAAGATGCTACCCTCTTGGACTTTGTTGATTCCTTGAGGCACTTCAAAGTTTCTATCATGTCCCCATCTCCCTCCATTCCTCGAGGATATACATATTAAGCCCCTTTATCTCTTCATATGGCTTCTGGTACAGACCCTGCACCATTTTAGTTGCCCTTCTGGACTGCCTCCATCCTGTCTTATGTCCTTGCAAAGATGGGGTCTCTAGAACTGCACACAGTACTCTAGATAGGGTCTCAGCAGCTGTCTGTACAGAGGGATAACAACTTCCTGTTTTCTATTGGTGATGTCTCACTCCTATACATCCCAGTATCCCCAGCCCTTCTTACTGCCTTCTCACATTGCTTGCCTACCTTTAGATCATCTGATATGACTGTGCCTAGGTCCCTTTCCATTTTTGCTGTTGTTGGTACCTCCCCATCCGTATTTGTATTCTTCCACTGGGTTTTTGTTTCCCAGTTGTATTACTTTGCATTTCTTTGCATGGAATCTAAACTGCCATACTTTTGACCAGTCCTTGAACCTTGCAAGTCCCTTCTCATCCTTTCCACCCCCTTGTGTATCAGCCCTGTTGCAGATCTTTGTGTCATCTGCAAAGAGGCATACTTTTCCTTCAGTCCCTCTGCAATGTCACTTATGAAGACATTGAAAAGCAGCAGTCCTAGTACTGAACTCCTGGCGGTACCCAACTAGTAACCACCCTTTCTTTGGAGTGGATTCTATTTACTATTACCTCTGTGTCCTGTTGTCTCAGCCATTTTTACCCAGGTTACCACCTTTGGACCCACTCCCAGACTGGCTAGCTTTTTATTAATCTTTTGTGTGGGACTGTGTCAAATGCCTTGCTAAAATCTAGATAGGCCATGTCCACAGCCTCCCTGGTCTGCTGCTTTGGTCACCCAGTCAAAGAAACCTATTAGATTCATCTAACATGTCCTTCCTGCTGTGAATACAAGCTACCTTGGGTCCTGTGCCCTGCTGGCCTCTAGGTGGGCTGTACATGAAGTGGTTCCATCATTTTTCCTACCACTGAGGTCAAACTAACAGGTCTGTAGTTTTCTGCCTCTACTTTGCTCCCATTTTTGTGAAGGGAATCACATCTGTCCTCCTCCAGTCCTCAGGTACCACAGTATCCTCCCATGATTTGTTAAAAAGGGTAGTCAGTGGTGTCACTAGTTCTCCTTTTAGGTCTTTTAGAATTCTGGGGTGAATCCTGTCAGGTCCCATTGCTTTGTCCACCTTCAGTTGTAGGAGGTCTTTCAGAACCCTTTCTTCTGTGAATGGATTGGTATCAACCCCCCTATCCAGAGTGCTTCTATTGATTGGATTAGGTACCTCCCCCTCCTCTTCTTGTGAGAATACTGAGCATAAGTATTCATTTGGCTCAGTATCCCTGCTTTTTCACTGTCACCCTCAGCCCACTGACTGTCCCCTTTATTAGGCCTCAGTATCCTTCCATTGGTCTTTCTTTGCTCCCTAATGTACCTATAAAAGGTTTTATCCCATTCTTAACTGAGTTGGCTATCCTTTCCTTGGTTTGGGCCTTTGCTATTCTGACTATCATACCCGCTTCCTTCTGCTTTAACTGGTACAGTTCTCTGTCCTGCTCCTTCTGTGTTTCCTTATACTTCCTGAATGCTATCTTTTTATCCCTAACCTTCCCCGCCACCTCTTTTGTGAACCATAGTGGTTCTTTCCTTCATTTTGATTTATTTGCTTCACACAAAGGCTTATTGCCTCTGTAATGGCAGTTTTGGTATTTCCCCATTCCTTCTCCACCCCTCCTTCTTGCCAGTTTGCTAGTGCTTTTCTGAGGCACTCTCCCATTTTGCCAAAGTCAACCCTATTAAAGTTCAGTACTCTCACTTTTGTATTGCTTGACTCTATGGCTGTGTTTATCGTGAACCACACTATTTGGCGATCACTTGTTCCCAAATGGCTACCCACTTCTAAATCTGAGACCCTCTCTCTGTCCTCATTTGAGAGTACCAGGTCTAAGATTGCTCCCTCCCGAGTGGGTTCCAGCACTAGCTGTCTGAGGCCTGCCCCCTGTAGAGCATCAAGAATTACCCTACTTTTGGATGTGGCTGCAGCAAAGGTGCTCCAGTTAACATCTGCATATTCAGGTCCCCATCAACAATATCTCCCTTTGTCCGCCATCCTAAGGATGCCTTCTATCATTTCCTTGTCCATTTCCTCCCTGAGATGGGGGTCTATATACAACTCCCTGCAGATTGTGGTGCATTTCCCATTTCCAGGGTAACAACCCACAGAGGCTCCTCTCTCCCTGTTTACCCTTTAGTTCCATTGCTTTGATCCCTTCCTTACATAGAGAGCTACTTATCCTTTCTTCCCTCCTTGTCCTTCCTGTAGATTGTGTACCCTGGTATGTTGACATCCCAGTCATGGTTCTCTGTGTACCATGTTTCTGTGACTGCCACAATATCCAAGCATCCCTCTTCCATCAAGGCCACTGGTTCAGGGAGCTTGTTACCCAGACTATGAGCATTGGTACTCATTGCCCTCCATGTTTTGATGGCCTTACAACTTTTAGCCCCATCCCTGTCCTAACTACCTTTTTCTCCATTTTCTACTGTGAGAACAGCTGGATGAATAAGGATCTCACCTATATATGGCTACATCAGGTGTGGGACTCCCTTGCTTTTTCTCACCAGCTTCTAGTTTGGGTTGTTTATTGCTGACACCTACAGGACTCAACCAAGTGTGTCTTAAAGAAATTAAAACTGATACAGCCACCATACACAGTGGTTGCACTGGGCTTGTACAGGCAGCAGCCATCTGTTGGAATGTACCTTTAAGGCATACTATAGGAGCTGTATGAAAAGTGGATGTCCGAGGGTGAAAGGTAGTACACCCAAGGTAGAAACCTGAAGTCGCCAACAAGAATCCAGCTGGCGAAGTAGGTGAAGCAAGCCTGAGACAGTATTCCCACTGAGCTCACTGTTAAGTCATGTGTTGCTTGTGGAGTTTCAAACATGTTGGACAATTCCGAAGATGACAGTATTAATGCACTTAAAATGAGTGGCATTCTATATGAGCAGAGAGAAGAGGCGCTGACAAAGCTTCGGGCACTGTCAGAAGGTAGCTGTACTGCCGATCCAGCACTAGAACTTGAACCTGAAAATGAAGATGTGGAGGAAACTACCGAAAATGAACTGGCAGTGGAGGACAGTGATGAAGATTGATGGCTTCTTATTTTTTTTTTTTAACTGGCAGCAAAGGACAGTGATTTTCTTGATTTACCCTACCATACTTTATTTATTTTCTTCTTTTATTTCTTCTTGTGGTTGCCAGTAAATAAACTAACAGACTGAATGTTAATGCATACTGGAACCCCCTCATTTGTTGCACTCAATTAAATTAAATAAAATACAGTAACAAAAATAAACTCAAACAGCATACTGATTATGTGACTGCCTTCCTTCATGAATGTGCTTTTCAGTCAGTGACCATTTAAAAAAATAAGGTCCTGCTTGAATAACTGCCTGCTCGAATAAGCACCTATGTTACCGATAGCACTAATTAAATAAGCCTGCCTGTTATTCAAGCAGTTACAGTAATTTTATTTTATTGTTATCATAATAATAAAATGCTAATTGCGAATTTTAAACTCTCCTGGTCTGCCTATGCTTCCTGACCTTTGCCTCCATGGCAGTTGGTGTCAGTGGGATTTACGCCATGCATACTCTAAGCCACGAGTTTTGTGCATGGGTACTAGACCTGGTACCAGGAAGCATAGAAGAAAGGTATGCATCCTGCAACTGCAAGCCCAGGAGTGATCACCAGAAGAATGGCAGCCAAACTAGAAACAGAAACAAATGTCCAAACTAAGACTCTACAGACAGAACAAGTGATGAAGAAGAAGAAGAACAGGCAGGACAGACCCTAAAACCTATCTGTGTTCTTCAAATGATAGGCTATAAAATAGGCTAGAAAATAGAAGGAAGAGGTGCAACAATAGAGCAGTGATGGCTGGATGCCTTGCAGGTTCTCAAAGCTGAGGGATCTAGTAGACATCCAGCAAATCAGCCAAACACAAACAACTTAAAAGGCATTAAACTTACAAAGTTGTGTCCTCTGATGATATTGAAGCATTCCTGAAAACTTTTGAAAGGGTTGCTGGAGCCTGCCAGTAGCCAAAACAGCAAAGGGTTATCAGGTTGGTACCTTATCTGACCAGGAAAGCCCAACTTGCCTACAGCAAAATGGACATTGCACAGTCAGAAAATATGACCTTGTGAAAAGAGAACTCCTCAAAAGATATCGATCTCAGGAGAGACCTGCAAGCAGAGGTTTCAGTCCTTGAAGTACCATTTATAGAAACATAGACTTTGATGGCAGATAAGGACCACTTGGCCAACCTAGCCTGCCCATTTCCATACCTATTGGATAAGCTGCAGATCCTAGTTAACCAACAGCCTGCTTCTTTCTACCCACCACAAGAATTGCCTTATGTCTGTCCCATGCATTCTTGAATTTTCCCACTGTTGTTGACCCCACAACCTCTTCAAGAGGGTCATTTCATGCATCCACCAACCTCTCTGTGAAAAAATACTTCCTCACATTGCCCCTGAGCCGACCCCCCCCTCCCATCTTTAAATTGTGTCCCCTTGTTCTTGCACATCTCTTTTTCTGAAAGATGCCACCCTCTTGGACTTTGTTGATTCCCTGAGGTACTTAAAAGTTTCTATCATGTCCCCTTCCCCCTCCTTTCCTCAAGGGTATACATATTAAGCTTCTTTAGTCTCTCTTTACATGGCTTCTGTTGCAGACCCTGCACCATTTTAGTTGCCCTCCTCTGGACTGCCTCAATCCTGTCTATGTCCTTGTGGAGATTGGGTCTCCAGAACTGCACACAGTACTCCAGGTGGGGTCTCACCAACTGTCTGTACAGAGGGATAACAACTTCTTGTTTTCTACTGATGATGCCTCTCCCTATGCATCCCAGTATCCCCACAGCCATCTCTACTGCCTTCTCACATTGCTTGCTTACCTTTAGGTCATCTGATATGACTATCCCCAGGTCCCTTTCCATTTTTGCTGTTGTTACTATCTCTCCCCCCCCCCCCATTGTGTACTCTTCCTTGAGAAGCCTTTTCCTGACTCAGAGAATTCTTCATTAAATTGCTCCAACCAGAGGGCAAAACATTCCCACAGATCATTGACACATCTGCAATGGAGCGATTCACCAACATCCATCCTACAGATGTGCAGCTTTTGGTAAAGAAAACCAACCAGAAAGTGTAAAACAGGTTTCTATGACTGAGGATTGAGGACTATCAGATGGCCAGACAGACACCACAGCAGCTAAGTAACAACTAAGGAAAGATAAGACCCATTTTTCTCCCAAATTTTTCTCCACATCAGATAAGAACTTTGATGGGGTAACAAGTTTCACAAATGTCCTTTTATGTTTGATTGTATCCATGCTCAAGAAACATTATGTGGGAACTTAGAGAGAAGTGGGTTGTGGAGGTGTGGCACTGTGGTGGCCAATGCCACCACTGCATTTGTGGGCTTAGCCTTGTGTAACCAATGGAATCGCATGCTCCTGCTGACACTAGTTCTGCAAGCATGCCACTAACTTGAAACAATTTGGCCGCCGTAATCAAGGAGTGCCTCGTCATTGCAACATCAGCCATCAACCTCTCCGTTGGGTCTCAATAGTGCAGATGACAAGCTGACAGTGCAATGGCAGGCAGTCCCTGATTGTTGCAGCTGCCCGGTGTCATAGTCTTGTTTACAAAGTGGCCCATGGTCATCGCTGACAATTAATGTAGCAGTATTCACTAAGTTTACCTTACTATTTATGCAAATATTGCTCTGGACCTAGAAATATTTTGCAATGCCCCCAACCCTCCAAAATGGGTTCTAATGCTTGGGATGCAATTGATGCATATATTTACTAATTATTTTAAAACCGAGGAAAAGTCTCACTAAAGACGCAGAAGGTTTTTCAGAAGAGCTCCCGGCAAGTACTTCAGGAAGCTGGATGCTGCTTTAAAACTATGCAGGCTATTGTAACCCTACACTGATCTAATTCATTGTATTAAAATAACAGAGGGGAGATTATATATTTCAATTATCACCATGGCCATCATCAGCAGACTTCAAAGAGTGTATGTGTGTTGGGAAGGGGCAAAATGCACTGGCACGACACATTTTACTCATTTAGGCAGTGTTGGGTAAGTTACTTTTTCTATTATTTTCATTTCTTTGAAAACCTGTTCCAGGAAGCTCTGTGCAGTCACTAGCAAGGATGGAGAAGTACTAGAAAAAGTAATATACCTTACAGTTGCAGTTACATACTTCATTCCATACAAAAACAATACAAAAGTAATAACAAGCATTTGTCAATGCCGAATGTTGTCATGCTGGCATTGGCATTGGTAGTGCAGGAGTTAGACAGATGCATCATAGGAATGGCAGTGAAGTATTGAACTGATGCCAGCCCACCCCCACCCTGCAGAGAGTGACAAGCATTAGGATGTCCCTTTGGGTGTTTGGTAGTGCAGTGCGGGAAAACATGTCGGGCAGGATGTGAGAAACGACAGCTGTACAGTTCATAAGGAGGTGTAAAAAAATGCCAGTGTTGAAAATGTAGCATGTAAATATACCAAATTTGTGAAGCTACTAGGGTGCATGGGAAATATGCAATGCACGCTTGCAACACTGCCATTTTATGGGCGTTCAGCACCAAATTTTCAACATAGGCAATTTAGCACCTCTGCTCATGTACAGTGCCACTGTTATTTCCTCAAAGTCTGCAGGAGTGATTTCCCAGACAGCGACCACGCTTATTCTGCGCTGAAGTGCGAAACACATTTTGGGCAGGATATGTCAAATGACAGCTGTACTGTTCATCAAGAGGTGGAAAATGGCAATGGTGAAAATCCAGACTGAAAATATCACAAATGCATGACGGTACGAGCGTGCGTGCAATCTGCCAACGCACGCTCGTGACACAGTTATTTTATGGAGTATCATCACCAAATTTTCAACATAGGCATCTTAGGTCCTCTGTTTATGGACTGTGTCACTGCCATTTTCATAATCTGGCCCAAACACTGATTTCCCACAGCGACAGCGCTATTGTGCGCTGGAAGTGCAGAAACACATTTCGGGCAGGATGTGGAAAATGACAGCTGTACTATTCACAAGGAGGTGTACAAAAATGACAATGCTGAAAATCCGGCAGTAAAATATTGTGAATGCGTGAAGTTACGAGCCTGCGTAGCAACTGCACAATGCACGCTCATAAAACAGGCATTTGTTGGATTTTTTCCACCAAATTTAGAACTTAGGCTTTTTAAGAGGGCACCTCATGAACACCGCCACTGTCATTTCATTAATGGGCCCCGAAAGGTGATTTCGCACAGTGACTGCGAAATCACCTTTGGAGGCCGATACGCCCATGACAGTGACAGAATTCAAGGAGGAGGGCCCCCAAAACCCCATGTTGAAAATTTGGTGCAAAATTCCAAGAAATGCCTGAGATATGCAACAAAGTTGAAAACCCTATTCACTCCATTATACAGCTTACCGGCATTTCCTCAGTTCCGGTCAGCTTTGAAGAGTGCAGACGTGTTCCCGGTCCACTGAAGATCGTCCTGCTGGAGTCCAGAGGTAAGTATGAGGTGAGAGGGGGTGAGGGAGGAGGGTGCGAGTGGTGGGTGCGGGTGGGGAGGGCAGACCTACACTATGAGGGACGGTTTTCCATGCTAGGGAAAAAAGAAAAACATCACGGGACAGTTTTGGCACACATGGGTGGGCTCCCAGCATGCCGCCTAAGTGGGCTGGGGGGTCAGTAGCCAGCGGGAGTTGGGCACTCTCGTCGGCACACAACACGGGGATTAATGCCACTGGGATTGGGCACCCACTGGCAAACAAAGCTGGGGAGTGCGTTTAGGGGATTGGGCACCCCTCAGCATTCAACAGTTGGGGGTGATGCCGACGGGAGTGGGCCTCTCCGTCGGCGGCAATATGAAGGGGAAGCAAGCCGAGGGGATTGGGCATTCCACATTTTGTGGGGGATGCCGCGGGGAGTGGCCCCCATCAGCACACAAACATGGGGAGGGGTTGCCGGCTTGCCGGCCATGGCCATAATGGCGGTGAGCATGTCAAGCAAAGGACCGCTGCCTATGACGATTGCAGTGGTACTTTGCTTTGATGTGTTCACCCCATTATGTATGCATGGTGTGGTGGTGCCATGTAGGCTGATTGGGAATAGGGACGCACCTACTGATGCATGCCCTGCATTCGCCCAACAGCAGCCGCGCCTCAAATCTCCACTCTTCCCAATATGTTGACTGCCGCCGACAAGCACGCCAAGCCAACATAAAATTATAACAGATTACATTTTTGAGAGTAATAGGTTAGTTACTTTCAAATAAATGTAATCAGTTACAGTTACATATTACTTTTGTAGAAAAAGACATGTAACTGTAAGATGTGTTACTTGTTCTAGTACTTCTCCATCCTTGCTAGTGATGGCACAGAGCTTCCTGAAACAAGTTTCCAAAAGTAATAGAAAGTAATAGAAAAAGTATCTTACCCAACAGCCTCTGCATTTAGAAATCTTCCACTTTTTAGCATAAGGGCTATTCCACCCTCTTGTCTATTTTGTTACTTTTTATTAAGCAGTTTTGCAAGTAAACTCACAAATAAGTTGCAGAGAGTATAACATATTGCAATTAACAGACACAGTTAATACTTATAAAGTATAACTATTAGACACCTTCCCATTTATGTGACAACACATTGATAATTTGGCAATGATCCTTCCTAAGAAACCTGGCTACAGTGCTAACAATTGTTAAACTCTGCACTTAAACTCACAAATTCAATGGCTCCCCTCCAGTCAGAAGAGTTAAACTCAAATGTGTATTTCTCAAAATTCAAAGACAGTATAGATAATTGCTTTTTTTCTTTTGAAACCCGCTTGTTGTTTTCCCTGGTAGAATGTTTACTGTGTGCAGCATAGTTAGGGGCAGTCATCGTTCATTTGGACTGAAAAATAGTCAAGCCTGAAAATGCTGCCAAGTCTCTGTTTCATATACATTTATTTCTGTAGCAGCCTCTCAAGTTTCTTAGAGTGCAAAAAAAAAGAAAAGAAAAAAACTTACTAACAGTCACAGCTCCAATATACATATTCCCTATAACTTACATCAGCCTTGACTGTGGAGGGTGAGTCATGCTTGGATTTCTGGTTAAACATAGAAACATAGAAGTTGACGGCAGATAAGGACCGCAAGACCCATCCAGTCTGCCCATTTCTTTTTCTACCTTATAAATGTGCCATCGGCCTTTGCTCTGTCAGTGGCCTATCTATTCATAGTCATTTGTATTCCCTTATGCCTATCCCATGCCTGTTTGAAGCCCTGCACTGTATTCATAGCCACCACTTCTGTGGTAAGCCATTCCATGCATCCACCAACCTTTCTGTGAAAAGAATTTCCTCACATTCCCCTTAATCGCCCCCTCTAATCTCATGCTGTGTCCTCTTCTCCTGCTATTTTTCTTATATTTAAACATGTTAGACTCTTTCACCTTGTTAATGCCCTTAAGGTGTTTGAATGCCTAGATCATATCACCTCTCTCCTCCTTTGCTCGAGGGTATACATATTGAGCTCTGTTAATCTGTCCTCATATGTCTTCTGATGCAGTCCCTGCACCATTTTGCTGCCCTTCTCTGGACTGCCTCAATTTGGTTAATGTCCTTGTGAAGGTGTGGCCTCCAATACTGCACGCAGTACTCCAGGTGGGATCTAACCAGTGTCTTGTAAAGAGGGATTATTACCTCCCTCTTATGACTTGTGATACCCCTACTAATACACCCTAACACCCCCCCTAGCCTTACCTACTGCTTTAGAGGTCTGCTTGGATGATTTCTGCATCATTAAAGATGTCTGGGACAGTCCTCAGCAGCACCCTTTCATTCCTTGCCAACTTCATGTAATACAGTATTACATTACACCTGTTATATTCCATGGGAAGCAGGAAACAGAGCTGCAAAACAGTCTAGAGCAGCAGTAGGAGAGCACGGAAAGGAGAGAGGCAAGCAAGACCAGCGGAGAATGTCCTCTCAATCAATCAATCAAGATCTTTATTTATCCAGGTGATCATCATTGAGCAAGCTCATTTACAAGATGGACCTGCTATTGTCGAAGATAGTTATACATACATAGGTTAAGGTACAGAATACAAAATGTGTGAAGCGATAAAAGTAAATTACAGAAAAGTAGGTGCACAGGTAAACATTCCATTGTTCTCATGGGAACATATGTGCATCACACAACATTATTGTGGTACATGCAACCTTTACGGACACAGAATTTGAGGTATCATAATTATTCGTTCTTAATCAAACCACTATTGGAAGGTACAATTCTTTGCATTTCAGCCCTCAGTGACCATTTAACATACTTGGGTGAGAATCCTCTGCTACCGAGGGGCCCATAATGAGGTCTGTAACTTCTACTTAAGTAGGTGATGAGAGGAGAGTAGTATGGGGGAAAGTGGTGCCATGGGTGCCGAGGACCAATATGGCAGCTGACTAGTGAACTTAGTTAAGATAGGGAAGAAAGGAACTATGTTCCTGGCTGAATGTGTTAAGAATAGGGAGTGGACCGTCAGCAGGACTACTAGGAACTATGGAAGCACTTACAGGTCTCGGTGAATGTTTTGTCATAGATGGTTCTGAACAGGGCAAAACTGACAGGAGAGTTGAGTCTCAGTGTTCTTTTACCCTGTTCCAGATTGTGGGCAAGGCCGTGGCTTATGGCAGCCCTACCCAAATGGGTACTAATCTAGGGATTTCTAGGGAAATTAGTGAGTGGCTTCTTAGGGCGTGGTAGTGACTGGGCTCAAGGAGGCAGGCAACAACATAATCTGGGAATTTGTTAGAAAGGACTCGAATGTCCAAAGTGCTGCATTTCTACACCGCCTGTACTGAAGGGATGGCCACCCTACTGCTGCGTGATAGAGAAGCAGTGATGAGTGGAGGATGGGAGACTAGTTATAAATCTTAATGCTCTATGGTACAGGACATCCCGCTTTGCAAGGTGTGAGATGGAGCATTGGCCATAGATAATGCCTTATAGTCAATTAGGAGAGGAATGTTGATTGAACAAGCCGCCTTTTTGCATCTGCGGTCTGCATCCTCTGACACACAGTTACCAGCAGGTTACTAACCTGGCATGTCTTTGTCTCTGAAATCCTTCAGGATTGCCCTGAAGCTTGTGAGTTGGAATGTAACTGTGATTGATCTGATTTCAGCTAAGGGCTTTGCTGGGCTCCCTTATCTGCAAGATTGATAAGAGGGTGATGGGGCAGGGATAGACAGCACCTACCTCGAACATTAAGAAATGTATTTTTAAATTTGGAGGAACGCATGGGGTCCCAATAGCTCTGTAGGCAGTGGGTACTCCATCGCGCAAACTATGGGACTAACATTTTATATTGGTGATGAAACCTTAGCTTAAACATTAAGCTCCTGCTAATTGTCCCCCACATCTTCAAAAGTGTGACTCCAGCTAAAACGAGCCACTGGAGAATAAAGACAGTTTACATCTGTGAGGCATCCTCCACAGTTTCTCTTGTCACTTCTTTCATTTAGATGGTGTTCTCACACATTTTAGTTTTTACCACTTTCTGGATCACTAGAAACTGATATTGAGTTTATATCACTAGTTTGACTGTTGGCACTGGCAGCCTGCAAATACCTCTCACTGGCCTCATGGATTCCCCAGGTTCCCACTCCACCCCGGGATCCCCATCTCTTTCGATCACTAGTTTGGACCTCGCTGTGCTGTGGTAGGCTAGGCAGGTGCCATCAGACACCTTGACATGTTGCAGTCATTTGTGTGTCAAACTTGTAGTTTGCCTACTATGAGGACTGGCAATTTATGGAGACTTGAAATAGGCAGTGGGGAGGGGCAGGAGCACTCAATTCAAGACTAAAATTAAGAGCCTGATTCAGCTGCAGGAGTAACATTGGAAAGGACTGCTTCTGTGAAAATATACCCACCTAAAGGCATAAAACTGAATTACTGGAAAATGCAAAATACAATGAGAAAACATATTATCAGACCCTGCCAAGTCGGTCTCCTTGTGCCTGAAAGTGGCAGGTTCCACCTGCAAATTTGTTTAATTTCTAACACTGGAAATATGTTTGCAACAAAGCATATTGTCAGATATTGTGTTCTGTTTTCAGATTGCAAATTCTGGGCAAAATGACTGCCCAAAAGATAAAATGAGGGACTTTCACACCAAACAATATGCCATTAGTGGGCAGTCTTAAGATGAATTTCTATGTGTTCAAGTCACTATACGATGTTTCATTCCTCCCAACATTAACAGCTAGGTATACGCTGGTACCCTGCTGTAAGTTAAATGTTGTATCTTAGCTGGGCTACCTTGGTTAAACAAATTACATATGTAAAAACTGATTCTTTGCTGTGCTGTCCTCTTAAATGGGAGGGAAAACACAGGAACAACACCAGTTTGTATATGCCTACCCCACCCTCTTTCTCAATTTGCATATCTCTATTTTCTTCTGTCTCCAAACTTTACAACTAACTCTGTATGTAGACCCCATTGCGCTATTACAGGTGCTCCAACCAGTGACATATAGAGAATAATGGATAGGCAAGGGTGTATTAAGGATTTTTTGCACACCCAAGGTTTCTGATGACCGATAAACCTCAACAGCAAAATTCAAGAAGTTTATGTGGTCAACAAACACCGAGGGTGTGAAAATAAAATCCATAAATACACATTTGCCTAGTCTTTATTTTTTTATAATTGCTGTTGTGTAGATTACTTTAATTTTGAGTTGCCTGTACTTTCCCCACAGACTGTGAGAGCGAGCGTTCAGTATTCTAAACAAAATTGTACAAACTTTCCACAAATCAGTAGTATTTGGTATACAGTATGTAAAGCTTTTTGTACAATTTTGTTTGAATAGTGAACTGTTCGGTCATGCTACAGTCTGTGGTGAAAGTGAAAGTGGTTTGAAATGCCATAATAACTGGATTTCGGGTTATTACTGCTTTTGGGAGCATAACAACCCAAAATCCAGTTATTATGGCATTTGAAGAGTCAGGTAATCCGTTATTATTTGGGGTCACCAGTATTTATAATTTGTTACAGTTCAGAGTTTCTGGTGTTAGTGTCACTTTGCTATGTGTAACACAAGTTGCTATATTGAGGAAATGTGACCGTATTATTAACCCCTGGAGCCACTAACAGATTGTAGGGGAGGCTTTCTTTCTTTCTTTCTTTCTTTCTTTCTTTCTTTCTTTCTTTCTTTCTTTCTTTCTTTCTTCCTTCCTTCCTCTGCTAGGAAAGGTAGACTAGGCAATTTTGCCATGGAGAGGGGGGTGCAAACTGACGTATTGAACCAGATTAAGTTGTTGGTGGCATTTAGGGATTTTCTTTCATTTTTAAATGAATCTCTCATTCCTTTTTATAAGTAGTTGTCTGCCTTATTGCACTATTCTATTTAACATTTTAAAGTATCAGTAGCTTGCTTGTACTGTATTGATTCTGTTGTTTTGTAAACTGTCTTCTTTTCTTCATAATGTAGTTTTTATGTTTACTTGGACTCATGCACAAGAAACATGTTGTGACAGCTTGCTGGAGTAGCAGGTTGTGAAGGTGCGGTCGTGTTGTGGCCAGTGCCGCCATTGCTTTTTGGGACTTGTTTCTGTGGCACCAATAAATGAGCATGCCGTCTATGACAGCAGCACAGAAGTGTGCCACCAACTTGAAACAATCTCGCTGCTGCAATGAGGAAGCACCCCCTCACTGCTGGACATGCCTTGCCTGGTGTAACATTTTACTAAACATGGCAGCTGTCACCATCTGCCTCACAGTCCCGGAGGTGCCCAATCCCCCTGTCAGCGTGCCCCCTTCCCAGTTCATTTGCTGAAGGGGGAGCCCTATCCCTGTCAGCATTATGTTCCCATCCTGTGATTTTTTTCTGCTGAGGGGGGTGCCCATTCCCCACAGCATCATACCCCCAAACACAGACACACTGTCTTTCTAATGGGGGGCTCAATCCCTATTGGCTTCATCTCTCCTCTCTCCAGTACAAGTGGCACACTGGGAGCCCACCCAGCATGCCAAATGTACCTGTAAAAAAGAAAACCTTTCCATAAATTTTTTTAACCTATAAACAAGAAAATGGTCCTCATTGTCTGTGGTGCCCCCACCCAACCTGCACCCACCCTGTGCACACCACCTCCCCACACACACACCCTCACCCATACCTCTGGAGCCTGGTGCAACAATCTTCGGTGGAGCAGGAACACGTCTGCAATCTTCAAAGTCAGCCACGAACTGAAGAAATGCCAGTAAGCTGTGTAATGGCATAAATGGGGTGGGGGTTCAACTAGTTGATATCTCAGCATCTGATTTTGTCACCAAATTTTCAACATGGGTTCTTGGGACTCCCACCTCATGAACTCAGTCACTGTCATGTCATTATTCTGTCCTGAAAGGTGATTTCGGTCACTGCATGGAATCACCTTCTGGGATAGATTAGTGAAATTACAGTGTCACTGTTCATGAAATGGGCTCTTGAAAAGCCTATGTTGGAAATTTGATGAAAAATTCCAAAAATGACTGTTATGGCGTGTCACACAGTTCCCATGCACACTCATAGCTTCAAGAATTTCTAATATTTTCACCAGATTTTCAACATTGCCGTTTTTTCCACACTTCCTTATGAACAGTACAGCTGTTATTTTTCACATCCTGCCCAAAATGTATTTTCACACATGTGGAACACAATGGCGTGGTTGCTGTGTGAAATCAATGTTCTGGACAGATTGAGACTCACAGTGACAGTGTTCATAGGAAGGCCCAAAAGCCCTATGCAAATCTGGTGAACAAATTCAAAAACTGTGCAAGTTACCAGCTTGTGTTGTGCAGTTCCATGCATGTTCATAACTTCACCAGTTTTTTATATTTTTACTCCAGATTTTCAGCAATTGTCATTTTTGCACACTGCCTCATGAACAGTACAGCTGTCATTTTTGACATCCTGCCCAAAACATGTTTTCTCACCTGTGGCACACAATGGGTGGGTTGCTGCACAAATCATTGTTTGGGACAGATTAAGAAAATCACAGTGCCACTGTTCATGAGCAGAGGTCCTAAAATGCCTATGTTGAAAATCTGGTGTAAAAAATTCCCCAAATAATTGCATTAGAGTGTGTGTTGCATAGCTTCTTTGCATGCTCATGACTTCACAATTTGTTTTATATTTTCACTCCAGATTTTCAACATTATCATTTTGTATACCTCCTCATGAACAGTACAGCTATCATTTTTCACATCCTGTTCGAAATGTGTTTTCACACCTGTGGTGTCAAATGGCACAGTCGCTGTACAAAATCACCATTCAGCTAATGAACTGATAGTGTCACTGTTCATGCAGTGCGGTCACAAAAAAGCCCATGTTAAAAACTTGGAGTGAAAATACCAAGATATGCCCAGGGCATTTTGGTTTCCAGCCATAACACCCTGCCCTGTAGGGACTGACAAGCATTAGGGATGTGACTTGGCACTGTCAACAGTAATGCTCATGCCATTCCACCCCACCCTGCAGCCAGTGACAGCATCAAGGTGTGCCTTGGATTCTTCGGCCCCAAGGTTCACCCCTTTCTCCGATACTGCACCAATTTCTATGTATTACCTTATGGAATGGGGTGAGTGTAAACCCGAACACCCCAAGGCACACCTCAACACTTGTCGGTGTCTGCAGGGTAGGGTGAGGTGGAATGGTGTGAGCGTTATTTATGGGGTGATGACCCAAAGGCACACCCCAATGCCTGTCCATCTCTGCAGGGTGGGGGTGGGGTTGGTATCACTTCAATACTTCACTGCCATTCCTATTCTGCATCTGTCTAACTCCTGCACTTCTACTGCTAATGCCAGCAAGCAACCATTCAGCATTGACAAATGCTTTTTATGTGTATGTCGCTGACTTTGAAAATGCCAACAGTTCTCCCATGAATTTGTCCCCATTTACATTTTACAAGCTGCTGTGCATGCCCATTACTCACCCTCAAACCCCTCTATCTACCATCACCATCACAGCATCTAAAATGCATCCCAGTAAGGATCTCTCAATGTGTGGATCCACACACAGTCAAGATCTGCAGTTCATTGCCCTGTGTCCGGGGCATGGAAGTTAAGATAGCCACTGCACGACGTAATGTATGTTGCCAGCCTGTCAAGGGATGTCTGTGTCTGTGGAAATGCTCTAGAGACCCTTGTTGTTGTGTCCCTCTCTCTATTATGGTTCTGGGCTGTGAACCCCACCTCCCTCATAGTCTTTCTGTTTCGGTCTCTCTAATCTGGACAGGTAAGTCAAATATTTATTTCAGCATCTTTTTGCTGCCCTGTAAACACAGCCTCAATCATGACCTGAAAAGTAAATAAATCCTTTTGAGAAATTTATGTGCCTGTAAAACATTATTGTGGCCTACTGCTATCTCTCTCCCATCTGTTTTTTCTTCTTCCCCATCTGCCATGGCTCTGTCCTTTTCACGCAACCACCCTGATGATTGGAAAAGAAATCAAACTTAGATTCGGGTTGCCAGTGCCTGTAATTTCACCTACAGCCCCCACATAATCTCTGTCTGTCTCTCCTCTTCATCTAGATGTCACAATTTTAATATTTATTTTATTAGCATTCCCAGGCACATTGTACACTCACCCACAATGAGGCATGAAAACACAATCAAGATGACACAACTTGAATATTTATTTTGCCAGCCTGCCATTGACCTGTGCAGTAGGAATGTGTGTGACTGTAAGATTGCTGAAGGACCCCGCTGTGTGTGTCTCTCTCTCTCTAATCTTTATCAGGGTTTTGGAAGGCACAAGTAAAGATTCATTTTGCCAGCTGGCTCTTGTTCTGTAGAGACATGCATACTGATGCCTGAGAAAGAAATGACACTTTTATTTGTCCCCTGTTGCATCTCTCTCTCTCTCCTCCCTCTCTCTCTCTCTCTCTCTCTCTCTCTCGCTCTCTCTCATCTGCTTCTAAATTCTGGGAGGCACAATTACAAAAAATATTTTGCCAAATGGATCTTGCCTGCTACACACAGTCACACCAAGTCTAAGAAGAAAACAAATGTTTATTTGTGGATCATGTGACTGCATAATTTCTCCTTGAGCAACCCCCAACACACACACACACTCTGTCTTTCTCTCTCTCTCCCTCTCTCTCTCTCTCTCTCTCTCTCTCTCTCTATATATATATATATATATATATATATATATGCACTGTGATCTGCAAGGCATAAATCAACAATTTATTCTGCCAACTTTGCCATTCACAAACAGCCACACAGTGGACAGGATAAGACAATAAACTGTTATAAGTGATGACAGTGACTGTGAAATCTCTCATGCCACCACCATAGTCTCTCTCTCTCTCTCGCTCACTCTCTCTTGCTGTCTATCCCTCTGGACCCAGATGTCACAATTCAAGTATTTATTTTGAAAGCTTTGCCTTAGCCATGAACACGTAGATTCTCTGAGTCCCCAAGAAGGATCTCTCTCTCTCTCTCTCCCTCTCTCTCTCTCTCTCTCTCTCCCTCTCCTCTCTCTCTCTCCCTTCTCTCTCTCTCCCTTCCAGATGCGGATGACACAAGCACAATATTTATTTATTTTTCCAGCCTGCCCATACCCTGTACAAACTGCCATATGATGCCTACAACAATATTTTATTTGGGATTTCTGTGACTGTAACATTATATTGGGCCACAAGCATTTGCCGTCTCTTTCATCTGGAACTGGATTATTGATAGAAAACTTCATATATTTTTTTTGTTAGTCTACCATTCCTCTGTACAATACACACATAGACACACTGACGGTTAGAGAAATAAAATACACTTTCACTTCTGATTTCTGTGACTGCAAGGCTGCATTTTGCCAGCCTGTCCTTGCATTTACACACATTGTCACACTGACGGGCTGGCAGTATAGCCTAGAGATTAGAGTAATGATCTGAGAATGAGTTTGGTACATCCAGCAGAACTGGGTTTGATTCCCACAGCCTCCACTTGCAACCTGTGTGATTAAGAGGAAGTCATTTATCCACCCTAGTGCTCCCAGGTCCCCTGAAAACAGGTACTTGTGCCTAGTGGGCTTACCAGTTACTGGTTACCAAATTTCAGGAAAAGAAAATAAACTATTAAAAAGGATGTGGGTGTTTGTGGAATTGCTCTACTGTGTTTACACTTACACAGCATTCTGGCAGCAGTGCAATGCCCGTGTGTAGAGCACAGCTACACATGGGAGCTGTACTGCAATGCAAGTTGGTTTCCTTCCAAACTACCCTGCAACTGACCGGGGCATAAAAGTCATTTCCTGATCATGTGTAAATACTACACATTCTGTATTTATTTTATTTATTTATATAATTCTTTATTAACCAGGTAGGCCCAATAGGCATATGTGCATGTTTTCAAGGGCACGCTGGGAGCACTGGGGAGGTTAAGTGACTTGCTCAGAGGCACACAGTATGCAAGTGGGAAATTGTGGAATCAAACCCAGATCTGTGCTGGATGTACCTTGCTCATTCACAGCTAAACTTTTAGTTGTGATTTCTGTGACTCAAGGATGTAGTTTGCCTGCCTGGCCTTCACCATTTACACACATTGCCACACTAATGCCAGTAAAAGAAAATAAACTATTATAATGCACGTCTGTCTCTGTGGAATTGTTCTACACATTTTGTATTTATTTTATTTATTTATATAATTCTTTGTTAACCAGATAGGGCCCACTAGCCATATGTGCTTGTTTGCAGGGGTGACCTGGGAGCACTGGGACACCTCAGTGACTTGCTCAGAGGCAAACAAGTTAAGTGACCTGCTCAAAGGCAATCTGCCACATGCATACCCAAGTATACAAGTGGCAGATTGTGGGATTCAAACCCAGATCTGTCTGATGGATGTTCCATGCTCATTTACAGCTAAACTTTTAATTATGATGTCTGTGACTCCAAGGATGTGTTTTGCCAGGCTGTCCTTTGCCATTTACTCACAGTGTCACACTGATGCCAGTAAAATAACTATTATAGCAGATGTCTTTCTAGGGACACCTGTTGTCTCCCTTTATCTAGCCTGGTTCTGGAACAACCTCACCCCACACCCCCATTCATTCTCTCTCTCTCTCTCTCTCTGGCTCTCTCACACACACACACACACACACACACACACACACACACACACACACACACACACACACACATATATACACACACACAGAGGCATGGAAAGCAAAATCAAATTCATACTAGTGTGCACATTGTATGGTGTGGTTAATAACAAGTAATGAGTACACTTCCCCATATGTGCGGACAGCTTTCTTGGGGTGGGGAGTCAAAATGCAATTACTGAATGAAAGTGTTTACACTTACACAGTACTGTGGCAACACCAGAAGTGCCCATGTGTAGAGCACAGCCCCATATGAGAGCTGAACCCAGTGCAAGTTGATTTCCTTTCAAACTACTCCTGCAATTGGCCAGGCACAAAAGTCATTTCCTGATCATGTATAACTTCTAAACATTCTGTCTTTATTTTCCTTATTTATGTAATTCTTTGTTAACCAGGTAAGCCCACTAGTCATTGCTGCCTGTTTTCTTAGGCAACCCCAGAGCACTGGGAAGGTTAAGTGACTTATTAACGTACTACAAAGTCAGCAGATTAGGCCATATG
Source organism: Neoceratodus forsteri (assembly GCA_016271365.2). NCBI lineage: Eukaryota > Metazoa > Chordata > Ceratodontiformes > Ceratodontidae > Neoceratodus > Neoceratodus forsteri. Next base: position 1,412,191,139 of record CM028132.1, read on the forward strand.
GTCTATCGGTCTGCTTGATGGTCAGTGCCTTCCCAGGGCACCTTTGGTAGCCCCCTCCCTCCCTAGATGGTCCCCATTTTTCAGTGAGGCTCCGGGATGCACCCTCCTCTATACCACTCAGCCTTTCTTGCACCCTCCACAGTAGTAGCAGCCACCAACTCCCCGGCAGAACATTCCAGGGCTCCACCACCCTCTCCAGTGAAGTAGCACCTCCTTGTTCCTTGTGACTTATTCACTGTCATACAGTATGCAAGTGGAAGATTGTGAGAAGCCACTCTGCACTCCCCATTCCTTATCCTCAACCCCCCATCCACCACACCCATCACTAGTTGAATGCATCATAGTAGCGAACACTCACAGATGTGAGGATACGCAGTCAGATCTGCAGTTTGTTGCCCTGTGTCTGGGTCATGTAAGTTAAGATGGGTGCCATACAATATGTTTCAATATATTTCAGTCTGTCCTTTGTCGTTTACACACATAGCCAGACTAGGGCTTTAGCACATCATGCTATTTGATAAATCAGTAGGCGTTCAGCAATTAATTTTTAATAAATAATAAAACTATACTTGCTTTACTTGCTTGTTTTATTAATCTGGATATAACACAAGTGAAAAATAGAAATGTGAAAACACAACAGGAATCCATGATAGCATTTTGCAGTGATACTTCAGCACATCAGAGTTGGTACTTAAAAAAAAAAAAATCTCTGTAACTTCCCTCTATTCTTGCATAAAGATTGTGCTACACTGTTACCAGGAGTTGCAAATTTGTTGTGAAACAATCTGTCTACCTTTTATCAGTTCCTTACAGAAACAATGTGCAACATTGTAACATACTTGACAACCTTCCTGCAGCTTTTGGTACTTAGTGTAATATATTATTTCAGCCAGAAACCAAGCTTCTCATAAAGCATACTGATTTTATGGTTGCTGGAGAACATTTCATTGTTCTGCTTCTTTTCTGTGCTCTATCTGTGATATTTGCATTTCCTGAGCTCCCTTCCCCCTTCCCCAACCCGGGGGCAGGATGCAATCACAGCAAATCTCCATTAACAATTATGCTGCATGGCACAGTCCATTTTGCAAGTAGCTGGATTTCCTGAAATTAAGCAGTTTCCTGCTCCCTGTCAGACTACTTTTTGCAAGATGTTGTACAATATTATGCTTTTAACAGGAGACAGAAATGCAGGACAATCTGTCATTGATTTTGATAGGGCCACAGAAATACTACACCTACATCTCTATACTCATTCACACTAGCAATGTCAAAACCAGTAAGCAAACATACAATTTGACAAATGCTTGTTTAATTTGCAGTAACTGTAATAACCAAGAAACTGCCATAAAATTAGGAGGGTAACACCTAGACCTAGACCTAGGGGTCATGGTGGATGCGTGTATGAATAACTCTGAGCAGTGCAGGAGAGCAGCTAGCAAAGCAAACAGAATGTTGGGATGCATTGTAAGGGGAGTCAACTCTAGAAGCAGGGAGGTGATTCTGCCACTGTACAACAGGCTGGTGAGGCCTCACCTCGAGTACTGTGTACAGTACTGGAGACCACACTTAAAGAGGGACATACAGCTCCTGGAGAGGGTACAGAGGAGTGCCACCAGGATGATTCGAGGACTAGGGGAGTTGACATATGAGGATAGACTTGAGGATCTCGGACTGTTTACTTTGGAGGAGAGGAGAGACAGGGGGGACATGATTGAGGTCTTCAAGAACCTGAAGGGAATAAATAGGGTAAACAGGGAGGGGATCTTTAAACTAAAGGAGGGAGGTATCACCAGGGGGCATGGTTTGAAGCTGGATGGAGGTAGGATGAGGTGGAATGAAGTGAGAAAAGAGGAGCAGGTTTTTCACAGAGAGGGCGGTGGATCCTTGGAATATGCTGCCTGGCAAGCTGGTCCAGATTTCCAGTGTGGAGTGTTTCAACAGAGGGTGGGACAGATACAGAAAGGGTATCAGAACACTGGGGAGGGCCTAGGTTCCCAACAAGGGTTCTGAGGTTCAAGCAGACTCGATAGACCATAAGGCCTAATCTGCTGGCATTTAGTATGTTAGTATGTTAACACTAGAGCAAACTTGGTCATAGTAAATTGGGGCAAGTATTTAACAGATGTCAAGGTGGGAGATATGACTATGAAGGGACTTATAGATGCAGGAAGCAGACAGACCCTTGTTGGAGTTCTGGGAAAACACTGTGCGAAAGGACTAGATAGTAGGGTCATCTGCATTCAGGGACACTCGATACTATTCCACCACCCAAGTGACTCTGAACATTAATGTAGTGTCACACCAAATGAAAGTGGAGTAGTACCAAAGTTACCCATACCTGTGATTATTGGAAATGGCTTTCCAGGATTTGTTAAGGTAATCACAGAGGGAGCAAAACCTTCAATTTCAGCAGTTGTGATAAGATTACAGCAAAGAAAATCTCACACAAAGCATCATGGGCTGTACATGCTAATCACCACAGAATACTATGCTAGTTCAGCTTGAGGCAGAAATGCATGAAGCTGAAAGGCCTCTCACAGTTTGTAAGGGTGCCAACAGAAGACACAGACACATGTTTCATCCTACCAGGACTCATCAGTGTGCCTTGTCTTTATGTCACCCCAGTGGAATGCACCAGCCTCCCTAACTTGGTCTATTTTGTTAAGTTGTGGTGAACCCAATAAAACAAGCTAAAGACAAAGAACCTCAGTGTGCAAGCACTGAGGCAAGGGATACTCCAAAGGGCATTGACTAGGAAGCCAAGTTTCAAAGAAATACAAAATCACACATACCCCCACAATGCAAAGCATCATGGGCTGTATATACAAATCACCACAGAATATTATCTGGTCCAACTTTAAGCAGAAATGCATGGTGCTGAAAGGCATCTGACAGTTTGCAAAGGGTGCCAGCAGGAGCACTGAACACGTGTTTCATCCTACCAGGACTCATCAGTGTGCCTTGTCTGTATGACACCCCAGTGGAATGAACCAGTTACTCTAAGGTGGTTTATCTGAGTTATGTTGTGGTGAGCCCAATAAAAACCAAAAACAAGCTAAAAGACAAAGAACTCGATACCCAGAGGCAGTTCTGCTACTCGATACCCAGAGGTAGTTCCAATGTGTATTGTCACAGCCCCACAACTGGCAGCAAAGCTTAACAACATTTTCAGCAGGCTGGCATAGCACATAAGATTATTACTGATCAGGGTAATAATTTTGGTGCTGCACTGCTGAAGGAGCTGTACTGACTACTAGCTATAACTGTCATAAGAACCTTCCTTATCACCTTCAGACTGGACGGTCTTGTTAAGCATTTTAATCAAACCCTAAAACACATGTTAAAAATGTTTGTAAAAGGTGAAGGAAAGATAGGGACTGATACTTACCTTACCTGCTTTTTGCTTACAGAGAAGTGCCATAAGCATCAACAGGTTTTTCACCATTTGAAATGATGTATGTGATGCAATACAACCTAAAGGGCCACTACTGCCATATCACCCCAGTGCTGCATGAACGGCACTGGCTGCTGATTAGGTGGAGGGTCCTCTTCAAGGTGGGCTTACTTACCTTTAAGGTGGTACACAGACTGGGCCATCACTACCTGTTGGACCTTCTAACACCTGCTGCCTTGGTCAGCCCCTCAGTTCATCCTCTAGAGGCCTTCTCATGATTCCCAGGATGAGGCTAAAACTGCCAGTGACAGAGCTTTTAATTGTAATTTTCCCATCCTGTGGAATTTGCTTCCTACAGCAGTGAGGGGCACCCCTTCAGATAAGGCATTTAAAGCCTGCCTCAAGACCTTTCTGTTCAGAGTAGAAAGAGTAAATAGAGTCAAGTAAATAAAGTAGAGTAGAGAGAGCAGAGTAGAGAGAGTAAATAGAGAGAGAACAGAGTAGAGAGAGTAAATAGAGTCAAGCCATACAAAGGCAAAAGCACTGGACTTTAGGAGGGCTGACTTTGCCAAAATGGGTGAGTGCCTAAGGAATGCACTAGCAAATGGGCAGGAAGGAGGGGTGGAAGAACAATGGGAAATAATAAAAACTGCCATCACAGAGGTAACAAGCCTTTGTGTGAAGCAAATTAACAAAATGAAATGATGTAAGAAACCACTATGGTTCTCAAAGGAAGTGGCAGTGAAGGTTCAAGAGGAAAAAGAAAGCATCTAGGAAGTACAAGGAATCACAGAAGGAGCAGGACAGGAACTGTATCAGTTAAAGCAAAGGAAGCTGGGAAGGCAGTCAGAACAGCAAAGGCTCAAACCGAGGAAAAGATAGCCAACTCAGTTAAGAAGGGGATAAAACCTTTATAGGTACATCAGGAGCAAGGAAGACCAAGGGAGGGCTAGTGAGGCTTAAAGAGGAGGAAGGGTGGGCAGAGGGTGACTGTGAAAAGGCAGAGATACTAAACAAATATTTTGCTCAGTATTTACAAAGGAAGTGGGGAGGTACCTAAAACAAACAGTAGAAACACTCTGGATGCAGAAGTTGATACCAGCCCATTTACAGAAGAAAGGGTTCTGAAAGAACTCTTAAAACTGAAGGTGGACAAAGCAATGGGGCGTGATGGGATTCATCCCAGAATTCTAAAAGAACTAAGGGTAGAACTAGTGGCACCACTGACTACCCTCTTTAACAAATCATGGGAGGATGGGGTGGTACCCGAGGACTGGAGAAGGGCAGATGTGATTCCTGTTCACAAAAGTGGGAGCAAGGCAGAAGCAGAAAACTACAGACCTGTTAGTTTAACCTCAGTGGTAGGGAAAATGATGGAATCACTTCTGAAGGAAAGAATTGTTGAGTATCTAGAGACCAGAGGGGCTCAGGACCCAAGGCAGAATGGATTCACAGCGAGAAGATCATGCCAGACAAATCTGATAGATTTCTTTGACTGACACCAAAGCAGTAGATCAGGGAGGGGCTGTGGACATAGCCTACCTAGACTTTAGCAAGGCATTTGACACAGTCCCACACAAAAGATTAATATACAAGTTAGCCAGCCTGGGAGTGGGTCCCAAGATGACAGTCTGGGTAAAGAATTGGCTGGAGAATAGGACACAGAGAGTAATAGTAAATGGAGTCCACTCTGAAGAAAGGGAGGTTACTAGTTGGGTACCACAGGGTTCAGTATTAGGACCAGTCCTCTTCAATGTCTTTATAAGCGACATTGCAGAGGGACTGGAAGGAAAAGTATGTCTCTTTGCAGATGACACAAAGATCTGCAACAGAGTTGATGTAAGGTGGGGTGGAAAGGATGAGAAGGGACTTGGCAAGGTTAGAGGAATGGTCAAATGTATGGCAGCTTAGATTCAATGCTAAGAAGTGCAAGGTAATGCACCTGGGAAACAAAAACCCAGGGGAAGAGTACACAATGGGGGGTGAGATACTAACAACAACAAAAATGGAAAGGGACCTGGGGGTAGTCATATCAGATGACCTAAAGGTGGGCAAGCAATGTGAGAGGGCAGCAAGAAGGGCTGGGGAGATACTGGGATGCATAGGGAGAGGCAACACCAGTAGAAAACAGGAAGTTATTATCCCTCTGTACAGACAGTTGGTGAGACCCCATCTGGAGTACTGCGTGCAGTTCTGGAGACCCAATCTCCGCAAGGACATAGACAGGATGGAGGCTGTCCAGAGGAGGGCAACTAAAATGGTGCAGGGTCTGCACCGGAAGACATATGAACAGAGACTTAAGGAGCTGAATATGTATAACCTCGAGGAAGGGAGGGAGAGGGGGGACATGATAGAAACTTTCAAGTATCTCAAGGGAATCAACAAAGTCCAAGAGGGTAGCATCTTTCAAAAAAAGAGGTGTGCAAGAACAAGGGGGCACAATTTGAAGATAGAAGGGGGGCGGCTCAGAGGTAATTTAAGGAAGTATTTTTTCACAGAGAGGGTTGTGGATGCATGGAACAGCCTTCCGGAGGTTGTGGAGTCAAAAACAGTGGTGGAATTCAAGCATGCATGGGACAGTCATAAGGCAATTCTAGGGGGTTGGGGTAGGAAGAAGTAGGCTGCTGGTTAACTAGGATCTGCAGCTTATCCATTAGGTAGGGAAATGGGCAGACTGGGTGGGCCAAGCGGTCCTTATCTGCCGTCAAAATCTATGTTTCTATGTTTCATCCAGGTATTCCCAGACACTGTTTTTTAGATACTGTCTTTTAGATATTGTTTTTAATGACTGCCTTGTTTTAGGAATTGCCTTTCTGTTGCAGGCTATCCTTCCACCTTGTGGTGGCCTGCTTTTATTTATTGTTGCTGTGTTTTATTTATTAGTCTGTGTGTGATGTTCTTATTGTTTATTTGTACATTTATCTGTATGGTGCCCAGAGCCTCCAGGACTGGGCACCTACAAATAATATTTGCCTTGCCTAGCCTAGATGTAATTAAAGAAACATGGGAAGATAACACCAGTCAGAAAAATCTATTACATCTTATATGTGTGCACCGAGAAAAAGACTAGCAAAATATGTTGACATTGTCTATAGTAATCAGCAAGAATGAGTATTATATCCATGGGGTAAAAGAAAGTTTTTGAACCAGGTGAAAAGGTCCTGCTGCTATTACCACTAACATACTAACATACTAATTCTCAGCAGTTTAGGCCTTATCATCTATCCAGTCTGCTCGACCCTCAGATTCCTGTTGGGAATCGAGGCCCCCAGTGTTCCAATACCTCTTTTGTATCTGTGCCACCTCTCTTGAAGCCCTCCACATTGAAAATCTGGACCAGCTCACCAGGCAGCGCATTCCAAGATCCACCACCCTCCATGAAAACCTCCTCCTCTTTCCCCTCATCCTTCCTCCTTCCAACTTCAAACCATGCCCCTGGTGACACCTCCCTCCTTTAGTTTAAAGGTCCCCTCCCTGTTTACCCTATTTATTCCCTTGAGGTACTTGAAGACCATGATCATGTCCCCCCCTCCCATCTCTCCTCTCCTCCAAAGTAAACAGTCTGAGCTCCTCAAGTCTAAACCAAACTGTTAATGAAGTGGCAAGGGCCTTAAAAAGTGGTTAGATGTACTGGTACAGTTACATAAACTGCTAATGAAGATATTGATGTACTGTAGCTTGATAAACTGGAACAAACTGTAACCTCTGATGCTGTAAAGGTGAATGTTTCCTTATCCACAGAACAAACTGCAGAAATGTGAAACTTGGTAAAAGCATTTAAAAGTACTCTTACCACAGTGCCAGGCCAAGCAAAGGGGTCGAGCATGCAGTAGTGACAGGAAATGCTCATCCTATGAGACAAAAACAAACAGTTGGCCAGAGCAGTTAGAGCAGATGTGGTTAAGGAAATACAAAAATGAAAGTGTTGGATATCACTGCAGAACCAAGGAGTTCTTGGTCATTACCAGTGGTGACTGTAAATAACAAACTCTGGTCAGAGCGATATGGCTGTGGAAAGCTTTTGGGATGCTTTCACCCATTATTTCTAATGAATTTGCACAATGCAGATCTGCTGAGAGGCAGTTTCAACGTGGTCTTCCTTTTACAATTTTTACAATGTATTTTCCTAGAATATGCCTGCTCTTTGCTATATGTTTAGCCCGGATAGTTTACAGAAGAAATGGCATCTTATTTTTGGGTGGCGTAGCACTAGCAGTAGGATGCTGGAATGTGTCATATATAGGTACGAGCTGTGTGCTGGCAATAATGCCCAGTGGCCATACACCTCAGGCACTCGCATGCTGATCCATCACCCTGGTGCCATTGCACTGCTCAGTGTGAGTGAAGGCCGATGCTGTATTCACACAGGTCCTGGAACAGGCATGTTACAGCCAACCTCCCATTTGTTTGTACAATTGGGGAACCACAAATGTGCTATTCATGGCCTGGAGCATACACTACAAATGGCATTGCAGGATACCACACCCCATGACACTCAGGACACCTCAGCAGTCTGGAGGGTGGCATATTACATGGGGGAATGGGGGAAGAGTGTACGACAGCAGGACGATACAGCATCAACAAGGCATGCATTGGAGGTATGTTAATCCCCTCTTACGGTTTGCCAGGGACATATACACAGTTGCATACACTGGTGGGTCTGTAGCTTGTGTAGTGCCCCAATGTATGGTATAGCCACTTGGGTCATTCTGAAGTGCAGGTCCCTGATCCAGGTCTAGTGCAGTCAGTGGCGGGCAGTGGCAGGGTGTGGAGGGCAGTGCCAGTCTCTGCAACAGGTCTGGTATGGGGAGTGGGATTGTCTATGTACCAAGGCAGTGGGTGGGGAGCATCTATGCTATGGATATGAACCGTGGCTTCCTCTGAGTACGATTGGGTCAGGGGGCCCTACACTATGGAGCTCTTGGGGATGGAGTTGGATCGATTGGGGATGGGAGTGGGTACCTCGAGTCAACCAGGGCTGCCAGACTGCTGTGCACCTGGGTGCACTCCACAGCCCACCTATGGGTGGTGGCTGGCTAAGAAGCCAGCTATCCATTGTCTAGGTGTGGCCACATTGCTCTGGGCTGCAAGGGTGAATTTCCACTGCGTATGCAGCAGCATAGCATATGCATGGAATGCACCCTCAACTTGCATGGTATACTATTTGTGTGCACCCTGGCCCATTCCTTGCAGAAGCACATCCTGCATGTTTGAATATCACACTGTGGTGCATTGTTGGAGTTGTGCAGCACATCTCCCTTTTTTGCAGGGATGCACTGTGCATCTTCTTTGAATATGGGGGGCCTGGACTAGACTACCCTGTAGAAATACATTATCAAAATGGGAAAATCATGACTTCACTGAAAACAAGATATTGCATCTAATCTGGGACAGCCTGAGTAAATACAGTGCAACAATGTGTAAATGAAGATCCCTATGACAGTGAGATGTAGCATCTCCCTGTGCTAGCCAGGATACAAAATATAGGATAAGAAATATTTAAAGGAAATCTCTAAATCTCAAATGCACAACACAATGGCAACACAAATATTTACTTGTAACAATCATACAGGAGTGTGGTGTGCATATTGTATGGAAAACATACAAACAGAGGTGAGAAAGAATAAGTGCCTCAGCTAGGACTTGAACCCAGTCTATCCGGAATACCATTCTGATTGCACTAACCAGCTGTGCCACTGAGACAACTGGAACATGGGCTGTCCCCGAGCACATTTCTCTTTCTCAAATGCACAACCTAATGGCAACACAGACATTTACTTGTAACAATCACACAGGAATGTGGTATGCATATTTTATGGAACACATACAAACAAGAGATGAGAAAGAATAAGTGCCTCAACTTGAACCCAGGCAGCCCAGCAGTATTGTGGCCATGAGGATGGTGTGTGGTGTGCGTGTGTGTGTGTGTGTGTGTGTACAAAATATAGGATAAGAAATATTTAAAGAAAATCTTCTCTAAACTGAACTTCACTGTTGTTCACTGACATAAACAGTTTCTTTTTAACATATTACAGTGCAATATTTATTTTGAATGTTGTGGCCATGAGGATGATGTGTACCGAGTGTGTGTGTGTTTGCTGTAGCTCAATATATTTTTTCCCACAAAGCATAGTAGAAAATGGCTTCTGATTGCTACATATTTAGTCTAAGCAGTTCACTGAAGACCTGGCATATGTCTGAGACAGTGCTCATCAGATAATGTCTGTAGAAGTTAAAAAAAAAAAAAACTGTGTAAATCATAGATTTGCTGGGAAAGGGTGACAGTTATGAGGTATGAATCTTTCTTGAAAGACAATGCATTCCCAAGTGAAAGTAGTATCAAGAAAATACAAAATCACACATGCCCACACAATGCAAAGCATCATGGGCTGCATATGCAAATCACCACAGAATGTTATGCTGGTCCAACTTTAAGCAGAAAACCTGGGGGACAATAGAGGTAGTGTGACAGGTTTAGACATCATCATGAGACACTTCATCTGCATAAAACAACCATACTATAGGTTAATATGTTATGCTTTTTTTCAGATTACAGTGACTTTTTCCATACATAGACTGTTACTGTTAGGATGAGGTTAAGTCATATAATGGGTAGTTATTAGACACAAACACCATTGTCCAAATCATGCAACGACTCTGTTCAGCCACCTAGCAGATAAGTACCATCGAATGGCTGTGAGCAACTGAGCATGACAACGGAGGAAGGCTTACATGTTTGTTGGCACTGAGAATAATTCTGGCTAAACTGAGCAGATATTAATGCTAACCATAACCAAAAATGCAAATTTCAGAGATTTATGTGGGAATTTTGTTTGATAATATTCTGATATGTATACAGCATTTCAATAACATTTTAGTGCAGAGCATTGCTTTTTGACAGTAAAGATTTTGCAAAGCCTGGCAGTGTGAAACATTTTTTTGTAGGCAGTGCAAATCAGTATAGGGATGAGAGAATACAGTTGCTATGGTGTGCAGTTGTTACATTTATGCCTGGCATGCTCATAGCAGCACCTAATCTCTCTGCCATGGATGTTTTGTAGTGACCTGATTTTGTTAACGTGCTTGCTTCAGACTGACTGCCATAGCAGAGAAACTATATAAAACAAACTCCATCCTTTAGTGAAGGTACTGTGCTAGATTATGTGGGAGTAGCTGATCAAGCCATTGTTGGTTTGTGGTAAGAGGGGTTGTCAGAGCAATAAAATCGACAGTCCATACTATACAACACTGGATGTGGGGAGATACAGAAAAAGCAATTTATGCTTTATGCAGGTGTTGTGTGATAAAAAAGCCAGCAAGGGGCAGTGCATAAACTGTGATGTCATCCTTACAGTACACAACAAGAAGCAATATATTCCAGTCCCCCCCCCCCCAAGCTGCACACTCCTTTTTAAACAAATTTCGAGGGTTACAGTTCTAATGGCAATCAGTACTGCCAAAACGGTTATGATTGCCCTATATTAATCCAGCTGAACTTTTTTATTAAAGCATAAACTAAATGTTCTTACTACTGTAAGAACTGCTCTCTCAGCATAAATGATCACTAATTGACAGGACAGTACTAGAGAAGACGTGATTACAATGGCCATTACTTCCTGGATGTGGCTAGTATCTGACAGCAGCAGGTGACTCTTACAGTGTGCGAGCAATGATGTTGTCCTGGAATACATGAGTGACAATGTCAGCATTAAGCAGGCTCACTCGCATAAAATGTGTAAAAAGAAACAGAAAACAGACAGCACCAGTAACTGCTATATTACTATTTACACGGCTAAAACATAAAAGAAAAAATTAAAATCTCATCTATCATGGACATTGAGGAAACAGACAGCTAGTCAATTATAAATAAAGATATGGCACTTAGCAACAGTTTTAAGGTATTTATTTAATTTCCTGTGCTGTTTAAGATAGTAAGCTATTGTACCAACTCAAGATATGTTGCACTTATAATGCAATACTGTTTCTGCATATTGAAGGGAAATATACTGTCAGTGGGATATTCAGACATGAGCCAGGCAGGGGCGCAGGCCAGGCGCAGCTCAACTGGGATGCATGAGGGAGTGTGCTGGGTGATATTCAACGGTGCTGTGCCATGGCTCAGCACCATTAAATATGGCAATGTGGCCTCCCACATTGTGCACAGTGCAGTGGTACTGCACCAGCGCAAGTGGCAAGAGAGGAGTAGAGGGATGCACCAGCGCAAGTGCAGTTGCGCTAGGTGCAGGAACCATGATATTCAGCAGTGGATATGCAAATGGAGCCATAATGCATGCAAGGTGCAACTGGGGTCATTAACAGCCACCATTATGGCCCCATTTGCATGCAGATGCGCCGATCGGTGACTAGCCTGGCAGCCCTGCCAGGCTGCAGCCATGGGGGCGGCCCCCTGCAGCGCGTAAACTGACCCAATGCTCATTGCAGGCAGTAGTAATACATGAATAAAGTCCTATATCCCTGGTGGTCCAGTGGACCTGCCAGCCTGATAGCGGCATTAGTAATAAATAAAACGTCCAGTATCCCTGGTGGTCCAGTGGACTGCTTCCAGCCTGATCGTGGGCAATAGTAATAAATGAATATGTCCAATATTCCCTGGTGGTCCAGCGGACTGCTTCAGTCAATTGCAGGCATATGTATACTAATGCAGTTTAAAATAACCCTGGTGGTCCAGCGGTACACCCCCCCACCACCCACTGACCCCGCCACTCCGCCTCCCCAGTCAGCGGTATGGCAGTTCTCACCCGACACCCACCGACTGATCATGCAGACCGTACTATACTACAACAGTCCAGATATGTGAATGTATCCATGGTTTGTGGACAAAAGGCACCGCGACTGTTGTAGCCTATTTACTCTGCCTGGAATCAGCTTTTAGTGAATGGGAGTAAGAAAAACATCATTTTATCTCTGAGTTTGAATAATCCAGTCTTTTCATAGCAGCATATTGTACTAATAATATCTAAACAAGCCTGACTAAGGAATCTGCCTGTATAGCTTATTGGGGAAGGGTGTATGGACTTTGGTATTTCAAAAAAACAGTCTGGGGTTTGTATTAGAATACCTCCACGTTTCAGCATACCACTCTGCTTTTACAAGCTTTTGACTGCAGGTGAGTGTTAGTGTGGAATTTTATTTCAAGGTGCTGCTACTGCTCCCTCCCAATTGAGTAAAGAAGCAAAAAGCACTAGCACAGTTGGAGATTTTGTGAATTGCAAATGGGTCCCACTCATATTTAATCTGACTGGAAGATGGAATACTTTGATTAGCTGTGGCACTTACTGTAGATGCTGGATGAGGATGAGTGCACAGATTTGGCTCATACAATATGTACAGTATCAAGCGTAGTTGAGTTTGATAATCAGAAAATTGCATTACATCTCATGTGTTAAAATACCCTCCACACTCTTGCGTGAGTTACTGTGATTGCAACCCCCACCAAACCTGATCAAAACAAAAATACTCCTCCAGCTCCCAGCTGACTCAAAACTCATCAGCCCTCCCCACCCCACCCCATAAAATGCTGTGGTTGTTACACCTTTGAAAAAATTAATCATTTTTCTAAGTTCCTTGAATTGCAGAGGCATGGTGTCACATCCCGAAACAAACTACCCATCCATACAACCTCAGAAGCCAAAAAATACCCCCTCTCCTCCTATCTGATCAAATTGGCCTCCCAGATCAGGAGCCACATTAGAAGAAAAAAAAACCTCCCTCCTCCTATCTACCAAGCTAGTGACTGACATGTTGAACGTAGCTACTGTGTCTCTTCAGGGAGACAGAATTGCTGCTGGTGCTGAAGCCACTGTTCTATGAGAATTACTGTCACACAGCTGCTTCAGATGTTCAGCTGTAATTTTGCAATGGAATCACCTTTCCATCTAAAGTTTCCACGTTTCATTTGGGCTGCTTTTCCTGCAGTATTAGTATGATTTTAAATAGAAAAAGTTCTGGGATACTGGCTTGTTAAGACCAAAGTGTCCATCACAGTCTATAGCTCACATACTGTATGCACCATAATACTGAGTTTAGCAAAACAAAATTTGCAAGTTTGACATGGCACCTTGCACTAGGGAACTCTATTTGAAAATGCAGTAGCTGAATGAATAGTTATGACTGATACAGTGTCTCTATTGTGTGTTTGAGTGATTTGTTACAATATCTGCAGTACAAACTGTACTGATACATTGTGACAAAGCCCCCAGACATGCCACTGCTATGCATAACAGAAACATTGTATCAGTGATACCTATCCATTCAGCTACTGCATTTGAAATAAAATAGAGAAACAAAACAATAATAAATGCTCTGTGCTCTGTGCTCAAAAGATATTCCATTCTCTTTGTTCACTTTGAGTCTGTGCAGATCACAGTGTTGAGCAGTAGCTGCAGAAGTTTATTTATTTATTGAAATGTTTCACCGGAGGGCACACTGAACAACAGTTGTTCTATCTCGCAGTGCGACCTAGGGAGGGTACCTAGGGTTGTGAAGGATGATCAGTTACAATAGTATAGTGTATAGTGGAGCAATCGTTGTTAGCTGAAATCTAAGCGCTCTCAAAATGTTGTTCTGCTGCACTAGTGGCGTCTGCAGTGCAGCAGAACTAAAAGTGATGCCGTCCGCGACAACAGAATGATTTTTTCGTTCTGCTGCAGTGCGATCGCCACACATGAGTGTCCTCAAGCAGCAATCTGACAGTTAGTCTTATTTTAAAAAGAAACATGTAGTAATTTTTTTTTTTTTTTTTTGAGCAACGGCGTTCCACTATACACTGTAGAGAACAGTGCATGCGTACCATCATTGTGTGACTGTTGCTTTTTCCTCTTAGTACTATGATGACTGATTACTTCTCGAGCTGCGCTCTCGAGGTAATCTGTCATCATAGTACCAACTCGGTGAAAGAATAGGCCTGTTGTTAACTGTTACTCATGCACTATCCTATATATGTGGGTAGTACAAACAATACAACATTGTAAGATTGCACAACAGTTGGAACACAAGGTATTGTACAATAAACAGTAGAGGAACATTGGGTAAATTACAGTGCATGTCCAAAATCATACAAAAGAACATATGAATGTACAAAACCTATAGAACCATTTATAGTGCATGAGTGTACCAGGAGCAGGCTCGAGATAGTACGCAAGTGCTGTTGGAGTAAAAAGGATGGGGTTAGGTTGTGCACACTGGTGACCCAGAAGGGCAGGTGGAGAAGGGGGGGGGAGGCAAGAAATGAATATGAGGAGAAGGGGTAGCCATTTACTGATTTCCCCCTTCAGGATGTTGAGAACCCTGCTGGGGGGGGTCATGGTAGGAAGGCAGAAACCAGGGACAGGTATTAAGGTGGGTAAAGTAGGAACAGCTGAGGGAAAGGGAATTGTGTAGGGCAGAGGTAAGGGAGTAGTTGGAGGAGGAGTGTCGTATTTCAGGGGGGAGGGAATTCCAGATTTTAGGGAAACGATGGGCAAAACCAGTCTGACCAATGACTATGACAATGAATGGTCATGGAACCAACTGCAGAAGGCAATACTGGACCTTGTGCTCACAAACAGGACAGTGTGATGGGAATAATAGTGGGGAGCACCTGGGAAACAGTGACCACCAGTCATTGTGGTTTGAAATCACAGAGAGCAGAACCAAACCACACAAAAACACGTATCCTGGATTTTAGGGGCAGACTTTGGGAAAATGGGAGATACTTGAAAGAGGCATTAAGAGATGGGACAGGAATCAGGGTTGAGGAACAGTGGGCAGTATTTAAAATGGGGATTGCAAGAACAACAGGATTATGTATTAAGCAGGTTAGCAAGAGGAAAAGGAAGAGGAGACCATTATGGTTTTCCAAAGAGGTAGCAAAGAAAGTGAAAGCCAAAAGATTGCATCCAGGCAATACAAAAGACACAGGCAGAAGGGGACAGGGAGAAGTACCAGGAGAAGCAAAGGAGGCAGGGAGGTCAGTAAGGAAGCCAAAGCTCAGACAGAAGAACACATTGCAAAATCAGTGGGTAGAGGACCAAACCTTACAGGTGCATAAGTGAAAAAGAAAGACAAAGGGAGGGATAGTGAGACTGAAGGGGAGGATGGGGGCGTGAGGATGACAACAGTAAAGCTGACATACTGAACAGGTATTTCTGCTCAGTCTTTACTGAGGAAGAGGAGGGTAATGGGTCTGAAGGGAGTACAAGGGTGAGAATGGTGCAGAAATGGACACAGTTCCTTTACATGAAAGGGTCCTGAAGGAACTGGAAGTAATAAGAGTTGATAAAGCAATGGGGCCAGATGGAGTGCACCCCAGGGTCCTTAAAGAACTAAGAGAGGTGGTGGCTGAACCTCTGGCTATCCTGTTTACCAATCCACAGAAACAGGAGGTACCCAAAGACTGGAGGACAGCAGATGTAGTCCCCTTACACAAAAGTGGGAACAAAGAGGAAGCAGGGAACTACAGACCAGTCAGCCTCACCTCGGTAGTGGGAAAGATCATGGAAGCACTACTGAAGGAGAGATTGGTGGAACATCTGGTTGTCAATGGACTACAGGATCCAAGGCAGCATGGTTTCACCAGGGGGAGGTCATGTCAGACCAACCTCTTTGAATTATTTGACTGGGTGACTAGGGAGGTGGATCAGGGGAAGGCAGCGGACATGGCCTATCTGGACTTCAGCAAGGCCTTTGACACTGTGCCACATAGAAGACTATTACACAAACTGGTTAATATGGGTGTGGGCAGGACAGTAGTGTGGTGGGTAGGTAACTGGCTGGGTGGCAGGACACAGAGGGTGGTGGTAAATGGCTGTCACTCCACAGAGGGAAGAGTGACCAGTGGGGTACCACAGGGATCAGTGCTGGGACCGGTCTTATTCAACATCTTTATCAGTGACATGGCACAGGACCTAGAAGGCAGAATTTCACTGTTAAGCTGATGACACAAAGCTCTGTAACAGAGTAGACACACCAGAGGTGTAGAAAGAATGAAAGCGACCTGCAGAAACTTGAAGAATGGTCAGGGGTTTGGCAGTTGAAATTCAATGCAAAAGTGCAAGATAATGCATATAGGGCACAAAACCCTGGCACAATATATCAGTTGGGGGTGAGGATATAGCATGCACCAAGCAGGAAAGGGATCTTGGGGTTATCATCTCTGATGACCCTCAAGGTAGGAAACAGTCTGACAAGGCAGCAGATAAAGCAAATAGGATGCTGGGATGTATAGGCAGGGGCATTACCAGCAGGAAAGGAGGTCATAATTCCACTATACAGACACTAGTGAGGCCGCACCTGGGTACTGTGCAGTTCTGGAGACCTTACCTACGTAAGGACATAGACAGGGTAGAGAAGGTTCAGAGGAGGCAACAAAGATGGTGCATGGGTTGCATCACAAGTCCTATGAAGACAGGTTGAAGGAACTGAACATGTACTCCTGGAGGAGAGGAGGAGAGGGGATATGATGAGACATACAAGTATCTTACAGGGAGGAACAGGGTGCAGGAAAACACTATTTTAAGCAAAAGGTGTTCCAGGACTAGAGGCATGGGATGAAGTTGGAGGAGGCGATTCAGAGGAAACATGAGAAAGAATTTCTTCACAGAGCGGTGGTGAACAAGTGGAACACCCTGCCAGAGGAAGTGGTGGGGCTGAAACAATCACAGGATTTAAGAATGCATGGGATAGACATAAAAGGAATTCTGGAGTCAGGGTAGGTGCAACAGACTTCTAGGAAAACAAACTGAACTTACAAGCTCAAATGGGTCTATGTATCTATGTATGTATCTATGAGGGTGGAGCAGCAAGGGACCGTCAAGGTGCGGGCATCGTTTGATCTGAGAGAGTGGGTGGGGGGAGGTGGAGTGGACAGAGAGGATAAGAGATAGGAGGGGAGCCCCCCTGAACCAGAATTTGGAGGTTAGTTTGGCACAGTGAGAGATGCATCTGTGAAGTTACTTCTGTTGGCTGACTGTGACAATCTTGTCTTTTTTGAGGGGTTTTAGGTGGTGACATGCCTTTGTTCTTGTACATAGAATTACAAATGTTATACTGCAGTTTCATTTTTAGTTAAGTTATCCAAATTGTGTTAAATTGCAGCAGTCTGAGAACAAATGCGTTTCTACTACTTCAGTAGGTTAAAGAACGACTGTCAATATCATCGAGCTGACATCTGACTAATTCAGCTGCAGTTCAGATTTAGAGGCATGATTTGGGCAGGACTGTCTTTGGCTGGGTGGATGAATGGTGTTAAATTTACTGTGTGGAAAAAAATGTGGTTTCCTTGAAATTAAAATTAACCCACCGATTTCCTTTTGGTAATGTGAGGTCCAGTCTAGTTAGTTTATTTTTATGGCATTTTTTATTTTTTGGGGAGGGCTTTTTAATGCCTATATTAATCTCGCTATATGCATTTGCCTACTCATGAGCTGCAGCTACTGCTGCTAGGTTGTAAGTGTTGTTGGTGCACCCCCAACACACACCCATTAATTTCCTTTGACTACTGTCTTTCTGTGAACCCGGGTCAGTTTGACAGCTCCAAGGCTTTTGAATTATGACCTTTTGAAAATGTGAAAGTCCTACTCTGTTTCAATGAAATGTGTGGCAGGTGAAAGGAAGGGGACTTGTAAAAATGAATAAGTACATGGACTGTTTAACAACACAGGCACAAAAATTAACATTTTCTCAGCATCACTCAACCATGCTGGCAGTCCCAGTGTATTATACAGTAGGTTCATATCACAGTCCTATTTATTTAATGAAGTGTACCTGTGTAATTCTGTGGCCACTATGGAGGTGCTGGTCTGTGCATGGAACTGGAACACTTTAAAGTAATAAACAGCACATGAGACAAAATCCTCATTCTTGTTACTCCTGGAATGGGTTTGAAAGATATCACTAGGATGGCAGTGAGAACATTAAAGAAAATAGTTTTTTTAAACTAAATAATTGTATAGTAAAAAAGAAAATCAAACACTAACACAGCAGGTTATGAAACGCACAGGCATGTTTATTGGTCAGGAATACAGTGAACTTCACAAAGGTTTGGATATTTTTTTTTTTCTGGTCCTCTTCCTGTTCTCTTTAATTAGGTGGTTTTCTTTTTCAAGCAAAGGAATGAATGAAGTGTCCCATAAAATCAAGAGAGTACTGTAACAGTCTCATGGCTTAATTTACAAAAGGGAATGCAAAGTCTCATTTCCTGCTTCTGCATTTGCCCCAAAACTCACGAGCACTATTTTTACAAGTCCTTCATTCTTACAGTGCCTTGGTTTCCTTGATTTGCAGCAGTTTTTAACAAAACAGATGGCAGACGATCCAACCATAAAAAAGTGAAGGTCATCTTCTTTGTTAGCCTGGCAATGTACAGTAGTAGTCAACAATACTAGTGCGGGGATCAATGCTGGCACACCTGGGGCAGCATCAGGGATTGGGGAGGGGGTCCACTACACTACCAGAAGAAGTGTTTTTTTTTTTTTACTTAATTACTGGGGCGACATTAGGGACTGGCAACCGATAGGCAACCAGAGACAGTGTAGTCAAGAAGATGTGGTTTGCTGGCCAAGGCACCTAGCTTCACCTGAGCTCTTTCCTTCTAAGACTGCTTGAAAGGCAGAGTAGAGAAACTTACCAGAGCAAGGGAAAAGGATTAAGACTTATTTTGGCTAAACAGATTTACTGTGTGGTGTTGTTTTTATTTTTTACTCACAGGGATTGCTACTGTTTGTTGCTAACATTTCATTGCTTTATTTTTCTCTGTAGCAAAGTGTTTCTTACAGCGTATATCTTCTCTGAAATTATTACAGGTGGTGCTTTACAGGTTTTACAGTTTTATCTAACATTAGGATAAGCTTTCAGGGTTACTGCATTTGTTGTTGACTGATTGTTTCTGCTCTTACCTCCTTGTTCTTTCGTCCATGGTTCTTCTTTTTCGGCAGGGGAAGGGCCCAGCCACCCACCCCCATCCCAACCACCCCACACTACACTCCTTTTATAGGGTACCACAGTTGTGACATTTCCTGTGGCAGAGCAGGAAGGGGTGGATCAGTGGGGCCTCCACAAGGTGAGCTCATTTACAGGGGCACTAGTAATTTAACTTGTTATAACAAGTTAAACAAAACACAATCAAATCATTACTTGCATTTTTTTTTCCTTTTTTTTCCTTCTAATTACTCTGACTAGGTTATAAAGCCAGCAACTTATCTGGAATGGATATTAACTGCAGGTACTGTGGAACAATTTTCAGAAGGACAGTCTTACAGGATTTAGGACACTGTCCTACATGCTGGGCCTTTGGAGATCTTAAGGCTCAGCTCCGGGCAGCATGGGCAGAGATTGCACGCCTCAAATTTCATATTCAAGATGAAATACATTATAAGAACCACCGCCATTTCCTCGTCCAACAGAAAAACCTCGACCACAGAGGGTAGTTGGTCAGGAGGTTGGCAGAGTGGTTAGGAGAACAAATCGGGTGCCCATCACTGTCTGCTCTCCAACATATTACCTCAAAAACCATATAAACACTACAAACAGGTATCTGCCTCTATCTCTGAAATCAAACAAAGAGGCAGAAAAACACTGCAAAGCAGGACACTGCAGCACAGGAGCTAGCACAACAAAACTCACCCAAATCAGGAACCAAAACAAAAAAGCAAAAGAAAACCAAAAAACTTCTGATCATAGGAGACTCCATGATTCGGGAGTTGATACCCATCTCCAGCCAGGGTAATGGTCAGATGTCTCCCAGGTACATCAGCATGGAGAGACACTGACCGCATTAAATTATTTACAAAGCAGTAAAAACATTGATGTCCTAGTACACATAGGGACTAATGATCTCACCAGCCGGTCAGTTGTGGAGACCAAGGAACACCTGACCAGGCTGGGTGACAAACTATCATCTATTTCATCTGGCATCTCCTTCTCTGAGATCCTGCCAGTCTGGGAGAGGAGCAGATGGACGGAAGGTCAGAGAAGGGAGATAGGGGAGCTAAACATGTGGCTCAAGGGCTGGTGCCAGGAAAAGGACACAGATTTGTAGGGAACTGGCAACAGTTCTGGGAGCGAAGTTCTTTAAATTTGATGGACTGCATCTGACTAAGGAGGAGTCAGTGCATTGGGGCAGAAGTTTGGCGTCTTTGCAGAATATTTAAACTAGCAAATGGGGAGAAGGGTGCAGCACCCCATACGTCGAATGGGAAGAACACCCCTCCCCCCTCAGCTAGTGGTCAAACAGGGATTCAGCATGTTTGCAGTTCATTTGCATCCCCAGGTAAGAAAAAAGGTTTGTCTCCCCATATGATGCACAGGGGTAATGCCAAACCTCACCCAACAACTAACACACCAAAATCTGGCCAATGGAAAATCATGTACACAAATGCTCACAGCCTGGGAAATAAGATCCCAGACCTGCAGGCAATAATGTCAGAGGCTAAACTGGACATAGTAGCAATTAGTGAGACGTGGTTTACCAGTAACCACACTTGGAAGACTTCAGTACCTGGCTATGTATTGTTCAGAAGAGACCGAGGTGCAAAAAGGGGGAGGAGTGGCCTGTATGTCAATGACAATATCAAAGCTACAGAAATTCAGAATACACATAAGGAGCCAGAAGAACTGTGGGTCACCCTGGAACAGGAAATGGGACAGCCATAAGTACTGGGAGTTGTCTACAGGCCCCAGACCAGGGGAGAACATAGACACATTACTGTTAGAAGATATACAAAACATGACAGCTAAAGGGAGGTTCTGATAATGGGAGACTTCAACATGCTGGATACAGATTGGTCAATACCAGCAGGAACATATGCAAGAACTAGACACATAGTGGATTCCCTGCGGGAGGCCTCAAACAACTGGTACAGCAACCCACAAGAGACAGGGCTATCCTAGATCTAGTACTGACTAACAAGGAGGGATCACAGATCTCCAGGTAGAAGGTCACCTGGGGCCAGTGACCATCACATGGTATGGTTCAATTTGGCTACTACGTCTAAATCATCCCATTCCAAGGCAAAATATGGGACTTCAGAGGAGCTGACTTTGATAAGATGGCCAACAGAGTTAAGCTAGCCTTGGCAAAAGAAACACAGGTGAGGATACAGGCAAAGTGGCCAAGCATTAAGGATGCAATACTTGAAGCAACATTCCATTGTGTTAGACAGAAAGGAAGTGCAAAAAGAAGGAAACCACTTTGGTTCTCAAATACAGTAGCAGAAAAGGTCAGAGCCAAAGGCTGGCCTTCAGGAAATATAAGGGAACACAGCGGGATGAAGATAAGGAGGCATACCAAACTGCCTAAGGAAGCAGGGAAGGCAGTAAGGCAAGCAAAGTCCCAAACTGAGGAAACACTAGCATGAACAGTAAAGAAGGTGATAAGACTTTCTATAGATACATTAGTGAAAGGAGAAAGTCCAGAGGGGTATTGCTAAGCTTAATGGAGAAAAGGAGCATGTGAGGAGGAGGACCCTGTAAAGGCATCTATCCTAAATATATATTTTGCTCAGTATTTACTGAAGAGAAGGTAGGGCAGGGTCCACAGCTCAGCATCATGGACACAGGGGGGAGGGAGGTGAGCACTACTCCCTTCACAAAAGAAAGGGTCCTACAAGAGCTTGCTAAGCTCAGGGTGGATAAGGCAATGGGACCTGATGGCATACATCCTAGGGTTCTTAAGGAGCTAAAGATGGAACTAGCAGAGCCATTAGCAGAACTGTTTAGTGAGTCTCTGAGCACAGGAGAGGTCCCAGAAGACTGAAGAAGGGCTCATGTGATACCGCTCCAAGAGTGGTAGCAGGAGGAGGCGAGGAACTACAGACCAGTCAGTCTTACCTCAGTAGTGGGCAGATTATGGAGGCACTCCTTAAGGAAAGGATAGTGCAACACCTGGAATCCATAGGGGCACAGGATCCAAGACAGCATGGTTTACAAAGGAAGGTCCTGTCAAACTAATCTCATAGATTTCTTTGACTGGGTAACCAGAGTGGTGGACCAAGGGAGCAGTTGATGTTGCCTACCTTGACTTCAGCAAAGGTTTTGACACTGTTCCACATAGAAGATTGACAAATAAGCTGGGAGGCTCGGGGTGGGTCAGACATTGGTCAACTGGGTGGCAGACTGGTTGACCGGCAGAAAACAGAGAGTGGTGGTAAATGGTATACAGTCAGAAGAGATGCAAGTCACAAGTGGGGTACCTCAAGGATCAGTCCTGGCCAGTCCTCTTAACATCTTCATTAGTGACCTTGCAGATGGACTAGAGGTGAGCTTGTCTGTTTGCAGATGACACCAAGATCTACAACAGAGTAGATGATCCAGATGGGGTGGGCAGAATGAGAAGAGATCTGGATAAACTAGCAAAATGGTCAAAGAGTGGCAACTGGGATTTAATGCAAAGAAGTGCAAAATCATGCACATAGGAAGAGAAACCTGAAGCCACCTATAGGCTGGGAGGAGTTGCTAGCAGTCACAAAGGAAGAAAGAGACTTGGGCATCATCATCACTGATGACCTGAAATCATCAAGCAGACCTCTAAAGCAGGTAAGGCTGGGGGTGTTAGGGTGTATTAGTAGGGTATCACAAGTTGTAAGAGGAGGTAATAATCCTCTTTACAAGACACTAGTTAAGGCCCCATCTGAGTACTAGCGTGCCATATTGGAGCCACACCTTCACAAGGACATTAACCAAATTGAGGCAGTCCAGAGAAGGGCAACCAAAATGGTGCAGGGACTGCATCAGAAGACATATGAGGACAGATTAACAGAGCTCAATATGTATACGCTTGAGCAAAGGAGGGAGAGAGGTGATATGATCGAGGCATTCAAACACCTTAAGGACATTATCAAGGTGAAAGAGTCTAACATGTTTAAATATAAGAAAAATAGCAGGACAAGAGGACACATCATGTGATTAGAGGGGGGCCGATTAAGGGGGAATGTGAGGAAATTCTTTTTCACAGAAAGGGTGGTGGATGCATGGAATGGCTTACCACAAGAAGTGGTGGCTATGAATATAGTGCAGGGCTTCAAACAGGCATGGGATAGGCATAAGGGAGCAATACAAATGACTATGAATAGCTAGGCCACTGACAGAGCAAAGGCCAATGGCACATTTATAAGGTAGAAAAAGAAATGGGCAGACTGGATGGGCCTTGCGGTCCTTATCTGCCATCAACTTCTATGTTTCTATGTTTCTGTTTTTTTACATTACTTAACTAGTCAAAAACCTCAGTGCCACAGCAAATAATAAAATGACAACAAAAAAACTGTCTGGTGTTGCTGAGAGATGGCCTTCCCATCCATAAGTATTGGGTGGTTGGCCAAATGATGAGACAGTTCTGCTTATAGTAAAACCTATTTGGCTTCTCCTTAGCCAGTCAGGTTTTAGGATAGGCAGAAATGTCATTCATTCATTCATTCTGAAAATCATACGTAGAGGACAATGGCTGGGTTTACGCTGTTTACTGGTTGTAATTACCTCAAGTGGTTGCCAAGCCATGTTTGTAAACCTTGATAGCATAGCTCGAGAGGTTTACTGTTGGCATGACAACTGTGTGAGGTGATTTCAACCTGATAAACAGTGTAAACCCAGCCATTGTCTTTTATAGTGTATGGGGTTTTTCACAGCTGAAGTAAGTGACAAAAAGCCCTTTCACTGTTGACCTAGTTGAAATCCCAGTGTCAAATGTGGTTGGTCAGCAGTCATCATGTGGTTACGCATCCAGTACGTGGGACAGAGGGGTTGTGGGAAACATTTGTCAGCTGAGACTCAGGAATTCAGGATCACCGGAGGCTGCCTGTAGATACGGGTGGGGAGGTAGGAGAAAAAGAACAAGAGTACATTGCAATGTTTCTGTTTGTGTGGTATGCGACCATGTTTAAACTGCCGCTACCGATGCTCAGTTCAAACCGCTCACATGACACATTCTAGGGTTGGAATGCTGTCGGGTGCCACTGATTCCATCTTGTGATCTCACCGATCTGACGTAGGCAAGCAAGGTTTACAGCTCTTGCATCAGAATGATGAGATATCAAGAAAATTAAAAGATACCAGGCTATGTATTATAAGGGCTCCCATACATTATAAATATTTCACATGTCAGCTCAGAAGTTCTAAGGACTAGGAAGGGCTTCTATTTTTTACATGCCCCACGATAGGGGGTCCAAGGAGAAACCCCAGAAAGGGATGTTTCATTTTAGTAATTCTCTTTTTTAGCACCGGAGAAGGTTTAACAGAGTTTTTCTTTTTTGTTCTCTTTGAGTGGGACTAAACACAGCAAGTGCTTTTGGTTTGTAAAGTACCGTATGTGCCTGCTCTCAGCAGGACAGAGTTCATGAAGGGCTTGAAAATATTTTGGGTGCCCACTTGGAGCGCATCTGAGCTCAAGATGGGTTGGATTTTTTTCCCATAAGCACTCTTATTAGATCCAAGTTGCTAATGTAAATGGAGCTAATTCACATTAATGAGCTCCCTCTTGAGCACTGGACATTTGTGTTTGTTTGTTTTTCATTTCCATCGTCTTTGAGAGGCACTGTGTTCAGTAGGGGAGGGACTGATTTTTGTATTGATTTTTCTAGGTGCCTACTCCAATTGGGACAGAGACCAGGAAGGGCATACACAAATTTAACATGCCTGCTTGGTGCAGAGCTGAGCCCCAGAGATGCTGCCATTTTTCTACATACCCATTCCTAACAAGTTCAATGTACAAGTTCAGAACGGGCTGATTTAAAGTAACAAGTCCTCTCCAAGATGCTCCAATTTCCAACATCATTATATCAGACATATTACTAAAGGGTTGTTTAATTTTTTTCCAGGTATGTACTGAATAAGGGGCATTGATACTTATCTTGTTAAACTCATTTATACTATAAAGTGTAATGTTAGGCAAAATTGATATTTTCTTTATTTATTAATTTAGCTTTTGTTGACCGGATAAGTGCACTAGACAAATCCTGCCTATTTTCAGGCACGACCCGGGGGAGGGGGATACGGATGAATGCCAACTGACCTTGAACCAGATTAAGCTGTTGGTGGTATTTTTAGTGAATGAGGGAAATTTGGCCAGGACACCAGGGAAATTCCCCTACTCTTTTCGATAAGTGCCATGGGATCTTTAACATCCACCTGAACTACCACCAATCCAGGCAGATGGGACCTCGGTTTAACGTCTCATCTGAAAGACGGCACCTCAGGAGTGCAGCACCCCTCTCATGCTGCACTACAGTGTCAGTACTGGGATATTAACCCAAGTGCCAGATGTGCGAACTGAACCCACAGCCCTCTGATCTTCCGGCCTCAGAGGCAAGTGTGCTACCTACTGAGCCACTGACACTGCTAAATGTAGGACCCAACAGTGTAAATGAATTTAACAAAATAAGTAATGATGCTCCTTATCCAGTATATACCTTTTGAAAGAGAATAATGTGAGTTGCAGTAAGGATCTGCATGCTCTGTGACACTGAACAAGTCCCAACAAAGAGAACTGTGCTGTTCATGTCTCATTTCAATGCCCAACCTTTTCTTTGCCTTCTAAAATTGCTTAATCATTGGCTTTTTACAGAGAAATTCTGTGATGCTAGTTTCCCTTCCCCCATACTGCCTGTTGCATCAGTTCCATTGTTTCCTGACAATGACATGTCATGGCATTAGCATTGATCACTTAGGAACCCATTATGCTTAACTCACACTAGATGCAGTGAAGGGGAGAAATGTGAATTCTTGTCACTACCTCTCCCATTCCTCAAGGGTGTGTAGGATACAAAGCAGCAGCAACAAAAATATAAACAAGCATTTGTCAATGCCAAATGTTGATTGTGTTGGTGTGTTGAGCTCACTCACTCCCCCTCCGTCACTTGCTCAGTCTGTTTCTCCCAGTGCTACAGGCTGTTCTTTTGTACTGGCCTCCTGCCTGCATTGGCACCTTGTTCTGCACACTAAGAAATCTGCAGCTGTCCCAACAGAGCTCCATTGAGGTGGCTCAGTCCCTCTCTCTCAGTCACTCATTCTGTTTCTCCTGGCACTGCAGGCTGCCCTTTTGTACTGGGCTTCTCCCTCTGTTGGTGGCCTTTTCTGCCCACAAAGAAATCTGCAGCAGTCACAATACAGGTCTGTAATGAACATATGAACATACAAAATTTGCCAGCAGATAAAGGCTGAGAGGTCTATCAAGTCTGCATGAATGTGCAGCTAGCGTCCCTTATTCTGCAGCTGCCCCTCCCTTCCACCCTTCCCCTTCATTGACCCTCCCCCTTGTCCTGTCCCATCCCCTTTTGAAGCAGTCCACTGTTCTAATGGATACCACTTCTGCAGGTAACGCATTCCACCCAGCCACCACCCTCTCTGTAAAAAAGTGTCTCCTCATCTCCCTCCTAAACCTTCCTCTGTCCGGTCTCATATCATCAACTATTTTTAAATAAATTACAGGTGGCTGAGGAGTTGAAAAAGAAGCTTGCAAACTCTGCTTATCTTGGAAGTAACTTCACAAGTGTTTGAATACTGCATTTTGGTTGTCCCTTGGGGTAGCTGGCTTGACTACTAGGATTTTGGGACAGAAACTATTTTAAATAATTTACTGGTGCGTAGGGTTTGTGATAGTGAGAGGGTGAGGATGGTGGAACAGAGGCACACCCAGTCAGTTGTTCCACACCACAATCCATACACTGCTCTGTGGGAGCATAGCTCCCTTATGGATGCACCTGCAGAGGAGACTAAGGAGGTTGAGGACAACTGTCACAAGGGAGGCCCATAGGAAGGAGGCAGAGGACACCACAAGGAAAGGAAGCAGCTCCTGGTGGGGACTCAATATGGGGGATAGAACTGGGAGAGCAGGGAAAACTGAAGTAAGGTGCCTGCCTGGTGCCATGGCTTGGAGAGACAGAGCGCATCCTCAGGATCACGAGAACAGCTACACGAGTCTGAGCTGGACGTCATTGTCCATCTAGGACAAATGACTTGGCTAATCATGAGATTAGAGCAGTGCAGAAGGACTTTGTAGAAGTGGGAGGGCCTAAGACAAGTAGCACACACAATATCCTTCTCTGAGGTGCTGCCTGTCAATGGCACGAGTGAGTGAGGGTACTAGCACCATGCAGTTTAATGAATGGCTGAAAAAAATGGTGTGGAGCACAGGGTTTGGCTTCATTGGGGACTGGGTTCCACCTGGAGGACACCAGCCTATACTGGCAGGATGGTCTGCATCTGTCCAGGAAGGAGCAAGTCTTTTGAGCAATCGGTTTAAATGCTTCATTGGCAAGCTTTTAAACTAGTCAAGGGGGGAGGCACTGATAAGTAGCAGGAAATTCCCAGCCTCTCCCTACAAAACAGGGTACTAAATGAGAAAAAGACCGAGGTAGACAGGTCAGTGGGGGATGCTGCAAAAGAAGGTAAAGCCATCAAAAAATGGAGAGCAATGAGTACCAATGCCCATAGTCTGAGTAACAAGCTTCCTGAATTAGTGGCCTTGATGGAGGAGGAACATCTGGATATTGTGGCAGTCACAGAAACATGGTACACACAAAACCATGACTGGGACATAAACATACCAGGATACACCTATCTACAGGAGGGACAGGGAGGGTAAAGAGGAGGAGGAGTAGCTCTTTACAAGGGAAGGAATCAAAGCAACAGAACAAAAGGAAAACAGGAGAAGAAGCACTGTGGTAGAATTTGGAGACCCAATGGCACCACAATCCCACAGGGTTATACAGACCCTTTTCAGGGGAGGAAATGGACAAGGAAATGATAGAAAGAATACTTAGAATGGCAGAAAAAGGGAGATATTGCTGATGGGTGATCTGAATATGCCAGATGTTAACTGAGTACAGTTGCAGCACCCACTTCAAAGAGTGGGGTTATTCTAGATACCCCTACGAGGGCATGCCTAGACAACTAGTATTGGAGCCCACCAAGAGGGAGCAATCTTAGACCTGGTTCTCTCAAATGGAGATGAAGAGAGGATCACAGATGTAGAAGTGGGTAGCCATCTGGGAACTAGCGACCATCGAACAGTATAGTTCACAATAAACACAGCAATAGAGTCAAGCCATACAAAGGCAAAGTACTGGACTTTAGGAGGGCTGACTTTGCTAAAATGGGTCAGTGCCTAAGGAATGCACTAGCAAATGGGCAGGAAGGAGGGTGGAAAACAATGGGAATAATAAAACTGCCATCACAGAGGTAACAAGCCTTTGTGTGAAGCAAATAAACAAAACAAAATGATGTAAGAAACCACTATGGTTCTCAAAGGAAGTGATAGTGAAGGTTCAAGAGAAAAAGCATTCAGGAAGTACAAGGAATCACAGAAGGAGCAGGACAGAGAACTGTATCAGTTAAAGCAAAAGGAAGCTGGGAAGGCAGTCAGAACAGCAAAGGCCCAAACCGAGGAAAAGATCACCAACTCAGTTAAGAAGGGGGATAAAACCTTTTATAGGTACATCAGGGAGTGAAGGAAGACCAAGGGAGGGTTAGTGAGGCTTAATAAAGAGGAGGGAGGGTGGGCAGAGGGTGACTGTGAAAAGGCAGAGATACTAAGCAAATATTTTGCTCAGTATTTACAAAGCAAGTGGGGGAGGTACCTAAAACAAACAGTAGAAACACTCTGGATACAGAAGTTGACACCAGCCCATTTACAGAAGAAAGGGTTCTGAAAGAACTCTTAAAACTGAAGGTGGACAAAGCAATGGGGCCTGATGATATTCATCCCAGAATTCTAAATGAACTAAGGGTAGAACTAGTGACACCACTGACTACCCTCTTTAACAAATCATGGGAGGATGGGGTGGTACCCGAGGACTGGAGAAGGGCAGATGTGATTCCCCTTCACAAAAGTGGGAGCAAGGCAGAAACAGAAAACTACAGACCTGTTAGTTTAACCTCAGTGGTAGGGAAAATGATGGAATCACTTCTGAAGGAAAGAATTGTTGAGTATCTAGAGGCCAGAGGGGCTCAGGATCCAAGGCAGCATGGATTCACAGTGGGAAGGTCATGCCAGACAAATCTGATAGATTTCTTTGACTAGGTGACCAAAGTAGTAGATCAGGGAGGGGCTGTGGACATGGCCTACCTAGACTTTAGCAAGGCATTTGACACAGTCCCACACAAAAGATTAATATACAAGTTAGCCAGCCTGGGAGTGGGTCCCAAGATGACAGTCTGGGTAAAGAATGGCTAGAGAATAGGACACAGAGAGTAATAGTAAATGGAGTCCACTCTGAAGAAAGAGGGTTACTAGTGGGTTACCGAGGGTTCAGTACTAGGACGGTCTTCTTCAATGTCTTTATAAGTGACATTGCAGAGGACTGGAAGGAAAGTATGTCTCTTTGCAGATGACACAAAGATCTGCAACAGAGTTGATGCACAAGGTGGGGTGGAAAGGATGAGAAGGGACTTGGCAAGGTTAGAGGAATGGTCAAATGTATGGCAGCTTAGATTCAATGCTAAGAAGTGCAAGGTAATGCACCTGGGAAACAAAAACCCAGGGAAGAGTACACAATGGGGGTGAGATACTAACAACAACAAAATGGAAAGGGACCTGGGGGTAGTCATATCAGATGACCTAAGGTGGGCAAGCAATGTGAGAGGCAGCAAGGAGGGCTGGGGGATACTGGGATGCATAGGGAGAGGCATCACCAGTAGAAAACAGGAAGTTATTATCCCTCTGTACAGACAGTTGGTGAGACCCCATCTGGAGTACTGCGTGCAGTTCTGGAGACCCAATCTCCACAAAGACATAGACAGGATGGAGGCTGTCCAGAGGAGGGCAACTAAAATGGTGCAGGGTCTGCACCGGAAGACATATGAAGAGAGACTTAAAGAGCTGAATATGTATAGCCTCGAGGAAAGGAGGGAGAGGGGGGACATGATAGAAACTTTCAAGTACCTCAAGGGAATCAACAAAGTCCAAGAGGGTAGCATCTTTCAAAAAAAGAGGTGTGCAAGAACAAGGGGGCACAATTTGAAGATAGAAGGGGGTGGCTCAGAGGTAATTTAAGGAAGTATTTTTTCACAGAGAGGGTTGTGGATGCATGGAATGGCCTTCCGGAGGAGGTTGTGGAGTCAAAAACAGTGGTGGAATTCAAGCATGCATGGGACAGTCATAAGGCAATTCTAGGGGGTGGGGGTAGGAAGAAGTAGGCTGCTGGTTAACTAGGATCTGCAGCTTATCCATTAGGTAGGGAAATGGGCAGACTGGGTGGGCCAAGCGGTCCTTATCTGCCATCAAAATCTATGTTTCTATGTTTCTATGGCCCCTGGTGTACCTCCCCTACCTTACTTTGAACAGCCCCTCTGTACCTGTCTTGTTTATTCCTTTCATGTACTTAAAGGTTTCAATCATGTCACCCCATCCCTCTTCTCCTCCAGTGAGTACATGTTCAACTCCCTCAGCCTCCTCTCATATGATAAGTCCCCCAGCCCCTTGATCATCTTTATCACCCTGCGCTGCAACCCCTCCAGTAACTTAATGTCCCTCTTCAGATACGGGCACCAGTACTGCACACAGTACTCCAGGTGCAGTCTAACTAATGACCTATACAGTGGCAGAATCACCTCCTCCCTTCTCGAGGATATACCCCTTGCAATACAACCCAGCATTTTGTTGGCCTTTGCAGCTGTCTTTTCCTACATTGTGCCGAGTTGTTCATTGACCCTGTAATAAGCACCCCCAGATCCTTCTCCTCTTCCTCTCTCTCTGGGCTAGCTGCACTACCACCAGCTGGTAACTCCTCCTTGGGTTCTTCATCCCAAAATGCAACACCTTGCACTTTTGGCATTAAACCCCAGTTGCCAGGTGTCTGACCAGGTTTCAGCTTTGCCAGTTCATCCTGCAACCCCTGCCATCCCCCTATGTCATCCACCACCACTCCTACCTCGGTATCATCAGCAAACAGACTGATCTTGCTCTTAATGTCCAATGATATGTCTGCAATGAATATCCCAAACAACACTGGTCCCAACACCGAGCCCTGTGGAATGCAGCTCATCATCACCACCCTCTGTTGCTTTCCCTGAAGCCAGTTCCCTACCCATCTCACTGGCTTTGTACCCACCCCTGTGCCTACTAACTTGGCTGGGAAGTTACTAACTTACTTCCCAGCCTTCCATGCAGCACAGAGTTGAATGCCTTACTGAAGTCCAGATACAGGACATCCACTGCATGGCCCCTGTCCAGTTGCCTAGTTACCCAGTCATAGAACTCCACCAGGTTGGTTTGGCAGGATCTGCCCTGTGTAAACCATGCTGTCAGCTGTCCTGTAGTCCTTTGGCTCTAGGAGGGCCACCAGCCTCTCATTCAGGATAGTCTCCATTAGCTTACCCAAGATGGATGTGAGGCTCACTGGTCTGTAGTTTCCAGGTTCATCCTTGGGGCCACTCTTGTGGAGGGGCACCACATGAGCCATCCATGTTGAGCCAGCTGACTCCCCCTCTCTCACTCATTGTGTTTCTCCTGGTGCTGCAGGCTGCCCTTTTGTACTGGGCTCCTGCCTGCATTGGCACTTTTTTCTGCCCACAAAGAAATCCATAGCTGTCCCGGCAGAGCTCCGTTGAGGTTGCTCACTCTCCCTGCGTCACTCACTCATTCTGTTTCTCCTGGCACTGTAGGCTACCCTTTTGTACTGGGTTCCTGCCTCTGTTGGCACCTTTTTCTGCCCACATAGAAATCTGCAGCAGTCCTGACAAAGCTCCATTGAGCTCTCTCACTCCCCTTCTCTCACTCGCTCATTCCATTTCTGCCGGTGCTGCAGGCTGCCCTTTTCTATTGGGCTCCTGCCAGCATGCCACCTCTTCTTCCCACAAGAAATTTGCAGCAGTTACAACAGAGCTCCATTGAGCTCGCTCACTCCCCCTCTCTCACTCACTTGTTCTGGTTTTCCCACCACTGCAGGCTGCCCTGTTGTACTGGGCCCCTACATGCATTGCTGCCTTTTTCTGTCCACAAACAAATCTGCAGCAGTCCCAACAGAGCTCCGTTGAGCTCACTCTTTCCCCTTCTTTCACTCGCTCATTCTTTGTCTCCTGCTGCTGCAGGCTGCCCCTTAATGTACTGGGCTCCCTGCATTGGTGGTATGTTCTGTAGAAAGAAATCTAAGCAGTTCTGACACACTGCTGGCACTGCAAGCTGGCCTTTTGTACTGGGCTCCTGCCTGCATTGCCCCATTTTCTGCTCACAAAGAAATCTGCAGTAGTCACAATAGAGCTCTACTGAGCTCGCTCACTACTCTCTGTCACTCACTCATTCTGTTTCTCTTGGCTGCAGGCTGCACTTGTGTACAGGGCTTCTGGCTGCATTGGCACCTTTGTCTGTCACAGAGAATTTGCAGCTGTCCTGACAGAGTTCTGTTGAGGTCACTCAGTCTCCCTCTCTCATGCCACATTCTGTTTGTCCTGGCACTGCAAGCAGCCCTTTTGTACAGGGCTCCTGCCTGCAATGGTGCCTTTTTCTGCCTCCCACAAAGAAATCCGCAGCAGTCCAGATAGAGTTCCATTGAGCTCACTCAGTCCCCCTGTCTCACTCACTCATACTGTTTCACCCACCACTGCAGGCTGGCCTTTTGTACTGGGCCACTGCCTGCATTGATGCCTTTTTCTGCCCACAAAGAAATCCACAGCAGTCCTGACAGCGCTCTGGTGAGTTCGCTCACTCCCCCTCCATCACTCTGTCTCTCGTTCTGTTTCTCCAAGTGCTGCAGGCTGCCCTTTTGTACTGGACTCTTGCATTGGGGCCTTTTTCTGCCCACAAACAAATCTGTAGCAGTCCTGACAGAGCTCAGTTGAGCTCGGTAACTTCCCCCCTCACTCATTCAATCTTAATCTGTCCCAAACAGTGATTTCCCACAGTGACCATGCTATTCTCCGGCAGGCGTACAAAAATATATTTTAGCCAGGATGTGAAAAATGGCAGCTGTACTGTTCATAAGGAGGTGTGGAAAAATGCCACTGTTGAAAATGTGGCATGACAATATTATAAATTTGTGAAGTCACAAGGGTGCGTGGAAAGTGTGCAATGCACACATGTAACACGGTCATTCAATGGGCTATCATCACCAAATTTTTAACAGAGACATTTTAGGACCTCCGCTCATGAACAGCATCACTGTGATTTTCTTAATCTGTACCGGACAATGATTTCCCACAGCGACCGCTCTATTCTGCACCGGAAGTGCAAAACCACATTTCAGCCAGGATGGAAAAATGTCAGCTGTACTGTTCATAAGTAGGTGTGGAAAAATGGCAATGTTGGAAATCTGGAGTGAAAATATTATAATTTCACGAAGTTACAAGAGTACGTGCAAACTGCACCACGCACGTTCGTAACACAGTCATTTAATGGAGTACCATTACCAAATTTTCAACGTAAGCATTTTTGGACCTCTACTCATTAACAGTGCCCCTGTCATTTTCTTAATCTGTCCTGAACACTGATTTCCCACAGCGAACGTGCTATTCTGCGCCGGAAGGGCGTAAACACACTTCCGCC
This sequence comes from Neoceratodus forsteri, assembly GCA_016271365.2. Taxonomy (NCBI): domain Eukaryota; kingdom Metazoa; phylum Chordata; order Ceratodontiformes; family Ceratodontidae; genus Neoceratodus; species Neoceratodus forsteri. The sequence goes on from CM028132.1 coordinate 1,412,224,996, forward strand.
AGGATGTGAACAATGACAGCTGTACTGTTCACAAGGAGGTGTGACAAAATGCCAATGTTGAAAATCTGGCATGAAAATATTGCAAATTCATGAAGTTACGAGCATGCGTAGTAACTGCCCAGCGCACACTCGTAAAACAGTCATTTTTTTTGATTTTCCTCCAAATTTGCAACATAGGCTTTTTGAGAGCCCACCTCACGAACAGTGGCATTGTCATTTCATTAATCAGGCCTGGAAGCTGATTCCGTGCAGTGACTGCAAAATCATCTTTCGGGGCCAACTAATGCCATGACAGTTCAAGAATTCATGAGGAGGGTCCCAAAAACCCCATGTTGAAAATTTGGTGCCAAAATTCCAAAAAGTTACTGAGATATGCATTAAAGTTGGAAAACCCCTTATTTATTCCATTGTACAGCTTATCGGCATTTCCTCAGTCCATGGTCGGCTATGAAGAGTGCAGATGTGTTCCCAGTCCACTGAAGATCGCTGGACTCTGGAGGTAAGTATGGGATGGGGTGGGGGGAGGCAGGGTGCACAGTGGGTGGGCACAGGTTGAAGAAGGGGGCAGGGAGATCTCAAGTGGCAGTTTCCTTTTTTCAGGTAAAAAAAGTCAAGGACATATTTTTCCCTTACAGGGCAATGTGGCATGCTGGGATGGGCTCTAGCGTGCCAAAGACTCATTTAGGCGGGGACAGCGGTAGCCAGCAGAAGTTAGGGCACCCGTTGGAATGATTGAAAGTGGGGGGTCTTACATTATGCCGATGGGGATTGGGCACCCTGTTGGCAGACAATGAAAGTGAGGGGGGCTTGTTGCAGAATACCCGACGGGGGAGTGGGCTCCGGCTGGCTTCGACACTGGGGCACAGAAGCCGGTGGGGATTGGGGTCCCTGTTGGCAAATAAACACGGTGGGGGTTATATTGTTTGTGAACAGGTGGCAAGCCACCGCCATGTTCACAAACAATATCAGAGTTTACAAGTTCTGCCCTGCAATGATGGTCGCTCCCTCGTTGCAGCGGATGGCTGACCACCAATGATGAGGCAGTCCCTGACTGCAGCGGTGAAGTTATCAGAACTTGGTAGCAACATTCCAAACTACTGTCTCCAGTAGCCTGCAATGGTATTGGGCGAAGCGGGACAAGCCTTTGCAGGCTATGGGGGCATTGGCCACAACAATGCTGCACCTCCACAGTCTGCTTCTGAGAAAGCTGTCCCAATATGTTTCTTGCACTGCATGCAATCAACGTAATAAATGATGATTAATAATAATAAAGGCAATACTATGGAGCACATAGATCCTATTTTTTTTTTGTGCCTTGCCCCTGGCCCTGTCACTCCTTCCGCTGCTTCATGACTCCTCCGACCATCTCGCTCTGACCCCTTCCACTCATCTCAGATTGCAGCCAACCCAGAGGTGGCCCAGCATATCCCTTCACTGGATGGGGTCCCTCCCTCTGAGGGGAGGCTAGCGCACTAGTCAATCAGTCCCTGGGCACTGCTGAGGTGGATTCTGGGGTGTCAGGGCATCTCGAGTCGGCAGGAGCTGGCAGCCATCATCCAGCAGAAGAGGAGGCCAGGATTTCCCTTTTCTCCCGGGCGTGGTATGCCACGAACTTCTAAATCAGCCGACATTCACCACGCCCTTGAGTGGGCTCACTTAGCTGCTGCTCTCCTGGCCTCCACCAGGAGGCAGCAGACAGCAACCATGTCCCTCCCCTCACCCCTCCCGGAGGCAGTCAGTCGTGGGCGCTCAAGCCCTATTCCCCGGCCAGCTCTCCAGTGACCCTAGTCCGTTCCGAACCTGGGTCACCGGCATGCAAGCAGAAATCCAACCACTGTGCCGACAAGCCAGCCACATAGATCCTATTTAATGTTTATGAAGATATGTTTTTTTTTAGGTATCCCGTGATGATTGCGACAACAAAATAGCGACTCAAACACAGCGACTGCTAAACAGCGAATGTAACATTGGCAACCTCTAATAAATAGCTACCATATAAAACAGCGCTATGTATACAGTATTACTTTAAGGGACAAAAAAGGAACAGTATTCTTTGTGAAAGAGAACACGTCCCCTGGGGTCCCTGCCAAATTGTAATCTGACTGACTGCTACAGATGCTGTTTTTGATCCTCCCCCTTGCAAAGAACCCTCTCACAGTTCGCCGGCTCCCTTGACTGCCAGTGCCCTTTATGCAGAAATCACAATGTATGTATTGGTCAATTACATTTTTAGTCAATATTTTGAACAATATTGTGCTGTTGTTACAAGTGTAATTTTAACTAATAGCAAATGTTTTGTGGATGCTGACATTAGCAAGTGCATTTCAAAATGAGCACATATTAGGGACACTGCATTTGCTTGAGCAGTTTTGTGCTTTTTCCGTTGATGTGTTTTATATATTGGCAATTTGGAAGTTGCTTTAACCCAGTTTTTTTTTTTTATTATTTTGAACTGAGGGACACACATTTCTCACTTCTTTTATGGGATGCCACCTGTGACAGTAGTAATATGTTTTGATGGTGATAGTGCTTAGTCGCCCTGCAGCAAAGAATACACATGGTTGGTGTGTTTTGTTTTTTTCTGATGTTTTCAAATTGTAAACTGTAAATGAAAGCACATTTGAGTCACTGCAGTGAACTTTTCTTATGGACTGTCAGTTTGGAGCTGCTGTTTGTTTGCAGGGGTGCCATTATATTATTTATTAAGGAAATGCTAGGCTCAGTGGAGCCCTCTATTTTTATTTTTTCAAACGGATGACTGACCCAGAAATTGGGAAATGCAGATCAGGTGTTTGAGCCCTTGAAGGAGTTTCAAAGATTTTGTATGGGACCCTCAAAAGAATTAAAATGAATGCTGAGATATACAGTATACAATGTGCAGTAAAGGGGGGACAGAGATAAGAGCCACCTGCTGGCAAAGCAAAACTTAACAGGCATGAAAACCAGAACACTGCAACTATGTCAATAAAATGTAACTGCAAACATGGATTTGGATATAATAGTATAGTATGGTTGTAAAGCAAGCAGAAGTCGTCATTCTTCATGGGAGCTGTCATGTACTGGCGCTATTGATACATTGCTGAATTTCGTCACTCATTTGACAATTTGATTGTAAAGTCGTGATTATCACATGGAACCTTTTTATCCAGGTAGAGCAGTGATGCTGAATTTGTTGTACTGATTTACCACGGCTCTTCTGTAATCAGTGCTCCTCTGCTTTATAAAACAATAATGACTATAAAGAGTTATTGCCCGAAGCCTTGCTCCTTTACCCCCCCTTGCCACTTTATTGTGTGTCTGCGTAGCATTCATTGATGTTCAGAAATGGGACAGACATACTGAAATAGTTATTCAGTCGTGGCTCCCAAAGTATAATGGCGATTACAAAAGATGTTTTGAATTTTCAGCAGCTTACAGTATGAAGCACTGGGGCTGCACCTCACTCTTTCCCATTCTTTCTCTATACACATCCCCAAATATTATTAGGACAGTGCTGATACTTTTATAAATCAGTATTGCAGTTTAGTATACACAGTATGTAAATGCAATCATTGAACAAGCATGATGCCACCCTGTTAATGCCATGTACACAACAGTGTAATTATTACTTAGTGTAGTTGTACTTCACTTTTGTGATTTTATAGGAGATGGTATTTTACAATGGGGCTTTTATTTGATCATTAGGTATCTCCATGAAAACATTTTAAAGGGACAATGTCAAACACAGACTGCATTTAAAATAACGTCCATAGGCACAAATGGGACTGTATTTGTTGGAACCTGCCTGCAGTCCGATTTTAAGATCTTGTGTCATGTATGCATTATTTTAAATGCAGTCTTTGTTTTTTTTTTTTTGTGTTTGGGGCTATGTAGCGGTCTGCTCATTTACCACCTCTCAGTGGTATTTGTTTACTCAGTATGTCCGTAAGGCAGTGCCTTATTTCAGATGTTTTTCTATAGCACTTTGCTCACTCATGATTAACTCTCATGAGCGAGCACTGCGTGTCAGAAAGGTGGTTCGTTTTGGAAAAACTGGGTGAGGGAGCAGTGCAGCATGAACGCAACCAGTTCAGAGCAGAAAGAAATCAGCAGGGTGTCTGACTGTAGCAAGAAAAAAATGGATGAGTCAGACACAGTCAACCTAGTCAGCATAATGATCACAGCCTCAATGCATGCCTGAAAGAAAAGTTTGTGTGAAGCTTTCTAACTGACATCTCACGTACAGGTATGTTATTGGTTGCTGCTAACAGCGACTAACCGATGTGTGCACTACATGGCTCATCCACTGCTGCCCTGATTAAAACCTTTGCACTTGACTCAGCACCATGTAAATGCATAATGTAAATATTTGTCAGCATTCTAGATATCTACAATGAAGGAGATTTGGAAATGATGTCACCACGGCTTCAGATTCTGTTTGGTGACAGTTACTATACCACCGTACTCATATGCTGTTGTCTCTCGATTGCATCAGACATTGTGGTGTGCAAAACACAGTTTAAACATAGAAAGCACATTGAAGTTCATAATATTAGGTAACAGCCGCTGTGACTAATTTGTTAATCTTTAGTCAGGAGTACTCAAAGCAGAAAAGTTTCTGTGTTTTTATAAGTCACTATACAACTCTCCACTATGGGGACAGACATACCCATAATGTTAAAAAATGTTAAATAAATACTGTGGAATATCAGTCTAGTCAGACCCCACTCAGTCACCAGCAATCCTCCCTCCCTCCATTGCAGTTTTCAATCCCCTTTCACGGAACCCTTTTGGAAGCAGGGTAGCCGAAACCTACCAATGAAACACCACCCTACCCCCACACACACACATATCCCACCACTACACCAAACCAAATAAAAGAACAGCCTCAACTCTGCATCTCTTGTAACAGTGAATATGAGCAATACGGGAACAGGAGTGGATTATATAGAGAATAATATATGGGGTGGTGTGTGTATGAATTTACACACACCCGAGTTGTGGGATGCTACATAAACCCCAAGGGCAAAGCCTGAGGGGTTTATAAAATGCATCCCACAATGAGGGTGTGTGTAAAATTGAGTTTTACATACACCACCCCTTATTTTATTTGTTATAATTGCTGGTATGTGCTTTTTCGCCTCAGCAATCATAGAAAATAAACTGGTCAGTTTTCAGTCAACCGCGGACTAGTCAGAAGTCTTAGTGGTGTGCCAAGTTATAGTGCTCCACTTATGTGAGGTAAGAAGAAGTGGAGAAAGTAACGGTAGCTGTGTCTGTATTTTTTCTGTTTGTTTCCGGTATTCTTAAACTTACCGGCAAACAGCGGTTGCAGAGCTGTGGTGTACTTCGGTGTGAAGAGGAGAGACCCGCCAGCTCTTGTATGTGGAGAGGGAAACCAGACAGTGTGTTCCTTTTCTGCTGGTTTTCATTCACCAGAATAGGTCTCTATTTTTCCAAATACAAAAAAAAGCGCTAACAGCGAGGGCATTGCTTCTCGGAACAATGAGCGTTGCATAGTAAAGGAACACTGTGACTGGTGCATGCATGATCAGAGGAAACCTGGCGTGTTTGCCATTATAATCAGCCAACTGGTTATAATGGCAAATCATAACAGGTTTCCTATGGGAAAAAGCTCTGGTCAGTAATTACAATACGATTAGCAGATTAAAGTGATGGTATCTGATCTGTGGGGTGTCGATGTACAGTATTTTGAAAACGTAATTTGTTGATACAGAATGAATGCAGTGCTACTGCACAATGACTAACTGAAAAATAAAACAATGAACTTTGCAAGTGATCTGCAATGAATTCGCTGATACTGTACTACTATTCACAATTAAATGTACTGTCAGTACAGCTGAATGAGGTTAGAGTATCCAGCTGTGATATAACTTGTTACACACAGCAGACCAGAGGTTGATTTCATTAGCTTACACTACATAATGGGGAATATCAGCAAGAATCCCCCCCAAAAAAAATGATCACCGATCAAACACACCAAAAAAAACATCAGAGACAGAGTAAGATGTTGTTTGCTCTCAATGATATTCTTACAACAATTAAATTAGCTGAGATGGAGTTTGACAATTTATTTTTTTAACTAGCAGACAATGAGGTGTAGGGAACATGTTAGAAGAAAGATAGTGTGAAAAGATACATAAATTAAATCCTCTGTTGATGTCCATTTGAGGATTGATAGGCACCTCAACTATAACCCTGAGCAGGCCTGAGGACAGTCTGTGGCACTGTTAAAAATAAACTTAATATTGATTGATTGATGGCAACATTATGGGTCAAGTGCAAAGATAAAATCAAGCAGTTTGAATCTGCAAACATAAATTTTTGTATGCATGGCACCCTTGAAAAACAAAATCTTACTTAACAGGATGACAGCGGTTAGGAATATGTAGGATTTAAACCCATGACAACCACAAGGATGTTTTGCCATTACAACTAAGTGTGTCATAAATCAGGAGACTGATGGTAGTAATAAGTAAGCATCACCAGATTTCTACTAAAACCGCGTGATGATTTTGCCAACAGATCAGGATCAATATTTCTCTCCAATTATTAAAATTGTTTTTTTATATCTATTCTGACTTAGACCACTCAGTACACACCATGATTTTGACATACTGTGGAACAATGCCAGTTTTCATTCTCAGTCATGTACCTATTTGGCCATGGATGAAATTTTAATAAGTTGAGGACAAAACTTCCAACAGAACTACATTTATGCGTAGCTCTATGGGTGATCGGAGGCAACTTGACTAGTGGGGCAACATCAGGGATCGGGGACCAATATGCAACCAGAGAAAGTGTACAGTATTTTTTAAATTACTTAACTAGTGGAGTGACATCGGGAAAGGATTAACAACCAGAGATTCTTTTAATTACTTAGCTACTGGGGTGACATGGGGGCAGAGACAACCAGAGAAAGTGTTTTGAATTAACTAGTAGGATGACACGGAATTGGTGAGGAATATCAATAAACAATCAGGAAAGTGCTTTTTTTTTTTTTTTACAGTGCCGTCTATGCAGATGATGTAATTCATGCCTCCACGAGGATCCTAAGCCTCTACAAGACAACCTTCAACAGCTTCACATCTGTTGAAAATTGGTTCTCAAATCACTATCTGGTCTCAATAATAAGAAAACAAAGTCTATGATGTTCAGCAGCTCTCATAACAAGCATAAGCTGTACTCCTATCCATCAAAACCAGTCATAGAGTCACCCTGGAACAGGTTCAAGCCTTTAAGTACCATGGGATTACTCTAGACCCTCATCTAACTTACGGTGCCCACATTGACTCTGTAGCCAAAGCAGCACATACTCACCTTGGCCTTCTCTTCTGGCATAGGCAACATATTACTCCAAAGCCCTGACTATGCTCGTTCAGAGCTCTGTTGTCTCCATTATTGACTATGGGCTTATTATCTATGGCTCTGCCCCACGTCCAGTGGGAGGGAATGGACAAGGATATGATAGAAGGCATTCTTAGAATGGCAGAGAAAGGGGAGATACTGTTGATGGGAGACCTGAATATGCCAGATGTTAACTGGAGCACATTTGCTGCAGCCATATCCAAGAGCAGGACAATTCTTGATGCCCTACAGGTGGCAGGCCTCAGACAGCTAGTTTCGGAACCCACTCGTGAGGGAGCAATCTTAGACCTCATACTCTCAAACGGGGGCAGTGAGAGGATCTCAGATCTAGAAGTGGGTTGCTATCTGGGAACAAGTGACCATCAAACACTGTGGTTCATGTTAAACTCAGCTACAGAGTCAAGCCATACAAAAGTGAGGGTACTGGACTTTAGGAGGGCTGACTTTGGCAAGATGTGAGAGTGCCTCTGAAAAACGCTAGCAAACAGGCTAGAAGGAGGTGTGGAGCAACAATGGGGAATCATCAAAACTGCCATCACAGAGGCAACGAGCCTTTGTGTGAAGCAAATAAACAAATCAAAATGAAAGAAAAAGCCACTATGGTTCTCGAAAGAGGTGGCTGTGAAAGTCAGGAAGGAAAAGATAGCATTTCGGAAGTATAAGGAAACACAGAAGGAGCAGGACAGAGAGCTGTACCAGTTAAGGCAGAAGGAAGCAGGGAGGGAAGTCAGAATAGCAAAGGCCCAAACTGAGGAAAAGATAGCCAACTCAGTTAAGAAGGGGGATAAAACCTTTTATAGGTACATCAGCAAGCGTGAAAGACAAAGGGAGGCGACAGTGAGGCTGAATAGAATGAGCGATTGGGTGGGCAGAGGAGACAGTGAAAAAGCAGGGATACTGAATGACTATTTCTGCTCAGTATTCACAAAGAGAGAAGGTGCCTAATCCAATTAACAGAAGCACTCTTGATAGTGGGGTCGATCCAGTCCTTTCACTGAAGAAAGGGTTCTACAAGAACTCCTAAAACTGAAGGTGGACAAGCAATGGGTCTGATGGAATTCACCCAGAATTCTATAAGAATTAAGGGAGGACTAGTGAAACCACTGGCTACTCTTTTAATAAATCATGGGAGGATGGTGTGGTACCGAGGACTGGAGGGAGGCGGATGTGATTCCCTTCACAAAGTGGGACCAAGACAGAGGCAGGAAACTACAGACCTGTCAGTCTGACCTCTGTGGTAGGGAAAGTGATGGAGTCACTGCTGAAGGAAAGAATAGTTGAGTATCTAGGCCAGTGGGGCTGGGACCCAAGGCAGCATGGGTTCTGGCGAAGGTCATGTCAGAGCCAATCTAATAGATTTCTTTGATTGGGTGACCAAAGTAGTAGACCAGGGAGGGGCTGTGGACATGGCCTACTAGACTTTGGCAAGGCATTTGACACAGTCCCACACAAAAGATTAATAGTCAAATTAACCAGCCTGGGAGTGGGTCCCAGGGTGGTAGCCTGGGTAAAACATTGGCTGCACAACAGGACACAGAAGGTAATTGTAAATGGAGTCCACTCTGAAGAAAGAGGGGTTATTAGTGGGGTACCGCAGGGTTCAGTATTGGGTCCAGTCCTTTTTAATGTCTTCATCAGTGACATTGCAGAGGGACTGGAAGGAAAAGTATGCCTCTTTGCCGATGACACAAAGATCTGCAACAGGGTTGATATGTAAGGAGGGGTGGAAAGGATGAAAAGGGACTTGGCAAGGTTGGAGGAATGGTCAGAAGTATGGCAGCTAGGATTCAATGCAAAGAAGTGCAAAATAATACACCTGGGACACAAGAACCCAGGGGAAGAATACACAATGGGTGGGGAAGTAGTAACAACAACAAAAAAGGAAAGGAACCTGGGGGCAATCATATCAGATGACCTTAAGGTTAGCAAGCAATGTGAGAAGGCAGTAGGGAGGGCTGGGGGTATACTGGGATGCATAGGGAGAGGCATCAGCAGCAGAAAACAGGAAGTTGTTATCCCTCTGTACAGACAGTTGGTGAGACCCCATCTGGAGTACTGCGTCCAGTTCTGGAGACCCCATCTCCACAAGGACATAGACAGGATAGAGGCAGTCCAGAGGAGGTAACTAAAATGGTGCAGGGTCTGCAAGAGAAGCCGTATGAGGAGAGACTAAAGGAGCTTAATATGTATACCCTTGAGGAAAGAAGGGAGAGGGGACATGATAGAAACTTTAAGTACCTCAGTGGAATCAACAAAGTCCAAGAGGTAGCATCTTTCAGAAAAGAGGCATTGAAAGAACACGAGGGACACAATTTAAAGATAGAAGAGGCGGTTCAGGGCAATGTGAGGAAGTATTATTTCACAGAGAGGGTAGTGGATGCATGGAACAGCCTTCCTGAGGAGGTTGTGGGGTCTAAAACTGTGGGAAAATTCAAGAATGCATGGGACAGACATAAAGCAATTCTTGTGGGGGGTAGGAAGAAATAGGCTGTTGGTTAACTAGGATCTGCGGCCTATCCTGTAGGTAGGGAAATGGGCAGACTAGATGGGCCAAGCGGTCCTTATCTGCCATCAAAGTCTATGTTTCTACTGCTCTTAGATGCATATCCATCTCCCTCAATGTGGCCTGCTGACTTCTCACGGGATCCCACCACCTCACACATACGTGCGACCTCTATGCACAAACTGGATGGCTGCAACTCACCATCTGGATAAAGTACCTAACCTGCACCATGGCTAAGAAAATAACTATGGACTTTGTGCCCCCTGGAGTGTGTGCACTCCTGCACCCTAGCAATAACCCTGCTCAGTCAGGGGGTCTGAATCACAGCTCCTGTAGGTTCCACATTGTTGTACCTCACAAGGTCAAAGATCTTTTGCCTACAGGGTGCCCAGCTGGCTAACTGGTCTAAACAGTTACATCTCCTCCACTCCTACCCTTGGTGCATTTAAATCAAGGCTACATCTCTCTCTCTCTCTCACTGCCTCTAGCTCCTGTGACTGCCTCCACTAGTTGACCCCAAGAATATTTTCCTACCGTTATGCAGTTCTCTCTCTGATTAGCACTTGAATACCCCTTAGCGTGCACTTCCCCATGTTATGTCTACGACAATGCCTCTGGCTGCACTCCTCCTCTATAGCTCTCCGCCTCTCTGTACTATTCCTCTCTCTTGTCCTCTTTTCTCTCTGCACCTCATCTGCTATCTCCTTGTAACCTAGCCTCCAAAACTTGTTTTGTTTCTCAGATGCTTTGCAACTCTGTTTAGCTTACACTTTTGTAACCTTGTCTTATGTATTGAATTTGCAATCTGACTTGCATGTCTTATGTTTTGAATAATAACCTGACATGGAACCTTTGTAAAAGAGCCCTGGCTCAAAGGTATTGTAATTCTAGACTCTAAATAAATAAAAATAAATAAATATGCCAGTGAATAAATCCATTTGGTTACAAGGACAGAAAAATGACACCCCAGGACAGCAAGCTCTCTATAATGAATGATGATTGCCATCTTGTGTCCAAAGAAGAAAGTGCATTAAACAGCTTCTGTAATGCCGCATGTAAAACCGCATTAACTTTAACAATGAGCGTCATACCAAGGTAACGCCCCAGTAACAACCAGCAAAACATGCTACAGGGCAACTTTTCAATGACAACCACTTTGTAAATGTGCAGTTTGTTGCATTCTGAAGGGGGTAAACAAATCTCCAGTTTAATAGGCAACCAATATTTAACAAATATTTAACAAGTTGTTTCAGTTTCCTAATGGCATCTGATAAGCAGCTTGGAGTTATGTCTTTAACATTCTTAACAGAAAGAAGGGAATATTTTATTTCAGTTGGCATGGAAGGATACATTGAAAAGTCCAAAACATGTGTTCCACGATATTCCATTTTGCAGCTACAGATAGCAAGATGGCTGTAGACTCTGCCCACAGCCATAAAAAAGAAGGGGTGTAAGAATCTGCTTTGATTTTAGAAAACTTAAACAAGTGCCCAAATTTGACAGCTATCCTATTCCAGGATGTATGGTTTAGTCGACAGATTGAGAAGGTTTTGCCTCTATGATAAGCCGCTCGGTCCAGAATAGGAACTTTTTTTTTTAACTTCTCATGGTTCCCCATCCAGAAGACCTTTAGCTTCATAACATGTGCAACAAATTTTAGTTGGAGTGAGTTTTCTTACACTTGTTACATGTTACACTTCTCTCTCTCTCTCTCTCTCTCTGGTGTTTAAAGGCACTCAGCACAAGTGCCTCACGCATAACAACACCCTTGAGGAGTGTGTGATTATTAACCCATAATCTCACACACTGTCATGCATTATTGCATATCTAGGTGAGCTCCCTAGTTGCACTGTGGTCCTGGGGTGGCAGCAGATATGAATTTTGCCGATCAGGTTGAGACACGTCACAATAGTTTATTTAAGCAATAATACACAACAGGGTGTGCATCATGCTGGGATAATGTCATGCCTCAGGTGGTTGGGTACGACACTGCAGGTCCAGTGCATCCAACACATGAGATGTGGCGTTATCAGCATGTTCCCTCTAGGTGCGCTATTGCTAGTATCCAATGTCTTGTTTCTAGTAATAAAAACAAAAATACTTGCACAGGTATATTTTTATTTGATGTTTACATGGGTAGGTAGGTAGGTATATTGAATGAAAAAATAGTGCTGCTGTAATATTTTTCTTCACTAGGTGGTGCCATTTTACTGTATGGATTGCTGTCTTCCACTACACCTCCTCCCCCAGCCGACGTTGCCTCTTCTGTGATTGTGTGGGGAAAGTGTTTTATTCACCCTGTCTCGCTATCTGTCCTGAGGCTGGGTGAAGTTTTTTTGTATTTATCTATTTTTGGTGGCATGCTGAGGAGATTGGGAGCTGTAGGGGAGTTCAGGAAAGGTGTAATCCTAATTTCTGCAGTTACTTTGGAAGTGGTCAGAGGTATCGCACAAAATATCCAGTTTCTGTAGTGTGGCATTGTCTTTATGGCTGTGGTTTTATTGATTTTTTTTTTTGTTAAGGTGGCCGTAAGCAGCACAGCCCTTTCTTTCTGAAAACAAGCTGTCTGTGTAGCGAACGACGACCGCAGCTGTTTGACAGCATTCACACTACAGCTGAGGGGGACCCAAATGCTGTTTCAGATTATGTCTTTTTTTATTTAAGATATTTTTGTGTTTGGAGGAAAACTGTTTAGGGAATGAGGTTCTTGCAGTGCCTGTGGTTGTGGGTGGTGGCGGCAAGTGAATGAGGTATGGGACTGAAGACTGGGGGGGATTGCAAAGCCCATGATGGCTTCAAGTTGAAGAGACACAGTGACTTTTTATAGTTACTGAGATTGTCTTGCTGCTGGTCCTTCAAACAGTGATGTTATACTGAGATAACATCACTGTGTTGGAGACACTGACCAATCAGAGTCAGGATTTTTCCTTCCCATTGTATAATTAACATTCACCAATACTGAAACAATATAATTAACAGCGCTGCTTTAACAGTGAGGATGGTGTGAAATTTAGAACTCTACCAACAGAATTCATGCACTATAGAATTCCACTTCAAAATGCTTTTCACAATTTCTTTTTTGATACCACAGATTTCTGAAAAGCAGTTCTATGTAGCCGTGGTATAACTTTCCATGGATTGTGTAAAACTGATAAATAATATTACAGATAGCAGAAAAGGAGCCTGCCATTTATATAAAGCCCAGATAATTGATCCACAAAAAATCTGCTTGTTCAAAATGTTTAAATTCCACTACATAAAGAATTCTGAGGAAATATGCAGAATTTTGGGAAATTCCATGGAATTCCATTCTAACAAAATCTGAATACTCTTCATAGCTCTCGTCAGATCACATCTGGGAACAGAGACTGGATAATTATTGTTTTGCAGTATGCAAGTGGAGAGTGGCTGGTGTGGTTCACCCCAGAGGTGGCTGTGCAATAGTAATTTTTCATCTTGGAATGGTGTGATAGTTGTAAGGTACACTACCTGATGAGATCTGACAGTTTCTTACAAAAAATAAATAGACAGACAAGCAGACAGACAGATAGAAATAAACTTTGGATAGTGCCCCTTCCCAGAGGCTCAGAGTATTTAACAGTATTTAAAACAATCCATTCACAATACACAACTTCAGAACATAATGTAGAGATCAATGTAGCATTCTATCATTCACTAACAACAATAAACAGCATTCTGTTAATTTTTGACCTTCAACTTCATTACACATTTTCAATCTTCTTTTGAAAGTTTCCTCTGAGGGTGTTTCCATTAGATGTCTTGGCAAGGAGTTCCACAGGGTCGGTGCAGCAACTGAGAATGCACTGACCCCAGAATGCCACAACCTGACCCTGGGAACCACAAGAAAGCAACCCTCAGAGGAGCACAGAGCCTGAGATGGGCAATGAGGAACCAGGAGGTCTTGCAGGTAGGCTGGTCCTCACGCCCATGCAGGGCTTTATAGGTCAGTAATCCAACACTGAAGGCAATCCTCCACCTTATTGGCAACCGGTACACTTCATGAAGGACAGGCATAATATCATCAGATCTCGAGGCATCAGTCAACAGCCTTGCTACCATGTTCTGCACTAACTGCAGACAGTGGAGATTGCCCCAGATAGCCACAGGTAAAGGGCATTGCAGTAATCCAGCCTGGATGTGACAAAAGCATGAACCAGGGTGGCCAGGTCCTTGGTTAGTATCAGGGCCCAGATCCAAACAATGTTCCTCAGATGGTAGAAACTGCTTTTGATGATTGCTGACACCTGTGCATCAAGCATCAAGCCATCGTCGAGGACTATGCTCAGATCATTAACCCACATAGAGGGGGCCAGGGGAACACCCCCCAGTACTAGACATGGGGAATCTCCAGATCCCCCTCCATCACATCACTGGCCTGGATCCACAACCAGTACCTCCATCTTGTCTGGACTGAATAGTAGCCAGTTATGAGTCACTGAGTTCTGGATCTCCTCCAGGCAGGTGTTAAACACTGAAGCCGCCATCTGGTTTCAGGTGCACAAGACGGGTACAGCTGGGAATCAGCAGCATAACAATAAAAACCCAGCCCACACCACCTGATAACGTCTCCCAATGGCAGCATGTACACTGTGAACAAGAGTGACAGGACCGACCCCTGTGGAACTCCACAGTGTAGAGGCATTGGGTTAGATAAGGATAACTCTGTTGTCACCCTTTGCATTCTACCTGTGAGATAGAACCTAAACCGGTTGATGATATTACCAGTTAGTCCACACCAGTTCTTCAGGTGGTCCAGCAGCACCTTGCAGTCCATGGTGTCAAACATCACTGAGAAGTCCTAGAGAATTAAGATGATACATTCTCCCCTATCACTTGCCATTAGGAGAGCTTTAGCACCTTCACCAGGGTGGTCTCCATGCTATGCCCAAATCTAAATCCAGACTGAAAACACTCATAAAGTGGGGAGGAGGCAAGACACATCTCAGAGCTGAATGGCCACCACTTTCTCTAAAACCTTCCTTAAAAATGGGAGGTTTGAAACTGGTCTGTAGTTCTAGTCCAGAAGCCAGGTACATTTATCTATGTGTCTAGGTTCAAAAGGTTTGATGACTTTTTATTATGTAAAAAAAAGTGTGCAGAATCCAGATTTACAAATCTTATTCACTCAAAGTTAAACGTTTTCTTGTAAAATGCACATTTTCAATGAAAAAATGAACTGTCAGTGAAAATTGTGTATATTTTAATTAATGGTTCCTTCTTTAATTTCAATTCTGTAAGCTTTTATTGAAATACCACAGACATTGTAACAAACAGCAACATATATAGCAAAGGCTTAATATTACGTTATTTATTTCATTCTATATTTAACTTGAAACAATCAACGTTTTAAGAACCAAAGTACAACAATCAGTATTCTTGTTCACTGTCTTCATTATCTGACATGTTAAGCAAATCTGTATCATCAATATTGACATCACAGTCATTGTAGTCATCATCTTTATTTGGATTGTTGTCATTTTATTTAATTGTTCATTTAAGGTTGGTACAACTTCACATGTGAACCACATTGTCTTGTATTTGCCATCCTCATAGGTCCAGCCACTGTTCTATGGCTTCAGTAGCGTCATTTCTGGTTTGCCTACATTTTTCCATAACAATGAAATGTAATTTGCACGGCAGATGTGTTGCATCAGAGCTGATTTGCATGGTGGCAGCGAGCTTGCATCTGTTCCTTTCTTTTCTAAGGATGCAACTTTGTCACTCGGTCAATGCTTGATGTTAGAGGTCGCACGTTACCCTTGCCTTTGAATGCTGGTGAATATTCACACCCTGTCAGTGCATGGAGACCTGGTAGAGGCTGCATACACAGGTCTGCCTAACTCCGTGACAAGCGGGATACATCTATGAATCTTCTTGTGTTATTCCCTGAATGGCCAACATCCATGTACAGTTTGAGATTATCATTTAGACTTGCATTGATACAGCAGAATGACCAGAATATCAGTATCATTTGTCTGACCACTACATGCACATCTTCACCTCATTTTGACTGCAAATGTAGTGTATGTGTTGCATGATTCTTGTGTCTGCTTCTATGTGTTTACTTTTTAGGGCCTTGCACTCTAGTCTGAGCATATGTCCACATTTACTTTGTATGAGTAACAAGTTTCTCCTACTGCATACATGAGCTTTTATCACCTAGAACTTCACAATACACATCAGAATTCCATGCTGTAGCTAGAAAACCTAGGACTGCTGTCATGAATGAAGATGAAGACAGGGATCCAGCAAAGTCTCGTGGTTGACTTTGGTCAGGACCAGTTATGAGATAGGAGAGTGGAGCGATGCTATGCTTTCCTCTCTTCTTATTCAAGACCTTTGATCGATGGTAACTTGTAACAGTCACTGACAAGGTGAACTTCATTTGCAGAAGTACAGCAAACAAGAGATAGAATGGTTTTTGGCACACTGTGGAATGTTGGTGACAGGTTTGTATGACTTCTGATCAAGAACATGGCATCAACTACAATGGCATTTACAGAAAATGGGTGGCTACTTTGGACTCTGGTCTCAAGTTTCTTCAGTACTGTTGACTTCATTCTTGTGTTCATTGATCCATCAACATTTCCTAAGGAGAGAGACACCGGGTAAGCCAGTAGGCAAACACCATTATAAGTTCAACTGTTGAAGTCACAGATAGATAGAGCAAGTGTACAAAGAAGTCTCGAGTCCCTTTCAACTCAATTTTCTTGTCCTTATTCTTAATCTTCACCTTCATTGCATCATGTGCAAAGTTCTTCTACTTGTATCTTTTGATGGGTTCCTTGAACCTACTGCCTTTGGTAATGCATTCATCTCTAAACACATGATACATCCAAGTACCTATCTCAGTAACCTGTAACACTTAGTTTGCTACCACTTGTGATACTGCTTTTCCACTACCTATTGAATAAAGATTGCTGTCCTCAAATGCATCCTGGAATGGATTCATGGAAGAGTCTATTATGTACAACAGTTTGTTTAGTTCCTTTGAATATCGTTTAACTGCAAAATTCTTCAGCTCTTGGCGGTTTCTTCATGGCTGACAAGACCAACTTTTTCCTTAAGGCGTCCAGCAATTTTACTTCAAGCTGACACAGAATGTTCCACCTCCTCCTTACATTGATGTTCTGTGTCAAAGAAGAAATCCTGGTTAGTCTCGATGCAGCATTGACATTAACTGTCTGTTCCAAGATCAAGTCTCTGATATTTCTGCTAAACCCTCTCTATTCCCCTGGATACTGCAAACACTATGTCATCTGCAATAGACTGACCTACCGTCTCCTGTCGTTCACTGCTCACTTCTGATGAACCTGTGAGTACAGTACGTAGGAATGTCTGAAGAACAGGTGGCCATTTTAATTAAGTCTTGAACTTTAACTTTGGTTTTATTATGAGGCTGTACCTTTACGAGTTACAACAACTGTCCTCTTATGTGTTGAGCTGCTTGTGCTCCCTTCAGTCAGCCTGTTTCTTAGAAGACCTGATGACTGCACCTGCTTTTCTACTTTTGGTATCAGATATGATACCATCTTTGAAGTGATCAGCCAGTTTTGACTGCAAGCTCTGTGGGTTGTAATTTGTTTCATGCCCACTACACTCCATAAGAATGTCCTTGTACCTTTTGTATAGAGATAGCAATGATTCTTCTTGCATTCCATTAACAGTGATGCACTGCTGCGTGCTTAATAAGTCTGGAAAAGGCAACCTGGTGACTGACCCTCAACTGACTGTATTCACATTTTGTACCCGTGCCCTTTATTTGTTCTGCCTTTATGTACTTGTTGTTACAGCTGTTGTGGTACTTCACTTTTTGGCCATGAGATCAGTGCTGCCTACCATCATATCCATTTGTCAATCATCCATTTCTTTTGCTTTCGTTTCTTATGCTGTCTGCTGCCCATAAGTTGCAAATATTGTAGGATATTCAAAAGCCTCTTTGACCCTTAATATTCCTTTTCTTCCATTTTTGCAAAATATACATTCATTTGGGAATATGCCTGATGTAGATGCTTCAGATTCAGACAGAGCACCATGAACTTGGGCGAAGCAATTTTGCTGGATAACTCTTTACAATGTCTTTTTTTAAAGTTTCATCAGCTGCAAGTTTACCGGAACTCTTATATGCAGTGAAGTTCTTGTAGCAGATATAATGATACCAATGGCTGCTGGAGTAACATTCAGGCAATTTAAGACACACCATGTTGTACTTTGACAGTGTTTCACTAGAACACCTTTCCTTTGCATCAGCAACTTTCTCCCAACGAGCATCATTAAAAGGTAACGGGTCTCAATGGTCTGTGCTAACTCCTGCATCAGTGTGTAGGATGCATCGCCTCTGCAATTTGTGAGAGGTCTTGCTAGCCATATCTG
This sequence comes from Neoceratodus forsteri, assembly GCA_016271365.2. Taxonomy (NCBI): domain Eukaryota; kingdom Metazoa; phylum Chordata; order Ceratodontiformes; family Ceratodontidae; genus Neoceratodus; species Neoceratodus forsteri. The sequence continues at coordinate 1,412,243,261 of CM028132.1, forward strand.
AAACATTAAATAAATTACATTAATAACTAAATAAACTGAGTCCATTAAATACATTAGATAAATAAATAAGTAAACTGAGACAATTATATAAATGTTAAACTTCTAGTTGCTCTTAAGAAAGTACATTTTCCAAGAAAACACATACCTATGGATGAATAAGAGTTGTAAATCAGAATTCTACACACTTTTTAACATGAGAAACAGTCATCAAACCTTTCAGACCCAGACACATAGATAAATGCAGCTGGCTCCTGCTCTGTTGTTGAGACACTCCGGGTCCATTGACGGTTTCTTCAATAGGGGTCTAACCAAAGCCTTCTTCAGTGCCATAGGAAAGACCACACTCCCCACAGAACTCCAAACAATCTCATCAACCACAGACTCTATCAGGTCCACATATCCAATCAAAAGTCAGGTCGGACCCGAGTCAAGGTCACAGTATGTTGGTCACATCCTTGAGACTATCTCAGCCACTCATCCACTCTAACTGGCTCAAACTCAGCCCATACAAGAGGCCCATGTAAATAAATAAATCACAGCTGACATCAACGGAACATGGTTACACAAAATTTCCCATGAATTTAAATTTCAGAATTTTCTTTTTTTTAACTGAAGGCATTTTTTTTAGTAAATAGATCTTTGTCCTTTAAGCTGCATCCCTTTGCACTGTTTATACCTATTGAACCAGATATGGAACAAACAGACCCACTCAGCAGATGAAGATCAGTAGGTTTGATTTTGCAGAAAACAATAATCAGCACTGTATGCATCCCAGAAACATAGAAACATGTAATGTGTCAGCAGGAAAGGATCAGTAGGCCAATCTAGTCTGCCCTATCTTCCCAGCCAAACACTACACCCCAGATTCTGTTTGTTCAAAGGTGTCCTTCCTCTTCCCTTACCTCTATTTATTATACCCCTGTGCCTGTCCATGCATGCTTGAACCTCCCCACTACCTTCACTCCACATCTAGCAGGCTGTTCGAGGCATCCACCAACCTTTCTGTGAAGTATTTCTTCATGAGGCTCCTAGTGCCTATGTTTTATGACAACCCATCTCTTCATCAGGGCAGCCTGTAAATATATTCTAGTATAAACTGTAAAGACAACTTTTTATATCTTTCTTTTCATTTTACCTTAAAGCCACTGACCATCTAATGATCCTATAATTATTTGCAAGAAACCACCTCAAGTTACAAATGCTGCTGTCAGCAACAATTACTTCACTTCAGCAATAGACAAACATCACTGTTCCATTCCTATTTTTTTTTCTATTTGTATAAACAGCATCAATTTCTTAATACCCACATTATACGTTTACATCTACCAGGCAGTTCTAATGCTCGGGTTGTGACTTCACTTCCTGTTAATGTAGAAATTATTTTGGTGTTGCAAGCAGAGGACTATGACTTCAGAGCAAGAAACATAATAACAGATGACGTCTAAGGGGCTAAAAGACTGTTTTCATGTAAATGTCTCTGGTAGTAAAGAATGATATGCCCAGAAATTCAAGTTTTTCAGACATGTCATGAGATTTTAGTCTTGACTACACCAACTCTCAAGATTTTTGCAGGAAACTGGAAAATCTCTTTAAGTAGTGAAGCCTTAGTTTGAGGGCCTTTCTTGGAGAATAATGCCAGATAGGAGGAGGTACTGACAGAGGAATAGTGTAAGACTGGGTCTCTCCCTGTGTTTAGGGCTATATGGTGGCACTGTCAGCCAGGAAGGCCCTAAATGCAACTAGAAACTGCATCTTTCACCACACTCCACCACCTCGTGTCAGGGGACTCATGGATATCAGACACCACAAAGGCACCACTAAACAGGAAGCCACTCACAAAGCAGAATATCGATGCCAGAAGCTGGGACCAAGCAGGTCCACAGATGTTATACAGCACTGAGGGCTTCTTCTCTTTACTATGCACTCTTCTCTTTATCTTGTGAGGATTCCACATACAGTACCAATGACCTCCTGCATAAGATGGGCACATAGCTTCAATTTATTTAAGAAATATCTCTCATTACAGGGTCTGTGGAGTGCTACTTTCCACCAGATGGGTGCGCAATGCCACCCTCCCCAGGCAGGGCAAGATACTACCCGATGGGGACACACACACACATGCCTATGTTTAGCATTATGCTACAGAGTGGCATTACAGTTATTCCAGAAATTAGCTGATGGATTTTCTAATGTTTTATATCTACAGTGGTGCCAGACATGATGCAAAGTGGGAACTTGCAGTAAGTGACATGTCACAAAATACTGCATAACAAGAGGGCTTACTTGCCATTGAATTACCCTATTCCCTGCAGCATACTGCAGCATTTTGTGATATACTGCAGCATTTACTGCGTTTCATCCTGGCTGGTTCTGCTGTAGTTGGCCCAGCGGCATACACCTACCTGGCATCATGCTGATAGGTCCTAGTGACTCCTGTACACCACAGGCTCCTTTGCCCAGCCCAACCTGAGTAGGACTTATTGACACTGACTCTTGCCAGGCCCCTTCTCCTGACAACACACTACCATATACTCCCCATGTGCATCCATATATCATATACTCCGCATGTACATTCTCCTCCCCCTCCCAATTTACATAGGCATCAGTAAAAACTCCTCCTGTCCACCTACTTCTGTCATTCACCCTCTAATTCCACCCCTACTTCAGCCACTACCATCCCTGTTTTGGGCTGTCTACTCCTCCTGGTTCTAACTCGGCCTGTATCAGGCTCCTTCCTTTTCTGTATCTACCCTGCCATTCATTCCACCAGCTTTTGCCTCTTTATTTGTACATCACAGCCATAAATTGTACCTTTGTTTAGCTCCATTTATTTTTATGTCCATTTGTAATTTATTTACATTTACTCCATTTGTACTTTACTTTGTACTAATGAGTAATACTATGTATGCTTTTATTACTGCATGTCATACATACAAACATGCCAGCAGATAAAGGCCTTTCGGTCTATCAAGTCTGCTCGATTGTGCAGCTAGCAGCCCTTATACTGCAGCTGCCCCCTCTCCCTTCCAGTGACTCTCCACCTTACCGTGTCCCATCCTTTTTTAAAGCAGCCCACTACATTACAGGCTACCACTTCCTCTGGTAATGCATTCCACCCTAACACCACCCCGTCCATAAAAAAGTGTCTCCTCATTTCCCTCCTGAACCTTCCCCCCCTTCAATTTCCGGTTATGCCCTCAAGTGTCCTTCCCTCTCCTTAACTGGAAAAGCCCCTCCATATCTGTCTTATTCCTTTCATGTACTTGAAGGTTTCAATCATGTCCCCCCTTTCCCTCCTCTCCTTCAGGGAGTACATGTTCAGCTCCCTCAGTCTACTCTTATAGGGCAAGTCCCCTAGCATCTGGATCATTTTTGTTACCCTGCACTGCATCGCCTCCAGTGACCTACTGTCCTTCGGTATGGACACAGAACTGCACGCAGTACTCCAGATGTGGTCTAACAGTGACCTATACAGTGGCAGGATCACCTCCCCCTTCTGGAGGATATGCCTCTGGCAATACAACCTAGCATCCTGTTAGCCTTTGCAGCTGCCTTTCTACATGGTGCTGAGTTGTTCATTGCTCCCATTAGGATCACCCCAGATCCTTCTCCTCCTTTGTCTTGCTGGCCCCCCAAGCTGGTAACTCCTCCTTGGGTTGTTTGCTCTGAAATGTAACACCTTGCATTTCTTGACATTAAACCCAAGCTGCCAAGTGTGTGACCAGGCCTCAACTTTGCCAGATCATCCTGCAACCCCTCTAAGTCATCCACTATAGCTCCCATCTTGGTGTCATCTGCAAACAGACTGATCTTGCTCTTGATGCCTATTGAGATGCCTACTGTGAAGATCCCAAACAACACCGGTCCCAGTACAGAGCCCTGTAGCACCCAACTTGTCACTGCCCTCGGGATGAGAGCTCCTCTATCACCACCCTCTGCTGTCTCCCTTGCATCCAGTTTACTACTCATCCCACCATCTTCTCCCTGGCCTCTGTGCCTTCCAGCTTACTACCTAGCCTCCCATGTGGCACTGAATCGAATGACTTACAGCAGTAGTCCAGGTACAGGACACCTACTGCATGGCCCCTGTCTAATTGCCTGATTACCCAATCATAGTACTCCACCAGGTTGGTCTGACAGGATCTGCCTGAGACAAACCTATGTTGCCTGCTGTCCTGCAGCCCATTAGCCTCTAGGAGGGAAACCAGCCTCTCCTTCAGGATTGTCTCCATTAGCTTTCCCATGATAGATGTGAAGCTTTCTGGTCTGTAGTTCCCTGGCTTATCCTTGGGGCCACTCTTTAGGAGGGGCGTCACGTGTGCCATCCTCCAGTCCTGGGTACTCCCCAAGTCCAGGGAGGCATTGAACAGGTCTGCTAGGGATTCTTCCAGAACTTCAGCTAGTTCCCTTAGCATCCTGGGGTGTATGCCATCTGGCCCCGGTGCCTTGTCCATCCTTAGAGCCCTTAATTCCTCCAGTACCCTGCCCACTTGGATTTCCCTGTCTGTCACCTCTTTCCCACCCATGCCTACCCCCCAGCTACCCCTGGGTGCTGCTTCCTCTTTCTCTTCAGTAAAGACTAAGCAGAAGTACTTGTTTAATGCTTCTGCCTGTTATGCCTTAGTATCCACCCACCCTCCTCCTTTTTAATCCTCACTGTTTGGTCTTTGCAGATCCTTTTCTCCCTGATGTACCTGGAGAAGTCCTTCTTCCCTTCTTTAATGCCCTGTGCCAGCCTGAGTTCCCAGGATGCCTTGGCTGCCCTGACTGCCCTTGACACCTCCTTGACTCCTTCAGGTACACCTCTCTGTCCAACCCCCTCCCCCATTCTATTGTACCTTCCAAAGGCAGTTCTTTTCTTTCTTATTTTCTTCATGACTTCCCTACTCTCCCAGCTAGGATTCTTGGCCCTAGCCCTCTTACTCTGGACCCTTGCACATGTTGTGGTTGCCTCCTCTATACCTCATTTAATGACCTCCCACCTCTGATTAGTGTCCATATCTGGAATGACCTTGGCCAGATACCCCTGTACTATTTCCCTCATCCTCGCGAAGTTGGACCTTCTAAAGTCTATCACTCTTGTGCTCGATCCTACTCCCTCTTTCCCCATGTTTATCTTGAACCACACCAAGTGGTGGTCACTCCCTGACAGTAGTTCCTCCACCCTCATCTCCCTCATAAAATCAACATTCGCAAGCACGAGGTCAAGGGTGTTCCCTAACCTGATAGACTCGTTGACCATCTGCAATAAGAAACTGTCCTGGGAGGCATCCAGAAGTACCTGTTCCCTCCTATTTGTGGTGGTTGGGGTACCCCAATCTACTCCCAGCAGATTGAAGTCCCCCATAGTCACTGTACTGCCCTTCCTGCAAGTCCTTCTTATCTGTCCCGCTAGAACTCTATCTAGCTCCTCAGTCTGAGAGGATGGCCTGTACACCACTCACATCCTGAGGGTTCTATTTTTGGAGTCCCGGAGCTCCACCCTTAGTGACTCTGTGTTGTCTTTCTGCCCTTCCTCCCTGACACACTTCAGATATTCCCTCACATACAGCACCACCCCCTTTCCCTTTTACCCTGTCCCTCCAAAATATCCTATATCCTGGTACTGCCAGGTCCCAGTCATGGTAAAGAGTGGCCCACATCTCGGTTGTGGCCACCATATCCACCTCCCCAAGAACCATGAGAGCCTGTAAATCTTCTGTTTTTTTTCTTCTCTAGACTCCTAGCGTTCAAGGTTGCCACTCTCCACTCTGCTACCTTCTCTCCCTTCCTACCTGCTCTCCCTTTTTAGTACCTTCTCATTACCTCTCCCTAAGTCCTCTGCTGCCAGCATGGGGGGGGGTAAGCTCATTTGGCTTCCCTGCCTGAGGATCCTGCCAGACTCCTGCCCACTTGCCACCCCCCACCATTAGTTTAAATTCTCATTGTTTGCTAAGTATTTCTCCAGTTTTTGTTTCAAGGCCCTCCTTCCCTCACCACTTAAGTGAAGCCTGTCCTTGACATAGAGATCCTTGTCCTCCCAAGTCCTTTCCCACCCACCCCCACCAGCCCATACACTTTGGATGGACACCATTCCTTTAGCCACATGTCAAATTCCTCTATCCTTAGCTTCCTTGTGGTGCTCACCCCTGGGTACAGGAAGCACCTCCGAGAAGGTTACTGATCTTCCTATCTCCTCACAAATTAGCCCCAGGTCCTCAAACCTCCACTAGACTATATCTACTATATTACCTGCCAGGTCATTAGTTCCCAAATGCAGAACTATATGAGGTTTCTCCTTTCCCCTCCTAGCATACTTCAGAAGAGATTGTCCCACCCTTTCTGCTGTCATGCCTGTCATGGCCTCCACCCATATTTGTCTATGCCTCTTCCCTTGCTTCCCGATCTGATCCCTTCAGAATCGAGGTCCCACAACACTATGATCCCACCCACATTTCCTTGTTCTGCTCACCTTGTCCATTCCTTATCCTCTCCTGAAAGGTCTTCTGTTCCCAAATGCATTGCCGCTGTTCCCCCTTCCATCCCTATCTCTGCCCTGCCCTCGCCATTCCCCCCCTGATTTCACCACCCTTCTCCACTGGGCTAATCCTGCCACTTCCACCTGACGCATCCCTCCCCTTATCCCCTCATACCTCTCCTGCTCCTCCCTCTTCTTAGCTTCCATCCCCTGTCCAGTCTCCTCACTCCTGCTCCCTTATCCTTATCCATTGAAGCCCTGCCCCCTTTAGTCACCCTACCAATACCCTCTGGGTCATGGGTGATCTCTTCCTCATCAGTCTTGTATATGAGGTCCTCCCACTTCATCTCCTCCAGTGTAGCCAGCACTGAGAACCTGCTGTGTGACTCCTCCCAGGCATACTATTGAGAGGCCCATATTTGCTGCCTGCTCTAGGGACTTTCCTGCCTCTGTTCCCTATCTTCCTCCACACCCCTTCATCTGTACCCAGTGGTTCCTGAGGTGGCAATATTTGTCCATTTAACCTTTAACCCCCTTGGCCTGGATTGCCTGCAGTCTTCTGGGGCACTCCCATGTGCCTTCAGTCCTGAATTGATCCACCAGTCTGTACCTTTTCCTCATCTTATCTCTGCTGTTCACCATGTAATCTTTTCCTGAGTCACTTAATGCCTGCACACACCAGGCATCCCCTGCTCTCCATGCAACCCCTGCAAAGATAGCTGCCCCACAGTTGTTACAGTCTACTACCCTTCCCATGCCCCTACCTGACCCCTACCACCCTTCCAGCCTGCCCCTGTTTCATACTGCCTGTCCCATCCCCTGGGATGTTCCCCTTTACTAGGGCTAACCATGTTATTTTCTGCCCCTTGTCCTCACTTTGAACTGGTCTGGAATGATCAGTCAGTCCCAAGATTGCTCCCCTTGCAGCTGTTCCTTCCCTGGATGTCCATTTCTGACTCCTGTAAGGATTCTGAGCTCCTTTCCTGTTCCCTCTTGACCAGGACACACCTGGGAATAAGCCTTGGCTCAGTGTGCTTTTCCCAGTTACCAATTTTCAAGAAATAAATACACAATATAACCATACAATAATCTTTACCAAGGTAGCAACCACTTACTCAGATACCTAGTCTCCTCCTCTGGAGCATCTCATGCTGGCGGACTCTCATATTGCTCCCTCTCTTGTGTTCCTTTACTGGGAGAGGATCTGCATGGACCCCCAGTGACATCATTTGAGAGGAAGACCACCACTTCTCCCTCATACATGCTGTGTTGGGTGGGTGTTCTACTCCCTGTGGGCAAGGTTACTCGTATTTCCTTCCAGCTTTTCTCTGTAGGGACTCACCTGGGGGGCATAAAGAGAGCGGTCTCACTCTGGATAGCTCCCTTTCCTCTTAATCCTTCTAAAGCTGGTACTCTGTCTGGAATCTAGGCTCACAGCTGAGCAGAGGACTACAGACCAGCTACAGTAGGAGCTCAGGCAGAACAATTCATGGTCCTTCCCTCCTCTGTATTGACCAAGGAGGAGAGCAGAACCAAGAATAGTCATATCTGGGCTCCTAGCTGACTGAGACATGAAGCACAAGCACAAACATCCAGACACCATGCCTCCTAACTGAGTCCCAGCAGGAAGCTTCTCTCAGTGTCAAGCTTAACCCTTGAGTGCTTCTTGGTAATCTGCCTTGAGCTTGGAAGAGAGAGGCTGTTTATAATAACTGAAACCTACTGCATATAACAGCAAACAGAGTTGTGCTGGGGACTGAGTGGGAGCCACAACTAGGCTGCTTTGTTTTGTTTGTCTTCCGTTTTTGGCAAGATTCAGAATATTGCTTGAAATCGTAGTATTGACATCATGATGTGGGACCAGCTGTAGGATTTTGTAGTCGATAACACTTTCAGTGATGTATCCTGGAAAATCAAGGAATGAGGTTACAAACCATTGAGCCCAGGCTCATTGTCAACAATGTTCTTCATGAGAACTTGGTTATTTAGGTACAAAAGGGTATACAATGCTTATCAAAGTTCACGATATCTATAAAAGAAACATAGAATTTGTTGGCAGATTAAGACCACTTGGCCCACCTAGTCTGACCCTCTTTTCCTGCCTATTCTGTAGTCACAGACCGTTTTTGGTCTCCAGCCACCACCCGCACCCCTGCTTTGATACAGTTTTCTTTTATTACCCTTGCATGCTTGAAGCCCACCACTGTTTTTGCTGCCACAGCCCTCACTTGGAAGATTGCTCCAGACATCCACCACCCTCTCAGTGAAGAAATACTTCTTCACATCCTTCCTAACCCACTCCCAGCTTCATTGCATGCCCCCTAGTTCATGTACACCTTAGTTTCTGAAAAACGTTCCCTTCCTTTACCTTATTTACTCCTGTGAGGTATTTAAAGGTCTCTATAATGTCCCCCTCTCCCGCCTCTCTCCTGTGAGGTATTTAAAGGTCTCTACAATGTCCCCTCTCTCCCGCCGCTCCTTCAGGGTGCACATGTTTTGATCCCTCCATCTTTCCTCATAGGACGTATTAGTGTTATTAATATAATGATTATTGGTTAAACCAAGAAACCAGGGAAAGCCGCACCGAGTAAGGTGCTGGTGCTTAATAAAGGAATAATGCATGACAGGGTGTGTGTCGTGTTGGGATAACATCACGCCTGGAGTGATTAGGCACGAGGCCACAGGCTGAGTGTGACTAATCAGCCCAGAAGTGATGTTATCCCAGCATGACACACACCCTGGAGTGCATTATTCCTATCATACAATGGCTCATTGTTATATATAAAATAAAATAAAAATCTAAAGAATGTTTTTATTAGTGTGGAAAAATATTTGTTTCTTAAGAGGAGATGCAAAAAAAGAGAGCATGGCATCCATAGTATCATCTATATTGGTTCACAGTGCTGAGACTAGACCTATGATGTTATGCGGGATTACATCACGGGTCCAGCCCCAGACTGACCAATCAGAGTCCATGAAATTTTCTTGCCATTGTATAATTATTAATTAACACAAAAACAAGAAAAACAGCACCCAGCTAGAGCAGATAGAAGTAAAAAATATTAATTTTATTTATTACAACAGTGTGTAAAATACTAGGCTGAACACCATGATGGTGAGAAGTAAAAAAACTACCATCTTACATTTCGCCAAGCAAAGTGCCTGGCTTCATCAGAGATAGTACATCAATGTAACAAACACTTATATACACGGTGAATCACGATGTGTAAAAGGCAATTAAAGGTAATGCAGAAACAATTACATACTTATAGATGTCAATAAAATTGGCACGTACTTCATGGAAAAAGCAGAGATATTTAAATCATGTCTTATCCAATTGATCTGGAAGTACTGGAGCCACTCTATTTGAGTTAATGACATCAATTTCATTTGATTCAGTGTCATTCATGTAGTGAAAACTAAACATAAAAAAAGATTTTAAAGGGGAAGGAACTTTAAACACATCTGTAGTTGTTTACAAGTATTTTAAATGCATACAACCACTAAATAAAAATAAATTATACAAGTTTATACACTTCTGAAATATGCTCAATATGAGCAATGCTTATTATAAAAGTTATTTTAATCAAAGCAAATCATGATTCTGGTATTTATAAAGAACCCATTCATATAGACATGATGGTACTAAGAAAGAACAAATGTGGACAAAATGTTTACAAAAAAGCAGCTAAGTCTATATTGGCATTAAGGCATAAACCTGCCCTAGATCTCAAAACAAAAATGAAAAAGCTTTCTCACTGACCTATCAATTGTTTTAAATTACCTCTTCTAGGGCACACAGTAACTTTTTCCAAACCTACAAATTTAATGGTATGTGTAAGATTAGAATCACTACAACTTAAAATGTATTGGACTATTGCATATGTCATATCCATTTTAGCTAAAGCCTTAACATGTTTGTTGATTCTCACCTTAAATTCTCTCACAAGTCTTCCGATATAAAAATAACCACAGGAACACTGTAATTTATAAACCACTCCTGTGGTGTTACACAAAATGAGATCTCGGATTTTGAAAATCTGGTTAGTGACTGGATTTTGAAACTGATCAATAACAAATATATATGAACAATATTTACACATGCCACATTTCTTGGTGCCTCTAGGTGGTGGAAGTTGCCACATAGTATTAGATTTTTCTTCAAAAGGTAAATATTACCTAACAACTTTGTTGACAATGGTTGGGGCCTTTTTGTAAACCATCTTAGGTCCATTACCATCATGTTTTTTCATATTAGGTTCTATTTGTAACATCCCCAATTGTTTGTCAATATTTCCTTTAACAAATTACTTTTGATACTAAACCCAGTTACAAAACCTATATCCTGACATTGGTTAATTTCATTTTTGGGCTTATGTATCAAAACTTCTGTCCAAGACATTTCTGCCACCTGATTTACAGCTTTATAAATAAGTGACTGTCCATATCCACGTTGCTGATACTTTAGAATTTGTAGGTCTCTCTGAACTTCATAATCTTGCATTGTAGTGCAATTTCTAGGGCCCAAATCTATTGGCCCTTTGGAATGTTTTGAGATACATGTCGAGGATGAAAGCTGCTAGCTGAAAGCAAGGTCAAATAATAAGGTCGAGGTCAAATAATAAGGTCAAGGTCAAATAATGATAATGAACCTAAGATGGTTTACAAACCTGCCACAGAAACGAGCCCCGGAGCTGCTCTGCTGCTAGATTCACCCCCTCCCCCCGAGGAGCCGGAGGTGAGAGGCTACAGAAAAGCCCTCCTGCCACAGAACGAGCCCCAAAGCTGCTGTACTGTAAGATCAAGCCCCCTCCCCCAAGAAGCCAGAGGTCACGAGGGCTGCACTGAAAAACCCTCCCTGCCACAGAAACGAGGTCCCAAAGCTGCTTTGCTGCTAGATTCACCCCTCCCCTGAGGAGCTGGAGGTTGCGAGGGCTACCAGAAAAGCCCTCCCTGCCACAGAAACGAGCCCTAAGCTGCTGTACTTAAGCCAAATTTACCTGAAACTGCCTCAAGGTAGTCGCGACTCATTGGGAGCTAGCCTGGCTGTGGACAATTTTTTGAATTCTGGGACTTACGCCTTTTCAGGCTTGCACACGGCTAGTTTTCTCTCTCGGCACTAGGTGAAGCCCCACCGAACGCTGCGCATTCGGCTCCCCACCGCTCCCACCACCACCACCCTTGGTCGGCACCCCCTTATATAGCTATGGTCACATGGGGTGTCAGAACCAATCAGTCAACTTTTCCATTTGCTGGTTATATCTTTCCAGCACTAGAGGGAGCCTGCACTTTAAACCAATTCTCTCTACTGCTAATTCTCACATAATCATGATCCTTGCTATAATGGTATTCCTCTTACCACAGCACCCACTGCATACCTTGAACCCCTTTATATCACCCACTGACCTGCCCCTGCCCTAACTACAATCCCTCCACACTCAATACCCTGTTTTACTCACAGCTTATTGCTCATCCACCTCTCAGTCCATCCCCCCAAATCCATCCCAAACACTGGACTGCCACACTACCCCCACCCACCCACCGCAAAACACAACCCTCTGTACCACGAAGTCTATCACAAATGGTCACTCTCCTCTCTAGCGTCTCCAGCACTTTCTCTCTTCCCATCCCATGCATCACCCATGTGATGTCACGGCAGCTCCAAAGCACCTACCTTTAGCAACCACTACCCTATGAGGCGCCTATTTTTCTGCTGCCCTGCTCTCAGGTAAAGTGCACCCAAACCCTGGGCCTAGCAACTCTGCCATGCCTCAGCCCACCATTGGCAAATACTCCGAATTGCTTTTATGAACATATGTAGTCTCCCCAAGAAAAATGCAGCTTTCCAATGCTGGATTGCACAATATTCCCCGGACATTCTTATGCTAGTAGAAACCTGGCTCTCCCAGCTTACGCCTGACTCAGCTGTCTTTCTCCCAAGCTTCTCCCTGTTCAGGGCTGATAGGATGGGCAAGCACGGAGGGGGGTGTGCAATCTACTTGCACTACTCGGCCTGGGTCATGCACTCCCAACCCCTGAGCTCAACCATGGGGCTCAAGCCATTACTCTAAAATTCACCCCACACCCTGGTCATGGCCCCCTATACCTAACCACTGCTTACATACCCCCGAGTACAAAAAATTTAGCGATCAACTCCCTCCTTGACTATCTATCCACCTTACCTCAAAAGACTGAACAACTAATCTTGGGAGACCTGAACACCAACTGGCTCAGTCCCTCGTCTGATAATACAAAGGATGAGCTTGCAGCCCTTGACCTATCTCAACTGGTCACTCAGCCCACCAGACTTAACCAAGCGAAGGGAACTAGCTCCCTCCTGGACATAGTCCTCTCTAACCAGCCACATAAATTTGAATCTGTAAAAGTCCTTGCGGACTCACTTAGCAACCACTCCCCTGTCATCTGCTTCTGGTCCTCCCCCACACTCAGCCCTGCGTACAGCAGCACCCCTCGATGCAGATTTCTCCCCAGGAGTCTTGACAACCTCAAACGTCACCTCGCACAAGTCGACTGGACTCCAGTGGCCTATGCATCTGACATAAACACTGCTCTAACTTACCTCACTAAGGCCTTCAACTATGCCTGCGACCTATTTGCCCCCATCCAAAAAAAAGGGCTGCTGCATGGATATCCCCTGCACTGATCCCCCAACTAAAAAAGAGAGACAATCTTTGGCACATAGCAAATGACTCTGATAGGGTGGCAGACAGGCAAGCCTATAGGGCAGCCTGCAACCAATGCACCTGGGCCATCAAGCAAGCGAAAGCTAAATACTATCAGGCTGCTTTGACATCCTCCTGGGGCTCAGCCACAGCCTTCTGGGACAATATTAAGGAACTGAATGGCAAAACCCGCTCCCCCCCTCCGTCTCAGATTGTCATAAATGGAGCAGTCTCGATGGACCAAACATGTATTGCAGACTGCCTTAATAAAACTTTCATGGACTTAAGCGCAGTTCTCCCTACCCAATTCTTTGACCGGTTCCCCGCCCACCCACACTCACACCTCCAGGCCGCAATTCCACTTCCGGACGATCTCACCCCATGATGCCAAACCTTTTCTTCTAAAATTCCTCGCCTCTCATAACCCAAGTACTGACCCTCTTGACTCCAGGATGCTCCGCCTCATGCTGGATGTCATGCTAATCCCCCTCACGCTTGCCATAAATAAATTCCTACGCCTAGGCCAATTCCCAGAAGCATGGAAACAGGCTGAAGTAACCCCCATCCGTAAGTCTGGGGACCGAACATTACCAAATAACTACAGGCCCATCTCCACCCCCCCCCAAAGCCTTGGAAAAAATAGTATCCACTCAGCTCATAGAATACCTATCTAAATATGACATCCTATGTCCTGAGCAGCATGGGTTTCATCCAGGCCACAGCACGTCCACTGCCCTTCTGGAATTCTCCCACCACATACACTCTGCGCTTGACAATGGTCAATTTGCAGGGGCAGTTTTCATCGACCTATCCAAGGCCTTTGACACTGTGTGCCAACCCCTGCTGTTAAACTCCCTAAGCCAACTAGGAGTCTCATCCGGGCCCCCTGAATTGGTTCTCAAGCTACCTGCACAACAGGTCCCAAAGAGTTAAGCTAAATAGGACCCTCTCCACCAACCTACCAGTACTCTCAGGGGTCCCGCAAGGCTCCATCCTTGGACCCACCCTTTTCAGTCTATTCCTAAACACCCTCCCAAGCTCCTGTTCCAACAACATACTGCTCTATGCTGATGATGCAGTGATCCTAGCATCACACTCTGACCCACTCCTACTCCAATTCACACTGCAAAGCACCTTCCTCCAAGCTGAAAAATGGTTCAGTAACCATCGGCTAGTCCTGAACCTGAAAAAAACAAAGTCAATGCTGTTCTCACACCGGCAGAACAGCACCAAGGACACGCCCCTTCACATCACCGCCAGCATGCTCCTCCCACTAGAACAGGTAACAACATATAAGTACCTGGGCATCACCTTTGATGCAGGCCTTACATTCCACGCCCACCTAAAAGCCCTGTCATCAGCCATGAACTCCAGGACTGGGCTCCTCTACCGCCATAAAGGTTGCCTCCCAGAATCTGCCTTAAAATTAGCCATTATCTCATCTGTGTTGTCCCTGGCCAACTGTGGACTTCCAATATACGCAGCGGCTGACCCCAGCACCCTGTCAAAAGTCCAGACCTCTATTAACAAAGCCTGTAGGCTCCTGACCAGTGCCCACAGCAGAACACACATGTGTCTGCTATACTCCACCACTAACATACTCACTCTTGAGGAACGACTGAAATACCACACCTGCCTACTGGCCAAACAATCCCTGTCTGGGTTATGCACACCAGGGGTCTCTGCATCCCTGCAACTGGCTGTCTGGCCTACGTTGACCCATAAGTCCACCAAAGCCACCTTCCTAGTACCCAGGACAAGGACCTCTTTCTGCCAAAGATCCTTTCATCATAAAGCTCCGGCCTGGTTTAACTCCCTTCCTGAGGCAATCACAAAGATCCCCGGGATTGGCCAATTTAAAATAGCCCTCCGTCAACACATTATTGACAGCCGATGCTGTAAATGCCTGTAGTGGACCATAACCCTGTCTCGTATATCCTAAGCCCTCTGGGTCCCATAGATGACTGGGTAATGGTACAATTGAACAACTCTAACAACGGTGTTTATATAATGATCGTGTAACTCAGCGTATGTATGTATTTATATAACGATGCCTGTAACTCTACGTGTGTATGTATGTATCTCACCTGTATGTAACCTCTGTCCTAAACCTCGCTTAATTGTTGTCTCCCCCCCAAGACGAGGTACCTTTGTAAACGAGTCCCTGACTCAAAGGTTGTAAAACTGATTATTTCAATAAATAAATAAGGTATTTCTATCAGTGGGTTTGCTAAACAAAGAGGTACCTATATTGCCACCTCCCAGCTTAAACAACCTGAGGTCCAAAAACCAAACATCTTCAGAGAAAACATGTGCCTTGAATTTGAGATTCGTATCCAGTGAATTAAGCCAGACCACAAATTCACTAAGTTCATCCACAGTGCCCTTCCAAATAACTATAACATCATCAACAAGCAACGCCACAAATCCAACTTGGATAAATATGGATTTGTGGCATCGCTCCTAATCCAATCCATTTCCCACTTTTCAACATACAGATTGGCATTGCTGGGCGCCATGGTTGCCCCCATAGTGGTGCCTTTAACCTGCTTGTAGTAAAACCTTTGAAACAAAAAAATATTAGAATCTAATACTAGCTCTGCTAGATTAAGCAGAAAAGAAGTCAGTACTATATGGGAAGTTCACGCTGGATCAAAATGTTCAAGAGCTAGCAAGCCACCAGAAAGTGGAACATTAGTGTATAAAGATTCTATATCTAATGTGGCAAATAACCACTGTCCTGCATATCTATATCATCAAGGATATTAATAATGTGTAGTATCCTTGAGATATGAAGGAAGTTGCTGCACAAGGGGCTGTAAAAAGGAATCCACAAACTGAGACAAGAGTTCTGTAAGCCACCCATGTCCCAAAATAATGGGTCGGCCAGCGGGGTTTACGGGATCCTTATGAATTTTTGGCAAACAATATATAGTGGGAATTTTGAGATCTGAAACCACCAATGCTCGATGTTGTGCAAGAGAAATGTAATTATTAACCAATCCTTCTTTTAGAACATTATCAAGTCTTAACTTTACCAGTTTGGTATTATTTTAAACACATCTTCAAATAAAAAGAAGTCTCTGACAACTGCCTATTAATTTCCAAGATGTATTTATCTCTATCAATGATTACTATTGCCCCACCTTTATCAGTACTTTTAACAATTATTTTACTGTTTTCAGACAATGATTTTAAGTGCTGCTCATTCTCTAGTTGAACAATTGTTATAACAGTTCAAATTAGGCTGTGCTACTAGCTCTGAGATGTCCAATTTACATTTTTTAACAAAAAGAGACATAGCAGGACTAAAAGGAGGACAGTAATATGATTTGGGTTTGATAGAAACTGAAGAATTGGTGTTGTCAACACACACATCATTAGAATCAGTCCCAAAAATAGTTTGCAACATATTTTTATTTTAAAAATGATGTAAATCCACTATTGCCTGAAAATGATTTAAATCAGTGGTAATACAAAATGTTAAGTCCTTTATTCACAACATCCTCTTCATCCCATGTGAGGGAATGGCTGGATAAATTAATAACGACTGATTGAGAAGGCACAGATGTTAATGTCTGTATCTGCTCTGACCTCTTCCATATCTTGCCCCCCCCCCCCGTGTCCTCTTCTTAGCGTGATGCTTTCTTGAAAGCGTGTTTGCCTTAAACTGCAATGCTGGGGAGGAGTATTGGAATGATTGTGTGGTGGATGTTTTGTGTGATGATCTGAAAAACCTCCAATTGCTATCTCTGGGTCCCGAAGTATAGTCCAATATAGTGGCCCCATTACTGTGTTCTCAATTTCTTAAAATGGATTTTAATGGTCTAGAGTCAGTATCAGTGTCAGAGGAGGTGGCTAAATCAGTTTGATCTGCTAGTGGTCCACTGGTTTTGACAGATGTCCAGTCGAACACTCGCACAAACCGATAATCATCTTCATCCCTTTTACATTTTTTTGTTTTGCCTTTTTAGCTGAATGTCATACCTTGCAATTTTAACCAGCAGCAGTTTTTTTTCATTTTTCAAACTCCCCAGGCTCAGTACATTTTTGTAAATCACGTTCTTTAGTAATAATCTCAGCAGAAATAAGTTCTCTTACAGGCACAGCGTGCTCCAAAATGAGTTCTGTAGACTTTAAACCCATTTCTTCCATCAGTGTCCACCACTTGTTCATGAAAACTGGATCATCTGTATCGTACACAGGCTTATCTAGCACTCATAGACCGCGTGGTACTTGTTTCACTGAAACATAGGCCCCCAGAGTTATTCTATGCCAGTGCATTCGTCTCCCCTTGAAAACCAATTTCTCTAACACTCTGAAAAGTACTTTACTGGAAATGATGGATGAGGCTGCAATCACATCTTGATTTAAAATAGATGAAACAAGCAAAGGATTTCCATTTTCAGAATCAGCAAATGCAGTGACTTCAAAACTTGTAAGTCGGTTCCTTCTTGACCCAGTAATTGATTCACATTTACCAAATTGTTACAAATTGTCACCATCTCGCTGGTGATAGTCATCTGCATATTGCAAATTATTCCATTTACTACTTCAATTTGTTGAACGGAAAATGTAGTTACTTGGAAAAAATGAAACCAGGGTCAAAAATGCCTATTGACACACTGAATACTGCTCTTTTTATACCTTAAAAACAGGTAACTCATGCGGCTTAATATTACATTAAACCAACAAACCAGGGAAAGCCGCACCGAGTAAGGTGCTGGTGCTTAATTATAAATTAACACATAAACAAGAAAAAAAAAGCACCCAGCTGGAACAGATAGAAGTACAAAATAGTTACTTTATTTATTACAACAGTGTGTGAAAATATTAGGCTGAACACCATGATGTGTAGTATGGTATGGGCTGCATGCCCATTGGCTCACGCACGGACAAATGGGCATACAGCCCTACCTCTGATGTGTCAGTAGGCAGGCAGCTGGGTGGCAGAAGGGTGGGTGCTGCCACCCACCGGCTGACCGGGGGAGGTAGCGGGGCGGTGTGGCTCAGTGGGTGGGTGGGGAGTACCGCTAGACCACCAGAGATATTGGACATATTTATTTTTTTTTTATTACAAATGCCCGTGATCGGGCAGTCAGTGGTCCACTGGACCACCAGGGATATTGGATGTAATTCTCTTTATAAATACATAAGCCTGTGATTGGGCAGATAGTGGTCCACTGGACCACCTGGGATATTGGATTTTTTTTATTTATACTGAAGCCTGCGATTGGGCTGTGGGGCACATTGCCACGCTGTGCAGGAGGCGTCAGTCCCCAACGGCTGCTGCCTGGCAGGGCGCCAGGTGTAAGTCACCGGGGATCAGTGCACCTGCATGCAGATAGGGCCATAATGACATGCAAATAGCCCCATTTGCACCTTGCATACATTATGGCCCCATTTGCATGTGCACTTTTGAATATCGTGGTTGCTGCGCATAGCACAATGGAACTTGCGCTAGCGCATCCCCCTGCTCCACTCTGGCCACTTGCGCTGGTGCAGTGCCACATCACCATACACACTGCGGGTGGCCAGGGGGCGATATTTAACGATGCTGTGCCATGGCGCAGCTCCGTTGAATATCGCCCAGTCAACGCCCCTGCGCAGCCAAGTTGCGCTGCACCAAAGCTTGTGCCACAGCCTGGTGCAGTTTGAATATCTGAGCCAGTATGTATAATTTACTGTATCTATATTGTGTCTTCTTGTGTTACTGTATCTGATGTGGAACCTCTCAATGAGCATCTGCTCACAGCTGTCATTCAAGACTTCAATAAATAAAAAAAATAAATAAATAAACAAAGTGTTTAGAATTAACTCCAGGTCGCCCCTGAAAAAGGGACATCATGTCTCAGTGGGCCTACCTTGTTAAACGTATACCGTCACCGCAGCGAATCCCTGACTGCGAAGTCCACCACAGCGCCAGAAATCGGGCAAAATCCACCCATCGCTGTGGTGGTCCATGCGGCGATTGGGACTGCCTCACTGGGTGTTACCCCCCTGGTCCAACTCCAACTCAGAGTTAGAATCCTAGAGACCGGGGGGTGTGAGCGAGCCTACAAGGGGAGTTAGGGCACAGCTCCCCTATTGTGAGCATTGACATGCCGTGGCTACAATGCCAACAGTTGGCATTGTAGCTGTCGCTGTAGGGGATGTTGGCACTAGTGCTGTCGAAGCGCTTTGGGTAAACCCTTGTTAAAGCAGCAGTCTTTGTTAGACGCTGTGGTTTTTTTTTCAGCAATAATGATTTTCTGGGAAAAACCATCAATATACCCTTTTTTATGTTTGCTTGTGCGCATGCACAAGAAACATTATGCAGCAGCTTAGGAGAGAAGTGGGTTGTGGAGGTGCGGCAGTGTGGTGGCCAATGCCAGCACTGCATTTGTGGGCTTGGCGGTGTGCACCCAATGCAGGCCCAGTGTCCTGATGACACTGGTTCTGCAGAAGTGCCACCAACTTGAAACAATTTAGACATTGCAATAAGGGGCCACCTCCTCATTGCAGCATCAGTAATTCCGATGCAATGAGAGAGCGACCCATCATTGCAGGGTGGTACCTTGTCTGGTGTAACATTTCTCTGAACATGGCAGCCCCACAGTCCCATGTAAACTGATGGGGGTGCCTAATCCCCGTGTTGGCATGCTAAAGACACAATTCATTTGCCGAAGGGGAAGCCCACTCCCCGTCGGCATACTGTCCCCCAATTTGTTGTGTGCTGAGGGGGTGCCTAATCCCCCTCAGCATTATGCCTCCCCAAACAGTCTTTATTTGCCAATGGGGGGTCCAATCCCCATCAGCTTAAGTCCCCTTCCCCAAAACACAGGTGGCACACTGGGAGCCCACCCCAGTATGTGCAAATGAAGCTCCCCAATAAAAACTTCCCGTGACAATCTTTTTATGATTTTTGTCCCTGAAATAAAGAAAATGGTCCCTCTCAGTCCGTCGTGACCCCTCGTACAACCCGGGCCCACCCTCTGTGCACTCCACCTCCCCACACACACACACACACACACACATCCTCACTCCATACATGCCTCTGGAGCCTGGCGCGACAATCTTCGGTGGACTGGGAACACGTCTGCACTCTTCAAGGCTGACCATGAACTGAAGAAATGCCAGTAAGCTGTATAATGGCATAAATAGGGTTTTTTAAACTTATGTGGATATCTCAGCTATTTTTAGGACTTCTGCCACCAAATTTTCAACATTGGGTTATTGGGACCCTCCTAATGAATACAGTCACTTTCATGGCGTTATTCGGTCCCGAAAGATGATTTCGCTGTCACTGCATGAAATCACCTTTCAGGACCAATTAATGAAATGACAGTGCCACTGTTCATGAGGTGGGCTCTCAAAAGCCTATGTTGCAAATCTGGTGAAAACAATCCAAAAAGTGACTGTTTTACGAGCGTGTGTTGTGCAGTTTCCACGCTCCCTTGTAACTTCACAAATTTGTAATATTTTCACTCCAGATTTTCAACATTGGCATTTTTTCAGACCTCCTTATGAACAGTACAGCTGTCATTTTTCATATCCTGCCTGAAATATGCATTTACACATCTGGCGCAGAATAGCACAGTCGCTGTGGGAAATTAATGTTCAGGGAAGATTAAGAAAATCATAGTGACAGTGTTCATGAGCAGAGGTCACAAAATGCTTATGTTGAAAATTTGGTGAAATAATTCTACTAAATGACTGTGTTACTCACATGCATGGTGCAGTTTCCATGTACGCTAAGAAGTTTGAGCATTTTAAATTTTTTCACTACAGATTTTCAACATAGCCATCTCTTCCCACCTCCCTATGAGTGGTACAGCTGTCATTCTTCACATCCTGCCCAATCTGTGTTTTCTTACATCTGGTGCAGAATGGCACTGTCGCTGTGGGAACTCTAAGTTCGGGACACATTAACAAAATCACAGTGGCACTGTTCATGAGAAGAGGTCCCACATGCTTTCATGAGGTGTGGGTCACAAAAAGGCCATGTTAAAAATTTGTAGTGCAAATCCCAACAAATGGCTGGCCCTGGGGCATTAGGGTTTCTAATCATAACGTCCCACCCTGTACAGACTGACAGGCATCAGAGGTGTGCCTTTGGATTGCTGACTGTGATGCTCATGCCATTTCACCACCAACCATAGGTGCAGGAATGGGGGGGTGCACTAGAGCCATGGCCCTACCACTTTCATAAGTGGCCCTATCACGTTTTGCTATCATGGTAATATATTTAATTGGGGAAAATTTACCCCTTACGTCCTTGGCCCTACCACTTTTCAAACTGTTCCAGCACCACTGCCACCAACCCCCACCCTGCAGTCAGTGACAGGCATCAAGGTGTGCCTTGGACTCTTCTGCCCCAGAGTTCACCCCATTCTCTATACTGCACCCATTTCAGTGTCTGTTTTTCTGGAATGGGGTGACTGTATACACACACCCAGAGGCACACCTCAACACTTGTCGATGTCTGCAGGACAGGGTGAGGTGAAATGACATGATCCTTATGGACGATGACCCAAACGCATACCCCAATGTCTGTCCCTCTCTGCAGGGTGGAGGTGGGGTTGGCATGCAGTTCAGTACTTCACTGATATTCCTATTCTACATCTGTCTAACTCCTGCATTCCCAGTGCTAATACCAGCAGGCAAACATTTGGCATTGACAAATACTTATTTATTTTTGCTTTCTTTAATTACTGGACTAAAATATGGGATTCCATTTTTTTTTAATTCCCACTCAGGGAACATGCCCAGCATGACAAACTCGAATGTCTTGGTACAGTGTTATGCTGCTTACCATCAAAAACTTGCAGAAGCACCATTTAAATACATCTTTGGTAGGAATCTAGTATGTCTATATAGAACAGCAGAAGACTTCGGCGCTCAGCACCTGTTTAGCTAAGGACATCACTCAAAAAAGGCCCAGTATTCTTCTAGCTAGAAATCCATCTTTTTATTTAATCCCAGATTCAAAAACAGAATCATGCTGGACGCATTCCAGATTTTGTCTAGACCCTTTATCAAAGGCATTTCAAGCTAAACAGGTGGTGAGTGCTGAATTTTTCTGACGTTCAGTTTGTAATGCCTATTTTGTGAACCATCAGCCTAGTGCAACTTTTTTCAGATGTGTACTTGACAGAGAGCCTCAACAGTTCGATTTTTGCAGCTTGCAAGTTGTGGCCATCTTTAATAACATGAGTCACTAAATACTAAATTAGCTATAAAAGGTGTTTTAAAAATGTCTTAGAAAGATAAAATTGCGCTAAGGATAAATCTAAGGATGTCAGAAATACATTTTGACTAAAAATATATAAGGAAAATGTTCACTAACAAATACTGCTGCTTTAACAAAATCCAAATAAATAAATAGTTATTATTATTTAAACTGTCATCATGGTATCAGTTTGGATGGATCGCTTTTATTTCTTTGACAACCAGTCCACACCTGACTATGATGACTGAAATGTATCCTGGGACTCCACTAAAGTACCAAAGTGACTTGTAAAACAGCCATGGGCGAGCATTTAGGGATTTATATTTCAGCCTGTTAATAATAACCCAGTTTGCTTGTCACATGTTTGTATGTTTTTTTTCACTCAGACACTGTTCCACCTGTGTCACTATGCAATCTCTCATGATGAGACCAACTTCCCTGAGCCCCAACGGTTTGACCCGAAGCGTTGGTTGCGAGATGTGGGTGTGAAACACCACCCTTTCAGCTCTATACCCTTTGGATATGGAGTCCGCGCCTGTGTCGGACGGCGGATTGCAGAGTTAGAGATGTACCTGGCCCTTATAAGGGTAAGTCTGTAAATGCCACTTGGCCACTTCCATACTCTGTATATAGAATTAAACTGGGTTTTAAAGAGAACTTTCCATACACTCTGCATCTCAAAACAATTCATAAAACAATATGTTAGATACTGGTAGTGCAGGAGCGTTATACAGTTTGTTCAATGTCAGTGGCTAAGGAGGTTACATACTTGCCTCTGAAGCCAGAAGATCTGAAGGTGATGAGTTCTAGCCCCACATCATGCACTTGGAGTAAATCCCAATACAGACACTGTTGTGCAGCATGGGAGGGGGGTACTGTACCCCTGAGATGTCATCTTTTAGATAAGATGTTAAACTGATGTCCATCTGCCTGTTCTGGTAGTTGTTTAGGACATTAAAGAACCCGTGGCACTTCTGTAAAAGACTTGGGCTTGAAGAATTTCATGCAAACATGCAAATGTGCCAGCAGATAAAGGCCTTACGATCCATCTTGTCTTCTCTAATGTGCTGTTCCCACTGTGTTCACAGAGAGAACATTCCACCTTGCCATAACCCTCTTGACTCCTGTTAAATACCCGTATCTCCCTCTCTCTCCCCCCCTTCTACTTGCAACTTTCACCCCTCACCCTGTCCCAACCTTTCTTGAAGCTGTCAACCATTTTTAGGGATATCACTTCCTCTGGAAACTCATTCCTCCTAGCCACCATCCTCTTGGTGAAAAAGCACCTCCTCATCTCCCTTCTCAGCTTTCCTCCCACCAGATTCAGGCTATTACCCCTAATGGTCTTGTTTCCACTAAGACTGAAGAAGCTATCTGTGCTCACCCTGTTTATAGCCTTATGTTCTTGAAGTTCTCAGTCATGTTCCCCCTCTCTTCTGTACATGTTGAGCCCCCAGTGCCTCTCCTCATACATATTGCCTTGCTGGTCCTGGATCATTGCTGTTGCCCTTCTCTGGACCATTTCCAGCAAGCTGAGATTCTTCTTGAGATAAGGGCACCAATACTGCACACTGTACTCCAGGTGCAGTCCCACTAGAGATGTGTGTAGTGACAGAATGACCTTCACCTTCCTACTGGTGATATACCTAGTTATGCAGCCCTGCATCTGACTTACTCTGGCATCATCCATCCTGTATTGTGCCGAGTGTATCTGGTCACTCTTGATAATTACATCTAGGTCCTTTTCCTCCTCTGAGCTGGTTACCTGCACACCACTCAACCAGTATTTAGTCATTGGGATTTTCATCCCCAGGTGCACAACTTCATGCTTTTTAGCATTGAAACCCAGTTGCCAAATATCAGACCACTTCTCTAGCCTATCCATATCCTCCCTGAGTTCCTTTCTCCCTTTCACCATGTCCACCCTCCCAAAGGGCTTGGTTCTGTCCTTTTTCCAGTGTCAGACCCAGTCAACCAGCTTAGCCCCCACCCTTGGGTCTTCTAGCTTCCTGAGCAGTCTCCTGTGAGGTACAGAGTGGAAGGTCTTGCTGAAGACCAGGTGCAGGATATCAAGTGCATGGCCCCTGTCCACTGCCCTGGTGACCCAGTCAAAGAAGTCAATCAGGTTCATCTGGCAAGACCTCCCCAACACAAACCCATGCTGCCTCATGTCCTGGTACCCGTTATCCTCCAGAAAGCCCACCAGTCTCTCTTTCAGAATGGACTCCATTAGCTTGCCCACTGCAGAGGTCAGGCTGACCAGCCTGTAATTCCCTGGTTCATCCTTCAGTCACTTTTGAAGAAAGGCACCACATGTGCAGTTCTCCAATCCTGGGGCATAATCACCAACTCCAAAGAGATGTTAAACAGGTCAGGCCAGCCACAGGCCCCACCAGGGCCTCCATCACTTTCCTTGGAACCCTTGGGTACATGCCACCTGGCCCTGGGGATTTATCTACCTTCAGAGCCCTTAGGCCCTTTAGTATCCCATCAGTATGAATGTTGCCATCTGTGACTTCCCTTCTCCCCATCTCCCCCCGGTTCCCCTATGGCCCATCCTTCTCTCTAGTACAGACTGAACAGAAGTACTTGTTATGTACCGCCACTTCTCTACTCTCTGCCAAATCACCCCCCTTTTATGTATTCCCACGGTGTCCTGGCCAAATTTGTCCCATTCACTAAAATACAGCCAACAGCTTAACAGCCAGATCCAACATGTCAGTTTGCATCTGTATAGCCCCACCATGGACAGGGCTGAAAATAGGCAGAACTGCCGAACCTTCCTTACCAGTCAACTAAAACAAAAGTACAAAAGGTGTTGAAAGGTGCCTAACCATGTAGTCTGCAGTTACAGAACAGGCTGGGAGAATAACAATGTGCAATTCAAGTTACAGAATAGGTTGTATGTACCTACTGCAGTGCTATGTCAACTGTGGGCCTGAGAGCTGGCCCCAACATTATTGAGACATTAAAAGGTAGCCAAGAGCAGATTTTGTTCAATTCATGGTGTCAAGCCTTTCTTTCTGTATATAACCCCCATCTTATATCACCTGGGAAGGCAGTATAGCGCAGTGGTTTAAGGCTCTGAGCTGTAAATCTGGTGACATCCAGCAGACCAGACCTGGGTTTGAATTCCACAGCCTCCACATACATACTACAGTATGTGACCCTGAGCAAGTCACTTAACTTCCCTGTGCTCCCAGGTCATGCCTGTAAAAAAGGTTTCGGCTTAGTGTGCTAATCCTGGTTAAACACAACAACCTGTCCCATTTTCATAAAAGCCTCAGAATAATAGAACAAATTGGTCTGGTCCTTAATAGGGCTCACACGGCTAGCTATGGCTCTGGTAATCAAAAATTTTAAACAAGAGGGTCCTAAAGCCACAAAAAAACAAAAAACAAAACAAGAAAGAGCTCCTGTCCGAGGAAGTAACAGCAAACTGATGGCTAGGACCCTATTCTCTAAAAGCTCTGATAACCAGGACCATAATTGGAGGGGGGGGGTTTGTAGCATTTTAATAGGTGCTTGAGCCCAGTCCCCAAATCCCCGCACAATAGGCCAGACGTCTGTGATCAGCTATAGAAACACAGAAATAATCAGCAGATAAGGACCTCTAGGCCCATGTAGTCTGCTTGTAAGGCCCCCCAGACTCTATAAGTTTTGATGCTGTCTGGTGCTGAGGTTTATTCTGGTACCTTTTGCATTATCTTGCATTTTGCAAAGGATGAGCAATAAGTGAAGGATGTAAAGTTCTCTCAAAGAAGGAAGTTTTGCAGAGTAGTGTTAAGAGTGCAGAGCTACAGTCGGGGCACTTGTTCAAACCCATCTGGAGTATCCTACTCAGATGTGGGATCCCAGACCGTACACAACTGTGTGTACTTCTAGAGAACTCATCTACGGAAGGACAGAGAGAGGTTCAGGTTTGAAACTAAAACAAAGGGTGGAAAACATTATCTAGAGATAGCAGGGTAGGCCCTATTAGGGCTGACTAGAAAGTCTGTCATGCCTTATTGCTTACGTTATATATTGTAGGGCAGTAGGGCAGACTTGATAGACTAAGAAAACAATTACTTACCATGGTAATGTTGTTTCTTGTCAGGGATCAATCAATGAGCCTTACAAGAGTGCATCATTCTGTAGGAACCTGCTGCCCCGGGGATAGAACTTTATGCAAATTACAGCATGTTCAAACTCTGCACTGTGATTATGCTCCTTCTATAGGCATAATGCCAGATTTATTTCTATATCCAGTGAGACAGTGCCCACCAAGACTTTGTAAGTGACTACTAAACTGGCTTTCAAAAATGTTTAAAAACCCATTTGTTTTATTGTTTGGGTTACTGGGTAGTTCACAGGTGAGCTGGGAGCACTGAGGAGGTTAAATGACTTGCTAGGGTCACACAGTAAGTAAGCAGAGGTTGTTGGCAATGAATCCCAGGTCTTCTGGATGTACCAAGTTCATTCTTAGCTCATTACTCTAAACTGTAGGCTATACTGTTAGCCCCATTTAAATTATTAGCAGACAAGATTTGTCATAAAATGACCACAGCTGTAAAACTGTGTGAAACTTCAACAAAGCAATGCTCAAGCAACCATAAGATAAGACCTGACTCTTGTGGGAACCTCTGTTCAGGTTCTGGAAGGGGAGGCAGGGTCAGTGTCAGGGTTTCTGAGGCTCATTGATGGATCCTTGAGATAACACAACATTACTACAGCGAGTAATTTTTTTTTTTATAACAACAGGTATCCATCAATGATGCATTTCAAAAGTGTGGATTCACTAGGAGTACCTTGGGAGGGTGGGTCTAGAACACATTTAGGAAAAAGGTTCTACAAGAAAACGGTTCCAAAACTGGCATTCCTCATAGACTGTATGTTCAGATTGTAGTGCTGTGTGAATGTGTGTACTGTTTTCCAGATACTGTATCTGCTTTACAGACTTCTTGAAGAGGAATGCACCTTGTAGCTGCAACAGAGGAGGAGGACAGGACCCTTGTGGAATGTGACTGTAAGCCTCTGGGAGGTTGTGTACCAACTTTCTCACAACAAAACTGTATACAGGAGACTATCCAATGAGAGATAGTCTTCCTGACTGCTAGTTTACCTTTGCCAACCTCTCCAAACAAAGAACTGTATGCCCTTAGATTTGACATCCCTTGTCTGGTCCATGTAGTAGCCCAGGGCTCTTTTTAGTATACTGTCGCCGCACTGACTCCCCGATGGCGAAGACCATCACAGCGACAGGATTTGGGCAAACTCTACATGTTGCTGTGATAGTCTCTGCACAGCCAGGTGATTGCCTTTCAGTGTGTTTAGCCCCACAGGTCCAACTGCAACTCGAAGTTGGAATCCCAGAGACTGTGGGGGGTTCTAAGGTGCAGCCCCCATGAAAAACATGGAGGCATCCCGACACGCATTGCCGACATTCGGCAATGTGGCTGTCACTGTCGGGGATGTCTCTGTGGCCACTGTCGCTGTAGCATGGAAAAACTGCTCCTTTTACAACAAGACTGCAGGTTTTGCTCTCCTGTACTGGAGTGTTCAGAAAAAGAACATGAAGGGTCACTGAATGATTTAGGTTAAATTCTGAAACCTTTCTAGGTAGGGACTTCATATTGGTTCTAAGGACTACCTTATCAATGAAGAATAAAATAGAAACACAGAAGCATAGAATCTGACAGCTGATAATGACTACTTGGCCAATCCAGTCTGCCAATTTCTCCCTACCTACACCATTACATCTGACTGTGCCCAATCTACAGCTCTTTCTCCCTCAGCCCTTCCTTTCCACTATGATTCCTTTGTACTGATCCCATGCACTCTTGAACCCCACCACTATTTTTGTCCCCACCACCTCTGCTGGAAGGATGTTCCAGAAATACACCAAATCCAAAAGGTCCAGTAGTTTGGATGTGTACAAAGGGCTTGCAGTTTACTTACCTTCCTGGCAGATGTATTGGCCCCTAGGAAAACTGTTTTCCATGTGACATATTTTAAGTTTGCCTTAGCCATAGGCTCAAAGGGGGCTTCCATCAACTGAGCAAGATAAATGTTCAAGTCCCGTGAGGAACTGGTTCCCTCACAGGAGGGTACAGGTAACTGAGGCCTTTGAAAAAACTTTTAAAAAGAGGTTGTGAGACCAAAGACTTACGAACATGCGAACATACGAAATTTGCCAGCAGGTAAAGGCCTAGAGGTCTATCAAGTCTGCTCGAATGTGCAGCTAGCACCCCTTATTCTGCAGCTGCCCCTCCCCTTCCACCCTTCCCCTTCATTAACCCTCCCCCTTGTCCTGTCTCATCCTCTTTTGAAGCAGTCCACTGTTCTACTGCATACCACTTCTGCAGGTAACGCATTCCACCCAGCCACCACCCTCTCTGTAAAAAAGTGTCTCCTCATCTCCTTCCTGAACCTTCCTTGCTCCAGTCTCATATCATGGCCCCTGGTGGCCCTGCCCTCCCTTACTTGTCCTTGCCTGCTGATGTATAAGGAGACACAGCTGCCAACTGCACTTTGAGTCAAAGGTCTCAGACCTAAGGACTGTAGGTGTACCAGGTAGTCCAGAACTATGGACAGCCATGCCAGAGTTGGATTACCTTCTTGGAGGCACACCAATATGAACATCTCTTCCACTTAGAAAAATATGTTTTTCTTGTGGCTGGTTTCCTGGAAACCTTGACGACTCTCCGGTGCCTCTTCTGCTAGATTCAATCTAGAAAACTCTAGTTCTTCTAGAACCATTCCTTTGGACATAATTTTCTGAGTTTTGGGAAGTTTATCCTGCCCTGAGAAAAAGTGAACACGTTGTAGCTCAGTAGCACATTACTAGAGTCTTGCAGAACAGGGTCAGCAGCATTCAGTACCATGCCTACCTGGCCCAGTCTGGAACTATCATGATCATTGTTTCTGGCTTTCTTCTGACCTTCATGAGTACCCCCTGTATGAGGGAAGGTAGGGAGAAGGCAACAGGAACCTCCCTTTCCAGGTCAGGGCTAGGGCATCCTCTGGGGCTGTACCTCTGACTGGTGGCCTTCAACAAAACTTTGGAAGCTGACTGTTCTCCCAGGATGCAAACGTATCTGTTTCTGGAGTACTCCACCTTCTGAAAATTGAAGCTAGCACTTGCTAGTCCAAGATCCACTAGTGATTTCCCTGCCTGATTCTACTTAAGGGGTCTGCCAACATATTGTCTTTGCCTGGCAGATGTACTGCACAAACCATTGTGTCAGGGAGCAAGTCCCTGATCCTCATAGCTTCTGTGCAGTTTTGATGGTCTTGCCCCTCTGCATTTATGTAGTACTGTACATTGTTGTGGTATTGTCTCTCCATATTTAGACTGATGGATTTTGTAGTTGGGAGGAGGAGGAGAACTGCATTGCCAACAGTACTGCCCAAAGCTCGAGGAGGTTTTTATGCTCCTGAGTCTCCTAAGGGCTCAATATGCTACTACAGTACTGTGAGGTCTTAGGCTCTGTTCAGACTAGGGTATTTAAAATGGTTTAAGGAACTTAAACCATTGTAAAGCTCCCTAGCGCGGTTGGCGTCCGCACCCAGCACATGTTGAAGTCCATTTTTAAAAACCGTGCTTAAACCCTGATAAGACCTAGGCTTAAACATGTTTTTCACAATGTTCAGGAGTTGAATCGAATTTACCTGCAGTGCAGATGGTCAATCACAGTTTCTCTTCATGTAGTGAGATGTCAGCATGTGGGAACTGGTTACTAGTTAACTCCCAGTAGTGCAGGTGCCATAAACTGTTTCAGTAATGGTTTACAACATGCTGGTGGTAGTGCAGATGCTAAAGCATGGATGCTGCAGCATGGTAATTAATCTATTTTTAAAAAATGTTAAGTTACCTTGCTGTAATCTGAACAGGACCTTATCGGTGGGCACCCTGCCCTAAGAAGGGAAGCGTCTATTGTGAGGGCTATGGTGGGAGAGTACTGGAGAAAGGGAATGCCCTTTTTGAGGTTATCTTCCCCTTCCACCACTGCACTCCTTGTACAAAAGCTCTTTGTGACTGAAACTAGGTGAGACAACAAGTATGACTTTTGGGACCAGTGACCTCTTAGACGGTACTGTATGTCCCTCATCTGGAGATGTGTCCATGGCACTAAAGCTGTGGATGAAGATATGTCGCCTAACAACTGCAGAAAATCCTGTTCAGGCCCTGGCTGACCTAGGGTGGATAATTATGTGCTGGCAATCAAATTTTTTACCCTGTCTTGTAGAGAAAATCCTTTCCCTGTAGAGTATCCAGTTCCACTCCAATGAAATCAAGAACCTGTACTAGTTCAGTCTGGAAATTCAGCAGATTTATCAGGAACCCTAGGTTTTCCAAGGTGTATCTTGTCAGCTGTATGGAACACATTGCTTCCAGTTTCATTTTCCATTACACTTTCCAGTCATCCAGATAAGGAAAAACCACCGTACTATGCTTCTTGGGAAGGCCATCACCATAGTTAAGCACTTTACGAACACCCTTGGTGCTGAGGTGAAACCAAAAGGGAGGGCTATGAACTGATTTGCCATTTTCAAGCCTGAACTTGAAATGCTTTCTGTGGCTGTGTCTGACTGGAAAGGGGAAGTACGTATCCTTCAGATCCAGTGACCCTAATCAGTCTCCTAACTGCAGAGATGGTATTACTGTGCCCAATGTGACTATATTGAAATATGTGGGGCAGGCATTCAGAAATCGGTTTGTCTGACGTGATCAGCTATTTCAAGGCTGCAAGGCTAGTTATATTATTGTGTGAAGCTGTATTTGTGTTAATGCTGCTGCCTGACATTATTAACATATAACACAAATGAAAAGGCAGCCCGTGAAAAAGAACCCAAGATACTAGTGAATGTTTTTTCCCCACACGGTTTCATTATCATTGCAAAGTTCTGTTCTAATGGAAAATTGCTAAAGATGACTGTGGCATACACATATATATATAAAATCTGTACAGTGCGCACATAAACAGAAAAGATAATAGTTATTTTCAGTTAGAAGTGTATTTCACTTGGTAATTTCAGGATTTAGGGCAACTATGGCCCGACCGGTGCACACATTTAACAGGTGTCAATCACACAACTATTGTCAGTGGTTTGCACCAATCACTGCTTCCTGCTTGAGAAAGAGAGAGTGCTCATGTCGGGGTGGGGTTTAGTGACAGAACCACTGACAGGGAGAATGGGAGTGAGCATAACATAGGATCAGCACAGGCTAAAATAAATACTATATAGTAAATTACAGACATGTCAATAAAGTCATAAGCTAATGTTTTTATCACATACCGATTCTTAAATTGCAAAACCAAGTAGTTACCTGCTGTAATTTCAACAAACCAGTTGGGGAGATGCTGTAGTGTAAATTATACCAGACTCTGCACCAGTAGCCAACAACACCAGCACTACCTTGACTATACTATTGTATTTTCTAACACTGGCTACTTGTTTCACAAATGCTGCCATATTCTGTCTCTGGTCCTGTGTCAGCTCCCTCTTTCCCATTCTCAGCGTTACTGCCCAGATTAACTCCAGTTAAAAAAAAGCCCTGCTATAGTTTGGTCTCTGCACTGGTATCCCCTCTCTCCCATTTTTAGCTTTACTGACAGACTAGCTGCATTTAAATGTCAAAAAGCAAACTCTGCCATAATCCAGTCTCCACTCTGATGTCCCCTCCCTCCTTCCTGTTCTCAGCTTTACTACCCGACCTCACTGCATATAAAGTCCCCCCCCCCAATCTGGGAGCTAGCCTGTCTGCCTCCTCCAGCTCCAGCATGCCTAGCTTCACCCTCCAGTCTCCTGGACTGCAGAGGGGAACTAGGAGAGCAACTGCCCCAGATTCCAGGAGCCCTGGAGGGAGCTATGCCAGTGCTCCACTTGAAAGACCTTCATGGCCAGAGCCACCCTGTCCACTAGTGGTCTTGGCCCCACAACTGGGATAGAGGCTGAGACTGGGAATGGAGAGCCCTATCAGGTGCATTTGCTAGGTTTCCCTGATCCATGGGATGGCAGAGGGTCAGGGAATGAGAAAATGCATCCTCATGGAGCTGGCACTCCATAGGCAAAACTGGGCCACACTCCCACTCCTGGAAAGAATCCCATTTCTAAGGAAGGTAGTAGAGCCAGGACCAAGGATCAACAGCACCATCAAATGCAAGTATAAGTGTTTCTGGGCTAAAGCAGGCAGCAGGTTGGGAAGAAAAAACAGACATTGTGCACATGTGCACCATCTCGGGAGAGCAGCCTCCCACACCAACGAAGCCCAACTGTAAAACAGACCACATGTCCAGTCAAACATGTACCTTCCTGTCCCCAGGACAAGCATGGGGGCCGAGGCAATTGCAGCTCTATACAAATAAAAATAAAGCTGCAGAAAACTACTACAGCCTGGAATAGCAGTGTAAAGAAATATGGCAGCCCCCTTGTCTCCTTAGCTCTGCAACACTTTCTTGGAAAGGGGTCAGAGGTCATCATAAGATTGCGCCAGTGAATTTCAGCCAGTGAGGAGCATCCAGACCTAGAAAGCTTGCATGCATTCCCAGCATGACTGGGTTAATGAAGAAGAGAAAGAAAGCTCAGCCCCAGCACGACACCAATGGAGGGTCTGAGTATTGTCCCTCACTCACCAGCACCATGACCCGTGAGGATCCCAATGAGATTTAAGGTATGAGGGGCTTGAGGGGAGGAAGCCCTGCTTCATTCCTGCCTGAGGAGTTTATAGCCAAGGCTCCAAGGGGTATCGTCAAGGTGCATGGTATCTGGTTGGGGAAGTCAGGTGACAGTGCCAGTGACTTGAGGGCGCATAAAAAAAAACTGGAAAAAAAAGCGTTTGTGTGATGAAAAGCAGCAGTTTTAAACAAAACTACAGAGTGAAGGTAAAGTTGGAGCTGAGAATTTCTTGCCCCCACCACAGACCTGGCTCGGGTCAAGGGGAATGAACTGGATCCCCGACTTCTGCTCCTCTTGCACCTGTCTGGGAACTTATATGCAATACCCACTGGTAACACCTCCCAAGCAGCCTCGATGTACCAGTAATCCCACTTTTGACAACAGTGTAGTGGCATGGGATAAAACAGACACAGTGGGCAGATATCAAGTGTATAAAAATGCAAACATGCGTTTGTCAATTTATTTTTCTCAAACAAAAATAATAAAACAAAATTAAAAAAAAAAAGAATTATTTACATAAAGGAAAAGGTGTCAGTCCGTCACACCAAATAGTCAGGTACAGGCAACTGCTTCCTTCAGCTAATTCCTGTATCTTATCTTGCCTTTCTTGGAAATCCTTTGACTAGTGTGAAAGCATGCACACTCCAAGACCTTCTCACTCCATGGTCAGCAAGTTACTGAATCGCCTATCTGAATTCTAGCCCCTAGTGGTGGGCTTTTTATACTCTGCCAGAGGTGACATCACTGTCAGGTAATCCACCCCTTTTTCTTATAATGCATCTTAATGCCTCAAACTCCTCAGGTGATGTTAAAACCTAAGTTTTCAGCGTACTGTATGTTATTGTCTGCTGAATCAGTGCCTACAGGATCTTAGGATTTGTTTAGTGCCTTTTAACTAAGTCTTCAACTCACTGTTTGTTATTGTCTGCTGAATAAGTGCCTACAGGATCTTAAGATTTATTTAGAGACTTCTAAGTTTCCAGCTCTGCACAGTTTACTAATATTCTGTCCAACAGTGGACTGCTTCCAAAGGGGATGGGACAGGAAAAGGGGGAGGGTTAATGAAAGGGAAGGGTGGAAGGGAAGGGCAGCTGCAGAATAAGGGGTGCTAGCTGCACATTCGAGCAGACATGATAGACCCCTAGGCCTTTATCTGCTGGCAAATTGTGTATGTTCGTATGATTGTCCTATGACTTGAATATTTAAGTAGTTATTTAATGTACTGCTTGCTAGGCACAGTATATTGTATTGCTTTATAGCATAGTACTCACTGTGGAAGCTGGTTGGTATTGCTGCAGGCCCACCTCTTGGCTGAATTT
Source organism: Neoceratodus forsteri (assembly GCA_016271365.2). NCBI lineage: Eukaryota > Metazoa > Chordata > Ceratodontiformes > Ceratodontidae > Neoceratodus > Neoceratodus forsteri. The sequence goes on from CM028132.1 coordinate 1,412,277,593, forward strand.
CTCCAGCATTTACTCAAGGCCATTTTCAGCTCCTCCCTCCCTCTCTCTCCCTCTCTCCCCCCTGCAGGCTGCCAGTTTGCACATGCTCACTAAGCTACTTCTCTCTTTCCAGCCAGACTCCTAATCCACATTCCCTTTGTTCTCTCTCCTTATTACAGGCTGAAGGACCCACTCTCCAAGCACACACAGGCAGTACACAGCACAGCACCTGGGGAGCAGAGCAGGACCATGGGAGCCATAAATGTAATTCAGCAGCCTCCTGGAAAAGCTCCTTTGTGAGGGATGCCCCGCCCGCATTCGTCTCTTTTATTCCCTTTGCATTGTTTCCTCCCATAACTATCATGGTGTCTTATGCTCCTCTCTCTCACATTGCCTCCCTCTGCCTCTTTCCTGCCCTGCTCCTCCTCTCATTAATCTCTCTTCATCCTCCAAGCAACCTCTCTAGCCATAGCCCTCTCCTTCTCTCTCCTAATGCTTCTCTCCCCTCTAACATCTCTGTATACCTAATTCCCCTCTCCCCCTTCTCCACCGACTCTTCACCACTCTTTCCACCCCAACCTTTCCCACCCCTACTGTCTCACCCACCACCCACCATCTCTGTTACTGCCCCCGACCCCCCTTGCCTTCCCTGTGCTTCATTCCCTTCCCATCCCTGTCACTACCTGGCAACCCTCCTCTTGCACCTCCCTTCCTGCCGCATGCAATACCTAGCCACTGTAAGGGTCCTCGCTCTCCTCATACTCTCTGGAAATGTTCACCCTAATCCTGGGTCCCCTTGTATTAACCCCCCCTCACACTCCGGTGCCCCATTCACTGCGCTTTGCATCCATGAACAGTTTGCTAAAGAAATTCCCTGACTTACAGGGTTGGACTGCATTGCTCTACATCAGCCTGATATCTTGCCCGTTGTTGAAAGCTGGTTTACCAAGGCCACCCTGATGCTGCTGTTGCCCTCCCTGGGTATACGCATTTTAGGGAGGGCCAGATCTCTAAGCATGGTGGGGTTGTCCCATATACCTCTGCAACTCAATCCAAGGGCATGCCCTCCCCACGCCTCAGCTCAGCCATGGCAACCAAGCCATCTCCCTCAAACTTACCCCTCACCCCTCTAGAGCCCCTTTATATCTTACTGCATCCCACCCTAGACCTTACTCAACCTGTTACTCTGCCCACCAGATCTAACCTGGTCACTGGTACCTCTGTCTTACTGAATCTTGTTCTATCCAACAAACCCCACAAGATCTCCTGCCCCGCTGTGCTCCCTGATGTGCTCAGTGATCACTCCCCTATCACTTGCTCCTGATCATGCATGAGGCCTCAGCATCCACCCAAACTGTCAGCTCGTCATGTCTTATGCCCTGGTAAACTTTCCCGAGTAAAAGAGTACCTTGCTGGTTGTGATTGGTCCCCCGCTGATCGTGCCCCTGACATTGACTCCATCCTTCTCTATTTTATCCAAGTTTTCAACAAGGCCTGCAACACCTTTGCTCCCCCTTCCAAAATTGTCTCCAAGGTCCGTGAATCTCCCTGGGACACTCCATCTCTGCTTCATCTCATGCGTCGCAGAGACAACCTTTGGCACAGGGCTGTTGAATCCAGTAGGACTGTGGACAGGCACACTTACTGTACCTCTAGAAATAAATGTACCCGGGCTATCTGTAAAGCCAAGGCTGAACACTACAGGTCCACATTTGCCTTCTCCTGGGGCTCATCCCATAATTTCTGGAACAATATCAAGAACTTAATGGCAAGGCTGTGACCCCCCGCCCATCTCTTTGTTAACGGTGCCTTGTCTACTGATCCTATGCCTGTTGCTGATTGCTTAAATAGTTCCTTCTCTGACCTCTCGGCTGTCCTCCCTCAACATTTTTTTGACCCAGTCCCAACCCCTCCTCCAATCCAGTTGCTCATTCCCCATTCTACTTCAAGACCTTCTCCACTCATGAAGCAAGGCCCTACCTGCTCAGATCACTTAAGAACACGAGTCATAGCAGTGACTCCCTCAACACCAAACTACTTAAAAGGGTCCTAGGTGCTGTTCTCAGCCCCCTTACCAAATTGCTGAACTGCTCCCTCTGCCTCAGTCAATTTCCACTTGCCTGGAAAACAGCATTGATCACCCCTCTTCATAAATCTGGTGACCATATTTCCCCCAGCAGTTATCACCTGATCTCCATCCCCCCACCCAAGGCTCTGGAAAAACTCATGGCCAATCAGCTCTCTGACTGCCTCTCCACCCATAACCTCCTCTGCCATTAACAACATGGTTTTCATCACTCACACAGCACCACTACTGCCCTTATTAAATTCTCCAGTTTCCTTCATACTGTTCTTGACTAAGGTCATGTTGCTGGCTCTGTCTTCATTGACTTGTGAAAAGCTTTGAACACTGTCCATCACTCCCTTCTCCTCTCTTCTCTCCAACCCCTCAGCCTCTCACAAGGTGTGTTGAATTGGTTCTCCAGCTATCTTTCCTCCCGCACCCAGTGTGTCAAAATCAGGTCTACTGTCTCCTGCCCCCAACAGGTTTGTTCCAGTGTTCCCCAGGGCTCCATCCTAGGGCCCTTGCTTTTCAGCCTCTATCTGAATTCACTCCCCTCTGCTTGTAATGGAAACCTTCTACTTTATGTGGATAGTGCTGTCCTGTTTGACTCACATGCTGACCCTCTCCTCCTACAAAACTCCCTGTAAGACTCCTTCACCCAGGCTGAACACTGGTTCTCTGACCACAGGCTGGCTTTGAACTTAAAGAAAACTAAAACCATGCTTTTTGTACATAACCAGAGTAAACGTTAAGATTATTCACTCCAGGTTTTATCTAGTACCCTCTTTCCCCTTGAACAAACCTCCTCCTTCAAATATCTCAGCATTCTCTTTCATCCCTCCCTATCCTTTCACGACCACATTCACTCCTTTTGCTCCACCATCAACTCTAGGATAGGCCTACTGTATTGCCATCATGACTGTCTCCCCACTGAAGCACTAAGGCTGGCCATCTCATCCTCGGTACTGTCCCTCATGGGCTGTGGTCTGCTTATTTATGGTGCCTCTGACAACACTGTTCTGCACAAAATTAAACTACCCCTCAAGAAGGCCTGCTGACTGCTTACAGGTTCCCCACATCTTACCCATGCTTGCACATTGCTTTCCCTCTCTAACTTCCTTAATCTGGAGGAAAGGCTTATCTAAAAAATCTTTCCTCTTGGCCGAAAAAAATCACTGTAGGGTTGACTCCCCTGGTCTGTCTTCTGTCATAAGCCTATCTACCCCCTCCCTCTCTACCCACAGCTCTGTCCGCTCCCCTCTGCAAGTCCCCAGAGTTAGAATCTCCCTTGCACAGAGGTCATTCCGTTACCATATCCCGTCCTGGTACAATTCCCTGCCTGTAGCTATCACCTCCCTACCAAGATTGGGGCCTTTTAGAACTGCTCTCAAGAACCACCTCCTCTCCTCCTGCTGCTGTGACTGCCCTGGCTGAGTTTTTCCCTGTCTTTACTCCTGTCAGCCTGCCTATTTTGACTCTGCCCTTCATTTGACTCATTATAGCCCACATTATTGTTGACGTCTGTTTAATATTGCTAATTTACCTTGACATGGGGCCTTTGTAACCAGCCCTTAATTTTGACCGTTTGCTTTTATTTGAGCTCATTTACTTTGTTTTCTGTTGCTTACTATTAATGTATTTGTCTTCCTGACGAGGAGCCTTTGTAAATGAGACCCTGATTCAAAGGGTTGTAATACTGATTACTTCTTAAAATAAAAAAAAATAAAATAAAAATCTCTTTCGCATCTAGAAGGTATACCATAATGTAATAGGAACCACCACTTACAGCATGAACATCTTGCTTTAAAGGCTGTAAACCCCATAATTATAGTCAATAAGATTATAATGGGGTTAAGCCCCTCCCCTTGGGTGTGACATCACTCCTTGGTATGTCCATAAAAACCTTCATTCTGAGGGCTGCCAACCCTATAACAGGTCAGGAATTATTTCAGTCTGCAGATATAGTACATATTTTTCCTTTGCCTTTCTTAAATATCTGACACCCATGCTTTCTTTATCTTAACTGAGGTTTCTCTGGGTTGGCAAAGGATACAGGAAAATGAGGGTGCTCTCCTCTTCTCCCTTCTCCTCACAGCTTGGGAAACCTCTTGTCAGAAGGTTACACATTTTCTATTTATTTATTTTTTCAGCATTTCATTCATATTCATTTATTTGCCCTTAATTCACTGTGGGCAAATATCTACGTGGGCAATGGGCATTTTTGTACTTCTCTGAACACTCCTAGTAACTTCTTTTGCAGTCCAATGGCTGCAACTGCAAGCCGTCGGTAAAACTTTTCATAGCGTCCTTTTCATTTCTTTATTTTTAAGGCCATTAGCTAAGAAATACATGTTCCTCTCCAGCTGCATGTCTCCGTGACTGTGCAGAAGCAGGCAGTTACAGAGGTTATTTATTATTTACTCAGTCTACTTCGTTTTGCCTGCTCAGGAGTGTTTCCTCACAAAGTGCGTAGTACGCACTTCTCCGGAGCGCTTCTTCTGCTCCGATCGGGGTTCCAACTTCAGAACACATTTCTGCTCCACATTCTATACCACAAGTGCAGTAAACCAGCGGCTGCCTCTAATGCTCTGTCTAGAACATTTCTAATTCTTTTTGCAGCCTCTGTCTTCACAGTGAAAAAGGCACTATGTATTTCAGGACAAGAAACCAACAAGGCATTACTTTCTCTGGCCTTCCTGAATTAATCAGTGTCTGTTTTATTTCTTAAAGAGAGGAAAACAGGTAAAAGGGAAAGTACAGTGTGGAAGAAGGGGCTGTAGGTGGCCAACCTAAAGGTGAATTTTAGAGAAAGAGAGACAGAGGAAAAAATAAAACAAAAAAATTGAAACAAAAACATAATTTTAAAGATACAAGGGTAAAAAGGAAAAAGGAGGGTGGAATTTCACACATGGGCACATTGTTGACTTATTTATTGTACAGAGCTTACCCTGTTACAAGGCCATCAGCGAGTCATGGGAAGCCTGTGTCCCAGCCAGAAACAACTGCATCCATCATGTCTGTCTCAGCATCCAACACCAGAAGTATCGTCTGAGGCATCAAACCATGAGTAAACCCTGGGATTTTGGTCCTGCAGGTAGGGAGAAAGATACTGTACCAGGGACTGAGGAAGAAGTCCTAAAGTAAAAGTCAAATTTATCTATAAAAAGGCACTTTTCAAAATTATCAAAGTGCCTGTGTAAGGAAATATTTAAAACAGGCACAATAATAAGTACAAAAACAATAATCAGTGGTAACCCAATTAAAATGTACAGCAATGCCTAATTAAAAATTTAAAAGCATCTAAAAATGCTAATCTAAATAAATAGGTTTCAGGGCAGTCTTAAAGGTCTCAGTGGACAGACACTCTAACCTGACGAGGTAGAGAGTTCCACAGAGTTGGGGCCATGAATGCAAAAGGTCTCGACCCTGAGGTCTTAAAACAGACCCTGAGAACCTTTAGCAATCCCTCATCAGTGGAACGGAGTGGATGGAGGGAGCAATAGAGACACAGGAGGTCTTGCAAATAGCACTGTCCTTGTCTGTAGGGCCTTGTAGGTCAGCAAACTGATCTTTAAGGTGATCCTCCACCACACTGGCAGCCAGTACAGCCCGAGGAGCACAGGTGTGACATGGCTAGATTTAGATGAGCCTATCAACAGCCTGGCTGCCACATTCTGCACCAGCTGCTGGTGGTGAATGTCCACCCCCAGAAGCCCAAGGTAGAGAGCATTGCAGTAATCAAGGTGTGAGGTCACAAAGGCATGGTCCAAGATCCAGTAGGCCATCAGGCGGAACAAGGTGTTTTACCAGAGCGATATTCATCAGATAGTAAAATGAGGACTTGACAACAACTGACACTTGTGATTTAAGCATCAGCTCACCATCAAGAATAATGCCTATATTCCGCACAAGTTCAGAGGAACTCAGCTGATTGCTCCCCAGCACAAGCCCAGAGGGTTGAACAGTAGAGGATCTCTCTACCCGATGACCCATGTCCACAATCAGCACCTCGGTCTTATCAGGATTCAACCTTAACCAGCTGGCACTTATCCAGTCCTGAATCTTGGTGAGGTAATTGTTAAAGACTGAGACTGTAGCCTCCTGATCGGGTACAAAGGACATGTGTAGTTGAGTGCCATCTGCATAGCAGTGAAAACTCAGCCCACACCACCTTATAATGTCCCCTAATGGCACCATATACACCGTGAACACCAATGGAGAAAGCACGAAGCCTTGTGGGACCCCACAGGTCAGGAGGAAAAGGGTCGAGGAAAAAACCCTGTCATCACTCTCTGTGACTTGCCCATGAGGAAAGAATGGTACCATCGGAGGAATGTGCCAGACAGTCTGCAGATCAACCACAAGCGCTCCAGCAAAATCCCATGGTCCATGATGTCAAATGCTGCAGTGAGATCAAGAAGAACCAAGATCAAATGGCACTTCCGATCTCTCACCATCAGGAGATCATTAAGCACCCAAACAAGTGCCATCTTAGTACTGTGCCTCTTCCTAAACCCGGACTGGAGAGGATCATAGACCTCATGGGTGGTAAGATGGTCTTCAAGCTGCAACGCAACTACCTTCTCAATAACCATACCCACAAAGGGCAGATTAGAGACAGGTCTGTAGTGTGTGAGACAGCCTGGGTCAAGAGAAGGGTTCTTCAAAAGGAGGATCATGATCCCCTCTTTCAAGAGGTCAGAAAACACCCCTTTCTCCAACAAACTCCAGACTATCTCCACTAGGACTGGTCCGATGACTTCCACGCACTCCACCAGGAGAAAGGTTGGACCAGGATCTAAACTACAGTAAGTCGGTCACATACCCTGGACAATCTTCACAATATCAGTGATCATCAGCCAGTCAAAGTCGGACCAGACAAACTGGGCACTAGTGACCTCCCACCGATTGCCGCACCATTCATTGGGGCATATGGAATGGATCTCTGACCTGATAGTGGCAACAATATCTGTAAAAAATTGAGCAAACTCCTCACACTTAACTTGTGAAAAGGCTGTCCAGTTCTGAAGGTAGGTTGGATTGCACAACCTGTCCACAGTCCGAAAGATCTGAGCTGGTCAATTTCTTGCAGCAGCAATCTCCCTGGACAGAAACTCTGCCTTCTTACAGGAGACGGCCGATTGATAGTCCCTATAATGGGCCATCAATCTAAGTTTGACATCCTCCAAGCCGGATTTCTGCCAGCAATGGTCCAGCCTTCACCCCACTCATCTCAACTCCTTCAAGGTCCCATTGAACCAAGGAGAGTGAGGACGAAGAGTAAGTGGGTGAACATGGACAAGAGCAATGGAGTCCAGGGCCCCAAATACCACACTGTTATAGTGCAGCAGAAGGTCACCTGTCTCCACACATCCTGATGGCCTGGGTGGGACTTTGCCAGCATCAGAGGCCCAGGGAGAAGACCTGTGGTGGGCCACCCTGTCACCCATTCTCTGTGGTAGGGGTCCCTGTTTCAACCCTTTTCAAACAGTTACAGATTATTGCTCTGCAGCAGTTGTGTATAAAGTATGTTTCACCTGCAGCCATTCCAAGCACGTCACTGAGCTCCTCCCTGCTAGCAGCATCTGCATCCCCAGTGTGGTACGTAGTGTAACCCAAAATATATAAAGAGTCATTGCCCCTAGTGTGGTACCTACTGTAACCCAAAATATATAAAGAGTCATTGCCCCCAGTGTGGTACCTACTGTAACCCAAAATATATAAAGAGTCATTGCCCATGGCCTTTGGGGGCAATTGCAACAGGTATACACACATTGAGGGTTTGAGGACTGCTGGGGGGGGAGATTCTGTGGGACAAGTATTGAAATCATTTCATTGCCTGCATAGAGTACTATACAAGTGTTTTTTTTCTGAATGTAGTATATAGAGTTTATTTCTACCCAGTTGCTCCCATTTTAGCCTTCTGCCACCTTGTTCTTTCCTTACCCTCCCTTACAAATAAATTATTTGTTGAATTGCATTGCTTGATTTGGGAGTTGTTAGTACATTACTCTGTCACCTGTTTGGGGTGGGCATTGTGTGGGCAGATTATGCACAATTTCTTGGGGGGTAATAGCTATATGTGTCAGCATCCAGGTACCCCATATTGCCACCTCAGATAGAGGTACTGCTCCAGGTTAACCTTGTGTACCCAGTGTAGCTCTACTTTAGGGAACACAGGCCAGACCCCCTCATGAGGCTGTGAGAGGTGGACCCTGAGGGCCCCAGGTGGTCCACTACAGACAGAAAATACAAACCCTGCCATAATCCAGTTTTGACTTTGATGCGCCCCCCACTCCCATTTTCACCTTTACTGCTTAGACTTGCTGCATTTAAACAACAACAAAAACAAACTCTGGCAGAGCCACTATGACTGTGAATGCATTAACTAGATAAGGGTGTTTCATGGGCTTAAACATAAACATTTATTCATTTAAAAAATATCAGATTTACAAACCTTTGTGTCAGAGACTCATTTACAAAGACACCTCGTTGAAACTAATACAAAGACAGCATAGTTAGCAAGTCCAAAATCAATGGCTCGGAGAGCAGACAGTTATAATAATCATTCACTGGAGATACATGGGTAGCAGTAGATAAACAGATTACATAGTTTAGGCACACAGGCACCACATCAAGAAGACCAAAGCAGTTCAGACAATATACAATAGCTAAAGCAAGTATACATCAGAAGTCAAAGAAAAGCCCAGAGTGTTCACGAGAAGGCTGTTGCATACACTAACTGAATCAAAGTATAGTACGTTGAGAAAGGGCATATTTAAGCAATAAGGCACAACAGGGTGTGTGTTATCATGTAATAACGTCACTCCTGGGGTGGGTTGAAGCACAAGGCGAAGCCAAGTATTTATTTATTTATTTATTTGCATGTATTTATTTGATCCACTGGATCAGCAATATTTGCACAAGCTGTGCCTAGTGCAGATTTTACAGCACTGGTCCTGGTCTGGTGATCTGGGTTTTACCCATACCACACTGCGTATGGCTTAGTGATATACTGTACAGATGGCTGCAGAGTCTATCCCATTGAAGGTTGAAGTTTCAGAAAACCATTATGCTACAAATATCAAGACTCGCACCGTCCCTCACCCCCCAATCACAATTAATCCTCTACAAAGTCATGCTTAAATACTGCTGCCTCTACACCCATGCCACTAAGCTTTTAATGCCAACATGCTTCTTCTGCTGCTGTGAGTTAAACTCTTTATTTAAAAACATTTTGTTGAGAAATTTTTGTTTAGTATATCCATGGTCAGGAAAAATGCTAGGACTGTCTGCTGGAGTTGGGCCTGTTCTGTGTTTCAGAGGGTCACCAAAGCTTTTCAAGGGTTTCCCATTACTGTCTGATCCCTCATATCACTGAGGATCCCCTAATTTCTGTGCTGCCTGAATTTCCCTGGGGCACTACAGTTATTATCATTCAGTTGTAAACACCCATAGCCACAGCCAGGATTCACATTGCTAGACTCTGGGTAAGTATGACAAGTTTCCTAAGTACTGGTACCTTATCCAGCTGTGTTCTGCTTGGTGTGTGTGTGTGTGTGTGTGTGTCACTGCTTTCAAAGTTTTGAAACTACTAAAGACAAATTACATATAAACTATACATATATATAATGTTTAAGAAAAACATGTGGCTCTTACTATAAATTAGAATGTGTGTCTAGGTCTCCTTTTGAGGCCCCAGGTGGCTCTGATACATTGATTCTCATTCTCTCTCTCTTTACAATTGGACAAGGTAAGCAGCTTTCCTCCACCCTGGTGGGGGGTACAATGGAAGCAATTTAACAATTCTAAACAATAATTACACAGTGCAACAATACAATTGCTAAACAAACAATCCTTCCCCTGGCCAAAGCAGGTCTAGCTAGGACTAATTATTAAAGGAAATGCTGGCCAACAAGCCTACTCACTCCTGGAGTTCCACAAGGATTTCTGTACTCTGGGGAATGCACAACCACAAAGGAGTGATAAGGCCTATTCTGCTGGAGACTGCTGCATGAAAGGTTCACTGGGTCTGTTTTCTGAATGAACTGACTCAATGCACTGGGGGACACAGACTAGATGGCAAAGTTCTGCAAAAAACTGACCGAGGCTGTTACTGGGGATCTTCTGGAGGGAGTTACACTGAAGGGACCCGGGGGATTCACTTCAACCTCCTAACAGGGAAGCTGACATCCATTGCCTTGCTGTTCTTCACCCTCCCTGGTCAAACTTTTTCTCCTCTCTCTCCAGCCTGTGTAGAGCCTCCTCTAGGCTGGGGCAGTCCTGGCTACCTGCCAGGGGATTGGCTCCTTCATCCAGAGATCAGCCTCCTGAGGCTGGGCCAGTGGCTTAAAAAAAAAGTCTCCAATTTTGAATCTGCCCTGACCACAGGGATTGGCTGAGAGGGCTCAGTCTGGCTTCCTTCTCCACTGTGGGACAGGAATGTGGCCCAACTGGTTTATCTTTGGCTGGCTAGGTGCCAGTCTTGAGCAGGGGGGAAGGGGGAACCAAGGAACGGAGAAGAAAGAGAGAGAGAAAAAAATGTTTTTCTTTTAAAACCCTAAATTTAGACTGCTGGGACTGTCTGCTGGAGTTGGGCCTGTTCTGTGTTTCAGAGGGTCACCAAAGCTTTACAAGGGTTTCCCATGACTGTCTGACGCCTCATATCACTGAGGATCCCTTATTTTCTGTGCTGCCCCGAATTTCCCTTGGGCACTACAGTTATTATCATTCAGTTGTAAACACCTATAGTCACAGCCAGGATTCACATTGTTAGACTCTGGGCAACTATGACAAGTTTCCTAAATATTGGTACCTTATCCAGCTGTGTTCTGATTGGTGTGTGTGTGTGTGTGTGTGTGTGTGAGTGAATGCTTTCAAAGTTTTGAAACTACTAAAGACAAATTATATGTAAACTATACATATATATAATGTTTAAGAAAAACATGTGGCTCTTACTGTAAATTAGAATGTGTGTCTAGGTCTCCTTCTGAGGCACCAGGTGGCGCTGACAATCAGTAGTGTATCTTGTTACAGCATGCTAGAGCTATCTCATGCCCCTCCCACATGAATCAGAAAAAAGTTTGGGGTGGAGGCGGAGGTGGATCTTACTCCAACAAAAAACCTAATGCTGCCTTCCACTACTCAGGTTCCAGTTCTTGTATCACCCATTTAAGAAAGAAAATAGTTCTCTGCAACCATTGACTAACATGAAAGCGCATTTATTTGAGGGTGGAAAACATTGCTTGGAGGAGGGTAAGGCGGAGGAGGCTACTTACACCTTCAGTCAGTTCCACGGACAGAAAACATGACATCAATCCTTTTGTACATGCAATACTCCTGTAGGCTCCGCCCACAGTCGTAAAAACCTGCCATAATCCTGCCTGTAATGTGATGTCCCCTCCCTCTTTTCCTCCCGTTTTCAGCTTTACTGACCACACTTGCTCATTTAAACAAACCTGCCACAATCCAGTCTGTGTTCTGGTGTACCCCCCGTCCCATTCCTCCTGTTTTCAGCTTTACTGCCCAGATTCACTGCATTTAAGCAACAACAAGAAAAAACACCGACCCTGTGATAATCTGGTCTTCACTCTGCTTTCCCTTCCCTCCATTCTATTTTCAGCTTTACTGCCTAGACCGACCGCATTTAAACATCAACAAAAAAAAACCTGCCATAATCTAGTCTCCTTCCCTTTATTAGCTTTACAGCCTGGACCTACTGCATTTAAATAAAAAGAAAAAAACTGCTATAATCTGGTCTCCACTCTGATGTCCCCTCCGTCACCCTTGTTTTTAGCTTTACAATCCAGAATCACTGCATCTAAACAACAACAAAAAGAAAACCTGTCATAATTTGGTGTCCACTCTGCTGTCCCCTCCCTCACTCTCATTTTTAGTAGGGCTGTGCAAGGGCCAAATATTATTTTCCAAATACCACAAACAGTAGAGTTCTTGAAAATTCTGGAGCCCTTCCCAAATGGGGGCTATTCATATTCAGGAAAGAGAATTCAGACGCCTAAAAAAAAATAAATAAATAAAAAGAACAAGTCCCACCTGCCCAAAACCCATCAAAAGAAAAGTACCCTCCATCCCCCCACCCTCTGTCAGCAGCCACCCTCCTCCCCCAAGCAGCCACAGTTTGTTATGTTTTATTTGTAAATTGTAAATAAATCCCCCAATGGACGAATGTCACATCCCGCCCTCCTCCACCTTCTCATGAATGACAGCACTCGTGCTCTTGCTCTCTCTGTGTAGTAAGACCAGTTGGTCACATGATGGGGTGGTTTTACTACACAGAATGAGCAAGGGCACAGGTACTTTCATTCACGAGAAGGCAGATGGCCATGGAAGAGGACAGGTTTGTGCCTGTCATCTTCTCATATTATAAATTGGGTACTGGGGGGGGGGTTGAGGGTTGGAGTAGGGAGCTACCGGTGTGGGGGGGGACATAACTGATCATTTGTATTCACAAATGAGTCCCATATAATAAAAACAGATGGTGGCCAGCCATGGAAGTGGGCGGGCTGTGCCAGCCATCCATCAGGGGATTTACTTACAATTTACAAAAAAAATATAACAAAGTGTTGGTGCTTGGGGGAAGGACGGTGGCACTGGGCTGTTGATAGAGTGGGGGATGGGGTTTAATTTTGTTTTAAATGGGCCCTGAATATCAAATACCTGAATACCCAAATATTTGGCTGCCGAATATGAATATTCAGAAAAAGGTATTTCCTCTAGTTTTTAACTTTACAGCCCAGAATCACTGCATACAACAACAACAAAAAACTAATATAATCTGGTGTCCATGCTGACCTTCCCTCCCTCACTTCCATTTCACACCAGTTAAAAAAATACTGCCATAATCCAGTCTCCAGTCCAGAGTCCCCTCCCACTTATCCCTTTACCACATCTCACTCCTACTGCCATCCTGGCTGTCCAGACCCACTCAAGGTACTCACACCACTTAAAAAATGCTTTCCCTAAGGTTCACAGAGACAATTTTATTAAGGAAGGCGATGTAAAACCACATCTAGTTAACACTCACTACCCAGCAGTCGGTGTGTTAATAAGACATGTCCAGAAGTTAGATTAACAATCAGTTAATCACCTCTCAGTGTATAATGAGGCATCAGGCACAGACAAGTATCATACTACCCCAAGGGAACATTGTTCAACCAGTAGTAACACACTAAGCCAAAGGTTGTTTCCAGATATGATCTGGGAGTACAAGAAAGTTATGTGATTTGCTCAGGATCACATAGTATGCACCTAGGTGGCTGTGGGATTCAAACCCAGTTCTCCAGATCTGCAGCTCAGAGTCTTAACCCTCGGCACTGTACTGCCTCCTAATGGTTGATTGACTGTTAATCTAACTCCTAAGAGTGGTTTATTTGCTATTATAAAAATGCATTTCAGCCGGCCCAATAGGTGATGGGGGTTGAGGCACTGGACACCACACCTCGCGCCACGCCAGCGACCCAGGTTCAGGAATGAAGCCCAGGTTGTCAGGGGTTGGCAGGGGAGAAAGGATTGAGTGTCTGTAGACTGCTTCTTCTCTCTCTGGGGAGGGATCCAGGGAATGCTCGGTGCAACAGCATCACCCGGTGGAAACGGAGGATGTGCGCATGTCTGGGCACACAGTAGTGGGAGGCGGAGTTGCGGCAGGCGAGTGATGTCATTGCACATCCGAACTCCATGGGGTGGGGTGGGATGAGGAAGCTACACAAACAAATAGAAATACCCGACGAGGATAGGTGAAGTACCTACATCCACCCAACCACGCTCCACCGCGTTGCACTCCTCCCTGGGCTGGGCCGAGCCCAGCCCAAATTTCAGATAGAGCGCCTGGGAGGATATGGCGGCCCCTACCTCGGGGGCTTAGAGCTGAGAAATAGTTGGGCTGGTGCCAGGAGAAGCAGGAGACCTCTCAGGCACACGGAGAGTTGGGGGCACTGGAGGATGCCTGAGAGAGTTCCACAAGTCGGTGCATAAAAAATTCACACACACCAAAGGAAAAATGCATTTCAATGGAAAAGTATTAGAAGTGTGCCTTTTTAATGTTTTCCTCATTGTGAGGGAGATTTTTAATAAAATAGTTTGTCCACCAACTGTTTAAGAACGCTTATGTGTGCAATACTCTCCCCTTCCTTCTACACACAAGTACACGTGGACATCATTATCAAATATTATAAAAATTGTCTCAGAAATTCTCCATTCTGATTGGCTGTCAGCATTCTGATTGCCTTACATTTGTTAAAGGGCATGTGTACCTGAGCTATTTTCCTTGCTGCCAGAGGTCTCCAGCCACACGATCTACTAAATCGCAATAAGAAATATTTTTTTTCTATCACAGTAAAGTAGTTTAAAATACTTTAAAAACAGCTTTGATTTTCAAGACATTACCTGCCATCTTCATTAAGCTTCAGTTGCACAGCAGTCTCCAATGTCAGCTGTGCTGATGTGCGCACCTCACCAGGGTCAGCGCATCATATCAGCATGTATAGTGCCAATCTAGACATGCGGGGTTTCCATACACTTAACTAGCAAAAACTGTGGGGGAAGGGGGCATAATGCACTAATATCAACCACAAAACACTGCCAATTAAAATACAATGAAAAGTTACATGCACATGACAGTTATGCCTTCAGCAGGCATTACGAATGGCTGGAAGAACGACTCTACTGGTGATTTTCACTTTCTGATTCTTGCTGCTGTACAGTCGCTGCCGTACAGTTTCCTGCATTCACTAATTCACTTGTAGTAAGGTATGCATGCCATTGCACTCAACTAGTGCAAACCTCTAGGGAACAAAGGGGGAAAATGGAGGGTTGCACTAAAAAGGATTAAAACATAAAAAAAGGTTATTTTACATGCTGCCAATAGCGCAATTTTGCTGATCGATCAGTCTGGATCACCCTTGCACACTGACTGTGAGAAAAAAAGCCTTTTGAGTACACTGCCCCTTTAAGAAATTTTCTGGTTAGGCCCTCCTACCTCCCTGGTACATAACCAATGAACAACTGTGACATAAAACTGTAGGTTGGGAGTTACCAACACTGCCTGGTCACCAACAGCATTTAGTGCTCCACAATATTTGTATAAGCTAAAGGAGAATACCCAACAAAAACTATGGGAGATAGAGTAACACTACAGAAATGAAAAATCAAAGCTTTTGGACATGCAGAATACGGACAGGAAAAATTCACTAGTCTCTAAACTAGACTCCTAGTAGATAACTTGAGCTTACCCTGAACTGGGATCTATAGAATCACAGCAGTTACCGACAGATGATGTTCCCAGGTCAGCTCCCAAAATACGAGTTTTATAAGGAAATTCCAGCACGGAAATATCTATGTCAGGCTGATCCCCTCCCATTTGCATCATCTGACATGGCTCTGTTATATCACAAGATGGACATTCCTTTGATCTGCAGACAAACCTCTGCTCCTAAAATCATTATGATCAGGTTTAGTCTTGTCTGATTTAGAGCCACTTGTCTTTGTTACACATGGAACACAGCACACCACGGGGGTGGCCTGCCCAGGCTACTGATTATGCATAAACAAACAGCCCCTTTAGATGAAAGCCTCCTTTAAAGGATGAATGGTGCTTCTGTATGGTAACAACAAAGGATTGTTCACTCTTTGGTCCAGGGAAAGCAGAACAAATGAAATGCAGCCCTCCCCCAACATCCAAAGTTTATTACAATATTTCACAGAGAAACCAGGGCTTAAAATGGGTTGGATCTGGAAGGAACTCTCAGCAAAAACATTTTGAGGGATTTGAAGAAGTCTCACAGAGTCTCAAAGCAGGGCCCCTTACTCCATGTTTGTTTCCCCTTACCATGACTTTAAGAGGGCAGCATGACCCTTAGTTCCTTTCTTTCTCAGTTTTCTACAGTACCTCCTATTATGTGCATGCATTTGACTCTTTATTTATTTATTTCAAAGGCTTCACCAGGAAAGACATACTGAGCTGAGTACAGCTCATTTCCAGATGCGTCCTGGGGGGAATGGGAAGAGAAGGTACATTTGTGTACAACAACAACTGACAAGTGGTACAGGTACAAAAATATGAATATAGTCTAGCAAGTAGTAAAGATGGGGGAAGGGAAGATGAGACTCATTGGTGTGCTCAAACAATTGACAAATGATACAGGTACAAATGTATGAATATAGTCTAGCAGGTGGTAAAGATGGGGGAAGGGAAGATGAGACTCATTGGTGTGCTCAAACAATTGACAAGTGATACAGGTACAACATTTGAACATTGTCTAACAGGCAGAAAAATAGCCTAACACTGATTATACAAGCTAAGCATGGAAACGCTTGGGGTACAAGACAGGCATACAGTACATTGTAGGATTTGCCCTTAGCAGGGGGGTGGAGCAATAATTAGGAGAGAGAGGGAGGAGAAGGATGTAAGCAGAAAAATGCGATAGTGGGATTATATAAGAGGTGGGAAGGTGGCAGACATGCAAGACGAGAGAGAGACGGGGAGGAGAGTAGATAGGGAAAACAGATGAGAAGAGGAGGATCAGTTGTGGTTACAGGAGGGGGAGATGAAGTTAAGTTGGAGAGAGGCTAGAGAATGAAGGGAGGAGGCAGAAAGGAAGAGTAGGGAGAGGGAGTTCCATGCTTTAGGGGAGTAGAGGGTAGGGAAAACAGTGGAAAGAGGAAGATCAATTGCTGTTACAGAAGGGGGAGGTAAAGTTAAGTAGGAGAGAAACTAGAGAGAGAAGGGAGAGTGAAGGGAGAAGGCAGAATGGATGGGAAGCGGAGGGGGAGTTCCAGAGTTTGGGGAAGCAGAAGGAGAAAAATGTAGAAACTGGATAATAATGAAAAGGCCAAGTCCACTCTATGACGAACAAAAAGGACTTCAACTCTAGTACTCCATCCATCTTTTTATAATTATGATTTTTATAGACCCAGCAGGTTTTTTTCTACACTTTATGCACTGAGAGAAATGCGCACAAAAAAATCACATTGCACTGGCATCACACTTGTGAACGCAGCCTTCCAAAATGACACTTTTAGTTATATCCCTGGTTTTCCATCACAGGCCCCAACAGCTACAACACTGCCCTACCCTGAGCAACAGTCCTGGCTAGCCCACCTTTCCTCACCTACGTACAGAAGTGTGACTGTGTTAGGGATTGGAAAGCATTATAGCTGGGTGATTGATAAGAGTATTAAGCTAATTAACCTGATTAAGCCCATCCATGTTCAAACCCCAGATAATCAGATCATCTTTTCTGCATTCAGCTGATTGTGGTGCCTGTTTGTGCTCAAGTACTGTACTGTTTCTATTTGATCTGCCTAACCTTGTTTTACAGGGAGTCCCAGGGTCAAACCAGAGGAACCAGCCTGGTGGTGGTGCAAACAATTAAGTACTTGCAAAGAGTATATTGATGCTGTGAGAAGGTAGTTACCAGGTATCGTTGTAGCCACTAGCGGAAAGAGAGTTAAATAATGGAGCCAGGTTTGGGATCATTGGGAAGACAGAGACCATTCAGTCAATGGCAGACTCACAATGGGCACTAAACAGTGAATAAAGATGGTGGTAGGCGCCACCTCCACCACCATCATCTGAGACTTTGAGGAGAAATTTGCTAAGTTGTGGCGGGGAAGGGAAAACTGTAGAGGACTTTAAGGAACTGTTCCTGCAACCTGGGTGTGTTCCTTCAACAACACCACTCCAAGCCTGGGAGAATGTGTGCAGGTATCCTTGACTGAAGTGGTTGGAGGCCGCGGTAGAAGAACAAAATTGAGGAAAGATAGATGGTAAGGACCCAAACCTATATGTGAGATAAAATAGCAGGTGATTTGCCAACATAGTGTAGGGAAGTAAGGGAGAGGGACGAATAGGGTACAGTGATGTGTGCAGGGAGGCATGTAGAGCAAAGTGGCAGCACTGTAGGGTGTCATGCTGCTTACGCAAGGGGAGGCTGATCGGTGCCATAAACAACATAGCATCAAGTCAAATCAGGGGATGATCATCCTAGCAAGGAGTTGATGTCAAGTATTTAGGAGGAGTATCATATTTCTATAAGGTGCCCAGTTTAGGAGTAAATTTAACATGGATGTATTCAACTGTTTACAGTAATAGCAAGAGTTCAGTCATATACAGGTACTTGTAATGGGGACTACATCGTAGAAGTCATCAAGGGTAGTGAATAGGTGAGAAGATAGAGGCAAGTTTGAGAGGTTCCAAATATCATACCATCTTTTGACATTACCTTGAGAGGCTATTGTGGAACCAGTGAAGGTTGAATGAAATTCAACGGGCTAGGTTGTATAGCTGAGGTAGAGGACCATAGATTAAGAACAGTGCTGGCATACATTTGTATGTTTATGCAGTGGATATGGACGGAAGATCATTTAGAAATGGAGAATAGTATAGACACAGATGGAGCCTTGGGAAACACCATGTATTGTGAGGAAGAGAGGCTTCACCAACCTTTACTTATTGAGTCACCAGAGGTAGGAGTTAAATCAGTTTACAGATGCAAGAAGCAGATAGCTTGGTTAATGAAGGGATGAGACAGGACTGAAAGATGGGTTGTCGAAATACAAGTTACTGTATGAAGAATAATATATCGGTAGTATATAACAAAATTTTACACAAGATGCGGGATGTATAGCAGGGGTTCTCATTCAGGCACAGGTGGGTGATATGCCCTCAAGTCACAGACCATGCTGGACCCAAACTGTGCAGTTCTGGAGGCCTCCGAGAGGACATCAAACTACTGGAGGAATGACAGAGGCAAAGGATGTTACAGAGATGGAGGAGACTACGAGCGGACTGGGTGAAAAAACCCTGGAGGAGAGGAGGAATGGGGACATTCTAAACTTTCAAGTATCTGAGGTGAATCAACAAGGATGGAGCCAGGTTTTAAACTGAGGAAGGAAGGAACACTAGAGACACGAGCTAAGAATAGAGGAAGATTTAGGGAAATGAGGAGGCATTACTTACAGAAATGGTGTCAAAGTGAAATACCCTACAGAGGGTGATATCATACAAATGGTAGCTTTAAAAGGCATGGACGAGAACGAGGAGTACAGGTAGGTGAGCTGAAATGGCGGTGAACAAAAAGGAGGGTGGGCAGATGTGACCGAGGCGTAACTACCTCAAACAGACGTTTACGAACAAGAGGTCTGTTTCTGCTAACACATTCATATATTTTATGTTGATATAATCAGGTTGCAACAGCCTGTGATTGAGCCACCAGAAGGCTGGGCATTTCTTTACTGACCTCGCAGGTGGACTGCATTCCTATCAATAGATAAACTTTCAACTGAACAACATATGATGACTACAAAAAACACTGTTTTATTACATTTGTCTTTATTACCAACTGAAGAGACAGTGTTGTGCTGATTCTGAGTACAGAGCTGTGAACTACAAGACCAAGTTTGAATCACACACTGGTTCATAGTAACCTTCATAGTCCTTACCCTACCTGTACATCAGTCCCTTCAAGAAAATAAAACAGGTCCCCACTGCATGTGTCACTGTATTCTTGAAAATGGGTGTCACTGTGTAAACATTTGCATGTCTTTCCCTAGACCTTTTTATACTGAAGGTTTTTCAAAACATCTCACAGTGATATCCTGCTAGCTGCTTTACAGAGGTCCATTACTTTGCTGGTGGTAATCATCAGTTCCCCCCAATCAAGTACTATCAGCATTCATTATTGCTGTACACTATGGAAATAAACACTCACATATGGACCTGTGCTGTGCCTCCACCCAAACACATCCATTTTAGATAGATAGCAAGATAATCAGCCTCTCATTTCAGTTGTAATATACTCCTGTACTTTTTGCTGAAATGGACTGAGAAGGGAGTCAATACGCCCATTCAACCAACAGCTGAAAGTCGAGATGGCGACCGACACAGCCCCTCCCTTAACACCTTAGGCAGCCACCATCTGAATGACAGGAGCTTGTGCAGCTGCTAAGAATTAGCTTTCCTATAGCGTTGTGCACACTCATATCATTCAGATGGTGACAAACAGGTACAAAGTGGAGAGCTGTCCAGTCTTATCTCTCATTTCCTCACAATCGCCTGCTGACACTGAATCCTTTTGGTCTGCCCATATTTACACTATCTACAGCCATCTTTATCTTTCCTTAGAAAATGTGCTTTTTTTTGCTGGGCTCTATTAGCGTACCCCTGCCAGGGAAGTACACTAACTTTCAATAGTGCCAGCAAATAAAAAAGCTCAAAAGTGCCCACTCAGTTATCCTAGGATCACTTCAACTCCTCATTGACCAAAAACACAGGGAATTTGAAATAAATGCGACTTTTTTCATAAGCAACGAGATTCTGGTCACCCAAAGATTGTCAATAGCAGGTGCAACCTAACAATCACATCACCTTCTGATGAGCTAATTCCTCGACACATTTTTTTTTACAGTACTATATAACCCAAACTTGCTGTCATACAACATGACTCTCCATTACAACAGACCATAGCTCCTCCTCGCTACTCTACCCAGACCCAGTCGCTCCAGTAACTAACTGGCCACTAATGCTCAGTACTGGCAGAGACTGATGAAATGTACGTCACCTCTGGTGTTAATTTCTCACCACACAGGACAAGTGGACAGCATGAGGTAAAGTAGGCTGATTAAGGGGTATTATAAAAAGGTCTGAGAAATGTAGCTTTCTGATTGTGCAAACATTCTAAGTATGCTAATCTTTTATTAACATACATATAGAGCTTAACCATATGCTGAACTGTTTAGACAAGTTAAGTATTACTTATCATAATAGCAATAAGGCACTACCAGGATTATGTTGTGGTCAGTTAATCACCCTCTAGATGCATGTGGCACTCAGCTACACCTCGTGCCACAGTACACCCCGGAAGGTGATGATAGACCATTAACATAACCGTTGATCATGCCTTATAACCTAAATGTGAGGAAGTTCTTTTTCACAGAAAGAGTGGTGGATGCAAACAACCTACCTCAGAAATGGTGGCTATGAATACAGTGCAGGGCTTCAGAGGCATGGGATAGGCATAAAAGGCAGTACAAATGGTATGAATAGATGAGCCCATGACAGGTAAGGCCTATGGCACATTCATAGGTAGAAATAATGGGCAGACTGGATGGGCCTTGCTGTCCTTATCTACTATCAACTTCTATGTATGTTTCTAGTATGTAATATTTCTAACAATTTACCACTAACTGAAGTTAGGCTAATGGGCCTGTAGTCATCCCAAAGCTGACCTCAGGAAGTCTAATATAACAGTCCTGGAGTGCATCAATCTGCCAGCAGCTTGACCTTAACCACTCAGCCCTGTGACTGCTTGATCCCAATGGTTCCCAACACCTTGACCTCCCCCACACTGTCCCTATTTATCAGGACCAGACCCAGTATGGTTTTCTTCCTTAGTGTGTTCCACAGTTATCTGGATTAGAAATTCTTCCAGCATTTCATCTATCAGGATCTGTTGCTTGCTGGACTCTGCTAATGGAATACTGGAGTCCCCTGTCTAGCGTATTGAATTCCCCAAATATCAGTGCCTCCCCTAGCTCTTTCACCCTCTTTTATGTGCCCCAGATCTCCTCTGCTACTCTCCACCATCCCCATTGTCCCTTCCTCTCTAGCCCTATACATACTGCTCCATCAATATGACTGCTTTCCTCTCTCATATAAGTCCCACTGCAATCTCCCCCTTCTCCACCTTCCTAACCTGTTCCTACTGTTTACTTTAATGCTGTGGGAGTCCCTTTTAATCTCATCCCCTCAGCTATGTGATTGTGATTGTCCTCAACTGTGCTACATGCTCTTTCCTAATTTAAAAGCTTTCTTAGGTGTCATACATACCTATGCCACAGCACCATGGTCCCCTCTTCATTAGGGTACAGACCATCCCTTCTGAGCAGTCTCAAGGTCACCAAAGTGTGGCGACAGTCTCCTCAGAAATGAAAACTCTCCACCTTAACTGTATGCAGTCCACTTGGCGAAACCTCTGGCGAGCTACGCCGATGCCAATGTGGGGAGGCTGGAGTGAGTTCAGAGGGCAACAAAAGATGGTAAAGGGGCTCAGCCACCTGTCCTATGAGAAGTTGGGAGAATTGAACACGTACTCCCTGGAACAGAGGAGGGAGAGGGGGACATGATTGAGACCTTCAAGTACATTAAGGGTATAATCCGGGTGCCACTGTAAAAACATCTTTCTGCTAAAAGAGAAATCAGAGGATGAGGGCATAGGTTACAGATTGAGGAGGACAGTTCAAGGGCAACATTAGGAAGTACTATTTCCACATAGAGGTGGTGGATAAGTGGAATAGGCTTCCAGAGGAGTTGGTTGCAGAAACAACAGTGGAAAGCTTCAAAAAATACATGGAACAGACACAGGAGAGTGTTGGGTGGGGAGGCATGTCTTAACAGATAGCTATACAAATGGAGCTAGACTAGGTGGGCATGTCAGTCGCTTATCTGCTGACAGACTTCTATATTTCTAAGTTAATATGAGAAAGGCTGAAGATGGCCAAGAGAAAACTGACACAGGCAAAAGCAGATGTGAAGCTAAGATGTGTAGAGAGGGTTCAAGAGGCTGACAAGGCATTCTTTCAATACACACAAGATCCGACAGTGCAAAACTAGTGACAGGGTGGTCAGGCTCAGGGAGAGGAAGGTGGGAGGAAGATGAGAAGCAGAAGGCAGCTTTACTAAATGAATATTTCTGTTCAGTACTCTCAGTGTAAGACAAAAGCATGCTGCTACAATGCAGAATTAAAGTCAATAATGAATCATTAGTGAGTGCCAATGCTGAGCCTCTCGTGAAGGAGAGGGTGTTGCCAGTTTGCTTTTTCCCAGTCTGTATACACACACACACACACACACACACACACACACACCAGGAAATAAGCAATAAGACATGACCAAGGGTTATGTTAATGGTCTGTTAATCACCTTCTAGGGGTGTACTGTGGCACACGGTGTAGCCGAGTGCCACATGCCCCTAGAGGGTGATTAACTGACCATTAACATAATCCTGAAGAATGCTTTATTATTATTATAATAAAAAATGTTTTTAAACAGTGTTAAACCTTGCTCAGCATGTAAGCTAAACTCTATATGTATGTTAATAAATTAGAAAGCTCCATTTCTCAGACCCTTTTTATAATACACTTTATTAGTGACTTTTATGCCTGTATAAATGTATCTTTGGTGCCCAGCTGTCTGTGTCTCTACCTCGTTCCATCTCCCCCTACCTCTATATCTATCCCACTTTCTCTGCCTGTACACAGTGTAACATAACCTCACTTTGCCCCATCACTGGCCTCCCAATACCCTCACAAACCAAGCACTGCCACAATGGTATTATACCCTGTTGTTCTGTTGTACCCCAATTCCCTCCCATGTCAGGCACAACATGTAATGCATAGAACTAACCTTGACAAGTGAAGAAACTGATGTTCGACAATCTCTGAAAAGCTTGAACCAGGACCCTCTATGAGACAGATGTTCTTGTCGATCAGTAAGATGTCCAATCAGAAGCTTTCCTGCTGGAAGACAAAGTGTGATAGTAAAAACATCCCATTGCATATCAGGTGCCACCACAAGTGTAGCATTCACTTGTGGACAATGTCAACTCACACAAACCTCTCAGTGAAGTAGCACCTCCTCCCCCCCCAGCATAGATCGTGGGACCATGGACACAGATCCCATCTTTACCTATCACCGAGGCAAGGGTTCTTAGTTTACCTGAAGATGGACTGCTACCAGGGATGTCTGTAGAGAATAGGCCAGAGACCACACTTTCATGGCTTCTGTGCACAAGTCCGTTGACTAAGTGCCTCCCTACCTGTTGATGTACCACATGGTGGTGGTGTTATCTGTTCTCACCTGAACCACCTTGTTTTGTACTGCCTTTGTGAAAACTTGTAAGGCCAAGTATACTGCCCTGAGTTCCAGAAGGTTGATATGAAGGAGAGACTCCTGAGGGGACCACACTCCTTGTGTTGTGAGGGCTCCCAAATGAGCCCCCCACCCCAGGAGAGAAGCATCTGTGGTCAGAACCACAGAATGAGTCTGAGAGACAAATGGGACTCCTTGTCTGAGATTGTCCTGATCCAACCACCACTGGAGAGCGTGGATCAAGGTCTGAGTCACTGGAATCAGTTTGGTGAGAGTGTCTTTTTTCTGGGACCAAAAAGCCGCAGGTGAAATTAAATATCTCTCATCTGATACCTGTCCCCTGGAATCACTGCAGTGGCTGCCATAGTAAGCCCAGTAGTTGGAGGAAATGGCCTGCTGGATGAGAGACCAGGAGGACAAAATGAGGAAGCTAGGTCTGTAAGTGCCTTTTACCTCGACAAGAGAAGAAGGCCTTTGCCTGGACAGTGTTCAACTCCACCCCTATGAAGGTGAGAAGCTGCACAAGTTTGAGAACTGACTTTGGAAGATTAAGGAGGAATCATAAGGAAGTGAGCACTTGATGGATCACTTGTAGATTTGACTTGATCTGGAGACTGCCCCACAATAAGCCAGTCATCGAGATATGGGAAAATAAGAGATGCTCTGTCTCCTTAAAAGGCTTTCTTGTCCCACTTCTAGCCCAGTGTCCCCACTCTGTCCTATCTGCCCCAGTTCTGCCGAGCAAAAAACAGGAATAAAGAATTCCCTGTTGTCCTATAACCCCCCACCAGCCTTCCCATGCCAGCCTCCAATAGTACCCAGTAGTCCATCCGTAACCCCCCCCCGACTGCACAAGTCAAATATTTATTTTACTGGGCTGTAAGCAAAAAGCTACATTTTGTCCAAGAACAAACTTTTTGTGATTTATGTGCCTGTAAAACATCTCTCTGATGGGTGGCAGTCTCTCTCCACCCCCTCCACCCATGGCACAAGTCAAAGGTTTAATTTGCCAGTCTGCTTTTGCCCAGTCTGTACACACACAGCCACAGTGAGGCCATGAATACACTGTATTTTTGATATCTATGACTGTTGAAATGTCTCTTTGGCTCCCAATAGTCTCTTCTCCCTCTCCTCCCTGGATTGCACAAGTCAAAGATTTATTTTTCCAGCCTGTCGTTGCCCGGCCTGTGCACACACGCACACAAAAAAAATAAATAAAAGAAATACAAAAATGTAAAACACATTGGCCCAGATATTTAAAAGGGTTGGCATGCACAACCCTACTGTGTGATACAATATTTAAAGGGGAATCGATGCCTGCACAAATCCCGATCTTAGCTGAGAACACATCAGTAATGTATACAGGCACAGGTGGTTGGGCGTTGCCCATGCATAAACTATGCACAGCCCGATATTCAGCCCGGGCCATGCAGAGTTATGCAAGTGCAGCACCTGAGCCTGCACAAAAGCTCCGCTGAAAAAAGGAACAAGTTGAGGGCCACTCACAGGTGAGCTGCTGCATTTGCAGAGCACAGCACAACAGCTGTCACCTGAGGTGGCCCTCCACTGTTCCCGCCCGCCTCTAAGCAGTGCCCCCATGCCCCAATGGTAGGCTGAAGTGTCACCCCTGAGTAGCCGATCGAGGCATAACAGCATTCTCTCCCCGAGTAGCCCGATCATGGAGCAGAACAGTATTCTCCCCCAGTAGCCCGATCATGGGCAGAACAGTATTCCACCATCCCCAAGTAGCCCGATCGTGGGCATCAGACCTCCCCAAAGTCCCAGCAATGTCCTGGTGGTCCAGTTGACCCGCGAATAGCCCGATCCGCGAATGCATCCTCACCCCCCCATGTCCAAAATCCATGGTGATCTAGTGGCCCCCTACCCAGCCACAGAGCCCCACCACCCTGTTCCCCCCATCAGCCGGCGGGCGGCAGCACCCCACCCGCCTGTCACCCCGCCGCCCGCCGATTGACAGCTTCACAGCATGAGCCAATGGGCGTGCAACCCATACCGTACAAGTCAGTCCAGATATGTGAATGACTAGTACACTACGGCCTGCACACCCATTGGCTCCTGCTCTGAACCAATGGGCGTGCAGCCCTAATGAGCTGTCAGTCGGTGGTTGGCGGGGTGACAGGCAGGTGGGGTGCTGCCGCCCCCCCAGATGACAGGAGGGGAGTGGGGTGGTGGGCAAATAGATCACCAGGGATTTCGGATGTGGGGGAGATGAGGATGCCATCAGGATGGGCTACCACAGTCCACTGAACCACCAGGGATATTGGACTTTGGAGGGGTCCGATGCCCATGTTCGGGCTGCTACGAGGGTGGGGGAATACTGTTCTGCCCAGTGGAAGCTACTCAGGGGAACCCACTCCCCATCAGCATTCTGCCACATTCCCCACAGCTTTCATTGTCTGCTTATGGGGTGCCCAATCCTCTTCATAATGTAAGGTCCCACCTGCTTTCAATGTCTGCCAACGGGGTGCCCAATCCCCATTGGCATAATCTGAACCATCCAGAGAAGTCTTTTTTTTTACATGAAAACAAGAAAATGGTCCCTCGCTGTCTCCAGGGCCTCCACTCCCACAACTTTGCAAATGTCTCTTCAGTACCCAGTGGTCTCTCTGTCTCTCTCTCCGTGTGTCTCTCTCCCTGTTCTCTCTCTCTCTGTGCCACCCCTCTGCCTCCCCTCCTCCCGGACTGCACAAGTTAAATATTTCTTTTTCCAGCCTCTAACAACAGGTACCATAGCAAGTAAAGCATTTGCTGGTGACCAGTGTTTCTCCCCACCCCCTAATACCTAGTCAACTCCTTCCCAATGTGCTCTCTCTCTCTTTCTCCTGGTAACTACATCTAAATAGCAACTACAAACATGAGAGGTTTTTTATCTGATCACAGTGAGTATGACATTGGTTTTACTTTTGAGACACTCCAAGCCATGCCTCAGAGGTGATGGAGGCAACTATTCTTTGTATGACTTTTATCGCCGATCCAACAGCCAGTAGAAGACTGCAACAATGACTTGCAAGCTGTATTCATTGCCAGCCTCAGAGTGGCTACCATAAATTGTTAATTTCAAATGATGCTGTCACTAGCACTGAAGAGAAGTGCAATATGTAGTCTGGCACCAAGCCCTCTATTGTTCTCAGGAAAGGTCAGACACGGCAGGCCAAAGCTGTTATTAACTCATTATCTCCTGGGAGGCCATTTTTTTGCCAGGTTAAGCAATTGATAGTTCAGACTTCACGAGAAGGCTATTGGAAATAATGAGTTAAGTTATGAATACAGTATGCAGGTCAAATCGTAACAAATGTAAGATTAGCAGCTCACAGCAAGTACAGTATAACTTCTTAAAACAATCAGAACCCGGGATCCTTTCATGGCCCCCCACCTGCTTGCATTTGTTTTAGCATCTATTCATTTTTTGTAAATTGACATAAGTGACTTTGATAGAACAAAATAGTGACTGCCTAACTCGAAACAGAATGTGTCACAAATCCACTCCATTGCAGTAGAGAAATCAAAGAACCAAAGGTATTGAAAGGCACCAAACTCTATTTTGTAAAATCTTTGTTAGTTAATAGCATGACTGGAGGGAAGTTCTGTTGATGTGACAGCTGGTAAGTCATAGCATGAACACCCCACCTGAGCAGTACACTGTCCTAACCACAGCACTGTCTCTCACCTTACCCCTCACCACATCACTTCTGACCCCTACCAGAGCAGATAATAAGAGTCCAGCTGTTTAAAAGTGTATAAACAAATATGGATTCCTTTACACCTGGGTGTAAAATAACAATGGTGTTTAGCTGTCACAAATACAGTACCACTTCACTCCATCAATTTCCATGCAATCTGGTTTAATTAGTTACACAAAGGTACACATTTCTCTTTTGTCAGTATAGAGGTTTGGTTGCACAAGTAGGAAATGAGTGGGGTTAAGTATGGGCATCTAAGCTACTTTAGCATCACATGCAAAGGTGTATTGGAACCAACTTTTATTAGTGTAATTTTGTTCTGAAATACTGCTATCTGATCCTAGTGGGGAGAATGTGCTGTGGTGGGACTGAGGGACAATGCTGTGATGAGGACAGTGTACAGTTTACATATTGTTTCCTGCCTGTGCATAGTCTCCTCTAATTATTTCAAGGAGTTGGAATCTGCTAAGATTCAGATGTATTTATAATCGAAATAAAACGTGAGTGTCTTGTTTTTTTTTTGTTTACAGGAACGTCCTATGTATTGTAAGTGTCCCTGTTGTACCAATCGCATTGCACACTGGACCTGTTTCTACAATTGTAATTGCTCACAGTTGTGTTCCAGAAAACCATGGAAAGTGTCAGCTCCTTACCTATCTGCACTCAGAGTGGTAAGCGTGAAAACTGAAATGCCTACTGAAGTAAGCTGTATGACGGGGATGAGTTTGCAGCCCACGGTCCCTAACATCCATTCCTCAAAGAAGTACTTGGAGGCATCAACAGGAACAAGTGGTCACCAGCACCAAGGCTGGAAATGAAAATATTTGGTACACTAACATTTTTATCGGATCTCTTGCAGTCAGTGACTTGATGATCATGATGTTCTGCATACCCATTACATGGGGGGGGGCTTGCTTATCTGAAATAAATGTTAGCAAAACAAAAAAAAACAGTGCGTTTCAATGCTATGCAAATAAATGTTTGGAGCCCTCTGGTGTTAGCCTGTGAAAACATATGCTATTGTATAAGATTCTCATTGGTGGACTGCAGTAAAACTGGCACGAGGGCGGACAAACAGGGACAATATCAGCCGTCTAAGAATTCATTCGGAAAAATACTTACCATTCGATTATCGAATGTCACCGGATAAAAAAATAAAAAGTAAAAAATAAAAAATAAAAGGGAGGAGAAAACTTTTTTTTCACAAAATACACAAAACAACTCTTTTTATGGCATGTAGCCCTGATCATACTAGCTAGACTAGGCTAGGTTCAGAAAACTGCTGTGGTGCCATTTTCTCCTTTCAGATTGCATACTGACATTTTACATCTCCTTTCAGAATGTGCACCAAAACGTGTAATGGCTAGACATACATAAGTACCATAGATATGAAGAATACGAAAAATATATATACAAACAGAACAAGCAAAAAAAATACATGCTAATTAGTGAAAGCGCCAATAGTCTCAGTTTCAAAACCTATGTTAGAGGATAAAGTATCACTTGGATAAAAATAAAAAGTATTTTGCAGAAACACTGAGTTCTGCAGCAAAGGCACAAATTGTTATATACAATTCAATAACACAACTAGAATGTAAGAAAAATACATGCCATGGTTGCAGTTGCACAAATTGATGACAAAGGAAAAAAAATTCACTTACAGCACCGGATTTACACCGAGTAAAACATAAAACAGCCCACTCAGAAAACAACAATCTCTAATCTCTAATCTCTAATCACTAATCACGATACTACTGTCACCAAATAAAAGGATGGAGGAACAGAAACAAAACTCAATTTTGAGTTTTATATGGAGCCCCGATCATCTCAGTTTGCAGAAACACTGACTAGAAAAGGAAGAGAAAGACTTGCTGTGGTCGCAGTTGCACAGATTGCCAATGGGGAAAACATTTTTCTTGCAGTACCAGATTTACACTGACTATCCTCACTGAATAAAATAAATAAAAATAATTGCCCAGTTTCAAAACCCTCTTTTTTTACTCCATATCATGATTATGAGTGATTGAAATAGTTTGGTTAATAGTTGATAGTTCTCTCCTTTCAAATATCAACAAACTACTGACCTCATAAAGCAGTTTCTTCTACGTTTCCACTGACTTCACAAAGCAGTGGATTTCAGGCTACTGTGATAAAGAACGTGTTGTGGTAAGACAATTGCAGAGGTTCCAACTCAACTAGCAGTACAGAAAGCAAAACACAAGTGCTTGAAAAACTCAGCAGCAGTAGTTCCAGTAACTTAATGATGATAAGTGGAAAGCTGTGGTTGGTTGCAAATCATGCCAATTAGAGAAAGCCACCGGTCCCCACTTGCATGACTCTGGGCAAATTTCTGCAAAAGCAAAATGTGCATGTGCAGTGTAGCACTGAACTGAAAACAAGTGTGCCAAATGATGAGTTATGGCGTCGGCGGCACCAGTGAATGCGTTAAAGAAGGATGAGTTAACTCGTCTGGGGCAGGATGAGGGTTAATTTAACATTTATAACTTAGCAGGAGTCAGTGTTTGTTGAGATTAAGCAAACAGATACTTTATTAGAAGTAGAAGGGGTCTTATTTCGGTTTAAAAAAAGAAAGAAAGTCAGTGAGTTTTCTGTGCTGGGAAGGGAACTTATCAGTTTGCTTTGCTAAACCAGTAGGAGGAGAGAGAGCTTATTTGGGGATGTGGCTTAAATACTATAAAAGCAGGTGACTCAAATTACAACTTCCTCTTGCTAGCCTTGCTTGTAGAGCAGAAAGCAACTAACTAAAAGAAGCTACATTTTCTTATTAATTTAACACTTATATCTCAGCAGGAGTCAGAGACTCTTGAGATTAAGCAAACAGATACTTTATTAGAAGTAGAAGTGGTATTATTTAGGGTTAAAAAAGAAAGAAAAGAAAGAAAGTCAGTGTGTGTTCTCTGCTGGGAAGGGTACTGTATCAGTTTACTTTGCTAAACCAGTAGGAGGAGAGAGAGCTTAATTGGGGGTGTGGCTTAGACACTATAAAAGCAGGTGACTCAAATTACAACTTGCTGTTGCTAGCCTTGTTTGTAGAACAGAAAGCAGCTAACTAAAATAAGCTACATTTTCTTATTAATTTAAAACTTATATCTCAGCAGGAGTTAGTGTCTGTTGAGATTAAGCAAACAGATACTTTATTAGAAGTAGAAGGGGTCTTATTTAGGGTTGAAAAAGAAAGAAAAGAAAGAAAGTCACTGTATGTTCTGTGCTGGTAAGGGTAAAGTATCAGTTTACTATGCTAAACCAGTAGGAGGAGAGAGAGACTTAACTGGGGGTCTGGCTTAGACCCTATAAAAGCAGGTGACTCAAATTACAACTTGCTGTTGCTAGCCTTGCTTGTAGAGCAGAAAGCAGCTAACTAAAATAAGCTACATTTTCTTATTAATTTAACACTTATATCTCAGCAGGAGTGAGTGTCTGTTGAGATTAATGAAACAGATACCTTATTAGAAGTAGAGGGGTCTTATTTAGGGTTAAAAACAAAGAAAGAAAGTCAGTGTGTGTTCTGTGATGGGAAGGGTACTGTATTAGTTTACTTTGCTAAACCAGCAGGAGAGAGAGAGAGCTTAATTGGGGTGCCGCTTAGACCCTATAAAACAGGTGACTCAAATTACAACTTCCTGTTGTTAGCCTTGCTTGTAGAGCAGAAAGCAGCTAACTAAAAGAAGCTACCTTTTCTAATTAATTTAACACTTATATCTCAGCAGGAGTCAGTGTCTATTGAGATTATGCAAACAGATACTTTATTAGAAGTAGAAGGGGCCTTATTTAGGGTTAAAAAAAAGAAAAGACAGAAAGTCAGTGAGTTTTCTGTGTCAGTAAGGGTACTGTATCAGTTTACTTTGCTAAACCAGTAGGAGGAGAGAGAGAGCTTAATTGAGGGTGTGGCTGAGACACTGTAAAAGCAAGTGACTCAAATTACAACTTCCTCTTGCTAGCTTTGCTTGTAGAGGAGAAAGCAACTAACTAAGGAAGCTACATTTTCTTATTAATTTAACACTTATATCTCAGCAGGAGTCAGTGTTTCTTGAGATTAAGCAAACAGATACTTTATTAGAAGTAGAAGGGGTCTTATTTAGGGTTAAAAAAGAAAGAAAAGAAAGAAAGTCAGTGTGTGTTCTGTGCTGGGAAGGGTACTGAATCAGTTTGCTTTGCTGAACCAGAAGAAGGAGAAACAGCTTAATTGGGGGTGTGGCTTAGACACTATAAAAGCAGGTGACTCAAATTACAACTTCCTCTTGCTAGTCTTGCTTCTAGAGCAGAAAGCAACTAACTAAGGAAGCTACATTTTCTTATTAATTTAACACTTACATCTCATCAGGAGTCAGTGTCTTTTGAGATTAAGCAAACAAATACTTTATTAGAAGTAGAAGTGGTCTTATTTACGGTTAAAAAAGAAAGAAAATAAAGAAAGAAAGTCAGTGTGTGTTCTGTGCTGGGAAGGGTACTGAATCAGTTTGCTTTACTGAACCAGTAGGAGGAAAGAGAGCTTAATTGGGGGTGTGGCTTAGACACTATAAAAGCAGGTGACTCAAATTACAAATTCCTGTTGTTAGCCTTGCATGTAGAACAGAATGCCACTAACTTAAAGAAGCTACATTTTCTTATTAATTTAACACTTATATCTCAGCAGGAGTCAGTGTCTTTTGAGATTAAGCAAACAGATACTTTATTAGAAGTAGAAGGGGTCTGATTTAAGATTAAAAAGAAAGAAAAGAAAGAAAATCAGAGTGTGTTCTGTGCTGGGAAGGTTACTGTATCAGTTTACTTTGCTAAACCAGTAGGAGGAAAGAGAGCTTAATTGGGGGCATGGCTTAGACACTATAAAAGCAGGTGACTCAAATTACTACTTCCTGTTGCTAGCCTTGCTTGTAGAGCAGAAAGCAGCAAACTAAAAGAAGCTACATTTTCTTATTAATTTAACACTTATATCTCAGCAGGAGTCAGTGTCTGTTGAGATTAAGCAAATAGATACTTTATTAGAAGTAGAAGGGGTCTGATTTAAGATTAAAAAAAGAAAGAAAAGAAAGAAAATCAGAGTGTGTTCTGTGCTGGGAAGGGTACTGTATCAGTTTACTTTGCTAAACCAGCAGGAGGAGAGAGAGCTTAACTGGGTGTGTGGCTTAGACACTATAAAAGCAGGTAACTCAAATTACAACTTCCTTTTGCTAGCCTTGCTTGTAGAGCAGAAAGCAGCGAACTTAAAGAAGGCTACATTTTCTTATTAATTTAACACATATCTCAGCAGGAGTCAGTGTCTGTTGAGATTAATCAAACATATACTTTATTAGAAGTAGAGGTGTCTTATTTAGGGTTAAAAACAAGAAAGAAAGTCAGTGTGTGTTCTGTGCTGGGAAGGGTACTGTGTCAGTTTACTTTGCTAAACCAGTAGGAAGGAAGAGAGCTTAATTGGGGATGTGGCTTAGACACTATAAAACCGGTGACTCAAATTACAGCTTCCTGTTGTTAGCCTTTCTTGTAGATCAGAAAGTAGCTATCTAAAAGAAGAAACATTTTCTTATTAATTTAACACTTATATCTCAGCAGGAGTCAGTGTGTGTCTGTGGAGATTAAGCAAACAGATACTTTATTAGAAGTAGAAGGTGTCTGATTTCAGATTAAAAAACAAAAGAAAATCAGAGTGTGTTCTGTGCCGGGAAGGATACTGTATCAGTTTACTTTGCTGAACCAGTAGGAGGAAAGAGAGCATAATTGGGGATGTGGCTTAGACACTATAAAAGCAGGTGACTCAAATTACTACTTCCTGTTGCTAGCCTTGTTTGTTAAGAAGAAAGCATCTAACTAAAAGAAGCTACATTTTCTCATTAATTTAACACTTTTATCTCAGAAGGAGTCAGTGTCTGCTGAGATTAAGCAAACATACTTTATTAGAAGTAGAAGGGGTCTTATTTAGGGTTCAAAAAAGAAAGAAAAGAAAGAAAGTCAGTGTGTGTTCTGTGATAGGAAGGGTACTGTATCAGTTTACTTTGGTAAACCAGTAAGAGGTGAGAGAGCTTAATAGGGGGTGTGGCTTAGACACTGTAAAAGCAGGTGACTCAAATTACAACTTCCTGTTGCTAGCCTTGCTTGTAGAGCAGAAAGCAACTAACTAAAAGAAGCTACATTTTCTTATTAATTTAACACTTATAAATCAGCAGGAGTCAGTGTCTGTTGAGATTAAGCAAACAGATACTTTATTAGAAGTAGAAGGGCCTTATTTAGGGTTAAAAAAAGAAAGGAAGTCAGTGTGTTTTCTGTGCTGGGAAGGGAACTGTATCAGTTTGCTTTGCTAAACCAGTAGGAGGAGAGAGAACTTAATTGGGGGTGTGGCTTAGACACTATAAAAGCAGGTGACTCAAATTACAACTTCCTCTTCTTAGCCTTGCTTGTAGAGCAGAAAGCAACTAACTAAAAGAAGCTACATTTTCTTATTAATTTAACACTTATATCTCAGCAGGAGTCAGTGTCTATTCAGATTAAGCAAACAGATACTTTATTAGAAGTAGAAGGGGTCTTATTTAGGGTTAAAAAAGAAAGAAAAGAAAGAAAGTCAATGTGTGTTCTGTGCTGGAAAGGGTACTGTATCAATTTACTTTGCTAAACCAGTAGGAGGACACAGAGCTTAATTGGGGGTGTGGCTTAGACACTATAAAAGTATTTGACTCAAATTACAACTTCCTGTTGCTAGCCTTGCTTGTAGAACAGAAGGCAGCTAACTAAAAGAAGCTACATTTTCTTATTAATTTAACACTTATATCTCAGCAGGAGTCAGTGTTTATTGAGATTAAGCAAACAGATACTTTATTAGAAGTAGAAGGGGTCTTATTTAGAGTTAAAAAAGAAAGAAGAGAAAGAAAGTCAGTGTGTGTTCTGTGCTGGGAAGGGTACTGTATCAGTTTGCTTTGCTAAACCAGTAGGAGGAGAGAGAGCTTAATTGGTGTTGTGGCTTAGACACTATAAAAGCAGGAGACTCAAATTATAACTTCCTGTTGCTAGCCTTGCTAGTAGATCAGAAAGCAGTGAACTAAATGAAGCTACATTTTCTTTTTTTTAATTTAAAGTTTATTAAAGATTTTTCATACAACAAGGAGACAGAACCTTAGAATTTAACATGTTTTACAAAATAACAGTTGTATTGAGTCTGTCCCCTCCCCCACCCAACCTGCTCTACCTCCTCCCTCCCTCCCCGGCAAAACCACAGTACTTATAACTGCAGACTTCAATAACATTCCATAACCCCCTCATCCTCAGACCACTTAAGTTACATTTAATACAAAGTATGTAAAGGGTCCCAGATCTTATTGTATTTGGGCAGTTTATTTTGCAGATTAGCACAGACTTTTTCTGTCCTCAGGTTCTCCAGTAACTCACTAAGCCATTCCATATAAGAAAGAGCTTCTGTACCCTTCCAATGCCTAAGTACCAGTTTCTTTACCGATATCGCTAACATGACCATATAATGTTTGTGTTTAATAACCTTAATCGAGGAGTAATCTCCCAATATGCAAATTTCTGGTGTAAAACACTCTGAAATACCTAGCATAGGGTCAGCCTTGGTTGCGATTGTCTCCCAAAGAGGTGCCATTTTCGGACACGACCAAAAAATGTGCAGGAGTGTGCCTTCTTCCATGGAACAACAAGTACATAAGTTGGACTCAATCAGACCCCATTTAGCTAACTTCTGAGGGGAGTAGAAAAGATTATGCAAAATATAAAAGTGAGAGAGACGGAGCCTATCCTGTGTTATTTAACGGTGGCAATTATGCCATAGAGAGGCCCAATCCAGAGTTAACGAGGGAAACAGTCTTATCCAAGAAGCTACATTTTCTTATTAATTTAACAATTATATCTCAGCAGGAGTTAGTGTCTGTTCAGATTAAGCAAGCAGATACTTTATTAGAAGTAAGAAGGGGTTTTATTTAGGTTTAAAAAAGAAAGAAAAGAAAGAAAGTCAGTGTATGTTCTGTGCTGGGAAGGGTACTGTATCAGTTTACTTTCCTAAACCAGTAGTTGGAGAGAGAGAGCTTAATTGGGGGTGTGGCTTAGACCCTATAAAACAGGTGACTCAAATTACAACTTCCGGTTGCTAGCCTTGCTTGTAGAGCAGAAAGCAGCTAACTAAAAGAAGCTACATTTTCTTATTAATTTAAAACTTATATCTCAGCAGGAGTCAGTGTCTATTGAGATTAAGCAAACAGATTCTTTATTAGAAGTAGAAGGGGACTTACTTAGGGTTTAAAAAAAGAAAGAAAAGAAAGAAAGTCAGAGTGTGTTCTGTGCTGGGAAGGGGTACCGTATCAGTTTGCTTTGCTAAACCAGGAGGAGGAGAGAGAGCTTAATTAGGAGAGTGGCTTAAACACTATAATAGCAGTTGACTCAAATTACAACTTCCTGTTGCTAGTCTTGCTTCTAGAGCAGAAAGCAACTAACTAAGGAAGCTACATTTTCTTATTAATTTAACACTTGTATCTCAGCAGGAGTCAGTGTCTCTTGAGATTAAGCAAACAAATACTTTATTAGAAGTAGAAGCAGTCTTATTTATGGTAAAAAAGAAAGAAAAGAAAGAAAGAAAGTCAGTGGTGTTCTGTGCTGGGAAGGGTACTGAATCAGTTTGCTTTGCTGAACCAGTAGGAGGAGAGAGAGCATAATTGGGGGTGTGGCTTAGACACTATAAAAGCAGGTGACTCAAATTACAAATTCCTGTTTGCTAGCCGTGCTTGTAGAGCTGAAAGCAGCTAACTAAAAAAGCTACATTTTCTTATTAATTTAACAATTATATTTCAGCAGGAGTCAGTGTCTGTTCAGATTAAGCAAACAGATTATTTATTAGAAGTAGAAGGTGTCTTATTTAGGGTTAAAAAAGAAAGAAAAGAAAGAAACTCAGTGTGTGTTCTGTGCTGGAAAAGGGTACTGTATCAGTTTACTTTGCTAAACCAATAGGAGGGGAGACAGCTTAATTGGGGGTGTGGCTTAGACACTATAAAAGCAGGTGACTCAAAATACAACTTCCAGTTGCTAGCCTTGCTTGTAAAACAGAATGCAGCTATCTTAAAGAAGCTAGTAATTTAACACTTATATCTCAGCAGGAGTCAGTGTCTCTTGAGATTAATCAAACAGATTCTTTATTAGAAGTGGAAGGGGTCTTATTTAGGGTTTCAAAAAAGAAAGAAAAGAAAGAAAGTCAGAGTGTGTTCTGTGCTGGGAAGGGTACTGCATCAGTTTACTTTGCTAAACCAGTAGGAGGAGAGAGAGCTTAATTGGGGATGTGGCTTAGACACCATAAAACAGGTGACTCAGATTAAAACTTCCTATTGTTAGCCTTGCTTGTAGAGCAGAATACAGCTATCTAAACTAAACTACATTTTCTTATTAATTTAACACTTATATCTCAGCAGGAGTCAGTGTATGTTGAGATTAAGGAAACAGATACTTTATTAGAAGTAGAAGGGGTCTGATTTAAGATTAAGAAAAGAAAGAAAATCATAGTGTGTTCTGTGCTGGGAAGGGTACTGTATCAGTTTGCTTTGCTAAACCAGAAGGAGAAAAGAGACCTTATTTGGGGTGTGGCTTAGACACTATAAAAGCAGGTGACACAAATTACAACTTCCTGTTCCTAGCCTTGCTTGTAGAGCAGAAAGCAACTAACTAAAAGAAGCTACATGTTCTTATCCATTTAACACTTATATCTCAGCAGCAATCAGTGCCTGTTGAGATTAAGCAAACAGATACTTTATTAGAAGTAGAAGGGGTCTAATTTAGTGTTAAAAAAAGAAAGAAAAGAAAGAAAGTCAGTATGTTTTCAGTGCTGGAAAGGGTACTGTATCAGTTTACTTTGCTAAAACAGAAGGAAGAGAGAGGGCTTGATAGGGGTGTGGCTTAGACACTACAAAAGCAGGTGACTCACATTACAACTTCCTGTTGCTAGCCTTGCTTGCAGAGCATAAAGCAGCTAACTAAAAGAAGCTACATTTTTTTATTAATTTAACACTTATATCTCAGCAGGTGTCAATGCCTGGTGAGAGTAGGCAAACTGATACTTTATTAGAAGTAGAAGGGGTTTTATTTAGGGTTAAAAAAAGAAAGAATAGAAAGTAGGTCAGTGTGTGTTCTGTGCTAAGAAGGGTACTGTATCACTTTAATTTGCTAAACAAGTAGGAGGACAAAGAGCTTAACTGGGGGTGTGGCTTAGACACTATAAAAGCAGGTGACTCAAATTACAAATTCCTGTTGCTAGCCTTGCTTGTAGAGCAAAAAGCAGCTAACTAAAATAAGCTACTTTTTCTTATTAATTTAATACTTATATCTCAGCAGGAGTCATTGTCTGTTGAGATTAAGCAAACAGATACTTAATTAGAAGTAGAGGGGTCTTATTTAGATTTAAGAACAAAGAAAGAAAGTCAGTGTGTGTTCAGTGCTGGGAAGGGAACTGTATCAGTTTACTTTGATACACCAGTTGTGGGAGAGAGAGCTTTATTGGGGGTGTGGCTTAGACACTATAAAAGCAGGTGACTCAAATTACAGTTTTCTGTTGCTAGCCATGCTTGTTGAGCAGAAAACAGCTAATTGAAAGAAGCAACATTTTCTTATTAATTTAACACTTATATTTCAGCAAGAAGTCAGTGTCTTTTGAGATTGAGCAAACATATACTTTATAAGAAGTGGTAGGGGTCTTATTTAGGGTTTAAAATAACAAAGAAAAGAAAGAAACTCAGCGTGTGTTCTGTGCTGGGAAGGGTACTGTATCAGTTTACTTTGCTAAACCAGTAGGAGGGCAGAGATCTTAATTGGGGAGGTGGCTTAGACACTATAAAAACAGGTGACTCAAATTACAACTTCCTGTTGCTAGTCTTGTTTGTAGAGCAGAAAGCAACTAACTTAAAGAAGCTACATTTTCTTATTAATTGAACACTTATGTCACAGCAGGAGTCAGTGTCTGTAGAGATTGAGCAAACAGATACTTTATTACAAGTATAAGGATCTTATTTAGGTTTAAAAAAGAAAGAAAAGAAAGAAAGTCAGTGTGTGTTCTATGCTGGGAAGGGTACTGTATCAGTTTACTTTGCTAAACTAGTAGGAGGAGAGAGAGAGATTATTTGGGGCTGTGGCTTGGACACTATAAAAGCAGGTGACTCAAATTACAACTTCCAGTTGCTAGCCTTGCTTACAGAGCATAAAGCAGCTAACTAAAAGAAGCTACATTTTCTTATTAATTTAACACTTATATTTCAGCAGTAGTCAGTGTCTCCTGAGATTAAGCAAACAGATACTTTTTTAGAAGTAGATGGGGTCTTATTTAGAGTTAAAAAGAAAGAAAAGAAAGAAAGTCAGTGTGTGTTCTGTGCTAGGAAGGGTACTGTATCAGTTTACTTTCCTAAACCAGTAGGAGGAGAGAGAGCTTAATTTGGGGTGTGGCTTAGACACCACAAGAGCAGGTGACTCAAATTACAACTTCCTGTTGCTAGCCTTGCTTGTAGAGCAGAAAGCAGCTAACTAAAAGAAGCTACATTTTCTTATTAATTTAACACTTTTATCTCAGCAGGAGTCAGTGCCTGTTGAGATTAAGCAAACAGATACTTTTTTAGAAGTAGAAGGGGTCTTATTTAGGGTTATAAAAGGAAAGAAAAGAAAGAAAGTCAGTGTGTGTTCTGTGCTAGGAAGGGTACTGTATCAGTTTATTTTCCTAAACCAGTAGGAGGAGAGAGAGCTTACTTGGGGGTGTGGCTTAGACACCACAAAAGCAGGTGACTTGAATTACAACTTCCTGTTGCTAGCCTTGCTTGTAGAGCAGAAAGCAGCTAACTAAAAGAAGCTACATTTTCTTATTAATTTAACACTTTTATCTCAGCAGGAGTCAGTGCCTGTTGAGATTAAGCAAACAGATACTTTATTAGAAGTAGAAGGGGTCTTATTTAGGGTTATAAAAGGAAAGAAAAGAAAGAAAGTCAGTGTGTGTTCTGTGCTAGGAAGGGTACTGTATCAGTTTATTTTCCTAAACCAGTAGGAGGAGAGAGAGCTTAATTGGGGGTGTGGCTTAGACATCACAAGAGCAGGTGACTCGAATTACAACTTCCTGTTGCTAGCCTTGCTTGTAGAGCAGAAAGCAGCTAACTAAAAGAAGCTACATTTTCTTATTAATTTAACACTTTTATCTCAGCAGGAGTCAGTGCCTGTTGAGATTAAGCAAACAGATACTTTATTAGAAATAGAAGGGGTGTAATTTAGGGTAAAAAAAGAAAGAAAAGAAAGAAAGTCAGTGTGTTCTGTGCAGGGAAGGGTACTGTGTCAGTTTACTTTGCAAATCCAGTAGGAGGAGAGAGAGTTTAACCTGGTGAGGTGGCTTACACACTATCAAAGCAGGTTACTCAAATTACAACTTCCTGTTGCTAGCCTATCCTGTAGAGCAGAAAGCAGCTTGCTAAAACAAGCTACATTTTCTAATTAATTTAACACTTTTATCTCAGCAGGAGTCAGTGTCTTTTGAGATTAAGCAAACAGATACTTTATTAGAAGTAGTAGGTCTCTTATTTAGGATAAAAAAGAAAGAAGAGAAAGAAAGTCAGTGTGTGTTCTGTGCTGGGAAGGGTATTGTATCAGTTTACTTTTCTAAACCAGTATGAGGAGAGATATCTTAATTGTGGGTGTGGCTTAGACCCTACCAAAGCAGGTTACTCAAATTACAACTTTCTGTTGCTAGCCTTGCTTGTGGTGCCGAAATCAGCTAACTAAAAGATGCTTCATTTTCTTATTAATTTAACACTTATGTCTCAGCAGGAGTCATTGTCTGTTGAGAATAAGCAAACACATACTTTATTAGAAGTAGGAAGGGTCTTATTTACGTTTAAAAAAAGAAAGAAAAGAAAGTCAGTGTATGTTCTGTGCTGGGAAGGGTACTGTATCAGTTTACTTTTCTAAAACAGTAGGATGAGAGAAAGCTTAATTGGCGGTGTGGCTTAGACACTATAAAAGCAGGTGACTCAAATTATAACTTCCTGTTGCTAGCCTTGCTTGTAGAGCAGAAAGCAGCTGACTAAAAGAAGCTACATTTTCTTTTTAATTTAACACTTATATCTCAGCAGGAGTCAGTGTCTATTGAGATTAAGGAAACATATACTTTATTAGAATTAGAATGGGTCTTATTTAGGGTTAAAAAAGAAAGAAAAGTAAGAAAGTCAGTGTGTGTTCTGTTCTGGGAAGGGTACTGTATCAGTTTACTTTCCTAAACTAGTAGGAGGAGAGAAAGCTTAATTGGGGGATGGTTTAGACACTATAAAAGCAGGTGACTTAAATTACAACTTCCTGTTGCTGGCCCTGCTTGTAGAGTAGAAAGCAGCTAACTAAAAGAGCTACTTTTTCTTATAAATAGAAGACTTATATCTCAGCAGGAGTCAGTGTCTGTTGAGATTAAGCAAACAGATACTTTATTAGAAGTAGAAGGGGTCTTATTTAGGGTTATAAAAGGAAAGAAAAGAAAGAAAGTCAGTGTGTGTTCTGTGCTGGGAAGCGTACTGTATCAGTTTCTTTGCTAAACCAGTAGGAGGAGAGAAATCTTAATTGGGGGTGTGGCTTAGACACTATAAAAGCAGGTGACTCAAATGACAACTTACTGTTGCTAGCCATGCTTGCAGAACAGAAAGTAGCTAACTAAAATAAGCTACATTTCCTTATTAAGTTAACACTTATATCTCTGCAGGAGTCAGTATCTCCTGAGATTAAGCAAATAGATACTTTATTAGAAGAAGAAGGGGTCTTATTTAGGGTTACAAAAAGAAAGAAAAGAAAGAAAGTCAGTGTGTGTTCTGTGCTGGGAAGGGTACTGTATAAGTTTACTTTCCTATACCAGTAGGAGGAGAGAGAGCTTAACTGGGGTTGTGGCTTTGACACCAGAAAAGCAGGTGACTCAAATTACAACTTCCTGTTGCTAGCCTTGCTTGTAGAGCAGAAAGCAGCTAACTAAAAGAAGCTACATTTTCTTATTAATTTAACACTTATATCTCAGAAGGAGTCAGTGCCTGTTGAGATTAAGCAAACAGTTACTTTATTAGAAATAGAAGGGGTGTTATTTAGGGTTAGAAAAAGAAAGAAAAGTAAGAAAGTCAGTGTGTGTTCTGTGCAGGGAAGGGTACTGTATCAGTTTACTTTGCTAATCCAGTAGGAGGAGAGACAGCTTAACTGGGTGAGGTGACTTAGACACTATAAAAGCAGGTGACTCAAATTATAACTTCCTGTTGCTAGCCTAACCTGCAGAGCAGAAAACAGCTATCTAAAACAAGCTACATTTTTTAATTAATTTAACACTTATATCTCAGCAGGAGTCAGTGTCTGTTGAGATTAAGCAAACAGATACTTTATTAGAAGTAGTAGGGCTCTTATTTAGGGTTAAAAAGGAAAAGAGAAAGTCAGTGTGTGTTCTCCTTGGGAAGGGTACTGTATCAGTTTACTTTGCAAAACCAGTAGGAGGAGAGAGAGCTTAATTGTGGGTGTGGCTTAGACACTGTCAAAGCAGGTTAGTCAAATTACAACTTACTGTTGCTAGCCTTGCATGAAAAGCTGAAAGCAGCTAACTAAAAGAAGCTTCATTTTCTTATTAATTTAACAATTATATCTCAGCAGGAGTCATTGTCTGTTGAGAATAAGCAAACAGATACTTTATTAGAAGTAGGAAGGGTCTTACTTATGGTTAAAAAAAGAAAGAAAAGAAAGAAAGTCACTGTATGTTCTGTGCTGGGAAGGGTACTGTATCAGTTTATTTTGCAAAACCAGAAGGAGGAAAGTGAGCTTAATTGGCGATGTGGATTAGAGAGTATAAAAGCAGGTGACACAAATTACAACTTCTTGTTGCTAGCCTTGCTTGTAGAGCAGAAAGCAACTACCTAAAAGAAGCTACATTTTCCTGATTATTTAACACTTATATCTCAGAAGCAGTCAGTGCCTGTTGAGATTAAGCAAACAGATACTTTGTTAGAAGTAGAAGGGGTCTTTTTTAGGGTTGAAAAAAGAAAGAGAAGAAAGAAAGTCAGTGTGTTTTCTGTGCAGGGAAGGACACTGTATCAGCTTACTTTGCTATACCAGAGGGAGGAGAGATAGCTTAATTGGGTGCGTGGTTTAGACACTGTAAAAGCAAGTGCCTTAAATTACAACGTCCTGTTGTAGCCTTGCATGTAGAGCAGAAAACTGCTATCTAAAAGTAGCAACATTTTCTTATTAATTGAACACCTATATCTCAGCAGGAGTCAGTGTCTGTTGAGATTAAGCAAACAGATACTTTATTAGAATTAGAGGGGGTCTTATTTAGGTATAAAAAAGAGAGAAAAGAATGAAAGACAGAGTGTGTTTTGTTCTTGAAAGGGTACAGTATCAGTTTACTTTACCACAACAGTAGGAGGACAGAAAGCTTAATTGGGGTGTGGCTTAGACACTATAAAAGCAGGTGACTTAAATTACAACTTCCTGTTGCTAGCCTTGCTTGTAGAGCAGAAAGCAGCTAACAAAAAGAGGCTACTTTTTCTTATTAATTGAACACTTATAACTCAGCAGGAGTCAGTGTCTTTTGAGATTAAGAAAACAGATACTTTATTAATGATAGAAGGGGTATTATTTAGGGTTATAAAAAGAAAGAAAAGAAAGAAAGTCAGTGTGTGTTCTGTGCTGGGAAGCGTATTGTATCTGTTTACATTGCTAAACCAGTAGGAGGAGAGAAATCCTAATTGTGGGAGTGGCTTAGACACAATAAAAGCAGGTGACACAAATTACAACTTACTGTTGCTTGCATTGCTTGTAGAGCAGAAAGCAACTAACTAAAAGAAGCTACATTTTCTTATTCATTTAACATTTATATCTCAGCAGCAGTTAGTGCCTGTTGAGATTAAGCAAACAGATACTTTATTAGAAGTAGAACTGGTCTTATTTAGGGTTAAAAAAAGAAAGAAAAGATAGAAAGTCAGTGTGTGTTCTATGCTGGGAAGGGTACTGTATCAGTTTACTTTGCTTAACTAGTAGGAGGGGAGACAGCTTATTTGGGGGTGTGGGTTAGACACTATAAAAGCAGGTGACTCTAATTACAAATTCCAGTTGCTAGCCTTGATG
The DNA here is from genome assembly GCA_016271365.2 of Neoceratodus forsteri. Taxonomy (NCBI): domain Eukaryota; kingdom Metazoa; phylum Chordata; order Ceratodontiformes; family Ceratodontidae; genus Neoceratodus; species Neoceratodus forsteri. The sequence goes on from CM028132.1 coordinate 1,412,321,325, forward strand.
GCAGACCATAAAGCAGCTAACTAAAAGAAGCTATATTTTCTTATTAATTTAACACTTATATCTCTGCAGGACTCCGTGTCACTTGAGATTAAGCAAACAGATACTTTATTAGAAGTAGATGGGGTCTTATTTAGAGTTAAAAAAGGAAAGAAAAGAAAAGAAAGTCAGTCTGTGTTCTGTGCTGGGAAGGAAGAGGTACTGTATCAAGTTTACTTTCCTAAATCAGTAGGAGAGAGGAAGCTTAATTGGGGTGTAGCTTTTAGACTCCCTCAAGAGCAGGTGACTGGAATTACAACGTCCCTCTCTTGCTAGGCCTTTGCTTGTAGAGTAGAAAGCAGCTAACTAAAAGAAGCTACATTTTCTTATTAATTTAACTCTTATATCTCAGCAGGAGTTAGTGCCTGTTGAGATTAAGCAAACAGATACTTTTTTAGAAATAGAAGGGGTGTAATTTAGGGTTCAAAAAAGAAAGAAAAGAAAGAAAGTCAGTGTGTTCTGTGCTGGGAAGGGTACTGTACCAGTTTACTTTGCTAATCCAGTAGGAGGAGAGAGAGTTTAACTGGGTGAGGTGGCTTAGACACTATCAAAGCAGGTTACTCAAATTACAACTTCCTGTTGCTTGCCTATCCTATAGAGCAGAAAGCAGCTTGCTAAAACTAGCTACATTTTCTTATTAATTTAACACTTGTATCTCTGCAGGAGTCAGTGTCTGTTGAGATTAAGCAAACAGATACTTTATTAGAAGAAGTAGTAGGGCTCTTATTTAGGGTAAAAAAGAAAGAAAAGAAAGATAGTCAGTGTGTGTTTTGTGCTGGAAAGGGTACTGTATCAGGTTTACTTTGCTAAACTAGTAGGAGGAGAGAGATCTTAATTGTGGGTGTGACTTAGACACTACCAAAGCAGGTTACTCAAATTACAACTTCCTGTTGCTAGCCTTGCTTGTAGTGCTGAAATCAGCTAACTAAAAGAAGCTTCATTTTCTTATTAATTTAACACTTATATCTCAGCAGGAGTCATTGTCTGTTGAGAATAAGCAATCATATACTTTATTGGAAGTAGGAAGGGTCTTATTTACGGTTAAAAAAAGAAAGAAAAGAAAGTCAGTGTATGTGCTGTGATGGGAAGGGTACTGTATCAGTTTACTTTTCTAAAACAGTAGGACGAGAGACAGCTGAATTGGCGGTGTGGCTTAGACACTATAAAAGCAGGTGACTCAAATTATAACTTCCTGTTGCTAGCCTTGCTTGTAGAGCAGAAAGCAGCTAACTAAAAGAAGCTACATTTTCTTATTAATTTAACACTTATATCTCAGCAGGAGTCAGTGTCTATTGAGATTAAGGAAACATATACTTTATTAGAATTAGAATGGGTCTTATTTAGGGTTAAAAAAGAAAGAAAAGCAAGAAAGTCAGTGTGTGTTCTGTTCTGGGAAGGGTACTGTATCAGTTTATGTTTCTAAACCAGTAGGAGGAGAGAAACCTTAATTGGGGGATGGCTTAGACACTATAAAAGCAGGTGACTTAAATTACAACTTCCTGTTGCTGGTCTTCCTTGTAGAGCAGAAAGCAGCTAACTAAAAGAAGCTTCATCTTCTAATTAATTTAACACTTATATCTCAGCAGGAGTCAGTGTCTGTTGAGATTAAGCAAACAGATACTTTATTAGAAGTAGATGGGGTCTTATTTAGAGTTAAAAAAGAAAGATAAGAAAGAAAGTCAGTGTGTGTTCTGTGCTGGGAAGGGTACTGTATTAGTTTACTTTCCTAAACCAGTAGGAGAAGAGAGCACTTAATTGGGGGTGTGGCCTAGACACCATAAGAGCAGGTGACTCGAATTACATCTTCCTGTTGCTAGCCTTGCTTGTAGAGCAGAAAGCAGGAAACTAAAAGAAACTACATTTTCTTATTAATTTAACACTTATATCTCAGCAGGAGTCAGTGCCTGTTGAGGTTAAGCAAACAGATACTTTATTAGAAATAGAAGGTGTGTAATTTAGGGGTCAAAAAGAAAAGAAAGAAAGAAAGTCAGTGTGTTCTGTGCTGGGAAGGGTACTGTATCAGTTTACTTTGCTAATCCAGTTGGAGGAGAGAGAGTTTAACTGGGTGAGGTGGCTGAGACACTATCAAAGCAGGTTACTCAAATTACAACTCCTTGTTGCTAGCCTATCCTGTAGAGCAGAAAGCAGCTTACTAAAACAAGCTACATTTTCTTATTAATTTAAGACTTATATCTCAGCAGGAGTCAGTGTCTGTTGAGATTAAGCAAACAGATACTTTATTAGAAGTAGTACGGCTCTTATTTAGGGTAAAAAAGAAAGAAACAAAAGAAAGAAAGTCAGTGTGTGTTCTGTGCTGGGAAGGGTACTGTATCAGTTTACTTTGCAAAACCAGTAGGAGGAGAGAGAGCTTAATTGCGGGTGTGGCTTAGACACTACCAAAGCAGGTTTCTAAAATTACAACATCCTGTTGCTAGCCTTGCTTGTAGTGTCGAAATCAGCTAACTAAAAGAAGCTTCATTTTCTTATTAATTTAACACTTATATCTCAGCAGGAGTCATTGTCTGCTGAGAATAAGCAAACATATACTTTATTAGAAATAGGAAGGGTCTTATTTATGTTTAAAAAAAGAAAGAAAGAAAGTCAGTGTATGTTCTGTGCTGGGAAGGGTACTGTATCAGTTCACTTTGCTAAACTAGTAGGAGAGAGAAAGCTTAATTGGGGGATGGCTTAGACACTATAAAAGCAGGTGACTTAAATTACAACTTCCTGTTGCTGGCCTTGCTTGTAGAGCAGAAAGCAGATAACTAAAAGAAGCTACTTTTTCTTATAAATTGAACATTTATATCTCAGCAGGAGTCAGTGTCTGTTGAGATTAAGCAAACAGATACTTTATTAGAAGTAGGAGGGGTCTTATTTAGGGTTATAAAAAGAAAGAAAAGAAAGAAAGTCAGTGTGTGTTCTGTGCTGGAAGCTTATTATGCGTTTTCATGCTAAACCAGTGGGAGAGAGAAATTCATTGGGGTGTGGCTTAGATGCTAAAAGCAGGTGACTCAAATGACAACTCCGTTGCTAGCCTTGCTTGAGAACAGAAATAGCACTAAATAAGCTACATTTCTTATTAAGTTAACACTTATATCTCTGCAGGAGTCAGTATCTCTGAGATTAAGCAAACAGATACTTTGTTAAAAAGAAGGGCTTATTTAGGGTTAAAAAGAAAGAAAGAAAGTCAGTGTGTGTTCTATGCTGGGAAGGGTACTGTATCAGTTTACTTTGTTAATCCAGTGGGAGGAGAGAGAGCTTAACTGGGTGAGGTGACTTAGACACTATAAAAGCAGGTGACTCAAATTACAACTTCCTGTTGCTTGCCTAACCTGTAGAGCAGAAAGCAGCTGTTTAAAACAAGCTACATTTTCTAATTAATTTATCTTATATCTCAGGAGCTGTTGAGATTACAAACAGATACTTATTAGAAGTAGAGGGCTCTTATTTAGGTTAAAAGAAAGAAAAAAAGAAAGTCAGTGTGTTCTCCTCTGGGAAGGGTACTGTATCAGTTTACTTTGCTAAACCAGTAGGAGGAGAGAGAGCTTAATTGTGGGTGTGGTTTGGACACTATCAAAGCAGGTTACTCAAATTACAACTTCCTGTTGCTAGCCTTGCATGAAGAGCCAAAAGCAGCTAACTAAAAGAAGCTTCATTTTCTAATTAATTTAACAATTATATCTCAGCAGGAGTCATTGTCTGTTGAGAATAAGTGAACAGATACTTTATTAGAATTAGGAAGGGTCTAATTTACGGTGGGAAAAGAAAGAAAGAAGAAAATCTGGTGTTTTCTGTGCTGGAAGGTGCTGGATCAGTTTACTTTGCAAACCAGAAGGAGGAGAGAGCTATTGGGTGTGTGGCTTGGACACTATAAAGCTTCTATGTTTCTATGTTTCATCTCTGCTGGTTATCTAGCCATTAACCAAAGATCCAGTAGCACTAACTATCTTGACAAGCTTAAATATCCTATTTCACTAACTAAACATAGAAACATAGAAACATAGAATTTGACGGCAGATAAGGACCGCTTGGCCCACCCAGTCTGCCCATTTCCCTGCCTACTGGATAAGCTGCAGATCCTAGTTAACCAGCAGCCTACTTTTTCCTACCCCCATCCCTTAGAATTGCCTTATGACTGTCCCATGCATGCTTGAATTCCACCACTGTTTTTGACTCCACAACCTCATCCGGAAGGCTGTTCCATGCATCCACAACCTCTCTGTGAAAAATACTTCCTTAAATTACCTCTGAGCCGCCCCATCTTCAAATTGTGCCCCTTGTTCTTGCACACCTCTTTTTTGAAAGATGCTACCTCTTGGACTTGTTGATTCCCTTGAGGTACTTGAAAGTTTCTATCATGTCCCCTCTCCTCCTTTCCTCGAGGCTATACATATTGCTTTTAGTCTCTACATATGTCTTCTGGTGTAGACCCTGCACCATTTTAGTTGCCCTCCTCTGACAGCTTCCATCCTGTCTATGTCTTTGCAAGACTGGGTCTCCAGAACTGCACGCAGTACTCCAGATGGGGTCTGACCAGCTGTCTGTACAGAGGGATAATAACTTCCTGTTTTCTACTGGTGATGCCTCTCCTATGCATCCCAATATCCCCCAGCCCTCATTGCTGCCCTCTCACATTGTTTGCCCACCTTTAGGTCATCTGATATGACTACCCCAGGTCCCTTTCCATTTTGTTGTCGTTAGTATCTCACCCCCATTGTGTACTCTTCCCTGGGTTTTGTTTCCCAGGTGCATTACCTTGCACTTCTTAGCATTGACTCTAAGCTGCCATACATTTGACCATTCTTCTAACCTTGCCAAGTCCCTTTTCATCCTTTCCACCCCACCTTTGTGTATCAACTCTGTTGCAGATCTTTGTGTCATCTGCAAAGAGACATATTTTTCCTTCCAGTCCTCTGCAATGTTGCTTATAAAGACATTGAAGAGGACTGGTCCAATACTGAACCTCCTGCGGTACCCCACTAGTAACCCCTTCATCAGAGTGGACTCCATTTACTATTACTCTCTGTGTCCTATTTTCCAGCCAATCTTTACCCAGGCTGTTATCTTGGGACCCACTCCCAGGCTAGCTAACTTGTATATTAATCTTTTGTGTGGACTGTGTCAAATGCCTTGCTAAAGTCTAGGTAGGCCATGTCCACAGCCCTCCCTGATCTACTACTTTGGTCACCCAGTCAAAGAAATCTATCAGATTTGTCTGGCATGACCTTCCTGCTGTGAATCCATGCTGCCTTGGGTCCTCGCCGCCCCTCTGGCCTCTAGATACTCGACAGTTCTTTCCTTCAGAAGTGATTCCATCATTTTCCCTACCACTGAGGTTAAACTAACAGGTCTGTAGTTTCCTGCTTCTGCCTTGCTCCCACTTTTGTGAAGGGGAATCACATCTGCCCTCCTCCAGTCCTCGGGTACCACCCCATCCTCCCATGATTTGTTAAACAGGGTAGTCAGTGGTGTCACTAATTCTACCCTTAGTTCTTTAGAATTCTGGGATGAATCCCATCAGGCCCCATTGCTTTGTCCACCTTCAGTTTTAGTTCTTTCAGAACCCTTCTTCCATAAATGGGTTGGTATCAACTTCTGTACCCAGTGTGTTTCTACTGTTTGTTCTAGGTACCCCTCTTCCTTTGTAAATACTGAGCAAAATATTTGTTTAGTATCTCTGCCTTTTCACAGTCTCCTCTGCCCACCCTCCCCTTATTAAGCCTCCTCACTATCCCTCCCTTGGTCTTCCTTCGCCTCCCTGATGTACCTATAAAAGGTTTTATCCCCTTCTTAACTGAGTTGGCTAACTTTTCCTCGGTTTGGGCCTTTGCTGTTCTGACTGCCTTCCCAGCTTCCTTTGCTTTAGCTGATACAGTTCTCTGTCCTGCTCCTTCATGATTCCTTGTACTTCCTGAAAGCTTTCTTTTCTCTTGAACCTTCACTGCCACTTCCTTTGAGAACCATAGTGGTTTCTTACCTCGTTTCGCTTTTGTTTATTTGCTTTACACAAAGGCTTGTTGCCTCTGTGATGGCAGTTTTATTATTCCCCATTGTTCTTCCACCCCTCCTTCCTGCCCATTTGCTAGTGCATTCCTTAGGCACTCACCCATTTTGAACGTCAGCCCTCCTAAAGTCCAGTACCTTTGCCTTTGTATGGCTTAACTCTATTGCTGTGTTTATTGTGAACCATACTGTTCGATGGTCGCTGGTTCCCAGATAGCTACCCACTTACATCTGTGATCTCTCTTCATCTCCATTTGAGAGAACCAGGTCTAAGATTGCTCCTCTCGAGTGGGCTCCAATACTAGTTGTCTAAGGCATGCCCCTGTAGGGCATCTAGAATAACCCCACCTTCAAGTGGCTGTGGCAACTGCACTCCAGTTAATATCTGGCATATTCAGATCACCCATCAGCAATATCTCCCCTTTTTTTGCCATACTAAGTATACTTTCTATCATTTCCTTGTCCATTTCCTCCCCCTGAGAAGGGGGTCTGTATACAACCCCTGTGCGGATTGTGGTGCCATTGCCGGTCTCCAAATTTACCCACAGTGCTTCGTCTCCTCCCTGTTTTCTCTTTTGTTCTGTTACTTTGATTCTTTCCCTTATGTAAAGAGCTACTCCTCCCCCTCTTTTACCCTCCCTGTCCCTCCTGTAGATAGTGTATCCTGGTATGTTTATGTCCCAGTCATGGTTTTGTGCGAACCATGTTTCTGTGACTGCCACGATATCCAGATGTTCCTCCTCCATCAAGGCCACTAATTCAGGAAGCTTGTTACTCAGACTACGTGCATTGGTACTCATTGCTCTCCATTTTTGATGGCTTTACTTTCTGTTGCAGCATCCCCCACTGACCTTTCTACCTCAGTCTTTTCTCATTTAGTACCCTGTTTTGTAGGAGAGGCTGGGATTTTCCTGCTGCTCATCAGTGCCTCCCCTTGACTAGTTTAAAGCTTGCCAATGAAGCATTTAAACCGATTGCTCAAAAGACTTGTTCCCTTCCTGGACAGATGCAGACCATCCTGCCAGTATAGGCTGGTGTCCCTCCAGGTGGAACCCCAGTCCCCAATGAAGCCAAACCCCTGTGCTCACACCATTTTTTCAACCACTCATTAAACTGCATGGTGCATAGTACCCTTGCCTCACTCATGCCATTTACAGGCAGCACCTCTGAGAAGGTTACTGTGTGTGCTACTTGTCTTAGGCCCCTCCCCAGTTCTAAAAAGTCCTTCTGCACTGCTCTAATCTCATGTTGAGCCAAGTCATTTGTCCCTAGGTGGACAATGACATCCAGCTCAGACTCCCGTGCAGCTGTTCTCGTGATCCTGAGGATGCGCTTCCTGTCCCTACAAGCCATGGCACCAGGCAGGCACTTTACTTCAGTTTTCCCTGCTCCCCCCAGTTCTATCCCCCTAATAATTGAGTCCCCCACCAGGAGCTGCTTCCTTTCCTTGTGGCATCCTCTGCCTCCCTCCTGTGGGCCTCCCTTGTGACAGATGTCCTCAGCCTCCTTAATCTCCTCCATGGGTGCATCCACAGGGGAGCTGTGCTCCCCCAGAATGGTGTATGGATTGTGGAGTGGAACAACTGACTTGGTGTGCCTCTGTTCCACCCTCCTCACCCTCCCTGAGCCCACTGTGGTCCAACTGCTGTGCTTTCTTTGCAACCTCTGAGGTAGTGGTGGTGGCTCTGGTGCTCCCTGGATGGGGGTTCCTTCCTACCATCAAGTCTGGCCTGGGGAAGGTTCTCTACTGCTGTCCAGTGTGGCCTGAAGACGGGCAACTTCCTCCTCAGGGCAGAGAGCTGTCTGCAAATAGGCAGCATCTCAGCCTCCAGAAAGACTCCTGAAGACTGCTGCCCCACAGCCATTACATTGCACTACTCCCACATGACTATGTACTTTTTTTTTGTGTGTGTGTGCTGTGTGTGTGATTGGTTTGTTATATAGAATATATATATATATATATATATATATATATTATATAATGTGTATGTATATTTTCAGTGCTGTGTGCTAGAGAGAGGTATGACATTGATATGCACCTTGCACTCTTGTGGAAATGATGTCAGAACCCTAGGTATAAAGGAACTATTTCAGGGGGTGGGGTGAGGGGTGGAAGGGATTGGGCCTAAACTGTGCCCTCACAAAACAATCAGCTAAGAGCTCTGACCCACCATCATGGATGAGTATCTTCCTGTCTGCAAGATACTATACACAACAATTTGACTGAGAAAATCCCCTGCTAATCAAACAGAGAAAAATCCAGACATCCAAGTCAGGCACAGGTAAACCTCCCCAGCCCCAAAACAGCCTGGTGGTTTGTGCTCTGAAAGCAGTCAGCCCTAAAATAAGTCAGCGTTGCTTTGAACTCTTCCTGCATGAAAATCTTAAGAATTGTAACAAGACTGTCTTTTTCCTGATAATTGTAAATTCCTTCTTTCACCTTTCAGTTAGAAGCAGCCTCCACCTGCAGTATATCTGGTACAAACCACAGACAATTGAAAGGTTCCCCTTCCTCTGTTGTGAGCACAACTCGCTTTCTTGCAAATCCTATGTTCAATATTGCAGCTCCCAACAAGAGATAGTTTGGCTAGGAAAAATATTAGCTGTTCTGATGAGTTTGCTATAAACACTTGCTTATAATACTATTCTTCTCAGATCTGTTACCAAAGCTATTGGCTGAATTACATCTCTGTGCTGAAATCACTTCCTGAGAAAGTTTGGAATTGCCTTTTAAGGCAAACAAAGAAACACAGAAAACAGTTTACTGTCTGGGTCAAATACACAACCTGTACCTGCACTTATTTCAGGATTTGTGACAAATGTTTCACCCAGAGTTTAAAAACTTCCTGCACTGAAAATCTTAAGAATTATAACAAGACTGTCTTTTCCTGATAATTGTAAATTCCTTCTTTCACCTTTCAGTTAGAAGCAGCTCCACCTGCAGTATATCTGGTACAAACCACAGACAATTGAAAGGTTCTCTCCTCTGTTGTGAGCACAACTAGCTTTCTTGCAAATCCTAAGTTCAATATTGCAGCTCCCAACAAGAGATAGTTTGGCTAGGAAAAAATATTAGCTGTTCTGATGAGTTTGCTATAAACACTTGCTTATAATACTATTCTTCTCAGGTCTGTTACCAAAGCTATTGGCTGAATTACATCTCTGTGCTGAAATCACTTCCTGAGAAAGTTTGGAATTGCCTTTTAAGGCAAGCAACGAAACACAGAAAACAGTTTACTGTCTGGGTCAAATACACAACCTGTACCTGCACTTATTTCAGGATTTGTGACAAATGTTTCACCCAGAGTTTAAAAACTTCCTGCACTGAAAATCTTAAGAATTGTAACAAGACTGTCTTTTCCTGATAATTGTAAATTCCTTCTTTCACCTTTCAGTTAGAAGCAGTCTCCACCTGCAGTATATCTCGATTTTTAATTCCAAAGATTTTCCCTACATTTTTTCTTATTCCTAAAGAAAAATAGTTAACATCAAGGTTTAACATCTTGCTTTATCTTGTCAAAAAAAATAATTCATGGTATGCATTTTTTTATCTAACTAATTATAATACTATTGTATACCTTAAAGAGCGAGTGCACTGCCTAAAAAAAATATTAATTTTTAAAAGCAGTCAACCATTACCTTTTATACCTGAGGTGCTTTTTATTTTCCATTTGATTAATTAGAATATTGTTTAGCTGATGTTAGTGGGGGTTGTGTGTGGAACAGCAGTCTGCCTCATAGCTGACATATCTAGCACTGTTCCTCCCATTACATCATCAGCATTGTGACCTCACTGACTGTGACCTCACTGCTGCTTAGAAGCAGCCACTCAGTAGCTGCCAGGTCAGTCACCTGTGATGTTACTGTCTGTGAGATCACAGTAGTGACAATGTAGTGGGGGGGACGATAATAAATATGTCAGCTGCCAGGCTGACAGCTATTCCACACATCCAACACAATACTATCACATAGAAAACTTTTTAATGAGCAAAAGGAAAAAGAAAACTACTTCAGGAATAAAATGTTACAACTGAGTACTTCTTAAAATGTGTATCATTCTCCTGTCTACCAGTTTTGGTTCCACTAACTCTTTAATGTCACCAGGATAAATTATTAATTTTTAGAGTATTAGGTTTTTATTAAATCAGTTTAAAGAATTAATAAATGGCAAGCTGTTTTCCTATTTTCTAAGGAGGTTTGTAATATTTACTCCATTTTGGTGCTTCTTGACTGAGCCTTACCATTACTCAGCGTTATATGTGGCCAGGTCCCTATGATTTACTATACACCATACACCTCATTTATTGCCATCGTCTTCATAATCATCATCATCAACATACACACACACACACAGACACACATTGGCTGCCTCCTTGAGATCTGAATCTGAATCATCCAGAAACGTTGGGCCAGATTTTCAAAGTCCCTTTTTGTGGGGCATGCACCAAATCTTTGGCGCAGCCTGCTGTAAACTGAGGAAACTGTTGCTACTGTCCCTGACAATGGAAAATCAGGTGCAGACACGGCAAAGGAGCTTGGCACAGACATGCAAAAAATGGCTTTGATGCTGGGCTTGATGCAAGTCTTGCATTAGCCTTTGAAAATCGAGCCCATGCAGTTGAAGATCCTGTCCTACTCCAATATTTTTGCTTCGTGTTTGCAACACAATCTATTCTTTTCATTTACCTTTAACACTGCAAAAAATATATATATATTGATAAGACAAAGTATTCTTTACCCCAAACTGAAATCTTGTATTTGAATTCAAAAAGTTTCTACTGTAGTTCATTCTTATTGGTAAGAAGAACAGGTATACTGCATATTTTTGTTTTATGGTTTAATCTAATTATAAATATTATTTTATAACTTTATGCCATGATCCTGTTTCCAGAACAAATTCTAATTTTTTGAGGATTTTATTTTTTTTCTCTAACCAGTTTTAGGAGCTGCTGAGTAGCAAACACTTGTTTGTTTGTTTGTTTACACGTTTTGAAGTGGTACATTGTTTTTCCTTTGCTTTTGGTGGTGTTTCTTCAACTGAGTCTTCCCACTACTCACTTTCTAGAAGACCAAGCTTACACCTCACAGTGTGCTATGCACCTAATTGGGTTACTGCTATTATCATCCTCCACCTTACTACCCCCCCACCGATCCAAACTACAGCATCAAGAGACATCTGTAGTTGAGGGCAACCCCATCTGGCAACCATTTTTTGTGGGCTTACAATACAAGCAATTATATTCTTTTTGCAGTGGTAGCCATTCCCATCAGTAATAATAATAATAATACTTTATTTATAAAGTGCCATTCAAATACCAAGGCGCAGTACAGTTAAAACAATTGACACTGTTAAAACAAAATCATTATCATATAAAATATACAGTACAGATCAACAGTCATCACTACCATATGCTTTTATCCAAAGAAATTATTTTAGGGCCTGTTTAAAGCTCCCCACGGTCGTGCATTCTCTAATCTGATGGGGTAGAGAATTCCAGAGAGATGGGGCCACGAACATAAAAGCATGGGCCCCAGCAGATTTTAAAGTCACCCTCGGAATCTCCAGCAATCCCTCGCTGGATGAGTGGAGTGGTCACACAGGGTGATAAGGATTCAGAAGCTCTTTCAGGTAGTCAGGGCCCAGTTTGTATAGGGCTTTATACATCAGTAACCCAACTTTGAAGGTGATCTGCCACTGAACCGGCAGCCAGTGCAGTTCCCGCAGCACCGGTGTGATATGAGAAGATCTAGGAGTCCCCATCAACAACCGGGCTGCAGAATTCTGCACCAGCTGGAAGCGGCAAATATCAACCCCCAGAAGCCCAAAGTGAAGCAAGTTGCAGTAATCTAAACGCAAGGTCACAAAGGTATGGATTAATGTAGGCAAGTCGCCGGACGGAACAAGGTGCAATAGGGATTGCTAATGCACACTGTGATGGGACAGCGGATACCACTACTGCAATATAACTTAATACCTTGTGAGATATAGTATCTGCTATTGTTATTGCAGTAGCAAACACCATGGCACCCTATGCTATTTGTATTGTGGTAGGAAACACCATGGCACGCTACCATTACAAATGGTGAAAGCTACCACTGTGCTTTTTCTGCCATTGGTGCATGCTGCATGGTTATTTAGGTCCTATATGTTGCAATACTGCATACCCTAGGTGGTTATGCACTTGCCTGCTCCATTAACCTTAACCCAGCCATGCTTAGTAAAGGTATGTTGTTAAAAGGGTGACTGAGATTTAGTGACTTAGATTTGAGTGACTCGATCTCGGCGCCTGAGAGCAGAGCCACCCTGAAAGGGTAGCAACTGGAAAGTGCAGAGTGAGAGGAACACCAACAGAATACCAGAAGGTATCTGTAAGGTATGTGGGGTGTCGTGAGAGGGGAAGCCACCAAGCTGGCCTAGTGGTGCAGTGGTTAGGGTGGCTGGCTCTGGTGGGGAGGGTACAGGGTTCAGAGCTGGGGTGGAGCACAATATTTTGTACTTTTCTGCACCCATGTGGTTTCTTTTATGTCATCCTGGTTCTTCACCCTCCCCAACATGCACCCCTCCCCCAGAGTTTATTTTAGTAAGGGGGGAGTGCAGATGTGTACTGGGGCAAAGCGCCCCACATGAAAACATAAGTGTAGTTTTCTTGTTGCGAATGTACATCGCCATTCTTATTTTTGGTGATGTACATTCACCGTTATCACAGAGAACCCTTGGTAAATGAACATACAGTCCCACCCAAGTAGTGTTATTGCCAAAACCTTTCGCATATAATTCTTTGTTATCAGCTATAACAATCAACTGAACATGATTTGTAATATTAATATTTATTTGCAATTGAGCAGATTTTTCTTTTCTATGCAACTGATAGCATGAAACATTTATCTGTCCAACTTTTCAGTATCTAAATCATTGTCTCTAAAATTATCAAGGTAATTGTTTTAAGCAAACATAAAAAAACTGATGTGTTTGCCAGATATTTAAAATGATCAGCGACAACTATACATACAAACTTTCAGTGATTTTCATAATTAATGGGAATATCCTTAAAAAAAATTCAGGGGCCCTCTACACACTCACTGTGGTGGTGGTGCATGGTGGTATTCGAGGGTGCACATGGTTCTTCGTACTGCCATCCACCAAAACTGCCATGAAAAAACAGGTGCTACTGTCTCCAGGGGGCAGATTTCCATGCAAATTGCCATTCCAGGTGTTAATAGTCATCACACAAAGGCTTTATGACCACTAAAGTTTTGCAAAGTGCAGCAGCCGCAAGGGGTTGGCCTGTGGCTTGTCACCATGACCATTGTACCGTACAATGACCCACAGCAAAAGTTCTCATGCACTCAAAACCAGAGCTTACCAATTTCAATAACCTATATGCCATGCCTGTGAAATAATATCAAAATAACTGCTGAATTAGGAAATGTCGAACACACACTGAAAGCAGGCTAATGCTGCCTACCACTCTTGCTCTGGTACTTTGAGTCTGATGAAATCGTCCTCAGGCAGTATGGCTAGACAGGGAGAAATGGCATAATTTATGCAGCAATTCATACATAATCAAATAAATTTAGCAAATTGCCACAATCACCAATTTAACAGAAATTGAGGAAGAAACATACATTAATGGAGTATACGAAGCAATAGCCAGCTTCTGTGGATGATTCAATGCTGAGGCAACACCAAGGCATTTAATCCCCGTAGAAGCCAATTATTGAGAGTATACTCCAACTATATGAATGTCATTGCTATTATACCACTAGAAGTTACATAGATTTTTTAATGTAACTCCTTTTTTTATAATTGAATATGTTTTATTTAAGGTTCACAATAACAGAACAAAAAACAACAAACAATGAGATAACAACAAGACTATCCTCATATAACAAAATAAACTAAAAGACCCCACCAATACCCTCCCCATCCCCCATCCTAGAGAACTGAAATGCAAAAAGCAGAATAAAGGTTAAAGGGACACTGTCAACCCCCTTAGGCCTCAAAGTGTACATAGTTTAAAAAACACATTTTATGATTGTTCACATTCTATAACGACAGTTGATGCAGCTGGTAGTTTGATTCAGATCCCTTTTTTCTTTTAAAAAGTGAAAAACTGACTGCCCACCATATTGGTGTCACCACGCCAAAACATGTTTGTTTACCTTTTTTGACCAGCTCCCGGTGCATCTTTCCTGGACTCAGAAACACCTCCAACACAATCTAGCCACTCATCATGCAGTGGGAGTAGATGAGACTATTGTATCATGAGTGGCTGCACTGTTTGAGGTGTCTCTAATATTCAGGAAGTGTGCACTAGGAGTAGTTCAATGATCTGAATCAAAGCAAAGATGGGCATAGCTGTACATTACCATGTACTCTGGTTCTAATAAGCAAGAAGTCAGATGAAACAACCAGCAACATAAATCAATTTTAGAGTTAAGTAATCAATCATAAAATGTGGTGTTTTACCTAAAAATACTATGATGTAACAAAGGTTGACAGTGTCCCTTTAAAGAAAAGAGAGGCAATGGGGCAGACAGGTGGCATGGAGGAGAAGGAAAAACATAAGGAGGTAAATTGATATGACCTCCAGGTCAGCTGAGATAGCACACTACCTTCCAACACTGGGAAGGAGGAAAGGTCTCGGATGTTTTTGGCTGAGGGGAGGGGGTAATGTAAATCTCTTGTCCTGACCATTGTTATTCATCAGCCCCATCCCAGACCAGTAGTAGGGTGTGCAACATTTCCAGACCCTGGGCATCAGTGTTCCCACCATGAAACTTTTTCATAATTTGTTTTTCCACAGCTAAGGCTTGGAGAAGCTCTCTACGCCATTCATCATAAGAAGGTGGGCTGTCCTCGAGCCAATGCCTCAAAGTCACAGTCTTCATGGAGATTGAAATGAGGGCTATCTTGACCTTGTGATAGTGTGAGAAAATGGAGGAAGAATCACTAAGGAGACAAGTCTCTGGTGTGAAAGCATGCTCCATCATGAGTAATGGATCAAGAGAATCTTGTATCTTGGCCCACAAAGGCTGCAACTTGAGGCAATCCCAGAGGATGTGTAATAGGTCCCCTTCAAAAAGGTGACAGCATAGATATAATGAAATTGGAGAATTCCCCATCCGAAAGAGCTTGAGAGGGGTAAAGTACATATCTTGTAGTATCCAGAACTGCATCCAGCTATGTCTGTCTCCCCTCAAAAATCTATAGAGATCTCACCAAATGCGATATCAGTGCTTTGGGGTATAATCCAGGGCCAATTTATGTTGCCAGAAATATGCAATCTCAGTCAGTGCATTGGGGTCCTGAGATTGGAAAAAGAAACAGAGACCTGAGGTTACATAGGGCTGCATCGAAAGATGCAGTAATGTGGATAGTAAGTCTCTCTGTTATGACAATCATGGGGCTGTGCCGAGGAAGGCCACCACAGCCTTAGAAAGCTGGAGATAACACAAACTGTGGAAAAGTGGGATCTCAAAGGCCTCCATGAGGTCCCCCAGAGACATAAGCTTTCCATCTCTAAGGAGTTGTTGTGCTGGAACACCCCATAACTGAAGACAAAAAGCTCTCTGTATGGGGCAGCCAGCTATTACAAAATGGGAGTTGCCTAGTACCAGCTGGGAGATCTCTTTAGCCCACTTGATGTGCAAATGTTTTCATTACTGCATTCAGGCCTTCAGAGACCAAACCAAGGGGGAGTATCATAGTCCATAAGGCAACTAGGGTTGAGGTAGAGTAGGCGAGAGATATGTAAACCCTCTTGCCTGCAAAGGCCCTCTTCAATATGAAGCCAGGTGGGGCAATATCCTCTCCCAGCATT
This sequence comes from Neoceratodus forsteri, assembly GCA_016271365.2. Classification (NCBI taxonomy): domain Eukaryota; kingdom Metazoa; phylum Chordata; order Ceratodontiformes; family Ceratodontidae; genus Neoceratodus; species Neoceratodus forsteri. Next base: position 1,412,337,188 of record CM028132.1, read on the forward strand.
ATCAGCCAAGCAGTGACCCCACTGGAGCCATTTGGATCTGTGCAGTGCTAAATAATAAAGAAAAAGGTTGGGAAGACAGAGTCCCCCTCATTCCCTCAACTGAGTTAACTTACCGTAGGCCTGGCAGACCATGCCCCCCTTCCAAAAAAACTGATTTAGGAGGTGCTGGAGTTGCACAAACCAAGACCTGGGCATGTATAAACCAAGCATACCCAGAGGATACAGAAAGCATGGAAGGATATTCATTTTATGAATGCTTACCTGGTCCTAAAGGGACAAAGGAAGATCTTCCCATTTCTGGAGATCCTGTTGGAGTGCCTGCAAAAGTGGGGTCATGTGCATTTTGCTGAGGCTCGAGAGGGAGCGAGGTATCTGAATTCCAAGGTATATCGGCTCTTTAGGAGCCAAGGCCCAGATGCTGTATATGCTGCCTAATGACCAGTGATTTAGGGGAAGCACTTGGGATATGTGGAAGTTCAATTTTTACCTAGAAATTTGGGAGAACCAATGAATCTCCTCTAGAACTGTGGAAATAGAGATCTTGGGATGCTCTAAGCGAAGGAGGAAGTCATCGGCTTAAGCAGATAACATACTGTATGTCTCTCCCTTCCTAGTAGGATCCCAAGCACCAATGGATTATTATTCAAGTAGAAAAGGAAAGGGTTCTAAATATAAATTAAAAAGGTAAAAGGATACTGGCTAACCCTGTCTAGTGCCATGCTTATGGTGAAAAGGGAGCGAGGAAGTACCATTACACCGCACCTGAGCCAACAGACAGTCATACAGTACGTGGACCCATTTACAGAAGTTCACAGAAAGGCCAAATTTGTGAAGAACTGCAAATAGATACAGCTATACTCAGACTAAGGCCTTGTCAGTGTCCAGGGAGACCAGGGCCGCAGGAACTACCCCCTCCCCAGACACTGAGGCCAAATATAATAGTTTCCTAAGGTGGTTACTAGAGAGGTGATTCGCCATAAAGTCAACTTGGGCAGGAGAGAGCAAGGTATCCCAAACAAGTTGCAGTCAGGTGGCCAGCACTATGGACAGTAACTTCATGTCCGAGTTCAAGAGGGATATCAGCTGATAACTGGACGGGAAAAGCGGATTCTTCCCCTCTTTGTGAATTAGGGATATCCAGGCTTTATTGAAGGAGGGTTCAGTGAGCCCCTCTGATAGTAGGAAGTTGAAAAGCCTCGTAAGTACTGGGGAGAGTTCTGCTTGGAAGTGTTTATAGAACTAATTACAAAGCCCATCTGGTAATAGGGATTTATTTGGGGTTGTTAGTCAATTGCCCCTGAAACTTCCTGTAGGCAAATTGGGCCATCCAGAGAGGCTTGATGGGCAGGATGAAAAGTAGGAAGGGGGAGATTGGCCAAATAATTCCAAATCTGAGAGTCTGGATCAGAGGTAGATGGGAGATCATGGTACAAGCTGTCATAGTACTTAAGGAAGTCCTCTGCTATGTCTCGGGGTTGAGTTAGGAAGGCTGAAGAGGGAGACAGCTGGAGACATGAAATAGATTTTAGGGCCTCTAACCATTGAAGGCACCATGCCAGCAGTCTTCCTACCATTCACCAGACTCCATATATCGGGTCTCAGTTTGAAACAGGGCTAAATCCTCCTTCTTCGTGAACAGCTCATAATAGAAATCTCAAAGGACACACAGTTCCTTTTGGGAATCAGCCAAGGAAGAGGGGGGAAAAATGATTCTCCATGACTGAATCTCTGTAAGGAGTCGGTCCTTCTCCCCGGTTTGTTTCCTCTTATGGAGGGTTCTTTAAATTTGATGGACTGCATCTGAGTAAGGAGAGAGTCAGTGCATTGGGGCAGAAGTTTGATGTCTTTGCAGAATATTTAAACTAGCAAATGGGGAATGGGGTGCAGCACCCCATACGTCGAATGGGAAGAACACCCCTCCCCCCTCAGCTAGTGGTCAAACAGGAGTTCAGCATGTTTCCAGTTTATTTACATCACCAGGTAAGTAAAAAGGTCCAGCTCCCCATACGACGCACAGGGAAAATGCCAGACCTCACCCAACAACTAACACACTGAAATCTGGCCAATGGAAAATCATGTACACAAATGCTCACAGTCTGGGAAACAAGATCCCAGACCAGCAGGCAATAATGACAGAGGCTAAACTGGACATAGTAGCAATTAGCAAGACGTGGTTTACAAGTAACTACACATGGGAGACTTCAGTACCTGGCTATGTACTGTTCAGAAGAGACCAAGGTGCAAAAGGAGGGGGGGGGTGGATTGGCCCTGTATGTCAATGAAAATATCAAAGCTACAGAAATACACATAAGGAACCAGAAGAACTGTGGGTCACCCTGGAAACAGGAAATGGGACAGCCATAAGAACTGGGGTTGTCTACAGGCCCCCAGACCAGGGGGAGGGCATAGACACATTACTGTTACAAGATATACAAAACATGACAGCTAAAGGGGAGGTTCTTATAATGGGAGACTTCAACATGCCAGATACAGATTGGTCAATACCAGCAGGAACATCTGCCAGAACTAGACACATGTTGGATTCCCTGCAGGGGAAGGACCCCAAACAACTGGTACAACAACCCACAAGAGACAGGGCTATCCTAGATCTAGTACTGACTAACGGAGAAAGGATCGCAGATCTCCAGGTAGAAGGTCACCTGGGGGCCAGTGACCATCACATGGTACGGTTCAATTTGGCCACCACAACTAAATCATCCCCTTCCAAGGCAAAAATATGGGACTTCAGAGGAGCTGACTTTGAAAAGATGGCCAACAGAGTTAAGCTGGTCCTGCAAAAAGAAATACAGGTGAGGGGGTACAGGCAAAGTGGGCAAGCATTAAGGATGCAATACTTGAAGCAACATCTCATTGTGTTAGAGAGAAAAGGAAGTGCAAAAGAAGAAGGAAACCACTTTGGTTCTCAAAAACAGTAGCAGAAAAGGTCCGAGCCAAAAGGCTGGCTTTCAGGAAATATAAGGGAACACAGCGGGATGAAGATAGGAAGGCATACCAAACTGCCCTAAGGGAAGCAGGGAAGGCAATAAGGCAGGCAAAGGCCCAAACCGAGGAAACACTAGCACAAACAGTAAAAGAAGGTGACAAGACTTTCTATAGATACATTAGTGAAAGGAGAAAGTCCAGAGGAGGTATTGATAAGATCAAAGGAGATAAGGGTGTGTGTGAGGAGGAGAACCATGTAAAAGCATCTATCCTAAATAGATACTTCTGCTCAGTATTTACTGAAGAGAAGGTAGGGCAGAGCCCACAGCTCAGCACCATGGACACAGGGGGGAGGGAGGTGAGCACTACTCCCTTCACAAAAGAAATGGTCCTACAAGAGCTCGATAAGCTCAGGGTGGACAAGGCAATGGGACCTTATGGCATACATCTCAGGGTACTAAAGGAGCTAAGGGTGGAACTAGCAGAGCCATTAGCAGAACTGTTTAGTGAGTCTCTGAGCACAAGAGAGGTCCCAGAAGACTGGAAAGGGCTCATGTGATCCCGCTTCACAAGAGTGGTAGCAGGGAGGAGGCAGGGAACTACAGACCAGTCAGTCTTACCTCAGTAGTGGGCAAGATTATGGAGGCACTCCTGAAGGAAAGGATAGTGCAACACCTGGAATCCATAGGATCACAGGATCCAAGACAGCATGGGTTTACAAAATGAAGGTCCTGTCAAACTAATCTCATAGATTTCTTTGACTGGGTGACCAGAGTGGTGGACCAAGGGGGAGCAGTTGATGTGGCCTACCTTGACTTCAACAAAGCTTTCGGTACTGTTCCACATAGAAGATTGATTAATAAGCTGGGTAGGCTCAGGGTGGGTCAGAAGTAGATCAACTGGGTGGCAAACTGGTTGAAGGGCAGAAAACAAAGAGTGGTGGTAAATGGTATACAGCCAGAGGAGATGCAAGTTACAAGTGGGGTACTTCAGGGATCAGTCCTGGGGACAGTCCTCTTCAATATCTTCATCAGTGACATCGCAGATGGACTAGAGGGTAAGGTTTGTCTGTTTGAAGATGACACCAAGATCTGCAACAGAGTAGATGGTCCAGATGGGGTGGGCAGAATGAGAAGAGATCTTGATAAACTAGCAAAATGGTTGGAAGAGTGACAACTGGGGTTTAACGCAAAGAAGTGCAAGATCATGCACATAGGGAAGAGAAACCCTGAAGCCACCTATAGGCTGGGAGGGGAGTTGCTGGCAGTCACAAGGGAAGAAAGAGACTTGGGCATCATTACCAATGACCTAAAATCATCCAAGCAGACCACTAAAGCAGTAGGTAAGGCTAGGGGGATGTTAGGGTGTATTAGTATGGGTATCACAAGTCAGAAGAGGGAGGTAATAATCCCTCTTTTCAAGACACTGGTTAGGTCCCATCTGGAGTACTGCGTGCAGTACTGGAGGCCACACCTTCACAAGGACATTAACCAAATTGAGGCAGTCCAGAGAAGGGCAACCAAAATGGTGCAGGGACTGCATCAGAAAAACGGAGGACAGATTAACGGAGCTCAGTATGTATACCCTAGAGCAAAGGAGGGAGAGAGGTGATATGATCGAAACATTCAAACACCTTAAGGGCATTAACAAGGTGAAAGAGTCTAACATGTTTCAGTATAAGAAAAATAGCAGGACAAGAGGACACAGCATGAGATTAGAGGGAAGCCAATTAAGGGGTAATGTGAGGAAGTTCTTTTTCACAGAAAGGGTGATGGATGCATGGAACAGCCTACCTCAGGAAGTGGTGGACATGAATACAGTACAGGGCTTCAAACAGGTATGGGATAAGCATAAGGGAGCAATACAGATGAGTGTGAATAGATAGACCATTGACAGAGCAAAGGCTGATGGCACATTTATAAGGTAGAAAAAGAAATGGGCAGATTTGATGGGCCTTGCGGTCCTTATCTGCCATCAGCTTCTATGTTTCTATGCTAGCCGGATGCATTCTCCCCTGACCCCACACTTCACTACACCCCATAAAATGTCTAGATGGGAAACTGAACACTGATTTTCTACTAAAAAAATTGGCATGATAGTCCAGGATTCTCCATCTAGAGGAGGGATCCCTAAGTAAGTGGGTATCAAGGCACCATATCCCATCCCGCTCTTCTGACCGATTTAGTAAAAGTGTTAAAGAGACGGGTGCATGGTCAGATAAAACCAGGGGTAAAATGTCACATGCAAGGAGCCCAGGAAGAGAATGCTTACTAAGCAGAAAAAATTCTAAAAGGGAAGAGGTGTCATAGAAACATAGAAATTGTTGGCAGATAAGGACCGCTAGGCCCATCCAGTCTACCCGTAGGATACATTGTATGTGGCCACTGACTCTATGTGATCAATGGCTTTACATCACTCCCACCCCTCTCAGGCTTCCCTTGTGCCTGTCCCAAGCATGCTTAAACCCCTCCACTGTGCTTGCCCCTACTAACTCCTGTGGCAGACTATTCCAAGCATCGACTACCCTTTATGCGTAGAAAAACTTCCTCACATTACCTCTTAATCTACCCCTTCAAATTTCATACTGTGCCCCCTTGTTCTAGTACTTTTTCTACATTGAAAAAGGTCCTCACCTGCACCTTGTTTATGCTCTTGAGGTACTTGCAAGTTTCAGTCATGTCCCCCCGCTGTCTCCTCTCCTCCAGTGAGTACATATTGAGGTCCTTTAGTCTCTCCTCATATGTTTTGTGGTGCAAGCCCTGCACCATCTTTGTTGCCCTTCTCTGGATAGTCTCCACCTTATCTATGTCCTTGCACAGGTGTGGCCTCCAGAACTGCATGCAGTACTCCTAGTGAGGCCTTACCAATGTTTTATACAATGACATCACCATCTCCCACCTCCTGCTACTGATACCCCTGGCTAGGCATCCCAGCATGCCACTGGCCCTCCCTGCTGTCTTTGTACACTGCTTTGATACCTTAAGGTCATCAGAGATTATAACCCCTAGGTCTCTTTCCTCTTTGGTGATAGTCAGTTCCTCACCCCCAATCTGTAGCTCTCCCCAGGTTTCCATCTACCCAGGTACATTATTTTGGACTTCTTTGCATTGAACCTCAGTTGTCACATCTCCAACAATCATTCAAGCTTCTCCAGGTCCCTCTTCATTTTCTGCATCCCTTCTGGAGTATCCACCCTGTTGCAGATCTTGGTGTCATCTGCAAACAGGCAGACCTTTCCTTCCAGCCTCTCTGCAATACCACTAATAATGACATTGAACAGGACTGGTCCTAATACTGATCCCTGTGGTACCACACTGTTCACCCCCCTCTCCCCAGATTGTACCCTATTTACCACCACCACCCTCTGTGGTGAGCCATAAAGGGAAGAATAAAAGGTGTATTTATGAGAAGAAGGGTTCAACAGACGCAACGGGTTTGTAAGTTCATAATCATCCATTAGACCTCTCAGACCCTGTTGGGCTGGGGAAAGGCTTTGCTGAAGTGAGCCTGACCTGTCCAAGTCATTCTGGAAAACAAGATTCCAGTCTCCCCCAGCTCAACTGGAACTATGGGGATGAATTAAGCTGTTTCCTTAGTGTAGTGAAAAAACTAGCAGTATCAGTATTAGGCCCATAAATGGAGCCCAGAATCAGCTCTGTTAATCCCAGCTGAATATGAAGGAAAACATAGCGATCCTCGGCATCCCAAATTTCCCCAAAAACCTGAAGTGGAGTATTCTTAGCAATAAGAATCACAATGCCACCTCTTTTCGAACTGGCACCAGCCCCAAACACCCAGGTGAGCCATTGTTGTCGTAAGAGGTGTACCTCTTCCTGGCACAGATGTGATTCTTGCAACAGGGCGACATTGATCTAGGACTTGCACAGATGCTGAAGAATCATGTGTCGCTTCTGTTTACTCAGCAACCCCCTAACATTCCAAGAAATACATTTATAAGACACACTATGCAGACAATAAAACAACGAGAGATAAACATGGCTCAGCAACCCAATAACCAAAATGTGTGCTAGGATCCCACCCCCCTAACAATAAAACTCCTACATAATAATAACAAAACAACAATTCAACAAACCCCATTCCTCCAAAACTATTTACAATCCTAAACCCCAGTCCCGATGAGCACACACCAGACATTCCCCCACCCTTGATACAACACACATGGCCCTCTCATGTACTTCTCTCCCCCCCAACCACCAATACAAAAACCTGTAACAGCTAAGTGCTAACATACTACAAAACCAACCAATAAACACAGCCGAAAAAGAGAATGATGCAAAGGTCCCCCGACCCCACAACAACATCATAAATATGCACAGCGACACAATAAAATAGTAATTGAACAAGGTGTAAAAATAGGTCCATAACAATGTGTTCAGATCTCGGGAGCAGTTTGAGATTGTGCAGAGGCTCTCATCATGAGGAACATCATTGTACAACAAAGCACAGCCTCTCAAAGTAAAAGACTTAGACAGAAAGAAGTTGTTGAGGAAATCCAGGGAAGAGGAAGCCCTCCAAGTTCACAGCAGCTCCTAGGAGCAAATGGAATTATCAAGACCCGATGGGCTGCATTGGACGTTGTGGACCTGTAGCAAAGTCAATAAAAGGGGGCTTAACTTGCTGGCCCATATGATTTTCACAATACAACCCATCCCCTTAGCCAGTTCCAATGTCCACAGAAAGCTGGTACAAAAGTAAGAAGCGGCTCAGATTATGAGGAGCAGAAATCCCAGTCGGGGAGATCAATGCAAGATTTAAAGGTCTCCAATTCAAAACATACCCCAGAATAGAGATGCGGGTCCACTTACTGGAAACAGATGAATGCGGTCCACCAGAAGGTGAAGGAGGCAGGAAAATATCTAATAAAAGTAGAAGGGGTGAAAGTCCTAAGGTGCAAGTAAAGCCAGCGAGTAGTCAGAAAGAGCTGTTGCTCTGACACCCGATGACAGCAACTCCACGCCCGGTCTAGCTCCATACTGATAAAAAGCAAGCTGAACCAAAGTTAATTAATGGACTTTACTGATCAGACCCCTTCACAAGCACCAGACTCCACAGATGTTTCCCAGATGAGCCAGATGAAGTCAGAGCACTAGGGAACACAATGACAGGCAGAGTCCAAACAGGAGCACAGCAGCCAAACAAGTTGCCGGAGTTTAGTGAATTTGGGATCAGCTCTTGCTCACCAGTCTTTGAGGGAGGATGTGTGGCTCTCAGTGTCCACCACCCAGTGAGACAGTGCATCCACAGACCCCTGAAGTTGCTGCAAAGATGCAGGGACGGAGAGCAAAGAGGTCTTCAGTGGTTCTAATTCCTCCAAAAAGCATGCCTCTGTTAGCACTGCAGCAGCAGAAGTAGATTTGGGGGTGGCTTGAGAATTAGGCCACTTGGAGGCCTTATAGGGAGTAGCCGGAAGAGTATACTTTGACAGCAAATTTTTCATGTCTGCAACCGTTGTGAGCCATGGAAATTAGAAAGAATGAAACAGCAGCAACTTCCACACTATTCAGGTAAGAATGAGCTGGGAAGTTGATGAAAAAACAGGCAAAAAGTAACTTTAGGTGGTTGGAGGGTTGGGAATATTCGAAGGAGCATCTGATCAGCCAGCCATCACATGACCCTTCTTCCTTTCCCCTTTTATATAACTCCTAATGAAAACTGAGCAGTTTTACATGTTGAAATCAGACATTGAAAAGTAAAGCTGTGACTCTGAGCATGAACATAAGTGCCGGTGGTAATATGCATGCCCAGAGTCATGGCTTTACTTCTGAACGCCCAATTTCACGCTGTAACTCTGCTCGAGCTACACAATCCCACAAAGGTACAGATTAAAAAAGAACACGGTTCTCATTGGTAGTGTCTCTTTCTCTCTCTCTCTCTCTCTCTCTCTCGCTGTCTTTGTCTCTGTCTCTTTCTCCCTCTCTCTTACTCTCTGTCTGTCTGTCTGTCTGTCTACCATGCCCGGCTCACTTCAGCAAGAACATTTTTTCTAGATTGTCACTCAACCTCAGTCTCCTTTTTTGATCAGCTTCACAGATAAGTTAAATACTGTTTGAGATAGAAACACTTAAGTTAGCTGCACTGTACAAGGTTGCATGTAACAACATTGGAGGAGTGGAAGTGTGAGTGGACCCTAGAGTGGACAGGCAGTGTGGACAACAGAGAACAGAACATGGGTATCCTACTGTGGGGGCATGGTTAACATGTGAATAACCTACTGTGGGCATGGCTAAAATGTCGATAACCTACTGTGGGCGGTGCTTGAAACAATCTGTTGACAGATCTTTCTCTGTGCTGGCTCCAGCATTATGGAACTCTTTGTTGCTTCATTTAAGAGCTCCCCCTTGCGGGAAGGGTTTAAAAGAGACAATACATGTCATCTGTTTAATGTACAGTTGCATATGATTTGATTTCCTTGATTTGTCCTGGCTGTAACTCAGAAATGTTTTAATGATGTTCAGTTGATGGCTTGTATTTTTTTTTTTTTGTGCCTTCCCCACACACACAACCTACCACTCCTATCTGCACAATGTTCCTTCTGTCCACCAGTCTCACTCTCCACTGCCATCTCCTACCACTTGGCTCCCAGGCTGTCCTGTGTCTCAAAGGGTCCAGCTTATCCCTGCTGTGGGCCAGCTCTACGATGCTGGTTTGACAACAATTTCATCGACCGGCATCACAGCAATGGAATTTTTGCAGTCGACATAAATCCCGATTGGCTCCCAGTCCATGTGTCTATCAGGGGGCTTCCCCACCAAATCCCCAATGCAGGGGGCTCTAACCCCCACACCCCCAGTTCTAAATATAATCAACTCTGAGTCAGAGTTGATTCGGGATGGGGGTGCAGGACCGGGAGATGATGTGCACCTGTCTCAGGCACACCAATACATGACCTGTCAATTTTGCCAGCAGCGACATAGGTCGCTGTATTGGAGTCACTGTTGGGGGGTATATCCTGTGGGCCACCCAGTGGACAGAGGAGCAGAGCAACATTCCTGGGGTATCCTCCAAGGCTAGAGGGGCTGAGGAGCAGGAGTGGTGTGCCTTGGGGGACTGTAGTGTGGGGGGACTTGGCAGCCTTAAAAGCCGGCCTATCCAGGGTCCATGTTACCTGTAAGAACTTCCGCATCCCTATCACCCGCTCCACTCCACAGATGAGGGATTGTTACAGGTTCCCAGGGTCTGCTTGAAGAACTCAGGTGCCAGAGCATTTTTGTTCATGGCCCCGACCCTGTGGAACTTCTACCTGGCTGGATAAGACAGTGTCTGACTGTGGAGAGCTTTAAGTCTGCACTAAAAACATATTTTTATGATCTGGCCTTCTCGGAGTATGATTGAATTCTGATGATAATATTTAGTGATGTTTTAGATATTTGTTATAAATTGTTATTTATGTATTTTAACTGTCAATTTTATTTTATTTAATGTACAAGCACTTTGATAAATGTTGACTTGTGCTTTTTAAAAATAAATTTTGAGTTGAGTTGAGCCATCATCTGGTAAGCTGAGACGGGCCCTTTGTCCAGTTTTCTGGGCCCCTCCCTGCACCCCAGCTACATGCACCATGGTGATACACTCGAGGCGGACCAGCCAACCTGTGGTCACTCATGCTGGCAAGGCTTACACACACCCTACCTGGTGTCATTCTCTGAGCAGTGCTGTGCAGTACCCACCTCTGGGAGGAGCGCATCCACACAAATGCTCTGTCAACCTCCCTGCTCACCTCCACTCCTGTCGTTCTGGTCTTGGGGCTCAAACCCAGGTCGCCAGACTGACAAGCGACTGCCATACCGCTCAGTGCCACACAGCTGGCTATATTTTTGTTTTATTAATTGACATATGTATGTGAAGTGTCCTGAGCCCTGGGGATAGGGAGCTCTGCAAATAAAATTGCCTTGCCTTACAGACTCACATACAAACTCCTCAAAAACAAGCTGCCCTCCTAGTCTGCCATTGACTTTAAAAAGGCAGACCCTGAGGTCAGTCTCCCTGACTGCTGTTAGTTCCATGCATGAAAACAAGCATGGAACAGGTATCTTATTCTTACCTTGATCCTTGCTATGGAATTCCCTTCCCACTATCATGCAAGACTGTGCACCTCAAGGCACCTTCAAGCTAGCCCTTAAATAACATAGCTCTTTGAAAGCAATCTGTAACTGTCTTATCTCCACAGTCTGACATCAGGATCTGTAACTCTACCTCATATATAAAGGGGAGGGAATGTGGGCAGATGGTGACAGTGAAAAAGCAGGAATACTGAACGAATACTTCTTCTCAGTATTCACAAAAGAACGGGGGGGGGGGGGGGGGGTACCTAAACCAAACAATAGAAACACTCTGGACAGGGAGGTCGATACCAACCCATTTACAGAAGAAAGGGTTCTGAAAGAACTCTTAAAACTGAAGGTGGACAAAGCAATGGGGCCTGACAGGATTCACACCAGAATTCTAAAAGAATTAAGGGTAGAACTAGTGACACCACTGACTACTCTGTTTAACAAATCATGGAAGGATGGGGTGGTACCTGAGGACTGCAGGAGGGCAGATATGATCCCACTTCACAAACGTGGGAGCAGAGCAGAGGCAGGAAACTACAGACCTGTTAGTTTGACCTCAGTGGTAGGGAAAATTATGTAATCACTTCTGAAGGAAAGAACTGTTGAGTACCTAGGGGCCAGCGGGGCACAGGACCCAAGGCAGCATGGATTCACAGTGGGAAGGTCATGTCAAGTGGATCTAATCGATTTCTTTGACTGGGTGACCAAAGTAGTAGACTAGGGAGAGGCTGTGGACATGGCCTACCTAGACTTTAGCAAGGCATTTGACACAGTCCCACACAAAAGATTAATATACAAGTTAGCCAGCCTTGGAGTGGGTCCCAAGGTGGTAGCCTGGGTTAAAAATTGGCTGGACAACAGAATGCAGAGTGTACTAGTAAACAGAGACCACTCCGAAGAACGGGGGGGTTACTAGCGGGGTACCGCAGGGTTCAGTACTGGGACCGGTCCTCTTTAATGTCTATATAAGTGACTTTGCGGAGGGACTGGAAGGAAAAGTCACTTTGCAAACAACACAAAGATCTGCAACAGGGTTGATACACAAGGTGAGGTGGAAAGGGACTTGGCAAGGTTGGAGGAATGGTCAAATGTATGGCAGCTTAGAGTCAATGCAAAGAAGTGCAAAGTAAAGCACCTGGGAAACAAAAACCCAGGGGAAGAGTACACAATGGGGGGTGAGATACTAACAACAACAAAAATGGAAAGGGACCTGGGGGTAGTCATATCAGATGACCTAAAGGTGCGCAAGCAATGTGAGAAGGCAGTAAGGAGGGCTGGGGGATACTGGGATGCATAGGGAGAGGCATCACCAGTAGAAAACAGGAAGTTGCTATCCCTCTGTACAGACAATTGGTGAGACCCCATCTGGAGTACTGCATGCAGTTCTGGAGATCCCATCTCTGCAAGGACATAGACAGGATGGAGGCTGTCCAGAGGAAGGCAACTAAAATGATGCAGGGTCTGCACCAGAAGACATATGAAGAAAGACTAAAAGAGCTTAATATTTATACCCTGGAGGAAAGGGGGGGGGCATAATAGAATCTTTCAAGCACCTCAAAGGAATCAACAAAGTCCAAGAGGGTAGCATCTTTCAGAAAAAGAGTTGTGCAAGAAGAAGAGGCCACAATTTGAAGATAGAGGGAGGACGGCTCAGAGGTAATGTGAGGAAGTATTTTTTCATGGAAGGTTCTGGATATATGGAATGGCCTTCCTGAGGAGGTCGTGGAGTAAAAAACAGTGGGGGAATTCCCGAATGCATGGGACAGACATAAGGTAATTCTAGTGGGGGATATGAAGAAGCAAGCTGTTGGTTAACTAGGATCTACAGCTTATCTATTAGGTAGGGAAATAGGCAGACTAGATGGGCCAAGTGGTCCTTATCTGCCGTCAAAGTCTATGTTTCTATGTTTCTATCCTACCTTGCCTAGTAATACTATGCACCTGATCATCTTCACCTAGCTCAAATTCTACCCCTCTCTCCCTTTACCTTGTAGAGCAAGTCTTGTAACTAATAACATGATCATTTATATATCCTGGCTGTCTTGTCCATTGTTTCAATTATTTTTTTAATTGCCCAATATAATTTGTTTTTGCATTTTGTACGCTGTCGTATGTACTGCTACCTACAACCAATTCCATGTTGCCCCTTAAAATGGGACTTCTTGTTCTAGTGGGCTTACCCAGTTACCAAAAACAAACAAATAAAAACCTCCAAAAGGTAGCCTCAACTAAGGTCATGTATAGTATTTTCTTCTCTCTCTGTTTAGCAGGAAGCAGTCCGTAGAAAAGACCCTAAGTATGGGAAATCACCAAAGGTACCTAGAACCAGAAAAGGTAGAATGCAGTGCTCCCAGATTGAGCTGACAATTTCCCTGTAGCTCCAGGGTGATTTTCCTGAGTTTTCCGGTAAATTACATTATTTTCTATGGTAGCCAAACTGCTGTTTTCCTGTATAACTAATGCAAGTCTATGTGAAAAATGTCCGTGAGACGGACCCAAATCCTTATAAAATACTGGAATCCCTGCAGATCTGGGAGCCCTGAGAATGACAGAGAAGAGGAGAAAAGGGAGTAAAGACAGGAGTGGTAAAGAGGGAAGGCATAAGAATAAGAGGGGAGCTGTCAGAAGGGGAGGTAGCATAACTTGGAAGTACATGTGCACGAGTGTTGGCAGCAAGGGAAATAAAATCCTGGACCTAATAGCATTGATGACAGAGGCTGACCTGGACATTGTCACCATTACCGAGACATGGTATAATAGGAAACATGACTGGCATATAGCCATATCAAGTAATACTCTATTCAGGAAAGACAGAGTGGGTAGAAATGGAGGATGAGTGGCTCTTTATTTCAGGGAGGGTATAAAAGCAACTGAGGAACAGGGAATGCAGGGAGGGGTGGAGGCACTGTGGGTCACCCTAGAGATGGTTAATGGCATTATTTACTTTTTGCACTAGAGTGATCTACAGACCTCTAGTACAAGGGGAAGAGTTGGATAGGGTTCTAGCGGAAGCCATCCATAAGATGTCAGCTAAAGGGGAGGTTCTCCTGGAGGAAGACTTCAGTTTGCCAGACGTTCATTGGAGCATCCCAGCTGAAGCCTCAGCCAGGAGCAGAGACCTCATGAATGGCCTGCAGGGGGTGTGCCTCAGGCTGCTAGTGGTAGAGCCCACCAGGGAGGATCTAGTACTCACCAATGGGGACAGAGTTGCAGACGTCATGGTGGGTAGCCACCTGGGGTCCAGTGATCACCATACAGTGTGGTTCAATGTGAGTACAGTGGTGGAGTCAAGCCACACGAAATCAAGGGCACTGGACTTCAGAAGGGCTGACTTTGCAAAGATGGGGAAATGTCTCAGGAAAGCCCTGGGGGTGGGGGATGGTGGTGTTGCAAAACAGTGGGTGAATTTAAAAGGAGCCATAGAGGAGGCAACAAACATTTGCATTAGGCAATTAAGCAAAAGCAAGAGGAAACAAAAAACTCTATGGTTCTTTAAGGAAGTGGCCAAGAAGGTAAGAGCAAAAAGTTTGGCATTCAGGCAGTACAAGGAAATACAGAGGGAGGATGACAGGGAAGTGTATCTAGAAAAATAGGGAGGCAGGGAAAGCAGTCAGGAGTGCAAAGGCAAAAATGGAGGAAAAAGCAGCCCAGGCAATACCAAAAGGGGGCAAGACATTCTTCAGCTACATTAGTGAAAGAAGAAAAACCAGAGGAGGGTTGTTAGGCTAAAAGGGGAAGGAGGGAAGTGTGTGGAGGGTGTCCTGGAGAAAGCAGCAATCCTGAACAAATATTTTTTATTAGTGTTCTAAAGAAGGGGAAGGTGTGGGACCTCAGTTAAGTGACAGGAGCTTCAATGGAAGGGAGGTGGAGACTAGTCCATTTACGGAGGAGAAAGTCCTAAAGGAACTCACAAAACTGAGAGTGGACAAGGCAATTGGGCCAGATGGGATACATCCAAGAATATTAAAGGAGCTTATGCAGGTGCTCACAGCACCAGTGACAGCCCTGTTCAGCAAATTGCTGAAAACAGGAGTGGTTCTGGAGGACTGAACGAGGGCAGATGTAGTCCCTCTCCACAAAGGTGGGAGCAGAGAGGAAGCTGGCAATTACAAGCCAGTCAGCTAGACCTTGGTGGTGGGGAAATTAATGGAATAACTGCTAGAGGAAAGGACTGTGATATACCTTTAATTCAGTGGATCACAGGATCCTAGGCAGCATGGATTCACAGCAGGAAGATCATGTCAAACAAACCTGATAGATTTATTTGACTGAGTGACCAGGGAATTGGATCAGTGAGGGGCGGTGGATGTGGCCTACCTGAATTTCAGTAAGGCCTTCTACATCGTTCCACATAGGAGGATTTTAAACAAGCTGTGCAGCCTGGGAGCAGGTCCCAAGGTGTTAAACTGGGTCAGAAATTGGTTAAGGGATAGAACACAGAGGGTAGTAGTAAATGGAGTTCATTCCGAGGAGAGGAGGGTGACCAGCAGGGTGCCACAAGGATTAGTTCTGGGGCCAGTCCTCTTTAATGTCTTCATAAGCAACATTGCAAAGGCACTGGAAAGGAAGGTATGCCTCTTTGCAGATGACACTAAGATCTTTAACAGGGTTGACACTCCGGAGAGGGGAAGGGGGAATGAGGAAGGATCTAAGCAGACCTGAGGAGTGGTCAAGAGTGTGGCAGCTAAGATTCAATGCAAAGCAGTGTAAAATCATGCATTTGGGGCACAGAAACCCAGGGGAGGAGTACATGATGGGGGTTGGGGTACTGATGTCCACCAAACAGGAAAGGGACCAGGAGGTAATCAAATCTGGTGATCTAAAGGTGACCAAGCATTGTGAAAAGGATGTGGAGGGAGACAGTGGGATGCAGGGGTACACAGGGAGAGGTATCACCAGCAGAAAAAAGGAGGTGGTGATACCACTGTACAAATCATTGGTGAGACTCCATCTGGAGTTCTGTGTCCAATTCTGGAGGCCGCATCTCTGGAAGAACATAGACAGAGTAGAAGCAGTTCAGAGAAGGGCAACAAAAATGGTGCAGGGTCTATGCCAAAAGTCATATAAGGAGAGACTAGAGGACCTCAATATGTATACCCTGGAAGAGAGGAGAGAGAGAGAGGGGGATATGATAGAGATCTTCAAATACCTCAAGGACATAAATAAGGTACATTAGGGTAGCATCTGTTTCAATACATTACTTTAAAGAGCTCCTGCCACTGTTGTGACATGTTTGAAAAACAATTAGCTTATATTTAACCATTTTTTTTCTGTAATTCTCACCCTTACTTCTTTCTTACTAAGGTTATTTGCATGTAAACAGGATCACTGCCCTATCTGTTCTGGCTGCTTATGTACACCTGACATCATAGTTCTGTTTATGATATCACAGTCTGTTGCTGTGGAAATATTTTTGGTGTCATAAACAGGGGATAATGATGTCAGGTGTAGGCAAGCAGAAAGAGGAGATAAATTCTAAGGGACAGTAATCCTCTTTCATACTACTGAAATCAGTAATAAAGAAGTAAGGGATGGAGTTATAGAAAATATATGAACTATATACCAAGTTGTGTCTAAATCTCACAGGTTTTTCAAATTTTTCTAATGGTGCCAGGGGCTCTTTAAATTTTGGAAGATGTCTCATGTAACAAATGCGGCAGCATTTTTGGTACCTTTTTTCCAACCGTTCTCTGACCTCTTGACCCTCCTCGCTTGTTCTGATATTCTACTCAGTCTGCTTATAACATACTGTAATTCAGACCCATTCTGTCCTGTAAAAAGGAGTCCTGATGTTAGGAGAATTTGCAAGCACCAGTATGGCTCAGTCTTAGGCATTGCTGAGTCACCAGTTGTTTCCCAGTGAGTAGGAGGAGCTTCTGCAAAACAGGGGTGGGAGACTTTGCTTTCCATTCATGTTTATGATGATCCTTTTCTCCCTTTTCCAGAATGTTTGAGGATGCCTGGGAAGCTCTGGGGGCAGATACCTGCTTCTTGAGCCTGAACTATTGGTACCTTTCATGCTGCCATAATGAGGAAATATGGTTCATAATAAATGTCACGGCAATGGATCTTGTGACTTAACATTGAAAAGTGCATTTAATTTTTTTTTAATCCTTTTTTCTTTCCTTCGGCCTCCTTCTAAATTTCTGTTACAAAGTCCTCTGCAAGTACTGTACACAGAAACAGTTTGCATTAATACAGTACAGGTTTCTTTCTGTTCTTCCGTAATGTCACTGCCTCCTTCATGCCTATTTGCTGTAACTTCCTTATATTGTGTTGTCCTGAAAACCCCTTTGCAACTAACTTAGTTGTACTGTTTTCTTCCCCTGTGTCAACCATATTCCTGAATATTCCCTGCTGTATCTTTATATCCTGGCATTGCCTTGGACTGTTGTTTTAATGAAACTAATTCCGGGTTGCCCCTGAAAAAGGGAGTTCTGTCTCAGTCGGCTGGCCTGGTTAACACAATTAAATACATAAATATTACCTGGATGATAAATTAAGCTTTGAATTTAAAATCCTCCTATAGGCCATAAATGGACTGGGTCCCCTCTACATTCGTGAGCTGCTGGCAACCCATCGAGGGAACTATTGGGCACCAGAGTTCTGTACTCAGATACCCAGGGACATCTGGTAGTTCCACCAGCAAGACGGGACTCTGTCAGGGATCAGGCATTTTGTACTCCCGCTCCAAGATTCTGGAGTTATGCCCCCAAACCTAGATGTTCACCCTCTTCAGCGGAAAGTTTTAAATCTCAGTTAAGGACCTGGCTATTCAAACAGGCCTTTTCAGGAGAGTAATAGCTGTGACAGATCTGTCAGATTTATGGTTCTTTTTCTGAGCTAGGTTTATACTGTGTATTTACATGATTGTTTGCTGCTGTGTATTATCTATTCAAACTTGTAAAGCATTTTGAGCCTGGAAAGGTTCCATAGAAATAAAACTCCGACCCTATCCTTTCCATAAAAACAATCATCTGTGTTTCAGCGTTTACTGGCTATCAGTTAGCCTGTTTAGAAAGGGCATTGTGGATTGACAATGGGCCATACAATGCAACTGGGCCAGAAGTTGGAAGCTTACATCGCAGGGCAGTTAAACTAGGAGGGGTAGGCAAGGGTGAAGTTCATCCATAGGATAAAATCAGTTGTTAGAGACCTAGTTAGCACTCTACCAGTAATGGGGGCGATCAGGGAACAAGAGACAATAAAAGGGGCTTTTATACTACCGGAATTTTACCGGTGCCAGCGCTGTACATCAGTTGCACCGGTGCAGATCCGCAGGGTAAAGAGCTACTAGAACATTGCAAGCTGCTCCGTTGTGGCAAAACACGTTCCCTGGTTTGTTGAGTACGTGGAGCGGAGTGCACCAGTGCAGACATCTTTTGCAAGCATGTAAAAACACTGCTTCGCCTGCATTGGTGCACTCCTATTCATGAACCCCTTCCACCAGAAATGTCCTCAAACACCCAAAGGCCATCAGGAATGCTGCACAGCTGCAGTATGTGAAAGAAAAGGTGGCAGTGCGAGTGGAGCAAGCCAATTCAAGTCAGCAGCGCTCCAGCTCAGTACAATGTAAAAGCAGCTACAGACTGGGAACAAGGAAGGTGCGTGAGATGGAAAGTAAGAATCACATAAGATGGGGAGGCTGTATGGGAAAAAATGCAACACAGAAAACAAGTAAAACTGGTCCAGCCAGTGGTTGGGGTAATGACAGAAGGCAGGGATCCTAGAGGATTCTTTATTTAAATGCCAGAAGCTTTGCCCTTACTGAAACCTACTCTGGCAAGTGAGTCAGAGGCAAATTGGCTGTTAATGCATTAACCTGATGGGAGATGTCGAATTAAAGAGTGGTCTGGGTTTTAGCTTATTTGATACATTATTATGATATTAAAATTTCAGACATATTACAATAATAAAAAAAAAGAAAACTGTTTAAGGTCAAGATAATGTAGAAGCAGGTGCTATTGGCTGTGGACATACAGCACCCTTCGATACAGCCACTTGTGTGTACAGAGACACATGCACAGCCATATGTGCGTCTGCGCACACCAACCTAGAAAGGGTCCACTGTATGTCCAGAGCCAACAGCACCTGCTTCTGCAGTGTATTTTCCAGGATGGACAGGCTGAGATGCAATACATCCTCTTCAATGGAGTTCTGCTGTTACACATTTTTACATTGCCTTTTCTATAACATAGAGCATGTGAGATGCAATACTGTATCTTGTTTTCAGTGTGGTCCTTTTTTTAGCCATTTTTGCAATGTATTTACCCAGGGTAGGGCAGGTGAGATGCAATATGTCATTCTCAGTGCGGTCTTACTTTATTACCGATTGCTACTTTGGGTCAGATTTTAGAAACCCCTGGATTGCCGCACGCCCCGGGTACACCAACCATATAGCACATCCGGTTTGCGACAACCTAACGGGATTTTCCATCCTGTGCAGCAATTGCAACAAGTTAGACCAGCTTTTTGTGATCTAACATGCAGAGATTCATGGAACTCGATGGCAGCTTGCATCAAACATTTGGTGCTAGCTACCATAAATTGGGTAAACTGTCACAACTACATCAGACCTACTAAAATCGGATGCAGTTGTGGCCAACATGTTTGGTGCACCAGCAGATTCAAAGTGTCATGGTGCTGGGTTTGCCCTTTGAAAAGTCAGCCCAATTATATTTATATTATATTTATCTATAATAGCCTGCTGGAGATGCAATAGCTCATATTCAGTTGGGTCCTGTGTTTACCCAGTTTTTTCAATGTTTTTTTTTTATTAAGATGCATCAACTAAGATGCAGCATCTCATTTTGAATAGGGTCCTGCTTTCACACATTTTTTGCAATATATTTACTCACAATAAGTAAGCTAAGATGCAATGTCTCATTTTCAATGGGGTCCTGCTTTTTATCCAGAACAGGCCAACTGACAGGCAATATCTGACTGAGGTCCTGCTATACATTGTTACACTGCATTTATCCAGGATAGTACAGCACAGATGCCACATCTCATTTTCAGTACAGTCCAGATTTTATTGATTTTTACCATGCATTTAGCCAGGATAGCACAGCTGAAATGTAATATCTTGTTTTCACTAGGGAGCTCTTTTTTATAAAATACAATTTCGCAATGTATTTACCCAAGATACCCCTGTGGAGAAGCAGTATCTTTTTGCCACATATTTAGGCTAGATAATACTGCTCACATGCAATATCTCATTTGCAGTAGGGTAATGCATTTCCTCATTATGTTGCTTGTACGCATGTGCAAGAAACATAGTGCCATCATCAGAGATTTCGGAAGTGTGTCACCTCCTCCTCCAATTCAGTCAGTGTGTTGGCAGGTGCGGCCCCTGTAAGCCAATGCATTCTGGAGCTGTCTATGACACTCTCCAAAATAGAGTGGCATACAGTTGAAAGGGGGAGCTACGCTGAGTGAGCAGCGATAAGATAAGGCTGCTCACGCCGCAGCTCCCTCCCACAGACAGAAGCCCACACAGGCGCGCCTCTGCATGCACGAGACAGCCGACTAGTGCCCAATCCCCATCGGCCGTGCCATGCCCCCGCCCCCCAAACCTTGAAATGCCACGCTGGGTGCCCACCCCAGCGTGGCAAGTAATCCTTAGCCGACTGGGGTGCCCTAATCCCCTGTCGGCTGAACGCACCCCCAACCATCCTGTGCCAAGGCTGGGAGCCCACCCCAGCATGGCAAGCAATCCTAGGGCCGACGGGATGCCCAATCCTCGTCGGCTGAACGCACCTCAACCATCCTTGTGCCACACTGGGAGCCCACCCCAGAGTGGCAAACGTCCGACGCCGTCTCTGTTTTTTTTCCTATAAAGAAAAATGGTCCCACGTAGTCTCCCCACCCTCCCACAACCCGCACCCACCCACTGTGCACCCAGCCTCCCCACACCCTCACCCCATACTTACCTCCGGAGCTCGCATGATGATCTTTGGTGGACTGGAACACGCCTGCACTCTTCAAAGCCGACCGCGAACTGAGGAAATGCCGGTAAGCTGTATAATGGGCAGGATAGGGGGGTTTCAACTTTGTTGCATATCTCAGGCATTTTTGGGAATTTTTGCACCAAATTTTCAACATGGGGTTTTTGGGACCCCTTCTAATGATTGATGTCACTGTCATGGCATTATTCGGGCCCGAAGGGTGATTTCACAGTCACTGCACGAAATCACCCTTTGGGCCTGAATAATGCCATGACAGTGACATCTTTCATGAGAAGGGGTCCCAAAAACCCCATGTTGAAAATTTGATGCCAAAATTCCAAAATATGACTGTTTTACAAGCGTCCGTTGCGCAGGTCCTACGCAGGCTCATAAGTTCGCAAATTTTCAATATTTTCACTCCAGATTTTCAACATTGTCATTTTACCACACCTTCTTATGAGTAGTACAGTTGTCATTTTTCACATCTCACCCAAAATGTGTTTCCACCCATGTAGCGCACAATGGCGCAGTCGGTGTGCGAATTCAATGTACGGGACAAATTAAGAAAATCACAGTGACACTGTTCATGAGGTGAGGTGTTGTAATGACTATGCTGAAAATTTGGTGGAAAAATTCCAAAAAATAACTGTTTTATGAGCGTGCGTTGTACAGTTCCTATGCACGCTTGTAAGTTCGTGAATTTTCAATATTTTCATCCCAGATTTCCAACATTGTCATTTTACCACACCTTTCTATGAGCAGTACAGCTGTCATTTTTCACATCTCACCCAAAAGTGTTTCCGCCCATGTAGCGCACAATGGCGCAGTTGGTGTGCGAAATCAATGTGCAGGATAAATAAAAAAATCACAGTGACACTGTTCATGAGCAAAGGTCTTAAAATGGCTATGTTGAAAATTTGGTGAAAAAATTCCAAAAAATGACTGTTTTACGAGCGTGCGATGTACAGTCCCTACGCACGCTCATAAGTTCGCGAATTATCAATATTTTCACTTCAGATTTTCAACATTGCATTTTTACCACACCTTCTTATGAGTAGTACAGCTGTCATTGTTCAAATCTCACCCAAAACATGTTTCCACCCATGTAGCGCACAATGGCGCAGTCGGTGTGCGAAATCAATGCACGGGACAAATTAAGAAAATCACAGTGACACTGTTCATGAGCAGAGGTCTTAAAATGGCTATGTTGAAAATTTGGTGAAAAAATTCCCTTCAGATGTTCTGCAATATTACTAATGAAGACATTGAACAAAACTGGCCCCAGGACCGATCCTCGCAGCACCCCACTGGTCGCCCCTCCCTAGACTGCATACTATTTACCACCACTCTCTGCCTCCTGTCTGTTAGCCAGTTTTAACCCAGTTTACCACCCTTTCCCCATGTCCAGCCTACCCAGCTAGTTTATCAGCCTCCTATATGGGATGGTGTCAAAGGCTTTGCTGAAATCAAGGTAAGCGCTATCCACTGCCCCACCCTGATTCACTTCCTTTTCACCCAGTCAAATAAATCAACCAGATTTATCTGACATGATGTCCCCACTGTGAATCCATGTTGTCTATGGTCCTGGTTCCGATGGCATCTAGATGCCCCACTATCCTTTCTTTAAGCAATGTCTCCATGATCTTCCCCACTATTGAGGTGGAGGCTGAATGGCCTATTGTTCCCTGCCTCTCCCTGCTGCCGGACTTGTGTAGAGGGACCACATGCTCCTCCAATTCACTCATGTTGAATGACTCAGTGAACATGGCTGCCAGAGGTACTGCTATCTCCTTCGCAGTTCTGTTAATATCCTTGGGTGTATGCCATCTGTTCCATCGCTTTGTCTACCTTCAATTTAGTGAGCTCCTGCAGGACTCTTTTGCCTTTGAATGGACTATTGTCCACCTATTCACCCCCTTGGCAACTGCTGTACTGCTGTGGCCCTTGCTCCTCCCACTCTTCTGTGAATACTGAACGGAAAGACACAGTGGATGTCTTGGGAGGAAGGCATGAAACTGTCACTTCCAAATACCTAAACAGCACATACAAGCAAGCAACATTTGGCATTGACAAATGCTTGTTTTTACACTGTTTTTCACCAGGATAGCCCAGTTGAGATGTAATATCTTGTTTTTAGTAGGTTGCAGCTTGTAGCCTATGGGCAGAAGCAGCTGTTATTTGCCTCCCTGCCCAGCCACAAACAACAAATTTGGGCTCAATTAGCCATCTCTACTTAAGCCCCAGCCCCCCCTCAGTGGGATGGGGGCATCACTTTTACAGGCTGGTGATTTCATGAAAAGTTCCATCTTGCCATGACCCACACCTTGCACAGGCAGGGATCCAATTATTTTTTATTTAGTTAGTAAATTATTGGGGGTTTTGAAATAATTGTTCATAGTTCTTTTCTGTCAAGGTCTTTTGTAATTCCACCTTGAGAAACCTTATCAGTGACAACTTTCAAATCCCCCCAAAAGTCGTGTTTGCAATGCAAACACCTGAGCAGGTGGATTGAATGTTGACACCAAGAGTGTTCATCAGAGTGGGGATAAAAAAAAAAAAACAACAACAGAAAAGCTGATGCTCCGGACCCCAAAAGCGGTGACCAAAATATAACAACCAGAAACAGAATCTGCCCTTAGTGAAAAGGTTGCAGTCTAAAAGAAGTGATTATCGGAACAGTCAATGTCAATAAACTTTGTTGTTGCATTACTCTAAAGATTGCTCTGATATTCACTTCATTATGTTTGCTTGCACGCATGTGCAAGAAACATAGTGCCATCATCGGAGTTTTCGGAGGTGTGTCAGCCCTGTTCCAATTCAGTCAGTGTCTTTGCAGGCACGGCTGCAGCTCTCCAATGCCTGCTGGAGCTGTCTATGACAGCTCCAAAAATGCAGTGGCATACAGTTGAAAGGGGGAGCTATGCTTCAGTGAGCAGCGATAAGATATCGCCTGCTCATGCGCGCTCCCCCCACACACACACACACACACACACACACACACAGACATACTGCCTGCTTGCGCCCCCCCACTGCCGCACGCACTGTACAGCCACTGTGTCTTCCTAGGGGAGTTGTCAGAAACCTGGAATGTGAAAACCTTGGTTTAGCCATGGCAGACATGCCCTTATAATATTTGAAACCTGTAAAGCTTGCCTGAAAGTCCCTACATTTAACTGAGAAATGGAAATGCTAAGTTGCTGGTACAACATATGCCTGTTCTTAAACCATAGTTCCTTGAAATACTGCCTTTTCACAATACAATGGCAATAGTGTTAGACGCATTTAGAACAGTTACAAAAGTGAAGTTGTACAGGTAAGTGGTACAGTTCAGCACCAAAGCATGACTGCACTTTAGTGATAACAAGACTGCTCCCTTCTCCAAGCGTGACATATATAGTCTGAAAAATTATTTTTGTATTGCTTGAGTGGGTTCTCAAAAGGCAGGATTGCCATTTAATCGAAACAGTTCCCTTGTAATGCTTACATTTAACTGAGAAATAGAAATGCTAAGTTGCTGGCACAGCATATGCCTGTTCTTAAACCATAGTTCCTTGAAATAATGTCTTTTCACAATACAATGGCAATAGTGTTAGACGCATTTAGAACAGTTACAAAAGTTAAGTTGTACAGGTAAGTGGTACAGTTCAGCACCGAACCATGACTGCACTTTAGTGATAATAAGACTGCTCCATTCTCCAAGCGTGACATATATAGTCTGAAAAATTATTTCTGTATTGCTTGCGTGGGTTCTCAAAAGGCAGGATTGCTGTTTAACCGAAACAGTTCCCTTGTAATGCTTTTCGTTCACGTTGTATCGCAAAGTGCTGTACAAGCGATGCAAGACATGTAGTGAAGTGACTGAAGCACTGTGTAGTGACTGCATCCTCCTAGGGAAGTACTTCACTTGATGTGGGACACAACAGTAAATTGCTAACGATGCCCCCTTTCAAACATAAGTCGATGTAGAATGCTTAGCTGATGTGGTAAAGGGGAGTTTGTTAAGTTGGCTAAGTTTGTGGAGTTAGGGCTTCAAAACAGTTGGGATCGAGCTGTTCTGCATTGCCCATGTCTAGGAAGTAGGTGGAAATAAGGAGCCGGGTGCAGGAAAGGTTCAACATCAGTCTGGCATGGTCTCACATGCACTGTTGCAATTTTCACAGCTACAGACACACACAGTTGACCTAGACCGTTCCTTGGTGTGGTTTAATAGAAGTTAAGGCTTAGTAATCACACCAAGATTCAGTATTTATATACCGCTTTTCGTTCACATTGTATCCTAAAGTGTTTTGCAAGCAATGCTAGAGATGCATTGAGGGGAGTGAAGGTGTAGTGACAGTCGTTTCCTACATCAACATCTACACACAGCCTTGGACAGTTATGCGAAGGGGAGTGGTGGTCTGGACTCGAGGAAAAGTCCCCATGTCTTGCGAAAGCCAGGGACACTCAGCAGGGCAACACCAACATTGCGTTGAAGGTACCTCATAGGAACAACAGTACAGCAACCTGTCGAGAGGGGAAAGGTAGCTTTTACAAGTGTGGAACTGTGCTCAGCCGTCGAACTACTTACAGTACAGTTCAGCAAGCAGGAATGCCACAGCACTAAGTGTTCATGCTTTCTTTTGCTTACTGTTAGCTTCGGAACTGATAGTGCTGTCATATAATATGTTGAGGTTCTGTATGGGTAATGTACATCTCAGTTGAGGTCATAGGAAACAGACCTGGCAAGTAATTATTTTTTTATGTAATCCATAGCACTAATGGGGCGTTAATGAAATGTATACACTCATCGCACACACGGTAGAGGCCCTGTTTAAATACACACACACACACACACAAACACACAGACACACACACAGGGTAGACACCCCCGTGTAAATTGACCCTATGTACGGGGGGGAGTATGTTCCATTACTTACAGTGAGAGAATGGAACCTTGTCTGTGACTCCCTTCTACATCTGCCAGATAGATAGATAGATAGATAGATAGATAGATAGATAGATAGATAGATAGATAGATGATGATAGTCACAGTTCAGCGCTGACCCATGGTTGCACGTTACTGACAATAAGAGTACTACCTTCTCCAAGCCTCACATATCCTATGCAAAATCAGTTTTTTATTGCCTGCTGAATACTTTTCGTTCACGTTGTATCCCAAAGTGCTGTACAAGCAATGCAAGACATGTAGTGAAGTGACTCAAGCACTGTGTAGTGACTGTATCCTCATAGGGGAGGTTTCACAAAACCTGAATGCCAAAACCTTGGCGTAACCATGTCAGACATGCCCGTATAATATTTGAAAGCTGAAGTGCTTGCCTAAAATTCCTTACATGTAACTGAAAAATAGAAATGCTAAGTTGCTGTTAGAACATATGCTTGTTCTTAAAAACATGCAAATAAATATAGCTTGTGTGAATACAGTGGCTGGCAGCGTTAACATATAGCTATTGTCCTGCATTGATGAAGTACTTCACTTAATGTGGGACACAACAGGAAATTGCAAACGATGCCCCCTTTTAAACATAAGTTGATGTAGAATGCTTAGCTGATGTGGTAAAACCAAGTTTGTTAAGCTGGCTAATTTGTGGAGTTAGGGCTTCAAAACAGTTGGGAACGAGCTGTCCCGCATTGCCCATGCCTAGAAAGTAGCTGGAAACAAGGAGCCGGGTGCAGGAAAGGTTTAAGATCAGTCTGGCAAGGTCTCACATGCACTGTTGCAATTTTCACAGCTACAGACACACACGGTTGACCTGGACCGTTCCTTGGTGTGGTTTAATAGAACTTAAGGCTTAGTAATCACAGCAAGATTCAGCATTTATATACCGCTTTTCGTTCACATTGTATCCCGAAGTGTTTTACAAGCAATGCTAGAGATGTACTGAGGTGAGTGAAGGTGTAGTGACAGTAGTTTCCTACATCAACATCTACACACAGCCTTGGACAGTTATGCGAAGGGGAGTGGTGGTCAGGACTCGAGGAAAAGTCCCCATGTCTTGCAAAAGCCAGGGACACCTACCAGGGCAACACCAACAATGCGTTGAAGGTACCTCATAGGAACAACAGTACAGCAAACTGTCGAGAGGGGAAAGGTAGCTCTTGCAAGTGTGGAACTGTGCTCAGCCATCAAGCTACTTACAGTACAGTTCAGCAAGCAGGAATGCCACAGCACTAAATGTTCACGCTTTCTTTTGCTTACTCTTAGCTTCGGAACCGATAGTGCTGTCATATAATATGTTGAGGTTCTGTATGGGTAATGTACATCTCAGTTGAGGTCATAGGAAATAGACCTGGCAATTATTTTTTTATGTAATACGTAGCACTAATGGGGCATTAATGAAATGCATACACTCATCGCACGCACGGTAGAGGCCCTCGTTTAAATACACACACACACACACACGCACACACATAGGGTAGACACTCCCGTGTAAATCACCCCTATGTACAGGGGGGAGTATGTCCCATTACTTACACTGAGGGAATGGAACCTTGTCTGTGACTCCCTTCCACATCTGCCGGATAGACAGATAGATAGATAGATAGATAGATAGATAGATAGATAGATAGATAGATACATAGATAGATAGATAGATAGATACATACATAGGCACAGTTCAGCGCTGACCCATGGTTGCACGTTACTGACAATAAGAGTACTACCTTCTCCAAGCCTCACATATCCTATGCAAAATCAGTTTTTTATTGCCTGCTGAATATTATAACGGTTATCTAAACCCCATTCTTTCAGGAACATTTGCACACACATTTACAAACATACTTAGCACCTGCCTATAAGACCTTTTATAGCATACCATCTGAATGTAAACACTTCTTTATATTGTGTTTTTGCAAAACGAGGATTGCCGTTTACCCTAATCAGTTCCCTACAAGCATTGCTGACAGTAATTGGTATCAGAAAACACTGTTTGCCTGTATCAAAATAATGTCATATGAATGCAGGTTTACGATGTTCTGCTGGCACCAAAAAATACAAATGTGATTCTCTTCAAGGAAATGTGTGCCATCCATAAAGACAACTTGAAAAGCAATAATCACATTTGATTTGCTTTTTTTTTCCCCCCCTTTGGTCCTTGTTCTTCTGCAGTTTCAGGTTTTAAATGATAAGTTCATTCTCTGTGACTCCCTGCCCACCCCCACACCCCACATACATACACACACAATTTCACATCAAATGTATTTTGGTACAGCTACTGCTTACATTGACAGACACATGTACAAGTGCAAGAAGACTCTGGCACGACAGCAGCATAGTGGGACAGAGTTTCAATGCATGGCATACATTCATACATCAATACAATGCATGGCAGATGCAACTTCATCAATGCACAAGTCACAAGGCTATACCATATTTCCCCAAAATATGTGCAATACACATTGCAAGTTCGCTGTCATACAGTCATACAAATGACTCCTGAACAAAGATGAAAACATATACGGTAAAATACAACAGACTGTCATATTGTATAATGCACCATAGCTAAGTACATGGATGTGCAAATGCAAGGAATGAACCCATGCCACAAAAATGCACAGAGATAGGTCAATGCGCATTCAGTAATTACCTGTTCAGTATTCCTTTGCTATGGATACATTCACCTTCAAAAAATGCTTATTTTACCTGCAAATAAATATAGCTGTTCTGAATGTACTGGCTAGCAGCTTTAACATATAGCTATTGTGCTGCATTCCTGAAGTACTTAATTTGGCACACAATTGTAAATTGCCAACGATGTCCCCTTTTAAACATAAGTTCATGTACAATGCTTAGGTGATGTGTTAAAGGTGAGTTTGTTAAGTTGCCTGTTTGCGCTTAGCGCTTCCAAAAACTTGGGATCGAGCTCTCATGAAGTGCCCATGCAGCTAGAAAATAGCTTGAAATAATGAGGTGGGTTCAGCACAGTTTTAAGCTCAGTTTGACAACCACTTATATGCAGTGCTGCAACTGTCACAGCTACAGACACAGACAGGTCACCTGCACCCCTTCCTTGGTGTGTTTTAATAGAACTTAAATCATACTAATCAGAGCGGAAATCAGCATTTATATAGCGCTTTCTGTTCACCTTGTATCACAAACTGCTTTACAAGTGAGGTTAGAGATGTAGTGAAGTGACTAAAGGTGTAGTGGCAGTCGCTTCCTACATCAGCATCGATACACAGCCTCGGCCACTTATGGGAAGGGGACTGGAGGGCAGGGCTCGAGGAACATTCCCCATCTGTTGTGGAAGACATGGACACCAACCAGGGCAACACCAAAAATGGGGTGAAGGTGCCTTATAGGAAGGACAGCATAGCAACCTCTCGAGAGGGGAAAGGTAGCCCTTAGAAGTCTGAAACTCTGCTCAGCCGTCGGGCTAGTCACATTCCAGTTCAGCAAGCAGCATGCCACAGCAAGAAGGCTTCATGGTTCCTTTTGTTTACTGTTACCCTGTGACCCGATAGTGCTGTCATTTAATCGAGGTTCTGTATGGCTACCTTACATCTCACTTGAGACCTTACAAAACAGCCCTGGCAAGTAATTATATTTTGATGTAATAGCTAGTCAATGAGACCTTTGTGAAATGTGCACAGTCAGTGGCGCACACTTTACAGATCCTACTTTAAATTCACACACACACACACACACATGCGCACAGGTTAGCCACCCCATTTAAATCCCCCCTATTTACATGGGGGAGTATGTCCCACTACTTACACTGAGTGAATGGAACCTCCTCTGCAAGCCGCTTCTACGCCTGCCACATAGATAGATAGATAGATAGATAGATAGATAGATAGATAGATAGATTGATTCATAGATAGATAGATCGATACTAAATCAAGGCAAAGGATTTCAAGAAATGCATGTGCTAATATGAGGACCGGCATACAGCCGTCCACAGGGACTTCACAAACCATTGCGAGTTCTCTTGTGACAATCACACCTGTACATGATCTAAGTTTTCTCACAAATAAAAGTACTTCTCAGTCCTTGACACTGAGTGAAGCCTTGCAAGACAAATAAACCCCCTGACACATATCTGGCACTAGTCACATTTTCACTTCAGATTGACTTTGCAAGCCCTTGTGAACAGCAATAAAGTGCCACTGGGAAGCCCTCCACCTTCTGGCAAAATCAGTAACTGCACCGCAACTCTTTGGAATATTTTGTTATTGTTTATTATTTTGAGTATGTTTATCACTGGCATTGATATGTACAATACTCTTCTACACAAAGGAGCACCAGTGATGTGAGTAAAGACCCTAGAGAAGGTAGAATGTGTACTTTATTTTAACAGTTCAGCACATGTTTCTGTTTACCTCTAACAAGGGTTTTGTGCCTGATACACTGAGCACATCGAAGGAATGCTTATATACGGACAGGCTGATTTGAGGAGTCTTGCACAGAAATACTCCTGTCACTTTGCCGTGCTTCAGGAGTTCTGAATACTGAACAAACGCTGTGCCTGCCATGGATGGCACAAGCAAGCAGACCTCTCATTTCCAGAGAAGTCAAAGAGCAGTCTGTGTGTGTGTGTATGTGACGGGTGGGGCATAGGGGAATAAAAGGTGGCCCACAGTAATCTCATAATACACAGGAAAGCAAAAGGAAGGTATTTAGGATGGAAGTGAGGCTTTTATGAGCCCCACAGCCTAATTCACTCAAGCCTACATCAAAGAGATTTTAAAGGGTAATAAATGTGAACGACCTTGGTTATGGGCTCCGAAAGTCTTCCAAATGCAATACGTCTGCTTTCAATTCCCTTCCCAGTATTTCACTCATGTGTGAAGTGCCTTATACAAGTGCTTATCTGATGGGAGGTGGCGCTCTTCATCCCATGAAACTGACCTGCCAAGCGTCAACCCTCCCCCGCCCCCACAAGTGGGCAAGCATATTGCCCCCACATCATATTACCTACTGAGGACTTCAGTTACCTCAATTCTCAAGTATCTGCCAGCAACAAGGTATGCAGTTCCCAAATCAAAGAAGTATTTTACTTGCAAAAAGGGAAATGAATAATAATTGCCTGAAGTAAAACCATCGTGTGTATTGTTTACTGTAGTGCCACTATGTTCTATACACTTCTGCAACTTGCCCTCTATGAAGAGTGTATCACTTTAAACCTTTGCATCTCGTGAGGAGTGTTTTTTGATTGTTCAGATATAGTGAACTGTGCTGTACACATGGGACCATAAGTGAGTTAGCCTCACACCATTACAAATGAGTGGAACCTCTGTATCCATCACATTACAAATCAGTATAGCAAGCAGGTAAGGTAGAAGGAGCACAGCTACCTGTTACAAAATAGCATTTCACCTGAACCTGAAGCCTTCCCACAAACTAAGCAGAACATGTACACACAGGGAATGATGCACCCAGAGTAGCCCCCCCAATTCCGCCCAAAAAAGAGCCGCACAACTCGGGGGCATCGCTTGTAAAACAGACACTTTTAAGACATAATTCAATTTACAAGTGAAATATTTCCTGCAGGTATGACTTACCCTTTCCCTTTCTAACTGTCAGCATTACTCTGCTGGATGAAAGTATGTTTCAAAAGTAGGGCCCTTTACTTTCTATACCATTATTTCCATACCCATTTTGGAACTTAGAATAGGTACTACATGACAATACATGGTGGGATGTGTCCAACAGCACTGTACCTGGAAGCTGACCTAGCTAGTTCTTTTCCTCCTGACACATCATGATCGCCAAGTCTATGACAACTGAACCACAGCAGCCAATCACCTGCCACAAAACTCATCACTTCTGATGTTATAGGCAATGAGGTCACAATATGCATGACGTATAAAGAGAAATATAACCAGATATGTCACCTTTCAGGTGAACTACTACTGTACTCATTATAGCCAACATTATCAGGTAGAAAACTGTATTGAGCAAATGAAACAAGAGAAAAAAACAAAAGTACTCCAGACATAAAACCCAACAAATGATCACTTGTTCAAAATGATTAACATTTTGTGCCGGCAAGTACAACTTGCCACCTCAACGTAATGCTACCCTACCAAGCTGCATTTTACTTGGCTGAAGCCTTGCAAGGGAAATATCACCCCTGTCATATATCTG
Source organism: Neoceratodus forsteri (assembly GCA_016271365.2). Lineage (NCBI taxonomy): Eukaryota > Metazoa > Chordata > Ceratodontiformes > Ceratodontidae > Neoceratodus > Neoceratodus forsteri. The sequence goes on from CM028132.1 coordinate 1,412,369,236, forward strand.
GTGCTGGCCACGTTTGCACTTCAGATTGTGTGTATAAAAACTTGTCAATAGCACTGAAGTTCCACTGGAGACCTCTCCATCTTCTGGCAAAATCCCCAACCCCATCGCAACTCTTTGCAATATTCTTTCATTGGTTTTTATTTTGATTGTGGTTAAAAATGAAATTGACATTTAGAATAATCTCCTAATGAAAGGGGCACCACTGATGCAGGTAAAGACCTTAGAGAGAGTGGAATGTCTACTTCGTTGTACCATTTCAGCCATAATGCTCACACCATTCCACCCTCACCCCCACCCTGCAGTCACTGACAGGCATCGAGGTATGCCTTGGGGTCTTCGGCCCTAACGTTCACCCCATTCTCCTATACTGCACCCATCTCAGCTTATTTCTTATTGAATGGAGTGAGCATAAGGCCAACGAACACTGTGGCACCTGTTGGTGTCTGCAGGGTGGCGTGAGGTGGAATGGCATGAGTGTTATTGCTGATGACCAAAAGGCACACCCCAACACCTGTCAATCTCTGCAGGGTGGGGGTGGGGTTGGCTTTACTTCAGTACGTCACTGCCATTCCTATTATACATCTCTCTAACTCCTGCACTACCAATGCCAAAATCAGCAAGCAAACATTCGGCATTGAAAAATGCTTTTTTAGAGGGGATCCTTTTCCCTAAGGGGAAAATTCTGTTTCTTGGGGCCAAGAAAATCTTGACAGAAAAAGGAATGAAAAAAAAAAATGTTAAAGAAACAAAAACGTTATGATTCAAGGAACCCACTAGCCCTGCTTGAAATGCATGAGCACACACTTCCCATTAATTTCTTTTGGGTATATTTCTTTAAGTCATAACTTTTTTTTTATTTTTCAATATTTTTACCTACTTTTTTCTGCTGAGATATTTTTTATCTCCCCTGTTATGAACATTATGGGTGTCAGTGTTCAAACCCCCTTCCCCCAAATTGGTGTTTGCAGCGCACATCAGCACAATCCACAAACAACCATTTTGAGATGGATTTAAAACTGACACCCACAGGGATTTGTCTAAGTGGGGCTAAAAAGACCAGCAGAAGAAAGGTAGGTATATATATATATATATATATATATATATATATACATATACACACACACACACAGTGGGCCAGATATTCAAACTGCACTATTTGTATGCGCAAGCCCCGCGCCAGCACAAAATAGCTAAGAGAGTGTGGGCCAGAGGATATTCGCTGAGTTGCGCTTGAGCAACCTGAATATCACCCTGGCCACAGTTACCGTGCATGGCGCAGTGGAACTTGCGCCACTGCAAGTGGCCAGAGTGGAGCATTCAACTTGCGGTGGCGTTAAGTACCATTGCACCATGTGCAAAATCCCGATATTCAAAAGGTGACATGCAAATGGGGCTATAATTCATGCAAAGTGCGGGGGCTATTTGCATCTGATTATGGCCTCTTTGCATCTCTTAGCATCAGAGGTGCGCCGATCCTCGAGGACTTGCGCCTGGCACCTCAGGCAGCAGCCATCAGGACCGACGTCCCCTGCAGCCCGATCGCAGGCAAAACAGTGTAAAATCTCCCCCCCCACTGGCCCGATCGTGGGCATAGTTTAATTCCCCACCACCAGCCCGATCGTGGCATAGTTTAATCCTCCCGCCACCAGCCCGATCGCAGGCAGCAATGTGTCTCCCCAACACATCCCTGGTGGTCCAGTGGACCGAAAAGCCAGATTAGGGCTGTAGTGTTTAAAACAACCCCTCCTCCCGAATACATCCATGGTGGTCCAGTGGCAAATCCTGATCGCGGGATGTAAAACTTGAACAACCCCCGAACATTGCCCTGGTGGCTAGTGTCCCCACCCCACCCACCCACGAAGCCCCACCACCCCACGCTCACCCCCCGCGGCGGTAGTGACAGCATCCACCCGCCTGCCGCCCCGCCCGCCCGCCGACTGACTGCCCGGTAGGGCTGCACGCCCATTGGTGCAGAGCAAGAGCCAATGGGCGTGCAGCCCATAACGTACAAGACAGTCCAGTTTTGTGAATGAATGAATGTATTCATTCACAACAGACAGTGGGAGCCCATCTGCTGTGATGTTTTAGAAAGAAACATTAGTTGTTTTCTGCATTAATCTATTGTAGCATTGCCCCCTGCTATTCATTGTACTATTGCACATTTGTGTACTTACCACTTGTACATCAAATAAAAAGCAGCGTGACTCCATAGTCAGCAGTAAAATTTTAACCCACTTAATAGAAAAGCACATGGGAATTCATAGGATGAATTCTAAATACAACAAAAGTGCAGTAGTACAATGAATATTGGGGAGCAATGCTATGCCACATTGGTGCAAAAACAATTAACGTTTCACTCCAGAAGCAGAGTTTTATCAGAGTTAGTAACTTAATGCAGAAATGCCCTTATATTATCTGTCACTAGAACTGAATAGCACATGTATGAACAGCGTTGTCAATAACAGCACCTTCCATACAGCACTATGCAGAACAGTGGCAGGAGCAAATGCAGCAAGTAAAGGCAATGCCACTAATAGCAGTCACAAAGCACACTGATGACTGCTACCAGTCAAAACACTTATTTTAGTGGTGACTCTGCCCCCACCCTTCCTTAACTAAAATAATCAACTTTGAGTTAGAGTTGGATTACAGGAGAAAAATAAAATGTTGACTGCCAGGATTAGATCCTTGATCTCTACCACCATCGTGGCCATGCAGCTCCATGTCTCAGTCCTCTCTGCCACAGGAGCAGCTCATCCACCATTTTCAACTTCCCAGCCCTTGTCTTCTTCCTAGTACTATGGACAGTGACCTGGGTAGCGCTTACTACACAGCACTGCTTAATCCCTGTCTCTGTCTGTGGTATGCCATTCGGACATTGCTGCTTTTTCCTTATGCTATATTTGTAGCACTGTTGTAACCAGCTATTGTATTATCCATCACCAGTGATGTGTACAAATAAAACATTTGAAACAATGAATATGATGCATCCTCATGATATGAGGAGGCACATATAAAATTACAACCGGCAATTAAGATAATGAAAAGTATATCAAACCTGGTTTAAACTACCCAAAAGGCATATTTTCATAGTCGGTTATTGCATGTAGTTATAAAAAAAGCTTTACATATAAACTAAAATATCAGGAAATATAAGCCATATAGATATCCATTTTGTGGATGTTGGAGTGAAGCAATGAGGATATAACATTGGCAGGTATTCATTTATATATCACTTCTCTTGAGAGACATTTTCTTTAGAACTGTGGAACCAATGAACTGTTCAGTACAATGATTCCAAATATCAGGAATTTATTCTAAAACATTAGATAAAAGTAGGGCATTATTATATCAGATGCTCAGCCAGAATGGATCTACTGTATACCTTGGGGGCTTGCTATAGCCCAGGTGTGAATGATTTATATAGACAATCTTTATTTCCTGTATATAAAGATGGCAGGCATACTTTACAACATAAGTGTGTTTTTTTATTGTATTATACTGGTAGTTATCTAAAAGTGACATACCTCGAGGTACCACTGAGGCACTCGAGTTGCAATTTGCATTGACTGTAATGTGATTTTGCCTCATTCTGCCTCAGTATACCTAGGTATACCTCAGTAGTGAGAAACGTCTATGTATACCTCAGTACTGAGACACTTTTCTATGGCTGCCACTGTATGATTGTTTAATGAGCATATCATATAATAATGTCCTGCTTGTTATTATTTTTTAAAATACATGCCTGACATCTGTATTTTGTATCGCAGAGTTCACTGGATCCACAGCGCAAGAGAAAATGTCTCTCAAGAGAAGGAATATATATGGATGAACACCTAAACATGTTATATCCTCAGTGCTTCACCCCAACATGTGCAAAATGGACTTCGATATAAATTTATATATACTGTTATTGTGGTTTATATGTAAAGTTTTTTTAATACTTTCATCTACTAACCAACTGTTGAAAATATGCCTTGTGGGTAGTTAATACCAGATCTGATTTTATACTTTTCATTACCTTTATTGCCAGCTGTAACTTTATGAGCCTCCTCGTATCCTAAGGATGACCCACATTCCTCTCCTGCAACCATATTGGCTCTGGCCAGAGTTTGTTAAATAGAATAGCGTCTGGTGAAGGTTTGCATATTTTAGACCAACAATCAAAATTCTGCTATATTAATTGATCATTAATGGTAGGGTAATCATAGTTATACAAATAGAAATGTTAAAGAAATAAAAGTGGGCAGTTGAAGTATGAATGAGTGATTTCACTGCATTATCATATAGTCTGACTGCATTCTGATAGCAGTGAATTACCTGTTGTATATTTGTTTTATTTTATTGTGATCTCAAATTAATATCTTTTGAGAACCAGCTCATTACATAGGTTCCACATCAGAGTTAGATAAACAGTGTAAACGTAAGTGATTCCTGTTAAGCAGCAATAATTAAATACAAAGTAAACTATACATACAATGTAAAACTTAGGCAAGTAAGGTAACAAGACATCAAGTTGGCATTGTACAATGTATGTAAAATTACAATCAGATGCAAGAGAGTGAGGGGTAGTAAAGGTTAACAGTTAGGTAAGACAGGTTAAGTCAGACATACATAATTGATAGGAAGACTTACATGGGGGGATACATTAGTCAGAGAGGCTTCATCATAAGGGGTAGGAAGAAGAGAATATATTTACAAGTTGTAGAAACAGGCCCAGGTGGCAGACAACTTAGGGATGAAAATTGGGGGGAAGATATGGGGAGGATTGGAGGGAGGCATATTAGAGGAGTGGATAACAATGGGAAAAATGCTTTGGACAGACAAGGAAATTATGAACCAAGAGCAGAAAACTGTGGGCCATCTAAGGGTTGCCCTGGGAGGAGAGTATACAGTACCTAACCCCTGTAAGAATGAGGGGATTAATGAAAGCAGTCACAGCAGTCACAGCTGGAATTTGCAATAAGATGGTTCCTTAGCTTTTGTTTGAAGGGGCCTAATGTGGCTATGGAAGAAATGTCCAGGGCTAAGGAGTTACGCCAGTATGGAGCTCGATGGGAGAAAGCCCTCTGTCTTTGGGAGGTACAACAGTGCGGGATTTTGAAAACCATACTATCAGTACTTCTGGTGCAGCACTTATTATCATGCAGGGTGAGGGGCTTCTGTGCCTCGGGGGCACCAGGCATAGACTTATTTCTTTAGCCATTAGGCAGGTTTGCAATTTGAGCCTTCCTACAAATTGGAACCAGTCTGTCTTAACATACAAGTCATATGTATGTGTGAATCTTGCCGAACCGGTTTGTAAGGCAGCAGGCTTTGTTTAGTGCCACTGTAATCCTGTACAGTGCCATGTCAGTTGCAGAGCCATAGATTATTAAACTTTAGTCCATCAGTGAGACCACCAAACTAAGGATAGCTAGAGTAAGAGCCTCTTAGTGGTCAGATTATTTTTATGCCTGTATAGAAGATCTATGTGCCTATTAACTGTTTTAGCTGTATTGTCTATATGGTAAACATAAGTCAAAGTCATATATACTTTTTCCTTTTTATTATTAGCATAGCCTCATAGAAACATGGACTTTGACAGCAGATAAGGACTGCTTGGCCCACCCAGTCTGCTTATTTCCCTACCTAATGGATAAGCTGCAGATCCTAGTTAACCAGCAGCCTACTTCTTCCTACCCCCACCCCCTAGAATTGCCTTATGACTGTCCCATGCAGGCTTGAATTCCACCACTGTTTTTGACTCCACAACCTCCTCCAGAAGGCCATTCCATGCATCCACAACCCTCTCTGTGAAAAAATACTTCCTTAAATTACCTCTGAGCACCCCCCTTCTATCTTCAAATTGTGCCCCCTTGTTCTTGCACACCTCTTTTTTTGAAAGATGCTACCCTCTTGGACTTTGTTGATTCCTTGAGGTACTTGAAAGTTTCTATCATGTCCCCCTCTCCCTCCTTTCCTCGAGGGCTATACATATTAAGCTCCTTAGTCTCTCTTCATATGTCTTCTGGTGCAGACTCTGCACCATTTTAGTGCCCTCCTCTGGACAGATTCCATCCTGTCTATGTCTTTGCGGAGATTGGGTCTCCAGAACTGCACACAGTACTCCAGATGGGGTCTCACCAGCTGTCTGTACAGAGGGATAATAACTTCCTGTTTTCTACTGGTGATGCCTCTCCCTATGCATCCCGTATCCCCAACCCTCCTTGCTGCCCTCTCACATTGCTTGCCCACCTTTAGGTCATCTGATATGACTACCCCTAGGTCCCTTTCCATTTTTGTTGTTGTTAGTATCTCACCCCCATTGTGTACTCTTCCCTGGGTTTTGTTTCCGAGCATTACCTTGCACTTCTTAGCATTGAATCTAAGCTGCCATACATTTAACCATTCCTCTAACCTTACCAAGTCCCTTCTCATCCTTTCCACCCCACCTTGTGCATCAACTCTGTTGCAGATCTTTGTGTCATCTGCAAAGAGACATACTTTTCCTTCCAGTCCCTCTGCAATGTCGCTTATAGCCTCCTTCTCCATGAAGACGGACTTGATTGCGGTATATATCAATAATGGGAAATAATGGGGAACGTGTACTCTTTTTTCAATGAAGTCTGTAAACCACTGTCTTTTTCCATTGTATATATAAGATTTCATGTAAAAATAAGTTAAAAAGAAGATGAGCAACGATTTCAAAAGGATTGTTAAATAATCTCCCTTATGTGGTTTACCTCATCTCATTATGAAGCTCTGCCCATTATTTTATAATTACATCTTTATTAGAGATTTTCCAAACAAGTGAACAAAACCTACAAAGGAACAGTATTAATTTACAAACTAGATAAAACATCAAGATACAAATTCTAACCAATCAACAAGCAGTAACATTCAAACATGAATCTTAGAGCAGATACTTAAACCAACAAAGATGAGAGACCAAGGGGCACCTAAGATATACAGCCTAATACATATCCATCTCAATGCATCATCAATAATAAAAGAAAGAATGAAACAAACAGAGAGAACAAAACAATATGGTATAAAACATGAATATTAAAGAATCCAGGATGGAACAGGATATATAAAAAAGGGGTGAAAAAAAAACCTAATATGAGGTAAAACCCAAGGACTGAGTGTGAAAGTACACTAGTAACCCCCCTTTCCCCAAGAATAGGGGGTTCCTAGTGGGGTACCGCAGGGTTCAGTACTGGGACCGATCCTCTTTAATGTCTTTATAGGTGATATTGCAGAGAGTCTGGAAGGAAAAGCATGCCTCTTTGCAGATGACACAAAGATCTGCAACAGAGTTGATACACAAGGGAGGTGGAAAGGATGAGAAGGGACTTGGCAAGGTTGGAGGAATGGTCAAATGTATGGCAGCCTAGATTCAATGCAAGGAAGTGCAAAGTAATGCACCTGGGAAACAAAAACCCAGGGGAAGAGTACACGGGGGGTTCTAACAACAACAAAAATGGAAAGAGACCTGGGGGTAGTCATATCAGATGACCTAAACGTGGGCAAGTAATGTGAGAAGGCAGTAAGGAGGGCTGTGGGGATACTGGGATGCATAGAGAGAGGCATCACCAGTAGAAAACAAGAAGTTGTTATCCCTCTGTACAGACAGTTGGTGAGATCCCATCTAGAGTACTGCGTGCAGTTCTGGAGACCCCATCTCTGCAATGACATAGACAGGATGGAGGCAGTCCAGAGAAGGACAATTAGAATGGTGCAGGGTCTGTACCAGAAGCCATATGAAGAGATACTAAAGAAGCTTAATATGTATACCCTTGAGGAAAGGAGAGAGGGGGGACATAATAGAAACTTTCGAGTACCTCAAGGGAATCAACAGAGTCCAAGAGGGGAGCATCTTTCAGAAAAAGAGATGTGCAAGAACAATGGGGCACAATCTGAAGATAGAAGAGGACAGCTCAGGTGCAACATGAGGAAGTATTTTTTCACAGGGAGGGTGGTGGATGCATGGAACAGCCTTCCTGAGGAGGTAGTGGGCCAAAACAGTGGGGAATTCAAGAATGCATGAGACAGACATAAGGCAATTCTAGTGGGGGTAGGAGGAAGTAGGCTGTTGGTTAACTAGGATCTGCAGCTTATCCAATAGGTAGAGAAATGGACAGATTGGTGGGCCAAGCAGTCATTAGCTGCCATCAAAGTTTATGTTTCTATAAAACCCAGAAAGCCCCGAACACAAAATCAACTCAAGGAATGAAAGCCAAAGTCAAGCTGCAGCCTATAATGGACCAATTTTTGCCAAATAACTTGAAAAGTAGATAAACAATTTAAGTAATAATAAATACATTTCTCACAGTAATAAAGTGAATCAACTAGGATGGAAACATAGGAAGACCAGGAGCCGTAGTAAAATTCGCAAGTAGCATTTTATCATTATCAATAACAGTAAAATAAAATATAAAAATTGTTCAGTATAACTATTTAGAAAGGCAGTACAAACAGAGAAAACAAAGGTCTTCATCTGAGGATATCTCTAATTCCAAGTTTCAGAATCCCTAGCAAAAATATTGCTGCTCATTTTATAACCAGTCTTATCATGGTACTTAATTTCTACATCCTGAGCTCATTAAGGAGATATCCTGTTTCTCATAAAATGTATCAGAGTTCTTGTCAGTTTCTTTGCAGAGAAGGCTTGCAGCTAGAACAGTGCCCCAACCTTGCCTCCTGCTAACAGCTGTGCAAAAGAGTTTGCAAACAAGCCTGAGAAGAGCTCAAACTGCATCTCAGGGTACCCCCCCTCAAATTCCAAATAGTTTTTTGCAATCATTTCAACAGTATTAGCTATATACATTTCAAACTGAGTGATCCCAGCTTTACATACAGATCCACATATATTTTATAACCACAGATATGCAAGGGGGAAGAAAAGACAGAAACAGCAAGTGAAAGTAGAGAGATAGCGAGAAGCGGAGCATCGCGAGACCATCACAGTGATCAGTTTCTAGGTCTCACAAGAACATTTGGTTGCACAACCAGACAGACAAGAGACACAAAAGGAGAGGATAGAACAGATCCTTGCATTTAAGTCTTTCTGCATAACAAATTGGGCAGGGCCTTATTTAACCCTGTTACACTGTTTAAAGGGTTAGAAATGTCCCATGCCAATGCTGTTATAAATGTTATTTCATTAGAGAGGAGGTTCATCCGTATCCTGTGCCAAATCTTAAGAGTCACCTGTGTATACCGGCAAAGTTAGAGAAAGAAAATAACCCAGTGAGGATGAAAATAAAACGCGATTTAGATCATATAAATCATTAAGAGCACACTCAATGTCCTTTCAATAAGCTTGGAAAGGTTCATACATATGGGTTAAAACAAATATGGCACAGTCAAGGACCACAAGTAATGACAGCACCCAGCAACCACACTGCAGACACAGAGGGTGGAATGGAATGGGTGTGGCTGATACGGGGTATGCCCCCATGCCTTTAATATAATCACCTCTGTGCTCAGCACATCAGGGAGTGGATGCAGAGTGATGCCCTGACAGCAGGTCATCCACAAATCTTTGATACCCACATTTGGTGCACCACATTATGGCGCCCTTGTTCCCACACCACATTAACTGTATATTGCGTGGAAAGAATCTGAGACCCATAAATATACTATCTGCAGTTGGCATGTTAACATATAACAACAGAAATTTGATACAATAAGGCCCCCTCAAGATTAAGGTAAATGTAGTATAGTTAGGCGTATCCTAGGCTTCTGCCCCCTCCAAATAAAATGGGAGATCATCCGGTGCCAGTCCCAAATATTAAAGGGGCTAGGATAGATAGGTATTGTTTGCAGAAAAAATAAAATACAAGGAAGAACATTAAGGCAGACAATTTCTATCCACTGAAAGAAAGAAAAACAATAAGCCGACCAACAGGTTAAGTCATCCACAACAATCAATGTCAGAGGTTCAAATTTTAATAACTCCAAATGTTCAGGGTCTTTAGGGATCTGAACACTGAGATACTTCAAGGAATTTCTGTTCCAACGGCTGGACAGCAATGCAACAATATGTGGGGGAAGGCTATAGTTAAAAGCCAACAGTTCAGTTTTGTCTTTACTTATACAAAAGCCAGACAACTTTTCAAAATGATCTGTCAGCTCAATGACCTACGGGATAGATATGATAAGTTCTGTAAGAGTCAAAACTATATCATCTGCGAACACAGAAAGTCTAAAGTCTCGACCACCAAGGGGAATACCATGGATGAGGGATGAAGACCAGATATAAGCAGCTAAGGGTTTGATATAAAGAGCAAAGATGGCCAGGGAAATGGGACAACCTTGTCTGGTGCCCCTGCCCCAAAAAAAGGATGAGAAAAAAAAGTCAATTAATCTTAACCATGGCAAGAGGTGACTGGTATGCCTGTTACAGCACAGTGACATACGTGGAGGGAAAACCAAAGGACTAGAGAGTAGTCCACACAAAGGGCAAGGACACATGATCAAAGACCTTCTCCGCATCCAAGCTAGCCAGGATCATTGGAATGAACATTGAGATGTGTAATCCAGAGGATAGGTACAATGAAAGTTATGAAATGGGCATCAGAATGTAAGGAATTTGGTTGGGCAATACCTGTGTGATAAAGTGTCTAATGCACAGGAACAAGGTCCAGCAGTGGGTACTTGTCTTGGTAAAGCTGCCCAGTCCAAATGTTTGTAAAAGCTAAAGCAGCCATCTTGTTTTGCCAACCTAAATCTCACTCGCTGTCCTAATCAGCTGCCAACTACAGGCACTTCATACTTTCCACCTTTAGGCTCTTAGTTTTTTTACGTGGATGCAGGCAGCACATTAAACAAATAACTGTCATGCTCTATCTCTCTTCACCCACTCACATGCTTGATTGGCCATCTGCATGCTTCCTGTCCTAATAGTAGGCTGACTTGCCAACTGCTGACAACTTCCTGACAAAGTCTCTCTAATGTTTCCATTATTTAAAACAAACTCTGGTTTTGTTCTCTTTAGACACCTCACTTTCTGCTGTGCTGTTCCTCACTTGACATTCGCTCCCTTTTCATTTGCTCGTTCGCCTGACTGCTACCTGCTCCATCCTCAATGTAGGCTGAGTTTGCTACCTGTTACCATAAGGTAGAAAGATTCTAAAAAGACAGCATCATTTCCTGTTCAAACTAAATGAAGTAAGACTACTGCTGGGGTGCCATAACAAATACAAGTATAAGGAGGCAGTATAGCACAGTGGTCTAGGCTCTGAGCTGCCAATCTGGTGACATCCAGCAGACCAGACCTGGGTTTGAATCCCACAGCTTCCACTTGCATACTGTGTGACCTGAGCAAGTCACTTAACCTCCTTGTGCTCCCAGGTCGCTCCTGTAAAAAAGCTTTCAGCTTAGTGTGCTATACCTGGTTAAAACAACAACAACAAATACAAGTAAGCATGCCTTAGCAGCTCAAAAGTCCTCAAGTCAAAAAAAAAAAAAAACAGGCGGAGGAACAATTTTATTAAAAATTAAAACAAACATTTAAATGTTTCGCTGTTAAATATTATGCATTTTAATATCATGTATTTTAGATAGCCATTTCATAAGTGCAATAAGACACTCCAGGATATGCATTAGACACTTTAACACACAGCTAGGAGGCTGGATGCATTCGGCCTGTGGCCTCGTGCCTCACTACACCTCTTAGCCACGTGTTAAAGTGTCTAATACACACCCTGTCATGTCTTACTGCTTACTTATCGTGCACTTGTCTAGTACATACAAAGACAGCTTGGTCCCGGTCCAGCAGGGTGGAGAGAAGACCCTCTAAATGTAATGCCCATATAGACATAAACAACTTACAATCCATATTAAGTATAGAAATTGGATCATAGGAGGCTGGAGAAGATGGGTCACCTGCTTTTGGTAAGGATGAAATAACTGCACAACACTATGAAGAGGGTGGGATTACCTACCTGAAAAGATTGGAAAGATGCAATAGAAGGGGTTTCAAAAGAAAGAGATTTATAAAACTCAAAGGATAACCATCCAGGCCAGGGACTTTTCTGGTTTAGACAATTGAATACTTTGAGAAAGTTTCAAATCCAGTATAGGAGTTAGTAATCTGAACTTGGTCAGGGGAAAGCATTGGAAGGCCTTCCCAGGACAAAAAGGAGTGCATTCGCTACAGAGAAGGGGTCTAGCTTCTGAAGTATACAAAGAAGAATAATAAGATCTAAAGACAGAAGCGATTTCCTGGCTTTTAAAAATGAACTGCCCATTAGAAGAGTCCCGTAGTTTAAAAATAGTGGCAACAGCCCAATGTGCACATAGCGCGTCTAGCTAAATATCAGATGCCACATGATCCCCCTTCCAAGGAGCTTTGATGATGGTAGAACAAAGCCTATTCCACCTTCTGGTCAAGCAACTTTTGCACTTGGGCCTGCGTCTCTAGCATTAATGGGTGAATGGTATTATTCCTTGACATACAACGTGTCTGATAAGACTGAAGAGTAGTATATAACTTATGTACGTTCCCTCTCACGATGCAAAGCAGAAGCTTGGGCCACAATAGTACCCTAGTGAATGGACTTAAGGGTATCCCACAAAATACTGGGGGTAACCCCATCAACATCATTCTTGTGTAAGAACTGAGGTATCTGAGCTGATAATGTACCTAATAAGATGCGGTCCCGAAGAAGACCTGGGTGTAAATGCCAAAAGGTACGACTTTCAGGGCTACCCAAAATAAAAGACGCATGAACAGGGGAGTGATCTGAAAGGTGGAATGGACCATGCTCCACCGTATGGATCGAATCAACATGTTCCAGTGTAGTAAGCATACAATCAAGTCTAGCAAAAGAGCCATGCCTGGGCGAATAGTGAGTTGTATATTTGTTTTATTTTATTGTGATCTCAAATTAATATCTTTTGAGAACCAGCTCATTACATAGGTTCCACATCAGAGTTAGATAAACAGTGTAAACGTAAGTGATTCCTGTTAAGCAGCAATAATTAAATACAAAGTAAACTATACATACAATGTAAAACTTAGGCAAGTAAGGTAACAAGACATCACGTTGGCATTGTACAATGTATGTAAAATTACAATCAGATGCAAGAGAGTGAGGGGTAGTAAAGGTTAACAGTTAGGTAAGACAGGTTAAGTCAGACATACATAATTGATAGGAAGACTTACATGGGGATACATTAGTCAGAGGCTTCATCATAGGGGTAGGAAGAAGAATATATTTACAAGTTGTAGAAACAGGCCCAGGTGGCAGACAACTTAGGGATGAAAATTGGGGAAGATATGGGGAGGATTGGAGGGCATATTAGAGGTGGATAACAATGGGAAAAATGCTTTGGACAGACAAAGATTATGAACCAAGAGCAGAAAACTGTGGGCCATCTAAGGGTTGCCCTGGGAGGAGAGTATACAGTACCTAACCCCTGTAAGAATGAGGGATTAATGAAAGCAGTCACAGCAGTCACAGCTGGAATTTGCAATAAGATGGTTCCTTAGCTTTTGTTTGAAGGGGCCTAATGTGGCTATGGAAGAAATGTCCAGGGCTGGGAGTTCCCAGTATGGAGCTCGATGGGAGAAAGCCCTCTGTCTTTGGGAGGTACAACAGTGCGGGATTTTGAAAACCATACTATCAGTACTTCTGGTGCAGCACTTATTATCATGCAGGGTGAGGGGCTTCTGTGCCTCGGGGCACCAGGCATAGACTTATTTCTTTAGCCATTAGGCAGGTTTGCAATTTGAGCCTTCCTACAAATTGGAACCAGTCTGTCTTAACATACAAGTCATATGTATGTGTGAATCTTGCGAACGGTTTGTAAGGCAGCAGGCTTTGTTTAGTGCCACTGTAATCCTGTACAGTGCCATGTCAGTTGCAGAGCCATAGATTATTAAACTTTAGTCCATCAGTGAGACCACCAAACTAAGGATAGCTAGAGTAGAGCCTCTTAGTGGTCAGATTATTTTATGCCTGTATAGAAGATCTATGTGCCTATTAACTGTTTTTAGCTGTATTGTCTATATGGTAAACATAAGTCAAAGTCATATATACTTTTCCTTTTATTATTAGCATAGCCTCATAGAAACATGGACTTTGACAGCAGATAAGGACTGCTTGGCCCACCCAGTCTGCTTATTTCCTACCTAATGGATAAGCTGCAGATCCTAGTTAACCAGCAGCCTACTTCTTCCTACCCCCAACCCCTAGAATTGCCTTATGACTGTCCCATGCAGGCTTGAATTCCACCACTGTTTTTGACTCCACAACCTCCTCCAGAAGGCCATTCCATGCATCCACAACCCTCTCTGTGAAAAAATACTTCCTCAAATTACCTCTGAGCCGCCCCCTCTATCTTCAAATTGTGCCCCATTGTTCTTGCACACCTCTTTTTTTGAAAGATGCTACCCTCTTGGACTTTGTTGATTCCCTTGAGGTACTTGAAAGTTTCTATCATGTCCCCCTCTCCCTCCTTTCCTCGAGGCTATACATATTAAGCTCCTTAAGTCTCTCTTCATATGTCTTCTGGTGCAGACTCTGCACCATTTTAGTTGCCCTCCTCTGGACAGATTCCATCCTGTCTATGTCTTTCAGAGATTGGGTCTCCAGAACTGCACACAGTACTCAGATGGGGTCTCACCAGCTGTCTGTACAGAGGATAATAACTTCTTGTTTTCTACTGGTGATGCCTCTCCCTATGCATCCGGTATCCCCAACCCTCCTTGCTGCCCTCTCACATTGCTTGCCCACCTTTAGGTCATCTGATATGACTACCCTAGGTCCCTTTCCATTTTGTTGTTGTTAGTATCTCACCCCCATTGTGTACTCTTCCCTGGGTTTTGTTTCCCAGGTGCATTACCTGCACTTCTTAGCATTGAATCTAAGCTGCCATACATTTAACCATTCCTCTAACCTTACCAAGTCCCTTCTCATCCTTTCCACCCCACCTTGTGCATCAACTCTGTTGCAGATCTTTGTGTCATCTGCAAAGAGACATACTTTTCCTTCCAGTCCCTCTGCAATGTCGCTTATAGCCTCCTTCTCCATGAAGACGTGGACTTGATTGGCGGTATATATCAATAATGGGAAATAATGGGGAACGGTGTACTCCTTTTTTTCAATGAAGTCTGTAAACCACTGTCTTTTTCCATTGTATATATAAGATTTCATGTAAAAAATAAGTTAAAAAAGAAGATGAGCAACGCATTTCAAAAGGATTGTTAAATAATCTCCCTTATGTGGTTTACCTCATCTCATTATGAAGCTCTGCCCATTATTTTTATAATTACATCTTTATTAGAGATTTTTCCAAACAAGTGAACAAAACCTACAAAGGAACAGTATTAATTTACAAACTAGATAAAACATCAAGATACAAATTCTAACCAATCAACAAGCAGTAACATTCAAACATGAATCTTAGAGCAGATACTTAAACCAACAAAGATGAGAGACCAAGGGCACCTAAGATATACAGCCTAATACATATCCATCTCAATGCATCATCAATAATAAAAGAAAGAATGAAACAAACAGAGAACAAAACAATATGGTATAAAACATGAATATTAAAGAATCCAGGATGGAACAGGATATATAAAAGGGTGAAAAAAACCTAATATGAGGTAAAACCCAAGGACTGAGTGTGAAAGTACACTAGTAACCCCCCTTCCCCAAGAATAGGGGTTCCTAGTGGTACCAGGAGTTTCAGTACTGGGACCGATCCTCTTTAATGTCTTTATAGGTGATATTGCAGAGAGTCTGGAAGGAAAAGCATGCCTCTTTGCAGATGACACAAAGATCTGCAACAGAGTTGATACACAAGGGAGGTGGAAAGGATGAGAAGGGACTTGGCAAGGTTGGAGGAATGGTCAAATGTATGGCAGCCTAGATTCAATGCAAGGAAGTGCAAAGTAATGCACCTGGGAAACAAAAACCCAGGGGAAGAGTACACGGGGGGTTCTAACAACAACAAAAATGGAAAGAGACCTGGGGGTAGTCATATCAGATGACCTAAACGTGGGCAAGTAATGTGAGAAGGCAGTAAGGAGGGCTGTGGGGATACTGGGATGCATAGAGAGGCATCACCAGTAGAAAACAAGTTGTTATCCCTCTGTACAGACAGTTGGTGAGATCCCATCTAGAGTACTGCGTGCAGTTCTGGAACCCCATCTCTGCAATGACATAGACAGGATGGAGGCAGTCCAGAAGGACAATTAGAATGGTGCAGGGTCTGTACCAGAAGCCATATGAAGAGATACTAAAGAAGTTAATATGTATACCCTTGAGGAAAGGAGAGAGGGGACATAATAGAAACTTTCAGTACCTCAGAGGAATCAACAGAGTCCAAGAGGGGAGCATCTTTCAGAAAAAGAGATGTGCAAGAACAATGGGGCACAATCTGAAGATAGAAGAGGACAGCTCAGGTGCAACATGAGGAAGTATTTTTTCACAGGGAGGGTGGTGGATGCATGGAACAGCCTTCCTGAGGAGGTAGTGGGGTCAAAAACAGTGGGGGAATTCAAGAATGCATGAGACAGACATAAGGCAATTCTAGTGGGGGTAGGAGGAAGTAGGCTGTTGGTTAACTAGGATCTGCAGCTTATCCAATAGGTAGAGAAATGGACAGATTGGGTGGGCCAAGCAGTCATTAGCTGCCATCAAAGTTTATGTTTCTATAAAACCGAAAGCCCCGAACACAAAATCAACTCAAGGAATGAAAGCCAAAGTCAAGCTGCAGCCTATAATGGACCAATTTTGCCAAATAACTTGAAAAGTAGATAAACAATTTAAGTAATAATAAATACATTTCTCACAGTAATAAAGTGAATCAACTAGGATGGAAACATAGGAAGACCAGGAGCCGTAGTAAAATTCATAGTAGCATTTTATCATTATCAATAACAGTAAAATAAAATATAAAAATTGTTCAGTATAACTATTTAGAAAGGCAGTACAAACAGAGAAAACAAAGGTCTTCATCTGAGGATATCTCTAATTCCAAGTTTCAGAATCCCTAGCAAAAATATTGCTGCTCATTTTATAACCAGTCTTATCATGGTACTTAATTTCTACATCCTGAGCTCATTAAGGAGATATCCTGTTTCTCATAAAATGTATCAGAGTTCTTGTCAGTTTCTTTGCAGAGAAGGCTTGCAGCTAGAACAGTGCCCAACCTTGCCTCCTGCTAACAGCTGTGCAAAGAGTTTGCAAACAAGCCTGAGAAGAGCTCAAACTGCATCTCAGGGTACCCCCCCTCAAATTCCAAATAGTTTTTTGCAATCATTTCAACAGTATTAGCTATATACATTTCAAACTGAGTGATCCCAGCTTTACATACAGATCCACATATATTTTATAACCACAGATATGCAAGGGGGAAGAAAAGACAGAAACAGCAAGTGAAAGTAGAGAGATAGCGAGAAGCGGAGCATCGCGAGACCATCACAGTGATCAGTTTCTAGGTCTCACAAGAACATTTGGTTGCACAACCAGACAGACAAGAGACACAAAAGGAGGGATAGAACAGATCCTTGCATTT
Source organism: Neoceratodus forsteri (assembly GCA_016271365.2). Taxonomy (NCBI): domain Eukaryota; kingdom Metazoa; phylum Chordata; order Ceratodontiformes; family Ceratodontidae; genus Neoceratodus; species Neoceratodus forsteri. Next base: position 1,412,386,756 of record CM028132.1, read on the forward strand.
AAGTCTTTCTGCATAACAAATTGGGCAGGGCCTTATTTAACCCTGTTACACTGTTTAAAGGGTTAGAAATGTCCCATGCCAATGCTGTTATAAATGTTATTTCATTAGAGAGGAGGTTCATCCGTATCCTGTGCCAAATCTTAAGAGTCACCTGTGTATACCGGGCAAAGTTAGAGAAAGAAAATAACCCAGTGAGGATGAAAATAAAACGCGATTTAGATCATATAAATCATTAAGAGCACACTCAATGTCCTTTCAATAAGCTTGGAAAGGTTCATACATATGTGGGTTAAAACAAATATGGCACAGTCAAAGGACCACAAGTAATGACAGCACCCAGCAACCACACTGCAGACACAGAGGGTGGAATGGAATGGGGTGTGGGCTGATACGGGGGGGTATGCCCCCCATGCCTTTAATATAATCACCTCTGTGCCTGGGCACATCAGGGAGTGGGATGCAGAGTGATGCCCTGACAGCAGGTCATCCACAAATCTTTGATACCCACATTTGGTGCACCCACATTATGGCGCCCTTGTTCCCACACCACATTAACTGTATATTGCGTGGAAAGAATCTGAGACCCATAAATATACTATCTGCAGTTGGCATGTTAACATATAACAACAGAAATTTGATACAATAAGGCCCCCTCAAGATTAAGGTAAATGTAGTATAGTTAGGCGTATCCTAGGCTTCTGCCTCCAAATAAAATGGGAGATCATCCGGTGCCAGTCCCAAATATTAAAGGGCTAGGATAGATAGGTATTGTTTGCAGAAAAATAAAAATACAAGGAAGAACATTAAGGCAGACAATTTCTATCCACTGAAAGAAAGAAAAACAATAAGCCGACCAACAGGTTAATCATCCACAACAATCAATGTCAGAGGTTCAAATTTTAATAACTCCAAATGTTCAGGGTCTTTAGGGATCTGAACACTGAGATACTTCAAGGAATTTCTGTTCCAACGGCTGGACAGCAATGCAACAATATGTGGGGAAGGCTATAGTAAAGCCAACAGTTCAGTTTTGTCTTTACTTATACAAAAGCCAGACAACTTTTCAAAATGATCTGTCAGCTCAATGACCTCACGGATAGATATGATAAGTTCTGTAAGAGTCAAAACTATATCATCTGCGAACACAGAAAGTCTAAAGTCTCGACCACCAAGGGAATACCATGGATGAGGATGAAGACCAGATATAAGCAGCTAAGGGTTTGATATAAAGAGCAAAGATGGCCAGGAAATGGGACAACCTTGTCTGGTGCCCTACTTCCAAAAGGATGAGAAAAAAAGTCAATTAATCTTAACCATGGCAAGAGTGACTGGTATGCCTGTTACAGCACAGTGACATACGTGGAGGAAAACCAAAGGACTAGAGTAGTCCACACAAGGGCAAGGACACATGATCAAAGACCTTCTCCGCATCCAAGCTAGCCAGGATCATTGGAATGAACATTGAGATGTGTAATCCAGAGGATAAGGTACAATGAAAGTTATGAAATGGGCATCAGAATGTAAGGAATTTGGTTGGGCAATACCTGTGTGATAAAGTGTCTAATGCACAGGAACAAGGTCCAAGCAGTGGGTACTTGTCTTGGTAAAGCTCCCAGTCCAAATGTTTGTAAAGCTAAAGCAGCCATCTTGTTTTGCCAACCTAAATCTCACTCGCTGTCCTAATCAGCTGCCAACTACAGGCACTTCATACTTTCCACCTTTAGGCTCTTAGTTTTTTACGTGGATGCAGGCAGCACATTAAACAAATAACTGTCATGCTCTATCTCTCTTCACCCACTCACATGCTTGATTGGCCATCTGCATGCTTCCTGTCCTAATAGTAGGCTGACTTGCCAACTGCTGACAACTTCCCCTGACAAAGTCTCCTAATGTTTCCATTATTTAAAACAAACTCTGGTTTTGTTCTCTCTTTAGACACCTCACTTTCTGCTGTGCTGTTCCTCACTTGACATTCGCTCCCGTTTTCATTTGCTCGTTCGCCTGACTGCTACCTCGCTCCATCCTCAATGTAGGCTGAGTTTTGCTACCTGTTACCATAAGGTAGAAAGATTCTAAAAAAAGACAGCATCATTTCCTGTTCAAACTAAATGAAGTAAGACTACTGCTGGGGGGGGGGGGTGCCATAACAAATACAAGTATAAGGAGGCAGTATAGCACAGTGGTCTAAGGCTCTGAGCTGCCAATCTGGTGACATCCAGCAGACCAGACCTGGGTTTGAATCCCACAGCTTCCACTTGCATACTGTGTGACCCTGAGCAAAGTCACTTAACCTCCTTGTGCTCCCAGGTCGCTCCTGTAAAAAAGCTTTCAGCTTAGTGTGCTATACCTGGTTAAAACAACAACAACAAATACAAGTAAGCATGCCTTAGCAGCTCAAAAGTCCTCAAGTCAAAAAAAAAAAAAAAACAGGCGGAGGAACAATTTTATTAAAAATTAAAACAAACATTTAAATGTTTCGCTGTTAAATATTATGCATTTTAATATCATGTATTTTAGATAGCCATTTCATAAGTGCAATAAGACACTCCAGGATATGCATTAGACACTTTAACACACAGCTAGGAGGCTGGATGCATTCGGCCTGTGGCCTCGTGCCTCACTACACCTCTTAGCCACGTGTTAAAGTGTCTAATACACACCCTGTCATGTCTTACTGCTTACTTATCGTGCACTTGTCTAGTACATACAAAGACAGCTTGGTCCCGGTCCAGCAGGGTGGAGAGAAGACCCTCTAAATGTAATGCCCATATAGACATAAACAACTTACAATCCATATTAAGTATAGAAATTGGATCATAGGAGGCTGGAGAAGATGGGTCTTTACCTGCTTTTTGGTAAGGATGAAATAACTGCACAACACTATGAAGAGGGTGGGGATTACCTGAAAAGATTGGAAAGATGCAATAGAAGGGTTTCAAAAGAAAGATTTATAAAACTCAAAGGGATAACCATCCAGGCCAGGGGACTTTTCTGGTTTGAACAATTGAATACTTTGAGAAAGTTTCAAATCCAGTATAGGAGTTAGTAATCTGAACTTGGTCAGGGAAAGCATTGGAAGGCCTTCCCAGGACAAAAAGGAGTGCATTCGCTGAGAAGGGTCTAGCTTCTAAGTATACAAAGAAGAATAATAAGATCTAAAGACAGAAGCGATTTCCTGGCTTTTAAAATGAACTGCCCATTAGAAGAGTCCGTAGTTTTAAAAATAGTGGCAACAGCCCAATGTGCACATAAGCGCCTAGCTAAATATCAGATGCCACATGATCCCCTTCCAAGGAGCTTTGATGATGGTAGAACAAAGCCTATTCCACCTTCTGGTCAAGCAACTTTTGCACTTGGGCCTCGTCTCTAGCATTAATGGGTGAATGGTATTGTTCCTTGACACCTGAGCGTGTCTGATAAGACTGAAGAGTAGTATATAACATATACGTTCCTCTCACGATGCAAAGCAGAAGCTTGGGCCACAATAGTACCCTAGTGAATGGACTTAAGGGTATCCCACAAAATACTGAGGTAACCCATCAACATCATTCTTGTGTAAGAACTGAGGTATCTGAGCTGATAATGTACCTAATAAGATGCGGTCCCGAAGAAGACCTGGGTGTAAATGCCAAAAGTACGACTTTCAGGGCTACCCAAAATAAAGCGCATGAACAGGAGTGATCTGAAAGGTGGAATGGACCATGCTCCACCGTATGGATCGAATCAACATGTTCCAGTGTAGTAAGCATACAATCAAGTCTAGCAAAGAGCCATGCCTGGGCGAATAGTGAGTTGTATATTTGTTTTATTTTATTGTGATCTCAAATTAATATCTTTTGAGAACCAGCTCATTACATAGGTTCCACATCAGAGTTAGATAAACAGTGTAGCGTAAGTGATTCCTGTTAAGCAGCAATAATTAAATACAAAGTAAACTATACATACAATGTAAAACTTAGGCAAGTAAGGTAACAAGACATCACGTTGGCATTGTACAATGTATGTAAAATTACAATCAGATGCAAGAGAGTGAGGGTAGTAAAGGTTAACAGTTAGGTAAGACAGGTTAAGTCAGACATACATAATTGATAGGAAGACTTACATGGGGGATACATTAGTCAGAGAGGCTTCATCATAAGGGGTAGGAAGAGAATATATTTACAAGTTGTAGAAACAGGCCCAGGTGGCAGACAACTTAGGGATGAAAATTGGGGAAGATATGGGAGGATTGGAGGCATATTAGAGGTGGATAACAATGGGAAAAATGCTTTGGACAGACAAGAAATTATGAACCAAGAGCAGAAAACTGTGGGCCATCTAAGGGTTGCCCTGGGAGGAGAGTATACAGTACCTAACCCCTGTAAGAATGAGGGGATTAATGAAAGCAGTCACAGCAGTCACAGCTGGAATTTGCAATAAGATGGTTCCTTAGCTTTTGTTTGAAGGGGCCTAATGTGGCTATGGAAGAAATGTCCAGGGCTAAGGAGTTACGCCAGTATGGAGCTCGATGGGAGAAAGCCCTCTGTCTTTGGGAGGTACAACAGTGCGGGATTTTGAAAACCATACTATCAGTACTTCTGGTGCAGCACTTATTATCATGCAGGGTGAGGGGCTTCTGTGCCTCGGGGGCACCAGGCATAGACTTATTTCTTTAGCCATTAGGCAGGTTTGCAATTTGAGCCTTCCTACAAATTGGAACCAGTCTGTCTTAACATACAAGTCATATGTATGTGTGAATCTTCCGAACCGGTTTGTAAGGCAGCAGGCTTTGTTTAGTGCCACTGTAATCCTGTACAGTGCCATGTCAGTTGCAGAGCCATAGATTATAAACTTTAGTCCATCAGTGAGACCACCAAACTAAGGATAGCTAGAGTAAGAGCCTCTTAGTGGTCAGATTATTTTTATGCCTGTATAGAAGATCTATGTGCCTATTAACTGTTTTAGCTGTATTGTCTATATGGTAAACATAAGTCAAAGTCATATATACTTTTCCTTTTATTATTAGCATAGCCTCATAGAAACATGGACTTTGACAGCAGATAAGGACTGTTGCCCACCCAGTCTGCTTATTTCCTACCTAATGGATAAGCTGCAGATCCTAGTTAACCAGCAGCCTACTTCTTCCTACCCCCAACCCCTAGAATTGCCTTATGACTGTCCCATGCAGGCTTGAATTCCACCACTGTTTTTGACTCCACAACCTCCTCCAGAAGGCCATTCCATGCATCCACAACCCTCTCTGTGAAAAAATACTTCCTTAAATTACCTCTGAGCCGCCCCCTCTATCTTCAAATTGTGCCCCATTGTTCTTGCACACCTCTTTTTTTGAAAGATGCTACCCTCTTGGACTTTGATTCCTGAGGTACTTGAAAGTTTCTATCATGTCCCCCTCTCCCTCCTTTCCTCGAGGGCTATACATATTAAGCTCCTTAAGTCTCTCTTCATATGTCTTCTGGTGCAGACTCTGCACCATTTGGTGCTCCTCTGGACAGATTCCATCCTGTCTATGTCTTTACAGAGATTGGGTCTCCAGAACTGCACACAGTACTCCAGATGGGTCTCACCAGCTGTCTGTACAGAGGATAATAACTTCTTGTTTTCTACTGGTGATGCCTCTCCCTATGCATCCCGGTATCCCCCAGCCCTCCTTGCTGCCCTCTCACATTGCTTGCCCACCTTTAGGTCATCTGATATGACTACCCCTAGGTCCCTTTCCATTTTTGTTGTTGTTAGTATCTCACCCCCCATTGTGTACTCTTCCCCTGGGTTTTTGTTTCCCAGGTGCATTACCTTGCACTTCTTAGCATTGAATCTAAGCTGCCATACATTTAACCATTCCTCTAACCTTACCAAGTCCCTTCTCATCCTTTCCACCCCACCTTGTGCATCAACTCTGTTGCAGATCTTTGTGTCATCTGCAAAGAGACATACTTTTCCTTCCAGTCCCTCTGCAATGTCGCTTATAGCCTCCTTCTCCATGAAGACGTGGACTTGATTGGCGGTATATATCAATAATGGGAAATAATGGGGAACGGTGTACTCCTTTTTTTCAATGAAGTCTGTAAACCTGTCTTTTTCCATTGTATATATAAGATTTCATGTAAAAATAAGTTAAAAGAAGATGAGCAACGCATTTCAAAAGGATTGTTAAATAATCTCCCTTATGTGGTTTACCTCATCTCATTATGAAGCTCTGCCCATTATTTTTATAATTACATCTTTATTAGAGATTTTTCCAAACAAGTGAACAAAACCTACAAAGGAACAGTATTAATTTACAAACTAGATAAAACATCAAGATACAAATTCTAACCAATCAACAAGCAGTAACATTCAAACATGAATCTTAGAGCAGATACTTAAACCAACAAAGATGAGAGACCAAGGGGCACCTAAGATATACAGCCTAATACATATCCATCTCAATGCATCATCAATAATAAAAGAAAGAATGAAACAAACAGAGAGAACAAAACAATATGGTATAAAACATGAATATTAAAGAATCCAGGATGGAACAGGATATATAAAAAAGGGGTGAAAAAAAAACCTAATATGAGGTAAAACCCAAGGACTGAGTGTGAAAGTACACTAGTAACCCCCCTTTCCCCAAGAATAGGGGGTTCCTAGTGGGGTACCGCAGGGTTCAGTACTGGGACCGATCCTCTTTAATGTCTTTATAGGTGATATTGCAGAGAGTCTGGAAGGAAAAGCATGCCTCTTTGCAGATGACACAAAGATCTGCAACAGAGTTGATACACAAGGGAGGTGGAAAGGATGAGAAGGGACTTGGCAAGGTTGGAGGAATGGTCAAATGTATGGCAGCCTAGATTCAATGCAAGGAAGTGCAAAGTAATGCACCTGGGAAACAAAACCCAGGGGAAGAGTACAGGGGTTCTAACAACAACAAAAATGGAAAGAGACCTGGGGGTAGTCATATCAGATGACCTAAGCGTGGGCAAGTAATGTGAGAAGGCAGTAAGGAGGGCTGTGGGGATACTGGGATGCATAGAGAGGCATCACCAGTAGAAAACAAGAGTTGTTATCCCTCTGTACAGACAGTTGGTGAGATCCCATCTAGGTACTGCGTGCAGTTCTGAGACCCCATCTCTGCAATGACATAGACAGGATGGAGGCAGTCCAGAGAAGGACAATTAGAATGGTGCAGGGTCTGTACCAGAAGCCATATGAAGAGATACTAAAGAAGCTTAATATGTATACCCTTGAGGAAAGGAGAGAGGGGGGACATAATAGAAACTTTCGAGTACCTCAAGGGAATCAACAGAGTCCAAGAGGGGAGCATCTTTCAGAAAAAGAGATGTGCAAGAACAATGGGGCACAATCTGAAGATAGAAGAGGACAGCTCAGGTGCAACATGAGGAAGTATTTTTTCACAGGGAGGGTGGTGGATGCATGGAACAGCCTTCCTGAGGAGGTAGTGGGGTCAAAAACAGTGGGGGAATTCAAGAATGCATGAGACAGACATAAGGCAATTCTAGTGGGGGTAGGAGGAAGTAGGCTGTTGGTTAACTAGGATCTGCAGCTTATCCAATAGGTAGAGAAATGGACAGATTGGGTGGGCCAAGCAGTCATTAGCTGCCATCAAAGTTTATGTTTCTATAAAACCCAGAAAGCCCCCCCCCCCGGAACACAAAATCAACTCAAGGAATGAAAGCCAAAGTCAAGCTGCAGCCTATAATGGACCAATTTTTGCCAAATAACTTGAAAAGTAGATAAACAATTTAAGTAATAATAAATACATTTCTCACAGTAATAAAGTGAATCAACTAGGATGGAAACATAGGAAGACCAGGAGCCGTAGTAAAATTCATAGTAGCATTTTATCATTATCAATAACAGTAAAATAAAATATAAAAATTGTTCAGTATAACTATTTAGAAAGGCAGTACAAACAGAAAACAAAGGTCTTCATCTGAGGATATCTCTAATTCCAAGTTTCAGAATCCTAGCAAAATATTGCTGCTCATTTTATAACCAGTCTTATCATGGTACTTAATTTCTACATCCTGAGCTCATTAAGGAGATATCCTGTTTCTCATAAAATGTATCAGAGTTCTTGTCAGTTTCTTTGCAGAAGGCTTGCAGCTAGAACAGTGCCCCAACCTTGCCTCCTGCTAACAGCTGTGCAAAGAGTTTGCAAACAAGCCTGAGAAGAGCTCAAACTGCATCTCAGGTACCCCCCTCAAATTCCAAATAGTTTTTGCAATCATTTCAACAGTATTAGCTATATACATTTCAAACTGAGTGATCCAGCTTTACATACAGATCCACATATATTTTATAACCACAGATATGCAAAGGGAAGAAAAGACAGAAACAGCAAGTGAAAGTAGAGAGATAGCGAGAAGCGGAGCATCGCGAGACCATCACAGTGATCAGTTTCTAGGTCTCACAAGAACATTTGGTTGCACAACCAGACAGACAAGAGACACAAAAGGAGAGGATAGAACAGATCCTTGCATTTAAGTCTTTCTGCATAACAAATTGGGCAGGGCCTTATTTAACCCTGTTACACTGTTTAAAGGGTTAGAAATGTCCCATGCCAATGCTGTTATAAATGTTATTTCATTAGAGAGGAGGTTCATCCGTATCCTGTGCCAAATCTTAAGAGTCACCTGTGTATACCGGGCAAAGTTAGAGAAAGAAAATAACCCAGTGAGGATGAAAATAAAACGCGATTTAGATCATATAAATCATTAAGAGCACACTCAATGTCCTTTCAATAAGCTTGGAAAGGTTCATACATATGTGGGTTAAAACAAATATGGCACAGTCAAAGGACCACAAGTAATGACAGCACCCAGCAACCACACTGCAGACACAGAGGGTGGAATGGAATGGGGTGTGGGCTGATACGCGGGGGTATGCCCCCCATGCCTTTAATATAATCACCTCTGTGCCTGGGCACATCAGGGAGTGGGATGCAGAGTGATGCCCTGACAGCAGGTCATCCACAAATCTTTGATACCCACATTTGGTGCACCCACATTATGGCGCCCTTGTTCCCACACCACATTAACTGTATATTGCGTGGAAAGAATCTGAGACCCATAAATATACTATCTGCAGTTGGCATGTTAACATATAACAACAGAAATTTGATACAATAAGGCCCCTCAAGATTAAGGTAAATGTAGTATAGTTAGGCGTATCCTAGGCTTCCCCCTCCAAATAAAATGGGAGATCATCCGGTGCCAGTCCCAAATATTAAAGGGGCTAGGATAGATAGGTATTGTTTGCAGAAAAAATAAAATACAAGGAAGAACATTAAGGCAGACAATTTCTATCCACTGAAAGAAAGAAAAACAATAAGCCGACCAACAGGTTAAGTCATCCACAACAATCAATGTCAGAGGTTCAAATTTTAATAACTCCAAATGTTCAGGGTCTTTAGGGATCTGAACACTGAGATACTTCAAGGAATTTCTGTTCCAACGGCTGGACAGCAATGCAACAATATGTGGGGAAGGCTATAGTTAAAAGCCAACAGTTCAGTTTTGTCTTTACTTATACAAAAGCCAGACAACTTTTTCAAAATGATCTGTCAGCTCAATGACCTCACGGATAGATATGATAAGTTCTGTAAGAGTCAAACTATATCATCTGCGAACACAGAAAGTCTAAAGTCTCGACCACCAAGGGAATACCATGGATGAGGATGAAGACCAGATATAAGCAGCTAAGGGTTTGATATAAAGAGCAAAGATGGCCAGGGAAATGGGACAACCTTGTCTGGTGCCCTGCCCCAAAAAAGGATGAGAAAAAAAGTCAATTAATCTTAACCATGGCAAGAGGTGACTGGTATGCCTGTTAAGCACAGTGACATACGTGGAGGAAACCAAAGGACTAGAGAGTAGTCCACACAAGGGCAAGGACACATGATCAAAGACCTTCTCCAGATCCAAGCTAGCCAGGATCATTGGAATGAACATTGAGATGTGTAATCCAGAGGATAGGTACAATGAAAGTTATGAAATGGGCATCAGAATGTAAGGAATTTGGTTGGGCAATACCTGTGTGATAAAGTGTCTAATGCACAGGAACAAGGTCCAGCAGTGGGTACTTGTCTTGGTAAAGCTGCCCAGTCCAAATGTTTGTAAAAGCTAAAGCAGCCATCTTGTTTTGCCAACCTAAATCTCACTCGCTGTCCTAATCAGCTGCCAACTACAGGCACTTCATACTTTCCACCTTTAGGCTCTTAGTTTTTTTACGTGGATGCAGGCAGCACATTAAACAAATAACTGTCATGCTCTATCTCTCTTCACCCACTCACATGCTTGATTGGCCATCTGCATGCTTCCTGTCCTAATAGTAGGCTGACTTGCCAACTGCTGACAACTTCCCTGACAAAGTCTCCTAATGTTTCCATTATTTAAAACAAACTCTGGTTTTGTTCTCTCTTTAGACACCTCACTTTCTGCTGTGCTGTTCCTCACTTGACATTCGCTCCCGTTTTCATTTGCTCGTTCGCCTGACTGCTACCTCGCTCCATCCTCAATGTAGGCTGAGTTTTGCTACCTGTTACCATAAGGTAGAAAGATTCTAAAAAAAGACAGCATCATTTCCTGTTCAAACTAAATGAAGTAAGACTACTGCTGGGGGGGGGGGTGCCATAACAAATACAAGTATAAGGAGGCAGTATAGCACAGTGGTCTAAGGCTCTGAGCTGCCAATCTGGTGACATCCAGCAGACCAGACCTGGGTTTGAATCCCACAGCTTCCACTTGCATACTGTGTGACCCTGAGCAAGTCACTTAACCTCCTTGTGCTCCCAGGTCGCTCCTGTAAAAAAGCTTTCAGCAGTGTGCTATACCTGGTTAAAACAACAACAACAAATACAAGTAAGCATGCCTAGCAGCTCAAAAGTCCTCAAGTCAAAAAAAAAAAAAACAGGCGGAGGAACAATTTTATTAAAAATTAAAACAAACATTTAAATGTTTCGCTGTTAAATATTATGCATTTTAATATCATGTATTTTAGATAGCCATTTCATAAGTGCAATAAGACACTCCAGGATATGCATTAGACACTTTAACACACAGCTAGGAGGCTGGATGCATTCGGCCTGTGGCCTCGTGCCTCACTACACCTCTTAGCCACGTGTTAAAGTGTCTAATACACACCCTGTCATGTCTTACTGCTTACTTATCGTGCACTTGTCTAGTACATACAAAGACAGCTTGGTCCCGGTCCAGCAGGGTGGAGAGAAGACCTCTAAATGTAATGCCCATATAGACATAAACAACTTACAATCCATATTAAGTATAGAAATTGGATCATAGGAGGCTGGAGAAGATGGGTCTTTACCTGCTTTTTGGTAAGGATGAAATAACTGCACAACACTATGAAGAGGGTGGGGGATTACCTACCTGAAAAGATTGGAAAGATGCAATAGAAGGGGTTTCAAAAGAAAGAGATTTATAAAACTCAAAGGGATAACCATCCAGGCCAGGGGACTTTTCTGGTTTAGACAATTGAATACTTTGAGAAAGTTTCAAATCCAGTATAGGAGTTAGTAATCTGAACTTGGTCAGGGGAAAGCATTGGAAGGCCTTCCCAGGACAAAAAGGAGTGCATTCGCTACAGAGAAGGGGTCTAGCTTCTGAAGTATACAAAGAAGAATAATAAGATCTAAAGACAGAAGCGATTTCCTGGCTTTTAAAAATGAACTGCCCATTAGAAGAGTCCCGTAGTTTAAAAATAGTGGCAACAGCCCAATGTGCACATAGCGCGTCTAGCTAAATATCAGATGCCACATGATCCCCCTTCCAAGGAGCTTTGATGATGGTAGAACAAAGCCTATTCCACCTTCTGGTCAAGCAACTTTTGCACTTGGGCCTCGTCTCTAGCATTAATGGGTGAATGGTATTATTCCTTGACATACTAGCGTGTCTGATAAGACTGAAGAGTATATAACATATGCGTTCCCTCTCACGATGCAAAGCAGAAGCTTGGGCCACAATAGTACCCTAGTGAATGGACTTAAGGGTATCCCACAAAATACTGGGGTAACCCCATCAACATCATTCTTGTGTAAGAACTGAGGTATCTGAGCTGATAATGTACCTAATAAGATGCGGTCCCGAAGAAGACCTGGGTGTAAATGCCAAAAGTACGACTTTCAGGGCTACCCAAAATAAAGGCACATGAACAGGGAGTGATCTGAAAGGTGGAATGGACCATGCTCCACCGTATGGATCGAATCAACATGTTCCAGTGTAGTAAGCATACAATCAAGTCTAGCAAAAGAGCCATGCCTGGGCGAATAGTGAGTTGTATATTTGTTTTATTTTTGTGATCTCAAATTAATATCTTTTGAGAACCAGCTCATTACATAGGTTCCACATCAGAGTTAGATAAACAGTGTAAGCGTAAGTGATTCCTGTTAAGCAGCAATAATTAAATACAAAGTAAACTATACATACAATGTAAAACTTAGGCAAGTAAGGTAACAAGACATCACGTTGGCATTGTACAATGTATGTAAAATTACAATCAGATGCAAAGAGTGAGGGTAGTAAAGGTTAACAGTTAGGTAAGACAGGTTAAGTCAGACATACATAATTGATAGGAAGACTTACATGGGGGATACATTAGTCAGAGGCTTCATCATAAGGGGTAGGAAGAGAGAATATATTTACAAGTTGTAGAAACAGGCCCAGGTGGCAGACAACTTAGGGATGAAAATTGGGGAAGATATGGGAGGATTGGAGGAGGCATATTAGAGGGTGGATAACAATGGGAAAAATGCTTTGGACAGACAAGAAATTATGAACCAAGAGCAGAAAACTGTGGGCCATCTAAGGGTTGCCCTGGGAGGAGAGTATACAGTACCTAACCCTGTAAGAATGAGGGATTAATGAAAGCAGTCACAGCAGTCACAGCTGGAATTTGCAATAAGATGGTTCCTTAGCTTTTGTTTGAAGGGGCCTAATGTGGCTATGGAAGAAATGTCCAGGGCTAAGGAGTTACGCCAGTATGGAGCTCGATGGGAGAAAGCCCTCTGTCTTTGGGAGGTACAACAGTGCGGGATTTTGAAAACCATACTATCAGTACTTCTGGTGCAGCACTTATTATCATGCAGGGTGAGGGGCTTCTGTGCCTCGGGGGCACCAGGCATAGACTTATTTCTTTAGCCATTAGGCAGGTTTGCAATTTGAGCCTTCCTACAAATTGGAACCAGTCTGTCTTAACATACAAGTCATATGTATGTGAATCTTGCCGAACCGGTTTGTAGGCAGCAGGCTTTGTTTAGTGCCACTGTAATCCTGTACAGTGCCATGTCAGTTGCAGAGCCATAGATTATTAAACTTTAGTCCATCAGTGAGACCACCAAACTAAGGATAGCTAGAGTAAGAGCCTCTTAGTGGTCAGATTATTTTTATGCCTGTATAGAAGATCTATGTGCCTATTAACTGTTTTAGCTGTATTGTCTATATGGTAAACATAAGTCAAAGTCATATATACTTTTTCCTTTTTATTATTAGCATAGCCTCATAGAAACATGGACTTTGACAGCAGATAAGGACTGCTGCCACCAGTCTGCTTATTTCCCTACCTAATGGATAAGCTGCAGATCCTAGTTAACCAGCAGCCTACTTCTTCCTACCCCCACCCCCTAGAATTGCCTTATGACTGTCCCATGCAGGCTTGAATTCCACCACTGTTTTGACTCCACAACCTCCTCCAGAAGGCCATTCCATGCATCCACAACCCTCTCTGTGAAAAAATACTTCCTTAAATTACCTCTGAGCCCCCCCCCTCTATCTTCAAATTGTGCCCCCTTGTTCTTTCACCTCTTTTTGAAAATGCTACCCTCTTGGACTTTGTTGATTCCTTGAGGTACTTGAAAGTTTCTATCATGTCCCCCTCTCCCTCCTTTCCTCGAGGCTATACATATTAAGCTCCTTAAGTCTCTCTTCATATGTCTTCTGGTGCAGACTCTGCACCATTTTAGTTGCCCTCCTCTGGACAGATTCCATCCTGTCTATGTCTTTACAGAGATTGGGTCTCCAGAACTGCACACAGTACTCCAGATGGGGTCTCACCAGCTGTCTGTACAGAGGGATAATAACTTCTTGTTTTCTACTGGTGATGCCTCTCCCTATGCATCCCGGTATCCCCCAGCCCTCCTTGCTGCCCTCTCACATTGCTTGCCCACCTTTAGGTCATCTGATATGACTACCCCTAGGTCCCTTTCCATTTTGTTTGTTGTTAGTATCTCACCCCCATTGTGTACTCTTCCCTGGGTTTTGTTTCCCAGGTGCATTACCTTGCACTTCTTAGCATTGAATCTAAGCTGCCATACATTTAACCATTCCTCTAACCTTACCAAGTCCCTTCTCATCCTTTCCACCCCTTGTGCATCAACTCTGTTGCAGATCTTTGTGTCATCTGCAAAGAGACATACTTTTCCTTCCAGTCCCTCTGCAATGTCGCTTATAGCCTCCTTCTCCATGAAGGCGTGGACTTGATTGGCGGTATATATCAATAATGGGAAATAATGGGGAGCAGTGTACTCCTTTTTCAATGAAGTCTGTAAACCACTGTCTTTTCCATTGTATATATAAGATTTCATGTAAAAATAAGTTAAAAAGAAGATGAAACAGCATTTCAAAAGGATTGTTAAATAATCTCCCTTATGTGGTTTACCTCATCTCATTATGAAGCTCTGCCCATTATTTTATAATTACATCTTTATTAGAGATTTTCCAAACAAGTGAACAAAACCTACAAAGGAACAGTATTAATTTACAAACTAGATAAAACATCAAGATACAAATTCTAACCAATCAACAAGCAGTAACATTCAAACATGAATCTTAGAGCAGATACTTAAACCAACAAAGATGAGAGACCAAGGGCACCTAAGATATACAAGCCTAATACATATCCATCTCAATGCATCATCAATAATAAAAGAAAGAATGAAACAAACAGAGAACAAAACAATATGGTATAAAACATGAATATTAAAGAATCCAGGATGGAACAGGATATATAAAAAAGGGGTGAAAAAAAAACCTAATATGAGGTAAAACCCAAGGACTGAGTGTGAAAGTACACTAGTAACCCCCCTTTCCCCAAGAATAGGGGGTTCCTAGTGGGGTACCGCAGGGTTCAGTACTGGGACCGATCCTCTTTAATGTCTTTATAGGTGATATTGCAGAGAGTCTGGAAGGAAAAGCATGCCTCTTTGCAGATGACACAAAGATCTGCAACAGAGTTGATACACAAGGGAGGTGGAAAGGATGAGAAGGGACTTGGCAAGGTTGGAGGAATGGTCAAATGTATGGCAGCCTAGATTCAATGCAAGGAAGTGCAAAGTAATGCACCTGGGAAACAAAAACCCAGGGGAAGAGTACACGGGGGGTTCTAACAACAACAAAAATGGAAAGAGACCTGGGGGTAGTCATATCAGATGACCTAAACGTGGGCAAGTAATGTGAGAAGGCAGTAAGGAGGGCTGTGGGGATACTGGGATGCATAGAGAGAGGCATCACCAGTAGAAAACAAGAAGTTGTTATCCCTCTGTACAGACAGTTGGTGAGATCCCATCTAGAGTACTGCGTGCAGTTCTGGAGACCCCATCTCTGCAATGACATAGACAGGATGGAGGCAGTCCAGAGAAGGACAATTAGAATGGTGCAGGGTCTGTACCAGAAGCCATATGAAGAGATACTAAAGAAGCTTAATATGTATACCCTTGAGGAAAGGAGAGAGGGGGGACATAATAGAAACTTTCGAGTACCTCAAGGGAATCAACAGAGTCCAAGAGGGGAGCATCTTTCAGAAAAAGAGATGTGCAAGAACAATGGGGCACAATCTGAAGATAGAAGAGGACAGCTCAGGTGCAACATGAGGAAGTATTTTTTCACAGGGAGGGTGGTGGATGCATGGAACAGCCTTCCTGAGGAGGTAGTGGGGTCAAAACAGTGGGGAATTCAAGAATGCATGAGACAGACAAAGGCAATTCTAGTGGGGGTAGGAGGAAGTAGGCTGTTGGTTAACTAGGATCTGCAGCTTATCCAATAGGTAGAGAAATGGACAGATTGGGTGGGCCAAGCAGTCATTAGCTGCCATCAAAGTTTATGTTTCTATAAAACCAGAAAGCCCCCGAGACACAAAATCAACTCAAGGAATGAAAGCCAAAGTCAAGCTGCAGCCTATAATGGACCAATTTTGCCAAATAACTTGAAA
Source organism: Neoceratodus forsteri (assembly GCA_016271365.2). Lineage (NCBI taxonomy): Eukaryota > Metazoa > Chordata > Ceratodontiformes > Ceratodontidae > Neoceratodus > Neoceratodus forsteri. The sequence goes on from CM028132.1 coordinate 1,412,402,977, forward strand.
AGTAGATAAACAATTTAAGTAATAATAAATACATTTCTCACAGTAATAAAGTGAATCAACTAGGATGGAAACATAGGAAGACCAGGAGCCGTAGTAAAATTCTGAAGTAGCATTTTATCATTATCAATAACAGTAAAATAAAATATAAAATTGTTCAGTATAACTATTTAGAAAGGCAGTACAAACAGAGAAAACAAAGGTCTTCATCTGAGATATCTCTAATTCCAAGTTTCAGAATCCCTAGCAAAATATTGCTGCTCATTTTATAACCAGTCTTATCATGGTACTTAATTTCTACATCCTGAGCTCATTAAGGAGATATCCTGTTTCTCATAAAATGTATCAGAGTTCTTGTCAGTTTCTTTGCAGAAGGCTTGCAGCTAGAACAGTGCCCCAACCTTGCCTCCTGCTAACAGCTGTGCAAAGAGTTTGCAAACAAGCCTGAGAAGAGCTCAAACTGCATCTCAGGGTACCCCCTCAAATTCCAAATAGTTTTTGCAATCATTTCAACAGTAAGCTATATACATTTCAAACTGAGTGATCCCAGCTTTACATACAGATCCACATATATTTATAACCACAGATATGCAAGGGGAAGAAAGACAGAAACAGCAAGTGAAAGTAGAGATAGCGAGCGGAGCATAGCGAGACCATCACAGTGATCAGTTTCTAGGTCTCACAAGAACATTTGGTTGCACAACCAGACAGACAAGAGACACAAAAGGAGAGGATAGAACAGATCCTTGCATTTAAGTCTTTCTGCATAACAAATTGGGCAGGGCCTTATTTAACCCTGTTACACTGTTTAAAGGGTTAGAAATGTCCCATGCCAATGCTGTTATAAATGTTATTTCATTAGAGAGGAGGTTCATCCGTATCCTGTGCCAAATCTTAAGAGTCACCTGTGTATACCGGGCAAAGTTAGAGAAAGAAAATAACCCAGTGAGGATGAAAATAAAACGCGATTTAGATCATATAAATCATTAAGAGCACACTCAATGTCCTTTCAATAAGCTTGGAAAGGTTCATACATATGTGGGTTAAAACAAATATGGCACAGTCAAGGACCACAAGTAATGACAGCACCCAGCAACCACACTGCAGACACAGAGGGTGGAAATGGAATGGGTGTAGTTGATACGGGGTATGCCCCATGCCTTTAATATAATCACCTCTGTGCTCAGGCACATCAGGGAGTGGATGCAGAGTGATGCCCTGACAGCAGGTCATCCACAAATCTTTGATACCCACATTTGGTGCACCCACATTATGGCGCCCTTGTTCCCACACCACATTAACTGTATATTGCGTGGAAAGAATCTGAGACCCATAAATATACTATCTGCAGTTGGCATGTTAACATATAACAACAGAAATTTGATACAATAAGGCCCCCTCAAGATTAAGGTAAATGTAGTATAGTTAGGCGTATCCTAGGCTTCTGCCCCCTCCAAATAAAATGGGAGATCATCCGGTGCCAGTCCCAAATATTAAAGGGGCTAGGATAGATAGGTATTGTTTGCAGAAAAAATAAAATACAAGGAAGAACATTAAGGCAGACAATTTCTATCCACTGAAAGAAAGAAAAACAATAAGCCGACCAACAGGTTAAGTCATCACAACAATCAATGTCAGAGGTTCAAATTTTAATAACTCCAAATGTTCAGGGTCTTTAGGATCTGAACACTGAGATACTTCAAGGAATTTCTGTTCCAACGGCTGGACAGCAATGCAACAATATGTGGGGAAGGCTATAGTTAAAAGCCAACAGTTCAGTTTTGTCTTTACTTATACAAAAGCCAGACAACTTTTCAAAATGATCTGTCAGCTCAATGACCTCACGGATAGATATGATAAGTTCTGTAAGAGTCAAACTATATCATCTGCGAACACAGAAAGTCTAAAGTCTCGACCACCAAGGGGAATACCATGGATGAGGGATGAAGACCAGATATAAGCAGCTAAGGGTTTGATATAAAGAGCAAAGATGGCCAGGGAAATGGGACAACCTTGTCTGGTGCCCCTGCCCCAAAAAAAGGATGAGAAAAAAAAGTCAATTAATCTTAACCATGGCAAGAGGTGACTGGTATGCCTGTTACAGCACAGTGACATACGTGGAGGGAAAACCAAAGGACTAGAGAGTAGTCACACAAGGGCAAGGACACATGATCAAAGACCTTCTCCGCATCCAAGCTAGCCAGGATCATTGGAATGAACATTGAGATGTAATCCAGAGGATAGGTACAATGAAAGTTATGAAATGGGCATCAGAATGTAAGGAATTTGGTTGGGCAATACCTGTGTGATAAAGTGTCTAATGCACAGGAACAAGGTCCAGCAGTGGGTACTTGTCTTGGTAAAGCTGCCCAGTCCAAATGTTTGTAAAAGCTAAAGCAGCCATCTTGTTTTGCCAACCTAAATCTCACTCGCTGTCCTAATCAGCTGCCAACTACAGGCACTTCATACTTTCCACCTTTAGGCTCTTAGTTTTTTTACGTGGATGCAGGCAGCACATTAAACAAATAACTGTCATGCTCTATCTCTCTTCACCCACTCACATGCTTGATTGGCCATCATCTTCCTGTCCTAATAGTAGGCTGACTTGCCAACTGCTGACAACTTCCTGACAAAGTCTCCTAATGTTTCCATTATTTAAAACAAACTCTGGTTTTGTTCTCTCTTTAGACACCTCACTTTCTGCTGTGCTGTTCCTCACTTGACATTCGCTCCGTTTTCATTTGCTCGTTCGCCTGACTGCTACCTCGCTCCATCCTCAATGTAGGCTGAGTTTGCTACCTGTTACCATAAGGTAGAAAGATTCTAAAAAGACAGCATCATTTCCTGTTCAAACTAAATGAAGTAAGACTACTGCTGGGGGGTGCCATAACAAATACAAGTATAAGGAGGCAGTATAGCACAGTGGTCTAGGCTCTGAGCTGCCAATCTGGTGACATCCAGCAGACCAGACCTGGGTTTGAATCCCAGCTTCCACTTGCATACTGTGTGACCCTGAGCAAGTCACTTAACCTCCTTGTGCTCCCAGGTCGCTCCTGTAAAAAAGCTTTCAGCTTAGTGTGCTATACCTGGTTAAAACAACAACAACAAATACAAGTAAGCATGCCTTAGCAGCTCAAAAGTCCTCAAGTCAAAAAAAAAAACAGGCGGAGGAACTATTTTATTAAAAATTAAAACAAACATTTAAATGTTTCGCTGTTAAATATTATGCATTTTAATATCATGTATTTTAGATAGCCATTTCATAAGTGCAATAAGACACTCCAGGATATGCATTGAACACTTTAACACACAGCTAGGAGGCTGGATGCATTCGACCTGTGGCCTCGTGCCTCACTACACCTCTTGTACGTGTTAAAGTGTCTAACACCCTGTCATGTCTTACTGCTTACTTATCGTGCACTTGTCTAGTACATACAAAGACAGCTTGGTCCCGGTCCAGCAGGGTGGAGAGAAGACCCTCTAAATGTAATGCCCATATAGACATAAACAACTTACAATCCATATTAAGTATAGAAATTGGATCATAGGAGGCTGGAGAAGATGGGTCTTTACCTGCTTTTTGGTAAGGATGAAATAACTGCACAACACTATGAAGAGGGTGGGGGATTACCTACCTGAAAAGATTGGAAAGATGCAATAGAAGGGGTTTCAAAAGAAAGAGATTTATAAAACTCAAAGGGATAACCATCCAGGCCAGGGGACTTTTCTGGTTTAGACAATTGAATACTTTGAGAAAGTTTCAAATCCAGTATAGGAGTTAGTAATCTGAACTTGGTCAGGGGAAAGCATTGGAAGGCCTTCCCAGGACAAAAAGGAGTGCATTCGCTACAGAGAAGGGGTCTAGCTTCTGAAGTATACAAAGAAGAATAATAAGATCTAAAAGACAGAAGCGATTTCTGGCTTTTAAAATGAACTGCCCATTAGAAGAGTCCCGTAGTTTAAAAATAGTGGCAACAGCCCAATGTGCACATAAGCGTCTAGCTAAATATCAGATGCCACATGATCCCCTTCCAAGGAGCTTTGATGATGGTAGAACAAAGCCTATTCCACCTTCTGGTCAAGCAACTTTTGCACTTGGGCCTCGCTCTCTAGCATTAATGGGTGAATGGTATTATTCCTTGACATACAGACGTGTCTGATAAGACTGAAGAGTAGTATATAACTTATAGGTTCCCTCTCACGATGCAAAGCAGAAGCTTGGGCCACAATAGTACCCTAGTGAATGGACTTAAGGGTATCCCACAAAATACTGAGGGTAACCCCATCAACATCATTCTTGTGTAAGAACTGAGGTATCTGAGCTGATAATGTACCTAATAAGATGCGGTCCCGAAGAAGACCTGGGTGTAAATGCCAAAAGGTACGACTTTCAGGGCTACCCAAAATAAAAGACGCATGAACAGGGGAGTGATCTGAAAGGTGGAATGGACCATGCTCCACCGTATGGATCGAATCAACATGTTCCAGTGTAGTAAGCATACAATCAAGTCTAGCAAAAGAGCCATGCCTGGGCGAATAGTGAGTAGAGATGCAGTGAATTTAAATTCCGCCAGCGAAGTGAATGCGAAGTGGGCACTTTGCATTGCCCACTCCACGTAAAAGTGCTCACTCTGCCTTGTCATTACCACTTCACGTTATGGCGGAATGGCAACGTGAAGTAAGGCGAAGTCATTGTTTTTAATGGACTTCGTGTTCCTCATTATGATTCTAAGTGATCCACTTGGTGTTTCAGATTTGGCAGCCCCCCACCCCCACACATCACATGGCTTACAGTACCGTAAGCCACATACTGTTTAGCTAGGCAGGAAGGAAGTGAGTCATACAAGCAGACACTTACTTTCCCTTGTGCAGACGGAGAGAGAGAGGAGTGTGTTTTGTGACTGCTGATACTTTGAGATCAGAGTGAGAAGGAGATTAAAACTTTGATTTAGACCCAACAGCTTTTTTAAAAGCTACATTTTTTTGTCTTTTCTGTACAGTTTTTTACTTAATTTGTTCTTTCTGTAAATTTTATTTTTCTTGCCTTTATAAGTAGTTAGTTGTTTGTCCCCCCCCTCCCCGGAAGCAGGATCAGCACCACCTCCTGTCCTGACTCTGAGGCAGTTGAATCACCACCACCACCACCACCACCAAATCCAGCACCAGGTCCTCTGGAGCAGGATGTGCCTGTTTCCCTGGGCCCAGGTGTGGATCCCATCCCTGTTCAGCACCCTGACCAGTCGGCTGCCAGTTCATCTGGCCCTCCACTGACTGTGCCTGGTTCTCCCCGCACCTCCTTTGTTTGGCAGTTTTTCTGACTGTGTCAGGAGGGACAGCAGTGTGGTCAGGTGCTGCCTATGTGAGGTGGAGGTGCACCGTGGCCCCCAGGTGACTCACCTGGGGACTGGGGTCTAATACACCCATATGCTCAATCACCACCACCAGTTGGAGTGGCAGGCTGTCACAGAACGGACCATGCCTGCACCTGTTGGCCATTCTGTGACAGAGGGTGCAGCTGTGCATGGCGGCATCCCTAAAAAGAGGAGGGCCACCACAGTACAGATCGCATAGAGGGACATCAGTTGCAAATTATGTCAATGCTGGAACTACTGCTGGATTACCATGGGATTCCACATGCGTTTTTTTTTTTCTCACAGCATGTGCCCCCTCACCTTCCTTGCTGTGTTATAAAATGTATTCCTCCACCATCCCCGACCCTTGTATGTAATTATGCTCCTTTTTGTTGTCTTCCATATGCGTGACACTTTGTATTCTGAGCAGTGCAAGTATACTGTGCTAAACTGCACATGTGCAGTCAGTCTTCTTTCCAGTCTGTGTATGTACTACATACACTGTCCAAATCCCTGACTTAAAAACACTTATTAATGAGCACAATTGTGGGATAGTGAAGCCTTGAGAGATACTACAAAACAGGCTTACAATACATCCAAGTAACTAGTAAAAAAATTAATGTTGTGATTCGTGACGTTATTGTAAATCGTGATTTGTGACTGTATTTGTGACCATGATGATGATGAAATGCGAATGCCTACGGCTGTACTTCCCCGGGCTCCAATGAGGTGTGGCACAAAACACCCCGACTTAAAAACACTCATTAATGAGTACAATGGTGGGGTGGCGAAGCATGGAGAGATACTACAAAACAGGCTTACAATACATCCAAGTAACTATTAAAAAAAATTAATGTTGTGATTCGTGATGTGATCGTAAATCGTGATTTGTGACTGCATTTGTGACCGTGATGATGAAGATCGAGATTTGTATCACGAGTGACTCGTGATGATGGTCCTGACTTAAAAACGCATATTAATGAGTGGAATGTTCATGCAGAATTATGCACCACACCTGTCCAGTACTCTGAAGGGATGCCAAAGAAACAACTGTGACTTAAGTTAGAGATGGAGATTGGGCCCTAAAGAGATGCAAATGCACAGACAGATTAAGATTGTGCTGTGCACTGAAGAGATGCAAATACAAAGGCACAACACCTAACCAGTGCTCACCATCAGAAATTCAAATCTGGAAAAGAATTCCTTTGCCGATTGGGGCGGGCCGTGGGGGGAAGTGTACTGCACTGCTGCAGTAACAGTCACTAGTACTAGTAAAGATACCACAAAGAAGCACAAAAATTACACAGCTGCAGTGGATAGCAGGTTCACATTGCTGAAATTATGTGGCACAATAAAAGGTGTCTGATTTGATGACATGCGCCTTACACATACTCACACACACACTAAATAATGTGTAGCAAATTGAAAACTTCAGTAATATAACCACATATTTAAAAAAACTAAAATTATGCACTGCTGCACCACAACAATCAGCGAACAAATGGCAAGAATTATTGAAAATATTACTGTGTGTACATTAACACAGTTATACAAGAAAAATATCACCAAAACAGAAAGCACTGTCTTTTTCTCCAAGTTAATCTACCTACACCACAGATACGCCCCTTCCCCAAAGCACACTTCCACTGTCTCTCAGTACACAGACTGAATATTGTACATTAACATTCAAAATCCACACACAAACAATAAACGCTCGATGATATGAGCACAGGAGGGTTTCCTATAATCGATGAACTAAAGTTTCAACAAAACAAATGACCCCAAAAGGCTTTTTTAACAGCTTTTAGAAGGTTTGAATCACATAGCTCTCAAATCAGATTGTCTTCTATAGCTTCATACACACACTACCCCAAACTGAGGCTGTGCAGAGCAATCTAGAGCCCATGTGACCTGAAATCCCATGAATCACTGCAAAATTCGCCTTTGGAGCTTAAAAACAAGGCAAAGTGAGGCAAAGCACATTGTTTTCAATGTACTTCACCTTAAGAATCAGTGGAGTAGTGGTTTGGGAAGGTGGAGTAATGCAAAGTCATTGTTTTCAATGGACTCCGTGTTACCCATTAATAACGCAGTACTCTGCTTTGTGTTGCGGAGCCTTTCGGCGACCTGCTTCACCCGCAGATCACTGGAGCGACCAGCTATCAACACCACTAATAGTGAGTATACTCCCGATGTCTCAGATGAGTAAACCACCAAATATCTACTAACCCTGAAGACTGAATGGTTTTATGAAAATATTTAGTAGCTACTGAATGCCGAAAAGCATTAGAATTTGAAGAGTCCCAATCAGGAGATAAAAGTAAGAATAAGGCCCCCCCCAAAAAAAAAAGTTGCCCCTGTAAGTGCTACAATAGAAGGGGAAAAAAGCAAGAGAAAATCTGACGACTAGTGCCAGGGGGAAAATACATATTAACTAAGGTCAAAAGACAACCACATAGATGACTGGTAACTATTACGTAGTGGGCAGCCTTATCCAAAACAGTCAATTGAGGGACAAAGGAGAGACTGTGGCGGCACAGAAGCAAGACCCCCCCCTTCCACGACCAGACTTATGGGAGGAAAAAAGTACATGGACAAAGCCATATTTCAAAAATGTATTGTGTTTATCGAGTGATAGATGAGCTTCCTGTGAAAAAATGAGATCAGCATGTTGATGTTTAGAATACTGAAGAAGGTGGTAATGCTTAATTGGATTATGGATACCATTGACATTATAGGAGATCATTTTAGCTGGGGAAACCATAGTGGATGAAAATGAAGGCTAAAAATATTGTAACAAACCCCTATGATCCGACTTAAAAAAACAGTAGAAAGAAAAATCCTGTGAACAACCGCCTCCTTAAAAGTAATATAAGCCTGTCCCAGCCCTGGATTCGAATGATTAATACTAGACCACCAAACTGCAACATTAGCAAAGCTGGGACAACACTTTTTAAAAATAAAACTAAATAAAAAAAAAACACCAGCTGCCCATATTTACCAGCACATTTAACAGCCACAAAAATTACAAAACAATAATAACACATAGCTACCATCCTTTGATACAAACATGTAAGGTTAAATAAATTAATTTCAACCACCCAACATGACTTGGTACCACATGGTAGTGGATCTTGGCACTAATAACTTAGCAGATAACAGTCTTCAGGAGGTCAAGTCACGGTTTAGAGAACTGGCAAGCATGAATGGTAATGCAGTGCGGTCAATGGCCTTCTCAGAAATACTGCCGTACCCAAAACCAATACATGTGATAAACAAACAATTAAGGAATTTAATGAATAGTTGAGAGGGTGGGGTGGGTCTATGGGATTTGGTGTGGTAGGTAATTGAGGAGGGAGCATGGGAAAACAATAACTTGTATGCACAAGATAGGCTACACCTTAGCAGGGAGGGCATGGCAGTCCTGAAGAAGAAACTCGAGGAGTTTCTAGTGGCCAACTTCAATTTAAACTAATGGGGGGGGTAATACATATCAAACAGTTGGAGGCTCAGGTTAATGGAGGATCTTTGAATCCCTCCAGATAGTAATATAAGACACAGGGAAGATACTTCGGGAGGAATCTATGAGGAAAAGATTAGAGAAGATGGGGATCATGGGAAAGAATGGGTTGTAGTATCTAGGAATGTGAGGAGCCTAGGAAATAAGATTCCAGAGCTCCAAGCACTGTTGGTGGATGGGGTACATATTGTGCCATCACAGAAATGTAGGCAAATCAAAACAGAGAATGGTACTTAATAATACTGGGCTGTAGGTTGTATAGAAGGGACAAGGCAGCTGGCAAGGAAGGAGCAGTAGCTGTTTACATAAGGGAAGGAATTGAGTGTAGTAGAGAAGAAGGTGATGAGGGTAATATGGAAACCTTGTTGGTCAGTTTAAGCAAGGCAAAAAACAGGAGGATCAGGCTAGGGGTGGTGTACAGACCACCATCCCAGATGGAGGAGAAGTATAAGGAGCTAGTGGGGGTTATGCAGCAGAAGTGTAGAAGAGGCAGCACAACAGTAGTTGGAGACTACAACCTAATGAGATAGATTGGGACACCATGACATCAGCTAGCAGCAGGGAACAAGTCATCCTGGTCGCACTCCAGGATGCATTCCTGATGCAGCTGGTAAGAGAGCCAACAAGCGACTGCAACCTAGTAGACCTTGTCCTGACAGATGAGGATCAGGTAAGGGGGTTGAAGGTGGAGAACCCCATAGCAGGGAGTGACCATAGTTCAGTATGGTTCTCTCTTGAGCTGAGCAGAGAGGAGGCAAGTACTGCCACCTGGGTCATTAACTTTAATAGGGCCAACTTTGGTAAGATGGCTGAAGTACTGGGGAGGCATGTGGATACCATAAGTCCAGAGACACAAGAGGCAGTATAGCGCAGTGGTTTATGGGTCTGAGTTGCAAATCTGGAGACCTGGGTTTGAATCCCACAGCCCCCACTTGCATACTGTGTGACCCTGAGCAAGTTGCTTAACCTCCCTGTGCTCCCAGTCACACCTGTAAACAAGCTTTCAGCTTAGTGTGCCACTCCTGATAAAACAATTGGAAAAAAAAAGTCCAGACATGGACACCACCCAGAAATGGGATTTTATTAAGATGAGGCTTGTGGAGACCACAAACTCCTGCACTAAGTGGAGAAGTAAGAAGGCAAGGTCAAATAAACCGAGCTGGTGGGCCAAGGATCTACAGTCAAAGGTGAGGGAAAAAAGGGTGGCCTTTAAAAACTATGCAAGGACTGGTAAAGTAGCAGATAAGGAGGAGTACATTAGAAGCTTCCAGGAGGTAACTGGGAGTAAGGGCAGTCAAGGCTATGAAAGAGCTAAGGTTTGCTCAAGGGATTAAAGAGGGTGAAAAAGGGTTCTTCAGATATGTTAGGGGGAGAAAGAAATGCAGGGAGCAAATTACTAGAATTTTGACAGGAGAAGGATGAGTCAATAAAGGGGCTGAACAGGCAGAGGTATTAAATGTATACTTCTGCTCAGTTTTTACAAGGGAGTGGGAGGTACCTAGACAGCTGGGGTAGGATAGAGTGGGGAAAGAAGGGAGAACTAGGATGGTAGAAGAGGGGATCCCTGTGCAGAGGGTGCTAGAGGGTGTAAGGTCTCTGTGGACAGATACAGCACCAGGACTGGACAGGATACATCCAAGGGTCCTAAAGGAACTTGCAGAGGTCCTGGCTGAGCCTCTGATAGAAGTATTCAACACATCCCTTCTAACAGGATGTGTGCCCCTGGACTGGAAGATGGCACATGTGGTGCCCATCCACAAAAGTGGCTCTTGGGATGAACCAGAGAATTACAGGCTGGTCAGCCTCACTTCAATTGTGGGGAAACTAATGGAGACTATCATGAAGGAAAGAGTAGTGGCATTCCTGCAGTGGTGATCAGCAGCATGGGTTCACCCAAGAAAGGTCTTGTCAGACCAGTCTTGTGGTCTTTTATGACTGACGAACTAAGGCTCTGGATGAAGGCAAGGTGGTTGATGTACTATATTTGGACTTCAGCAAGACCTTTGACTTTGTGCCATGCATGAGGATGAAAGGCAAGCTGAAGGACCTGGGGTGGAGGATAAAGTGGTCAGATTGATTGAGAGCTGGCTAGTTGACTAGAAAATAGACAGCAGAGGGTGGTGGTAAGGGGGGAACTATCATTGCCATGGGCTGTCATCAGTGGGATAATGCAGGGCTCAGTGCTGGGACCTGTGTTAATCAACATCTATGTAGTGGCTATGGCAGTGGGGATCCAGAGTAGGATAAGCCTCTTTGCCGATGACACTAACCTGGGAACAGTGGTGGATGGGGTGGGGGGTACTGCAGAAAGACCTAAAAGCTCTGGAGAGATAGTCCTGTACCTGACAGTTGGTTTCAATGTAGGGAAGTACAGGATTATGCACTTCGGAAACAAGAGTCCTGGACACAGCTACCAGCTGGAGGTGTGCAGTTATCGGTATCTGTCGAGGAAAATGATCTGGGTGTGCTGGTCACAGGCCACATGAATCAATCTGAACAATGTAGGAAGGCTGTGACAAAGGCCAATAGGAAGCTGGGGTGCATAGCAAGGGGAATCACCTCAAGGAGTGAGCAGGTGATTCTGCCATTGTACAGAGCACTGGTGAAGCCTCACTGGGAGTACTGTGTACAGTTCTGGTGCACCTTCTTAAAACAAGCATTTGTCAATGCCAAATGTTTGCTTGCTTGTATTAGCATTGGAAATGCAGGAGTTAGACAGATGCAGAATAGGAATGACAGTGAAGTATTGAACTTCACGCCAACCCCACCTCCACCCTGCAGAGATGGACAGGGACTGGAGTATCTGTTTGGGTCATCGCCCATAACGTTCATGCGATTTCACCTCACACTATCCTGCAGACACAAACACGTGTTGATGTGTGCCTTGGTGTGTTCGGCTTTACAGTCACCTCATTCCATAAGGACATGATACGCTGAAATGGGTGCAGTATAGGAGAATGGGATGAACTCTGGGGCCAAAGAGTCCAAGGCACACCTCGATGCCAGTCACTGGCTGCAGGGTGGGGGTAGGATGGCATGAGCATTACAGTCGGCAATCCAAAGGCACACCCCTGATGCCTGTCAGTCTGTACAGGGTGAGACGTTATGGTTAGAAACCCTAACACCCCGGGCATTTGTTGGTATTTGCACTACAAATTTTCAACATGGCCTTTTTGTGACTCCCACCTTATGAAAGCATGTGGGACCTCTTCTCATGAACAGTGGCAGTGTGATTTTGTTAATGTGTCCCGAACTTTGAGTTCCCACAGCAACGCGGCATTCTGCTCCAGATGTAGAAAAACACGATCGGGCAGGATATGAAGAATGACAGCTGTACCATTCATAGTGAGGTGTAAAGAGATGGCAATGCTGAAAATCTGTAGTGAAAATATTAAAAATGCTCGAACTTCTGAGCATACATGGAAACTGCGCAATGCATGCGCATAACACAGTCATTTAGTGGAATTATTTCACCAAATGTTCAACATAGGCATTTTGTGACCTCTGCTTATGAACACTGTCACTATGATTTTCTTAATCTGTCCTAAACATTGATTTCCCACATCGGCCGCACTATTCTGTGCCAGATGTATAAACGCATATTTTGGGCAGGATATGAAAAATGACAGCTGTACTGTTCATAAGGAGGTGTGAAAAAATGCCAATGTTGATAATCTGGAGTGAAAATATTACAAATGCACAAAATTATGAGGGTGCGTGGAAACTGCTCAATGTGCGCTCATAACACAGTCATTTTATGGACTTTTGTCATTAATTTTCAACATAGGCATTTTAGCAACTTTGCTCCTGAACAGTGTCACTGTGATTTTTTTTTAGTCTGTCCCGAACACTGACTTCCCATAGCTACTGTGCTATTGTGTGCCAGAAGTGCGAAAACACATTTCGGACAGGATGTGAAAAATGACAGCTGTTCTGTTCATAAGGAGGTCTGAAAAAATGCCAGTGTTGAACATCTGGAGTGAAAACACTGCAAATTTGTGAAGTTACGAGGATGCGTGGAAACTGCACAATGCACGCTCATAACACAGTCATTTTATGGACGTTTGTCACCAAAGTTTCAACATAGGCATTTCAGGACCTCTACTCATGAACAGAGTCACTGTGATTTTATTAATCTGTCCCAAACACTGATTTCCTACAGCAACTGCGTTAATCTGTGCTGGAAGTGCGAAAACACATTTTGGCCAGGATATGAAAAATGACAGCTGTACTATTCATAAGGAGGTGTCCAAAAATACCAATGCTGAAAATCTGGAGTGAAAATATTACAAATTCTTGAAATTACGAGTGTGCATGGGAACTGCGCAATGCACGCTCGTAAAACAGTAATTTTTTTTAATTTTTAACCAAATTTGCAACATAGGGTTTTTGAGAGCCCACCTCATGAACAGTGGCACTGTCGTTTCGTTAATCAGTCCCGAAAGGTGATTCCGCTCAGTGACCGTGAAATCACCTTTCGGGACTGAATAATGCCATAACAGTGATCGAATTCATGAGGAGGGGTCCTAATAACCCCATGTTGGAAATGTGGTGCCCATAGTCCAAAAAATGGCTGAGATATCCACATAAGTCAAAAAAACCCTATTTATGTCATTATACAGCTTACCGGCATTTCTTCAGTTTGCGGTAGGCTTTGAAGAGTGCAGACATGTTCCCGGTCCACTGAAGATCATCATGCCAGGCTCTGGAGGTAAGTGTGGGGTGAGGGGGAGGTGGGTGCGCAGATGGTTGGCGTGGGTTGGGGGAGGAGGCAGGAGAGACCGCGAGGGACCGTTTTCTTTGTTTCAGGGACACAACTTAAATAAAAGACATCACAGAAAGGTTTTTTTTTGCAGGCTTCCTATGTGCACACTGGCGTGGGCTCGCTCCCAGTGTGCCACCTGCATTTTGTGGTGGGGGGACTGAAGCCAATGGGGATTGGGCTCCCAGTCGGCACAGAAACATGTGTGTGGGGGGGGCATGATGCCGAGGGGGCTTGGGCACCCTTTCAGCACACAACAAACAGGGGGCATTATGCCGACGGGGAGTGGGTTCCCCCGTCAACAAATGAACTGGGTCGGGGGCATGCCGAAGGGGGGATTGGGCACCCCCTGTCAACTTTCATGGGGCTTACCACTGTCATGTTTAGGGAATTATTACACAGGCAAGGGACCGCCCTGCAATGACGGGTCGCTCCCTCATTGCAGGAGAATGACTGATGCTGCAATGATGAGGCGGACCCTCATTGCAGCAGCCAAATTGATTCAAGTTGGTGGCACTTCTGCAGAACCAGTGTCATCAGGACACTGGGCCTGCATTGGGTGCAGAGTGCCAAGCCCACAAATGCAGTGCCGGAGTTGGCTGCCACGGTGCCGCACCTCCACAACCCGCTTCTCTCCTAAGCTGCCACATAATGTTTCTTGCGCATGGACGCAAGCAAACATAAAAAGGACATCAGACAGTTGGAGGGGGTACAGAGAAGAGTGAGAAGATGCTAATCGGGATGAGGGAAAAGTCCTGTGAAGAAAGGTTAAGGAAGCTCAATACGTACTCCCTGGAGGACAGAAGGGACAGGGCCGATATGACTGAGACCTTCAAATAATGGAATGGTATATATAGGGTTAGTCATGAGGGCCTTTTTAAACATAGAAAAGAAGGAAACACAGGAGGGCGCAGTCTGAAATTGGAGAGGGGTTCAGAAGAGAGATGAGGAGGCACTGTGTCACAGAAAAGGTGGTGACAGCATGGAATGCTTTGCCTGAGGAGCTGGTTTCACAAACATCAGTTTGGGGATTTAAAAGGGGGTGGGACAGGGTTAAGGGCAGGATCAGGATTGGGAAGGGGGAAAGATGGGGATCATTCAGTTGGTGCTGTCAGAGAGGAAGGTGAAGAGGGGGTTGGGACGGCAGCATCAGTACTCAACACTGAGAGCAGCACACTTGAGCAGACTTGATAGACCGTAAGGCCTGTATCTGCTGGCATCATCATATGTTCATATGTTCGTATGACCAAATACAAAAGATAAAACTAAGGATGAAAAACATCCGTCAAAATCACCAAAAGAGCAGAGAGAGAGCAAGAAATCAAAATCCAGCCTCTAAAACTATAATCAAAGCTGACAAAGGAAAACTATAGAAACAAGCTGCCCAAAAGTACCCCTAAAAAGGGAGGGAAGAAAAAGGGGCCCCAAAAAATAATTCAGGCCTCAAAAATTTAACATAGCATGTTTTAAAAATAAAAAACAGAATAACAGCTGCCAAGAGGTCATCAACCTGACATCCAATGAAACTCAACTAACATTCTCAATAATAACAATAACTGACTTCTAAACAGGGGAGCCATGTCAACTATGACGTTCTGACCTTGACAGCTATTTTTTTTTTAAAGTGACATTCTTACCTCCTTGCTCTGCAATACTTGTCAGAATGTGGCTATTGTTGGACCCTCTCCTCTTAATGCTGAATAAGACAGGAAAGGGGGAAAACTACAGATTTCCTGCTGTTGTACTCTTAAATCATTTACACACAGCGTAATTATGGTGGTACAGGCATACACACGAGCTTTAGACCGGGTTAGACCATAACATTAATGTGCTGGCATGAGGCACAGTCCACACTGCTGCAAGCCATGTGACCCACCTTCCAGTTACCCAGTTACGGCCTGTAGGTTTTGTTGCCATCAGGGCCAGAAAAGCAGTAAGTCAACGATCCAGCTCAACCGTAGAAAACATTCCTGTTGATCTCACTGTGTACGCCCTAATCTGCGGCATTGTATTTCATGCTGCATAAAGTAAGTTGCTGTGTGAAATTATTTGCGGCACTCATTGTTCACTATAAGCACGATGACTTACTTTAAAGAATATTTTTTCTTCTTATTGGACAGCTTGAGGCACAGAGCTAGAAGGAAAGCATTTTCCTTCTAGTTCTGTGTCTTGAGGGGATCTTGAAAATGTTGGAAGAGGCAACATATATCAAGGGGGGGTGGGCCTGCTCCACAGTGATCAGATTTTGACAGAAGGTAGTGCTTCGTGTTCTGCCCCAGGACAATGTATACCCATCATTGCTCCAGGTCAGTAAACATGCTTGCTTCACCCCCACTCCAGTGCTTCTGACTGTCCCACATTACCAAGGACATCCCTCACTTTACCCCCTGACAATTTCTCACTCTAACATTCTGATGGGTAATTTCCGACATTTCACTAACTATAGACGGCAGTAGGGGTTGAAGCCCTGAGCACTGCAGTATGTAGGGTACCCACATGAGACACAGCAGGCAGCTGGCAGGGAGGGGTGGCAGGCATTGCTGCAGTGACAGCAAGCGACAGAGAGAGTGAGCTACCAGGTGGGTGTTGAACGTGAAAGCTGCACTTTGCTATTCCACCAATCCAGATTGCATTGGCTGATCTTGGGCATGGAGAGGGTTGGAGGCAACAGCGTACATAACCAGAGAGATATTCTGGCTGGATAAACCCAATACTGCTGCAGTTGTGAGTGGGACTGGTTTGGACACTCTGGGAGGTAAAGAAAAAAGTACTTGGCAAGAAGATGGAAAAAGAGAGAGAGAGAGAAAGAAAGAGACAGATGGAGGAAGTGGACTACTTCAAGTGCGTGGTGGGGAGGGGCAGAGAGAAAGAGAGAGAGGAAATGGACTGATTCCTGCATAGTGTTAGTGCTTCAACTCCACTCACTGGGCAAAGCGCAGAGCAAACATTTGTGATGCATTTATTATTAATTTTATTTTTTATTCATTTAACTCTCAGATTACATATACCTTTGAGCTAAGATCTCTTTCACAAAGGTTCCACATTAGTAGAAAGGACAACAGATTAAACAGGTCAGTAAAGTACAGTACAATAAAGTGTAAATAGGAGGTTCAAAACTCATAATGGACACAAAATCGTAATGGACAATTGACATAAAACAACAGATACACATTATGCTAATCAGTTTCAGGCACAGGAAAATGCATACAGTACATTGATGTTAGCCAGCAAGCTTTGTCAAGACAAACAGGGCACAGGGTGTAGGAAGGGATATGGGAGGTTGGGCTGGGAAGAGGAAGAGGGGGAGGGAGTGGAGGACATGAGAAGAGGTGGGGCAAGGGGAGGGGTTATTTTACTTATTTAGTTTTTGTTTACCAGGTAGGTACCATAGCCACAAAAATGACTATTTTCAGACACAACATTTAAACAGTCAGACAATTCACAGAAAATTTACAAGAAATACAGCAACCCAAAGAGAAATATACATTAGCCTCTTCTTCCTCTCCTCCTGTTTGCTATACATCAGAATAGCTAGCCCTATGCAGCCGTAAAAAGTCAAGAACTTTGCAATTATTTTGACTGGTACAGTATGCAAGGATATGTGCTGGCATATGCAATCTATATGCAAGTTGTTATGTTTTATGTAGAATTATATGCAAGGACTATGTAAGGATGATGACGTTTTCCTTGCATAAAAAAATTCATGCAAGAAAAATTCCTTGCGTCATAGACACATTTCTTGCCAACATCATGAGATTCAAAAAACATTGTGTTTGCTGTTACGGCACCACAGTACTGATTTTAAATCCTGATGATGGGCTAGAAGAAAAAATTACTCACCTTAGTAATGTTGTTTCTTCTAATGGAGTCTTGCTATATTCTGACATATGCAGTGAGTCCCAACCTTCGAACTGCCCCCGGAGGTGAAAGAGTTAACTTTCCATGCCAGGCATGGAACGCTGAGCTCGAGCTCGGTTGAAACTCTGTCTGTTGTTCTTCAAACTCAAACCGTCAGATCTTTATGAGCTAAACTCACTGAGGTCCTGTGTGGAAGCTGTAAACCTACACTAGCCAACTGGCTACTAAATATAAGAACAACTTTTTTGGTCCCAAAACAAAGACTCAAGTCAGGAGACCCAAAAAATGAAAAACACAACACCAAGTCACCCCAAGAAAGGAGGGGTGAAAAACAACAAGGTGGGCACCTACTAAGTGCCAACACTGCACTGCCCACCCACATCCCAAAACAGAGGTTCTGAGAGGGGCAGGTGGGGGAGGTCAGAATATAGCAAGACTCCATTAGAAGAAACAACATTACTAAGGTGAGTAATTTTTCTTCAAACAACATGAAGTCTTGCATATTCTGACATATGCAGACTACAAAGCAGTACCTCCATGGAGAAGGGACAGAACCCAATTAGAAATAGGCTCTGAAGCACAGCTGTGTTAACTGAGCATCACTCCAGCCTGATGTCCAGGGAGTAATGCTTGGCAAAAGTGTGAACTGTTTTCCAGGTAGCTGCTTGACATATCTCTAGAATAGGGATGTCCCTGGCAGCAGCCAGGTAAGCAGCTGTACCTCTGGTAGAGTGAGCCCTCAGGCCTGAGGGAGGAACCTTACCCAGTTTTCATAAAATTGAATACAAGAGACAATCCACCTGGCAATGGATCTTTTTGTGGCAGGTTTCCCTTTACTAACCTCACCATAAGTGAGAAACAGTTGGAGGGAGTCAAACCTGTGACCCTTGGTATGCTCTATGTAGTAACTAAGGGCTCTCTTCACATCTGCGCTGTGCAGCCTCCTCTCACCAGAGGAGGAATGGTCAGTGAAATACACTGGAAGAGATATAGATTGATTAAGGTGGAAATCCGAAACCATCTTAGGCAAGAACTTCCTGTTAGTCCTGAGGACCACCTTATCTCTATGAAAGGAGATAAAATCAGGCTCCACTGACAAAGCTTGTAATTCACTTATGTGTCTGGCAGAAGTGATGGCTACCAGAAACACAGTCTTCCAAGTCAAGTGCTTAAGCTCTGCTGAAGGCAAAGGCTCAAAGGGAGGTTGCATAAGCTGAGCAATGCAAACATTAAGGTCCCAAGCAGAGGCAGGGTCCCTAAATGGAGGGTTGGTGTGAAGCAATCCCTTGAAAAACTTGGAGAATACAGGGTGAGCTGAAATAGAAGAGGGCTTACCTGCTGAAATAAAAGCAGACACAGCTGCCAGATGCACTTTTAGGGTAGCTGGTTTCAGCCCCAAGGTATTTAAATGGAGCATATAATCCATGACTGTGGGTAAATCAGCAGATTCTGGGGAAATATGCTTTCCAGAGCACCAGATGGAGCAACCTCTTCCATTTGGAAGTATAAGTAGCTCTGGTGGAAGGTTTCCTAGAAGCCTTCAGGATATCCATTACACCTTGGGAGAGGTGTCGATCAGCAAACTCTAACTCTTCAAGAGCCAAGCCTTGAGATTGAGAGATTTGAGGTTCGGGTACCAAACCCTCCCCTGAGCACAGGTTAACAGGTTGTGATTTCTGGGAAGACACAGGGGAAGGTGGACTGCTAAGGAGAGTAGGAGTGGATACCAGGGTTGTCTGGGCCAATCTGGAGCAATCAGGATCATCTTGCAGGGTTGAGATCTGATTTTGACTAGCACTTTGAACAGGAGAGGGAAGAGGGGGAAAGCATAGAGAAACTTCCATTCCCAATTGAGAACTAAGGCATCCAGAGGGACTGAGCCCAACACTTGGGGCCTGCAGCAGAAAAGAGGAAGTTGGTGATTGTCTGGGGCTGCAAAAAGATCTATCTGTAGGGTGCCCCATCTGGCAAATATTACCTCGAAAACCAGGGGGTCCAGTGACCATTTGTGATGGCCCTGGGAAATCCTGCTGAGGGCATCTGCCAGGACATTGTCCTTGCCTGGGAGGTGAACTGCCATAAGGGAGGTGTTCAGGGAGTAAGCCAGAGACCACAACTTCATTGCTTCTGTGCACAAGGCCATTGACCGAGTGCCCCCTTGCTTGTTGATGTACCACATTGTGGTGGTGGTGTCTGTTCTGACCTGTACAACTTTGTTCTGAACAGACTTGGAAAAAGCTTGAAGTGCTAGAAAAAACTGCTCTAAGTTCCAACAGATTGATGTGGAGCAGAGATTCCTGAGGGGACCACAACCCCTGGGTAGTGAGGTCACCCATGTGAGCTCCCCACCCCAAGAGGGATGCATCTGTATTAAGGATTAAGGAGTGAGACTGAGTGACAAAAGGAACCCCTTGTCTCAGATTGCTCTGATCCTGCCACCACTGCAGGGCCTGGATCAGGGTTCGAGTCACTGGGATCAATTTGGTTAGAGGGCCTTTCCTTTGAGACCAAAAGGCTCTCAAATGGAACTGGATGTCCCTCATCTGAAATCTTGCTCCCTGCACTACTGCTGTAGAAGCAGCCATGTGCCCCAGGAGCTATAGAAAATGCCTTGCTGGTCGAGAGACCTGTAGGGTGAATGAGGAGGCCAGAGAGACCAGGGTCCTTGCCCTGTCCAAAGGAAGGAAGGCTCTGGCTTTCTCTGTGTTCAGCTCTGCACCTATGAAGGTGATGAGCTGGACAGGCTCTAGAACTGACTTTGAAAGATTCAGAAGGAAACCTAGAGAGGTGAGCAGTTGCTGAGTTATCTGTAGGTGTAACTTGACTTGATCTGGGGACTGGCCTACTATGAGCCAGTCATCCAGGTAAGGGAAGATGGCAATTGTTTGCCGCCTTAGGGAAGCAACTGCTACTGCCAGGCATTTTGTGAATACTCTTGGAGCAGAGGTGAGACCAAAGGGCATTGCTCTGAACTGGTAATGGCCTGAGGGCAGCTCCGAACCTGAGGTACTTTCGATGTGAGCTTCTGATGAGAATATGGAAGTAGGCATCCTTGAGGTCCAGGGACGCTAGCCAGTCCCCTGGCCTTCGAGAGGGTAGAATAATTCCCAGAATCACCATTCTGAATTTTGGTTTTAAAAGGTGCTTGTTTAAGTATCTGAGATCCAGGATGGGCCGCCATTCTCCTGTCTTTTTTGGGGTAAGGAAGTACCAGGAGTACAACCCTTTGCCCTTGTGTAGGGGTGGAACCCTTTCCACAGCTCTGAGAGCCAGGAGGGAAGAGACCTCTGCCTCTAGGGCAAGTGCCTCTGATGGGTTTGCAGGTGGAAAGGATCTGGTTCTCATCTTTGGAAACTTTTTGAAGCTGAGAACCAGTCCCTGGCTTACTACTTCCAGGACCCACTTGTCTGATGTCAGAGACTCCCAGTCCTGGACAAAGTGAGCCAGCCTGCCCCCTATAGGTAGCTGAGAATTGGCCCTGGCAACCCCATCAGGGTGTCTGATTGGCAGGGACTTTGGGCTGAGGGGTGGAAGCAGGCCTACCTGTACCCCATCTGCCTCTCTCTCTAAAGAACCCCCTCTGGACATAAGCAGAAGAGGAGGCCTGGACTTGGTAAAAAGGCCTATGAAAAGGGCTGCCCCTGCCCCTGGGAAGCTGCCTTTGAGGAGTGGCCTGCCTTTCCTTGGCCTGTGCACTCCTATAGGTGGTCCTATGCTCATCCATTTTCTTCATGTACTTCTCTGTCTGCTCCCCAAACAGAGAATTACCCACAACAGGAAAATCCATGGCTTTAGTCTGGGTATCCTGTGACAGGCTAGTACATCTGAGCCAAGCCATTCTGCGAAGTGCCACAGATGTAGCCATGACTCTTGATGACACATCATTTGAGTCCACTGCAGCATGGAATTGCACCTTGGATGCCTCAGTACCATCTGCAGCCACCTGCTCCAGCTCCTTGGCAAGCTGGCCAGGGACCTGTTTTGCTAGAGCCATAACAGTATCCCATCTGGATTTTTGATATCTAGCAACATAAGCCATATAATCCGCCTGTCTGAGTCCCAAAGATGCTGCCATGTGCTGTTTCTTTGCCATGGCATCAATCTTCCTGGAGTCCTTGTCCGGGGGTGTGTGAAGCCAAGGGAATATGTGCCTTGTCACAGGCTGCAGCCTGCACTACCCCAACATGGCTGCATTGTTGTGTAAGGAACTCCATATCAGAGCCTGACAATGTGTACCTCTTGTACATTCTCTTATCAACAGGAGGTATAGTGTGAGGAGTTTTTAGAATTTTAAATGTCTGTTTCCCAAAAGTTTATGCAAGGGAATAGACAGCCTCCTAGACTCTGGGATATCCATCATTTCCACATAGTCAGGCTCCTCTTGATCATCCACAGCTTCCTCCATAGGGAGCTGGACGGTTTCAGCCACTTTTTTATAAAACATAAAATGAGAAGGGGACTCAGAAAGCCTAGGAGGAGACACTCCTGAAGGTCTGTCTGGGGAGATGTCCGGGTCAATGGGCACATCCAGACTTTCAAATCCACATTCACTCCCTCATACTCCTCTTCCCCCTCCTCCAGTTCATAATATTCTTCTAAATCATAATCTTGAACCGGTGGAACCGGCTGAACCGGGCGCTTACCTGAAAGTGCCGGTTCAGGTGGAACTGGGGAAAGTGACTGGACAATTTTAATCGCTTTGACTATCTCTTCAGCAGCTGGAGAGGAAAGTTTTGGCTCCACACCAGCTGATTTCCTAGTCCTTTGTGCTGGAACCGACTCCTCAGAGTCAGCTCTCCTTTTGCCCGAGGAAGTCTCGCCCTGGTCAGAGGGCACTCCCTCTGGTTCTGTTGGAACCGAACCGGGCTGGCCATCTGGGTCAGCGGACTTTTTGGCCTCCCTTTCCCTGAGCCTACCAACTCTCTTTTCCAGGGTAGCTGCAGGAAATTTTTACAAATCTGGCAGTCTGCACTGAGGTGGTCAAATCCCAGACAATAAACACAGGTGGTGTGGGGGTCAGCCTTGGCAAAGACTTCCCCACACACACTGCAGTGTTGAAACCCAGTGGGCCCGGTTTTTCTTTTGGGTTTCTCAGACATAGTGCCAGTCCTAACCAAACTTACCCATTTATGGCAATCCACCAGGTAAGACCCTCTTATCGGTTCCCAACCGTGTCACGGGTCGTGGAAAAAAATGTAATAAAATCAATTTTTTTTTAGAACCGATAAGAACCAGTAACCACACTCTAAATCACAGATTAAGATATTTTAAACAACCTGATCAGTTCAAACCAAACTGATAAACAGTTTACAAGTTCCACACAGAAAAGAATATAATGTAAACCTATCTAGTACTCACAAATACCACAGACAGAGCCTGAACTGACCGGTTGAGGTTTAAATTCGGTCGAAAACCGAGAAAATGAACCGAGCAGAAGGAGAAATCTCCGGAGCGACTGTTCAGTGAGGCAGAGTAAAGAATCTGACGGTTTGAGTTTGAAGAACAACAGTCAGAGTTTCAACTGAGCTCGAGCTCAGCGTTCCATGCCTGGCATGGAAAGTTAACTCTTTCACCTCCGGGGCAGTTCAAAGGTTGGGACTCACTGCATATGTCAGAATATAGCAAGACTTCATGTTGTTTGAACCTACAACTTCTCATCCCAGGAATTCTTTAGTATGTATTGACAGGTGCAGTATGCCAGTTGGGTTAAGCTGCCTTGGAGAGATGGAGTTAATGCAAATGAGGGAGGCATTGGCAAATCAGGATGGAGAGAGAGAGAGAGAGAGACAGACAGAGAGAGAGGAGTGCTGCCTGCAGTCAGCCTAAAGGACCCCAGAACTTTTTCTCCCCTGATCTGGCAACACTTCCCCGGAGCTCTCCCTCTTCAGAGATCTTCCTGTGACAGTTTCTTAATTTTGAGTGCTGCCTTAGAGATATTTCGAGGTATTTGCTTCATTTCTACCAATTTTATGTCAACTGTATTTGGTTCCGCACAGTCGCAAGGATTTTACCGTTCTTCCCACTTCTGCATTTTTTTCTGAGGTAAAAATTTGTAGTGTGCAGGATAAATTGCATCATTTTTATTTTATTTGATAGTGTTTAGTCTGTAAGCTTGTATTTTTGCTGCATTTCCGTTAAAATCATTGCTTTTTATTCACGCTTGAGCAGTACATTTTTTTCCAGCATTAGCATTAATTTCTGGAACTATTTTTCTCTACTTTTTACATACTATAACCTGGTGTGAAGGGTAATTCCCCTCATTTCTCTAGCGCATTCAGACGGAGGCCTGAAAGCTTCATCATTAACTCATTGAGTCCTGGAGGCCATTTTGGGTCAGGTTCTGTAATGGAGGTTCCGACACCATATGGCGTCTACTGGACTCAATTTAAGAGTACTTCTGGTGGACATTTCATCCTACCTTCCCACTGGAAAATAAATATCTCTCCCCAAAGCCTATTTTAAAAAAGTTTTCATCCAGCTTATGCACCTCCAACCCCTCAGGGGGAACCATTTCCTCCTTGGGACTTGAATCTCTGTATAGCCAAGTTCATGGAGCCTCGTTTTGAATCCATGGCTACCGCTAATTTCTAGTTTGTTACCTGGAAGGCATTTTTTTCTAGTGGCTGTTACCTCCACCAGACACTTTTTGGAATTTCAGGCCCTTGCTTCAGATCCTAATTACATCATTCCCCACAAGGACAAAGTGGTCCTTAGGATGAATAAGGGATTTTTGCCCAAGGTGGTCTCCGCTTCCACCTTAAGCAGTCTGTTTTCTTGTTGGTTCCTTTCTCAGACAACCCCTCTCCAGGTGAATGCAAGCTGCATAGCTTGGATGTTAAGGGAGCCCAGTTTGGTTTCATAGACCGTACTTCGTACTTCTGAGACTCACACTCTCAGCTCTTTCTCACCTATGGTGAAATGGGCAGAGGGAAATCAGCAGTGAAGAGATCCATTTTCTGCTGGATTGTCTCTTGCTTCCAGTTCTGTTACAGCAAGGCTGGTGAGCAACCCCTCTCAGGCTCAGGGTCTACTTTACTAGGGGAACCGCTGCTGCTGTGGCAGCCTCCAGGGGCATACCTTTGCTAGAAGTTTGCAAAGCAGCTGCTTGGAAAATGGTCCACACATTCAATAAGCACTATTGATTGGATGTGCAGTCCAGATCTGATACCAAATTTGGCAGAGCGGTGGTACAGAGTCTTTTTTCCTAAGTAGGTGTCTGTGCCCTCCTCCCAACTGCACTGCTTTGTAGTCTGCACCTATCAATACATGCTGAAGAATTCCTTGGGTGAGAGGAAAACATTACTTACTGTACTAATGTTGTTTCTTCCAGGGGATTCTTCAGCATTATTGACACTCCCACCAATCCTCCCCTGTGAAACCTGTCCAGGGGCGGCTCCATTATGGGGTTTAGCCAAATTTGCGGTGTCTTATTGGTTTCTTGTTGAATTGTTTCACAATAGTGATTTAGAATTTGTAGTTTGTATTTGCTAACAGTGTTTGCCCCTGTTGGGCAGTTTTGCTCTTTTTTAGCTTCATAACAGTTCTGATGTCCTTCAGGCTGACTGCAGGCAGCACTCTCCTCTCTCTCTATTCTGATTGGCCAATGCCTCCCTCATTTGCAATGACTCCAGCTCTCCAGGGCAGCTTAACCCAGTTGGCATAGTGGATCTGTCAATAATGCTGAAGAATCCCCTAGAAGAAAGAACATTACTATGGTGAGAAATGCTTTTCTTTCTAGCTCTAGAGGAGGGCATACAACCTATTGAGCCAGTGACACAATGCTTTTCAAGTGCCTTCCAAAAAACTATGTAAACAGATATACAACAATAATCTTGGACAATTCTTACATATTTCTTGCATTTTTAAAAGAAGTGTCTTCATTCTGCTTCCAATATTTTTGATTTCAATGCACAAGACCACTCTTACAACTCTTAGAATGGTCTCCACATCAGTATTAATATACGCCTGAGGTCATAATACAGTACTCTACTTGCGGCATTGCAGTCATTACCCTGACTAGTCATGAAGTAGTTATAGAGGGATATGAATTCAAGTAGGGGGTAGAAAACAAGGGTACATAAGCTGGGTATCTGGTCAAAACTGTAGCAGTATAAATGTGCTGTTGAAAACTGTTCAGGGAAAACAGTTTGTGCGGTTTCAGAGTTTGTTTATACATATTAGTGCATTTTTGCACCCTGCTCATTTTTGGTGTCCGCGTAGGGCATTTTTTGACTGTGAGTTTATTCTGGCATGGTTTTGACCTAGACCTGATAAGCTGTAAGGAATAAGACACTGCTTTCATACAAATTTCCTCAGTAATAACAGGTAGGAGAAATCTAAGAAACATATACAGTGGCGTGAAAAAGTATTTGCCCCCTTCCTGATTTTCTCTATTATTGCATATTTGTCACACTGGATGTTTTCAGGTCTTTAGAGAAAATGTAATATTAGATAAAGGGAACCTGAGTGAAGAAATAACACTTGTTTTTTTTTTTAATTTCACTTATTTAATGAAAAAAAGTTAACCAACACCAACTGGCACTGTGTGAAAAAGTAATTGCCCCCTTACACTTAATAACTGGTTATGCCACATTTAGCTGCAATGACTGCAACCAAACACTTCCTATAATTCAATATCAGTCTTTCACATCGCTGTGGAGGACTTTTAACCCACTCTTCCTCGCAGAACTGCTTTAATTCAGTAACATTTGGTAGGTTTTCAAGCATGAACTGCTCGTTCAGGTCCTGCCAAGCATCTCTATTAGGTTTCAGTCTGGACTTTGACTAGGCCACTCCAAAACTTTAATTTTACTTCTTTTAGCCATTCTGATGTGGACTTGCTTTTGTGTTTTGGATCATTGTCTTGCTGCATGACCCAACTCGCTTCAGCTTCAGCTGACGGAAGGATGACTGGACATTCTCCTTAAGAATTTTCTGGTACAGAGCAGAATTCATGGTTCCTTTAATTATGGCAAGTCATCCAGGTCCTTAGGCAGCAAAGCATCCCACACTATCACACTACCACCACCATGTTTGACTGTTGGTATGGTGTTCTTACTGTGGAATGCTGTGTTTGCTTTACAGCGAGACATTATGGGATCCATGTTGTCCAAAAGTTCCACTTTGGACTCATCTGTCCATAGAACATTTTCCCAAAAGGCTTGTGGATCATCCAGGTGCTTCTTGGCAAATGAGAGATGAGCATTTATGTTCTTCTTGGTTAGCAGTGGTTTCGCCTTGCTACTCTCACATGAAGCCCATTTTGCCCAGTCTCTTTCTGATTGTGGAGTCATGAACACTGACCTTAGCTGAGGCAAGAGTAGCCTGCAGTTCTTTGGATGTTGTTTTAGGATCCTTTGAGACTTCTTGGATGATTTTACACTGTGCCCTTGGAGTAATTTTGGCAGGCGCCCACTCCTGGGAAGGTTCACTACTGTTCCAAGTGTTCTCCATTTGGAGATTATGGCTCTCACTGTGGTTGATGGAGTCCCAGAGCCTTAGAAATAGCTTTGTAACCCTTTCCAGACTGACAGAGGGCAACAAATTTTTTCTGATCTTTTCAGGAACTTCCTTTGATCATGGCATAATGTGCTTGTTGAATCTTTGTGCTGGCAACATGACTCTGATGTAAGGGCCAAAATAAGTGAGGTTTATATTGAGCAGGGCTGGCTGTAATCAAGCCTGGCTGTGTTCAATCAGCTGACTCTAATTATCCCTTTAATTGGGTTGATTTAACTAGGGGGCAATTACTTTTTCACACAGTGCCAGTTGGTGTTGGTTAACTTTTTTCATTAAATAAATGAAATAAGTTAAAAAAAAAAGTGTTATTTGTTCACTCAGGTTCCCTTTATCTAATATTATATTTTGTCTAAAGACCTGAAAACATCCAGTGTGACAAATATGCAATAATAGAGAAAATCAGGAAGGGGGCAAATACTTTTTCATGCCACTGTATGTAACATTAGCAGAACAGTACCTAAAAAATGCATTTTTAGAGCCGGACCAGTGGCGTAGAGGACTGAGGCATCCTGCCTTACCTCCTGACAGGCTGGCAACCCATGCTCACAGTGCAAGCAGGTCACCGGGGGTCATCCAGGGAGAAGAAGGATTAAGCATCCCAGGAACAGCTCTCCTTCTCCAGGGAGGGGAGGGGGAGTAGTGGTCGGCACTTGCTTGGCCCCCTAGCAGAGGCTGAGGGATTTTTATTTATTTTTTATTCATTTATCAAGTCTAGGATTCACACATGGCACACTGATGCTGTCAGCAGTGGGCAGCGGCGGAGAAGATGCCTGACAGGACGCACACAGGAATGTGTGTGGTACCATCATTGGCATCACTGTATGCCCCACCTCTGAAGGGGAAAAAAAAAGGTATCTCCAATGGCTGGATGAAGGAGGGGCCTGCTGGTCCCTTTTCCTGACCAGCCGCGGCACCAAACCGAACCAGATCTGGTCTCTGGTGGGGGCCTGGTATACGTCCATTGACCCCATCAGGGGGATAAGCCCCGGAAGAAGAAAATCGGTGTTGGCTGGTAGACAAGGGGATGGGTCTGGGGCTTCCTCCAGAATGTGGGCCATGGGAGAAGGGGGCATAAAATAGATTTAAAAAAGTGCATTTTTAAAAATCTTTAACTGACGTACATGCAACTTTTTGCAGCTCAGGTATCTAAACAGTTTTGTAACATGGCAAAGTTTAAGAACAGTAAATAAAGAGAAGCAATTGGTCAGACAGCATCACATGGTATACTTTGGACACGGCATTAATTTAGCAATAATGCCATGTCCAAAGTGAAGTACCATAGTGAGCCACAGACCAAGAAAA
Source organism: Neoceratodus forsteri (assembly GCA_016271365.2). Classification (NCBI taxonomy): domain Eukaryota; kingdom Metazoa; phylum Chordata; order Ceratodontiformes; family Ceratodontidae; genus Neoceratodus; species Neoceratodus forsteri. The sequence goes on from CM028132.1 coordinate 1,412,431,286, forward strand.
GCAGTGCAGCACAGAAGTGACAATGTTGTGTCCCACGCACCCACTGACAATCAAATCACTGCCTCTCCATACCAGTGAGCGTGATTCAGTAGGAATGCCCAGGTGGAAGTAGGTGTGACACGGAGCACTAGAGTGGAGCAACCGGCGAGTCACGTCCAGAGTGCAACTGAGCGTGACATACACCGCAAGGTGAAATGTTGCATAGTATGCAGGGGCGCAGCAGATAAAATAGTGAACGGGAAGAAGTCATGTCGGGAAGCGACTCAAGACATGCACGACACCTAGAAATGCTGCAGAAAAGTAAGCAAGGTAGAAGCAGCATGAGGGATGGGAAACAGGAAGTAATCTGCCCAGAGTGATGCACTAGAGACACACATAAGCCAACGGAGTATGCAAAACAGATAGAGGTGCACATAATATAACGGGTGAACGACTACACAGGTGACCTCCCACGGTGCATATCAGAGTAATAGCCACATAGATGTGACTAAATTGCAGACACAAATCTTCACATCTAGTCTCTTCACAGTTATAGTTGGTATTAATTTCACAACATCAACATATGAAACGTAGTCTCTGAAATGTTCAGGAAGTGCAAGACAGAAATTGAAACAGTGCAAAATGTGTCTGTATCATTATATTGATAATATCAAGATAACAATCATAATAAACACCTTCTCCCAAAAGCCATTTTACAAAAGCATTAAGCCACTCCGAAGGTGGCATCTAATGGGGAATTAATGCATGGTTGGGCCATTGTAGGCACTCGCCCTGCGGCCTTGTGCCACAACCCTCACAACCATGCATTAATTCCCCATTAGATGCCACCTTCATCATGGCTTAATGCTTATCTAGTAACACTATGAAGAGATACATTCTTATCTTTATATTCACAGAGTAGACCTATCTTCCGTGCACAGTTTGCATAAGGTGTCATTCATCCTTCAATGCTACATTTTATACCTGCATGTTTCTTGACTAGTGAAAGCACAGAATTTTGTTTGCACTATTCTTACAAACAAGTATACATGTTTGTGAGAATAGTGAAGAAAAAATCTGGTGCTTACATTAGTTAAGAACCATGCAAGTATAATTATTTTGTAAAAAACTGCATTTTAAACTTGCAGACGTCTCGGCTAGTGTTAAAACTTATATTGTGATCTTGCAAGACCCTTGTGTGTACTTGCAATAAGCTTTCATTTATTCATATGAGAAACATGATAGTTTCTGTATCGGATGAAAATTCTTGTACAGTCATGCAAAGAGCTAAAAGTAATTTTGACACTAAGTACATTTAGTTATGTTACTTTTGCAAATCATGCAGTCAAATATCTTATATTTTTTTCAGTAAGGGTGATAATAAAATAAGTTATCTACAGACTATGGCAGCAGGATGCAGCCCAACCATAATGGCAATAACAGAAACTTGGGCAGCACCCAACAATGACTGGGATGCAATATTAAGAAGGAACTGGGAAAAGGGCAAGAATTACATTAGGGACAGCATTATGGTAGTGGAGGTTAATGACAAAGGGTGACAGGGAGGTGTTGAATCATTTTGTGCTCAGCTCATGGCTGATAGGAGAAGGGCTGTCCATGCGGTGGCAATCTATAGGCCCCTTTTTCAGTCTAAAGAGGTGGAAAGGGCACTTATCAAGAAAATCGAGCAGGCTGAAGCTAGTGGGGAAGTTGTGCTTCTGGGTGACAGTTATGTGCCAGATTCGGATTGGAGCATTCCTAGGATATAGAGCTCCAGGAACCAAAAACTGGTGGATATTTTCCAGGACTGTTTCTTGACTCAGCAGGTCAAGTAGCAGACTAAGAACGGGGCCATATTTGACCTACTCTTACCAACCGGGATAGTATTAAGGGTTTAACAGTACAGGATCCACTCGGGACAAGCAACAACAACACAGTATGGTTTGACATAGCCCTGGAAATACAATGGTAGAAGTCTGGAAACATAAAGGTAGAAGTCTCAGACATTGGTCCTGGATTCTAGGATAGCAGAATAGCTAAGGGAAAGGTTACAAGGGTCTTGCCTACTAATATATAGAGAGAGAGCAAGTGGGACTGTATTAAAAAGGGAAATCTTGATGTACTGAAGGGATGCCTAGGGTAGGCAGGGAAAGTGAGGAGGAATGGCCTATATAGTTTTCTAAGAAGGTCAGGGTAGCAGTAAATGCCAGAAATCAACCTTCAGAAAGTACAAGAATGAACAGATCAAAGAAAGCAGGGATCTCTGCCTCAGCAAGGCAAAGGAATCTAGTAAGCCAGAGAGGAGAGTATAAGTGGAGGTGAAGTTTAAAATTGCAGGAGGGGTTGGGGATCACAATAAGGCCTTTTTTAGGTATATCAAGGAAAACAGAACTAACAAGGGGGGTTTATTGGATGAGAAAGGCAGGAATGGGTGGATGAAGGCTGGCAAAAAGCTAATATTCTGAATGAATACTTCTGCTCGGTATTTCTAATAACAGAAAGAAGGCCACTGCTGGAGTTTAGTATCAAAGTCTGGAGGAAAACAAAACTGACAATAGGGATTATCACTGACGAAAGGGTGCTCAAGAGTCTAAATGGGCTTATGGTGGGTAAATCCCCAGGTTCAGATGAGATGCACCCAAGGTTGCTCAGAAGGTGAGTCAAGCTCTGGCAGCACCCCAGGCAGACCTAATTGGGCACCAAAACCATTAATGGTTTCAAGCACAGTTGGAAAAGGGTGAAAAGTATAGTGGTTACTCAGGGTGACAGTAACCGGGAGGGGAATAGGGGGGTGGATATGGAGGGCTAGAAACTGGTATGGACAATGGGCCCTGAGGTTAGATTGAGAACCATGTGCAGACTGGATGAACCATCATTCTTTTTCTGCCACCATTGTCTATGTTCCCACGTTTCTAATTAATCAGTTGAGATGGTTGTAGTCCCAGCGACAGGAGGGTGGTGCACATTGTCTCTCCGCTCAAGAGTGGAGATGGGGGATATCCAGGCAACTATAGTCTTGTTAGTCTGACTTCCATTATGGGGACACTCCTTGAGTCTATAGTCAAGGAGGAGCTGATCAGGAGTCTCGATGTCTCCAGAACAGCAAGTAACACTGATTTGTAAACGGGAGGTCCTGTTGTCAAACGAACCTCATAGAGTTCTTTGGTGCCGGGTCTCAGGTGAAAGACAAGGGCCAAGTGCTGGATGTTCTGTACTAGACATTAGCAAGGCCCTTGGCTCTCTGCCCTATAAAAGACTAGTAAAGAAATTGGGAGATGCAGTAGTTGGGGAGAAACTCATGAGGTGGGTACCGACCTGGCTAAGGGGTAGAACACAAAGAGCATTTTTAAATAGTTCAAGCTCAGAGGTCGGGGAGGTAATCAGTGCGGTGCCACAGTAGTCATTCCTGGTTCAGTCACTCATTAATGGGTTCTTCTGTAACAACTGGAGAAGGGGAACAGGAGAAGATGTGTCTATTTGCAGATGACAGTAAAACAGGTGGCAGGGTAGAGTATATAGCGATAGGGGCATAAGGGACTTGAAAAAAGGAGCTTGATAAATTAAAATAATGGTCCAAGATTTAGCAACTAAAACATAACACCACAAAATGCTAGGTTATGCACTTAGGAAAGATGGATTAAAGAAGTAAATATTGGATGTGGGATGTAAGACTAGACCAGAACATTGAGGAGAAAAACCAAGGAGATATAAAAAGCAATAGCTGCCAGATCTCAGCCCAATGTATCAAGATGAATAGGAAAGAGCAGGATGCTGGGTGCATTTATAGGGCCTTTTCAAGTAGAAGGAAGATCGTGATTCTGCACCTTTACAGGTCCTTAGTGAGGCTGCAGGGTAAGCAATATGCATGCAGTTCTGGAACTCTCCCCTAGAAAAGGACAAGAACCGCCTGCAAAGGAGATTGACCAAACTTATTTATTTATGTAGTTAGTTAGTTGGAAATGACCTTTGAGTATGAACTCTTTTACAAAGGTTACACATCATGAAAACAGAACAGATAAAACATACAAGCATTACTTTAGCAGATAGTTTAGGTTACAGGCAAACTTTTGTACTAGTACACTGGTTTATTAGGCTAACATGTAAGAAGATTCCATTACCAACAAGGATGTACTATCAGCAAGTGAAAACCAAAATTGCAGCCCTGGATGAGCCTTGTCAAGGGTCGCAAAGTGATAAGGAGGAAAGTGCTTTGTAGGTAGGGAGGGGAAGGGGGGAAGGGGAGTATAGAGGTGCTGTAGGGCATATGGGAGGGGGTCCAGAGCAAGGAAAATGGGAGCATGAAGTGGGGATCCGAATGTTGGAGGCAGAAGTTGGATGAGTAGAGGACGGTGAAAGGGAGGAATGAGATAAGGGGAGACCATGGGTGTAAAGGGGAGGAATGGGTACAGAAGGAGAGGATAATCAGACAGATGGGCGCGGTGTCAGCGGGGTGACTAAGGATGTAAGGGGGGAGGATTGGGTAGAGAACAGGGAAGGAGAGAACAGTCTCAGTTCAAGCAATTACAAATGTTCAGACTCACAAGACATTGCGTAAGTTCAGTTTTAAAGGCCCAGAGATTAGTAGTGCTTAATGCAGCTGCAGGGATCTCATTAAGCCAAAGTGGTGCTCAGTAAGAAAAAGAGCATTGTCCCAGAGCAGTCTTATGAAATGGGACACTGAACAGGGTCATAGCTGTGCTGCTGGTGTTGTACTTAGAATTAGCTACCTTTACCAGGTCTGAGATGCAAGTAGGGCCATCAGGAGAAAACCTATGAGTAGGGACTGGCTACTTCAACATATACTCCCTGAAGGCAAGGGGAGGGAGAAGGGTGACATGACTTTGAATATCTGAGGGATTTAAACAGGGTGGACAACCAGCAACTGTTTAGACTTAGTGAGGGGTCCATTACAAGTGGTAACAACTTTAAACTGATGAGGGAAATTTAGAAGGGACATGAGGAATAACGTCTTCCAGGGCTGAGGGTTGTGAAACAGTGGAATAGTCTATCGGAACAGCAGGTCAATATAAAGATGGTTGCTAGTTATAAGAGATGGTGAGAAAGGCACATGGGATTGGTAAAAATGAACAGGAGAAGGGGCGGTACAAATTGGGGAAATGGAATTGGCTATGTGGAACATCTCTAAGAGAGCTCCACATAAGAACCTGCCAGTACTAGACTGGTGAGGACTTAGGCAGGAACCAAACAGACTTTATAAACCCTGAGTTTTTTCTGTTCGTAGACTGCTATGTCATGCTTAAATGCCCAGTTAAGCCTTCAGGTTTTCAATCTAGTCTTGAAGGATCGGCAGAGGAAACACCACAGCTCAGTCTCAGAATAGCACTCGAGGTTAGGGGTTGCTGCCATGAAAATGGGGTTGCCAGGTGGTTTTAATCGGGCATACAGTATGGGACAAACAAGAGGCTCTAGCTGCTGGAACAAGATCTCTCCCTTCCTCAAGATCCTCCTGATCCTCAAGGGTGTCTAACAACTCCATGATGTTACAGAGGTCCCTGCCTGCTTCTAACACCAAGTGAACGCCACTGGCCTATGTTGGAAGACCTGCAGAAGATACTCAAACCTGCCCTCCTCCATGGCTGAAGCTGGAATGCCTGCAGTCTCATAAATATCTATACAGTATGAGAACATGGTCTGCAGTGATCTCTGATGCTATATAGTACCACTTCTAGCCTCTGTATTGTTGGCATGCTTTCTCTATTGTTTGTGTGCTTCTACAGTATGCCAGACCACTCCAGTAAGATATAAACTGTTACAGTGGCTCACCCAGTTATCAAAATCTAAATAATAAATAAGTACATAAACTAATCGAGTGGAACCCCCTCCCCCCAGCCCCTGACTCACCAAATAAGAATATGGTTTCCCAGCCCCCCAGGTAGCGCTCCCAGAATGGGAGAATATTCCGGGTCCATTTGGGCAGGATGGCTGAATAAACAGAGTTAATCATCATGCAGCCAATCGAATCAATGAAAGCCTGCGTTTCAGGCGGGATCTCTTTCTCCAGGCAACCCATCCGTGTTTCAAACAAAATGTAGCAGATACCTGAAATGAAAAGTGATTGAAGCTTCAGTTACTGTAATTCTTTTTTTTTGCTACTTAATTTTTATTAATGCACAGAAATTACATCAGCTTGACATAACAACAGTTGATCTGTTACCACGTACAACAAAGAGTATAAATCATATTAATGGTCTTCTGCATAAATGTCCATGTTGGTGTAGCCCAAAAACCTTTTACAGTCCATCTTCTTTTGTTCATATATATTTTAGATTATCTTTGTTGTTGCTTATTTAACTCCAATCATTTCCCTGACTCCCCAGCCTGAAACTATACACTTTCTAGGGTACCAGACTGGAATTACATTTAATGTATCGTGGCCATAGGCCATGGGAATGACCAACACTATTTCAGAAGGTGGAAATTAAATATTATAACTAATTAATTAACTAAATAGCTAGCAAGCTAATTGATGGTGTGTGCGCGTCAAAACCATCCATTTTATGTTAATGTTTCTTTCTCTCTCTCTCTCTTTCTGCCCCCTCTACCTCCCCCCATGCGGAACCTTTCTAATGCCAATCTTTCCACACCCTCCCAAAACTTTCCACTTTAAATCTCAGATCTGCTGTAATTTTTTCCATCTGTTCAATCTCATTAACCTTATCCCTCCAGGTCTGAAGGACAGGCGGGTCAATAGAACACCAACGAATTGTGATGCTTTTTAAAGCAGCCAATCTAAAGGAGTGGTATAGTTTCCTCTGAGGCCTAGAAAGTTTAAACTGTTCCCTGTCTTGAAGTCCTAGACATAAGGCTTCAAAAGTTCCCAGTAGGGAGACCCCCAGAATTCTTTGGATCTGTACGTGTACGTGCCTCCAAAAGCTGCCCAACACTGGACATTCCCAAAAAATATGATAATGGGAACCTGCCTCCCCACATCCTCTCCAACATCTATTTGTATAGTTTGGATTAAAATGTTGAGTATTCATGGGAGTCCTAAAAAAGCGCATCAGGATCTTCCAATGGAATTCACCCCATGTGGGTGAGGCTGTAATACGCCAGCTTTGCGAGAGAGCTCTCAGCCACTCTGAACTTTCTATATGTAAGTTTGCTTTCTTTTCCCATTTAGTCTTGGCCCCCTCAATTAGTTCCAGATGTTGATCTGTCAGCAACCCATAGGTTTGAGAGACAGGTTTCATTTTAGCTTTTAATGTAATCCAGCTATAAATAAGCTGCTCTAAATATGTCAGGGGTCTTAGCAGCTGTTGTACATGGGAGGACTGCTGAATAAAATGTCTTACTTGCAAAAAACGAAAGTGGTCTTCTTTCCTAAGGCCATATTTTAACCTTAACTGTTGGAATGTAGTACAAATGCCTCCTTCCAGGAAATGGGTAAACCTTGTAAGGCCCTGGCACTCCCAAAACCCATATCCCGAATCCAGACTGGGGGAGGCCAAATGTCTCATGATGGCGAATAAGAGACAGCGGACCTAACCCTCCAAGGACTCTCAGCCATTTGCGTAGCATAAGTAATACCTGTAGGGTATGTCTAGTCCAAGGGTTCTTCACCTTGTTCACCATACCCCGAGAGACAGAGGCCATGGGGAGAGTCCAAAGCGCTGTCTTTTGGGCTTGTTCTAATTCCATCGTGTACCATCTACTATCCACCCTCTGCTTCACCCAGGCATAGAGCCAGGGGACCTGTGCCAATAAGTAATAATTTTTAATATCTGGCAGACCTAACCCTCCCCACTCCCGCCTAATACACAGAAGTGTCCTTCTTAACCGGGGCCTTTTACCGTTCCATATAAAACTTGTTATGAGGTGGTCAATTTCTTTGAAAAACTGCTTGGAAGGGTGATCGGCAAAGTCTGAAATAGGAAAAGCAGATGTGGTAACACGTTCATTTTGATAGAGTGTACCCTGCCAAGAAGGGTCAATGGAAGTAGTCTCCACCTGCCTAAGTCCTGCCTGATAGAATCTCGGAGTCTATGGTAATTGGCAAGGAAAAGTTGAGAAATATCTGCAGAAACTCTTATTCCTAAATATCTTATAGTGTTATTTGGGGCCCACGTGAACTGGAAGTGGGACTGTAGCTCAGGTGCGAGACGCCCACTCAACCGTATCATCTCTGATTTCAAGGGGTTAACTTTATATCTCGCTATTATGCTGAATTGGTTCAGGATTTCCATAAGGTGGGGGAGGGAGCCTACTGGGTCACCCAAGTAAATTAGTGCATCATCTGCATATAGTGAGAGTTTATGGGTTTGGGATCCCACCTTAATTCCCACCACCTGGGGATGTTGTCTAATTTGTTCGGCTAAGGGTTCTAGGGAGAAGGCAAATAATAGTGGGGAAAGTGGGCACCCTTGACGTGTTCCATGAGACAGAGGAAACCTCGCAGAAGCATAGCCATTTACATTTACCACTGCCTCTGGTTGGGAATAAAGTGCTGCAACTGTCCTAATGAAGTTGTCCCCTAAATTAAATTTTTTAAGGACTGCTAAGAGGAAAACCCAATCCACTCTATCGAAAGTCTTTTCGGCATCAACACTCACTGCCAATTTAAGTGTGGAGGCTGTTCTTTGGGCAGAGATTATATTCAATAGGCGTCTTACATTATCCTGTAAAAATCTGCCTGAAATAAATCCTGTTTGGTCTGGATGTACCAAATCATTAATAACTAATTGTAATCTCTGGGCCAATATGCCAGTAAATATTTTTAAATCTGTATTTAATAGAGAAATAGGTCTATACGATCCGCATTCCACCGGTGCCTTGACAGGTTTTAGCAACACAGATATCTTGGCATAGTTCTACGATGGAGGAATCGGAAGAGATCCCAGCAGGATTGCATTAAACGCTTCCAGCAAAGGAGGGAGGATATCCAACCGAAATGTCTTATAGAATTCCGTGGGATACCCATCCAAACCTGGAGCTTTGGTGTTACTAAGTGCCGAGATCTGGTTTCTTAATTCTTGCATTGTAATGGTGGTTCCCAGCCTCTCACTACCAGCTAAGTCCAGGGCTGGAAGACAGATCCCTCCCAAGTATTGGGCAATTTTAGTCTCGTGATCTGGGTTCAGTTCCACCATGTATAGTTTTTGATAATAGTCAGCGAAGCGCTTCGTTATGTTCAATTGAGAAGTAACCAGGTGACTGTCTGTTGCCCTTCTAAGTCTTAACACTGCCCTAGATGCTGCCTCTTTCCATAGCTGGGCCGCTAGCAGTTTCCCTGCCCTATTACCTTTCTCATAGTAAAGCTGCCTGGCGAATCGGCAGTTAGCTTCTATACGCTGATTTATCAGCCGGGACAGCTTTTCCCTGGCTGCATCTAACTCTTCCTTTATTCCCTCTTGATTGTGTTGTTTGTGCTGTGCTTCTAGTTCAAAGATTATTTTTTCTAGTTTCCTCTGAGCTTCTTTTCTGTCCTTGTTAACCCTAGATGCATATGAAATAATTTTACCCCCAAGATAGGCTTTTAACACGTCCCAGTATATTGTGTGGGGGGGGGGGGCATCTGCCTGCTTGTTTAATGCTTGGAACTGTTTGATCTCTGCTCTGACCATGGATTTAAATTCTTCTTTGTTAATTAAACTCAAGTTTAGTTTCCAAGCCAAGGAATGGTTTGGTGTTCCCAATAACAATTTCAGCAGAACCGAGGCATGGTCAGATAGAGTAAAACTGCCTATCCTGGCTGAATTCAATGCCTAAACCCAGTTTGTGGGAACCAACAAAAGATCGATCCTACTATAGCTGGAGTGCCTGGGTGAATATAGAGAGTAGTCTCTCATAGTAGGATGTAAAAATCTCCAGCCATCTGTCGTGCCATGCTCGTACATGAGTCTATTTAAAATGGTCGAAGCTTTAGATCGCCTACCCGGCTATGTCCCAGACTTGTCTATTCGAGGGCAGAGAATTGTATTAAAGTCTCCTCCCACTATCTTTAGACCTGAATCCAAACTTGGGAAATCTGACAGCATTCTTGTGCGGAACGTTGATCTGGGGTTTTCCTCATTGGGGGCATATATGTTCAGGATGCTACACCTATGAGCCCCCAGATCTGCCTCCACATATACATATCTGCCCTCAGGATCAGGCCTCACCTCTATCTCCTTAAATGGAAGATTCTGTTTAATGAGTATTGCTACTCCCCTTTTATGTGGTAGGGTTTGATAAGAGGAGGAAAACACTTGCCCTACCCAGGATCTTTTTAATTTGGAATGCTCCAATTGTGTAAGGTGGGTCTCTTGAAGCAGGGCAATGTCCGTCCTCAGATCTCTCAATTCTTTCAGTACCCTGGCCCGTTTAATTGGGCTTCCCAAACCCTTTACATTGTAAGTTGCTATCTGGATTTCAGCCATGCTCTTTCGACTGTGATATCGGTTTGGTCAGACCCCTGAGGGCTTTCTTCGCTATAGAATTATTTGATGCACACTCCATCATTTCAAAATCAATAAACAATAAAATATCAAACTTCATAACCATTATTTTAACTATATACAAATTAGCAGATATCATTCTGTTCTGCTGTGCAATTTTATGTTGTAATCTGCTATATACTTCAAGGTGGTACTTTAGATGTAACAACATGGGATTAGGAACCCTAACGGGGTCTCACCTGTAGTAGATGGTACAAAGGGAGACCCTGGGGAGACTACTCTGGGTGCTCCCCAGCTGACCCCTCCTCGGTGGTCAGTAGGGTAATAGGGTGAACTGCTTGAATTGAGGTTTCAGCAGTTACCTCTCTCGAGGGCCAAACTAGGTGAAGTGTCTGGATCTTGACCCTCCGTCTACTCCGCCCAGCAAAATCAGTATATATTTTTTTCCTCCCCCCTCCCTGCTCCCTCCCTCCCTCCCTAAAACAAAGAGGAAAGAAAAAGGGGAGTGGGAATACGATTCCCCTTGGTGTGGGGAAGAGGGGGAAAAAAGACAAGCAGGCCATCAGTGACTCTGGATTGGTCATATTCATACTTCTTCCATTAGACAGTTCGTCTGTCTCTCTGCCCTAATTTATTCTGCAAGTGTATCATTCGCTGTCTAACTCAGTTCACATTACCCCCATATTTTATTTTATTATGTCGCTGCTTGACCTTGCCTGTGCAATATAGGTTATCGCTTGTTATGAGGAAAACCAAGCTTTGACCTTATATGGTAAAATTGCCCACTTCCCAATAATGAGCTTTTGCTATTCGATTGAATCAACGACCATAACTATTTTGTGGCCGTCAACTGGTGCCCGAAAATTCCAACTTTATCTCTGGCTTATTTAAGATCCCTCCTGTATTTTAAGTAATGAGAGCTTTTCGGGATCACTTTTACCAACAACCCAATAAACTTTAGGTATGAGCCAGTCTTGTATAGTCGATCATCAGCCTGTTCCGTTGTTAGTCTGATCTTGCCTGCGAGACTCTGTCATCGAGATCTCCTTTTTGCTGTAAGCAGTATGAGGCCTGGCTGCATCTTGTACTCCTTGCCAGATACCCATAGTCCGAGGCTCCAGCCTTTTTCCCGGAGTCGACTGCCATGTTAGAAGCTCCAGCTCCTGTCTTGGAAAACGTGCCTGTAACTCTTCCACTTTAATCCCATGGTTTGCCAGGAATTCTCTCGCCTCCATGATGTCCGTAAATCGTCTGGTTGTCCCTTTTCCAGTCTTCACTCGGAGCTTAGCCAGATATTCCAGGTGCACCTTAAGCCCTTTCTGTTTCAGGGTCTTCATTGCTGCCAGGATCAGGCGTCTTTGTAATGTTGTCGATGGCGCAAAATCGTGGTCGAAGTACAGGCGTTGATCCCCGAAAATAACCTCCTTGCGGCTCCACGCTGTTTTCAGAATTTTTTCCTTTACTCTAAAGTCCAGAAATGCAAGGATAATTGACCTTGGCCTAGCACTCGAGTTTATTGGGGGGGTGCCAGTGCTCAGTGAGCTCGAATAATACTGAGTGGCTCCTCCTTAGGCCATCCCAAAAGCTCTTGTAACATGCTCTCCATAAATGACACCATTTCGCCTGATTCCGTTTTTTCAGGGAGCCCATGAATTCTTATGTTATTTCACCGATGACGATTCTCTAATTCCTCCAGTCATCTACTAAGCTGTACCTCTCTGTAATGTAGATCTAGGAGTGCAGTGTTATGCAAGTCTGTTTCTTTACAATACTTACTTGGCGAGACAGGCCTCCACCACTCCCACTCGCTTTTCAGCTATACGGAGATCACGCCTGGTATCTGCCACTGCTGTCTCAATGCATTGCAATGTGTCTTCAATTTTATTTAACTGTGTACAAAGCAGTTTTGAGATGATGGTAAACTCAGGCTCTTCCCCAACGTCTCCGGATTGCTCCGTGTCCGCCATTGTGCTTTGGTGGCACCGCTAGGTTGCCGACAGTTGCCAGTTAAGAGTCCGTTGCGAGGTGTCCCTAGAAGTGCTTGGTGCTTCGAATTCTCTTAGCTTTTGTCACGTAGCCATATGCAGGCTGCCTTGTGCTGGTTTTTTTAGCTCTCTGTTTTCTTCTGGATGCCAGGATGGTGTTAGATTTCGCTGGGCCAAGCAGAGCTTTAGATTCAAGCGGCCACATGCGGTGCCTACGTCACCAGAAGTCAGTTACTGTAATTCTGAGTGAGTATGAGATCACAGCCCAGTGTGCAGGGGTGGTCAGATTTTGTAGTACTAGATTTTTGTTTTACTGTGCAAGAATGCACTATTTTAAAGTGAAAAAGATGTTCCAGGACTAGAGGGCATGGGATGAAGTTGGAGGGAGGACGATTCAGAGGAAACGTGAGGAGGAATTTCTTCACAGAACGGGTGGTGGACAAGTGGAACACCCTGCCAGAGGAAGTGGTGGGGGCTGAAACAATCACGGGATTTAAGAATGCATGGGATAGACATAAAGGAATTCTGGAGGTCAGGGGTAAGGGGCAACAGACTTCCTGGAAAACATAAACTGAACTTACAAACTTAAATGGGCAGACTGGGTGGGCCATAGGCCCTTATCTGCCGACACTGTCTATGTATCTATGTATAATGCATCCTTCTGGACCTTGGAACACTTTAAGGATATGCTTAACCTAGGAGAAAAGGTGAGAGAACAATAACAGAGATATTCCATTTAATACATCGAAAATCCCAAGTGCTGAGGGTGCTGAGTCTGTGGTCTGTGCTTCAAACCATGAGTGAAGTGTAGTTGGCTGTCTCCCAGGGGTGACAGCAGATAAGATACTGTCAAGGGTAGAGGGGGTGATTGGGAAAGTGAGTGTGATGCCAGATATTAGTGTCCAGCTTGAGACAAATGATCTGGTAGGTAGACCGTTAACAGCTGTTAAGTTTAGTTTCAGGATGTGGGTTCCAGACTTAAGGGGTTGGCCGGCATGGTGCACAGATGGGAGGAAGATGAAAATCTTCCAATTTAACAATTAGTTGGAAGAGTGGTATGTCAAGGAGGGGCTTTGCTTTCTGGGAGACTGGAGTGCTTTATGGTGGGATAAAGGCCTATTTAAACTAGTCAGCCTTCATCATAATAGTAGGTGTGCACAGCTGGGACCAGGAGATGATCCTTCAGGGCTAGTTTAAAGGTGCCAGGGGTTTATCAGTCCTTAATACAGGGGGTGCATGGGGGAGGGAGTTCCACAACATTGTGGCTAAGTACACAAAGGATCTTTTTCCTGCGTGGGTTAGGATTGAGAAAAACAGAACCCTCTTGATGCCCAGCATAGCAGCTACCTAAAAGTTAGATTTGACGTGTGTTCTAAATAATATTTTTAGCAAATGTTGCAGACACCAGCCTTTTTTTGGAAACACATATTTTGTTGCACTGCTGTTTTAAAGGTCAATAAATAATGCTTCCTAACTAGACAACAATAATTACTTATAGTAGTGAAAGATTTGTTTTTAGAAAATGGGCAAGATTCTTTGCGCTCTCAGATTGGCTGATGGGCACTACAGGGGGGTACATTAACTTTCGAAAGAATGCCCACTTAAAACAAGTGCCAATTCGAGGTGCCGCATTACTGAGAGTATTTATGGGCACCCTGAAGTTTCAGCATCAGCAGCCACCATTTTTTGCTGCTCGCTTAGCAAGAGAATTGGGGAATGAGTTTGTGGCTGGCAAATCCCCTCAGAGCAAACCCCTCTCCTCCAACCCCCTCCCATGTTCCAATTATTTTAATAGTAACCACACATGAAAAAAAAAACAGTAAAAGGAAGCTGACAACCTTACTGGCTTCACGTCACTGGCAGCAGCAGCGCAGCTTTCAAAATGACAGTGTGTGCCTCCTTACAGCATCGAAACTTGCTTGTGCTGCTTACTCGCGCTGCCTGCCTTACACTGACCTCGACACAGTTTCTCTTCCTGTAGCAAACTACAATAAATCGACCCCACAATAGGAACCTTTACATATTTTAAAAAATTCGGAGTACCTCCTTTTTTTTCTACAGTTACCACCTGACTTCTTAGTCCCCTGATTGCGTACGAGACAACACTGCAGCATTCCAATTCCACAGCTCAGTCACTCTCTCCCTGCTCACAATCTAGCAACCAAAAAAAAAATTTACAAGGCAAAGGAAAGAGTCATAGATATTGGGGGGGGATTTGTAAACTAACAATTGCCTAAGTACCACTTCGAAAAAGTGACACTGCAACAAATAAAAAGGATCTCACAAAGGGCAGCACCCTCTAGTGGCATTAAACCAGTAAGCCAGTAAAGGGACTATTTTACATAACCTGATATTTCTTTGAATTTTTAGTAATATTTAACACTCTTTTTGTATGAAATTATTAGTAAAAAAACAAAAATAATGTAAGCCCATTTTCTAAGCACAATAATACCCTGCAGGGTAGGCAGTATGGGCAATACCAGACCTTCCAAGGGCTATAAGGCCCTCCGCCTGCGGCGTCTGGCCTCATTACGTCCCTGGGCGGTCCGTTATTGCCCAATACCGCCCATCCTGTTGGGTATTATTGCTTGCTTGTATGTGCTGTTGGAGGATGAATTTGAATGAGATGTGCAGGAGGTATTTTTATTTTGGTAATTTCATTTAAAGTCAGAAGTGTATCGGTCCCAGTAATTCAATATATATAGTTATAATGTATGTTAGAACACTGTTAACCTTAGGAAATCATCATTTCCTAAGGTTGTTAACCCTATCGATGTGATGTAGATATGTTGTTAACCTATCGATCCTACGTCACATCAATAGGTTAACAACAGCGAGTGGTCTGCGCATGTGCTCGCTTTTTTTTCGACAGGGAACCAACTGAAGGGAAACTGACGGGGAAGGACTGAAGGGCCGTGGCGGTGACTTTTTAAAAAACGTAAGCTGCTTAATTTTTGATAGTGAGACCATACACTATAAATAATAATGTATGGTCCCTTTATTGGCAACCGGTCAATTTTAACCATCTTGAGGTTGCCATGGCGACGTAAATCTCTTGAGCTTCACTCTCGAGGGTTTACATGGTCGCCCTGGCAACCTCTCGACTGTTAACTGACCGGTTAACGATAGAGGACCATACATTATCCTCTATATAATGTATAGGTAGCCCTTATTACCCACTGAAAATAAACTGTTTACAACCTTGTAATCCCACTGTTGTGATGTCAGAACCTTATAAACACCTCCCATCTATGTCATAGCAGTGGGCTTACAAAACAGAATGCCAGTGTTATTCAGTATTCTACACACCCAGAATGCGATAGTTAGTCTCAGTACAGTATTCAAATAACTTTCCAATTGTCACAGTTTACTGCTACTGAGTCTAGTGATCACTATGTCTGATAGAGATTTTAACTCTGGTGCTATTTCGGCCCTCTGTTGTTCAGTCCATGTATCCTAATACATTGTTTTCCTACACAATTATGTGACCATAGTGCAGATTCATTAATAAGATAAGGTTAAATTACTTGTGTTTGGGGGTAACTTCTCATGTTGAGTCTCATACACTATAAACGACAATGCCTGATGTACAGGTGACAACTATGGTGTGATCACCTCTTGTGGTTGCTAGGGCAATGGTAAACCTCTCGAAGTTTACTGATGCCCTAGGAACCACTCAAGGTGATAACACCATGGTTATCACCTGTACATCAGGCATTATCCTCTATGTTCATATCAAAAAATGTTGATATTCTGACATGGGAACACACAATGATGTGGTCATTTTATTTCACACTGCAAAAAATATCCATACATGTTCATATAAAGGTATATGAATTCTGTTTTTAAAGGTGCATCACAGATCTTTTCAAGGACTACCGTTTTGGTAATACAGATAATTACACCCATACAGGAGAGGTAATGCTATAATTTGATGCACACAGTGTAACCCCTTTAAAGAGGGACTCCCACCAAAATTGCTACATTGCAGAATTGGAAGAAGCATTTCCCCAATAAAATTAGGTTTCCTACTGTATGTTACTTCATTTCAAAGAGCACCTTTCTTGGTGCATTAGAAAACAAACAGGAGGCTCCCTTACCTGCAGAGGAGTTCCTCTGTGCACTTTTAAATTGATTGGCTTTGCCCCCTACAGAACGGAAGGGATCGTATTTTTCCCCTGGAGCAGCTAGGCGCTCGATCCCTTCCACTTCCTGATCACCAATGTTGTCCCACACTTCCTTGTTTTGTGATGTCACTATAGGACCAGCGCAGAGACTGTCAGTGCAAGTCTATGTAGCCTGATTTTAATAGTTATTTTCAGTATTTAAATCAGACTTTTGGTACAAATGGTAACGTATTCAAGTAAAAAGGTTCTTGTTACTTGAGTACAGCCTTCCATTTGTACAAAGTGTCTGATTTAAATACTGAATAGGAATTCTGTTTTGAGGTGTATCACAGATCTTTTCAAGGACTGCCCCCCAATGATATTTTGGTAGCAAAGATAATTTATTTATTTATTTATATTCACATCGGAATTACAACCCTTTGAGTCAAGGACTCATTTGCAAAAGGCTCCACGTCAGTTAACAGAATTTACAAAGGACTTAAAAATAACAGACATTACATGACAGAGACTTAATTACAAACAATAGCAATGTGCAGAATAAAACTCAACAAGAAAAACAGTGTCATACACAGTTGAAACTGTAGTCCTATACAAGGTGGTAGCTAGACAGTTTATCATAGTACAATTACAGTATACAGATGTGTTACAAAGGATGCCATCTCAAGAGAGATATTGTCTCAGGAGGAGAAACCAACTCCGGACCCACAAGTGAGTGGGAGGCTCATGGGGGTCTAGGACCTTGCCGACTGAGCGCATGTGCATCTGCGGGCAGAGAAAATGTGGTTCCTGAGTGCAACCTTAAAAGGACCTATTTTAGAAAAGGTGGCAATTGTGGTGGGGAGGGAGTTGAATTAGAAAGGGGCCCTGTAACAGAATGATCTTTGGGTGAGTGAAGTCCCAACCCTAGGTACCTGGAGAGCAGTCTTGGAGGCACTACGAGTGGAGATAGAGGGGGTAGCCAGGTGGAGGGATGTGGTCACCCCAGGTGGGGAGAGACCAAGGAGTATTTTTTTTGCCAGAAGGCAGGACTGATATTGTAGTCTCTCTTCAAAATTGAGCACATTGGCCAAGGAGTAGAGTGTGCATGTTTGGGTCTGCCTGTCTGCACCAGTCAGGAGCCAGCACACCTTACTAATGGACATTTGGATTTTATTGAGAGCAGTGGCATTGGCAGCTACATAGACAGGGAAGCCATAATCAACTAGGGCCAGGACTGAAGAGATGACAGCCAGACAGAGGGCTTCTGGTGGCAAGTAGTCTTTAAGATGGTAAAGGAGGCCAATTCGAGCATTAGTGGCTACTGTGAGGGTGCTGATGTGTGAGTGAAAGGTGAGGGCAGGGTCAAATGTGATGCCCAGGTATTCATATGAAGAGACCTGATCCAGCGGGTGAAGCGAGCTGGAAAGTATCTGGCGGGGTGAGTCTCTGGCCTTGTTTTGATGATGGGCAAATAACATAGCTTTGCTTTTTTTTAGATGAATGACCAGTCTGTTATCCGCAAAATCAGCTCTCAATCTGGTTAAAAGAGTGCTGGAGGGAGATCTGAAGTGAGAAGGGGTTCAGGTGGGAGGCGAAGAGGACAGCATCATCTGCACAGAAAAGAACCTTGCTGGTGGAAGAGCTGGGCATGGTGTTCAGGTAAAGACTAAAGAGAAGTGGGCCCAGAATGGAGCCCCGGGGGACTCCTGAGTGGACAGGATGGATGCTGGAGAGGGTGCTGTGTATTTTAACACATTGTGACTTTGAAGAAAGGTAGCTAGAGAACCAGGAAAGGGTCCTTGGGAGAAATCGAGTTGTAGGAGCATGTCAAGTAGGAGGGAGTGACAGACCGTATCAAAGGCATTGGAAGGGATGATAAAGACAGCGCCAGCTAGGTTGCCATTGTCTAGGGCAGTGTGAAGGAAGTTGGAGAACTCTATGAGAACTGTAATCATACTATGGCCTGATCAGAAGCCATGCTGTTCCCTGCATAGCAGGTTGTGGGTGGTCAGGTATTCGGTAAATTGGTTTGCCACTATTTTTTCCAAGGTTTTGGAAAGCTGGAAGAGGATAGAGATTGGTCAATAGTTACCAGGAGAGGAGCTATCCCCACCTTTAAGTATAGGTGATGACCGCCGTTTTCCAGGTGAGTGGGAACTGTCCAAGACACAGACAGTGATTGAGTAGGTCTGTGAGCAGAGCAAGCACTATATCTAGGACCAGTAGAAGAAGCCTCGTGCCTAGGGGGTCATTACAGGGGCTGGTGCCATTGAGGGCTTTGTTCAGATAAGGCTGACTTCTTGCAGAGTGATGATGTGCAGGTAGAATGGTGGGTGGAGGAGAGTCAGTGATTGGGGGGGATTGGGTCAAAGAAGTTGCTAGGGTGGACTGTACTGAGGTCAGAAAAGGTGGTGTTAAGGCAGTCTGCAATGCCTTGGGGGTCAGTGGAGATGATGCCACTAATGTTAAATTGGGATGGGAGGGAGTGACTTCCCATTTAGTTCTTTAACATTGTCCCAAAACTTACAAGCAGTCCCCCAGGAGGAGGCCAGAGTTGATCTATAGTATTGAGCCTTGGTCTTTTGAATGGCCCAGGAATACCTGTTGTGCTCAGCATTATAAGCTTGTCTATTCACTGGTTTACCAGAAGCAATGGTTCTGTACCAAAGGTTATCTCTGAGCTGTAATTGTTGAAGGAGCAATGGTGTGACCTATGGCGCATTGCGTTTCTTGGTATGGGCTTTGACAAGTGGGGCAAAGATGTCACAGGCCTTGTTTAAGGAGCGGGCAAAGTAGTCGAGTGCTGCATCAATACTTGGGGCCAGGTTTATAGGGGACCAATCTCAGTGGGATAGGTACTGCTTGAGTTTACTGAGATTACCAGGGCATAGGCAATGGTGGAAAACCATGCTGAGCACCAGTTTGGGTAGCAGACAGGACCATGTGAAGAGTACCGATGAATGGTCACTCAGGGAATTAGGATGGACAGTGATGTCCACAATTCTATGGGAGTGACTTGTGAAAAAAATGTCCAACAGGGTGTGAGTGCCATTGGAGGGATTGAGCCTGGTTGGCTGGGTTACCAGTTGGGTTAAGTCAAGGGCTGCAAATATGTCCTTCGCTTATGCTGCTGAGCTGGCAAGCCAGTTCATTTTGAGATCCCCCATCAGTATCTACTCAGCCTTATGTGAAGGGTTGGAGAGGTATTCAGAGAGCAAGAGAATCATTGGGGTTTGTTTTTGAAGAGGGACACAGGCCACAGTGATAATAAGTGGGGCTCTAGAAGGGTCTGGAGTGATTTGAAGAGAGATGGCTTGGGCAACATGGTCCAGTTTAGCGGTTGAGAGGACATGGCCCAGCGAGGAATCACACATGTAGAAGGCACAGCCACCACCACACTTACCCACTCTATCCTCTCTGAAAAGGGAGTATCCAGGAAAGGTAATGAAGGAGTCAGGAGTTGATTTAGAGAGCCAGGTTTCCACAAGCGCCAGTACATCTGGTTTGTGCTGCACCAACCAGCACCGGAGGGCTGCGGATTTCTTCAGGAGGTTACAGATGTTCTTGGAGGCTATGCATAACCCTAAAGCGGGGGGCATGGCTGGCTGGTAGCAATGGGAGCAGGGTTGCGATGTAATATAATTAGAATATAATTACACCCATGCAGGAGAGGTAATACTATGATTTGATGTATACACTGTAACCCCTTTAAGTGAATACCCCTTTTTGCCAGGATTTATAAGCTAATTTGAGCATACTAAAAAAAGGAAAAAACTTTAGCTTTGATCATGCTTCGATGTTTACTTTTATTATAGGTAAACAACCTGTTGAGAATAGTTGACATTATTTAAAACATTATTTAACAAGGATTTGTCAATGCCGAATGTTGTCTTGCTGGTGTTGGCATTGGTAGTGTATGAGTTAGAGAGACGCATAATATGAATGGCGGTGAAGTATGGAACCAACGTCAACCCCACCACCCCACCCTGCAGAGACTGACAGGCATTGGGGTGTGCCTTTGGGCCATCGGCCATAATGGGCATGCCATTTCACCTCACCCTACCCTGCGGACACTGACAAGTGTTGAGGTGTGCCTTGGGGTGTTCAGGCTTTGCACTCACCCCATTCCATAAGGAAATACGCTGAAATGGGTGCAGTGTAGGAGAATGGGGTGAACTCTAAGGCTGAAGAGTCTAAGGCACACCTTGATGCCTTTCACTGGCTGCAGGGTGGGGGTGGAATGGCATGAGCATTACTGTCGACAATCCTAAGACACACCCCTGATGCCTGTCAGTCCCTACAGGGTAGGGCGTTATGGTCAGAAAGCCTAACACCCTGGGTGTTTCTTGGTATTTTCACTCCAAGTTTTCAACATGGGCTTTTTGTGACCCCGCTGCATGAACAGTGACTCTATCAGTTCATTAGCCAAAAGGTGATTTTCCACAATGACTATGCCATTTGGCACCACAGGTGCGAAAACACATTTTCGAACAGGATTTGGAAAATTACAGCTGTACTGTTCATGAAGAGGTCTAAAAAAATGATAATGTTGAAAATGTGGAGTGAAAATATAACAAAATTGGTGAAGTCATGAGCGTGCATAGAAATTGCACAACATACACCCGTGATGCAATTATTTGAGGGATATTTTACACCAGATTACCAACATAGGCATTTTGGGACCTCTGCTCATGAACAGTGACACTGTGATTTTCTTAATCTGTCCCAAACGTTGATTTTGCACAGCAACCGCACTCATTGTGTGCCACAGGTGTGAAAACATGTTTCAGGCAGGATGTGAAAAATGACAGCTGTACTGTTCACCAGGCTGTGTGCAAAAATGACAATTGTGAAAATCTGGCTTAAAAATACAAAAAAATTGGTGAAGTTACGAGCATGCATAGAAACTGTGCAATGCACGCTGGTAACGCAGTTGTCTTGGGGAATTTTTTCACCACATTTGCAACATGCACTATTTGGGACCTCTCCTTATGAACACCGTCACTGTGATTTTCTTAATCTGTCCCGAACATTGATTTCGCACCGTGACCATGCCATTGTGCGTCACATGTGTGAAAACACATTTTGGGCCAGATGTGAAAAATGACAGCTGGTACTGTTTATAAGGAGGTGTGGAAAAATGGCAATGTTGAAAATCTGGAGTGAAAATATTAAAAATTCTCAAAGTTACAAGCGTGCAGGGGAACTGTGCAAAGAATGCTCGTAACAGTCATTTTTGGGAATTTTTTTCACCAAATTTGCAACATAGGCTTTTTGAGAGCCTACCTCATGAACTGTGGCACTGTCGTTTCATTACTTGGTCTTGAAAAGTGATTCTGCGCAGTGACCGCAAAATCACCTTTCTGGACCCAATAACAAAATGACATTGACTGAGTTCATGAGGTGGGGTCCCAAGAACCCCATTTTAAAAACCTGGTGCCAAAATTTGCAAAAATGGGTGACAAATCCACCTAAGTTGGAAAGCTCCCATTGCTGCCATTATATAGCTTAGGTTTCATAGCTGATTACAAGCTGTGGGACTTTCGTCCATAATGCTTGCTAGTTGATTAAAATAGTGTAGTTCTGTCGGATAGGGCAGCATCAAGATTTCTTTTAAAGGTATTCGTACTGGTACTTTCTACCACTAGTGCAGGCAATTAGTTCCAAGTAGTGATGACCCTAATTGTGAACCAGTTTTTCCTGAGATTTGAATTCCACTTTGGTAGTTCTAGTTGGAATTTATGTCTTCTGTTACTGGTCCAGCCAGATCTAAGGTTTATTCCTAGGTCTTCCCTCAGTGCTGTATCTTTGATAATTTTATACATCATACCCAAGTCCCCTCTTAATCTTCTATAGTTAAGTGAGTAAAGATTTAAGGATTCTAATCTTTTGTTACAAGCCAAATGTTTTACCTCCAGCACAGATTTGGTGGCCCTACGTTGCACTCCCTCTATTCTAATCACATCCTCCCTTTTTGGGTGGCCCACACCTGGATTCCATACTCCAGGTGTGGTCTAACCAGGGCTCCATACAGTGGCATCAACACCTCCTTTTTTTGACTTGTTATATGTCTCAATATACAATTCAAGGTCCGATTTGCTTTTTTGACTTGTTCTTTGCAATGCTCACTAAACTGCAAAGTAGCAGTGTCTTTTACTCCTAGATCTCGTTCAGTGTCTGTGTCCATCAGGATCTTCGTCCCCATTGTATACTGATATGTTTTTATTATGGGGACCCAGATGCATAACCTTACACTTGGAGATGTTAAGTTCCAGTTTGCTATATGTAGTCCATGAATATATGTCATCTATTGCCTGTTGTAATGTGGAAAATTCATTATCATTGGTTACTAAAGCACCTATTCTGCAGTCATCAGCAAACTTAGATATCCATATGTTGGGGTATTCTATTGTCAAGGTAGAAATGTAAATATTGAAGAGACATGGTCCCAGGACCGATCTCTGTGGCACCCTGCTCGTCACAGCTGCCCAATCAGACTCCACCCCTCTAACCACAACTCTCTGCCTTCTCCCCATCAACCAATCAGATTTCCAGCTTAGAATATTGGAATTTACTCCTATCTTTGTTAATAATTCTATTAGTTCCATATGAGGCAGTTTATTGAATGCTTTAGCAAAGTCCATGTAAATTATATTGACTGCATTGTGTGCATCTAACTCATAGATGACTCTTTCATAAAAGGTTAATAAGTTTGTCTGACAAGATCTAGCCTTAGTAAATCCATGTTGCACAGGATCATTTAACTTATTTTCTTCAAGATATTCCGTAATAAGATTTTTCAAAATTCCCTCCATGGTTTTACATATAAGTGACGTAAGGCTAATCAGTCTAAAGTTAACTGGCTCTACCTTATGACCCTTTTTGTGAATAGGGACCACCATAGCTGTTTTCCAATCTTGAGGAACTTTACCAGAGCCCAAGGATGTTTGAAATAAATAGATAAGTGGGGGGTGCCAAGGGGTCAGCTAACTCATAGAGTATCATTGGATATAAATTGTTTGGGCCTGGAGATTTATTAATATCCAGTTTTTTTAGTCTTGATTGCACCTCCTCTGGTTTTATAATGATACTCCCTGGTATAGAGTCCCATCTATAATTTGAGAGGGAGTTGTTACTAGAATTAAAAACTGAACAGAAATAATTATTCTAAATATTAACAGCTTCACTTTTGGTAGCTTGGCCTCCTGAGGAATTTTTGAAGGGGACTAGTGTTAAAGTATTGCTTTTCATTTTGTTGATATATGGAGAAATATATTTTTTATTGTCTTTAACCTTAGTTGCCAAATCAGTTTCTTGTTGGGCTTTGGCCTTCTTTATGGTTGTTTTGACCAGTTTGGTGGAATTGATGTATTTCTGATAGTTATTATGTGTTTTGTCTTTTTTATATTTTAGATATAGTTAATTTTTCCTGTTTATTGTTTAATTTTTTTATTAAACCAATATGGTGATATTCTTTTGCTGTTGTTGCAATTATGAATTATAGGGACATGTTTGTTTATTAGTGCTTTAAGTTTATCAAGAAGTACAGTCCACATATAGTCTATATTATTGCCTTTTAAATCAGTTAGCCAGTCCCATTGTGTTAAATTGTTCCTTAATTGTTCAAAATTTGCTTTTGATAAATTTAGTTTTGTAGCCCATTCATAGGTTCTTGGTACAACTGCCCCTGTTAAGTTAAATAGGACTACTGAATGATCACTGTTTCCCAATGGAAGAAGAACCTCTACCCCATTTACAGTATCTCCCATGTTGGATAACACTAAATCAAGAATATTATTGCCCCTGGTATTAACCTGAACTGACTGTTCCACTCCAATCTGACTAAATACGTCCAGGTGCTTCTCCTCAATTGATATTAGGTAGATTAAACTCTCCAATATGGTTTAAGGATGGCGGTATCAGTATCATTTGTGGTAGAGGGAGGTCTATAGATAAGGCCCATTATAATTTTTGGACCAATTGGTGGTAACAGTTTGATCCATAATGATTTTACTTCAGAATCTTCTTCAGGTATTCGAACACTAGTTATGGACTCATGAATGTATAATGCTATACCCCCCCCCCCTTTCCTATGAGTTCGTGATTTTTGATATAGATTATATCCTGGGATAGTTTTCTCCCAAGTGTCATTGTTGTCCCACAAAGTTTCAGTGACACAAGCTATAGCAATTTGATGAGTTTCCAAGCAGTTTTTAAATTCTCCAATTTTTTTAATAAGGCTCCTAGCATTAATAAGTGTAACTTTCCACTCAAGCCTTAAAACTTGCTCACTATTTGTTAGAGGTTTGGTTTTTAATGTGGACTGTCCCCCTTGTACCAGTTTAAATGAAAATAAATTACTTTATTTAGTTTTCTGCCCAGAATCCTCGAACCAGCTATATTAAGATGGAGTCCATCAGGTTTAAAAAGGTTTTTACTATTAAATGTACTAGAATTATCCATGAACCCTATATTATTATTTATGCAATAGTTTCTCAGCCATTTATTGATTGCATTAATTGCTGTGTGTTTACATTCAAGGTAACCATGTGTTGGTAAAATTCTTGATATGATTATTTCCCCATCTTTTTCTTTTATTCTGTGCATAATGACATCCATATTTGATTGAAAGTCATTCAAATTAGTTCTATTTATATCATTAGTGCCTAAGTGTAGGACTACTAAAGGTTTAGTGATGTTTTCCATTAATCCATCTAATACATATTTAACATTCCCCACCCTTGCACTGGGTAAAGAGCTAACAGTGGCATTAGCTTTCCTACCAGCGTATACAACTGTGTCCAGTCCCCTAATTATAGAATCCCCTATAACCAGTATGTCTCTAATTGGGGTTATTATTGGTGTATTAAGATCTGCTGTAGGTTTTGGTGCAGACTTTTTACTGCTGGGGTTCGATGGGGGGGTAATCACTGTAGTCAGTGTGATTTGTTAAACACTCAAGTTTATTCTGGAGCTCAATAGGTGTTTTATCGCTTACGGTGATACAGTTGGTGTTTGTGAAACATTTTGGTTGTTCCCAGGGTGCTTTGTCTATGACTTTCAGCTGCTCATTTTCTCCCTGGGTCATTGGTACCAGTTCATGTTCTTGCCTTGACAACTCACTATCAGTATTGGCCAGAGATGGAGATTCGGTGATAGTTATGTCCTGGACTGCCTCATCAATAAAATTTTCTAAAATGGCAACTTCTCTTTGTGTATCTAGCCTTTGTGTTAATACATCTATCTCAGATATCAAGGCATCAATCAGTATGCAATTAGCACAGACAAACCCTTTACATGATGGTTCCTCAGTGAACATTTTACATTTAATGCATATTTTTTTAGGTTTAGTTCCTCTTTTCCCTTTTGGCTGAGACATTGTAGTAATTTAGTAACACAGTAAAAAGGCAAGGGATAAGACTTACTATTAACACAGAGTTATCCTATTTTATGTTTGCCCTGGTATCCCGCATATCCAGCGGACACAGCTGACACGTGCTGACGCGCGTGTCTCTGCCCACATCTCTATGCGCGGCCATGCGCGCGCCCTGCTCACACTCACCCTGCTCATAGCAGGTCCACCTTTTAGCAGCTGGGGACCGGAAGTAAGTCCCAAGGTGTTTCTAAACCCTCGTTAAGAAGATTTACCCTTCAGAGGGAATTAAAGTCCAGGCTATTCGTGCGTCGCCCACACATGCATCAGAAAGGCACTGTCAGCACATAAACATGCCCACACAGTAATTTAAAAATAGAAATAGCAGACTTGTAGTCCACGTAATATGTTATGGCTACACTGCTATCCTCCTGGTCAAAATGACCAAGGCTCCGAGTATCTCAGTATTTAAATGTTTAAAACAATGACAGCTCCTTTAGTTATATATGCACACAGACTGTCTTGACTGGACAGCGTATCCCCTTGTTAGTGCTCAAGTTCTAAGCTCCCACTTGTAGCAGGTCTGCCTTTTAGCAGCTGGGGACCAGAAGTAAGTACCAAGGGGTTTCTAAACCCTCGTTAAGAAGATTTAGCCTTCAGAAGGAATTAAAGTCCAGGCTATCCGTGCTTCGCCCACTCATGCATGGGAAAGGCACTGTCAGCACATAAACGTGCCCACACAGTAATTTAAAAATAGAAATAGCAGCCTCGTAGTCCACGTAATATGTTGTGGCTAAACTGCTCTCCTCCTGGTCAAAATGACCAAGGCTCCGAGTATCTCAGTATTTAAATGTTTAAAACAATGACAGCTCCTTTAGTTATATATTCACACAGACTGTCTTGAATGGACAACATATCCCCTTGCCAGCATTTCTTCAGTTCACAGTTGGCTATGAAGAGTGCAGACGTGTTCCCGGTCCATCGAAGATCATCGCGCCAGGCTGCAGAAGTAAGTATAGGGTCAGGTGGGTGTGGGGAGGTGGGGTGCACAGAGGGTGGGTGCAGGTTGGAGGAGGGGGCTGCCAACAGCAAGGGACCATTTTCTGCTTTACAGGTAAAAAAAAAAAATCAAAACATCGTGAGAAGGTTTTCTTTTTTTAACAGGTACATTTGGTATGCTGGGGTGGGCTTCCAGCGTGCCACCTGTGTGTGTTTTTTTTTTTGGCTGGACTGGAGCCGACAGGGATTGGGCACCCCATCGGCAAATAAAAAAGGGTCTGTGTTTGGAAGGGGAGACATGATGCTGAGGGGGATTGGGCACCCCCTCAGCAAACAACTTGTATGGGGGACCATTATGCTGATGGGGATTGGGCTTCCCCATTGGCAAATGAACTGGGAAGGGGGGCATGCTGACAGGAGATTGGGCACCCCAACATTGGCTTTTATTGGGACTTTGAGAGGCGAACGGCGACAGCCGCTGCCACGTTTATTGAAATGTTACACCAGGGAAGGCACACCCTGCAATGAGGGGTCGCTCCCTCATTGCAGTGGTGAAACTGATTCAAGTTGGTGGCACGCTTTTCAACTGGTGCCATAGACAGCATTGCATAAACTGGTGCCACAGATACAAGCCCCCAAAAGCAGTGGGGGCATTGGCCACAACAGTACCGCACCTCCAAAACCTGTTATTCCAGACTACCACAATATGTTGCCTTCGTGTGCACAAGACAACATAAAAATCATGTTGCACTTTGCTCCAGGGGATGTCTACAAGCACACAGTACTTTCCTTTATGTTAGTCAGTAGTTTAGAAATCAAATAGTACTTTATTGTTACAGTGATCTATAGTTTGTTTCATGGGTTCAGTGGGTTCCATTCCTTTTTCACAAGCAGTTCGGTTATTGTGGTCTATCTTCAGTTCAGCAGGGATACCTTGTCCTTATTGTATATATCTACTTCATAAAATGGTTTCTAATCTTCCTCAGAGACAGCATGCTGCTCCAAGAAGTGCTGTATCATTCACAAACATCTGGGTCTCTTGGGGGCTCGTATCTTGTCATCTTCATCCTTACTCTTCTCCAGTTTCTGTGTTCCCTGCATCATGGCAGCTGCAGTTTCTGTGTTCCCTGCATCATGGCAGCTGCAGTTTCTGTGTTCCCTGCATCATGGCAGCTGCAGTTTCAGCATGTAGTAGGATAGCCCTTTGTAACATGTAGTGTTGTTTTCTTGAAGGCAACAAAATCCTCTAAAGCACTTGATCCACGTGGAAGACCATGTACTGATACGATCGCAGGTATCATTTCAGTGTCACTAGCTGTGTTCCTAGGGAAGCCAGCCTCTCTGTATCAGTCCTTTATTGAAATCAGTTTCAGCTAAGATCATGCCTGCTGCATCAGAAGAATGGCACAAAGCACTGTAAGTCACCATCCTAAATCAACTGGGTTAAAAAATCTCTCCAGCAACAAATGATTTTAAAATACAGTTGCTCGTTCGCCACAGCTAAGATGTTATAAATGTTTCTTTTTTGTCTACCAGAGCTTTTCTTACTTTTCATTCATTTTTATTATTATATTTGCTTATTTGTAACTGGGTGTGCCTAGTATTAGTTTTTCTTTGATTGATTTTAAAATGTGTATATTTCTTACTTTGTTTATTTATTGTAATATATTGTGATGGCCAAACAAGTTGATCAAATAAAAGCTACATTGCGCCATTCTGCGATATTCACAAATGAATTCACAGTCCAGATTTATGAATGATTCATTCACAAATCTGGACTGTCATGCACGGTATGGGCTGCACGCCCATTGGCTCTTGCTCTGCACCACCGGGCATGCAGAGCCCTCACCGGGCAGTCAGTCAGCGGGCAGCGGGCGGCAGGCGGGTGGGATGCTGCCGCCCACCGCCGCCGGGGAGCAGGGTGGTGGGGCTTCGTGGGTGGGTGGTGGGGAACTAGCCACCAGGGAGATGTTTGGGGGTGTCAATTTACATTCTGCCCGTGATCAGGCATTACGGTCCACTGGACCACCAGGGAGATGTTCAGGCTGGGGGCACTGTACTACTGCCCGATTGGGCACTAGGGACATGTTCGGGGGGGTTCAAGCTACTTTCTGCCCGCAATTGGGCATTTCGGTCCACTGGACCACCAGGGAGATGTACGGGAGGAGGTGGGGGAGCCACATTGCTTCCCACGATCGGGCTGCAGGGTGCATCGGTCCCCGACGGCTGCTGCCTGGCAGGGCGCCAGGCGCAAGTCCTCGGGGAACTGCGCACCTACATGCTAATGGCATGCAAATGGGGCCATAATCAGATGCAAATGGCCCCCCCTTCGCCTTGCATGAATTATGGCCCCATTTGCATGTCACCTTTTGAATATTGTGATTTTGCGCATGGCGCAATGGTACTTGGCCACCGCAAGTTGAATGCTCCACTCTGACAACTTGCGGTGACGCAAGTTTCACTGCGCCATGCACAGTGGCTGTGGCTGGGGGGTGATATTCAAAGGAGTTGCTCAATAGTGCAACTCCTTTGAATATCGCCCCGGCCACACCCCTGCGCAACTATTTTGCACAGCGCAAGGGCTTGAGCCTCAGAATGGCGCAGTTTGAATATCCAGCCCTCTGTGTTTATAATTTATGTTGTACTTTGTATGTGTGTTTTTATTGTATTTGGTACTGTATGTGTGGTTTTAATGTGTTTCTTATGAAGTACCCAATGCTCTTTATACTGTGATATATGTATGAATTAGTATTTACTTAAGGATATAAGTGTTTTGTGATGTGCTCAATCTTATATGGGAGGCAGTATAGCGTAATGTTTTAGAGCACTGTGCTGCAAACCTTGAGACCTGGGTTAGAATCCTGTCAGCTCTCACTTGCATACTGTGTGACTCTGAGCAAGTCACTTAAGTTCCTTGTGCTCCCAGGTCACACCTGAAAACAAGATCTGGCTTAGTGTGCCTTTCCTGGTTAAACAATTTTCCCTTTCCCTTATATTGTAATGTAATATTTATTGTAAGTTATATGTCCGGATGTTGCTTGTAAAAGAGTCATGTAGCCTAGTGTACTCACCCAGTGATCAAATCAATAAATCTAAAATAACTTGTAAACAAATTTCAGTACTTGAACAAGGGGGCCCCTATTCTTGCTTCATGGAGACCTGGCTTGGTGATGATGCTCATCTGTTATTGGAGTCAGTCATCTTAGCTGGGTTTCTTCTATAGTGCATTGCCTGAGGATGGTCAAGGGGGTTGGGGTGGCCATTTGTTTTAAACCTGAATTTAACCTGGTGGTGCACCCTGTTGTGGATACCTTATAGTTTGAATACATGGATGTGTGTGGGTGCCCAGGTGCTGGTTGCAGGATCCTTCTTCTGTGCTGGCCTCCGGAACTTGAGGGGAAGTTTCTGAAGGAAATCACAGGCTTTGTCACCAACAGAGTGTTGAAATTGCCAAAACATCTTGTTTTGGGTGATTTTAACTCTTACGTCAACAAAGAACTCTCGCATTTTGGTCAAGATTTCCTCCTGGGTATGGAATCCTTGGGCTTTGCACAAAGTGTTACTTCTGTGACCAGGCAACATGGCCATGCCTTGGATTTGGCATTCTTTCTGGGGCTCAACATCACTAACATTGAGACTGCTCTGGTAAGTTGGTCAGATCATTGTGTTATCATGTTCTCTTTTGGGGACCCAGTTGTAGTTCACCCACTGTAGAGATGGTCCAGTACCACCATTTGCATGGACTTTGACTGAGGGACTCTTGGCAGTACTGGACACATTGGATAGGATGGCAGCATGTGCCATGGTATCAAAGGAAGCCATAATGACCTATAATAGGTCCTATGGAGTGGCTTTCAATCTTGTGGTACCTATGTGTGCAAATGCATTGGATTTTCACCTTGGCTCACCGTGGTCTGATGGTGAACTAATGGTGATGAAGGCAAGGGAGTGGAGACTGGAGCATTGCTGGAGGAGATGCAGGGCCCTGGAGGACAGATTGGCTTTGGTTACTCACTATGGTAAGTACAAATGGGCGATCACCCAAAAAAATGCAGGTTTTCTGTAAAGGGAAATTTCTGCCAGGAGGAATCAACCAAGCTCAGCTTTTTTGGAATGTAGATAGGATTTTACATCTGTTTTTTCTGCCCATGAAGGCATTTTCACCCACTAAATATGAGGAGTTCACTCGATTTTTCACTGACAGGGTGTTCTTTATTTGGGCCAGGATCTCACCAAGTGGGTCATCGCAACACAGCAAGGTCAGGCCTTTGGGTTTCAGACACACTCAGTGGTCATGGAGACATTTTGGCCCAGTGATGATGGAAAAGGTTACTTAGGTGATCTCAGAGTTGAGCCAGCATTTTGTTAACTGGATGTGACTAGCAGTGAGCTGCTTTGGGCCGCTGGGCCCAGTGTTCATGGAAACTGCCTGGTGCTCCCTTTCAGAGGGGATCTTAGCAATGGCATTGAAAGATGCACTGGTGAAACCCCCTGAAAAAGTAATCTCTGGATCTGGACATTTTGGCAAATTATCAACCAGTCTCTAACCTACCTGTTCATGGGGAAGGTTATTGAGAAGGTGGCTGCACAGCAGCTCGAAACACACCTCACTGCCTTTGACATCTATGAGCCTCGCTAGTCTGGTTAGGTCATTGCATAACACAAAAGCTGCATTGATCTGGATGCATAATGATCTGCTCAAGGCGAGAGATAGAGGAAAGTAGTCAATTCTTTTTTCTGGATCTGTCTTTAGCTTTTGACACTGTGGACTATGAATTGTTCTTGGACTGGCTGAGGGAGTATGCAGGGCTCACCTGCAAAGTCATCTGCTGGTTTAAGTCCTACAGTATCTCAGGAAAAGGATTCAGAGGGTAATGCTGGGAAGGTTTTCCTCATTCCCGATTGTCATCCCCTGTATGCCTCAAGGCTCGGTCCTCTTGCCCATGTTGTTCATGGTGTACATGCTGCCCCTGGGGAGAATAATTAGACAGTATGGAGCTGGGTTTCACTGTTACGTAGATGATACCCAACTTTATCTGTCTTTTGCACTTAAGACACCAGGTGTGGTCAATGTGCTGAATAGGTGCTTGGCTGAGATCCAGGAGTGGATGTCGTCAAGCTGGCTTTGATTCAGCCCTAAATAGCAACATAGAATGTGTCGACAGGAAAGGACCAGTAGACCCATCCAGTCTGCTCTTTTTTACCAGCCTAACATTACACCCTGGATTCCATTTGGTCACAGGTGTCCCTCCCTCTTCCCTTACCTCTTTTTATTATATATGTGAATATATATATATATATATATATATATATATATATAAAGTATTGGTCTATGTGAGTAACAAGAAGTTTACACACACCCAAGGGGTTTATGAATAGCAGCTAACTCTGAGGGTGTGTGTAAACTTTGAGTTTACACACACCAACCCATATTTTATAGAATTGTTGGGTTTCCCTTTTTTCACCTCAGCAATTATATAAAATAGAAAACTGCTGTGCGACTGGGGTCCATTAAGTTACAGTGCACTGCTGGCTTTCTTTCATTCTTTAAATTTTTTTTTCTGGGCAGCCAAAAGTGAATGATAGTCCTTGTGGCAACTTTTTTTGTTTTAAATACTTACTACTGACTCCAAATGGCAGTTCACTCCGTTTGTGGTTCCGCGAGAAGGAGAGCGGTTGGTAACCGAGGAACTGTGGTGGGCGCATGCGTGGAGAGAAGCAAACCATGCGCGTGTTTGCTGTGATAAACACTCCTTTATTATGACAAATTACACCATGGTTTCCCTATGGGAAAAAAGGAAAATCAGTAATTATACCTATATGCTTATCACTCGCATGCTCGAAGCTTCCCATTGTCTTTGCCCCCACCACCTCCTCTGTTAGCCTGCTCCAGGGTCTACCACCCTTTCTGTGAAGAAGTATTTTCTCACATCCACATCCCTTTCAAAATTCCCCTCAAGCTTCATGTCATGTCCCCATATTCTGGTGCTCCTTCTGCTATTTAAGAGACTCCCCTCCTGCACCTTGTTCACCACTATGAGATACTTACAGGTCTCAATCATGTCCTGTATCACTCCCTTTAGGGAGTGCATGTTGAGCTTCCACAGCCTCTCCTCATACAGTTTCTTGTGCAATTCCCACACCATTTTAGTAGCCCTCCTTTGGACCACTTCCAACCTTCCGATGTCTTTATGGAAGTGCAGCTCCCAGAACTGGACACAGTACTCCAGGTGTGGTCTCATAAATGAGTGATTCATGGGCAACACCACCTCCCTTCTCCTGCTAAAGATCCCCCTTCAAAGGCACCCCGGCATCTTGCTCGCCTGCCTGCTGCCCTGTCACACTGCCATGCCACCTTAGGATCATCACATATGATCACCCCAAGGTCCCTTTATTTCTTGCTAACTATAAGTAACCCCCCCATCCCCATCTTATACACAGCTCCTGGGTTTCCCTGCACTAGGTGCAACTTTGCACTTTTTGGCATTGAAAACCAGCTGCTGCTCCCTGGACAACTCCTCTAGTTTCACCAATTCTCTTTGCATTCTCTCAACCCCTTTCCAGGTGTCCACTTGTTGCAGATTTTTGTGTCATCTGCAAAGAGACACCTTCCCCTCCAGTTTCTCTGCAATGTCACTTATGAAGACATTTAATAGGACGGGACCCAGTATCGGTCCCTATGGTACTCCACTGGTCCCTCTACTGTACTCCAAGTGACTACAATTTACCACCCCCATCTGCCTCCTGTCTTTCATCTAGTTTGATACACAGCACACCCCCTTCTTCTTCACCCCCAGGCTACTAAGTTTCTTTATCAGCCTCCTGTGCTGCTTTGACACCGTGTGGTTCCAGCACCTTAGAATGACATGATCTCACACAAACGCTGTTTTGCACACCTCGCTCTTCCGTCTTTCAACATAAATGCTATGCGCTCTTCCCCAAGTTCCTTTGTTCCACGCGGATTTGACAGGATACCTGGGAATTAGCCCAGAGGTTCCTCAGAGTGTGGGGGTGGCCTGCCTGGGGAAGGTTGGGGAAAGTTGTGCACTACATTTAATGATGAGCATGGGGGTCTGTATAAGCTGGCTGACCTCACTGGAAGCAGGTAAACTGTGTATTTGTTCAACTGGTCCAGAAAGGGCCCCCAGACTTGAGTACAGAAATCCATTTTCCCTGCAGCTGTGCATGTTGCCTTTTCATACCTAGCAGTTAGATCAATGAGGTTTCTCCATTCTTGAGGATTTGGTGGCTCTGGATTGCTTGAGTGTCGTAGTACACGTTTAGCTGCTCCAAAAACATGGCTTGCTCAGACCAGGTTTTGGAATGACATTCAAATCCCCTCTGGAGGCAGACCCAGCATGGCTAAAGTAGGATCTTTATCTCTAGGCATAGGAATCACCTTCTTACATTGGGTCCATTCCAAACAGATTCCCAGTATTGATCAATAGCCAAACAGGACCAGAAAACATGATATAATGAGACTTGTGGGGAACAGCATCTCCAGCACTCGCTAGTCTGTGTTATCCCTGCCCTCTACAGCCATTATGGCATTTTGTATGCCCTATGTTAAATCTTGCATTGTTGGGTTTTTGCTTGTAACCGTGTTGGAGATGTAGGCCTGAGTCCAAACCTTGTCTTTTGCTTCTGCTGATATCTGAGTGTCTGACTCCTGTACCCATTTGTTTCGTGTGGTCCTGTGCAGGGTAGGTGGGCCTTCCCTTTGCACATAGTGCTTAATCTTCCCTGGCAGATGATTTGGTTTAGTCAGTGTATTTAACCATCTGTCCTACTCTCGTGGGGGTGGCAGAATATGTGTTGGGGATACTTTGAGTGTCAGTAGAATGTTTAGTTGCAAATACTGCCAAAACTGTGTACAGGATGGCTGATACTGTGTTTGTAGGTATGCCAAGGAGTGGAGAATTCCAGTCTCAGGATGATAGAAATCCCCTAAAACATGAATACCCTCTCCTGACAGCTTTTCCAAGAAATAGGTCTACTCTTGTTAGTAAGGGGTTGTGCCAAATAGATCTCTCCAGAGAGGTTTGAGGCTTCCAGCCCAGCTGCCCTCCATATTTTCTCCATGTGGCTCACATGTCCTTAGTACAAGAAGGCACTGTTGTGTTATGGCCCCACTTGGGAAACAAGCAAAATGGTGGGTAAGGGAAGTTTCCTTGGGTTTGCTCTAATGTAACCCACCAGGGGGGGGGAGGCCAGACTTGTCTTATAACAGGACATTGCCTGTCGGAGTGTGATGTATTCCTGCATCTGGTGTAAACTGGGGGGACCAAAGCCACCCTGGATCCAGTGGAGCTGGAGGGTTTTCCAGTTTGATCTTCGGAGCCTTCCCCGCACAGATAAATGCAGACTGTTAAGCGACTAGCAACTTGCAGAATACCACTGGAATCTGAAGGAGCAGGTTAGATAGGATATAGTGCATCTTTGGGAAAGTGATCATTTTCAGGGCATTAACAGGACCTTATGTGGAGAGAAGTAAGGAGGCCCACTGCTGGATGTCCAAATCTAACAGGTCTAACATAGCTAGAGTGTTGGTGGCGATAGTACCCTTAATGGTAGGGTGTAGCTGGACTCCTAGACATTTAACTCCTTCTGGCACCCACTGGTAGGGGCAGCCAGCAAAAAGTGGTTGGGTACTTTGTGTGTTCATGGGCATGATTTAGAGTTTGGCTCCATTTCACTTGTGCTCTGGTAAAGAGGAGTATTGCTGAATTATGCAAGACAGGGTTGGTAAGGAAACAGGTACATCAGACAGAAAGAGTTATGCCATCTGCAAGCAGGACAGTTTGTGAGTGGTCCCCTTTAGGGAAAGTCCAGGGAAAAGAGGGGGATGCTTGAATCTTAGTAGTAAGGGTGATGACATGACACAGTTGGTAAAAGTTGGTAAGAACTGAGGCCATGGGGTAAGTATAAAGGTGTTTGATCTGGAAAACGAAGTTCAGAGAGAGAAAGCATCTTGTTAGCACATCCCAAAGGTAGGCCCACTTGGGTGTGGTGAAAGAACAGGCTTCTCATAGCAGGTCTAAAGTATGTCTGGTATTGTCTTCCCCTAGTCGCCCTGGGACAAATTCTACCTGGTCTGGGTGGATGAGTTCCCTCATGATTGTTTGCATCCTCACTGCCAGGGCCTTGGCAAAGGTTTTCACATCCACATTTATAAGAGAAATGGGATGATATTGTGAACATTGTACAGTGTCCTAATTGGGGCTGATTTGCCTACTAAGCTAAGTTATCTGTACATTTCAGAGGGGTTGAACTGCCTGTTAATCTGCATAACCTGTGCATTTAATTGGGGTTGGATTTGTATGATAAACTTTGTTATCTGTATATTTATTTGGGGTTAGCTTTGTCTGCTAATTTCAGTTAACCAGTCTGTGCATTTTAATAGTTTCTGATAAGCTAAATTTCACATACTCTTGTTATCCCTATCTCTGTATCTTGTCCTCAACCTAGCCTTCCTTCTTCCGTGTTCCTGTGAATCTCTTTCTCTCTCACCCTAGCCCATTTTGAACCTTCTCTGTACTGCCTTTCTCCTTCCCTCTGTTCCCTAGGCCACTACTGGCGTCAGACCCCAAGCAACCCCCACTGTGAATCTCTTGTTCCTCTCTCTGAAAAATGTCTACTTCTAACACTTACACCCCCCAGCTTTTGTCTTTCCTACTGCCTGCCCCGATTTAGCCTTGCTTTGTCCTTTGAACCGTTTAACTACATTCTGCTTCTCCCTCTCTCTCTTTCCCAGGTAAGCCCTGAGTGGGCATTGATGCTGGCTTGCTGTCCCGGCTCCTTCCTCAGCCGAACGCAACTCCTCTGCTGACTCACCCACCCCCAAGCTGAATGCCAGGTACGACTCCAAAGCTCAGATCCTCACAACTTGAAAGACGATAATCTGATTGAACTCTCAAGACTGCAGCCAATTTCCCATTGGCAGCACCAGGACTTTATGCTTCTTTGCTTTGGCTAGCACTGAGCTCTCACTGCTGTTCAATTCTTGGTGCCGTCCTGCAGCTCTGTGTTTTGTCCCACCTGCCCACTCCAGCCCCGACCTTTATTAAATACTCTTTCCTAGCACTTGACCCCACCTCTAGCAATCTGATTGGTGGCCACCTTATGCAGCATTCTTTCAGGGGTGACTCTACTTCTGTGCACTTTTCTGTCTAATCCTACTCATAGTGCCCTATTCCACTGCTCAATATCTGGCACTCTGACATTAAAATTGTGGCTTTTTATTTATATTTAACCATGCCCCGCTCTGTTTTAACTTTCTTCCTCCTTCCTTGCCTCTTAACCCTTACCCATATTGATCTCATATCTGACTATCCCATGCTGATGACAGCATCTGACAACAACCAGTGTAGCCTTCTTCTGTCACTCTTGGTCTGCCACTTTCCCCTGCCTAAGTTATCCACGCTACAACTTTTGTTCCTTCTTCTGGGTACTAAACACATGCAACATCTCAAGCCCTGTCAAACCCGCGTGTTATCTCCAGGGATCCCTATACCACTAATCATCCCGGTACATATTGTAGTCTATGGGTTAGGGGCCCCTCGTACTCTCACTTGTCCACATACTCCCTCTGCTAAGACCTTTTCTCCTAAAAGTGGTCACCAACTGCTCCTTAGAGTCCTCATCACTGTGCTCAAGAAACTCTTTCTGCTATTGTTATTATGTTCAGGGAATACAGAATTAAACCCTGGACTGACTATGCCCATTCTGACTCCCTCAGACCTCTCAACTAAAAGGAATCAGATTCCTTCACTTTAATGCCTGTAGGCTGCTTACGAAAATGGGCTTAATAGAAGCATGGGTCCTCCACACCACTCCAGATGTGTTTGTGGTCTCTGAATCTTGGCTGAAAACCTCCACCCCAAATCAGGCCATTAACATCCCCTTTTACAATGTATTCAAAACAGAGAGGGCTTCCAGGGTAGGAGGGATCACTATCTACATCCCTGATAAGTATGCAGTTTCTGTTTTCGATTCTACCTCCTTAAATAAGGAATTTGAAAGCCTCACTTTGAAAATCTCTTTACCCTCGAATGAGTCTATCTATATTTCTGGCTGCTATATACCCCTGTCTGGTGGGTGTGGGATACTCCCCCATCTTCATAGGTTCCTAGAAGACATAAACTCAGAATGTCTTCTTTTGGGAGACTTTAACCTAGACTGGAACTCCCACTGCTCTGAACCTCTAAAAAACCTTTGCGATATCTATGATCTCACCCAACTGATCTGTGATGCCACCCCTCCCAACATTAAAAACCCTGGGTATAGTACTCTTCTTGATTTGATCTTCACCAATAGGCCCCACAAAATTACTCACACCAGAGTGTTTCATACTGTTGTTAGTGATCATAGTGCTATTGCCTGTGTGAGGCACCTCCCAAAAACAATGCATCAATCTAATTTTATTTTCAAAAGGGACTTCTGTAAATTTAACTCTTCCAATTTCTTGCTAGATTTGAGCAAAATCCAATGGCAAGACTTTAATCTGGCCTCAAATGTTACCAATGCCTGTACCCTCTTCCTTAATCTTATCATGGAGGTAATTAATAAACATGCACCAATGATAAAACTTTGAACTAGGAAAAAAAACTGTCCCTGGTTCTGCCTTACACCACAGATATTGTATATGGAAGAAATCCCAGAAGTCAAAATCTGTCACTGATTGGGCTGCCTTAGGAGCAGTGAGGAACTAGTGTGTGAGACTCATTCAGGCTGAAAAGGTTAAGTACTACCAGGCAGCACTGGAGTCATCCAAAGGCAATGCTGCCAAATTCTGGCAAATTCTCAGGGAAATTGAAGGGCATAGCTCACCTTCCTACCTGTCAACTGAGATTGTAACCAGGGATCATACTTATACAAGGAGTGATGATATACTGGATCAGTTAAATAACCATTTTGCCACAGCTGGATTAGCGTTTGACACATCCCCCGCTAGTAAGCTACACCCCCAGCCTGCTGCTGGAACCCCTCCACCTTCTCCTTCAAACACCCACGCCCACACCACTTGATTCAGCTTCAGCTCTATATCTATCAAACAGGTTGAGGATCTTCTAGAAACCCTTGACCCCAAAAAGAGTGCTAGAGCCAATTTGCTGGAACTATAATTTCTAAAGCTAGGCTATTAATTCTTGTCTCCACCTATTACACACCTGTTCAATCTGTCATTCTCCCATGGTGCCTTACCCCTTGTTTGGAAAATAGCTCATGTAATTCCCTTGTTTAAATCCGGCAACCAAAGCCAAAGTGATCTTAATAACTACCAGCCTATCTCGCTTCTGCCCATTCTTTCTAAGTTATTTTAAAAACCGGTCAACTCCCAACTTAGAGACTATTTAGAAACTGAAAGCTCATTAAACTCTCTTCAATCTGGGTTCAGGCCCAAACACAGTACTGTATCAGCCTTACCAAAAGTTACGGATGATTGGCTCTTATCCCTTGATGCCGAAAACCACGTGTGTGCACTTTTCTTAGATGTAAGCAAGGCTTTCGATACGGTCGACCACCAGCTACTGCTGAACATGTTAAGCTACCTTGGGCTGGAGGCCATCTTGTTAAAGTGGATTTCTTGTTACCTTACCAGCAGGTGGCAACAGGTAAAAGCTAATGGCACCTTATCTCCCCTAAAACTACTTCAGAGAGGAGTCCTGCAGAGGTCCATTCCGGAACCCTTGTTATTCACCATCTACATTAACAATATTGATGTCAACATTAGCACAGCTAGCATTCATCTATTCCCAAATGATACTGTGCAATATCAATCAATCAACCACTTTATTTAACCAGGCATAAACACCATTGAGCAAGCTCATTTTCAAGGTGGTCCTGGGCATTATACAATACAGTACACTTCATAAGATTACAATTACGGTGGACAACGGTGGAAAAAGTATGTTGCCAAGCCCACCTTACAACTTGCTTGCCATGAATTACAAGCGTCAATTTGACCTCCTTCAACAAAACCTGCTCCATCTAAAGTTACTACTTAATGCTAAAAAAAATTAAATCATGCTTCTTTCTCCTAACAACAAAAATTTACCTATCAATCCCTCGGATGCAAACTATCATATCAAGACCATCCTTGGAGAATCGCTGGAAGCAGTCATGAAATTTAAATATCTTGGTTTCTGGCTAGATAGTAAGCTATCCTTTGTTGCACATATTGAGGAAACTGCCAAAAAAAATTACGCAAAGGCTCGGTCTCTTTTACTGAATGAAACACTTGCTCACCTATGATGCCAGAATCAGACTGGTCCAAATGACCTTTCTTCTGCTGATTGACTACGTGGACTTTCTGTACAGCCATTGTCCCAAATCAGCCTTGTCTACCTTGGATATGCTTTATCACAGGGCCTTAAGATATGTTACTAATGCCCATTTCAGTACTTACCATTGTTCCTCTACTGGCAGATCAGCTGGCTCCCTCTTAGTACTAGGAGGTGATGAAATTCATCCCTCTGGGTGTTTAGAGCCTTAACTGCGAAGCTTCCTCCCTACATTTGTTCACTATTCAAATGTGTTTCTTGTGTGCATACCCTCAGAAAATTCTCTTACATAACACTTGATATCCCCAGGATTAGAGCTTGTTTTCGTTCTTCATTCATAAGTCATGCTTTGCCTGCTCTGTGGAACACCCCGCAAAAATCACTGAAACTCAAGCACACCATTGGACTATATACTTTTAAGCCCCTGCTTAGAACAACGCTGAAAGATGAATGTAATTGCTTTGGATGAACTCGCATGCTTCTTCTTCAAACCTTACCCTCTGGGTATGCTTTAGCACTTTTACCTTCTCTTTCATCCTCCAACTTCCTCTACTCATGACCCTCTTTTTATTTCTTATTTCTTAGTCCCTATGGCCCATAACTCCTCCACCCACACCTGTTCCATCCTGGGCTTCAATCATCTCTCTGCCCTCTCATCTTTCTTTTCTATCTGTGCTTCTTTTCTCACCCTATTTTACCTTTGTTACTAGTACTTTCCCCTGCGGTTGATCTTGTCATCCTTTGTTTAACCCTAGCGTAGACTAGCATTATCCATTTCTAATGCACTGACATCTTTCCCTTTCATTTATATTTTTTCCTTGTATTTGCAAAATTTGCACGTGTCTGCTTACAGTTCTAATCTGTATGAATCTTGTGATTGCTGAACTCTGCCTGTGTATCTGAAATTAGTTTTTATCTGTTGTGTATCTATGTCCTCCAGGACCTCCTTGCAAGTGAGTTGTCTCAATGATGTTATCCTGGTTCAATAACATTGAATTGAATAACATTATAAAGGGCCTGGAGAAAGGTGGAAGGCAAGGTACTCTGTTTCCAAGACTCACTGTAAACTACTTCCAGTTTTGGTGCCAGGATATACTCAAACATTTTAGAAAACTATGTAGGGCAGGCCCGGTGGAGCTGAGGGATGAGGTGCTGGACACCACACCTTGTGCTACACTGGCGAGCTGGGTTCGAGAATGAGCCTAGGTCAGTGGGGGGGGCAGGAGATGGACTGTGCAGCTGCAGGGCAGCTCTCCATTCCCAGGTGGGGACTCAGCCACTCCCACTACAGGGCTGCCCCCATGTAGAGGTCCAGAAGTAGTGCAGATGGGAGTGACTAGGCTGGGAGGGTGCCATGGGTTGCTGCATGCACATGCCTCCACATGCATGTGAGCACCACAGCAATTGAGTGAGGAGAAAACAGGTGGAATACGGAGCCGGAAGGCTCCACCTGGAATCTGGATGTCGGTCTCGGGGGGGCAACGCCCTTCACCCTCGGCCCTGTCACGGGGGGTAACCCTTGGGGGATCGCCGGGAGGGTCTGGCATAGAAGGCTGGAGACTGAGCTCCTCTGAGCGAGGGGCCAGAGCTGCCTGCTAGCTCCACCAGAAGGTGGAAAATGTATATGGAAACAAAAAAATCTGTGGGGAACACATCCAACCCAGGGGACTTGCCCAGGGGCGTAGCATGAATCACTTCCAAGACATCCTGAGGGGAAATGGCTGTACCAGTTTGGTATTTTGGGCATGTTAGAGCTGGGGCAGTGTTATGTCCCAGTAGAAGTCGTCAAAATCCATTTGGGATGGAGTGACTTCAGAGCTATACAAGGACTTGTAAAATTCAAAGAACTTGTGATTGATGGGCTGTGGAGAAGTTACCATGGCACCAAATCTTGTCTGGATCTTGGGAATATGTCTCTCTACTTCCTGCCCTTGTTTATTCATTGCACCAAAAGTTTGTTGGTCTGTTCCCTGGCTTCCCACTTCCCAGTAGCTCTGATT
Source organism: Neoceratodus forsteri (assembly GCA_016271365.2). Taxonomy (NCBI): domain Eukaryota; kingdom Metazoa; phylum Chordata; order Ceratodontiformes; family Ceratodontidae; genus Neoceratodus; species Neoceratodus forsteri. Next base: position 1,412,473,402 of record CM028132.1, read on the forward strand.
AAGGCAAAACAGGGCATATTCTGTTTTATTGTGTAGGGATTCCTCAAGAGCTGTCTGGGCTTCTGTAATCTGTATTTTAAGGTTTGGTCACAACAGGGGTTAGAACTGGTATTGATGCTCTAGTTATTTGAGCTGCTTCTCGAGAGAGAGGGTGTTTTGAGCTTGTTCTTTGCATTTCTTAGAGGAGTATACAATTATTCATCTCTGTATCACAGCCTTCATGCCACGGCTTCTCATTGGGTGCCTACCAGGATGCCTGCCGTGTCATTAAAGGAAAGTACTCAGCGATGAGTTGTCCCAAGGCTTCCTGAAACTGAGGGTCTTGTAGGAGGGCAATGTTGGGCCTCCATTTGTTATGCATTCCCACAAATCTTCTTCACACAACAGACAGAAGTACAAGGCATGGCCTGAGAGCAGGATTTTCCTATAGCCGTGCTCCAAGTTTTGGGTTCCAGCTCTTGGAAGACAAAAAGTACATTGATTCTGCAATAGGAATCATGGGGCACCGAGTAGCAGGAGAAGTCTATTTCGGTTGGGTGTATGACCCACCAGATATCTTACAAGCCAGCACTCTGGTATTCATGACTCACTTGCTCGGTCATCAAAAGTTCCTGGCGATGGTCAGGGCCAGTTTTGTCCCAGGCTGGAGTAAGAGCAAGATCGACGTCTTCTAAAATTATTCCTGCTGGGTTAGAGGGAGTTCCTTCAAAATTTATCTGACAAAATCCATATCAGGATTATTAGCAGCATATATGCTGCTTATCATTATGTGCTTGCCTTGATATATCCCTTCCACCAAGACCATGCATCATGCTGTGTCTTTCACCTCCCTGTGTATGCCGAGCTGCAACTCTTTTTTGCAGAGGATTGCGATCTCTCATCGTCTGGAGATATATGCACTATGTTACACCTACTCTACCAAGCAGCAACACAACTGGGAGGATTCGCCCTCCATAAACTGTGCGTCCTGGACCAGAGCTATGTCACAGTTCAAGTTTTTAATCTGTAACAATATTTCCCATCTTCTGAGGGGGCAGTTCATACCTCTAGCATTCCAGGATATAATCTTCAGAGTCTTAAACTCAGCCATGCCCAAAGATAGACAGTAAATTTGCTGCTAAGAGGTAACTAATTTGGACCACTTATATGCCCACCCATCCTCTCAACCCCCCATGGCACCCCCACCAATCTAAGCACTCCCCACCAAAGCAAGTAATAATAAGGCATAAACATTTAAAATACAATGCTCAACATGAGAGTACAACACCAGGAAATTGGGCGGCCTGCAGCTTAAGAAACCAAATGGCTGTAGGAGGCATCAATAACTAGACTGATTATTTACACAACTAAGGAACCAAAAGAAAGAGAGAAATCTGTTGAAGAGCAATTCCAACTGGTACAGCCAATCAAAAGCTATCGCTATCAGACAGCTAGGACAGTTGTTAAACCTTCGCTCACATGGACCCTTTTGGCACAGACTAGAAGACCTCTGCCAACTCCAGAATCCCACCACTGTGATGACTGTGAGTGTGGCACAAAAGGCTGGCCAGTACACTGCCATCCTATCATACAACACCATCCAAATTACTGCATCTGTAAATAGTAGCTATATTTCAGGGCAAAGGTATAAAGTGGCTGTTACTAGGCCCAGGGCTCTTGACTGGCCCGCAATGGCTCCAGCCCTTGAGGTGCAGAAGTGTTTGTATTTGGCAACAATGAAAACAAAATGGCCACTTAGTCAGCCATCTTGAGGGGTAGTTACAGAGTTCCTCCTTGGCCACACTGCCCCAGACCCATATTTCAGCATTCATTGTGAGAAATAAGATCTAGTTTTGTAAAAGGAAAAAGAATTCCACTTGTAGAAAGGAAAATGCTTTAAAGTCAACAAATGGAGTAGAGAAATTAGTTCTTTATTTATTTATTTTATTTGAATTTTGATAACTGGGTAGGCCCAGTTCTGTGTATGTTGCCACAAGGAACCACTCCTCTAGTGGTGAAGTTATCAAGGCTCCGTTTCCATGTCCAGTGGTGGTCTTTTCAGTTTTCCGAAGGACTACTCAGAGTAAACACAAAGGCAGGCTTCCCTCCAGACTGAAAGACATGAGCAAATTATTGTGGGTCAAGTCCAATGTTTCATTCATTGGGGCGGAAATTAATGGGTGGTATAGCAGGACTCTCTCCTCACACTCCTGTGAGCAAAGGGTCAGGACTGTAATGGCGGTGTCAGCTAAATCCACATTACCACCAGCACTGCCTGAGTTCTGAGGCAGTGAAAGGGTGACTTTCAAAATGGCCAGTGGTTGGACGTCTTGCCAGGTCAGGTCTTTGTGCAGCTGTTTCCATTCAAACAGAGGCAAGAAAGAAATAAGTGTCTCAGCTGCAACTTGAACCCAGGCCGCCCAGAGTGTGGTATTCCAGGTGGCCTGGGTTCAAGTCGCAGCTGAGGTGCTTATTTCTTTCTCACCTTTATTTGTATGTGTTCCATAAACGTGCATCCTACATGCTTGTGATTGAAGCTGTTCCCAGTCATTCTGAGACACAGATCCCTGTGCCCAAGGTCATATTGCAGATGTTCACATCTGATCCCGACCGCTGGTAATGACCTCACAATAGAAAATGTGTGATGTGGTTACAGCTTGCTCTGCTCATTACAGCCAGAGACCTCAAGGGAAGTGTCCATTTGGTTCCTAGGGGCTACCAGTGCTCACTGCTGTGGCAATCCAGCAGGGACAATGGCAGTCTGAAAGTATGCACTGGCCTCGTTCCGGGTTTGGAAGCATAAGTCTTTGTTCTGAAATGTTATACTGAAGACTGCAGGGTAAAGGAGTGCATAAGGGATCCCTTTATTTCTCAAGCCCGCTTTCACTTTGTCAAATGCCTGATGTTGCTTCAATACAGACCTGGACTAGTTCAGGTAAAATTAGATTTTTGGCTCTTTCAACTGTAATCTCCTTCAGGTGTTGGTCTGTTTTCAATGAGCTGTTTGTCCTGGAACTGCAAATGCTTAAATATCAGGGGTCTTGGCCTGGCATTTTTGTGCTGTGTCCTGGCTGTGTGGATCCAGTGAGTATGGTCCAGTTCAAAGTCATAGATTGTAGGATCCAGCCCCAGCTATAGCAGAAGGTTGATCCAGAGGTATTGCATGGGATCTTTCCTTTCAAGCCCTTCCTGAAGCCTGATAATTCTCAAGTTTCTTCGGCAGCCTTTTTCTTCCAATCCTTGATCTTTCTCATCAGCCAGTCTGTCTGCGATTCTGCTGCTTGAAGTTGCTGATCATGGGTGGTTTGGGCATCACTGATGCCCACGGTCTTTTGCTCTGTAGCCACTGCACTTCCCATTAGGCTTTCCAGCATTGCTTCCATGGTAGTAACAGTCTGTTTGATGGATTCTGTGATTTGGGCAATTTTAGTGCAGAAGGCTGCTGGATTCAGCTAATTTATGTTGCAGGGAGATCCTGGCCTCTTGTGGGGTCAGAGCTGAGAGCTAGGGGGTCACCATCTTACCCACTTAGAGCTGAGAGGTAGGGGGTGATTTGGCTTGATCTTTTTTCCCTCTTCCTTGGTGGTCCTGGAGTTTCAAACTGGACAGAGCCCATAAAGATCACTCTCCTCCAACTGTTCCACATACTGTAAGTAGAGTCACACACTGGATTTAAAGCTTTGGTGGTGGCAGATTCAGTCAGAACCAGCAGAGAGCTGAGGGGTTAGGCAGCCATCTTGTTTGGGCACTCATGTTACTTTTATCCTTTGCTTTTTTACTGCTATCAATTAAGTTCTTCTTAAAGGTCAGGATGGCATCAGGTGTTGCTCTGAAAAACTATGCCAATTTTGTCTGCACTGTAGACATCCTCAGGAGCATAGTCTGCAAGGATTTGTAGGAGCCCTTTACAAACACAGTCATCTGCCAAGGGCAAGTCAACATCTTTTTCCCTCTGTGCGCCCATTTGAAAATAATGTTGTGCCTAGTTATGAAATGAGAGAATACTGTATAAATGAAAAGAAACACTCAACCCTCTTCCAAATCCAAACAAATTTTTAATTTCAATAATATAGATTCTTCAACTCATCCAGTCATAATACTTGTTCATCCAACAACTCAACATGCTCCCTTAATTATATATTCTTAGAAAATGGGCTTGAAAAATAAAGCATCATGATTGGCTGAAAGCCATGGTCAGGCATGCATTTATTTTTCAATAGATGCCCTGTGAAAAACAAGTGCCAGTTCAGAATGCCCATTACTTAGAATATCCATGGGCACCCTGAATTTTCAGTCTGACTAGCCGCCATTTATTTACACTTGCTTAATGAGAGAGTGAGCTTCCTGCCCCCCCACACACACACTCACTCACTCAGTCCTTAGACCACACACAAGTTACAAATTGAAAAAAGAAAATCACAGCAGCATACAAAAAAAATTGGAACATAAACTAAAAATGTTTTACCACCTTACAAAGCCGGACCCTGACTACTCCCAACTTCCAACACCATGCCCGCTCTCACTTCTGCCACTTGCCAGCAGCACAACTCCATCTTTGGGACCAATTCCATAAAAGTGTTGCTCCACTCTTCAGTACGGATGCTTACCCATCTGGTACCATGGACCCTATAGATTTAACACAAGATGCCACCCTCCATAGTGAAGTGGCACACACTCTACCATTTTTAATCACAGATTTCACACAGTAATATAAAAAAAAAAAGGTTTCCATTTCAAATTAGTAGCACTAGCACGTTGAGTGGTCAGTGCTACTCATAGACAGCAGTTGGTTAACTGTGTCCCTCTCTAACCCCGAATCCACTTCCACTTCACAAAACATTTACATGTCTTTCCTTGTTTGTTTCTTTTTCACAAAAAATCAACCACAGTTCATTTCCCTGATTGCTCTCCTGCTTCCATCAGCCAGTGTCCCACATGTAAAGAAATGAATTACAGGTGAACTTGCTGATATGGGGGGGTTAGACAGCGGTCTCACAAATCACTTAACTTCTGTTCATTTACAGTAAGTAATGTAATCACCTTTTATGCAGTTCATTTCCCTGACTGAGCTGCTGCTCCCATTGGCCAGTGTCCCAAATGCAAAAAAATGAATTACAGGTGAACTTACCAAGCGGGAGGGGGGGGTTAGACAGCGGTCCCACAAACCACTCCCCCTCCCAAAAAAACTCATCTGCTGTGGGGGTAGTAACTGCATACAACCGGGATTTTTTTTCTTTAAGGGGTCTGCAGTAGGACAAAGGGTCAAAATTGTAATGAAGGTGGAGGAACTATTTAATTACAAATCTTATTTAAAATTCATTTTTCATTAACAGTTTTGTTTCTAAGTACAGTAATACCCAACAGGGTGGGCGATATTGGGAAATACTGGACCTTCCAGGGGCTATAAGGCCCTCTGTCTGTAGTGTCTGGCCTTATTTCCCAATACCGCCCACCCTGTTGGGTATTATTGCTTACATTTCATTTGCTAATGTTTCAGAACAAACATGTCCCTTCCTCAAGACATTATTGGGCTGAATAGAAGAAATAAAAATAAATGTCAGAATGTGAAGAATGTAAAGATGGGTGACCGGCGCCTGCCTCACGCTCATGGTATCCATGCAATGTAAAGCAGCATAAGTCAGCAAAAGTTTTCTAAATAGCACAGTGGCTTAAATGTTAATGCTGAAAAGACTCACCAGATATGATTTCTAGTATCAAAAGTGCTCCTTTTTATTTTCAGTGCAAACATTCAAAACAAATGGTGGTCAGATAAAATCCCCTCTCCCTTACTACTCAGGTGCTTTCTGGTGCGTCACCTGACATGTTTCGCACATGTATGCTTTCTCAAAGGTGTGCCAGGGACCTGCAAGTACCTTCATTTGGAAAGTTACCTGTTTGAGGGATTTTGCTGCTGCAGCTGCGTGCTTCTGGTTTTTTTTGTTGGTGTAGCTGATTGTCTCTGGTTGTCTCCTGAAGTCAGTTCGGAAGGAGGGCAAGTGAATGCTTAGGATTGCAAGGGAGGTAGCAAGGAGGGGGGGAGCCGAATGTCATTATTCACTTTGGGACTAATGACCTGGCTAGATACGGGGTAGATGTAGGAAGAGTACAGGAAGAGTTCAGGGGGCTGGGGAGGAGTATTGGGCAAGTAGCACACTCTGTGACCTTCTCAGAGGTGCTACCTGTCCATGGCAAGGGGGAAGGGAGGACCATCCACATCACTGAATTCAACAAATGGCTGAAGAAATGGTGTGGAGAGGTGGGGTATGGCTTCACTGGGGACTGGAACCTCACCTGGAGGAATGAAGGAGTGTATTCTCCAGATGGCCTGCATCTATCCAGGGGAGGCAAAGGTATCCTCTCTGAGAAGTTTAAGTACAACCGTAGTGATCATTTAAACTTGCCATGGGGGAGGCATAGATAGTCAAGGGGATTATCATAGCCCCCCAAAGGATATACCTGAAAGCAGTGAGGACTCAATAACTAGCGTAATATTGAACCATAAAACTACCATGGTTACAATGGGGGAGAGAACAGAAGGCACATCATTAATGCGGCGCAGGGCAAAGACCAATGAACAAGGAACATTAAGGGGGTATGCAGAGTGGAACATCATGTGCACAAATGCTCGCAGTCTGGAAAACAAAATCACAGACCTAACAGCACTGATAGCAGACACAAACCTGGACATTGTAGCTATTACGGAGACAAGGTATGCAGGAAACCATGACTGGGATGCAGCCATACCAGGGTATACACTTTTTAGAAAGGATAGGGAAGGGAAAAGGGTTTGCTATGTATGTGAAGGAAGGGATTAAAGCTACAGAGACTCAAGGATCCAGGAAAGAAGCAGAGGCATTGTGGGTCACTCTGGTGTCAGGGAACAAAACAATCTTCCATACTGGGGTAGTTTACAGGCCTCTTGCACAGGGGAGAGGATATAGATCTAATACTAGTGTAGGCCATCCATAATATGACAGCCAAAGGGGAAGTACTACTAATGGGTGACTTAAACATGCCAGATGCAGACTGGAATACCCAGACTGTACATGCATCACAGAGCAGGGACCTCATGTGTGCCATGTATGGGGCAAACCTAAGGCGGCTTGTGGTTGAGCCCACTAGGGAGGGGGCTGTACTTGACTTAGTGCTGACAAACAGGGACAGAATCATGGATGTTGAGGTGGGAAGTCCCCTTGGTACCAGTGGCCACAGAACTGTGTGGTTTAGAGTCAACACGTTGGCAGAAGAAAGCCATACAAAGATTAAGGTCCTAGATTTCCGAAAGGTCAACTTCGTGGAGATGGGGAAACAGTTCAAAACTGCCCTGGCAGCAGAAGATACCGGGGGGGGGGAGGGGTTGAAGAACAGTGGCTTAGAGTCTAGAGATCCATAGCAAGAGTGACAAGTCAATGTGTCAAACTGCTTAGCAAAAGTAAAAGAAAGAAGCGGCCACTGTGGTTCTCTAAGTCAGTAGCCAAGAAAGTGCAAGAAAAAAGTAAGGCATTCAGGAAAAAACAAAGAGACACAGAAGAAGAAGACAGAGTGAAATATCTGGAGAAGCTGGGAAAGCTGTCAGAGGGGCTAAGATAAGAACGAAGGAAATAGTAGCATAGGCTATTAAGAAGGGAGACAAGACCTTTTTATGTTATATTAGCGAGAGGAAGAAGACCAGAAATGGTATTGTTAGGCTAAAGAAGGAGAGGGTGGGTGGGTGGATGGAGGACAATCTTGAAAAAAATTAGATACTAAACAAGCATTTTTACTCAGTATTTATCAAGGAAGAGGCAGAGGAGGGGCCAAGACTCACAAGGAAAGGTTTACAGGTGGGAGAGGTGGACACAGCCCATTTACAGTGGATAGAGTCTTGGAAGAACTAGGGAAAATAAAGACAGACTAGGCAATGAGGCCAGACTGGATTCACCCTAGAGTTTTGAAGGAACTCCAGGGAGTCCTAGCAGGTCCACTGACAACCCTCTTTAACCAATCACTAGAGATGGGGAAGGTACCTGGGGACTGGAGCAGGGCAGAGGTGGTCCCCCTGCATAAGAGTGGAAGTAGGGAGGAAGCAGGTAATTACAGACCTGTAAGCTTGACCTCAGTGGTGGGGAAGCTGATTGAGGGTAGTGAAGTTCCTGGGGTCAAGTGGTGCAAAAGACCCAAGGCAACATGGATTAATTGAGGGAAGGCCCTGTCAGACTAATCTTATCGATTTCTTTGACTGGATGACCAGAGTGGTGAATCAGGGCGGGGCGGTGGATGTGGCCTTCCTGGATTTCAGCAAGGGCGTCAACATCGTTCCACATAGAAGGTTGCTTAACAAATTGGGGAATCTGGGTATGGGCTGTAAAGTGGTAAAATGGGTTTGGAAACTGGCTAAAAGGCAGGGCCCAGAGGGTGGTAGTAAATGGCATAAAATCCAAAAAGGGGGAGGTGACCAGCAGGTTGCCACAGGGATCGGTGCTGCATTCAGTCCTATTCAATGTCTGCATAAGCAACATTACAGAGGAACTGGAGGGAAAAGTATGCCTGTTCACAGATGACATCAAGATCTACAACAGAGTCAACACACAGGAGGGGCTAGATAAAAAGAGAAACAACCTAAGACTACTTGAGGAATGGTCAAGGCTTTGACAGTTGGGTTTCAATGCTAAGAAGTGCAAGATAATGCATCTGGGACACAGAAATCCAAGAAAGGAATACAGGATGGGAGCAGATTCTAGCCACCACAAGTCAGGAGAGAGACCTGGAGGCAATCATATCTGATGACCTGAAGTCGTCCAAACAACGCAAAACAAAAGCAGTGGGGAAAGCAAACAGAAAGCTGGGGTGCATAGGAAGGGGCATGACCAGAGGGAGGAGCAAAGTGGTGATGCCACTGTATATATCACTGGTTAGGCCTCATCTGAAATACTGTGTCTAATTCTGGAGACCGCATCTCAGGAAGGACATAGACAGAATGGAAACAGTCCAGAGAGGAGCAACAAAAATGATGCATGGACTGCACCACAAGCCTTATGAGAGAAAGACTCAAGGAACTTAATATCTATTCACTGGAAGAGAGAATGGAGAGCGGGGATATGGTATAGACTTTTAAATACCTTAGAGGAATAAACAGGGTAGAAGACGGGAGCATATTTCAGAGAAGAAAGTGCACAAGGACAAGGGGACATAACATGAGGCTAAAAGGAGGGTGGCTTAGGGGGAATGCTAGGAAGTATTTTTTCACAGAGAGGTTAGTGGATCCATGGAACAGCCTACCAGAAGAGGTGGTGGCAATGAAAACAGTATGGGGATTCAAACGTGCATGGGATAAGCATAAAGGTACCCTGCTGTACGGCAGAGCAGGAGAAGGCAGTCTAGATATGAGTAGGGATTGGCAAACCAAATAGGGAAATGGGCAGACTGGGTGGGCTGTATGGTCCTTATCTGCTGACAGATTCTGTGTTTCTATGTAGTTTATTACTTCAACCAAGGCTCTGCCGTTCCAGGTGCAGTCACACAATCCAATACTTTGCCACAAAAATAAATGTCACTACACAGAATTCTCAAAAGAGTATTTCTTTTTTGTTTTTCACTAAATTTCAAAGCACCTTAATAAATTACTAACTTCAATAAAATTTAATTAAATTACATTTCTTACCAGAAATTCCCAATTGATTGCATTTTATAAGTTTGCCACTTCTTGTGCTGCAAAAAAAAAAAACACCCTACCATTTGGGTTTTTCACAAAAAACATTCACGTACTCAGCAAAGTGGTTTCTGGTTTGGCTTTGAAAAACAAACTCACCCATATATTTTTGAGAATTCCCCAATAGTCCTTTCAAGCTTTAAAACAGACAGAAACAGAAATGATCGAAGAAGCAGTTGCTAGAAAGTGAATCGAAGAATGGCTAGTAACAGAATAAGTAAACACAAATCCATGGGATCCCGTCATTTTATTGCTTACCCAAAATACGTAAAGGCCCATTATATCCACCAGGAAGACCAATAATTTCAGGCATTGGTTCCTTCACTAAAGCACTTTCCATATATGTGGATCACCACTGAAGGCACTGGGTCAGAACACTGCCGACCATAACAGCCCTGGTTAAGAGCTACATAGAAACATAGACTTTGACGGCAGATAAGGACCGCTAGGCCCATCTGGTCTGCCCATTTCCCTACCTACAGGATAGGCCGCAGATCCAAGTTAACCAACAGCCTATTTCTTCCTACCCCCCACAAGAATTGCCTTATGTCTGTCCCATGCATTCTTGAATTCTCCCACAGTTTTAGACCCCCACAACCTCCTCAGGAAGGCTGTTCCATGCAACCACTACCCTCTCTGTGAAATAATACTTCCTCACATTGCCCCTGAACCGCCCTCCTTCTATCTTTAAATTGTGTCCCCTTGTTCTTGCAAGTCTCTTTTTCTGAAAGATGCTACCCTCTTGGACTTTGTTGATTCCACTGAGGTACTTAAAAGTTTCTATCATGTCCCTCCTCTCCCTTCTTTCCTCAAGGGTATACATATTAAGCTCCTTTAGTCTCTCCTCATACGGCTTCTCTTGCAGACCCTGCACCATTTTAGTTGCCCTCCTCTGGACTGCCTCTATCCTGTCTATGTCCTTGCGGAGATGGGGTCTCCAGAACTGGACACAGTACTCCAGATGGGGTCTCACCAACTGTCTGTACAGAGGGATAACAACTTCCTGTTTTCTGCTGATGATGCCTCTCCCTATACATCCCAATATACCCCCAGCCCTCCCTACTGCCTTCTCACATTGCTTGCTAACCTTAAGGTCATCTGATATGATTACCCCCAGGTCCCTTTCCTTTTCTGTTGTTACTACCTCCCCACCCATTGTGTATTCTTCCACTTGGTTCTTGTTTCCCCAGGTGCATTATTTTGCACTTCTTTGCATTGAATCCTAGCTGCCATACTTGTGACCATTCCTCCAACCTTGCCAAGTCCGTTTTCATCCTTTCCACACCTCCTTGTGTATCAACCCTGTTGCAGATCTTTGTGTCATCTGCAAAAAGGCATACTTTTCCTTTCAGTCCCTCTGCAATGTCACTGATGAAGACATTAAAAAGGACTGGACCCAATACTGAACCTGGCGGTACCCCACTAGTAACCCCCCTTTCTTCAGAGTGAACTCCATTTACAATTACCTTCTGTGTCCTGTTGTCCAGCCAATGTTTTACCCAGGCTACCACCCTGGGTCCCACTCCCAGGCTGGTTAATTTGACTATTAATCTTTTGTGTGGGACTGTGTCAAATGCCTTGCTAAAGTCTAGCTAGGCCATGTCCACAGCCCCTCCCTGGTCTACTACTTTGTCACCCAGTGAAAGAAATCTATTAGATTTGTCTGACATGACCTTCCGGCTGTGAACCCATGCTGCCTTGGGTCCTGTGCTCCACTGGCCTCTAGGTACTCAACTGTTCTTTCCTTCAGAAGTGACTCCATCACTTTCCTACCACAGAGGTCAGACTGACAGATCTGTAGTTTCCTGCCTCTGTCTTGGTCCCACTTTTGTGAAGGGAATTACATCCGCCTTCCTCCAGTCCTCGGTACCACACCATCCTCCCATGATTTATTAAAAGAGTAGCCAGTGGTTTCACTAGTTCCTCCCTTAATTCTTTTAGAATTCTGGGGTGAATTCCGTCCAGGACCCATTGCTTTGTCCACCTTCAGTTTTAGGAGTTCTTGCAGACCCTTTCTGTGAAAGGACTGGGATCGACCCTCATCAAGAGTGCTTCTGTTAATTGGATTAGGCACTTCCCCCTCCTCTTTTGTGAATACTGAGCAGAAATATTCGTTCAGTATTCCTGCTTTTTCACTGTCCCCCTCTGCCCACCCACCGTTCATTCTATTCAGCCTCACTATCCCTCCCTTTGTCTTTCTACGCTCACTGATGTACCTATAAAAGGTTTTATCCCCCTTCTTAACTGAGTTGGATATCTTTTCCTCAGCTTGGGCCTTTGCTATTCTGACTTCCCTCCCTGCTTCCTTCTGCCTTAACTGGTACAGCTCTCTGTCCTGCTCCTTCTGTGTTTCCTTTACTTCTGGAATGCTATCTTTTTCTTCCTGACTTTCACAGCCACCTCTTTTGAGAACCATAGTGGCTTTTTCTTTCGTTTTGATTTGTTTATTTGCTTCACACAAAGGCTTGTTGCCTCTGTGATGGCAGTTTTGATAATTCCCCATTGTTGCTCCACACTTCCTTCTAGCCTGTTTGCTAGTGGTTTTCTGAGGCACTCTCCCATTTTGCCAAAGTCAGCCCTCCTAAAGTCCAGTACCCTCACTTTTGTATGGCTTGACTCTGTAGCTGAGTTTAACGTGAACCACACTGTTTGATGGTCACTTGTCCCCAGATGGCAACCCACTTCTAGATCCGAGATCCTCTCACTGCCCCTGTTTGAGAGTATGAGGTCTAAGATTGCTCCCTCATGAGTGGGTTCCGAAACTAGCTGTCTAATGCCTGCCACCTGTAGGGCATCAAGAATGGCCCTGCTCTTAGATGTGGCTGCAGCAAATGTGCTTCAGTTAACATCTGGCATATTCAGGTCTCCCATCAACAGTATCTCCCCTTTCTCTGCCATTCTAAGAATGCCTTCTATCATATACTTGTCCATTTCTTCCCCCTGACATGGGGGTCTGTACACAACCCCTGTGCGGATTGTGGTGCCCTTTCCAGTCTCCAAGGTGACCCACAGTGCCTCTTCTCCTCCCTGTTTACTCTTTTTGTTCAGTTGCTTTATCCCTTCCTTTACATAGAGAGCTACCTCCCTCTTCTCCCCTGCCTATCTCTCTCCTGTAGGTTATGTACCCTGGTATGTTAACATCCCAGTCATGGTTCTCTGTGTACCATGTTTCTGTGACTGCTACGATATCCAGGCATCCCTCTTCCATTAAGGCCATCGGCTCAGGGAGCTTGTTGCCCAGACAACAGACATTGGTACTCATTACCCTCCATTTCCTGATGGCCTTACTCCCTTTTGCCCCATCCCTGTCCTTCTTGCCTTTGTCACTTTCTCCATTTACCCCTGCCCTTCTCCCTATCGACACCTCTATGTTGGTGTTTGCTGCACTTACTACCATGATTATTTGGGCTGCAAAAATGCCACACACCCCCGGACTTATAGATATTAACTCCAGGGGAGCGGATCACAGGGCAAGAGGAAAATTGTGGGGAAGACCAGGATTAGAACCCTGGTCTCCAGTGCCACCCAGCCAAGCTGCTCCATGCCTCAGCCCTCCACGCCGCAGGAGCAGCTCGACCAGTGACCCGAATCCATCTGTCCTTGTGCTTTGCTAGCACCACAGATAGGGAAAAGGGGAGCGCTTACAGCATAGTGCTGCAAATCCCCATTGCTGTCTGTGGTAGCGCTATTCACACTAGCACTATCTTCTCCAGCACTATTCTGGTAGTGCTATTCTGGTAGTGCTATTGTAACAGGGCACCCTGAAGGAAAACTGGTACCACTAGCATCAGCCTATTTGAGAGACTCAAAACACTGTAGGCAAATTCTGAATGACTTTAACTTGAGTAATACAAATATGCAAGAATGTTTACTGATAGAAAAAGAAAAAAAACAACAACATAGAAACAGAATAGAAAGACGGCAGGAGGAGAATGAGGGTCCATCTAGTCTGCCCATGTATTCCTTTGACCTTCTCAGGTCCCAGGACCTAACCCCCCTTCTGCCTAATGCCTTCTACTGCTCCTGTTGCTTGTCCAACCCCAGCTTGAATGATATGTCATGGACTTTGCTTCCACTGCCTCAGCTGGCAGTTTATTCCATAGCTCCATGACTCTTTCTGTAAAATAGTGTTTCCTACGCTCCCTCTTGGAAACTCCCCCCAACCCCTCAATTTCCACTTGTGTCAGAGTCAGACACTCTGTTGAACAGGTCCTAGGATGGAACCTTATTTATTCCTCTCAGGAACTTCTATGTTTTAATCATATCTCCCTCTCCCTCCTTGTCTCCAGTGAGAACATATGTAATGCTTCCTGACACTCCTGGTACAAGTGCCCTTGAAGGCCCTGGATCATTTTGGTTGCTCTTCTCTGAACAGCTTCCAACCTGTTTATATCCTTTTCAGACATAATAATAATAATTTTTATTTATAGGGCACTTTTCAAGTGTCAAGGCGCCGTACATAACAATTAAAACAAGCATCATAAAAAATACAATCAAACCAAACAATTAAAACAATCAATATTCAGGGAATGCTGTTTCCCATAAAAAGGTCTTTATACCCCTCTTAAAACCCTCCACAGAAGTGTACTCCCACAACCGATGGGGTAGAGAGTTCCAAAGGGTGGGGGCAACATAAGAGAATGCCCGAGCACCATAAGATTTTAAATTCACCCTTGGAACCTCTAGCAACCCCTCGTCGGCTGAGTGGAGAGATCGATCAGGGCAACAGGGAACCAGAAGTTCTTTCAGACAGGCTGGGCCCAGATCATGTAGGGCTTTAAAAGTCAACAAGCCAACTTTAAAGGTGATCCGCCACTGAATTGGCAGCCAGTGCAGTTCGCGCAGCACCGGGGTAAAATGACAGGATCTTCTAGAACCCATCAAAAGTTGGGCTGCAGCGTTCTGCACTAGCTGCAGATGATGGATTTCAACCCCAGAAAGCCCTAGATAAAGGGAGTTGCAATAATCCAGGTGCAAGGATACGAAGGCATGGCCTAAAGTAGGCAGGTCGGTAGATGGAACAAGATGCCGAATCCTGGCGATATTCCTAAGATGATAAAAGGAAGTCCTGATGACTGCTGACACCTATGAATGCAGTGTCAACCTATCATCAAGAACTACCCCAGGTTCCACACCCATTCAGAGGTCGGGAGAGAAATGCCACCAAGAAAAATTCTGGAGGACGCAACACTGCTCGACCACCCTATCTGTCGGCCCAGGTCCACAACCAGTACCTCAGTCTTATCCGAGTTCAACTTCAGCCAGCTAGAATTCATCCACTCCTGGATTTCTCTTAGACAGCTATTAAAGACTGAGAGAGCTCCCTCCTGGTCGGGGGCAAAAGAAACATAGAGCTGGGTATCATCTGCATAACAGTGAAACTTAAGCCCATACTTCCTTACGATGTCTCTGATGGGTAGCATATACACCGCAAATAACATGGGTGACAATATTGAACCCTGAGGCACCACACACGACATAGAAACATAGACTTTGATGACAGATAAGGACCACTTGGCCCATCCAGTCTGCCCATTTCCCTTCCTATTGGATAAGCTGCAGATTCTAGTTAATCAACAGCCTACTTCCTGCAACCCCCCACTACAATTGCCTTATGTCTGTCCCATGCATATTTGAATTCCCCCACTGTTTTAGACCCAACAACCTCCCCAGGAAGGCGGTTCCATGCATCCACCACTCTCTCCATGAAAAAAAATGTCCTCACATTACCCCTGAGCCATCCCCCCTCTATCTTTAAATTGTGCCCACTGGTTCTTACATATCTCTTTTTCTGAAAGATGCTACCCTTCTGGACTTTGTTGATTCCCTTGAAGTACTTAAAAGTTTCTATCACGTCCCCCCGTCCCTCCTTTCATCAAGGGTATACATATTAAGCTCTCTCAGTCTCTCTTAATATGGTTTCTGATGCAGACCCTGCACCATTTTAGTTGCCCTCCTCTGGACTGCTTCTATCCTGTCTATGTCCTTGCGTAGATGGGGTCTCCAAAACTGCACACAGTATTCCAGATGGGGTCTCACCAACTGTCTGTACAGAGGGATAACCACTTCCCTTTTTCTACTTGTGATGCCCCTTCCTATGCATCCCAGTATCCCCCTGGCTTTCCTTACTGACTTCTCACATTGCTTACCCACCTTTAGGTCCTCTGATATGACTACCCCCAAGTTCCTTTCCATTTTTGTTGTTGTTAGTACCTCCCCTGCTATGGTGTACTCTTCTCCTGGGTTTTTGTTTGCCAGGTGCATTACTTTGCACTTCTTTGCATCGAATCTAAGTTGCCATATGTCTAACCATTCCTCCAACCTTGCCAAGTCCCTTCTCATCCTTTCTACCCCCCCATTGTGTATCAACTCTGTTACAGATCATTGTGCCATCTGCATAGAAGCATACCTTTCCCTCCAGACCCTCTGCAATGTCACCTATAAAGATATTAAAGAGGACTGGACTCAGTACTGAGCCCTGAGGTACTCCACTAGTAACCCCCCCTTCTTCAGAATGTGTTCCATTCACTATTACCTTCTGTGTACTGTTGTGCAGCCAGTTTGTTACCCAGGCTACCACCCTGGAACCCACTCTCAGGCTGGCTAACTTGATTATTAGTCTGTTGTGCGGGACTGTGTCAAATGCCTTGCTAAAGTCTAGGTAGGCCATATCCAATGCCCCTCCCTGGTCTATTACTTTGGTCACCCAGTCAAAGAAATCAATTAGATTCATCTGACATGACCTTCCTGCTGTAAATCCATGCTGCTTTGGTGCCCCGCTGGCCTCTAGGTACTCAACAATTCTTTCTTTCAGAAGTGATTCCATCATTTTCCCCTACCACTGTGGTCAAACTTACAGGTCTATAGTTTCCTGCTTCTGCCTTGCTCCCACTTTTGTGAAGGGGAATCACATCTGCCCTCCTCCAGTCCTCAGGAACCACCCCATCCTCCCGTGATTTGTTAAAAAGTGTGGTCAGTGGTGTCACTAGGTCCTCCCTTAGTTCTTTTAGGATTCTGGGGTGAATCCCGTCAGGCCCCATTGCTTTGTCCACCTTGAGTTTTAGGAGTTCTTTCAGGACTCTTTCTTCTGTAAATGGACTAGTGTCAACCCCCTACCCAGAGTGCTTCTATTGTCTGGTTTAGGTAACTCCTCCTTATCTTCTTTTGTCAATACTGAGCAAAAATATTCATTCGGTATCTCTGCCTTTTCACTGTCTCCCTCTGCCCACCTCCCCTTCCCTCTCCTTTATTAATCTTCACTATTCCTCCCTTAACCTTTCTATGCTCCCTAATGTACCTATAAAAGGTTTTATCCCCCTTCTTAACGGAGTTGGCTATTTTTTCCTTGGTTTGGGCCTTTGCTATTCTGACTGCCTTCCCCACTTCTTTCTGCTTTAATACTGTTCCCTGTCGAGCTCCTTCTGTGATTCCTTATACTTTTTGAATGCAGCCTTTTTCTCCTTAACCTTCCCTGCCACCTTTTTTGAGAAACAAAGTGTTTTTTTACTCCGCTTTGTTTTCCTTATTTGTTTCACTCAAAGACTTATTGCCTCTATGATAGCAGTTTTGATTTTTCTCCACTGTCTTCCACCCCTCCTTTTTGGTCATTTGTTAGTGCATTCCTCAGGTATTTACCCATTTTGCCAAAGTCGGCCCTTCTAAAGTCCAGTAACCTTGTTTTTGTATGGCTTGTCTCCATGGTTGTGCTTATTGTGAAGCACACTGTACAGTGGTCACTTGTTCCCAGATGTCTACTGACTTCTAAATTTGTGATCCTCTCTCCATTTGAGAATACCAGGTCTAGTATTGCTCCCTCCCGAGTGGGTTCCAACACTAGCTGTCTAAGGCCTGCCCCCTGCAGGGCATCGAGAATGACCCTGCTGTTGGATGTGGCTGCAGTACATGTCATCCAGTTAACATCTGGCATATTCAGGTCCCCTTATCAACAGTATCTCCCCTTTTTCAGCCATTTTGAGAATGTCCTCTATCATTTTCTGACAAAGCCGTTGAATCTGAGGAAAAAACCACGGACACAACCCTTTGTGATCTCCCAGTGAGGAATGAAGTAAACCATCTTAAGACAGTTCCAGATATTCCACAAAGCAGCCTCAGGTGTTCTATCAACACCATGTGACCTACGGTGTCAAACACTGAAGAAAGGTCGAGGAGAACCAAGATGGAACGGCTCTTCCAATCTCTAGCCATCAAGAGATCATTGAGCACCCGAACCAGCGCTGTCTCGGTACTATGTCTTTTACGAAATCCGGACTGGAGGGGTTCATAGATGTCGTGGATGATCAAATGGTCCTCCAGTTGTGCAGCCACTACTTTCTCAGTCACCTTCCCAACAAAGGGAAGGTTAGAGGTAGGTTTGTAGTTTTCGAGACAGTCAGGGTCTAAGGTAGCTTTCTTCAAGAGGGGTGTCACCACCGCCTTGTTCAGGGAGCTAGGAAACTCACCAGTTTCCAAGGAGCACCTAACTATCTGCACAAGGACAGGACTGATGGTATCAGTACAACCCAGAATTAGGGAGGTCGGTCCAGGATCCAAGCTACAGTACATAGGGCACATATGCTGGATGATCCTCATGACAGCCATGAACTCCAGTTGGCTGAAGGAGCTCCAGGAAAACTGAGGTACCATGATCTCACACCAGTTCATGGCCGCTCCTCTAGAGTGTGATGGCAACAGTTCCGCCCTAATGTCAGCCACCTTATTTGCAAAGAACCAAGCAAGCTCGTCGCACTCCAATTGCGAAAAAGCTTTCCAAACTTGCAGACAGGCAGGGTTGCACAATCTGTCCACAGTTCAAAACAGCTGAGCTGGTTGATTCCGAGCAACCGCAATCTCCCTGGAAAGGAATTCTGCCTTTTTTCAGGTGACAGCGGATTGATAGACCGAATAATGATCCATCAATCTAAGGTGGTCGGCATCAAGGGTGGACCTTCACCAGCAATGCTCTAACCTTCGCCTCTGTCTCCACATCTGAAGTCCACAACTAGACACAGTACTCCAGATGGGGACCTGTAGAGTGGCAGTATTACCTCCTTCCTCCTGCTGTCGAATCCCCTCTCCCTATGCACCCCAGCATTTTGATGGCCTTGCTATAAGCTTTGTTGCATTAGCTTGTCTGTTTAAGGGTGCTGCTTATAATGATACCTAGGTTCCATTCTTCCTGCGTGGCACTGAGCTAGACTCTGTTGAGGTGGTACTCTGTCCTTGGGTACCCTTTACCCAAATGCATCACCTTACATTTCTTTGCATTGAACTTCAGCTGTCAGATGTTGGGCCATCTTTCCAGCCTCTGTAGATTTTTTTTGCAGGTCTTTAACTGCCTCCTCACTGTCAACCCTTCCTCTTAGCTTGGTATCATCTGTGAATAGGGCAATTGTTCCCTGAATACCTATGCTAATGTCACTGATAAAGGCATTAAACAGGACTGGCCCCAACACTGAGTCTTGAGGCACACCACTAGTGACCGCACCTTCATCAGCCCTCACCCCCTGACCACTACTCTCCATTTTCTGTCCCTAAGCCAATTACCTACCCAACTGACTGTGTGCTTGGCTGAATTCAGGCCCTCCATCTTTTCAGCAGGCAGTTGTGCAGCACCAAATCAAAGGCCTTACTGAAATCAAAGTAGAGGAGGTCCACTGGGCGGCCTCTGTCTAATTCTCAAGTGACCCTGTCAAAAAATGTGATTAGGTTAGTTTGGCACAACCGTCGCACCACAAACCCATGTTGCCTGTCATCCTGCAGGCAGTTCTTATTTAGGCACTTTACCGAGTCTTGTTCTACTAAGGTTTTCATAAGTTTCCCCACTACCAATGTAAGGCTGATGGGTCGGTAGTTGCCTGCTTCCTCCCAACTCTGTCCCTTGTGGAGAGGTACCATATCAGCTCTTCACCAGTCTCCCAACACTACCAACATCTGAAGTGATCTGCTGAATAAATGTGCTAAGGGACCTGCCAATTCACTTGCCAGTTCCTTTAGCACCCTCTGGTGTATTTCATCAGGTGTGCCGAAAAAGAACCGCTCAGCAGGGTGCGGTTCACTGTGACACAGAAATCCAGCAAAGTATCAAATAGTCACAGTTCTCACTCCTAAGCTAAACAATAACTGCTATCTACTCCAAAATGTTTTGTATATGCAATATAGCAATTTACTGGTATGCAAGAAAAATACAAACCACCTCAACTGTGGCAAAAAAAGACTGATGTTTCACCCAGTGGGCTTTGTCAAAGTAGGCTACATTGCATACACAAAATATTTTGGTGTGGAAAGCAGTTGTTAGATGAGGAGCACATTCTGTGACTGATACTTTGCTGTATTTCATCAGACCCTGGTGACTTGTCTTCCCTAAGATGATCCAGGCCCTCTCTAATTCTACTATTGGTGATCGATGGTGTTTCCATTTGTGGAACACCTTTGGCAGCAGCCTTGATGCCACTGTCTGGTACAGGGCTTTTGTGTTCCTCGGCGAACACTGAGCAAAAAAAGTTCAAAACAGTGGCCTTCTGTCTTGTTTGCTAAAGTGTTCATTATTGGCTGTATGATTGTCAAAGACTGTTAAGGAAGTGTTCAAGTTTATTTTACTGATAATAATTTTTATCTACTTTTTTAAAAAAATATGATTTTTGTTTGATGTTCTGTTTTCGTTCAGTTATTCTGTATTGCATCTTTGAGTTTGAAAAATAAAATATAATATGGAAAAAAACAGTGGCCTTCTGTCTATCCTCCTCTACTACTCTGTCACCATCATCGTCTTTGTGGAGTTCTTGTTGTGAATACTGGACTGGTCTTGGTTTCCGCACCCTCCTTGTGTAGTGGAGCGGGTTTGCTGCTCCCTCACTGTCTTTAAGTCTAACTACTCCTCCTCTTTTCTTTCTTTTTTCTTTTACATATCGAAAAAAGTGCTTGTTCCCTTCTTTAATCCCTTCCTCAAGCTGAAGCTCCATTGCAGCCTTAGCTGATTTCACCATACTCTTTGCTCCTTTGTTCTTCTGAACACAGGTTTCCTATGTGCCGTCTTCCTGAGTTCTTTTATAGTTCCAAAAGGCCTCCCTTTTGGTTCTGATTGTGGTCCTTGCCTGGTTACTGAACCATATTGTTTTTTTGTGTTTGTTCTTTTTGGTCACTGTTATTAAGCACATCCTGGTAGCCTCTAAAATGGCTAACTTAACCAGCTCCAATATTTCTTCCATATCTAAATGCTCCTGGATCCTTAACAGCTTGCTTCTGACTACATCCCTCATTCTGTCAAAATTGGCCCCTCAAAAGATTAAAACCACTGTCTTGGATTGCGATTTTTCTACCCCTAGGGCTAACTCAAACCACACAGAGTTGTGGCCACTGTTGGCCAGTGGCTCCCCAACCACTGTAGTTCTTACTACCTCTGAGTTAGTGAGGACCACATCCAGGATGGTGTCCAGCTTAGTCAGGGCACTAATCAGTTGTATAAGTAGGCAGTCTTTTAGGGCATCAACCATGTTCTGACACCTAGTAGAACCAGCCACTGGAATGTTCCAATTAACATCAGGCATATTCAGGTCTCCTACCACCACTGAATTCCCCTTTTTGTGTTACATCTCTGATCTTCTCTAGGAGCTCTTCATCCCTGCCCTCAGCTTGCCCTGGAGGCCAGTATACAACACCTATGTGGATCCTCTCCCCCATTGCTGATCTGAGTAGCAGGGATTCCACACCCTCCTTTTTGATGCTATCTACTGAGGTGGCATTTATCCAGTCCTTCACATATAATGCTTCCCCTTCCCCTGCCCTCCCTTCTATCCGGTTTGAACAGGGTATAGTCTGGGACTGAAAGGTCCCAGTCATTTTTCTCTGTGGACCGAGTCTCCATGACAGCCACCAGGTCTACTTGGGAATCTGCCATCATTGCCTGCAAGTCACTTATGTTGTTTCCAAGACTTCTGGCACTGATGCATACCCCTTTCCATAGTCTGGTACCCCTGCTGGTATTTGCTACAATTGGTTCTGCTCTTGGGCCTGCAGATGCAGGGCCTGTGTTCGGTTCCCAATAGTTTCCAATCATTTTCTGCATGTTTTCTTAGGTCATGGGAAAGAAATTCCTACTTGTAGGGGAGTGACGATTAAGTTACTATCAGAAGTGTATTTTCTGATAGACTTCCCCTCATCTAGTTTAAATGGTTGAGATGGACATCGAATTTCTGCCCAAGCACACTCCTTCCTTTGTTAAGTGAAGTCCATCAAACCTAAATAGCTTCTTCTCCCAGAAGCTACCCCTTAAGCATATGACATGATATCCTTTTTAAGGACACCATTCATGTAGCTAAGCATTGAATTCCTTGATATCCTTATTCCTGATTTTATATTTGCAATCCCCTTTGGCACACACTGGGATGATATCTGAGAATGTCAGGGCAGTCATTCTAGCCTCCAAGCCATTCCCCCAGCTTAATGAAATTTTCCTTGGATTGTTCCACTGTTTGAACAGACAGGTCATTCGTACCATGATGAATCAGAACATTGGTTCTTTTCTCCTCTTTGTCTACCAGCCTTCTGATGCATTCAGTGTCATGCTATGCTGAGCCTCTGGGGAGGTATTTAATCATCGCCTTAGGTTGCATATCTTTACTCAGGTGGGACTTGTCTCCCTGATCATTGAGTCCCCCAGAACAAGAAATTACTTACTCTTGGATCTACCACATGTTTCTTTGCCACCTTTGAATGCCATCTCTCCACTATGCCTGGTCTCATTGACAAGCTCAGGGTCACCTCTTGCTGAGTCAGGATCCTTCATCTTCTTCAGTGTTGAAAAACAGTTCTTTGTTGAAATGGTATTGGTCCAAACAGATCCTGTATGGTCCATCCTTGAAATCTTCCCCCTCCTCTGACCCACTACCCTCCAACCCCCAGGGCCAGTGGGTCTCTGGGGGAAAAAGGACGTGGTTGGCTTGAACTCCAGCTTAGCTGGGGACACAGGCTGACTAGCTCCTTCCATGCCTACTTCCAGCTGAGCTCAAAGGTTGTTCAGACTCCTTCAAGTAGGACACTGACCCATCCTCCAGAGCAGACTCCTGAAAACAAGTGCCCATAAGCCCCTGTAACTTATCACCTCCATCTTGAAAACCAAAACAAAAAATGTATTTTTTTGTTTGTTGTGTGCTTGTGTTATAATCTTAGATGTCAAGAATCTTTATACAAGTACACTTCACTCAGATGGTCTGAAGGCCTTGGAAAATCTACTTTGATAAAGGCAAACAAATGCACTTAACATCAGTTTTTTGTTATTACTATCAGAAGTGGTATTTGCAACAACTATTTTATGTCTGAAGAACATAATTATCTGCAACTCCAAGGGGCAGCCAAGGGGGGCCACTATGTCCCCCACGTATGCTAATATTTTTATGGCAAATTTTGAAGATACACATACATAACAGAGACAATCAATATACTGTAAATCACCACTGTTACTGTATAAAATATTTATTGACAATATTTTGATTTGTGGAAATACCGAAGATGAATTGAAAAACTTTTTTGATTATCTCAACACCAGGATTACATAGTTAAGGTTCACTCTGCACTTCTACCAAAAAAAAAGAGATTCTATTCTTGGATCTCAAGATTCTAGTGGATGACAACAAAATCATCACAGACATCTATAAAAAAACATTGAGTAAAAACACTATTTTACATGCAACATGTTATTATCCCCCAACCTTATGAAACAGCATACCATACAGCCAAATGCTGAGAATTAAAAGGAACAGTGGCACAGATGAAAGATATCATCAATGTAGATTATCTAAGTGAGAGATTCAAAAGCATTATTTTTTAAGAAAGACCCTGGGTAACTGGAAAAGGAACATCAAGTATCAGAGGAAGACTAATAAAAACACAACTCTGGACACCAGAACTCCCGACAACATGGCTAAATAGAGGAATTAAAGATCTTCATAATTGTGGAAACTGTGTACATTGCAGCAATTGTTCAAAATCAGAATTTATTAAAAGTACTTGCCAAGACTGACAATTTTAAATTCGAGATCTGATAACTTGCTATACCAACCATGTCATCTACTGTATAATAATATGTCCGTGTTACCTATACTAGATTGGGAAAACAAAAATACTGATGGAGACGAGAACATCAGAACATAAAAATAACATTAGGAGGAATGAGGTAAAATCACCATTGGCCAGACATTTTAATGAACACCAACACTACGTCTTATTTATGAATTTATGGGCATAGAGAAGATACACAAACCTAAAAGAGGTGGAGACTGGGAAAATATTTTACTAAGATGTGATGCAGGGTAGATTTTTACTCTACAAACTAATAACAGTCAATAAGAACTGAATGAAAATTTAATATGGACTGTTTTTCAATAACAAGATAAATGATATAATATGTGACATCAGGATTTATAGAGGTCATATGGGGGTGGAGGATATTTTACCATATTCATTACACTATTATATGGTACGGTTAACAGTGAATAATGATTAAAGCAATATGGTCCAGATATTCAAAAGTTTGCCCCTTGGCTAAATTAGCACTGCCCGGTGGGCAAACTTAGCCTGGAGCACAAAGCAAGCTATATTCAAAAGGAATAGCTCAGGGCAAACAGCTTCTGAATATAGCATGGGAATGAGACCATGCAAACTGGGCTGGGAGTGCAGGGCAAACGTAGCCCTGGAATAAGACAGCACTGAAGACAGCAACCAGGAAGTGCAAACCACAACAACAACACAGTGCACAGAGATGTGAGGGTAGGTAGAGAGGAACTATGGGGCCAATGTGTGTTCTGGCAAATGCAGGGACACAGTACAGCTGCAGGCAGCAGCACACATGAATAAACAGTGATCAAAACTGTATAATAGTCCCCGAACCATTTGTCCCATGCTGCTTTAGCGCGGAGCTAAGCGGTTTGCCCAGTGCAAACACGTTAGCCACACCCTAAACTTTGCCATATTCAAAAGTGACATGCAAATGAGCCTACTTAGATAGTCTGTGGGCAAACAGCCACATTAGCACCTCATCATGCCCTGATTTGCATGCAGTTTGCACAGCATTGCTGCAGGGTCCCACAGCTCCACCTGTAGGTCAGTCTGGAGGTACAGGGACTGGCCAGGTCCGACCGCAGCTCCACCTGTAGGTCAGTCAGGCAGTGCATGTTGATAGCTGCAGGCTTCATGTAAACAGTACAGGATAGCATATCATACCCCAGGGGACAGCACAGCATAGGCACAGGTGGTGGTAGTGCTGCATGCAACCATCACACTGTAAGTCATGCTACAGTGCACAGCAGACACTACAGTAGCAAAAGGGCTGGTAGTGTGAGGGACATGACACTGCCTATGGTATGTAGGGCACTGATGACCACTGCACTGTACACTGTGCCAGGCACAGCTTGCAGGTAATTACTGACAGTGGACAGTACTATCACGCTGTTGTGTGATCCACAGATGCTGCAGCTGTGACATGGGATGCACACAGTGTCATGTATATGGCTGGCAGTGTGTGCTGTGACATCTGTACAGTTGTGTGGTAGGTGGCTTGGGGTGCATGTAGGATCCGACAGGCACACAGGTGGTGTCATAATCCCACTACTGGCCCATGTGCATTGAGTGATGTGTCCCAGTCTTGTGGCCACACATGGGCTGTGGTGAGGTCTGGCCACCCATACACCCTACCCTCACTGGCCACCATGCCCACAGTGCTGCATGTCTGTGCTGGCATCTGTTACACATCACAGACATATGGTCTGCAGGTGTGTGCTATATGGCCACACTACCATGCTGTCCCCTGTGGGTCAGATCACCCCTCACTGTTTGTGCTTGGCTCGGACTGGTGGCAGCTGATGGCATCATTGTGGTGCCAGCAATGTGTAGCATGTGTCTTCCATGTCTGGCTGTTTCTAAGTGTCATACTCATATGTTAGGGCCATGCAAGCCACGCTAATGCTGATAGAGCATCACGCAAAGCATGCAAAGCTGTTTGCCCAGGGTTAAGATCAGCTTTTTCTGGGCAGTAAATTGTACCGCGCTACGGGTCGCGCTATGTCGCGCTAAACACCTTAGTGCAGCGCTAGTCACTGAATATCTCATTGCACCTGTATTCATGTTCACTTTTCCCCTTGCATATAATTATAGTTTGCCTGGCGCTGATGCTGTTTGCCTGCACTATTCAGCCTTTTGAATAAAGCAGACCTGCGCTAATCCCACGCTAAACCCGCGCAAATGTTTTTTGCCCGGCGCAAAGCTTTGAATATCTGGCTCTATATCTGTGTGACAATGTGTTTTTTTAGCACTAGACTAATAAGTGCCTCTTGCATTTATGGAAGACATGAGGACTAAAATCATTAATTAATGTGAGGGAGAACATCAAATTCTGTATTATTAAGGACAAGTTAAATTCGAGCCACATAGATACAATGATCTATTTATGCATTAGTATTTCTAGATTAGGTAACAAGGTCCACTTACATTCTACAACAAAGTAGAGTTCCTACATACAATTAATTTCAGTAAGAGACATGATTTGAGTTTCAAATGTAGATAATAAAAAGTATCTATACAGAACATTCACCTGAGCTAGACATAATACATTTAGAATCAACACCATAAGAGAAACAATGCAACATTCCATAATTGTCTTACTCAGAAAATCCATGTGATCCCTGTAATATACATACACAATAAACCCACTCATGTCATCTTATTTTGACTGCATATGCAAATCACCACAGAATATTATGCTGGTTCAACTTAAAGCAGAAATGCATGGTGCTGAAAGGCCTCTCACACAGTTTGCAAAGGGTGCCAACAGAAGACATAGACACATGTTTTGTCCTATCAGGACTCATCAGTATGCCTCATCTGTTTAACACCCCAGTGGAATGAACCAGCTACCCTAAGGTGGTCTATCTGGGTTATGTTGTGGTGAACCCAATTAAAACAAAAAACAATTTAAAAGACAAATAACCTCTGTGCGCAAGCACTGATGCAATGGTTACTCCAAAGGGCATTTGGCCAGGAAGCCAAGTTTCAAGGAAATACAAAATCACACATGCCCCCATAATGCACCCATGGGGTGTTAAACAGATGAGGCATACTGATGAGTCCTGATAGGATGAAACATGTGTCTATGTCTTCTGTTGGCACCCTTTTCAAACTGTGCAAGAGGCCTTTCGGCACCATGCATTTCTGCTTAAAGTTGAACCAGCATAATTTTCTGTGGTGATCTGCCTATGCCGACCATGATGCTTTGCATTGTGGGGGCATGTGTGATTTTGTATTTCCTTGAAACTTGGCTTTCCGGCCAAATGCCCTTTGGGGAAACCATTGCCTCAGTGCTTGCACACAGAGGTTCTTTGTCTTATTTTGACTGTTGTCTGAACCTAATATCTCAGACTGAACCATCCCTAATCACCCTGAGGAATTTGCTGATTCACACTTAAGGCATGGAACCCACTCCCCCCCCTCCCCCAAATATGTTATGGTTAACTATAGTTTAGCTTTTTTGTGTGTGCTCTCACATTTTATATTAAAATTTGCTAAGACCTACAGGAGGGGACTCACATAAATACTACCCAGTGTTACACTCCCCGAGGAGTAAGTATGGTTTCCATAGTGACCAGGCTGCAGAAGAAAGTCTTAGGTGATGTAATCACACTAAGCCACTGCGTGATATTTTGCAGCCAGCCCCCTTTCTGTCCTTGCAGAGAAAAGCAGTGTTTTCACCTATACAGCATTAACATATTAGGTGGTCAGGATGGTGAAAACATAGTTAAGTCTTATGTAGAATCAATAACCCCTACAGAAGGGGTCCACACAAGCACCATATGGTGTTACACTTCTTCACTGAGTTAGTGTGATCTCCATAGTGACTGGTCCATGGCAAAATGTCATGGATGATGTAATCACTCTGACACATAAGTGTGATAACCCACTGCACGGCTCCTTCTGTCCTTGCACACAGAAGCAAGGATCAAGCCAAAATGGCATCTGTGTTAATGGTGGTTGGGACCGCAAGAAAATAACCTCTCAATAGCTTTGGTTCTCTAAAACCATATTAATCGGGATACCTGTGATCCACCACTCCTTTTCAAAAATATATGGATGAGTTTGTTTTTCAAAGCCAAACTAGAAACCACTCCACTGAGTACATGAGTGTTTTTTTGATAAAAACCCAAATGTTAGGGTGTAAGTATTTTTTTTTTTTTCAGGCCAAGAAGTGGCAAACTTGTAAAACACAATAAACTGGCACTTTTGGGTATGATATGACTCCTGGCTATCAAGCACATAAATTTAGTCATGGTGCCATCCTATATAATGGCCACTACCCCTGCCGTGCAGACCTGACCATGGTTGAGGGGCGTGGGTTCTCATACAGCTGTTAACCAGAGGTCCTTTCCCAAGATATAAATATAATGGTGGTGCCTCTACCCAGAGTGCATTTAAGGTAATAACATGCTCACTCAATCAGGCTCTTGAGGCAGATCTTTTCTGAAACAGTAACTTCCCCTTTATTTACATGGGGAGGGTTAGGTGAGGGAGATGGGACAGAAGTTAAGCAAGACATTCTTAGTTTGCATTTTAAAGATCTGCATTCTCAAAATAATCATTTCCTGGGTTTAGGATGGCAACTTCAGATCATTCTTCTTTCAATTAATAACCAGCTACAGGGTGCAGCCAAAGCAGTCTCTGTTACTTTCCTGACTGTCAGGCTCTGGCAGCAACAACAGAGTCTGAACTCCAGGTTCATAACAAGAGTCCTTTTTCTCAGCTGTATTTCAGGAGCAGACAACAGGTACCCAGCCTGGAAGGCACCTGCCCAACCTTCTGCTTTCACAGTGTCTCAACGTCAACACAGCCACCATTCTTGCTCTGGCTCACACACAATTCCAACAAATCTTTCTTTCAAATAAGCCTCAAAGAAAGTCTCTTTTCTGACCATGCAGATAAATGCAAAAGAGGATCTCTCTTTACCTTCTCAGAAGCCTGATTATAATTCAGCTTCCAGTATCCATTTTCCAGTGTCACAACCAGTCCTTAAACCTTGTGTCCTTCCCTTCTTTCTTTAGACACTTTGTCTTTGCCAGGGTCAGATGGAAACTTTTTTTCCTTTCCAATTCTTTCACACAAACCTCTCATCACTGGAGTCTCACTGATGTGGTGCAGACAAAAGCAGATGAGGCTTTCTCCTCATCCTTTTCACACAAGGACCAATTATTTTACATAATCCAGTTCCCGAATCCGGTCAACTTTTTCTCATCGTGGTGGTGCAGATTCTTACCACAACCACCTGGGGAAACATCCTGCAGCTCTCTCTTTCTCTGAAGAGCTGCCTGTAAAATACCTACTCATCTCTCTTAAGATGGGGAAAGGCATGGCCAACCCTGGGGGACAGATCGCTGGCAGCCCCCAGACAGGCCCTTTCCCAGCCTTGCAGCCCCATTCTCTCCTAGGGGCTGAAGCCCCGCCCCCCCGTGGAGGGGTTCTCACTGAACTAATCCAGAAATCGAAAGTCCTTCACTTTGGGGAGCTTTCTGGCAACTCCCTATTGGCTGGAGCCACTGTCCTTCTCAAAAACTAATATGTATGAGGCTCCCTCAATGCCCAATTGGCTGCTGAAAAGAGTATTGAAACTTTCCTCAGTATTTTCCCCCAACAGTCCTTGGTTGGCTGTAAGATGATCACATGGCCGCTTACATGGCTGCTGGTATCCCTATTCATACCCAGTCCATTCAAAGTTCTAACTTTATGTCCCTGGTGTAGCCAAACCTTTTACTTTTATACAAGTATTTGGCCACAGTCTTGTAGCACTCTAAGCCCTATAAAGTGACTCACTATTTAATTTTTTCATTGAGCCCTCTTACAGTCACTGGGGCCATTTTAGCAACCCCGTAGGCAGCTCACACAAAGCCCCATTACAGTTTAGACAAGTCCCCACTTCCATGTCCTGCTGCAGCCAAAATATGTATATTAATTTCCCCAATGCCCCACAGACTTACAGTGGCCCCTTTGTCCAATCAGCCCACTGAACTGTTTACTAATTTTATTTATCTATCTGCCTGTCACTAGCACTAATAGCCTTTTCCCCCAGCACTAGACAGGCTCAGATCTATTCATATTTATGCAGCCTCATTAATATTCATGAGGTGGCTCCCGAATGCTGCAGCTTGACTGGTGCTCTGAAAAAATGCTTTTTCTGCTCCTCCATTGTCCCTCCAGTATTCTGCAGGTCTCTGATCCTTCTGTTGATTTACACTGGGATGGGGACCAATGGAGAAGCAAACCCAGCAGCTGCCGAATGGCCCAAAATGGAATGTGCCTTTGCACATGCACGGTTTGCTGATCTTGCACTGGAGTGCAAAACAGGGTGATGACTCTGCTAACCAGTTCCTCTGGCCCCACTCTAAAAAAACTATGTGGGTGCCGGGGGGAAGAACCAGGATATGAACAGGAACTGGCCAGGAGAAACAGGGAACACCAGGGAATTCTGGGACACCAAAATTGGGAAACCACAGCCCCCAAGGGGCCTAACAGGTAAGCCCCACACAGTGTGGCTACATAAATAATTTATTGAAAAAAAAGATATAAAATGGAAAAAGGATGTTTTTGCTCCCTCCCCCGCTCCATCTTTTACAGCTAAGGTTTAATGGAAGCCCAGAATAAAGGCTCCAAAATGAGATGGAAATGGAGAAAAGTAAAACACACACAAAAAAAAACAAAAAAAAACAGCACAATACTTTGATAGCAAAAAATAGCAGGTATGTTTCCCCTGCAATTTAATTTAAATGAATTTAGTAATTTATTAAGGTGCCTTGAAATTTAGTGAAACATTAGAAATACTCTTTTGAAAGTTTTGTGTATTGACGTTTATTTTTTATTTCTTCTATACAGCTCAATAATGTTTTGAGGAAGGAATGAGTTTCTCCTGAAACATTACTGAATGAAATGAAAATATAATTAAGAGAGCATGTCAAGTTGTTGGATGAACAATTATTATGATTGGAAGAGTTGAATAATCTATATTATTGCAATTAAAATTTGTTGGAATTTGGAAGAGAGTTGAGTGCTTCCTTTCATACATATTCCATAGTAATTCCAGTCTCCGGGAAGCACTCCCCAAGAATGAATTATTGAGAATGCTTCTTTACTTCTTTAAAAAAGGGAACTCTGGGAAGTAGTCATCAGCTGGATATGAAGTGATATAGCCAGCCATTGCTCGGCTCAAACTGTGGTTTGCCCATAGGCTCTACAAGTTTCTTTGCCTTGCACTGCAGCAATGGACATGACACAGCAGTGATGTTGGAGGATCTGATGTTCTCAAATTGGAAGGAACAATATGGCATCACCCATGAAAAATAAAATTCTGGTGGCCTTCAGACTTGTACTGTGAGGCTCCCTTCTTGCTTTCTACTATTCTTCCTGGCCCTACGTATTACTAAACCCTCAAGCTGCACTTTTCCATTTCCTTGAGAACTTAGAACTTGCCTAGCTTGGACATATGGTTCACGATAAACACAGCCATACAGTCAAGCCATACAAAAGCAAGAGTGTTGGACTTTAGGAAAATGAGAGAGTGCCTCAGAAAAGCACTAGCAAACAGGCAAGAAGGAGGGGTGGAGGAACAATGGGGAGTAATCAAAACAGCCATCACAGAGGCAACAAGCCTTTGTGTAAAGCAAATCAACAAAACACAACAAAGGACAAAAACGCTATGGTTCTCAAAAGAGGTGGCAGGGAAGGTTAAGGAGAAAAGGATAGCATTCAGGAAATATAAGGAAACACAGAAGGAGCAGGACAAAGAACTTTATCAGCTAAAGCAGAAAGAGGTTGGGAAGGCAGTCAGAATAACAAAGGCCCAAACCGAAGAAAGGATAACCAACTCTGTTAAGAAGGGGGATAAGACCTTTTATAGGTACATTAGGGAGCGAAGAAAGATCAAAGGAGGGATACTGAGACTTAATAAAGGGGAGGGAATGTGGGTAGAGGGTGACAGTGAAAAAGCAGGGATACTGAATGAATATTTCTGCTCAGTATTCACAAAGGAAGAGGAGGGGAGGTACCTAAACCAAACAAGAGAAACACTCTGAAGATGGGGTCTACACCAGTCCATTTACAGAAGAAAGGGTTCTGAAAGAACTAATAAAATTGAAGGTGGACAAAGCAATGGGGCCTGATGGGATTCACCCAAGAATTCTAAAAGAACTAAGGGTAGAACTAGTGACACCACTCTACTCTCTTTAACAAATCATGGGAGGATGGGGTGGTACCTGAGGACTGGAGGAGGGTGGATGCGATTCCTCTCACAAAAGTGGGAGCAGGACAGAGGCAGGAAACTACAGACCGGTTAGTTTGACCTCAGTGGTAGGGAAAATGATGGAATCACTTCTGAAGGAAAGAATTGTTGAGTACCTAGAGGCCAGTGGGGCATAGGACCCAAGGCAGCATGGATTCACGATGGGAAGGTCATGTCAGATGAATCTAATAGATTTCTTTGACTGGGTGACCAAAGTAGTAGACCAGGGAGGGGCTGTGGACATGACCTACCTAGATTTTAGCAAGGCATTTGATACAGTCCCACACAAAAGATTAATACACAAGTTAGCCAGCCTTGGAGTGGGTCCCAAGGTGGTAGCCTGGATAAAAAATTGGCTAAACAACAGAACGCAAAGGGTAGTAGTAAATGGAGTCCACAGTGAAGAAAGGAGGGTTACTAGCAGGGTACCACAGGGTTCAGTACTGGGACCGGTCCTTTTTAATGTCTTTATAAGTGACATTGCAGAGGAACTGGAAGGAAAAGTATGTCTCTTTGCAGATGACACAAAGATCTGCAACAGGGTTGATGCACAAGATGGAGTGGAAAGGATGAGAAGGGACTTGGCAAGGTTAGAGGAATGGTCAAATGTATGGCAGCTCAGATTCAATGCAAAGAAGTGCAAGGTAATGCACCTGGAAACAAAAAACCCAGAGGAAGAGTACACAATGGGGGGTGAGATACAGACAACAGTAAAAATGGAAAGGGACCTGGGGGTAATTATATCAGATGACCTAAAGGTGGGCAAGCAATGTGAGAAGGCAGTAAGGAAGGCTGGGGGGATACTGGGATGCATAAGGAGAGGCATCAATAGTAGAAAACAGGAAGTTATTATCCCTCTGTACAGACAGGTGGTGAAACCCCATCTGGAGTACTGTGTGCAATTCTGAAGACCTCATCTCCGCAAAGACATAGACAGAGTGGGGGCTGTTCAGAGGAGGGCAACCAAAATGGTGCAGGGTCTGCACCAGAAGACATACGAAGAAAGACTAAAGGAGCTTAATATGTATACCCTTGAGGAAAGAAGGGAGAGAGGGGACATGATAGAAACTTTCAAGTACCTCAAGGGAATCAACAAAGTCCAAGGAGGATAGCATCTTTCAGAAAAAGAGATGTGCAAGAACAAGGTGGCACAGTTTGAAGACAGAGGGGGGGGATGACTCAGAGGTAATGTGAGGAAGTATTTTTTCACAGAGAGGGTTGTGGATGCATGGAACAGCCTCCCTGAGGAGGTCATGGAGTCAAGAACAGTGGGGGAATTCAAGAATGCATGGGACAGACATAAGGCAGTCCTAGTGGGGGGTAGGAGGAAGTAAGCTGTTGGTTAACTAGGATCTGCAGCTTATCTGTTACGTAGGAAAATGGGCAGACTAGGTGGGCCAAGCGGTCCTTATCTGCCGTCAAATTCTATGTTTCTATGTTTCTATATCCTGTACTGTACAACACAGCACTTCTCATTGTTCTGCATATGTTTCAATGTCTTACTATGTAAGTTTTTACAGCTGCTGTTTGTACTGCTCATTCAAGGGCCATGCAACCCCCTTGAACTCATGTATACTTGCATATATCTTGGATTCTTGTTTAATTTTCATGTTACCTTATTACCTATGTATATCCACTTCCCCCTTCCCCAGGATGCACCGTGAGATGAGCAACCTGTTGTTCAGTGTGTTTTTCTGGTTAATCTCTTCAATAACTAAATAAATAAGTTCTTTCCCACCCACTTGTGCTCTTTGTTGACATTATCTTTGATCTGGAACTCATTCACCAGATAGCATGTCTATGGCTTTAAGGCATCCACTGATGGACAACTTCTAATTGCATGATCTCTGAAAGAGACAGCACACCGAGGGCTTCGACTTTTTCCGAAAGCAGAAAGCTCCTTGTGCTTTTGTGCTGGAGAGTCCATGGCTGTGGAAGTTTGGCAGGATTAGGAATGTAAGTGACAACTGGGAGCAGGCTTTAATACCCGCAGCAAATAACAACTAATTAGCCTAAATCGGGAACATCGATTGACATCTATGCTGAGACACAATCGTGCCAGCTAGCACTTGGTATTCTGAAACCCCTGCCAAAATTATGCATTTAATGGGCTATTCTTTTCTTTCATCAGGACAAAATGACACTGCAGGGATACAGAATGAATCAAGACGTTACATTTCTATTTATTTAATCAGGATGTACACTTAGGTAACACTCACTTCAGTTTTTTTGATCTTATTGCAGTATTTACTTACCCTGAGAAGCAACCGGGTCATGAAATGTTGGTGGCATGACAGGGGTTATTCATGTGATTTTTAGAGTATAAATATCTTTTGTTTGGTTAAAATGACATCAGAGTAGTTTCTGTATATCAAGATCAATAGCTTTAAACAGAACTGGCTATGTTTGAAAACAGAAAATCGGGGGCTCTACAGTGTAAATAAGGTACACTCCTGCCCAAGTTGGAACTTTCCTTAAGGATAACAGTACAGATTCACGTATGTGTACACTAGTGTTTGATGAAACTGACTACCATTTTTGCAAAAAAAAAAGTGTTGTGGAAAAACATCTTACAAAATTCAGGCTTCTCATGCAAAAAGAGTGATTTTTTTCACTGGATTTTTCCAATAAACAGTGACGTTTTCTCTCAATTTTGCCCAGTACAAGAAGACAAATTGCGCAGCCCAAGTACAGCAGTGTCAGTGGCTCAGTAGGTAGCACACTCGTCTCTGAGATCAGGAGATCAGAGGGCTGTGGGTGCCACACCTGGCACTTTGGTTAATATCCCAATACTGTGCAGCATGGGGGGGGTACTGCACTTCTGAGGTGCCGTCTTTCAGATGAGACATTAAACCAAGGTCCCATCAGTCTAGATTGGTGGTAGTTCAGGTGGATGTAAAACATCCCATGGCACTTATCAAAAGGAGTAGGGAGATTTCCCCAGTGCCCTGGCCAAATTTCCCCATTCACTGGAAATACCACAAACAGCTTAATCTGGTTCAATCCCACTTGGTATTCATCTGTGTGGGGTAATTGTGAGGGGAGAGGCAGGCTGCAAAGGGGTGTTAGCTGCACACTTGAGCAGACTTGATAGACCATGTGGCCTGTATCTGTTGGCAAGTAGTAAGTAAGTGCACACATACATACACACAGATGCACACACGTACCTTCAAAAGCAAATCTGTAAAGTTCGTTAGCCATATCAGAGACCAAAACTCCCATCTGACTGTTTCCCCTTAAGTAGTACAATCTCTGTATGAAGTCTGTCACCACCTCGATAATGACTCCACTATACAGTGCCGCATCCTTGGGTTTCAGCATCCTCTGATTCAGAACAGACCGTAGTTTATACCACCTTTCACCTTCCCTGGCAGAAGGAAAAACAGGTGTACGGATACCATGATTAGTGCAGCAACAGAACCAAACTTAGGGAGACACCTCAATATATCCTATATGAAATTGTAGAACTCCTGACTGATGACAAGTAAGGCTAAAGCTGCAGAGGAAATGGGGTATTTATTATAGCTGGAGTTAGCAAAAGAAGAGGCAGTTTTAAGAAAAGCTGTACATAGAATCCCTAAAACTATGCAAGGAGAGAAGAACTATCCAGTCGTTTGGTTTCTGTACATCGCTCCAAACCACAAGCATAAACATTTTACATGATCAAACTCAATACAAGGCATCATGGATATTCAAATCCTTGTGCAGGGCAGGCCGACACAGCTTCACCAGAACAGAAATCACCTTCTAGACAGGCTGATCCAGTACAAGCTGAACTTAATGTAACTCTGGTGCCATTATACCAAGGGCTACTACCCCTGCCTGCAGTTTCAGGGCCTGGGTTCGAGTTGACAACAACTGGGGTTCCCTTCCACAGTATAATTACAGTAATGGTGCCTCCACCCAGAATAATGCTTAATGGGTTAATAACTAAATTGGTACAGCCCTCTGGGAAGCTAGTACTGTATCACCCACAATCCCGCCTAGTGACCTTGTACAAATAGTTTCACGAATGCAGCATATAACAGTCAACGTTTCCTCCTTTAAGAGCACTACTGATATGTTCATGAACACCCCACTTACCAACAGGGATCAGTCTCCCAGCATTCACCCTGCAGCCCCCTGTAAAAGACAGCTTCAGTAACACAACCATGCACTTTCAGAATGCTTTGCTAATGTTTTAGTAACTTTAGACCAGGTAATGATGTGCTCACAAACCAAGCTAACAGTAAAATGGTAAATCAGGTTTATTGAGGAGGCGTGAACAAGGAGGGAGGATTTAGATTAATGATCACTTTACTGTACTGGAACAACCTAAATTTACTGTTAATCACTTTTGTCCCTGAATCACTTGGTCCGTGCAACTACTGGATACCCAGAGTGGAATATAGGCATGCCTAAGATGATGCCACTGGTTGGCCAGCATTGCAGCTGTAGTTGGGGCCCTTGATGGAAGAAAGAGTGATTAAATATGAACAATACACCTGTAAAACCATATACCATTTGTAATCCTGGCCTGATGGCCTAGTCACAGTAAAACTCTTAAACTGGCAAAATGAATTAGATGGTACCAGTATATGATTAAGGCTTTCTTGCAGGGAGCTACCCTGGTTGTACTCACTGTACCCTGACAAGATCATAATGTAAATGGCAATATTGAAGGCTAGATGCTCTAACTGGAGGCTGGTGGGGACCTGGGCCGACATAACTCACCTTCTCTTCATGGTCTTTCCCTGTAGGTAGCTGCAACCTGCATTCTGTTGCTGTGAAGTAAACAGTCTTTCTGGGCTACAGATGGCATGGGCTCAACTGGAAAAGTCTTTTTTAAATACTTGATAGTTTGGCTGGTGTTGAGTAAGCTGGAACTGCCAGAACAGGTGAAACCCACATTGGTCCCCCCCCCCGCTTAGTGCTTGAAAGGAGGCAATTTTCGTAGAAGCAGGCTCCACAATCAGAAGTCCCTGGAGCAATTTCTTACAGCAGTCGGTCCCCCTTTGGGACAGTTCAGCAACAAGAACTTTATCTCTGGTGGAAAACAAGTTCTCCAGATCAGTATTCATGGCTGAGTAACCCATGTTCTACTTTTAGGCAGCCTTTGGTCTGATCAATCCCCTCAGGAATCAAAATCTACCACAAGGAGGCAAGTCAGGCCTTTCCCTTCGCACTTCACTTAAATCATTCAACAAACTCCTTACTTCTCAAAGACTTGAGCTACGCTTCCAAACTAATTGCTGCCAAACCTCTTTCTCTCTGCTTTTAGGCAGCCTGAGTCTCTTCAAGTTCTGCAGGGAAGCAAAACAGGCCCTTTCCCTGTGAATTTCAGCTACAACACACCTTGCTCTCTTCAGCTTGAGAGCTCGAGCAGAACTGACTTGTTCGAACACAGTTCCAAACAGAAGGACCGGGATATCTGTATTCTGGTTGCCCGCCTGCATGGTCAATCACAGTTTGAGAGCTCTCTTATGTTAGTTTAGGTGCCAACTAGAAAGTTCACAGTCTCTCCCGCAAGGCACCATAATTAGGACCCCCATGAGGACCCCTTTGGTTCTGATTGGTCCAAATAGCAAAGTCCTGGACCAAACATGGCGGCTTCCATAGTGGAGGAATGGATGCAAACATAAACACCACATTTATTCAGCAACAGAACAGTTTTAGAAATAAGTATTTACAGTACATCGAAGGACCATAAACAACTAATTTATTCAGCAACAGTAAAGTTTTAGAAGTCAATATTTACATTACACCGAAGGACTCCCTCTGCACCATCAAGTGACTGCAGAGAAGAATTAATTAGGGCAGAGCCTGCCTGGTCATGAGCTTCATTACACTCGGACCCAGCCTAGGCTGTTTACAATGTACAACCAGGCTGGAGCTCTTAAAGGGCTAGTGCGACAGCATGGCATTGCATGCACACACACGCAGAGCAACAGCAGCACATCATTAACCATGGATTCATCATCCCTTACTGAACATCCTACAGGCAGTGGCCATCAGCAGAGCCCAAGGAGACACTTAAGGTAAGCCCCCTAATTTGGGGGGGACTACTTACTCCCCTGCCCAGGAAACTTGGCATCCACTTCAAGTCTATAACACAACAGTTATCATTAAGACTTTCTGTTATATACAGGTTGCAACCATACATTGTTATATACAATATGTGCACACATACGCTATGGCTATGTACACTATAGTATGCTAGACTTTAAATAATATTTATTGAAGCAATTGCATTGTCCAGTTAGATGCATTTTTACCTTTACAGTTTAAAATCACATTTCCCATATTGTTTTAAACAGTTATTCACATGAATTATATTTTCTCCCTGTAAACCTTTATGCACTGACCCATTTATACAGTAGACCTGCAATTTTCAGCTAACCCTGGGAACTCTATAATGGTGACCTCTAAGATATTGGATGGAGGGCTTAACTTTCACCTTGGAAGATTCAGTGAATACTAGATTAGGTAGGAAATTGGCAGTAATAAATACCCCTTTTTGAACTACATTCATGGGTAAGTCCACATGCTTTCATGGTGAGTCATAAATGAGATATACTACTGGTTTTACAGTCTTCCAGATCTTCTGGGTGTAGGGACAGATGCACTGTCCTGTTGACACTGGCATTTGGGTTCATGACTCTGAGATTATTGTCCAGCAGCAAGACAGCTTCTGAAGAAAGGGGCACCACGGTATTTCAACAAAATGAGGATCATCCAACACACTGCTAGCATTTTCAGGAATGGCAATACTTTGTTGTAGAAGAACTAGTTCACTTGGCCCACCTGTGTCATTATCACTCTGAGATTCACTGACATATTCACCATTTTCTTGGTCTGAGGCAACCACTCCAACATCAGATGATTCCATTGAACAAAGGGGGGTCACCTATTTCAGAAGTCACACTTTGCATATCACTTTCAGGAGGTTCAGAAGCAGTTGAAAGACCAGGATTATCATGAACAACTGGACTGTCAGAGCTATTACTGAAAGCAGAAGGGTAGGCGCCTTGGATTAAAAAAACTGAGCTAATTCAAAAGATGGATAGTAAGCAACACCAAATTCACTGTTATTATCTTCAGAGTCAGCCTCATTATCAACTATGGCATTACTGGTCGGAAGTCTCTGGCTGTTGAGCAGCAGGAGGCTGACTAGACTGTTTCTCACGAGCAGCAGAACATGTAACAGGCCCTGTGTGATCCACATCTTGAGAAGCAGTATCTATGACAATTTGCCAGATTGGCAGATGGTGATTTCTGTGTATTGTCTACAGCTGGAGGAGCTCCTTTGAAGTGCACCTGATACACTGGTAGGTCATTTAACTTACTGATTACTATGTAGGGGGTGTGAGTCCAGTTGTCAGCTATTTTGTGTTTCCCCTTGAAACCAAGATTTCACATCAGCACACAATCACCAGCCTTTAACTCCTGGGCCATAACTCTTTTATCATGTCGAACCTTGTTAGCCAAATTTTTCTTTGCAGCCAGTGTATGGACAAGCTGGTAGGCATGACTGAGTTGTGCTTTTATCTTCTTGACATACTGTAGATAATTGTCTGACTGAACTCCATCAGAGGAAACTCAAAACAGACATCGACGGAAGGCATGCCTCTCTACGAACATGAGATGATAAAGGCGAAAACCCTGTGGCATCGTTCTTGGTGCAATTATGGCGTGAATAAGGCACTTATCTGTTGACTCCACCTTGGTTTGTCCTTGGGATGTAGAGTGCCAAGCATATTGAGTGGAGTTCTACTGAACCTTTCTGGCTGTGGATCTCCTTGCAGATGATAGGAAGTGGTTCTGGACTTTCTTACACCCCAGATAGACAATAGCTGTTTAATAAGTCTGCTCTCAAAGTCCCGGCCTTGATCCGAATAGATCCTTTGTGGAGTACCATAGCGAACAAAGAAACTTTCCACAAGGATTTTTGCAACTGTAGCTGCCTTCTGGTCTTTGGTTGGGTACACCTGAGAATACCTTGTAATGTGATCCATCACTACGAGCACATTACCAGTGCTCTTTGAATCTGGCTCTAGGCTCAGAAAATCTATACATACAAGCTCCATTGGGGCACTAGTAGCTATATTGACCAAGTGGGCTGCTCTCTGCGGTTCTTCCTTTTGCTGGAGACATCTACTACAAGTCTTGATATACTGGTCAACATCCATGCCCATCTTGGGCCAGTAGAAACATGCACGGGCCAAGTCCCACATTCTCTCACTACCTAGATGTCCCATGTGGTCATGTAGAGCTTTTAGCATAACATATTTAAACTTTGTGGACAGTATCAACTGTTTCTTTACAATTGCCCCTTGACTGTCAGTCAAGTCTCTGTACAGCAAGTGTTCTCTTAGCTTGAGTTTAGGTCCTGCTCAAAACAACAGAGCAGTTTTGGGGTCACTGGACTGCAATTTTGAGACATCTTCTCCCTTTCTTAAGGCATTTACCACTGGTCTGATCATTGGATCATAATACTGTTCCCTTTGGAGGTCAGCTGGGGTTAACTGTGGCAGAACACTGAGCTCTAGGGCGGCAAAATTACAGTATGCCACTGGAAGACACATGTCAGAAGGACCTAAGCAGTTGGCCAGACAAGTCACAGTTTCAGTAGATGGAGTCTCATCTCTGTCAAACATATGACACAGTGCTTTGACAGAATACTCTGGTATGTGTAGCCACTCTTGGTTGGAAACAGATCTTCATGACAAGGCATTGGCATTGACGTGGTTTAGGCCAGGTCGGTACTCCACTGCATAATCATATGTAGATAATGCCGAGAGCCATCGGTGTACTGTAGCATCTAGTTTTGCAGAAGTTTGAACATAGGTTAAGCGACTGCTGTCTGTTTTAACCAAGATATTTGCACCATACAGGTATTCAGGGAATTGTTCCGCAACTGCCCACTCGAGAGCGAAAAACTCTGTTTTATGAATGGAGTAGTTTTTTCTGGAGGAGTCAGACTTCTGCTGGCATACACCACTGGGTGCAATCCTTCCTTATACTCTTGGTACAGCACAGCCCCAAGGTCTCTCAGGCTAGCATCCATGTGCAGCACATATGGTTTAGTGGGATCAGCATAGGCAAGCACTGGTTCATGAGTCAGTTGATAAATAATTTTATGAAAAGCAGTGTCACAATCCATGGTCCATCTCTGCCCAAAGGATTCATGAGGCCAGAAGTAGGATTTTAGTGTCTGTTAGTGCCTTTTTTGAACTTTTGATTTGTAGGAGGGTATCCTTGAGTCAAGTTCAGCAATGGGTGTACTGCCTTGGTGTAGTCTCTGACAAAACGGCAATAGTAGCTGCAAAAGCCCTGAAATCATTGCAACTCTTTTAAGTTGTTTGGCTTAGGCCAGTCAGTTAACGCTTCTACCTTGCTAAGGTCAGTCTGGATGCCTTCTGATGACACAATGTGGCCTACAGATTTTACAGAACTGTGGAAAAAACTGACATTTGTCAATTGATAACTTCAAACCAAACTCTTCAAGTCTGTCCAACTCCTTGAATAGGCGAGTCTCATGTTCTTTAAGGATTTTGACAAAAACAATGATGTCGTCAAGGTAGACTAAACATTCAAGAAGGTTCATGTCTTTCACAGCACACTCCATTAGTCATTGAAAAGTCGCTGGTGTGCCTGTTATGCCCTGGGGCATTTGGAGGAACTAGTAGAAGCCGTAAAGGGAAAATGAACACAGTCTTTTCCCTGTCCTCTGGCGCCATCAGGATTTGATAGTACCTGCTGCTGAGATCAAGGACTGAAAACCACTTACTCCCGTTTAGGCAGTCCAATGCATCTTGTATGCGTGGCATAGTAGATTGGTCATGCACAGTTCTTTTATTAAGGGTCCTGTAGTCTACACACATATGGATGGAACCATTCTTTTTCTATACCATAATGATTGGAGAGGCATATGGACTGAATGATTCCTATATGATACCAGCCATGAGCATTTCCTGCAAAGTGGGGCCTGACATCATTGAATTCAGCAGGAGCAAGGCACTGGGACCATTCTCTAAAAGGTATTTAGTTGGGTAGACAGATATGATGCTCAGCACCGAGACACAACCCATCCCATTCTTTAAGAGTGAATCGCTGATCCGCTGAACTAGCTTGTGGCTGATTTTGTCCTTCAAGCTACTTGGAATGGATGTTTCCCAAAGTCAAATATATCTGGTGACATCTCACTTTCTCCACTCTGGCACTTGGATGGCAGGACATCAGTATCCGTGCAGCAGACTTTGGACAAGGTGCCTTGATTCACTTTGATGTCACGGATTATGGATTTGAACTACTACTCTCTTGGCATAGGTGTGAGCGAGAACAGGAAACACATTAAGTTTAACTAGAGTCCTTCAGGCAGTTTTTCTTCTTCTGGAGCATCCAGCATTAGTATCTTATTAGTCACATCTCAGCACAAGCAGACCTCTCCACTGACACTACACTGAGTGTTAGGGGAAGAACAAGAGGTGAGAAATCCTTCTTCCAGAAAACTCCCATGGGCTCGTCTTGACCACCTTCATCTGGGTGCATCTGCATCTGATACCCCTTCTTTACCATGGCATGGATGTGTACAGCTCTTCCTGTCTTTTGTGTTTGTTTTTCTTGAAACATTTGCGCAAGATAGCCAAACATGTGCATTAGTGCTAATCAGTACTGGAATCCCATCATACAGGCCAGAGGGGGAACACACAAGAGCTAAGATCTCCACTGGAACTCTTACGCCTGCCATGGATGAGGGGAAAGAAAGCCACACTCAAAGAAAATCAATATAAGGATATGACTTGTCACTTAACCCCACACATGCAGTCCATAAAGGGGCTGTAGAGATTGGTCAGATAGGTGCTGATTGTAATATTATCGTGACCTGAGATCCACTGTCTAACATGGCCCAGGCTGGGATGCCATCTATATGAACAGTAGTCTCCATGGAAGGACTCACCATTTCTGTGCAGTCAGGAGGAGAATTTGCAGGAACTTGAACAAATGACTTTGCCACAGATAAATTGGATTGGGACTGGGCCGGGGCTGCACTTGAGTTACAAGCAGTCTATCTCTCACCCTGGCTGGGTCCTCTTGGGATCAACACTACCTCTTTTGGTGACCATTCTTTCTGCAGTTGTAACAAAACACACCTTCCTGAATTCACTTTGGCTGTGACGTTGCATCAGAATTGGGCCTCCATTCGCAGCTGAGGAATGGTGCAGAACACGTATTTGAGACTTGAGCAGGGGCACTGACAGCGATGGGTCCTTGCTGGATTTGCACACTATGCCCCATCCGTTCTCTCACCATACTAGAC
Source organism: Neoceratodus forsteri (assembly GCA_016271365.2). Classification (NCBI taxonomy): domain Eukaryota; kingdom Metazoa; phylum Chordata; order Ceratodontiformes; family Ceratodontidae; genus Neoceratodus; species Neoceratodus forsteri. The sequence continues at coordinate 1,412,516,668 of CM028132.1, forward strand.
AGTTCATTTATTTGGGTCTCTAAACCTCCATACACAAAGGGTGCCTGGGTGTGCACCCCACCTGCATTGCAGATGCATAATGATGAGTATCTTGGCCTTTAACAATATCTACAGTACTATGCCCACTTATGGTTAATTCTCCCAAATTTGTCAACTTTGTCAGTAAGTCTTTTAACTGCTCTGAATCACTAACAGTCTCTTTCTCACTGGTCCTTTCAGGTGCTGGAGCTACCTTAGCAGCACCTGCATAAGGATCCCAAACTTCCTCCTCACTTTCAGCCTCGATGAGTTCTTTCATCAGCCCACAATAAGCAGGGGGATCATCCTTCCTGTCCTGGAACTTTAGCTTGAGCATTAGTAGACTAGAATATCTGGCAGATTTGAGAATATGCTCTAGTCTCACACAATTCACATCACTGGTCAATACTCCACCTTTTCTGTGAGCCATCTATAAGGCCCTTTCCAAACGAGTAACAGGAGTTCACCTTTCCACTGTTTGGTGGATTTGAATTTCCACATTAAGTCTTCCCCAGATTCGGTACACCCAAAAACACCTTCTAATGCAGACAAATATTTGTTGGCTGAAGCATAAGGGTTGGTGGACCTTAAGAATCGGATTGCTTCAAGTGCAGGGCCCCTTAAGCTTTCCATAAGTCTTTTTCATTTCTCACCTTCTGCACACTGCCACTCTTGGACCAGGGGAGATGCATAGTCCATCCAAGTCTCTAAATCATCTTCCCCCTGGGGTGTGGGAACGGTACCAAAGAATACTCTTAACTTGCGGTAATAGTCATGACTGACTGATGGCACAGGCATAGGTACAGTCACAAGTGTAGACGCTGGGGCCATCACTGGGGCTGATATGGATGCAAGAGCAGGTGCGGATGAGGGTACAGCTGCAGATGCTAGGACTGTAGCAGGTGTCAGTATTGATGCAGCTACAGATACTGGGACTGGTGAAGTCCTTGAGGGCGGGGTATCTTGAGGGGTTTCGAACAGTTTCTTTATGACCTCTAGGGTTTGGCCCCCTGCCTGTGACAGTTTTATGATCTTATCTTTGAGCACTTCAGCTTTGGGGGACTCTTCAGACCTAGGCGTGGTACTGAACATATGTGTGACCTTCCAAACTACTCTTGGCTCATCAGTCATAATCTCAGTTGGTACTCCAGAGAGATCTTTTGAGAGACTAAATCCAATAGTGGCATTAAATTTTGAGTACTCTGGTCAATATGGCGAGCCTTTACCACAGCTTTTCCAAGGCATTTGACTTAACCTAAGGCTCCCTCAAGTGTAGCTTTGTTAGTGCCCAGGAGAATGTCCAGTAGCATTAGGGCCTTCTGGTTGTCAACCTCCTCTGTCTCACACCGACTTGTTCAAACACAGTTCCAACAGAATGACCAGGATCTCTGTATTCTGCTTGACTGCCTACACTGTCAATCACAGTTTGAGGCTTTCATTCATTAGTTTAGGCCACCTGGAAAGTTCACCATCTCTCCAACAAGGCACCATAATTAGGACCCCATGAGGACCCCTTTGGTTCTGATTGGCCCAAGAGAAAGTCCGGACCAAGTCCATACACCTCACCAATCACTGTGGTATAGAAAAGCAAATATTGAACAGACATTTTAATAGCAAAAATTTCAGCGCTAGGGTCAGTAACTTGCTCCAGTTTGATGCCAATTTCAATATGGAGGAAAACTAGAGTTTCGCCACTAGGGGTCGATAATACCAGTGGTGCCTCCATGTTTGTAACCCTGGTGCTGTTATATCAAGGGCTACTACCACTGCCTGCAGTTTAGGAGCCTGGGTTGAGATTGACAACTACTGGGGTTCCCTCCCACAGTATAGTTACAGTAATGGCCCTCCACCCAGAGTAATCTAAGTGGGTTACTAACAAAATTGGTACAGCCTTCTGGGAAGCTAATACCACCTGCAATCCCACCTAGTGACCTTGTGCAAACAGTTTTACCAATGAAGTGTGTAACAGTCAACGTTTTCTCTTTAAGAGTACTACTGATATGATGAACACCCTTACATTCTACCAACAGGGTTCGGTCTCTTGGCATTCACCCTCAACCCCTGTAAAAGACAGCTTCAATAACACAACCATGCACTTTCAGAATGTTTTGCTGATGTTTTAGTAACTTTAGACCAGGTAATGATATGCTCACAAACCAAGCTAACAGCAAAATGGTAAATCAGGTTTATTGAGGAGGCGTGAACAAGGAGGGAGGATTTAGATTAATGATCACTTTACTGTACTGGAACAACCTAAATTTACTGTTAATCACTTTTGTCCCTGAATCACTCAGTCTGTGCAACTACTGGGTACCTAGAGTGGAATATAGGCATGCCTACGGCGATGCCGTGGGTTGGCTGTCATTGCAGCTGTAGCTGGGGCCCTTGATGGAAGAAAGAGTGATTAAATAAGAACAACACACCTGTAAAACCATATACCATTTGTAATCCTGGCTGGATGGCCTAGTCACAGTAAAACTCTTAACTTGGCAAAATGAATTAGATGGTACCAGTATATGATTAAGGCTCTGTTGCAGAGAGCTACCCTGGTTGTGCTCACTGTACCCTGACAAGATGATGCTGTAGATGGCGATTTTCAAGACCGGATGCTCCAACTGGGCTGTTGGGGACCTGGGCTGACACGACTCACCTTCTCTTTGTGGCCGTTCCTGTAGGTGGCTGCAACCTGCGTCCGTTGCTGCACAGGTGCTGAATCCCCAATGCTGGTCTCTCAGCAGGATGATGCTTCTGGTACAGGAGCGGTCTTTCTAGAGCTGCATATGGCATGGGCCCAGCTGTAAAAAGTCTTTTTAAATACTTGGTAGTTTGGCTGGTGTTGAGTAAGCTGAAACTGCCAGAACAGATGAAACTCACATTGGTCTGCCACACTTGGTAGGAGACAATTTTCACAGATGCAGGCTCCACTTTAATCAGAAGTCCCTGGAGAAATTTCCCTTTGGAATGTTTCAGCAACAAGTACTTTCCCTCTGGTGGAAACAAGCTCTCCAGACCAGTATTCATGGCTGATGAACCCACTTTCTGCTTTTAGGCAGTCTTTGGTCAGTAAATCCTTCAGGAATCAAAATTTACCACAGGGAGGTAAGTCAAGCCTTTACCTGTGCACTTCACTTAAATCACTCAACAAACTCCTTACTTCTCAAAGGCTTCAGCTGCACTTCCAAACTGACTGCTCTGCTTTTAGGCAATCCGAGTCTCTTCAAGTTTTGCAGGGAGGCAAAACAGGCCCTTTCCCAGTGAATTTCAGCTACCCCACAAACCTTTACTTTTCAGCTTGAGAACTCAAGCAGGACTGACGTGTTCAAACACAGTTCCAACAGAAGGACTAGGATCTCTGTATTCTGGTTGACTGCCTACATTGTCAATCACAGTTTGAGAGCTTTCATTCATTAGTTTAAGCGCCAACTGGAAAGTTTACCCTCTCTCCCTCAAGACACCATAATTAGGACCCCCATGAGGACCCCTTTGGTTCTGATTGGCCCAAAGAGCAAAGTCCCGGACCAAACATGGTGGATCCCAAAGTGGAGGAATAGATGCAAACATAAACAACTCATTTATTCAGCAACAATAGTTTTAGAAGTAAATATTTACAGTACACCAAAGAACTCCTTCTGCACCATCAAGTGACCACTGAGAGGAGTTAATTAGAGCAGAGCATGCCTTGTCACGTGTTTCGTTATACTTGGATCCAGCCCAAGCTATTTACACTGTACAACCCGGCTGGAGCTCTTAAAGGGATAAAGCAGCAGCATGGCATTGCACACATACACACACACAGAGAACAACAGCAGCAGCACACCATTAACCATGGATTCCTCATCCCTTACTGGAAGTCTGACAGGCAGTGGGCATCAGCAGAGCCCAGGGAGGCACTTAAGGTAAGCCCCCTAATTTGGGGGGCTATACTAACAAACTACAGACATGTTTCTTCCTGTTATGACTCCTCAATGCAGTGCAATCATCATCTGAAACTGGGATACCAGGTCTATCCCACAGGGCCCTGGGTCTCTGCTCTTCTTGTAGACTGCCTCTTTTCATATGCTACCTCCCGGTATACAAAACACCTGATTTCTCTTGGTGTGCCAGCCTTCTGCGATATTCATAGCACTGAATACAGGCTGCATAGCATCCCAGGAGAGGGCATAGGCTACACAAGAGGACCCCTGCTGTAAGTATGTATGTATGTATGCCCTCCCAGCACAACCTCTCCTGCAATTCTTTCCCCAGCAGACCAGCAAACCGCAAAGCACCAGTCCTTCCAGATAGCCGGGGGGGGGTAGCAGGCCAACACTAACTTTGGTCTGATCATTTTAAAAATCACATAGCTTCAAAGAGGATATAATCATCACTGGGGCACTGCCATAGCCCTCTATCCCCTGGTCTGTGTGGAGCAAGGGAACCAATCTTTTCCTGACCTGGGCATCCAGAGGGATACCTAATATCTGGTACCACCCCAAAGCACACCTAGAGCCTGTGCACCAGTCTGAACTCACACACTGACATCTGGACACTAGTGGCTTGTGGATTCTGCAATGTGCAAAACCCACTTGTAGTGTGGAACTGAGTGGCCCAGCAATGTGAAATCCCATGAATGCCAGCCACACTGTGGATCAGGCCTTAAATGTTTTTTCTCACCTGGAGTGAATGCTGAACTGTGAAACTGACTGTGCCCTACCCAACTCATAACATTGCTGCTAGAGGTGGGAAAAACTGGGGATGTTCTGGTTCTGATTTTGGTTTTACCAAATCACAAAGTTGCAGTTGTGATTTTGGATTTAATCAAGTGTTCCCCTTCCTCCCTCCCATTATACCATTGTTATGGTAACATTGAAGCTGAACTGTGTGAGGATGATAGGACAGAGTTATTTACTGATACTCTTAATGGATCTACAGTATGAGGAGGAGGACTTTGGTGAAGAAACAGTTTTGGAGCCAACCTTTAAACATAACTCAGCCTTACCCTTACCCAAAATTCCAAATTTCCTGCAGGCATGTAAGGTACATGACTAAATTTACTCACCTCCAGTACAGTGACACCGCTAGTCAGGCCTGATGTGATAGTACACAAGAAAATAAACTGACTTTTTTAAGTTGGGGGATGGTTTATCTGTTATCTAATCTTAAAAACCTAATACTATTAAATAATGCATAATTTGCACAAAAATGACAGTTTTTCTGGATGCATAAAATATGATTTTCATAGTAGTAAGGCACAATCATTAAATGAACATCAATGCTGAGAGAGAGCTTGTTGGATTTATGAGTTGGAGGTCCTCTCTAGGCTAGGTCTAAAGGATCAAACTGAACTGGCACATTTGCTGTGAACATAACGTATAGAATAATCTTATTGGGGAAGTATACCATTTTATTGAATACTTTGCGTCTTTTATAGGCCTATCCGCTAGCCTGATGTCTGACATATGAATCTGGATAAAGAAAACTCCTTATTCCCCTATATGTGATTTGGATCTAAGCATAATAATCTATGTTATAGATATAAAATGGAAAGCATATATCATGCAGCTAGAAGTACTAACTGTCATGTTTTGTAAACTGTGTATTATTTAATAGTAATAGGGTATTAAGTTTTAAGGATTTAGACAACAGTGATGTTTTGCATGTTGTATTTCAGATTACACATACATTGTTACACCCCTAGTAAAGTTGAAAAACAAAACAGCACTCAGTTGATTGGTTTGGGCACTACCTCTTTAAGAACTGGATAAAGAAGATGACCGGGTGGGGAGGGGGTGATCAGACACCTTGAGAAAGCACCAGTGAGTATGTGGGTGCAAACTGTTCAAATTCTTGTGGGAGTTTCTTCTTTTATCAGTTGCTGAGTTTTCATATGTCATAACAAAGATGTTTTGATATTAATTTATTGGCTTGAGAAACTATTTTTGAAAACATGTGCTGGGTCTATGGTGATGAAAGAGTCTAGAAATAGGCAAGACAAGGCAAATTTATTTAAAAGACACCCAATCCCAGAGGCTCTGGGTGCCGTTCAAATTTAAAACATTATGCACGAACAATAAAACAAATAAAAATAATAAAGCACAAATTATATACTAAATCATACTCTAGACGTCAAATGCTTGTGAGAATAATAATGTCTTCAAGCGAACCTTGAAGACATCTATCGTGGGGGCCTCTCTGACCATAGCTGGTAAAGAGTTCCATAGAACGGGAGCCGCAACACTAAAGGCTCTGTCGCGGCTGATTCAAGCCTCGTTCTAGGAACAGTCAGGAGGCCACCACTGAAGGATCGAAGAGGGCAGATAGAGGGAGTAGGTGTCAGAAGGACTGACAGCTAACCAGGGCCCTGTCCGTGTAGGGCCTTAAAGGTGAGAAGACCCACCTTGAAGAGGATTCTCCACCTGACTGGCAGCCAGTGCAATTTGCACAATACCCGGTGTAATATGACAGAACTTTTCTGCCCAGTCAATAACCGGGTAGCTGCGTTTTGCACCAGCTGCAGTCTGCAGAGTAGCCCCTGTGACCCGAGATAGAGTCATTACAGTGGTCCAACCTAGATGTGACTAAGGCGTGTATCAAGGTAGGGAGGTCCAGAGATGAGGAACAAGGGCCTAATCCTGGCAATGTTTCTGAGATGGAAAACAGGTACGAACCACGGAAGATATTTGGGCCTCCATGGTCAGGTTCCTGTCCAGAATCACTCCAAGATTACGCACCAAGAGCCTTCAATGACACCCCAAGAACAAGTCCAGTTGCTGAGTCAGAGGCCATCCTATCACTAAGCTCTGTTCGAGCTCCACTACCAATGCCTCAGTCTTATTGGGGTTCAGTCGCAACCAGCTGGAAGCCATCCAGTCATTTATCTCGGTCAGACAGATGTTTAGCACATCTACTGCATTGGATGTTCCTGGGACAAGGACAAGTATAGCTGAGTATCATCGGCATAGCAATAAAAACTCAGGTCATATTTCCTATTAATCCCCAGGGCAGCATGTACCTCACGAACAACATTGGGGCCAGTACTGAGCCCTGAGGGACTCCACAGGGAAGGAGACAGGGTATAGATGAGAAATTACCCATCGTAACCTGTTGCCTCCTGTTGGTAAGAAAGGACTCAAACCAGTTGATAACAGTACCAGTGAGTCCACACAGCTCCCTGAGGCGGACAAGCAACACACAATGGTCCACAGTGTCAAATGCTGAGGAGAGATCGAGGAGAACAAGAATTGTCCTGTCCCCCCGATCTCTAGCCCTGAGGAGGTCATTCTGCACCCAAACAAGCGCAGTTTCTGTGCTTTGTCTGACCTGAAAAGCTGACTGGAAGGGATCATACAACTCGTGAGTCAAGAGGTGCTCCTCCAATTGAAGTGCTACCACCTTCTCCACCACTTTCTCCAAAAATGGGAGGTTGGAGATAGGACGGTAATTTGCCATGATCTCCAGGTCCAAAGATGGTTTCTTTAAAAGGGGTCTCACCAGAGCCTCCTTCAAGGCATCCGGAAAGACTCCCTCAGATAAGGAACACCGTACAATCATGGCAAACACCGGGCCAACAGAGTCAACACATCTTATTAAGAAAAGCGTTGGCACTGGGTCCAGCTCACAAAAGGTATGCTTCAAATTGGTTGCCACCGTGATAACCTCACTCACCTCCACTGGTCTAAACTACTCCCCAATGCGGCCGAGTGCACTCCGAACACATTTGGCTACCGCTGTCAGCTATAGTATTGCTGGCTGAAGAAGCCACCCGCCGGATCGAGGACACCCTGTCCGAGAAAAACCGAGCAAACTCCTCACAGTCTTCATGAGAAAAAACCCTCCTGGGCTGCAAACAGACAGGATGAAGAAGTCTATCTACAGTCCGAAAGAGTGAAGCTGGTCGGTTCTTCCCAGCAGCAATCTCCCTGGACAGGAACACTGCCTTCTTACAGTTGATTGCCTCCTGATATGCACAATAGTGCATGTGCAGGACCAGTTTGTCCACCTCCAAGTGGGACCTTCTCCAGCAGCGCTCTAATCTCCGACCCATTCTCTTCATCTCCCTGAGGTCCCCATCAAACCATAGGGACCTCAGGTATCAATTCTAGGTCGTGCAGTTTCAAGTCGCGAGGAGTTTATGGTGTCAGAGGCACTCTATTATAGGTGTCAACCCCGCACCAACACCTCTGATGCATGCAGCACCCACACTAGACAATTTAACTGCCACCAGAAAACCCTCAGGGGTAAGACCCCACAAAGGGTGACAGCTAATCATCTCAGCAGGGGAAGGGCTTATGGCGGGAGCCCCAAGCGTGAACTTCACCGTGCAATGATCGAACCCAAAAACCCTATCAATCTCAAGATCGGTGATCTCAAGCCCCAGTGAAAACACCAGGTCCAATATGTGGCCATCCTGATGGGTGGGTGCAGCAACGACCTGCGACAATCCTAAAGAGGACATACTCTGCAAGAAATCTCTGCTGCATCTTTGATTTTTATCATCCACCCAAACATTGAAATCCCCCAGAAAAACACATTCGGGGGATCCCAATGTTTCACCAGCGGTGAACTTGGCAAACTCCTGCAGGAAATTCCCCATCGGGCCAGAAGGACGATAGATGAGGAAAATCCTGCAGCCTGCGCTGAGACCACCACGGATAGCCACACACTCAAAGGAACCTGGAGTTTCCACTGGGTGCACGGCGAAGGTCAGGCTGGATCTAAAACAGATAGCTACACCGCCACCCCTGTGATTCACTCTGGGGCAGTGCACCACGGTATACCCGGGAGGGACCGCAGCCTCAAAAATAGGGCCTGCATCGTCACCCACCCAGATCTCCGTGATGCAAGCCAGATCGACCGATGAAATCAAGGTGGCAATAATTGCCGTCTTGTTTCTGATCGACCTGGCATTGCATAGCACTGCCTTCAGAGGATTGGAGGGTGGTGCAGTCCCTCGGGTTACCCGACCACTCGGTCTGGTGAACTCCCTGGGGGATGGGCACCAGCCACATCTGGCCTCTCCCAGATGCTCATCGCAGCCCAGGGCACCTCCTGGACCTAACAACCTCTATCCTACCATCACCCATACCCAGATCACCCCACTGCCAATAGTCAGCATGACTCCCTACAATCCCCACTTCCCGACAGCGTCTAGCAGTAGTATCAGACACAGGGAGAGGGATGGAGGGACGTAAATCATATAGCAGTGAGTGGCTATAGGTAATCCTAGGCCCCATAAATCCTCCCACATAATCCCTATACATTTCAAATAAACATAAACTGCTATTTAAACAAACATTTAAATGAAAACAAAATAACTGCCTAACCTACTTAATTCAATAAAACTAATATATTAAAACAAACTCCAACTTAAGATTCCTTACCACAAAATAAGGATAAAACTAATTAATTTAGCATAAATTTAAAACCATGTCACAGAGCAACCCGTTTCCCTTCTTCAATGGAAGCAAAATTTTCAGTACCAAGTGATGCTCGTGCCACTCACATGCTCACGCTACACTTGCGCTTGCGAGCGGCGCTTCGCTTTTATGTAGGACAATATCCCCGCCCCTTCGGCAGCAGTCAGAGCTCCCCCTTGCTCACACCTCCAGCCAGGTGGAAAAACGGCAGGCCTAAGCACGGTCTCCCACACCGTGCAGATCAACCGCCAAACAACAAACAGACAAGTCACCCACGAGCAGGGGAGCAGTAACACAGGGAGAGTTCCAAAGTGCAAAAGCAGGCAACAGGTAAAACAAACACGGTCAAACATCAGCCGCATGAGCGGCATTACAAACAACTTCGGTCAGCAGACAGAGCGGCTGCTTCGCAATGATTCTTACAGCTTTATGTGGGACAATATCCGCCCTTCTTGGCAGTCAGAGCTGGTGACAGCCCCAACTCAACCTGCCCCAAAATATTTGGGTTAATTTTTCTCAAAATGCACTCACCTGTTACCTGCTGAAACAAGAAAGAACCATGCCTAGAAACAGTACCCATTGGCCCCCAGTTACACCCACTGAGTACAATATCCCCATCTCCCCTACCAGGGTTAATTACAAAACAGGCACCAGCACCCTCCTAGACTGGATATTCTCAAGCAACCCAGAATGACTTAACAATGTGACAGTGCACCCTGATGCTATTAGTGACCACTCCCCAGTCTCGTGTAACTGGTCAAACAAATTTCTCAAGCCTCCTCCACGCTTCACCTTCAGTAGGGTACTAAACCATGGGCATCTTCAGTCCCTGAAGCATGATCTTTCCACCTCCGACTGGTCACAAATTGACCATGCTACTGACGTTAATACTGCATTGGATTATTTCATAAAACAAGTCATGCAAGTCTGTGACGTACATGCACCCCACAAAAAGGTCAAAGCAAGGGAGTCAATTAACCCATGGTTATCATCTGACCTTACAAGCAAACAGAAAAAGCGTGATCGCCTATGGCACCTTGCCAGAGAGTCGGGTAAACCCACAGACATATTAGACTACAAGCAAGCCAGAAATGCCTGTACCTGGGAAATATGCCAGACCAAATCAAAACACCACAAGGAGTCACTCACTGCCTCCTGAGGTGATGGAAAAAACTTTTGGGCCAAACTGAAGGAAGTCTTAGGTAAGGATATGAAATCAGCACCGAACCTAATCAATATACAGGAACACCTACCAGGACCCACTTGCCTTAGCCAATGCCTTCAATGAAGCATTCTTGGACTCTCTGGGACACTCCCCAGACTTCTTTGATGACCATCCACACTCCAACACCTCTACTACTGATGCTCACCCTCACTCAGCCCCTCCTTTTTACTTCAAGAAACATACCACTTCACAAGTCAGGAAATACCTCCTCAAAGTGCTTCGAACTCGAGACATAGTACAAGACACACTGGACCACAAACTGGTTGCCCTTACTATTGATGAAGTTCTCCTTCCCATAATCAAGATCCTGAACATCTCGCTCTGCCACTCGCAATTTCCACAGCTGTGAAAATCGGCCATTGTGACTCCTGTGTACAAAAATGGAGATAAGGTATTGCTGCCAAACTACAGACCTATCTCAATTCTGCCACCGCTTTCCAAACTGCTAGAATGCGTAGTGGCTGACCAGCTGGTCGAATATCTTCTAAAATACTCAATCCAATGCCCAGAGCAGCATGGCTTCTGTAAAGGTCACAGTACCTCCACAGCACTACTTGAACTCACTGGGTTTATTCACCAGTCCCTGGACCAAGGAACCCTAGCATGGGCAGTATTCATTGACCTCTCAAAGGCCTTCAATACTGTCCACCACTACCTCCTCTTAAACCAATTAACCTCCTTTGGCATCTCTGCAAAATCAACCCTCTGGTTCAAAAGCTACCTAGGACAATGTACAAAGAGTGAAAATAAACAATGTCGCTCTGATTATCTACCTGTAAAATCTGGGGTCCCTCAAGGTTCCATATTGGGACCGCTCCTTTTCAGCAACTTTCTCAACAATCTACCATGCCACTGCCCACAGCAGATGCTACTCTATGCAGATGATGCAGTAATCTTCTCAAACTGCCCAGACCCAGAGAATCTTGAGTGCAAGCTGCAACATTGCTTCGGGATTGTTGAGGAATGGTTCCAGGACCACAAACTTATCCTAAACAGTGAAAAAATCAAAACCATGATGTTCTGCAGCACTTGAAGCAAATATAAGTCATACGCTCTCAACATTAGCACATGATCTGGAACTCCGCTCAAACATACCCAGCACTTTAAATATCTTGGGGTCACACTTGACAGCAGCCTGGCCTATGACCAGCATATCAGCAATGTGGCTAGAACTGTCAACTACAAAATTGGTCTGCTCCACAGGCACAAGCACTGTCTCACCTCGGACGCTCTTAGACTAGCGATCAACAGCTCCATCCTCTCTGTCATAGACTATGGTTTGGTCATCTATGGTCAAGGGCCCTGGAATTCTGCGGTTGCAGAATTTGCCGCAGAATTTGCATCATGCCGCAGAATATATATAGTGCCACAGAATTCATTGTTTTTGTGGAATTTTCATATAAATATACTGTTTTTCCACAGTGTCAGGCTTTCTTTCCCACCTCGTTTATACTGAAGCCCCTCCTCTATGATCAGCATATGATGTCATTGATGACATCACATCATATTTAGCTAATGACAGGACTGCATTCAGCCAGAGAAATGAATAAATTATGCCGCAGAAATCAGAAAATGCTGCCGCAGAAGTCAAGGAGCTCTGCTGCAGAAATCAGAAAATTCTGCCGCAGAACACCAGGGGCCCTGTCTATGGTGCTGCTAGTCCCACCACCCTCCACAGAATATTGGTAGCACTGAACAAGGTCTGGAGGCTGCTCACAGGAGCTGGCGTCTCACCCATACCTGTGACCTCTATGCACAAATGGGCTGGCTCCAACTTAGTGGGAGGTTACACTACCAAACCTGCCTGCTGGCAAAAAAGGCGCTACTGGACTTCCGGTGATGTAGCAGGCAGGAATGGCTGCTTAGTTTCCCGCACCGGTAACCAACATTAGCTTTCTGAGAGAATCCAATGTCTATTGAGCGCATCCTACATCCAAAGATCCAGATAAAGGTGCAAGAAGGGACTAGGGATGGTCCGCATGAAAAAAAGAGGTTCCCAAGTGCAAAAAATGGTGTTGACGAGTACAGCGAGCAGACAACCAGCAGACCTCAGCCCAGCACCCTCACGTTCATCTGTGCTTTCTGCATCAGGAGCTGAAGATTCATGCTCGGACTCTGGCTCTACAAATACGAGGGTAGAATTTGGGAAGATTATTAACTTGCTGCATAAAATTGATGCCAAAGTAACGGATATCCAAAGGACTTTAAAAATTAGAGTCCAGAACTACGGCAGTCGAACAGCAGGTAGAGGGACTGCAGGCTGAACATATGGCATTTGGCAGGTCTTTGGCATTTCTGTGGAGAGCGGCGCTGTCAGCAAAGCTGAAGATGCGAGGCTCGCTCTAGACGCAACAATATTCGGGTTGTGGGAGTCCGGAAGGAGGAGCAGGCAGATATGATCTCCTTCATGGATTGCTGGCTGAAACGGAGTACAGATCAAGGAAGAAACTCCATTGGAGATTGAGAGGGTGCACAGAACTCTAGCCCCTAAACCTAAACAAGGGGCTACTCCGAGAGCAATTTTAATTAAATTCCTCAGGTACACTATGAAGGAAAAGGTCCTGCATCTGGCGTGGGGAAAGAAAGACCTCAATTTCAACGGAATAAAGGTGTATGTGGATCAGGATTTCCCCCCCACCTTGGCCCAGCGCCGGAGAAAAGTGCTAGGGGTCATGAAACAACTTAGAGAGAAGGGCTTCAAGGCCCAACTACGGTACCCAGCCAGATTGTGGGTAGACTGACCGGAGGGGCAGAAAACATTCTATACACTCCTCCTGGCCAAAGACTTTCTGTGCTCAAACGATGTCCAGATTCCAGATATGAAAGAAGAAATAGCCGAAAAGGAGATTGAGAGACTGCTATGGGCAGCAGTGCCAGGTTCAAAGAACAGTACTCGGGCTTACCGGAGAGCAGATACTGTTTTCCCTTTGCATCGGATCTCTGCGATGGATTACAGAGAAACCTTCAACATGAAGGGAGCGAACTTGTGTTAATTGACATCGTTCATACTTTAACCTGGTGTTGCTGGAGGTTATAATTTCTAACGTCCCCATCATTTTTCAGAAATTAGCTCCTGGATCAGACGTTGAATACCTAAAGTTTTTCACTTACCTGCCTATTTGGATTGTCAGAGGATGGAATATACACAGGGTCTACTTATTATAAATTTAAAATCCTTTATGGCGGGGGATAAGGATGCTCGCTGGGCTTTTGGGAAGGGGGGGTCCCTTCTGTCTATATTTAATTTTCCCTTTCCCTTTTGGGCTGGATTTGTTTCCCCACCCTGGTGTCTTGTGGATCCTTCAGGTCCCCCCCTAGAGGAGTAGATCCTGGGTGAGTCCATAATATAGTTTGGCACTCCAATGGTTGACTGAGGGGGGCCTTTTCTTTTGTTCCCCCGGGGAAGATGGATATGTTTCTTGGTCGGACCATCTTGAGTCCGACAAAGATTGAGTTCCCTGTGTGGGACACAGGCCCTCCAGATTTCTCGGCTTGGTTCCTGTTATTTTTTTTTCCCAGCGGGACCACCGAGGAACTGGAGCACGCTTTCCTCCAAGTCCGGTGAGAAGCCTCCGAGTAGGCAGTTGAAGTTTTTTTGTGGAACGAAGGTGGGTAAGGATGGGTTTGTTTCTGGAATCACCAAAATACATTGACTCTCTTTGTTGAGTCCTGAATCAGGGTAAAGAGTTTAATGGCCAGAGGATATGGTCATAGTTCCCCTTAGTCACTTCATGGATAGAAGGATAGAGGGAGATCGGAGGGTTATATGCTATTCTTATGATTGAGGTTTTGGCCATTATACCACTGGGCGACTACCCAATACAAAGGTTGGATCCCCTTCTTTTTTTCTTTTCTCTCCTCCCCACCTATCCAATTTTGGTTACAAGGATTCTCTTTTCATGGAAAATGCTATCTTTTTTTAAATATGTTGGTGCCTTGGGGGTAAGCTGGGTATCTCTGCCCTCCGGAAAGATCCATATTTAAGACTTACTGAGGGCACAGGCAGGTAATACCCAGGGCTCTGGGGTTGTTCTGCCCTTCACTCCTAATGGAGTGTTGTTCCCTTAAGGGGGTTTTGCACATCTACACCCCCTTAACCCTTGCTGGGGCACCTGCCAAGCGGTTGAAGAACAGCTTGGATGGGTGCCATGGCTGACAATTCTAGTTCTGGCATAGACCTGTTGTCAATGCCATCCCACACTGGAGGCTTGTTTTTTACTCTCCATGGCGGGATACTTCAGATTTCTAGACCAAGTATTGGTCTAAAGAGTCTTCTTCATTACTGCGTTATCTGTCTTTCTTTCTTCTATCTCGTTCTCTCTTTTCATGTTTTGGGGAGGATGCCTCGGGACACTAATCAGTGTCACAAATATATAAATAGAAATAGGATGCATATAAATTGTTATTATAACTGTGAATTAATAATATGTCTGATATGATAATATGTTCACTAAATGTTAAGGGCATTAATAATGTCATTAAGAGGGCTAAGGTATTAACTGAATTTAAACGAGAAAAGTGTGACATTGCTTGCTTCAAGAGACTAGGTTAACCCGGGGAGAACATATGAAACTGCGAAGGATTGGATGGGGTCAGTGTGTTCTGATGAGCACCCTCATTCTAAAAAAGGAGGAGTGGCCATATTATTCATGAGGTCTCCATTCCAGATCCACTCAGTAAACAATTTGGGTACAGGTCATCAGCTGATTGTCACTGGGAATTACAAGGCCAAACCTTGCATTTAGTTGGGGGTATACGCTCCTACCCTACCTTCGGAGAGTTCCTACGATCTTTTATTTAATTCAATTGCAAAGTTACCACTGGACAAATTATCTTAATGGGGACTGGAATTGTGTAGAAGATGTCAACTTGGATAGGAGCTCAACTAAATCTAACTCTAAATCTTGTTCCAAATTGTTTCATAGTTTGCTTGCAGAGGCTGGGTTAACTGACCCTTGGAGACAATTTAATCCCTCAGTCAAGAACTTTACCTTCTACTCGCAGGCCTTTAAGATGTATTCTAGGCTGGATAGATTTTACACACACAGAAGCGATTTGCATACTTTTAAAGACGTATCCATCCTCCCGATTACGATTTCAGATCATGCCATGGTTAAGGCCAAACTTCATTGGGGTATGAGGAAGGGGAGGGGTATCTGGAGGTTTGATCCTGGACTTCTTAATGATAAACAACATGTTGATTCTACTAAAAAAATGATTCAGCGTTATTTAGCGGATAATACGGAGGCTCTCTCCAAACCTAAATATATATGGGACGCTCTAAAGGCAGTGGTGAGGGGTCATACAATTTCCTATTCCTCCTATAAGTATAAACAACATCAAGCCCAGGTTAGTGAGGGTGCTCGGTGAAATTGCCACCCTTGAAACATTACATAAACGCACTGGTTCTAAATCCACTCTTAAGAAACTATTAGAGTCCAGGAATACTTATAATGCTTTGTTGCAGAGAAGGGTGGAAAATTCTCTTAGATATATAGGGCAACGTTATTACGAGAGGGGAGAGAGGGCGGGTAAATTACTTGCTTTAAGGCTTCGTAAACAGGCAGCTGATAGATATAGATATATAGCTAAGGTTAGTAAGGACCCCCCCCGAAATCCCCCTATAAGAGTCTCCGGAGAGATTGCTCAAGAATTTGCAGAATTTTATAAACAACTTTATTCAAAAGAAGAAACACAAGAACACAGGAGAAAATCCAGAATTTTTATGAGGGTTAGAAATGCGGTCCTGTCGGAAGCCCAGAGGGAGGTACTTGAGGCTCCCTTTACCGTTGGAAGAGATTGACGGATATTAAACCCTGCGATCCACAGGGCCCTGGCCCAGATGGATTCACTTGAATTCTATAAAGTTTCGGACCTCTTATCCCACTTTGGCCAGAATCTGTAATGTGGCGCAGGCCGGAGTCCCCTGGCGGACACATGGGGAGGCCCTGGTTTCAGTTTTACCAAACCAGATAAAGACCACTCATCTTGTGCTGGATATAGACCCATTTCATTGCTTAACAGGACACCAAATATTTACTAAAATAATCGATGTACGACTACAAAAGTGGTCCCATTCCTGGTTCACCCAGACCAGACTGAGTTTATACCTGATAGACACATACAAGATAATATGGTTATTATTAAATGGATTGCCTCAGCTCAACACCCACTAAATTCTTCACTAATGGCAGTATTAGCTGGATGCTGAAAAAGCATTTGATCGCTAAATTGGCAATATCTAGACTTAGTATTGGGAGGCTTTGGGTTTGGGGATAAATTTAGTAAATGGATTTCCAATTTATATTCTGGGCCTAGAGCCAGGGTCCGGGTGAATGGGATGATCTCCAACCAGTTCGATATACAGAGGGCACTAGGCAAGGTTGTCCTCTCCCTCTCTATTTGCTCTTAGTTTAGAACATTTGGCCCTGTATATTAGGCAATCTAATCTTTTACAGGGTGTGAGGTCAAGATTTCATTATATGCAGATGACACTCTGTTATATGTTTCAGACCCATTAAAAGCGATCCCCAGAATACTTACCTTCCTTAAGGAGTTTGGATCCTTTTCGGGTTATAAAATTAACCCAGATAAATCGGAGTTATTCCCTCTAGGGGGCGTTAGGGGCCATCCATTATCCGACATACAACAAGTCAAGTGGTGTAGGTCTGGGTTTAGATACCTAGAGGTGTGGATTCCTAGGGATTTTCAAACCTTATGCTCTACAAACCACTTGAAAATACTTCAAGAGATTAGAGAGGACTGTAACAGATGGTGGGAGCTCCCCCTTTCAATTTTGGGGAGAAGGGAAACAATACGTATGAATATTTTTCCACGTTTACTGTTCATTTTGAGTGCCATCCCATATAAGCCCCCGAGGAGCTTTTGGCAGGACTTAAGATCTACTCTTTCCAAATTTCTATGGTTAGGAAAAAAACACGGGTAAGGTGGAGGACCATGGTGGCCCCTAGGCAAAATGGTGGCTTCGGGATACCTGATATTCAGAAATACTTCTGGGCCTCCCAGTTGCAGACCTTGGTAGCCCTGGACCATGATCCTCCACCAAAATGGGCCCAAATTGAGGAGGCCAATCTTCCCTTGGGAAAGGCCAGGGACTAATACATTTAGATTCCCTAGACTGAGATTGCTGGAGTTTAGGAACCCCTTATGAGGGTTCTTCCCAAGTTTGAGGGATATACACTTAAGCTGGGTATCAGTTTAAAGCATAACCCAAATACAACCATATTAAGTTGTTTAGATTTTGGACCACGTAAATGGGACCTGGGTTTTCATCAATGGGCAAGGGTGGGCCTTTCCAGTTTTGGTCAACTTTTTGAGCAAAGTTCAATTAAATCCTTTCAGCAATTAAGAATAGAATTCAGTTTACAACAAAATAATTTTTTCCAATACCTTCAGTTAAGACACTACATTCAAGCAAATGTAAACGCGATTGAACTTATCACAGATTCCCTAAACAATCCGGTGCGTTCAATCCTATCCTCCCTAATTAAATCCCCTCATCAAAAAAAATATGATCTCTAAATTAGTAAAAGCGATGTACAATACAGAGGCAGACCCAGTACAGAGTATCAAAGAGGTGTGGCATAGAGACTGCAATTATTGTTTCACTGAGACAGACTGGTCTCAAATTTGGAAGGCAGTGCAAACCATCACTTCATCTCTTTACCGGCAGGAATTTATTATGAGATTTTTTAGGGTCCCGGTGGTAACTAAGCATTTCGGATTACATTATTCTGACCTTTGTTGGAGAATTATTAGCAGGTCGGTACATATTTCCACATTTACTGAGAATGTGATATCGTGCAGGAATACTGGAGGAAATAAAGATGCATTTGAGTTGATTTTGAGACCAGCTTGCCAGGTCTCCCACAATACTAGTTGTTGGGACTGTGCCTTCCCCATTATCAGCAAGATCTTCCCATCTATTATTTGGGATCCTAATGTGACAGCATATAAGTCCATCAACCTGCTGTGGTTGCTCTGACAAGCCTACTTTTTCCTCCTGGTTTAGAATTTGTACAAATATTTTAGATATGGAGTACTTAACAGCCAAATTAAGATTCTCCACAGAGAAATTTAAGGACAAATGGTATCCCTTTATGCAATTCATGGCTTCCTGGGAAAAGATATCTGTACAAGAAATTATAACAAGATATACATGATGCAGTCTCATTACCCGGTTTAGAAAGGTGGATTGGTGGACAGTGTTGGGATGCTCCATTACATTAAAGATGCATCATATACATAGTAATGGATTTGGACGCTGATCCTTATGGGAGTTTGTTATACTAGTGTATAACTAGGATGATGTGTTGGGTTGATCCCCTCTTAGAGGAGCCCTACTATCAGTTGTTATTAAGTGCTTAAAGTTATGATAGTATACATGTATGTATGATAGGTAAATGATCAAGTTCTTGGTTGTCCTTTTTGTCTTTTCCTATCTCTCCTATTTAGTTCTTTGCAGAATAAGGAGGCATTATCCCCCTTGGGATTTCTCTTTCTTCCTCTTCCTTCTGTTTCTCTTCCTGTCTACTCCCTTTTGTTCTGCTAGTTTCTCTCTTCTTTTCTTGGTTTCTCTTCTCTGTCTTTAAATATATTCCTGTACATATGAGTAGGAATGGACTTATGTCTGTTTGTCAATGCATGGATTTAATTGTAAGAGTAAAGGGAAATAAAAAGCTCTTCAATAAACTTTAATTTCCAAAAAAAAAAAAAAAAAGGCACTACTTGGAATTCTCCCCCATGGCACAGCAAACTTACTTCAGCCACACAGCAGCAAAACACAACGGACAAGAAGTGCTAGCACTCACCTCTACCATGTTCCTCGGTTTTGAATGATGCAGGATCAGCACTCTTTTGCCTACAGAGCACCCCTCTGGTTTAATGCCCTCAGCCAGGACATCTCTGCTCAACCTACTCTGTGCCCCTTCAAGAGACTACTACACCAGCAGCTTTCCGCATCCAGGACTTGTGACTGTTACCACTCTAGTCCCTCTGCCTCAGGGCTCTGACCCATCTATATGCCCACACCCATGGCATGCTCAGGCCATCTCTACCACCCCCTACACCCCTCCCTATCTCCACTTGGTGGCTTAGAAACTCTACTTGGCCACCCACCTCATGCATCCACCCCTCACATCTCTCTTGACAAGGTCCATGACTGCAGAAACTCCACTTTCCACCCTACTCCCCCCTCCCATCATCTCTTAGCCCCCTCTACCCTACCATCTACTTCTTCTCTCCACTAATCTACTGCCTCAGCGAACTGACTCCAACCTCCTTCTACCTGCAACTATCCTCTCCTATAACTTACTGTAAATGCAACCATATGGGTGTCTTACCCTCTATAGTCTCTTTTTGTTAATATTAACCTGCTTGAATAATCCATTGTAAATATTGTACATGTTTTATACTCTATGTATGTTGCTTGAACCCTTGTAATACTGTCTTCCCTCCTATTGACGTGGAACCTTTGTAAAAGAGCTCTCAGCTCAAAGGTATTTAATCCTAGATCCTAATAAATAAATAAACAATATCTCTCATTCGTCGTAGGGTACAGTGCCTTGCCTGCACCTACTATCCAACTTAACATTACCAATACTCCCATGCCAACACCAAGCCTTCAGTCTTGACAAGAGATATATAGAACTAATGGACCACCTTACACAAAGGAAGTCCTTGAAACATAAGGTCTCCAGATAGATTAACTTAGTGAAAGATATCCAAAGAAGAACGTATTCAAGAGAGGAAAATAACAGACCCCAACTGGGTTCCCTTAGTGAAGTTGTTGTAACATACCACCCAGGCCTACCTCCTTTATATTTTATCATAAAGCACTTCAAATCCAGCTGGCCCAGTGGAGCTGAGGGTTGAGGCACTGGGCGCCACATCTTGAACCACGCCGATGACCTGTGTTTGGGAACAGGCATGGGTCGCCATGGGTCGGCAGGGAGAAGATGGAGTGAACATCAGACAGACTGCTCTCCATCTCTGGGGAGGGGGATTTCCAGTGGTCGGTGCCCACCTGACTCCTAGCGGAGGCTGGGGCTCGATGGCACAGAGCTGTATACCATGGGGGCGGGGACGCAGCAGACACTTGACAGGGGTGCGCATGGGAGTGTGCATGTACCCACTCACTGGCATCATTGCACGCCACAAGACCGCAGGGGAGAAAAAGCAGAAAAAGGGCGCAGTCCTTGGCCGGCAGTGGCCGTCTGAAAGGCACCTGTGCCAGCTCCAGGAGAGGATCACCATGTGGATCCAATTTGGTGGGGAAGTTGACCACCCCTGCCACCCTGCCTTGGGGGGCAAATCGTGGGGCAAGTAAGATGATCGCCCTCCAAGGAGACCGGTATGGGTCAGACGGCTGCTGGAGGAAAGGGATGCGAGGACAGATTGGCCGACTGGGGGCCCCAGGAGAAACAACACAAATCAATCAATCAATCAATTTAAGTCATTGCAGGGATTTATATAACTCTAAAATTTGATTAGCGTTTTGCCAGTAAAATGCTAAATCTTTTGTGAAAATGCATAGCTCTTGCCTCACTGTGTTTAACAAACACAGCACTTCTAGAAAATCTATGTAAATACTTTCTGTACAGTTAGTATATGCCCAAGAAAAAAACTGCTAATCAATTATTTAAAACCCTGCACTGCAACAGTGCCGCTGGGTCAGAGAGGAAACTACAGAGACGTTAAATATTTGTTGGGGTGACATAAAATTAAAGGAAGATGAAAACGGAAACAGATACCTTCAGTGTAACAGTGAAAGGCAGACTAAGACAAGAACCAGTGAAACCCCCAAAGACACTAGAAAACTAAAGCCAGGAGCTTATGCCATGCAAGAGTCAAGTCTCATGTGCTCAGTTCAGGACCACTGCCTCTGTTCTAAAAATAGGCCACCCAAATGCAACAAGCCAGAAGCACTATTTTCTTCTAGAAGTTAACAACATTGCCAAGAAGCCACTGCAGGGAAACTGGTACAAAAAACAGCCTGTGGGGGTCAATAAACTCGCATACATGGTAAAAACATGATTGAAAAGGCAAACATACAGAGTGACAAAAACTGACGAATCATTTAGTGAGGAAGCACCTTATTCAGAAACTATACAGACTGGAATACCCCCAACAGGCATAATACAAGTAACTGGTCACAAGCAAGTTCAGAGCATCAATGATTATTATACAATGGCAAGAAAATTTCCTGGACTCTGATTGGTCTGTGTGCCTGAGACAGTGATGATATTACACGATAACATCACTGTGTTGATTTTATGGAGCATGCACCTTTTTTTTTCAGAAACAAAGATATACTGCCTCACTAAAAATCTACTAAATACATTTTTATTTTTGTTTTCTATAACATCGAGCCATTGTATAATTGCAATAAGGCACTCCAAGGTGTGTGTTATCGTGTAATAATGTCACTCCTGGGGTGGTGAAAGCACTCGGCCATGCCTTGAGCAACCCACCCAGGAGTGATGTCAATGCGATAACCTATGACTATGCTGCTGTTAATTCAAAAATAGTGAACAAAGCAACTCCATGTAAGCTCCCTGCTAAGTGGTGAAAAGCCATCACCAGTTCCCAAAAAGTTGAGAAACAGCACGCTCTAAAACCATTACCACAAACTACAAGGAATTATGTGGCAGCTGCCTGACAACCTAACAATTAATATAAATTATACAATGGCAAGAAAACTTCCAGGGCTCTGATTGGTCAGTGTGTGCCTGAGACAGTGATGTTGTTGAACAACAACATCACTGTATGAAGGCCAGCACCACGGATGACAGTAAGAAATCCTCCTTCCCCATGCAAGGCACCACAAAGCTGACACTGCTTTCTACAAACAGAGCAAAACAGTGCCGGACAATGAAGCGGTGATAAGCCTCCCCCATGTAATTTCTTACTTCTCTCCGTCACTTGAGGCAAATACAAAATTTTGTTCTGACCCTCCGTTCCCTTGAGAAAAAAAACATGGCACCATTCTAATTCAGTTTTAAGGAAAGCGCTGCAAATGCAAACTGGCAACCTGCTCTGTTTTACTTTCACTTCCTCACATATAACCCAATAATATTTCTACCTGCCCTACTGTGTCCCTTAATTTCAAACTATTTGTTTACTGGCAGTCAAAAGAAAAACTGGCCATAGAAATGAGCAGCTTAAGTCAGTGAACTGCCAGTAGCGCGCTCAGTTTAAAACACTTACCTGTAAATCCCGCTTCCAGCATCAGTGCTAAAATACAGCTTCGTCCCCACTCCTTGCTGCCACAATGTTTCTTCTGAAAGCTGCATACAGCAGCTCATTCAAATCAAAGTTCCAACCCCTCAGCCCTGCCAAAAACTTCTCCGGTCATTGGGTAAATTTCTGACTTGACCTGCAATTGTGACCCGAAACACACAATTCTCTGTTTGACTTTCTCCCAGTAAACACATCTTTCAGCAGTTTGCAGTTCCGCAACCGAGATCAGTTAAATGAAGAAGCTTAAAGAAACACACCGAGATGTGTATGTGGGGGAGGGGGCAGGAGACAATATGCCCACACAATAACTATAATTATACAGTGGCTGGTTAGGGACTACTTTATGTCTGAGTCATGAAGCACAGGTTTTAATAGTAAAAATATTTCCAAACAAAACAATCTATGTGTGTCTGTCAATTCCACAACTGTTCTACTAAAAATCACACATCGTGCCATTTTATAATAGCAATATGGCATTCCAGGGTGTGTGTTATTGTCTAATAACATCACTCCTGAGGTGGTGGAAGCACTCGGCTAGGCCTTGTGCTTCAACCCACCCCAAGGAGCGATGTTATTAGACAATAACACACATCCTGTCATGCCTTGTTGCTTAAATAAATAACCTTCAACATTATTCAAGGTAAGTGCTAGTCATGGGCAAAATCCTACCCCCAACCTCTGCTTCCACCCAATGAATCACTGACTTACTCACCCTAGTCAATATAGTACATGAAAAATGTAAATGATAACATGTTTTTCCTACTGTTAACTTGGCAGGGAACCAGTATGGCAAGTATGTGAAAAAAAGGGCAAGAGTACTCTACTGAGAAACGGATTCCGACTGAAGCAAAGAGACCAGAAGCAAAGGAAGCAAACCCATAGTGACTCTGTGGAGTAACAAAAATACCTCTGATCTCCAGTGGCATATAAAAACAAAGACTGTTGCAGCAGAAACATACTAGGATTTGAAAATGTAGCATAGCTGTTCTTTAGTACTATTTTTTTTTGTTGTTGTCGGTGTTGAGTTCAAATACTTTGCACTGTTACCTCACACTTTCACATAGATTTCATTTAGCAGTAAAAGCAGTATTTTACCATAACTTGAAGCATTAGGGGGAAAATGGCTACAGCCAAGATCATTGCTAACCTGCTGTTTTCTGGGTACCCCAGTCTCTAACAGATTTACCAATGAATTTACTCCCTGTAACAATAAAGTTTGCACAGAATCAAAAAGCAGCACGGTAAATACAGACCGCTCAGATGAGGTTGAATCAGACACAGGAAGCTCAAACTCTGGGTGCTAAAAGTGCTTCATTTTATTCAAAAAACACCCTGCTTCCACATCCAGCTAAAAGACCACCATCTTCCCAACGCGTTTCACGCCCCCTGGCGCTTAATCATGATTAAGCGCCAGGGGGCATGAAACACGTTGGGAAGATGGTGGTCTTTTAGCTGGATGTGGAAGCAGGGTGTTTTTTGAATAAAATGAAGAGTTTGAGCTTCCCTGTGTCTGATTCGAACCTCATCTGGAGCAGTCTGTATTTACTGGTGCCAGCTTTTTGATTCTGTGCATACTTTTATTTGTTCAGCCTGAGCACGGTTCCCAGGTGCAGACTTGTGGTTTTTGCCTTACTTAAACAATAAAAGTTTTCTTCATTTTACACACCTTGTTTCTGTGCCCCCTCCATGCTGTGCTTAGGCTGGATAATCCAAACAGATAGCAAAACAGAAATAAAAAAAGCAAAATAAAAAGCCCATAGTAAACATGTAATGCAAAATAAGAAAAACACATAGGTAACATCCAAGGTGTCCACAAACAAATCCAAAAGGTAGTGTTGCTGTCGTAAATCCCAAGACTTCAGAATAGTAGCCCTCCAAAAACAAAATAAAAACAGTAATCCATCCATGAATCCGATTTTGGGTGTAAACAACATCCACCAGAAGAGGGTTCACCATTGACATGCAAAAAAACTGCAAGAATAACTCCGGCAGGTCCAAAAGTGAAGTGCATCCAATGCAGAATCACTGTTCCACCGGAACTTTAAGTCCGCCACCGCTGAAGATGTCCACCTCAAAGCTTCCAAAATGATGGCACCACGTTGGCAGGTCCTCACTGCTTCCAACTTCGAAGTCCTCGGCAACAGGCAGATAGCCATGAATCCCAGCAGAGCAGCTCCAGTTCTTTGATCTCTACCAGTGGTAAACTCCTGAAGTCCTTCCTCTTCCTCGAATCCACCATAGAGGCATGCCATTGCCGTCAATTTCAACACCAGAGCCTCCCTCGACCGTGTTCACTGGCATACTAAATTAAAACTGCTCCACTGAGGTACGCCCCACCCACTACTTACAAATCCCACCACTTGCTTAATCAGAACAGTGTTCCCACGGTCTTCCGGCCAATCAGGATAGTCCTATGCATAACCTAGCAACCTTCTAGCAACTGTACACAGACTCACCTGCCGATCTGAAAAAAAGCACGCAGTGACAAAACGCCAAAAGACATATAGTCCACAACAATCATTTATGGCAATAGCTAGAAGTTCAGAAAAATTTTACTAACCCCGTCAGTACACAGACACTCCTATTGCATAAACTAAATATGTGCTGGTGGTCTGTGTCAGATGAACTATTTATTTTTATGCATATGTAGTGAACTCGTCAACCTCATCACTCGTGGCTGCGCTATGTTCCGCCTCTCATGAGGCTGACAGAGTTCACTGTGAACTCGTAAAAATAAATGGTTTATCTGACACACCACCAGCACACATCCCATAAATACATATGTGTGTGTGTATATATATATATATGTATATATATATATAGTTTATGTCTCCCCTACACACAGCACCTGTCCCTACCTACTCCCACCCACCAGAACCCAATTCTTAAACATAAGTCGAGAAGGTGACTGGCTCAACCCTCCCTCCTCCATGGCCAGCAACCTTTTCATGAATGAAAATGCTCGTGCATGCTATAGCAAAACCAGCTGGTCATGTGATTGGCTGGTTTTACTATAGCAAACGCAAGCATTTTCATTCATGTGTAGGCACCCAGCCATGGAGGAGGGATGGTTGAGCTGGGACCTTCTCAATTTATATATGAGAATTAGGTGCTGGTGGGTGGGAGAGAGTAGGCAGGATTGAGTGCTGTGTGTGAAAGGGCTCTGGAGACCTCTGTATTTCTTCCTTATGTTAAAGTCTGTTGCAACAGCACTCTCATGCTTTCTTCTTCTTCTTTCCTAATCTAGTTCCTTCCTTTGCTTTCCCCGTCTACAGGCAGGCCACCTGTAGTACGTTCTCCCCCTGTATACTTTGTTTCTGGTCTCCGGGTGTCTTTGTCACATCATTTTGCCTGCACAATAGAAATGCCTGCATGATCGTGTGCACAGGCGGCAACCAAGTGCACATATTCTCCTAGTGAATGTGCAAGATGGTATTAGCGGAGCTGAGATGTAGAAATTAAAAGCTACAACAGTGGTCCTCTCGGTATTTAGAAGTGGACTCCTGTGTTGTGGAGTATAATTCTATGTTTCTGCTGCAGTCTTAGGGCTAATTAAGGAGTCGCTAGCTGCAGTCTTGTAGACACTCTGTGGTTCACGTAGTGTATCAAACAGTAAATGCAGAGCCGATTTCTTAAGTTACTTTTCAGGATCTGGCTCAGAAAACACGTTCTGCTGCTTTTCTATAGTACTATAAGGGAATTTGTTTAGTTATGTTTAGCACTTGCATCCTGCTTAGGCTTATAGGAGATAAATGTTGTGTGGCTATATTAGCACACAAAGCAGTTGCAATGTTATTTTGCTGTTTTGTAAACAGTGCAAAATGAATTAAGCTACCATGTTTAATCCTTTTATAGTGTATGGTGGAACGTCGTTCTCCACCGAAATCGATCGTTTTCCAAACCTTGTAGTCACACAGTAGTGACGATCACAGAGCAGCAGAACTATTAGTCTCACTGCACTGCGCACATCACAAGCCATGTCCTCGAGCACAATTTGACAGTTAGAGTTCATTCATTTGACAGTACTGATAGCGTTAGCAGCAATGTCGGCGGCGGTACTTTCAAAGCCACTTTCTGTGAATTGCTGTGCTGTTCCGGGTGCTGCTGTATGTGAGTTTTCAACATTTTAAATGTTAATCTAAACATTTCAAGCGTGAAATCGCAAAGAATGTAAATTTAAGTTGTTCCAGTAACCAAGTAAACATTTTTGTAAGCAGCAATACAAAGTAGTGATTTTTTTTTTGTCAGAAAATGCGGTTCCACCATACACTATAAAGAAAAGTGCATGGGGAACGGTTGACAACAGGGCTTCTTCCACCTCGTTGGCATATGACAGCGGTTACCTGTCGAGCTGCGCCTCGGAGGTAAGCCGCTGTCATAGTGCCAACTCGTGGAAGAATAGCCCTGTTGTCAACTGTTCACCATGCACTATCCTATATGTTTTCCTCATTATATTAAAGTTGGCTATACATTTTAGTTGAAGTTTTAAAAGCTGCAAAGAAGTATACAATATTTGTCTTTCAGACTGTTTTACCTGCAGGAATGGTTTGGGGTGTGTCCTCTTGCTGCTCAGCCCTCTCTGTGTCTCTACCTCCTATAGTGCCAGCCTGCCCATTTTCTCTGTATTAAATAGGTAGAGGACCTAGAGGAGTAGGCTAGGCAGCAGATTCATCCCACTCCAGATTTATTTCTTTATTAAAGCAACAAAATGATGATTTAGCAACTCTAAACAATTATTTATTAACACTTTAGATATTTGCTTGATTCAGTTATTGAAAATTATTGTTGTTTCTAAAGTTATGTTACTAACAGGTATGGGGCGGAGCCTATCTATACCACATGATCCCTTACCTGTTATATAAAGAAATGTTTTCGCAAGTGTCAGTAGAGTGGAGGACTCTGAGCAGTCCAGATCCTAGCCTCTTCTAGTGCTCATTTGTTATGAGTTAAGGACTGTTTTCTTATTTGATTTATTTTTCCCTCTTTTATGGTTTGGTAGAACAGTTCACTGTGAATTAATTTGCCTGCCTTCTTTTATTTTTCGTTTTTGCTGAATAAAAGCTATTTTACTTTTATTGGAACGTGGTGTCTGCCTCCATCTCTACCCACAGCTTACTATACGGTGTGGGGTGGACATAAATTATATATTTTTCAAGCGTGAAGAGTGCTTTACATTAAGGAGGTGGGCAGCTGCTGGCCCAGTGGCATGGAGAGCTGAGGAACTGGTGTCTTACCTCCTGCCAGACCGGCAACCCATGTTCAGGAACACAGAAACATAGACTTTGATGGCAGATAAGGACCGTTTGGCCACACAGTCTACCCATTTCCCTACCTATTGGATTTTTTTTTTTTACCAGAGGAAACACACTAAGTTGAAGCTTGTTTACTGGTGTGACCTGGGAGCACAAGGAAGTTTATTTATTTTATTTATTTATTGAAATAATCAGTTTTACAACCTTTGAGTCAGAGACTCGTTTACAAAGGTACCTCGTCTCGGGGGGGGGGAGACAACAATTAAGTGCGGTTTTAGACAGAGGTTACATACAGGTGAGATACATACATACGTTGAGTTACGCATCATTATATAAACACAGTTGTTACAGTTGCAGTTGTTACAGTTGCCCAGTCGTCCATGGAACCCAGTGAGGACTTAGGGGCTATTGAGACAGGGTTATGTTCCACTACAGGCATTTACAGCATCGGCTGTCAATAATGTGTTTACGGAGGGCTATTTTGAACCGGCCAATCCCAGGGATCTTTGTGATTCCCTAAGGAAGGGAGTTAAATCAGGCCGGGGCTTTATGATGAAAGGATCTTTGGCAGAGAGAGGTCCTTGCCCTGGGTACTAGGAAGGTGGCTTTGGTGGAGTTACGGGTTAGCGCAGGCCGGACGGCCGGTTGCAGGGATGCGGAGACCCCTGGTGGGCATAACCCAGACAGGGACTTTTTAGCCAGAAGGCAGGTGTGGTATTTCAGCTGTTCCTCAAGAGTGAGTATGTTAGTGGCAGAGTATAGCAGGCAAGTGAGAGTTCTGCTATGGGTGCCGGTCAGGAGCCTACAGGCTTTGTTAATAGAGGTCTGGACTTTAGACAGGGCAGAGAGTCTGCCGCTGCATTATTGGAAGTCGTGAGTCGCCAGAGACAACACAGATGAGGTGATGGCCAATTTTAAGAGCAGATTCTGGGAGGCAGTTTTGTGGCGGTAGAGGGCCCAGTCCTGGAGTTCATGGCTGATGACAGGGTTTTAGATGGGCATGGAATGTAAAGCCTGCATCAAAGTGATGCCCAGGTACTTATATGTTGTTACCTGTTCAAGTGGAAGGAGTGTGCTAGGGCTGATGAGAAGGGAATATCCTTGCGCTGTTTTGCCGATGTCGAACAGCATTGACTTTGTTTTTCAGGTTCAGGACTAGCCGATGGTTACTGAACCATTTTTCAGCTTGGAGGAAGTGCTTTGCAGCGTACTTTGGAGTAGGAGTGGGTTTGAGTGTGATGCTAAGATCACTGCATCATCCGCATAAAGCAGTATTTTGTTGGAGCAGGAGCTTGGGAGGTGTTTAGGAAGAGACAGAAAAGGGTGGGTCCAAGGACAGAGCATTGCAGGACCCTGAGAGTACCGGTAGGTTGGTGGAGAAGGTCCTATTTAGCTTAACTCTTTGGGATCTGTTGTGCAGGTAGCTTGAGAACCAATTCAGGGGGCCAGATGAGAATCCCAGTTGGCTAAGGGAGTTTAACAGCAGGGGGTGGCACACGGTGTCAAAGGCCTTGGATAGGTCGATGAAAACTGCCCCTGCAAATTGATCATTATCAAGCGCAGAGTGTATATGGTGGGAGAATTCCAGAAGGGCAGTGGATGTGCTGTGGCCCGGATGAAACCCATGTTGCTCAGGACATAGGATGTCGTATTTAGATAGGTATTCTATTAGCTGTGTGGATACTATTTTTTCCAAGGCTTTGGAGAGGGGGGAAGGATGGAGATGGGCCTGTAGTTATTTGGTAGTGTTCGGTCCCCAGACTTATGGATGGGGGTGACTTCGGCCTGTTTCCATGCTTCCGAGTTAACCAAGGCATAGGGATCTAATGATAGCAATCGTGAGGGGATTAGCATGACATCCAGCGTGAGCGGAGTATCCTGGAGTCAAGAGGTCATTACTTGGGTTTTCTGGCGAGTGATTTTAGTAGGAAAGGTTTGGCATCATGGGGTGAGATCGTCCGGAAGCGGAATAGCGGCCGGGAGGTGTGGGTGTGGGTGGGCATGGGGACGTGGTCAAAGAATTGGGCAGGGAGAACTGCGCTTAAGTCCGTGAAAGTTTTATTAAGGCAGTCTGCGATACATGTTTGGTCTGTCGAGACTGCCCCATTTATGACAATCTGAGACGGAGGGGGGGAGCGGGTTTTGCCATTCAGTTCTTTAATATTGTCCCAGAAGGCTCTGGCTGAGCCCCAGGAGAATGTCAAAGCAGCCTGATAGTGTCTAGCTTTTGCTTGTTTGATGGCCCAGGTGCATTGGTTGCGGGCTGCCCTATAGGCCTGCCTGTCTGCCACCCTACCAGAGTCATTTGCTATGTGCCAAAGATTGTCTCTTTCTTTTAGTTGCTGGACCAGTGCAGGGGATATCCATGCCGCAGCCCATTTTTTTGGTCTAGATGTGGTGATGGGGGCAAATAGGTCGCAGGCATTGTTGAAGGCTCTAGTGAGGTAAGTTAGAGCAGAATTTATGTCAGATGCAAGGGTCATTGGAGTCCAGTCGACTTGTGCGAGGTGACGTTTGAGGTTGTCAAGACCCCTGGGGAGAAATCTGCGTTAAGGGGTGCTGCAGTACTCAGGGCTGAGTGTGGGTGAGGACCAGAAGCAGATGACAGGGGAGTGGTCGCTAAGTGAGTTCTCTAGGACTTTTGCAGATTCCAACTTGTGTGGCCAATTGGAAAGAACTATGTCCAGGAGGGAGCTAGTTCCCTTCGCTTGGTTAAGTCTTGTGGGCTGAGTGACCATTTGAGACAGGTCAAGGGCTGCAAGCTCGTCCTTTATATTATCAGATGAGGGCTGAGCCAGTTGGTGTTTAGGTCTCCCAAGATTAGTTGTTCAGCCTTTTGAGGTAAGGTGGATAGATAGTCTAAGAGGGAGTTGATTGCTAAATTTTTCGTACTCAGGGGTATGTAAGCCGTGGTTAGGTATAGGGGGCCACGACCAGGGTGTGGGGTGATTTTTAGAGTAATGGCTTGTGCCCCATGGTTGAGCTCAGGGATTGGGAGTGCATGACCTAGGACGGAGTTACGCAAGTAGATTGCGCACCCCCCTCAGCGCTTGCCCATCCTATCAGCCCTGAACATGGAGAAGCCTGGGAGGGAGACAACTGAGTCAGGCGTAAGCTGGGAGAGCCAGGTTTCTACTAGCATAAGAATGTCAGGGGAATATTGTGCAACCCAGCATTGGAGTGCTGCAGTTTTCTTGGGGAGACTACATATGTTCATAAAAGCAATTCGGAGACCTTTTGCCAGGGGTGGGCCGAGGCATGGCAGAGTTGCCAGGCCCAGGGTTTGTGTGCACATTTCCTGAGAGCAGGACAAGCAGGGCAATTAGGCACCTCATAGGGTAGTGGTTGCTGTGGGTGGGGTGCTTTTGCAGCTGCCGTGACATCATATGGGTGGTGCTCAGGATGGGGAGAGAGAATAGTACCGGAGACGCTAGAGAGGAGAGTGACCATTTGTGATAGAGTTCATGGTACAGAGGGTTGTGTATTGGCGGTGGGTGAGTGGGGGTAGTGTGGTAGTCCAGTGTTCGGGATGTTTTTGGGGGATGGACTGATAGGTGGACGAGCAATAAGCTGTGTGGAAAACAGGGTATTGTGTGTGGAGGGACTGAGGTTCGGGCAGGGGCAGGACAGTGGATGATATAAAGGGATTCATGGTAGACAGTGTGTGCTGTGGTAAGAGGAGTGCCAGCATAGCAAGGATCATGGTTATGTGTGATTTTACAGTAGAGAGAATTGGTTTGGAGTGCAGGCTCCCTCTAGTGCTAGATAGATATAACCTGCAAATGGAAAAAGTTGACTGATTGGTTCCTGACACCCCATGTGATTATAGCTATATAAGGAAGTGCCGACCAAGGGTAGTGGTGGGGGTGGTGGGGAGCCAAATGCGTAGCGTTCGGTGGGGCTAGACCTAGCACCGAGAGAGAACACTAGTCGGTTCCCTTTTACTTCTCGAGCAGTATACAAGCAGGAAAAAAGGCGCCAGTCCCTGGATTCAAAACTGTCCACAGCTAGGCTAGCTCCACAGGGACCAATGGTCGCGACTGCAGCAGGGCGTTTCAGGTTTTTACCTAACAGCAGCTTCAGGAGCTTCGGGGCTTTTCTGTGGCAGGGAGGGCTTCGGCAAGTAGCCCTCACGACCTCCGGCTCCTCGGGGGAGGGGGTTCGATCTGCAGGAGAGGGAGAGAGCGCAGGTTAAATAGGCAGGTAGGGGGTTGGATTAGCGTTGGGGGGTGGGTAGGCTTGAGAAAAAGGTGTTATTCAGCTTAAGGCTCTGCTGTGGCACAATTTATAAATGGTAGCCTTTGGACAGCTTAAATCAGGCTAAACACTTTTTTTTTCAGATTCAAACTTCATACATTCTACACATACAATTTAAAAGTTAAGTGACTTGTTCAGGGTCACGCAGTATGCAAGTGGGGGCTGTGGGATTCAAATCCAGTTTGCAGCTCAGAGCCTTAGACCACTGCGCTATACTGCCTCCGATAAGCTGCAGATCCTAGTTAGCCAGTAGCCTACTTTCTCCTATCCCCCCACTATAATTGCCTTATGTCTGTCCCATGCATTCTTGAATTCCCCCAACATTCTTGACCCCTTGACCTCCTCAGGAAGGCTGGTCCATGTGTCCACCACCCTCTCTGTGGAAAAAATACTTCCTCATGTTGCCCCCGAGCCGCCGCCCCTCTGTCTTCAAATTGTGCTCCCTTGTTCTTGCACATCTCTTTTTCTGAAAGATGCTGCCCTCTTAGACTTTGTTGATTCCCTTAAGGTACTTGAGAGTTTTTATCATGCCCCCCCTCTCCCTCCTTTCATTGAGGGTATACATATTAAGCTTCTTTAGCCTCTCTTTGTATGGTGTCTGGTGCAGACCCTGCACCACTTTAGTTGAACTCTTCTGGACTGCCTTCATTCTGTCTGTGTCCTTGAGGAGATGGGGTCTACAGAACTGCACACAGTACTCCAGATGGGGTCTCACCACCTTTCTGTACAGAGGGATGACAACTTTCTGTTTTCTACTGGTGATGTCCCTCCTTATGCATCCCAGTATTCCCCCAGCCCTCCTTACTACGTTCCCATATTGCCTGCTTACCTTTAGGTCATCTGATATGACTACCCCCAGGTCCCTTTCCATTTTTGTTGTTGTTAGTATCTCATCCCCCATTATGTACTCTTTTTCCTTTGGTGTTTGTTTCCCAGGTGCATTACCTTGCACTTCTTTGCATTGAATATAAGCTGCCATACCCTTTGACCATTCCTCCAACCTTGCCAAGTCCCTTCTCATCCTTTCCACCCCCCTTGTGTATCAACCCTGTTGCAGATCTTTGTGTCATCTGCAAATTAGCATACTTTTCCTTTCAGTCCCTCTGCAATGTCACTTATGAACACATTAAAGAGGACTGGCCCAAATACAGAACCCTGCAGTACCGCACTAGTAACCCTCCTTTCTTGGGAGGGACTCTGTTTATTATTAACCTCTGCATCCTGTTGTCCTGCCAATCTTTTCCAGGCTACCATCCTGAGACCCACTTCCAGGCTGGTTAGCTTGTTTATTAATCTTTTGTGTGGCACTGTGTCAAATGCCTTACTAAAGTCTAGGTAGGCCATGTCCACAGCCCCTCCCTGGTCTGCTACTTTGGTCACCCAGTCAAAGAAATTTATTATATTTGTCTGACATGACCTTCCCACTGTGAATCCATGCTGCCTTGGGTCCTGTGCCACGCTGGCCTCTAGGTACTCAACAATTCTTTCTATTATTTATTGGAACTGACTCAGGTCACTCAGGGGTCAGCTGGGGGAGGAAAAACTTGAGTGGTCAGAGAGCAGCTCTCCTCCCTTAGGGAGAGGGATTACCATGACCCCCTGCAATACTGCCATGTGGAGATGTCAGGTGGCAGTGCAGGTCTGGGTGAGTCAGGAGGCAGAGCCACAGCTAGACATGTTAGGACATCCCCCGCGGAGGTGGAGCTTGCCAGTCCCATGCATTGCATAGTCCTGGCCCTAGAGGAAACCTAACCAAAGTGGAAATAAAAAGCTCCATGGCCACAGGCTGAAGTGTGGCCTCTTGCAGGTCCTGCACCAGTGACTGGGAAACTCGCCACAGTCCAGATGCCAGGACATTTGTAAATCCCGGGGAAACTGGATGATGGGGCTGTGGGGACTGGATGGATGGGGGCATGCCAGGGTGAACAGGGCATCAAATATGTGTGAAAAAAACAGAAGGTAGCTGGCCATGGAGGCAGGGGGTTTAGCTGGTCACCCAATGGCGGATCTACTTAAATATATTTAAAAAAAAAAAACTTGTGGCTGCTCTCCCTATTTGGGCCTATAGACCACAACTCAGCCCAAACTCAGACTCCAACAGCCTACATATTGTGGTGCCTCCTAACCTTGGCAGGAAAAACACACTTCCTTTCTTCCACTGCTTCAGATGATAGTGACCTGATCCTGCCCAAAGCCTGTAGCCCCAGATCGGGGCCTTGATCAACATGAAACAGTCTTCTCTCAGGAACCCTATCCAAAGTCACCTACCTTTATGGGGCAAAAGTCCCTGTCAAATCAAA
Organism: Neoceratodus forsteri; assembly: GCA_016271365.2. Lineage (NCBI taxonomy): Eukaryota > Metazoa > Chordata > Ceratodontiformes > Ceratodontidae > Neoceratodus > Neoceratodus forsteri. The sequence goes on from CM028132.1 coordinate 1,412,551,376, forward strand.
TGTCTTTCCTGGACCCTTCCATAGCTCATCTGGTCTTATGCCAGACCACAATTCCACATCTTTAATGATAGTCCACATACCTAGCCTCATACCTACCCCCTCCCACCACATAGGAAAAGGAAAGTAACTTGATTTAATTGTGCTGTTCATACACTATATCCCAAAGTACTTTACAAATAGTGCACTGGACAAAGGTAGTGCAGGGACTGTAGAAAAGAAAAGCATTTGGTTTTATACAGCCCCTTTCATATAAATGATATCTTAAAGTGCTTTATGATCTAGAAGAGGGAAGGGAAAGGAGGATGCTTTGGCAATTATGGTCACAGGGTATTCAAAGAGCAAAAAGAGATTACAGAAAGGGACAGGAGGGCATAGGGAGGTTAAGTGACTTGCTTGGGGTCATTCAGTGACTACTGTAATTGGCAGTGGTGGTATTCCGAACTCTTATCAATGGGTTTACAGCTCTATGCCTACACATTCCTATAAAGTATTATATGGTCCCCTGCCAGCATAACCCCTTCCTGCTCCCTCCTGACTTGTGTTTTAGATCCTCCTCCTTGGACCCCTTTTCTAATTTGTTTTCCTCAGCAAGGGTTACACTTTAAGTACACAATGATGAGCAATGCATGAACTGCAATAAGCAGCATGTTAGCCTACAGCCCATACAGTGTATATGCATCTGCTTGGCTGTCAGTTGTTTTCTTGTACCCTTCTTATCATCATCAGTGTGTCCTGTTACTGTCATCAGACTCTGCTATTCAGGCTGACATACCACGTTGCATCCATGCTTCACTCCTCCACCCTCTGTTTCTGATTTTATTAGCATGCAAAAGTCAGTTCAGGACTCACAGGCCCTCTAATTAAGGAGGCAGTATGATGCAGTGGTTTAGGGCTCTGAGCTACAAATCTGGAGACCAGGGTTTGAATCCCACAGTCCTCACTTGCATACTGTGTGACCCTGAGTAAGTCACTTAACTTCTTTGTGCTCCCAGGTTGCACATGGAAACAGGCTTCGTCTTAGTGTGCCATTCCAGGTTAAACAATTCCACCTTCCCCTTCCCTTCACCTAATCAATAGCACGTTGTGAAAAGAAACAGTGCTGAGCATGTGCACAGCTCATTTTCAATGTGTTCTTCTAGCTTCAAGCAAGCAACCGAGCTGGCCCACTGGTGCAAGCGGTAAGCGCTTGTAAGCCAACGAACTGGATTCAGGAACAAGCCTGGAGGATCAGAGGATCAGACTGGGGTGAGAATGAGTGTCTGATGTACTGCGCTCATCTCTGTGGTCGGGAGGCTGAGGTGGTTGCAACAGTCTGACTCCTGGTGGTGGCTAGGAGTCGGTGCTCCTGACATGTTATGCACATGCAAGTCTGGGACTCAGCAGACATATTCACATTCATGCAGCAGAGCATGCATGATGTGCATTTGATGCCACTGCATGGCTAAGACTCAAGACACAAGGTGGGGTGGAAAGGATGAGGAAGGACTTGGCAAGGTTGGAGGAATGGTCAAATGTATGGCAGCTTAGATTCAATGCAAAGAAGTGCAAAGTAATGCACCTGAGAAACAAAAACCCAGGGGAAGAGTACACAATGGGGGGGTGAGATACTGACAACAACAAAAATGGAAAGGGACCTGGTGGCATTTATATCAGAAGACCTAAAGGTGGGCAAGCAATGTGAGAGGATGGTTTGGGGGATACTAGGATGCATAGGGAGAGGCATCACCAGTATAAAACAGAAAGCTGTTATGCCTCTATACAGACAGTTGGTGAGAACCTTTCTGGAGTACTGCATGCAGTTCTGGAGACCCCATCTCCATGCAGTTCTGGAGACCCCATCTCTGCAAAGACAGACAGGGTGGAGGCTGTCCAGAGGAGGGTTACCAAAAATGGTGCAGGGTCTGCACCAGAAGACATACAGTATGAAGAGAGACTAAAGAAGCTTAATATGTTTACCCTCAAGGAAAGGAGGGAGAGGGGAGACATGATAAAAAATTTTCAGTACCTCAAGGGAATCAACAAAGTCCAAGAGGGTAGCATCTTTCAGAAAAAGAGATGTGCAAGAACAAGGGGGCACAATTTGAAGATGGGGGGTGGCTCAGAGGTGATGTGAGGAAGTATATTTTTGGCGGAGAGGGTTGTGGATGCATGGAACAGCCTTCTTGAGGAGGTTGTGGAGTCAAAAACAGTGGGGGAATTCAAGAATGCATGGGACAGACATAAGACAATTCTAGTGGGGTAGGAGGAAGTAGGCTGTTTGTTAACTAGGATCTGCAGCTTATCCATTAGGTAGGGACATGGGCAGACTAGGTAGGTCATGCGGTCCTTATCTGCCATCAGATTCTATGTTTCTATGCTTCTATGTTTAAAGAGTGAGCAACTTAAAGAAAAAAAAACTCAACCTAGTGCAGCATGATGTCTACAGCTGGTACAGTGTAATGTTTATGGACAGTGCAGTATGATGTTTACGGCTAGTGTAGCTTGATGTTCATGGTGGGCGCATGAGTGATGTTTGCAGCAAGCACAAGGTGATGTTTACAGCTAGTGCAGGTGAGTGTTTTGCAACTATGTGCAGTTTTATGTTTCCAGCTACCTCAGCATGATGTTTACAGCTAGTGCAATGTAGTGTTTACAGCTAGTGCAATGTGGTGTTTACAGCTAGTGCAATGTGGTGTTTACAGTTAGTACAATGTGGTGTTTACGGCTAGTGAGGCATGATATTTACCACTAGTGCAGCATAATATTTACAGCTAGTGCAGCATGATATTTACAGCTAGTGCAGCTTAATGTTTACAGCTAGTGCAGCATTATGTTTACAGCTACTGCAGGGTGATGTTCATAGCAAATGCAGGAAGATGTTTACAGCTAGTGAAGCATGAAGTGAGGCGTGCTGTTTACAGCTAGTGCATCATGATGTTCACATCTAGTGCAGCATGATGGTTACGACAAGTGCAGCGTAATGCTTAAGGCTAGTGCAGTGTGATGTACACAGCTAGCGCAGCATGATGTTTACAGCCATTGCTGCATGATGTTTGTAGCTAGTGCTGCATGATGTTTTCAGTGAGTGCAGTGTGATGTTTTCAGCTAGTGTGGCATTATGTCTACGGATGGCACAGTGTGATGTTTACAGCTAGTGTTGCATGGTAATTACAGCTAGTGTAGCATGATGTTCATGGCTAGTGCAGTATGCTGTTTACAGTTAGTGCAGCACAATGTTTATGGCTAGTGCAGCATGATGTTTACAGCTAGCGTGGTCTGATGTTTACGGTTAGTGCAATGAGATGTTTACAGCTGACACAGTGTGATGTTTACAGCTAGTGTTGCATACTATTTACAGCTAGTGCAGCATGCTGTTTGCAACTAGTGCACTGTGGTGCTTTCAGCTAGTGCAACATGATGCTTACAGCTAGTGCAGTGTGATGTTTGCAACCTGTGCAACATGTTGGTCTTGTGGCACTGAGGGTTGGTGCGTCACTCTTACCTCATGCCACACCAGCTACCCAGGTTCGGGAGTGAGCTCTGGGAGCCAGGGGTCGGATGGGGGAGGAGGGGATTAAGTGACTGATGGACTGCTCTCCTCTCCTAGGAGGGAGGGGGGGAACCTGGTTCTATGGTGCTAGTGGGTCCCAGTGGAGACTGTGAGCACTGCATTCGGGAATGTAAGATTGGGGGAAGACATCGTGGATGTCTTGTGGGCTGGTGCAGGTGCACACCCACCATGCACTGGACATCGATGCACACCCGCATTTTAGGGGTGGAGTAAGAAGAAGAAAAAGGCCCGGCAAACGGGAGGATAATGGTTGGCCTCTAGCTGACCTGACACCCAGCACTAGACTTGGCCCGTTATTGATCCCCAATTCCTCCTCCTCCTCTCAGCTTGGCAGCTGGATTTGGAAGAGCACCTGTAAGTTGTGGCAGCCCCGCCTCAAGAGAGTAGAAGTCAGAGAGTTGATGTCAGGGGTATGAGAGTGGGAGAGGAGCTCCATAGGGGGGCCTGAGTCAGGGGGTTTCATGCAGGGTGGAACAAGCCACCCTCGTGGGCTACTCCTGAGGGTGATCATAGGTGCCGGTGACTGGAGGAAAATACAGTTAAAAATACACTAGTGCAGTGTTGTGTTTTTTTACGGCTAGTGCAGCATGATGTCTACAGCTAGTGCAGAGTTATGTTCCCAACTAGTGCAGTGTAATATCTACAGCTAGTAGAGCATGAGGTATACAGCTAGAGAAGCATAATGTTTACAGCTAGTGCAGTGTGATGCTTACAGCATAATGTTCACAGCTAGTGCAGCATAATATTTACAGCTAATGCAGAATGATGTTTACAGCTAGTGCAGCTTGATATTTGCAGCTAGTGCAGCATGGTATTTACATCTAGTGCAGCTTGATATTTACAGATAGTGCAGCATGATATCTGCAGCCAGTGCAGCATGATGTTTATAGCTAGTGCAGCATGATATTTGTGGCTAGTGCAGTGTGATGTTTACAGCTAGTACAGCTTGATATTCACAGCTAGTGCAGTTCGATGTTTACAGCTATTGCAGAATAATGTTTACATCTAATGCAGCATGATAGTTACAGCTAGTGCAGCATGATGTTTACAGCTAGAGGAGCATTACATTTACATCTAGTGCAGCATGATGTTTACAGCTAGTGAAAGTTATGTTTACAGCTAATGCAGTGTGATGGTTACAGTTAGAGTAGCATGATGTTTATAGCTAGAGCGGCATGATATTTACAGCTAGTGCAGTATGATATTTACAGCTAGTGCAGCGTGATGTTTACAGCTACTGCAGCCTGATGTTTATGGCTAGTGCAGCGTGATATTTATGGCTAGTTTAATGTAAATGTTTACAGCTAGTGCAATAAGATATGTGCACCTAGTGCAGTATCATGTTAACAGCTAGTGCAGCAGGATGTTTATAGCTAGTGCAGTGTGATGTTTATAGCTAGTGCAGTGTAATGTTTACAGCAAGCGCAGGGTGATGTTTACCACGAGTGTAACCTGATCTTTATGGCTAGTATAGCATGATGTTTATGGCAAGTTCAGAATTATATTTATGGCTTATGTAGTGTGATGTTCACAGCTAGTGCAGCTTGATATTTACAGCTAGTGCAGTGTGATGCTCACAGCTAGTGCAGCTCAATGTTTACAGCTAGTGCAGTATGGTCTTTACAGCTAGTACAACATGATGTTTACAGCTACTGCAGCATGCTAGTTATGGCTAGTACAGTGTGATGTTTACAGCTAGAGCAGCATGATATTTACAGCTACTGCAGCATGATGTTTACAGCTAGTGCATCATGATATTTACAGCTAGTGCAGCTTGATATGTATGGCTGGTGCAGTGTGATCTTTACAGTTAGTGCAGCATTATATTTACAGCTAGTGCAGTGTGATGCGTATGGCTAGTGAAACATGATGTTTACAGCTAGTGCAGTGTGATGTTTAAAGCTAGTGCAGCATGATGTTTACAAATGATACAGCATGATGTTCACAGCAAATGCATTGTGATGTTTAAAGCTTGCACAATGTGATGTTTATGGCTAGTGCAGCATGATGTCCATGGGTAGCTCAGGCGTAATGTTTACAGCTAATGCAGCATAATATTTTACAGCTTGTGCAGCATGATGCTTATAGGCTACAGCAACATGATATTTACAGCTAATGCAGTGTGATGTTCACAGCAGGTGCAGCATGCTGTTCATTGCAACCAGGATGATGTTTACAGGAGGTGCGGGTGATGTTTACAGCTAGTGCAGCGTGATGTTCACAACTAATGCAGCGTGATGTCTAAAAGTAGTGCATCGCAATGTTTACAGCTGGTGTATTGTGATGTTTACAGATGCTGCAACATGATGTTTGCATCGTGATGTTTGCAGGTAGTGCGACATGCTCTTTACAGTTAGTGCAGCATGTTGTTCATGACTAGTGGAGTGCGATTTTTATGGCTACTGTGGTGTGATGCTTACAACTACTACAGCATGATGTTTGCAGCTTATGCAGCATGATGTTTGCAGCTAGTGCAGTGTGAAGTTTACAGCTAGCGCAGTGTGACGTTTGCAGCTAGTGTGGCATGATGTTTCCAACTAATGCTGTGTGATATTTAGAACTAATGCAGCATGATGTTTACAGCTAGAGCAGCATAATGTTTATGGCTAGTGCAGCATTATGTTTATGGCTAGTACAGGGTGATACTTACAGCTTGTGCACCATGGTGCTTATGGGCTGTGCAGTATGATGATTACAGCTAGTGCAGTGTGATGTTTACAGCTTGTGCAGTGTAATGCTTACAGAATTATGTTCTATAGCTAGCTACAGTGTGATGTTTACAGCTAATGAAGTGTGATGTTTACAGCTAGCACAGGGTGATGTTTACTGCTAGTGCAGCATGATGTTTACAGTTAGTGCAGTGTGATGTTTATGGCTAGTACAGCATGGTATTTACAGCTAGTGCAGCATGATGTTTACAGCTAGTGCACTGTGAGGTTTACAGATAGTGCAGAGTTATATTCTCACCGCTAGTGTAGTGTGATATTTACAGCAAGTAGAGCATGGGGTATACAGCTAGTGCAGCATGATGTTTACAGCTAGTGCAGTGTGATGCTTAGAGCATAATGTTTACAGCTAGTACAGCATAATATTTACAGCTAGTGCAGCTTGATGTTTATGACTACTGCATCCTGATGTTTATGGCTAGTGCAGTGTGATGTTTACAGCTAGTGCATCATGATGTTTACAGCTAGCGCAGGGTGATGTTTACTGCAAGCACAGTGAGATGCTTATGACTAGTGTAGCATGATGTTTATGGCTAGTTCAACGTGATGTTTACAGCTAATGCAGCATGATATTTACAGCTAGTACAGTGTGACGTTTACAGCTAGTGCAGCATGGTATTTACAGCTAGTGCGGCATTATTTTTACAGCTAGCGCAGCATGATATTTATGGCTCAGTCTCCAACTCACACTCTGCACTCAAAGCGCTATCATTACCCGGAGAGTTGTTGTATTCCACATAGTTCCTTTTATTGTGTTTAGTAGTTTGCTGTATTCAATATTTCATTCAGCATTTCAGCATTACATCCAGCATATGCCCACAACTTCTCTCTGGTGTCTCCAATAGTGAACTAAACCTGAAGCTTCGACCAGGGTGTGGTTTTCCTCAGGAGATGATGATTGTTCAGTTACACCCTCCTTAAATAGCCAACAATTGTGACACACAGTACCCTCTGGTATCCATTTAAACTCATAACATTTTATAATTTTAAGTGGATGTGGAGGGACTTGAACCTGAGAAAACCACACCCTGGTAAAAGCACCTGTCTTAGTTCAGTATTGGAGACACCACAGAGAAGTTGTCGGCATATGCTGAATGTAATGCTGAAATGCTGAATGAAATATTGAATACAGCAAACTACTAAACACAATAAAAGGAAATGTGTGGAATACAACAACTCTCCGGGTAATGATTGCACTTTGAGTGCAGAGTGTGAGCCGGATACTGTTTCATAAGGAGGGTTACCTACCCTTTCTCTGCACCTGGCAAAACAAACAGAGCACATAGATTCAGAGTGGACTATGATATTTATGGCTAGTGCCACGTGATGTTCACAGCTAGTGCAGTTTGATATTTACAGCTAGGTAGTGTGATGTTCACAGCTAGTGCAGCTCAATGTTTAAAGCTGGGCGCTGTGATGTTTACAGCTAGCGCGCAGCATATTTACAGCTAGTGCAGCATGATGTTTGCAGCTAGTGTGGCGTGATGTTTACAGCTAGTGCAATGTGATGTTTACAGCTAGTGCAGTGTGATGGTTTCAGCTAGTGCAGTTAGTGCACAAGGTGTTGATGTCAGGGTCTGAGAATGGGAGAGGCGGGTTCACAGCTGAGTGCAGCTTGATGTTTACAGTTGGAGTGCCGTGATGTTTACAACTAGTGCATCATAATATTTGCAGCTTGTGCAGCTGATGTTTACAGCTAGATCGGCATGATGTTTATAGCTAGAGCAGCATGATATTTATAGCTAGTGTGGCATGATATGCACAGCTAGTGCAGTGTAATGTTTACAGCTAGTGCAGTGGGATGCTTACAACTAGTGCAGTGTGATGTTTACAGCTAGTGCAGGGTGATGTTTACCGCGAGGGTAGGGACATGTTTATGGCTAGTGTAGTGTGATGTTTATGGCTAGTTCAGCGTGATGTTTACAGTAGTGCAGCATTATATTTACAGCTAGTGCCATATGGCATTTACAGCAAGTGCAGCATGGTATTTTCAGCCAGTGCAGCATTATATTTACAGCTAGTGCAGCATGATATTTATGACTAGTGCAGCATGATGTTTACAGCTAGTGCACTGTGATGTTTACAAATGGTGTAGCATGATGTTCCAAGCTAATGCATCATGATGTTTACAACTTGCACAGTGTGATGTTTATGGTTAGCACGGTGTGATGTTCATGGATAGTGCAGCATGATGTTTATAGCTAGTTCAGCATGATGTTTACAATTAGTGTGGCATGATATTTACAGCTAGTGCAGTTTAATGTTCACAGCTAGTGCAGTGTGCTGTTCATAGCATGCACAGGTGATGTTTACAGAAAGTGCGGGGTGATGTTTACAGCTATTGCAACATGATATTTAAAGGTAGTGCAGCATGATGTTTACAGCTGGTGTAGCATGATGTTTACAGGTGCTGCAGCATGATGTTTGCAGCCAATGCATTTTGATGTTTGTGGCTAGCATGGCATGCTCTTTGCAGCTAGCGCAGCATGTTTGTTCATAGCTGGTGTAGCATGATGTTTGTAGCTGTTGCAGCATGATGTTTACAGCTACTAGAGCTTGATGTTAACAGCATGTGCAGCATGATGTTTACAGCTAGTACAGTGTGATATTTGCAGCTAGTGAGGCATGATGTCTCCAACTGGTGCAGCGTAATGTTTAGAACTTGGCAGCATGATGTTTACAGCTAGGGCAGCGTAATGTTTATGGCTAGTGCAGCATGATGTTTATGGCTGAGTGCAGTGTTTTAATTACAGCTAGTGCAGGCGTGATGCATATAGCTGAGTGCAGGGTAATGCTTGCAGCTGGTGCACTGTTATGCTTATGGCTAGTGCAGCATGATGTTTATGGCTAGTGCAGTGTTTTAATTACAGCTAGTGCAGCGTGATGAATATGGCTAGTGCAGGGTAATACTTGCAGTTGGTGCACTGTTGTGCTTATGGCTAGTGCAGCATGATGCTTACAGCTAGTGCAGTGTGATGTTTACAGCTAGTGCAGCATGATGTTTACAGCTTGTGCAGTGTGATGCTTACAGAATAATTTTCAAAGCTAGCTACAGCATAATGTTTACAGATAGGAAGCAGGATGTTCACACCTACCGAAGGGTGATGTTTACAGCTAGTGCAGCATGATGTTTAGTTAGCGCGGTGTTATGCTTATGGCTAGTGCAGCATGATGTTAACAGCTAGTGCAGAGTGATGCTGACAGCATAGCATAATGTTCACGGTTAGTGCAGCATTAAAATTAGCGGCTAGTGCAGCATGATGTTTACAGCTAGTGCTGCATGATGTTTACAGCTAGTACAATGTGATGATTACAGCTAGTGCAGTGTGATGTGTTCAGCTAGTGCAGCGTGATGTTAACAGCTAGTGCAGAGTGATGTTGACAGCATAGCATAATGTTTACGGTTAGTGCAGCATTATGTTAACAGCTAATGCAGCATAATGTTTACAGCTGGTGCTGCATGATATTTACAGCTAGTGTAGTATAATATTTACAGCTAGTGCTGCATGATGTTTACAGCTAGAACAACATGATGTTTGAAGCTAGTGCAGTGTGATGTGTTCAGCTAATGCAGCGTGCTGTTTACAGCTAGTGCAGCATGATGTTTACAGCTGATGCAGTGCAGCATGATGTTTACGGCTAGTCAGTGTAATAGTTACAGCTAGTATAGCGTGATCATTACAGCTAGTGCAGGGTAATATTTACAGCTTGTGCAGCAGCATGATGCTCACAACTAGTGCAGTGTGATGTTTACAGCCTTACCTCATGCCATGCCAGTGACCCAGGTTCCGGAGCGAGTTCTGTAAGCCAGGGGTCGGACGGGGGAGGAGAGGATTGAGTGTCCAATGGACTGCTCTCCTCTCCTGAGAGGGAGGGGGGACCTGGTTCCATGGTGCTAGTGGCTCCCAGTGGGTACTGGGAGCATTGCAGTCTGGAACATAAGATTGGTGGAAGACGTCAGTAGACATCCTGTGGGTTGTTGTGGGAGCACACCAACTGTGCACTGGATATCAATGCACATCTGTGTTTCAGGAGTGGAGCAAAACAAGGAAAAGCCTTGGCAAATGCAAGGATGATGATTTGACTCCAGCTGAGCTCACACCCAGCACTGGACTTGGCACATCAAGTATCGCCAATTCCTTCCCCTCCTACTCTCAGCCTGGCAGCTGGATTTGGCAGAGTACCTGTAAGTTGTGACAGCCCCACCTCTAGAGAGTTGAAGCTGGGGGTGTTGATGTCAGGGGTCTGAGAATGGGAGAGGAGCTCCAGAAGGGGACCTGAGTTGGGGAGGTCTCATGCAGGGTGCAACAAGCCACCCTTTTGGGCTACACCTGAGGGAGATCGCAGGTGCTGTTGACTGGAGGGAAATAGGGTTTAAAAAATAGCTGGTGCAGTGTTATATTTATGGCTAGTGCTGCATGATGTTTGCAGCTAGTGCAGAGTTATGTTCACAGCTAGTGTAGTGTGATATTACAGCTAAGAGCTCATTTCTTTCTCATCGAATAATTGGAATATGGAATAAACTACCCTATCTGTTGTTATAGCGAAAGTAAATCTACCTACAAAAAAGATTGGACATTTTTCTCCAGTGTGGAAATACTAAATAGTTTCTTCAGTTGTATGCAAGTTTGGGAGTTCTATGGGCTAGTTGCCTTTACTCCTTTTTATCCTTAGTAGGATCCTTAGTATGAGGTTTACAGCTACAGCAGTGTAATGTTTACAGTTAGTGCAGTGTGATGCTTACAGCTAGTACAGCTTGATATTCACAGCTAGTGCAGCATGATGTTTATAGCTAGTGAAGCATAATATGTACATGTAGCATGATGTTTATTTCTAGTGCAGTGTTGTGTTTACAGCTAGTGCAGTGTGATGCTACAGCTAGTTCAACATGTTGTCTACAGCTAGTGCAGCATGGTGTTTATGGCTAGTGTAGTATGATGTTTGCAGCTAGTGCACCGCGATGTTTACAGCTAGTGCAGCATGATGTTTCCAGCTAGTTCAACATGATGTCAACAGCTAGTGCAGTGCAATGTTTGCAGCTATTGCAGCATAATGTTAATGGCTAGCGATGCATGATGTTTACAATTAGTGCAGCATGATATTTACAGCTAGTGCAGCATGATATTTACAGCTAGTACAGTGTGATGTTTACAGCTAGTGCAGCATGGTATTTACAGCTAGCGCAGCATGATATTTATGGCTCAGTCTCCAAGTCACACTCTGCACTCAAAGCGCTATCATTACCGGAGAGTTGTTGTATTCCACATAGTTCCTTTTATTGTGTTTAGTAGTTTGCTGTATTCAATATTTCATTCAGCATTTCAGCATTACATCCAGCATATGCCCACAACTTCTCTCTGGTGTCTCCAATAGTGAACTAAACCTGAAGCTTCGACCAGGGTGTGGTTTTCCTCAGGAGATGATGATTGTTCAGTTACACCCTCCTTAAATAGCCAACTTAATTGTGAACACACAGTAGCCCTCTGGTATCCATTTAAACTCATAACCTTTTTATAATTTTAAGTGGATGTGGAGGGACTTGAACCTGAAGAAGACCACACCCTGGTAAAAGCACCTGTTTTAGTTCAGTATTGGAGACGCCACAGAGAAGTTGTCGGCATATGCTGAATGTAATGCTGAAATGCTGAATGAAATATTGAATACAGCAAACTACTAAACACAATAAAAGGAACTGTGTGGAATACAACAACTCTCCGGTAATGATTGACACTTTGAGTGCAGAGTGTGAGCGGATACTGTTTCTGATAAGGAGGGTTATCTACCCTTTCTTGCACCTGGCAAACAAACAGAGCACATAGATTCAGAGTGGACTATGATATTTATGGCTAGTGCCACGTGATGTTCACAGCTAGTGCAGTTTGATATTTACAGCTAGTGCAGTGTGATGTTCACAGCTAGTGCAGCTCAATGTTTAAAGCTGGAGCACTGTGATGTTTACAGCTAGTGCAGCATGATATTTACAGCTAGTGCAGCATGATGTTTGCAGCTAGTGTAGCATGATGTTTACAGCTAGTGCAATGTGATGTTTACAGCTAGTGCAGTGTGATGGTTTCAGCTAGTGCAGTTAGTGCACAACGTGTTGATGTCAGGGGTCTGAGAATGGGAGAGGGCTTAGGAGTTCACAGCTAGTGCAGTTTGATGTTTACAGTTGAGTGCCGTGATGTTTACAACTAGTGCATCATAATATTTGCAGCTAGATCAGCATGATGTTTACAGCTAGATCAGCATGATGTTTACAGCTAGAGCAGCATGATATTTATAGCTAGTGTGGCATGATATGTACAGCTAGTGCAGTGTAATGTTTACAGCTAGTGCAGTGGGATGCTTACAACTAGTGCAGTGTGATGTTTACAGCTAGTGCAGCATTATATTTACAGCTAGTGCCATATGGCATTTACAGCAAGTGCAGCATGGTATTTTCAGCCAGTGCAGCATTATATTTACAGCTAGTGCAGCATGATATTTATGACTAGTGCAGCATGATGTTTACAGCTAGTGCACTGTGATGTTTACAAATGGTGTAGCATGATGTTCCAAGCTAATGCATCATGATGTTTACAACTTGCACAGTGTGATGTTTATGGTTAGCACGGTGTGATGTTCATGGATAGTGCAGCATGATGTTTATGGCTAGTTCAGCATGATGTTTACAATTAGTGTGGCATGATATTTACAGCTAGTGCAGTTTAATGTTCACAGCTAGTTAGTGTGCTGTTCATAGCATGCACAGGGTGATGTTTACAGAAAGTGCAGGGTGATGTTACAGCTATTGCAACATGATATTTAAAGGTAGTGCAGCATGATGTTTACAGCTGGTGTAGCATGATGTTTACAGGTGCTGCAGCATGATGTTTGCAGCCAATGCATTTTGATGTTTGTGGCTAGCATGGCATGCTCTTTGCAGCTAGTGCAGCATGTTGTTCATGGCTAGTGTAGCATGATGTTTATGGCTATTGCAGCATGATGTTTACAGCTACTAGAGCTTGATGTTAACAGCATGTGCAGCATGACGTTTACAGCTAGTACAGTGTGATATTTGCAGCTAGTGAGGCATGATGTCTCCAACTAGTGCAGCGTAATGTTTAGAACGTGCAGCATGATGTTTACAGCTAGGGCAGCGTAATGTTTATGGCTAGTGCAGCATGATGTTTATGGCTAGTGCAGTGTTTTAATTACAGCTAGTGCAGCGTGATGCATATGGCTAGTGCAGGTAATACTTGCAGCTGGTGCACTGTTATGCTTATGGCTAGTGCAGCATGATGTTTATGGCTAGTGCAGTGTTTTAATTACAGCTAGTGCAGCGTGATGAATATGGCTAGTGCAGGGTAATACTTGCAGTTGGTGCGCTGTTGTGCTTATGGCTAGTGCAGCATGATGCTTACAGCTAGTGCAGTGTGATGTTTACAGCTAGTGCAGCATGATGTTTACAGCTTGTGCAGTGTGATGCTTACAGAATAATTTTCAAAGCTAGCTACAGCATAATGTTTACAGATAGGAAGCAGGATGTTCACACCACACGAAGGGTGATGTTTACAGCTAGTGCAGCATGATGTTTAGTTAGCGCGGTGTTATGCTTATGGCTAGTGCAGCATGATGTTAACAGCTAGTGCAGAGTGATGTTGACAGCATAGCATAATGTTTACGGTTAGTGCAGCATTATGTTAACAGCTAGTGCAGCATAATGTTTACAGCTGGTGCTGCATGATGTTTACAGCTAGTGTAGCATAATATTTACAGCTAGTGCTGCATGATGTTTACAGCTAGAACAACATGATGTTTGCAGCTAGTGCAGTGTGATGTGTTCAGCTAATGCAGCGTGCTGTTTACAGCTAGTGCAGCATGATGTTTACAGCTGATGCAGTGCAGCATGATGTTTACGGCTAGTGCAGTGTAATAGTTACAGCTAGTATAGCATGATCATTACAGCTAGTGCAGGGTAATATTTACAGCTTGTGCAGCAGCATGATGCTTACAAATAGTGCAGTGTGATGTTTACAGCCTTACCTCATGCCATGCCAGTGACCCAGGTTCCGGAGCGAGTTCTGTAAGCCAGGGGTCGGACGGGGGAGGAGAGGATTGAGTGTCCAATGGACTGCTCTCCTCTCCTGAGAGGGAGGGGGGACCTGGTTCCATGGTGCTAGTGGCTCCCAGTGGGTACTGGGAGCACTGCAGTCTGGAACATAAGATTGGTGGAAGACGTAAGTAGACATCCTGTGGGTTGTTGTGGGAGCACACCAACCGTGCACTGGATATCAATGCACATCTGTGTTTCAGGAGTGGAGCAAAACAAGGAAAAGCCATGGCAAATGCAAGGATGATGATTTGACTCCAGCTGAGCTCACACCCAGCACTGGACTTGGCACATCAAGTATTGCCAATTCCTTCCCCTCCTCCTCTCAGCCTGGCAGCTGGATTTGGCAGAGTACCTGTAAGTTGTGACAGCCCCACCTCTAGAGAGTTGAAGCCGGGGGGTGTTGATGTCAGGGGTCTGAGAATGGGAGAGGAGCTCCAGAAGGGGACCTGAGTTGGGGAGGTCTCATGCAGGGTGCAACAAGCCACCCTGTTGGGCTACACCTGAGGGAGATCGCAGGTGCTGTTGACTGGAGGGAAATAGGGTTTAAAAAATAGCTGGTGCAGTGTTATGTTTATGGCTAGTGCTGCATGATGTTTGCAGCTAGTGCAGAGTTATGTTCACAGCTAGTGTAGTGTGATATTTACAGCTAAGAGCTCATTTCTTTTCTCATCGAATAATTGGAATATGGAATAAACTACCCTATCTATTGTTATAGCAGAAAGTAAATCTACCTACAAAAAAAGATTGGACATTTTTCTCCAGTGTGGAAATACTAAATAGTTTCTTCAGTTGTATGCAAGTTTGGGAGTTCTATGGGCTAGTTGCCTTTTACTCCTTTTTTATCCTTAGTAGGATCCTTAGTATGAGGTTTACAGCTACAGCAGTGTAATGTTTACAGCTAGTGCAGTGTGATGCTTACAGCATAATGTTCACAGCTAGTGCAGCATAATATTTACAGCTAGTGCAGTGTGATGTTTACAGCTAGTACAGCTTGATATTCACAGCTAGTGCAGCATGATGTTTATAGCTAGTGAAGCATAATATGTACATGTAGCATGATGTTTATTTCTAGTGCAGTGTTGTGTTTACAGCTAGTGCAGTGTGATGCTTACAGCTAGTTCAACATGTTGTCTACAGCTAGTGCAGCATGGTGTTTATGGCTAGTGTAGTATGATGTTTGCAGCTAGTGCACCGCGATGTTTACAGCTAGTGCAGCATGATGTTTCCAGCTAGTTCAACATGATGTCAACAGCTAGTGCAGTGCAATTTTTGCAGCTAGTGCAGCATAATGTTAATGGCTAGCGCTGCATGATGTTTACAATTAGTGCAGCATGATATTTACAGCTAGTGCAGCATGATATTTACAGCTAGTGCACTGTGATGTTTACAGCTAGAGCAGGGTGATGTTTATGGCTAGTGTAGGGTGATGTTTATGGCTAATGTAGCATGATGTTTATGGCTAGTTCAGTATGATGTTTATAGCTAGTGTAGCATGATATTTACAGCTAGTGCAGCATGATGTTTATGGGCCACAGCTCCAGCACTCATGCCAAAAAGACGAAGACATAAGACTCAGTCAGGAACTAAGGTTGATCTGAATCCATCCCTTCATAGGGAGCCCCACCTTGATGGGTAGCTCATGGGCCTCCCAGGCTGGCAACCAGGGAGATTCTCAGGAGATTTACCATTGGGTTCTGGGGACTGATATGGGTACACCCTCTAGCCTGGATGCCATAATTAAAGTTAAAAAGAAAAAGAAAAAGAAAAAGAAAAAAGCAAGCCTGCTTGAGGCTGCTCTATCTTTAAGACACCCTTGCTACTCATACATTAAAGGCCACCTTGCATCTTTCTTCAGACCCAGCCCCTGAAACTCCCCATCCCATCAGCTACTCTGTCAAGTTGGCAAGCATCCTCATGGAACAGGACAAGGAAGTGTTGGAGGATGTCATATACAGCAGTGGGAGTTCCTGATTTTTTCCTGTTTTTCTCCCCGACTCAGAGTCATGGCAGTACAATGGGCACATGTGCATGGAGATGCACATTTGCTCCTGGCCCAGGTCCCCATATACCCTCCCGACATTACATAAGTCTCCACCTCTCTGTTCTGACACCTAGCCTTCACCACGTGGCAGCCTAGACAGAGATAACCTACCACCTCAATTTGGAGAGGAGAGTTGCCTGGTGGCAACTCAATCTTCTCCCTACTGTCCCTCCATCGACAACCCCTAGCTACCCAAGCTTATTCCTGAACTCGAGTCACTGGCGTGGCTCAAGGTAAGGCACTTTACTGCACTCAGCACCACCGGCCAGCTGTAACCACACTATTTTCTAACTTAACATTACATATGAACCTCCCAACAGCAAAGGAGATAAAATGACCTGGGCCCCTCAGTCTCATAAAGTCCATCATGCAGGGGTAGCCACCAAAATATCTACAGTGATCTGGTGACATTGTGAGGTAGGAGTACCCTCAGATCCTACCTTAGATGGACACTCCAGGTTCCCTTACACTGATTAGAGCAGAAAAGGCAAAATATTTTCAAGCTGCTCTCAAGTCTTCCAAGAAGAACAATGCAGCCAGATTCTGGCAAGTCCTAAGAGAAATTGAAGGACATAGCCCCTCATCAGCCTTACCTTTAAAAATATGCTCTGGGGACAGCACCTACACAAGCAAGATAAGCATTTCAGAGCAGCTAAACAACCATGCTACTGCAGGATTGGCCTTCAGCACTTTCCCCTTAAGCAAGCTTATTCCCCAGCCTTACATTACCTCACACACAAATGCCCCCCTCCCACAAATACATTTAGCTTCAGCTCTATTACCCTTAAACAGGTGGAAGACCTCTTAATCTCCTTAGATATAAAAAAAAAGGCACAGGAGCAGACCACCTCGACCCTTTCTTCTTAAGATTGGGCTACAACTTCCTGAAACCACCAATTACACATTTTTTCAATCTGTCCCTCTCTCAAGGTGCTCTTCCCTCTGCGTGGAAGGTAGAACACGTTATTCCTCTCTTTAAATCCAGCAATCCATGTGACCTAAACAACTACCGCCCAATTTCCTTGCTTCCTACCCTGTGAAAATTATTGGAAAACTAGTTAATTCCCAGCCAAGATAATACCTAGAGACCTTTAACCTGCTTAACCCACTTCAATCAGGGTTCAAGCCTAAACACAGCATGGTCTCCACCCTGGCCAAGGTTACAAAAGACGGACAAATTGCTTTAGATGCCAAAAATTCCCTCTGTGCACCCTTCCTGGCTCTAAGCAAAGCATTTGATACAGTAGACCATGACCTACTGCTGTCTATGCTGCTCAACCTTGGACTCAACAGCACTGCCCTGAAATGGTTCTCCTGCTTTCTTATGGGTAAGTAACAAGTAATAGTGCAAGATGATCTTTCCCCATTAAAACCTTCCAGAGCAGCATTCCACAAGGGTCAATTCTGGGGCCCCTCCTTTTCGCTGTATACGTCAATGAAACTGACTACAGAATAACAATGGCAAGTGTCCATCTTTTTGCTGATGACATTGTACTTTATGTTGCATGGCCTTCATTTGAGTCTGCTTGTCTTGATCTACAAAAGGAATTCAACTTGTTACAGCAAAACCTTCTTCATTTGAAACTACTACTCAATGCCAAAAAGACTAAAGTTATGTTCCTCTCCCCTCAAACTAAATTAGTCAGCAATAAACCCTTACCCTCCAACCTACAAATGACAACCATTTTGGGGAGAAAAATGTAACCTGTGGACACGTTAAAATACCTAGGCTTCTGGCTTGACCATAAACTATCATTCTCGACTCACATCGATGAGCTTGCAAAAAAACTAAGACAAAGACTTGGACTTTTCTTCCATATCAAGCCCTGCTTACCTTCGTAGCAAAACAAAGACTTGTTCAGACAACATTTCTACCCCTTATTGACTAGGATGAGATCATTTATAGCCGTGGCACAAAAACAGCCTTAGCAAACTTGGACACACCTTCTAGCAGTGATAAGATTTATCACCAATGCCCCATCCAATACTTATCACTGTGCCCTCTATGTACAACTAGGTTGAACATCATTATCAACTAGGAGGTGGTGAAATGCTTCCCTGTGGGCCTACAGAGCTATCTCCAAGAAACTACCACCTTATATCTCTGACCTAATCAAATTCTCCCCTTGCGCATACTCTCTTAGACGGTGCACTTTCGTTCTACGTGACACCTAGAATTAGATCCCACTACACAGAAACATAGACGTTGATGGCAGATAAGGACTGCTTGGCCCACCTAGTCTGCCCATTTCCCTACCTAGACGATAAGCTGCAGATCCTATTTAACCAACAGCCTATTTCTTCCTACCCCCCACAAAAATTGCCTTATGTCTGTCCCATGCATTCTACAGAGCCTCATCTCTAAGCCACGCTCTCCCTACTTTATGGAATACCCTTCAAGATTTTCTGAAGTTAACATAGCTTTTTGAGATGCTTTTTTTCAAATTGCTGCTAAAAGACTAACTAAATGAAAGATGCCAATGTTTCTCAAAACTTGCCCTATGCCATAAGGCAACCCTCCAGAACTCACTAGTTAGCACTTCTCCCTCAGCTATGCAACCCATCCTGTCTTATTCTTTCTGCAACCCCTTCCCCCTCCCTCCCTCTACCCCTTTCCTCCCTCTGAAACTCTGCCTCTCTTCCCCTTCCCCTTTCACTATGTTCCACTTCATCTCTCATTGTTCCCTCCCCTTTCCTACACTTTCCCTTATGCTTTCTCTCTGTTAGGTTGCCCCTTCACTCCTACTCCTTCTGTCCTTCATGCTTAGCTTGCCCCTTCCCTACTCTTTCTTCTGTTCCTGTTGCTTTTCCTGTATACTGTAATAATTTATACCTGCTACTGTTATTTGGATTTTAGTTTCTTCTCTTTAAGTACACTCGATGTATAATGAAATTTGTCATCATTTGTAACCTGTAATTTCTGTTTGCATTTGCTTTGTTGTCACTTGTTTTATCCAGTGTCCTTCCAGAACCACCTTGCAAATTAGTTTTTTTCAGTGATGTACTTCCTGGTAAAATAAAATTGAATTGAATTACAAATGCACTCACCCTAGGGATGCGTGGCATGAAAACAAACCAGTGTGAGGCATGATATTTTCATTTGCAATACTGGACTGACTGTCTGAGGTCTGTGTGTGCATTACAAGGAAATATAGAAACATATGAACATAAGAAAAGAGCCAGCAGAAGAAGACCACTTGGTCTATCGCATCTACTCGTAATGATGCAGGGTCTGGTCTTGCACTTACGCCACTGACCATGCCCTCCAACAGCCCCTCCCTCCCCTCCCCCCCTTTGCTTGGTCCCAAGGGTTCCCTTTGTGTTTGTCCCAGGTGCTCTTAAATGCTTCCATGATCTTTGCTGATACCACCTCCTCTGGCAGCTCATTCCAGGTGGTCACCACCCTCTCCATATAGAAATGTTTCCATACATCCCTTCTGAATCCCTCCCCCATTAATTTTAGACTGTGTCTCCTAGTGGTGTTGTTTTCATTCATTTAAGGAGACCCTCATTTTGCACTCAGTTAATTCCCTTCATGTACTTGAAGGTCTCTATCATACCCTCCGCCTCCTCTCCTCCAGGGAGGACATTCCCTGGACTCCAAGTCTCACCTCACAGGACCTGTCCTCTAGCCCCTCTATCATTTTGGTTGCTCTCCTCTTGAACCCTTTCAGCATGCTGATGTCCTTCTTAAAGTATAGATGCCAGTACCTCACCCCATATTCTAAATGTGGTCTCACCAATGACCTGTACAGTGGTAAAATTATCTTGCTCTGCGAGCTACTGAATCCCCTTGCAATACATCCCGGCATCCGGTTAGCCTTTGCCACTGCCTCCTTACACTGGGAAGTGTGTTTCAGGTCACCTGTAATCACCACTCCTAGATCCTTTTCCCTTTGGAAGCATTTACCTGGACCTCTTCTATGTAATACTCTGCCCAAAGGTTCTTGATCCCTATGTGCATCACTTTGCACTTTTTGGCATTGAAACCAAGATGCCATATTCAGAAACATATTCAATTCAGTGCTTTACAGTAACTGGTAATTGCTATTTTTCTTTTAAACTTAGATTGTGGGCTTTTAGTGACACTGTAATTTATGTGCTGTCTTTACTTAGAATTGTTTTTGGGCTGTTGAAAATTGAAAACATAGTGGTGGTGTATTTCTTTGCTGTCTTTAATTGCTGCAAATTTAGTCTTGGCTTGTCTGACTTGCCCTGTAGTTTGGGTGAGAGTGTTACTTGTCTGGCCTCTGACCTCAGCTACATGATAACTGGAGGTGGGGCTTAGTCAGAGTTGAGGTAGCAAGTGAGTTTTGTTTTCTCAGAAGAAGCCAGAAGGGGAAGGAAACATATTCAATTCAGTGCTTTACAGTAACTGGTAATTGCTATTTTTCTTTTAAACTTAGATTGTGGGCTTTTAGTGACACTGTAATTTATGTGCTGTCTTTACTTAGAATTGTTTTTGGGCTGTTGAAAATTTAAAACATAGTGGTGGTGTATTTCTTTGCTGTCTTTAATTGCTGCAAATTTAATCTTGGCTTGTCTGACTTGCCCTGTAGTTTGGGTGAGGGGTGTTAATTGTCTGGCCTCTGACCTCAGCTACGTGATAACTGCAGGTGGGGCTTAGTCAGAGTTGAGATAGCAAGTGAGTTTTGTTTTCTCAGAAGAAGCCAGAAAGGGAAGGAAACATATTCAATTCAGTGCTTTACAGTAACTGGTAATTGCTATTTTTCTTTTCAACTTAGATTGTGGGCTTTTAGTGACACTGTAATTTATTTGCTGTCTTTACTTAGAATTGTTTTTGGGCTGTTGAAAATGTAAAACATAGTGGTGGTGTATTTCTTTGCTGTCTTTAATTGCTGCAAATTTAGTCTTGGCTTGTCTGACTTGCCCTGTAGTTTGGGTGAGAGTGTTAATTGTCTGGCCTCTGACCTCAGCTACATGATAACTGGAGGTGGGGCTTAGTCAGAGTTGAGGTAGCAAGTGAGTTTTGTTTTCTCAGAAGAAGCCAGAAGGGAAGAAACATATTCAATTCAGTGCTTTACAGTAACTGGTAATTGCTATTTTTCTTTAAACTTAGATTGTGGGCTTTTAGTGACACTGTAATTTATGTGCTGTCTTTACTTAGAATTGTTTTGGGCTGTTGAAAATTTAAAACATAGTGGTGGTGTATTTCTTTGCTTTACTATTCTGCAAATTTAATCTTGGCTTGTCTGACTTGCCCTGCAGTTTGGGTGAGGGGTGTTAATTGTCTGGCCTCTGACCTCAGCTACGTGATAACTGCAGGTGGGGCTTAGTCAGAGTTGAGATAGCAAGTGAGTTTTGTTTTCTCAGAAGAAGCCAGAAGGGGAAGGAAACATATTCAATTCAGTGCTTTACAGTAACTGGTAATTGCTATTTTTCTTTTCAACTTAGATTGTGGGCTTTTAGTGACACTGTAATTTATTTGCTGTCTTTACTTAGAATTGTTTTTGGGCTGTTGAAAATGTAAAACATAGTGGTGGTGTATTTCTTTGCTGTCTTTAATTGCTGCAAATTTTCACCCCCCCTCCCCTTCCCCCAACTCTTAATTATATGTCCTGTTAAATCTGATTGACAGGAGCTAAACACAGGGATAGTAAAGGGTGGAGTAGGAGGGCATAAGGGGGAAGAAGCCCACCCTCAGCACAACAAGTGTTTTGACTCATTTATTTATTTATTGGTTTATTTTCTTTTTTAGGATGGTAAATTAATGAAAAGGGAACTAGGAGAGCTTCAGTAACAGACAAGTAGTGAAATAGCAATATAATGTGGGGAGTGGTGCAATGCAGTGGCTGTGGGGCAGCCATATTCAGGCAGACCTTCTGGACAGTGAGGTGCTGTCCTATCTGCATGCATCTCTCTGGACTATGGGATGAGGTAGCCAGACTCAGAGTGGAAGTAAATTGGGTCAGGAGTACCATCACCTATCCCAAGAGACCACCCAGTCCAATGCAACTGCCTCAAGAATGCAGAGAATGAGGAGCACTTAGGTGACAGTGGGCTCAGGGAGGGTTAGAGTGGTCAGGCAGAGGCACTCAGATCCTATTCCACTCAAGAACTCATATGCCACACTGGCAAATGGGGACAACCAAATAGAGGTACCCAGAGAAGTGGAAGGAAAGGATGGAGGTTAGCCAAGGAGGTGGACCCCTTAACAGGAGAGCAGTGGACCCAAGAGGAGGAGGAAGTGAATCCTGGTGGAGGACCACATCATAAGAGGAATCCAGCTAGGAACACAGGAGGGAGGACAGGAGGTGAGTGCCTACCAGGTGCCACGGCATGGACGGATGGAAGGAAGATCCTGGGATCACTGGAAGGCAAGGCAGGAGGGTGAGCTGGATGTCATTATCCACCTAGGTACTAATGACCTGGCAAATGGGGAGCCAGAGGAAGTTCAGGAAGAGTTTAGGAAATTGGGAGGGTCTCAAGCAAGTAGCTACTTGTCACATTTTTCAGAAGCACTACCTGTGAGGCATAAGGGGAAACATAGGGGTGCATGGATCAGGAACTTTAACTCATGGTTGAAGCCTGGTGCTGTGAGAATAGTTTGGATTCATTGGTGATTGGGGACCCACCTGGAGGATGGAGGTTTGTTCAAGCCTGATGGCCTGCATCTATCCTGGAGGGGAATCCAAGACCAATGATAAGTTTAAATGCCAGCATTGATAAGCATTTAAACCAGCAAAGGGGTGGCAGGCCAGCAAGAAGGGTACCTACTTGCTCACCCCAACAGCCAGCAGTGGAACCAGTGAACCAGAGGAGTGACTATCTCTACAAAGCAGTGTACAAAAGATGGAGATTTGCCAAGAGGTGGATGGGCAGAAAAGAAGCAAATGCAGCAGAAGGGCAGACAAGGAGAGCCAGGATAAAGGACAACCAAGGAAGGGCTGGACTAGAACAGCAAAACAGTCTAGGGAGATCAAATCAGGGAAAGCCATGCCAATGCCAGGAGCCTTAGCAACAAGATGGAAGATCTGAGGCTGTCATGAGCAGTCAGACCAGGACATTGTGGCCATCACTCTGAAACCTGGTGTAATGATAACCACGACTGAGAGGATGCATACCTGGCTACAACATATTCAGAAGAGACAGAGCAGGTAGGAAGGGGAGGAGTGGCACTGTATGTGAAAAATGACATAAGGGCCACAGAGATTCAGGAGGAACAAAATGGGGGAGAGATACTGTGGGTTAAGCTGGAAAGGAAAATGGAGCCAGCCATTCACACAGGTGTGGTCTACTGACCACCAGCCCAGGAGGAAGAAACAGATAGGGAGCTGATGCTAGCCATCCAAAGGATGGCAGACAAGGGTGAGGTAGTACTGGTTGGAGACTTCAATATTCCAGATGTGGGCTGGAGCATCCCAGTAGCAGCAACAACTAGCAGCAGATTTATCCTGGACTCCCTTCAGGGTGCTTTTCTCAACCAACTGGTCATGGAGCCAACTTGGCAGAAGGCAATACTGGACCTTGTGCTCACAAACAGGGACAGTGTGATGGGGGTAACAGTGGGGGAGCACCTGGGGAACAGTGACCACCAGTCATTGTGGTTTGAAATCACAGAAAGAGCAGAACCAAACCACACAAAAACATGTATCCTGGATTTTAGGGGGCAGACTTTGGGAAATGGGGAGATACTGAAAGAGGCATTGGGGGAATGAGCAAGAATCAGGGGTTGAGGAACAGTGGGCGAGTATTTAAAATGGGGATTACAACAGCAACAAAATTATGCATTAAGCAGGTTAGCAAGAGGAAAGAAGAGGAGATCATTATGGTTTCCAAAAGAAGTAGCAAAGAAAGTGAAAGCCAAAAAGATTGCATTCAGGCACACAAAAGACACAGGCAGAAGGGGATAGGGAGAAGTACCAGGAGAAGCAAAGGGAGGCAGGGAGGTCAGTGGGAAGCTAAAGCTCAGACAGAAGAACACATTGCAAAAATCAGTGGGTAGAGGGACAAAACCTTTACAGGTAACATAGTGAAGAAGAAAGGCAAAAGGGAGGGATAGTGAGACTGAAGGGAGGATGGGGGCCACGTGGAGGATGACAACAGAAAGCTGACATATTAAACAGGTATTTCTGCTCAGTCTTTACTGAGGAAGAGGAGGGTAATGGGTCTGAAGGGAGTACAAGGGGTGAGAATGGTGCAGAAATGGGCACAAGTCCCTTTACATGAGAAAGGCCCTGAAGGAACTGGAAGGAATAAGAGTTGATAAAGCAATGGGGCCAGATGCGTGCAACTCAGGTCCTTAAAGAACTAAGAGAGGTGGTGACTGAACCTCTTGTTATCCTGTTTAGCCAATCACTGAAACCAGGAGATACCCAAAGACTGGAGGACAGCAGATGAAGTCCCTTATGATAAAAGTGGGAACAAAGAGGAAGGGAACTACAGACCAGTCAGCCTCACTCAGTAGTGGGAAGATGTGGAAGCAACTATGAAGGAGAGATTGGTGGAACATCTGGTTGTCAATGGACTACAGGACCCAAGGCAGCATGGTTTCACCATGGGAGGTCATGTCAGACCAACCTCATTGAATTTTTGACTGGGTGACTAGGGAGGTGGATCAGGGAGGGGCAGTGGACATGGCCTCACTCGACTCTCAGCAAGGCCTTTGACACTGTGCCACATAGAAGACTATTCACACAAACTGGGGAATATGGGTGTGGCAGGACAGTAGTGTGGTGGGTAGGTAACTGGCTGGTGGTGGACACAGAGAGGTGGTGGTAAATAACTGTCACTCCACAGAGGAAGAGTGACCAGTGGGGTACCACAGGATCTGTGCTGGGACTGGTCCTATTCAACATCTTCATCAGTGACATTGCATGGGACCTAGAGCAGAATTTCACTGTTCGCTGATGACACAAAGTCTGTAACAGAGTAGACACACCAGAGGGGTGTAGACAGAATGAGAAGGGACCTGCAGAAACTTGAAGAATGGTCAGGGTTTGGCAGTTGAAATTCAATGCAAAAGTGCCAAGATAATTCATATGGGGCACAAAACCCTGGCACAATATATCAGTTGGGGGTGAGGACATAGCATGCACCAACCAGGAAAGGATCTGAGGTTAATCATCTATGATGACCTCAAGGTAAGGAAACAGTGTGACAAGGCAGCAGGTAAAGCAAATAGATGCTGGGATGCAGGCAGGGCATCACCAGCAGGAAAAGGGTCATAATTCCACTATACAAGACACTAGTGAGGCCTCACCTGAAGTACAGTGTAGAGTTCTGGTGACTTACCTACAGTAAGGACATAGACAAGGTAGAGAAGGTTCAGAGGAGGGCAACAAAGATGGTACATGGATTGCATTACAAAGTCCCTATGAGGACAGGTTGAAGAACTGAATATGTACTCCCTGGAGAGAGAGGAGAGAGGATATGATAGAAGACATACAAGTATCTTACAGGAGGAACAGGGTGCAGGAATACACTATTTTTAAGCAAAAAGATGTTCCTGGACTAGAGGGCATGGGATGTGAAGTTGGAGGGAGAGACGATTCAGAGGAAACGTGAGGAAGAATTTTTCACAGAGCGGCTGGTGGACGATGGAACACCCTGCCAGAGGAAGTGGTGGGGGCTGGAAATAATCATAGGTTTAAGAATGCATGGGATAGACATAAAGGAATTCTGGAGGTTAGGGGTAAGGGGCAACAGACTTCTAGGAAAACATAAACTGAACTTACAAGCTCAAATGGGCAGACTGGGTGGGCCATAGGCCCTTATCTGCCGACACTGTCTGTGTATCTATGATTCCTGAGCAACTCTCTAGTCTGGTAAAGTCCTCCCTCAGGTCCTGTATCCCCTCCTTGGTGTCCACCCTCACACAGAGTTTGGTGTCATCCTCAAACAGGCATATTTTGCCTTTAATGCCTTCCCTGATGTCACTTATGAAGACATTGAACAACACTGGCCCCAACACCGATCCCTGCAGGGCCCCACTGGTTACCTCCCTGGTGTTGAGAACTCGCCTCAACTACAACACATCTGAGCGGATATTCAGAGCAGATGCGCGCGCCAACAGGGATGTGCCAGCGCCAAGCGGAAATGCACCACCGTGCGAATTCAGCAGGAGCGGTTGCGCTGCGCAATAAGCTATGCAGCAAAGTGCAACAGTAATGAATGCATGCGCATCCGCAGGGGGCGGAACCATGAATAACATGCGCAGTGCAATATTCAACAGCAGGCGACATGCAAGCGGAAGTTGTGTGACAGCGGAAATGAGCCAAAATAAAAGGGTGCAAGAGAGGGAAGGAAGAACGCACCACAGGGTAGCCATAGGTGGGAGCATGGAGACAGAGTGCCAAGGAGGAAAGACAGGAAGCAGGGCACAGGAGTGGCCAGGAGTAGGACAGGGCCCAGCAGAAGTGTGCCAGAGTGAGGGTAGGAGGGTGTGCCCATGCCAGTGTGTGAAAAAGGGCATGAGAGTGCCAGTGGACTGAGGGAGTGGCAGGCAGGGCAGCCACAGGCAAACAGCTGAAGGTGAACCCAGTGCAGGGGAAGCACCAGCAACAGACAGTGGGAGAACAGGAGAACAGCCACCGGGAGGGGAAACCAGCCAGGGACATGGCCAGTGCCACCTTCCAGATGGAGGCAGTAATGAGAGTTGAGAAGGCAGGCAGCAGGGGAGGCACGGCCATGGAAGGGCCCACGACTGTATGCCCAGAACAGGCAGTACCAAGCCCATGCAGCCTGAACAGTACTGACACAGAGATAGGGGCAGCACCGCCCTGAACCAGGCGATTCTGAGGCAGCTCTGTGAGCTGTGCAGTGAAGAGATGGCACCCACACGACGGAGCCATGCGCTGTCAGTGGAGACAAAGGTGACAGTCGTCATGTGCCTGCTCACCACGGGCACCTTCCAGAGGCCAACAAGGGACATGACAGGCATGACCCAGTTGGCCGCATCACACATACTCACACAATTCCTCAGCACACTGCTGCATATGCTGCGGAGTACATCCATTTCCCCAGCACACAGGCGGAGCGCACAGCACACATACAGGAGTTCCACAGGGTAGCACTGTTGCCTGGCATGCTCGGGGCCACTGACTGCACCCATGTAGGCATCTGCATGGCACCTGGCCCGGAGGGTGCGGCATACATAAACCGCAAGGGCTACCTGAGCATAAACTACCAGGTGGTGTGCGATGCCAGGGGGTGCATAACCAATGTCTGTGCCACGCACCCTGGGGGAGCACACAATGCCTTCATCTGGCACCAGTCTGCACTGTGCCACAGGTTTGAGAGTGGGGACATCCCACCAGCCATCTAGTTGGTGAGTATGCATATCACGCAGGACGCATATGAGCAGACATGGGGGTGACAGTCAGAGGTGCCATGGGCACCGGCCATGATGGCTCATGGCATAGCGATGCAGACCACCATGCTAATGTCTCCCCTCTACACACAGGTGACAGTGGTTACCCACTACAGCCCTGGCTGCTCACATCATACTGGTGCCCCATGACCTCATCACAGCTACGGTACAGTGAGGCACACGCCACAACACAGAATGTCATCGAACGTGTGTTCAGGCTGCTGAAGGCATGATTCCGGTGCCTGGACACATCAGGTGGTGCCCTACAGTACAGCCCCTCGAAGGCCTGTGGGCTATTCCTGGCCTGTTGTATCCTGCACAACATGGCCACTGACTGTGGGATAGCCGTAGAGGTCAAAGAGGGGGATATCAGTGGGAACAATGAGGACACCGGTCCAGCTGGTGTAGGGCAGCCACCCCCTGGGTGACGAGACCCTGTCTGTTCCGGATGGCACAGCAGCACTGGGACACCTTAGCAGAGGAGCACTTCGGACAACACAGGCAGGTCATGGTGCCATGTGCAACCACCAAGGGCAAGGGACAGGCAGGGCTGGACACCAGGGGTGGACAGTGGTAAGGGACTGGGTCTAAGCAGGGGACCGCACACTGCGGCAAGGATGGGCAGTCTGAACACGACATGTGCACACACATGCACACACACCACAACACATGCCCAAAGGGCAAACGGCACGCCCAACCCAACAGCCACCCCACACCCTCACAGGACTACACACAACCATGCCCAGTGGATGACACTGGGCATGCCTCAGATGCTGGGCACCATTGCACAGTGGCAGATAGCGCTACACAGGCATCATCATGCACATACCACATTGGCCAGCAGCCGGGAGGGTGGGCATAGGGACCATGTATGTGCAGGGCTGGGTACCCCACCCGTGTGTCGCACAATGAAAACCACAGTGCACACAGGGCAGCAGCAGACAGTGGCCATGGTGGGAGACAGGTCAGTCACGTGGCACAGTACCATGGCTGCCACAGATGCATGGGCAGCCCCACCAAGGCCTGCCAGCCATACCAGGCTGACCAGTGGCCTCATGAGGTGGCACCAACGGGCCCCCAGGGGTGATGCTGCATGAACGTGACCGTGTTCGCACAGGGGTCTGCAGCTCACTGAACATGCCTGCACCAGGTATGCTCGGTATGCCCACAGCTGAACCCCGAGTCGACATAGCAGGTGTCGCACGACGTCGGGAATGGGGTGGACATGACACTGTGTGGTGTCTGCGGTGGCTGGGAACCAGACTGGGTGGCCAGTGTAGCCATGACAGTTGTCATTGCAGTGGTCTGCCTGTCAATGGCAGCGGTCACATCCGCCCGCTGTTGGGCCACTGCTGCCAGGAGCAAACTGTGGTCCCTGCTGCGCCGCTCGTCTGCCTGGCACAAAACCGCACTGAGTGCATCCACCGCCACCACAAGCCACATCTGCTGGTCAACTGAGGCCTGGAGAAGATGGCTGTTGTCATCCAAGGGGTCATCTGCTGGTCCAGCATGCTGTCCCTCATAGTGTTCCTGGCCCTGCTGGACAGCACCACATGACGTTGGGCGCTGTACACCAGAGCCATGCCGGGGCACGTCCACACGCGGTGCACTGCCACTGCCCCCTGACACTGTCCCTCCATTGCCATTGGCTCACTGCTGGCGCTGCCCCTTCGGCTGACGATCGCCAGGATCCACCGGTGCCGCCACGGCAGCTGCAACAGCCCCACCGCCCTGGATGCACACCAGTGTTGCCCCACTGGGGCATACAGACACAGGCTGGGACTGGGTTGTTATGCAGGCAGCCACGGCAGCATCACCCGCGGTATCGCCCGTGCGGTTGCCTGCTGTGAGACCATCCTGTGTCCCACAAGTATCACTGTCCGGGATGTGTGGCCCAACATCATCGGTGCTGGATCCGGCCACAATCAGTGGCCTAGCACACTGGACACCGGGGGTGATGTCACACTGGGACACAGCAGGGCCTCATCCGCACCCGCACCACCCACATCAGTCCGGACAGATGTGCAGGTATGCACTTGGCCGGTCCCTAGGACACCTGTGGAGGTGGATGGGTGATCATCCGTGTCCAGGGCCTCCCCCTCAGTGGACACACCCACCACCGCTGCCCCATGTAGACGCTCAGGAGCTGTAAAGGAACACAGCAGCGTTAGTGGCTACACCTTGCCCTGTGGCATGCCCTCCACCACCCACACACTGGCAGCACAGGACCTACCATGCAGTGATGGGCTGCCACCTGTCTGGAACCCACCACCAGGCACGCCCTCAATGGCACTACGCCACATGCTGCTGGCCACCTGCTCCTCCTGCTGCATCAGGCAGGGTACATCCCTGGCCCCCACCGTGACAGCACGCGCCACCCTGATGGCAGCCACCTTTCCTTGATCTGCCTCCTGTCCGTGCCTACCTTCTTTTTGTACTCCTGCACGGACCGCTGGTGGCTGCCCTGCTGGTTCACGACACAATCCACCTCACCCCTTGCCGCAACACGGGCCAGTGGCGTTCCCCACTGTCCGCTAAGCAGCGGTTCCCTGTCCAGATATGCCTCGAACAGGGCATCAGATTCAGCCCTGGTGAATCTGGGCCTCCTCCTCTCCCTTCCCTGTTACTCCTCTTCCTCACGCTCAGTCATGCTCGCACCTGTGGGAGTGACAGGTGTTACCCTGGACTGTGCAGTCCCATACAGCCCTCCCAAACCACAGTCCCCACATCCCAACAGCATGCAACCTACCACAAGGGACTGCAATACCGATCCATGGCCTCTGCAGCCCCAGGTCGCATTTATATAGCCCAATGCATGCAAATAAGGGCAGACACAACTGTAAGTGGATGCTAATGCAGTGGATGCACAGTTGAATGGCTAATGAGCTGATTTTGCATAACCTGGCTGAATATCATGCTGTTGCGCCTTGAGCAATGTTGGTGAGCATGCTCAGGCTATAGCGCACCACTATGACGTGTGCAATCGGCACCGCATGGCTCATGCCCGGGGTGCTGACACCGATGCGTGTGGCACAGCTGACGTGCTGTGCGTGGGAGGCAGTGCAGAGCACGGCCACCACTGTGCCTGTGGTGCTAGTGTGCTGTATGCCTGTGGGGTGCTCGTGCCATGGTGTGCCATAGGCGCCATGGTGCCACAGCACGGTAGGCCACTGTAGGGTGTCACACACATACACCCTACTGTGCTACATGCAGGGCATCCCAATAGCATTGTGGCGCTCTGTGTGTGGACAGACCCTTGACCCTGCAGTCGACCTTTGCTCCCTAGGTGCCATGTGTCCGCATGGCTGCACCTCTATTGTGCAGTCCAGTGACAGTGAGATAGGGACTGGCAGCGCAGTACCACGCTGCCTCCGCACGTGGGGCATGTGCGCTACAGAGCACCATTTTGATGCTGTTTGAGACTGCACCATGCCTAGGACCAGAGCGCCGGTCTGGAGTGCCATAGAATTGGCAAACCTGGTGGCCTTGGTGGAGCCACATACTGGTGCCCTCTTTGGGCAGGAACCCCTCCAGAGGCCACAGACTGCGGTGTGGCAGAAGGTCACAGAGGGCCTGGAGGAGGCAACAGGGAGCAGCAGGTCAGTGGAGCAGTGTCGCCACCGCTATGGTGACCTCCAGCGGTGGGACCCTGACCGCCTGGGGTGACTGCAGGCATGCGCCCGGCGGGGCTCCATGCCACGGCCAGGAAGGTAGTCCATCCCATCACTGGTAGTGTCTGTCTGTCCAGGTATCGTGGTGTGCATCAGGCCATGCCGCAGGGAGGTGGTGGCCGTCATGTGGGGGTGGTGGGGGTGCGGCATGGCTGGGCCATGCGGGCACGCACACAGGGAAGGGGGGGACTGTGTTACTGGCATGTACTTATGTTTCCCTCTCCACATTTGCACCCTAGGCCTGGAGGATCACCGTGGGGCCCATTTGGCCCAAGGACAGGGACAGCAGGCCGGAGTGGGAGTCATGGCCTTGCAGCCAGGGCACATTGGTGGTGCCATGGGTCAGCAGTGCCCTGCTGACCAGGATGCAGGTGAGTGCTGTGTTTCCCCTTACATCTGTGCATGGTGGGTTGCAGGGGTGGTGGCGGGGCATGGCCACCCGCACTTGGCCCCACTGCCATGCACACCAAATGGTGCACTCAGCACTGTCCTGTAGTACTGCATGTGTGGGTGGGTGTTGTGGGTGGGCTGTGCGTGCACTGGGTCCATGGCTGTGCCACTGCCTTCGCACTGCATAGCCAGGTCATTGTACGGCCATGTTGGTGCTGTGCAGGACATGGGCGGTGGGTGTGTGCAGCATTCTGCATGGCTATGGGTGCCTGGGTAGGCAGGTCATGTTGGCGCGGACACTGTAGGTGGTTGCATGCCATCACAGGGGCGTGGCCCACAGCTGTATGCCGTGCACATTGGGTGGGCTGCAGGGGTCTGGCCAGTCATGCGTTCTGACTCTGCTCCCTTGTCCTAGGTGGACAATGCTGGACTAACCTGGAGTGGCACATACAGGAGCTACTACAGGTGACCCGGGCTACTCTGGAGCTGCTCCAGGGAATGGGCGTGGCGGACGTGGGAGGCACTGTCGGTCACAGGGACGGAGTGAAGAGGGCCACAATGAGACCTGCGGCGCACGTGATGTGCATTCCCCCGGACTGTCTCTCACACCCCTTTGTCCCACTCCCTGAAGTACCCCTGCCCCATGCCCACCCTCACCTGGTTTGTGGCCTCCCCACTTTGTACAAAGTTTAGTTTGATATGTTGTTTGTACAGTTTACCTTTGCAATACATTCTAGTTTGGTATGACAACCGTGGTGGTCTCTGATTTGCAGCGGGCATGTGGTGCTTTGCTGCAGTGGTGTGCATGGCGTCTGGGGTGGTGCAGGACTGGGCATGTGTGCATCCTGCAGGGCCCTACTAATGGTGTGGGTGGGGGACTCGGTCCCTGTCTGTGGTATGTGTGTTGTTCCCTGTGCTCTGGATACCTGTGTGCAGTGGTCCCTGGTGCATGCGCTGTGTCCCTGACACCCGTATCAGTCTGTCCATGGCCCATGCAGCTGGGCCCCTTGCATGTCTGTGGTATGCACATTCTGCTGGCATGTCATTGGTGGCTGTCCATGCCAGCCACACTCTGGGCACAGCGCCATGGCGGCTTGTGTCCTGTCGCCAGTATGGTGCACACCTGCCTCGGGTGACACTGTAGGCTATGCTGTTGTTGTTGTCCCCCCCTTCATGCTGTCGCTGGCATCTGTTGTGGTGTCTGTGTTCTACTGTCTGTCACTTGTGCTCCGGCCACATGCTGGCAGTGGACGGCTTCATGGTGCATGCGCCAGATGGCCAGTTCACCTATGCCATGGTGGAGTGCAGGCCGTGGGTACAAGGCATCAGTGGACACACACCAGCAGCATCTGTTGCCCCACTTTTGTGGCCCTGTGTTGGGGTACACTTGGGACAGGGTGGGGGTTTGTCCGTGCCCTGTGTTGCATCCCGTGTGGCGCAGTGGGCGGCTGTGCTGTCTGTTGGGACCAGTGCTGGGACAGGGTGTGTGCATGGGTGGCTGTCCTGCTGGTGGTGGTGTCAGGGCAGGTCTTGTAGCATCGGGGTCCTCGGTACTGGACCAAGGTCGATATCTCTGCTGTGCCACGGGGGGCCATGCAGGGGGCATTGTGTATGCAGTTGTTGCTTCAGTGGCTGGTGTCACCCGCTGCAGGGTGCTCACAGTGGGGCTGCCTTGCATGGCTCCATGGTGCACAGGGTTGCATTGTCACGGTGCTGGTGGTGGCATGCGTTTGGTGCCATGCACTGTTGAGTGCTGCTTCTGGGCCAGGTGTCTGGGGATCACTGTACAGGATGTGCTCTGCATTGGTGGGGTGGGGTGGCACTGGGGGGGGCTGGCCCTCCTTGTGTTGCAGTCACTGCTTGCCTGGGTGGTGTGCTGGGGCACCGTGCCCCGGCTGTTGATTCGGTGCTGGTGTTCATAGGCTGGTGGTCCATCCAGCTCACCTCTGGTTGTGCAGTTCATGGGGTGCCTGGGAGAGGGTGGGTCTGTCTGGCCTGCTGCGTACTTCTCCGCCGATGGCTTCCATGGGTGGTGCACCCCTGCATCCAGTCCCCATCCCGCGCATCACTGGTTGTGCTACTGCGCGACGGCCCTGCCCACTGCACATCCCTGGTTGTGCAACTGCACATGGGCCCTGCTCCACTGCACATCTCTGGTTGCGCCATGGTGCAGTTGGTGCAATATTCAGCTGTGTTGCATAGCGAACCTTAGCCAGCACTTTGTTTGAATGTCAGCATGTTGCTCAGGGGCGCCACTTACGCCTGCTCCTGCTATTGCACATTTTTGGTGCAATCTGAATATTCCGCCCTCTGGGTTCTGCCCCCAAACAATTTTCAATCCATCTTACCATATTTCCCCCCACCCTTTGGTCCCTCAGTTTCATTATTAACCTTTTGTGAGGCAGAAAATCAAAGGCCTTACTAAATTCCAAGTATATGATGTCCACCACCTGGCCTTTGTCCACTGCCCTTATGACCCAACTGAAAACTCCATCAGGTTCACTGGACATGATTTGCCTGCCACAGACCTGTGTTGTCTATCATCCTGCAGACCATTTTCCTCTATGTACTTTACCAACCCCTCCTTTAGTATGGTATCCATGAGTTTGCATACTATTGATGTCAGGTTGACACAGAAACATAGAAACTGATGACAGATAAGGCCCACCAGGCCCACCCAGTCTGCCCATGCCCAGGAAAAGCTCAGACCCTGATCATGTGACCCAGCATGCAGGACAGCACTCAGAGGTAACTGGCACTGCATTGCTTCATGTAGGAGGAATGGAGATGCAGGAGGCATGGCAGTGTCGTGCGATGGATAAATCGAAGGCAGACAAGTGCACTGCTACCTATTTGAAAAAAATAAAGAAGAGCCCAAATCTGAGCTTAAACATCAGTGTTCAGGTAGTGTTCAAGGAAAACTGATCCAGCAAACTCAGGAAAGTATGCATCTCACCAAAGAGGTTATGCATGCCTCTGACTGCTACTACTGTACATCATGTCACTATTTTCATTTCATTCATTTTTATTGGTTATACTGGAAAGGCATGTGAGCATTGCTGCCCATTTACCCAAGCGTCTAGTTACATACAATTTTTTTTTTATTTTAGTCTTTGGTAACTGGGAAAGGCCCACTAGGCAAAAGTGACTGTTTTCAGGGGCGACCTGGGAGTACTGGGTGGTTAAGTGACTTGCTTAGAGTCACACAGTATGCAAGTGGAGGTTGTGAGAATACAACTCAGGTCTGGTCTGCTGGATGTATCAAGTTTATTCACATCTCGTTCCTCTAACCTCTAGGCTATACTGCCAGCCAACAATCATGAGACATGACATAGCATACTAGCATACTAAAAGCCAGCAGAATAGGCCTAACAGTCTTTCATGTCTGCTCGGTAGCTCGCCCCTACATAGGCTAAAATATTTACAGTAACTTACAGTGAGGGTTAATACAATGGTACATAATATCAGAATAATATAGACTAAAGTGCAAACCATGAACTATCCTTGGTGAATTGTATACAAGGTGACATTAAGCATTCAGTGAGGGTTTGACAATAACCACTACAACTAACCATGATAGCAGTTGGTCCCTTCGCATCTCATTAATTCTTAGTAGGGGTCCACATTTCCCAAACACACGGCAGAATATTCAGCTCTTCATTATTTGGCACAAGGAATAAGGGGGGAGGGGGGAGAAAGAAAAAACAACTCTAGACATCCCCAAATAGCTAGTCCTGTGGTCACCCATCCCCCCCCCCGAATCAACTCCCACTCTCCACTCCCCATCTTCATATAGCATTTTCCTGATCCTGACAGTCTTTTATGTATTCCCTCTCCCCCAGCTGGCTAGGGTTAGTTCACCGGCCATCCCCTTCCCCACGTCCATTCATCTCCCATCCCCATCCCCATCATCTCGTACTGTCTGCCCAGATCACAATAGTCTTTTATATAATTCCACCTTCCCCAGCTGGCTATGCTTAGTTGCTAGCCACCCCTCCCATGTCCATTCATCTCCCATCCTACATCACCCCATCATCTCATACTGTCTGCCAGATCTAGACAGTCTTTTATATAATTCCCCAGCTGGCTATGGT
This sequence comes from Neoceratodus forsteri, assembly GCA_016271365.2. Lineage (NCBI taxonomy): Eukaryota > Metazoa > Chordata > Ceratodontiformes > Ceratodontidae > Neoceratodus > Neoceratodus forsteri. The sequence continues at coordinate 1,412,587,275 of CM028132.1, forward strand.
TAGTTCCCCAGCCACCCCTTCCCTCATGTCCATTCATCTCCCACCCTCCAACCTCCATATCATGCTGTCTGCCAGATCACAACAGTCTTTTCTATAATTCCACCTTCCCCCAACTGGCTATGCTTAGTTGCTTAGCCATCCCCTCCCCATGTCCATTCATCTACCACCCTACATCCCCAATCATCTCATACTGTCTGCCAAATCGCAATAGTCTTTTATATATTACGCATTCCAGAGCTGGCCGTGTGTAGTCATGTGACCACCCCTCCCCCACCCCCAAATCATCTCCCACCTACCACCCCCATCTTCACGTACAGTCTGCCAGATCCCAGCACTGTTACTTCCTCATTAGTATGACCACCCATACCCCAAGAGAATTTATTGCAAGCAGCCCCCTCCCCAATCCCCAACCCATGATCTGAGAGAGCCAATAGTAATTAAATTGGAAGCTAACCCAGACTGTGTCTCCACCTAACCTGCAGTGTGATGTTTCTACTAAGCCAGACTGTTATCTGACAGGCACAGCATGTCCAGGAAGGGGGTGAGGAGTGGTCTTACACCACTGATGTTGCTAGGGAGATGACTCAATTAACATGCATTTATATTGCCAATACCCTTGATGTTTATGATAGCGTCACAATCCCCTCTACACACACAAACACATCGCTTCACTCACTCTGTGAAGGTCCATAAGCCCAATCTCTCTGATCCGATGCTCTTTCCATAGAGCCATGTCACTTCTCGAGGGATATTTTCCCTCCTGCCTCAGGACATCTTCCAGCAGCTCAGCACTTGCGATGTTTATGTTCGTATATGGGCCTAACTGAGACTTCCAGATGGGACCGTACATTTTCTTATGGATGACCTGCAAGGTTATGGACAGGACAATGATGGAAATTAACTTGTGAGAGTCACCAGCACATACATGTAAACCCAACCCCCCTTTTTTTGTTACTAAGATAAGACAACAACCACTCTTGGCTGAAAAGAAAGCTATCACCCCTGGCTTTAGGGCAATGCCTGGCTTGGTCATCTCAGAGGTCGGAGGAGAGCACAAAAGCATTCTATTTTACCCAGGTCAGGAAAGAGGTGCCAGGACTATGGTGCATCTCTTATCTGTGAAGCCCCAAAGCATCACACAAGTCATTCAGAGATGGGATTGTCCACAACCAGAAATTTGGAATGTTACTGTATGGATTTTATTCCTGACACAGTGTTATCAGAAATGGTTGTGCTGCAAGAGTTTGAAGCTGTACAGAGAGATGACACATTTTGTAGCAGGCAAAAACATTTCCTACCTCTTGCAGGCAGTACTGACCTCTTACATGAACATTTCCACAGACGTCCAGCCCTATGCAATGAATACCTGGACTTACCAAAAGAACATTTTACATAGAAACATAGAAACATAGAAACATAGAAACATAGAAGTTGACGGCAGATAAGGACCGCAAGGCCCATCCAGTCTGCCCATTTCTTTTTCTACCTTATAAATGTGCCATCGGCCTTTGCTCTGTCAGTGACCTATCTATTCATAGTCATTTGTATTGCTCCCTTATGCCTATCCCATGCCTGTTTGAAGCCCTGCACTGTATTCATAGCCACCACTTCTTGTGGTAAGCCATTCCATGCATCTACCACCCTTTCTGTGAAAGAATTTCTCATTCCCCTTAATCGAGCCTCCTCTAATCTCATGCTGTGTCCTCTTGTCCTGCTATTTTCTTATATTTAAACATGTTAGACTCTTTCACCTTGTTTATGCCCTTAAGGTGTTTAAATGTCTCGATCATATCACCTCTCTCCCTCCTTTGCTCAAGGGTATACATATTGAGCTCCGTTAATCTGTCCTCATGCATCTTCTGATGCAGTCCCTGCACCATTTTGGTTGCCCTTCTCTGGACTGCCTCAATTTGGTTAATGTCCTTGTGAAGGTGTGGCCTCCAATACTGCGCGCAGTACTCAGATGAGGCCTAACCAATGTCTTGTACAGAGGGATTATTACCTCCCTTCACGACTTCAGATACCCCCTACTAATACACCCTAACACCCCTAGCCTTACCTACTGCTTTAGAGGTCTGCTTGGATGATTTTAGGTCATCAGTGATGATGATGCCAAGTCTCTTTCTTCCTTTGTGACTGCTAGCACCCTCCCAGCCTATAAGTGGCTTCAGGGTTTCTCTTCCCTATGTGCATGATTTTGCACTTCTTTGCATTAAATCCCAGTTGCCACTCTTCTGACCATTCTGCTAGTTTATCCAGATCTCTTCTCATTCTGCCCACCCCATCTGGATCATCTACTCTGTTGCAGATCTTGGTGTCATCTGCAAACAGACAAGCCTACCCTCTAGTCCATCTGCGAGGTCACTAATGAAGATGTTGAATAGGACTGGCCCCAGGACTGATCCCTGAGTACCACTTGTGACTTGCATCTCTTCTGACTGTATACCATTTACCACCACTCTGTTTTCTGCCCAGTCAACCAGTTTGCCACCCAGTTGACCAACTTCTGACCCACCCGAGCCTACCTAGCTTATTTATCAATCTTCTATGTGGAACAGTGTCAAAAGCTTTGCTGAAGTCAAGGTAGGCGACATCAACTGCTCCCCTTGGTCCACCACTCTGGTTACCCAGTCAAAGAAATCTATGAGATTAGTTTGACAGGACCTTCCTTTTGTAAACCCATGCTGTCTTGGATCCTGTGCCCCTATGGATTCCAGGTGTTGCACTATCCTTTCCTTAAGGAGTGCCTCCATAATCTTGCCCACTACTGAGGTAAGACTGACCGGTCTGTAGTTCCCCGCCTCCTCCCTGCTACCACTCTTGTGGAGTGGGATCACATGAGCCTTTCTCCAGTCTTCTGGGACCTCTCCTGTGCTCATGAACTTCCAGCCCTATGAAAAGGATCATGGACTCACAAACTGCCAGCCCTGTTTCAGGAGTACCTGGACTATTTTGAGCACCACTAGGTGACCTAAGTTAATACCTTAGACCATTCCTCTTGTAACCAGTTAGGTTTATTTGGGACCTAGAATGAGCTCACTCTGGTCAAAGCTACAGTAGACTCTCTGCCATTAATTTTAGGAAACAGGATTCCCTAGCCACAGAGAGGCTTCAAGATACATCCCACTACATAGCTTTGTGCCAGAGTCCTGAGTTCCTGTATCTGACAAGGCACCAACCAACCCCATTTGAACATTGTACCTGCTACATCTTGTACCCCTCAGAACACTTGCAAAGAACGCTTGAAATCTGCAGATCTCACACAGAATCCATAACTTTTAAATTGTACACACACACACACACATTTGGGCAGTTCTGATAGCTTTTACAGTCTTTTGGGAGGTTGCCCAAAGTACTCACTAAAGCTTCAGTCCCATTCCTCTTTTCAGTAAAAAATCTTCACCCCCTCGAGGCTTCCCTGGATCTGCCACTTTCTAGGAAACCAGCTGTTGCTTGCTGAACTATGGCAGAACAATAGCAAAGGAGAGTCATTCCCTCTAGCAAGTGACCCCTGAGCAGAGCATCACTTGCTGTAGCACTCTCAGCTCAAACTCTGGCTTCAAAACTGACTCACAGCTCAAAACAGCTGTAGGCACAGTGCGGCTTGGCTCATGCTGCTGCAAGGGTTCTAAATTCTGTGACATCATCCCCTGCCTCAACAGAGCTGAGCAAGTGGTGATGTAATGTTTTACAGAGAGCTTTTAAACTCTCTGATCTCCCAGGCTATCTGCCTGATCGAAAACCGATGGGATTCTAGTAACCCCAGGAAGTGGTCAGTTACATTCACTGCCACCAGACAAGCTTGCTGTCCACAGCAAGGGCTTTGGACTGCAACACAGACCATCCAACCCCTGGGTGCCTGCAAGAAAAAGTGACCAGTCCCTTCCCTACTTATGACTTAATGTAAGCACGTTACCAGAGGGAACATGGAGGCATGCTGAAGCAAACTTCAGCCTTACCTGACAGACTAGCTAAGCAAACTCCACCCCATCCCATGGTGTCCCAAAGGAACATCCTGAAGCATTCCTGACAGGACAGGACTGGTTGCCCACTACTCGGGGTTAGGGCCACTAGCCTATCCAACTCCCTAGCCCACTAAGGAAAAACCATCTAACCACTACACTACCCAAGATGCAGCCAATAGTTTTACACATTTTAAAACTGCACATGGCTTTAAAAAACATACATATGGCATTGCTATCCATTTCCCACACCCAATACTGCACACTTTGCACCTATAATTAAAAAAAGCAAATGATGAGGTACATGTGGTGCAGCAACCCTGTCCATTGGAGGCAATGGAAGTGGGTAGTTGAGTGCAGCAAAAGCCCCACATCTGATGGCTAGGGTAACATGGTGCAGCAGCCCCTGCTCTGGAGGCAGGGAAGCTGGCACTCTAGGGCTTAGCACAGCAAGCAGCCCTGACTGTGGAGACAGGAACAGGGGGAAACAGGTACAGCATTCCTAACTGTGAGGATGGGGGAGAGAGAGAGAGAGCATCAGGGTGTAGCAACCCCAACTGTTTGGGCAGGCGGTAGCAGGGTGCAGCATCCCTGATTCTTTAGGCAAGGGATGGAGGCAGGAGGGTGCACAACCCCTGATTATGTGGGAGAAGACAGTGGGCAGCAGGGAGTAGCAGCCTCAAATGTGAAGCAGAAGGCAAGGGGCTTGTGGGGCAGGGGACTGGTGGCAATAGATTGCAGCTGCCTCAACTATGGGGCAGAGACACAGTGCATCAGGATGCCATGTAGTGTTTCTACTTATACACATACAGTACATGATGTATTTTCACACAGAAACCACCAATGACTGAAATGTGTGAGTTCAGACAGTACATGTGCTTGAAATATTGTAGCAGAGTGTGACAGGTATCTGTTAGAGCTGTGTGGAATATAAAATTCCACCTGCAGAATGCCTGTGGAATGACCATTCTGATTCTGTGGAATTATGTAGAATTTTCAAGAAAATTCTGCAGAATTTCGCAAACATTTTAATTTCAGTGATTTCACTATAACTTTAAAGGAGCATGTCTAATAACACCATCATTGGAGCATAAATGGTACTGTATGCTTATATATGTGAGTTCTAAATTAAACAGGGGCAGAGTTATGGGTTGCCAAACATTTAATCAACATTTAATTTTCAGGTTTTTTTAGATAATTTTAAAATTTCTCCTTCAAATTTCTCCACAACACCAGGATTTAGACAAGCACATAGAATGCATATATGCAAAATGGTTTAAGTCTCAAGCTTTAATGGGAGCTGAGTTATCGGTAGTCAAATATTTTGACAAAATTTGAATTTCTGTAATTTTAGTATAACTTTGATAGTATTCATTGAACTATTACAAAAATTGGCAGGTATACAGGTTAGCACTACATTTGTATAGTTTTAGATTTCTTGCTTTAAATGGGACTGCGTTATATCCTGCCAAACATGTTGCCAAAATTTTATTTTCGGTTAGTTCCCTCTAATTTTAAAACTACATATCCAAATTTAACCAGCGTTTAAACATTTAAACTACTATACCACATAGTGATTTCTGAAATAGTTTATATTTTCAACTTTAAATGGGATTAAATGAAAAGTAGTCAAACTTTCACAACATTTAAAATTTAATTTTGCAAGAATGTAAACTACAAATTTATAAACCCATGAAACTTTAAAACTAGAGAATGTAATACCATTAAATTTGACAGCTTCATAGACCTTACAAGGGGACTGTGTGTGTCAATTTTATTAATTGCATGCTGTGAGAAATTGCAAAATAACATCTCTACTTAAGTCAAATCCCATGAGTCTTTGTGAAAGTGCAGCACTTCATGAAAATTCCATAAAACTGGAATTTTCTAATTTCACTCAGACTTATCTGGGGTTCTAATTAAAGGATAGGGGTATAAGAGGCAGGTAGTGCAGGGGTCACCAGGTTTAGGAGTTAGATGCACAGTTTCACTAAAAATGGACAGCTGAGCTGGGTAGCACAACAGTGGTAGACCGCCATGTTGGAGAAGAAAGCACAGAGTGTAAACAATTCCATTGACAGTTTCGAGACAGTATAGCGCAGTGGTTTAAGGCTCTGAGCTGCAAATCTGGAGACCTTGATTTGAATCACAGCCCCCACTTACATACTGCGTGACCCTGAGCAAGTCCTCCAACTTCCCTGTGCTCCCAGGTCACACCTGTGAAAAAGCTTTCAGCTTAGTTTGCCACTCCTGGTTAAACAATTAAAAAGATAAATTCCAACCTGAATGCAGGATGTTTAGGATCACATCCAGTAAATTTATGATCCAGGGAGCCTGGTGTACATGCAAGTCTAGGACTTAGAGGTACTCCAAAGCATGTAGTAGGGAAGACAATGTCTTGGGCAGCAGGAAGAAAGAATGCTGGCTATTCCAACAGTGTGGGTTGATAGCAAAGGAATAGGTGGCTCACATTTTAAGGAGTTTGTCACTGTAAAGAACAAAGGATATCAGTGGGATCTGTAGTTCTACTGAGTCAATCTGACTATGCCAAAAGAGAAGGTGGAGGGATAGTCACCCAATGAGGAACAGCAGGACTGCAAAAAGTGCAGCCCAGCTTATCAAATAAAGTAGTAATATGTGCATTGTCAATGTTATATTCCACAAAAAAAATAATTCTGGATGCTTCATCTACAGAATATGCTTTAATAAATATGTGAGAAAATATTGCTAATCATTTTTTTCTTCTGCACAATTAAAACTGCTTAACAAATTTATCCAGTTGTGTTAGACACCAGGATACATGGACTATGGATATGATTGTCAAATGTTAATGCTATGCATGCAAGAGCAGAGAAGTTACAAACATTCACATTTTTGATAGTTTTCAGAAAGTTTTGCAAATATTTACATAGTAAAGTTCTGAACCCCTGTAACTTAAAAATCTCTTATCTAATTCCCTCAATATTTAGATCATTCTATAAGCATTATAAAAAAGTTATCCATACTAATTTACATATGTCTAGCTCCAAAGGTGCCTGAGTTATATGTAAATGACATCTGTTTATGAAATTTCCTGAAAAAACAAAACAGATTTTGAGCACATATAATTATGAGACAATGCATCATATTGTCATGAAATCTTGCACATTGTTAGAACACTCATCATCAAGAAATCATGACAAATTTAAGATCCCTGACCCAAAAGATGATTAAGGTATATGCAGATAAAAAATTTTCATGAAATTTCATACAAACAATAAAATAACATTTGAGCACCTATAATTTGGAAACTGTTTGACCACATTACATGAAAGTTGGCAGGTTTATGCCCATTGCCCCAAAGAATATATATTCCAAATATCAGACATCTAGCTTGACCAGTTATTGGGTTATAACCAACTTACTACATTTTTAAAATTCCACAAAATTTTGCTGAAATTCCATGGAATTTTGTGAAATTTTGCTGAAATTTCATGGATTCAGAATTTTTCCATTCTGCACAGCTCTAGTATCTGTTTGTCAATCTGACATTAAAAAGTGTTCTTACATGAATGTATGAAGGCTACATGAAAGACAAACTGTTTTTGTGAATGAACAAAATTTAGATTTATTTTATTTTCATTAAACAGCCCTATGTTATATAGTTGGAAAAAAAATCTACTGTGAGCTGTGATACATACAAGCTGATTTCTCACAGAGAATGATTTCCACTACTTCAATTCAGTGACAGCATTGAAACTCAAATGATTAGCTTTTTAAAAGGAAGAGAATGATAGATTTTAAGCTGATCTATCTAAACACAAACCAGAGACTGGCTTTGTAAGAAACCTGGAGAGCTCAGCAAACCATTAACTCTACAGAGTGCTGCTCTGATTGGGAATGTGAAACAGCAAGCTACACCCAAATGATGTCATCGCTCTCTAAACTTGGCTGAGAGGACAAAAATAACTCCACTGTTTTCATTCACTGTAGAGCAAGTTAACAAAGGCTGATTTAACAAAAAACACAAAACCAAACAGCATGAAATTTTCAGGAAACACTAATCATGACACAAGGACTTGAATTTCAGTTTTTCTAGTTTTTACTAAAAATATGTAAAAAAGTTGCATATGATCTTTAAGCTTTCGGGCTAACAAAGTCCTTCCTCAGAAGCATATAGAAAACACCAAGGCTCTAGTTGAGCCCCAAATCCTCTTCTTTGCTTCTTCCAGTCGCACCTGTAAATGAAACCCAGCAAGAAAAACAGCAACAAACCTCCCGCCGGCAGATACAATACAATCCCAAAAAGGTTCTAAAGGGTATTCTACAAAAGACAGTATAACAGTACAAAATAATGTAACCACTCTCTGGTGCCATCCTAGAGAGGATCACTACCCCTGCCATGCTGGCTGGTTACAAGGTTGAGGGGCCTAGGTTCCCATACAGCTGTTATCGGGGATCCTTTTTTTTATTATTCTTTTGGTAACTGGGTAAGGCCCACTAGGCACAAGTGCCTGTTTTCAGGGGTGACCTGGGAGCACTGGGGTGGTTAAGTGACTTGCTCAGAGTCACACAGTATGCAAATGGAGGTTGTGGGAATCAAACCAAAGGCTGCTAGATGTACCAAGCTCTTTCACAGCTCATTACTCTAAACTCTAGGCTATACTGCCAGCTCCCTTCCTAAAAATGAATCAAAATGTTGGTGCCTCCACCCAAAGTACAATTACAGGGTCTAATCTCTACCAGTACAACCCCCTGGGATGTTGTACTAACCCACCTCCCCAACAATCACCCCAGACGTGGATACCACAGACCAAAATCCCACATTTAACAGTTGGCATTTTCAGCTTCAGTTACTAACGTGCTCATTAAATCAGGCTCTTGAGTCAGATCTTTTCAAAGAGCAACATCATAATTTATTTACATGGGAGGGTTAGGAAGGGAGACTGGAACAGAGGTTAAGCAAACATTCTAGTTAGATTTGCATTTAAAGAGTTAGTATTTTCAAACAATTATTTTCCCTTTTGATTTTACCCCAAACCACCTTTTGATCATTGCAACCACAACTCTCACTAGCTAACTGCTGTAGGTGTTACCATACCCAGACCACTAACTGGTACCAGTTCCCTGGTTCAGATGACACCCCAGAATCTATCCGTGGGTACCCAGTACTATTTGGTTGCAGGCCTGAGGTGCAGCTGGTTGGCCAGCATTGGTGCACTTATCTGAATTAAACTTTTTACTTGCTTCCTTTTGATTACCTTTAGTGCTTCCTATGCCAGCAGGCATACTTTAACTGTACACATTACCCAGGTGTAGGGCAGTTCCTGCTTTTACTCACGGTTCTGTGACATCAGTCCTTGGATGGCACATATGACTGAAGTCCAGGGGTTGGTGGAGCAGCAGAAGAAGAACCTGGGATTCGAGGCTTGAACATGCTGAGAAGAGGGACAGGATTCTGCAGCTTAGATCTTCAGCTTCATTGAATGTCTTGCAGCTTGTCCCCTTCAGCCTACAGAGGCTCGTTGCAGAGCACATGCGCAAGGGCCACCGACTACAGAGGACCCAGACATAGAAGTGGCCCCATGGCCCAGTTCCTTCACAGGTCAGAGTGCCCTAGCACTTGAGTATCGACCCATGGTCCCCTGCAGCCAGCAGGCCCCACTTGATGGGGGTTAGTGAGTTCCACCTGGCTCTGGGTTTAGGATGAAAACTTTAGATCATTCTTCTTTCCTATAATAACAAGCTATGGTGTGTAGCCAAAGCAGTTTCTGTAACTTCCCTGTCTCTCAGGCTCTGGGGAGCTGTACAGAGTCTTAACTAAAGGGTCATCACAACAGTCTCTTTTCTTAGCCATATCTCAGGAGCAGACAGAAGGTACCTGACCTGGAAGGCACTTGCCCATCCTTCTGCTTTCATAGTCTCGCAACTTTAACACAGCTGCACTCTTGCTTTGGCTCACACACAGGTCCAGAAAATCTTTCTTTCAAACATGCATCAAAGAAAGGCTCTTTTCTCACCATGCAGGTGCAGATAAATTCAGAAGAGGTTCTCTCTTCAACCCTTCTGAAACCTGATTCCCATCCAGCAAGTTTTCAGTATCCATTTTCAACATCACAACCAGTCCCTAGACCGAGCGTCCTTCCCCCTTTCCCTTTAGATGCTGTGTCTTCTCTGGGGTCAGAACCTTTTCTCTTTCTCACAATTTCTTCACATGGATCTCTCATCACTTGATGTCACACCGATGTGGTACAGTCAAAATAGAAGAGGCTTTCTCCTCATCCTCATTCAAGAACCAGTCCATTTCCTTAATCTTTTTTCCAAATCCAGTCAATCTTTACTCTGACTTCTCTCACTGCTGTGGTGTAACTCTCTACCACAGCAGCCTGTAACAGGATCCTGCAGCGTTTTGTTTTTTCGTCAAAGCTGCCTACACAATCTTCCTCATCTCTCTTTAGATGGGGAAAGGCATAGCCATCCCTAGGGGACAGATTGCTGGCAGTACCCAGGCAGGCCTTTTCCTAGCCTTGCAGCCCCATTCCTTGCTTAGGGGCTGGATCCCCCTTCCCCTTGGAGGGGCTCCCATGGGACTGACTCAAGAATCAAAGTCCTGAACTTTTGGAAGCTCTCTGGCAGCTCCCCATTGGCTGGAGCCACTGTCTCTCTTATAAATTAATATGTATGAGGCTCCCTCGATGCCTCATTGGTTACTGAAAAGGGTGCCTAGATTTTCCCTGGTATTTTCCCCCCCAGGAATCCTTTCAACAGTCCCACAGTCCTCCTGGCAATTCCTGGCCCTTTGGTTGGTTGCGCTGGTGTTACATGGCTGCAATTAAGGCTGGAGAGTTAACAGTTCCAACACAATTTATGCAGGGTTCCAGGTTTAAACTCTCCCTGCAGCCAAACCATTTACTTTTATTAAATTATTTCCCCACACATTTGTAGCCAGCCCTGTACCCTATTAAGTGACTGCAACATTTAACTTTTTCATCTAGCCCTCTTTCAGCCACTGGGGCTGTAAAAGATTGTCCCCTGCTAGCCAACACATAGTCACTTTGCAGTCAATATAGTCTCCCACTTTAAGAACCCTCCTGCAGCCAATAAACACATGTTTATTCATTTACCCCCCACAAAACTGTAGCAGATCCTTTTCTCTTTCAAGCCCCTATACCATTTAAACATTTTATTTATTTGTTTTCCTGTCGCTAGTGCCGATAGCTTTTCCCCAGCACTAGACAGGCTGAACTTCCATTCATATTTATGCAGCCTCATGAATATTAATAAGATCGCTCGGAATCCTCGAGCGTGATTGGCGTTCCGGAAAAATGACTCTCCCGGCTTCTCTGTTGCTTCTCTATCCCTGCTAAGGTCCCTCTTTTACTTTGCCCTGGGACCCAGACCACTGGAGAGGCAAACCAAAATGGCTGCCAAATGGGTGAAAGAAAATGCACCCATGCACATGTGCGTAGCACGGAATGCACATTGCAGTGCCTGAAACCACAGGTGGCTCCATGCAGGGGTGTCTGCAGGCACGCACTGTACTCAGCAGAGTACAGTAAAAAAATTCAAGCAGGGCAATAAAAGAGGAAAGCAAGGACATTGTGAGTCACATTGCGTCTGTGTCATACTGAACCCCTTTGCCTTTGTTGTTTGCAACGGGGCACTGATGCCACCAGCCAAATACCTAAACAAGAACCAGGCAGGCAGAAAAACAAAGGAAGGAGGATTACAGGAAAAAAAATGATTACTTGAACTCAGACATGGCAAATATGGGGGGGGGGGCTACTGTTGGTGTGGTGTGGCAGTCATATTTTGGTTTAAGTTGGTTTATGTTTTTATGTTTACACAATGGGGGGCAACAGTGCATCAGTTTTGAGTGCAAGTTTAAAATTCCTGGCTACACCCCTGGCTCCATCATGAAACTCCTACAGCCACAGTGTTCTTACAAAAAAATAATTATGCAGGTGTGCAGGCCAGATTCAGGACCACCACGGACATAGCCGGTACCAGTGCAAAACAGGAAAAAACAGGGGGAGAAACAGGGACACAACAGCCCCTCAAGGGACGACAGGTATGTTCCAGAACTCCAGAACAGGGAGGTTACAATAATACATACAAAACATTTTGGGGGGGAAGAGAACCCTCAAATGTCCTTCTAAGAATGTAATTTCCTGAGTGCACAAGGCACTCCCACACAAGAAAAGTATTTTATTGATGATGTCAAAGCCAGTCTCAGAACTGTTCCTGTAAGCAGGCACGAGGCCTGCTGGAAATGTTCATACCAGTTGGCCACTGAACCAAGGTGACAGGGCATCATAAAACAGAAAAAATGAGAGAAACTTTGCCCTACCAGTTAGACATGCAGGCTGACTGCTCTGCATCACCTCTCTCACTGTTCAGGACCTCTTCTCTCCTCAGGCTGAGGACAGGTCTTCAGATCAAAACTCTTCCACCACACTTTTGGATCTGGTTTTTGCTCAAGGAAGAAACTGCAGCCACGACCTCCCTTGTTGCTCCCAGGGGAGACAATGCATTTCAACCTTTCGGACCTTCTTTCTTTGAATGCTGATTGTGTAGACCGCCGACCATGGCTTACAGTGTTTTTAGGTTACTTGCACATGCTGGATCTTCCAGGCACTTTTAGGGGTAGTACTAACAGGGATGAGGACCATGGCTAATTGTTCCATCTAGACTGGTCATTTTTACTGAATGCACTGTCTCGTTACCTTCATAATCAATTACTATTACTGAGTCCAGGTGGAGGGTGTGACCCACCTTCCAAGATTTGACTTTATCTTTGCAAACTTTTCTCTGCTTGATGGATTAAGTCCTTTCATCCAGCACCAAAGCTCACTTGCAGATGCCCTGACTTCCTCCAGCAACCATTGCTCTATCCAGTCCTCAATTTCCTGCCACATGCACCTTGACATAAATGGATATTTGACTCCAAACTCCTTTTCGGCTCTCCCCCAGATCACTCTTTCCTCTTTGCTGCTCTTTGGTAGAAGCAGGCCATGAGCCTGGCATGGCGGTGGCCAGATCTGATGCAACCACGTATCTTTGTTCCACACAAGCGAAAGGCAGTCCACACCTGTGACCTCCTCCTCTTGCACACTGGAGTTCCTTCCTTCTGCTGAGGGCTCCAAAAGTTCAACTGCTTCATCTGATGGCCCAGTCTCTCCATCAGGCACCTCCACCTCCTCCAATACTTCCACGTGGGCCACCCAGTAACTGATTACTAGCTCGACCCCTGCGAGAACCCATTCTTCACTACTGCCAGAGGCATGGGCCTCCCATGTAATGAGGTTCTCCAGCTCCTCATCTTCCTCGAGCCCACTCGGACTCAGGCCCTCTGCCCAAGGGTCCACAGGTTTAAATCCTGTCACTCCCGTGCCCCTCTCAGCCTCTTCCTTGGTCAAGGGGCTACTTGCTGCTTGCACATCTTTGCTGCACTCATCCACACCCTCAAAAACTTATTTGAGAAAATCTTTTACTTTGTCCTGCTCACACTGTGTACCAGCCTATCTTTCACAGCAATGCTCTGCTCTGAGGGTCCATGTAGGGGCCAACCGGACACATCGAACCGTCTCTAAGAGAGGGCCACTAGCCATACTCATGCCAAAATTTCTCTTGCAGTTCTGGCAGTAGGGGACAGATATTACATCTTGTCCAACTTTTAAACATACTGCAAACACACACTAACTGGCTATTCAGGGTGCGCTATGTCGAGGGGAGCTCCTACACAATCATACTCCTCTTCAAACTTTCTCAATTCCTGTTCTTTTTTTTTTGCCATTAAATTTTTATTGATTTTTATCCATAATGGGGGAACAGAGGCTTACAGGCCATTTCCATACAACAACCGACATTGAACCAGATCCAAAAAGAAAGGACCAGCAAGTCCTCCCCCACCCTCCCACCCGGTCCCACCCCCATAATAACCAGATAAGAGTAATTGTACATCAGACAATTCAAAACAAGGCCCAGGGTTTAAACTAGTCAGCCTGGACATTACATCTTAGACAGTTACAATTATAATCCTTTGAACATTCGAATACACAATTGAGCCCTGACACCCCCACCCCACTAATGGGAGATCCACAACAGTAAAAAGCTTGAGATAAAGAAACTATTACTCCCACCCCTTCCACAAGGCAGTCCGGTACACTAAAAAAAAAAGAAAAATGAATGTGATTAAGAGTAGGCCACCTTAAATCTAGACCAAATCTGGTCGTAAAGAGGCAGTCTATTCTGCAGTATTGCTATTGTTCTTTCGATCCTAAGATTCATTAACAACTCTTTTAGCCATTCCGTGTATCCAATACTACTTGAATCCTTCCAATGCCTGAGAACTAATCTCTTTACAGAGATAGATATCATAGTTATGTAATACTTCCTCAGTTTCACCGAGGAGCAGGACAGGTCCCCCAGTATACAAACCTCCGGTATAAAAAGCTCCTCAATTCCCAGCAATGGATCCAATCTGCTTTTAATTTCCCTCCACAACTTGGCAACACTTGGGCAATTCCAAAAAATATGCAACAAATCAGCCCCCCTGAGCCACATCTGTGGCATGTGAGTACCTTCAATATCTTAAGATCAGCTAACTTCTGGGCGTATAATAAATATTATGCAGAATCTTGAATTGAGTTAGTCTAAACAATCCTGTTGCAGAAATTTGTAACAATTCCCCAAATCCTGGCCCATTCAAATGTACCATCGGGAAAAGCCTTAGCCTAATAGGAAGTGGGAGCTATGTTGTCCTTAACACTGTGATGAGATAACACCTTATAAATTTTAGAGATGCATGATGCTAACCTATCATTGGTTTAAGTTCTGACAGAAGTCCCCACAGAAGCCACCAGGCCCTCCATCTTCATTTTTGCACCAGAAGGTGTCTTAGTTGATAAACTTTGAATACCACCTTACCCGACAGCTTCAACTCCTGCATTATATTACCTACCGTGAGTGGCTTGCCCTCTTCATTGAGAAAGTCTGCCCATCTACAGCCACCCAGTTCAGGTACCCAACTAGAGGTAATCGTCCGATTGGCAATGCGCCACCGGGGGTTTCCTACAATTGGTTGGGAGGTATCTAAAGTGTGCTTGTAACCTATGAAAACACACATTTGGTCGTGTATCCTAAGAGATACCCCAATGAGGGTATTTTTGAGTTGGGGTAAAGATTTTAGACTACTATATACTGTACTAGAGCCTCCGGGTTATATCCCAACGCCTTAATTAAACTAACCTCCAAACTTACCCAGAGTGGGAGGTAATCGCCTGCAGAACCCTGGGGTGGTGCAAGCATCCATCTACCATATCTATTTACATGGGCCGCCCAGAAGTACAGTGTAAACTGAGGTAACCTCAGGCCTCCCTGGGTCCTTGGGGCCGCCAGTTTGGTATAGGCCATTCTTGCCCTCTTGTGGTTCCAGATGAAATCAGCCAAGAGCCCATGCAACTTCCTGAACCATGACAGCGGGATCCATATGTTAAGATTGTACAGGGGGTAAAATAACCTAGGGAATACATTCATTTTTATCACATTAATTCTCCCCCACAAAGAAAGAGGTAGGTGTGCCCTCCTATTCAGATCTGACTCTACAACCCGCACCAGGTTATCTAGATTGAGAGTAAGAAATCTTTCGGAGTTAGTGGTTAGGGTGAGGCCCAAATATTTCAGAGATTTAGGGCTCCTCCAAACGAATTTGGTCACGTCCGATTTAAGGACCCTGTTATTTAGTGGATACACCAGAGTCTTGCCTTGATTTAATTTGTAATTGGCTAGCCTACTAAACTCTCCGATGGCGTCTAACAATACAGGGATCGAAGACGCTGGCTTAGAAACATAAATAAGCAGGTCATCAGCAAACGCTGTCACCTTAATGATATGCTCCTTATTTGGACACCCCAAATCTCTTTCAAAGCGATTATTCGCTAATCAGTGGTTCAAGATAAAGATTAAAAGGAGAGGGATAGGGACACCCTGTCTTGTGCCCACCTGCAATTGAAAGGGAGAGGAGGTAACCCCATTACAAACATTTCTTGCCGTCGGGTCGGTATAAAATGCTCTGATCCAGGCGATAAAAACTTCAGGGAAACCAAACGCACTTAGCACCTGAAACAAAAACCCCCAGTGTACCCTGTCGAATGCCTTCTCAGCGTCCAAGGAAACCAACACCTGAGGTAAAGTTGACCCCTCGGATGCTAAGAAGACATGAGCAAGAGTCCTGAAGTGGTCTGTCGACCTGCCTTGCATAAAACCAACTTGTTCTGGCCCTACCAGCCCAGAGACTACTCTCTTCAACCTGTCAGCGAGTATCTTAGCTAAGATCTTTATGTCATAATTTAAGAGAGAAATGGGCCTATAGCTGTCTGGCCTCTCTGGAGGCCTATTTGGCTTAAGCAACACCACTATCAGAGCCTCAAAAATATACTTGTCAACCACCGCTCCAGAAAGAATATGGTGGAATAACCTGGCCAACATGGGTACTAAGGAAAGAGAAAACCTTGTAAAAGTTTGGTGAGAATCCATCTGGGCCAGGTGTCTTATCGTTTGGTAGGTTTTTGATTGCCATCTCTATTTCCCTATAGGTAATGGGAGCAATCAACACCTCCTGCTCTGCTTTCCATAACTTCGGCAGGGAAATTTCCCTTAAGTAGGCCGAAATATTTTCCTGACTCGGGGGGAGACTCATAGGACCATAAAGATCCTCATAATAACTTCTAAAAATCTGGATTATATCTTCCGGGTTTGTCTTGACGGACCTGTCCTGCTCCGACCATAATCCCTCAACCAGATCGAAGCTTCCATTTGGCTAGCCTTCTAGCCAAAACCTACCTAGTTTGTTGCCCTGGTGATATAGTTGGCTTTTGTTTTGATAATTGCCAACTCAGCCTGATCACCCAGCAATTTGAGATAAGCGCTCCTGACCTGAGCTAATTTAATTTCAGTGTCTCTCGGGTTTGCAACCAGAGCATCCTGCAAGACCTTCATTTGGTTCAGTAAGGCCATGATCTTGGAGTTGGTCTCTTTCTTCCTCCTGGACGCCTGACAAATCAGCAGCCCCCTAATGTATGCCTTAAATGACGCCCAGAAAATATCAGGACTCACCTCCTCACTCTTGTTAGTCTCCGTGAATTCCACTATTTTCGAAGTCAAATCCTTAACTAACTCTGGGCACCTCAGCAATTGATTGTTTACCTTCCACCTGCCACCCCTTCGGGTGGCAGAAGGAAGGGCCACAACCATTTCCACCATAGAATGGTCAGCTAGAGGTGCTATCCCAATTTCGGCTCCTGCCAACCCCTTAAGCAACCCCCGGGAAATCAACATGTAATCTATACGGGATCCAGAACCATGAGCCTGGGAAAGAAAAGTATATTCCCTTGTTCTAGGGTAAAGTACCCTTCAAACATCTGCCAAGCCCAGATGAGTTAGCAAATCGTTAAAGGCCATAACATCCGGGGTGAAAGCTGCATGGTTGCCCTTGGATCTATCTAAGGTGGGGTCCAGCACTAGATTAAAATCACCTCCTATTATAATAGGAAGATGTGCAAATGGTAATAGTGCATTTTGCAATGCCATTAAAAAATCCTGGCTGTTGGAATTAGGGCCATACACCGAACCTAATAGGATCTCCAGGTTATGGAGTTTACCCTTAACTAGAACGAATCTGGCTTCACTATCATGCACCACTTTGATGGAAGAAAAAGGCACTTGTCTATGGACTAAAATCATTACCCCTCTACTATTAGTTGAACCCTGAGAAGAAAATATTTCCCTAATCTGCATTCTTCTCATACTAGTCGCCTCGTCCTGCAATAAATGGGTTTCCTGAAGGAAAGCCACTTTTATCTGCATAGCCTCCATATGCTTCAGAATCTTGTACTGTTTTAACTTGTGACGTGCCCCTTTAACATTCCAAGTACCAAATTTAATAACCATGCCCGAGCCCATCAGGCCTAATTAAAATATAACCTAAATATCTCAGTACCATATCTGCGTGGTCAAAAGCCCCTAGACTGCCTTGTGGCCCACCCCCTTTCACCAATCCCCCATTCTAAAACCCTCCCACAAAATTACCAAATCCCTTACGGTGCTTTCTCCCCATTCCCTTACTACCCCCATCTTCTCCCACCCCCACACCCTTACACATTTAGCCTTATGGCCCATGACACCAGGATGCCCTGCATTCCCTCCGTACCCCTCTCGCCCCTCTTATTGAGTACAGAGACAGCTTATATTACAACACCACAACACTAGCCTTGACACATTCAAAGATATAGTCAAGCAAACAAACATCTATGTAATCAACTATATCATTAAGCCCCTGAAGAACTGCCACAGCCCCCCCCCCCCGTAAAAGATATAATATTCCCTCAATCCAAGAGGGGACTGTTTGAGACAGGAAGCCCCGAACAGACACCCAAACTGTTGTAAAAATAAGAATAAGGATAGCCCCCTTCATCTGGTACAAGGCTGAAATACAAAACGAAATATTAATCTGGCCGGTTTCTCCTTTCGGTAGCCAATCTAAACTTTGCTCCATAAAGCTGTGACTGACAATGCTACAGTTTACTTTGAATCATTACTAGTCACTCCAAAGTAATGTTCAATATAGGAAATGGAGCAAAATAAACAATATGTAACATCAGTAAACTAAATAAGGTCCACAACACGGCAGGGCCTTCAGTAAATCTCTTGTTTCAGGTCATGGTTCTTTAAAGAGTGCAGGAAATGCTTCCTTTAGGGCTACCGAGGCCAAGTCCAAGGATTTGAAGGTTTTCCATTCCTTATTTATAAGAACCTGCAAACGTGCCGGATACCCCATCCTAAATTTTAACTCTGCTGCAATAAGACGTTTCACCAAAGGATGGAAGATGGCTCTTTTCTGATGTACAGATAGGGGCAGGTCTTGTGCCAACCTAATCTGAACTCCCTCCCAGTAAACCTCCTTCTCTTCCTTGACTTTGTCGATGAGAAGTTGCCTTTCTTGATAATTAAGGAATCTTACGATGAAAGGCCTGGGCAGACGATCTGGTGGTGGTACAGGATGCAGGGAGCGATGTGCTTTCTCCACCATAAACTTTGGTCCAAAAGGAGATGGCCCCACGATTTTTTCTGTTAACTTCCGTGCAAATTTAATGGGCTCTTGACCTTCAGCTTTTTCGGGTAGGCCAATAAACACCACATTGTTGCGTCGGCTCCTACCCTCGAGATCTTCTATCTTTGCCTCTAACTTCTGCATTTTCTGCATGACCTTGGTAGTATCTGTCTCAGTCCTTTCTCTTGCACCCTCCAGGGATTTAATATGCACTTCGTTATCCAGGGCTTTGCGTTTAACCTCTGCCGCCGCCCTTTAAGGTCTTTGATCTCTCAGCCATGCCCAGCAACATTTCCTTCAGGGGCCTAACTCCTCCAAAAACCACGCTTAGCGTTAATGGGGCTTCTGCATTTAGATCACTACCTGCCCCTTGTGTTGATGAAACTCCCGAGGCCTTCGTTTTTTTAGCAGCCTTCTCTGGAGTCATTGGTGGCGTGTGCCTGGGGGACTTGCATCTCTGCCTCCATCAACCACGTCTCTCTGGGTCTTGACACACCTTGTATAGTTTTGGTGACTTTCATCGCCTCTGTAATCGTGAAAAGGTAATAGAATGCGAGGACGGCGATCGGAGCTCGCGGGGACCCTGCTACTCCGCTTCCTGCATCACGTGACTCCCTCTCAATTCCTGTTCTTTCTGTGCCACTCATATTTTATCATGCAGCGGATATGGTTTGCATCTACTTGCCATGTTTAACTCTCTGCAAAACACATCCAGAAAAAAAAATCGCTGTTACAAAGTGCACAAATTCTCACTGCTTTTCAACACTTTAAAAGTCTTTCCTTTAGCCTGCCCACTTTACTGAGTGACCTGTGGTTTGCTATACTGCACTGCTGTTATTTTCTTTGTTTGCCCCTGCCCTAGCATAGCTGCTGCAGTTCTCCACTGCATCACCACTAGACTCACATGGTTTTCCTCTCACTTTGCTTACTTACTCAGTTGCTTGTTCACTTGCTACACACTTGGTTACTTGCTCAAACACTTGGTTTCCTTGCACAAACACTTGGTTCACTTGCTCAAACACCTGGTTTACTTGCACAGATACTTTTCAGAAAACTTTTTTGCTTTACATTACAGTTTTGTTGGTACTTACTGAAGTCGCTTGCTTCATCTTTGTTGCTGCGGCCTGCAATCCACTCGATGGCATTTGCGGCTCACTTTTGAGATGGTCCTGTGCGGCCAGCAAGAAACACACTGTGGTGGCTACTGGAACAGCAGCTTTCACTGCTAACATGGGAGAAGCCTGATTTTTACAATTTCCAGCAATTTTTGAGCAAAATTCCAACAGTCCACCAATGATACTCCTTTTTGTAGGCCTGATGCCAGGAGAGGTCAACATGCTTAACAGCTGTCTGGCTAAAATCAAAGACTGGATGGCTTCCAGCTGGCTGAGACTCAACCCAGCTAAAACTGAGATGCTGGTGATCGAGCCTGGTCACAGGCATGATGGGTTGCCACCAGGGGCTAACTCCATACTTGTTCTGGGGTCTGTGCCATTTGTGACTTCGAGGGTGTGAACTCTGGGTGTGATTCTTGATTGCAGATTGACCTTTGAAGATCAGGTGTCTTCTATAGTCATCAGTTGTTTTTAAGACTTGCAGAAAATTGCCCGGATTAAGCCCCTTATTCCACCCAAGGCCCTGCTGACACTAGTGCATGTCTTTGTAACTTTTAGGCACAGCTACTGTAATGCTGTGTACTTTGGGGTCACGGGAGGTACCCTCCACAGACTGCAGTTAGTGCAGAATGCAGTGGCCTTGTTGCTGACAAGCTTTTTGAGGTCCAGTCATGTGGCTCCTGTCCTGCATACCCTGCACTGGCTACCAGTCAGATGGAGGGTCCTTTTCAAGGTGGGTCATCTCACCTTTAAGGCCTTATATGGGCTGGGTCCTGGTTACCTGTCTGAGCTCCTGACACCGGTGTCCTCTGCTCGCTTCTTCTGTTCTTCTTTGAGGAGCCTCCTGGATGTTCCCAGGGTTCGGCTCAAGACCTTGGGAAATCATGCTTTTAGTGTCTCTGGGCCAACCCTGTGGAACTTGCTTCCACCTGCAGTCTGGGAGGCTCCCTCAATTGAAGTGTTAAATCATAGTAATAATATCTTTTTTCACATAGCGCTTTTCAAACTATCAAGCGCTTTACAAAAGATAAAACAGCAATAGTAAAATCAGCAGGGCAGTAATAATAATAATAACAGTCTAAGGGGTTGTACTTACTGTAGAACAGATTATATTTGATGTAAAATAATCATAGCTATATTTGCTTAAGTGATAATTGAGCTAAAATAAAATTGCGCTAATTGGTCAAAATTGCATATTTTCATTGGGTGTAAATTAGGAGCTAATTAAAGAGCATGAAATTAAATTTGCACAATGGCAGCCAATTAGTGCCTTGTGCTAAATATAACTTGAACGAGAATAAACAGTTCTACAGTATTTGATGCCACTAAAGGCCTGAAGCCATAAAAAGGTTTTCAACGCCTGTTTGAAAACTCCCACAGTCATGCAATCCAGTAGGTTAAAGGGGAGGTTAAAGGCCCACCTCTTCAGCCTGGCCTTTGACTGCTGATGCCATCCTTAGTTCTGGCCAGACTCTTGAAGATTGACCTTTGGAAACCTTCATTACTGCTGAATATTAATTTTGTTATGATTTTAATGAGGTTTTACTATATGTTTTAATTTACTGCTGTATGTCTTATTTATGTTCAGTGCCAAGAGGATTGGGCACCTTATAAATAAAATTGCTTTGCCTTGCCTTGCCTCCCATGCTCCTCTCTTTCTCTCCCTCATGAACACTACACAGTCCAGAGAGCTCCAGCCAGGGGCGGAGCTTCACTGAGAGAGCCAATCACTCAACGCCATGCAAATAGGCTAAGGGCACTTTCTCTCTCCATGGTGATCGCTGAGCCATGAGACCCAATTTTAAAATGCAACTGATTTTTATTTCTTTGCAGCTGTGCTTATAGTCCCAGTCAAGCGCTTTCTCTGAATTTTGACATTTTAAAACACATTCTTTATAGGAACTGCAATACTTTCCTCCTCAGGCATGGGGAAACATTATATTCACTGTAAACAAATGTTTCTTGGCCCCAAATTACTTGCAGCTGGCAATTTTGATCATTTTAAACATTTTAAGCAATTTTTAAACACAGTTTCAAAGTTCCATTAAATCAGCCCATAACAGCAATTTTTTTTCCAAAAGTTCCATACTGTAATCCACTTTAAAGAAGTACAATATGCAGCAGGCATTTTTCTTTGCAAATGGCAACTTTTTCTCCACAAAAACAGTCCTCTGGACGGTGAAATGCCACCAGACAGAAAGACAACAGCCATACCCTCCGCACAACAACCTTTTTGCTCTCCCCCCAATTCCTAGGATGAGCCCCCAATTTTGCAACCCCAGCTCACCCTTTTTTGTTACTCAAACAAGGCAACAACCACTCTTGGCAGAAAAGAAAGGTATTACCACTGGCATTAGGGCAATGCCTGGCTCAGGCATCTCAGAGGTTGGGGGTAGAGCACAAAACAACATTTCTATTTTATCTAGGTTGGGGAGAGAGATGCCAGGGCTATAGCGTGTCTCCTATCTGTAAGGCCCCAAAGAAATCACACAAGTCATTCAGAGATAGATTGTCTGCAACCAGAAATTTGGGATGTTACTGTATGGCTTTTATTTCTGACACTGTGTTAACAGAAATGGTGGTGACCCCAGAGCTTGAAGCTGTACAGACAGATGACACATTTTGTTTTATTCAGCATTTTGACCCCTGTCACCACCTCCCATCTACTTGGTGATGGGAGTAGATGGTGGAGCTGGCAAGTGGCTCTGGTCACCCCTTGGAGGAGCTCAGTCTTGCCTCCCAGCAATCCCCCACAGTTTGCCCCCCATGGCAGGGCTGAGGGTGAAGGGCGTCAACTCCCCCTTCAGAGACCAACATCTGGACTCCTGAAAGGGTGGCATTGCAGGGCCATCATGGAGCCGGCCAGCTCCATCTTTACACATTTCCTCCCTGCCCCATGCCACTGTTGCTCACACACACGTTGAGGCATGCACAAGCAGTGACCAACAGCACCCTTCCTACTCTAGTCATTCCTGACTACACTAACTCCAGGCTTCCACCCTAGGACCAGCCCTGCTGTAGGCGTGGCAGGGTCCCCACTCAAAAGGGGAGAACTGCCTTATGGCTGCTTAATCCATCTCCTGGCCTACCCTCCCGCCCCCCCCATGACCAGGGTTCATTCCCAAACCCTGGTCTCTGGCATGACTTGTGGTGTAGTGTCTAGCACCTTAACCCTCAGCGCCACTGGGCTGGCTACAGAGGACACATTTTGTAGCAGGCAAAAACATTTCCAACCTCTTGCAGGTACCATTGACTTCTTACATGAACATTTCCCACAGACGCCAAGCCCTATGCAGGAAATACCTGGACTTACCAAAAGAACATTTTCCATGAATGTCCAGCCCTATGGACTCACGAACAGCCAGCCCTATTTCAGGAGTACCTGGACTATTTCGAGCACCACTAGGTGACTTAAGTTGACACCTTAGAGCATTACTCTTATAATCAGTTAGGTCTCCTTGGGACCTAGAATGAGGTGCTTGCTCACTCTGGCCAAAGCTAGACTCTCTGCCATTACTTTTAGGAAACAGGTTTCCCTAGCCACACATGGGCTACAAGAGACATCCCAATGCACAACTTTTTGTGCCAGGGTCCTATGTACCTGTAAGGTCAGGTAAAGGTCCCGAGTACCTGTAACTGACAAGGCACCAGCCAACCCCATTTGAACATTGTACCTGCTACATCTTGTACCCCTCAGAACACTTGAAATCCACAGAACTCACACAGAATCCATAATTTTTAAATTGCACACATACACAGTCTCTACATTCTGGGCAGTTCTGATAGTTCTTATAGTCTTTTGGGGGTTGCCCAACATGCTCACTGAAGATTCAGTCGCATTCCTCTTTTCTGTGAAAAATCTTCACCCCCTCAGGACTTCACAGGATCTGGTAGCCACCACTTCCCAGGAAACCAGCTGTTGGTTACTGAACTATGGCAGAAAAATGACAACTGAGGGTCCTTCCCTCAAGCAAGTGATCTCTGAGCAGAGCACCACTTGCTGTAGAACACTCAGCTTGAACTCTGACTTCAAAACTGACTCACAGCTCAAAACAGCTGCAGGCACAGTGTGGCTTATGCTGCTGCAAGGGCTGTAAATTCCATGACATCATCTCCTGCCTCAACAGAGCTGAGCAGGTGGTGATGTAATGTTTTATAGAAAACCCTCTGACTGTCCAGGCTAGCTGCCTGATCTAAAACAGATGGGAATCTAGTAACCCTAGGAACTGGTCGGTTACATACAGTATACTGACTTTCTGAACAGTTTCATTTGTGGTAGATGTTCTGTCTGGGATCTGCAGTATCTTGAGGTTAAAGGTTCAAATCTCAACATCTTTGGCAGGCTAAGACACCCAATTCTCTGATGGTATGGACTTGAATTTCCACAACTGTTTCAGGCTGAGATACCCAGTACCCTGAGATTGTGGGTCAGATTCCAGCATCATTGACTGGTTAATAACCAGTACCTTGAGGCAGTGGGTCTGAATTCCAGCACTACTGGCTGACTGATAACCAGTACCCTCAGGTTGTGGTTCCAGATTCAAGCACCATTGGCTGGCTAACAACAGTAACCTGAGGCTGTGTGTTTAAATCTCAGCACCAAAAGCAGGAAGACACACCAGACTCTCCTCATGGGTGTCATCATACAACACTGATGTCTTGTCTTGCATCATATATTTATTCCATACTTTATGATCAGCACTTATTAGAAACAAGGTAAATAACCTACTTGTTCTATAGCTTTATGCACTAAACAGTAGCTCAAACACTGGTGCTGCCAA
This sequence comes from Neoceratodus forsteri, assembly GCA_016271365.2. Taxonomy (NCBI): domain Eukaryota; kingdom Metazoa; phylum Chordata; order Ceratodontiformes; family Ceratodontidae; genus Neoceratodus; species Neoceratodus forsteri. The sequence goes on from CM028132.1 coordinate 1,412,612,221, forward strand.
TTACATCCAGAATCTTGCGAAAGAAAGAGGGAGGGAAGGAGAGAAGGACTGTTAGCAAGGACAATCCTTGCTGCTTTCAAACATTGCCTTATTTATTTATTTAAGAGTTTTGCTAGGAAGGCATACTGAGCGGTGACCCACTTGATTCCAGATGCTTCCTGGGGGGAAGGGGGAAGGGGAGCACATGACTTACAGATAGACACAGATCAAGTAATGCAGATTACAATGCACCAATACTGAAGGCAAAATTGATGGTAAAGGTGCACTAGACAAGAGCACCTGCAGGAAGACAATTACAAAACAAGCATGTAGGGTTAACATGATATGTTTACAACTAGCTAAATATGTGTTAAGCGTCATTAGATTTCAAATCAAATCTCAAAAATTGTTACAGAATGTTGTGAAGAAAGCAGTAGGACCTCCTAATTACAGACTAACTAATCACTCATACTAGGCTAGGCAATGTTCTAAGAGCACTAAGCAGGGATACTACTTAGCAAGAGCCATAACAGTGGAGAGCAGGTGGCTCTGGCCCCCTGGTGGTACTAGGTGCATGGACATGTGGATGAGAAATGTGTCTTTAGGAGGTGGTTGAGATGCTGAGTGTTTGTGGTGAGCCTAATGTCTGCAGGCAACGCGTTCCAAAGTTTGGGCATGCGGTATTTGAATGCAGCCTGGCCTTTAGAAGATCCTGTTAATGGAACATAAAAAAGCCAGGAGTCATTGCTCCTGAGAAAGCACGCAGGTGGCAGTTTGCTTGAGAGGGCAGATTCAAGGTAAGGGGAAGGGACTGAGTCAAGAATTTCATTGTGATCCTGGCACAGTGTACCTGTCTGCGATCCTGGAGTGAGGGCAGGTCTAGGGATCTGTAGAGGTCACAGTGATGAGTCAAGGGAGGGCAGTCGAGGGCGAAGTGACAGAAGGAATGGAAGAGTGTTTCAAGGCTGGCTAGGGAGGACTTGGGACCAGTACCGTAGACCACATCACCATAGTCAAGTAAAGGAAGAATCATCTTCTGAACAATTGCCTTTCAGGTAGACAGGGGGATACTGCCCTTGTTGCAATATAATGCTCCTAGTTTTGGGTGCAGTTTCTTGTGTATCAAGTTGATGAGGGCAGAGAAGTTGAGGTGCTGGTCAAGCCAGTCCGCTAAGTATCTGAAGGAGGTGCACGCCTCCAAGGAAGTCCCATCAATGGTGAGGAAGGTAGGGGAGGAGGGGAGTCGGGAGAGTCTTTGTCTCGAGCCAAAGGTTACAGTTTTCTTGGAATTAAGAAAAAGCTGGTTGGCACAAAACCAGTGCTGAATTGCGTTAAAGTCCTGCTGTAGTATGGAGGCCACTTCTGCGGGGGAGGGGCCTGATGCATAAGTACGGTGTCATCAGCATACATGTGAATGGATTATCATGGGCAGACCAAGGGTAGGTCATTCAAAAAAATGGAGAAAAGTATCGGGCCAAGGACTGAGCCTTGGGGGACTCCGGTGGTGGCAGGGAGGGGTTAGAGGTGTGTGTGCCAATTCTTACTGTCTGAGACCTGCCTGTCAGGTATGAGTAAAACCAACAGGTGGCAGCTCCCGAGAGTCCGGCTCTCATAAGTTTGGTTAGTAGCAGGGAGTTGGAGATGGTGTTGAAGGCCTTTGCTAGGCCAATGAAAATGGCTGATGTGACGTGCCCTTTATCCATACCAGTGAGAATGGCATCTGTAAGCCTTAGTAGGGAGATAATTGTTGAGTGCGTCTTCCGAAATCCAGACTTGTAGTGAGTGAAGAAGGAGGATGAGTCTAGAAAGGAGGACAGCTGGGCTAGTACAAGGCATTCCTGTAGTTTGGCCAGGATGGAAAGTAGGGAGATGGGGCAGTAGTTGCTTGGTGAGGAGGGATCACCTCCTTTAGGTAGGGGGATGACTGTGGCACACCTCCAATCCGAAGGGATATCAGCCAGTGTAAAAGAGAGATTGAAGAGAGCCGCCAGTGGGGTAGCGATGGCTGTGGCAGACAGATGTAGCATTTTGGCATCCAGTCCAGGGCATTTGCCTTTGGTGGTACTGAGTGCCCACAGTGGTTTTAGCACTTTGGATGGGGTAACCAGGTGAAAAGAGAAGCAGGAGGACCAGGAGGTGGTCGGCATTTGCAGGGGTGTGCCTGTGGAGGAGCACGGGAGAGAGGATAGGAGAGAGGCCACACAGCTAGCGAAGAAGGTGTTGAAAACAGAGGCCACATCACTTGGTTCGGAGACGATGGAACCATGGACATTTAGGGTAGGGGTGGATGACTGGGCTGGGGGGATAGTAGTGATTTGACTGTTGTCCAGAATTTTGTTGGGTGGTTGAGGTTTGTGTTGAAGGCTGCCTTGAAGTAGTTAGCTTTGGCCTGTCGGATGAGTCTAGTGCAGGAGTTAAGGAGTGCGCCGTAGAGTTGGAGTGTCACCTGGGTGCCTGATGCTTTGTATGTTTTCCAAGCCTGGTCCCTGGTGTGGAATTGTTCAATGATGTAGGCGGAGACCCAGGGCAGGTGGGTACCCCTTACCCGAGTCCTTTGGAGAGGCACATGGGAATCCCACACTGCGAGGAAACTGGACTTGAAGAAATCAAAGGCACTGTCAATGGAGGGTGTATTGGGAATGAAGGACCAGTCAAGGTGTGTCAGGTCATTTAAGAGGGCAGCAAGATTAAGGGATTTGTAAGATCTAGTGAGCAGCGTCCATGGGGGAGGTGCTTTGAGTCTGTATATTTTTCAAACCACGTAGGTCATGTGGTGGTTACTTAGGGAGTCAGGAAGTAGACTAGCCTTGATTATCTGATGGGGGTGTGAGGTTAGGGCCCAGCCCAAGAGGGAATGGTTCTGTGACTTAAGATTTAAATGGGTGGGTTGCGAAATAAGCTGGGTGAGGTTTAGAGCATTTATCTTACTACATAGCTTGGAGCTGGTGTTGGCGAGCCAGTTATAATTGAAATCCCCAAGGATAAGTAACTTGCCCATTATTGTGTACGACTTTAGGGTGCCCAGGTATTCCAGTACGATGGGCAGGGGGTTGTCAGAGGCGCAGTAGGAGTCAGCAACATATTCACGGACAGAGTGTGGGAGAGAGAGTTTGTTTAATAGCGTGTCTATGGCCTGCATAGGCATGGAGAGCTGGACAGGGGTGAACTGGAGCTTGGAGGAGATGTACATGGCAATACCTCTACCCCTTTTTTTGCCCTGTTGATCTTGATGAATGAGCGAGTAATCAGGGATGGATAATTCTGCATCTGTGTGTTGGGGCTTCAGCCAGGTCTCAGAGAAAATCAAAACATCTGGGCTTAGTGATAGTAAGATTGGTTGCAGAGCTGTAAGTTTGCTTAGAATGCTACAGATGTTGAGGTGCACTACTTTTAGCCCTCTGGGTAGAGTAATAGGGATTGTGGGGTTGGGAGGGCATGGACCTGGGTTTAGTTCTATGTCCCTGGCCAGTAGAAACAGTAGCACTAGCAGCTGTTTAGTTTTCTGCATAGTTCATTGGGGCTTGCGGAGGGCTGAGAGTTTCTGGGAGGGGTGCGGAGTACCGTTTAATCTGGAAGTGTTTAGGACTATTTGACCGGAGAGAAAAGAGGGTGGTAGAATGGATGTGCTGAGTACCCAATTGTTCAGGGGGCAGAGGTGTAGCTGCACTAGGGTGGAGGATGTATGAAGGGGAGGAGGAATTGCTCTGGTATCTACTGTAGGGGGGTTTGACTGTGTTTGAGGGTATGAGACAGGTGGGAGGGAGGCTAGGGGTATGAGCATGCATATTAAAGAGAAAAAAGATATTGTGCTGCTACTGGATTTCTAGCAGGGAGATGGGTGAAGCAGCCACTAGAGGTGAGAGCAGATAATCTGCTAATGGGAGATTGGGCTGATAGGTTATTTCAGTCATGTGGTAAGAGCTATATAAGCCTTTGTTCACCAAGGGTGGTGGTGGGGGTGGTGGGGCAGCCGGCACACAGTGCTGGCGGGGCCTCAGACACGCAGTTCAAATAAAAATCACTGGCCTTGAGATTACTTTAGCCCCTGTAGATACTGTATAAGCGGTGGTTTAGTGACTATCTCAGTTTAAAATGATTTGTCAGTTGTTTGCAAAATAATTACTGATGGCATTGGCATGGCTGAAATCTCCTAACATATCAGAAAAAAATATAAATACAATTTATGACACTCCATTTTTATTTGTGCACATTTTATTTTATAACTTTTAGCCCGGAAAAGCCTACTGAGCTTATTTCCAGGTGTGTCCGAAATACACAGGGAGGTTTAATTATTTATGTATTTGAGTTTTGGTAACTGGGTAAGTCCACTGAGACAGTTGCAGTCCCTTTTTCAGGGGCAAACCAGAAGTGCAGTATGTATGCAGTACAGTGCTTTAACATAGCAACAACAGTTGCAATGGAAAAATTGATATACAGCGTTCAGTGATCCACAGGATTATGATACAGACAGATACAACCACAGGTTTATGAAATAACAAGCAGTTACTGTAGGTTACACAGTAGTGTGACAAGTACATGACACATTGAGGGGAGACCTGGGAGGATAAGGAGCTGTATGCTAGAGATAGACTCCATCTCAATTTGGAGGAGGGAATCTTTAATTTGAAAATAGAGGGTTCATTGGTGAAAGGGGGGGTTAAACTTGTGAAAGGGGGAGGGATGGGAGAAAAGGCTGTCAAGGGTGCCATAAAGAGGTACTCTGTCTCCATCCCCCTGGGGAGCTGGAGGATTGCGGGTAAAGGCCGACTGGTAAAGGCTGCAGACCAGGGAAACAGAATCCCATTGGAACATGAGCAGGAAATGGAACTATAGGAAAGGTGGAAGGTAGTCCTGCTAAATGCCAGGAGCTGGCTATAAAATGCCTGAGCTCCAGGCAATGTAACTGAGGAGCAGTGGATGGGCAGCAGTCACTGAGACCTGGGCCACTGCAGGTACGACTGGGACCTGAACCTGGAGGGTCACACTATGTTCAGGAAGGACAGAGGGAGGGAAGGGAGGAGGGTAGCAATGATAGTCAAAAACTGCATTGGCATAGGGAAGTAGAGGAGGCGGAGGGAACCGTGGAGGCAATTTGGGTCACCTTGATAACGAGGGGTGGCAAGAGAGTAAAAATAGGAGTGGTGTATAGAACCCCTGCCCTGGCAGAGGAGCTGGAGGAGAGTTTGGTGGCAGATGTTGGGAGACACTGCAGACTGGGCAGAGAAACGGTGGTGGTGTTGGGGGACTTAAACATGCCAGGAACAGACTATGACATCCTCTGCGACCAGGGAACAGGGGTTGTTGGATGTCTTTCAGGACACGTTCCTAACTCAGCAGGTGGGGGAACCAACCAGGGAGGCGCGGGTACTGGACGTGATCCTGGCAGACGGTGACCAGATTGGGGGCCTGGAGGTAAGGGACCCATTGGCGGGGAGTGACCATGCCACAGTCTGGTTCTGCCTGGACCTAGGAGGGCTAGAAGGCTGCACAAAGACAGAGGTAACTGACTTCAGGGTCAGATTTTAAGGAAATGGGAAGGATCCATAAGAGCATTTGGATGTGATTGGGTCAGACATGGGCTGATAGTGGGTGGGAAATCATCAGGAGAGGGGTACAGGATGCTACCAGCACCTGTGCAAGAGTAAGATGAAAATGCGGTGGGGCCGAAAACCCTGCTGGTGGACCTTGGAGGTCCAGGAGGTGGTGCGGGGAAAGAAGGCAGCCTATAGGCAATTCAAGTGCTCAAGGGTAGAAAGGGATCGAGGGAGTATGAGCTGATGGCTAGAAGGACCACTAGGTTGGTGAGGCGGCTAAGGAAGGAAGGAGCAGAACCTGGCCAGGAAATTAGGAGGGAGACAAGGGGTTCTTTAGATACACTGGGGAAAAACGAAGGGTGAAGGGGCAGATTAGCAGGATTAAATCAGGGAGATGGGCACAAGAACCGGGAGCAGGCTGAGTACTAATGAGTACTTCACCTCAGTTTTCACCAAGGAAAATGAGGGTGCTGCATCATACATGGAGGAGACAGAGATACTGAGGAGGGGAGACCTCACCGATTGGCGGGTCTGGGGAGAGGGAGGCATCACTGGCAGGAGGGGAGGGGCTAAGCAGGAGAAGAGGTACGGAGTGGAAATCACAGCAGAGAGTGAGGAAGCCCTCAGCTCCCTTTAAGACAGAGAAAGCACCGGGCCGGATAAATTACATCCCAGAGTGCTGAAGGAACTTGCGGATGTCCTGGCGAAACCCTGGCGGAGACTTTCACCATCTCTCTGAGGACAGGTGGGTGCTCCAGGACTGGAAGGTGGCAATATAGTACCTATCCACAAGGGGGGATCAAGGGAGGTGGCAGGGAACTACAGGCCTGTCAGCCTGACATCGGTGGTGGGCAAGGTGATGGAGGGCATTGTCAAGGAGAGGCTAGGGGGGGACCTGGAAAAGTCTGGGTGCCTGGATGATAGACAGCATGGATTTGTCCCGGGGAAATCGTGTCAGACAAACCTTGTGGAGTTCTATGACTGGGTGACGAGTGCCTTGGACCTGGGTAGACCAGTAGATGTCCTCTTTCTTGACTTCAGCAAGGCATTTGACTCTGTTCCTCACATGGGCCTATTGAATAAGCTGGGAGAAATGGGAGCAGCGAACAGATGATCAGATGGATAGGCAGTGGCTCAGGACCAGACAGAGGGTCAGTAGTTGTGAGGATAGTCTCATCCCAAGGAGGTCATAGTGGGTCCCACAGGGATCAGTCCTGGGCCCCTCCTTCAACGCCTCACGCTCTGACATAAGGACAGGAATCAGGAGTGAGATGAGTCTCTTTGCGGATGACTCAAAACTGGGGGCGGTGGTGGATGGGGAGGAGGGGAAGGTGGCCCTACAGGGGGACCTGGAGGATCTGGAAAGATGGTCTAGAAAGTGGAAGCTGAGGTTCAATGCAGGGAAATGCAAGGTACTCCACCTGGGGGCCAGAAACCCAGGCCAAGTGTACACCCTGGGGAAATGCTACAAGTCTCGATGGCTGAGAGGGACCTGGGGTGGTGGTGGATGTCAAGATGAACAACTCAGAGACTTGTGGGAGGGCAGCAGACAAGGCCAACAGGATGCTGGGATGCATCGCTGGGGGATCACCCTCAGAAGGAAGGAAGTGATACTCCTCTGTATAACTGCTTGGTGAGGCTGCTACCTTGATACTGTTGTGCAGTTTTGAGGCCACACTTAAAGAGGAACATTACTCTCTGGAGAGGGTCAGAGGAGGCAACCAAAATGATTTGGGGCTTGGGGACAGGACCTATGAGGAGAGGCTTGAAGAGCTAATATGTACACATTGGAAGAGAGAAGGGACCGGGGGACATGCTGAGGTCTTCAGGTACATGAAGAGGTAAATAGGAGAGGAACAGTCAGGGGGCTTGCAAGGAAGGAGGAGGGGCCGCTAGAGGGCATGGGTGGAAGCTGGAGGGGAAGATTCAGGGAGAAAGGAGGAGGTGCTACTTCACTGAGAGGTGGTGGAGCCATGGAATGCGCTGCCTAGGGGGCTGGTGGAGGCAGAGACAGTGGAGGGGTTCAAGATGGGGTGGGACAGGTACAGGGGGTTCTGGAAGCAAAATCAAATATGGCAAGAATATCCGGAACTGGGAAGGGAGAAGCTAGAGGAGGTGAGGGGGGCAGCAAGGTCAGCACCCAGGGTGGAGGCTGACCAAATGATCAGACACGAAAGACCATTAGGCCTATTCTGCTGGCATTTTAGTATGTTAGTATTCAAGACAGTGCACTACAATGTATTTATTTATTTCATCTCGGATTACAAGTACCTATGAGCTAAACATAGCTCATTTACAAAGGTTCCACATCAGGGGGACAGGGGTAACAAAACAGCTGAAGGGAAGCTAAAAAGGTGATAAACAAGCAATCAATGGTAATCCCAAAACATCATAGCAAACAGCAAAATAGAAAAGAGTGAAAATTTGGGAGTCTAACAAACACTGGCAATACAGCATACAACATAGAAAAGGCGGTAAAATTAAAGGAGCTAACAATTGAATATATTGTAAACCTAGGGTCTACTTTAAACATCAGGTCAGTATTAAAATAGTTGTGAGTGAGAGAGAGAGAAAGAGGGAGAGGGAGAAAGGGGGAGAGGGAGATAGAGTAAGTTACTTTACCCTAAGGTAAGTTACTTTAGAGCCCTAGGGATTAGGAGTGGAAGCATGGTTTAAGGCCCTGGGTAGGAAGGTAGCTGCCAATGGCTTTGTCAGATTAGACTTTAGACCTGAAGATTTAAATGAGGTTTGAGGAGAAGTGTGGCTCAGCCGCTAGGGGAAGGAAAAGCGGGCAGCACCCTTGATATTAGGGGGTACAGTCACAGTGGCTTTCAGTTGCAAGATGCTGCTGAAGTAGATGCTTGTAGCTCCCCAGGTACAGAAAGTTAGTTGATTCAGTGCGTAGTCCATTGTGCCAGAGCAGTGCCCAGTACAGAAAGGTCTGCTGACTTTGGGAAGTCTGACATCTAAGAACTAGAAGGTGTTCAGCTGTTGACAAGCGGGTGTGTTGGGTCTTGGGGGATTTGTTCAGAAGGCTATCTACTCCTGGTGGGAGGATCCCAAGGAGAGCATTTTTAGTAAGCAAGCACATTTGGTATTTAATCCTACCAGTAAGTTGGAGCCACCCGGATTGTGAGTAAAGCTCATACATGTGGGTAAGTCGAGGGTCACCCATGTAAAGTCTGCATAACTTGTTCAGGGCGACTGTTAACCTTCTGAGTGATGTGATGGAAGCAGATCCATAAATGACCAAGCCATAATCAATGACTGATAGGACTGAGCTGTGGATTGCAAGCCTGAGGGCTTCTGGAGTCAGACACTGTCTGAGTCTATAGAGGAGCCCTATCCTAACATTGACCATCCTGGCAACATTCTCAATGTAGGGTACATATAGGGAGGGGGGAGGACAGGGAGGAGTACTTGACAGAATTGAAGGAGGTGACAAGGGCAGTAAGGGGAGCCAAAGCATCTACAGAACTCAGGCTGGCACAAGGCATTAGAAGGGAGAAGGACTATTTAAGTACATCAGGAAAAAAGAGCTGTAAGGACCACATAGTAAGGATTAGGAAGGAGGGGTTGGGTGGAAGCAGGAGTGCGATGAGGCAGAAGCACTAAATGAGTACTTCTGCTCAGTATTTACTAAAGAGAAGAGGGGTGACACAAGGTGGGAGAAATGGCAGAGCAGGGGAGGGTGACAGATGGGAAATCATGGAGGCAGAGTTCGAGAGGGTTTCAAGGCACTGAGGTGGACAAGGTTCCAGGCCCAGATGGCATCCACCCAAGTACTGAAGGAGCTGGCAAAGGTCTCGAAGGACCTTTGAACCTATTTAATGCCTCACTACATTAGGTGTGTACCTCAGGACTGGAGGATGGCTCATGTGGTGTCCCTCCACAAGAGTGGCTCCAAGGATGAACCGGAAAACTACAGACCAGTGAGACTCACATCCATCGTGGGTAAGCTAATGGAGACTATCCTGAAGGAGAGGCTGGTGGCCCTCCTAGAGGCCAAAGGACTACAGGACAGCAGACAGCATGGCTTCATACGTAGCAGATCCTGCCAAACCAACCTGGTGGAGTTCTATGAATGGGTAACTAGGCAACTGGACAGGGGCCATGCAGTGGATGTCCTGTATCTGGACTTCAGTAAGGCATTTGACTCTGTGCCGCATGGAAGGCTGGGAAGGAAGTTAGTAGGCACAGGGGCAGGTGCAAAGCTGGTGAGATGGGTAGGAAACTGGCTTCAGGGAAGGCAACAGAGGGTGGTGATGGGTGGAGAGCTCTCACACCCAAGGGCAGTGACAAGCGGTGTTCCACAGGGCTCGGTGTTGGGACCAGTGTTGTTTGGGCTATTCATTGCAGACATATCATGGGACATCAAGAGCAAGATCAGTCTGTTTGCTGATGATACCAAGGTAGGCGCGGTGGTGGATGACCTAGGGGAATGGCAGGGGTTGCAGGATGATCTGGCAAAGCTTGAAACATGGTCAGACACCTGGCAACTGGGGTTTAATGCCAAAAGTGCAATGTGCTGTATTTTGGGATGAAGAACCTAAGGAGGATTTACCAGCTGGAGAAAGTGCAGCTAGCCCAGACAGAGGAGTAGAAGGATCTGGGGTGCTCATTACAGGGTCAATGAACAACTCGGCACAATGTAGGAAGGCAGCTGCAAGAGCCAACAAAATGCTGGGTTGTATTGCAAGGGTATATCCTCAAGGAGGAGGTGATTCTGCCACTGTATAGGTCATTAGTTAGACCACACCTGGAGTACTGCGTGCAGTACTGGTGCCCGTATCTGAAGAGGACATTAAGTTACTGGAGGGTGCAGCGCAGGGCGACAAAGATGATCAAAGGGCTGGGGGACTTATCATACGAGAGGAGGTTGAAGGAGTTGAACATGTACTCACTGGAGGAGAGGAGGGATGGGGTGACATGACTGAAACCTTTAAATACATGAAAGGAATAAACAAGACTGGTACAGAGGGGCTGTTCAAAGTAAGGGAGGGGAGGGCCACCAGGGGCCATGATGTGAGACTGGAGGGATGAAGGTTCAGGAGGGAGATGAGGAGACACTTTTTTACAGAAAGGGTGGTGGCTGGGTGGAATGCATTACCTGCTGAAGTGGTATCTAGTAGAACAGTGGACTGCTTCAAAAGGGGATGGGACAGGACAAGGGGAGGGTTAATGAAGGGGAAAGGTGGAAGGGAAGGGCAGCTGCAGAATAAGGGGTGCTAGCTGCACATTCGAGCAGACTTGATAGACCTCTAGGCCTTTATCTGCTGGCAAATTTTGTATGTTCGTATAGGTGAGATGACTGTCAGGGGTAACATCTAGGTACTCAAAGTGCTGGATCTGTTCGAGGGGGCTCCTAGGCTATTTCTGATAATAAGAGGAAGAGACTTGTGCATGTTGCAGGAGGACGAGAACAGCAACACTTTAGTTTTCTTGTGGTACTAGTACTAGTTTGTGTGTACTAGACCATTCCTCGGCTTGTTTGAAGCCCAGCTGGAGCTCCCATTCAAGTAGGGTGGGTCAGTGTGGGATGTATAGATGACTGCTAATGATATCAGATACAAGTGGGCTAACAAATAGCAGTTATGTTTAAAGGTGAGGCACAGTTGCTGAGGATCACAAAATTTGCAAGTGAAGGTTGTAGGAATCAAACCCAGGCCTGTTGGATGTACCAAACTCATTTGCAGCTGACTGCACTAATCTCTAGTCTATACAGCCAGACAACATTATTAATTTCTATATTAGTGAAGTCAATCGCATGAAACCTGGTTCCATGCCCTTTCAAATTCATCCATGTTTGCGGTTTATCACACCCTGCAGTCACAGTCTTCTGTTTGTGACATCAGAATCTGTCCAGTGACAACCGGCTGGGGTGTCATGAGGACTGTGATTTCATGGCAGGACTGAGCAATAGCACTAGATGAAGTATAAGTAAGAAAAGTCCTGTTTTAAAGCAAATGTAGTCAGAAATAAAAAGGCAAGGCCAATTTTATTTAAAAAGATGCCTATCCCAGATGCTCTGGGCCCCATACACATTCAAATCACCTATCAAAAGAAATCCAGCAATGTAATAAACCTGATGATGAATATGTAACCCCCCTGCAAATGGGGGTTCCCAAAAGACTTCCAGGAGCTTGCTTGAATGCTCCAAGCCTGAATGGTGTTTGGCATTTAAGCCATTTATCAGTGAGTGTTTTTAGAGCCTCTGGTACTGTCTCTTTAAGAGCTGTCTGCTTGCAGACATAATTAGTTTGTATGGGGGGACTGTGTGCTTCTCTGTTTGAGTACCACTCGAGCTGCTGCCAATTCACTCCATTTTGCAGTCACTAGGGTGCAAAGGAACCTATCTGAAAGATGTAACTGTTTGCCAGAAATTATTTAGAGTAATAATGAAATTACAGTTTGTCTAACCTACTTTCTTTGCAGTCAGAACTGTGTCTGCCTAGTTCCCCATTCTGGTTTTGAACTGCTGAACTGGACCAATCAGTGTGGGTAGCTAGTTCTAAAATGGTGCCTTGGACGAATCAGAACTTGGACTCATAATCTGAGCCAGCCATTAGGATTGTATGGGCAGTGACTCTGGAGATGTAGTTTAGACTTGCGCCTTTTGGACCAACAGGAGCAGTCTATTGTGGTGACAGCCAATCCAGTCAAGAACTGGGAGGAACTCAAAGGAAGTGCTCGGTTTTGTCTGTTGGAGTTTCAGTTGAGCTCTGGCAGTGAAGAAGGAAGGAGCCCTGTGCTTTTCAGTGTGCAGTTTTAGTCGGGAAGCGTGTGTAAGGCCCAGAGTTCGGTCTGCAGCTTGTGTAACTGCTTGTTAGGACTGAATCCATACTGTGAAGAGAATCAAAGGATATCTGAAGAGTGAAACCAGGCTCACCCTGTAGAAGACTGGAGAAATTGCTGAATTGCACTCGGTCTGTCAGGAACTGAATCTGCTGTGTGTTCTCCGGTTGTGTGCAGTAATTGCGATCGGATAGAGAAGCAGCCTGCCTGGTATAGTACTTTCTGTTTTACCATATAAATGTGATGAAACTTGTGTACCTCAAGTGAATCCTGCTGCCATTAAAGGACTTTTGCCTGTTACTGTTCACCATATAAATGTGTGAGGAGGCTTGGTTAGCTCAAGTGAATCCTGCTGCCATTAAAGGACTTTTGCCTGTTGCAGTTTGCCATATAAATGTGTGAGGAGTCTGTGGAGCTCAAGAGTAGCCCTGCTGACATTGAAGGACCCTATCTTGTTTGGAGGTCGTGAGTACTAATTCAGGGTAGCTCCTGTTGAATTGCCACATTGAATCCAAATGGAATCACTGTACTGCTGACTGTTTAAACTAATTTTTCTTTTCTCTGTGGGAAGGGCCCCTACCAGCTGCCACGGTTTGGACTAGCCACTAGGGCTTGGGTACCCAGGGACAGTAACTGGTAGGGATAGGCCTGTGCACAGAGCCATAGGTAGATGAGTAAAGTGATAAGCTAATTAACCTGATTTCCCCCTGTCCTTGTTATATTCCCTCTAAATAAATCCGAGCTACTTGTTTCAGCAAAGTTATACTGCCTGAGGTATTTGTCTATGTTAAAGTATTGTACTGTGATTGTTGCACTGTATCTTATTTTACAGGAGGTGCCAGTGCCTAAACCAGCCCTGGGGGTAAGTGTATACTGTGAAGGTAATTCTGATACATTGTGTGGGCCACTAGTGGGAAGAAAGGGGGGTTGCAGTGTCCCAGAGGGCTGTGACCAAGTAAGTTTAACTATTGCAAACCCTGACCTCTGGGTGGAGGCACCCGCCATTGGATCCAGGCCCCTCAACCTGTAAGTGGTAAATCAGGCAGGGGTAGTAGCCCCTGGGATGCGCCATCTAGGGTTACATCTTGGAGGCTCACCGCTGGGATTGTGTGTCCTCTAGTGGCCATATTCACGAACCACTGTTAAGAAAAAAAAATGGGTACCCGACAGAGTGGCTGTGCACCGGCTGGTGGAGTGGTGTACTGGGAGGGATTGACCCCAAATGCTATGCTTATCCTGGACATCCCCTGGTATCAATACGGACACTGTACAGGGAGCACTTTCCAAGGTGGAAGGTTTACAAAACCCTGTGGTGGTGGGTCGGTATGCTAATCTGCTCACCCACACTTTCCTGGCTCTAGTATAGTTTAAGGATCCCATAGATAGCTCAAAGTGCCACAGACCATTACCCCAGAGGAGCCTCACTGCCTGGAGGTGATAACTAAGTACAGTAAAGACCGAGGGGAATGAGCCCCACCACTATCTGAAACTTTGAGGAGAAATTTGCTAAATGGTTGCTGGGGAAGGAAAACTGTGGAGGACTTGAAGAAACTATTCTTGCCACCTGAGTGTTCCTCCCCAACACCCTCTCCGCTCCAGTACCCGTAATGGTGGCTGAACAATGCACACTCCTATTTCTGCACCTGCCATTAGTCACGACTCTTACCGAAGGTTGAGGATCTTCTCTGGCACCTCCCACCCCCAAGGGAGGATGACTGGGACCTGGATAGACTATGTTGCCGCCCCAAGTGCTAGAATGGCAGTGCTCGGAAGCGAAAGCGAAAGAGGGTTAGTGATGAGCCTCAAGGTCCTTCCCTGGCTACCATCCGTGCTAAGCGGGCCAGTAACCCTGAAGTGACTGCCAGGCCATCTTGAGGCCTTGGAGAATGTGTATAGGAGCCCAGATTCTGATGAGGATCTATGGTGGAGAGTAAGAAATGCACAACAGTACCAAGGGGGTTGTTGTCTGTGTATGCATCTCGCTGGAAAAATTGTTGCAAGAGTGCCTCAGAAAGGTAGTTGCCAGCGATTGAACTGGACCGAACCAGGCTGGACAGGATCCTTAAGTCTGCCCCTTCTCAGAACTGCTGTTGCTTCAGTTACGCCTGGCAAATCGACTGGAATCCCCACCCTCCTATGATGAGTTAATATGAGAAATCGAGGAGTTGAGAAAAGGCGACCTCGGGAGGACCTGCACAATAGCTGCGGCTCGACCCGAGTGACTGAGGGTGGCCCATCAAGTGAAGTTCAGGGGCAGAGGTTGGCAGTCAATGAGTGCTCTGACAAGGAAAAACATATGCCACAATGGAAGTGAACTGTTGAGAGATCAGAATTCAAAAACAGTCCCTTTATGAAGGCACGCCTGCAAGTCAGGGCCCCGACCTATATCTGACTGCATCTGCTATGGGGGTGGGGTACCCACTCATGTATCTCCTGCTGATAACAGCTCCAAACTCAATTCCTTGGCCATGGAAGTGGAGAAACTGACGAGATGTCTCCAAATGCTTATCCCGCCAGACAGAGATGGCACCCAGGTTTCCAGTTAGTAATACCCCGCCCTGGCTCCCAGTGGGCGCCTCGCCAGCTCAAACTCCAGAAAGTATGTTTTGCTAAAATTGTGGGAAAGATGGGCACTGAAAGGGATACTCGGTCCCCAAAAGACACTGACAAAGTTGCATATAGGCTACAAGGAGAGCTTCGGAGAACAAATCAGTGGTTAAGGGTGCAGAAATGATCCCAGTGAGGGCACCAAAATGCTAACTCCCGTCCTTTTGTGGCAAGGTCAGTTGCCCAGGCCCCTACCGCCTCTCAGACTGGTCCAGAATAGTGGGTCCCTCCATGGAGACCACTGTAAAGGTGAATGGAGTGTCTTCAAGAGCTGTATTAGACAGTGGCTCCCAAGTGACAATTATGTTCCAGGATTGGTATCAGAAGCATTTGTCAGATGTACCCTTACAACCATTAGAAGGACTGCATGTATGGGGTTAAGTGAAGGCCTACCCCTATTCCGGGTATATCCAATTTGGCTGTCTTTCCCACCCTCGTGGCTGGAGTGGCGAACAAGTAGAGACCCTAGCCTTAGTGTGTCCCCCACTGGACTGTATGATGGTGTCCTTTGTTGATTGGAACAAATGCTCATATGTTGGAAGGCTGGCACAGTTGTGTTATGAAAAACAGGGTCAAAGACTAGTAGAGCTTTAAGAGTTCCGGCTTTAATTAAGAAGGCCTATGAGGCACAGAGATGCTGAAAAATAGAACCAGAGGAACCGGTCAGAATTGTATGGAAGAAGGATCCCGAGTCTCTGATCTTGGCGCCAAATGCCCAGTGTACCTTACAGGGAGGTTCATATCAGAAGGATGTGAAATAAAATATTAATGTTGGATGCACCAGGCGATGGAAAATTGCCAGAGGGACTGCTGGTCAAGCCTAGTATTTTGCCGCTAGAGCCCATGCTTATGCCAGAAGGGTAATGGTCCAAGTTCATAATGTGTCTGAAAGAGCATTCGAGTAAATAGAGTTGCATCCTGGCTAATGTGCATTGTGCAGACACTGCAGTGCTACCAGCAGCAAGAGTTCAAGGAAGAATGACAGAGTAATGCCTGACTTGTTTGATTTGATGACTCCGCTGCCAGCTGAATGGAAAGTGAGGATCAGTGAGAAGCTTGCCCAGAGAGACCAGGTGTTTTCTTTAAAGGAATGGGACATAGGATGCGTGCAGGAGCTGAGCACAATATCCAGCTGCATGACGAAAGACCATTTCGTGAGAGGTCTCGATGCCTGGCACCTGCTGATATAGATGATGTGAGGCGGCATCTGCAAGAGATGTTAGCTGCTGGTGTAATACAAGAATCCAGAAGCCCTTATGCTTCCCATTGTGGTAGTGAGGAAAAGAATGGGACAGTAAGGATGTGCGTGGATTATCGCACCTTAAACGGCGGACTATCCTGATCAGTACACAATGCCCGCATTCAGATGCTTTGGACTCCCTAAAGCGAGGAGCAAGTGGTTCTCTGTGTGGATCTCCGCAGTGGGTACTACAGATCCGATAGCCCCAGAGGACCATGAGAAGACAGCCTTTATCTGTCGCTTGGCTTCTGGTGAATTCATGAGGATGCCTCAAGGATTTCAGTGCCCAGCCACTTTTCAGCGATTGATGGAGCGTGCAGTGGGGGACATGAACTTACTAGAGTGCCTGGTATACCTAGATGATGTTAGTGTGTTTGGCAGCTTACTGGAGGAACATGAGAGCAGATTATTTAGGTATTGGACCGACTGGAGGACTTTGGCCTTAAACTGTCCATTGATAAGTGTCAATTCTTTCAAACATCAGTAAAGTATGTGGGACATAGTATCCACCGAGGAATAGAGACCGACCCAAGTAAAGTTGAGGCCTTGACCACCTGGCCACAGCCCAAAAATCTAAAGAACTGCAAAGATTCCTGGGATTCTGTGGTTATTATCGGCGTTTCATCAAGGACTATTCAAGAGTGATCCGCCCTTTACTTAACCTTACTCAAGGGTATCCCCAACCCACAAAAATACCAAAGTCAGCGTCCCTCAAGACTGAAAGAGTGCATTTTCATCCGAGTGAAGTATTTGGGGCCCGCTGGACCCCTGATTATTGAGACTGCTTTTCATGAGATCATATATCAACTACCCATGCTCCAGTGCTGGCCTATGCCGATCCAAGAAAACCTTACGTCCTGCACACTGATGCTAGCTTACAAGGGTTAGGGGCTGTGTTGTACCAAGAGCATGAGAATGGCCTGAGACCAGTGGCCTTTGCCAGTAGAAGCCTGACCCCATCCGAAAGAACTATCCTGTACATAAGTTAGAGTTCCTAGCTTTGAAGTGGGCTATTGTTGACCAATTCCATGAGTACTTGTATGGGGCTAAAATACTAGTAAAACTGACATTAATCCTTTGACCTATGTGCAGACCTCAGCTAAGTTGGATGCCACTGGCCATAGGTGGCTTTCTGCATTATCTACATATGACTATGCTCTCGAATACCGAAGCAGGTCTGAACCACATAGATGCTGATGCTCTCTCCCGAGGCCTGTTCCCCAGAATGATTGGGTCCAATTGGCAGAACCTGACATTCGGCACTCTGCGGAAGTTTGACAGGGAGGAACAAATGTCCACGGACGCAGTGGACTGCATAGTGGATTGCTTAGGACCCTCTGAGAATTGCATATCTGCTGCTTATTGCCACTTTTCTGCAATAGACATTGGTGCACTGCCTCAGCTGGACAATGACAGTATTCGATGAGGCTCAAGCCTGCGATCCCATGATCAAAGCAGCTTTAGAAGCCCTCTATGCAGGAAAAGATGTGTCCAAATTACGCTCCACTGATTTGAGAACTGCACTGTTATACAAAGAAGGTCCTAAGTTGAAACTGATCAATAAACTGTTATACAGAGAAACAGTAGAGAGAGGGGGACAAGTAGACAAACAACAACTAGTGCTGCCCACTGCCTTTCCTCAGTATTGAGGTCCTTGCACAACCACATTGGGCACCTTGGTATAGACAGAACACTTGACTTGGTGAGATCCAGATTCTATTGGCCTAAGATGGGGGCTGATGTGGAGCAACACATTCGAACTTGTAGTCGCTGCTTACAGAGAAAGCTTTGCCCCAGAGGCTGCCCCCTTGTTAACATCACCACCAGTGCACCCATGGAGCTGGTCTGTATTGATTTTCTGAGTTTGGAGTCAGATCAAAGAAATATCACTAATGTGCTGGTGGTCACTGACCATTTCACGAGATATGCCCAAGCTTTCCCCACCAAAGACCAGAAAGCATCCACTGTAGCCAAAGTACTTGTAGAAAACTTTTTTGTTCACTATGGGGCTCCACAAAGAATCCATTCTGATCAAGGGAGAGACTTTGAAGTCGTCTGATCAAAGAGATGCTTTCTCTGTGGGAGTGCAGATCAGAACCACTCCTTACCACCCCAGGGGACCCTCAGCCTGAGCGTTTCAACCACACTTTGCTGGATATGCTAGGCACCCTGCACCCAAAGGACAAGCCTAGATGGAGCCAACAAATTAGCACCCTGGTACATGCTTATAACTGCACCAAAAGTGATGCCACTGGGTTCTCCCCTACCGCCTGATGTTTGGAGAGAAGCTTGACTACGGTAGATGTGTGTTTTGGGGTCTCTCCTGATGGGGTTCAAGCTGACAACTATTTACAGTATGTGCAAAGTTAAGGCCAGCTAACTCATAAGTACCAACTGGCTCAAACCATGGCTGCCAAAGAAATCTGGCCAACAAAGAAAGTATGAAAAAGGTGAAAGCACAGGAACTCCAGGAGGGAGATCGAGTAGCTAAGAAATCTGGGACTGCATGGCAAGCCAAGATTGCTGACAGATGGCAACATCTCCCTCACATTGTAGTGGGCAAACTAGATGATCTGCCAGTGTACAAAGTAAGGCCTGAGAATAATTCAAAAGATGTAAAAACAATGCATAGAAATCATTTTACTGCCCATTGGACAAATCTTAATTGAGTCTGAGCCCTAGAAGATGCCCCTCCTGGACCAGTGACTAGAGCTGCTGCTAAGAAAAGATCAAGAAAGTCTGCACCTACAGAAGCAAAGTTAAGTGTTCCCTCCACAAGTCCCAGTTGAGCATGACTGTCAGTCCATATCGGAAGAAAGTGAGAGTGACTTTGAATACTATCCTTCTTACGAACTGAGTCAGTTGTTTTGGGGCAATCCCTAGTCAATACTGGAGATGAAGCTGGGCCTTCTGGACGTCTAAGCTCCCAGCTTCATCCCTGGAGCCAATGCTCCCAGAAAGTGAAGTGCAAAGCATCAGATCAGATGAAATGGAATCATTGTGCATGGTTGAACTGTTTGAGCTTTCAGGGAGGAAAATGATGGATTGGGTCAGACTGGTGATACACCAGAACAAGAAGAGTATTTTGAGTGCCCTGACAGTCCCTGCCAGTGTCCAAGCTCTCCAATGAGCCAAATGTTGTGGACTCAGAAACTGTAACTTCTGAGCTGAAAGTGCCCCAAGTTCTAGCCTCTCTACCCCATGGAGACTCCCTGACAAGTAAGGACAATGCTGAAAATGAGGCTCAGAGTGCAGAGACTGTAACAGTTCCCCTAGAAAGACTGGTCGAGCTGTAAAGCCTGTGGTGCACCTCAGTTATGATTCCCTGGGCCGGCCAGTGGATCTGCCTCTCAATGTTGTCCATAAAGGAATGTATGTGTCCCCGAGCTCATTGCCCAAACTGAGCGTCAGTGCTAACTCCAAGTTACTTGTGTTGCCCTCTAAGTATGGTGCCCTTGCCCCATCCAGCCCCAAGGTAACTGATAGGGAAGGGCCCCCTCTCTTCAGGTTTCATGTACAAGAGGTAATAACTTGAGTTATGGTACAATGTGTATGTAATACTGTGTAAAGAGTGACGTACGCAATGTTTCAGAAATGTGTTCTTGGTAAAATGATATACTGACTGATGATTACATGTAATGCAGCCTAATGCAAATGTATATGGTTGCAGTTGAAACTTATGGGTACTTGCTTGCGCGACGTCAAGCTTTCCCAGGCCAGGAAGGATGTAACCCCCTGCAAATGGGGGTTCCTAAAAGACTTCAGGAGCTTGCTTGAATGCTCCAAGCCTGAATGGTGTTTGGCATTTAAGCCATTTATCAGTGAGTGTTTTAGAGCCTCTGGTACTGTCTCTTTAAGTGCTGTCTGCTTGCAGACCTAATTAATTGTATGGGACTGTGTGCTTCTCTGTTTGAGTACCACTGAGCTGCTGCCAATTCACTCCATTTTGCAGTCACTAGGGTGCAAAGGAACCTATCTGAAAGATGTAACTGTTTGCCAGAAATTATTTAGAGTAATAATGAAATTACAGTTTGTCTAACCTGCTTTCTTTGCAGTCAGAACTGTGTCTGCCTAGTTCCCATTCTGGTTTTGAACTGCTGAATTGGACCAATCAGTGTTGGGTAAGCTAGCTCTAAAATGGTGCCTTGGACGAATCAGAACTTGGACTCATAATCTGAGCCAGCCACAAGAGGATTGTATGGGCAGTGATTCTGGGAGATGTAGTTTAGACTTGCGCCTTTTTGGACCAACAGGAGCAGTCTATTGTGAGTGACAGCCAATCCAGTCAAGAACTGGGAGGAACTCAAAGGAAGTCTCGGTTTTGTCTGTTGGAGTTTCAGTTGAGCTCTGGCAGTGAAGAAGGAAGGGCGCTGTGCTTTTCAGTGTGCAGTTTTAGTCGGAAGCGTGTGTAAGGCCCAGTTCGGTCTGCAGCTTGTGTAACTGCTTGTTAGGACTGAATCTGTCCTGTGAAGAGAATCAAAGGATATCTGAAGGTAGAAACCAGGCTCACCCTGTAGAAGACTGGAAAAATTGCTGAATTGCACTCGGTCTGTCAGGAACTGAATCTGCTGTGTGTTCTCCCGGGTATTGTGCAGTAATTGCGTTCGGGATAGAGAAGCAGCCTGCCTGGTATAGTACTTTCTGTTTTACCATATAAATGTGTGAAGAGGCTAGTGTACCTCAAGTGAATCCTGCTGCCATTAAAGGACTTTTGCCTGTTACTGTTCACCATATAAATGTGTGAGAGGCTTGGTTAGCTCAAGTGAATCCTGCTGCCATTAAAGGACTTTTGCCTGTTGCAGTTTGCCATATAAATGTGTGAGGAGTCTCGTGGAGCTCAAGAGTAGCCCTGCTGACATTGAAGGACCCTATCTTGTTTGGAGGTCGTGAGTACTAATTCAGGAGTGCTCCCTGTTGAATTGCCACATTGAATTCAAATGGAATCACTGTACTGCTGACTGTTTAAACTAATTTTTCTTTTCTCTGGGAAGGGCCCTACCAGCTGCCACGGTTTGGACTAGCCACTAGGGCTTGGGTACCCAGGGACAGTAACTGGTAGGGATAGGCCTATGCACAGAGCCATAAGTAGATGAGTAAAGTGATAAGCTAATTAACCTGATTTCCCGTCCTTGTTATATTCCCCTAAATAAATCCGAGCTGCTTGTTTCAGCAAAGTTATACTGCCTGAGGTATTTGTCTATGTTAAAGTATTGTACTGTGATTGTTGTACTGTATCTTATTTTACAGGAGGTCCCAGTGCCTAAACCAGCCCTGGGGTAAGTGTATACTGTGAAGGTAATTCTGATATATTGTGTGGGCCACTAGTGGGAAGAAAGGGGGTTGCAGTGTCCCAGAGGGCTGTGACCAAGTAAGTTTAACTATTGCAAACCCTGACCTCTGGGTGGAGGCACCGCCATTGGATCCAGGCCCCTCAACCTGTTGGTAGCAAATCAGGCAGGGGTAGTAGCCCTGGGATAGCGCCATCTAGGGGTTACAAATATACTAAATTAAACTTATTATTATGAGATTTTAGAAATAATTTTACTCAAAAAAAGAAATAACAAGAATCAGGACCCCTACGCAAGCAATCCAGCACAAACACTGGCTCCCCTCGTGGGTGCAGGTTGTGAGGGTCAGGATAACCTCCCTGAGCAGCGTCGACCCCCTCGCAAGCAATCCAGCACAAACACAGGCTAAATTCATGGGTGCAGGTCATGAGGGTCAGGATACCCTCCCTGAGCAGTGCAGGACCCCCTTGCAAGCAATCCAGCACAAACACAGGCTCCCCTAGTGGGTGCAGGTCGTGAGGATCAGAATACAATCCCTGAGCAGCATGGGACTAACTTGCAAGCAATGTAGCATAAATGCAGGCTCTCCTTGTGGGTTCAGGTTGTGAGGGTCAGGATACCCTCCCTGAGCAGTATGGGACCCCCTCACAAGCAATCCAGCACAAACACAGGCTCCCCTCGTGGGTGCAGGTTGTGAGGGTCAGGATAACATCCCTAAGCATTGTGGGACCCCTTTGAAAGCAATCCAACACAAACATAGGCTCCCCTTGTGGGTGAAGGTTGTGAGGGTCAGGATACCCTCCCTGAGCAAAGCAGAACCCCCTTGCAAGCAATCCACCACAAACACAGGCTCCACTCATGGGTGCAGGTCGTGAGGGTCAGGATACAATCCCTGAGCAGCGCGGGACCCCCTCACAAGCAATCCACCACAAACACAGACTCCCCTCATGCGTGCTGGTCATGAGGGTCAGGATACCCTCCCTGAGCAGC
This sequence comes from Neoceratodus forsteri, assembly GCA_016271365.2. Taxonomy (NCBI): domain Eukaryota; kingdom Metazoa; phylum Chordata; order Ceratodontiformes; family Ceratodontidae; genus Neoceratodus; species Neoceratodus forsteri. The sequence goes on from CM028132.1 coordinate 1,412,634,654, forward strand.
GTGGGACCTCTTGCAAGCAATCCAGGTAATTTAAGTGCTTCTAGCAAGCAAGGGCAGAATCACTGCAGCCACGCCTTCTTGGTACTGTTTGAGCTGAAGAAGGACTTTAAGGACCCTGATCATTTAATTTCACAGTTTCATGCTTAAATGTTTTGTGACCCCACACATGTGGATATAGTTTTTTTCTGCCCAATACATTACACTTAGTAGCAGAATTAGTTGATCCTAGCTTGCTCCTTAAGGGCTTAATTTTGGCACCAAACTGTATTTGAATTTTCTTTTAGCCTTCTGCTTGTGTTCCAATGCTGCCATAATAGAATTCTTTGCTGTGTAGTACTTAAAACACTGTTTGTTCAGGGCTAGTAATTCTTAAGCAGTACTGGTTTTCTGTAATAATTAAAACGATGTTTGGTCGAGTTTCAGACACTTTAAAACAGTACTGGTAGTCTTTTGCATGTATGAAGCACTGCTAAGTCTCTGCAATTCGGATTCAGCTCTGAGAATTTATACTACCCCAAATCGATTGCTGCTTAAATCCTGCTAGCCATTGTGAATGTGAAACCAACTTTTTAATGCATAGCTATCTTGAGTCCCAGCATCTCTAATTTGGTTTCAGATCTCTGACTTGGTGTCGTTTGTGTCGTAGAAGAACACAACCCCTCCCCCCACTCCGTTTTAGCTCACAGACGTTAAAAGCTGTCTCCTTCTCTCCCGCAGCACAAACATAGGCTCCCCTCATGGGTGCAGGTCGTGAGGGTCAGGATACCCTCCCTGAGCAGTGCAGGACCCCCTCATAAGCAATCCAGGTAATTTAAGTGCTTCCAGCAAGCGAGGGGAGAAGCACTGCAGCCACGCCGTCTTTGTTACTGTTTGAGATGAGGAAGGAGGCCCCACCGAAACCAATTAAAACCATTCATCCCATTTTCCAATAAGCAGGTTATAGTTGCCTGAGATTAGTGGCTGCTATTCCATTCTGCCTATTTTTCCATTCACTGCTTAGGGTAGGAAGCATAAATAAACTCAGCTACAGTTAAAAGCTGCTCATCCTATAGTTCTCTTCTTTTCCAGCTAGCAAGATATTTGCTAATTCTTCAGTGAACCCTGGCATCACCCTTCCTACTATCCTCTCTCCTGCCCCCTCCACACTCCATCTTTTGCCCACCCCTGTGATTACTTCTGCTTCCATCACCATGCCCCCCCACCTCTCGATTGCTCCTGCCCACTGGGCCCCAGAATCCACTGTTTACCCATCTCTTTATGGCCCAGATACACAGCGTCTCGCCCGCTCCCATACTACAAACAAGCTACCCCACTCTGCTGGCTCCATGCGGAGTACTCACAAGAAGATCCTAAAATGTGTATTATACAGGATCTCTATTATCCTCCTGCTAATCATGGGTAACACACACCTAAATCCTGGCCCTGTTGCCCCCACTCCATGCAGAACAGTGAAACCCAAAGGCCTCATGCTCGTTGCCATCAATACTTGTGGTCTACAAAACAAATTTGCTGCACTACAAGCTTGGGTCTTCCACCACAACCCTGATGCCCTTGCTATGACTGAAACATGGCTATCTCAGGGTACCCTGTCACAGCTGTCTCCCTCTTAGAATATACATTGTTCAGAACTGATAGACTGGGAAAGAGGGGCAGGGGATGTGCACTGTACCTCCGTGATTACCTGCAAGGTGTCAAAATTGAAAAAATACACCCTGACGTGGGTACCCAGACCCTCACCCTAAAGGTGACTGTTGGCAACTCTGGGAAATCTTTCTACCTATTGGCAGTCTACATGCCTCCTTGCAGTCAGAAGGATGCTTTCATTTCTGTCCTAAACATCATCGCTGAGCTCCCAAACATTCTGAAATCATCGGCCTCAGTGATTTCAATACAAACTACCTAGCCCCCCAGACGTCCTGTCTCAGGGATGCAACCACAGCCCTAAATCTATCACAAATGGTACTTACCCATATTAGGGTTAATGACACCAGGGGGCTCTAGTACCCTCATTGATCTCATTTTCACTAATCATCCTGAGAGAATACAGGATGTTCAGGTCCTCACAGATTCACTCAGTGATCATTCCCCGATCTCCTGTCACTGGTCAAACAGCTGGAAGTCCCCCCCAAGGATCTCCAGACATCGCCAGCTAAAGAAAGGATTCCTGGTACACTTCCACAACCACCTTATAAACCTTGACTGATCCCCTCTTGATCACCAGTCCTCGGTGGATGCCGCCCTGTCCTTCTTCACTAGCTCATTCCAAGCTGCCTGCGATATCTTTGCCCCTTTTGTAAAATGGATAGAACAGTCCCAGTCCTTTCCATGGATAAATCGCTCCTTGCTCGACCAAATGAAAGCCCGTGACAACCTATGGCACCATGCCCTGGAGTCCGGTCACCCTGCTGACTGTCAAGTTTACTGTGCTGCTCTGAACTTATGCACCTGGGCCATCCACCAGGCAAAGGCGGCATAGTATCAGGCCAATCTTTCAGCCACCTGGGGGACTAGGAAAATGCTTTGGGTGAATATAAAGGAATTAAGCGGTAAGCCCTCCCCCATCCATCAATGCTGATTATTGATGGGGCCCCCACCCAAGACCCCAGCAAGTTAGCGAATGCTTTTAATGCGACTTCTCTTACCTCAGCTCCATCCTTCCTCCTGACTTTTTTTTACCGCAACCCCATATCAGTCCCCCCCCGGTGCTCCACCATCTTTCCACTTTAGGACAATCTCCCCTAGTGTTGCCCTCACCTACCTCTCCATGTTCCTTGGCAAAACTAGGCAGAGTGGTAACTCCCTTGATGCAAAGCTGCTCTCCTTAACGCTTGATGCAGTACTAACTCCCCTAACTAAAATACTCAGTCTATCTCTGTGTCAAGGGCAGTTCCCTTCCTTGTGGAAAAGGGCAGTCATTACTCCAGTACACAAAAATGGTGATCATACCTCTAGTAGTACTACCGACCAATCTCCATCCTTCCTTCCTTCCTTCCCTCTCAAAAGCGCTTGAAAAAATTGTAGCCAATCAACTTACTGAATACCTGTACTCACATCACCTACTGTGCCAGCAACAGCATGGTTTCAGGAAGGGGCATAGTACAACCACTGCCCTCCTGGAGTGTACCTCCTTTATCCATGATGCCCTTGACCACTGTGCCTTGGCTGGGTCTGTCTACATCGATCTCTCCAAGGTTTTTGACACTGTTATCACCTTATGCTCATAAACTCCCTCCTCTCTGTTGGCATATCCCAAGAGGCCGCTGGCTGGTTCTCCTGCTATCTCCACAGACATACACAGCAAGTGAAGATCAATAACACCCTATCCACAAACCTTCCTGTCCAATCAGGTGTCCCTCAAGGATCCATCCTTGGCCCACTCCTCTTCTCTCTGTACTTAAACTCCCTTCCTATGGCCTCCACTGCCCGTCTCCTCCTTTATGTAGATGATGCAGTGATCTTTTATCATGTGAACATATGAATGTACCAGCAGAAACAGACCACCTAGTCTATCTATGTCTGCTCGAGTGTGCAGCCAACACCCCTAGTTTGCAGCTACCGACCCTTCCCTTTGTCATCCCACTGCCACCCCCACCTCCCCACCCTCACTCTCCCTGTTGCCTGTCCCATGCCCTTTTGAAGCTATTCACAGATTTACATGATACCACCCATTCTGGTAGGGCATTCCATTTTGCTACCACCTCTCTGTGAAATAGTGTCTCCTCATTTCCATCCTAAATCTTCCCCTCTATTCTTAGCCCATGTGCTAGTGACCCCCTCCTTAACTCAAGACCCCATCTGCCCCACCCTTATTGATTCCCTCAGATACTTGAATGTCTCTATCATGTCCCCGTCCCTTCTATCCTCCAGGGTGTACATATTCAGGTCTTCCAGCCTGCTGTCATAGTCTCTCCCTCCATTCCACATACCATCTTTGTTGCCTTCTCTGCACCCTCCAATAGCATGATATCACGCTTTTGGTATGGCCTCCAAAACTGTACACAATACTCCAAGTGCAGCCTTATCAGCAACCTGTAGAGGGGCAAGATCACCGCTCTTCACCTGGATGAAAATCCCTTGTTATGCACACCATTTTATTCACTTTTGCAGCCGCTCTCCTGTAGTGGGCAGTGTTGTTCATGGTCCCGTTATCATTACCCTTAGGTCCTTCTCCTCCTCATTGATCACCAGCTTAACCCCCCCAGCCAGTATTCTCTCCTTGGGTTCTTCACTCCAAAGTGCATAACCTCACACTTCTTTGCATTGAACCCCAGCTGCCACCTCTCTGACCACTCCTCTAGCTTGCATAGGTTCCCCTGCAGCTGCTTGCATCCCTCCTCTCCATCCACCACTGCTCTGATTTTGGTGTCGTCAGTGAACAGACTTACCTTGCTCACCACCAAGTGTGCAATGTCTGATATGAAAAGCCCAAACAATACTGGCCCAAACACAGGGCTCTGTGGCACCCCACTCATCACTGGCCTTGGAGTTGAGAGCTCCCCTCTCACCACCACCTATTGCAGCCTGCCCCTCAGCCAGCTTGAAGTCCAGTTTATCATTTTTGCCCCACCCCTACACCAGTTAGCTTCCTGCCAAGCCGCCCATGAGACACTGAATTAAAGGCCTTGCTGAAGTCATGAATCAGAGACTTTCAGGTGACTGATTTCTCTGGCTCCCGCATATCGTGATATTAAATCACACCATTTGGTGATCGCTGTTGGCTAGTGGGTCCTCTACCTTTATTTCCCTCACTGCCTCCCCATTCGACAATGCCAGATCTAAAGTGTTCTTTAGCCTAATGCGTTACAGTAACCAACTGTGTCAGGAGACCCTCCTGGATCGCGTCCAGGAGCACTCTCCTAGCACTGGAGGTGACCGAATGCTCCAGTCATCCCGACAAGTTAGAAATCCCCCGATGACAGCTTCCCTTTTCTACATACCTTTAGATTTGTCCGCTAACTCCTGTCAAGCTCCTCAGACTGGGACGTAGCCTCATACCACCCAAACCTCAATTTCCTACCCTTGAGTCTAGGAGCTGCAGCCAGATTGCCTCTGTTCTCCTTTCTTTTCACTTGTCCCTTGTGCATTTGATCCCGTCCCTCACATAGACTGCCACCCACCCCCCGCCCCTCCTTACGGTCCTTCCTGTATAATTTGTATCCTGGGATTGCCAGATCCCAGTCCTGGTGCTCAGTTGCTCATGTTTCTGTGACAGCTGCAATATTCACCCTCCACACTGCTAAGAGTGCCTGTAGCTCAGCAGATTTGTTTCCTAGGCTTCTTGCATTCAATGAGACCACCCACCATAATGCCCCCTTCCCTTCACTGGCCTCCATCTCCTCCCTTCTACTCTCTCCTTTTTTGGTCACCCCGAGTTCTTCCCTGCTAGCCTGGGGGGGGGGGTAGGCTGTGACTCCACTCTATCGGATCCCTGCCTAACTGCTGTCCACTTGCCACCACCCTATCTAGTTTAAATCCACCCTTGTCGCAATATACCTTCCCAGTCTTTGCTTTAATACCTCCTTCCCCTCCCCACTCAGGTGCAGCCTATCCCTTGAAAATAGATTGTTATTATCCTAGGTACTGCCCCAGCCGCCCACAACCAAAACCCAACCCAGCTTCAGTTGTCCTTACAGAACTCTTTCGCTGAAATCGAATCATGGGTTGCCTCCCACAAGCTTGTCCTCAACTATAAAAAAACAAAGGTCATGCTAGTCCCCCATCCACAACATAAACATAAACGGACCACCCTATCTATACAAAATTCACAGGGTTCCACTCTGGAACCAGTCACCTGCTTTAAATATCTGGGGGTCACCCTCAACTAGGACCTTTCCTTCCGTGAACATAGCATTGACGTGCTCCACAATTAATACCAGAATTGGCTTCCTGTATAAACTCAGGCCCTGCCTCCCTCTTGACGCTCTATGAGTAGCCATCTCTAACTCCATCCTTTCCCTAGTAGACTACGGCAGAGTCATCTATGGTGCCGCCTCAGACTCTGCCCTGTCCCAGATAAAACGTGTCCTGAATATAGCCTGCCGGTTAGCCACAGGCAGTGACAGGCTCATGCACACTTGTGACCTCTACTAATGATCATCATGGCTTAACTTTCAGGGGGTGTCTGTCTATTCTACCAGATCTGCCTGCTGGCCAAAAAAATCCAACTGGGGTTATCTCCCCCTGGCTGTCTCTCAGTTCTCCAACCAAGTTTACCCAAATGGACCACAAGACACTCTGACACTACTGCCGTTCACAGTCCCTTTGTTAAAACCAGTGCTGGTCAAAGGTCCTTCCGGTACAGGGCTCCACTCTGGATGAACTCAATCCCTGGTCCTACCCTATCAATACCCAGGCTGGGACCTTTTAAAACTGAGCTGTGAGACTATGTTATGTCCAACTCCAAATGTGACTGCTGATAACCCTGGTTCCCTGTATTGACAAGTTTTTCTGCAGGCTAGTCCTTGATCCTACTGTATAACTGTACGATACACACCTATGGTGTTGCTCTAAGTGTTTGTTATGAAATATGCCTCTGTATTTTATTCTCTATATTTGTTCTCATTATCTTCTGTATTTGACTTTGTTCATTGTATGACGTGGAGCCTTTGTAAATGAGTCCCTGACTCAAAGGGTCGTAATTCCTAGACTTTAATTAATTAATAAATAAAAAATATATATATATAACCAGGGACAGAAATTAAAGTACAGAAGTCAGGCATACAGTAGGATAGGATTATAAAACAAAGTCTGGGAAGGCCTGATTATACAGGAAGGCCTTGAGGTGGGCTTTGAAAACCTCAACTGAAGGGGTCTCCCTTACAGCTGGAGGTAGCGAATTCCACAGGAAAAAAATGTAAGTCCTTGAAATGTTATTTTTTGATGAACTTTGTGTAACTGAGTTCTGAGCCAGCTGTGGATTTGTATTTTTATTAGAGATCAGAAATACACTTTTAAGAAGGCATGCAAAGGACAGCATTAAACAAAGCAGCACGCCCCCCTCACCCCCCAACCCTGTACTTCTCTGCAGGGTCAGCCCTGGATAGGAGCCTAATTCTACAATGCAAATTAGTGCAAAGACAAAATACACAAGAACAATGACGTGCAAAAAAGAAAGGCAATATGACCAGATGAAGTGTAAGGGGGTTCATCTTGTTTTAAAGAACATTTATCCAGCAATTAAGAAATGCAAGTCCCTGAAACATTAGTTTTTTGATGAATGTTGTGTAACTGAGTTCTGACGGCAGCTGTGGATTTCTCACTGGAAAAATCAGAACCTTGCTTTTAAGTCATGCAAAGGGCTTCACTAAACAGAGCAGCATGCACTCCCAGTACTGCTCTGCAGGGTCAGCTGTGGATAGGAGCCCAAGTCCACGATGTGGGATTTGTACTAACAGCTTTCTGATCCAGAGAATTTTCTTCTCTATTTATGGTGTGATGATGAAGACAGGTACACCGAACCAAAGCTCATTTCCAAGTACGAGGAGGGATAGTAGGGGAGACAATGTAGAGTATGACAAACCCTAGTATAAAATATACACAGTGGGGCGATGTGGCAAAAACAGGAAAGAGAGCAAAGCAGAGCAACATTGGTGTGGAGGCAAAATACACATGAACAAGAATGTGCAAAATATTACAGATTCCAAAAAATAAAAAAAAGTAGGACTATAGCCAAGGAGTGGTAGTGCCGAAGTCAGAGAATAAGGATCAAGAACAAAGGGACCGGCACCTAATAAAGGTTCTGTGTGACTCATGTCACTCCACACTAAAGGGAACCATGGACTCATAGATACATAGATACATAGACAGTGTTGGCAGATAAGGGCCTATGGCCCACCCAGTCTGCCCATTTGAGCTTGTAAGTTCAGTTTGTTTTCCTAGAAGTCTGTTGCACCTTACCCCTGACCTCCAGAATTCCTTTATGTCTATCCCATGCATTCTTAATTCCCGTGATTGTTTCAGCCCCCACTACATCCTCTGGCAGGGTGTTCCACTTGTCCACCACCCGTTCTGTGAAGAAATTCTTTCTCATGTTTCCTCTGAATGATCCTCCCTCCAACTTCATCCCATGCCCTCTAGTCCTGGAACATCTTTTTCGCTTAAAAATAGTGTTTTCCTGAACCCTGTTCCTCCCTGTAAGATACTTGTATGTCTCTATCATATCCCCTCTCTCCCTCCTCTCCTCCAGGAGTACGTGTTCAGTTTCTTCAACCTGTCTTCATAGGACTTGTGATGCAATCCATGCACCATCTTTGTTGCCCTCCTCTGAACCTTCTCTACCCTGTCTATGTCTTACGTGGTATGGTCTCCAGAACTGTACACTGTACTCCGGTGGGGCCCTCACTAGTGTCTTGTATGGCGATTATGACCTCCTTTTCCTGCTGGAAATGCCCTGCCTATACATCCCAGCATCCTATTTGCTTTACCTGCTGCCTTGTCACACTGTTTCCCTACCTTGAGGTCATCAGAGATGATAACCCCAAGATCCTTTCCTGCTTGGTGCATGCTATATCCTCACCCCCAACTGATATATTGTGCCAGGGTTATTGTGCCCATGTGCATTATCTTGTACTTCTTTGCATTGAATTTCAACTGCCAAACCCTGACCATTCTTCAAGTTTCTGAAGTAAGCTTCTCATTCTGTCTACACCCTCTGGTGTGTCTACTCTGTTACAGAGCTTTGTGTCATCAGCGAACAGTGAAATTCTGCCTTCTAGGTCCTGCGCCATGTCACTGATGAAGATGTTGAATAGGACTGGTCCCAGCACTGATCCCTGTGGTACCCACTGGTCACTCTTCCCTCTGTGGGTGACAGCCATTTACCACCACCCTCTGTGTCCTGCCACCCAGCCAGTTACCTACCCACCACACTACTGTCCTGCCCACACCCATATTCCCCAGTTTGTGTAATAGTCTTCTATGTGGCACAGTGTCAAAGGCCTTGCTGAAGTCCAGATAGGCCATGTCCACTGCCCTCCTGATCCACCTCCCTAGTCACCCAGTCAAAAATTAAATGAGGTTGGTCTGACATGACCTCCCATGGTGAAACCATGCTGCCTTGGTACTGTAGTCCATTGACAACCAGATGTTCCACCAATCTCTCCTTCAGTAGTGCTTCCATGATCTTCCCCACTACCGAGGTGAGGCTGACTGGTCTGTAGTTCCCCACTTCCTCTTTGTTCCCACTTTTGTATAAGGGGACTACATCTGCTGTCCTCCAGTCTTTGGGTACCTCCCTGTTTCCAGTGATCGGCTAAACAGGATAGCCAGAGGTTCAGCCACCACCTCTCTTAGTTCTTTAAGGACCCTGGGGTGCACCCCATCTGGCTCCATTGCTTTATCAACTCTTATTACTTCCAGTTCCTTCCAGGACCCTTTCTGGGTGTAAAGGGACTTGTGTCCATTTCTGCACCATTCTCACCCTTGTCCTCCTTCAGACCCATTACCCTCCTCTTCCTCAGTAAAAACTGAGCAGAAATACCTGTTCAGTATGTCATCTTTACTGTTGTCATCCTCCCTTGCCCCATCCTCCCCTTCAGTCTCACTATCCCTCCCTTTGTCTTTCTTTTTCACTTATGTACCTGTAAAGGTTTTGTCCCTCTACCCACTTATTTTGCAATGTGTTCTTCTGTCTGAGCTTTGGCTTCCCTTGCAGACCTGCCTCCCTTTGCTTCTCCTGGTACTTCTCCCTATCCCCTTCTGCCTGTGTCTTTTTGTATTGCCTGAATGCAATCTTTTTGGCTTTCACTTTCTTTGCTACCTGTTTGGAAAACCATAATGGTCTCCTCTTCCTTTTCCTCTTGCTAACCTGCTTAATACATAATTCTGTTGTTCTTGTAATCCCCATTTTAAATACTGCCCACTGTTCCTCAACCCCTTATTCCTGTCCCATTCCCCTTAATGCCTCTTTCAAGTATCTCCCCATTTTCCCAAAGTCTGCCCCCCTTAAATCCAGGATACGTGTTTTTGTGTGGTTTGGTTCTGCTCTTTCTGTGATTTCAAACCACAATGACTGGTGGTCACTGTTTCCCAGGTGATCCCCACTGTTACCCCCATCACACTGTCCCTGTTTGTGAGCACAAGGTCCAGTATTGCCTTCTGCGAGTTGGTTCCATGACCAGTTGCTTGAGAAGGCACCTTGAAGGAGTCCAGGATAAATCTGCTCCTAGTTGATGCTGCTGCTGGGATGCTCCAGTCCACGTCTGGAATATTGAAGTCTCCAACCAGTACTACCTCACCCTTGTCTGCCATCCTTTGGATGGCTAGCATCAACTCCTATCTGTTTCTTCCTCCTGGACTGGTGGTCTATAGACCACACCTGTGCAGATGCTGTCCCCATTTTCCTTTCCAGCTAACCCACAGTATCTCTCCCCATTTTGTTCCTCCTGGATCTCTATGGCCCTTATGTCATTTTTCACATAGAGTGCCACTCTTCTTCCCTTCCTGCCTGTTCTGTCTCTTCTGAATATGTTGTAGCCAGGTATGGCTATCTCCCAGTCGTGGTTATCATTACACCAGGTTTCAGTGATGGCCACAATGTCCAGGTCTGACTGCACCATGACAGCCTCCAGATCTTCCATCTTGTTGCTAAGGCTCCTGGCATTTGCACACATGGCTTTCCATGATTGACCTCCTAGACTGTCTCACTGTTCTACTCCAGCCCTTCCTTGGTTGTCATTTATCCCTGGTTCTCCTTGCTGTCTGCCCGTCTGCTGAATTTTGCCTTTTCTGCTTATCCACCTCTTGGGCATTAATCTCCATCTTTTGCACAGTGCTTTGCAGAGATAGCCACTCCTCTGGTTCACTGGTTCCACTGCTAGCTCAAAGGATTTACCTGTGCCAAAATATCTTTATTTCTTCAAGGTGCTGATACAATCCACTCACAATTAAGCACTCACCAGTAAGCACAGACCACACTTCTCAGATCACAAGTAAGCAGTCACCACCCTTCTCAGGTTTAAAAGTCCATGAAAATCCACAGTGTCGATTCAGTCGATTTTAATTTTGATTTCAGCAAGGCGTTTGACTCGCTTCACCACAAACGACTCCTAGCTAAGCTTAAGGACATAGACATTTCTGAGAATATCATCATCAGGTGGGTGGCATCATGGCTAACTGAGAGGAAACAGAAAATGACGATAAGTGGGGTCAGATCAGAATATGGGGAGGTCACCAGTGGGGTGCCGCGAAGCTTGCTATTGGGCCCTTTGCTGTTCAATATTTTCAGTAGTGACATCTTGGTTGGTATTATTGGTGAAAGTGTGCTCTTTGTGGATGACACAAAGCTGGGAGGATGTATAGACAGTGAAGATGGCATAAAAGTTTAAGGAAGGACCTGGCAAGACTTGAGAAGTGGTCCAAGGAACGGCAGCTGAAGTTTAATGCCAAGAAGTGCAGGGTGATACATGTGGGTAGACATAACTCTCGACCAGACTGCTAGATAAATGGCACTAAACTCCTTGCCCCAGCAGAGGAAAGAGACCTAGGAGTGATGATCACAGACAACCTGAAGATGACTAGTCAATGCAACTTGACATACAGTAAGGCTAACAGGATGCTGGGCTGCTTCAGCAGAAACTTTGACAGCAGAAGTAGAGAGGTCATCCTGCCTCTGTACAGATGCCTCATGAGGCCTCATCTGGAGTATTGTGTCCAGTACTGGAGACCTCACCTTAAAAAAGACATTAATAGACTTGAATCAGTACAAAGAAGAGCTACAAAGATGATCTCTGAGATAAACGGGTTCGCTTATGACAAACGATTAGAAGAGCTAAACATGTTCTCGCTAGAGACTAGAAGATTGAGGAGGGGACATGATTGAGACATTTAAGTACCTTAAGGATATTAACAAGGTACCCTGCACTGAACTCTTCACCACAGTGAGTGGGTCCATTCTGAAGGGACATGTTTGGAAGCAAAAAGGGGGTCATTTTAAGCATGAGTTCAGAAAACACTTCTTTACAGAGAGAGTGATTGAACCATGGAATAGGCTGCCATCAGGGGTGGTGGTGGAGGCTAAAATGGTCACAGATTTCAAGAATGGGTGGGATAAAGCATACAAACCAAATAAGAGTTAGACTCTGAAACCTCATAGGGGTTATTGGGTATCTACTGGGAAGACTATGAACCCTTGGTCTCCTTCTGCTGTCAACTTTTCTATGCTTCTATGTTTCAGTTGCAATGGCAACTGGGGTTCAGGCTCGAACCCTGCACTGACATCTGTTTTTCCGAGTGAACCCCATTTACTACCACCCTTTGACTTTTGTCACTTAGCCAGTTACGTACCCATTTTACTACCTGTGGACCTACACCCAGACTGCCCAGCTTGTTTACCAGCCTCCTGTGTGGAACAATGTTGAAGGCCTTACTGAAATCCAGGTAGGCCGCATCCACCACTCCTCCCAGATCCACTTCTCTGGTTATCCAGTCAAAGAACTTGATCAGGTTTGTTTGACTAGATATCCCCCCTATGAACCCACAATGATTCAGATCCTGTAATCCACTGGTTACAAGCTGTTCCACAACCCTTTCTTTTAGTAGCATTTTCATAACTTTGCCCACCTCCAAAGTCAGGCTTACTGGTCTGTAGTTTCCTGCCTCCTCCCTATTCCCACTTTTGTGAAGTGAGACCACATCCACCCTCCTCCAGTTCCCTGGGTCTTCCTCCGTATTCAGTGACAGGGAAACTAGAAACACCCTATCAGTGATAAGAGTACAACAGTATTTCCAGGTAACACATGGAGAACAGAAGTCTGAAATGATGGGAGTGGTACAGTGCAGTGGCTGTGGGGAGGCAGTTTTCCAAGAGTTTCTGGAGACATGCATTGCTGCCCCATCTGTACACACCTCTCTTGGTTGAGGGAGGAGGTCACTAGACTCCAGGCTGAGTAGGATTCAGGGACCTCTTCCCCCATCCAGGATCATCAGGTCTAACAATGTTACCTCAGAGGATACCAATGAGGAGGAGAGGCTGGAATATGTTGGGCTCTGGAAAGGAAGGGGTTGGTGAGACAGAGGCACATTCAACTGACACCACTATGTAGTAGTAGTAAATCATTTTTTATTCAAAAGAATAATGGAATACATTCAGTTGAGCAAAGCTCATTTTCAGTGAAGTTCCAGGCCAAGTAAAGTGCGTAAGTTACACATATACATATATATATATACACAATACAATATATAAACAGAATAAAACAGTCGCATTAAGTACAATAAACAACAGTTACAACAATAGAAACTTCTAAACTGGTCTTTAAAGTGCATTACAGTAATTACAATTAAAGCATTGCTGGACCAAATTGTGCACCAATTATTAAATTCCAAAATATTAATTTTGGCCCTACTTGTGATCCTTATTGTTGATGTTGTTTTTGTCATTTATTTATACATGTTAGAACCATTGAGTAAAAACTCATTCACAATGGTGACCTTACACATCCATACAATACAATACACAACCAATAAATAACATTCATAATAAAAAGAGCATTTAATAAAAACAATCACAAGGTTTCAACAATGATAATAGATACTTTTCCACAACTGATATATATATGTATACTGGTTTACTATTGCATTGCCTAAAAGCAACATGAAAAGTATTCCCCAATAGACTGGAACATAATAGCTGAAACAGGACTGAGCACGTTTTGTTTTTAGTAAAGGAACCACCATTTCCTTTATTTGACAGTTTTTCAAGGTGAGGTCAATTGACCTAAAACATAACCTATCTTGTAGATATTTTGATATATTACCCTGTCCCGCATTTGAAAGCAAAAAGCAACTTATGCAGTTCCTGTCTGTTACTTAGAGAGATCCAACCTAGTTGATTATACAGGTCACAGTGGTGTACCAATCCAGAACAACTGAGTACCAGCCTTGCTAACCTGTTGAGCAACACGTTTAGCCTGGATAGATGATCTTGAATAGCATTTCCATATAAGATGTCACCATACTCAATTAGGGGAAACATCTGAACTTTAATATTAAGGTTTAGATTACCACCTCCAATTAAAAAAGGCTCTTCAGGACTCAATTCTAGGAGCAGACCTAACTCTTAGAGAGGATGCTGAATGGAATTCAGTTCCTTAGGTGGCAATTTTAAGGAAAGGGGTGAGTTTTAAGCAATAAGGCACGACAGGGTGTGTGTTGTGCTGGGATAACATCACACCTGGGGTGATTAGACACGAGGCCACAGGCGAGTGCAACTAATCACCCCAAGTGAATGTTATCCAGCATACACACACCCTGAAGTATATTACTATTATACAATGGTTAATTTTATTTTAAGTAGAAAAGATAGGAAAACCTGTTTAAAATATAAATTTATTTCATTTTTTGTTTGGGCAGGTATACTTATTGAAAAAAAGTGCACAGTTCCTGTCTTGTGCAGGAGTTAGCGCTACCCCTACATAGTTTCTCTGTATTCCTTTTAATGTCTGTCTTTGTGGCTCTGTCTTTTTAACCCCTGTGCCTTGTCCTTTTGCTCTTTCCCCCTGCTGTTACTGAGAGACAGTGTAGAGAGGCTGTATGCATCTTGAAAAGATGCTGGCGTTTCATTTTTTCCTTGCTAATTCACTCCTGTTTCCCCCTGATGTTACTGAGAGAGACAGTGTAGAGACACTATATGCATTTTGAAAAAACGTTGGCAGTGCGTTTCATCGCTCGATGTGGTGATTCACTTCACTCGCTCAGTGTGGTGTCAAGCCAGAAGTGAAGGAAGGTTAGTCTGGGTTTTAAAATAATAACTAAAAGGAAGAAATGTATTTGAGGAGCCAGCGAGCATTATGGCAAGAGAGGACTCAGTGAGCGTTATGAGTAGAGCCGAGCGGTCACTGTTTAAAATGCACGCTCACTTGCGTCTGAAATTACAGGGTTCGCGATGTAGTTCTCTTTTTATTGGGTAACTTAGGAGCAGATTTTAACTTGGTGTTCAGTAAACAGAGTGCTGTCAGTGTAGAGGCAGACCAGGTAGTAAGACTGATCATCCTGTCAGCTAGGAGGGTAGTGGGGCAGGCAATCGCATCGTGAAGTGATTGCTTTTTTTTTTTTTTTTTTTAACATTTGATGCGGTCTTTTCTGTGCTGGGACTAGATCCGTGATGTTGTACTGGGATAACATCACGGGTCCAGTCCCAGACTGACGAATCAGAGCCAAAGATTTTTTTTTGCCATTGTATAATATTACATAAACTCCTTATGAATATGAATGACACCTCTCTTTTGTCAGCCTCAGCCAAAAGGAAATGGGGAGGTGACATCAGGGAACCTATATCTGCCGAAGAATGGGCCTCAATTTGGGACAATGCCTGCTGCAGCACGAGGGAAATCTAACCCAGGACAATCCAATATAAAATTCTACATTATTACTATTATTCCCCAAAAAGGTTATTCTCCTTGGAATTTCAAATAGATGGGAAATGTTGGAGATGCCAGGGGGAGGATGCAGATCTATGTCATATGCTCGGGTCCTGTCCCTCCATCAAGGACATTTGGAGGAAGATACATAAAGTTTGTGAATTGTCATTGAAGGCTTCGATTCCTTTTAATCCCAAGTTTCTTATCCTGGAAATAAGTGTAGGTCAGGGAAATTTGAACAAGCACCTAAACTCTTATCTGGTCAGGGGCTTTAACACTTAAATGGATCCTTCACTCAAATTGGAAATCTCCTTCTCCCCCTGCTAATGCCAAATGAACCTCTAAAATGAGTAAAGTCATCAAGAATGAGAGACTGGCACATCAGGTTGTTAATAAAAACTTCATATTTGAAAGAAACTGGACCCCTTTCCTTACTTATCTGGATGTTACATAATTAAATATTATTAATTTTAGGCCTGATCCAGTATCCAATGCCAAAACTTCTCTTTCCCTAGTATAGATTCTATAGTATAATGAATCTGCAAGTATTTTTATTTTCTCTAAGTAATTCCACATATGAGACCTGGCAGTTTCAGTCCTTATATAAGAATATTGGGCACTATGCACGAAGTGGGCAGGTGAATGTAGAAAAATCATGCACCTGGCCCATGCTCCTGTTCCCCAAGGACAGGTGTGCACATGCCGGCATTCACCAATGCTGGCCACCTGTCCATGACTCCCCCCACTCCCAGCACGCAGGGCTCCACAGGGTGGCCAGGGGAGGAGTTGTCATCTTGAGTGGGTGTCCAATAGGATGCCCCTCTGTGTCATCTGCACTGGGTGGTGTGGGTCCGGGACTGTGCATGCCGCTTGCACACACCTGACTCATGTGACACCTACTGGTCCCATTGCCGCAGCCCACAGCATGTCTGGGTGCTCGCCCACCCAGCCACCCCTGGCCACCTCCTGCAGCCCAGCAGTCAGGGACATCACAGTGCACCCTATCCCAGTCCCCCGGTGACTCCTTGGTGGTGCCTGGGGGGTCACACAGTGGGTTATGCAGGGTCAGCCCTGGTGTACCCTGTGCCACCCACCACACCCATGCAGCCACCACTAGTGGGTTAGTGAATCCTATGTAGTGTTGGCATGCCCCAGAAATACCCCCTGTGTGGTGCTGCCAAAGATGAAGGGGATCGGGTGTGGTGGTTATAGGTACCCTTCCTGTATGCCATGCAGGGGGGCACAGTGTGCGGAGTGACTACGCACCCCAGATACTCATGCATAGCCACTGTGCCCCAATAGTGCATAGCACCCAATGTTTGTATGTTATAACATGCTGTTTGTATTTCTACTCGATGTGCTTTGTTTTATAAAAAAAACTAATAAAAAATTTTAAAGCAAAAAAAGAATAATAAGATTTAGTGTGTCAGAATTTAAACAATTTTTGTTCTTGTACAAGAATCCTACCTCCTTGCTCACCTGGGCTACAAGTTTATCTACATGGGTGTTACTGGATCTGAACTTATCTAGCCAGAACCCGAAGTATTTATAGCAGTCAATGCATTCCTGGGCAGTTCTGGAGCCATCAACTATAACTAAAGTTGGGGTCACTTTGAGTCTAAGAGCTGTGCCAAACAAAATGCATTTCATTTTAGATATATTTAGTTTTAACTTTAAATTTGCAAAGTAATTTATATTCCTGGACTTTGCCAAGGCCTTTGACAAACTGTCCCGTTCAGATCTAATCAAAACCTCAGGGGCCTTAAGCTGTGTACTAACATCATGCACTGGATTGCCACTACTGGCTGGAGGGGTGCCAGCAACGAGTGGTGGCTAATGGAGTATATTCAGAATGGGCCAGAGTCACCAGTCGGGTACTGCAGCGGTTAGTCCTGTGTCCCATTCTTTTTAATATATACATCCCTTCACTCATATTGGATTCACCAAATATTTAGTTGTCAAAATTTGCTGCTGGCTGCCACCTGGGAACAGTAGTGAATCAATTGGACAGTACCACTGCTCTGCAGGAAGCTTTGGATCATATCTTCACTTGGACTAAATATAGCAAATTGGATTTAAATATTAGCAAATGCAAAGTCATGCACTTAGGTACCCACAATAAACAGCAGAATTACTTCTTGAACAAAGAACTTTTAACAGAAACACTCTGTGAAAGAGACCTCAGTGTGACCATAAGCCCGGACCTTAAATTTCATATTCACTGCAGCGACCAAGTGAAAAAGGCCAACCAAATACTGAACTGTATTGTTAGGTATATTTCCAGTTGCGCTAGGGAAGCATTACTCCCCAGTATGTTGCATTGGTCAGGCCCCACCTGGAGTATTCTGTCCAGATATGGTCCCTATACAGTAAAGAAGACATTAATAGGGTTGAATCTGTACAGAGAATATTGCCTAGGTCTATTGCAGGTTTAAAAGAGACACTTTATCAAGAAAGACTGAAAAATCTTAACCTATATTCACTACAATACAGAAGGCACAGGGGGGACTTGTGCATGCTTTATAGAGCAATGGAGGATAAAAACCTTAGACGTGAATTTGGCCTTGTGCCTAATTATGGCAGAGTTAGAGGTAGGAGACACTCTTAACAACTCTATCTAGAGAGATGGAATTTACTACTTAGGAAAAAATGGTACAGCAAAAGGGTGATTACAGTCTGGAATACTCTTCCTTCGGAAGTAATTGAAAGTAAAAATATGAACACTTTTAAAAATGGATTAGACAAGGCCATGAGTAATGAGGTTAAATTTGGTGTTAGTTAAATTTACATACTCAGATTTAGTTAGATATAACCTTAAAAGGCAAGCACTAAGGACGTAAGTCTACCACAAGCTTGTTTTGATCTATGAAATCTATGAAGTCGTAAAGCTAGCCTTAAGATTGCCTTCTTCACACGATACTGATTTGTTGGAAAAGTAGATGATAACGTCATCTGCAAATAAGTGGTACTGAGCCAAACCCACATGCCTGCCAAGATCCTTTAAATAGACTAAAAAAAGTAAAGGGCTCAATACTGAACCCTTGGGGACTCCTCTGTGTACAGGTAGGGGGTCAGAATTGACACCATTTACTGCAGACACCTGCCATCTGTCAGTCAGGTAAGAATGAAACTATTCCAAGGTCTTCACACTCAACTCAACTTCACTCATACTACTCAAAAGTAACTGGTGATCTACCATGTCGCAGACCCTGGACAGGTCGACCAAGATACTCCTGTGAAACACTGGGCATCATTTGCAAGGCCAGCATCATTCAGGACCCCCTGACAGGGCTGCAATGGTCCCATAAGCCTTCTGGAAACCTGACTGATATTGATCCAACAGCCCATTTCCCTCCAGATGGCTCATAAGTTGCTTGGCAAGCAGCTTCTCCAGAACCTTACTGACCAGTGGCAGAGGGGAGATTGGTCTGAAGCTGGATAAGTGGCCAGGGTCACCCCATGTAAAAAGGGGAATCACCATGGCTGCCTTCCTAACAGAGACAGTGCTGTAGATGTCAAGGTAGGAGGCCTACCTGGGGACCAGTGATCACCCTATGGTGGGGTTCAACATAAGGATGGCTGCAGAATGGAGGAAATGAACCAAGACCTAATGGGTTTCATGTGGAGATATATAGGACTATTGGGGATCTTGTTAGCTCCTTGTTGGCTCATACCCTATAAGATGCATGGCAGGAGGGAGTCTTGCCTGACACTATGAATAATGCTACTATTACAGTACTGGTTAAGAAAGGTAATGACCCTTTATATTGCTCCAGCTACCACCCTATGTCACTTTTGAATGTGTGCTATAAACTATTGGCTAAGGTTTAGGCAAACAGGCTCAACAGAGTGCTGCCGCTTTCAGTCCACTCTGAGCAGGTCAGTTTGTGGAAGGTAGAGATGGGGCAGACCACATCAGGCATCTGGCCAGCTTGATATGAGTCATGGCCTTCTCTTCAGAGGCTGTGGCAGAAGTAGCTTTGGATATGTTAAAAGCTTTCGACTCCATCGAATAGCCCTATCTTTTTGCTGTCCTGCAGAAGTTTGTGTTGGGTGATGAGTTTACCAAATGGGTTCAACTTATTTATACTTCTCTGCATGCAGTAGTCCTCACCAATGGTAGGCTTTTCCCCTTTTTGGCTCTGTAGAGATACCTGACAGGGATGCCCCCTATCCCCAGCACACTTTGTTTTGGCTACTGAACCCTTGGAGCAAAAATCAAGAGACTCCCAGCAAATCCAGAGTGTAGAAGTGGGAATGGACTCCTACATACCCACAGTATGCTCTTTGTTAATGACATTCTTTTAACTATTTGCAATCCTGCCATCTCTGTCCCTGCCTAAGTAAACCTCCTTAGCCAATTTGTGACAGGGTTGAATAAGACCCTGCCCCATTTGTTATGCAGAAAGAGTTTAAACATGAGGGTCTGTTCTATCCTCTCCTTTTCTGTCTTTTCTCTGTCTGGCTGCGAAATCAAATTTTATTGTGAGACCTAGGAACTGATCACTCCAACTGTTTCACAATTCTGCACCTCTCACTATCTCTCTTCCTTCCTTTGCTGTTCTGTCTTTTCTTCCTCCTTGCATATCTGCAGTTATAAAAATATATGTGAATCTTTATGTGGAAATATCACTGATACTGGGATCCCTTTGTTTAAAACTGTATATAGTTTTACTGTTGAAATGATTGCAAAGTTATTTGGAACTCAAGGGGTTAACCTGAGAGTGCTAGATGCAAACTCTGTAGAGCGGTCAACAAGAGGTCATTTATGGGTCATTATGTTCTTTTTGCTGTACCTGCTGAAACTGACAAGAACTCTGTGTGAGAAGCAGAATGTTCTCTTAATGAGCTCCCTGCAAAGACTTGTTATAAAAAGAGCTGCAAAGTGAGGAATCGACACAAGTCATGCATTAGGTGTGGGGGGGGGGTTGGACAGTTATGCTATGTGCAAGGTGGTGAATGGACTGATTGGTTGAGTTGCCACTTGTTGGGAAGTAGAGAGAATGCCGATATCATGTTTTACTGAGCAGAACTCTCATGTTGGGAAATTATGCTGGTAGCTTGACGAACAATTGGGGTGAGCCTCTTTCATGCTTCACTATTTTGTCTGCATCTTAAGGCTGAATACTGAGCACTGTAAACTGAATGCCACAATGTTTTGCAAAAGGGAGAGACCATGACTAAGAGACTGAGATTGGAAATTAAGAAAAACTCAGAAAAAGGACTCTGCTTTCTATATGTGTATTGCCATTGTAAATAGCTATATTGAAAAATTTTATTTTTTAGTTTGGTGTTATTAATAATAAAACACTATTTACAAATTTTACAACTGGTCTGGTTTTCCTATGCTTCCTGACCTGTGCCTCAATGACAGATGGTGTCAGAGTTGGATTTACACTGTGCATACTCTAAGCCAGGAGTTTTTGTGTGTGGGTACTAGACCTAGTACCAGGGAAGCATAGCAGAAAGGTATGGATTCTACAGCAGCAAGCCCAGGAGTGATTACCAGAAGAATGGCAGCTAACCGAGCAGAGACAGAAGTCCAAGCTGAGACTGTCCAGCTAGCACCAGTCATGGAAAAAAAGAACAAGCAGTGACAGAACCTGAAAACCTGACTGCCTTTTTCAAATGGTGGGCTTACAACAATTAGAGACAGGGAAACAGAGAAGAGAGGAGATGCAGAAGAGAGAAAAAATAAATTAAACATTTAGAGGCACAGAGAAAAGAAGAAATGTGACAACTGGAGAAGCAGAGAAAAGAAGAGATGCAGCAATGGCTGGATGTATTGCAAGCTATCAAAACTGGAGGTTCTGGCACAAGTCCAGCAGAGCAACAAAACACAAGCAACTTAAAAGACATTAAGCTTGCAAAGCTGTGTCCCTCAGATGATGTCAAAGCATATCTGACAACTTTTGAAAGGGTTGCTACAGCTTGCCAGTGGCGAAAGCAGCAATGGGCAATCAAACTGGTACCTTACCTGACTTGGATTGTTCAACTTGCTTACAACAATATGGACACTGCACAGTCAGAAAATTATGACCTGGCAAAAAGTGAAATCCTGAAAAGGTATGACATCTCAGGAGAGACCTACAGGCAGAGATTTTGGTCTCTGAGGTCCAACTCAGTCGACAATCATCAAGAAGCCTTCACCCAGCTCAGAGAACTCCTTATGAAATGACTCCAACCAGAGGGCAAAACACTTCCACAGATCATCGAAACATTTGTAATGGAGCAGTTCATCAACATCCCACCCACAGATGTACAGCTTTGGGTAAAATAACATTGAACAGAAAGTGGGAAAAAGGCCGTTTCTTTGGCTGAGGACTACCAAATGGCCAGACAGATGTTACAGTAGCAATGTAACAGCTAAACACCAGTAAGACTTTTTTTCCCCCATTTAAACTCCAAGTCTGATAAGATCTCTGGTGAGGATTACAAATCTGTATCCAAAGACTTTATTTGCTACAACTATAATAAGCCAGGTCATATTGCAAGAAATTGCCATAGCAAGAAGAGTGACACTGGTGCAGATTTGTCCTTAGCAAATTGGGGCAAGTACTTAACAGATGTGAAGGTGGGAGATAAGACTGTGAAAGGACTTACAGATTTGGGAAGCAGACAGACCATAGTGCATGTGGAAGTGCTGCGAAAACACTGTGCAAAAGGACCAGGTACTGGTGTCATCTGCATCCATAGAGATACTGGATACTAGCCCACCAGCCAAGTGACTCTGTCTATTAATGGGGTGTCACACCAAATGAAAGTGGGGTAGTACCTAAGTTACGGGTACCTGTGATTATTAGAAATGACTTTCCAGGATTTACTGAGTTACTCAAAGAGGGAGTAAATCCTGATGTTTCAGCAGCAGTGGTGACAAGAACTCAGGCAAAGAAAATCTCAGATGGTTGGGACTCTTTTCCCTTCGCTGATTTTGATTCAGACTTGTTTGAGAACAGCTCCAAGATTCACACGTCTCGGAAAGAAAGACAATGCCTGAAGAAACAGTGGCAACAAAAGACTAATGGACATAAGGGGTTACAGGGATTTATTTAACTCTAAAAATCGATTAGTGTTTTGCTCATAAAA
This sequence comes from Neoceratodus forsteri, assembly GCA_016271365.2. Classification (NCBI taxonomy): domain Eukaryota; kingdom Metazoa; phylum Chordata; order Ceratodontiformes; family Ceratodontidae; genus Neoceratodus; species Neoceratodus forsteri. Next base: position 1,412,657,093 of record CM028132.1, read on the forward strand.
GTGTTAAATCTTTGTGAAAATGCATAGCTCTTACTTCACTGTGTTTAACAAACACAGCACTTCTAGAAAATCTATATAAATACTTTCTGTACAGTTAGTATAGTCCCAAGAAAAAACTGCTAATCAATTATTTAAAACCCTGGGTTAACATATCAAAATGCCAAAACTAAACTGATACTTTGTGATTTTCTTTCAGAGCAAGGTAATGATGTTTCTCTCCAGGGTTATTTTAAGCAGCTGGGGGTGAAACCAAAACAGGGTGAACCTATGTTTAAAAAATGTAATGGGCTACTGTACAGAGTTTGGGTTTAAACCTCACACACAAGGCCAGATAGAACAATTGGTTATACCACAAAATTATAGATCTGAGTTGTTACAGATAGCACATGACAGTCATATGGTTGGTCACTAAAGGAGGGATCACATCCTTGCCAGATTGCTGTACAGATTTTACTGGCCTGGAATTCATGAAGATGTTGCTACCTATTGCAGTTCTTGTGCTGAGTGTCATAAAGTAACCCCAGTGACTTAAAAAGACAAGGTGCCCTGGTGACCCTACCCTTAATAGATGTGCCTTTTGAGAGAATTGCAATGGATGTGGTTGGCCCCTTAGACAAAAGTAATAAGGGTAATAGATTAATTTTGATAGTATGTGACTATGCTACTCGATACCCAGAGGCAGTTCCAATGCATACTGTCACAAACCCAAAAGTGGCAGCAGAGCTTGCCAAGATTTTCAGCAGGGTGGGCATACCTAAATGGATTATTACTGATCAGGGTAGTAATTTTGGTGCTGTATTACTGAAGGAGCTGTACCGAATACTAGGTATCACTGCCACAAGAACCTTCCCTTATCACCCTCAGACAGATGGTCTTGTTGAGCATTTTAATCAAACCCTAAAACACATGTTAAAAAGATTTATTAAAGGGGTAGGGAAAGACTATGACCAATACATACCTTACGTGCCTTTTATTTACAGGGAAGTGCCACAGCCATCAATGGATTTTTCACCATTTGAAATGCTGTATGGTAGACAATCTAGAGGGTCACTAGATGTGATAAAAGAAAGATGGAAAGATAACCCCCATCAAAAACAATCTATTACATCTTATAAGTGTGCCTTAAGAAAGAAGCTGGCAAAATATGTTGAAATCATGCATAGCAATAAGAAAGAGACCCTAAACCAGCAGGTTTATTATTATGACCATGGGGTAAAATAATGTTTTTAAGCCAGGTGAAAAAGGTCTTGCTACTGTCACACACTACAGAAAATAAACTGTTAATGAAGTGTCAAGGGCCTTATAAAGTGCTTAGATGTACTGGCACAGTTAACTATGAGATTGAGACCCCTGATAGGAAAAATCCTACCAAAATATACCATGCTAACCTCCTGAAGAAATGGGTTGAAAAAACATCAAAGGCTGCTTTACTAGTTTTACCAGAAACTGATAAAGAAGATACTGATGTAGTTTATGACAGCCTGGAACAAACTGTAACTGCTGAAGCTGTAAAGGTGAATGTTACCTTATTCTCCAAACAAACCGCAGAAATTCGTAACTTGCTAAAGACATTTAATAGTACTTCTGCCACAGTGCCAGGCCAAGCAAAAGGGATCAAGCACATAATAGTGACAAGGAACACGTGATCTATTAGACTAAAGACATACAGATTACCAGAGAGGTTAAGAGCTGACGTAGTTAAGGAAATACAAAAAAATGAAAGAATTAGGTATCATGGAAGAGTTGAGTAGTGCTTGGTCATCACCAATGGTGATTGTAAACAAAAAGAAGTGGGTATACAAATCTACCTTGATTTTAGGAAACTTAATCAAGTGGCAGAATTTGACAGTTATCTTATGCCCCAAATGGATGATTTGGTGGACAGACTGGGAAGTGTCAAGTATATCAGTACCCTCAATCTCACCAAGGATTACTGGCAAATTCCCCTAGCTAAAGAATCCAGAGACAAAACTGCTTTTGCCACTCCTATAGGACTCTATCAGTTCACCACCATGCTGTTTGGTTTAAATGGTGCACCCGCTACATTCCAATGATACGTGGATGTAATTTTATCCCCTCACACTAGTTACTGTGCTGCATACCTTGATGATGTTGTGGTGTACAGTCCAGACTGGAAAAGTCACCTGGAACACTACGAGTAGTTATCCAATCGATCAAAAGGGCAAGTCTGACAATTAATCCTACTAAGTGTGCATTGGGCATGCAGGAAACTAGATATTTGGGCTATGTTTGGGGAAATGGAGAAGTCAAGCCAGTGGTTTCCAAGATAGAAGCTGTAGCTAGCAGCCCTATCCCCAAAATCAAGAAACATGTCAGGTCATTTTTAAGGCTGGCTGGTTATTATCACAGATTTATTCCAAGTGTTGCTGAGTTAGCTACTCCCTTCACTAAACTCACAAAGAAACAGTTCCCAAATAATGTGAAATGGACCCCAGAGTGTGACAAGACTTTTTGGGCCATTAAGGCTGCATTATATTCAGCCCCTGTTTTAAGAAGCCCAGTCTGTGAGAAACAATTTCTGTTACAGACTGATACATCAGAGGTAGGCCTAGTTTTAGTCTTGAGCCAGCATATAAATGGGAAAGAACATTCTATTCTATACATAAGTAGGAAATTGCATGACAGAGAAAAAAGGTACTCCACCATTGAAAAGAAATGTCTTGCGGCAAAGTGGCCATGGAGTCCCTTAAATTTTCTATACTAGGAGCTGACTTTGTACTTGTAACAGATCACAATCCTCTCTGTTGGCTCAACCAAATGAAGGATAACAATTCTAGAATCACTTGGTGGTACTTGGCACTACAGCCATTTAAATTTAAAGTGATGCAGAATTCTGGGAAAGAGAATGTCAATGCTGATTTTCTGTCAAGATATGGATCAGGAATTCAGAATTCCGAAGGTTGAAAAAATGTGAATTGAAACATCTCTGTTTGCCATGCTGCATATGCACTGTACTGTAAATGTTATAAGCTAATGTTAAAAGAAAATTAAAAGCAAGTTTTGGAAACCTGTTTTTGTAAAACAGATTCTCTCTTAAAGAGGAGGTTATGTTACAGGGTTAAATAAGGCCCTGTCCCACTTGTTAGGCAGAAAGAGTTTAAATGCAAGGGTCTGTTCTATCCTCTCCTTTTCTGTCTCTTCTCTGTCTGGTTTCACAACCAAATTTTCTTGTCTGACCTAGGAACTGATCACTGCAATGGTTTCACAGTCCTCCACCTCACGCTATCTCTTTGTCTTCCCTTGCTGTTCTGTCTTTTCTTCCCCCTTGCATATATACAGTTATAAAAATATATGTGAATCTTTATGTGGAAATACCACTGATACCAGGATCCCTTTGTTTAAAACTGTATATAATTATACTGTTGAAATGATTGCAAAAGCTATTTGGAACTCATTTGGTTAACTTGAGAATGCTGGATGCAAAATCTCTGCAGAGGTCTCAACAAGAGGTAATTTCTGGGTCATTTTGTTCTTTTTACTACACCTGCTGAAACTGACAAGAACATTGTGTGAGAAGAAGAATGTTCTCTTAATGAGCTCCTTGCAAAGACTTGTTATAAAAAGAGCTGCAAAGTGAGGAATCAACACAAGTCAGGCATTAGGTGTGGGGGTTGGACAGTTACATCAGGGTCATAGGGTTTAGGGGAGGGGGACCTCATACCCAGTGCTCATGTGGGGGGATGTCAGAGGGGCAGTAGGGGACTCCGAGGGGGGAAATAAGTAACTACCAAAAAAAAAAAGGAAAATATTCAGATGTCTCTGTCCAAAGCAGCAGTCATGGTAGACCCACCTGTTGAGGTTAAGGGGTGGGGGAAAGAAAAGTTTGGATCCCAAGCCAACCATGACAGAGAAAGAATAATTAAAAAATGGCAATAATACTCCTAATCTGTCTTTACCTTTCAATGAGGACATTGCTATTCGAGCAAGAGCGCAGACCTCGCTATATAGAATGGAGGATAAAGGAGTGGAGCTGCCAGCCTAAAACAAGTTAAACTTATTGAGTTAGATCTGTGCAAAGGTGCTAAAAGTAAACTTTATGGAAAGGGAGGTTATTGGCCACAGCAGCCATGCCAGCATCTCTGGTTAAAAAATAGAAAAAAGACACTTGTACTAAAAGTCTATCTCTGTTTGTAAAAACTCAGAAGTTGAGTCTTTAAATCAGGGTACTACTGAGGATAATTTAACTCTGCCTTCAATAAGTGGTGCACATGATAAAGAGAATTCCTGGGAAAAATAACTGATATGATACCAAACGGCTCATTTATGGAGCAGAACCAGCAGCAACCGTTACCCCAAAGAGTGGATATGGGGAAATAGGATCAACAAATAGAAAACCCTACACAAAAATCACCTGATAGAGAAATAAAAGAGATAAATGAAATCCTCTTCCAGGAAATGAGACAGAGTTTCACTAGTCTTAATCAACTATTTGCAACAGTTACCAACACTGTATCAGGTCTGGGTGAGAAAATAAATACTCTCTCCTTAAGAACCTCATAGCTGGAAAATAGGGTTGGCCTGACTGCAAAGATAGAACGGAGCCTCTACAAAAGCAGGTTAAATCCTCAGTTGATGAACTAAATATATTAAAACAAAGGGTGGAGGAGCTTGGGACTCGAGTGAGAAGAGACAGTTTAAAGCTCAGCGGTATACCTGAAGGGATAGAAGGCCATAACCCTCACAAATTCTTTGAGAAGCTAGTTACAGAAGCCCTTGGCAGAACCTACCCAGACAATGAAGTGGAGCTCGATAGAGTCCATAGGGCTGGTAATTACCCTAATAATAAGGGTAAACAGCCAAGATTTGTTTTTTATTAAACCTCACCACTTTGTGGACAGGGAAGCACTGTTTAGAAAAGCAAGGTTGGAGAAGGGTTTAAATGCCTCTGGTATCTCATTTCAAGTTTATCCTGATTTTCCACCTGATGTTCTAAGTAAAAGAAAGGTCTACACTCCAGTGAAAGAATTAATTGCACATGGCATTACATTTATAATGCCCCCTCCAGCACAAATGAAAGTATACCTGCAAGGAAGGTTGAGAAGCCTTAACTCTCCAAGCAAAGCTGATAAAGGTTTAAAACAAGTATTATTCAGTGATTCGGGAGGTGAAGCCCCTAAAGAATCATGAAAGGGTATTAGAAAGATAGAAGTTGACAGCAGATAAGGACCGCAAGGCCCATCCAGTCTGCCCATTTCTTTTTCTACCTTATGAATGTGCCATCGTCCTTTGCTCTGTCAAAGGTCTATCTATTCATACTCATCTGTATTGCTCCCTTATGCCTATCCCATGCCTCTTTGAAGCCCTGCACTGTACTTATATCCACCACTTCCTGAGGTAGGCCGTTCCATGCATCCACCACCCTTTCTGTGAAAAAGAACTTCCTCACATTACCCCTTAATTGGCCTCCCTCTAATCTCATGCTGTGTCCTCTTGTCCTGCTATTTTTTTATATTGAAACATGTTAGACTCTTTCACCTTGTTAATGCCCTTAAGGTGTTTGAATATTTCAATCATATCACCTCTCTCCCTCCGTTGCTCTAGGGTATACATATTGAGTTCAGTTAATCTGTCCTCATATGTTTTCTGATGCAGTCCCTGCACCATTTTGGTTGCCCTTCTCTGGACTGCCTCAATTTCGTTAATGTTCTTGTGAAGGTGTGGCCTCCAGTACTGCAGGTAGTACTCCAGATGAGGCCTAACCAATGTCTTGTAAAGAGGGATTATCACCTCCCTCTTCTGACTTGTGATACCCCTTCTAATACACAACAACATCCCTCTAGCCTTACCTACTGCTTTAGAGGTCTGCTTGGATGATTTCAGGTCATTGGTGATGATGACGTCCAAGTCTCTTTCTTCCTTTGTGACCGCCAGCAACTCCCCTCCCAGCCTATAGGTGGCTTCAGGGTTTCTCTTCCCTATGTGCATGATCTTGCACTTCTTTCCATTAAACCCCAGTTATCACTCTTCCGACCATTTTGCTAGTTTATTGTATTGGTAGAAGAAATGATTACCCAGTAGTTGAAAAAAACAAACCTCTAACTCACTCTGCTCCAGGAAAAGGCCACTCAATAACCCCTCAGCTCTTGACCTGGACATGAATGTTGGTGACCAGAGTCAAAGGCACATCTTGCTTCTTTAAATGGGGGCCAAAAATACAGGATTTTGGATTAAATTCAGATTCTGAAGTTATTTCATTAAGTTTTAATAAAATGGCAGTTATGAATATAAATATAGTATCCTGTAGGCTCACAACAAGTGGAGGGAGGTGGGGGAGCAACACTCTGGGTGTATTATTTTTAAATATTTGACAAAAGAAATCATAAATGAAAACACAAAAATACTAAAAATAAAGCAAGAAAAAAATGTAAAAGAATATGATGGAGTGGCACTCTGGCTGGGTATAAAAATAGTTCTAAATCTTTAAGTTTAAAGGATGACTAATATTACAATGATGTTCTTAAATATTAATGGAGCTAGGGATAGAATAAAAGTAAAGAAATTAAAATATGTATTAAAAGGAAGCATACTGACATATTATTCCTACAAGAAACTCACTTTACAGTAAGAGATTATGATTACTTCAGGAAACTGGTCTGTGTAGTGCACATGGGGCATATTCAATGTTCTCTTCTAAAGCAAGAGGTACTGCAGTTGTTATCAATAGAAGATTAAAAGCAAGTATATTAAAGCTTACATGAATCCAGAAGGAAGATACAATATTATAAGTATAAAAATACCTCTTCAAATTGTACAATGGCAAGCATTTATAGCCCGAATATGGAAGATGCTAAATTCTTCACTGATTTCTTTTTAAAACTAGTACAAATCCTAACAATGTACTTTATAGCAGGGGACTTCAATGTGACCCTAAAAGCAATTGACAGAAGCTTGGGTACAATAGAAAAGGAACATAGATCTGTCACCACAATCCTATGTTGTACAGAGGAAATAAATCTGATTGACCCATATAGCTACTTTTTTTCCAGAAAAAGAAACTTACTCTTTCTGTTCACATCCACACAACTCTTATTCATGGACAGGTTTCTGTTTAGTCTCAAAGAATATTTTACACAGAATTTAGGAAGTAAAATATGAACCTAGAACACTCTCCGATCACTCACCTGTAATTATAAAATTGAATTAAGAGATACAACAGAAAAAGGAAAAACAGTGGAGGATGGATATTAAATTATTGCAGGATCAGAACTTCATTACTTTACTTAAAAAGGAAATCAAATAATTTTTTGAACTTAATTTAGATCAAGGGGTAAGTTGGGATTATATTTGGGGTGTTTTTGAAGCATATGCACCTGGAAATAAGCATTTCATATACAACACGCAGAAATAAAGTTTGTAATCAGCTTATAAATGAGCTGGAACAAGAATTGGCAAATGCAGAAACACAATTTATAACCACTTCAGCTCAGGAAGACTTGACTACGATTTTAATATTGAAAGACAAAATAAATAAGGTTATAGAAAACTGGGCTTTAAATGCTAACATTACAGCTAGGTCCCTGTATTATTTTCAAGGAGAAAAAAACAACAAAAGTATCATATCAAATAGTCAAAAAAAAGCTATAAATGCAATAAATGAGATTGTAGATGAACAAGGGACTAAGATATATGAACCTGAGGCTATAAATGACACATTTCAGAAATTTTATCAGTAACTATATTCTAAAATGACAGAACTATCAGAAAAAGAGATTATGAAATCAGTGTCTAATACAGAATTAATAGCAATCACCAAACAGGATAAAATGTTCATGGATACAACATTTAAAAATCAGAAAGTTCTGGATGCAATCTCAGATTTAAAAAAATGCAAAGGCACCTGAACCACATGGTCTTGGAGTGAAATTCTACAAACTCTTTAAAACAGAATTATCTCAGGTTATGCTGAAGTTCTTTAATAGTTCCTGGATACAGGGCCAACTTCCTTCTACCTTCAATGAAGCCATAATTACTTTAATATTAAAACCTGGATAGTCGGCTTTAAATTGTGCCTCGTATAGGCCAATATCTTTATTAAACACTTATTATAAGAAATTCACTAACATATTAGCAAAAAAACTTGCAAAAATAAAAATAATAATAATACACTCAGATGAGACTGGCTTCATCGAGGGTAGAAGAATGACAGAGAATATTTGCTGAACACTAGATCTAATGGATTGTACTGCCTCAAAAAATGCAACCTTGATATCCTTGGATGCCAAAAAAAAGTTTGATAGGGTTAACTGGGTAATTTTAGTGAACGTATTGAGACAGTGGCTTTGGTGAACAATTTATGAAATTGATGAATATGATATACTCTACCCCAATGCAAAAATCATAACCATTGAGAAAATGTCATCAGCTATACAACTACAAAGAGGAACATGGCAAGGCTGCCCACTTTCCCCACTGTTATTTCCTATATTTATAGAGCCACTAGCAGTATTCATCAGAAAAATGAAGGCATCAGAGTACAAGATACTGTACATATGGTATCCCTTTATGCGGATGACATCCTATCCTTGTATATTTCAATGATGTGTTTGCATCATTTGATTCATTAATGAAAATCATCTCAGACTTCTCACATTCCACCCCATCCTTCCCCATCCTCTTATCCCTTTCAGTCTACATTTTCTTGAAAACCTTACCCCATCCCTCATTACCTACCCCATTCCTCCTCACTTCCCCCATCACCTTCCTCTCTTTCCCTCCTGCCCCTCACTTCTCTCACTTTCCAGCTTCATTCAGTCCTTTCAACAATAGCTGCCTTCTTTATGACTGGCCTACTCCTACCTACTTACCCCACTTCCTCTTCCCCCTCTCTTATATCCTTTTATCCTTTTTCGAGTCACCGTTTCTCTCTATGCATTTAGCTTGCCAGGATAAATATGTTCTTGTATTAAGTGTCACACCATATGTATTTTACTGCTTGCATATTTAACTAATTTGGCAATCTTTGTATGATCAATTGGTATGTGCTACAGTGTATTCTGTCATATTTTTGACTATGTATATCCTTTAATTGTTGTACATGTTCTTCTGTAATTGACTGTTATATTATTATGTGTATAGGACCTCCTTGTGGTAGAGCTTGCTCAATGGAGTTTTTTCCTACAATAAACTGAAACTTAAACTCTAGGCTGCCCGGCTTTAACATTAACTGAGATAAAACAGAACTGCTGTTTATGAATAAGGACATTAAACCAGATGAACCTATGACAGTTGGGGAAATAGTGGCAAAAATTAAATTTAAATATCTAGGTATTTAATTGTCTAATAATAGAGGTGATCTATTTAGACTAAATTATGAACTCTTGATACAAAATAATTTAGCTAGATGGTCATCTTTACCACTTGTACTCATAGGGAGAATAAATCTAGTAAAAATGGATATATTACTTAAAATACTATTTCTGTCCAAGATTTACCCATATGGGTTCCCCAAAACATTTTTCAAAATAAGGAAAAAAAATAAAGTTATTTTTATGGCAAAACAAAAAGCCAAGAGACTCAATGCAAAAATTATATAATCCTAAAACTAATTTAAGATTAGAATTACCTAATGTCCAATAATATTACTTAGCATTACGAATAGAACAGATCAGTAAATGGTTTACTCCAGGAGAGCCTACTAGTTGGGAAGAAATAGAAAAAGCATATATCCCTCTTAAAGAAAATATAGGTATGCTCTATTTAGATCTGAAACAGGAATAAACAAAGAAAATATGTTTAGCAGCAACTGAGCTTTCAATTAGGGTATGGCAAAAGGCACATGAAATCATTACACAGAAAATAAGAATATCTCACTTCACCTATATAAAATATAAAAAAGCTATTCCTAATATGACAATCATTTGTCAATGCTGAATGTTTGCTTGCTGGTATTGGCATTGATAGTGCAGGAGTTAAAGAGATGCATAATAGGAATGACAGTGAAGTATTAAACTAATGCCAACCCCCACCTCCACCCTGCAGAGATTGCCAGGCATTTGGGGGTGTGCCTTTGGGTGGTCGGCCTTAACGCTCATACCATTCCACCTAACTCCACCGTGCAGACACCAACAGGTGTTGTGATGTGCCTTGGGGTCTTCAGTCCTTACGCTCACCCCATTCCATAAGGAAATAAGCTGAGAAGGGTGCAGTAGAGGAGATTGGGGTGAACGTTAGGGCCGAAGACCCCAAGGCACAACTCAATGCTTGTCACTAGCTGCAGGGTGAGGGTGGGGGTGGAATGGCATGAACATTACAGATGACAACCTCAAGTCACCCCCTCCGACACCTGTCAAGTCTCTTCAGGGTCGGGCCTTATGGTTGGAAACCCTAATGCCCTCGGTGTTTGTTGGTATTTTCGATCCAAATCTTCAACATGAGCATGTTGGAACCTCCCTTCAGAAACTGTGCCACTGTGATTTTGTTCCTCTGTCCTGAAAGTTGATTTCCCACAGCGACCGTGCCATTCTACACCACAAGTGTGAAAACACATTTCACGCAGGATGTGAAAAATGACAGCTGTACTGTTCATAAGGATGTGTGAAAAATGGTAATGTTGAAAATCTGAAGTGAAATATTAAAAGTGGAAGTTAAAGAGCATGTGTAGAAACTGTGCAGCGCCGCGTTCTAGAACACATTTTTTTTTTTATGCTGTTTTCTTACCGTGGTCCCACTAGCCACCTCTGACATCCCCCTCACCATCCCAGAGCATCACACCCCTCCTCTATCACCCCCATGACTTATCCTTCATGGCAGGGGGTGGGGAGCTACTCAACCCACTGGCACAGATACAGCTTAGGAGGTGTCTTCTTGGGGAGGCACTGTGAGGGGGACTATTGTCATTCTGCTGCGGTGGGAACCATTTTTTTCCATTTCCTTGTTGTGGCTAGGAGTGTGCAATACCACCAAGGATGCCCAGTGCATGTGTCCTCATGCTGTACATTGGGTAGCTGTTCCATCTCTGCCCCCATGTTATGGGACCTGCCACTGCTATAGGTCAGGCAAGTGCCGGTCCATGTCCCTACCCTCCCCCCGGGAGAGGAGAACTGTCCTCTGGACACTCAATCCTCTCCCTCCCCGGCTGAGCCCCAGTAACCCACTCACACCACAAACATGGGTTGCCAGCATGGCAGGAGGTAAGGTAGTGATACCTCAGCCCTCCACACTGCTGGGCCAGTCATAACGCAGTCATTTTTTGGAACTTCTTCACCACATTTGCAACATGTTTTTTTTGGGATTCCACCTCATGAACAGTAGCACTGTCATTCTGTTAATCAATTCCAAAACAGGATTCCACACAGCAACTGTGACATCACCTTTCAGAAAAGAGTAACCAAATGACAGTGACAGTGTTCATGAGGTGGGGTCCCAAGAGCCCCATATTGATATATATTAAATAAAATTTAAAATGGCTGAGATATCAACCTGTTGAACCCCTCCCGTTGACTCCACTATACAGCTTATTTATAAAAAATTTGGATTAATACCTTTGAGCTGAGGGCTCATTTACAAAGGCTCCAAGTAGAAGGAGAATACATGACAATACAGACAAATGACAGGGTACAAATTAGTGGAATCCCATTGAGAATCTGTGGAAAGACTTAAAGATTGCGGTTCACTGATGCTCCCCATCCAACTTGACGGAGCTTGAGCAAATCTGCAAGGAAGAATGGGCGAAAATCCCCAAATCCAGATGTGCAAAGCTGATACAGACATACCCAAGAAGACTCAAAGCTGTAATTGCTGCCAAAGGCGCTTTTACAAAGTATTAACTCAGGGGGGTGAATACTTAAGTAAACAAGATATTTCAGTTTTTAATGTTTCATAAATTTTTGTTACGTCAAATATGGTAACATCAATATAAGGACAGCAGGGTAGTAGAAACACAACTACACTTGTGGAAATACCTTCAGAGCAGCACTACAGGAGTGTAATCCAGGACTTGGGGTGTACAAAGAGCATTAAGATACAACAGGACCCCAGGCTGCTGGGGGGTGGGAATTTAGGTGCTACGAGGCATGGCTTTGTTTGTTAGGAAATATTGTGGGGGGGGGAAGGGGGGTATTAGTGCAGGGGTGGCAGACAGGTAGGTGTTGTACTGTGCAGATGTAGAAGTAGGGTAGAGGTAGGGTGAGGGTAGGGGAAGGCCGTAGGCTGGTGGGTGTATGTAGTTAGTAATGGCAATGACAGGTGTTTTTGCAATCAAGTTGAGATCGTAGCCCTGCTTTGAATTGGCTGAGTCTGGTGCATTTAACTAGGGCAGCAGGCAGATCTTTGTACCACTTGGGGCCACTGTATGAGAGGGATCTCTGGGCCAAGGATGTTTGCTTGAAAGGTACTGTCAGCCCTCCCTTAGTTGCACTTCTAGTGCTGAAGGTGGATAGTGCAGTTACGAAGAGGGCAGAGGTAAACTCAGGTGTGAGCCCTAGCACAGCTTTTTTAGCTAGTAGGCAGGCCTGATATTGTATCCTTCGATGCAGGGGGAGCCAGCCAGTTTCCATGTAAAGAGCACATGAATGTGTCAGGTGGTGAGCACCCAGGACCAGTCAGCAGATCTTGTTCAGGAGGGTTTTGACCCTCTTCAGCACTGTGTCAGAACCTGCCCCATAGATAACAAGCCCATAGTCAACTGTAGAGAGTACAGAGCAACAAGTGATATGTTTTAGGGTATCTGGCGTCATAGAGGCTTGATGTAGAGTATACAAGTGACGGTATACAGTAGAGTATACAAGTTTCATGTTAACAGTTTTTATAAGTTGTTCGATGTGAGCAGAGAAGATGAGGGTATCATCCAGTAGGATCCCCAGATATTTAAATGTGTCGACTTGCTCAAGAGTAACATCTTTACGGCTAAGTATACTCAGTGGGGCCCCTCTCAACTTGCTCTGTGGTATACTGAATAGCATACACTTGGTCGTTTTATAGTTGAGCAGCAGCTTGTTACTAGATAACCAAGATTTCACCATTGGAAGTTGTTCTGTAGTTCAGAATTATTTGCTGTCAGTTCTTTGCCTGGGACAGAAATAATGACATCATTCACATATAGCACAATGTGTGCCAGGCAGGTGGAAGATAGACTGTTTATAAAGAGTCTGAAAAGGAGTGGGTCTAGGATAGTCCCTTGTGGGACAACTAGGTTCACCTCCCGGGCGTCAGAGCTTGTTCGGACACATTGTGTCCTGTGAGACAGGCAACTGTCGAATCAGGCAACAGTGTCAGTGGATGGACTAGTGTCATGGAGGATTTACTGGAGGAGTTGGTGATTGACAGTGTCAAAGGCCTTAGTGAAGTCTATAAAGATAGACCCCACTGGCAACCTTTTGTCCAGGGCACAGTAGAGCTGGGTGGTGTAGTCAACCAAGGCAGTGAGAGTGGAGTGGTTTTATGGAAGCCATGCTGTTGCTTGCAGAGTAGATTGTGCTCTTCAAGGTACTCAGTAAGTTGGTCAGAGACCACCCTTTCAAGGGCTTTAGAAAGGGGGGTTGTATCGATGTGGGCCAATAGTTGGCCAGGTTGGTTCTGTCCCCAGATTTAAAGATGGGGGTGATGAGTGCTGCCTTTCATTTGTCATGTAAGACTCCTGATCTAACAAAGGCATTGAAGACCCTGGTGAGCGGCGCAACATGTTCGTTTAAGGTAAGCGCGACCATCTTCATATCTATAAAGTCACTGCCCATCCTGGTCTTACTAAGGACATGTTTGGTATATTTTAAAGTCTCAGTTACAGATAACAGCCTGAAGTAGAATGGAGGAGGGTCTTTAGTGTTTGAAGAGGCAGCGTTTTTGTTGGGAAGTTGGCCGGGTGGGGAATGACTGATATAGTCATTAGGCAGTACGTTGCTAAGGTCCGTGAAGGCTGTTTTGAATGCATTTTCAATATCCTTGGGATCTTGCAGAGTGCCAGTGGGGGCTTCAATAAGGTTCGGTGGTGCCCAAGAGCTTACCGTCATTTCTTCAGTTTGCCGGCTGGCTTTGAAGAGTGCAGATGTGTTCTGGTTCATAGAAGATCACTGCTCCCGACCTCCAGAGGTAAGTATGGGGTAAGGGGTGTGGGGAGGTGGGTCCACAGAGCGAGGGTGAGGTGGTGGAGAGGGGGGAATGGGGAGATGACAAGGGACTGTTTTCTTTTTTATAAGGGGGGAAAAAGACTTTGGGGACAGTTTTCTTTATTTAACAGGTTACCAAAAATATTTAGGCACATTGGGGTGGGCTCCCAGAGTGCCACAATCGTGTGTGTGTGTGTGTGGGGGGGGACATGCCAACACAGGGATTGGGCACCCCGATGTTGGCAATTGAAATATTCTGGCGGGTGGGGGAGTCATCTGACACTGGGAGTGGGCATCTCGGTGTCGGAAACATAAAGAAAAAATTATTTTGGCACACTGGGGTGGGCTCCCAGTGTGTCACATTAATGGGGGGAGGGGGATACATGCCAACAGAGGGACTGGGCACCAGATGTTGGCTTTCCGGGGAGTGTGTGACAGGCAGCAGGAGTTGCCAATGCAGACAGCCACACTGTGGCTCATTTATTTATTTACTGAAATAGTTCACCAGGAAAGGCACACTGTACAAACAAGGTGCTCAGCGGCAGGAGATGACAAGAACCGTAACTCCAGCCATGCGCATTACTGTGCACTGTAATGCGCATGGCCAGAGTCTTGACAGCTGCTGCCAATAGAGAGAAGGTATGTCTGTCTGTCTGGTTGCGAGGGAGGGGGAAGGTTCCACTGCAGTGAGGAAACTGTCTGTCATTGCAGCGACAGATTTCTTTCAAGTGCGATCCTCTCTCTCAAACTGTTGTCATAGACAGCTCGCTGATTCATTGATGCCTGAGGATGAGCCCATTAAGTGTCAACTCGTAACCATCCCTGATTGGAGTGGCAGTTTTCTTTCAAGTGAAGACTGCTTCTCTCAAACTGCTGTCATAGACAGCTCGCCAATTCATTGGTGCCTGAGGGATGAGCCCCATAAAGCATCAACTGCATTGGGCAGAAACTCACACACCTCTAAAATGTCATAATGTCCCAAGATGTTTCTTGCACATACATGGTGCGCATGCTCACAAGGAAACATAAAAAGTAATATATTTATTAATATTTGGGAAACTAAAGGGATATATCAATTAAAACGTCTTTATGATAATGAGAAATTTGTAGAATTTTCTGTCTTTAAACAGAAATTAAATTTAGAAGCCGATCACTATCTAACATATCTACTGGTAAAATATTATGTTACAAAAACTGCTCAAACATATAAATGTCTGCCTCTGTCACCTATAGAGAACACGTTAATTAACAGAACTTCAGACAGGAAAATGATTGGAAAACTGCATCACACTATAGCCAGAAATATGACTATTCCGTTAGAGAAAAACTATAATGGCAGAAAGATAAGACAAGACTTGAATGATCAAAGATGGATGGAAATACAAGCAGATGGACTGAATGTTTCTAGAAATAATAAGCTAGTGCAGATTCATACAGTATGAACATATGAAGAAGCCAGCACAAGAAGGCCATTTGGTCTAACAAGTCTGCTCGTATTGCACGGTCTACAGCTTGAGCTAATGGCCCTGCCCTCCCTCCCCACTCCTCCTATCCTCCCTACCTATGACCCTTACCTTCCCCAATGCCTATCCCAGCCTTTCTTAAAGTTGCCACTGTCTTCAATGAGATCACCTCTTCCGGCAGTGCATTCCAAGGCCCACCACCTCTCTGTGAAGAAGTGCTTCCGGACCTACCTCCTAAACCTCCCACCCTCTAGCTTAAGACTGTGCCCCCTCGTGTTATGGTTGCCACTCAGCTTAAAGAGACTCTCCTTATCAACCTTATTTATCCCTTTCAAGTACTTGAAGATCCCAATCATGTCCCCTCGCTCTCTCCTGTCTTCCAGGGAGTACATGTTCAGTGCCCTCAACCTCTCCTTATATGCATTATCCTGCTGACCCACTATCATCTTTGTAGCCCTCCTCTGGACTGTCTCCAGCAGGTTAATGTCCTTTTTGAGGTGTAGGCACCAGTACTGAACTTCATACTCTAGATGCAGCCTTACCAGTGACCTGTACAAGGGCAGTATAACCTCCTCTCTCCTACTACTGATCCCCCTAGATATGCATCCCAGCAACTTGTTTGCCTTTGCTGCTGCTTTCTTGCACTGTGTGGAGTGCTTTAGGTCACTAGTGATCATCACTCCAAGGTCCTTCTCCTCTGATGCAGATACTCGGACTCCACCCTGGTAGTACTCTTTCCTGGGATTCTTGGTTCAAATATGCATAACTTTACATTTCTTGGCATTAAAGCCAAGCTGCCCGATCCTGGACCACCCCTCCAGCTTTCCCAGATCTTCCTGTAGGTCCTGTACCCCTTCAGCTGTGTCCACTCTTCCACCGAGCTTGGTGTTATCAGTGAATAGGCACATTTTGCCTTTAATGCCATCCCCAATATCATTGATGAAGACATTGAATAACACTGGCCCCAACACCGAACCCTGTGGGACCCCACTGGTTACCTCTCTGGTGCCAGATAACTCTCCCCCCACAACCACCCTCTTGGTTCTGTCACCTCAGCCAGTTTTCCACCAATCTGGCCATCTTTCCCCAACTCCAAGATCCACCAACTTCCTGATCAACCTTTTGTGGGGCACAGAGCCAAAGACCTTGCTGAAATCAAGAAAGAGGAGTCTACCACTTGGCCCCTGTCTATTGTCTTAGTGACACAGTCAAAGAAGTTAATTAGATCATCTGACATGATCTCCCTCCCCCCATGACCCCATGCTGCCTCTCATCCTGGAGACCATGCACCTCTAGATATTTCACCAACCTTTCCTTTTGTATTGTCTCTATAAGCTTGCCCACAATGGAAGTCAGACTGACTGGTCTGTAATTTTCAGGGTCATCCTTGGGACCGCTTTTGTAGAGGGGCATTACATGTGCAGTTCTCCAGTCCTGTGGCACCACACCTGACTCTAGTGAACTATTAAATAGGTCTGCTAGTGCCCCTGCCAGATCCTCAGCCAGTTCCTTTAGTACCCTTGGATGTACTCTGTCCAGGCTTGGTGATTTGTCCACCTTTAATGCCAGCAGCCCCTCCCTCACTCTATCTTCTTCTATCACTACATCTGTGTGCCCCTCCCTCCGCTCCTCTTTTCCCTCCTAAAAACACTGGTACGTCCTTCTCCCCGGTGAAGACAGAAAAGAACTATTAATTTAGTATCTCTGCTTTTCCCTCATTATCCTCCACACACTCCACCCCTTTCTTAAGCCTAACAATCCCTTCCTTTTTGTCTGTTTTCTCACTTATATAGTGAAAGAAAGCCTTCTCCCCCTTCTTAATTCCTTCAGCTATCTGCAACTCCTTCTGTCCCTCTGCTTGCTGGACTTCCTTACTTGACTCACTAGCCAACTTTAGGTAATTTTCCCTATCCACCTCTCTCTTGGTCTTCCTGAATTTTCTATAGGCTAACCTCTTTCCCCTTACTGCCTTGGCAACCCCAAAACAGAACCAGCTGGGTGCTTTGGCCCTTGTGTTCTCCCCTCTGAGCCTAATGCACTCATCTGTGGCAACCAATATTCCTTCCTTAATGATGGATCTCCTTTGATCCACCCCCCTATCTGCTCTGATGCCCGCCAGATGGCTCCTTAGCACATTGTCCATTTTCCTCAAATCCACCCTCCAAAATCCAAGATTTTGGTCTTAGTCAGGATGCTTTCCCTGCCCATAGCCAACTGGAACCAAACTGTGCAATGGTCACTTCCACCCAATGACTCCCTAATCATTATTTTCTATACATTCAGTTCATTCTGTGTATTCAGTTTAATATACTTCATAGAGTTTTTCTCACACCAGAAAAATTACATAAATTTAATTCTTCAGTTTCGCCTATGTGACCCAGGTGCACAGACCAGAAGGGTTCTTTATTACACGTGTTCATCACATGCCCTAAATTGAAGGAGTATTGGGAATATATAAGAATGATTCTAGGAAAAATATTTGGATTAGATATACCATTTGATCCTGGAATGTTTATATTTGGAAAATATTTTTTGCCTTTATATGAGGGAAGGAAGGAACTTACTGAGTTCTTTCACTTAGCATTAATAATATTGGAAGGATAACAAGCATTTGTCAATGCCGAATGTTGTCTCGCTAGCATTGGCAGTGGTAGTGCAGGAGTAATAGATGCATAATAGGAATGGCAGTGAAGTATTGAACTGACGCTAACCCCACCCCCACCCTGCAGAGACTGACAGGCATTGGGGTGTGCCTTTGGGTCGTCAGCTATAACGCTGATGCTATTTACCTCACCCTACCCTGTAGATACTGACAAGTGTCATGTGGTGTGCTTTGGGGTCTTTGGGCCTTATACTTACCCTATTCCATAAGGAAATACACTGAGATGGATGCAGTATAGGAAAAATGGGGGTGAACTTAGGGGTCAACACTCCAAGGCACACCTCAATGCCTGTCACTGGCTGCAGGGTGGGGGTGAGGGTGGAATGGCATGAGCATTACAGCCTATGATCCCAAGTCACACCCCTGACACCTGTCAGTCTCTACATGATGGGGTGTTACAGTTGGAAACCCTAATGCCATAGGTGTTTGTTGGCATTTTCACTCTAAATTTTCAACATGGGCCTTTTGTGACCCCACCTCATGAACAGTGGCACTATCAGTTTGTTAGCCAAAATGTGGTTTTGCACAACGACTATGCCATTTGGCACCACAGGCACGAAAACACATTTTGCGCAGGATGTGAAAAATGACAACTGTATTGTTCATGGTGAGGTGTAAAAAATGGCAACTTTGAAAATCTGAAGTGAAAACATGAATAATTGGTGAAGTCATGAGTATGCATAGAAACTGAGCAACACACGTCCGTAACCCAATTATTTTTGGGATTTCTTTAACCACATTTTCAACATAGGCATTTTGGGACCTCTCCTCATGAACACTGGCACTGTGATTTTGTTAATGTGTCCCAAAAATTGATTTTCCACAGTGACCACGCCATTGTGCGCCACAGGTGTAAAAACACGTTTTGGGCAGGATGTGAAAAATGACAGTTTTATTGTTCATAAGGAGGTCTGAAAAAATGACAGTGTTGAAAATCTGGCATGAATATTGCAAATTTGTGAAGTTACAAGGGTGCGTGGAAACTGCACAATGCATGCTTGTAACACAGTCATTTTGTGGACTTTTATCACCAAATGTTCAATATAGGCATTTTAGGACCTCTGCTCATGAACAGTGTCACTGTCATTTCTTAATCTGTCCTAAAACTGATTTCCCAAGCGACCATGCTATTCTGCACCGATGCAAAACACATTTCAGACAGGATATGTAAAATGACAGCTGTAATGTTCATAAGGAGGTGTGGAAAATGCCAATGTTGAAAATCTGGAGGAAAATATTACAAATTCAATGAAGTTACGAGTGTGCTTGGAAACTGCGCAATGCACGCTTAGAAAACAGTCATTTTTTTAGATTTTTTTTCCACCAAACTTGCAACATAGGCTTTTTGAGAGCCCACCTCATGAACAGTGGTACTGTCGTTTAGTTAATCGGTCCTGAAAGGTGATTCCGTACAGTGTCCACAAAATCCCCTTTCGGGACCGAATAACACCATGACAGTGACTGAATTCATGGGGAGGGGTCCCAATAACTCCATGTTGACAATTTGGTGTCAACATTCCCAAAAATGACTGAGATATGCACCAAAGTTGTAAAAACCCTTTTTATGCCATTATACAGCTTACCAGCATTTCTTCAGTTTACAGTCGGCTTTGAAGAGTGCAGATGTGTTCCTGGTCCACCAAAGATCAAGCGGGCTCCAGAGGTAAGTATGGGGTGGCCGGGGTGTGGGAGGCAGGGTTCACAGAGGGTGGGCATGGGTTGGGGAGGGGCAGGAGAGACTGTGAGGGACCGTTTTCTTGTTTTACAGGGGGAAAAAAAGACAACAAGGGTCAGTTTTCTTTTTTTGCAGGTGTTATTTGGTACACTGGGGTGAGCTCCCATTGTAACACCTGCATTACGGGGAGGGGGACCACAGCCAACAGGGATTGGGCCCCCCATCATCACAGAAACAGGTTGGGGGTGCACTTGATGCTGAGGGGGATTGGGCACCCCCTCAGCACACAGCACAAATCGGGGGGTTGGAGACATGATGCCAATGGGGAGTGGGCTCCCCTGTTGGCAAATTGAACTGGGCAGAGGGGACTGAAGCTGGCAGGGATTGGGCCCCCTGTCAGCAAAGAAAGACTGTTGTGGGGGTGCATGATGCTGAGGGGGATTGGGCACCCCCTCGGCACAGAACTGGAATGGGAGGTGGGGCATTACGCCTACAGGGATTGGGCTCCCCCGTCTGCAAATTAAGTGGGTCAAGGCATGCCGACAGGGGGATTGAGCAACCCTGAAGTTGGCATTGTGCCCGGTGGCGCTCGTGCTGCCGTGTTTAGTGGACAACTTCACCAGTAAAGGCATGTTGGGAGGCGTGTTATTGTGCCGCTGCATGACGGGCTTGGCTGTCATTGCAGCAGCACTTTTGTTAGATGTGGTGACCTGCATTCGCCCACAGTGACCACACCTCCAAATCTGCTACTACTACATGTTGGCTGGCGCGCAAGTGCGAGACAACATAAAAAAAGAGAACCACATTGGCCTCTTTCTCCTCTTTCCTTTGCTTATTATCTTTAAGCAGCTTGCTATTACCCTAGTTATTCTCTTCTTTATTCTATTCAGTTGTGCCTTCAACCCACCTCGGACAGCACCTCCCTCACAGTATTTCCTGAGGCAATCTTTCATCACTTTAAAAGCTGCTTTCATGAAGTCCAGCACCCTTGTCCCAGTGTGTTTTTTTTTCCTGCCCAATCCATATCTCAAACCACACTGTACGATGATCACTAGTACCCAGGGGGCTACCCACTGTGATGCCTGCAAGGCTGTCTCTCATAAGTACCAGATCCAGAACTGCTCCATCCCCAGTGAGGTCTGTAGCCAACTGGCTAAGAAATTCCCACCAGGAAAGAGTCTATGATGACTCTGATCCTAGTTGTAGCTGCAGCCAAGATGTTCCAATCCATATATGTCATATTAAAGTCACCCATGATTACTACTTCCCCTTTTCTTGCCATTTTGTCTATGGTCTCACCCAAGTACTGGCCATAATAGCACTACTGTTTTTTGTATTTTTTAATTTCTGAATTTATTTACTTTGCTGACTGGAAAAGGTGGATTAGGAAACAGTTTTTATTTTCAACCTTGACTCTTGGGTAAAGAAAATACAGGTACTGAAGCAATGTCCAAGGGCACCAGTTTCATATGGGTACACTGTTTCGAGGTACATGTTCAAGTGCAGTGAGGTTTAAATGAAACATTAGGCCAGTTTACACTGCCACACTTGCACGCAGCAACTTGAGTGCTAGGCTTGATGCATTGCAAATGCAGCAGTGTGGACACTTGCCCAATCGATCAAGGTAAGTCATCTGTCTCTCCTCTCTGAGTCGCAACAGAGTTGGGGACACATTCCAGAGACAGCGGGACAAGCAACCATGTGGCTGACAAAAGCCAAAAAAGCAGCACACTCAGCTGATAGGGACCCTATATGGTTTATTAGGAGTGCATATCAGGAAGGCTGACACTGAGCAGTGTTCCTGATATGCACTTCTAATAAACTGTAGAGCGTCCCTATCAGATGAGTGTGTTGTTTTTTTGTTTTCCTCAGTAAGTTGTTAGACACTAGCATCTTAAGGAGTGCGGAGTGCTTCTCCTTGTTCTTTTTCTCAAGCAATCATGTAGCTAGACTGCACTACTCACTCTGATGCATGGCAGATGCTCCCAGCATTCTGCTTCAAGTTGGTGATTGAAGTTGGATATTGTTTGTGCCAGCCTTTGCACCAGGGGCAGATTATTACCAGTCTTTGGACCAAGCTGGACAAAGGCTCTTGTTTCTGGTAAAGTTTCTTGGTTCTGGTAAGGGGCAAGGAATCTTTCCACAGGTGTAGATCTAAGGAAATACTATATGTGCTCAGAATCTGGGGTGACTCTAGAATTCTTTCAAGGGGTAGCAATTTTGTCAAGGGGGGTTACACTCCCCTCACCCCCAGAATGTAAAATGTTTGCTTTTATAGCTCAGACTATGTTAAACAGTTACTTTTTGCTGGCATAAGGGGGTAGCAAGTGTTACTTTGCTGCATAGCTGTATGTGGTTCTGTTTTGAATTCACACTAGGGTTTCCACTAGGGATACCAGGCTGCCATTTCTATTTATTATAGACAGTAGGATAATTCATTGGTATTGCCACCTAGCAGTATGTGTTTGTTTTTAGTGAAATATCTGTGTTTGTGAAGGGTTGTTTTGTTTGAATTTAGTGGACATTTTGCATTAGTTTTTCTTTCTGTGTTTAATCTGGAGAGCATCACGTTTAATACATGTGGATATTTTGCTTTGTTTAGTTATCAGTTTCTTTGTTCTTTAATTTTTGTTTGGGGCAGTCTGGTTTTGGTTAGGCTAGCTAAAGATTTTCTTTGTTTTTCTTGGCTATATTTCTTGGTATGTGAGTTTGCAATGTTTTATATTCTGGGTGATCTGGGATTAATTTTTTCTGTCGTGGGGTCTGTATGGTGATTCTCATTATAGGGTTGTGTTTGATTTACATTTGTATGCAATGTCTTCTGAGGGAATGGGACAAGAAAACAGAATGCAGTTCAGGTGCTGGCTACTTTGGGGGACCCAGGAATATCTGGGCTGGTCCCACCACCCAACACTATGCATGTTCATGGTGCATCCCCCACCCTGCACCCATCCAGGAGGTGGGGGCAAGCTACATCTTCAGGGGGGCTGGTGGGTGGGCTGAAGGTAGGTAGGTGGGGGCCAGAGGGAGGTGCCTGAGGTTTCTGGGAGGCCAGCGCCAGAGAAGAGGGGGTGTAAACAATAAACCATACAAAAACAAAATAAATAAACTTGGTGTCAAGGATAGGTATTCTGACCTGCAGCTTATTTCAAAGTGTGACCTGGGTGAAATGCGTTTGGGGGGGAGGGGGATGCGCAATAAGGTATACTTTTGAAAAGAAGTGTCCAATTGCAGCCAGGCATGACACTAGCAGCAGCAACTCAGAAGTTACAAACTGCAAAAGCTACTGTGATAGAATATAAGTTAATGCAATACAGTACACATGAATGGTAAAAGAGTAAAAGGCTAGGGAAGGGAAGGGAGGAATAAAAAACTAGTAGTAGTAGTAAACTTTATTTTTATAGCCCCCACTCCCAGGGTCTCTGAGTGCTTAACAAGACATTTACAAACATCACACTAGAAATACAACATTCACTATGAGCAACCATGTTAAAGTGGCACTGTCAGCTTTTTTCTGAATTTTAAGCCCCCGTTTGACATGTGTCTGCAGCAAGCCATCTGGCTATAAATGTTACGTATGGTCTCAGATTTTTTTTAACAGCCAGATCTTGAGGTTTCATACTTTTCTGCATTAGAATCATTCTGACCTAATCTCTGACAGCTCCATGGTCCGGTGCATTCCCATTACAACATGGTAACGATAAGATAGTAAACCCGCGTATGGATGAGTTTTTGAATTTTCATGTAATGTTAAATAAAGACTTCTTTTTATACTATACATTGAGCTAAGCTATATACACTGAGTCCAGTATTTAAATGAACGATGGAACCTGGTTAAATGTCTAATTAAACAAGCATTTGTCAATGCTGAATGTTGTTGCACTAGCATTGGCTTTGGTAGTGCAGTGCAGAAACATATTTTGGGCAGGATGTGAAAAATGACCGCTGTACTGTTCATAAGGAGGTGTAAAAAAATGGCAGTGTTGAAAATGTGGCATGTAAATATTGCAAATTTGCAAAGTTACAAGGGTGCGTGGGAAATGCACAACGCACACTTGTAACACAGTCATTTTATGGACTTTTGGGACCAAATTTTCAACATAGGCATTTTAGCACTGCTGCTCATGTACAGTGCTACTGTAATTTCCTCAAACTGTCCCAAAAAGTGATTTCGCACAGCAACCGCGCTATACTGTGCCGGACATGCGAAAACACATTTCGGGCAGGATATGTAAAATGACAGCTGTACTGTTCATCAAGAGGTGTGGAAAAATGCCAATGGTGAAAATCCACAGTGAAAATATTACAAATGCACGTTACGAGAGTGCGTGCAAACTGCGCAACACATGCTCGTAGCACAGTCATTTTATGGAGTATTGTCACCAAATCTTCAACATAGGCATTTTACAACCTCTGCTCATGAACAGATCACTGGTCATTTTGTAATCTGCCTCAACACCGATTTCCCACAGCAATCGCTCTATTGTGCACTGGAAGTGCGGAAACACATTTCGCCAGGATGTGAAAAATGACAGCTGTACTGTTCACAAGGAGGTGTAGAAAAATGACACTGTTGAAAATCTGGCATGATAATATTGCGAATTCGCGAAGTTACGAGCGTGCATAGCAACTGCACAACACACGCTCGTAAAACAGCCATTTCCTGGATTTCTTCCACCAGATTTGCAACATAGGCTTTTTGAGATCCCACCTCATGAACACTGCCACTGTCCTTGTGTTAAACGGTCCCGAAAGGTTATTCCGCGCAGTGACTGCAAAATCACCTTTCAGGACCGAGTAACATCATAACAGTGACAGAATTCAACCAAAAACCCCATGTTGAAAATTTGGTGCAAAAATTCCAAAAAATGCCCGAGATATGCATGAAAGTTGAAAAAACCCTATTTATTACATTATACAGCTTACCGAATTTCTTCAGTTCGCGGTCAGCTTTGAAGAATGCAGACATGTTCCGGTCCACGAAGATCATCGTGCCAGACTCTGGAGGTAAGTATGGTGGGGGGTGTGGGGAGGCAGGGTGCGCAGTGGGTGGTGTGCAGGTGGTGGGTAGGAGATTACAAGGACCGTTTTTGTTACAGGGTGAAAAGAAGAAAAATTGCTGGGCATTTTTTTTTTTACGGTATTTGACGCTGGGGTGGACCCAGCGAGCCACCTAACTATTTTGGGGGGTTCTGCAGCGATGGGGATTGGGCACCTCTTGGCACACACATGGGGGGTTAATTTACAGGACGGGATTGAGCACCCCGCCAGCACAAGGAAAGCAGGGGGAAGAGAGCTGAGGGATTGGGCACCCCCTCGGCATATAACAAATGTGGGAGAGTGCTTTATGCTGATGCGAGTGGGCTTCCCTGTCGGCACATACACATTGGGGCACAAGAAGCCAGCAGGGGGATTGGCTTCCACAAAAGTCGGCAGTTAGGTGGCCGCCACACATACAATGTCGGCGAGCATGTCCAGGAAGGTCTGCTGCATCTGATGAGCTTTGCTCGGATTGCAGTGGACATTTTCTTAGATGTGCTCGCCACATTGTGTATGCATGATGTGGCACTGGCATGCAGGCTGACTGGGGAATGAGGGACGCACCTACTGATGCATGCTCTGCATTCGCCCAACAGCGACTGCGCCTCCAAAGCTGCACTACTCGCAAGATGTTGGCTGTACAAGCACGCCAACACAAAAATGAAGCTGTGAGTTTGCGAATGTACATTACTAATCAGGCAGCAGGGCCTGTGATGTAACAATGAATGAGGTCACATGAAGATGATGTAGTGGGAGGAACAGAACTAGACATGTCTGCTTCCAGACAGGTAAAGTATTGATTTTCATATCACAATCAATTACATTAGATAGAAACCATCTAGTGAGCACACAGATAAAGAAAAACACTTCAGAAATGAAAAGTATTGAGGAACTTTTTTTTTGCTGGTATTTTTCTCCCCGGTCGCAATCGGCCCTCTATCCTGCCATCCTCCCAGCCCTGTCCCCTGACCTTCAGTCTATTTACCCTTCTTCTTCCATGGCTTACTCTCCATGGTAGAGTGGCGGAGTGCCCCCAACTCGACCCACTAGAACCAGATCCAGTTCAGGGAGGTGCCTTCTTGGAAGCAGCACCTGTGGAGGAAGGCCATCATGTCACTCGATCAAGACCATTTTTTTCCACTTTTCTGCAGAGGGAAATGTGCAGTTCTGACAATGAATGCAGCACACTGGTCAGCTGCTTCCTTCCATGCCCTGATGTACAGGACACAACATGCCAACACCTAGCCTCAGCTAGATGTCAGGCAGGTGTCAGTCTCGTTCCCACTCTCCCTAGGAGGAGAGCTCTCCCTGGATGCTCGATCCTCTCCCACCCACCCAACCCTGACAACCCTCGCACTGTGAATGGGAGTTGTCAGTGTGGCAGGAGGTAAGACATGATGTCCCAGTTGCCCTCCACAGCACTGGACTGGCATAAGGGACTACTTTTAAAAATTAAAAATTTCTAAAATGTTCTGCCTGCTGTTTTTGGTGCTACTAGCTCTTTAAGGCAACTGCCCAGATTGTCCATAGGCATTGGCAATGCTGTCAACCTTACTTACAAGAGAAGCCATCTATATGCATGCACATTTATGAATAACATATGATTCCCATCTAGCAAACCAGTGCCATGGAAATGCAGAATAAACATTGTTGGCTAGACAAATTATGCCTATCTGTCTGATCTTTAAAAAGCTGTAACAAAATGAACATTTGCAAACTCAGCCTGTGTTCATGTTTCTCTATGAATCTGGACCAGTAAAAAGGGACATTGGGAAGTATTATTTCACAGAGTTGGTGGCGTATGAGTGGACTATTCTAGCAAGTAGTGTGGCCAATGTTTGGATCATAGCTGGGTTAAAAACACAGTGGGGCATCTGGAAGGGGGCTATTCACAAAGAATGCATAGTAGGGCTTCAGGACTGATTTGATAGACTCAAAGTCTTTTTCATTCTTCATTCTTTATTTTTCTGTTTCCATTTGATTCCTTTGCATGTTATTGTGATTACCTGCTGTAAGTGTTCTCAACTGTACTAGATGCAACTATAAGTCACACCTGTGTTCATTCTGCTTTCCAATAAACAAACTGAACTGAAACTGAATATGTTTTCCAATCATAACTATTTCTAAGCTGTGTCCCAGGTTGTAAGAGCTCCCAGAAGACATTCATGCCCCCATGACTGAGTGACTAGTCGCTAGGCTACTATGAAGCCCTATCTATATACAGATTACCTGCCCTGATTCTGTCTCAGTCTGGCGACTGCCCTCAGTCTGGTCCTAGCCCTAAGGCCTTTCTGGGACATCTCATCAGATGACATCCACTAAGCAGCATAGAAACATAGAAACATAGAATTTGATGGCAGATAAGGACCGCTTGGCCCACCCAGTCTGCCCATTTCCCTACCTGATGGATAAGCTCCGGATCCTAGTTAACCAGCAGCCTACTTCTTCCTACCCCCCCCCTCCAGAATTGCCTTATGACTGTCCCATGCATGATTGAATTCCACCACTGTTTGTAACTCCACAACCTCCTCTGGAAGGCCGTTCCATACATCCACCGCCTTCTCTGTGAAAAAAATACTTCCTTAAATTACCTCTGAGCCGCCCCCCTTCTATCTTCAAATTGTGTCCCCTTGTTCTTATACACCTCTTTTTTTGAAAGATGCTACCCTCTTGGACTTTGTTGATTCCCTTGAGGTACTTGAAAGTTTCTATCATGTCCCCCCTCCCTCCTTTCCTCGAGGCTATACATATTAAGCTCCTTAAGTCTCTCTTCATATGTCTTCCGGTGCAGACCCTGCACCATTTTAGTTGCCCTCCTCGGGACAGCTTCCATCCTGTCTATGTCTTTGCGGAGATTGGGTCTCCAGAACTGCACACAGTACTCCAGATGGGGTCTCACCAGCTGTCTGTACAGAGGGATAATAACTTCCTGTTTTCTACTGGTGATGCCTCTCCCTATGCATCCCAGTATCCCCCAGCCCTCCTTGCTGCCCTCTCACATTGCTTGCCCACCTTTAGGTCATCTGATATGACTACCCCCAGGTCCCTTTCCATTTTTGTTGTTGTTAGTATCTCACCCCTCATTGTGTACTCTTCCCCTTGGTTTTTGTTTCCCAGGTGCATTACTTTGCACTTCTTAGCATTGAATCTACATTTGACCATTCCTCTAACCTTGCCAAGTCCCTTCTCATCCTTTCCACTCCACCTTGTGCATCAACTCTGTTGCAGATCTTTGTGTCATCTGCAAAGAGACATACTTTTCCTTCCAGTCCCTCTGCAATGTCACTACAAAGACATTGAGAGGACTAGTCTAATACTGAACCTCTACGGTACCCTACTAACCCCCTTTTCAGAGTGGACTCAATTTACTATTACTCTCTGTGTCCTATTCTCCAGCCAATTCTTTACCCAGGCTGTCATCTTGGACCCACTCCCAGGCTGGCTAACTTGTATATTAATCTTTTGTGTGGGACTGTGTCAAATGCCTTGCTAAAGTCTAGGTAGGCCATGTCCACAGCCCTCCTGATCAACTACTTTGGTCACCCAGTCAAGGAAATCTATCAGATTTGTCTGGCATGACCTTCCTGCTGTGAATCCATGCTGCCTTGGGTCCTGTGCCCCTCTGGCCTCCAGATATTTAACAATTCTTTCCTTCAGAAGTGATTCCATCATTTTCCCTACCACTGAGGTTACACTAACAGGTCTGTAGTTTCCTGCTTCTGCCTTGCTCCCACTTTTGTGAAGGGGAATCACATCTGCCCTCCTCCAGTCCTCGGGTACCACCCCATCCTCCCATGATATGTTAAAGAGGGTAGTCAGTGGTGTCACTAGTTCTACCCTTAGTTCTTTTAGAATTCTGGGATGAATCCCATCAGGCCCCATTGCTTTGTCCACCTTCAGTTTTAAGAGTTCTTTCAGAACCCTTTCTTCTGTAAATGGGCTGGTATCAACTTCTGCATCCAGAGTGTTTCTACTGTTTGTTTTAGGTACCTCCCCCACTTCCTTTGTAAATACTGAGCAAAAATATTTGTTTAGTATCTCTGCCTTTTCACAGTCACCCTCTGCCCACCCTCCCTCCCTTTATTAAGCCTCACTATCCTCCCTTGGTCTTCCTTCGCTCCTGATGTACCTATAAAGGTTTTATCCCCTTCTTAACAGAGTTGGCTATCTTTTCCTCGGTTTGGGCCTTTGCTGTTCTGACTGCCTTCCCAGCTTCCTTTTGCTTTAACTGATACAGTTCTCTGTCCTGTTCCTTCTGTGATCCTTTGTACTTCCTGAATGCTTTCTTTTTCTCTTGAACCTTCACTGCCACTTCCTTTGAGAACCATAGTGGTTTCTTACCTCGTTTCCGTTTTGTTTATTTGCTTTACACAAAGGCTTGATACCTCTGTGATCTTCTGTGATAGCATCTTCTACAGACTGACTACATTTCTCTTGCTGAGCTGCTCCAGGCTAAGGGGATATCCCCTGAACCCCCTGGATTATCCTCTTTCCCAATGACTATCAGGGCACCTCCCATAAGGGGACACTTCCAGTCTTCCTACTGGATCTAAAGGCACTGTAAGAAACACACTCACCTCATCTGTAGTGCACACAGACCAGGCTAGACCTGAACCACAGATAAGAGCCGTAAGCACTGTGGCACTCACAGTCACAAAATCATGCTACGATGCTTCCGTTAGCTACAAGTTTTACTTATTCTCAAATGCAGGTTTCACAGAAACAAGCAGCTGAGACAAACAGCAATGAGTACCCTGGCACTTTGCCTCTGAACGATTAGACTTCAACAGGGGAAACATGTACATTGAACCAGACAGCCTGAAAACGTTTGAGATGTGACTGTTGTAAGAAGAAAAAACATGTTTTCATGTTTCCACCTGTCTGCAGTGCTGATCTGTCTGAGAAGTTTGGCTTCAGTAATTACCTTTCTAGTACTACCACTGCAACTGGAGCCAGGGCATGCAATTCATGCTCTTGTAATGTTTGCAGTCTGACCTATATACTGTTTTGTTACAGAGATTATACTCTAAGGGTTGCCAAGTATTCCAAAAAATTAGACGTCAGTAAGCCGTTTGCAAAGTACACTCCTGTGTTTTGGAGCAGCGATTGGTTAACCCATTTTGTAGTGAGACCTCCTTCAGAAATCTGACATACTCCAGAACTGAGTCAGAGATGGGACAGCAAAGAGGTTGCCTTTACTCTAACATGTAGCCCCACTTTGATTCAGATTCGAACCCCCCTTCTAAATGGGTTGACTCAGATTTCTCTATATCTTCTGGGTTGAAGTCCCAGATATCCAGGCCAGAATCCAAACTGGGGTCACAGCTATCTTACCCATCATTGTTTTAAACTCTATTTTTGCCCCTGGGTCACTGGTTAGGGCCTCTTTCCACCACTGCCAGCGCTCGCTACCCAACCTTCATGGCTCCACCGGCCTGACTTACAAGAACTGTGCTGCTCACCTGTGACACACTACTCTATTCCCCTGACCCCTGCCAGGATGGGTTTCACCTTCTGCTCTGCTGCATTCCTCCCCACTCTGTCTCACTACCCTTGGTGAAGGTGAAGGCTGAGAGTATCCCAGCAAGCCATGGTGTACGCCCATTGTGGATTTAGGGAACAGGCAGGGCTTCATCCTACAGCCAGCATCATTTCCCACCTGTTTTTTTTTTTTTTTTTGTAATTTCTATTTGTGCCACTTCACTCTGTGCCCAATCTCCTTCTTGTCCTCAAGGCTAGCCATCTGTCTCACTTACCTGACCAGTAGGAGGTGCCATCCCCCGTTAAGCCATGGCTTACCCCCCCAAGGTGGGGACGAGGTGAAGAAACATACCTTTGGAGCGCTTCTAATTTAGTTGGGTGACAGGCTCATAAATCCAAGCAGAGAGATCTGATGGTGTTGGGGGACCATTAACACTGGGCACAGGCCACCTTCTCCCATGGTTTTTCTGTGCCGGCCCTCAGAAGCCATGCGTACAAGGAGTACAAGTGTGCACATACACAAGTGTGTGATGTTATCTGCAGCCAGCATGACTCCTCCCACCCCTAGTCTTGCTGAGTCATATTGTCCCCTGCATCCATTAGGCAGTGTATCACTGGCAGACAGGACCTTTCCACCCTAGGGAAGGACAGTGACCTCTGGAACACTCAGTCTTTCCCCCATCCAGCCCCTGATGACTTGGGCTCATTCTTGAACCCTGGTCACTGGCGTTGCGAGTGGTAGCACTTCTGCAGCGATGGGCCAGCTCCATTTTCCATCTGTTTACTTATCCTCAGGAAGAGCGGACATGCAATGACATCCAAGTGACATCAGGCATGCTCCCACGGCCTGATGTGCCAACAATCGCTGCTCCATTAATCAACGCACTGCACGGGTCCCTGGGTCACCAGTCCCTTGTTAACTCTTGGGGTCAGACTAACACCAGCTGCCACACCCCTCCCTGCCTGAAGTAGAGCTGTCTGCTGGCCGTGCAATGCTCCTGCCTCCGGCTAGTCCTCCAGTGCCCCAGGCTCATTCAAAAACTCATAAAACAATCAGTTACACAAACTGCAAAAATAATTAGAAAGTGACTGAGTGATTACAAAGTGCACTATGCTGCCTTCACAGGGAACGTACCCAGGGCAGGTCCTGAAACATCCCTCTCTAGGAATCCCTTCCCAAAGTAGTGGCAAGGTGTACTGAGAGATGTGCTGCAGTGGTGTTTTACCATTTGTGTTGAAAGTCACCTCTTTCCACTCTTTCAAAAGTACAGTGTCCTTGCAGCTGGGTGACATCATTATGGACAGTAAGTGTACATCAATTTCCAAGGAATTTTAAATGAGTGGCCTACTGTGAGCATAGCTATCAAAGAGCAATTGCTTATGCAGGTGCACTGCACACCCTAAACTATGCTTTCTGTACCTGCAGTACTATGTCATATTGTCTGTGTGCATGTGTGGCTTATACTATACTGCCTCTTTTACTTTATGTAACGCATCTGATGATTATATTTTGTAACCATGCACTTGTGCTATAACCCCATCATTTGTCCAACTTGTCCACCCCTACGAATCAGTCTCACAGTCTCTGTGCTCTGTGCAGATCAGGCTCACCTCTTTCAGGACAGTGGCCTGCATTCACGAACATTGTCTCCAGCAGTAACACATTACTTTGCCTTGAATAACCCTATTAAGCAATCTCCAGTATTGTTCAGTGGCACAATGCTAAATTGGGTCAGTCGAGGTAAAGTTTAACACTGTAGGTAATGTTCATGAACAAAGGCCAGTGTAACTATTTATTTAGAGTCTTGGCAGTGAAAGAGACACTGAGCTGAAGCTTGTCTCCAGTTGCGACCCCGTATGCAAGTGGCTGATGTCGGATTCAAACCATGACCTGTTGGGTCTCCAGACTCATAGCTTGGTACTGTAACCTCTGAGCTATGACGATAATAAGCTGATACTGACAGGCTTGTGGGACTGATCATCAGGATTCAGGTGCAGCTACGACCTGCTCTTGTGCCAATTCAGAACTCATGCAGTGCAGACTTGATTAAACCATAAAAGGAACAGCCAACATCCACAACTTTAGCATGCCTCTTCATGATGGGGACTGCACCGGTCTTTGTTTTTTGGTCTCCAGTGTCAGACCTTCCAAGGCGCAGTAACAGGGTCACCAGCTGTAGTTACCTGAAGCAGTGTAGCTTAGAGGGTACAGTGCAGTTGTGAGCTTAGAGACCCAGTATTGAATTCACCGACACCACTTAATTACTAACTGTATGCCCTTCATCAAAGCCACTTGATCTCCCTGGACTTAACTCCTCTCTCTTGCTATTTTTAATCCCACCTAATCTTACCCTAACCTGCCTCAATGTCTCATTTAATCTCTCAAAGTAGCTGCTGCCAAATGTTCATAACTTATACGCACTTTAGAATACAGTATGAATGAAAGACACTATATAAGACTAGAATTCTGCTTTCTTTCTTCTGCTTTTGCAATGGTGGTGCCCTGGTGTCACAGTCAGGTCAGAAATTTGTCATTTTCTATGCAGTGCTTTTTTGGCTACCCTCTCATAGTTTTAAGTACCTCTGAAAGAGATTCAGTGCAACAAAAAGAAATTAGATCACAGACATATCCTCTGCCTCGGAAAAGGTATGTGCCACTTAAACCAGAGTGTGTCACAAGGTTAACTGTTATTTACAGCTGCAAAAGTCATTGCTAGGTATGTCTAATGTCAGACTGCTGTTCCCTATGCAGTAACTGCAGCGCCAAACAGTTTCATGGGTATAAAATAGGATGCATTAGGGCAAGGAACTAATGATTGCTACAAAAAAAATCATTTGTCAATGCCGAATGTTGTCTCGCTGGCATTGGCATTGGTAGTGCAGGAGTTACAGATGCATAATAGGAATGGCAGTGAAGTATTGAACTGACACCAACCTCACCCCCACCCTGCAGAGACACATTTTCAACATAGGCATTTTGGGACCTCCCTTCATGAACATAGATACATAGGTACATAGACAGTGTTGACAGATAAGGGCCTACGGCCCACCCAGTCTGCCCATTTGAGCTTGTAAGTTCACTTTATGTTTTCCTGGAAGTCTGTTGCCCCTTAACCCTGACCTCCAGAATTCCTTTATGTCTACCCCATGCATTCTTAAAACCTGTGATTGTTTCAGCCCCCACCGCTTCCTCAAGCAGGGTGTTCCACTTGTCCACCACCCGTTCTGTGAAGAAATTCTTCTTCTTCACGTTTCCTCTGAATCGTCCTCCCTCCAATTTCATCCCATGCCCTCTAGTCCTGGAACATCTTTTTCACTTAAAAATAGTGTATTCCTGCAACCTGTTCCTCCCTGTAAGATACTTGTATGTCTCTATCATATCCCCTTTCTCCCTCCTCTCCTCCTGGGAGTACATATTCAATTCCTTCAACCTGTCCTCATAGGACCTGTGATGCAATCCATGTACCATCTTTGTTGCCCTCCTCCGAACCTTCTCTACCCTGTCTATGTCCTTATGTAAGTAAGGTCTCCAGAACTGTACACTGTATTCCAGGTGAGGCCTCACTAGTGTCTTGTATAGTGGAATTATGACCTCCTTTTCCTGCTGGTGATGCCCCTGCCTATGCATCCCAGCATCCTTTTGCTCTACCTGCTGCCTTGTCACACTGTTTCCCTACCTTGGGGTCATCGAGATGATAACCCCAAGATCTCTTTCCTGCTTGGTGCATGCTATATCCTCACCCTCAACTGATATATTGTGCCAGGGTTTTTGTGCCCCATATGCATTATCTTACAATTCTTTGCATTGAATTTCAACTGCCAAACCCCTGACCATTCTTCAAGTTTCTGCAGGTCCCTTCTCATTCTGTCTACACCCTCTGGGGTGTCTATTCTGTTACAGAGCTTTGTGTCATCAGCGAACAGGGAAACTCTGCCTTCTAGGTCCTGCACAATATCACTGCTGAAGATGTTGAATAGGACCGGACCCAGCACTGATCCCTGTGGTACCCCACTGGTCACTCTTCCCTCTGTGGAGTGACAGCTATTTACCACCACCATCTGTGTTCTGCCACCCAGCCAGTTACCTACCCACCACACTACTGTCCTGCCCCACCCATATTCCCCAGTTTGTGTAATAGTCTTCTATGTGGCACAGTGTCAAAGGCCTTGCTGAAGTCCAGATGGGCCGTGTCCACTGCCCTCCCTGATCCACCTCCCTAGTCACCCAGTGAAAAATTCATCGAGGTTGGTCTGACATGACCTCCTCCTGGTGGCTCATGCTGCCTTGGGTCCTGTAGTCCATTGACAACTAGATGTTCCACCAATCTCTCCTTCAGTAGTGCTTCCATGATCTTCCCCACTACTGAGGTGAGGCTGGCTGGTCTGTAGTTCCCCGCTTCCCCTTTGTTCCCACTTTTGTATAAGGGGACTACATCTGCTGTCTTCCAGTCTTTGGGTACCTCCCATTTCCAGTGATTGGCTAAACAGGATTGCCAGAGGTTCAGCCACCACCTGTCTTAGTTCTTTAAGGACCCAAGGGTGCACCCCAACTGGCCCCATTGCTTTATTAACTCTTATTACTTCCAGTTCCTTCAGGACCCTTTCTCATGTAAAGGGACTTGTGTCCATTTCTGCTCCATTACCACCCCTTGTACTCCCTTCAGACCCATTACCCTCCTCTTCCTCAGTAAAATCTGAGCAGAAATACCTGTTCAATATGTCAGCTTTGCTGTTGTCATTCTCCATGTGGCTCCCATCCTTTCTCTTCAGTCTCACTATTTCTCCCTTTGTCTTTCTTTTTTAATTTACGTACCTGTAAAAGGTTTTGTCCCCTCTACCCACTGATTTTGCAATGTGCTCTTCTGTCTGAGCTTTGGCTTCCCTTACTGATCTCCCTGCCTCCTTTGCTTCTCCTGGTACTTCTTCCTATCCCCTTCTGCCTGTGTCTTTTGTATTGCCTGAATGCCATCTTTTTGGCTTTCACTTTCTCCGCTGCCTCCTTTGAAAACCATAATGGCCTCCTCTTCCTTTTCCCCTTGCTAACCTGCTTAATGCATAATTATGTTGCTCTTGTAATCCCCATTTTAAATACTTCCCACTGTTCCTCAACCCCTGATTCCTGCCCCATTCCCCTTAATGCCTCTTTCATGTATCTCCCCATTTTCCCAAAGTCTGCCCCCTTAAAATCTAGGATACATGTTTTGTGTGTATGGTTCTGCTCCTTCTGTGATTTCAAACCACAATGACCGGT
This sequence comes from Neoceratodus forsteri, assembly GCA_016271365.2. Taxonomy (NCBI): domain Eukaryota; kingdom Metazoa; phylum Chordata; order Ceratodontiformes; family Ceratodontidae; genus Neoceratodus; species Neoceratodus forsteri. Next base: position 1,412,692,725 of record CM028132.1, read on the forward strand.
GGTCACTGTTCCCCAGGTGCTCCCCCACTGTTACCCCATCACACTGTCCCTGTTTGTGAGCACTAGGTCCAGTATTGCCTTCTGCTGAGTTGGTTCCATGACCAGTTGCTTGAGGACGGCACCCCTGAAATTAGTTCAGGATAAATCTGTTCCTTGTTGATGCTGCTGCTGGGATGCTCTACTCAACATCTGGAATATTGAAGTCTCCAACCAGCACTAACTCACCCTTGTCTGCCATCCTTTGGATGGCTAGCATCAGCTCCCTATCTGTTTCTTCCTCCTGGGCTGGTGGTCTACAGACCACACCTGTGCAGATGGCTGGCCCCGTTTTCCTTTCCAGCTTAACCCACAGTATCTCTCCCCCATTTTGCTCCTCCTGGATCTCTGTGGCCCTTATGTTATTTTTCACATACAGTGCCACTCCTTCTCCCTTCCTACCTGCCCTGTCCCTTCTGAATATGTTGTAGCCAGGTATGGCTACCTCCCAGTCATGGTTTTCATCACACCAGATTTCAGTGATGGCCACAATGTCCAGGTCTGAAGGCACCTTGACAGCCTCCAGATCCTCCATCTTGTTGCTAAGGCTCCTGGCACTGGCACACATGGCTTTCCATGATTTGACCTCCCTAGACTGTTTAGCTGTTCCACTCCAGCTGCTTCCCTGGTTGTCATTTATCCCTGGTTCTCCTTCTGTTGAATTTTGCCCCTTTTCTGCCTATCCACCTCTTGGGTGCTTATCTTCATCTTCTGTACACTGCTTTGCAGACATATCCACTCCTCTGGTTCACTGGTTCCACTGCTAGCTGTGGATGGTGGGCAATTAGGTACCCTCCTTGCTGGCCTGCCACCCCTCTTGGCTAGTTTAAATGCTTATCAATTTAGAATTTAAACTTACCATTGAGTGCTTGGATTCCCCTCCAGGATGGATGCAGGCCGTCAGGCTTGAGCAAGCCTCCATCTCTCCAGGTGGGTCCCCAGTCACCAATGAAGCCAAACCCTTCCTCATAGCACCAGTTCTTCAATCATGAGTTGAAGTTCCTGGTGCATGCACCCCTATGCTCTCCCATGCCTCTCACAGGCAGTATTTCCGAGAAGGTGACTGAAGTAGCTACTTGCTTGAGACCCCCTCCCCAATTTCCTAAACTCTTCCTGAACTTCCTTTGGCTCCCCATTTGCCAGGTCATTAGTATCTAGGTGGATAATGACATCCAGCTCACCCTTCAGTCTTGCCTTCCTAGTGATCCTCAGGATCTTCCTTCCATCGCTCCATGCCATGGCACCTGGTAGGCACCTCACCTCCTTATCCTCCCCCTCCTGTGTTCCTAGTTGGATCCCTCTTATGATGGAGTCCCCCACCAGGATTCACTTCCTCCTCCTCTGGGGTCCACTGCTCTCCCCACTGAGGTCACTTCCTTGGCTAATCTCCACATCCTTTCCTTCCACTTCTCTGGGTACCTCTATTTGGTTGTCCTTGTTTGCCAGTGTGGCATATGAGTTCTTGAGTGGAATAGGATCTGGGATGTGCCTCTGCCTGACCGCCCTAACCCTCCCTGACCCCACTGTCATCCAAGTGATCCTTGTTCTTGGCATCCTTTGAGGCATCAGCGTTGGACTGGGTGGTCTCTGGATAGGGGTGATGGTACTCCTGACCCAGTTTACTTCCACTCCCAGTCTGGCTACCTCATCCTGCAGTCCAGAGAGATGCATGCAGATAGGGCAGCACCTCACTGTCCAGAAGGTCTGCCTGAATATGGCTGGCCTGCAACCACTGCATTGCACCACTCCCCACATTATACTGCACTTATACTGCTATTCCAGTACTTGTCTGTTACTGAAGCTCTCCTAATTCTCTTTGTATTAATTTACTGTCCTAAAAATCCTGCCACTGATCCTCAGATACTTTTCCTTAAAAAAAAAAAAAAAAGAAATAAAAAAAATTAGTCAAAACACTTGTCGTGCTGAGAGTGGGCTTCTTCACCCTTATGCCCCTCCTACTTCACAACCCCTACTATCCGCTGTGCTTAGCTCCTGTCAATCAGATTCAATAGGGCATATAATTAAGAGCTGGGGTCAGGGGAAGGTAAATAGTTGCAGCAATTAAAGACAGCAAATGAATAGACCACCCCTACAAGCACACCAAACTAGATTTTAAATTTTCAACAGATCAAAAACAATTGTAAGTAAAGACAGCAAAGAAATTACAGTGTCACTAAAAGCCCACAATCTAAGTTTAAAACAAAAATAGCAATGAACAGTTAGGGTAAAGCACTGACATGAATCTATTTCCTTCCCCTTCTGGCTTCTTCTGTGGCACTGTGATTTTGTTACTCTGTCCCAAAAGTTGATTTCCCACAGTGACCACGCCATTGTGCTCCAGATGTGCAAAACCATATTTTGGGCAGGATGTGAAAAATGATAGCTGTACTGTTCATAAGGAGGTGTGAAAAATGGCAGCATTGACAATCTGGCATGAAAATATTGCAAATTTGCAAAGTTACGTGGGTGCATGGAAACTGCACAACACATCCTTGTGACACAGTCATTTTATGGACTGTCATCACCAAATTTTCAACATAGGCATTTTAGGAACTTTGCTCATGAGTGGTGTCTTTGTTATTTTCTTAATCTGTCCCCAACACTAATTTCCTACAGCTACCGTGCTAATCTTCGCCAGAAGTTTCATAACACTTTTCGGCCAGGATATGTAAAATGACAGCAGTACTGTTTATAAAGAGGCATGGAAAAATGCCAATGTTGAAAATTTGGAGTAAAAATATTACAAATTCACGAAGTTATGAGCATGCATGGAAACTGAGCAACGCAAGCTCTTAAAACATACATTTTTTTAATTTTTTCACCAAATTTTCAACATAGGCTTTTTGAGAGCCCATCTCATGAACAGTGGAACTGTCATTTCATTAGTCGGTCCCAAAAGGTAATTCTGCACAGCAACCACAAAATCACCTTTTGGGACTGAATAATGCCATGACAGTGATTGAATTCATGAGGAGGAGTCCCAATAACCCCATGTTGAAAATTTGGTGCCTAAATTCCCCAAAATGGCCGAGATATGCACCAATGTTGAAAAAAACCTATTAATGCCATTATACAGCTTACCAGCATTTCTTCAGTTCGCGGTCAGCTTTGAAGACTGTAGACATGTTCCTGGTCCACCAAAGATCATCAGCCATGCTCCAGAGGTAAGTATGGGGCGGGGAATGGGGAGGCAGGGTCTCAGAGGTGGCCTGGGTTGGGAGGGCCATGGAACCAACAAGGGACCGTTTTCTGTTTGCAGGTTTAAAAAAAAAACATTGCGGAAGTTGTTTTTTGTTTGTTTGTTGTTGTTTTACAGAATTTGGCATGCTGGGGTGGGCTCCCAGCATGCCACCTAATATTTTAGGGGGCTGGGTGACAGGGTTGGGCACCCTGTTGGTACATACAGTGGGGGCAAGAGCCGAGGGAAGCTGGCCTCCCTCGGCACACAACAAATGGGGGATTATGCTGGCGTGGGTGGGCTACTCCGTCAGCAGATTGAACTGGGAATGGGGACTGAGGCTGATGAGGATTGGGCCCGCATTGGCAAAAAAGATTGCTGGGGGTTGCATGATGCAGAGGGGGACTGGGCACCCTCTTGGCACACAGTTGAAATGGGAGGGGGGGCATTATGCCAATGGGGAGTGGGCTCCCCCGTTGGCCCATGAACTGGGTTGGGGCATGCTGAAAAGGGAATTGGGCACCCCTGAAGTTGGTATTGTGGCAGGTGATGGTGGCAGTCACTACTGCCATGTTTACTGGAATGCTTCACCAAGAAGGGCACGTCGGGAGGCGTGTTATCATGCTGCCACATGACGAGTTTGCCTCTCATTGCAGTGGCACTTTTTTTAGATGTGATGGCCACTTTACATATTGCTGGTGTCAGTGCCTGCATGCTGGCTTATTGGGGAATGAGGGACGCACCTACTGATGCGTGCCCTGCATTCACCCACAGTGACAGCACCTCCAACTCTGCTACTACTGCAATATGTTGGCTGGCGTGCAAGGGCAAGCCAACATAAAAATCTGCCTGTTACAAAAAACTGGATCAGTCTGGTCACAGATTGTTAAAAGTTAGAAAGAACTGGTCATGGCTGCCCTCTACAAAAAATTCTGTAGGTATTTTTTTTCCTGGACTACTCTAGGAATTTCATACTCTATAACTTGCTTTAATTCTCACACATACTGTTTTATATGTGGTGACCTCACTGTACAATATCCTACTCTGGTAATACCAGCCTGCATAACTGTATGTAACTGTGTGTTTTTCCTTCCCTTTTTATGGTGATTGCACGCAGTGCAAGAAACATATTGGGACAGCTTTCTCAGAAGCAGGTTGTGGAGGCATGGCACTGTTGTGGCCAATGCCCCTATAGCCTGCAAATGCTTGTCCCCGTCCCCCAATGCCGTGGCATGCTGCTGCTGACACTAGTTCAGCCAGCGTGCCACCAACATGAAAATTAACACCTGCAATCAGGAGCTCCCGTCATTTCAACGTCAGTCATCTGCTGCAATAAGGGAGCGACCTATCATTGCAGGGCGGGACCTAGAAACACTGTTATTGTTTGTGAACATGGCAGCGACTTGTTACCACATTCACAAACAATATAACCCCCCACCATGTTTATTTGCAGACGGAGGCCGCAATCCCCGTCAGCTTCAGTGTCCCAATGTTGATTTTGCCGACGGGGGAGCCCACTCTCCGTTGGCATTCTGTAACCAACCCCCCACTTTTATTGTCTGCCAACGGGGTGCCCAATCCCCATCAGCATAATCTAACCCCCCCTTTTGTTGTGTGCCAATGGGGGTGCCCAATCCCTGTCGACTACTGCTGCCTCCCCAAAGAAAGAGTCCGGTGGCACACTGGGAACCCACCCCAGCATTCCACATGCCCCTGTGAAATAAAAAAACTGTCCCGCGACGTGTTTTTATTTTAACCCTGTAAAAAAGGAAACTGTCCCTCAGCGGTCTCCCTGCCCCCCCACAACCCACGTCCACCCACTGTGCACCCTGCCTCCCCACACCCCACTCACTCCATACTTTCCTCTGGAGCTCAGCGTGACGATCTTCGGTGGACCAGTAACACATCTGCACTCTTCAAAGTCGACCGTGAACTGAGGAAATGCCGGTAAGCTGTATAATGGAATAAATAGGGGTTTTCCAACTTTAATGCATATCTCAGTCATTTTTTGGAATTTTGGCACCAAATTTTCAACATGGGGGTTTTGGGACCCCGCCTCATGAATTCTTGAGCTGTCATGGCATTAATTGGCCCAGAAAGGTGATTTTGCGGTCACTGCCCAGAATCACCTTTCAGAGACAATTAACAAAATGACAGTGCCAGTATTCATCAGGTGGACTATCAAAAGCCTATGTTGCAAATTTGGTGGAAAAATCCAAATGACTGTTTTATTGAAATGCAGTTGCGTAGTTGCTATATCACAACTTCATGAATTTGCAATATTTCAGTGCAGATTTTCAACATTGGCATTTTTTTCCACACCTCCTTGTGAAAGTATAGCTGTCATTGTTCACATCCTGGCGGAAATGTAGTTTCGCACTTCGTATAAAATAGTCGCGATCGCTGTGGGAAATCAGTGTTTGGGACAGCTTAAGAAAATGACAGTCACACTGTTCATGAGTAGAGGTCTTAAAATGCCTAGGTTGAAAATTTGGTAATGATACTCCATAAAATGACTCTTTTACGAGCGTGCGTTGCGCAGTTTGCACGCACGTTCATAACTTTGTGAATTTATAATATTTTTACTCCATATTTTCAACATTGCCATTTTCCCACACCTACTTATGAATAGTACAGCTGTCATTTTTCCCATCCTGGCTGAAATGTGTTTTCGCACTTCTGGCGCAGAATAGAGCTTTCGCTGTGGGAAATCACTGTCCGGGACATATTAAGAAAATGACAGTGATACTGTTCATGAGCAGAGGTCCTAAAATGTCTATGTTGAAAATTTGGTGATGATAGCCCATCAAATGACTGTGTTACATGTGTACATTGCACACTTTGCACACACCCTTGTAACTTTGCAGATTTGTAATATTGTCATGTCGGATTTTCAACAGTGGCATTTTTTCACACCTCCTTATGAGCAGTACAGCTGTCATTTTTCACATCCTGACTGAAATGTGGTTTCATAGTTGCAGCACAGAATAACGCGGTCACTGTGGGAAATCAGTGTTCGAGACAGATTAAGAAAATGACAGTGGCACTGTTCATGAGCAGAGGTCCTAAAATCCCTATGTTGAAAATTTGGTGACGAAACTCCATAACATGACTGTGTTACAAGCGTGCATTGAACTGTTTCCATGCACACTTGTAACTTCGCAAATTTGTAATATTTTCATGCCACATTTTCAACAGTGGCATTTTTTCACACCTCCTTATGAACAGTACAGCTGTCATTTTTCACATCCTGGCTAAAAATATGTTTTTGCACTCCTGCCGGAGAATAGCATGGTTGCTGTGGGAAATCAGTGTTTGGGACAGATTAAGATTGAATGAGTGAGGGGGAGAGTGACTGAGCTCAACTTGAGCTCTGTTGGGACTGCTGCAGATTTGTTTGTGGGCAGAAAAAGGCTCCAATGCAAGAGGCTAGTACAAAAGGGCAGCCTGCAGCACTGGTAGAAACAGAGCAAAAGAGCAAGTGAGGGAGGGGGAGTGAGTGAACTCACCAGAGCACTATCAGAACTGCTGCAGATTTCTTTGTGGGCAGAAAAAGGCGTCAATGCAGGCAGGGGCCCAGCAGAAGGCCAGCCTGCAGCAGTGGGGAAACAGTACGAGTGACAGAGACAGGGAGACTGAATGAGCTCAATGGAGCTCTATCAGGACTGCTGCAGATTTCTTTGTGGGCAGAAAAAGATGCCAATGAAGGCAGGAGCCCCTTGCAAAAGGGCCACTTGCAGCGCCAGGACAAACAGAATGAGTGCATGACAGAGGGAGATTGCGTGACCTCAACGGAGCTCTGTCGGGACAGCTGCGGATTTCTTTGGGGACAAAGGTGCCAACACAGCCAGGAGCCCCGTACACAAGCGCAGCCTGCAGCGCCAAGAGAAAGAGAACAAGTGAGTGACAGAGCAGTAGTGATCGAGCTCAATGGAGCTCTATTGTGACTGCTGTGGATTTCTTTGTTGGCAGAAAATGTGGCAAGACAGGCAGGAGCCCAGTACAAAAGGCCAGCTTGCAGCGCTGGCAAAAACGGAATAAGTGAGTGAGAGAGGGGGAGTGAACAAGCTCAATGGAGCTGTGTCAGGACTGCTTCAGATTTCTTTCTGGCCAGAATAAGCCACCTGTGCAGGCAGGAGCCCAGTACAAAAGGGCAGCCTGCAGCAGCAGGAGACACAGAATGAATGAGTGAGGGAGGGGGAGTGAGTGAGCTCAACGGAGCTCTTTTGGGACTGCTGCAGATTTGTTTGCGGGCAGAAAAAGGCAGTAATGCATGCAGGGGTCCAGTACAAAAGGGCAGCCTGCAGTGACAGGAAAACCAGGATGAGTGAGTGGGGGGGGGTGAAAGAGCTCAACGGAGCTCTATTGTAACTGCTGCAAATTTCTTTGTGGGCAGAAGAAGGCAGCAATGCAGGCAGGAGCCAAATAGAAAAGGGCATCCTGCAGCACCGGCAGAAACAGAATGAGCGAGTGAGAGAAGGGGAGTGACCGAGATCAACGGAGCTTTGTTAGGATTGCTGCAGATTTCTGTGTGGGCAGAAAAAGCCACCAACAGAGGCAGGAGCCCAGTACAAAAGGGCAGCCTGCAGTGCCAGGAGAAACAGAATGAGTGAGTGAGATAGGGGGAGTGAACCACCTCAATGGAGCTCTGTCGGGATAGCTGCAGATTTCTTAGTGGGCAGAACAAGGTGCCAACGCAGGCAGGATCCCAGTATAAAAGGGCAGCCTGCAGCACCAGGAGAAACACAATGAAAGAGTGAGACAGGGGTAGTGAGCAAGCTCAATGGAGCTCTATCGTGACTGCTGCGGATTTCTTTGTTGGCAGAAAGAGGCGGCAACACAGGCAGGAGCCCAGCACAAAAGGCCAGCCGGCAGCACCGGCAGAAACGGAACGACTGAGTGAGAGAGGGGGAGTCAGCAGGCTCCACAGACCTGTGTCAGGACTGCTGCAGATTTCTTTGTGGGCAGAAAAAGCCACCGACAGAGGCAGGAGCCCAGTGCAAAAGGGCAGCCTGCAGTGCCAGGAGAAACAGAATGAGCGAGTGAGATGGGGGAGTGAACCACCTCAACGGAGCTCTGTCAGGACAGCTGCAGATTTCTTAGTGGGCAGAACAAGGTGCCAATGCAGGCAGGAGCCCAGCACTGGGAGAAACAGACTGAGCAAGTGACACAGGGGGAGTGAGCGAGCTCAACACACCAACGCAATCAACATTCAGCATTGACAAATGCTTGTTTGTATTTGATGTTATGTTGTTTTTTTAATAAACAATAAAACTGTTTAACAGAAAAAAAATTTAAAAAGAGTTTTCTATTTTCAAAATGATCATTTAGAATACTTCAAATATATGACTGTATCTCTCCAAGATAGTTAACTCTAGGTTAGGGATCCTCTACAGGCACAAGCAGAGCATAACCCCAGATGCCCATCGACTTGCTATCACTAGCCCTGTGCTCTCCATAATAGATTGCAGCCTAGTCATCTATGGCTCAGTTACTGAGTCATCCCTTAAAAGCATACACACGACTCTTAACAATACCTGTCGTCTAGTCTCAGGTGCACCCAGACACATGCATACCTGTAATCTCTATACCCTTACTTATGGTATCCAGTGAAGATAGTGACCAAAAATGAGCAACTACAAAAATAGTGACTCATTTTCAGTGCTATCATTCTGAGCTACCCTGCAAAGGTAGCTACCATATGGGAAAGCGACCGTGGGGGAGGGAGACTGGGGGGGGAGCGAGGGGAAGGGGAGAGACAGGAAAGGGGTTTTAGGGGACTGGTGTGCCTGTTGCTACTGAGCTTGCCATGTGGTATGGTGGTGTGGGTGGCTAGCTCTGGCACAGTGGGTACTGGGTTCAGGGCTGGGGACCTGGAGCGTGTATATTTTGCTGCTGTCTGCGGCTGCAGGACTTAATTTTATGCAAAATCCAGATTTTGCCCTCCTCCCGACATGCACCCCTGAGTTGAAAAGCTAAATTCAGGGTGATGCAGGGGTACGGGGGGCACAGCCTTCCACACACAAAAAAAACCTTTTTATATTCCAACTGTCAGGTCACCTGGAAGTGTATATCACCGATTTGCTTTTCAGTGATATACAGTCGCCATAATAGCGATCGCTTTTTTGCAATCACTATTATGACATGGAACCCTTGCCAACCATCTGAACTTCAGTGGTAGGATTACTTATCACACCTTCCTACTCACGAAGAAAATCTCCCTGGGGCTGCCCCCCAACCTCCTGGCAGTTTCTCACTCATGTTCCCAATTGGAGCAATACCCGATGTGCCTCCAGGCATGCATACATGACCCCTTTCTGTTGGACCACACAAGTCCAATGGTCCTTCAGATTCCACGCCCCAAGCTGGTTAAATAAACTTCCAGTGGACACTCTAGAAAAACCTAAACTGGGCTCTTTCAAACAGAAACTCAAACAACACCTTACTGCTATTAGCAGCTGTGATTGCCACATGTAGGCCCCCATTTCAGCCTAACATGCTGCGTACAGACTGCACTCTCCTACTACCTTGACCATCATTCCCTGTCCTATATCTGACCACCCCCCTCTTTTTATGTTGGCTTGCGCACACATGTAAGCAGCATCTTGTGGCAGTAGCACATTTCAGAGGTGTGTCAGTGTTGTGGAGAATGCAGGGATGCTTTGGTGGGCGCGTCCCTCAGCCACCAATCAGTGAGCATGCTGCCAATGACAGCAGTTTCAAAGAGAGTCATAGAGCTGAAAGAAATCTGCCGCTCCAGTGAGGTGCAGTTTCCTCATTGCAGCATCAGATGACAAGGCTCCATTACGTGCTTTTCCTGGTGAAACATTCCAATACATATGGCGGCTCCTGCCACCCACCATGCAATCCCCAGAAAGCCAACATTGGGGGTGCCCAGTCCCCATTTCAGCATGTCCCCCCCCCAGTTCAATATTTTTGCCGACAGGGGTGCCCAATTGCTGCCAGTATCATATCTCCCCTCACATACTTTCTTTGCCAACAGGGAGCCCAATCCCTGTCTGCATCATGTTCCCCACCCACACACTTTTATTGCTGATGGGATATAATTCCCATTGGCATCATGTCCCCCCCACAAACTTGTGGCACAGGAGCCACCCAGTTTGCACCAAAGTTATTTTTACCTGAAAATAAAGAAAACTGTCCCGGACTTTTTGTTTTTGTTTACCTGTAAAAAAAAAAAAACAGTCCCTCATCATCCCGTAACCCCCTCCCCAACCCACACCCACCCTCTGCACACACCCTCACCCCATACTTACCTCCAGAGATGTGGCGCTGCAATCTTCTGTGGAGTGGAATACATCTGAACTCTTCAAAGCAGAACTTGAACTGAAGGAAAGCTGATGAGCTATTTATAGGCAGGCAATGGAGGGGTTTCAACTTAGGCAGATATCTCAGCCATTTTGTGAATTGTGGCACCAGATTTTCAACATGGGGTTCTTGGGACCGCACCTCATGAACACATACACTGTCATTTCGTTACTGGGTCCCAAAAGGTGGTTTCATGGTCACTGCAGGGAATTGTCTTTTGGGACTGATTAACAAAACAAAAGTGTCACTGTTCATGAGGTGGGGTCCTAAAAAGCCCATGTTGCAAATTTGGTGAAATAATTCCAAAAAATTACCATGTTACGAGAGTGCATTGTGCAGTTTCCATGCATGCTCGTAACTTTGACAATTTTTAATATTTTCTCTCCAGATTTTCAACGTCGCCATTTTTTCACACCTACTTATGAACAGTACCACTGTCGTTTTTTGCATCCTGCCCAAAATGTGTTTTCACACCTGTGGCACACAATGGCATGGTCACTGTCAGAAATCAACTTTTGGGACACAGTAACAAAATCACAGTGCAACTGTTCATGAGGGGAGGCCACAAAATGCCTATGTTGAAAATCTGGTTAAAAAAAATCCCAAAAGTAATTGTGTTATGGGCATGTGTTGTGCAGTTCCTACGCACGCTCGTGACTTCAAACATTTTTCATATTTTCACTCTATATTTTCAGCATTGCCATTTTTTTACACCTCCTCATGAACAGTACAGGTGTCATTTTTCACATCCTGTCTGAAATGTGTTTTCGCACCTGTGGTGCCAAATGGCGCAGTCGCTGTGCAAAATCACCTTTCAGCTAACAAACTGATAGTGCCACTGTTTATGAGGTGGGGTCACAAAAAGCCCATGTTGGAAATCTGAAGTGAAAATACCAACAACTGCCCAGGGCATTAGGGTTTCCAACTGTAACTCCCCACCCTGTAGAGACTGACAGGCATTAGGGGTGTGACTTGGAGTCTTCTGTCCCATAGTTCACCCCATTCTCCTATACTGCACCCATCTCAGCGTATTTCCTTATGGAACGGGGTGAGTGTAAGGCCTGAAAACCCCAAGGCACACTACGACACTTGTCGGTGTCTGCAGGGTAGAGTGAGGTGAAATGGCATGAGTGTTATGGCTGATGACCCAAAGGCACACCCCAACGCCTGTCAGTCTCTGCAGGGTGAGAGTGGGGTTGGCGTCAGTTCAGTACTTCACTGCCATTCCTATTATGCATCTCTCAAACACCTGCTTTACCAATGCCAAAGCCAGCAAGACAACATTCAGTATTGACAAATGCTTGTTTCTTTCCCTGTCTCTCCTTTCCCTTTCCCTCCCTATCTCTCCTTTCCCTTCCCTTCCCTATCCTCACTCTCTTTCCTCCTCCCCTCGCTCTCCTACTCCTAACAGTGCCCACAGACCCCCTGCCAGCCCCTTTCTCCCCATCTCCCACTATCCTCCATCTCACCCATCTGTCCCTCTCAGCTCCCATTACACTCTCTGACAGTGTCAATTTTCTTCATAGCATCACTCCCTGCTCTTTCCCCCAAGGCACATCCCTAATCCCCAAAACCTACTGCACTTCTTACTGTAACCTGATTGTAAAATTTAACCTGATTGAAATTTTTTGCTGTAAGCTGAGTGTCAACACTTTTCACCTGATTGTAACTTTGATTTTGGATAGTAACCCCAACTCCATGTATCATGTATAACGCTTGCTATGTACTTAGTTCTCTTTTGTGTTCGTCTTCATTCTGACAAGAAACCTCTGTAAAGAGGGAAAAAATATCTCCCAGCTCCTGAGCTCAAGAGTGCACTTACATGCATTGTAAAAGCAGAAATCATCACAGAGCAAGGAAACCAACAGGTCTAGTTGCCACCTAGGCCTAGTCAGTAGAACGCCAGTACCTCAAGAAAAAGATTTTTCAACCACTCACGTCGCTATTGAGAATTTTTATCTATCGAAACAATTTTTTTGGCAGCAATTCAGTTCACAATAACTATATGGTGTCTTCTTGGTTATTACAGATCCTTATTCGTTCTTTATGCTTTCATAACAAACAACATTTCATATAAGCACATTCCCTAATTATAAAACATGTTAAAATACTCAATTCAATAAATAGTTGGGAATAAGTTCTAAATTAGTGCACTGGATCAAGGCAGAAACATATATGAGCGTTCAGAAAGTGCAAAGAGTGTGCAGGTAGTGGGTGCCCACTCTAAGCTTATGTACTTAGTACTGTGCAATGACCTTTGTGAGAGATGGGTTTGAAATGAATAATTCAATACATGGCTCCGCGTATCATTCACAAATCTGCAACAGCGTATATGTATGTAGTGGAGTGATAGGTGGCAGTCCCGGCAAGTAGCCCACTCATTTTATAGGCCGAGACCTCAACCTGTAGTGAGTGCTATAGGCTCTTTAGCCGAGAAATGTTGAATTTTTCCTAGGTCCCCTCTGATAAAAGCATGCTAAAGTGAAACCTGGTACAGCATGTAATAATGTGTCGTGCCACTTCTTCACTCGCTGTTGGTTTTTAGCATTGGCAGTTAGAAAATACATCAAGTGTTTGCTAAAGAATAGATTAACGGTACTTATCAGGTACTGGTAGCCACCTACGAATCCCTTCAAGACTCCTTAAAAGATGTCACCATTGTGTCCCCAAAAAGGAATAATGAAAAAGTCAGGACTGATGACCCACAAACACTGACGGTACAAAGTGCTGGAGTGCAGAGGCTTGTAAATCCATCAATCATGTGGAAAACATAAACCGCATAATGTGAATGCCAGCGGAAGCTGCCAAGAGCAACACCGAGTAGTGGCTACACAATTGGTGGTGACATTTCAAGGAGAACCCTTCATCAGACCAATAGGAGAACTAGAAAGATTGATTTAAATTTACTAAAGAGTGCATGTGCAAATGGTAAAAGAAGAGTGATAGAATTCCAAATGCTTGCAGGGACTGGGCATCCCACCTTATTAAATTCCTTGGCCTATTCGTCTCCCCTGCATGCAGAGATTGGGCTCACTCAATTTATTTATTTATTTATTACAATCTCGAAATTAACCACTTGAACTCAGAGTTCTTTTACATTGGTTCCACGTCAAGTAAACAGTACAAACATAGTAATCTCAAAGAGGATATTAGCAAGTGGAGCCTGTCGCTGTGGGGAAAAGTACAAATTTTACAAATGATGGTACTCCCCAAGGTATTATTATCTGATCTGTTTCCTCCTCCTAAAACTGCTTGACAGTATCAGGATATTCTGGAAACAACTCTTTGTTCCTGTAGATGACTTCTTGTTAGAGGAGGCAAAGCTATTTTTTTGCTCTATGTTAATTGCCCTGTGGTCCTGGGGGGGGGGGGTTGAGTGCCATGGTTCAAGGGTTACTATCTAGCCTCTGGCCTACATTGGATCTGGTTGTGGATTCACCCAGAATGTGTTTGGGGAAATAGCTAGATGGATTGACTTAGAGAGGGCCTTGGAAAAAGGGACACCCCCAGAACTCACTCTTTGGAAGCTGGCAAACTATGTCCATCTCACCCCAAGTCAGGCATACACCTCCCATGTCTGGAGAATGCTTAAAAGGGTGCTGGAATGGATATTGGTTCATCCCCTCCTTCTGTGGCCACTCTAGCAGAATCTCTGTCTGCAGATAGGGAGTTCCCCCCTGGCCTGGGTCACTTGGGAAAAAGTGGAATACATCGAGTCAGGGACCTTTGTTCTCCCACCTCTCACTATTTCAAATCTTTCTCTGACCTTCAACAGCAATCCTCCCTCCCTCCCTTCCTGTAATGGTTCTATGTCATAACAGTGAATGCAAAACTGTGATCGCTATTATGGGAAGTGTATATCACCGAAAAGCAATTCACATGCCGGTGACTAGACATCCAGCCTATAGAGTTAGTGTCTATCCATGGGGCTTTACCCCAAGCACCCCCCTACTTAAAGATTCCTAACTCCAGGAGAGGTTCATGTCAAGGAGGGGGCAACACTCCAGAATGTAAAAAAAAAAAAAAAAAATGCAGCCACAGCCAGCAGCAAAACTCCCCCCACCCCAGGTCCCCAGCACCCCAGCACTGAACCCAGTATCTGCTGCACTGGAGCTAGACTCCCTCACCACCACACCACACCACACCACACCACATGGTGGGCTCGGTGGCAGCAGGCACACTTCAGAGCAATAACCCTCTTCCCTATCCCTCCCCTTCCCCTCGCTATCCTCCCTTTCCAGTCACCCTCCCCTACCCTCGCGGTAGCAGTGCATCGCTACCCTTGTGAGTCGCCCATGATAACAGCGCAGAATATGAGTCGCCATTTTAGCAGTCACCCATATTTGATCGGTATTATCACAGGATACCCCCTGCAACACACCTTTGGAGATGCTTGCAATTTCATCATCTACTCACAGCCTTTGTAAGTAACCAGTTACAACTGCCTGCCCATGGGAGATGGTACGACATCTTGGGTACTGCAAGAAGGGGTAAACTTTGCAGTACTCCTCCATGATTAGGGATGATATAAAGTGTCCTTCAATGTGATTATACCCTCTCTATGGGTCATCTCAAGGATAGGTGGGAATGGCTCTTAGGGTACTCACTCATGGATGCAGAATGGGAGCACACCTGGGCGAATGCCTATGGTGCGTGTTGCAACACTGCTGGTATATTAATGCAACTTAAAGTACAGCACCTGTGGTACGATATGCCAGCTCTTTTGCATAAGATGAATTTACTATGTACCTTGGATTGCTGGTGTTGCACTGCCTCTCAGAGCAATTTTCTCCATCTCTTATGGGACTGCCCTAAACTCCAGGACTGGTGGTGCCAAATCCTCTCCTTGACATGAAAACATTCTAGCTGTATCTATTCCCTATGATGCTTCATTAATCATTCCAAAGAACACTGAGACTCTTGAAGCAGTATTAACACCAACAGAACTGCTTTATGGTATCCACTATGGAGACCAAAACATTCCTGCTCAGACATTGAAGAACAGTGTTTATTTCCACACATGCCGGATGGGTGGTAAACAAAATAAATTCTAGGCAGTATGGGATCCTTTCCTTAAGCAGTATGAATCCATCACTGCCAAAGGGGTGGGGCAATAACTCAGGGGCCCCACTAATTCTGGGCTACTTGAGTGGTTGCATACAGTTATGTCCCCTTCTTATAGTGAGAAAATGCTCCATGTCTTTGATTTCTCTCACCCTCCCACCAAGACTTCTCAGTCAAGGTGGGGCCAGACAGTGGTATCATGTTTGACTGTTTGTTACCTAGTTCATGTTACAGTAATTATTGAGACTGTTCACTACTTCAGTCAACCTGGGGTTAGCCATCGCTGATTTACTTTTTAGTTTATGCCACATTCTTATATGTTTGGGGGTGGAGGTACAACAGTGACTGAACAATTGTCAAGTCAATCCTATAGGTTATAGTGGTGTGCAGAAGCAATCTGACAGAAATCTCTTTTGGCATAATCAGCTTCTCTTCATATATGTAGACTAATCTATGTTATATGTTATGCTGTATTAGTCTGTAATCTAAGGAGCAGTTGGATGTTTTGCTCTGGCCAGGCTGGAAAATTTGCCCTGAACTGTACTTGTCAGGTTGTGCAATTGTAATGCAAAACTTCAATAAAGTTTCATTTTTAAACAAGCATTTGTAAATGCCGAATGTTGTCTCACTGCCATTGGCATTAGTAGTGCAGGAGTTAGAGATGCATAATAGGAATGGGAGTGAAGTATGAAACTGATGCCAACCCCACCCCCACCCTGAAGAGACTAACAGGTGCTGGGGTGTGCCTTTGGGGTGTCAGCTATAATGCTCATGTCATTTTACCTCACCCTACCCTGTAGACACGGACAAGTGTCATGGTGTGCTTTGGGGTCTTTGAGCCAAGTACTTACCCCATTCCATAAGGAAATGCACCGAGACGGGTGCAGTATAGGAGAATTGGCCTCAGCCTACTCTGCAGACACTGACAAGTGTTGTGGTGTGCTTTGGGGTCTTTGGGCCTTTTACTTACCCCATTCCATAAGGAAATATGCTGAGACGGGTGCAGTATAGGAGAATGGGGTGAACTTTATGGCCGAACACTCCAAGGCACACATCGATGCCTGTCACTGGCTGCAGGCTGGGGGTTGGGGTGGAATGATGTGAGCATTACAGCCAGTGATTCCAAGTCACACCCCTGACACCTGTCAGTCTGTACAGGGTTGGGTGTTACAGCTGGAAACCCTAACACTTTAGGCGTTTGTTGGTATTTTCACTCCAGATTTTCAACATAGGCTTTTTGTGACCCCACCTCATGAACAGCGGCACTATCAGTTTGTTAGCCAAAAGGTGGTTTTGCACAGCGACTATACCATTTGGCGCCATAGGCACGAAAACACATTTTGGACAGGATGTGAAAAATGACAGCTGTATTGTTCATGAGGAGGTGTAAAAAAATGGCAACATTGAAAATCTGGAGTGAAAATATGAAAAATTGGTGAAGTCATGAGCATGCATAGGAACTGCGCAACACACGTCCGGAACCCAATTATTTTTGGGATTTTTTTAGCCACATTTTCAACATAGACATTTTGGGACCTCCCTTCATGAACAGTGGCACTGTAATTTTGTTAATCTGTCCCAAAACTTCATTTCCCACAGCGACCACGCCATTGTGTGCCATAAGTGTGGAAACACATTTTGTGCAGGCTGTGAAAAAATGACTGCTGTACTGTTCATAATGAGGTGTGGAAAAATGCCAGTGTTGAAAATTTGGCATGAAAATATTGCAAATTTGCAGTTACAAGGGTGCGTGGAAACTGTGCAACGCACGCCTGTAACACAGTCATTTTATGGACTTTCATCACCAGACATGGAACATAGCATTTCAGGACCTCTGCTCATGAACAGTGTTACCGTTATTTTCTCAGACTGTCCCGAAAACTGATTTCGCACAGTGACCGCACTATTCTGTACCGGACATGCGAAAACACATTTTGGCCAGGATATGTAAAATGACAGCTGTGCTACTCATAAGGAGGTGTGGGAAAATGCCAATTTTGAAAATCTGGAGTGAAAATATTACAAATTCACGAAGTTACGAGCGTGCGTGGAAACAGTGCAACGCACGCTCGTAAAATGACCATTTTTTGGATTTTTTCACCAAATTTGCAACATAAGCTTTTTGAGTTTCCCCCTCATGAACAGTGGCACTGTTGTTTTGTTACTAGGTCCTGAAAGGTGACTCCGCGCAGTGACCACAAAATCACCTTTCGGGACCAAATAACGCCATTACAGTGACTGAATTCATGAGGAGACCATGTCAGCACATACCGAGGGGGCAAGAGCCGAGGGGATTGGGCACCCCCCTCGGCACATAACAAATGGGGGGGTGCATTATGCCGAGGGGGAGTGGGCTCCCTGTCGGCACATAAACTGGGTCAGGGCATGCCGGCAGGGGGATTGGGCACCCCTGAAGCCGGCATTGTGGCAGGCAGTGTGCAGACATGTTTACTCAGTTTCACAGGGAAGGCACGTCAGGAGGTGCCGCTGCGTATGATGAGCTTTGCTCTCATTGCAGCTGACCTTTCCTTAGACGTGCTCACACATTATGTATTCCTAGTGTGGTGCCTGCATGCTGGCTTATTGGGGAATGAGGGACGCACCTACTGATGCACGCCCTGCATTCGCCCAACAGTGACCGCGCCTCCAAATCTGCTACTAATGTAATGTGTTGGCTGGCGCGCGAGCCAACATAAAAAGGATGCTACAGAATTGAACCACATAACAGCGAGGGTCCTGGACCTAAGGAGGACAGATGTTATAAAGATGGGTGAATGCTGCAGAGATGACATGGTGGGAGATGGGGGGGTTGGCCTGGGGGAGATTTAAGGAACAGTGGGCAAAGATAAAAGGGAGCATAGTAAAGGCAACAAGCCTCTGCATCAAAAAAGTGAGCAAAAGTAAGAGGAAAAAGAGACTGTTATAGTTCTCGAATGAAGTGGCTGAAAAGGTAAAGACTAAAGGTGGTAGCATTCAGAAGGTATAAGAAGACACAGAGGGAGGAGAATAGGGAGGTTTATCAGGGGAAACAGATGGAAGTAAAGAAAGCAGTAAGGAGTGCAAAGGTGGAAACTGAAAAGAGAATAGCCCAGGAAGTAATGAAAGGGGACAAGACATGTTATAGATATGTAAGTGAAAAGTGGAGGACCTGGTGTAGGATTGTAAGGTTAAAAAGGGAAAGGGGGCTGTGTAAAGGGGGACCAGACAGACATCCTGAACAAATACTTTTGTTCAGTGTTCACAGAGGATGGAGAAGGGGAGACAGCACAAAAAATATAACAGAAGCTTTGGAGGGAGGGAGGGAGGTGGACACTAGTCCTTTTTGTGGAGGTGAGACTCCTGAAAGGACTTGCTAATCTAAAGGTGGACAAAGCAATGGGGTCAGATGGGGTGCATCCAAGGGTACTGAGGAAGCTCAGGGAGATACTGGCTGCACCATTCTAATTAACACCTCACTGGAAACAGCAGTGGTTCCAGGGGACTGGAGGAGGGTGGATGACATCCCACTACACAAAAGTGGTAGCAGGGAGGAGGCCAGCAGTTATAGTCCAGTGAGCCTGACATTTGTGGTGGAAAAGTTAAAGGAATCACTGAAGGAAAGGATTGTGGAATATTTTGCAGGGTTTTAAATAACTCTAAAAATTGATTAGCGTTTTGCTCATAAAAGTTCTAAAACATTGTGAAAATGCATATCACTTGCCTCACTGTGTTTAACAAACATGACACTTCTAGAAAACCTATATAAATGCTTTCTATACAGTTAGTATTGTCCCAAGAAAAAAACTGCTAATCAATTATTTAAAACCCTGTTTTAAATCCAGTATGTTACAAGACCTGAGGCAGCTTGGTTTCACAGTGGGGAGGTCATGCCAAATGAATCTGATAGATTTCTTTGACTGGGTGACAAAGGATTTAGATCAGGTTGGAGTGGTGGATGTGGCCCACCTAGATTTTAGTAAGGCTTTTGACACCGCTACACATAGGAGACTAGTAAGCAAGCTGGATAGGTTAGGAGTAGATCCTAAGGTGGTAAAACTGGATACAAAATTGGTTAGGGGATAGGAGACATAGGGTGGTGGTAAATGGAGTACACCCAGAGGAAAGGAGGGTGACCAGCGGGATGTCTCAGGGATCAGTGCTGGGAGTGGTCCTCTTTAATGTCTTCATAAGTGACATTGCAGAGAAGCTAGAAAGGGAAGGTCTGTCTCTTTGTGGATGACACCAACATTTGCAACAGAGTGGACACTCTTGGGGGGGGGGTAGTAAGGATGAGCAGAGACCTGAAAAACTGGAGGAGTGATGAAGGATACGGCAGATGGGTTTTAATGCTAAAAAAAGTGCAAAATAATGCACTTTGGGCACAGAAACACAGGGGTAGAGAACAAAATGGGTGGAGTGATATTGACGACCACCAAGCAGGAAAGAGAGCGGAGGGTAATATCAAATGACCTAGAAGTGGCCAGGCAGTGCGACAAGGAAGTAGGGAGGGCTAGTGGGATGCTGGGGTGCATATGGAGAGGTATCACCAGCAGAAAGAGGGAGATAGTGTTGCTTCTAATCTGTCTAGATCATTTGTAAGACCCTGCCTAGAGTACTGTGTCC
This sequence comes from Neoceratodus forsteri, assembly GCA_016271365.2. Classification (NCBI taxonomy): domain Eukaryota; kingdom Metazoa; phylum Chordata; order Ceratodontiformes; family Ceratodontidae; genus Neoceratodus; species Neoceratodus forsteri. Next base: position 1,412,712,934 of record CM028132.1, read on the forward strand.
AATTCTTGGAGGCCACATCTCCGTAAGGACAAAGAGTGAAGGTGGTCCAGAGGAGGGAATCTAAAATGGTGCAGAGTCTTCATCAAAAGCCCTATGAGAAGAGACTAAAGGACCTCAATATGTACACCCTGGAGCAGATGAGAGAGAGGAGGCATAGGACAGAGATCTTTAAATACCTCACAGGTGTAAATAAGGTAGAGGAGGGGAAGTATTTTTCCAAACAAAAGGTGCTCAAGAACAACATGTCATGCTATGAAGCTGGAGGGGGTAGATTCAGGAGAGACGTGAGAAAGCACTTCTTCACAGAAAGAGTGGTGGGTTCCTGGAACAGCCTTCCAGCAGAGGTGGTGAGGGTGAAAACAGTAGTGGGGCTTAAGAATGCATGAGACAAACACAAGGGAATCATAGTGGAACAGAAGGAGGGGGGAGGGAGAAAGAGCTGTGGATTGGGCATGGTCTGCGATAATTACATAGATTACATAGAAGTGTACAGGCTCTTTGAGGACTGATAGGTCCATTATAGCTTGCCAAATGTTCTAAATATATCCTGTAATATTATTTGAAATCAGGTGGTTGTCTAATTTGGTCTTAAATTCAGCCATGGTCTTGCTTGCCACTACTTCAACTGGCATTACTGGATAATAATATGGGAAGGGAAAAATGGGCAGACTGGATGTGCCAAGAGGTCCTTATCTGCCATTGAATTCTGTGTTTCTGTTTCTCCATGCGTCATTTGATTCAAGATACTCCACTATCCTCTCCTTCAGCATGATTCTATTAGCTTTCCCACCACCGATGTCAGGCTGACTGGCATAAAAATTGTCAGCCTCCTCCCTGCTACCACTTTTGTGAAGTGGGACTACATCTGTCCCCCTCCAGTCCTCCAGAACCACTCATGTTTCCAGTGAGCTGTTAATAGGACTATCGAAGGTGCAGCCAATATCTCCCAGAACTCCCTCAGTACCCTAGGATGTACCTAGTCTGGTCCCATTGCTTCGTCTACTTTCAGACTAGTGAGTCCCTTTAGGAATCTCTCCTTTGAAAAAGGATTAGTGTCCACCTCCCTCCCTTCCTTCAGAGTTCCTGAGGCCCCCCTTCCTTCTCCTTCCACTGTGAACACTGAACAAAAGTATTTGTTCAGGATGTCTGCCATTTTCTTGTCCCCATCTGCATAGTTCCCCCATTCCTTTTAACCTTACAATCCCTCCCTGGTCTTCCTCTTTAACTTACATACCTAAAATGTCTTGCTTTCTTTCGTTAATGCTTGAGCTATTATCTTTTCACTCAGTGTGTGCCTTCATAATTCTTACTGCTTTCCCTGCTTGTGTTCAGTTCCCCTGCTACACCTCCTTATCATCCTCCCTCTGTCTCTCATTATAACTTCTGAATGCTACCCTTTTAGCCACCTCTTTCGAGAACCATGGTGGTCTCTTTTTCCTCTACCTTTTACTCATGTGTTTGATGCGGAGGTTTGTTGCCTTCACTATTCCTCCTTTTAGCTTTGCTCACTGTTCCTACACCCCACCCAGGTCATCACTTAGTCATTCACCTATCTTTATAAAATCTACCCTCCTGAAGACCAAGACCTCAGCCCTTATGTGGTTCGATTCTGCAACTACCCTTTTATTGAACCACACTGTACCATGATCACTGGTCCACAAGTGACCACCCACCTTGACATCTGCAACACTGTGCCTGTTAGTGAGTACCAAGTTCAGTTCTGCCCCATCATGCGTGGGTTCGCTGACAAGTTGTCTTAGGAACTCCACCAGAAGGGAGTCCAGTATGTCCCTTCTCCTAGCTGAAGCTGAAGTTGGGAGGCTCCAATCTATATCCGGCAGATTGAATTCCCCCACTAGCAGCACCTCCCCATGTTCTGCCATCTTGCCAGTGGGTTCCACCAGTACCTTATCTAACTCCTACCCCTGTGCTGAAGGTCTGTAGATCACACCAGTGCAAACGGTGTCTCTGTTCCCCTTCTCCAGGGTAACCCACAGTACCAGGAAAAAGGTAAAAGCAGTCACAAAGTAGGAATCACATGTAAGAGTCTGGGTGAAGCGCATAGTGTATGGTGGCACTTCACCCAAACTCCGTCCCCGATAAAGCTCTCAGCAGTGAGATATGCTGAGGGTTTTGGGTGCTGTTTTGCCAGGTTTGTGGCTCACTGCCACCATTACTTTTGCATTACGAATTTTGATGCTGTATGCACAACACTGTGGATGTGAATTTATAACTAATAAAGGAGGAGGAAGTTCATCCTTCTATGTGTAGCTGTAGCATGAGTCCAACTTGTTGAGTGCATTTACCATTTGTCTTGTTCAGAGATGGTTCTTGGGATCTGACCCTCCCGGTTTTTGCATTGCCTCCGAGCACCAAATGTGCAGCCTCCATTTATGTGTACTTTGCAGAAAGTGGAAATACCTCCAGCCCTCCAGCAGAATTCCTCAGCATGCTATGGCTTCGCATCTCCTGTACCCACCAGCATAAAGGGATCCTCCCCTCTATTATCTGCCAGCCTGAGATCACGACCATTTTCTTTATGGATATTCTCTGTATTATCTACCACCCTCTCTATCAGCTATTCACCAGCACTTTCCAGTGTACAGGCTATATCTTTCTCCCTTTATCATCCACATCACTGGCACTGACACAATGCATTTTGGTAAAGATTTTTTGGTCATTGTAAATGTCCTAAGAAATATTTTACAGTGCACTACTGAGAACTATGTTACCTTTGAGAATGGTTGTGAGGTTTTTAACAGCATCACTGATGAAGCAATTATTGAACCTGTCAAGGATGAAGAACAGTGAGATTTCATATGAGCAGCAGTGAATAATGATAACATTGTTGTACTTGTCCAGGGCATAGTGCAACTTGACCTTGACTAGTGCAGCTAACCCTCTACTTGTACATCTTGGTTAGTGCAGCTCTTCCATGACTGTCAATGAAGTTAAAAAAGGCTGTACTTTACAGACTTTTGTCCTCATGCTAATTCCCCTCATTGTTCTATATTGCCAGGCTCTTTAAGAGTTGCAGTTACCTGACATCAGGCAGTGTAAGGTGAGGACACCACAAAAGATGCATTGTGAGTTATCACCCCATTGTTAAGGTTTCCGACTAGTGTCCAGGCTGTGACTGGGAGTGGAGTGCTTGTAAGTCATTAGCTTCAGGTGTTCTGAGTTTGTTTTTCCATATGTTTGTTGACGTGCTTGCATTAAGGCCAGAGTCCCTCATTTTCCTACATGTTTGAGTATCAGTGTCCCAACATTTCAGTGACAAAAATTAAGACATACAGTGGTGCCGGTCAGGTTGTGATGCAGTGTCTGGAGTTACTGCATGACAAAAGGGATTAACTGCCATTGGAATTGCCTCATTTACTACAGCAACTCTACTGCAGCATGCTGAAGGTTTGAATTGCATCCTGGCCAGCACCACTGTATACAGGGGCATGGCAAATATGGCATAGGAAAGTTCAGAACAGGACAGTTAGCCACAGGAAAGTTCACCATAGGAAAATTAAAAAGACAAAAATTTGGTCCACACATTTCACTGGAGTGGCGATCCGTGACAGTGTGGTGCTGTAATATTACATCTATGCTTATACCTCAAATTTCACTGGTGTGAAAACAGTTCTATGAAACAATACCATGAGACACTACAGCATCTCCAGGGAACTAATTAGAGCTGTACACTCGAGCAGACTTGATAGATCATTATGGTCTGTTTCTGTCGGCAAATTTGCATGTTCGTATATTCCTCCCCCCAACCTTGGGAATGGACACTTGTCACTTAAAGGAATTCTCGGGAAGCACTCCTTTACCTACATTGGCTTCTGATTTACAAAAGCAGCTGGATGTCCCCCTGACCAAACTAAAACTACATACCACCCTCAAACAAATGATATCGGGCAAAGCTCCTGGTAAGGATGGTTTCACCATGGACCTGTATCCGTTGATGCTACAGGTAATTCTCCCTTACCTCATGGAAGCCCTCAATGGAGCCAGAGCTCATAAAGTGTTCCCTCCTACTATGAAAGAAGCCCTCATATTCCAAATTACCCAAAAATCAAATGATCCACAAGACTGTGCCAACTTCTGCCCGATATTGCTTATTTCCACGGACAAAAAAAACATTAGCTAAAGCATTAGCAATCAGATTAGAAAAAGCCCTGCCCTCCTTAATACACCACATGCAGGTGGAATTTAGGAAGGGCAGAATGGGGGCTGGTAACCTTCGAACTCTGCTTGGCCTCAAATGGTATGCTCAAGCCTCATCCACATCTATGGCAGCTTTGGCCATTGACTTCCGCAAAGTGTTTGACTCAGTTATGTGGAACCATTTACACATGGTGCTGCAAGCATATGGTATAGGACCCTATTTCAGAAGCTGTATCACAGCACTGTATTCCTCCCCAGCTGCAGCAGTATTTACTAATAACACCATCTCAAAGTCATTCCAACTCCATAAGGGCACGTGTCAAGGGTGTCCATTATCCCCCTTAGTATTCCTACCGACTTTAGACCCCCTCACCAGAAAGCTGCTGGACATGCAGAGCATTCAAGATATTAAACCTCACTCATCTCATTTTTAGTAAACACTTATGCAGATGATATGCTCCTGACTTTATCCCAGCCTGTGACATCAGTATAATTAGTTAAGCAAGTACTGGAGTCATCCATGGAGATATCAGGTCTCGTCATGAACTGGAACAAAATCATGCTACCCCCTCTGAATGCATTGTGTGTAGCCCCTTGCACAACAGGCATGAGCATTGTGTGGGCACCATCAGGTTTTTCTTACCTAGGGGTATAAAATTCACATGCAGTGGGAAAAATCTTAGTTGAAAACCATCTCCCACTGCTCCAGCATTAGAACAAGAAATGAAAAGATGGGAGGGGGGTCATGCACTTGTCACTCAGAGGTAAAACTGAGGTGATCAGGATGTTCACCTTGCCCAAGCTATCCTATATTTTTGTGAACATGCCTACTTTGTCCCAGAAGCAATCTTGAGGAGATTTCAGCAAATTATTTCCATTTTCTTGTGAGACAGCAAACTCCCCAGACTGAGCTTAAGTTGAAAGCACAGTGGAAGAGAGGGGTCCTTGGTCTTCCATGGCTTAAGGGTTACATCCTGGCCTATTGGTTGGCACAAGCCACTAAATGGTACCTCCCTTTATCAGATACAACTCCTTGGGTTCACCTGGAGCGACAGCTAGCAGACATTCCCTGGCTAGGTATGCTATAGTATAGCAGTCCTAAGAAACTCTCACAGGTTAACCCTATCATTCAGGACACACAATATGCCTGGAAAAGGTGCCTAAAACTAACACACTGCTCTGCTCAAATGAGGGCCTCCCAAGATGATATATGAGATTATGGCAGAGCTCAATCATACTGATAGACTGTAAACCTATAGCATGGAGCAACTGGACAGAGAAAAACATCCAGATGATAGCAGACATTTCAATGCCTAACTCCAATACCCTGTTATCTTTTGAGCAGCTCCAATCCAAATTTGGGCTTCTAAAAAGAGACTTTTGGCAATATCTGCAGTTAAGAGGAGCCATGTCAAGTATGCGGGGTACCGCAACTGAAGTGCAGACTTGGTCCTGGCTGAGCATCGAGCATAAACAGAATGCATCCAAAGGGCTTGCAGGTAGAATATACAGTACCCTGAGAGACACTCAGGAGGATCCAGTGCATAAAAGCAAAACCCAATGGGAGTCAGACTTGAAGACGCAGTTGTCTGAAGTACAATGGAACAACTGCATCTGCACAGCCCCCACAGCATACAGGGATGCCAAAAGCCAACTTATACAGTTTAAGATTTTACACCGTTGTTACAGAAGTCCTTAAGCACTACATCAGTGGGGTTTACTACCTCACTCTCAATGCTGCTGGCACTGTCAATCGCCTAATGGTGGCCTTCTACATATTCTCTGGCAACGCCACCTTTTGACAAGGTTTTGGGCAGGTGTTTTCCAGGACTGCTCCAAGGTTTTGGATTTTCAGATCCCCCCTCAATCCAGTGCTGGCCATTCTGGGAGATATATCTTACCTTCCATGAGCCTCGACCTTGGAAACCAACTGGCTTCTTTTGATGCTAATAGAAGGCAAGTGGGCAATCCTGATGAAGTGGAGACAACCCACTACTCATTGTCTAGCACTCAGCCTTAGTGAGGGTAACCTCCTTTGAATGGCTGTCTTACATGACTAGGGGCAAACTACCCCTCTACACTAAAAAATGGGACCCTTTTTTTAGGTCCCATTTGTATTCAGTGCTGGCTCCAAGACTCCTTAACCCACCTATATGACAAGAAGATGTAAGGGTTCATCTTCCAGATATTCTCTAGCTATAGCTCCTGGTTCTGGACTTCATTCAATGGGAACTTGGAATGCCATACATACAACATAAGATGTGGACCCCACACAACTAGGACAATCCTATATTATGTATGTATGTATGTATTATGTAAGTTCACCAGTATTAGTGGTATTAGCAAGGCCAGGCTACTAGACATCTGCTCCCACTACCATACTACAGTAAATGTACACAGGGGAGGAACAACTTTATACTTACATGCTTCTTGAGTTAGGAAGACTTCGCTTCCTTTAGTCATGAAGTTATCCTGGCTTAGTCTGGAATCTGGTTATGCACCTGCACAAGAAGCTATTAAATCTACTTGAGGTTCTTTTCTTTACTGGAATATGTTGGCACGTGGCACAGTTAGACTACATCTGATAGGCTTGTACTTTGTAGACTTACTGTTGTTATCTGTGGTTACTGTTTGATAAGAAGTTCCACCTGTTTGTACATGAAAGGAAAACCAAATAAAATATTTCATGATAAAAAATAATTCACTGGTGTGGTGCTCCATGGCAGCATGGTGTTGTAATGGTTAATCAGCACTTAAATCTGAAATTTCACTGGAGTGGTGATCCATGGCAGTGTGGACTAAATTTCCAGCTTTTTAATTTTCCTGTGCCAGACTTTCCTGTGCTGACCTTTACAGTTCTAAACTTTCCTGTGCCGTGTTTACCTACACCCTGTATACAAGGTCTTCCATGCTGGTGCTGGGTTTTATCCCAGCCTTCCTATATTCACCACCTCTCCTTTCCCAGTACCCCAGCTCTGCACTTTCCCTGCACACCACTGCAGGCTGATGAGAGCAGGGACTTGGATGCTAAAATTAAATGAATCATGACATATAACGCTAAACAGATGTTCATCACTGATTAATATTGCAGGATGATAAATGAAGTAAACTAGATTTTAATAGTCATACTTTGTTTTTACTTATTTATTTTTTACCAAACTGTACACAGATAAAGAAACTGACATAGTTAATACATACATTTAGGCCTGTGCTAATTTTCCCATAGAAACAGAGTTTGATGGCAGATAAGGACTGTGTGGCCCACCTAGTGTGCCCATTTTGCCTACCTACTGTAACACCACAAACCCTACTTAATCTCCAGCTTCACCTTCCCTTCTCAAACCATATTTTACTAATGCAACATAGCACACCTATATTATCCACCACCCTCAAATATCCAATGACCTTTATTATCTGCCAGCCTCTATTAGCATCCAAAAAGTTGTTGCACCAAAGTTGTCTGATAATAGAGGGTGCACTGTCATTAAACACATTTGCTCCTTCTCCACCTATCACAACTTCAGAATATTGACTCTCCTCCCCACCCACTCTCTGCTTTTCTCATCCTTTTCCCTTTGAAACCCATTGTCCAATCACAAGACTGGAAAATGCAGGGTAGAAGTGAACTTTCTTGTGCAGCTCCTAATTCCTGCTTGAAACTGTTCCCCACATTTTCATTCCATATATACTGTATATGCTACTGCTTACTACTTTAATATCTGCTGCTGTTTAGTACTTTGTTTCTCAGAAAGTGGCAGAGATGTTGCACAACAGTCACAGCTTTTTTCTGTCTGTGGCCACCATGTCAACAACCACCAACTCTTCAATAAAACCAGCGGTGGCTGCTCAATCCCGCTGCTGGTATCTCCTGCCTAACCCATCCACTATGCAAAACTAGTGGCAGGAAAGTACCTGCTGCCAGTATCCCCCCCCCGCCCAATCCAGCCAGTACAGAAAATCAGTAGTGGGTGCTTGAAATAAAGGGTTTTTTTCTGCACAGAGCAGACAGAGAGGGAAAGAGAGGTGGGGGTTGTTGTATACAAATTGGAATCTGAGAAGTTTTAGGGTAGTTTATTTAGGGACAAAAAATCAAATGGAAATATTGTTGGTTCAATTGTTAAAATATAATCTTGTTATAGGTGTGATCTACTCACCCCCAAAAGTGAGGGTAGAGGAATTTAGGCATTTGGCAGAATGTATACAAAAACTGACTATGGGTTATGCTTTGCTTCTGTTGGGGGATTTCAACGCAGCCTGGGGTAGACCGAGGGGCAATGCATTGATGCAGGGTATGAGTCCCCTTGGCCTGACCCAGGTTGTGATGACACCCACCTGAAAGACAGATTTGAATAGTAAAGGAAATGTATTAGATTTATGTTTTGTAACAGAATGTATAAAAGTTCAAAAGGTACGGGTAAATCAACCTGTTTTGGGAGATCACTGTTCAACTGTATGTAATTGTGAATTAAAAATTGAAGGTAAATGAATAAAATTGGAAGTCCCAAGAAAAATAAGAAAGAGGTCTTTTAAAAATTACAGTAAAGAATTATTTTTACATACATTGGCAAGCCTAGAGTGGTATAGGATTATCCTTATTCCTGATCTGGATTTAGCTGTGAAAGAGTTTACAAGAATTTTTTTAGAGGCTAGTAAAAAGGTTGCTCCCTTTAAAACAACCATAGCAAGGATAAAACAACTCTCATGGATGACAGAAAAGTTAAAAAAGAAATAAGGATAAAACACTGATTATGGAAGAAGGCTAATAAATTTTTAAGTAGAGTTGATTGGGAAGAGTATAAAAAATATCGTAACAGAATGAGCACTAGGGTAAAGAACACAAAAAAGCAATATTATAAAACAAAAATTGCTGATACAGTTAATCCCCAGAAATACTGGTCCTTGATACAATCCTTGGAAAAAACAGTTACAAGCAAACTCCCTGTACAAATTCAACAAAATGGTATATTACAGAGTAAAGTAAATTCTGCAGACATTCTGAATGCATATTTTACAGATTTACCTGGCACAGATATTCCAGAAAATCATTTATTACTAGATTGTCCATTTGATGCTATTCTGGAAATTCCAAAATTTAGATTTAGGAAGATTAGTTGTAATGAGGTTCAGAAAGAATTAAATAAATTAAAAGTTAACAAAGCATATGGGTTAGACAATATAGAAAACAGGTTTTTACAGGATGCTGTGGAATTTTTGGCCCCTATATTGACCAAGCTATTAAGTGGAGTTTGACAGAAAGGAGGTTTCCTTTTAGTTGGAAGAAAACAAAGGTAGTCCCAGTTTTTAAAGGGGATGATCCAACTGACCCTTTGAACTATAGGTTGATTGCCCTGTTGTCCATGGTGTCGAAGGTAATGGAAAAACTGGTACAAAAAAGTTAAGTGGTTATTTAGAGAAATACCACTTACTTTCGGATTCACAATCAGGTTTCCAAAAAGGGCGTTCCACAGACACCACGCTCACTGACCTAATAGATCTTGTCTCCTCTCAGCTTGGGGGGGGGTGGGCACGGTGTTCATGGACCTATCCAAAGCCTTTGACACCATGGACCACAGGGTTTTGCTCCAGAGGTTGGAGGGATTGGGCCTAAAATGTGAAACACTAGGATGGTTTTCTTCCTACTTATTTGAAAGAACACAACCGGTTCAACTTGATGATGTAACCTCAAAACAGCTTAAAGTTGTTAGAGGGGTACCACAGGGGTCCATTTTGGGCCCAACATTTTTTGATTTACATTAATGATTTGGTAAAAGTAGCTATTAACACCAAAATTAAATTATACATGGATGATACAGTTTTACTAGCGTGTGGTACAAATATTAATGAGATAGAAAAGGGATTTCAGGAAGATTTTACAGGGTTAGAAAAATTTTTTAGTAAATTCAAAATTAGTATTAAAGAGTAAAAAAATGAAAACTCTTCTTTTTTTCAATACAGGACAGAATAAATCATAAACATGATTTGAATATAAAAACATCAAGACAGGAAACATTACAGCAGGTTTCTTTTTATAAATACTTAGGAGTTTGGGTTGACCAGGGTCTGAAATTTGATATACATAAACAAGAACTGGTGGGTAAAGTAAATAGAAAACTAGGGGCTTTTTGAAGAAATAGGTTTTGTACAGATATTAATATGTGGAAATCAATAGTAAATCAGTTATTGATTCCTATAATAGATTATAGCAGTCATATATATATATGGAAAGGCCTTGGGCTTTCTCTTAAGAAAGCTTGAGGTTACTTTTAATAATTTAGCCAGATTCATTTTACAATGTGATTATAAAATCCACCATTGTAATTTGCATTTGGCACTGGATTGGTTAACACTTGAAAATAGGAGAAAAATGATAAAGGCCCTACAAACGCATAGATTACAAATGACAGGAAAACCAAAATATTTTAGGGATAAAATAGAGGAGAAAAATGTTAAGCATAAATATAAATTAAGAGATAATGGGGCGACTCCCTGTAAACCTAGGGTAAAAATCATTTTACTAAAATGACATTTAAAGCTAAATATGCCTCAAACAGTTAACTGTTGAATGATATAAAAAGTAAATCAGGCTATAAACCATCTCTGATTACCAAGTTTCTGGCAGAGGAATTGAAAGTTAGATGTATGTGTAATGGATGAATAAGAAATCTCTTGGATTTGTAATTGGTATTTCATGTTGTGAAATGAGTTGTACAAGTTTTGTTGGAATATAAGTATATTTATTATACGTTTGTAAGGTCTTGGAGATTGAAAGTGATGTTTGTATTGTGTTTGTATTTGAACAATTTTAAAGTCCTGTTGTCAAGACCATCTTGAAAAAAGGCTTCGGCCTAAGATATGAAGAAAGAACTTATCCTCAATAAAAATAAATCTTTTACTACAACTACAACTACTACTACGGCTTCATCCCACTGCCAGTATCCTCCCACCCAACACAACCAGTATTAACAGACAACAGCATATGTTCAACTCCCAAAAATGCCAGTATCCTCACCCTCCCACCTGACCCAGCTGTTAATAGAAACTGGCAGTGGGCGCTCAGTCACATCACCTGATTTCACCCCCCCCAGTCTGACCACCTTTTCAATAAAATCACCAGTGGATGCTGAATCCCACTGCCAGTATCCCCCCAACCTGACCCATGTCTTCAATCTGACACTGGGGTGCCCAAACCCTGATGCCAACTAACACCTCCACCACTGTATGCAACATTGGGGTGTCCATCTCCAGTGCTGCCAAATAACCCCCTGACAATGTGGTGCCCAATTCCCAGTGTCGGAACCTGTTTAAAAAAATAAAAAGGGGCACAGGTTGCTGTTTTTTTTTTCTTTAAACCTGAAAAGAAGAAAAACACCTAATCCCCTCTCAGTCAACACCCAAAACACCAGTCCCGACCCCTCACTTACCTAAGCTGGGTCCTACAAAGTAATCCTCTCATGACTGGCAAAGCTCCTCTCACTATGGTGCCAGACCACAAACTGGCTGAAAACAATGTAAGTCTGGTTAATGGCTTTTTGAAGAGCAGCTGACACAAACTTACCTGGCTAGCTGTGATCATTCTCTGGTAGCCCTTTGTGTTATCCTTTTATGTGGTTTCCAAAGTTCACCATCAACATAATGATTTTTTAAGGTTTTAAACTCTTCTGAGGTTAACCCACATTCATATCCCCATGCCTGCAGTGCTCCCATTTGCATAGTGCCTTTACGTCATGTTAGAAACTGCACTTACGAGAGGGAGCACTGTCTGAAATGATGGTTTACTATAGGAGCGCCCCACCACCTCCCATGATTGCCAATCTGATGTAAAATGACTAGTCCTTGCTGGCTAGTGGTCCCCCCTTCCTGCCAATCACCACAGTAAAAATAAAAGTCATGCAATAGTCCCTGGTTTCTAGTGGGCCCCCTCCATGCTGATCATTGAAGTTAAAGTAAAAGTCATTCTATATTCCCTGGTGCTAGTGTCCCCCCCATGACTGCCGATCGCCAGCTCGATGAAAAATGACTAGTATCTGGTGGCTAATGATCCCTTCCCCAAACCAGATCCCCATACTGTCTAAGGTTTTCCCTGGTGGACAGTGGCTCTCTCTCTTCCCAAGCTCCCATATTGTATAAGCTCTTCCCTGGCAGTTAGTGGTCCCTCTCCCCACCGATCACTGGTCCCTTGAGAATACAATAATAACCCTGGTGGTCTAGTGGACCCCACCCTTCCCCCACCCTGGCAGTTAGTGACTGACTACCTCGCTCCCCCCAATCCAAGCCAGCGATCTGTAAAGCCCCACTCCCACCTCCACAGCTGGTCACCGACTGAGCTGTCAATGATTGCACTTGAGCTGTCAATCGCCAAAAAGTGCAAAGTCATGCACCAGGGGCAGAGAAACTCAGGATCTGTATATAAGAGATAGGTTATAGTCACAAAGCAAGAGAGGGATTTTGGGATAATCATCTGATGATCTCAAGGCAGCTGAGCAGTGCAACAAAGCAGTAGGCAAGGCTAGCTGGATGTCTGTGTGCTAAGGGAGAGGGATTGCTAGCAAGAGAAGAAAGGTAGTTTTGCCACTGTATTCCTTGCTAGTGAGAACCCACCTGGAGTATTGTGTCCAGTTCTGGAGGCTGCACCTCTGCAAGGACATTGACAAGGTGCAAGTGGTCCAGAGGAGGGTTACCAAAATAGTGTGGCTGTTGCATAAGAAACCATATCAGAAAAGGCTATGGAAGCTCAACATGTACTTCCTGGAGGAGAGGAGAGCGAGAAGGGACATGATGGATACCTGAAAGTACCTCACAAAGGTGAACTAAGTGCAGGAGGGGAGTCTGTTTCAGAGTAGGAGAATGAGGAGCACCAGAACATGGGGGCATGCTATAAAGCTTGAGGGGGGAGGGAGTTTAAGAGGGATGTGAGAAAATAATTCTTCTTAGAAAGGGTGGTAGATGCCTGGAACAGCCTGCCAGAAGAGGTGGTGGGGTGATGACAGTGAGGAGCTTCAGGCATGCATGGGATAGACTTATGGGCATACTTGGCAGAGGAAAGGGTGGAGGGAGAGACATCTGTGACCAAATAGGGTCCAGGGTGTAGTAATAGGCAAGGAAAATAGGGCAGTCTAGATGGGCCTACAGGTCCTTTCCTGCTGACACATTCTATGTTTCTATGTTTCTACCAGTGATGGATTCCCACACTTTCCTGCACTGGGTGCCCAATCCTAACATCTGATTCCCCCCAAATACTTTCCCTACTCCAGCAGCCCAATCCCAGTTTTTGATTCCCCCAAATGCCTTCATGACACTGTGTGTCCAATTCTAGTGTCATACAGCCCCCAAATGCCTTCCTGACATCATCTGCCCCACTGCTGGATACCCACCCAATACATTCCTGACACTGGATGCCCAATCCCAGGGTCAGCTACCCAGTTTTCAAGTTTATTTGTGGGAAAATACATTGAACAAAGCTCATTTACAATGGAGACCCAGGACATTTTCATATGAAAATAGTTACACACACTATTGAAATGGGGTATACCCCCCAACTGCTTTCCTAACACTGGGTGCCCAATCCAGTGTTGAATACCTCCCACATGACTTCCCTACAGCTGGGGCTCAATCCCAAAAGTGGATTCCTTCCTATGCCTTTCCTACTGTCAGTGCTCAATCCCAGTTTCAGATTCCTTCAACGTGCCTTCCCTACCCTGGGTGCCCAATCCCAGTGTTGGATACTCCCAGGTGCTTTTGCCCAGTACCAGTGTTGGATACTCCCACATGTCTTCCATACTCTGGATGCCCAATCCCAGTGTCAGGTACTCCTACATGCCTTTGCCCAATCCCAGTGTCAGATATTCCTACATGCCTTCCCTACTCTGGATGGCCAGTCACAATGTCAGATACTCCTACATGCCTTCCCTACACTGGGTGCCCAGTCCCTGTGATGGGGTCTGTTAATCTTTTGAAGCAACTGGTTGCCTAATCCCAGTAGCTTGCTTAAACTCCCAAAGTTGAACAACAACCCCCACACCCTCACCCTGTGGCACATATGCCATGCTCCACCCCCCACTATCAGCATAGTAGATACTGCAATCAGTCCCATGGTGGGTGACCAGCAAAACCCCCTCCACCACAGGTGGTTGCCATCTCTTCTGTCATCCTTGCCTCTCATATCAAAGCCCCACTCTTTCTCCTACTACAAGGCACTGCATTAATGAGCAATTTATGATACCAGCCCTGCACTATAAAGATGTTTATTCTTCTGATTGCACAATCTCTCTGTCTTTCTTTATGTCTCTCTCTTTCTCTCTCTCTCTCCCCCCCTTCCCCAAAACTGACATCTGTATAATGTGCTTAGTAGACTTATTCTGAAATACGCCCACCCTCCCACTTCTTAGTCATCATTGCTCCATGTATAAACAACTAGGATGGATAAGTTTGGTCCCTAGGTACATATATCTCTTGGCCCTAATTAGTGTCAAACTCTTGGCTAGTTAATTCCGTGACTACCTTTCTAATTTACCTTTCCACCATCAACATTGGTGTTCCTCAAAGTTCTATCCTTGACCCCTTCCTCTTCACCATTTTCATAAAAGGACTTATCCCAAACTACCTCATCTTGCTCCTCCTAGCTCTATGCTGATGACCTAGTCCTCCACTATATCTCGAAGTGCCTCGCTGACATTAACACCATCCTCACCTCTAACGTTCACAAAATCTAATCTTGGCTCTCTCAAAACAGATTATTACTGAACTCCAGTAAAACGTACTCCATACTGTTTGGTTCTGCTCCTAGGCTTAGGAAGTGTATTGAACCTCTATGTATCTTTAGCTATGATGCCTCTATTTTTGAAAATGCCATGGTATTACACTAGACCCCTCTCTGGACTTTGCCATACATATCTCCAACTCATGTAAAACTGTTAACTCCAAGCTTAGCCTGGCTTTCAAAACTAGTTGTACCCTTACACCATCTGCCAGAGTTGCCATTGCTCAAGGGGTCCTTCTCCTCACCCTCACTTACAGAGTTGTCATCTTTGAACATGTCTCTAAATTCAGTCTTCCTAAACAAGGCACATCTTAGAACATTTGTCTCTTTGCTTTGACATCTCATCAGCTTACCCAACGTTGTCAGCTTTATAGCAATCTAAAATGGCTATTCCTGAAGCCAGCTGCTCCTACGCTCTTGGCACCCTAATGGATAACATCATTAGAACTGGAGTGCACTCCTCTGTAGCCCTATTATTGTCTCTTCCTTTCCTTAACTACCCCCTACGAGCTGGTGACTAGTCCCTTCTAACTCAATCAATCAATCAATCAAGTTTTATTTATTTGAAAGGCGTCTTTCCTATAATCAAGGTGCCTGTACATAAATTATAATCCATCATCAGTAACACATTAAAACTGTATCATTTAAAATAATAATCAATCAAAGAACAAATAATGGTCCACACTGTATTAAATTTCTTCTAAAAATGCTAGGCTAAAAAGGTATGTCTTAAGTTCTGTCTTAAAGCTCTGGATGGTCAGGCAGTCCCTTATCTGATGAGGTAGAGAATTCCACAGGGTTGGGGCCATAAAAGCAAAAGAACAGGACCCAGATGTCTGAAGTCGCACCCTGGGAACCTCTAGCAATCCCTCATTGGTGGATTGAAGTGGTCAGGATGGGCAGTAGGGAGAAAGGAGATCTTGCAGGTAAAGGGGTCCCTGATTATGTAGGGCTTTATAGGTCAGCAGACTGACCTTGAAGGTAATACGCCATCACACTGGCAGCCAGAGAAGTCCGTGGAGCACAGGTGTTATATGACTGGTCCTAGATGTGCCAGTCAGAAGCCTGGCAGCCACATTCTGCACCAGCTGCAGGTGGCGTATATCAACCCCCAGTAGCCCTAGGTACAGGGCATTGCAGAAGTCAAGGCAAGTGATCACAAAGGCATGGACCAACATAGGAAGATCAACAGAAGGAGCCAAGTGTTTAACCAGGGCAATATTCATCAGATTGTAAAATGAGGTCTTGATAATGGTTGACACCTGTGATTTCAAGGTCAAGCCATCATCAAAAATAACACCCAGGTTCCGCACCCGGTCTGAGGTGGTTAGCTGGACACCCCTGAGACAAAGACCAGAGGGTTGTCCTGCCAGCACACCCACCATCCGATGATCAGGATCCACCACCCACACCTCAGTCTTATCAGGGTTCAACCTCAGCCAACTAGCACTCATCCAGTCTTGGATCTTGGATAAGCAGTTGTTAAACACTGTCAGAACATCTCCCTGCTCGGGTACAAAAGGACATGTACAGCTATCATCTGCATAGCAGTAAAAACTCAACCTGTAATGCCTAATAATGTCCCCCATGGCAGTATGTACACCACAAACAACATGGGTGCCAAAATGGAGCCCTGCGGCATCTCACAAGAAAGGAGGAGAGGATCAGAAGAATAAATTCCTGAGAACACTCTCTGCACCCTACTCTCGAGGTAAGATTGAAACCACCTGAAGACAGTACCAGACAGTCCACAGATGAACCGCAGGTGCTTCAATAGTACACCATGGTCCACAGTGTCAAATGCAGCTGAGAGATCAAGGAGGACCAAGATGGAATGAGTCTTCTGATCTCTCACTATTAGGAGATCATTAAGCACCCAAACAAGGGCTGTCTCAGTGCTATGCCTCTTCTTAAATCCAGACTGGAGAGAATCATAGACATTGTGGCTGGACAGATGATCATCCAGCTGCAGTGCAGCCACCTTCTCAATAACCTTACCCACAAAGGGTAGGTTAGAGACAGGTCTGTAGTTAGCAAGATTATCTGGATCAAGGGAGGGGTTTTTCAGGAGCGGTCATATGACTGCTTTCTTAAGAGGATCTGGGAAGATCCCCCCCCCAGTGATTGCCAGACTATCTCAGCCAGGACAGGGCTGCTCTCCTCCCCGCATCCCACAAGGAGACACGTTGGTCCTGGATCCAAACTACAGCTGGTTGGCTGCAGAATCAATATCCATGATATCCTGTCAGCCAAATACAGACCAGACAAGCCGGGTGCTCGCAGCCCCTCACCAACCTCCGCTGCACCCCATAGAGGGGGCTGGACAGATACCAGACCTGATGGCGATAACCTTATCCATAAAAAATCAAGCAAACTCGTCACATCTTTCTTGTGACAGTGCTCCACTGGACTGCAGACAGGTTGGATTGCACAATCTGTCTACAGGCTGGAAGAGCTGAGCTGGTCATTTCTGTGCAGCGACAATCTCCATGGGCAGGAATTCTGCCTTCTTACGGCTGATTATCAATTGATAGACAGCATAATCATCCATCAATCTAAGCATGTCAACCTCCAGGCCTGACTTCTGCCAAGCCCTCTCTAGCCTTCGACCCACTCTCCTCAACTCATTTAAGGCCCCATCAAACCATGGGGACCTTGGCCAAAAATTGAGTGGCTCGAACATGAGCAGGAGCAGTGGAATCCAGGGCACCTGTAACTGCTGTATTACAGGCAAGCACAAGTTCCCCAGGATCCAAGCATTCACTCAGTAAGCTCGATAGGTCCAGCTCTGCCATTAGGCCCTCTGGGGTCACCCCCTTAAAGGGCGGTACTGGACCATCTCCATAGGGGCAGACCCTTTAGGGGGAGGCCCAAAACTGAACCTTATGGTGTGATGGTGAGACCAACTGACTGGTTCCACCACCAAATCAGAAATCTCCATCCCCAGGAGGAACACTAAATCCAATGAATGACCACCAATGTGCGTTGCGGAGGAAATAACCTGAGTGAGGCCCAGCGTAGTCATTAGCTAGAGAAGATCTTGCCCAAAGTGTGAGAGTTCATCGTTGACCAAGGCATTGAAATCCCCCAGAATTAACCATCTGGGGAATCCCAACACCATACTGACAATGAAGTCCGCAATCTCCTGTAGGAATTCTTTCCCATCTCCTGGTGGATGGTAGATGAGCAGAATCCTACACCCCACACCCACACCCACAATATATTCAAAGGACTGTTCCTAGATACAGTGCAACCATGGGATCCCAGGCCTTCTCCTACTCTTCCCCCACATATTGGAACTCCCTGCCAGTATCGATCCAGCTCTCCCCTTCTCATACCCATTTTAAAAAGGAGCTATATTACTACCTCCTTAACTCTAGCCCTTGTACCCACTTCTTCCCTCCTTAAATGCTCTACCTAAGCCACAGAACTACTGCATATCCGTGTTGCCTAATGAAGGGCACTTATGCTTTCAGCCACTTCTGTTCTTGTTAGTCTCTAGGTTTTATTGTTTCTGCCCTAGTTTTTCCTGGCTTACTGTACTATACTCTATATCATTATTGAAGCTGTATTTATATAGCAATCTATATTGTACTTTTATGCATTATGTTTTTATGTTTGCAATATCAGGTATGTTGTACTTTGTACTATAATGCATTATGCTTAATGGCCCTATGCACAAATGGGCCATGTGTCACATAGCACGGACGTGGAAAGATCCGCTGATGCTCTGTGGCATGCCTATATGGGGGCATGGCTGTGTAACATGGCATGTAGGATTTCTCCTCTCCTCTTATCTTCCCTCATTTATCAATGCATGTATTGTGTTACAAGCCTTATCTCTTGTTTTGTTCACTTTGTTTCCCTGTTCTAGTGTCATGATTGTCTCTATTTGACCTGTGCTCTTCTGAGTCATTCTTGAAAATAGGCATATTTAATGTCTAGTGCACCACCCAAATAAATAAAAAATAAAATAAATCTGCTACCATGAACACTTCTTTTTTTTTGCTAGGCTCTCAACTGGACAAAAGGATGCATATTCCCTCGTGCAAAAGTATTCAAACCATGCCATGATCAGCAGCTACACACTCCCACATATCTGGACTATCTTGCTTTCCATTATAACTTGAGCCACATGAATGTTTATGTCCAAACTAAAGTTGAAACACCACTTTGTCATCCCCTGCACCTGTCCGAAGCAACTATTACCCTCCCTATTACAGTCTCATAGCAAGAACAACAACAAATGTTATTTATAATTTTATTTGTGAGAAACAAATACTCCATTTCCAGTAGGATTACAGGATAAAACAGGATCTGATTACAGTTACAGGGTGCAGGTTAGGTAGTAAAGCTTAGATACACACGATACAGTCGAATGCAGTTATATTCTGTGTATATCTCTCACTGAGAGATGAACTACAATACAACATTCATACGATGTCAACCAGCACACTGTATGATCATGCACCATATACTGTGCTGAACTATCATTATTTACATTGCAAATTAGTATATCATTACATAGGGGTGTGCACCAAATAAGACCCAATGGCTAACTGCACCAAATAAGGCGCGCATCATGCGGAATTCCAAATGCTTGTATTTGAAGGTATTCTGCTGACATATTTGGTGGACGCGTGTGAACACTGACAGCCAATAAGCTGTTCTCTAAGGCAGAGCATCTGACCCACAGCCCACTACAGTGCTGGAAGACAGTGTGGAGAGCAGAGATGATGCAAAATTTTATTTGGCCAGTAAAAGTTGCCACGAAATCGGCAATATTTGCTGCATGAAATATTTCACAAAATTGTGGCAAAATTGCAAACTTTTGCCCGCATCCGCATATTCCCATTCTTTAATGTATACCCCTCTCTGGTGTCTAGTGGTCCCCCCCACCCTGGCCGATCACTGGCTGAATTCAAATCAAGAGAATCCTCCCCCCAGTCACTCTGAGCCCAGGACCACAATCTTTGAAAACAAAAAACCAACAACAATCCCCTCCCATGACCCTGGTGTCTAGTGCCCCCCTACCGACCAATCACCATCCAAATTCAGATTAAGAACCCTCTTACCCACCCCCCAGTCACCCCTGACCCGACCCCAATATATATTAAAAATCCCCTCCCTGTCCCTGGTGTTTAGTGGACCCCACCCTCCACCCTGTCTTAATTCAGACCCACCCTGCTCCCCCAGTACCTCGATCGGGCCACCAGCACAGCCTCCACTCACCTCCATGGCCAGCAGCCCATCTGAGCGCTCAGTGAATGAGCACGGTATGCATGTTCTCATTCATTGAGCATTCAGACAGGCTGCCGGCCATGGAGATGAGTGGAGGGCTGTGCCGGAGGCCTGATCGGGCTACTGGGGGGTTAGTGGGGTTGACACTGACTTAAGACAGGGTGGGGGTCCACTAGACACCAGTGACGGGGAAGGGACTTTTTTTTTTTTTTTTTCAAAGATTTGGATCTGGGGCTCAGAGTGACTGGTGGGGAGGGTTCTCTTGACTTGAATTCGGCAGGTGTTGCATTAGTGAGAACTCAACGTTAGTGGTTGAAGTGTCATTGAGGTGTATATAGTATACCAGGCTCAATGGGTGATTAATGGCATTGCTGAACTGCTTTTTTAAAGTTTCCTTAAAAAAACACCTTTTCTAGCTGAATAGCGAATAGCGAATAATGAATACCGAATACTTGGGACCCGAATACCAAATATTTGGCTGAATATTCAGGAAAAGGTATTCGCACACCCCTAATAATTAGTCTGGACTGGGTCCGAGTGAATTAAGGTTCGCAACCAGCTCAGCTGTTCATATTTCAGCTCCTTTCTGCAGTCACTATTATTGCAGAGGGAGCTCTATTAGCAAAAGTAATTATTTACTGTTTATCTGTAGTGCTAGTAATAATATAGGAGTTTGTCTAACCTGCGTCCATTTGCAGCATGAACATTTGGATTAGACCCACCATCTTGGTTCTGTACTGCCAGTTTGGACCAATCGGGACCTCAGGGGATCTAAAATGTAGACTCTCCCCAGAGGCCTTGTGGGAGTGAATTTCTGTAGGAATTGTAGTTTTAGGGTTTAGCGCCTAAATGGACCTGGAGGGGGCACCCTTTCTCTGATAGTTCCATTGGCCACCCAAACCTTTGGGATCACTGGGAAAGCCCAGAGCTGCCTGTAGCAGTGAGTTAATCGAGAGTCGGAGGAGGACAGTGAACAGCACGAGCCATTTGAGCAGCTGCTCCTGCATAGTAGCACAGGGAATTGGTGGGAAGGCTGTGTTTGGCCTGCCTGCCACCATCTTCCAATGTGAAGAAGTCTGTGAGAGTAAATTGGACTTCATTCTGATAGTTTTGATTGAGACCTGAAGCCTGAAGAGAGAGAGAGAGAGTGAAATTGCTTCCTGCAAGCAGACCAAAGACTTACTCCAGAAGCGATCGGCCTGTCAGGTACCGAAGTGAGCCTCAGAGTGAAACGTTTGCGTAGAAACCCTGCTGAATTGCAAACAGACTTTATCCGAACTGTGGCATAACAATTGTGTTGCTCATAAGTGTGCTGAATGTGTAGGGTGAGCCGCGATCTGGTTCCCCATCACCGTGTATGTTATGCTAGCTGGAAGCTGCTCCAGCACTCGTTACGGACTGAATCCGAACTGCCTGCTCTGTCTGGACCCTACCATCTCAGCCTAGAATGCTGCTCCCACCACAGAGACTTTTCAAATGAAAGACCTGCTTGGAGAATTGTCCCCCTGCTCAACACCATCGAACAGGTAGTGACCAGCATGGTGAGTTGTGTGGGCCCTGCTTCCTCTGGCAATCCAGTACAACCTCCAGAGGGCTTCATCTCATCAATCCTGCCTCCTGGTCTGGGTAGTGTGAGTACTAAACAGGGTAGCTCCCTGCAACAAAGCTGCAGTCATTCTGTGTGTCATCTGATTTACTTGTTTGGGTTTATTACAACAAACTGATTCATCCGGTTCTGAATTACGAATTCTGGATTGATGTGCATGCTAATTGTTTTCTCTCCTAAGGGCCCCAACAACTGCTGCAACACTGGCCTACCCATGGACAACACTTCAGGCTAACCTGCTTTACAACTGGATACCCAGGGTTGTGTGACTGTCTACAAGGGACTCCCTGTACATGCATGGTCAGCCTGAATAAATCAGATCTAATAATCATCTGCTAGATTTCTGCCCCACACTTGTTCAAATCCCCCTGAATAAATCAGATTGTGGTTTTTCTACAGTTAACCTGGCTAGTGTGTACCTTCTTGGTAGGGATATTGTACTGCCATTGAATTGTTGCCTCATTGGTCTTGTTTTACAGGGGGTCTCCAGGGCACTTGCAGTGGATCCAGCCCTGGTGGTAAGTGCAGAGAGTGTGGGTTCAGCATTGCTATCGTATGGTATATGTGAATGTTATTTTGTTGATCTGTGCAGGCCATTAGAAGGGTTGGTGGGTGGTTATAGCATCCCGGAAGACTATACCAACAGCAGTTACACTACCCCAAAACCATACCTCCGGGTGGAGGCAACCGTTCACCAATATCAGTCCCCTCAACCTGTGCATAGTCATGCAGGGAGGGGGTAGTAGCCTATAGGATAGCACCACCTAGGGGTTACATCTTGCAGGCTGCACTGGGATTTGCGCCCTCTTGTGATCAGAAGTGGAACTACAGCCCAGAGAAAACACTTAAGGCAGAAATTGAAATGGAAGTGCTTGGCACGCTCAAGTTAAAAATTGCCCCTCACAAGCTGGTCGTGCACTGCATGATGGAGTGGAGTGAGGCAGAGGGGGTGGATCCCCAACATGCCATATTATTACTTGATATTCCACTAGGGACTACTAATGATGCCATTGTGGAATCAAATCAAATCAATCTTTATTTGTAAAAAGCACCTTTCTCATAACCAGGGCACTTGTACCTACATAAAACAACATAAGAAATAATAATGACAAATCAATTAAATTAATTAGGTTTAACAATTTAAAAGTCAATAAATTAAAGCGGCAGCCTAAAAATCTGGGTAAGCCAGACTAAATAAATAAGCTTTACGTACTGCTTTAAACTCTGTATGGTCAGGCAGTCTCGCACCTGACGAGATAGTGAATTCCACCGGGTCGAGGCCACAAAACCAAAAGACCGAGCTCCGGACAGATCTGCGCAGGCCACTAGAAGGGTTGGTGGGTGGTTATATGGGAAAATTTAAATGTTTGTGGAAGGTTGAAGTGCGGGAAGGGAATCGTATCTGTTTGATCAAACCCCGGTGCCCCTGCTCTCATGTATCCTTCCCATAGATCCCAAAAAGGTACCCCCTGTTATTATGCCCAATGGATCCCAGATGGGCTGGAGGGTTATCCACTTGCATAGTGACCCATTTTCCCCCGGGGATCCCTGAAAGTGGAAGGGTTTAAGGATGAATTGTTATGACTGCTAGCTACTGAAGGGCGATCAGCCAAAGAATTGTTAAAAATGATGCATATTTCAGAGGAGACCACTCCTTTACAGTATCCCCTGGCTTCTCTGGCTACTCCTAGAGCATCCCCTATTGTCACCTCCCCATAGTGATACCATCTGTACACCTGGACTCCTATCGCAGGCTCAGACTGTTCTCTGGTGCAGTGCCTGTACCAGTGGGGGAGGATGATTTGGAAACTTGGATGGACTATGCCACCCCATTATTAAAAGAGTGGCAATGTTCAGAAGGGGAAAAGAGAAAGAGACTTATGGAGATCTTAAGGGGCCCTGCACTGGAAGCCATCTGAGTCCTTCGGTCCACTAGCCCAGAAGCCACTGAGCTGAGTACCTCTGCTTTGGAGGGGGGTTTGGCAGCACAGAATCTGGGGAGGACAATGTGGAAATTCAAGTCCACTAAACAATGGAAGAATGAGAAACTGTGTGCTTTTGTCACCCAAATTGAATGGGCCCTGCAGACTCACAGAAAAGGAGGGGTACCTGCCAATGAACTGAATCATGCCAGGATGGAAGACATCTTCAAATCTACCAGATACTCCGGTGTGCTCATGTTGAAACTGAAATTTCAGGATCGTAAAGTCAACCCTCCTGAGTATTGCTGGCTTATGAAAGAAATTCAAGAGGCTGAGAATGATGAGGAGGGATGAGAGCCCTATGCTGG
Source organism: Neoceratodus forsteri (assembly GCA_016271365.2). Classification (NCBI taxonomy): domain Eukaryota; kingdom Metazoa; phylum Chordata; order Ceratodontiformes; family Ceratodontidae; genus Neoceratodus; species Neoceratodus forsteri. The sequence continues at coordinate 1,412,736,985 of CM028132.1, forward strand.
GGTGGCCTGTACCAACAAAGTCACAGACCGGTCCCAAGAGCGAGAAGAAAATTCCGAAATCCAACAAGTTGGAGAACTGCTTAAAGAGGTAAAGGAGATGTGGTCCAACCAACAAGCTGCAGGTGAAGTGGCCAGAAACTCACACCCATGCCTGATGCCAACTGAGACCAGAAGTGAGGCTTCACCTGGGAGTGTGGGTGTCCATGCCATTGCCCCAGAACCCCAGGTTGAGACTCAGCTTATGAAAGAAAAGAGAGAACTGAGAGCTTTGGTGGGAGACCTCATCTGTGCTACTCATGCCCCTGGCAATTAGGGAAGCACCGAAGACAGAGAGACCGAGTCCAAACCAAAAGAGAACCACAGGACTTCTCCCAATCAGTCTAAAGTTGGGGATGAACCTCACCCATACCGAGGCCCTAAGGAATCGGTATTCTGCTACAGATATGGGGAGGACGGGCACACCCGGCATGATTGCACCTTCCCAGACAACTTGTGAAGGGTCACCTCCAGATTGTTAAATTTGGTTCATCGGAGTAATCTAAAGCCCAAGCTGGGCCCACCAAACAAATCTTATTCCTCAAAAACTGCTGTGGGGCGGATCAGCGAATTGACTTCCCCAGACTGGTCCGAGGTGGTAGGCTCTTCCATGGAGACTACCATGACTGTAAATGGCATCTCCATCTGTGCTGTATTAGACAGTGGTTCACAAGTGACTATCGTATTCCAAGATTGGTATAACCAGCATTTGTCTGACATCCCACTGCAACCCCTTGAAGGTCTATATGTGTAGGGACTAAGTGAGAAATCCTACCCCATCTTGGATATGTCCAGCTCTGGCTGTCATTCCCTATGGCTGTAGCCGGTGTGGATGAGCAAGTGGAGACCCTGGCTTTGGTGTGTCCATTCACAGGATTGTATGATGGTGTCCTGCTGCTAATTGGTATGAATGCCCATATGTTCGGGCAACTAGCTCAGCTTTGTCAAGAAAAGCAAGCCAAGTGAACCAGATGGGCCTCACATATCCCAGCCTTAGTGAAGCTAGCTTATGATTTGAAAATGCAGAATCAGGGGGTAGAGAAAGATGAGCCTGTGGGGGGGTAGTCTGGAAAAAAGATCCTGACTCCCTGGTGCTACCCCCCCGATGCTCAATGCACCATCCGTGGTGAGGTGCACCTCAAGACTGATGTAAAGAACAAAATCCTTATGCTCAATGACCCTGAAGAGGGGAAATTGCCTGAGGGATTGTTGGTCAAGCCCAGCATTCTACCTGCCCGAGCTCATGCTCATGCCTGGCGAGTGGTGGTGCAGATTCAGAATGTTTGATCGGGAAGTTCAAATAAACTGAGGGTGTACTCTAGCCATTATGTACTGTGCAGACACTGCCATGTTGCCCAGCAAGAAGTGCCCGCTGAGAGTGATGAGGTGACTTCTGACCTGTTTGACTTTGGGGAGTCATCCCTTCCTGCTGAATGGAAGATTTGGATTAGCCAGAAGCTGTCACAAAGGAGCCAATTATTTTCCTTAAAAGAATGGGACATGGGTTGTGTCATCGGGGCTGAGTATCACATCCAACTCCATGATGAGAGACCATTTAGGAAGAGATCATGTCGCCTTGCTCCGGCTGACATAGATGATGCACAGAAACACCTTCAAGAGATGTTGGCTGCAGGAATCATTCAAGAATCTCAAAGCCCTTATGCTTCCTCGATTGTGGTAGTCTGCAAGAAGAATGGCTCAGTAAGGATGTGTGTGGACTACAGGACCTTGAATAGAAGAACTGTCCCAGACCAGTACACCATGCCTTGTATTCAGAACGTTCTTGACTGCCTCAATGGAAGCCAGTGGTTTTCGGTACTTGACCTACGGAGTGGGTACTATCAAATCCCGATGGCCCCAGAGGACCTTGAGAAAACTGCCTTCATCTGCCCTATGGGTTTCTATGAATTCCTATGTATGCCTCAAGGTATTTCGGGTGCACCTGCCACTTTCCAGCGACTGATGGAATGGGCAGTGGGAGATATGAACTTGTCAGAATGTCTTGTGTATCTCAATGATGTCATTGCGTTTGGGTGGAATTTAGAAGAACACAAAGCTTGTTTGTTCAAGGTCCTTGACCGGCTAGAGGATTTCAGACTAAAGTTATCCATAGACAAGTGCTAGTTTTTTTCAAACATCTGTGAAGCATGTTGGGCACATAGTGTCAGCTCATGGGATTCAGACAGACTCAAGCAAAGTGGAGTCCTTGACCACTTGGCCTCAGCCTGATAACTTGAAAGAGTTGCAAAGGTTCTTGGGGTTCTGTGGTTATTATCACCAGTTCATAAAAGACTATTCTAAAGTTATCCGCCCTTTGCTTAATCTAACCCAGGGCTATCCCCCTAGCAACAAAAAGTATAAGAAAAGCACCATTAAGGAGGAAGACAATGTTTACTTCTGGACACATTAACCTTTTGGACCCAGGTGGACTTCCGAGTGTGAAGCTGCTTTCTATGAAATCATTCACCAATTCACCCACACCCTTATGTTTGCCTATGTCGACCCTACCAGACCCGAAGTACTGCACACTGACACCAGCTTGAAGGGACTTGGGGCCATTCTGTATCAAGAGTATGAAGAAGGTTTATGCTCAGTGGCATTCACCAGTCAGAGCTTAACACCCTCTGAAAGAAATTACCCAGTACACAAGCTTGAGTTTTCTCCCTCAAATGGGCTGTGGTGGACCAATTTCATGAGTATCTCTATGGTGCCAAGATCCTGGTCAAGACCTACAACAATCCCCTTACCTATTTCCAGACCTCAGCTAAGCTGGGCACAACAGGGCATCGCTGGTTATCTGCTCTTTCTACTTACAACTATGCCATGGAGTATCGACCAGGCCTGAACCACATTGATGCGGACGCCCTCTCCAAACGGCCAAACTCCAATGTAAATTGGGTAAAAATATCGGAGCAGTCTGTCAAAGCTCTCTGTCAGAAATTTGATAAGGATGAGCACCCTTCCTCCAAACCAGTTCATTGCCTAGTAGACTGTTTAGGTCCTTCAGACACCTGTGTCCCCACAACCAACTGACACTTTGCAGCCCTAGACCTTTGTGCTTTGCTTAGCTCAACCCTGAGAACATACAGTGGGCCCAGACTCAAGATCCCATGATTAGACCTGTGCTTGATGCTTTGCATGCTGGTAAGGATGTGTCCAAACTCTGTTCTTCAGACCTACTGACTGCTCTCTTGTTTAAAGAGGGTCCCAAACTTAAGTTGCACGATCAGCTCCTGTATCGAGAAACAAATCAACAGGGCCAGCCTGATAAACAGCAACTGGTATTGCCCACCACCTTCAAACAATTGGTCCTACAGGACCTCCATAATCAGATGGGACATTTGGGTTGTGATCAAAGCACAGACTTAGCCTGTGCCAGATTCTACTGGTGAAAGATGGGAGCTGACATTGAGGCCCATATCCAGATGTGCAGCTGATGCCTTCAAAGAAAAGCTCCACCCCAAAAGGCTGCACCTTTAGTCAATATCTCTACCAGCGTGCCCATGGAGCTGGCGTTTATCAATTTCTTGTATCTTGAACCTGACCAAAAGAACATTGAAAATGTGCTTCTGGTAACTGATCATTTCACAAGGTATGCCCAAGCTTATCCCACTAAGGATCAAAAAGCATCTACAGTGGCCAAGGTCCTCATGGAAAAGCTCTTTGTCCATAATGGCGCACCTCAGAGAATTCATTCTGATCAGGGAAGAGACTTTGAAAGCTGGCTAATAAAAGAAATGCTCTCACTTTGGGGGGATGAGAAAATCCAGAACCACTCCATATCATCCTCAGGGAGATCCACAGCCTGAATGGTTTAACAGAACGCTACTTGACATGCTGGGCACGCTTCACCAAGTGAAGTCCCAGTGGAGCCAACAGATGAGTGCTTTAATACATGCCTATAACTGCACCAAGAGTGATGCCACCGGATTTTCCCCTTACTGCCTGATGTTTTGTCGGGAAGCCTGGTTGCCTGTGGACATTTGCTTTGGGGTGTCCCCGGATGGATTCAAAACTCAGAGAGCTATTTACAGTATGTTCAAAAGTTAAATGGCCAGCTAAACAATGCCTACCAATTGGCTCAAACCATGGTGGCCAAAAGAAATCTGGCAAACAAAGAAAGGCATGACAAACGTGTCAAAGCTCAGGAACTGTTACCTGGAGACCGTGTGCTGTTACAAAACTTGGGGCTACAGGGAATGCATAAAATTGCTTATAGGGGGCACCATCTTCCTTATATCATTGTCAGCAAGCTGGAAGATCTGCCAGTATATAAAGTGCATCCTGAGAATGATCCTCGAGCAACTAAGACAATGCAACAGAATCATTTGCTGCCCATTGGTCAAATGATCATAGACTCTATACCATAAGACACAGCCTGTCCCGGGCCGGTGACTAGAGCTACAATCAAAAAGAGACAGACTACCATTTCACCAGTTGTCAAAGACTCAAGGCCTTCCCCTAGGCAGGCCCAAAATGACAGTGATACCCAGTCTGAGTCTGAGGACAGTGAGTGTGAAGCATCTTATTACCCATCTTATGAACTGAGTCAATTGTTTCAAGGTAATCCCATGTGCAATTTCAGAGATAAAGCTGGACCCTCAGGACTGCCTAACCCTCCAGCCTTTTCCACAGACCCTGTGTCCCCTGAAAGTGAGGTACAAAGTGTGACTTCTGACTTAGCTGACTTTGTGTCTGGTCGAACTGTTCAACTTGCCAGAAGGGGAGCTGGCAACAGAAAGCATCCCTGGTGACGTACCAGATACTACAGAATTGTGTGAAAGCAATGATCCCCACCTGCTATGACAAATAGCCGTGAGGAGATAAATGATATTGAGAGTATTGGTCAAGTGTTGCAAGATCTAAATTCTAGAGAGTTCCCCCTGGATGATGAATCTAGGCCTTCGTCAGAACCCACCCATGAAAGAAATGGTATGGAGTCCAAGTCAACAGACCAAGGAACAGACAGTGCTTCTAATATGAAACCCTCAACCTGTGCAGAGGTACACCTCCCTACAATAGCAGAATCCGATGCAAATGTTGAAAGTCCTGAACCTATGCCTGTTCCCCCCAAAAAAGTCTGAAAGAGCTACCAAACTAGTGATACATTTCAGTTATGACTCCTTTGGGAGGCCTGTGGACCTCCCCTTACATGCTACTCTGCTACTTACATAGAAACATAGAAACATAGACTTTGATGACAGATAAGGACCACTTGACCCACCCAGTCTGCCCATTTCCCTACCTACTGGATAAGCTGTAGATTCTAGTTAATCAACAGCCTACTTCCTGCCACCCCTCCCACTACAATTGCCTTATGTCTGTCCCATGCATGTTTGAATTCCCCCACTGTTTTAGACCCAACAACCTCCCCAGGAAGGCGGTTCCATGCATCCACCACTCCCTCAGTGAAAAAAAATGTCCTCACATTACCCCTGAGCCGTCCCCCCTCTGTCTTTACATTGTGCCCCCTTGTTCTTACACATCTCTTTTTCAGAAAGATGCTACCCTCCTGGACTTTGTTGATTCCCTTGAGGTACTTGAACATTTCTGTCATGTCCCCTGTCCCTCCTTTCATCAAGGATACATATTAAGCTCTCTCAGTCTCTTTTCATATGATTTCTGATGCAGACCCTGCACCATTTTAGTTGCCCTCCACTGGACTGCTTCCATCCTGTCTATGTCCTTGTGTAGATGAGGTCTCCAAAACTGCACACAGTACTCCAGATGGGGTCTCACCAACTGTCTATACAGAGGGATAACCACTTCCCTTTTTCTACTTGTGATGCCCCTTTCTATGCATCCCAGTATCCCCCTGGCTCTCCTTACTGACTTCTCACATTGCTTACCCACCTTTAGATCATCTGATATGACTACCCCCAGGTCCCTTTCCATTTTTGTTGCTGTTAGTGCCTCCTCTGCTATTCTGTACTCTTCTCCTGGGTTTTTGTTTCCCAGGTGCATTACTTTGCACTTCTTTGCACTGAATCTAAGTTGCCATATGTCTGACCATTCCTCCAACCTTGCCAAGTCCCTTATCATCCTTTCTACCACCCCCCTTGTGTATCAACTCTGTTACAGATCTTTGTGTCATCTGCAAAGAGGCATACCTTTCCCTACAGACCCTCTGCAATGTCACCTATAAAGATGTTAAAGAGGACTGGACCCAGTACTGAGCCCTCAGGTACTCCACTAGTGACCCCCCTTTCTTCGGAATCTGTTCCATTCACTATTACCTTCTGTGTCCTGTTGTGCAGCCAGTTTGCTACCCAGGCTACCACCCTGGGACCCACTCCCAGACTGGCTAACTTGATTATTAATATTTTGTGTGGGACTGTGTCAAATGCCTTGCTAAAGTATAGGTAGGCCATATCCACAGCCCCTCCCTGGTCTATTACTTTGGTCACCCAGTCAAAGAAATCTATCAGATTCATCTGACATGACCTTCCTGCTGTAAATCCATGCTGCTTTGGGTCCTGTGCCCCGCTGGCCTCTAGGTACTCAACAATTCTTTCTTTCAGAAGTGATTCCATCATTTTCCCTACCACTGAGGTCAAACTTACAGGTCTGTAGTTTCCTGCTTCTGCCTTGCTCCCACTTTTGTGAAGGGGAATCACATCTGCCCTCCTCCAGTCCTCAGGTACCACCCCATCCTCCCATGATTTGTTAAAAAGTGTGGTCAGTGGTGTCACTAGGTCCTCCCTTAGTTCTTTTAGGATTCTGGGGTGAATTCTGTCAGGCCCCAGTGCTTTGTCCACCTTGAGTTTTAGGAGTTCTTACAGGACTCTTTCTTCTGTAAATGGATTGGAGTCAATCCCCCTACCCAGAGTGCTTCTATTGTCTGGTTTAGGTAACTCATCCTCATCTTCTTTTGTGAATACTCAGCAAAAGTGTTCATTCAGTATCTCTGCCTTTTCACTGTCTTCCTCTGCCCACCTCCCCTCTCCCCTATTAATCTTCACTATTCCTCCCTTAACCTTTCTTTGCTCCCTAATGTACCTATAAAAGGTTTTATCCCCCTTCTTAACTGAATTGGCTATTTTTTCCTCGGTTTGGGCTTTTGCTATTCTGACTGCCTTCCCCACTTCTTTCTGCTTTAATTGATACAGTTCCCTGTCGTGCTCCTTCTGTGATGCCTTATACTTTTTGAATGCAGCCTTTTTCTCCTTAACCTTTCCTGCCACCTCTTTTGAGAACCACAGTGGTTTTTTACTCTGCTTTGTTTTCTTTATCTGTTTCACACAAAGGCTTGTTGCCTCTATGATGGCAGTTTTGATTTTTCTCCATTGTTCTTCCACCCTTCCTTTCTGGCCATTTGCTAGTGTATTCCTTAGATATTCACCCATTTTGCCAAAGTCAGCCCTTCTAAAGTCCAGTATGCTTGTTTTTGTATGGCTCATCTCCATGGTTGTGCTTATTGTGAAGCACACTGTGCAGTGGTTGCTTGTTCCCAGATGTCTACTGACTTCTAAATTTGTGATCCTCTCCACATTTGAGAGTACCAGGTCTAGTATTGCTCCCTCCTGAGTCGGTTCCAACACTAGCTGTCTAAGGCCTGCCCCCTGCAGGGCATCGAGAATGACCATGCTCTTGGATGTGGCTGCAGTACATGTCATCCAGTTTACATCTGGCATATTCAGGTCCCCCATCAACAGTATCTCCCCTTTTTCAGCCATTTTGAGAATGTCCTCTATCATTTTCTTGTCCATTTCCTCCCCTTGAGACGGGGGTCTGTATACAACCCCTGTGCAGATTGTGATGCCATTCCCTGTCTCCAAGGTGACCCAGAGTGCCTCTTGTCCTCCCCCTTTACTTTTTAGTTCTGTAGCTTTTATCCCTTCCCTTATGTGTAGAGCTACTACACCTCCTCTTTTCCCCTTCCTGTCCCTTCTGTAGACTGTGTAACCCAGTATGTTGACATCCCAGTCATGGTTCCCTGTGTACCATGTTTCTGTGACTGCCACAATATCCAATTGTTCATCTTCCATCAAGGCTACTAGCTCAGGAAGCTTGTTTCCCAGACTACGGGCATTGGTACTCATTGCCCTCCATTTAATGTTGGCTTTATCCTTTTTTCCCCCATGCCTGCTCTTTTTGCCCTTGTCTATTTTTCCATTTACCCCTGTCTTGCCCTCTGTTGAGCACTGTATCTCAGTGTTTACCTTACCCTTCATGTTTTGTGGGGGGGAGGCTTGAAATTTCCTGCCTCCCCGCCGGCTAGTTTAAAAGCTTGCCAAGGAAGCATTTAAACCTGTCACTTAGGATCTTGGTTTCCTTTGTGAACAGATGCAGACCATCGTGCCAGTATAGACCTTCATCTCTCCAGGTGTACCCCCAATCCCCAATGAAGCCAAAGCCCTGTGCTCTGCACCAGTTTTGCAACCATTCATTAAACTGCATAGTGTGTAGTACCCTAGCCTCACCCCTGCCATGGACTGGCAGCACCTCTGAGAAGGTAACCGTGCATGCCACCTGTCTGAGGCCCCTCCCCAACTCCACAATTTCATCCTGCACTGCACTTAACCCATGCCTAGCTAGGTCATTTGTCCCAAGGTGGACAATGATATCTAGTTCCCTCTCCTGTGATGCTGCTTCTGCAATCCTGAGGATTCGCTTCTTGTCCCTCCAAGCCATGGCACTAGGCAGGCACCTTACTTCCCTCTCCTCTCCCTTCCCCAGGTCTACCCCTCTAACAATTGAGTCCCCTATCAGAAGCTGTTTCCTTCCCCTGTGGTGTCCCTTGCTACTTCTAAGTTAATTGCCCACCCATCAAAACTTGGTGCCCCTGCCACATCTAACCTCAGTGTAGTTGATAGGGATGGGCCCCCAACTATGTTGTGTAAAGTACAGGAAACAGTACAGACCTGAATGGTCAAAATTACAGAAAAGTTGTTGCTATCATAAATAAGTATAGTATGGTATTGCTTATGGCATTTGCTTTTACTGATGCATCAGTCTTCTTTTGTATGGTATACCAGATGAAACATGCATGTATCTTGTCTTATAACGTGTTCTATATAATGTCATAGTAAGCATAGACTTGACACAGACACCAGGTTTTTCCAGAAAAGGAAGAGTGTAACTCCCCTACAAATAGGGGTTCCTATAATGTCTTCTTGGGCTTGCCTAATGCCCACTGCCAGGATGGCGTCCTGTGTCTGCAGTAGATTTAATGTCTCTGCATGAGAGTGCTCTATTTAGCCTCCGTGCCTGTCTCTTTAAGAGATACCTATTCTGTATGAGATAATTAGTCTGGACTGGGTCCGAGTGAATTAAGGCTCGTAACCAGCTCGACTGTTCATATTTCAGCTCCATTCTGCAGTTGCTATTAGTGCAGAGGGAGCTCTGTTAGGAAAAGCAGGGTCGCCCCTGAAAAAGGGACCTTCGGGGCTCAGTGGGCCTACCTGGTCACCAAAAGTTAATAAATAAATAAATAAATTTGTAGCGCTAGTAATGATATAGGAGTTTATCTAACCTGCTTCCCTTTGCAGCACAAACATTTGGATTAGACCCACCATCTTGGTTCTGTACTGCCAGTTTGGATCAATCGGGACCTCAGGGGAACTAAAATAGAGACTGTCCCCAGAGGCCTTGTGGGAGTGAATTTCTGTAGGAATTGTAATTTTTAAGGTTTGTTGCCTAAATGGACCTGGAGAGGGAGCTCCTTCTGTGATAGACAGTTCCATCAGCCAACCGAACCTTTTGGATTACTGAGAAAGCCCAGAGCTTCCCAGAGCAGTGAGTCAGTCGAGAGTTTGAGGAGGAGAGTGAACAGCTCGAGCCATTCGAGCAGCTGCTTCTGCGTGATAGGACGGGGAATAGACAGAAAGGCTGTGTTTGGCCTGCCTGCCACCATCTTCCAGTGTGAAAAAGTCTATGAAAGTACATCAGACTTCATTTCAATAGTTTTGATTGAGACCTGAAGCCTGAAGAGAGAGAGTGAAATCGTTACCTGCAAGTGGACCGAAGACTTGCTCCAGAAGCAATTGGCCTGTCAGGTACCGAAGTGAGCCTCAGAGTGAAAGGTCTGCACAGAAACCCTGCTGAATTGCAAACAGACTTTATCCGAACTGTGGCAAAATAGTTGTGTTGCTTATAAGTGTGCTGAATGTGTAGGGTGGGTCACGCTCTGGTTTCTCACCACCATGTATGTTATGCTAGCTGAAAACTGCTCCAGCACTCATTATGGAATAAATCCAAACTGCCTGCTCTGTCTGGGCCCTACCATCTCGGCCTAGACTGCCGCTTCCACCGAAGAGACTTTTCCAACAAAAGACCTGCTTGGGGATTTGTCCCCCTGCTCAACACCATCGAACAGGTAGTGACCAGCATGGTGAGTCGTGTGGGCCCTGCTTCCCCTGACAATCCAGTACAACATCCAGAGGGCTTCATCTCATCAATCCTGCCTCCTGGTCTGGGTAGCGTGAGTACTAAACAGGGTAGCTCCCTGCAACAAGGCTGCAGTCATTGTGCATCATCTGATTTACTTGTTTGGGTTTATTACAACGAACTGGGCCATCCGGTCCAGATTACAAATTCTGGGTTGATGTGCATGCTAATTGTTTTCTCTCCTAAGGGCCCTAACAACAGCTGCAACACTGGCCTACCTGTGGACAACACTTCAGGCTAACCTGCTTTACAACTGGGTACCCAGGGTTGTGTGACTGTATAGAAGGTACTCCCCTGTACATGCATGTTCAGCCTGAATTAATCAGATCTAATAATCATCTGCTTGATTTCTGCCCCACACTTGTTCAAATCCCCCCCTGAATAAATCAGATTGTGGTTTTTCTACAGTTAACCTGGCTGTTGTGTATCTTCTTGGTAGGGATATTGTACTGCCATTGAGTTGTTGCCTTACTGGTCTTGTTTTACAGGAGGTCTCCAGGGCGCTTGCAGTGGATCCAGCCCTGGTGGTAAGTGCAGAGAGTGTGGGTTCAGCATTGCTATCATATGGTATATGTGAATGTTATTTTGTTGATCTGTGCAGGCCACTAGAAGGGCTGGTGGGTGGTTATAGCATCCTGGAGGGCTGTACCAGCAGCAGTTATGCTACCCCAAAACCATACCTCCAGGTGGAGGCATCCGTTCACCAAGCTCAGATTCCTCAACCAGTGCATAGTCATGCAGGCAGGGGTAGTAGCCCATAGAATATCTCCACCTAGGGATTACATGAGCATACCCACCCTAGCTCGTCACTTCACTCTTGAAACATAACTTCTGGCCAGTTTACCTGCACTGACTATGAGTAGTTCCCTAGTACGTATGTCCACTAAAATATAATTTCCTACCTTGGCCACTATTGCTACTGCCATTTCTGTTTTTGCTGCTTACACCTTCATGACTGGAGAATACTGTGCAAATATTAGAAAAAAAAAATAAAAGGCACCTTTCACACCCTTGGGACCAATTTACCCACACTGCACAGCCTACATTACTGTGGACTGTTTGAGGCCTGTTCCCACTCTCAAATTGTCTCTCCCTCCCTCCCTCCCTCCCTCTCTCAAGCATATGCGGTTGTGTGCGTATGATTCCCTTTCAAGCAGGAGCATCAAACCAATCAATCAATTAAAATCTTTATTTAACCAGGCAAGCACCATTGAGCAAAGCTCATTTTTAAGATGGACCTGGATATATATATGGTACACATATAAAACAGTTGCAGCGGAAACATGAAAAGATATAAATCACGTAGAACAATGTATATTATACAGGTAGAAAGTGGCTAGTACATGAGAGTAGTATATAGAGAATAAAGGATGGGGAAGTGTGTGATACGAGAATTTAATGCACACCCAAGGTGTGGGATGCTTCATAAACCCGAGGGTGAAGCCTGAAGGATTTATTAAAGCATCCCACACCAAGGGTGTGCCATAAATTTGAGTTTTCAACACACTTTCCCATCTTTTATGTTATATAATTGCTGGTCAGCAAATTTTTTTCAGACAGACTTCTGAGGGCACATGACACTCTGGCAGATCTTATGGAGATGTTGATAAGAAAATGTGATACTGTTTGGTAAGAAATACAATTTATGCATGATAAATTCTGCTATACATAATGAAAGTGGGAGAAATAAAAGGATATGTACAAATAATACATGGAGAGTGCCAAGAAACACAAGGAGAGAGTATCTTTGAATAGTACTATGCTAATGTTAAAACAAGGGTGGGAGGGGTGGGTGAGTAGGAGCAGAAGGTGCAGGGTGCACAAATGAGGACCACTAGTTGCAGGGGATTGACGTCACTGCCAACTAGAGGGAAGAGGCTCGAACTTATGAATAGAGGGGAGACTCGTACAAGGGATATTTGGACAGTATTTCAAGGACTGGACTATAGTGTCATGAAGGGATGCGACAGACAAAGAGAATGCACAGAAACCGGGCAATAGAAGGAGGTGAGGGGAGGGGGAGCAGGAAGTTAATGGGTCAGGGAGGACAGGATGAGAGAGAGATTCTGTGCTTTGGTGAAAGGCAAGGTCAGGAGAAGCAATTACAGGATTCCTTAAAAGTCCAGGCATAGAGAGTTTTGAATGCTGGCAGTTTGATGGGGTTGACCAATTTTAATGCTTTTTGCTACTTGTTCCATAGAAGGGGTAATACGTAGCTTAAGACAGTCCTGCTGAACCTCAATTTGACCTTAGGTACAGTAAGAGAGATGTAAGAGTCACTCCTCAAGGCATACTTGCAACAGTGCTTATTGGCAAACAGTCTGAAATATACTGAGGCAGTTCCTTAGAAATCACTCTGAAGGTCCAAAGGGCGGTGTTCCTTTGCCTCCTATAGTTAAGGGATGGCCAACCAATGGTGGCGTATAACGAGCAATGATGCATGGAGTAGGGGAGGCCAGTAATGAACCTGAGGGCTCTATGATAAAATGTGTCCAGTTTGACCAGTGCAGTGGCAGAACCTTGGCTGTAGATGAAATCCGCATAGTCCAGCAAGGAGAGGAATATTCTCTGCCATCTCAAGTGCACCTTAATAAGGTTGCTATCTCCGACAAACGGGATGTACTAGATGCATTCAACAATCATTTCACAACGGCTGGCCTTGCTTTTGATTCCTTTCCAGCTAATCTACTGCGGGCACAACTTAAATCCCAGTCTACTGAGGCTCAGAGGGCTAATTCTTCATTCTCATTCAAACCAATTTTACTGAAGCAAGTAGAGGATCTATTGTTGCATTTGGACACTCAAAAAAGCGCAGGTGTAGACTCTCTTGACCCCTATTTTCTAAAAATTGCAATACATGTGCTTGCAGTTCCCCTAACACATCTTTTTAATCTATCTTTAGTCTCTGGTTCTATTCCTTCGCTGTGGAAGACAGCACAAGTGTTTCCCCTCCTAAAATCAGGGGACCCCATGGACCTCAACAATTATAGACCCATATCATCCTGCCAGTGCTTTCCAAAATGCTAGAAAAATTAGTGAGCATCCAATTAAGAGATTACCTTGATGTTAATAATCTCCTAAACCCTGCTCAATCTGGGTTTAGGAACAGGCATAGCACCACTTCTGCACTAGCAAAAGTCACAAATGACTGGCAGACTGAGCTAGACAAAAAGAACAGCGTCGTGTGCTGTATTTCTTGATCTAAGCAAAGCCTTCGACACAGTGGATCATGAGCTGCTACTCTCTTCACTGCACTCCATAGGCTAGATCCATCCTCTCTTAAGTGGTTCAGATGTTACCTCACTGATAGAACGCAGGTGAAAAATGAAGCGACCTATCCTCATCAAAACCACTCTAAGAGGAGTACCTCAAGGATCTATCCTGGCCCTATCCTTTTGCCATTTACATTAACAACATTGACTCTAATCTCACAAAGCCAATGTTCACCTCTTTGCAGATGACACTGTCTTATATGTCAGTAACCCGTCACCTACAAAGGCCTGTGAAATACTACAATCAGAGTTCTCCCTTTTGCAATACCAACTACTTGAAAAAAAAACTCCTCCTAAATGTAAAGAAGACAAAAGCTATGCTCTTCTCCACCAATTACTATACTAATGCCTTCTCACCAAGCATTCTTCCCCAACTATCCACCATCCTTGGAGAATGCCTTGACTATGTTGACAAATTCAAATATTTAGGGGTATGGATTGACAACAGGCTTGATTATACTCAGCATATTGAAGAACTTCTGAAAAAACTTCGCCAGAGGCTCGGCCTTTTCTTCAGAATCAAGCATTATTTAACCAGAGATTCAAGACAGAGACTAATCCAGGCCTCATTTATATCACTTATCAACTATGCAGATTTCCTCTATGGCCACTGTACTATTTCCTATTTAAGTAAATTGGATACCTTGTACCATAGAGCTCTAAGGTTTATCACAGATCTTCCATTCAACACTCATCATTGCTCTCTCTCTATGCTGCAGTTGGTTGGACATCCTTACACCTCAGAAGGAACAAAAATGCTGCATTATGGATTTACAAAGCTCTGTCTAACAAACTTCCATCCTATATTTTAGATTGCTTTACACTGGCACACAGCTAGGTCATATGCCCTAAAACAACAACTTCATCACTTTGAAGCTACCCAAAGCCTGCACCCGGCATGGGAGATCTGCAATCAGTTACTCTCTAGCAATGGCTTGGAATTCTCTGCAGAAGACTCTAAAGTTGACCACCTTTATACCTCTAACATCCTTTAAAAAGCTCTACACAAGCCTCTTCCCAGAGAAATGCAATTGCTTTCACAAGGCCTAGTCCAATCACATTCTTCACCCCCCCTCCTTTCTATGCAGCTTTGCTACCCCTTGCCAAGTCCTCCTATGCTACCCCTGGCACTTACTTCTACCCCATTCACTCACTACTAGTTGATTTAGTCCCTATCCAAAACTCCCACCAGCCCCCCCGTGTCATTTTTCAGAGGCTGCTTTCAACACTTTATTAATCACCAATCATAACTGTCTGGTTTAGCTTGCCCTGGAGCCTGTATTCTCCGGCTACCCTGCTTGTATATATGTTTATATTATTGTAATCTGTTTATTTAGAAGTGTTTTGTATATGTCTGCTTTTGTACCTTCATGTTATTCCTCGACCTATCAGGTCCATCTTGTAAATGAGCTTTGCTCAATGATGTCCGCCTGAATAAATAAAGATTTTGAAATTCAGTTTACTGACCTATACAGCCCTGCATGAACTGTGTCCCGGCTACCTGCAAAAGCTCATGGTTCCTTACAGCCTGCTCCAATCCCTCCGTTCAGCTGATGAGGGATTGCTAGAGGTTTCCAGGGTTCAACTGAAAACTTCTGGTGTGAGGGCATTTATGTATGCAGCCCCGACCCTGTGGAATTCTCTCCCTCGCCGGATTAGAGAGTGCCTGACCATGGAGAGCTTCGAGATGGCTTTAAAAACATACAGTAATTATTTAGCTGCACTTTTGGGGATTGTTGAAACTGTATTATTGCATTTTATTGATTTTTAAGTATTTAATGTTTATTCGTGTTTTAATCTCTGTACAGTGCTTTGATCTATGCTGAATTGCGCTATATAAATACATTTTATTATTATAATAACTTATGCCACAAAAATGTTTATGTCCAAACTAAAATTGAAACACTACTTTGTCATCTTCTGCACCTGTCCAGAGTGACTGCACCCTCCCTTTTACTGTCTCATTGTAATAACAACAATACCGTAAATAATATTTATAATTTTACCTGTGAGAAACGAATACACCATTTCGAATAGCATTTCAAGGCAAAGCAGAGTCTAATTACAACCAGAGGGTGCAGGTTAGGTAGTATAGCTTAGATACATACTATACAGTTGAATGCAGTTATATTCTGTGCATAACTCTCACAGAGAGATGAACTGCAATATCACAGTCATACAATGCTGATCAGCACATTGCATAGTCATGCACCATATTCTGTGCCGAACTATCATTATCAACATTGCAAATTAATATATTACTATTATGCCGTGGTGTGCACCAAATCAAAATTGATGGTTAAATACACTGGGCTGGATATTCAAAAGGGTTGCGCCATGCGCAATAGGGTTGCGCCTGCGCAAGTCTGAAATTGCACCATTCTGCCATATTCTGCAGGAGGCAGTTGTGCCCCCCAAGTCAAGCTGAGCAACAGCGCAATGCTAATGAAGGCATTCTGAACCGAAGGGGGAGGAACCATGCATAAACTGCACAGCCCGATATTCAGCGGGCTGTGCAGAGTTGTGCAGGCGCAACCCCCAACCTGTGCCTGCACAACTTTGAGCAAAAAAAAAAAGGAGTAAGTCGAGGGCCACCCACAGGTGAGCTGCCACACTGCAGGGTGCAACATAGCAGCTGCCATCTGTGGGTGGCCCTCAACGTACTCCCTGTGCCCCCCCTACAGCCCAATCGCGGGCATATAGTAACCCTCCCGACTGGCCCGATCGCGGGCATAAGTGGAAATAATTCCCCACCCCCCACTAGCCCAATTCTGGGCAGCAAAGAGTCCACCCCCCCAAGAACATCTCCCTGGTGGTCCAGTGGACTGCAAAGCCCGATCGCGGGCAGCAAAAGTCACCCCAAAGAACATTTCACTGGTGGTCCAGTGGACCACGATGCCTGATTGCGGGCAGCAAAGAGTTCAAACCCCTCCCAAGGACCACCGACCCTGGTGATCTAGTGGCCCCCACTCCACCCAACCACAAGCCTACCACCCGCTCCCCGTCAGCGGGGGTGGCAGCATCCACCGCCTGCCGCCCGCCGCCGCCGACTGACTACGGGTAGGGCTGCCGCCATCGGTTCAGAGCAGAAGCCAATGGGCATGCAGCCCCGCACCATTACAAAACAGTCAGCTATGTGAATGAATTCATTCATAGCTGGACTAGTTCTATCTGTATGAACTACACAAGTTAATATTTTGTTTTAGAACGTGTGTTTTATTTTAGGACTTTTTTTATATAGACCAGTGATATACAGAAATAATATTTTCTGACAATTTTTTGGTACCATAACTCTTGATCAGTTTCCTGAGCTCATTCACTTTCTGCAGTGTTCGTGTCCCAGCTGGGTCAGCCATAAGAATGCACCACACAGATTTTCTGTAATTTGTGTAGAACACTGTTGATATTACTATAAATGATCTGAAATATTTTTTTGAACTATTTTGGCATTTATCCCTGGGCTCTGCTCTACCCAGACCAATTTCTTCAGTGTCTGTGTCCCAGATGGGTCAGATGTAAGAGCGCACCGAGCAGATTGTCCGTAACACATTTTATGACAGCTTTGGTGGCATATTTTTATTTTCTTCCGAAGTGACAATACTGCAACATTTTTACATATTTTTAAATAAATTAAAAAAAATAAATTTACAAAAAACTGTCAAAACCTATTTTATAAAAATGCAATGACACACAATGGGGTGTTGGTTATTCTATGTTATAAAATGGATAGAATATTCTCAAAACCTAATTGGTTAAAACACATCACCTGACCATTCATTACTTCCTAGTACATGCAGTTCCTTACCAAAGAATCTGCCTAGCAGTAGCCCTCCTACAGGTGCTAAATCAATCTGCCAGTTCCCCAAAGAACATCTTAGCAGCCTAGCAGATGAGAAGCTGGGAGAGAGCAAGGGGAGGCAGATATAGCTCAAAATCTTTCTGCATCCTCCAAACAGATCAGGAATCAGGTGACAGCTAGTTTTTGGCAACTCAATGCATGAGAAGCAGAGACCAAGACATACTGGCAGCTCAGCAAATAAAGACAAGAGCATAAAAAGACAGACAAGATAGCAGTGACTACAAGTTCCTCAGCACGAGAGGTACTAACAGATTAAGGTATTATAGTGCAATGGGGGAAGACTGGGGGGTCTACCAAATAAAACAACAAACTCTCCCTTATTCCTTGCCATCTTGCCTTTTGCAGTTCATGTTTCAGTTTAACAAAAAAAGTGCTACTCTTGGTAATTTGCAATTAATTGATGTATGTCATAAAATGTTAAAATCGGCATAAAAATTGTTAGAAATCTCATTTTGTTAAAAACAAATTTCACGTATTAGTTTGTTACATTTTTATGCAATAACTTTTCTAATAAAACCAATGAAATGTTAATGTATCACTGTGTACTACTTGTCCACATAGCAGGGTAAAATACATGTTTTCTGTTTTAAACAAATAACCTATTTTATAAGTGCAATAACCTACTCCAGGTAATGGGTGCATACAGGCATTAATGCACTTCCTGGGTGGTTGGAGGTCACTTGGCCTTTGATCTCGTGCCTCATAACGCATTAATGCCTCCAGGTACCCATGGCTTGTTGTGTGTTATGGTTTACATAAATGCACTTCTACTGTACTTTAGCCTCAGGCCTCACTTTAACCCTAGGCATGCACTTATCACAGCATAACCAGCACCCTGTTGTGTTATAACAACATAAAAAGTAACACATCCAGCCACCCAGGTAGCCTGGCACCCTATGTATCACTTCCTACTTAGCCTTCCGACAAGGGAATTCTAGGGGAGGGCAGGGATGACACAGTAGATCAAGTAAAGAGTGTAGCACAAAACGAAGGTTAATAAAAAGTTAAAAAAAAAAAAAAAGGTAAAATGGGCAGACTAGGTGGGCCCAGCGGCCCGTATCGGCTGTCACATTCTATGTTTCTATGTTTCGCCTCCCCCTTCCTATACCCTACCCCCTCCACCCAGGTCACATTTGTAAATGACACTTGTCCTAGTCACTGTATTGCAGACCTGGTAAAATACATTTCAATAAATAAAGACTGAGAAATGCAGACAATTTAAAATACAAGCTGAACATTGTTAAATGTTATTTTCCTATCATTTTCTCAAGAAAGAAATAGTTCCCTACTTTTCTGTTTTTTTACTTGCTAACTGGGTAACTCTTCTGAACCCAGTGAGCTAATTTTTCAGGAATGCTGCAGGCATCTGGCCGTACTAACATGCATGATACAGTTAATAGTAGGAAAATATTCACAAGGTATTCAGTATCACAGCAATTGCATTACAAGAGGGAGTTTGTCTATGTGCTTTAAAATACTGTACATTGTTTGCTATATATGGAAAACACATTTAAAATATACCATTCTTCCACATGGGAGTGTGTGGAGGAGAGACAGAGAGAGAGAGAGAGAGAGAGAGACAGAGGCTGAAGAAATGAGAGACAGAGCTACAGAAAGGCAAACTTGTTTAGTCAGAAGATAAAGGGCCAATAGAATAAAACAGAGTTACATACTTTCAAATAACTTCACTTCATAGTCATGACTCCCCTGAGAATGTTGCAGCAAGTTTTACCATCTCATTTTACCACATCTGAACATTTTTTATTTCGTTTTTTATTAACTAGTTAGGTACACAAGACAGCATAGCAGCCTATTTTCAGGTATAACCCGGGAGATTACTGCAAAGGGTATGTAGACAATAGGCAAGCAATAATGCCTGACAGGGTGAGTGGTATTGGGCAATACCAAACCAGCCAGGGGCGTAATGAGGTCCGACGTCACAGGCGGAGGGCCTTATAGCCCTTGGGCCGTCCAGTATTGCCCATACCGCCCACCCTGGAGGGCATTATTGCGCTTAGAAAATGGGCTTTCATTTATTTTATTTTTTTAATGATTTTCTGAGGAAAAAACAGATAAAATACTAATTAATATATGAGAAACAGTAGCTTCTGTTAAATAGTCCCTTTTGGAAATGCCACTAGAGGGTGCTGCTGCCTATGATAAGCCTTATTTTCTATGTTGCAGTGTCTCTATTTTGTATGGATTTATTTGCAGTAGCCCCCCCCACCCAGTGAGTTTCATTTACTGACAATAGTGCTAGACGTTTTTGTTTTTTTCATAGAAAGTTTTGTTTGAGTGGGGAGCGATCAGCTTGATTTGATAGGGTGGATGGGAGAGCAAGGCGTCGCACGTGGAGCGAGGTCGAGCTGCCAAGAAAAAGAATAAAATAGTAAGGAAAGACAGGTACATTTAAGCAACACTGGCTCAGCTGTTTCGTTTCTGTCAGGGCTATGTCGAGATCGGGAGAACAAGACTGAAGAGCAGTTGTGATAGTTTTTTATTTGAAGTAGCGGGCACTGCCGCAGTAGTGCTTAGCACGTGCTGTGCTACCGCTGTTAATTGAAACAGAAATACCGTCTTTTTTTTTCAGATTACCTCTTAACTTTTGGACATAGCGATAAAAATCGGGTTGTTTACTATTTTACCGATGAGCATGGCTGGATTGGGCTTGGCTGGGCTCGGGGGCATCTCTCACTAAGAGACAGGCAAAAACATGGTGGCTGCTGAATTCAGGGTGCCAATGGATACCCTCAGTAATGGGGCACCCTGAAATGGCACTTGTTTCTATGCAGGCATCTATCGATAGTTAATGTACCCCCATGTGAAGTCTCTCAGCCAGTGAGAGTAGCCTTAGTATCTAGCCCATTTTCTAATAGATAAAAGAAAACATGTTGGGCTGGATATTCAAAAGGCTTGCGCCATGCGCAATAGGGTTGCGCCTGCGCAAGTCCAAAAATTGCACCATTCTGCCATATTCAGCAGGAGGCAGTTGCGCCCCCCAAGTCATGCTGAGCAACAGTGCAATGCTAATGAAGGCATGCTCAACCAGAGGGGGAGGAACCATGCATAAACCGCACAGCCCGATATTCAACCGGGCTGTGCAGAGTTGTGCAGGCGCAACCCCTCGACCTACGCCTGCACAACTTTGAGCAAAATAAAAAGGAGTAAGTCGAAGACCACCCACAGGTGAGCTGCCGCATTGCTGGGCGCAACACAGCAGCTGCCACCTGTGGGTGGCCCTCGACTTACTCCCTGTGCACCCACTTGCAGCCCGATCACCAGCATAATAGTAACCCCCAATCGCAGGCATAACTGTAGACAGCCCTCCTGACCGTCCGGCCGTGGCATAATCCGTAGACAGCCCTCCCCGATTACCGGATCGTGAGGCAAAACCATAGTAACCCTCCCCCACTAGCCTGATCGTGGGCAGAACAGAGTTCAACCCCCAGACCAATATCCATGGTGGTCTAGTGGACATAAAAGCCTGATCATGGGGCACTAGAGTCCACCCCAAGACCAAAATCCCTGGTGGTCCAGTGGACCATGAAGCTCAATCGCAGGAATCAGAGTCCACCCCCAAGGTTCAAGTAGCCTGGTGATCTAGTGGCTCCCCACCCACCCCACCCACCAGGCCTCACCACCCTGCTATTGGTCTGGAGGTTGAACTCTGTTCTGCCCCGATCGGGCTAGTGGGGGAGGGTTACTACAGTTTTTCCCACGATCGGGTCCAGTCTGGGGAGAGGGCTTTCTGATTATGCAATATCGAACCAGGCGGAGCAAGGATTTCTACAGTTATGCCCGTGATCAGGCCAGTCGGGGATTTCTACAGTTATGCCCGTGATTGGGCTGCAGGGGGAGTTGGTCCCCGACGGCTGCTGCCTGGCAGGCGCCAGGCACAAGTCCTCGGGGATCGGTGCACCTGCATGCTAATGGCATGCAAATTGGGCCATAAGTAGATGCAAATGGCCCCCCCTGTGCCTTGCATGAATTATGGCCCCATTTGCATGTCACCTTTTGAATATCGGAAATTTGTGCATGGTATTGCCACCGCAAGTTGAATGCTCCACTCTGACCACTTGCGGTGGTGCAATTCCACTGCGCCATGCACAGTGGCTATGGCTGGGGGGTGATATTCAACGGAGTTGCTCAATAGCACAACTCCATTGAATATCTCCCCGGCCACACCCCAGCGCAACTATTTTGAGCAGTGCAAGGGCTTGCACCACAGAATGGCGCAGTTTGAATATCCAGCCCCATGGGAACAAGTAGAAGTCAGACATAGTACACTATACAAAAATTTCAGCAATGACAGTACATTTGCAGGAATCTATATGTAAATGTAGTCAAATAATACGTTGCCCCCTTTTTAAAAACAACAACCTGTAAGGGGGAATAAGGCAATAAGAGGAGTTAGTATTTACCTGTAATTCATGAAAGTGCGTTATATAACCCCTGATAAACATCCAGTAGAGAGTGCTGAGAAGATTTGATCCTGGCAGATCCTCTGGGGAGCCCAGTTGCTTTGGTAATTCAGTAGTGGCCGGTGCTGTTGCTGTCCCAGAACTCAGTGTGGTATGTTGGGGGAGACCTGGGGTAGCCAGGACTGGCTGCAGTAAGCCCCGGTATGTCCCTCTCAGGTGCAAGAGGCTACGAGTTGCTGCTACTGTCTGAGAAGCCATTTCATACAGGAAATTCAACACCACTCTGACAGCTTCTCAGACTAGCAGTTGCAGCTTTGAAAGGGCTGAACTGCATGGGAAATGTGACACGCCTACAGCAATATTAACACTGCTGTTAACCCTTTCAGGGCTGAGCTGCACTTTTAATAAAAAGGTTTTATTTTTAAACAATGTTCCAGTTTTTCTGTTATCATTCACTAGACTTAACTCTTATAACATTCAAAAAAAATGTAATTTCAGGACACTCCCTTTCTTTATTACTAAATTACTGAAGAGTAGAAGTGCTTGAATAGATTCCAGGGAAAAAAAAAATCTCTTGGACTGGCAATTTCAACAGTGTTAAATGCCTCAAGTAATACAAAAGGGGGAGATACTCAGTGACTGGAAAAGGAAAGGGGAAAGGGGAAATTTGTTTAACCAGGAAAGACACATTAAGCCACAGCTTGTTTCCTGATGCAACCTGGGAGTACAAGGAAGTTATTGTTCTGCATCCTCTGTTGGTGTTTTTTTTTTTAATTCCTTTGTTTCTCCTGATCACTGTATTGATATTAATGCATGCATAGTCCCATTTTTTGTTTTCTCTAACCTGAACACTGTACTGCTTAATAATGTATGTAAGTCCTTTCACTGTTCTTTGACATGGAGCCTTTGTAAAGGAGTGTATGACTCAAAGGGCTGTAATTGTGAAAGTTATTAAATAAATAAATAAATAAATAAAGTGATTTGTGGAAGCTTGCCATAGCAAATGGGAGTAGTAACCTGTAGGAGATGTGATGAATCAGTCTTCTACCATTCAAACTGCCAAAATGTTCTGTTTTCCACAAAAGAAAAATCTTTTTATTTCTATGCTCTGCTTCATCCTTATAACTCTGCCCTTTTCTGCATTCACTCATGCATGCGCAAAGCACATCTTGGGACAATACAGAATTTTAGAGGTGTGTCACTGCCAAGCCAATTACAGCTGAAACTGTAATGGGCTTGGCAGTGTACACCAATGACCAGGCCCTCTGGTCTTGACAAAAGTTCAGCTTTGCTGACGTGGCATGTTCTCTAGTTGAAAGAAATGAACTGCTCCAATGGGAGTGCTTCATTTCTTTCTGTAGCCGTAACTCCAGCCATGAGCATTAGAATGCACACTAATGCACATGGCTGGAGGTATGGCCATTGTACTCTTTCTCCTCGCTCCTCTGACCCCCCTCCCCAAAGGCTAGGCTTTGACATTAGCCCTGGTGCAGCTTTCTTTTCTGGCCCTCACTCCTCTGACCCCCCCAAAGGCTTCAACATTAGTGGCAATGCAGCTTTCTATCTTGGTTCTCACTACTCTGACTCCCTCCAAAGGCTTCAGCATTAGCTGTGGTGCAGCTTTCTCTCCCAGCCCTCACTCTTCTGCCTCCCCCTTGCTTCAACATTAGCCATGGTGCAGCATTCTCTTAAAGTCGACATCAGGGTGCCCATTCCCTGTGTTAGCAATACAACTCCCCCATGCCACCACTGAGGGACACTGGGAAGCCCACTCTTAATGTCACAGTTATTTTCTGCCATCCTCTTGCCATCCAGGACACTGGGAGCCCACTCCCAGTGTCCCCATATCTATACCCCCCCAAGAGTCTGGGATGCTGGTGAGCCTACTACCAGTGTCCCCATATCTATACCCCCCAATAGTCTGGGAGACTGGGGAGCCTACTCCCAGTGTCCCCAAAACTCCTTTGCAATTTTACCTGTAAAAAAGGAAACTGTCCCCTGATGTCTTTTTTTTTGCCTGATAAAAAATAGAACAGTCCCTTATCATCTTCCTTTCCCCTTCCCCCATCCAGACCCTCCCTCTGTGCACCCACCTCCCCCACACCCTCCCCTTTACTCTATACTTACCATCCATGGTCAGGGGCCGCGATCTTCTGTGGAACAGGACACATTTGCACTCTTCAAAGCCAAACTGGGAAATCAAGGTAAGCGCTGTATAATGACTGTCACTGGGGTTTTCAACTAATGTTGATATCTTAGCCATTTTTAGGAATGGGGTTCTTTGGACCCCACCTCATGAACATTGGCACTGCCATTCCGTTACTCGGTGCCAAAAGGTGATTTTGCGATTGTTGCACAGAATCATCTTTTGGAACCAAGTAACAAAATGACAGTGTCTGTTTTCATGAAGGGAGGTCCAAAAAACCCATGTTGAAAATTTGGTGCAAAAAATCCCAAAAATGACTACGTTATGAATGTGCATTGTGCAGTTTCTATGCACACTCGTAATTGTGCTAATTTTTAATATTTCACTCCATATTTTCAACTTTGCCATTTTTCACACCTCCTCATGAACAATACTGCAGTCATTTTTCACATCCTGCCCAAAACATGTTCTTGCACCTGTGGCACAGAATGACATGGTTGCTATGCAAAACCAACTTTCGGGCTAGAGTAACAAAATCACAGTGCTACTGTTTATGAGGTGGGGTCCCAAAAAGGCTATGTTGAAAATCTGGTGGAAAAATTCCCTAAAAATTACTGCAGTATGTGCGTGTGTTATGCAGTTCCTACACAGGTGCATAACTCTGCCAATTTTTAATATTTGCACCCCAAATTTTTAACGTACACATTTTATCACACCACTTCATGAACAGTATAGCTGTCATTTTTCACATCCTGTCCAAAATGTGTTTTTGCTCCTCTGGCACAAGATTGTATGGTCATTGTGCAAAATCACCTTTCAGAACTGATTAAAGAAATGACAGTGCCAGTGTTCATGAGGTGGGATGCCAAAAAGTCCATGTTGAAAATCTGGTGGAAAAATTCCTAAAAATGGCCATGTTATACAGGTTCATTGAAATTTTCTTATGCATACCCGTAACTTTGGTAATTTTCAATTGATTCAATCCAAATTTTCAACATAATTTTCCACACTGCCTCATGAACAGTGCAACTGTCATTTTTCACATCCTGCCTGAAATGTGTTTTTGCACCTGTGGTGCAGAATGCCAGAGTCACTGCTCGAAGTCACCTTTCAAGATTAAGTTATGAAAATTTGGAATGAAAATACCGAAAAACACCCAGGGCATTAGGGTTTCCAACTATAACACATCACCCCCAACTCTGCAGAGACTGACAGGCATCAGGGGTGTGCCTTGGGGGTCATCGGCCATAATGCTCATGCTATTCCACCCCACCCTGTAGACAGTGACAGGTGTTGGGGTGTGCCTTGGGGTCTTCAGCCCTAACATTCAACCAATTCTCCTGTACTGCACCCATCTCTGCTTATTTCCTTATGGAATGGGGTTAGTTTTAGGGTCGAAGACCCCAAGACACACAACAATGGCTATCAGTGTTTGCAGGATGAGGGTAGGGGTGGAATGGTGTGAACATTATAGCCAACAAACCAAAGGCACACCCCCAGTGCCTGTCAGTCTCTGCAGGGTGGGGGATGGGGTGTTAGGGTCGGCAACCCTAATGCCTCATTAATGAGGTAAATGAGGGAGGGGCAGAGGATGTCACCTACTTTAATTTCAGCAAAGCCTTTGACACCATCCATCATAGAAGATTGATAACAAGATGGGAACTCTGGCTGCGGGGCACATGCTGATAAACTGGGTTAAAAACTGGCTGTTGGACAGGAAGCAGGGGGTAGTGGTAATGGTATCCTATCCAGGGAGAGGTGGTGACCAGCGGGGTACCTCCGGGATCAGTCCTGGGACCTGTCCTATTCAATGTCTTCATTACAGACATTGCAGAAGGACTAGAAGGAAAGGTCTGCCTGTTTGCAGATGATACCAACATCTGCAACAAAGTGCATACTCCAGAAGGGGTGGAGAAAATGAGCAGGGACATGGAAAGGCTTGAAAAATGGTCTGAGGAGTGACAACTGAGGTTCAGTGCAAAGAAGCAGAAAACAATGCACCTGGGAAGAGAGAACTGTGGGGAGTGCTACAGGATGGGGGGGGGGCTGACTACTAGCAAGGAAGAAAGGGACCTAGGAGTTAGTAGTTCTGAAAACCTAAAGGTGTCAAAACAGAGCACAAATATTGCAAGGAGGGCCAGTGGCATGCCGGGTTGCATAGGCAGAGGCCTCACTAGCAGAAGGCACGAGGTGGTGATACTAATGCAGAATGCACTAGTGAGGCCTCACCCATAGTACTGTGTGTAATTGCGGAGGCTGCAACTCTGCAAGGATATTGACAGAGTGGAGGCAGTCCACAGAAGGGCAACCAACATGGTTCATGGCTTGCAACACAGAATATATCAGGAGAGATTAAAGGACCTCAATATGTACTCATGGGAGGAAACAAGGGAGCGGGGGGATATGATAGACAATTTAAAGTACCTCAAGGCCATAAATAAGGTGTAAGGGCAGACATCTTCTGATGTAGAAGGTGTACAAGAATGAGGGGGCAGGATATGAAATTGGACAGGCATCGATTAAAGGGGAACTGTCAGCAATATGAACCTCACACCCGAGTGTAAGGCTGATCCTAATTAGCCCTGTGTGTGCAGCAACACTTTTATTTACTTACTGATTACTGCAGTGTAATAAATAAATCAGGCTAATTTCATTGACTTGTAAGATGCCATTTCATGTAACCAGACATCCCAGAATCCCCTTCTTCTGACATCAGAAGAGAACAGCAGAACTGGGAGATTCAATTGCTTTCAATAGCCTGCAGTGAATGTCCAAGTGTTTTGTAAGCTGTAATCTTCATTTTGCTGGACTGCTGTTCTCCTGGGGCTAGGTACAGTCATAGAGGACTGTATTAAGCCCCGTGAGCACAGCAGGACCAACAAACATCTGATTTTAGCTTACAAAATCTTTAACATGTATACTGCAGGCTATTGAAGGCTATTGAATCTCCCAGCTCTGCAGTTCTCCTCTGATGTCAGCAGGAGGGGATTCTGGGATATTTGGTTACACGAAATGGCACCTTAGAAGTCAGCAAAGTTAGCCTAGTGCATTCCACTATGCTGCAGTAAACAGTAAGTTAAAAAAAAAAGGTTTTGTACACAAAATGCAAATTGGGATCAGCCTCACATTTGGGTGTGAGGCTTTTATTGCTGACAGTTCTCCTTTAAGAGGAAAAGTGAGAACAGTTTTCTTCACAGATCGGTGGTGATCGGGGCTGGCAGTATAGTGTAAAGGTTAGAGTAATGAGCTGTGAATGAGCTTGGTACATCCAGCAGACCTGGGTTTGATTCCCACAACCTCTGCTTGCATACTGTGTGGCCCTGAGCAAGTCAATTAACCCCCAGTACTCCCAGGCTGCCCCTGAAAACAGGCACTTGTATTTAGTGGGCCTTACCCGGTTACCAAAGTCTAAATAAATCAAATATAATAGTGCGCCATAAGATGTGGTGGGAGCAAACAAGGCAGATGGTGGTGGTGGTAAAGGGGATAAAATACGGGGATAGGGGAGTGACCAGCAAGATACCTCTGGGAGCAGTCCTAGGACCAGTCCTCTTCACCGCCTTCCTGCATTTATGGTGCAGCTTACGCAAAGTGGCACCCACTGCACTCACTGCTTCTGCCTCGCTCCTGTGAAGCTAGTATCAGTACCAAACACCACTGCAAATACTTGCAGATGAAAGTTCAGCATTGACAAATACTTGTTTTCTCAGTGTTGCAACCCCCAACTGTGACATTGTGCAAGAGAAACAAGTTTTTTAAAGGCACACTGTCAGTTTTTAGCTGACCCTTTACATTGTTTGCAAGTAGCTGTATCTAGCATTATGACGTGTAGAAAAATTCTAGCAATTTGTTTGACTGAGAGCAGCTCAGAGCTGAGTAATCACTGACCCATAATTACACTCCTGAACTACTTACTACCATTCAGGCCCTATAACATAAACATAGAAAAGTACCTCCCCACTCCCACATTCTGACTGGACCTGTCACTTCAGACCTGTCACTTCACCAGCAGGCAAGAAAGAGAAACAACATCTACACAGAATGGCAAATGATCTTTTTGGCCTACCTGCAAAACAAAAACATTTTTCCAGAAACTTTTCTACAGACTATACTGTTGTAAACACTACTGAAATAGAAGACTGCTCTTAGATTAGGGAGATAGAAAACTCATCTTTTTACTGCACTCTCACAATGCCTCACTAGGTAAATTAGTATATCGGCTATTATATTTCTGTGCTCACTATAGAAATAGGAGACTACATCGCTCAGTAAAGAAACCTTGTCAGCTAGATACTGTATGCACAATACCATATTGTTGATGCAACTACAAAAATATGAGTCTGCAGTAAAGAAATTGGCAAACAGCATCTTATTGTATCCATAATGCATTGCTATGTATATCTACATATTATGTGCTATGCTGCTATCACCATTACCAAAACAAAAGACTACACCTCTGAGTAAATGTAGCCCAAGTGACGTGTGCCAGTGGGCTACTACCCCTGCCCATTGGCCTTCTAACAGGTTAAGGGACCTGGGTCCTATTACAGTGGTGTTTGGGGGACCTATCCCAAAGATAATAAAAATAGCATGGTGCCTCAACCCAGAGAGAATTAGAAGTGGCTCAAGTGACTGGCTGGCACAGCCCCTGGGCTGCTGCACCTACCCACTTTCCCTTCCAACCACCACACGCAATGGATGCCCAACAATTCAGTACCACCATAAACCATGAACAGTAATGCTTTGACAGACTCAGAGAATTCCTGCACACACACAATTTCAAATGGCAAACTACAGCATTATTTGGGGTAAGGACTAGAGAAGGGATACCAGGATAACAGAGGGCTGTGGAGAGAAAAACTGGTTGGTGAAATAGGCAACAACGATAAACATTAGGACCTCCAGGCCAAATCCACCACCACTGGTGCCAGTGTTTCCCAGGAGGTTCTTACGGGTACCCACTAGACGCAGGCCTGATGCGGTGCCACGGGTTGGCCGGCTGTTGGGTCCCTGAAAATATTTGAAAGAACTTGGTTTAAATAAGCAACACAAATTCTCCTTTTTCCTCTCCAGGAACTAGGTCCTGGGTACTCACTGTTTGTTGACCTCAAAACCCTGGAGGATGGCGATCCTTGTTCAGTGTAGCCCAGGGCAGAAGAAAGGCTGGCCTTGGTCCCTCAGACAGGATGGACTTGCTTAAATATCTTGCAGCTGGTCACCTTGATTGTAGTTCTGGTCACTTGTCACCTTCAGCTGCTTCTGGCCTGTTGCAGAGCTCGGAGGCAGGACATCACCAGCCCCAGAAGGGCCGGACCCAGGCGTGGCTCCACAGCCCAGCTCCCCCAATGGGTTGTTGGTGCCCTAGCACCCCAACTAGTGCCGGTGACATCCTGAGACAGTGAGTCCCACTTGGAAGGGGCTAGCGGGTTCCCTTCCTGGCTCTGGGTGAGAAATCCAAAATGGTGGGAGTCCTTCTGCAGTCTCTACGCTGAGTTCAAAGTAAGAAGAATTCAAAGGCAGTTGTTCAAATAAAGTCCAGTGCCAGTTGAAGTGGATGCTAGCTCCAGCTCCAATAAGCGAAGATGCAGTCACACAGGGCATTCCAAGAACAACAGGCCCCTGCACACCATACTAAGAACCATCTTAAGAACTGAAAGAAGCAGAAGGCTGTGAGGCCCATTGTGCTTCAAAGCTTACAAATAGTAGGTTAAGAACTTTCCTGATCTCAAGTAGTTGTCCAGTCTATTTTTAAAAGTATTCTTATTATTACTAACAATGATTTTCAGAGGCAGCTTATTCCATTGCCTAACAATTCTCTGGGAGAAATAATATGCCCTTTTCTTTGTGTTACAGCTGTTTCTTGCAACTTGCAACGGATGGCCTTTAGTGTCAACACAAACTTGCTTAAAATCAAAGCCGCTTTCAGCTGACAGATAGGAGTCTTGATTGATGTCCCATGTGAACAAGAGATCGCCTCTAAGTCTCTGTTCCTTCAGTGACATCAGATTGAATTTTAATAGTCTATCCTCGTATGAAAGTGCTTTATTAGAGACAACAGATTTAGTGACTCTTCTTTGAACTTTCTCAATTCTATGTCCTTCCTTTTAAAGGGAGGAGAATTCAGGGTGCTTCAAAGGAAGGAGGAGGGGGCCACTAGAGGGCATGGGTGGAAGCTGGAGGGGGGAAGATTCAGGGGAGAAAGGAGGAGGTGCTACTTCACTGAGAGGGTGGTGGAGCCATGGAATGCACCGGCTAGGGGGCTGGTGGAGGCAGAGATGGTGGAGGGGTTCAAGAGGGGGTGGGACAGGTACAGGGGAAGGGTTCTGGAAGCAAAATCCAATGCAGAGAGAATATCCGGAACTGGGAAGGGAGAAGCCAGAGAAGGCGAGGGGGGCAGCAAGGTCAGCTCCTAGGGTGGGGGCTGACCAAATGAGCAGACGCGAAAGACCGTTAGGCCTATTCTGCTGGCTACTTCAGCTGTAGCTAGAATATAGCTTTTAGCCACTTTAACCAGTTCACTTAGGACATGTACAGCACCTGGCTAGCACCACGACATCCACAGACGCTTTGCCTCCTCCAAATTACAGTTGCAGTCACACACAGGTAAATAAACTATCAGTGCAACTGTAACGCTCAAATACAGCTCGGTCCTCTCAGCTCAATTCAGACCACCAATGCAGGGTTTCTGCAGTGTTTATTTTCTCCAAGCAATCATTAAGCAACTTCTCAGTTCCTGGGGAATCAGAATCACAGTTCAGTCTCTTTCTCTCTTTCCCCATCTCAGTTCAATTCTGCCAACAGCAATCTCCAAATAGGGCATGGAAAAAACCCTGCACTCCAAAGTCCACTCTCATAGGATCCTCCTGACTCATACCATACAATACAGAGAGGGTGGTGGACACTTAGAATGCGCTGCCGGAAGAGGTCTTCTCATTGAAGACAGTGTACAGCTTTAGGAGAGGCTGGGATAGGCATAGGGGGAAGGTAAGGATCATGGGTAGGGAGAATGGGAGGAGTGGGGAGGGAGGGCAGTGATCTTAGCTCAAGCTGTGGATCCTGCAATAAGAGCAGGCTTGATAGACCAAATGACCTTCTTCTGCTGGCTTCTTTGTACATTTATATGTACAGAGCCCAGCAACAGACTGAACTCTCCCAAAACATCCACACAGTTTTTGGCCAAAAATTAATGGTTCTGATTGGCTGATGAAGCCTATCAATAATCTATATCAATAGAGATCAATATTTCCTGCTCGTTTATTGCGGCATGATCTAGGTGCCTGAATTAGTCCCCTCCTTTTCCCAGGAGTCCCTTTGGTTCAGTTTTGGTTGCCTAGTTCACTGTTTGGCTGCTAGGCAGGGGTCAAGTGTCACAAACATGTCAGCTCCCAGCCTGTTCAATACAATTTAATGCAGTCCCTGAAATCCCAGGCCTGGTGCAGCCTCACACAATACTTTATTTACTTAACAATCCCACTATATTGTATCCTTTCCTTTGCTATGTTAAATAAGCCCCATATCATTATGCTAGCCCCAACAGTTCATTGGATGCTGCTGCAGAAACTCTGTTCCCCTAGGTGGCTGGCAGCAACCTCATTAATATTCATGAGGGCTCATTAATAGTTCATGAGCCCTTGTTCATGCCCCGATTCAAACTTTGTTTATACCCACTGCTGGGGCTTCTGACCAGCTTCCCCAAGGTCACCTGTCCCCATTTAGCTTAAGAGGGGTACTGGGATCACTGAACACCTCCTCAAAAGACTACAAATCCATCAGTTGGCATTTCAAAGGCACCACCGTGTACCTACATGATTGCTGCAAGCTCTGAGGAATATCGTCATAGTGGCGATCATGTTTTATCATTTTCTAAGCCCAAAATGGTCTTAACTCAATAGTGGGGCATTCCAGGAAGGATTTACAGGCACCAGAGGGCTCGGTGAGTAACAGGGAAGCCAGCCGGCAACAGGAAGAAATGGGACAACGGGAGAGAACATGGGGCAATAAAGGTAAGCCCCCAAAGAGGGGTTACATAAGGAACATTTAAGTCAACTTTATAATTTACCCAGGATTCCTTGTTGCTGTATGTAAAACATTGACTGCTCACTTGCATGACATCATTCTGGGGGTGTGACCACACATAGCAAACTGGAGGGCGGGCAGAAACAAAACACTGATAAAACATCAAAAAAAATTACTATGACAGATTTTTTTTTTCAAAACACATTGCAGTTTCAACATCTGAAGCATGGCTGGCTGTGGTACACTATGTGAAAAAGGCATTTGTAGAACTTTCATAAATCAACTTAAAGTAACTTGCTCGGGGTCATACAGTTTGCAAGGGGGGGCTGATGGGATTCAAACCCAGGTCTCCAGGTTTGCAGCTCAGTGCCCTTAATCACTATGCTATAGTACTGTACCTCCAACAGGCAAGGAAATATTGATCATATAGAAACCAAACTGAGACCTATAGCACTTACTGCCCTGCTATTTTTTGCCACCAGAGAGGTATGCATTTGAATGGATATGGGAGGATTTGGTTTGCAGGGGAAGATTAATCCCAATCAACGTGGTAATATAAATCAAAGTACCAACAGTATGAGGGCGTGGCTTAGCCCTATGGAAAATGGACGCATAATCTGTGAGCGCTTGCGAGTTGGGGCTTTATTCGGACAAATATTGTGTTAAAAACGAAGGCTAGAATTTGTGTGAGGAGACAACGAAGTTGAGAGAGTTCAGTGGCCCTTTTGTCTGAAATCCCTGTTTTTTGGTAACTTAGCAGTGCATAGGGAAGCCCAGCGACTATTTGACTGCATAGTGCTAATAGGCAGTGCTACTACTATGGCGGGGGAGCGTGGAGCAGGCCGCCAGCAAGCCAACCATTCCAGATGGCTCAAAATTGCACAAAATATTCCAAACACTAGTCCAGCAGATGTCGGAGGTGACTATAGCCTCCAATGCAACTACGTTGGCAATTCACCAGCTCGAAACATGGCTTTTCCATGTGGAACGACAGACCACCGCCAATAAAGCCACTATCAGTGACATACACTCAGTCCTTAGGGAACAACACCAGGCTATTAAAGACCTGTCCAGTAAAGTCGACGATTTGGAGAACCAAAGTAGAAGGAACAACCTGCGCATTTTGGGAATACCTGAGAGACTGGAATCGGGGAGTGTGACTGATTGGCTGTATGAGCATTTGCCACAGTTATTGAAATGAGAGCTACCACCTGGTTTCACTGTTGAAAGGGCGCATCATACTTTCGGCCCGATTCCTCAAAATGGTGACAGACCATGTCCCATCATTGCAAGGATTCTAAATTATGCTGACAAGGAATGGGTCTTGATCAGAGCCAGAGAATTAAAAAGGCTGAATTTTCAAGGGTATACAGTGATGATCTTTCAGGACTACTCTAGAGATTTAGCCAAGAGAAGGAAAGAATATGGGCCCCTGACAATGCAATTACACAAAATGGGAATCCCCTTTTCGCTTAGGTATCCTGCAACTATATGACTGATTATTAATGGGGCTCCTCTGAATTTCAGTTCTCCGGAGGCCTTGCATGATTATCTAAGACGAATTCGACCGGAGAGGGGTGATCATGGACCGGACAACCACCTAAGGGGTACGGCAGTTCAAGAAGATCTAAATGTTAAAAAAAGGAGTTGGAGTCTGAATCTGGTCGAAGGGGATATGGATACCACAGATGTTACGCCCTGCTTTACTGCGATGCCACCTCAAAGGAGTCATAAGAGACAACAAAATGGAAGGTACCTGCGAAGAGAACACCCCATGGAACATACGCATTCTGGTCCGAAAGTCACTACACCAATGGAAGATGAGAGGCAGATAATTACCAGTCCATATTTTACCAAGAATAAGTTTGCCCCCTTGGGAGAGGTACTGGAGGAACAGCAGCTGGAGCTGGATGGTCAGCAACAAGAGACGGATGAGGTCGTTGCGCAGGAGGCTTCAGGGGGAAAGGGAGAGACAGCAGCTTCGAATACAGAAATTCAAAACGACATTTTGGGGAAAGATCTCATTTCTCCGGATGGATCTGGTCCTTCAGAAGTGGGTGCAACATGAATGCAGCCTTCCTGACTGTTTGTTATAGATTATGAACCAATGTGTATGCAGGATATAAACTGGAGTCTGGACTAATATTGGACGTTTAGATAAGTGTTAATTTTCTTTGCTGCTTACTGTTTCTCACAATAAATGGGGGAAGGTAGTGGTAGAAAACATTATTAAGTAAGGGAAGGGGATCCTTGTGCAGGATGCCTTTGATGAGGGCAGTCACATTGCTAAGATAATAATGGCGAGAGATCAGGAGGGTGTATGCTCGGGTCTGAAGTGTCCACATTTAAAGCTGTTAAGGTGGTTAATTATACCCAACTCACTGATAAACAGTTATGTGTCTATATATTTTTATTAGTTTCTTTTATTTCTTTGTCTTCTGACTTGATTTATTTCATTCAGAACTGTGAGGGGTCTTTTTGGGAAGACCTTGCTGGTTCCACTGGTGCAACACAAAATCCGTAGATACACTGCACTAAACGGTATTTGTGCTGTTCCAGGGTACATAAAGGAATCCTAAAGGATTGGTCATTTAAGTATTTCCTGCCCCAGTTGGGAAAGCAGCTGAGACCCAGGGGGGGTGAAGCCCTTTGTCTCCTATACCACTTCTCATAGACACCGTTGGGTGTATTTTATATAGGTTTTGGTTCGAGTAGTAAGTAGTTTAGATTAGATAGGTTAAAAGGTGCAATACCGAATTAGACCACAGGAGAGCACCAAAGTATTATAAAAGGTTGAAGTTAAGTTACTATTGTATTGAAGTTGGGGATGGGGGCTTCCATGGTTAGAGGGTTATAAAATAGCCTTTCAGATAGTTCAAACTTTACAATGGTTTTGATGGCCATCCCCCCAAGATCCCCAATGGCATCAGATGGAAAGGGATCAGGTGGCCTTAATATCTCTCTCCTCCCTATTATGGGGAGCACCACATGCACCACATCCAATAATAGATGCCTCCATTAGATATTGGAAACAACTACATGGCCATTTTAAGTCAAATATAAGGCTGACCTCCCCTATCCCTCTGTGGCAAAACCCGGATATATGTATAGAGCAGAAACCCATAAGTTGAGGTGCTTGGTCTCGGAAAGGCATTCAGTCAGTGTCAGATATACTAACGAAAGATGGTAAAAGGGTGGAGACTTTTCAGAGTCTCCAAGATAGATGGGGACTTCCACAGTGTGAAGGCTGGCACCATATGCAGCTATGTGGTGCTGTGGAGTCATTTCTTATGAGAGGTCATAAGGAAAATGGAAAGCAGTTCTCAATGACACCATGGTTAAAGTTGACCAAGAGGGTGGCTAGCAATATTTACTCTGACATTTTAGATGCCCAGCCAGACTTAACCGATAAAGTCAAAAATTATTAGGAAAAAGCGTTGTCAATAACTATCTCCGCTTCACAGTGGGCAAAGTGTTGGGCATTAGCACATACACAATATACAGATGTAAGAAGTAGGATGGTTCAAAATAAAATATTGCACTGGTGGTACAGGATCCCAGCGGTTCTTTTTAAATTGGGGATAATGAAGAATGATAACTGTTGGAGGTGTCAGCAACCAAGGGGAGATCTGTTTCATATATTATGGGATTGCCCATTGATAAAGCAACTTTGGAATCAGATCGGAAAGTTGGGGGAACAGATAATTAAAAAGTCTGGGGATACTACACCAGCAGGTATGCTCTTAGGTCTGCAAGCTCCAGCAAATGCCTGGACTCGATCTGAACAAAAATGGTACATGACTTTAATCATGCAAGTTAAAAGATTAATCCTTCGTAACTGGAGGATAACAAAGGTATCCACCATGACAGAAATATTGGAATCCCTGAGACCAATCTACGAAATGGAAAGAAGATCCCATTTCTTAGGACATAAGAAAGTACTCTTTCCTCAAGCATGGGCCCCATTCATGGCCTTTTTGGCAGCTAGGGCAGGGATAGGTTGAGGAAATTCAGACTTAGGATGGATCAGTTAAAAGGGGAAAACAATAGGAATCATAGTGACCAATGACTGTTACTGTAATAAACAATGTATAACTATGCTTAGTTAGTTAGAAGAACTTCAACCTAGATTAGGAATTCAGTAACAAGTAATGTTTTGCCATAATATGTAGTAATTAGTAGTTTGTTAGTGTTGTTAGGTTATAAGTAAGTAGTATGAAGTTGCTGTGCTGTTTTGGATTTTAGTCAGGGGTATTGCTCTGCATAGCGTCTGAGG
This sequence comes from Neoceratodus forsteri, assembly GCA_016271365.2. Taxonomy (NCBI): domain Eukaryota; kingdom Metazoa; phylum Chordata; order Ceratodontiformes; family Ceratodontidae; genus Neoceratodus; species Neoceratodus forsteri. Next base: position 1,412,773,400 of record CM028132.1, read on the forward strand.
GAACAATATAAAGCTGTCTCATGTATCTGTCTTATTTTGTTTGTAGTCATACCATGGGGCTTTGAATCCTTCGGAATCACATGGAGACGAGAAACCCGGGTCATAGAACCCATGGTGGAATTGATTTGATTTTGTCATCTTCATGTTGGTTAATATACTGTATATTTGGATAGTTCAGGTATGTATCAGGACTGTAGCATGATTTGATTGGGTGGATACATTTAAAAAAATCTTGGTGGGAAAGATGATCTGAGAAATAAATGAGGTGGAATACAGGTTTTTCTTAAGAGACAATCAATGGACACCTCTGTATATGTATGAAGTAATATGTGCAGTATGTGTATATGTGTATGTATGTATCTATGTTTGAACAAAATATATTAAAAATGTATATAAAAAAAAAAGTACAAACAGTACGAGGGGGGATGCCAAGGTTTGAATAACAGTACTCCCATGAACACACACACAAATACTTGCACAGATACTCATACGGTATTTATCAGGTTAGAATGCTGGAGGGCTCAGAACATGCAATGGATTATCATAGGGATATATTAGAATGGAGGAGGGTAGGCTGTATGAGACCAGACAGGGTCTGCAAATATTGAATAGGCAGGAAACACTTGGGCAGACTGGGTGGGCCAGGTGGACCTTTTCTGCTGGCAGATTCTATGTTTCTGTGTTTCACACACACACACACACACACATACACACACACACACTCTTATGACCATGTATTGCACATTACATGCTGCAGTGACAGTGCTTTGCCCAGAGGGGCTTTATCATGGTTGCGATACACAGTGGTGTCTCCAGCTCCTAGAGGGCATTTTTGATACTGCCACCGACAGTGACCGCTCCCCCTCCCCATCACAGTTGACCTTTTTCAATGTTGCTATCAGCGGTGTTGTCTCCCTTGTCTGACAGTTACCCTAACTGATTCCCTCCCTGAAAATTTATTGCCTGGCCACAGCTGTCAGTACATTTTCCTTGCTGGTAAAATAGCACCCTCAGAAAGTTATGCTGGCAGCTTCAGCTATGAAGAAATAAAGCATGAGCAGTATGGTAAGCAGCTGAGAGTGAGATAAAGACGTCCATGTCAGGGACTCCCAGGTGTGTGTTGCACATGTGTGCTAGTGCACTGCTGTGTAACTGTATAGGATAAAGTTACTGTACAACCGGAACTGCAGTCTAAAGTCTGCACAACTTACAGCTCACACAACTGATGCACAGATGATATATGTGCAGAATATGTGTGACAAATATATTTAATATAGATCATAAATATATTTCCATGCTATATTTATTATAGGTACATAGATGTTGTCAGCAGGTAAGGGTCTTCTGGTCCATCCAGTCTCCCCAGTCCCTCTGTCTAATGCTTAAGGTACCCTAGATGCTACAAGCCCCCCTTTCACCCCAGCTTGATAATTCCCATGCGCCTATCCCATGCATTTTTGAATCCCTGAACCATGGCCACCCCCACCACTTCCTGGGGGAGACTGTTCCATTTCTCCACCACCCTTTCAGTGAAGTAGAATTTCCTCTAGTTTCCTCCAAGTTTTACACCCTTTAGTCTCATGCTGTGCCCCCTTGTTCTGCTATTTTCCTTCATGTGAAAGATGTTCCCCTCTGGTACCCTGTTGATCCCCTTTAGAAATTTAAGGTCTCTATCATGTCCCCCCCCTTCCTTTCCTCCAAGGAGTAGATATTTAGAGCTCTGAGCCTCTCCTCATAAGACTTATGCCACATCCCTGATGCCATTTTTGTCACCCTCCTCTGTACCGTCTCCATCCTGTGTATGTCTCTTTGGAAATGGGGCCTCCAGAACTGAACACAGCACTCCAGATGAGGCCTTACTAGGGAGTTGTACAACGGTACCATCACTTCCCTCCTTCTACTTGTTATACTCCTCCCTATGTACCCTACCACTCTGTTAGCCTTTCCAACTGCTTTGTTGCACTGTTTAGCCACTTTGAGGTTGTCTTCTATGACTACCCCTAGATCCCTTTCCTCTGTGGTGGCCTCCAGTGTTATCCCATCTAGTTTATACTCAGCCCTAGGATTCCCTCTCCCTAGGTGCATAATCATGCACTTTTGTTCATTGAAACCCAACTGCCATTCCTTGGACCAGTTTTCTAGCCTCTTCAGATCCCGCCTCATTTTTATGTTTGCTTGCGGGTTGTGGAGGTGCGGCACTGTGTCAGCCAAAGCTGGCACTGCATTTATGGGCTTGGCATTGTTCACCCAATGCAAGCCCAGTGTCCTGATGACACTGGTTCTGCATAATTGACACCAAGTTGAAGCGATTTGGCCACTACAATGAGGGGCCACCTCATCATTGCAGTGTCAGCCATTCCATTGCAATGAGGGAGTGACCCATCATTGCAGGGTGATCCCTTGCCTGGTGTAACATGTCCCTAAACATGGCAGAGTAGGGAAAGCCGAATGACTGGGGTGCCCAATCCCCCAGTCGACATGCCCCCAACCCGTTAATTTGCCATCAGGAGGAACCCACTCCCCATTGGTAAAATGCCCCCTCCCATTTGTTGTGTGCCAAGGGGGTGCCCAATCCCATCAGCTTAAGTCCACCCACCCCCAAAAGGCAGGTGGCACACTGGGAGCCCACCCCAGTGTGCCGAAAAGAAGCCTGCAAAATATAAAACCTTCCCGCAACGCTTTTTTTTTTTCTGTCCCTGAAAGTAAGGAAAAGGTCCCACACTGGTTGGTCCCCTCCCACAGCCCACACCCAACCACTACACACCCTACCACCCCACACCCCCCTCACCACATACTTACCTCACGAGCCAGGCGCAACAATCTTCCATGAACCAGGAACACATTTTCACTCTTCAAAGCCAACCGCAAACAGAAGAAATGCCGGTAAGCTGTATAATGGCATAAATAGAGTTTTTTTCAACTTTGGTGCATATCTTGGGCATTTTTGAGAATTGTGGCACCAGATTTCTAACATGGGTTATTGGGACCCCTCCTCATGAATTCAGTCACCATCATGGTGTTATTCCGTCCCAAAAGGTGATTTTGCGGTCACTGTGCAGAATTGCCTTTCGGGACAGATTAACGAAATGACAGTGCCACTATTCATGAGGTGGGCTCTCAAAAGCCAAGGTTGCAAATTTGGTGAAAAAATCCAAAAAAATACTGTTTTACGAGCATGCATTACGCAGTTTTCATGCTCGCTCGTAACCTCACGAATTTGTAATATTTTCACTCCAGATTTTCAACATTGGCATTTTTCCACACTTCCTTATGAACAGTATGGCTGTCATTTTTTACATCCTGGCCGAAATGTGTTTTCATACTTCTGGCACAGAATAGCATGGTCGCTGTGGGAAATCAGTGTTCGGAACACATTAAGAAAATCACAGTGACACTGTTCATGAGCAGAGGTGCTAAAATGCCTATGTTGAAAATTTGGTGACGAACTTCTATAAAATGACGGTGTTATGAGCGAGTGTTGTGCAGTTCCCATACATCCTCGTAACTTCGCAAATTTGTAGTATTTTCACTCCAGATGTTCAACATTTGCATTTTTTCAGACCTCCTTATGAACAGTACAGCTGTCATTTTTCACACCCTGGCCGAAATGTGCTTTCACACTTACAACACAAAATAGCGCAATCGCTGTGAGAAGTCAGCGTTCAGGACAGATTAAAAAAATCACAGTGACACTGTTCATGAGCAGAGGTGCTAAAATGCCTATGTTGAAAATTTATTTACACAAGTCCAAAAAATGACTGTGTTACGAGCGTATGTTGTGCAATTTCCATTCATCCTCGTGATTTCACGCATTTGTAAAATTTTCACTGCAGATTTTCAACACTGCCATTTTTTCACACCTTCTTATGAACAGTAAAGCCGTAATTTTTCATATCCTACCCAAAATATGCATTTACACATCTGGCGCAGAATAGCGTGGTCACTGTGGGAAATCAATGTTTGGGACAGATAAAGAAAATCATAGTGACAGTGTTCATAAGCAGAGGTCATAAAATGCCTATGTTGAAAATTTGGTGAAATAATTCCACTAAATGACTGTGTTACGTGCATTCATTGAGCAGTTGCCATGTATGCTCGGAAGTACGAGCATTTTTAATATTTCCACTACAGATTCTCAACATGGCCATTTCTTCACACCTCCCTATGGATGGTACAGCTGTCATTCTTCACATTCTGCCCAATCCGTGCTTCCATACATCTGGCACAGAATGGCATGGTCGATGTGGGAACTCAAAGTTTGGGACACATTAACAAAATCACACTGCCACTCTTCATGAGAAGAGGTCTCAAATGCTTTCATGAGGTGGGGTCACAAAAAGGCCATGTTGAAAATTTGTAGTGCAAATACCAACAAACACCCAGGGCATTAGGGTTTCTAACCATAACGTCCCACCCTGTACAGACTGACAAGCATCAGGGTGTGCCTTTGGATTGCCGACTGTAAAGTCCAGGTGCCATCCCACCCCACCCTAGCCAATGATTTGCATCGAGGTGTGCCTTGGACTCTTTAACCCCAGAGTTTACCCCATTCTCCTAAACTGCACCCATTTCAGCATCTGTCCTTATTGAATGGGGTGACTGTAAAGCCAAACACCCAAAGACACACCTCCACACGTGTTGGTGTCTGCAGGATAGGGTGATGTGACATAGCATGAACATCAAGGGCGACGACCCAAACACATGTCCCAATACCTGTCCATCTCTGCGGGGTGAAGGTGGGGTTGGTGTGAAGTTCAATACTTCACCGCCATTCCTATTCTGCATCTGTCTAACTCCAGCATTTCCAATGCTAATACCAGCAAGCAAACATTCGGCATTGACAAATGCTTGTTTCTATATCTTCCTGTGCATCTACCCTGTTACATAGCTTTTCTTCATCTGTGAACAGGCTAACCCTCCATTCTAGACCCTCTGCAATATCACTTATGAAGACATTGAAGAGCACTGGGCCCAGCACTGATCACTGGGGTACATCACTTGTTACCACTCCTTCCTATGAGCTAACCCCATTTACCACCACTGTTTGTCTTCTGTTATTTAACCAATTTCTAACCCACTTGACCACCTCTGTCCCCACCCCCAGATTTGCCAACTTGTGGATTAGTCTCCTGTGTGGCACTGTGTTGAAGACCTTCCTGATGTCCAGATAGGCCACATCTACCACTCTGACCTGATCTATTTCCTTTGTCACCCACTTGAAGAAATCAATCAAGTTGGTCTGGCATGACCTTCCTGTAGTGAATCCATGTTGCCTTGGGTCCAGCAGCCCCCTTATCTCTAGGTAGTCCACCAGTCTTTCCTTAAGTATAGTTTCCATCATTTTACCTATAATTGAGGTCAAACTGACTGGATGGCAGTTTCCTGCCTCCTCCTTGCTATCACTTTTGTGCTAGGGTAGCACTTGTGCCCTCCTCCACTCCTCCAGATCCACGCATGTTTCTAGTAATCCACTGAACAGCTTAGCCAGAGGTTTAGCCAGTTCCTCCCAGAGCTCCTTTAGGATCCTTGGGAGTATCCCATTGGGCCCCATAGCTCTATCTACCCTAAGCTACTCTTTTTACTCTGTCCCTCTGAAAAAGGTCTAATGTCCACCCCTTCTCCCTGTTTGCCCTTCTCCATTAATGGGGGGCCATCCCCAGTGTCTTCTTCTGTGAAAACAGAGCAGAAGTATTTGTTGAGGATGGTTGCCTTGTCAATGTCTTTCTCCACTACCCTGCCTCCCTCTTCCCTAAGTCTCACAATCTCTCCCCCTGTCTTCCTTTTCTCGCTAATATACCTAAAGAATGCCTTTCTTCTTTCTTTCACCTATTTAGCTAGCTTTTCCTCGGTTTCGGCCTTTGCTGTCCTTACTGCCTTGTTCACTTCCATTAAATTTTCCAAGAATTCTTGCCTGTCCTCCTTGCTTTGTGTTGCCTTGTACCTCAGAAATGCCATCTTTTTTCCTCTTACTAGCTCTGTTGCTCTTCTCGAGAACTACAGGTACATGATGTATATTTTATACATTTGCTTATATGTCCTGAATATTTAATAAATATACATTTTTATATAGTTGACATATATCTAACATATTTTCTAAATATATGCATTGTAAAATATCTTAAAATACCCATACAAAAGATTAATCCTGATGTAACATACCTTTGAATGTACATTAGGAATTCCTTTTATTATTAACCAGTTATATTCGTATAGTAGAATTATAATTTAATGATGTACCTTTAACACAGACTTACGTTGTACATTTATACTTAACACATAGGACATACCTATTGATCTCAAAATTTGTGAAAGCTCAAATTGGTATTGATACCACCACCCTTTGGTTCCATTTTATGTTGGGGTGAGTCCCTACATGTACTTGTTTTCTACTCTTTATCTTTCCCTCTGGTCTGTAAGCTAATACTGTGAATTCAAAATTATTCTAAAAATAGGAATTACCATAATTTTGGATGATAAACTGAACATTTGAAATATGCAAATTAATTATGCAAATACATACACAGTACCAAAGCAGGCATTTACAGAAATATATTTGACATGTATAAAAATGTATACTATACTTATATTCTACACATACTACATCTTGCAGACAAGATACATATTCTACTGATGGCAGAAGATATTCTCCTTAGAACAGAAGTTAGGCGTGCACACACACACACACACACGTTCCAGAAGGCACTTCTTGGATTTGTCATCACAAAGTTTATACGTATAATAAAGAAAACATCATAAAACTAAAGTCAAAATTAGCAATAGTAAAAAATTAAAAACAGACCTCCCCATATGACCTACATTTCGCACTGTTTTTGAAAAAGGATGAGAACAGCACAAAATGTCAGTTGTGTGTGTGAATGTGTGTGTGTGTGTGTGTGTGTGTGTGTGTGGGCATGTGTGAGAAGGTCTGTTTTTTACTATTGCTACTTTGTCTTCGGTTTTACAACATTTTATTTTTTTGTACAAATAAACTTTGAGGTGGAAAATCTAAGAATTGTCTTCTGGAGTTCCTGATCTGGTGTGTGTGTGTGTGTGTGTGTGTGTGTGTGTCGCACACCTAACTTTTACCGTGAGTGCTGTTTACCATTTACATTGTGTGCACCACTACATTTTGGAGCAGCATTCTTTGATTGTATCTATATTTTGCTATAAGAAGATATGTAGAAATAGTGCATTCAATATATATTGACAGAATGCAGTGTGTGTATATATATATATATATATATATATATATATATATATATATATATATATTCATAAAAAACTGTGTTAATGCATCATTTAGGGTTAAAACACAAAAAGTCAGGAAATGAAAAATCTTTAGGGTTGCCCTTCCCCCCTTCATGGACCCACCAATCATTCCAAGATTGACAGATGACGGGGTGTGTCATTGGGGTTGTGAGGCCTAAATGTTGCCCTATTCCTTGTGTAATCATATTTAGAAGCAACAGTGAACAAAAATGGGGCAACATTTAGGCCTCACAACCCCAATTACACACCCTGTCATCTGTCAATCTTGGGATGATTGGTGGGTCCTTGGGGGGAGGGGCAACCCTAAAGATTTTTCATTTCTTGACGTTTTGTGTTTAACCCTAAATGATGCATTAATGCAGTTTATTTGCAAAGAAGTTCCGTACTTTTTGAAATAGAATTGAAAACTAAGAACTTGCGGAAGTAGGGCCTGTGCTCCCACCAACTTGTAAATGTGTCTCTACCATCAATACCCTCCAAATTTCAATGTAAAAGACCAAACCATGTCTGAGATATAACATGTTAAAGTTTGAGATTTTCATTTATCAGAGTTGCAGAATTCTGCACCTACTGACATTTTACAGACACAATGACTGAAAAGTACATCCATGACACTAATGCTAGGTACCCTATCAATTTCAAGGCACCACCACAATGCAAAACACTGTCCTCAAAACGTAAATTACATCACACAATATCTCCCCAAAATATATTTTCTCTGACACATAAACACAATAATTCACATGTACAGGACATGCCGTCAACACCCTCCAAATTTCAAGTAAAAAGACCAAACCATTTCTGAGATATTTAAACTTAAAGAGTGTGAAAACTGGCCTATTTATTCCATTATAAAATCTGGCTATCTTGTCCCTCCCTTGCAATCAAAGATCGCAATCAAAGAATTTGCAGGTTCACGGTCAAAGAATAAAAAATGGCGAAACTTGAGTTTTGGGCAGAATTACATGAAACCACCACCATACCTCAATAGAAGGAAGCCCCCCTGAGCAAAACCCACCCCCATTTGTGTTCCTAGGCCACCCCTGGGCTGAGAAATATGAATTTTTCAAAGGGCCATCTAGTCGCGCTCTCACGATGCAAGATCGCGATCAAAGAATCTCGTGATCCTAGAATTTGCAGGCTCGTGATTAAAAAATTTGCAGGCTCATGATCAAAGAATAGAAAATGGTGGAACTCAAGTTTTAGGCAGAATTACATGAAACCACCACCATGCCTCGAAAGAACGAAGCCCGCTGAGTAAAACCCACCCTCATTTGTGTTCCTAGACCACCCCTGAGCTGAGAAAATTGTATTTTTACCTCACAATGCAAGATCACAATCAAAGAATCTAGCGAACAAAGAATTTGTAGGCTTGCGAACAAAGATCGTTAGCAAATCGTGATCAAAGGATTTTAAATGTTATAACTCTATTTTTTGACCATTTTAGGTGAAACCAAAGGCATGGGTCAATAGATCGAAGCCCCCTGAGTAAAACCCATGCAGGTTTTACTTCAGAGTGACTCCTGAGCTGAGATATTTGATTTTTTGTAACAGAATTTAAAAAACAAGATGGCGGACCTCGTGATCAAAGAATTCTCAGGGACAAAGATTCTTTGACCGCGAGGCTGCAAATTCGTAGACCACCAGGTGGGACAAGATGGCCCAAACCACATTCTTTGTTTGCAAAACGACCATATAAATTTTCCCTTTGACATAATGGGAGCTTAAAAGTGCCATAACTTTTGAATGCCTTAATATTTTTTTTACCAAACAAAAAGTGGCATGTTTAGCCACCAAAGCTCATTTTTAAAATGAGCCATGTTGCAGAGCAGCATGCCACACGATGGCCGCACAGCACCATGGACAATATCCCCCAAACTGCCTCCAAAACTGGATAATTTTGCATTTTTCAGCGTTTTTGTTTGCAAAAACCATAAGTCCGACCGAAACAAAATTTGGCAGATCAACAGAGCCACCATGCCCCACTGCACATACCAAATGTCATGCAAATATGTTGAACAGGTCCAAAGTTATTAATGCCCAAAATGTTGACTTTAACAGAGAAGTGCCTTCATAACCCTAAATATAGTGACGCAACTGCACCACGATAATATATATATATATATATATATGTATATACACACACACACACACACACACTACTGAGGAAGATGGGCATGCTGGCCTAACCGTTCATACTACTGTTTGCTGCTATGCTATCCGTTTCATCTGGTTTATCGTTGATGTTTACCGTTTGCCGTTTTAATTGTATTTTATTTTACATTTTTTTTAGAAAATTGTGTCTGAGCTCTTGCTGTTCTGCTTTGAGTGTGCTCATTTGTTGGGATTGAGCATGCAGTCAGGGGAGAGCTGCGGAGGATGTAAGTGAAGCCTCGGTGACATCTAAATCCCTAAGTTTTCACGGTCCGTATTATGTTTTGCTTTGTTTGGATTGCGATTTGGACTTCCTTCCATGGACTTCTCGCCCTATGTAGAAACATAGAAACATAGACTTTGATGGCAGACAAGGACCACTTGGCCCACCCAGTCTGCCCATTTCCCTACCTATTGGATAAGCTGCAGATTCTAGTTAACCAACAGCCTACTTCCTGCAATCCCTCACTATAATTGCCTTATGTCTGTCCCATGCATGTTTGAATTCCCCCACTGTTTTAGACCCCACAACCTCTCCAGGAAGGCGGTTCCATGTGTCCACCACTCTCTCCATGAAAAGAAAATTCCTCACATTACCCCTGAGCCGTCCCCTCTATCTTTAAATTATGCCCCCTTGTTCTTACATATCTCTTTTTCTGAAAGATGCTACCCTCCTGGACTTTGTTGATTCCCTTGAGGTACTTAAAAAGTTTCTATCATGTCCCCCCATCCCTCCTTTCATCAAGGGTGTACATATTAAGATCTCTCAGTCTCTCTTCATATGGTTTCTGATGTAGACCCTGCACCATTTTAGTTGGCCTCCTCTGGACTGCTTCCATCCTGTCTATGTCCTTGCGTAGATGAGGTCTCCAAAACTGCATGCAGTACTCCAGATGAGGTCTCACCAACTGTCTGTACAGAGAGATAAACACTTCCCTTTTTCTACTTGTGATGCCCTTCCCTATGCATCCCAGTATCCCCCTGGCTCTCCTTACCGACTTCTCACATTGCTTACCCACCTTTAGGTCATCTGATATGACTACCACCAGGTCCCTTTCCATTATTGTTGTTGTTAGTACCTCCCCTGCTATTGTGTACTCTTCTCCTGGATTTTTATTTCCCAGGTGCATTACTTTGCACTCCTTTGCATTCAATCTAAGTTGCCATATGTCTGACCATTCCTCCAATCTTGCCAAGTCCCTTCTCATCCTTTCTACCCCCCCCTGTGTATCAACTCTGTTACAGATCTGCAAAGAGGCATACCTTTCCTTCCAGACCCTCTGCAATGTCACCTATAAAGACATTAAAGAGGACTGGACCCAGTACTGAGCCCTGAGGTACTCCACTAGTAACCCCCCTTTCTTTGGAATGTGTTCCATTCACTATTACCTTCTGTGTCCTGTTGTGCAGCCAGTTTGCTACCCAGGCTACCACCCTGGGACCCACTCCCAGGCTGGCTAACTTGATTATTAGTCTTTTGTGCGGGACTGTGTCAAATGCCTTGCTAAAGTCTAGGTAGGCCATATCCACAGCCCCTTCCTGGTTTATTACTTTGGTCACCCAGTCAAAAAAATTGATTAGATTTGTCTGACATGACCTTCCTGCTGTGAATCCATGCTGATTTGGGTCCTGTGCCCTGCTGGCCTCTAGGTACTCAACAATTCTTTCCTTCAGAAGTGATTCCATCATTTTCCCTACCACTGAGGTCAAACTAACAGGTCTGTAGTTTCCTGCTTCTGCCTTGCTTCCACTTTTGTGAAGGGGAATCACATCTACCCTCCTCCAGTCCTCAGGTACCACCCCATCTTCCCATGATTTGTTAAAAAGTGTGGTCTGTGGTGTTACTAGATCCTCCCTTAGTTCTTTTAGGATTCTAGGGTGAATCCCGTCAGGCCCCATTGCTTTGTCCACCTTGGCCCCAGATATTCAAAGGGTTGCGCGTAGGCGCAGCAGTGCTCTTGTCATGCACAACCCCACTGATATGCTTGACGTGATATTCAAAGGGAAAAGTGCACCGCACAAATCCCGATGTGCCAGAGTGCATCAGTAATGTATACAGGCACAGGTAGGGGGGGCGTGCTCATGCATAACCTGCACAGCCCGATTCTCAGCCCTGGATGTGCAGAGTCATGCATGCGCAACCCCTACCTGCACCTGTACAAAGTTAAGCCAAAAAAAAAGGAACAAGTGATGGCCACCCACAGGTGAGCTGCTGCATTGCAGGGTGCAACACAGCAGCTGCCACCTGTGGGTGGCCACTTGAGTTCCTGCCGCACCTGGTGGCACCCCCCATGCTCCATCGCGGGCATCCGTGTAGCTAAATCCCCCCTCCAATATCCCTGGTGGTCCAGTGGACCACTATGTGCCTGATCCGGGCATCGGTATAGTAACCCCCGTCCCTATATCCCTGGTGGTCATCTGTATATTAAAATAATCCTATTACCCTGGTGGTCTAGTGCGCCCCTCCCCACCCGCCCACTGAGCCCCACCACCCGCCCCGCCCCCAGTCAGCCGGCGTGGCAGCACCACCTGCCTGCTGCCTAGCCCGCCGACTTACAGCTCGGTAGGGCTGCATGCCCAGTGGTTCACAGCATGAGCCGATGGGCGTGCAGCCATACCGTGCCTACTCAGTCAGATATGTGAATGAGTGCATTGACTGAGTAGTACTGGTATGGGCAGGCGGGGTGGGGTGCTACTGCCCACCCGCTGACTGGGGGAGCGGGCGTGGGGCTCAGTGGATGGTGGGAGGGGTACACTAGACCATCAGGGTAATAGGACTGTTTTATGATTTACAGATGCCCTTGATCGGGCAGATGCGATCCACTGGACCACCAGGGATATTGGATGGGGGGTTACTATACCGATGCCCGCGATCGGGCACATAGTGGTCCCACTGGACCACCAGGGATATTAGAGGGTTTTGTTTTGAGATGAATCCCGCCATTCCGGGTTGCAGGGGCGCGGTCCCCGGCGGCTGCTGCCTCGTAAGGCGCCAGGTAACCGTCGTCAGGGATCGAAGCACCTGCATGCTAATGGGATGCAAATGGGGCCATAATGACATGCAAATGGCCCTATGTGCACCTTGCATAAATTATGGCCCATTTACATGTCTCCTTTGAATATACATGAGTGCTGTGCGCCCAGCTGCATGACACTGCGCTCGTATCTCATGCTCCACTCTGGCCACTTGCGCTGGCGCAGTGCCACTGCATGTATGCACAGTGAGGGTGACCAGGTGCAATATTCAAAGCTGCTGCACCATAGCACAGCTCCGTTGAATATCCCCCAGGTCACACCCCTGTGCAACAAAGTTGAGCTGCCCCCAGGCTAGCGCCACAGCCTGGCGCAGTTTGAATATCTGGGCCCTTGAGTTTTAGGAGTTCTTTCAGCACTCTTTCTTCTGTAAATGGACTAGCGTCAACTCCAATACCCAGAGTGCTTCTATTGTTTGGTTTAGGTAACTCCTCCTCTTCTTCTTTTGTGAATACTGAGCAAAAGTATTCATTTAGTATCTCTGCCTTTTCACTGTCTCCCTCTGGCCACCTCCCCTCTCCTTTATTAATCTTCACTATCCCTCCCTTAACCTTTCTATGCTCCCTAATGTACCTATAAAAGGTTTTATCCCCCTTCTTAACTGAGTTGGCGATCTTTTCCTCTGTTTGGGCCTTTGCTTTTCTGACTGCCTTCCCCACTTCTTTCTGCCTTAATTGATACAGTTCCCTGTCATGCTCCTTCTGTAATTCCTTATGCTTTCTGAATGCAGCCTTCTTTTGCTTAACCTTCCCTGACACCTCTTTTGAGAACAATAGTGTTTTTTTATTCCGCTTTGTTTTCTTTATTTGTTTCACACATAGGCCCGTTGCCTCCATAATGGCAGTTTTGATTTTTCTCCATTGTTCTTCCACCCCTCCTTTATGGCCATTTACTAACGCATTCCTCAGGTATTCACCCATTTTGCCAAAGTCAGCCCTTCTAAAGTCCAGTATCCTTGTCTTTGTATGGCTTGTCTCCATGGTTGTGTTTATTGTGAAGCACACTGTGCAGTGGTCGCTTGTTCCCAGATGTCTACTGACTTCTAAATTTATGATCCTCTCTCCATTTGAGGTACCAGGTCTAATATTGTTCCCTCCCGAGTGGGTTCCACCACTAGCTGTCTAAGCATGCCCCTGTAGGGCATCGAGAATGACCCTGCTCTTGGATGTGGCTGCAGTCCATGTCGTCCAGTTAATATCTGGCATATTCAGGTCCCCCATCAACAGTATCTCCCCTTTTTCAGCCATTTTGAGAATGTCCTCAATCATTTTCTTGTCCATTTTCTCCCCTCCTGGTGCTTTGTCGGGCACTGAGTGTATTGGTGCTGGGACTGTTACGGAGACTGAGTGGCCAAGTGCATGGCAGCCGTTGCTCAGTGTGGGGTTCTGGCCAGTGTGTGTGTGTTTACCAGAATGTGACTTCCAGGACTCCAGGAGGATAAAACGCTCCTTTCAGTTCATGGCCCCCCACCTCTGGAACTCGCTCCCCACAAGCTTGCTAGACATGCCCTCCCAATCCTCATTCAAAGCAGGTCTTAAAGCATACCTCATTGAGCAGAACCTCTGCGGCTGCAACCGCTAGTTCCTGCCCTTATCCACATGCCCCTCCCTATGACAAAGGACTAAAATCTTTCTCTCTCCTCTTGACTGCCCAGAAGCAATAATCCAATTAATGTCGTAGCCCTTATGTTATGAAACTATAATTGTCTTATTGTACCCCCTGACTATGAATGTACTCTTATACTATGTTACTTTGTGCATACCTAATGTAAAGTGGTTGGTTTTTCTCAACCCCAGGTCGCCCTTGAAAAAGGGACCTTGGTCTCAGTGGGCTTAGCTTGGTTAACAAAATCTAAATAAATAAATTAATTAATTAACTTGGGTTACAAACTTGATTGAAAAATTCATTACGATAAAAGGCTAAGAAGATCCTGCTGCCTTTTTGGAGTGCCGGATTATATTTTGTGCTTTTGTGACTGGGTGAACTTGGGCTTGAGCCTTATAGTTGGGTTTGTGGGGTTCTGAGTTGCCTTAGGGTTAGTGTCCCACTCAACAGTTGGGAGTATGGCCAATTGGGGGGCCAGTCTGGTGTTTCTTTTCCCTTAGACTCCTGGGGTAGCCAGCTGGGGGGCTGACTTAACTTGGAGTTGAGGTAGTGGGCCACTAATTTAGCCTGGGGTAATTACCTCTTGAATTGTTGGAAGGAACCTGCGGCCTGTTGATAGTCGTTTTGGAATTGGAGTTGGAAGCCTAAGATTGGAAGATTGGGAATTACTTTGCTTGCTGGTTATCTTTGATGACACTGGAGCTGGTATTTTGAACTCTGCAACTTCAACGTGTACAAGGTTGCTTGTCCGATGTGTTTACAGTTGGACTGGACTTCTTCTGACTGCAAGTACTTTGCGATTTTATGTGTACTTTTGTGGGCAGTGAGAGTGCTCAGTAACAGCTGTGAATCCACCTATTTTTTCAGATATATGTGAGAGATATTGTCTGGAGGGTGGTTCTCTATAACATTTCCTCAAATCTCTTTTTTGTTTATTATTTTTATTATTACTTTGATGTTTATTCATTTTGTTTTGTAATAAGCAGTGAGAGTGCTTAGTTTAAGTAGGGCACCAGGTAGTGAGAGGATCTGTGTGCTAAATAATTGTTTTATGGTTGTATTTAGGTAAATTAGTTAGTTTAAGTTTGGTAGGCCCCCAGTTAGTGAAAGAACCTGTGGGCTAAATAAATGTTTTAGGGATGTTTATGTATTTAGGTGGCTTAATTAATTTTTTAATTTAGTTATTTGTTATTTTAATTTTGAGTGGGAATAGATTATCAATTTGTGGGGAAGTGTGTAGAGAATTTTAGGATAGGGTGAGATTTGTGGGGTTTTATATTATTTACATTTGTCAGAAATTTAGCAGCTAGACCTGTACTGTATTGTTATGTCTTGGGCCTGGGACATATGTCATTGTGTTATCCCCCAGGTCATGCGCTATTCAGCCTCCGCTCTTCATGCCCTCTGCCCCTTCCCCCCTCTCCATTGTCTTTTTCCACCTATCAACATTGTCGGGCCTTGGGTATTGCTCATAGGGGGTGTGGAATGGAAGGCGTGAACAGCAGAGGTTGGAAGAGCGCTCTTCGGGGTTGTTAAAGCCCAGAAGACACCCTGGGGCAAAGTGGAGTCTAGAACATGGGCCATCTTGCCTAGTCTCCTACCCAAGGGCACCAACATTGGGGGTGGGCAGAAGGTCAGGGCAGCCCAGGAGCACTGTCCAACTCGGGTGGTGTTGTGCAATGCCAGATCTGTTAAAAACAAGACTGCAATTATTGCCGATCTTGTTGGGTCAGTGGATCTGGCGTGCATCACCAAAACCAGGCTGGATGATAATGCGGGCCCCATATTAGAGGCTGCAATTCTGGCTGGGTATTCAGTGATACACCGCCCGAGATTCAGTTTCAAGACCGAATTGGATTTCACTAGTGTACCAGTTGAGGAGGCCAGATCATTTGAATGTGCTGTGGTAGCAGGTGTGGGCTATAGGATTGCTCTCATCTACCGTCCACCCAGAGATGGGAAGCAATTCCTTAAGGAAGTGGCGGACTTCATGGTTGACCTGGCATTTGAGTCACCCAGGCTGATGGTCCTGGGTGACTTCAGTGCCTGGATCAATGACAAACTGTCGCAATTTGGGCAACACTTCCTCCAGTTGATGAATTCACTGGGCCTCACACAGGTAGTTACCACTGCTACCCATAAATTTGGCCTTTCTCTTGACCTGGTTTTCCTCCTGGGGACTGAGGCCTCTGACATGGGGGTGGAACCTGTCGGATGGTCTGATCACTACACTGTACAATTCAATTTTTGCACCACTCCTAGTAGGCCAACCCCTGTGGAGATGGTCAAGTACCGCCCTTTATGGGATGTTACTCCCAATGGCCTAGCAGTGGTGCTTGATCTATCAGAATTTCCTGTGGCTAGCAGGGATCCAGAGGTTTTGGTTCTGGCCTATAATAAGGCCATTACCTCAGCGCTGGATTCTATTGCTCCAGTCTGCGTGCGTCCTCTCTCTCCCTTCGCCCTTGTTCTCCATGGTTTGATAGAGCCTTGAGGGAGTTGCTGTGACTAGGATGAAGGTTAGAGTGGTGCTGGCAGAAATCTGGCTTAGATGCTGACCGTCTTAGACTGCTAGAGCATTATCAACTCTATCAGTCAGAAATTTCCTGTAAGAAGGCAGAGTTCCTGTCCAGGGAAATTGCCGCCGCTCAGAACCGACCAGCTCAGCTCTTCAGAACTGTGGACAGGCTATGCAACCTAGCCTGTCTGCAGATCTGAAGAGCTTTTTCATAATTGCAATGTGAAGAGCTTGCTCAGTTCTTTGCTGATAAGGTGGCTAACATCAGGTTGGAGACTCATGCTGCACACTGTATGCGAGTTGTTGATGATCGATGCTTGGTCACTATCCCACCTTTTTCCTGGAGTTCCTTCGACCAGCCAGAAATCATGGTTGTTATGTGGATTATCCAGGGGATGCACCCTACATGCTATAGTTTAGATCCGGGTCCTACATCCCTGATAATGGGATGTGGTGATGCTATCGGCCCGGTTCTGGCG
This sequence comes from Neoceratodus forsteri, assembly GCA_016271365.2. Lineage (NCBI taxonomy): Eukaryota > Metazoa > Chordata > Ceratodontiformes > Ceratodontidae > Neoceratodus > Neoceratodus forsteri. The sequence continues at coordinate 1,412,790,458 of CM028132.1, forward strand.
CAGATAGTCTGGTGCTCCCTTGACTCTGGTGAGTATCTCTGCTCTTTGAAAGAGGCAGTGGTGATGCCTTTGTTGAAGAAGGCTTCATTGGACCCAGACTCTCTCACAAACTACAGGCCTATCTCTAACCTTCTCTTTGTGGGGAAGATGATTGAGAAAGTAGTGGCTGCTCAGCTGGAGAACCATTTGACCATCCATAGCATCTATGAACCTCTCCAATCCGGTTTCTGAAAGAGGCACAGTACCAAGACTGCACTGGTTTGGGTGCTCAATGATCTCCTGATGGCGAGAGACCAGAGAAAACAGTCCATTTTGGTACATTTAGATCTGTCATCAGCTTTTGACACCGTTGACCATGGGGTTCTGCTTGAGTACCTGAGATTCATCTGTGGGCTCTCTGGTTTGGTCCACAGATGATTTATATCTTTCCTCACTGGGAGAACTCAGAGGGTGGTGTCAGGGATTTTTTCCTCCGACCCTATCTCTCTGTCTTGTGGGGTGCCTCAGGGCTCAGTGCTGTTCCCCATGTTGTTTGCAGTGTATGTGCTTCTCCTCGGAGACATTGTAAGATAGTATGGGCTGATATTTCATTGTTATGCTGATGATACTCAGCTCTACCTGTCTTTTGCGCTTGACCAGGATGGAGCACTCTCAGTATTTAATGACTGTCTCGCAGGATTGGATGAAGTCCAGCTGGTTGAAGTTGAACCCTGGGAAGACGGAGGTGATGGTTGTGGATCCAGGTCGCCGGATGGGGGGGTGGGGCAGGTCAACCCATAGGATTATTCCTTGGGGACTGCGAACTTCCTACCTCTGAACAGGTGCAAGACCTAGGGGCAGGGCTAGAAATAATTTTTTTGAGATGCCTGTCCGAGGGACAGGTGGAATGTAAATGTTGCCTGTCTGGACAAAGTTTTACCTGTCCACATTTTTGTGAGGTGAATTTTAAACTTAAAACATAAAATGGACTGTAAAGTGGAAAGAGAGAAAACTGTTGCTTTTTGGGGGGTTATTTTCCAAGGTAAAACACTGATTGAGTCTAGTCTATTTCTGAATCAGAACTTGAATCAAGTCTGCAGCCATATGGTCTCACATGAGGTCTTCTCTTTTGTTTTCCAGATTTGAACCATAGTGTTATGGCATCCTGCAGGTCAAATGTAGCAACACTAGCATCTGACAACTTGACCGCATTAGTTCAGATGTAGTCATAGGAGACAGACAGGACCTCCAGTCAGACTTCCTCTGCCCATCAGCTGAATCCTCTCTCAACTACTGCAGTTTGGGTTGGGATCAGTAGAGCTATTGTGACTAAGACTAGAATATCAGGGAATCGCTGTTCATGTGCAACATTATGGAGAATTTTTGCCAGAAATCTAAATAGTGAAATTTGGAGACAGCTCATTCAGTGATTTTTTCATAAGTGGTTTAGCTCTAACCATTGCGCTTCAATCAAGTTTATATTATTATTGTGTTTCTTCAGTAGGTCACTGTAGTGCTCTGTGAGGGTTCTGACTTCCTCATTGCCATAAAGGGCTAGTTGGTCATGGTCACTATCTGGTAACTGTAATGGGTTAAATATACTGAATGACCGTAGGACTTTGTCTGTTTTAAAATTGGAAAATTGTGAGTTAATACTTTCTATTGTAGATGAAAGAAGTCTTGTAACATCACGCAACACTGCCTGTTTGGTTCTATCTATAGAATATCCCCTTTCTAAGTTAAGGAAGATGTCAGATCCACGGAACTGAACCTGAGTAGTGGCTGAGCCTGTCAGTCGACTTGTTCTAGTGTCACTGTCAGCTGTGTCAGAGTCAGGGAGCAACAGCAGTTCGTTACAGACTTTGTCAAGTTTATCCTGTGCAGGGTAGTTCTCTAGCCAGAGCACCGTGCTTTCAGCCTTGCTGACTATTGTTTCTACTGTTGAGCTGTCTCTCTGTAGAGTTAGACTGAAGGCCATCATGACAGAAAGGTATTCAGCAAGAAACTGAGAAAACAGGACAAATCTCACAGTACTTATTGTTTTGAACAACCCACTGGCCTGATCTTTTGTTTGCCCTGGTGAGGAAGCAATGTGCTGTAAATGTACAACTAAGGCCTTGTAGCTGGACAGAATAACAGACAGAGCCCTTTCTCTGTGTGCAACCCACGAGGTCCCTGACACGTTAACTGGTTTGTGAATGGTGTACCTCATATTACTGCTAACTCTTTGAGACCGGACCAGTTTTGGGAGACTTATGGTATATTTTATAGATACCCATTAAGACTTCATCTGTTGGTTTCATGTATGGAATAGATGTTGCTGATGCTTTATAGCTAGCTCCAACTTGTGGGCACTGCACTGAATCCCTAACAAATGAGGTACATCTTTCAAAATCCTGCCAAACACCCCAGTCACTTTACCCAACATGACAGGTGCCCCATCAGATCCAAAAGCAACAATTTTTTCTTTCCAGTCTTTACAGTCCAAGGTGAATTCTAAGGCATCACCTATTGAGTTATAAATGCTTTCACCATTTGGAATACAGACTGGCTGAAGGGAAACAAATTTGTTAACTGGACAGAAATTTTCCACTGTCCTAATATAGACTGCCTCCTCTTCTATTACTGAGGTATCAGTGCTCAAGTCACATAGGACAGAGATGAAAGTGTTACTGTTAACCAGTTTTGCATCTTTTATCCTTATTGATTCTGAAATAAAATGTGTGAACGTTGCTGCCTGTTTGTCACTTCTATGACTGACTCCGACATTTGCACCATTTACATGTTGTAATTCTAAGATGCCAGGGAAATCTGTGAATGGGTGTTCTGAATTAATCAAATAAAGAGTTGTTCTAAACAAATGTTCCACTTGTGTCGCCTCATTTTTTTCCATTTGTATTATTCCTCGTTCTATTGCTAAGTTGGAAGGGTCTGTGTTAGACACAGTATTTTTTTCATTGGCTAATTTATGAGGTTTGGAGAGTTCATGAGCTCGTACATTTTCAAGTCTTATGCTCTTACAGCCACTCATGAAAGTGTTTGTCTCCCTTAAGTATTTTTTGCAATATAAGCAGGTCTTGCCCACATCAGGCTCATACAGTAGCCACTCCCTATTTTTCTTCCAGGTCTCCTGGAACCCCCTTTTTCTTTTTGGCCCGGGACTCCCGCCACTTTCAACAGTAGTCAGAGTTGCTGGCATATCAGCACTGGCACTACAAGTTGTCACATCTGTGGCCACAAATGGTGGGGTGAGTAGTTGGTGCTACTGAGTCCATCAGTAATGGAGAAGCACTACACATGGAAGAACCGAGCTTTCTCCTCCCTCTGGCTTGAAACCGAGTTTCCTGTAATTTGTTTAAAGCCAAATTTTAACAAAGACATTTTTTTCCCCTTTAGGTTTACTTAGCTAGTACGAATTTAAAGTACAGTAAGCACTCTGAAGACAGTGGACACTACAGTGAAGTGATGATCAGAGATATTAGAAGACGTGAACAGTCTGTTTAGTTTTCTTTCCCTCCTTGTAAAACCCCGGACAAAGGAGTTTAATATTTATATTTTCCTCCCACTCAGATTTCACAACTAAAACCTGAGGGGTATCCTGCTGTCAACCTGCTTTGTAATTTAATCCCCTCCTCTCCCTTTGACAGTGCCTTCTTGAAGTTGTCACAGTGTCACTCAATTTTACTTTTATTCAGTTAGTCCAGTGGCAGAGCACAACAGCAGGCTGACAGGGGCTAGTTTAAATTAGTAGTAGTACTAGTAGTAGTACAGTAAGTCTGTCAGTATCTATCTTAAGGTTCAAGCTCTGGAGGGCTTTACACAGGCTGAGTGAACAATAAGCTTTAATAGAGCCTTGCCTTCACCTCTCTGCACACTCAAGATATATTTTTTTATTCAGAGTCAGAGATGATGAGACTTGCAGATCACAAGGTGTCTTTTGGCTTTGAGAGAGTTTTAGGTGTACTACAGGTACAGTGTCTGACTGCTTTGAGACTTGACTTACACTAAATAATCCTTGTTCACCTCCCTCTCCTCCTCCAAGTACCAGCAGGACTGATGCACACAAACTGAGCCCCCAAATGCTAGAGCCCTGAGAAGGGCTGTTGAGAATTTGCAGAAGTCTTTTTTTTTTCACTTTTGAGACTAACTAAATAAATCCCTTTTTCACCTCCCCTCTCCTCCTCCAAGTACCAGCAGGACTGATGCACACAAACTGAGCCCCCAAATGCTAGAGCCCTGAGAAGGGCTGTTGAGAATTTACAGAAGTCTTTTTTTACTTTCTAAATAAATCCCTTCCCTCCCCTCCTCCAAGTACCAGCAGCCCCCAAATGCTAGAGCCCTGAGAAGGACTGTTAAATTTCTGATTTTTTCCCCACTTGCTCGCTCTCCTCCTCGCTCCCTCACTCTATGGCCAGACTAGTGAGTGAGGCGCATAGTCGGCTCAAGTCAGTTTTCCGCTCGCTGAGAGGTCAGGTGACGCTAGTAGCTGCAATCACTTGACCCTCAGTCAGTGGGGAATGGGTGGCGGAGCTGCACTTTCCGGTGAGGCGGAGCTAGGCGTCATGCCCGGCGCCGTCAGAAACCTCCCATCTGCCGCTGGGTCCTAGTGCCCAGCTCAATACTCCGGGCTGCAAATGTAAACGGCCTGTCCCCGGGACAGGCAAACTTCAAAAAACGTCTGTCCCAGTTGGAAACCGGCTGTCCAGGACGGGTGAACAGCCGGTTTTTTCGAGCCCTGCCCAAGGGTGATGCTGGATGATGGGTTGACACTTTGAGCGCAGGTGTCGGCTGTCATTAAGTCATCCTTTTATCATCTGAGAAACATCACTAGGATCAAGCACCTTGTTCTGTCCGGTGACCTCCCTACACTGATCCACGCCTTTGTGACCTCGCGTCTGGATTTTTGCTACTCGCTTTACTTTGGGCTACTGGGGGTTGATATCCACTGCTTGCAGCTGGTGCAGAATTCCACAGCCCTGTTGTTGATGGGGATTTCTAGATCTTCCCATATCACACCGGTGCTGCGGGAACTGCACTGGCTGCCTGTTCAGAGGTGGATCACCTTCAAAGTCAGTTTACTGACATATAAAGCCCTACATGGACTGGGCCCTAACTACCTGACAGAGCTCCTGATTCCTTACCACCCTGGGTGACCACGCAGCTTGGCCGACGAGGGGTTGCTGGAGATTCCAAGGGTGTCTTTAAAATCTTCTGGCGTCCAGGCATTTATGTTCATGGCCCCTACCCTCTGGAATTCTCTACCCTATCGGATTAGGGTGTGCATGACCGTGTGGGGATTCAAACAGGCCTTAAAAACCTATCTTTGGAAAAAGGCATATGGTGATGAAGACAGCAAATTCTGACTGTATTGCATATTTTAATGTGATTACAGCATTGTTTTTATTTGTTTTAATTGTTTTAATTGTACTGCACCTTGACATCTGAAAGGTGTATTAAAAATAAAGTATATATATATAGGTATATATTCCAGTCATAGTTACATATTATAAAACATATTTATTTGCTATGTAAAACATGTATTTAAAATGTATTATCAATATGGATAAATAACACATGCATTGCAGATACTGTCCAGATGTATATCAGGCCAAACCCATTTTAACATATGTGAAATATATCTCAGAATATACATCTTTAATATGAATAACATACACTATTGTAGAAATTACAGAGTAAAATTACGCTTGCATAAAACTATAATAATTTTTCATTAGAGAGTCCATAACAACATTAAGAAGTAAAACAAAATAATTTTTTGATAGTATAACAAATTATATACATTTAGTATATCAATGCCAAATATAAGACATATCTAATTGAATTTGGCAAATATCTAAAATATAACTGGAAAAATGCACATATATCTGAAACATGATATATTTAGGCATATTCAGATATGGTCTACATAGTAACAAAATATGGTTATTTTCCTTATGGGTATAACTTAAAACTATGTTATCAATACATTTTTGTGTTTTTTACATATTTAGGGCCTGATATTCAAACAATTGCACCTAGCGCAAAACCATAGCGCTGGAATAGTGCTGGATTTGCGCGAGGCTGCAATATTCAGAAGCCCTAATAGCGCCGGCGCTGTGTGATAGTGCCAATGCTAAAAGTAAATGCATGCTGGGGCGGGAGTAAGGGGAGTGGCCATGAATGCCAGCTGCGTGGCATATTCAAATGTATAGTGCCGCGCTACAGGCATTAGCGTGACCTGTAGTGTGGCACTAAATACCACCGACAAAAAGCTGGCGGTAATGTAGCAGTGCCCCCCATCATGATCCCTGAGCCCTGGTAGCCCCAATAAGCATAGTAATCCCTAACGTGCTAGTGGTCCTCCCAACCCCCAGCATGATCCCCAACCCACCAGCCATGGTAATTAGAGAATTTCCCTGGTGTTCTAGTCGTCCCCCCACCACCCAAGCATGATCCCCAACCCCTGTAGCAATGGCATTTAGAGAATATCCTTGGTATTCTTGTGATCCCCACCCCCAAGCACGATCCCCGACCCCCCATAGCCGCGGTATTTAGAGAATTTCCCTTGTGTTCTAGTGGCCTCCCACCCCCAAGCACGATCCCTGATGCCCGACAGCTCTAAAAAGAGAGCAATACCTGGTGGTCTAGTGGTCCCCCCTACCCGGAAGTGCACTGCCCATCCTCCTATACACAGCCTAGGTACAGCGCCGGCGATCAGCGATCGGCTCAGCCCTCCTCCACCACCACGGCCAGCCATCGACCGTGTGCTGCCTGCCACTTTAGTAGTGCTCATGCATACTGCAGTCGGCGGCCAACCGTGATGGTGGTGAGAGGAGGGCTGAGCCGGTCGCGGGCGCCATACCTAGGCTGTGTATGGAAGGATGGGCCGTGCACTTCCTGGTAGGGGGGACCACTAGACCACCAGGTATTGCTGTCTTTTTGGGGCTACCAGGCATCGGAGATCATGTTTGGGGGGTGGGGAGACCACTAGAACACCAGGGAAATTCTCTAAATACCACGGCTACGGTGGTCAGGAATCATGCTTGGGGTGGGGGACCACAAGAACACCAGGAAATTTCTAAATACCACAGCTTCGGGGATCTTGCTTGGGAGGTGGGGAGCCACTAGAACACAAAGACAATTTTCGTGATGTACATGTGTACTGGGGGTTGGGATTCGTGGGGACCTAGACTACCAGGGACAAATAGGTTCTTTACATGGACCGGGGTTCGGGATTCATGTTTGGGGGGTTGGGGGACCACTGGACTACCAGGGAGTGGAACCAACACAATTGGGAACAGGGACCATGACGACTGAGACGGGCTGCCTGGCCCAGCCTGTCTGCTCAGGTCCCTATATATTGGATGGCTGCACTGTACAGCCCAGTGACCCTACAGCTGACATCCCCCCACCTCCAGCAGGGTTTCCTTGTATCTGCCCCATGCATACTTGTGTCCCCCCACTGTGTTCCACCCACACCTGCTGTGGGCCGGCTCTGTTGGTGTGGGGTGGGGGTATCAACCAGGGCACGTGTGGCCACAAGTAGTGTGTGTGTGTGTGTATATAGCTATATATATATATATATATATATATATATATATATATATATATTTATTTATATATATGCGTGTGTCTCTGTATTTATCTATATTTATAGATCTCTACAGGTCTACACACACATATCTATCTATCTATCTATCTATCTATCTATCTATCTATCTGTCTATCTCTCTCTCTCTCTATATATGTATATATATATCATTATGTACTGCTTGCCATGCTGCATAGGTATGTCGTATGTACTGCTAGTACCTGCCAGCACCCAGTTCTTGCGGCTTCCTTCCTGTGCTTCCATTCTAACCAGCAGGGGACGCTGTGGGCATGCCTAGGCCTGCAGCGTCCAGCCTGTACTGCCATTCTGACCAATAGGTGGAGCTGTGTGCACCATGCAGTAGCACCGGGCAAACTGCATGGTAATGTATGCTAAGCAGCATCTAATGAGATGCAAATGTGCCTGTTTGCCCACGGATTACCTAAGTAGGCTCATTTGCATGGGAGCTTTGAATATAGCTCCCGTTTGCCCCAGGCTAACCAGTTTGCACTGGGTTAATGTGTAAGCACTGTGCAATCAGGTTAGCCCCGGGCAAACCTCACTTCAGCATAGCACAGTTCTGCAGTGTGTGGCTTACATTGTTGTTTGCAGTCATACCTCTCAACTGTCCCTGATTTTCAGGGACGTCCCTGATGTTACCTCAAAGGTTTACTCTGTCCCTCCTAAACATTGTGTTTCCATGACCAAACAGTGGTGGTTGTAAACATAAAATAATGTCAAACATTGATGTTACAGCCATGTTCTTTCTTAGAAAATGCATGTTACACTAAGCCAAATATTATATGGATATCACCAATTTGTAAGATGTGTCCCTGATTTTAAACCTTTGCCCCTGACTTTTTTTAAGCCTTGTCCCTAATTTATGAGGCAGGACTTTGACAGGTGTGTGTGTAGTAGATGTGAGACATCTCTGGGCAATCACACACAATGTTCTCCACCTGCAACACTGGCTTGCTACAGAGTCTAATGAGCTGCAGTTGCAGTTTGCACTTCCCTGTTGCTATATTCAGTGCTGTCTTATTCCTGGGCTATTTTTCCCCACCACTCCCAGACCAGTTTGCCCAGATTCCTTAGACTGCTATATTCAGCAGGATTAGCACCGGGGTATTTCCTTTTGAATATAGCTTGCTTTATGCTCTGGACTAAGTTTGCCCGCCAGGCAGTGCAAATTTAGCCCCGGGGGAAAGTTTTGGATATCTGGACCTTAGAATCTTATAAGGAAAATCAAAAATGAAAAGGTATCAGTAACTCAGAATATATATGCTGGATAGATTTAAAATACATGTTTGCCTAAAATGCAAAATATGTAGAAACTGCAATAATGTGCATGCATAAATAAATAGTTTTGATTTTATGCAAGTCAGGGGAGATGCCTGGAAGGAAGTAAGTCCTTGGGCTCCAGGTGTCATGGCTGGGGAGGTTGGTGGAGGGTTTGGCAGTACTGCAGCTGGAACATAAAAAAGTAAAAGGAAGGAAGGAAGGAAGGAAGGAATTTGAAATAGTATAGCAAAAAACTAATTTCATATCTATCTATCTATCTGTAACCCCCCTGCAAATGGGGGTTCCCAAAAACCTTCCAGGAGCTTGCTTGAATGCTCCAAGCCTGAATGATGTTTGGCGTTTAAGCCATTTATCTGTGAGTGTTTTTAGAGCCTCTGGTACTGTCTTCTTAAGAGCTGTCTGCTTGCAGACATAATTAGTTTGTATGGGGGGACTGTGTGTTTCTCTGCTTGAGTACCACTCGAGCTGCTGCCAATTCACTCAATTTTTGCAGTCACTAGGAGTGCAAAGGGAACCTATCTGAAAGATGTAACTGTTTGCCAGAAATCATTTAGAGTAATAATGAAAGTACAGTTTGTCTAACCTGCTATCTTTGCAGTCAGAACTGTGTTTGCCTAGTTCCCCATTCTAGTTTTGAACTGCTGAACTGGACCAATCAGTGTGGGTTAAGGTAGCTCTAAAATGGTGCCTTGGACGAATCTGAACTTGGACTCGTAATCTGAGCCAGCCACAAGAAGATTGTATGGGCAGTGACTCTGGGAGATGTAGTTTTGGACTTGGCTTTTTTGGACCAACAGGGGCAGTCTATTGTGAGTGACAGCCAATCCAGCCAAGAACTGGGAGGAACTCAAAGGAAGTGCCGGTTTTGTCTGCTGGAGTTTCAGTTGAGCTCTGGCAGTGAAGAGAGAAGGAGCCTTGTGCTTTTTCGGTGTGCAGTTTTAGTCGGGAAACGCGTGTAAGGCCCCGAGTTCTGGTCTGCAGCTTGTGTAACTGCTTGTTAGGACTGAATCCGTCCTGTGAAGAGAATCAAAGGATATCTGAAGAGTAGAAACCAGGCTCACCATGTAGAAGAATGGAGAAATTGCTGAATTGCGCTCGGTCTGTCAGGAACTGAATCTGCTGTGTGTTCTCCCGAGTATTGTGCAGTAATTGCGATCGGGATAGAAGCAGCCTGCCTGGTATAGTACTTTCTTTTACCATATAAATGTGTGAGGAGGCTTGTGTAGCTCAAGTGAATCTGCTGCCATTAAAGGATTTTTGCCTGTTGCAGTTTGTCATATAAATGTGAGGAGTCTCGTGAGGCTCAAGAGTAGCCCTGCTGACATTGAAGGACCCTATCTTGTTTGGAGGTCGTGAGTACTAATTCAGGGTCGCTCCTGTTGAATTGCCACATTGAATCCAAATGGAATTACTGTACTGCTGACTGTTTAACTAATTTTTCTTTTCTCTGTGTGAAAGGGCCCCTACCAGCTGCCATGGTTTGGACTAGCCACTAGGGCTTGGGTACCCAGGGACAGTAACTGGTAGGGATAGGCCTGTACACAGATCCATAGGCAGATGAGTAAAGTGATAAGCTAATTAACCTGATTTCCCCCTGTCCTTGTTATATCCACCTAAATAAATCAGAGCTGCTTGTTTCAGCAAAGTTGTACTGCCTGAGGTATTTGTCTATGTTAAAGTATTGTACTGTGATTGTTGCACTGTATCTTCTTATTTTACAGGGGGTCCCAGTGCCTGAACCAGTCCTGGGGGTAAGTGTATACTGTGAAGGTAATTCTGATATACTGTGTGGACCACTAGTGGGAAGAAAGGGGGGTTGCAGTGTCCCAGAGGGCTGTGACCAAGTTAGTTTAACTATTGCAAACCCTGACCTCTGGGTGGAGGCACCCACCATCGTACCAGGCCCCTCAACCTGTTAGTGGCAAATCAGGCAGGGGTAGTAGCCCCTGGGATAGCGCCATCTAGGGGTTACATCTTGGAGGCTCACCGCTGGGATTGTGTGTCCTCTAGTGGCCATATTTACAAACCACTGTTAAGAAAAAAATGGGTACCTTGACAGAAGTGGCTGTGCACCAGCTGGTGGAGTGGTGTACTGGGGAGGAGATCGACCCTCAAAATGCTATGCTTATCCTGGACATCCCCCTGGGTATCAATACGGACACTGTACAGGGAGTACTTTCCAAGGTGGAAGGTTTACAAAACCTTGTGGTGGTGGGTCGGCATGCTAATCTGCTCACCCACACTTTCCTGGCCCTAGTAGAGTTTAAGGATCCCATAGATAGCTCCAAAGTGCCACAGACCATTACCCCAGAGGGAGCCCTCACTGCCTGGAGAGTGATAACTAAGGACAGTAAAGACCTGGGGAATGAGCCCCCACCACTGTCTGAAACTTTTGAGGAGAAATTTGCTAAATGGTTGCTGGGGGAAGGGAAAACTGTGGAGGACTTGAAGAAACTATTCTTGCCACCTGGGGGTGTTCCTCCCCCAACACTCTCTCCCGCTCCAGTACCCGTAATGGTGGCTGAACCAATGCAGACTTCTATTTCTGCACCTGCCATTAGTCACGACTCTTACCAAAGGTTGAGGATCTTCTCTGGTACCCTCCCCACCCCCCAAGGGGAGGATGACTGGGAGACCTGGATAGACTATGTTGCCCCCCAAGTGCTAGAATGGCAATGCTCGGAAGCTGAAAAGTGAAAGAGGGTTAGTGAGAGCCTCTGAGGTCCTGCCCTGGCTACCATCCATGCTAAATGGGCCAGTAACCCTGAAGTGACTGCACAGGGCTATCTTGAGGCCTTGGAGAATGTGTATGGGAGCCCAGATTCTGATGAGAACCTATGGTGGAGAGTAAGAAATGCACAACCAGGGGATGATAAGTGTATGTATCTCGGCTGGAAAATTGTTGCAAGAATGCCTCAGAAAGGGTAGTTTGCCAGCGATGAACTGGACCGAACCAGGCTGGACAGGATCCTTAAGTCTTCCCCTTCTCAGAACTGCTGTTGCTTCAGTTACGCCTGGCAAATCGACTGGAATCCCACCCTCCTATGATGAGTTAATGAGGGAAATTAGAGAGTTGAGAAAAGCGACCTCGGGAGGGACCTGCACCAATAGCTGTGGCTACAACCGAGTGACTGAGGTGACCCATCAAGTGAAGTTCAGGGGCAGAGGTTGGCAGTCAATGAGTGCTCTGACAAGGAAAAGATATGCCACAATGGGGCGAACTGTTGAGAGAGATCCGGAATTCAAAAACAGTCCTTTATGAAGGCCACGCCTGCAAGTACGGGCCCGACCTATATCCGACTGCATCTGCTATGGGGTTGGGGGTACCCACCCATGTATCTCCTGCTGATAACAGCTCCAAACTCAATTCCTTGACCATGGAAGTGGAGAAACTGATGAGATGTCTCCAAATGCTTATCACGCTGCAGACTGAGATGGCACCCAGGTTTCCAGTTAGTAGTACCCCCGCCCTGGCTCCCAATGTGGCGCTTCGGCCAGCTCAAACTCCAGAAAGTATGTTTTGCTATAATTGTGGGAAGGATGGGCACATGAAGAGGGAATGCCAGTCCCCAAAAGACACTGACAGAGTTGCATATAGGCTACAAGGAGAGCTTCAGAGAAAAAATCAGTGGTTAAGAGGTGCACAAAATGATCCCAGTGAGGGCACCAAAAATGCTAACTCACGTCCTTTGTGGCAAGGTCAGTTGCCCAGGCCCCCACTACCGCCTCTCCAGACTGGTTCAGAATAGTGGGTCCCTCCATGGAGACCACTGTAAAGGTGAATGGAGTGTCTACAAGAGCTGTATTAGACAGTGGCTCCCAAGTGACGATTATGTTCCAGGATTGGTATCAGAAGCATTTGTCAGGCGTACACTTACAACCATTAGAAGGACTGCATGGTGGGGTTAAGTGAGAAGGCCTACCCCTATTCCGGTATATCGAATTTGGCTGTCCTTCCTCACCTCTGTGTGGAGTGGCCAACAAGTAGAGACCCTAGCCTTAGTGTGTCCTCCCACTGGACTGCATGATGGTGTCCTTTATTGATTGGAACAAATGCTCATATGTTCAGAAGGCTGGCACAGTTGTGTTATGAAAAACAGGGTCAAAGACTAGTAGAGCTTTAAGAGTTCCGGCTTTAATTAAGAAGGCCTATGAGGCACAGAGAGATGCTGAAAAAATAGAACCAGAAGAACCGGTCGGAATTGTATGGAAGAGGGATCCTGAGTCTCTGATCCTGGTGCCAAATGCCCAGTGTACCTTACAGGGAGAGGTCCGTATCAGAAAGGATGTTAATAATAAAATATTAATGTTGGATGCACCAGGCGATGGAAAATTGCCAGAGGGACTGCTGGTCAAGCCTAGTATTTTGCCCGCTAGAGCCCATGCTTATGCCAGAAGAGTAATGGTCCAAGTTCATAATGTGTCTGAAAGAGACATTCGAGTAAATAGAGGTTGCATCCTGGCTAATGTGCATTGTGCAGACACTGCAGTGCTACCCAGCAGCAAGAGTTCAAGGAAGAATGACAGAGTAACGCCTGACTTGTTTGATTTTGGCATCTCCCCCGTTGCCAGCTGAATGGAAAGTGAGGATCAGTGAGAAGCTTGCCCAGAGAGACCAGGTGTTTTCTTTAAAGGAATGGGATGTAGGATGCGTGCAAGGAGCTGAGCACAATATCCGGCTGCATGATGAAAGACCATTTCGTGAGAGGTCTCGACGCCTGGCACCTGCTGACATAGATGATGTGAGACGGCATCTGCAAGAGATGTTAGCTGCTGGTGTAATACAAGAATCCAGAAGCCCTTATGCTTCCCCCATTGTGGTAGTGAGGAAAAAGAATGGGACAGTAAGGAGGTGCATGGATTATCGCACCTTAAACTGGCGGACTATCCCTGATCAGTACACAATGCCCCGCATTCAGGATGCTTTGGACTGCCTAAACAGGAGCAAGTGGTTCTCTGTGTTGGTTCTCCACAGTGGGTACTACCAGATCCCGATGGCCCAAGAGGACCGTGAGAAGACAGCCTTTATCTGTCCGCTTGGCTTCTATGAATTAAGGAGGATGCCTCAAGGATTTCAGGTGCCCCAGCCACTTTTCAACGATTGATGGAGCGTGCAGTGGGGACATGAACTTACTAGAGTGCCTGGTATACCTAGATGATGTTATTGTGTTTGGCAGCTCACTGGAGGAACATGAGAGCAGATTATTTAAGGTATTGGACCGACTGGAGGACTTTGGCCTGAAACTGTCCATTGATAAGTGTCAATTCTTTCAAACATCAGTAAAGTATGTGGGACACATAGTATCCACCGAGGAATAGAGACCCGACCCAAGTAAAGTTGAGGCCTTGACCACCTGGCCACAGCCAAAAATCTAAAGAACTGCAAAGATTCCTGGGATTCTGTGGTTATTATCGGCGTTTCATCAAGGACTATTCAAGAGTGATCCGCCCTTTACTTAACCTAACTCAAGGGTATCCCCCAACCCACAAAAAATACCATAAGTCAGCGTCCCTCATGACTGAAAGAGTGTATTTTCGCCTGAGTGAAGTATTTGGGGCCCGCTGGACTCCTGATTGTGAGACTGCTTTTCATGAGATCATGTATCAACTTACCCATGCTCCAGTGCTGGCCTATGCCGATCCAAGAAAACCTTACGTCCTGCACACTGATGCTAGCTTGCAAGGGTTGGGGGCTGTGTTGTACCAAGAGCATGAGAATGGCCTGAGACCAGTGGCCTTTGCCAGTAGAAGCCTGACCCCATCCGAAAAGAACTATCCTGTACATAAGTTAGAGTTCTAGCTTTGAAGTGGGCTATTGTTGATCAATTCCATGAGTACTTGTATAGGGCTAAAATACTAGTAAAAACTGACAATAATCCTTTGACCTATGTGCAGACCTCAGCTAAGTTGGATGCCACTGGCCATAGGTGGCTTTCTGTATTATCTACATACGACTATGCTCTCGAATACCGAGCAGGTCTGAACCACATAGATGCTGATGCTCTCTCCTGGAGGCCTGTTCCCCAGAATGATTGGGTCAGATTGGCAGAGCCTGATATTCGGGCACTCTGCCGGAAGTTTGACAGGGAGGAACAAATGTCCACGGATGCAGTGGACTGCATGGTGGATTGCTTGGGACCCTCTGAGAATTGCATACCTGCTGCTTATTGCCACTTTTCTGCAATAGACATTGGTGCACTGCCTCAGCTGGACAATGACAGTATTCGGCGGGCTCAGTCCCACGATCCCATGATCAAATCAGCTTTAGAAGCCCTCTGTGCAGGAAAAGATGTGTCCAAATTACGCTTCACTGATTTGAGAACTGCACTGTTATACAAAGAAGGTCCTAAGTTGAAACTGATCAATAAACTGTTATACAGAGAAACAGTAGACAGAGGGGGACAAGTAGACAACAACTAGTGCTGCCCACTGCCTTTCGAGACTCAGTATTGAGGTCCTTGCACAACCACATGGGGCACCTTGGTATAGACAGAACACTTGACTTGGTGAGATCCAGATTCTATTGGCCTAAGATAGGGGCTGATGTGGAGCAACACATTCGAACTTGTAGTCGCTGCTTACAGAGGAAAGCTTTGCCCCAGAGGGCTGCCCCTTGTTAACATCACCACCAGTGCACCCATGGAGCTGGTCTGTATTGATTTTCTGAGTTTGGAGTCAGATCAAAGAAATATCAGTAATGTGCTGGTGGTCACTGACCATTTCACGAGATATGCCCAAGCTTTCCCCACCAAAGACCAGAAAGCATCCACTGTGGCCAAAGTACTTGTAGAAAACTTTTTTGTTCACTATGGGGCTCCACAAAGAATCCATTCTGATCAAGGGAGAGACTTTGAGAGTCGTCTGATCAAAGAGATGCTTTCTTTGTGGGGAGTGCGAAAGTCCAGAACCACTCCTTACCACCCCCAAGGGGACCCACAGCCTGAACATTTCAACCGCACTTTGCTAGATATGCTAGGCACCCTGCACCCAAAGGACAAGCCTAGATGGAGCCAACAAATTGGCACCCTGGTACATGCTTATAACTGCACCAAAAGTGATGCCACTGGGTTCTCCTCCTACCGCCTGATGTTTGGAAGAGAAGCTCGACTACCGGTAGATGTGTATTTTGGGGTCTCTCCTGATGGGGTTCAAGCTGACAACTATTTACAGTATGTGCAAAAGTTAAAGGCCCAGCTAACTCATGCGTACCAACTGGCTCAAACCATGGCTGCCAAAAGAAATCTGGCCAACAAAGAAAGGTATGATAAAAAGGTGAAAGCACAGGAACTCCAGGAGGGAGATCAGGTATTGCTAAGAAATCTGGGACTGCATGGCAAACACAAGATTGCTGACAGATGGCACCATCTCCCTCACATTGTAGTGGGCAAACTAGATGATCTGCCAGTGTACAAAGTAAGGCCTGAGAATAATTCAAAAGATGTAAAACAATGCATAGAAATCATTTACTGCCCATTGGACAAATCTTGATTGAGTCTGAGCCCCAGAAGATGCCCCTCTGGACCAGTGACTAGAGCTGCTGCTAAGAAAGATCAAGAAAGTCTGCACCTACAGAAGCAGAGTTAAAGTGTTCCCTCCACAAGTCCCAGTTGAGCATGACTGTCAGTCCATATCAGAAGAAAGTGAGAGTGACTTTGAGTACTATCCTTCTTACGAACTGAGTCAATTGTTTTGGGGCAATCCCCTAGTCAATACTGGAGACGAAGCTGGGCCTTCTGGACTGTCTAAGCCCCAAGCTTGGTCTCTGGAGCCAATGCTCCCAGAAAGTGAAGTGCAAAGCATCAGATCAGATGAAATGGAATCATTGTGCATGGTTGAACTGTTTGAGCTTTCAGGGGAGGAAAATGATGGATTGGGGCAGACTGGTGATACACCAGAACAAGAAGAGTATTTTGAGTGCCCTAACAGTCCACTGCCAGTGTCCAAAAACTCTCCATGTGAGCCAAATGTTGTGGACTCAGAAACTGTAACTCCTGGAGCTGAAAGTGCCCCAAGTTCTAGCCTCTCTACCCCATGGAGATTCCCCTGACAAGTGAGGACAATGCTGAAAATGAGGCTCAGAGTGCAGAGACTGTAACAGTTCCCCTAGAAAGACTGGTCGAGCTGTAAAGCCTGTGGTGCACCTCAGTTATGATTCCCTTAGGAGGCCTGTGGACTTGCCTCTTAATGTTGTCCATAAAAGGAGTGTATGTGTCCCGAGCTCATTGCCCAAACTGGCGTCAGTGCTAACTCAAGTTACTTGTGTTGCCCTCTAAGTATGGTGCCCTTGCCCCGTCCAGCCACAAGGTAACTGATAGGGAAGGGCCCCCTCTCTTCAGGTTTCATGTACAAGAGGTAATAACTTGAGTTATGGTACAATGTGTGTGTAATACTGTGTAAAGAGTGATGTACCACAATGTTTCAGAAATGTGTTCTTGGTAAAATGATATATTGACTGATGATTACATGTGTGAGCCTAATGCAAATGTATATGGTTGCCGTTGAAACTTATGGGGGTACTTGCTTGACCTGGACATCAAGCTTTCCCAGGCCAGGAAGGGTGTAACCCCCCTGCAAATGGGGGTTCCCAAAAGACTTCCAGGAGCTTGCTTGAATGCTCCAAGCCTGAACGGTGTTTGGCGTTTAAGCCATATATCTGTGAGTGTTTTTAGAGCCTCTGGTACTGTTTCTTTAAGAGCTGTCTGCTTGCAGACATAATTAGTTTGTATGGGGGGGACTGTGTGTTTCTCTGCTTGAATACCACTCGAGCTGCTGCCAATTCACTCAATTTTTGCAGTCACTAGGAGTGCAAAGGGAACCTATCTGAAAGATGTAACTGTTTGCCAGAAATCAATTAGAGTAATAATGAAAGTACAGTTTGTCTAACCTGCTTTCTTTGCAGTCAGAACTGTGTTTGCCTAGTTCCCCATTCTAGTTTTGAACTGCTGAACTGGACCAATCAGTGTGGGTTAAGGTAGCTCTAAAATGGTGCCTTGGACGAATCAGAACTTGGACTCGTAATTTGAGCCAGCCACAAGAGGATTGTATGGGCAGTGACTCTGGGAGATGTAGTTTGGACTTCGGCACGTTTTTGGACCAACAGGGGCAGTCTATTGTGAATGACAGCCAATCCAGCCAAGAACTGGGAGGAACTCAAAGGAAGTGCCCGGTTTTGTCTGCTGGAGTTTCAGTTGAGCTCTGGCAGTGAAGAGGGAAGGAGCCTTGTGCTTTTTCGGTGTGCAGTTTTAGTTGGGAAATGCATGTAAGGCCCCGAGTTCCAGTCTGCAGCTTGTGTAACTGCTTGTTAGGACTGAATCCGTCCTGTGAAGAGAATCAAAGGATATCTGAAGAGTAGAAACCAGGCTCACCCTGTAGAAGACGAGAAATTGCTGAATTGCGCTCGGTCTGTCAGGAACTGAATCTGCTGTCTGTTCTCCCGGGTATTGTGCAGTAATTGCGATCGGGATAGAGAAGCAGCCTGCCTGGTATAGTACGTTCTTTTTACCATATAAATGTGTGATGAGGCTTGTGTAGCTCAAGTGAGTCCTGCTGCCATTAAAGGACTTTTGCCTGTTACTGTTTACCATATAAATGTGTGAGGAGGCTTGTGTAGCTCAAGTGAATCCTGCTGCCATTAAAGGACTTTTGCCTGTTGCAGTTTGTCATATAAATGTGTGAGAGTCTCATGGAGCTCAAGAGTAGCCCTGCTGACGTTGAAGGACCCTATCTTGTTTGGAGGTCGTGAGTACTAATTCAGGGTCGCTCCTGTTGAATTACCACATTGAATCCAAATGGAATTACTGTACTGCTGACTGTTTAACTAATTTTCTTTTCTCTGTGTGAAAGGGCCCCTACCAGCTGCCACGGTTTGGACTAGCCACTAGGGCTTGGGTACCCAGGGACAGTAACTGGTAGGGATAGGCCTGTGCACAGAGCCATAGGTAGATGAGTAAAGTGATAAGCTAATTAACTTGATTTCCCCATCCTTGTTATATCCCCCTAAATAAATCAGAGCTGCTTGTTTCAGCAAAGTTGTACTGCCTGAGGTATTTGTCTATGTTAAAGTATTGTACTGTGATTGTTGCACTGTATCTTCTTATTTTACAGGGGGTCCCAGTGCCTGAACCAGTCCTGGGGGTAAGTGTATACTGTGAAGGCAATTCTGATATACTGTGTGGGCCACTAGTGGGAAGAAAGGGGGGCTGCAGTGTCCCAGAGGGCTGTGACCACGTTAATTTAACTATTGCAAACCCTGACCTCTGGGTGGAGGCACCCGCCATCGGATCCAGGCCCCTCAACCTGTTAGTGGCAAATCAGGCAGGGGTAGTAGCCCCTGGGATAGCACCATCTAGGGTGTTACATATCTATATCTCAAAGATGTTTCCCAAATATGATACATCTTGGATCATTCTACAAGTATCTATTATGTATCTCAAAATACATTTGAAAAGTGTGAATGTATCTGACATATGTTTGAAATATATTTGGAGATACAAGGATGTATTTCAGATATTTAAAAAATGTAGGTTTTTTCCAGTCCCTCCCTAAAATAAGTGACTCTAACACCAATAACAGCACCCAAACCAAGAAATGCAGTTCACACAAAGGACAAGAGGAGCGTAGGGGAAAATACAAGCAGTGGAGTAGCAGTAAAATCCTTGTACTCTTTGAAATAACAACAACAGCCCCACACAATCTGTCCAAATGGATCTGAATGAATTTGTAGGCTTGAAAGCTGTTTTTTCTGTGGGGGGAGGGGGGGGCAGGAGCACTGGTAATACAACTGCTTGCTTTTGCTTGGTCACACATCTGTGCACCCTGCACACATTAAACAATGTAAGATGCATTATAAACATGCTAAAAATCTATATGTATTCACCAGGGTTGAGCTTGCTAATCTTTTAATATTGAATTGCGGGCAGGAGAATTGTGTCCTTCCCCTAGTTAGTGAGCTCCCCAGTGATCACCTGTGAGCCTCTTATTGGCCAGAGCACACAGCGTATTATATAAGAAATTAAGCCAGAGAGTGGTTTCCCCACAAGATAGAGAGAAAGCAGGGGATCTGAGCTCATAATGGCTTGGTAACATTTAAAAAAAAGAAACTTTTTCCTGACCGATGAGTGGGTCACCTTGGTGTTCGGGTCAGACTGATCATGGTTCCACCGAATAATGAGACTAAGAACCTCTCTAACATGTTTATTTATTTATTTCATTTATTTAACATTCTTTAGGATTACAACCTTTGAGTCAGGGACTCATTTACAAAGACTTTGCATCAGCGTACAAAAACCAAACAAACAGAATACTTAGTAGCAGCAGCATGAAATAATTATGGGTTACACACATGAAATAATAGTAACAACAGGAGTACATAATAACAGTTACATACAGCCATGTTAAAACGATGAAAGAAAAAATAAGAAAACTGAATTGATTTGAAAGAATTGCAGGCTTGAAAGCAGCTTTTTTTTAGGGGAGGGGGTGCTGGTAATAAAAATAACTGTAAAACCCTAACCGTTTCTGAACAGTTAGACTGTGAACTGGAGAAAAGAGGCCCATACTTGTAATCAATGGGTAGCCGGATAACGTCTACAGGTCTTCTGCCTGGGACTGTCAAAGTGGCAAAGTCATGCCCAGGGCTTCTCCCTCAGTCCCTGGCACAATCATAATTTTTGTAGCTGTGAAGCCAAAACCCTGATGGTTACTCATGGCTTTGTAGCTTCACAGATACCTCTGGTGTCTGATGACTGAACAGGCAAGATGGCAGGACATGCTTCTGACTGGAGGCTTTCCTGGGGTAATCTGGTTTTCACTCACTGATCTCAGTTCTCCCATGGTTGGTCTGGTATAATAGGTGCAGAAGGTCCAAGGACCCTGAAGCACTAGGCATCAGCCTTCTTGGGGTGTCAGTTGATCTAGGATAGAGCTTGGCCCCCAGAGGGGATGTCACTGGTGGGACAGGAAAACCCCCAGCTCCAAACTACCAAAAGAAACAAACGAAGGCAAGGAAGGCAGTTAGATGCACAAACACACAGACAGAGAAGAATATTGCCCAATCAGTAAAAGAAGGGTATAACACTTTCTTTAGATGTATAAGAGAAAAGAGGAAAACCAAAGGGTGAATAGTAATGATAAAAGGAGAAGAAGGAGTGTGTGAGGAGGAGGACCAAAACAAGGCAGACATATTGAACAAATACTTTTGTTCAATATTTACAGAAGAAGGGGTAGGTGATGGACCAAAGATAAGGAACAAGGGCATACATGGTAGGGAGGTGGACAACAGTCCTTTTAGGGTAATGTCCTCAAGGTACTGGCACAATTAAAAATAGACAAGGCAATGGAACCTAACGGGGTGCAGGATACTGAGGGAGCTCAAAGAGGTGCTGGCTGCACCTCTGACAACTATGTTCAACTTACCATAAGATGCAGGGGGAGGTTCCAAGGGACTGGAGGAGGGCAGATGGGTCCCACTTCACAAAAGTGGGAACAGGGAGGCAGCAGGAAATTACAGACCTGTCAACCTGAATTCAGTAGTGGGTAAAGTAATGAAAAGACTACTGAAGGAAATGATAGTGGAATCCTTGTAACTAGTGGATTACAGGATCCAAGGCAACATGGTTTCATGGGCAGAGGTCTTGTCAGACAAACCTGATCGTGTTCTTTGAATGGGTGACCAGGGTAGTGGATAAGGGAGGAGTAGGAGATGTGGCCTACCTGGATTTCAGTAAGGCTATTCCACAAAGAAGACTGGTGAACAAGCTTGCCTGTCTTGGAGTGGGTCAAAAAGTTATAAACTGGGTGGTTGATTAAGCTACAGGAGTCATAGGGTGGTGGCAAATGGTGTCCACTCTATAGAAGGCAAGGTGGCCAGCTGAGTGCCTCAGGGCTCAGTACTGGGCATAGTCCTCCTCAGTGTCTTTAGTAACGACATTGTGGAAGAGCTAGAAGAGAAAGTATGCCTGTTTACAGATGACACAAACATTTGCAATAGAGTAGACACACCAGGGGGTGGAAAAAATTAGGGATGATTTGAAAAGTTGGAAGAGTGGTCAAGGGTTTGACAGCTGGGTTTCAATGCAAAAAAAGTGAAAAATTATGCACTTGGGCACAGAAACCTGGGGGCTACATACCAACTGGGAGGAGAAATATTGGCAATCACCAAGCAGGAAAGGAACCTAGGGGTAATCATTTCTGATGACCTGAAGGTAGCAAAGCAGTGGGGATGGCAAGCAGGATGCTCAGGTGCATAGGAGGGGTATTACTAGTAGGAGGAAGGCGGTAATATTATCTCTGTACAGATCACTGGTAAGACCACACCTTGAGCACTGTGTCCAGTTCTGGAGGCTCCAACTCCAGATAAGGTGGAGGTGGTACAAAAGAGAGCTATCAGAATTGTGCAAGGCCTGCATCACAAGCCCTATGAGGAGAGACTCAAGGAACTGAATAAGTACTCTCTGGAGGAGAGGAGGGAAAGGCGGAATATGATAGAAACATTCAAATACCTAACAGGTATTAATAAGGTACATGATGGTAGCATTTTAGGAAGGCAGTATAGAGCAGTGGTCTAAGGCTCTGAGCTGCAAATCTGGTGACATCCAGTAGACCAGACCTGGGTTTGAATCCCACAGCTTCCACTTGCATACTGTGTGACCCTGAACAAGTCACTTAACTTCCCTGTGCTCCCAGGTCACACCTGTAAAAAAGCTTTCAGCTTAGTGTGCTACTCCTGGTTAAACAACTAAATAAAAAAAACAAATTTCCATAGTTAAAGAAGCTCAAGGACAAGGTGTCACACTATGAAGTTGGAAACGGGAAGGCTCAGAGGAAATGTGAGGAAATACTTCTTCAAGGAGAGGGCTGTGGACACCTGGACTAGCCTTCCAGTGGAGGTGGTGGGTGCCAAAACAGTGATGGGATTCAAGCATACATGGGACATATATAAGAGGACTTTAGTGGTAAGGGGAGGAGATGACCAGAGATTGAGTAGGGTCTGCGGTGGCAGAGCAGGCAGGGAAAACTGGGCAGACTAGGTGGGCCAAGAGGTCCTTATCTACTGACAACTTCTATGTTTCTGAGTTTCACTCCTCAAATAACTTTCCATTTTAATGAAAGACTGGTATTTTCTTTCAGTTACTGGGTACCCTAACTTCATTGGCCTCTAGCTCCCAGCTCCACTCTCCCTCACCCTTTCAAAACTGACCCAGATCCCTTGGGAAAGTCTCTTTCATAGGGTGATGTAACACAAGGCCCTGTTGGTCAGTAAAATCTCCAGGCAAGCAGTCTTTGGAATGTTAGCTCAGCAAAGTGGTGCATGCATCTTGGCAGAAAGGTAAAGCATGCTTCTAATTTGCCAAAGTTCACAGGCAGGTCTTTTTCTGACCTATGCCCCCTTACCATCAGTCTCTGCTGAGTTAGGGGGTTGAGGGGATACATGGGGCTCACCATGTTTGTTTACATGTTGTTGCTGTGATTTGGCAGCTTGCTGATGCATTACCACTTGCCCTTGGCTGCAGCTATTACATTTCCCTGGCCCTAATGGCTGTCAGGGAGCCATGGAGGTGTTTATTTCTTTAGGCACTTATCCCATTATGCTGTTGGGTGCTCCATTATGGGATGTGGCCTTTCAGCCACTCTCCTGGTGTTGGTGAGTGCATGCCCATCTGCCGTTTCTTTCTCCTGACCCAACTGCCTGTCCTGGAGTTGGGGCACTTTTCTTTGCATCTGATGGCATGGCTGTACTGCAATCCTGGCTCTGCTTTATTGCCTGGAACCATGACCCTGTTTGTATTGCTGTCATGTTGCCTGGTTGTGATTTGGAACCCCAACTCCATTTTGGTGCTGCTGTGCACGTGCAGCAGCACTTACAGTGGCCACCGCAGCTGTTTCTGTTCCCTGACCTGTTGCTCTCCCTGTGGCCTTGGAATCACCAGTTCTGCTTATAGTGATTTCATTATCCAGTCTCGGCCTCACTGGCAGTCTAGGACCTGAGAGCATGGGTACTGCTTGGTAGTTCCAGCCTTGGAGATTTATAGTGGAGTCATGGCTCGGCTCCTGCCAGGGCTCTTGAATGCAGCTGCTCTTGGCCTGCCGGTCCCCACTTTGGCAGTCTTAGAAGACCAAAGGATGAAGAAATGTCCAGGGGGGAGAGAGGAGGCAAACACGGGAGGTGAGACCCCAACAGGTAAGCCTCAAAAATGGGGGTCGAGCTTACAGAGAAAAGAGTGACAAAAAGAATGCAAAGTTAGACAACTGATAACACAAAGAGCAGGGGTCTGGATTTTCAGCCTGTCCCGGGACTAAGTCCCACTGTGCAATGACCAATGCAGACCAAAGTCTCCACATCTGCAGAGTACCACATTTTCAGCCACCACAGCTGTGGGGATGTTACACAGTTCCCACCAGGTGCACCTTTTCCCCACAACAGCACAGAGAAATCAGCTGCATGCTTCTGTAAATCGGGGAGCCGGTCAAAACTGGCCCCCCTTTGAAAATACCATGGCTGTGGGAAAAACTGTGGCTCTGCAAGTGGAGACCTACTCATGTCAGTTTTTTCCCCGTATCTGCGGAAAATTCAGAGGCTCTGAAAATCCAGCCCTGGATCATGTGTACTGATTGCTTGTGTGACTGGATTTCTTTTGTTTCTGTGTCCTTTATTCAGTACAATACCCTTTGTTTTTGGAAAACACATTTTAATTTTCCAGTTATTCATTTAAAAGTTTAACCAGGAAATACATATTGAGCTTATAACAGCTCATTTCCAGAATTGTCCAGGGGGAGAAGGGAGAAGGCGATAGCTAAACGATATAATTCCTAAATATACAAGAAATCAAATACAATGACATAGAATATAAGTAGAAATATTACCATTAGAGGCAATTAGCAACTAAAGGCATTAGAAAATATAACAATCTCTTATATGTAAAGAAGGGAAAAAGTTATCCTAACTGAACACCCAACCATGCAGTAAAGGTGCACTAGAAATTGAAGCCCTCATCTTCAGACACAGCCACTGGAGCAATGCAAAATAGTGCCTTGTCATTTGGGAGGCAATCAAGCTGTGGTAGCACTCCACAAAGTACATGAGTGCAGCTCACCACAGCTCCTTGCTTGCAACAGGCAGCCAGCAGCAAAATCTGATAGCCCATCCCAAACAGAGTAGCACCTTTGCTTCTGGGTGTCGTATTCAGAGGCCACCATGTAAGGTGCTATGTGGCCATTTCTGTGCCTTTATATGGCCACTAGCAGCCCTACTCAATGCCTCCATGCATCTGTATGCACGGCAACATTGTGCAGATATTCAGCCATTGCCCCCACCCTCACCCAATTCCAATACCCTAATGTATAAATCCCTGGCAGTCTGATGGTATCGCACAACCACCCTGATCCCAGTTGCAAAATCGAACTTCCTTGGTAGTGTAGTGGTACCCACTTCCTGCCCTGATCCCCACTGTGAAATGAAATTACCCTGGTAGTCTAGTTTTACCCCATACTGCCCTGATCCCCACTGTAAAATGAAATTACCCTCATAGTCTATATTTACCCCCTACTGTCCTGATCCCCATTATGGAATGAAATTACCCTGGTATTGTAGAAGTACCCCCTCCCACCCTAATCTCTATTGTGAAATGAAATTTCGCTGGTAATCCCTCAGCACCCCTCTTCCACCTCAAGCCCTGATGTGAAAAGAAATTACCCTAATAAGGCAGTGGTACCCCCCCCCTTACCCTCATCCCTTTTGTAAAGTGATGTCTCCCCCGGCCCAGCCCACTCACTGAGCAACCACTGCTCTTTTTTTCCAGCACCTGACTCACCCTAAAAAGCCAGGGGATGTGGCAAGCAGAACAGCAGATAGCAAGCTGCACATACCCTCCAGTCATTGCTTCAGCTGGCAGACATCTGAATAACAGTGACTGAGTGTGCATGTACTGTGTTTCCACTAAAGCATCATAGAAACATAGAAAATGTCCACAACAAAAGACTGTGGGTCCATCCAGTGTGTGCTGTTTTACTTTATCCGACCCCAGGACCTATTGTCCAGACACAGTTTTCACCCTCACCTGCCCCCCCCCTTGCTCCTTACCTCACTGCTACCCCCTGCATAACTATCAAACCAGCAGATTTAAAGCAGAAAGAGGAGGCTGTTGCAGCTTTCAAAAATCACCCAGATTTTGCAGCTTTTGAACTGGAACTGAAACTAACTATAGCTGCACCGGAATCTAAAATTGAAGCTAAAAAATTTTGTAAATATTTTTCAGATCAGATCAGATTAAAGTTTATTAACAGCATGCAAAAAACAATGTTTGTTACACACAATATCCATAAATATAGTTAAAATACATGTTTTTGTTTTGGTCAGTAATAACATAGGCATCAGAATTCGGACAAGCAAGAAGTTTACCGCTGCCCTTAAACTTTTACTAACTTTTCCAACTTACTTAGTACTCTTTGTGCAAAACTAGCTAGTGCAAAGATATGTACTGTTTCAGATGGAGATAAAATCCTTTTTAATTTCTCACTAGTTTCCATTCTGTTTAACCTGTTCAGACTTGAAGATAGTAACTGCTCTCTTTCACTATCAAAAGCTGAACACTCTAATATGACATGTTTAATTGTAAGATTAACCATATCTTTACAAATACAGAAATATTCAGGTGTACCTGGAATTAAAATTCCCCTTCCTGCTAAAAATACTAATCTTAATTTTGTCAGGGCTTTTCTCTGTTTCGCATTCTCGCATACCCTTAAATACTTCTCCTCTTCAAAGGTGTATTTATTTATTTTTTTTATAAATTATGTATTGCCAAGAATCCCTTATACTACTCATGTCCTGTTGTTTAGCTACATCTTCAAGGCTCCAAATGGCAATATCTCTAAATTTATTTGACTCACACAATTCAGAGTACATATAATTATATAATATTCCATTCTTATTAAGTTCGTCATTCAAAATGTTAAACCACCCTTTCTTGTTTTGATAGTTATCAATTTTCCCAGATTTTTCCTCCACCCAGCAATGGTTAAGTATACTATCTTCAGGTGCTTGCATTATTTATTTATTTTTTTTAAGTTTATACTCCTTTTTTTATTATTGTTGATAATAATAAAATTCCTGTTTCTGCCCTTATAGCAGCATTTAGGGTATACCTTGGTACCCCTAATAGTTTCTTTAAATAGGAGTTTTGCACAGTCTCTAAGGATTTAACATTAGTACCAGGACCCCATACTTCTGCACCATATAGTATTTGTGCATTTATTTTGGCTTCATAACATCTTTTCTGTGCTATAAAATAATTATTTGCAAAGGTATTGCAAATCTTGTCACTCCCAACATTGTTTTTGTAACATTATTTATTACTTTCTTTACATGTGAATTCCAGCTCAAATTCCTATTTATTGTAACACCTAAATATTTAAACTCGGTAGTCTCTTCAATAATGTCTGCCCCTATTTTCCATTCTTTTCCATTTCTCCTTCCCCCACCACATACCATTATTTTAGTTTTATCTATATTTAATTGTAATTCAAGTCTTGAAAGAGTTTCTTTCACTTTAATCAGGGCTGTTTTTAGGCCCAGCGGGGTCTGAGATAGTATCACTGCATCGTCTGCAAATAACAAGATTTTTAATATCCTGTTTATTTATACTTGGAGGAAATGTGTCAATCTCTTCTAGCTCATCCACTAATATATCCATATATATATATATATATATATATATATTGAATAAAGTCGCAGCTAGCAAACACCCTTGCTTAACTCCTGCTTTTACTTCTATTTCACCTGTCATTTCACCTTGTTTACTATACCTCACTATCACTTTGTTGTTATAATGTAAGGTCTTTATAATTTCTAGGAGATCTTTATTAATCACTCTCTTAGGGAGGATTTCCCCCAGGATTTGTCTATTGATTGAGTCGAATGCAGCTTTTATATCAAGAGAAGCCATATATATTTTACCATTTTTTCTATCCACATATTTTTCCGAGGTATAACGAAGAATGAAGATTTGTTCAGTAGTAGACCTTCCTTTACCAAACCCAGCTTGGTTTCTAGAAATAATTTTTTCTTCTTCCTCTACCCAGAGTTGTAATCTGGATAGAAGTATTCTGGTAAATATCTTTGCACTTATGTTTAATAAAGTTATTGGCCTATAGTTTTCTGGTAAAAATAAGGATCCTTTCTTATGAAGGGGGACTATTCCCCATGTTCCATCTATCAGGTATTTTGTTAGTTTCAATTATGCTTTCAAATAGAGGTAACAAGACTTCAGCCCACCATTCAGGGTCTATTTCAAATCAAATCAAATCATCTTTATTTTTATAGCGCCTTTCAAAACCAAGGCGCTGTACATAAAAACCATATACATAAAAATAAGATTTTAAAACAGACATTAAACATATCATCTGTAACTAGGAAAAACTAAACTAAATAAATATGTCTTTAACTCCATTTTTAATCTATCGACAGTTGGGCATTCTCTCAACCAATGAGGCAGAGAATTCCACAGGGTTGGCACTGAAAAAGCGAAAGCACGGGATCCTGATGTCTTTAATCAAACCCTGGGAATCTCCAACAATCCCTCATTGGCAGAATGGAGAGGATGAAGGGGGCAGTAGGGTATCAGGAGATCTTTCAGGTAACCAGATCCCTGATCATGTAGGGCTTTAAAGGTTAGTAAGCCAACCTTAAAGGTGATCCACCACCAAATAGGCAGCCAGTGCTGTTCGTGGAGCACAGGTGTAATATGACTGGTTCTAAAAGTCCCAGTCAAAAGCCTGGCCACTGCATTCTGCACTAGCTGCAGGCGTGGATATCAACCCCAGGTAGCTCTAGGTAGAGGGAATTGCAGTAATCAAGATGGGTAGTGACAAAGGCATGGACCAATGTTGGAAGATCACCCGGAGGAACCAGGTGTTTCACCCGGGTGATATTCCTCAGATGGTAAAAAGAGGATTTGATGACAGCTGACACCTGAGATTATAGGGTCAGACCGTCATCAAAAATAATTCCCAGATTATGCACCTGATCGGAGGTAGAGAGCGACATACCACCAAGTGATAAGCCCGATGGTTGTCCAGCTCCCAAACCCGCCCCCGGATGACCTGGGTCCACTACCAGCACCTCAGTCTTGTCTGGATTCAGTCTCAGCCAGCTGGAACTCATCCAAAGTCTGATCTCAGCAAGGCAGTTATTTAGCACAGAGAGTTCATCATTCTAACTGGGCAGAAAGGACAAATACAGCTAAGTATCATAGCAGTGAAAACCCAGACTGTATCACCTGATGATATCTCCCAATGGCAGCATATACACTGCAAACAACATGGGGGCTAGAATGGAGCCCTGCAGTACCCCACAAGGCAGGGAGTGAGCACCAGAGGAATAAATTCTAGTGGCAACTCTCTGAGACCCGTCTGTGAGGTAAGAATAAAACCATTTGAGGACTGTACCAGACAGCCCACAAAAAAACCCCAGGCGCTCCAATAACACACCATGGTCTACAAATATAACTTTGAAGCATTTCTGCACTTATTCCATCCATCCCTGGCACTTTATTTTTTTTTTTTGTGCTTTAATTGTTGAAATTATTTCATTTTTAGAAATAACTAAATTCATTTTCTCATATTTTACTTTATTTTTTATTTTTCCCATACCTGATCTCCCTTCCCTATTTTCTAATGCCACAGATGTTTTATTAAACATTTTTCCAAAATGTTGCTCCCATGATTCAGGCAAAATAACTGCCTCAAGATTTAGTCACACTTTACCTGTACCATATGCAACTAACTGCCAGAAGGAGGTGTTATCTTTACCAGCTATTGCACCCTGTAATTTGGACCATAGGTCATTGGTAAATTCACTTTTCTTTTTTCTTTTTAGCATCTTATATTTCTCCTTGACCATTTTTAATGCTAATCTGTGATTTACTTCGTTATACCTTGTAACCCTTTTCCCCAATTTATTTATAGTTTTATGCATATAATTACAGTTTTCTTCAAATCACTTTGCTTTATATATGTTTTTTGTCTTGGTTTCTTGTTGACATTTTCTTAGCTCTTTATATAGATAATCTTCTACTTCTATATAGAGCTGTTATATCTCTTTCTGGTTCTCAATTACCTTATTATAGTCAGTATTTTCCTTAATTTGATTTTTTCTACTATCTTTGGGTCCTCTAATAAGATTAGCAGTCTCTGGATGTTATATGGGGTCCATTTTATTCTTTTTGTATTGTATATCATCATATTATTCTCTATCCATTCTAGACATTCTAGTTTCTCCAAGGATTTTATTCCTTTTACTTTAATTATTAACTCAATGGGTCTATGGTCACTATCCCAATTATCTAATACTCTTAACTGGGATATATTATTATAGGAAAAAATATCCACCAAAACATAATCCAAGGTACTCCCCCCTTGATAATGATTATGAGTTAATCTTCCTGTTTTATCCCCACTACATCTCTCATTTAAGATCTGCATATTCAATGTGTTTAGAACCTCAATAAATAGTTCCCCTTTTTTGTTACTTTTTTTGTCCAATGAGTTCCTTAAAGGGATTCCCAAAATATCATCTAGGTTTCTATAATTTGATCTTTCTTTCAATAGTTCACCTGTACGTACATTAAAGTCACCTGCTATTATTATCATTAAACCAGGATATGACAGTTCTAACTTTATACAAGTTTGTTTTAGTGCTTCAAAAGCTGTCATTATAATAGGAGATGTAGCTGGGAGAGGGGGAAAATATACATTCACAAAAATACCAACATTAGATTTCTTATGTTGTAAAAGAATTCCCAGGATTGAATGTTTAGGATCTTTGATAATACATAGCTCTTTCATATCCTGTCCTATTTTCACAAGAGTACAAATGCCTCCTGATGGTCTTCCATATTTATTAGTTTTCTTAGCCTGTATCACCCAACCCTGATATCCTTCTAAAATGCATTGATCTACAGAGCGGGACCATGTTTCTTGCAACATTATTATAGAGTATCTTTCCAACAATTTTACACATACAACATCCTTTTATTTTCCTACTAGACCTGCTATATTCCAACTCATTAATTTAATTTTTTCTTATTTTCCATATTTTCTTGTGGAGAAGGTGTATTGAACTCTAGGGGTCAGCATTCTTCAACCAAATCTTCTAGAGTACCAAATTGGTTTCTAGTTTCTATGCTAGAACATTAATTCACTTCAAATTCAGAAACATCATTCTGATCCTTAATTTCTTGTACATCCTCCTCATCCTCCATTAATATAATGCTGTTATTTATTCTTGGTCCTTTTTGAAATCATTCTCTTATTTTTTTTTTTTTTTTACAATCTTTATAGATGGCCCCTTCTTCAGATTGTAAAATTTGTTCGTGGACATCTGGTGCCATATACAGTAAGTTGTAATTCTCTGTTGAACTTTAGCCTTTGGTTTTGGTTTGTTAGTCTTTTTGTCACCATATAGTGACTTTACATGTTCTGTAATTCCTTGTCTATTTTGTCGGCATTGTTCCTTCTTTTCAGTTTTTTACTGTAACTTTACCCCCAAAATTTTAAATTCATTTCTGCTTTTTAATATAATTTGTCTTATTCTGGGAGATTTCACCACCAAACATATCCATCCTTTATCATTTCCTGGCCAATATCTATAAACTGAACTTATGTCGGTATCCGGTATCCCCTTACATATATTGTACGCTATAATTTTCAAAGTTGTATTATTTTCATTTTTTGCCTTAGGAATACCCTAAAAGTATAAAGTAGGAAGCATTTCACCCTTTTCAATTAAGAAGTTTCTATCATCTTCTTCATCATTTTGAATATATTCTGATGTCTGTTTTAATTTTTTTCTTCTCCTTCCTTAGGATCATTTGATTCTATTATGTCTGAGTTTATGGATACCCACTGATGTACTTTCTCATAGTTAGTTTCATTTTCCATACTTTTAGAAATATTTTCCTCTCTTTGATTTTTGTTTTTAATTTCTCCAGTTTTATTCTTAGTTCCTTTCCTAGAGTCCCTGAAGCCCTTCAGATCTTCTATGGTTGCATTTACCTTGCTCTGATTTTCCTTAAACTTCTGCTTACTCTGTTTAACTAGTTTTTTTTTTCTTTTTAGATCCTGAACTAGTTGAGCTACCTCTCTTTCTTCCTTCTCACCTATTTCTTTTCTTGTTCTTTTTATAGATTTTCTTTAAGCTTTTCACCAACTTTCCCATTTTTAGTTGCTATTCCCAATTTATAATTTTCATTTTGTACTTGTATACGTTCTTGCTGGTTACTATCTTTAGGTAGCATTTTGCTTATCAATGAAGTAAAGTTTATGAGCAATTCATTATTCAACACAATTCTGTCTCTTATTTCCTCATGAAGATTCAAAGTTTTTCCCTCTAAAGGAAATAACTCCCTTTCTCCCTCAGACCTGTCTCCTCTAGGGGCCATGGGTGTTGAATTCAATATATGTGAAATATCAGGGGGATTAACAGATGGTGGATCCAAATTAACATGTTTAACATAGGGAGTAATACAGTCATCAAACACTTCAAGGAAAGATCTACTAGGGAACTGATGGGATTTATCCCTCTGTTCTTTTTCTGTTCCACCAATCTCCATTTCATTTTTTTTCTCATAGGACCCAGGATTTCCCCTAAATAATGTTCTACTCATATCTTGGGTTTCTAAGTTTTCATCTCCCAGTTGTTTTAGCCTTATATTACGTACTTGAGCTTGGACCTGGATTTTTTTTATCGGTTTTTGGATATTTTTCATTTCTTCCAGTTCTCTTATTTTTCCCATTAAGGGATGTTCTCCACTTCTTATCTCTGAACTAATTTTCTGAACAGGGTTTATTAGGGAGGAACAGAGAGGGGGGAATGTCAAACTCTGAATTCTCAGTAACTCATTTGAATTTACTAAATTCACTTGATTATCTCGGGCCAGGGTACAGCTTGTTATTTTCCTTAATCCAGGGTCTAATTTGTTCTTTTGCTGACCCTTATTAGGTCCTTTTCTTTTGTTTTTATCACACATTTTACTAACCATGGTCTTTTTTCCTTTAGCTGCTCTCATTTCCATGCTGCATTGGTTTTTAGCCATGTACAAGAGTTTTAATTATCAATATTGATATGATCTTTACAATTGCAGAACTTTTAAACTTATAGAAAGCTCCAATATTAATTACATATTATAATTTATGCAAAATAAATTTAAGATCTGGTACAAAGTACAAAAGTCAAAAACTCGACAAGAATTGAAAAACTACAGTACCTATTAATTTTCAAAACTCAACTAATATAGTAATAATATATAATAAATAAGATGGTAAAAATCCCAGAATATAAGGTTCTGTAATTACTAACAGCTAATAACAATGCAGACAGCACCAACAAATTCAGAGCTGCTTTACAGATAGTCTAAATTTTGATTTCTTACAGCAAAAGTATTCTAAATGTTCTGTGTTCAAATACTTTTTCACCAGTTATCATTAGTCTCTGTTAGCCTGTGTCTTTCTGGCAATCAGTTCTAGATATAGATACTATTACCAGTTTTTAACTCTAGTGTTTTAACTGTATTCATCCATGACCAGTTCAAACATACGAAAGTTCAGAATTTCAAGATTCAAAATTCAAGGTTCCTGAATGATGTTTGTAGTCTCCCAATTCTGCAACAGAAATTTCAGCAAGTCCTGGTTGCTTCGAGGGAAGGATGCAAAAAAGGCAGAAGAAACATTCAATTAATCGCAGGCACACACGCTTTATAAATTTCTTTTTATAGCAGCCATTCTCAGTAGAAGATCTGACGGAAGTCATAGAAATCGGGGGGAATCAAAGAACAAGACGGTAGAATCTCACTCTTGTATTGACCACAGGACCGGAGCAGGTAGCGAAATAATCGGGTATCCCAAAGTAATGTCCGTAGTGATCCAGCCAGGCAGCCGGCCAGCCAAAGTTAATGGAATTGACAAGCAATAGGATTGAACCAGGTCAGCAAACACCTGTATTCTTAAAAACTAGCTTTGTGGTAGCTAGAAATTAAACAACCTGATCGCTACCTAGGTCGCACAGTACGCTAGCAAGCTCGACAGGTGAGAGTAGTGAAGCTTCTGTAAATTTGAAAGTGACAAGGAGGATTACCTGACTGATGATGGAAAAAAAGCAATCAGAAGTGGAACTCTAAAAATCATAAGGGGCATTCTGCCTTAAAGTTGATCCTGAAGAATACCAACCAGGACCACCTCACATCTGCTGGTAAATCAGGTGCTGACTGTGACAGGGTTGAATACAGCCCTGGCCCAGTTGTTAAGAAGAAAGAGTTTAAATGCAAGGATCTGTTTTATTCTCTCCTTTTCTGGCTCTTCTCTGTCTGGTTGTGCAACCAAATTTTCTTGTGAGACCTAGAACTTGATCACCCCGATGGTCTTGCAATTCTCTGTCTCTCGCTATCTCTCTGCCCTCACTTGCTGTTCTGTCTTTTCTCCCCCTTGCATATCTGAAGATATAAAAATATATGTGAATCTTTTTGT
The DNA here is from genome assembly GCA_016271365.2 of Neoceratodus forsteri. Lineage (NCBI taxonomy): Eukaryota > Metazoa > Chordata > Ceratodontiformes > Ceratodontidae > Neoceratodus > Neoceratodus forsteri. The sequence continues at coordinate 1,412,824,845 of CM028132.1, forward strand.
GCAAATGTAATTGATACTGGGATCCCTTTGTTTAAAACTGTATATAGTTATACTGTTGAAATGATTACAAAGCTAAAACTGTATATAGTTATACTGCTGAAATGATTGCAAAGCTATCTGGAACTCAAGGGGTTAACCTGAGATGCAATGTTTAAGCCTTTTGCAGATGATGTAAACAAGAGATCAGTTCTGGGTCACAGTGGTCTTTTTGTTGCACCTACTGAAACTGACAAGAACACTGTGTGAGAAGCATGCTGTTTTCTTAATGAACTTGTGCACACACTTAAAAAAGAGCTGCAATGTTTTGCAAGAGAGAGAGAGAGAGAGAGAGAGAGACTCTGATAGAATGAGCTTGGAAATTGAGAAGGAAAACTCCGAAGTACTCTGTTTTCTGTGTTTTTACTGCCATGCAAATAGTTATTCTTTTATTTTACTGTTATTAATAATAAAACTCTTGTTGTAAATTTTACAGCTGCTCCTGGTTTTCTTATGCTTCCTGACCTGCGCCTTAATGACACTGACTCTTTGGTTGATTTTTTAGACCATTCAATGCCAGAGATGCCTCACTGCTTGACTTTGATACTGACACACAGCAACAGGATTGTGCAATGTCAACAAAGCAGAAACATACTAGGCGAGGAGGGGGAACAGGAGGAAAAGGCAAAACACTGAAGTCCCAACCTCAGAGCGTTGCCAAAGCCAAGAAGAAATTAGTTAAATCTTACAAAACAGGGCAGAGGTGAATATTACTAATCTGTTATCTTTTGAACTCTCTCCTACCTAAATCAGTATCCTTAATAAGGGACTGAGTTTTGCCCTGACTTGTGACACAAAATTTGTTAAGATTTGTTTGAGCAGAAAGTCACAGGTGGCAACAAGAAAAGAAGCCTTGCTATAAATATAAAGTTACAGTAGCTTTTTCCAAAAAGAACATGCAAAGGCTTCATTAAGAAAAAAAACCCCACTTTGCTTGGTTCAACAAATATTTTTGTTCAGTATTCACAGAAGAAAGGGAATAAGAAGGACCGCTATTGGGCGATGGGCCACCAGCGGGAGAGAGGATACCAACCCATTTACAGAAGAAAGAGTACTAAAAGAACTTTGTGGTGGAAAATCTAAGAATTATCTTCTGGAGTTCCTGATCTGGTGTATGTGTGTGTGTGTGTGTGTGTGTGTGTGTGTGTGTGTGTGTGTGTGTGTGTGCCTGACTTTTACCGTAAGTGCTGTTTACCATTTACGTTGTGTGCACCACTACATTTTGGAGTAGACTTCTTAGATTGTATCGATATTTTGCTATAAGAAGATAAGTAGAAATAGTGCATTCAATATATGTATATATTGACAGAATGCAATGTGTATATTTATATATATATATATATATATATATATATATATATATATATATCTTGGTATCACGGTAGTGCTACCATGGTTAGGGCTGAGTACCCCATTTAAGGTTAAATGGTGAAATTTTGCACCTTAATAACTTTGCCACTGTTAAATGGATTTGCCTGAAATGTTGCAGGCATGTGGCATAATCATAGATCTTGGGATATGCCAACTTTTGTACTGGTTGGATATACGACTGTGGAGTTATTAAGCGACACCTTGGAGCACATTTACGCTTTTTTGCGCATTCTTTCCTCACACCTACAGATGGCACAGTTTGCATGACTGATCCAAAATCTTCAGAGAACATGCGGCTAGGGTGCCCGATGTGCCTTTTGAAGATTTCATGAAAAAATATTGAACGGTTCAAAAGTTATTCAAAAAACGAGTTTCCCATTATAGTCAATGGGAAAAGTCAACAAAAAGTTAGACAGTGTCGCAAATGCAGTTTTTAGTGTCACAAATGACTCCTGTAGTGTCGTGAGTCAGCCATTTTTTTTTTCAGTTACTGATCACAGAAATGCTTGGCATTTAAAATTGGGACCCTCTAGGGACACAATTCCTTTTGTGTTTACCTAGTCGAGCCCTGAGGATGCTAGACATGTCTTTATTTTGGGGTTAAACACCCCAGAAATTTGTTTTTCACATTTTTCAGAAAAGTAGTGTCACAAAATAGTGTTGCACCTGTGACACTTTCATGATTTTTTTGTGAAAGTGTCGCAAATCATGACACTACTTTGCAACACTATGGCCAAAATAACAGGAATTGTTTGCCACACTGCTGCAAAAGAACAGATTGGTCTTTTGGGCTGAAATTTGGAGGGAAGAAAGCCAACGTCCCACAGATGTGTCTTTTGGTGGTTTAGTGAAAAAATATTACAGGTTGGCAAAGTTACAGCATCTCAACATTGACGCTTTTTCCCCATAGGATAACATTACGGCGTCTGTCGCATTACAGAAATGCTTTGCCACCCTGCTGCAAAATAAAGGTTTGGTCTTTTGGGCTGAAATTTGGAGGGAAGAAAGCCAACATCTGACAGATGTGCCTTTTCTTGGTTTGGTGAAAATATATTACAGGACGGCAAAGTTACGGCACTCTGAAGTTAGCACTTTTTCCCCATAGGATAACATTACGGTGTCCGTCGCACCTTTCAGGGCCCGTATCTTGGAAACAGTGCAAGATACGGACTTTTAGTTGGAAAAATGCTTAGCCCCCCAAGTAGGGGCTAAGTACAAAACTAGCCAGGAAAGTCATAATTCATACAAAATTTATTTTTTTTTCTACATCTTACAGTTCCTTAGATAAAAGCAATTTACTATTCCAAGTCCTCATTTTCTGCTCTGAGGCCCATTATTCTGCATACATTCTTTTTATTCACTGTCTTTTTCGATGCAGTTTTTTTGGGGAAAAAAAGGGTGTACACTTTTGTTACTGTGCCAGTTAGTGTTTCCACGTGCGTTTCCATTATCATTCGCGTCACCATTCCCATCTACGCCACTGTGTGCGTTACGGTTTGTGTTTTCGTTTTCACTTGCATTACCATTACTATTACCATTTGCATTTCCATTACTGTTTATGTTTGCGTTTTGCTTTGCGTCTCCCTGTGTTTTACCATTTCCATTTGCGGACACCCTTCCGTTTGTGTTTGCATGTCTCTTTGCATGTCTCTTTCGTTCTGCTTCAGCATTGCTGTTAGCTTTACCATTTGCATTTCCAACTGCATTACCATGACTGTGCACATTACGGTTTGCATTTCCATACATGCTTGCATTTGCATTTCCGTTTCTGTTTCCTTTGGCATTATTGTTGCTGCTACCGTTACCATTTCTGTTTCCAATTGTGGTACGGTGACCGTGTGCATTACGGTTTGCATTTGCATTTCTGTTTGTCTTCCCTTTGGTGTTATTGTTGCTGTTACCATTACCATTTGCATTTACAATTGCGGTTCCATGACCATGCGCGTTACGGTTTGCGTTTCCGTACGTGCTTCTGTTTGCGTTTCTGTTTCCTTTGGCGTTATTGTTGCTGTTACCATTACCATTTGCATTTCCAGTTGCAGTACCGTGACCATGCATGCTACCAGTTGTGTTCTGTGTGCACTTGCGTTTGCGTCTCCGTTTCCATCACTGTTCGCTTTGGCTTCACTTTACGCTTGCGTTTCTATTACCGTTTGCATTACCATTTATGTTTGTGTCAGCATGTGCGTAACCATTTGTGCTTGCATTTGTATTGCATTTACAGTTACTATATCACTAAAAATCACACGGTGGGAGCGTGGGCCCCGAAGGGTCTGCGCTCCCACTACCACATTCCATTTACTATTTATAATCCTCATTCTTAAAAAGAAGGGAAATTCATGGCAAAAAACTCCATTTAATGCATCAGTTAGGGTTGTTCCACAGTGACAAAAGCGAGGAAATTCGAAGTTAGGGTTGAAAGCGCCTCTTGCACCCCCCACCTCCCCAACCGGCATTGGGGTGTACGTTGGGGTCGATGGTCCTAATTCTCAGCCCATTCTCCTATTCACCACCCCAGCTTGTTTACACATGGAATGGGGTGAAAGTTAGGGCCGATGACCCCAATGCACACCCCAATGCCAGTTGGGGGGCAGGGTGTGAGGTGCAAGGGGGCTTTCAACTCTATCATTGAATTTCCTCATTTCTGTTGCTGTGGAACAACCCTAACTGATGCATTAAACTGAGTTTTTTGCCATGAATATATATATATATATATATATATATATATATAGTAGCACAGTAGTTTATTCTTTATTTATTTATTCATTACAAATTGGGTTTACGACTTTTGAATCAGAGGCTCATTTACAAAGGCACCTCGTCGCGGGGGGGCACACATCAGACAGTTATTACAGTGCAGATTAAAATAAAGGATAACATTAAAGGTGCAGTAAAAGGAACATTTAACATAGATATACTTAGGTTACATAATGTAGTAGTTTGTATGTTACTTAGGTTACATAATGTTACAAAATTGTCAGTTACACTTATGGATATAGTAGGTCCTCAGAGAAGACAGCAGGTTACATCCCTGTTTGGACCTAGTAGGGAAGGAGTGGGTCTGGGGGAGGGAGAGGCTGTCCAGTGGACGTTGTCAAGCCAGGGAGCAAGGCGGGCGAGTACCACAGATTACAACAGGGGGTTGGTTGCACCTACAGCAGTGGGTATTAAAGATATGGTTCCAAAGGGCTGTTTTGAAGGAGCAAATTTTTGCCAAGTTGGAGATGCAGCAAGGGAGGGAGTTGAACCAGGTGGGGGCTTGGTAGAGGAAGGATCTCTGGGAAAGAGAGTTCTTGGTTCTGGGCACCTTGAAAGTGGCCTTAACAGAGCTATGGGTGGTGATGGATGATGAAGACTGCTGTAGGGAGGGGGAGACCCCTGGGAGGGAGAGTCCTAGCAGTGATTTCATAGTGAGAAGGCAGGTCTGGTAGAGCAGTCGCTCCTCAAAGTTGAGCAGATTTGTGGTAGTATAGAGAAGGCAGGTGTGAGTTCAGCTGGGGACACCGGTCAGGAAACTACAAGACTTATTGATGGAGAGTTGGATTTTGGAGAGGGCAGTGTTGTCAGCTGTGGTGTAAATGGGCAAGCCATAGTCGACGAGGGACAAGACAGAGGGGGTGATGGCCAGCCTGAGGGCAACCTGAAGCAGGCAGTCCCTGTGCCGGTATAGCAGGCCAATCCGAGAGTTAATGGTGGCTGGCAGGGCATTAATGTGGGTGTGGAAGGAGAGGGTGGTATTGAACATGATGACTAGGTACTTGTATGTGGTCACTTGTTCTAGCGGGTGCAGAGTGCTGGGGATAATCAAGGGGGGGTATTTTTAGCTTTATTTTGGTGGTGGGAGAAGAGCATTGATTTGGTTTTCTTTAGGTTAATGACCAGTCTGCGGTCACCGAACCACCTTTCAGCTTGGTTGTAAGCTTGCTGGAGGGACAATTGGAGGGAGGTAGGATTGGGATGTGAGGCAATGAGGACTGCTTCATCAGTGTAGAGGAGCATTATACTGCAAACATGAGCTGGGGAGGGTGTTGAGGTAGAGACTAAAAAGTATTGGACCCAGGATGGAGCCCTGAGGGACCATGAAGCAAACGGGAAGAGTGCTAGAGAGGGAGCCACTGATCTTGACACACTGGGATCTAGCAGAGAGGTAGTTAGAGAACCAGGAAATGGGACCACCAGAGAAGCCAAGTTGATGGAAAGAGTCCAGTAGAAGGGATGACAGACTGTGTCAAAGGCCTTGGAGAGGTCAATGAACACTGCTCCTTCAAGGCTGCTAGAGTCAAGAGCAGCATGCAGGTGTTGGGAGAATTCCAGGAGAGCCATGGTTGTACTGTGTCCTGGGTGGAAACAGTGCTGCTCTGGGCACATAATGTCATACTTGGTTAGACATTCAGAGAGCTGGATCAACACCACTTTTTCAAGGGCTTTAGAGAGTGGAGGGAGGATGGAGATCGGACGATGATTGTTGGGGGTGGTCTGGTCTCCACTCTTTTGTATGGGTGTGATTTCAGCAGTTTTCCAAGCACTTGGGAACTGACCCAGGCATAGAGACCGGTTTAAAAGGTCAGTCAGGGGGACTAGGACTTTGTCCAAGACCATACGGAGGATCCTGGAGTCGAGGGGGTCACTGCTGGGGTTATTGCTGCCTAAGGCTTTGCAGTGTGGCCTGGCTAACAGGAGATAGGGTGCACAGGTAGAATGGTGGGCGATGCAGAACCAGAAGGAGAGAGGTGGGGATTGGGTCAAAGAAGCTGCTGGGGAGGACCAAGCTTAGGTCACAGAAGGCAGTGTAAGGCAATTGGCTATAAGGAGTGGATCTGTGGTGGGGGTGCAATTGATGGAGAGCTGAGATAGTGGGGGGAGTGGGACTTCCCATTTAGCTCTTTCATATTATCCCAGAAGGTCTGGGCTGAATCCCAAGTGGGAGCGAGGGTGGTCTGGTAGTGCTCTGCCTTGGCCCGCCTAATGGCCCAAGTGCACTCTATAGTTCGGGTTGAGTACTCCATTTAAGGTTAAAGTGTGAAATTTTGCATCTTAATAACTTTACCACTGTATGATGGATTTGCCTGAAATTTAGCAGGCACAGAGAGATATCATAGATCTCTGGATCTGCCAGGTTTTGTAACGGTCGGATAAACGGTTGCAGAGTTATAAAGAGACATTCCGTAGCGCATTTACGCTTTTTTGCGTATTCTTTGCTCACGCCTACAGGTCGCACAGTTTGCACGACCGGTCTGAAAACTTCAGGAAACATGCGGCTGGGGTCCCTGATGTGCCTTTCAAAGATTTCATGACAAAATTATTAAATGGTTCAAAAGTTATTCAAAAAACAAATTTCCCAGTATAGTCAATGGGAAAAGTTAACAAAAAGTTCAACAGTGTTGTAAATGCAGTTTTTAGTGTCGCAAATGACCCCGTAGTGTCGTGAGTCAGACTTTTTTTTATAGTTAGTGGTCACAGAAATGCTTGGCATTTAAATTTGGGACCCTCTAAGGACACAATTATTTTTGTGTTCACCTAGTCAGACATTGAAGATGCTAGCCATGTCTTTTTTGGGGGGGGTTAAACACCCCAGAAATATGTTTTTGAAATTTCTGTAAAAGTAGTGTCGCACTTACGACACTTTCTTGATTTCATTTGCGAAAGTGTTGTGATTTGTGACACTGTTTTGCGACACTATGCCCAAAATAACAGTAATTCTTTGCCACCATGCTGCAAAACAACAGTTTGGTCTTTTGGACTGAAATTTGGAGAGAAGAAAGCCAACATCCCACATATGTGCCTTTTGGTGGCTTGGTGACAAAATATTGCACAGATGGAAAGTTACAGTGCTCCGAATTTGACACTTTTCCCCATAGACTAACATTGCGGCGTCCGCAGTGCCTTTCGGGGCTCATATCTCAGAAACGCTTCGAGATACGGACTTTTCATTGGAAAAATGCTTAGTCCCCCACTAGGTGGCTAAGTACAAAACTAGCCAGGAAAGTCATAATTTCTATGAATTTTTTTTTTCTACGTCGAACGGTTCCTGAGATATAAGCAATTTAGTATTCCAAGTGCTCTTTTTCTGCTCCGAGGCCCATTATTATGCATGCATTCTTTGTATTCACTGTATTTCTCTATGCAGCTGTTGGTGAAAAAAAGGGTGTGCGCTTTCGTTACTAACACATTTAACATTCCCACTTACGTTTCTGTAACCGTTTGCATTAAGCGTTCTGTCTCGACACCATTATAGTTACCTTTGCCTTTTTTATTTGCGTTGCATTTGCATTACTGTTACCATTGCGCTTTCCATTACTGTTTCTGTTTGTGTTTCATTTTGCATCACAATGTGCATTACCATTTGCGTTTGCGTACGTGCTTCCATTTGCGTGTCCTTTGGCATCATCGTTGCTGTTACTGTTAGCATTTGTGTTTCGTATTGTGGTACCATGACAGTGCGCATTACCATTTGCGTTTCCGTATGCTCTTGCATTTCCATTTGCATTACCATTCACGTGTACGACACTGTGTGCATTACCCATTGTGTTTTCATTTGCGCTTGTGTTTGCATTACTGTTAACATTTGTGTTCCCATTACTGTTTTTGTTTGTGTTTTGTTTTATGTCACCGTGTGATTTACCATTTGCATTTGCATACGTGCTTCCATTTGCATTTCCTTTGGCGTCATCGTTGCTGTTACCATTAGAATTTGCATTTCCTATTGCAGTACCATGACCGTGCGTGTTACCAGTTGCATTTCCATTTGCATTACTTTTCCCGTCTACACCACTATGTGCATTACCCTTTGCTTTTTCATTTGCACTTGAGTTTGCGTAACTGTTAACATTTGTGTTTCCATTACTGGTTTTGTTTGGGTTTCATTTTGTGTCACCATGTGCATTACCATTTGTGTTTGTGTACGCGCTTCCGTTTGCATTTCCTTTGGTGTCATCGTTGCTGTTACCATTAACATTTGCATTTCCTATTGTGGTACCGTGACCATGTGTGTTACCATTTGTGTTTCCATGTGTGCTTGTGTTTCCATTTGCATTACCGTTCCCGTGCATGCCACCGTGTGCATTACCCTTTGTGTTTTCATTTGTGCTTGCATTTCCGTTACTGTTAACATTTGTGTTCCCATTACTGTTTTTGTTTGTGTTTTGTTTTGTGTCACCATGTGCATTACCATTTGCGTTTGCATACATGCTTCCATTTGCGTTTCCTTTGGCATCATAGTTGCTGTTACCATTAGCATTTGCACTTCCTATTGCGGTACCATGACCGTGCGCATTATCAGTTGCATTTCCATATGTGCTTGTGTTTCCATTTCTGTTTGCGTTACCATTCCCATCTATGCCACTGTGTGTGTTACCCTTTGCGTTTTTGTTTGCACTTGCATTTGCGTTACTGTTAACATTTATGTTTCCATTACTGGTTTTGTTTGCGTTTCATTTTGTGTCACTGTGTGCATTACCATTTGCATTTGTGTATGCGCTTCCGTTTGCGTTTTCTTTGGCGTCATCATTGCTGTTACCATTAGCATTTGCATTTCCAATTGCGGTACCATGACCGTGCACATTACCATTTGCATTTCTGTATGTGCTTGCGTTTGTGTTTCCGTTTGCGTTACTGTTCCCGTCTTCGCCACTGTGTGCGTTACCCTTTGCATTTTCGTTTGCGCTTGCGTTTTCGTAACTGTTAACATTTGCATTTCTATTACTGTTTTTGTTTGCGTTTCCTTTTGCGGCACCATATGCATCTCCATTTGAGTTTGTGTTTCTGTTTGTGTTTCCTTTGGTGTCATCATTGCTGTGACCATAACTGTCTGCGTTTCTAATTACGTTACCGTGACCGTGTGCGTTACGGTTTGCATTTCTGTACGCTCTTGCGTTTGTGTTTCTGTTTTCATTAACATTTACGCTTGTGTTTGTATTACCATTTGCGTTATGATTTACGTTTGCGTCATCATGTGTGTTAGCATTTGCGCTTGCGTTGCCGTTACTTCACTATTTATAGTGCACATTCTCAAAAAGAAGGGAAATTCATGGCAAAAAACTCTGTTTAATGCATCAGTTAGGGTTGTTCCACAGTGACAAAAGTGGGGAAATTTGATGCTGGGGTTCCCACCCGCCTTGCTTCCACCAGCCCACCCCACCCTCAGTCAGGCATCGGGTGTGCGTTGGGGTCATTGGTCCTAACTCTCACCCCATTCTCCTATACTGCACCACCTCAGCTTGTTTGTACATGGAATGGGGTGAGAGTTAGACCAATGACCCCGACACACACCCCGATGCCTGTTGGCGGGGCGGTGGGGGTGGGTGCATGGGGTTGGGAACCCTAACATCAAATTTCCTCACTTTTGTCACTGTGGAACAACCCTAACTGATGCATTAAACAGAGTTTTTTTGCCACGAATATATATATAATATAGTAGTGGTATGGTAATGCCACTATAGTTAGGGTTCCGTAACCCATTTAAGATTAAATTGTGACATTTTGCACCTTAATAACCTTGCCACCATTTGACAGATTTGACTGAAATTTGCCAGGCACAGAACAGTAGCATAGATCTTGGGATCTGCCAAGTTTTGTACCAGTCAGATATATAGTGGCGAAGTTATTAAGCGACATTCTGTAGCACATTTATGCTTTTTTGTGCATTCTTTACTCAAACCTATAGGCTGCATGGTTTGTGTGACCAGTCCAAAAACATCAGGGAACATGTGACCAGGATTCCTGATGTGCCTTTTGAAGATTTCATGAAAAAACATTGAACAGTTCAAAAGTTATTCAAAAAACAAATTTCCCATTATTGTCAATGGAAAAAGTTAACAGAAAAGTTTGACAGTGTTGCAAATGCTGTTTTTAGTGTCGCAAATGACCCCAGTAGTGTCGCAAATCTGCCATTTTGTTTTCAGTTACTGATCACAGAAATGCTTGGCATTTAAAATTGGGACCCTCTAGGGACACAATTCTGTTTGTGTTTACCTAGTCAAGCCCTGAGGATGCTAGGCATGTCTTTATTTTGGGGTTAAACACCCCAGAAATATGTTTTTGAAATTTTTGGGAAACGTAGTGTCAAACCTGTGACACTTTCCAGATTTTTTTTGAGAAAGTGTCGTGTTTTGCGACACTACTATTTGACACTATTGGGAAAATAACAGGAATTCTTTGCCACCTTGCTGCAAAACACTGGTTTGGTCATTTGGACTGAAATTTGGAAGGAAGAAAGCCAATATCCTACAGATGTGTCTTTTGGTGGTTTTGGTGACAAAATATTGCATGGACGGAAAGTTATGGTGCTCTGAAGTTTGCGCTTTTTCCCATAGACTAACATTGAGGTGTTCGCCACGCCTTTTGGGATCTGTATCTCGGAAACACTTCAAGATATGGATTTTTCATCACAAAAATGCTTAGGGGGCTAAGTACAAAACTAGCCAGGATAGTCATAAATAACATGAAATTTAAATTTTTTTTCCACGTCGTACGGTTCCTGAGATATAAGCAATTTAGTATTCCAAGTGCTCATTTTCTGGTCCGAGGCCCATTATTATGCATACATTCTTTGTACTCACTGTGTTTCTCTATGCAGCTGTTGGGGAAAACCAGGGTGTGCACTTCCGTTACTGTTACCCGTAGTGTTTCCACATGCATTTCCTTACCTGTTTGCGTTAGCGTTCCCATGTACATCACCGCATACGTTACCCTTTGCATTTTTGTTTGCGGTTGCGTTGCTGTTACCATTTGCATTTCCACTACTGTTTCTGTTTGTGTTTCCATTTGCACCACCGTGTGCATTTTCATTTGCGTTTGTGGCTGCCCTTCCGTTTGCGTTTGCATTTGTCTTTCTTTTGGCATCATCGTTGCTGTTACCGTTACCATTTGCATTTCCAATTGTGTTACCATGACTGTGCACATTACAGTTTGGGTTTCTGTACATGCTTGCATTTCCATTTCTCTTTCCTTTGGTATTATTGTTGCTGTCACCATTGCCATTTGCTTTTCCAATTGCATTACTGTGACCGTGCGCGTTACGGTTTGCATTTCCGTATGCGCTTGCATTTGCATTTCAGTTTCCTTTAGCATTATTATTGCTGTTACCATTAACATTTGCATTTCCAATTGTGTTACTGTGACCGTGCGCATTACGGTTTGCGTTCCATGCACGATTGCATTTGCATTTCCGTTTCTGTTTCCTTTGGCGTTATTCTTGCTGCTACCATTACAATTTGCATTTCCAATTGTGGTACCATGACCGTGCGCATTATGGTTTGCATTTCCGCATGTGCTTGAGTTTCCATTTCTTTTTCCTTTGCCGTTGTTGTTGCTGTTACCTTCTCCATTTGCATTTCCAATTGCGGTACCGTGACCATGCATGTTACCAGTTTCATTTCTGCATGCACTTGCATCTCCATTTCCATTACTTTTCGCTTTGGCATCAGTTTGCGCTTGCATTTCTATTACAGTACCGTTTGCGTTACCATTTATGTTTGCGTCACCATGTGCGTTACCATTTGCGCTTGTGTTTGCATTGCAGTTACTGTTACTATGTGACAAATACTCATGTGGTGGGAGCATGGGGCCCAAAGGGCCCATGCTCACACCACCACATTCCATTCACTATTTATAGTCCTCATTCTCAAAAAGAAGGGAAATTCATAGCAAAAAAATCCATTTAATGCATCAGTTAGGGTTGTTCCACAGTGACAAAAGTGAGGAAATTCGGTGTTAGGATTGAAAACCCTAACTGCGCATTCCCCCCACCCTCATCACCACCACACATGCACATACATGCAAGTAGGGCAACACAACCAATCACACACAACCAGCAGGAGCTGTATACCTGTGTTACCGTAGGAAGTGTAGAAATCCAACTTCGGGTATCATACATTATTTACAAAGTTGTTCTATGAGGTTAGTTCATCTAAAGGTGAACCAAGCTGGCAGTGGTGAAAATGGTGTACTTCACTTCGTTTTCAACATATGGGTGGCAAAAGGCATCATGGGTGCTGCACTGTTAGTCTATGGCAAATTGCTCAATTTCAGAACAGTGTAACTTTGTCATCCTTAAGTATTTTAGCACCAAAGCAGGAAAAGGCACATCTGTGGGACCAGGTCTTGCCACCCTGCAAATTTCAGCCCAATGGACCCAACCATTTGCTTGCAGGATGATGGCAAATATATGCAGTCATCAATAGCATACTTTCACAAAATACTTTCGCAAACACGAAAGTGTCACAAACGGAAGACACAAAAGTGCTGCATTTGTGAAAGCATATGAAATAGTGTCATAAAATACTGTCGCAAACATGAAAGTATTGCCAACAGAAGACACAACAGTGTCGTATTTGCAAAAGCATGCAAAATAGTGTCGCAAAATACTGTCACAAACAAGAAAGTGTCACAAATGCATAGCACGACAGTCATATTTGTAAAAGGGATTTTTGAAAGTATTGCAGGGAATGTGCAAAATCCTGTTTTGTATCTTGTGAACCCCAAAATACCATATGTATATTCTGTGTTATGTGTTGGTGGCAGCGTGTTGCCCAAGATACCCACCTGTCCATAGTGATATGTGTGATATGATAGTGATATGTGTTTTGCAGTGTGTGGAATGTCTGGGATTGGAGTTAGCAGTGATGACCCCATGCCACAGCCAGATGGGAAAATGGGTGTGTGGTTTCATGGTTTAGATAGTTGTATGTTATTTCTGTTACCTGCTGCTGGTTGTATGTGATTGTTTGTGTTGCCTTGGTCCTTCCCCTACTTGCATGTATGTGTGTGTGTGTGGTGGTGGGGGGGAATGCGCAGTTAGGGTTTTCAACCCTAACACTGAATTTCCTCAGTTTTGTCACTGTGGAGCACCCTAACTGATGCATTAAATTGAGTTTTTGCCATGAATTTCCCTTCTTTTTGAGAATGTGCAATATAAATAGTGACTGGAATGTAGGGGTGGGAACGCGGGGCCGTCCGGACCCCGCACTCCCACCATGCGAATTGTTGTCACTCCGCTGCGCAAAAACTGTATGACCAACTGAAATGAAAATTGGTAAATGAAGATATGTACCATACCACAACACGTATAACAAATCTTATCTGAATCTGTTAAACAGTTGCACAGCATCACACTGGAAAAACTGTGCAGGAGTGCTGAAAAGAAAATTTTTGCCACTTTGCTACACAAGAACCATATATCTGATGGAACCAAAAATTGGTAAAAGAAAACATGTACCATAGTACACTGTGTGTCCAGAATTGTGTGAACATCCATTCAACGGTCGCACAGCATCAGGAGCAAATAACTGTGCAGGCACAATTCCACAACCATACATGACAGTGACCCAAACATTGTCACAGTCAAAGATCTATTATAAATCTTTCTATATTCCAAATGGCAGGCAAATCGGACACACGGTTCAAAAGTTATTGAAGCAGAATGAACCACATTTTCATTCATCAGAGTGTCATAATTCTGCACCTGTTTAGATTTTACACACCAAACCACTGCAAGGCACATTTGGACCACTAGGGCTACCTACACTATAAATTTCAAGCCAGTAGCACCATGCAGAATGCTATGCACAAAACATTAACTGTGTCACACAGTATCTCCACAGCAAATTATTTTTCCAACATGTAAACAACATAATTCACATCTCCAGGACATCCACTCAACACCCTCCAAATATCATGTTAAAAGATCAAACCATTCAAGAGATATTCAATTTTAAAGTGTGTGCACCTTTAAGAAGTCTTCCACCACAAAATGGCGGAAGTCACAGCCGAAAATGTGCTAAAATGGCAGACCTGGTGGCCAAAAAATCTGTTACCACAAGGAGGGCCAACTTCATATGGCAATAACTCTGGAACAGGACAACATTTTTGCACCAAACAAAAACTGACATGTTCCTTAAGCAAAGGTGTTTCAACATGCCAAGTTTCAGATCAATCAACCATACACTGGATGCGCTATGCATCGCGCAAGACACTGCAGAACAACAGCAAAAACATTATGTTTTGCACTGTACTACGCAAAACCCATATGGACCAGTGAAATATAAACTGGTAAATCAATAGATGCACCATTCCTCTCCATGTATGCCAAATCATATCCAAATCTCTTCAACAGTTACAGAGCAGCACAAGCGTAAGGCTTTGCACCAGTGGTGAAAAATACATTTTTGGGCACTTCATTCTGCAAAAAACATATGCAGATGTTAAATGAAAATTGGTAAATGCACAGAAGTGCCATAGTAGACCAAGTATTACAAATGTCACAGAAATCCACAGAAACGCAAGTGTTAATGTAAACGAAAATGGTTACGCAACCAGTTACATAAACACAAGCACAAAAGTTAATGCAAACACAAATCGTTATGCAAATAGTAACAAAAATGCAAAAACACAAACGGTAACATTAACGCAAATGGTATGGGCAACAGTGAGGTAAAAGAAAATAGTAACGGTAATGCAAAAGCAAGTGGCAATGCACACGGTGACACCAACAGAAATGATAACGCAAACAGTAAGACAAACGAAAGTACAAACGTAAATGCAAATACAAATGGTTCATGCAAACAGTAACACAAACGCTAACCGCAATGGAAATGCAAATGCAAACGGTAATGAAAACGGCAATGAAAATGCAAATGGAACCACAAATGCAAACAGAAACACAAATGGTAACAGCAACGGTGACGCGGAAGGAAACAGTAGTGCACTCAACAACGAAAATGCTACTGAAAATGCTAAGGTCAATGGAAATGCAAATGGTAACGAACACGCAAACTGTTACGGTAATACAATTGGAAATGCAAATGGTAACAGTAACACCAACGATGATGCCAAAGTAAACAGTAACGCACATGGAAATACAAATGCAAGCACAGACGCAAACGCAAATGGTAACACACACTGTAACACAAAAGTAAATGCTAACAAAAACAGTAATGCAAATGCAAATGGTAGCAGCAACACAAAAGTAGCGCAAATGTACCATAAAGGGTAGTAATACACAGTGGCGTAAATGGAAGCATGGCACAAACAATGTGAAGCATGAAGTGGAAAGCGGTAACAGTAATGCAAATGCATACACTTTTTCCCAAAAAGGTGCATTCAGAAGCACAGTGAATACAAAGAATGTATGCATAATAATAGCCTACAGAGCAGAAAATGAGCACTTCGAATGCTAAACTGCTTATATCTCAGGAGCTGTATGACATAGAAAAAAAAAAATCTCATATTATATATAACTGTCCAGGCTAGTTTTGTACTTAGCCTCCTGTGACCGGGTTTATGTGGGTAATGTAAATCAGTGAGACAAGACACCAAAAATTCAGGTTAACACACCTTTTCTAGGCGTGATGTTTATTTGTCCGGATGGACTATTTTTTTGTAGAAAAATATATCTTTATATATATAACGAAAAATCGCCCATCTCGGGTATATGTCTTAAATTTCAGACTTGTATCACAAAACAAATAAACAAAAAAAAAATAAGTCAAATTAACTCAGAAGAGAGCAGTTCTTCTAGAGCTCCCAGAACTACCCTTCCCTGGTAGTTCTGCCACAGAGTAGATAACCCTTTTTTTCACAGTTTCTATTATCCTCTGTGCTTTGAGATAACCTCTCCTCACTCACTCTTAGGCTTATCTGTCTGAACTGAGCACTAATGGATCTCTTATACTGTGCACTCTGACATCATCAGGTCAGCTGATCCACCCCTATTCTAAACAATCAATAATCTTTCTCTAATACAAATGAATTTGGGGGATCAGCCTGACTGTATATACACCTACAATAAAGAGGTCAAGATTGCCTCGCTCATTACGCTCCTACTGTCCTTATTACCCACTGAAAAAAAACACTGACTTTTCAGTTAATTGAATATCAACAGTAAACTCCGCCCCTATTTCATCTTGAGTGACATCTATCATTTACCATAAAACAGCCTCAACATGGGGCAGTGGGCTCCTAAGGGCTCATTCTGCAGGCTAGCTGTGCTCAGGTAAGAGCAAGTCCATGCATAATTATCTACATCAAAAGAAAACAATTCCATATTGTTTATGTGCCCAGTATTTCTTTGTTTTCAGATGTCTCTAATTATTTTAAATAAGAAGGCAACATTCTTTTGTAGTTTTACTGTTGTAACTGATGGCTGCAATGCTAAGCCGTCGGGAACCTATTTCATTCATTGTTTTCCCCACCTAGCCGCCTATTGCGGTTTCATTCAAAATGCAAGCAGGCTGCTGCAAAGAAGGAAGCCCAAATTGTCTCATTCTAGCAGCCTGCTACCCAACTCTTTTCCCACATTTGTAACTTGCACTTTATTTAAAAAAAATATCTCAGTGCTAGCCTACAGAGGTGCGAGTCCGAGAAGGAAAACACTTTCACTTTCCCGACTCGGAAGCGCCTCTTTTAAACATTGCAGAAAACTGACTTTCATGTTTGGAGAGGCTACAGAAGAAGAATTTCTTTATCCTTACTCTCCTGTAGCAGACTATTCTGCTGACTATCAGGCAACCAGAGGAAACACGGCGGCGGCGTGAGTCAGAGAGGGAAAGCCCTTTCACTTTCCTGACTCAGCAGCATGCCATATAATTCTCCAGCTTGTCCTGCCCAAAAAGCAGCTTTCTCTTGAATTTATATAATTTCTTTTTTTAAATGCTGCAAGTCCTAAAATGAATAAATCATCTGGAAAGAATGAAAACATTAGTCGGTTTCTTCTCTGTGGTTTCAAGCTGTTTTTCTTTTACAGGGGCAATGAACAAATATTCTGATAAAACAAAACGGCTGCTCATTTATGGTTAATAACCCCACAGGTTACTTCTAACAGCCCCTGGTTTATGTTTATTTCATTTTATACTAGGGTAATGGCATGTGAGTAAACAGGAAATTCAAGAGGGGTAGGCAAGAGAGCAAAGAGATATCATCATGGGTGGCCTTCCCATAATGATAGAATTGATATAAACAGATAGCTGAGAAAAAGTAGAGATCGCTACTGCAGTAAGCTTTAGGGAAAATAAGAATGCCAAGAGCCCTTACTGGGGGGAGGAGCCTATCTATCACACCCCCTAGTGGGGGACTAAGCATTTTTCCAATGGAAAGTCCATATCTCGAACTGTTTTCAAGATATGGGCCTCGAAAGGCGAAGCAGACGCCGTAATGTTATCCTATGGGACAAATTGTCAACTTCGGAGTGCTGCAACTTTGCAGCCCTCTAATATTTTGTCAGCAATCCACCAAAAGGCACATCTGTGGGATCTTGGCTTTCTTCCCTCCAAATTGTGGCCCAAAAGACCAAACCGTTCTTTTGCAGCAGGGTGGCAAAGATTACCTATTGTTTTGGCCATCTTGTTGCAAAGTACTTTCGCAAATCACGACACTTTCGCAAATCAAATCATGAAAGTGTTGCATATGCGAAAGTACTTTATGACACTACTTTTTACAACAATTAAAAAAACATTTCTGGGGTGTTTTACCCCCAAAAAAAGACATGGCTGGCATTCTCAGGGCTCGACTAGGTGAACACATCAAGAATTGTGTCCCTACAGGGTCCCAAATTTAAATGCCAAGCATTTCTGTGACCACCAACTGAAAACAAGATGGCTGATTTGCGACACTACAAGGGTCATTTGCTAAAGTAAGAAGTGCATTTGCGACACTTTCACATATTTTAACTTTTCCCATTGACTATAATGGGAAACTTGTTTTTTGAATAACATTTGAACCATTTAATATTGTGCCACAAAATCTTTAAAAGACACATTGGGGACCCCGGCTGCATGTTTCCTGAAGATTTTGGACCAGTCACGCAAACCGTGTGGGCTGTAGGTGCGAACAAAGAATGTACAAAAATCCATAATTTGTGCACTTTTGTGGCACTCTGTAGGTCCGCAACTGTACATCTGCCCATAATGAAACTTGGCAGGTCCAGAGATCTGTGATACCAGACTGAGCATTCCAAATTTCAGATAAATTCATCATATAGTGACAAAGTTATTAAGCTGCCAAATTTCAGATTTAACCGTAAATGGGGTACTCAACCCTAACTATAGTGGCACTACCATGCTACTATAAATATATATATTCTATGCAAAAAACTGCATTACTGCATCATTTAGGGTTAAAACACAAAAAGTAATGAAAAGAAAAATCTTTAGGGTTGCCCCTTCCCCCCATGGACCCGTCAATCATTCCAAGATTGACAGATGATGGGGTGTGTCATTGGGACTGTGAGGCCTAAATGTTGCCCCATTCCTTGTGTGATCATATTGAGAAGCAACAGTGAACAAGAATGGGGCAACATTTAGGCCTCACAACCCCAATGACATACCCTGTCATGTGTCAATCTTGGGATGACTGGAATGTCCACGGGGGGAGGGGCAACCCTAAAGATTTTCCATTTTCTGACTTTTTGTGTTTTAACCCTAAATGATACATTAATGCAGTTTTTTGCATATAATTTCCTTACTTTTTGAGAAAGAATAAAAAACTAAGAACTTGCGGAAGTTGGTGGGAGCGTGGGCCTTTCGGGCCCTGCGCTCCCATCAACTTCTAAAAGTGCCTCTACCATCATCACTCTCCACATTTCAATGTAAAAGACCAAACCATGTCTGAGATATAACATGTTAAAGTTTGAGATTTTCATTCATCAGAGTTGCAGAATTCCGCACCTGCTGACATTTTACAGACACAACGACTGAAAAGTGCATCTATAACACTAAGGCTAGGTAACTTATCAATTTCAAGGCACCACCACAATGCAAAACACTGTCCGAAAAACATAAATTGCATCACGCAAATTTATCTCTGCCCATGTTTGATTGCAATATTGATGTGTGTTCCTAACACTACATATGTGTTAGTGCATTTTAAGTGCAAAATGATCTCCATGAGAAAATGTTACCAAGCTGTCACAGGGGAGCCGTACTGCGCCTTTCTGTCCTGATTTTTGGAGCTATAATATAGTTATTTGGTTATGAATTTCTAGCATTTAGTGAGATTATATCCTTTTTGTTGCAAATTGTTTCTTGACAAGTCTGCCACATTAAGGTGCATTTGGGAAAGACACATAGTAAATCTTAAACACAGTAAAGTCTATAGAACAAGATAAGATCTAAGATGATGTAGCATAGACGTAGCTCAGAGCAAAGATTGGACGATTCTTTATACAAAGGCAAACTGTTTTTTTGCATACAGTGTATGGACTTCGGATGAACTGGAGACATAAGTCTTATTAAACTTTTCGTTTGTCCTGTATACTTTTTTGGAACATATATCTCTGCCTTTATCAAAAGCAATTATGCTGCTTTGGATTCTGCATTGAAGGTGATTTACGTTTTCCAAAACCATCTATCTATACATACACACATACATGCATACATATATATATATATACATATATATATATATATATTATGGTAGCACGGTAGTGCTACCATAGTTAGGGTTGAGGAGCCATTTCTATGTTAAACCCCAAAACTTTGCACCTTAATAACTTTGCAACTGTTTGACAGATTTGGCTGAAATTTGGAATACTTGATCGAGATCCATAGGCCTTGGCACCTGCCAAGTTTTGTAGCAGTTGAATACATGGCTGCGGAGTTATTAAGCGGGATTTGCGCACATGTTTATGCTTTTTCTGGAATTCTACGGTCGCACGTACAAGTCGCACGGTTTGCGTGACTGGCCCGAAATCTTCAGGGAACATGCTGCCCAGCATCTCCAATGTGCCTTTCAAAGATTTGGTGAAAAAATATTAAACGGTTCAAAAGTTATTCAAAAAACAATTTCCCATTATAAGTCAATGGGAAAAGTTAACAAAAAGTTCGACAGTGTCGCAAATGCATTTTACTTTCAAATGGGCCTGTTACTTTCTAAATCAGCCATTTTGTTTTCAGTTGGTGATAAGAAAATGGTTGGCATTTAAATTTGGGACCCTCTAGCAACCTAATTCTTTTTGTATTCACCTAGTCAGACCCTGAGGATGCTTGCCATGTCTTTATTTTGTGGTAAAACACCCCAGAAATATGTTTTTCAAATTTCTGGAAAAAGTACTTTCAGAAATTACTTTCATGCTCACGAAAGTGTCGAACTTTTTTGTGAAAGCTTTCGCAAATTGCGACAGTAGTTTTCTATCTGTGGGAAAGTGACAGTGATTCTTTGGCACTGCGCTGCAAAGGAACGGTTGGGAGTTTTGGGCTGAAATTTGGAAGGAAATCAGCTGACATCTCACAGATATGCGTTTCAGTGTTGTATTGAAAAAATATTACATGGCGGCAAAGTTATGTCACTCCAAAGTTGACAGTTTTCCCCATAGGATAACATTACCGCGCCCGACACATTACAGGAATCCTTTGGCTCCCTGCTGCAAAATAATGGTTTGGTCTTTTTTCCTGAACTTTGGAGGAAAGACAGCCAACAGCCCACACATGTGCCTTTTGGTGGTTTGGTGAAAAAATATTACAGGGAGGCAAAGTTATGGCACTCCGAACTTCTCTTTTTTCCCTATAGGATAACATTACGGCGTTTGCCGCGCCTTTCAGGGCCCGTATCTCGGAAACGGTGTGAGATACAGACTTTTCATCGGAAAAATGCTTAGTCCCCCACTAGGGGGCTAAGTACAAAAATAGCCAGGACAGTCATAAATCATATGACTTTTAAATTTTTTTTCTATATCATACGGTTCCTGAGATATAACCTATTTAGTATTCCATGTCCTCATTTTCTGCTCCGATACCCATTATTATGCATACATTCTTTGTACTCACTCTCTTTCTCTATGTAGCTTTTGGGGAAAACTAGCCTGTGTGCTTTCACTGTACTGTTGCTCTCTTTCTGCTTGCAGTTCCGTACCCGTTTCACTTACCGTTGACGTCTACGCCACCATGTGCGTTATCCTTTGCGTTTTCATTTGCCCTTGCGTTTCTGTTATATTTTGCCATTTGTGTCAACAGTACTGTTTCTCTTTCACTTTACGTCACCATGCCCATTGACATTTCCGTTTGCAGGCACCATGTTACTATGTGACAACACATCATGTGGCAGACCGTTCCCGTCTATGCCATCGTGTGCGTTACTCTTTATGTTCTCATTCGCACTTGCATTACCATGTGCGCCACTGTTAGCACTTCTGTTTGTGTTGCTGTTCCTGTTACTATGCCACAAGACATCATGTGGCCCCGCGCTCCCGCTGCCGCATTACATGGCGGGAGCACGGGGTCTTCCTGCCACTGCATTACATTCACTATTTCTCATTATCATTCTCAAAAAGAAGGGAAATTAGAGGCAAAAAACTCAGTTTAATGCATTAGTTAGGGTTGTTCCACAGCGACAAAAGTGAGGAAATTCACTGTTAGGGTTGAAAACCCTAACTTCGAATTCACCCCCCCCAGCACCACACACACACACAGACACACACACACACACACACACACACACATACAAGTATGGGGGAGGACCAAGTCATCGCAACCAATGACAGACATCCAGCAGCAGGTGACAGAAAAAACAAACAATTGTCTAAATGTACTACGAGACATCCCCACCCACCTGACCAGGTACTGCATGCTCAGTGGAGATCAACAGCAAAACTGAGGCCATGTACACCTAACATACACATATCTGATTGCAGCTGCACACAACGTACCTCACTTAGTAGTTGCATGGCCTTACCTACTGATGCCCCACACCAGACCACACCACATGTGGTGGGCCACCTGAGCAATAGAGTTGAGCAAAACCAAGGAGTTGTACAGGTATATCTCTGATTATAACAAGGGTTTGAGAAATGCAGCTTTCTAATTGACTGTAAACATTGTAACAGCCTTATGTTTAGTTTTATTAACATACATGTAGAACCTAACCATATGATGAACATGGTTTAATGTTGTTTAAAAAAGCAGTTTTATTATGATAGCAATAAGCCACTCCCAGGTATTATGTTAATGGTCAGTTTACCACTGTCTAGCGACATGTGGCACTCGGCTACGCCTCATTTAACATTAAACCCCTACAGGGTGATTAACAGACCATTTAACATAACTGTTGGTCATGCCTTATTGCTTAATTGTCTTTATGTGTAGATACTCTCCCTCTGCTAGGCACTGCAGCAGCTTTGCAACACAGTGTCCCACCCAGTTACACCATACACTGTCTACTTACTGGAGAATGGCTATGAATATGAACTCATGAAGATGAATAGTGTAACTTGATCATTACAGTCATCAAAACCTTAGTGTGATTATAACTGACAGAGTCAGTGATAGAGAATACCCCCCGCTGTCCTAGTACACTTTCCCCATTGTGAGTTAAATCAATACTAAAAGACATTCTGTTTATATCTACACTATACCTACTTGATTCCTGTTGTACCACAATTAACATAGTTATCACTTTGATAGCATCAGTGACAGAAGTGTGGCAAACCCAAACACTAGGCATACAGCCTGAGTATGAAACAACTGTTAAACAAATTACACTGTGTCCATAAGTGGCAAAGATCACTCATTGCAACAATAGTAAATGTATCACTATTTGAATAAGTTAGTCATCACAGATGCAATGAGATTCTCTTTCTCAGGTACAACATACTCAGTAAGTGCCTACAGGAAAATATATCCTATACACATCTCCGATACAGGTACGTCATTGTTGGCTCAGTAGTGCTATGATATTTAGGAGTTGCTTGGCCTGATCCATGCAATTACACTGTTTCTTACAAAGAATACTTACTGCATCTTTAGTATTGAAACACACTGAAGGTCTATGTATGTACATCAGCAGTACACCTACATCAGTAAGAATGCATCTGATACTGGCAGTACGAATTTCACAGCGTTGAATAGGCAATGCTCTTCCATACGTTTACATCAGCCTCTCTATCTTGAGTAAACAGTTGCAGTAAATGTACTACTATGTAAATCATATACTAAATGTAACACTACTTTTTTCTTGAGCATGCTAGTGTCTTGTAGATAATTTATGTATTTCTCTTAATTAATGTATACTCACCAGTGTTAAAACCTTTCTACAACTGTCATCATGCACCTTCGGCATTTATATTGACTAACAGCACAGTACCAGTTGTGGTGTGGTGTGGGGCATCAGTAGGTAAGGCCATGCAACTACTAAGTGTGGTACGTTGTGTGCAGCTGCAATCAGGGATGTGTACGTTTGGTGTACATGGCTTCAGTTTTCCTGTTGATCTCCACTGAGCATGCAGTACCTGGTCAGGTGGGTGGGGATGTCTTGTAGTACATTTAGACAATTGTTTGTTATTTCTGTCACCTGCTGCTGGATGTCTGTCATTGGTTGTGTTGACTTGGTCCTCCCCCATACTTGCATGTGTGTGTGTGTGGTGCTGGGGGGGTGAATTCGGAGTTAAGGTTTTCAACCCTAACAGCGAATTTCCTCACTTTTGTCGCTGTGGAACAACCCTAACTAATGCATTAAACAGAGTTTTGCCTCTAATATATATATATATATATATATATATATATACACACAGAGAGAGAGAGAGAGAGAGATCTTCCATTACAACATCAGAAAAAGTATACATTAACTATATTTAAAAAAAGTGCCATTCTATTTGGATTTGTACATACCCCCCCCCAGAGACACACACACACCACACCACCGCCAAACTCCTGGTATCTGGGGTCTCCATTACCAGACAGTAAGTGGGAATGAAGAAAAAAACCCTCAGAAAAAATTAACACTCTCTCAACCATATTTATGATTTGTGATGCACCGTACCTTGTGTGGCAAAACTCTTATTACAGAAAAGGGCTTTCTTCTGTGATACTTATGTGTTCAAAAAAAAATAATAATGCCAAAAAAATCTCTTGGGATCGGCAGGTGAGCAATGTATTCAGCAGTGTCCTACATAACACTACAACTCATCAGTATAAACAATCGGATATCAATTAAAACATTTGGGAAACTAAGAAGAATACTACTGTAATGGATATCCATGCTTAAGATAGCAATGCAGAAACAGAGACCTGTGCATACAAATGAGTACACAACTCAGATCCTCATTAATTGCTAAAGGAACTGAAGTGTGTTCAGGGACCCTGATGTGAACCTATGCACTCGCGCCTCTCCATGCTGCCGCAATATGTCCATTTGTACAAGTGGCAGTACATATGCTCACTGGATTTAAGGTAAGGTAAAAGTTTATTCATTTGACTACAAGTCATCATGAAAAAAGAAAAAACATAATACATCCATCCATAATATAATAAAATGTACAGCGTGCACATGTAAAATCCTCATATTACCTCTTAAATAGGCCCATGTATTATGTGAAGCAGACTTAATTATAAAGCAATATAGTATTCCAAATTATTACAAAATCTTTGTAGTAGTAAGTACCTTACTGTTCCATATCCTATAAACAGAAACTCTGCATAAGTTTTATGATTGGCGAAGATGGTCTGACCAACAAATGGAGTAGTTCAAAAGACACATCTAGACCCTAGGAAGAGACACCTCTATTCACTTACTATCTGTTTCCTGACACACACACATATATCCTTTCAGGTATTTTCAGGAGTGGATTCCAACACGTGGTCTCTCTGTGTCTTTAACAGGGCTCCAACAGTTTTAAATCCCTTCTTATGCCACTGAGTATATTTGTTAAGGTTCTCTTTTACCACTGGATCATAACTGCCATTTATGGGTTTAGGACCTACAATACTCATAAACAGGCCAAATACAGGGATATCACCAGTCCTGTCCCAACATGCACAAATTTGATCATGTGTATTTTCTCAACTTCATTCTCCCCGTACTAGGAAAATGGAGTGGCACATGCAATTTTATGCAGACAAATAGTCCTTCCCATAGTTCAGACCTGATCCCAGGACCACCAGGCTCAAGGTTAGCCATACCTATGTAGTATCAACAGTTGTTTTTCAAAATTTACATCAACAGTGATCAAGGTATATTAAATGTATCAGTCATCTGAAATGAATTTGTCCTTTAAGAGTTTCCTTAACTAGTGCATTTTACTATATTGTTTAGCAATGGCAAAGTTTCCTAAATCAACAGGTATGGTAATACATAATCAAAATATTAAAGTAATTGTCCAGGTTCCCCTCTAAAGAACCCAGACCGATAGTTTAATTGCTTCACCTGTTTCACCTGGCCTCTAATTATTCTAATTGATTCCACACTTGAGGTTAATAAAAGTACACCATGTGCACAAAACAGTGACCACATAAAGATAGCCTATAAAAGACAAAAATTCACTTTTGCATTTAAAAAATAATAACAATACATGACACATCATACAACATTTTGTTATTGTGTCAAAAATTCATCTGCTTAACATCAACGATCCAGGCATTATTCACTCAAGTCTGATATAAGAAGGCCAGAAGCTCCAATATTATTCTGACGTCCATGGATTATAATTCATAGGCTACACATTTTTTTTTTTTTTTTTTAAATGGTGCCTCAATTTTGGCTCCCTGGTCAGGAGTCCCGCTGACCTTCATAAAATGTAATTTAATGTTTTCTGCCATAACTATCAGTCTAAATTATGAAGACCGTCGGCCGCAAATCAGAGTCCAGAACAGAAAAATTAAAAAGGGTCTTTGCAGGCAAACCAAATAATTATCTTTTAGGGCAGGAAAGAAATTTCATACCCATCCTTTCTCCAGACCTAACAGGCAACAGGTTCCAAAACCAGGAGACCTAATAGCTACCTGTTTATTCCAGGCAGCAAAACGCACAGGTTCAAGTAAGCAGGCCACACATTTTCCCCCTGCGTTCCCTACATATATTAAACGTTGTTACCTCAAATCCAGAAGACAATTGTATCAGCACCAAAATCAAGGCACTGCCCCACTTGATTCCATTCTCCAGTTTCTGGAAGTCCATAGAATCTGTCAGGGCTTCTGATGAAGTACGTCTCCCAGATGCAACTCCCAAGGGTTACAGGCCTTCCAAAACTTTCATTAAGATTTCTCCAGGGTAGCACCTTCTTGGGTAATCTTTCTTATATATTCTTGCATCAAGCACACCTGAGGGGAAAAAAGAAAATAACACTCCTCTGAGCATAGTATGTTTTGCACTTCAGGTATATTATGATACCCCCAGGCAACAATATCATATACCTTTTATAAATAAATACAGGCCTTTCAGCACCTACGGTGCACTTCTTGAAGTCTGCCTCCTTTTGTATCCAGCTTCTTGATTCATAGCTGAGATAGCTGCCTTATTCAGCCTTCCGTGGCTCTCTCAGAGTCCCAGATTCCCACTGAAGGCACCAGTCAGAATATCAAGAACTATCCAAAGTGTCCTAAATAATCTACTGCAGGGCACTGTAAAACAAATCTCCAAGGAATACAATTTCAGTAATATGCTTCCAAAACCTGTAGATTTCATTCACTGAGCCTGACCTAAACCTGACCATATTTCTAATCAGGGCGTTACAATCGGTATGAGGCCATTACCGCTTGTGCTTTGGCTCGGTTGCTGTCCTGGCGTTTCCCTGAAACAGGAATAAAACAGAAATACTCAAGTGCTGTTACCAAACATCTATATGCTAAAGTGTCATAATGTGGCATCTCCTTGAACTAAAACAATATAGGTTCCATTGACTGAGTTCAGGGTTGCAAAAGTAGCAGCCCTGAACTAAAACAAACACCACAGAGCATACAGAGCTATGAGGAGCGGAGCAGCAATGCGGCCATCTTCCTTACTGGATGTAATTAAAAGGCAGAGTGTTTTTTAATGCTTTATTTTGTTCACTTTCACATGAACTTTTCTTCTTGGTTTTCTTTTTGTGCCCTTTAGATTATTTAACAAGTGAAAAATGAATAGAGAAGCCTGGCCTTTTTTTCTTGCTTTAACAAATGGGATGGCAAAAAAAATCTGGTGAGCAAGTTTGCAGGCTTACACTGCCCACTTCAAACGCTCTTCAAACAAAAGCTGAAGAGGGAAAGAAAGCCCCACCTGGTACCACTGTTTGCTAAAATAATAATAAATAGATGTCTGTTCAATAAATAATTACAAGAGATTGTAAAGTGGAGTGCTTTGGGTAACTATTAACCATGGAACATGGGACAGGTATCACTTGCCGTGTAACAAGGCAATGTTATTGTTAAATCACTTTCCAACAGCTACTTTTCTGATAACTCTACTATTTCCACAGCAACTGATGGCTTATGTTGACTCATAGTTAACATAATAAGTACAATATTACAGACAAACCAGATAAAATCAGAAAAGAAGTTACAGGTTTAAACTCACACCTGCCTGGGGATCCCAAATATAGATTTGCCATTCGAGGGCCCTTTCAGGATGGGCCATATTTTGTTTACATTGGATTATATTGTGCTTTTTTCATAACAGGTTAACTTCAAGCCCTATCTCCCAGTCCTATTTGTCTTATTTTATTGAAAGCAAATGGTAACCAGATGAGTCCCCCATCCAATATTTAATCTGCTGGCATAGAGAGGTTTTGCAATCATTTACATCTACAGGACATGACATAAACACCTTCCAAATTTCAAGTAAAAAGACCAAACCGTTTCTGAGAAATTTAATGTTAAAGATTAGTAAAGTTGCCCTATCTATTCCATTATCAAAAATCTGGAGAGCTTGTCCCTATTTTGCGATCAAAGATAGCGATCAAAGAATCTCTCAATCAAAGAATTTGCATTTTGCAGTGTTTTCATGTGCAAAGACTGTAAGTCCGACTGAAATGAAATTTAGCAGATCAAGAGATCTACCATGCCCCACTGCGCATACCAAATTTCAGGCAAATCCGTTGAATGGGTGCAAAGTTATTAACACCCAAAAGCTTGACTTTAACATAGAAGTGACATCTCAACCCTAAATATAGTGGCACGACTGCTCCACTATAATATATATTATAGTGGCAAGGTAGTGCCACTATAGTTAGGATTGACTACCCCATTTAAGGTTAAAGTGTGAAATTTTGCATCTTAATAACTTTGCCACTGTATGATGGATTTGCCTGAAATTTGACAAGCACAGAGTGGTAGCATAAATCTCTGGATCTGCCAAGTTTTGTAATGGGTGGATATACAGTTGCGGAGTTATAAAGCGACATTCCGTAGCGCATTTATGCTTTTTTGTGCATTCTTTGCTCACGCCTACAGGTCACACAGTTTACACAACCAGTCTGAAAGCTTCAGGGAACATGTGGCCAGGGTCCCCAATGTGCCCTTCAAAGATTTCATGAAAAAATATTAAACGGTTAAAAAGTTATTCAAAAAACACGTTTCCCATTATAGTCAATGGGAAAAGTTAACAAAAAGTTTGACAGTGTCGTAAATGCAGTTTTTAGTGTCGTAAATGACCCCTGTAGTGTCGTTAGTCAGCCATTTTTATTTTCAGTTGGTGGTCACAGAAATGCTTGGCATTTAAATTTGGGACCCTCTAGGGACACAATTCTTTTTGTGTTCACCTAGTCAGACCCTGAGGATGCTAGCCATGTCTTTTTTGGGGGGTTAAACACCCCAGAAATATGTTTTTGAAATTTTTGTAAACTGTAGTGTTGCAAAGTAGTGTTGCACTTGTGACACCTTGGTGATTTTATTTGCAAATGTGTCGTGATTTGCAACACTACTTTGCAGCACTATGGCCAAAATAACAGGAATTCTTTGCCACCCTGCTGCAAAAGAACGGTTTGGTCTTGTGGGCTGAAATTTGGAGGGAAGAAAGCCAACATCCCAGAGATGTGCCTTTTGGTGGTTTGGTGACAAAATATTACAGGGATGCAAAGTTACAGTACTCCAAATTTGACACTTTCCCCCATAGACTAACATTACGGCATCCACCACGCCTTTCAGGGCCTGTGCCTCGGAAACGCTTCGAGATATGGACTTTTCATCAGAATAAGACTTAACCCCTTCTAGTGGGCTAAGTACAAAACTAGCCAGAAAGTCATAATTTATATGAAATTTAATTTTTTTTCTACATCATACGGTTCCTGAGATATAAGCAATTTAGTATTCCAGGTACTAATTTTTTGCTTCGATGCCCATTATTATGCCTATATTCTTTGTATTCACTGTGTTTCTCTATGCAGCTGTTGGTGAAAAAAAATGGTATGTGCTTTCGTTACTGTCACAGTTAGTGTTCCCACTTGCATTTCTGTAACCATTTGCATTAGCGTTCCCGTCTAAGCCACCGTGTGCGTTACCCTTTGCATTTTCATTTGCACTTACATTACTGTTACCATTTGTGCTTCCATTACTGTTTCTGTTTGCTTTTCATTTTGCATCACCATGTGCATTACCATTTGCATTTGCGTACGAACTTCTATTTTCATTTCCTTTGACATCATTGTTGCTGTTACCGTTAGCATTTGCATTTCCTATTGCGGTACCGTGACCGTGTACGTTACCATTTGTGTTTCCAAACACACTTACATTTGCATTTCCATTTCCATTACTGTTCCAGTGTACACCACCATGTGCATTACCCTTTGTGTTTTCATTTGCGCTTGCGTTACTGTTAACATTTGAGTTCTCATTACTATTTTTGGTTGCGTTTCATTTTGCATCACCATGTGCATTACCATTTGCATACGCACTTCCGTTTGCATTTCCTTTGGCATCATCATTGCTGTTACCATTAGCATTTGTGTTTCCTATTGCGGCACCATGACCGTGCACGTTACCATTTGCGTTTCCATATGCTCTTGTGTTTGTGTTTCCATTTGCATTACCATTCCCATCTACACCACCGTGTGCATTTCCCTTTGCATTTTCCTTTGTGTAACTGTTAACATTTGTGTTTCCATTATTGTTTTTGTTTGTGTTTCCTTTTGCATCACCGTGTGCATTTCTAGTTGCGTTTGAGCTTCCGTTTCCATTTCTGTATGTGTTTCTTTCGGTATCATTGTTGCTGTTACCCTTAGTGTCTGCATTTCCAATTATGTTACCATGCCCCTGTGCATTATGGCTTGCATTTCCATACGTGCTTGCATTTGCATTTCTGTTTTCATTAACATTTGCGCTTGTGTTTGTATTACCATTTGCATTATCATTTACATTTGCGTCACCATGTGAGTTAGCATTTGTGCTTGTGTTGCATTGCTGTTACTTCACTATTTATAGTGCACATTCTCAAAAAGGAGGGAAATTCATGGCAAAAAACTCTGTTTAATGCATCAGTTAGAGTTGTTCCACAGCGACAAAAGTGAGGAAATTCGATGTTAGGATTCCCAACCCCCCTTGCACCCCACCCCCACCGTACCCCCATCAATGGGCATCGGGGTGTGCATTGGGGTCGTCGGCCCTAACTCTCACTCCTATACTGCACCAACTCTGCTTGTTTGCACATAGAATGGGGTAAGAGTTAGGGACTGATGACCCCAATGCACACCCGGATACCTGTTGGTGGGGGTGGAGTGCAACGTGGGGTGGGAACCCTAACATCAAATTTCCTTGCTTTTGTCACTGTGGAACAACCCTAACTGATGCATTAAACAGAGTTTTTTGCCATGAATTTCCCTTCTTTTTGAGAATGTGCACTATAAATAGTGAATGGAATGTGGTGGTTGGAGTGTGGGGCCTAAATGTGATTTTTTGTCACATTGCTGTGCAAAAACTGTATGACTGACTGAAATGAAAATTGGTAAATGAAGACACATGTACCATGGCACACCGTGTGTCCAGAATTGTGTGTAAGTCTGTTCGACGGTCACACAGCGCCATGAGCAAACAACATAACAAGCAAACATCAGCAACCGTAAGTGCCAGGGACCTGAGAATTGTCACAGTCAAAGATGTATTATCAATCTTTGTACATTCCAAATGCCAGGCAAATCAGACACACAGTTCAGAAGTTATTGAAGTATAATGAAGCAAAGTTTCAATTGTCTGATTGGCATAATTCCACACCTATTAATGTTTTATATACCAGATCACTGCAAGGCACCTCCACACTACTAGGGCTACCTATGCTATAAATTTCAAGCCAGTAGCACCATGAAGAATGTTATGCGAAAAACGTTAACTGCGTCACACAGTATCTCCACAGTGAACAATTTTTCCAATATGTAAACAGCATAATTCACATCCCAGGACATCCACTGAACATCCTCCACATTTCATGTGTAAAGACCAAACTGTTTCAGAGATATTCAATTTTTACATTTCTGCACCTTTAAGAAGACTTCCACCACAAAATGGCAGAAATGGTGGCCGAAAATGTACTAAAAAGGTGGTGCTGGTGGACAAAACATCTGTAACTGAAAGGGGGGCTAACTTCAAATGGCAGTAACACTGGATCAAAACAACATTTTTTCACCAGACAAACACTGGCATGTTTCATGAACACAGGTCTGTCATTGTAGCAAGTTTCAGATCATCAACCACACACTAGCTGCACTATGAAACTGTGCAGGAGTCCCACAAATAACATTTTTGCCACTTCACTACACAAGAACTATATATCCGACGAAACCAAAAATTGTTAAAAGAAGACATGTACCATAGCACACCGTGTGTCCACAATTGTGTGTACACTCGTTCAACGGTCGCACAGCACCATGAGCAAACAATGTAACATGCACAATTCAGCAACCATAAGTGTCAGCAACCTGAAAATTGTCACAGTCAAATATGTATTATAAATCGTTGTATATTCCAAATATCAGGCAAATCAGACACACGGTTCAGTAGTTATTGAAGTGTAATTAACCAAATTTTCATTCATCAGAGTGGCATAATTCTGCACCTGTTAATGTTTTACACACCAAACCACTGCAAGGCACCTTTGTACCACTAGGGCTACCTACGCTATAAATTCCAAGCCAGTAGCACCATGCAGAATGCTATGTGCAAAACGTTAAGTGCATCATGCAGTATCTCTGCAGTGAATTATTTTTCCAACATGTAAACAACATTTTCACATCCCCAGGACATCCACTCAACACCCTCCAAATTTCATGTGAAAAGACCAAACTGTTCCAGAGATATTCCATTTTTACATTTCTGCACCTTTAAGAAGTCTTCCACTACAAAATGGCAGAAATCGTGGCAGAAAGTGCGCTAAAATGGCAGACCTGGTGGACAAAAAATCTGTAACTGAAAGGGGGGCCAACTTCAAATGACAGTAACACTGGATCGGAACAACATTTTTTCATCAAACAAAAACTGGCATGTTCCATGAACACAGGTATTTCTACATGGAACATTTCAGATCAATCAACTGCACACTGGCTACATTATGCATTGTGAAAGACAGTGCAGAAGAATAGCAAAAACAATGTTTTGCACTGCACTGCACAAATGCAAAAACACAAACAGTAACGTTAATGCAAAGGATGATGGCAACAGTGAGGTAAAAGAAAATAGTAATGCTAATGGTGACACAAACGCAAGCGCGAATGGTAACGCACACAGTGACACAAATGGAAACGATAACGCAAATGGTAAAAGAAACGCAAGTGCAAACATAAATGAAAACAGAAATGGTAACGCAAATGGTTACACAAACGCTAACGGGCAACAGAAACTCAAATAGTAATGAAAACGGTAACAGAAACGTGAACGGTAACGGCAGCAGCGACGCAGAAGGAAGCAGTTACACACTCGACAACAGAAACACTGCCGATAACATAAATGCTAAGGCCAACAGAAACACAAACGGTAATGAACATGCAAACAATAATGGTAACGCAATTGGGAATGCAAACAGTTACTGTAACACCAATAATGACACCAAAGAAAACAGTAACAGAAACGGAAATGCAAATGCAAGCTTGTACGCAAAGGTAAATGGTAATGCACACGGTGATGCAAAAGTAAACACAAACAAAAACAGTAACAGAAACGCAAATGGTAACAGTAACACAAGCGCAAACCCAAGGGGTAATGCACACGGTGACGTAAATGGAAATGCTAATGCAAATGGTAACGGAAACGCAAGTGGACACACTAACGGTAACAGTAATGCAAATGTACACCTTTTTTTCCCAAAAAGGGGCATTCAGAAGCACAGTGAATACAAAGAATATATGCATAATAATGACCCCCCGAGCAGAAAATTAGCATTTGGAATACTAAATTCCTTATATCTCAGGAACCATGCGACGTAGAAAAATATGTAAAATCTCATATTATTTATGACTTTCCAGGCTAGTTTTGAACTTAGTCCCCTAGTGGGGGACTAAGCATTCTTCCGACGAAAAGTCTGTATCTCGAACCGTTTTCGAGATATGGGCCCTGAAAGGCGTGGCAGACACTGTAATGTCATTCTATGGGAAAAATCATCAACTTGAGAGTGCTGTAACTTTGCAGCCCTCTAATATTTTTTTTACCAAACCACCAAAAGGCACATCTGTGAGATCTTGGCTTTCATCCCACCAACTTTCAGCCCAAAAGACCAAACCGTTCTTTTGCAGCAGGGTGGCAAATATTCCCTATTGTTTTGACCATAGTGTCGCAAAGTACTTTCGCAAATCAGGATACTTTCGCAAATGAAATCATGAAAGTGTCGCATAGGTGAAAGTACTTTGCGACACAACTTTTTACAAAAATTTAAAAAATATATTTCTGGGGTGTTTCACCCCCAAAAAAGACATGGCTAGCATCCTCAGGGTTTGACTAGGTGAACACAACAAGAATTGTGTCCCTAGAAGGTCCCAAATTTAAATGCCAAGCATTTCTGTGACCACCAACTGAAAACAAGATGGCTGATTTGTGACACTACAAGGGTAATTTGCGAACGTAAAAAGTGCATTTGCGACACTTCCGCATATTTTGTTAACTTTTCCCTTTGACTATAATAGGAAACTTGTTTTTTGAATAATGTTTTAACTGTTTAATATTTTTTCATTAAATCTTTGAAAGACACATTGGGGACCCTGGCTGCATGTTCCCTGAAGGTTTCGAACCGGTCGCGAAAACTGTGCAGGCTGTAGGCACGAGCAAAGAATGCACAAAAATGCATAATTTGTGCATTTTTCGGTGTTCTGTAGCTCCGCAACTGTACATCAGACCATAACAAAGCTTGGCAGGTCCAGAGATCTATGGTACCAGGTCATGCTTGCCAAATGCCAGGCAAATCTGTCATACAGTGGCAAAGTTATTAAGCTACCAAATTTCAGATATAACCTTAAATGGGGTACGCAACCCTAACTATAGTGGTACTACTGTGCCGCTACATAACATATACTGTGTATATATATATATATATATATTGATATATATTCCAGTCATATTTATATACTATAAAACATATTTATTTGCTATGTAAGACATGTATTTAAAATGTATTATCAATAAGGAAAAATAACACATGCATTACAGATACTGACCAGATGTATATTAGGCCAAACCCAAATATTTAACATATATGAAATACAGTCAAACCCACTTAATAGCATAGGCTCAGGACTGGAGCTGATTATGCAATTAAGCGGGCTACTCTATTATGTGATCCTGCTGTTTTGTTTTTTTTTTCCCCCTGTCATGGACTTAACCGCATCTCACACAGAACTGTATAGGGTGTGTGCATCAGACAGCAGTGACTCATAATGGGGGAAGCACCAAGGGAGGTTGACAGTGAAAATGCCGACCTCCCTCACAGCGATGGCACAGTACCGATGCAGGTATTGTGCTGCTTGTTCAAAGAGTATTTTCTGTGGTGGCCTCTACCCCCCATGCCCCCCATGCAGGGGGCTCTGCCCCCCGCACCCCCCAGACTTTAGGATTCCAATTCCTGGTCGGAGTTGGTCTGGGGAAGGGGCAGAACACTGGGGGAAAGAAAACATGGAAAAAGGATCATTACTGTGAACGTCACTGTAATGGTCTTTTTTCGTGTTTTGCCATTGGGGTGTCACCCTGAAGGGGTGCACCGCATAATGGGATATAGTTCCAGTTATTTTTTTGATGTGTCAGAATGTGCTTGTGTACTGAGTGCTTGAGTACTGTATTTTTATTAAAAAGGCATTTGTATTGCTACTTTATTGTTGCCTTATATTGTTAAAATCTTCTGTTCATGTGTGCACCCCTTTAGTGCTTATTTCGCATTGAGCACAGTGAAGTGATCTGTCAGCTTCAAATGGCGTTGCCGTTCTTTAGTTGCTTTAATGCACACATTTTCCAGGTCATAAAATGCCCTGTAATCTTCACCACTTGCATTCAACTCTATGTAGCGGTGTATCATTTTTAAACTTTGTGCCACTTCCTTGAATGTTGGTGCTGGCACTGTGGTTCCATCATTGGTGTCATCCTCTTCATCATCCTCATCTTGCGGTCCATCACCTTTTCATCACTGACAGCAGCGGCAGCTAGTTTGTCATCTGTAATCATTCCTGTGCACTGTAAGTCATCGTCAGAAGCCACAAACAGCTTGAAAACAGACTGCTCGATGTTGTCAGGTGCAACAATGTATTCCTCTATTTCCCCCACATCTTCCTCAGTGTCACTGCTTTCCCTGAAGAAGCCAGGCTTCTTGAAGCAGTTTTCGATTGTCTGTTGTCTGACATCAGACCATGCTTGACTCGGGAGATGTATGGCATCTAGAATTGTGAATTTATGAGCCAGATCAGTGGCAGACACCGCTGTGCCTTCATCAAAGGCTGAGATAACCACAGAAAGGAGCCACTTTCAATACAGGCATTTTAGATTGTGGATGATCCCCTGATCCAAAGGCTAGATCAGGGATGTGGTGTTGGGGGGGAAGAAAGATGATTTTAATGTGGGACAGCTCTACCTGGGGGTGCACAGTACACTTGTCAACAAACAAGAGTATGTTTCCATTTTTGGCACATCTCTTTATTGAATTCCTTAGCCCACTCAGTGAATAGCAGGGATGTCATCCAAGCATTACTGCTGGACTGGTACATAACTGATAGTCTTTCGACATTTACACCCTTGAAACAATGAGGGTTTCTGCTCTTGCCAATAATCACCAGCTTTGACTTATGTGACCCGTCCATGTTAGCACAGGTCAGCACAGTGATCCTATCCTTCTTACTGCCAGAAATGCAATCTGACTTAAAAGTCAGAGTTCCATCTGGTGCAGCTCTGTACAAAATGCCAGTCTCGTCAGCACTGTACACACAATCAGGGGGGTAGTCTGCTAAAAGGGAGGGTAAAACAGTGGAGATTCAGTGATCAGCAGAAGCAGTATCAGCATCTTTTCTTTCCCCGTGAGCTTTTTTAAAGATTATGTTATGCCGCACTTTAAACCTGCATAACCACCCATTGCTTGGCTCAAAATTAGGTCTATCCATCACACATGCCAGTTTCCTAGCTTTCTCCTGCAGGAGCAGTCCTGAAACTGGCATGTCCGAAACTACAGGCATGCTTGAACCAGCGGAACAAAGCCTCCTCTACCGCACTATCCTTCCCCTCCCTTTTGCGCTTCTGATCAGCGTTGGCATTTGTTTGAAAGTCATGCAGGATCTTGTCCCTGTTTTGACAATCCTGCATAGTTGGCTTTGGGACACAGAAAGCCTGCGAGCCACTTCAGACTGGAAGGCACCTGGACTATCAAGAAGCTGTAGTGCTTTTACCTTATCTCCGAGGGTAAGCTCCTTTCTTTTCTTTGGGGTAACATCCATTGTTTAACGATGGCACACCAGCACTAGCACAACAACAAAGAGCTGCAATCTGAGTGTGCTGCAGGGGTCAGGGTTCATTTATAGGAAAGAGGTATTAATGGGCTAATTAGATGCAGGTACACCTCGTCAAGAGGTGCTAACGACTAACTGCCATTCGATTCTGAAGTCTTAATGGCAGCAGCAATTAAAGCAAAGTATGTTTTTGAGCAATTTGTGGCTAAAACAATCGCAAAAAGTGTGGCCAGAAATGATGCCATTATACAGGTGCTATCAATGCAAAGTCTGGCCAGAAATTATGTCATTATGCGGGCACAATCAATGCATTTAACTGATTGTTTTATTATTGCTCACATAGAAAATGATTCAGGGAATAGGGTTTCTAGTCTTTTTAAGAGGGATTTTCTATTAAGTGGTATTCGATTAAGTGGGCTTGACTGTAAATCTCAGGATATACATCTCTAATAGGAATAACATACACTATTGTAGAAATTACACAGTAAGATTATGCTTGCATAAAACTATAATAATTTTTACATTAGCGTCCATAAAAACATTAAGAAGAAAAACAAAATAATTTTTTGATAGTATAACAAATTATATACATTTAGTATAACAATGCCAAGTATAAGACATATCTAATTGACTTTGGCAAATGTCTAAAATATAACTGGAAAAATGCACATATATCTGAAACGTGATATATTTAGGCATATTCAGATATAGTCTACATAGTAACAAAGTATAGTTCTTTTCCATATAGGTATAACTTAAAATTATGTGATGAATATATTTTTGTGTTATTTACATATTTATCATCTTATAAGGGAAGTCAAAAATGAAACAGTATCAGTAACTCAGAATATATATGCTGGATAGATTTAAAATATGTTTGCCTAAAATGCAAAATATGTAGAAACCGTAATAAAGTGCATGTGCAAATAAATAGTTTTGATTTTATGCAAGTCAGGGGATGCCTGGGAGGAGGTAAGTCCTTGGGTTCCAGGTATTAATAAGGTACATGAAGGTAACATTTTCCATAGTTAAAGAAGCTCAAAAACAAGGCGTCACTCTATGAAGTTGGAAAGGGGGAGGCTCAGAGGAAATGTGAGGGAATACTTCTTCAAGGAGAGGGTTGTGGACACCTGG
Source organism: Neoceratodus forsteri (assembly GCA_016271365.2). Taxonomy (NCBI): domain Eukaryota; kingdom Metazoa; phylum Chordata; order Ceratodontiformes; family Ceratodontidae; genus Neoceratodus; species Neoceratodus forsteri. Next base: position 1,412,862,946 of record CM028132.1, read on the forward strand.
ACTAGCCTTATAGTGGAGGTGGTAGGTGCCAAAACGGTGATGGGATTCAAGCATACATGGGACATATACAAGAGGACTTTGGTAGTAAGGTAAGTGGAGGAGATGACCAGAGATTGAGTAGGGTCTGCGGTGGCACAGCAGGCAGGGAAAACTGGTCAGACTAGGTGGGCCAAGAGGTCCTTATCTGCCGACAACTTCTATGTTTCTGTGTTTCACTCCTCAAATAAATTTCAGTTTTAATAAAAGACTGGTATTTTCTTTCAGTTACTGGGTACCCTAACTTCACTGGCCTCTAGCTCCCAGCTCCCAGCTCCACTCTCCCTCACCCTTGCAAAACTGACCCAGATCCCTTGGGAAAGTCCCTTTTATAGGGTGATGAAACACAAGGCCCTGTTGGTCAGTAAAATCCCCAGGCAAGCAGTCTTTGGAATGTTAGCCCAGCAAAGTGGTGCATGCACCTTGGCAGAAAGGTAAAGCATGCTTCTAATTTGCCAAAGTTCACAGGCAGGTCTTTTTCTGACCTCTGCCCCCTTACCATCAGTCTCTGCTGAGTCAAGGGGTTGTGGGGATACATGGGACTCACCATGTTTGTTTACGTGTCGGTGCTGTGATTCAGCAGCTTGCTGATGCATTACCACCTGCCCTTGGCTGCGGCTTTTATATTGCCCTGGCCCTAATGCCTCTTCTGGGAGCCATGGAGGTGTTTATTTCTTTAAGCGCTTAGCCAATTATGCTGTTGGGGGCTCCGTTATGGGATGTGGCCTTTCAGCCACTCTCCTGGTGTTGGTGAGTGCATGCCCATCTGCTGTTTCTTTCTCCTGACCCAACTGCCTGTCCTGGAGTTGGGGCATTTTTCCTTGCATCTGATGGCATGGCTGTACTGCGATCCTGGCTCTGCTTCATTGCCTGGAACCAGGACCCTGTTTGTATTGCAGTGATGTGGCCTGGTTGTGATTTGGAACTCCTACTCCATTTTGGTGCTGCTGGACATGAGCAGCAGCACTTATAGTGGCCACTGCAGCTGCTTCTGTTCCCTGACCTGTTGCTCTCCCTGGGGTCTGGGAATCACCAGTTCCACCTGATAGTGATTTCATTATCCAATCTTGGCCTCACTGGCAGTCCAGGACCTGAGAGCACAGGTACTACTTGGTAGTTTCAGCCTTGGAGATTTATAGTGGAGTCATAGCTCGGCTCCTGCCAGGGCTCTTGAATGCAGCTGCTCTTGCCCTGCCGGTCCCCACTTTGGCAGTCTTAGAGGACCAAAGGGTGAACAAATGTCCAGGGGGGAGAGAGGAGGCAAACACAGGAGGTAAGACCCCAACAGGTAAGCCTCAAAAATGGAGGTGGGGGCTTACCAAGAAAAGAGTCAAAAAAAGAACGCAAAGTTAGACAACTATAACACATAAAGAGCAGGGGGCTGGATTTTCAGCCTGTTCCGGGACTAAGTCCCACTGCATAATGGCCACTGCAGACCAAAGTCTCCACATCTGCAGAGTACCGTATTTTTAGCCCTCACAGCTGTGGGGGATGTTACACAGGTCCCACCAGTTGTACCTTTTCCCCCGCAACTGCACAGAGAAATCAGCTGCAAGCTTCTGTAAATCGGGGAGCTGGTCGCAAACTGCCCCCCCCCCCTTGAAAATACCATGGCTGTAGGAAAAACTGTGGCTTCACAAAAGGAGACTCACTCATGTCAGTTTTCCCCCGTATCTACAGAAAATTCAGGGGCTCTGAAAATCCAGCCCTGGATTGTGTGTACTGATTGCCTATGTGACTGAATTTCTTTTGTTTCTGTGTCTTTTATTCAATACAATATCCTTGTTTTTGGAAAACACATTTTCATTTTCCAGTTATTTATTTATTTTATTTATTTAAAAGTTTAACCAGGAAATACATATTGAGCTTATAACAGCTCATTTCCAGATGTGTCCTGGGGGAGAGGGGAGAAGGAGCTAGCTAAACAATATAATTAATAAAAATACAAGTAGTCAAATACATTGACATATAATATAAGTAGAAATATTAGCATTAGAGGCAATTAGCAACTATAGCTATTAGAAAATATAACAATTTCTTATATGTAAAGAAGGGAAAAAGTTATCCTAACTGAACACCCAACCTTGTAGTAAATGTGCACTAGAGCTTGAGGCCCTCATCTTCAGACATGGCCACTGGAGCTGTGCAAGAGAGTGCCTGGTCATTTGGGAAGCAATTGAGCTGTGGAAGCACTCCACCAAGTACATGAGTGGAGCTCACCACAGCTCCTTGCTTGCAACAGGCAGCCAGCAGCAAAAGGTGATAGCCCATCCCAAATGGAGTAGCACTTTTGCTTCTAGGTGTCATATTCAGAGGCCGCCATGTAAGGTGCTATGTGGCCATTTCTGTGCCATTATATGGCCGCTAGCAGCTCTACTCAATGCCTCCATGCATCTATATGCACGGCAGCATTGTGCAGATATTCAGCTATTGCCCCCACCCTCACCCGATTCCAATACCCTAATGTATAAATCCCTGGCAGTCTGATGGTATCGCACAACCACCCTGATCCCAGTTGTAAAATCAAACTTCCCTGGTAGTGTAGCAGTACCCGCCTCCTGCTCTGATCCCCACTGTGTAATGAAATTACCCTGGTAGTCTAGTTTTACCCCATACTGTCCTGACCCCCATTATGGAATTAAATTACCCTGGTAGTCTATTGGTACCCCTCCCACCCTGATCTTTGTTGAGAAATAAAATTACCCTGGTAATCTATTTTTACCCTCTATTGTCCTGATCCCCAGTATGGAATGAAATTACCCTGGTATTGTAGAAGTACCCCTTCCCATCCTGATCTCTATTGTGAAATGAAATTTCTCTGGTAGTCCCTCAGCACCCCTCTACCACCTCAAGCCCTGATGTGAAAAGAAATTACCCTAATAAGGCAGTGGTACCCCTCCTTACCCTCATCCCTCTAATAAAGTGATGTCCCCCCTGGCCCTGCCCACTCACTGAGCACCAACCACCCTTTTTTCCAGCATCTGACTCACCCTAAAAAGCCAGGGGATGTGGCAAGCAGAACAGCAGATAGCAAGCTGCACATACCCTCCAGTCATTACTTCGGCTGGCAGACATCTGAATAACAGTGAGTGAGTGTGCATGTACTGTGTTTCCACTGAAGAGTCATACACACATGAATGTCTGCAACAAGAGACTATGGGTCCATCCAGTCTGTGCTGTTCTACTTTATCTGACGCCAGGACTTATTGCCTAGACACAGTTTTCACCCTCACCTACCCCCCCTTGCTCCTTACCTCACCTCACCTCACTGCTACCCCCTGCATAACTATCGAGCAAGCAGATTTAAAGCAGAAAGAGGAGGCTGTTGCAGCTTTCAAAGATCATCCAGATGTTGCTACTTTTGAACTAGAACTGAAACAAACTATAGCTGCACAGGAATCTAAAATTAAAGCTAACAAATTCAGTCAATTTGAATGTGACAAGCAGGATTACCTGACCAATGACAGAAAAAAAGCAATCAGAAGTGGAACTCTAAAAATCATAAGGGGCGTCCTGCCTTAAAGTTGATCCTGAAGAATACCAGCCAGGAACACTTCACATCAGCTAGTAAGTCAGGTGCTAACTGTGATAGGGTTGAATACAGCCCTGGCCCAGTTGTTATGGAAAAAGAGTTTAAATACAAGGATCTGTTCTATTCTCTCCTTTTCTGGCTCTTCTCTATCTGGTTGTGCAACCAGATTTTCTTGCGAGACCTAGGACTTGATCGCCCCGATGGTCTTGCAATTCTCTGTCTCTCGCTATCTCTCTGCCTCACTTGCTGTTTTGTCTTTTCTCCTCCCTTGCATATCTGCAGATATAAAAATATATGTGAATCTTTTTGTGGAAATGTAATTGATATTGGGACCCCTTTGTTTAAAATGGTATACAGGTATACTGTTGAAATGATTGCAAAGCTAAAACTGTATATAGTTATACTGTTGAATTGATTACAAAGCAATCTGTAACTCAAGGGGTTTACCTGATATGCAATGTTTAAGCCTTTTGCAGAAGATGTAAACAAAAGGTCAGTTCTGGGTCACGATGTTTTTTTACTGCACCTACTAAAACTGACAAGAACACTGTGTGAGAAGCACACTGTTTTCTTAATGAGCTCATGCACAGACTTAAAAAAAAGAGCTAAAATGTTTTGCAAAAGAGAGAGAGCGAGAGACTGAGAGACTAAGATTGGAAATTGAGAAGAAAAACTCAGAAGTACTCTGTTTTCTGTGTTTGTACTGCCATGCAAATAGTTATTCTGAACAATTTTTTTTTAATTTTACTGTTATTAATAATTAAACTCTTGTTGTAAATTTTACAGTTGCTTCTGGTTTTCTTATGCTTTCTGACCTGTGCCTCGATAACACTGACTCTCTGGTTGATTTTTTAGACCATTCAATGCCAGAGATGCCTCACTGCTCGACTTCGATACTGGCACACAGCAACAGGATTGTGCAACGTCAACAAAGCAGAAACATACTGGGTGAGGAGGGGGAACAGAAGGAAAAGGCAAAACACTGCAGTCCCAACCTCAACGTGGTGCCAAAGTCAAGAAGAAATTAGTTAAAACCTACAAAACAGGACAGAGGTGAATATTACTAATCTGTCATCTTTTGAACTCTCTCCTACCTAAATCAATATCTTTAATAAGGGACTGAGTTTTGTCCTGTCTTGTGACACAAAATTTGTTTTGATTTATTTGAGCAAAAAGTCACAGGTGTCAACAAGAAAAGCAGCCTTGCTATAAACTGTAACAGTAGCTTTTTCCAAAGAGAACATGCAAAGGCTTCATTAAGAAAATAAACCCCACTTTGCTTAGTTCAACAAATATTTTTTTTCAGTATTCACAGAAGAAAGAGAATAAGAAGGACCACTTTTGGGTGATGGGCCACCAATGGGAGACAGGAAACCAGCCCATTTACAGAAGAAAGAGTCCTAAAAGAATTTGAGAATCTGAAAGGGGACAAGGCTATGGGTCCGGGTGGGATACATTCCAGAATATTAAAAGAACTTAGAGATGTACTGGAAGCACTACTAACAGCCCTGTTCAACAAATCAATAGAGATGGGTGGTTCAAGTAGACTGGAGGAAGGCAAATGTTGTCCCTCTCCACAAAAGTGGGAACAGGGAAGAGGTTGGCAACTATAGGCCAATCAGCCTGACCTCGGTGGTGGGGGGAAATTAATGGAGTCACTGCTAAAGGAAAGGATTGTGATATTTCTTGAATCCAGCAGTGCACAGGATCCAAGGCAGCATGGATTCATAATGGGAAGGTCTTGTCAAACAAATTTGATAGATTTCTTTGACTGGGTGACCAGGAAAAAAGATCAGGGTGGGGCAGTGGATGTGGCCTACCTTGATTTCAGCAAGGCCTTTGACGCCGTCCCATAATGGAGGTTGGTAAATAAGTTGGACAGCCTGGGAGTGGGCCCCAAGGTGGTAAACTGGGTCAGAAACTGGTTGAGTGACAGGACACGGAAGGTGGTGGTAAATGGTATTCAATCTGGGGGGGGGGTTACCAGTGGGGTGCCACAGGGCTCAGTGCTGGGGCCAGTGCTCTTTAATGTCTTCATAAGTGACATTGCAGAGGGGCTGGAGGGGAAGCTATGCCTCTTTGCAGACAACACTAAGATCTGCAACAGGGTCGATACTCCAGAGGGAAGAGGGGGTGAAAAAATGTGAAAGGACCTAAACATGCTTGAAGAGTGGTTGACAATGTGGCAACTAAGATTCAATGCAAAGAAGTACAACATCATGCATGTGGGGCACAGAAATCCAAGGGAGGAGTATAAGATTGGGGGAGAGGTACTGATGGCCACCAATCAGGAAAGGGACCTGGGGTTATTCATATCTGATGACCTAAAGGTAACTAAACAATGTGAAAAGGCTGCGGGGAGAGTCAGTGGGATGCTAAGGTGCACAGGGAGTGGTATCACCAGCAGAAAAAAGGAGGTGATTATGCCACTGTACAGATTACTAGTGAGACCCCATCTGGAATACTGTGTCCAGTTTTGGAGGCCACATATCTGGAAAGACATAAACAACATAGAGGGCAATCCGGAGAAGGGCAACAAAACTGGTGCAGGGACTACACCAAAAGTCATATGAGGAAAGACTAGAGGACCTCAATATGTTTCCCCTGGAGGAGAGGAGAGTGAGGAGAGATAGAGACATTCAAGTACCTTAGAGGTATAAACAAGGTACAGGAAGGTAACATCTTTCAGAAAAAAAGGTGTACAAAAACAAGGAGGCATGCTATGAGGCTAGAGGGGGAGAGGCTAAGGGGAAACGTAAGGAAGTACTTTTTCACAGAAAGAGTAGTGGATGCTTGGAACAGCTTCCCTGCAGAAGTGGTGGGGGCAAAAATGGTAGGGGAATTTAAGAATGCATGGGATAGACATAAGAGTACTCTCACAGTAGGGAAGAGAGTGTAAGCCGCAGATCAACTAGGGTCTGTGGTATTGCATTAGGTAGGGAAAAGGGGCGGACTAGGTGGGCCACACCAGTCCTTATCTGCCATTACCTTCTTTGTTTCTATGTTTCCCTGAGCTCCCTCAGTACCCTTGGTGGACCCTGTCTGTTTGTTTAATTGTTTAATCAGGAGTGGCACAATAAGCTGAAAGCTTGTTTACAGGTACACCTGGGAGCATGGGGAAGTTAAGTAACTTGCTGAGGGTCACACTGCATGCAAGTGGGGGCTGTGGGATTAAAACCCAGGGCTCCAGATTTGCAGCTCAGAGCCTTAAACCACTGTGTTATGCTGGCCCATTGCTTTGCTCACTTTCAGATTTGCGCGTCTGTTGAGAACTCTCGTCCGAAAATGGACTAGTGTCCACCTCCCTCCCTGCAATGCTCCTGTTACATTTTTGTGGCCCATCCCCATAGACATAGAAACATGGAATTTGACGGCAGATAAGGACTGCTTGGCCCACCCAGTCTGCCCATTTTCCTACCTGATGGATAAGCTGCAGATTCCATTTAATCAACAGCTTACTTCCTCCCTCCTGCCCCCCACTAGAATTGCCTTATGCCTGTCCCATGCATTCTTGAATTCTTCCACTGTTCCTGACTCCACAACCTCCTCAGGAAGGCTGTTCCATGCATCCACAACTCTCTCTGTGAAAAAATACTTTCTAACATTAACTCTGAACCGTCCCCCCTCTATCTTTAAATTGTGCCCCCTTGTTCTTGCACATATCTTCTTCTGAAAGATACTACCCTCTTGTACCTTAATTCTCTTGAGATACTTGAAAGTTTCTATCATGCCCCCCCCTTCCTCCTTTCCTCAAGGGTATACATATTAAGCTGGTTTAGTCTCTTCTCGTATGTCTTCCGGTTTCCCTCCTCTGAACAGCCTCCACTCTGTCTATGTCTTTGTGGAGATGGGGTCTCCAGAATTGCACGCAGTACTCCAGATGGGGTCTCACTTACTGTCTGTAGAGAGGGATAACAACTTCCTGTTTTCTACTGTTGATGCCTCTCCCTATGCATCCCAGTATCCCCCCAGCCCTCCTTGCTGCCTTCTCACATTGCTTGCCCACCTTTAGGTCATCTGATATACTTACTCCTAGGTCTCTTTCAATTTTTGTTGTTGTTATTAACTCACCTCCCATTGTGTACTCTTCCCCTGGGTTTTTATTTCCCAGATGCATTACCTTGCACTTCTTTGCACTGGATCTGAGCTGCCATGTATTTGACCATTCCTCCAACCTTGCCAAGTCCCTTTTCATTCTTTCACCCCACCTTGTGTATCAACCCTGTTGCAGATCTTTGTGTCATCTGCAAAGAGGCATACCTTTCCTTCTAGGTTCTCTCCAAAGTTACTTATAAAGATATTAAAGAGGACCGGTCCCAGTACCGAACCCTGCAGTACCCCGCTAGTTACCCTCCTTTCTTCACTGTGGACTCCGTTTACTATTACCCTTTGCATCCTGTTGTCCAGCCAGTTTTTTATCCAGGCTACCACCTTGGGACCCACTCCAAGGCTGGCTAACTTGTATATTAATCTTTTGTGTGAGACTATGTCGAATGCCTTGCTAAAATCTAGGTAGGCCATATCCACAGCCCCTCCCTGGTCTACTACTTTGGTCACCCAGTGAAAGAAATCTATTAGGTTCATCTGACATTACCTTCCTGCTGTGAAACCATGCTGCCTTGGGTCCTGTACCCCACTGGCCTCTAGGTACTCAACAATTCTTTCCTTCAGAAGTGATTCCATCATTTTTCCTACCACTGAGGTCAAACTAACTAGTCTGCAGTTTCCTGCCTCTGCCCTGCTCCCACTTTTGTGAAGTGGAATCACATTTGCCCTCCTCCAGTCCTCAGGTACCACTCCATTCTCCCATGATTTGTTAAAGAGAGTAGTCAGTGGTGTTACTAGTTCTACCCTTCGTTCTTTTAGTATTCTTGGGTGAATCCCATCAGGCCCCATTGCTTTGTCCACCCTCAGTTTCAAGAGTTCTTTCAAAACCCTTTCTTCTGTGAATAGACTGGTATCGACCACCCTATTCAGAGTTTCTCCCTTGTTTGGTTTAGGCACCTCCCCCCCTCATCTGTTGTGAATACTGAGCAGAAATATTCATTCAGTATCCCTGCTTTTTCACTGTCACCCTCTGCTCACATTCCGTCCCCTTTTTTAAGTCTCTGTATCCCTCCCTTGGTTTTTCTTCACTCCCTGATGTACCTATAAAAAGTTTTATCCCCCTTCTTAACAGAGTTGGCTATCTTTTCCTCAGTTTGTGCCTTTGCTATTCTGACTGCCTTCCCTGCCTCCTTCTGCTTTAACTGATAAAGTTCTCTGTCCTGCTCCTTCTGTATTTCCTTATATTTCCTGAATGCTATCCTTTTCTCCTTAACCATCCCTGCCACCTCTTCTGAGAACCATAGTGTTTTTTTCTTTCAATTTGTTTTATTGATTTGCTTCACACAAAGGCTTGTTGCCTCTGCAATGGCTGTTTTATTTCCCATTGTTCCTCCACCCCTCCTTCTTGCCCATTTACTAGTGCTTTTCTAAGGCACTCTCTCATTTTCCCAAAGTCAGCCTTCCTAAAGTCCAATACTCTTGTTTTTGTATGGCTTGACTCTATGGCTGTGTTTATTGTGAACCACACTGTTTGGTGGTCACTTGTTCCCAGATGGCTACCCACCTCTGAATCTGAGATCCTTTCTCCTTCCCCATTTGAGAGTACCAGGTCTAAGATTGCTCCCTCCTGAGTGGGTTCCAACACTAGCTGTCTGAGGCATGCCCCCTGCAAGGCATCAAGAATGACCCTGCTCTTGGATGTGCCTGCAGCAAAGGTACTCTAGTTAACATCTGGCATATTCAGGTCCCCCATCAACAATATCTCCCCTTTTTCTGCCATTTTAAGGATGCCTTCTATCATTTCCTTGTCCATTTCCTCCCCCTGAGATGGGGGTCTGTACACAACCCCCATGCAGATTGTGGTGCCATTTCCCATCTCCAGGGTGACCCATAGTGACTCATCAACTTCCTGTTTACTCTTTAGTTCTGTTGCTTTGATCCCTTCCTTTACATAGAGAGCTACTCCTCCTCCTATTTTACCCACCCTGTCCCTCCTGTAGACTGTGTATCCTGGTATGTTGACATCCCATTCATGGTTCTCTGTGTACCATGTTTCAATGACTGCCACAATATCCAGGCATCCCTCTTCTATCAAGGCCACTAGTTCAGGGAGCTTGTTGCACAGACTGCGGGCATTGGTACTCATCACCTTCCATTTATTTTTTATGGCCTTACCCCTTTTAGCCCCATCCCTGTCCTTAACACCTTTTTCTGCATTTATCCCTGTCCTGCTCCCTACTGACTTCTTTGTCATGATGTTTACCTCTCTAACTACTGCACTTTGTGGCGGGAGGCTGGGATTTCCCTGCTCCTTTTCAGTGCCTCCCCCCCTTGGCTAGTTTAAATGCTTGCCAATGAAGCATTTAAACCTGTCACCTAGGATCCTGGATCCCCCCCGGACAGATGCAGACCATCGCGCCAGTATAAGCTGCATCCCTTCAGGTGGCTCCCCAGTCCCAAATTAAGCCAAAACCCTGAGCTCCACACCAGTTTGTCAACCATTCATTGAATCCCATGGTGTGGAATACCCTAGCATCATCCTTGCCATAGACAGGCAGCACCTCCGAGAAGGTTACCTTACATGTTACTTGTCTAAGGCCTCTCCCCAACTCCACAAACTCCTCTTGCACCACTCTGATCCCATTTACAGCCAGATCATTTGTCCCTAGGTGGACAATGACATCCAGCTCCCTCCCTCGTGCAACTGCTCCCACGATCCTGAGGATTCGCCTCGGTCCCTCCAAGCCATGGCGCCAGGCAGGCACCTTACCTCCCTATCCCCTTCCTCCCCACGTCTACCCCCCTAATGACTGAGTCCCCCACCAGGAGTTGTTTTCTTCCCCTGTGGGGTCTCATGCCACCCTCCTGTGGGTCTCCTTTGTGGAGGTTCCCAGCATCCTCCTTGGTCTCCACTGCAGGTGCCTCCATAGAGCAACCACCCTTTGCCAGAACAGCATATGAATTGTGGAGAGCAACAACTGGAGGGATGCACCTCTGTTCCACCCCCATCTCCCTTCCTGAGCCCACCTTGGTCCAACCACTCCTCTTTCTTGGCAACCTCAGGTCTCTTTCTACTGTGAACACTGAACAAAAGGATTTGTTTAGGATGTCTGCTTTTCTGTTCTCCCTCTGCACTGTTCTCCCTTCCCATTTTAGCTTAAAACTCCACCCCTGGTCTTCCTTTTTTCACTTACATACCTAAAAAATGTCTTGTCCCCTTTTGTTACTGTCTTGGCTAAGCTCACTTCAGTTTGTGCCTTTGTCCCCCTTACTACTGTCCCTGCTTCCCTCTGTTTCCCTTAATAGGCCTTTCCTATCCTCCTCCCTGTGTGTCTCCTTGAACCTTCTGAATGCTACCCTCTTAGCTTTTACCTTTTCCACCTTTTCCACCACCTCATTTGAGAATCATAGCGGTCTCTTATTCCTCTTTCTTTTGCTCCCTTGCTTGATGCAGAGGTTTGTTGCCTTCACTAGGGCCCTTAGTAGTTTCCCCACTGTTCCTCCACCCCACCCAGTTCATCCCCACTGCCAGGTCATCCCTGAGGCATTCACCCATCATTTTTAAATCTGTCCTCCTAAAGTCCAGGACCCTCACCTTTGTGTGGTTCGATTCCACAGCCGTCCTTATATTGAACCACATTGTACAGTGATCGCTGGTCCCCAGGTGGCTCCCATCTTGACATCTGCAACAATGTCCCTGTTGGTGAGTACCAGATCCAATTGCCCCATCACTAGTGGGCTCACTGACTAGTTGCCTGAGGATTGCCCCCTGCAGGGAGTCCAAAATGTCCTTGCTTCTTGCTGAAGTTGCAGCTGGGAGGCTCCAAGCTACATCTGGCAGACTGAAGTTCCCCACCAACAGCAACTTCTCCTTTTTCTGCCATCATATCAATGGGTTCCATTAGTACTTTATATGATGTAACTCCTCGCCCTGTGCTGAAGGTCTGCAAATCACACCAGTGTGACTAGAGGCTCTGTTCCCTATCTCTAGGGTGACCCACAGTACCTCTGCCCCCCCCCAGTATTCCCTGTATCTCCGTTGCTTTAGTGCCCTTCCTCACATAAAGTACTACACACCCTCCTTTCCTTCCTACCCTCTCCTGCAGGATGTGGTTACACACAGGAACTCTACTTACAGTATGCAGCAGAGGTTATAAACCAATGGATGACAGTATTCTTATAGGATAGATGCAGACCACGTGATCCATCAAGTCTGTCCTCGTTATCTTGCTTGTTTTTTTATTTTTACTACTTATTGCAACAATTCTCAGAAGGGATGTTGAAGCTGATTATGTTCTACTCATATAAATTTTAAAAAACATAAAAGAAAACCACATAAACTTGTCATGATCATATAGGATTACATAGAAAGGTTTCCTATTGCAATATATCATTATAATCTTTACACATTAAAACATGCGTGCCCTTATCACGTAAAACCTATTATACAAGAAACTACATGTACTTTCAAACCTTGATTTCCTCTAATATGCACCTATACACTTTTAATTTATTTCCAATATATTGTATGAACAAGGATTTTTCAAAAGTCTTTGAGTGTGATTGTATGTTCTTCTGTTGGTCTTCACTATTTCACTATAATATTGTCTGTGAGGATTATCCTTTAGTCTGGGTGTTGTTGATTATCCTTATCAGTTCCAGGAACAGAATATGGCATCATGTGAGCACTTACTGTGGAATAAGATTAGCCGTACAGATATCATACTTGCAGTACAGATGTCATGCTTGCAGTACAGATATCATACTTGCAGTACAGATGTCATGCTTGCAGTACAGATATCATACTTGCAGTACAGCGATCATATTTGCAATACAGATATCATGCTTGCAGTACTGATATCATACTTGCAGTGCAGCTATCATGATTGCAGTACAGATATCATTCTTGCAGTAGAGCTATCATACCTGCAGTACAGATATCATGCTTGCAGTACAGTTATCATACTTGCAGTGCAGCTATCATGATTGCAGTACAGATATCATACTTGCAGTAGAGCTATCATACCTGCAGTACAGATATCATGCTTGCAGTACAGATATCATACTTGCAGTGCAGCTATCATGATTGCAGTACAGATATCATACGTGCAGTACAGATATCATATTTGCAGCACAATTATCATGCTTGCAGTACAGATATCATGCTTGCAGTAGAGCTATCATACCTGCAGTACAGATATCATGCTTGCAGTACAGATATCATACTTGCAGTGCAGCTATCATGATTGCAGTACAGATATCATACGTGCAGTACAGATATCATACATGCAGTACAGATATCATGCTTGCAGTACAGATATCATACTTGCAGTACAGATATCATGCTTGCAGTACAGATATCATACTTGCAGTACAGGTATCATACTTGCAGTACAGATATCATTCTTTCTTCCAGGAACTGAAAAACAATCAAAATACTCTTGCCAACATCCTTGAACCTTTTGAAACAAAGACATGGAAGGCTAATACAACAACATTGTTCCTCAGTATGATACTGCTACAGGCTGTTTGGAAGTGCTGCATTTGCTGAAATTAGTTTCAGAGTTGTCAGGAAACATTATACTGCTGTATATGCATTTTTACTTTATGTAGGGTACCTCAGCTTACAGGCTAGGGCCCCAAACAACTGAACTACTTACTTAGAGATATTTGCCCTTATGCACTATTATACGGAGTGGCTATGCACCGTGTATTTGTGGCATGTAGCCACTCTGCACCCATTGCACCCTCATGCTAAATTCATAAACCAGGGCGTACAGCCCCATGGCACCAGATCCCCTGACCGCATGGAAAACAATGCACTGGGTGCGGGTGGGGGGGCACATCAGGGTGTGCCTGCACTCCACTCCATGCATAAAGGTGCAGAGGGCTGTGCATGGGGGGGGCACACCTTACTCTGGGTAACTCCCAGCCGTAAGGGATACATGCCCTCCCAGGATGCTGCTGCTGACAGTGGTGCAGATGTGGGGGCACTGCAGACCCTCCACATGCCACCCTAACCCATGTATCAACAAGGAGGGCTGGGGGTGGCTGACCAGGCACCCACCTGCCCCAAGCTGGCAAAGCACATTGTGGCCTCTGTTGTTTTCTGCACCCCACGGGCATAAGGGGTCCATTAGCGGACCGGGTCTGGGCATCCAATTGGATGCATGCCTGGTCTGCAGAAATGTCCTCAGCATGTCTGCTCACTTGGGGGAGGCAGGGCCATGGACAGGTGGTGACCAGTAGTGAATACTAGCTGGTGCACAACTGTCTACAGGTGTGGAACTCTGCAGGTAGGTAACACGCCTCTGGTGCGTATCACCCGCCCATTTGTGCATAGGGCCCATTGTTTTTGTATGCGTTATTGTAACATGGTTTGGGCCAGATTCACCTGGATTTGGACAACAATGCAGATGCTGTTTCCCTCACCTGCTCCCATCTTTATGTGTCCTCTGATAACGCAAATGTTGGAATTATACTTTCAGAGCTACGGGGGCCCTAAAAAGTTTGGACCAGGGACCATCTGCGGCTGTTTTAAATCAGTGTGTAATGCATGCCAAAGGTTCAAATGGTGGGCACACTGGACTGAACAATACTCATTAGTTCATGTACCCTATCTTGTCTTAGTAAAAACAAACATTGTGTTACATAGCTTTTAATGGATTTCCTAAAAAACTATATATTTGAGAATGGCATGTTATTTTTATGTTGGCGCACTTGCGTAGCTAACATCATGGGACAGTGCAGCTTTGGAGGTGGGGTTGCTGTTGGATGAATACAGGCATGCACCAGTAGGTGCGTCCCGCATTCCCCAATCAGCCTGCATGCCGGCACCACACCATGCATACTTAATGTGGCGAGCACTTCTAGGAAAAGGTCTGCTGCAATCCAAGCAAAGCTCGTCATATGCAGTGGTCCTTTTATAGCTGTGCTTGCTGCCATTACATGCATGGTCGGTGAGCAGGCAGCCGCCTAACTACTGCCGACTTCGGGGGTGCCCAATCCTGTCGGTTAACCCCCGCTTTTTGTGTGCCGACGGGAGCCCACTCCCCTGCCGGCATAAACTTCAATTGTTGAATGCCGAGGGGCCCAATCCCCTCAGCTTGCACCCCCCACTTTCTTTGTGTTCTGACAGGGTGCCCAATCCCATCGCGCACTCCTCCACCAAAACACGAGGGCGCCCAATCCCCGTCATTACAGACACCCCCACAAACAGTTAGGTGGGCACACTGGGAGCTAACCCTAGCATGACAAATCCTTGCAAAAAAAAACTGTCCTGTGATGTTTTTTTCATTTTTTCCCTGTAAAATGAAAACGGTCCCTCGTGGTCTCGATGCCCCTCCCCACCCGCACCCACCCACTGCGCAGCCTGCCTCCCTCACCCTACTCACCCTCACCCCATACTTACCTGTGGAGTCTGGCATGATGATCTTCTGTGCACCAGGAACACGTCTGCACTCTTCATAGCCGACCGCGAACTGAAGAAATGCTGGTAAGCTGTATAATGGAATGAATAGGGGTTTTTCAACTTTAATGCATATCTCGGGCATTTTTGTGAATTTTGGCCCAAAATTTTCAACATGGGGTTTTTGGGACCCCTTTTCATGAATTCTTGCACTGTCATGGTGTTATTCAGTCCCAAAAGGCGATTTTGCAGTCACGCATGGAATCACCTTTTGGGACTGAGTAACGAAATGACAGTGCCACTGTTCATGAGAGGGGATCTCAAAAAGCTTATGTTACAAGTTTGGTTGGAAAAATCCAAAAAATTACTGTTTTACGAGCATGCATAGCAACTGCACAACACACGCTCATAAGTTAGCGCATTCGCATTATTTTCATGCCAGATTCTCAACATTGGCATTTTACCACACCTTCTGGCGCAGAATAGTGCGGTCACTGTGTGAAATCAGTGTTTGGAACACATTATGAAAATGACAGTGACACTGTTCATGAGCAGAGGTCCTACAATGCCTGTGTTGAAAATTTGGTGACAATACTCCATAAAATGATTGTTTTACGAGCGTGCATAGCAACTGCACAATGCACTCTCATAAGTTAGCGCATTTGCAATATTTTCAAGCCACATTCTCAACATTGGCATTTTACCACACCTTCTTGTGAACCGTACAGCTGTTATGTTTCACATCCTTGCCGAAATATGTTTTCGCACTTCTGGTGCAGAATAGCGCGGTCGCTGTGCGAAATCACTGTTCAGGACACATTACAAAAATGACAGTGACACTGTTCATGAGCAGAGGTCCTAGAATGCCTGTGTTGAAAATTTGGTGATAATACTCCATAAAATGACTGTGTTATGAGCATGCGTTGCGCAGTTTGCACGCACGCTTGTAAGTTCGCAAACTTATATTTTCACTCCACATTTTCAACAATGCCATTGTTCTACACCTCCTAATGAACAGAACAGCTGTCATTTTTCACATCCTGACCAAAATCTGTTTTCGCAGTTCCGGTGCACAGTAGCACGGTTGCTGTGGAAAGCCCGTGTTCGAGACACATTATGAAAATGGCAGTGACATTGTTCATTAGCAAATGTCCTAAAATGCCTATGTTGAAAATTTAGGGACGAAAGTCAATAAAATGAGTGTTTTACAAGCACGCGTTATGCAGTTTGCACACACACTCGTGGCTTTGTGAATTTGTAATACTTTCACTCTAGCTGTTCATCATTGCCATTTTTCCATACCTCCTTATGAGCAGTACAGCTGGCTGAAATGTGTTTTTGCACGTCCGGTGTAGAATTGCACAGTCACTGTGCAAAATCACTTTTCGGGGCACTTCCAGGAAATGACAGTGACACTATTCATCAGCAGAGGTCCCAAATGCCTATGTTGAAAATTTGTATGAAACCATAATGAATGTGTTGCAAGCATGCATTGTGCAGTTTCCACGCACCCTTGTAACTTTGTCAATCTGCAATATTTTCATGCCACATTTTTACTACTGGCATTTGTGCACATCTCATTATCAACAGTCCAGCTGCCATTTTCCACAGCCTGCCCAAAACGCGTTTCCGCAGCTCTGTCGCACAGTGGTGTACTCGCTATGCAAAATCACCTTTTGGGACACATTAGCAAACTCACAGCACTATGCCTCTCCACCTCCACCACTACCAATGCCAGTGCAACAACATTTGGTATTGACAAATGCTTGTTTTGTAAACTACTGGTACCTGGTAAAGACACATTGAGCCAAAGCTGATTTTTAGGCTTGATCTAGGAGAGTGAAATAAGGGGGGATGAAGTTAAAAAGGAAAAACAATGCATAATTAGTTCTTCATTTATTTAAGGGTAGGCAGGCAGGGAGAACAGTACAATTTAACAAGGTGCAATACATGCAAAACAATAACAACTGCACAAAAATCAAATACCAGATGCAGAGAAATACAATACAATAAAGTACATGAAGGTAAATACATTTGCAAATGTACTAAAGCAATACACATACAGAGAAGAAACACTACTGTAAATTGGTGAAGGTGGATGGGAGGACAAGTATACAGTGCAAATATGGGGCAAAGGAGAACCATGGCTGGAGGGTGGTGGCCAGCATCTTTTGACATGATAAATGATGCCAAGATAAAACAGTGAAACTGTAGTTACAAACTGAGTAAAATGTATTATTTATCAGCACAGCCCTAGTGCCTATAAATCATACAGCTGAGCTTCATCATTTAAAATGCAGCTGCTGGCCACATTTGCTGCTTCTGGAATATATAAATGCTTCCCATGAACATATCATTTTTTTTGTAGTTGTTTAACCAGGAGTGGCACAATAAGCTGGAAGCTTGTTTACAGGTGTGACCTGGGAGCACAGGGAAGTTAAGTGACTTGTTTAGGGTCACACAGTATGCAAGTGGGGGCTGTGGAATTCAAACCCAGGTCTCCAGATTTGCAGGTCAGAGTCTTAAACCACTGCACTATACTGCCTCCCCTTGACAATGAATTCTTGTAGACTGCACTTGATTTGCCTAAACACCAAACCTAATCCAAAATATGCGTGCAGTTATATAAGCTCTGTATGTACTGTATTTAAATGTCTGTATACCTGACTGAATCCTTTGAAAATAATTCCTTGCCAGAAGGGTTTTAAGTAATTAAAAACAAAACTAAATAGCAGAAAGTCATATTTTGTCTTCCAACGTTATGGTTTGAAAAGCAAAGTGGCTACCACTTTCTAAGCTTGACCAGTGCAAAAAAAAGTTTAACATGAATCTTGTTAAATGACTCGTCTCTTGTGTGTTATCAGAGGGAGGGTCTATATTATCACTGGTCTTGCTGTATGCCAAAGACACGGGAACATAAATCTTTAACTTTACAGGACAAAAATGTCTGTGTTTCATTTCAAACCACTTACAACTACTTAGGGACTTTAACCAATTCATGTGTTGATTCCCACTGCAGCCATAGCCTTGCATAGATTCATGTCTCAAAAGTCACTATTTTTTAGGTATGAGGGATTAGCTTGAGAGGTCCCTCTAAAAGAAGAGCTGCTGGGCCACAGCCACAGCCCCACACATAGATTTATTTTTCAGAGCTACCGTGGCTCACTTCAGAGCTGCTGGGGCAGAGCCCTGGCAAGCCCCCCTGTAATTCCAGCACTGGATAACGCGCACATGGACATGATGTTTAAACAGGAGCAGTATATCATCACCAGAGAGGACAGTGAGAGGAAGGACCAAGAAGGAGGTCATGGGACATTTTTTTACAGAACAAGTGGTGATGAGGTGGAACAAACTCCTGAGGGGGTCATCACTTTGGGGACTGTGGATGGATTCAAGAGGTGGTGGGGCAGGGGTAGGGGTAGGAAAAGTGTGAAGGGGACAGGGTTGATGGGATGGGGGTGTAACCCACAGTAGCTGCTGAGAAGGAGCTCTGCCAATCAAGCAGACTAGACAGGCCAAAAGGCTCTCTTCTGCTCACTATTTTTGTATGTTCATACAATATATTCATATCACCATCATGTGGTATCCCAGATTCAATTAAAAAAACAGTGGTACTAAAAGGTGTCAAGCTACTGTATCCTAAGCAGTACACCTGCTAGAAATGAGATGGGGAATCTCAGCTATGCTATCCTATGTGAACAATTTGCTTGTCAGCACTTAGGAATACAGTGCATGAACAGTACTAGATACATACTTAATGGTTAGCTTTCCCCCTAATTTAACACAGGCATATAGACACCTCCCCCACCTGAAGCACAGGCAACGGAAGACACGAGGGAAGATAAACATCACCCTATCTGCCAGAAAGGTTATCTTTTTGCTACTGCTGCTCTC
Organism: Neoceratodus forsteri; assembly: GCA_016271365.2. Taxonomy (NCBI): domain Eukaryota; kingdom Metazoa; phylum Chordata; order Ceratodontiformes; family Ceratodontidae; genus Neoceratodus; species Neoceratodus forsteri. The sequence goes on from CM028132.1 coordinate 1,412,881,863, forward strand.
TGGCAATGTTCACCTAAACCCTGGACCAACAACCCTGAGGAGCAGGGGGTCCATACAGTGAACGGCCTAAAGACAGCATCACTAAACATCTGCTGTCTAACTGCCAAATTCGACCAGCTCCAGGCTTGGATGACCATCCATGCACCTGACATACTCTGCCTAACTGAAACCTGGCTGTCGGGTAGGATCAAAGATAGTGAGGTGGCCATTGAAGGATTCCAAGCATTTTGACTTGATAGAATAGGCAGGAAAGTTGGCTGCTGCCTCCTATATGCCAGAAACTCACTGAGTTGCTCCGTCCTCCCCATCTCCAAAGTTGTGGAGGATTACGAGCTACTAGTGGTAAATATACAAGTTGGCCTAAAAGGCAAGACCCTTACCATCGCCACAACCTACCTGCCCCCCCAAAAAAGCCAAGGAAGGCCTTCCTCTTGTTATGGAAGAAATTAGTGCGCTCAGAAAGGGCTCAGAACTCATCTTGACCAGTGACTTTAATATTAACTGGTTAAGTAAGGAGGCGACACCCTCCAGATACCTAATCACCTTCCACAATCTCACGCAACTTGTAACTCACCCCACCAGGCAGAACTACAAGGCTGGTACCAGCACCCTCATTGACTGGGTCTTAGCTAGCTCACTGACTCGATTCTCTGAACTCAGGGTTCTCCCGGACGTGCTGAGTGACCACTCCCCAATCTCCTTTATATGGACCACTAAACTTGCCCATAGCCCACCCCACTTCATCAAGATCAGGGTTCTGCGGGAAAGGCAAACTTGAATCCCTCAAATTGGCCCTGTCTGCCTACAACTGATCCCCCATCAACAAGGCACCTACACTGGACCAGGCCCTTAGTTTTTTCACTGAGGGCTTCAATTCCGTTTGTGATATCTATGCACCACGCTCAAAATGGAAAATTCAGGGGGAGGTTAATGGCTGGATTGATGGCAAACTCCTCTCCGTCCTAAAGGAGAGGGACTGCCTCTGGAAAGCTTTAAACTCTGTAGCAAGCATGATCTACAGTAAGCACACAATGGCTAGAAATCGTGCACCAAATGTATCAAGCTCAGAAAAGCCACTCTATAAGACCCAGCTAACAACACATGGGGAGATGGAAAGAGGTTTTGGGACAACATCAAGAACATCCTTGGTAAAGATCAAAAGCAGCACCCTAAGATGCTTAACATTAATAACTCATCCTCTTCTGATCCGCTTGCCAATGCTGATGCCTTTAACCAGGCCTTTACAGACCTGTCCTCAGTACTGCCTACAGACTACCTTCTGCCTGTGAAGGACCAAGGTTGCTCCAACCTGCTCATAACTAACCACCCAGCCTTCTACTTTAAGAAGGTGATGGTGAAGGAGGCCCTAACAATGGTCAGGAAAGTCCTATTCAAAACAAGATTGTGGAGTGATGGACTAGACATGAAGTTACTATCTCACCCTCGATGTTCTTATTATGCCCATAACAATGCTATTTAATAAATCCTTGGCCCTAGCTCGATTTCCAGAGGTATGGAAGCAAGCCCTGGTAACTCCAGTGCATAAGAATGGTGACAAGGCGCTGGTGTCAAACTACAGGCCAATATCTATCCTCTCCCCACTATCCAAAGCTTTGGAAAAAATTGTGGCAAGTCAACTCACAGAATACCTCAATAAGTACAATCTGCTCTGCCCAAACCAACATGGTTTCAGGCAAAAACACAGTACCACCACGGCACTGCTGGAATACACTAACTATGCGCATAAGGCCCTGGATGAAGACAAATTGGTGGGGTCCATCTTCATTGACCTCACCAAAGCCTTCGACACTGTCAACCACCTTTTACTAGTACTCCCACTCCAAAGATTGGTGTGGCACCTAAAGCAGTGAATTGGTTCAATGACTACCTAACACAGAGGAGCCAGCAAGTCAAAATTGGGGAGACATTATTCAGCTCCAGAGATGTACTCCTAGGAGTCCCTCAAAGATCAATTCCAGGGCCCCTGCTTTTCAGCCTCTTTGTAAATGACCTGCCCACAGCCTGTGACACCAAACTTATTCTGTATGCAGATGATGCTGTGTTGTTGAGCAGTAGCACCTCTCAGGTTGCCCTACAAACAGAACTACAGAACTCTTTCAATAAACTTGAGGACTGGTTCAGTAGGCACAAGCTGCTACTAAATTACAAGAAAACCAAGGCCATGCTACAGTCCAGCCCTTACAACAAACACAAGCATGCTCCTCTTGTAATCACCAACAAGGCTGGTGAGCAGATTGAGCAGGTGCACTTGGTCAAGTACCTTGGCATCACCATTGATGACTCTCTCACTTATGCACACCACATAGACTCCCTTGTCAGAGTGGTAAACACAAAGATCGGGGTCCTCTATAGGCATAAGAAATCCCTCACCCCAGAAGCACTCCGAAGCTCAGTCTCCAGCTCCATACTCTCTATGACAGACTATGGGCTGGTGGTCTATGGAGCTGCTACTGATACTGATACAGTACTCAAAAAGGTCCAAATTGCACTCAATAAGGCATGCCACCTCACCCTGTATGCAGATCACTACACTCATGCTTGCACCCTGTATGAGCGTAAAAACTAGCTTAACCTAAAAGACAGGATCAATACCAAACTTGCCTCCTGGGAAAGAAGGCACTCCTCAGAAAACCCCCACCCTGTATAGGAAACCTGCTCAAGGCTTCTCTCTCAATGCACATCACCAGACGGAGGAAGAATGGAGCACTGTCCATAGCATTCCACCGAACCTCACTAGGGCAGCGTGCTTTCTCCTATCGGGCCCCCCCCCGGATGAAATGAACTCCCATTGAAATTACAAACAAACAGCCTGTCTCAATTCAAAGCAGGCCTCAAACAGCACCTAATGTCTAGCTCAAAATGCACCTGCTTCTCAGGCCCCACTTGATAGACAGGTTCACCCAGTGCAGCACCCAGCACGGCTACCTAGAGAACTCTGCTCCATTCCAGCTTCAGCCAAGGCTTAAGTAGGCTATCATAGTACTTTAAACGCACTTGGTACTGCCTTCCAAACCCCCCACATGCACACTATACTGAGCAAAGCCCTCTGAGCTGCCTCCATTACAGCCCCCATTTCACTATCCCCCACCTCTTTCTCTGCTGTAGGTTCAAACCCAACCCTTTGTTTCACTGTCACCCAGCTTCTTGCCATCTGGGATAGTGTTAAACCCTATGCAGTTACTTTGCCATAGTCTATCAACAGATTTGGAGGTTTCCAAGGGTGTGCTACCTAGGGCAACCAATTAGAAATAGCCTAGTATTCGATTACAACTGCTCTGTTTTTCTCCTATTTGTCTAATTGTCATGTAATCGCTCTTTAATGCCTAATGATCAGGCCTCTCTAACCACTGAATATGTATATTGTCTTATTGTCCACCCTGACGTGGAACCTTTGTAAAAGAGCTCACGCTCAAAGGTCTTTCCGAAATACTAATTAAATAAAATAAAATAAATAAATAAATAAATAAATAAAATAGATACATGTACATTTAATGGGCATTTAATGAACCCAGTATGTGGAGTAATGCTTATGCAACTTGCTGGCAGCTCAAGGCTAGTTGTGTGGTAGGATGTTGACTGTCAGTTGTAGTTACTTTGGCTGTTCATACTCCTGAGGGACTACCATCCTGTCAGGGTACCAGGAAGGCAAAGGAACCCTCTTGAGGAGGGTTTCACCCGTAGGAGTGTTATGGGAATGTGATTTATTTGGCTGAAGGTACCTTAGGAAGGAGTCCATGGAGAGAGGCAAGCCACCCAGGAGCAGGGTGGACAGTGTTAGTAAAGAAACAGAGCAGCTGAATGAGGATGGAGAAAGCTGGTTTATATAGCCAAGGAAGTGGGTGTAGCTGGTTGTTCCTACCCCTCAAACCTCATGCAAGCCTTTTAGTTTAATGGGTGTACACAACAACAATGTTGAGTAATGCTTGTGCAACTTGCTGGCATAGGCGCAGACTACAGAGGGGTTGAGGGGCTGAAGCTCCCCCCGGGAAGATCGGGTAGGGGCTCCACCCCCCTTCCCCCAGAATTTATACCATTGCTGCAAGGGTTAATCTGAGGCAGAACACTATTAGCTAGCCATTAGCACTTTCACTTTCCTTGGGAAAGTGAAAGCCTGTCAGACTCTCCAATATGTGTGCACCAGGAGGATGAGTGAGGACCAATCAGCATTTGGAGTAGTACCTGTTGGGTGATGTGGTCACATGATGTTTTTCAGTGGGATTGGTGCCAGTGGTTGTTTTCTGTGCACACTCGGTCAGCAAGCATGATTCTGTTTTGTTGCTGTTCCTTCGGTGCGTACGGTGCATTGCAGATTTGGAGAGGATTGAAAGTGAGCCAGGGTCCGTCAGGCTAAGCCATGTTGAAACGGACCCCCCCACCCCACACTCTTGCTGCTGCAGAGACTGCTCGCTGACCTCACCTTGCTTGCCTGTCGGTCGCCTTTGTGCTTCATCCTGACAGAAAAAATAGATGAGCTGGCTGCTGCAGGAAAACATGAGTAACTTCACTTGTCAAACCTGAGCAAGTACTACGACGGCTTTCCACTGGTACATAACATTACAGGAGAGAGGCATCCATCCTTCCATTTGTTGGGTTAGTACTAGTGTATGCCTGCCAGTTTATTTTATAATAGCTCTGATAGACATTTTTTTTTATAAATAGATACAGAAGCTTGCTGCCCTGGTCAGTTTAGTCTGACACCATTAAATGGCTTCATCCCCCAGATGACTTGATCCTTCTAATATGATGGGTACATCTATTTCTTTTATTGCCCTCTCCCCAGCTGCAAGCATAGCTTTCAGCTGTAGCCCCGTACATTTGTAACAGCTTTCTGTGAGGAGTGCCAGTGACAGGGTTATAATGGCTGGAAGTTTTGACATCCTGACCTGAATGTTGCATGGTCTGCCCATGCCCGTCTCAAATTTTGTTCAAACGTTTTTGTGTTACAGTCCTGTAACTCATCCTGATCCCTCCCATCCCCCACCAGTTACTGAAGCTGGCATGACTGAGTTTGGTTTCATAGAAAATTTGTTTTCCATTCTGCTGCAAGGGAAGTGTGTGTGTGTGTGTGTGTGTGTGTGTGTGTGTGTGTGTGTGTGTGTAGTAATGGCATGCCTGTGCATATGTGTGTGCTGCGTGTAATTAATTATTCTTTAAAAGTGGATTATATATATTTTTTAATCTAAATTGTCATCCCATCTGACTTGTCTCCCATTCCTGGTAACACCATATATGGGTAAGTTCATGAAACAGGGTTACCAAAGTGTGATATGAGGGAGAATTTTTCAAATCAACAATAGATCAATTTTAATAAGCTTGTCAAGACACTGTGACTGAAGAGTCAAAAAGGAACCAGATTATGAGATAACTTCCTAGCAGGGATTTGAGAAAAATCACCTTCAGTGTTGCACTTGCAACGGGGACACCAAACGTTGCACATGCAACAGTGGACACAACTGGTGTTTAATTTGAAAAAAATTTACTTTTCTTTTTACTTTATTTTACTAACATTTCAAGACAGCATGACCTCAAGAGTTAAAACGGGAGTATGTTGTAGTAATCTATATCATACTTGAGAGAAAAAGATTCAGGTGTTGCATATGCAACGGGGATACCAAACACTGCATGTGCAAGAGGTGTTTAACTGAAAAAAATACTTTCATTTTTATTTATTTTGCTAAGCATTTCAAGGCAGTATGAATCAGTAGTGAAAAGGGACTATGTTGTGGGATAACTCCATATCAGATATGAGAGAAAAGCAATTTCAAGCATTTGCTGCGTGCAACAGGGACACCGACAGGCAACGTGCAACAGTGGACACCACACAAAAGTTTAAGTTAAAAAAAGCATTGCCTTCACCCCTCTTTCACCAATGTTCTGAAATACTTTTAAGACCCTATCTGAAAAGAAAATCACCCACTCAAAAAAAGCTGGATGCTTTTGCTGAAAATTTAGGAACATGTAAAAAGTGCAGTTTGCTTGGACACCACAGTTGCACGCGCCACGTAAAACTTGAGTGAACCAGAAATTTTATATGCATTGAAAAACTAGGGTGAAAATGTTTTCATTAACAAAGACAACACCCAATGCAGTTTTTAACATAAATTTACTGAAGTGCAACTAAAATAAAGTCTTCATAGAAGCAATGGAATGTACTGTGGTTTTGCATGTCACATTTTGCTAGGGAAAATCTGTGTCATTCTGGAGCTGGACATGGAATAAAAATAAAATGGTTGCAGCTAGGTTTCTCAAACTATGAAATGTATCTGTACTTGTGGCTATCTTTTAAATTTACTTATCATGACTGCAGTGGCTATTGTTAATTTTTTTCAAATCAACATACAAAGTATTGGGCACATTGGTACCCCTATTTCATGAACTTACCCATATGGCAGTGTTCCATTTCAGCATGTGCATGTACTTACTACTGTACCAGGAGTTTACTGTAGAACTTTCACAGGACATAATACAAAACTAAGTTTCAAAACAAAAAATAACTCAGGAACATTTTAAGAAAAATACTATTCGCTTGGTTATGTGTAATACCCAGTGACTCGCGAAAGCTTTATGTAACCTTAAGCCGGCATGCCGTTGTGTCTGACAGCAATACTAGGTGGGCTGGGTTTGGGGAGGAATAGGTCACTCGGCACAAAGGCTAGGTTTGGCTACTCTGCACAGGGGCACCCAAGTAATTCTGAACACAGGAAGCAATAACTGTAATGTCCAATACTAGAAGTGGGATTCTAAAGTGTGGCTTTTTATTCACATCCAAACAGAATAAACAAAGCATAGATGAACCCCCCATGGGGCTACACTCCTGGTAATGCAGATTGAAAGAAACAAGAACACTTCCTCAACACTTTAGCCCTCAGGCTCTGAACCCACCGGGCACACAGCCCGGACTTGCATGCTGCTTTGGGTACACAGCCCGAACTTGTACACTGTTCTGGGTTTTCCCTGGCTCAGCTCCCCTGCCGGCCACTCGGACACCTTCCATACTTCATGGAAACATTTTCTGGTGGCTCCCTAAACCACCTAAGAGCACCATGGCTCCATCAGGAAGTTCTTCCTCTTAATCCCACGTCTGGGTACTTTCTTCAGGCACAGGCCAAGTACCTGAGAGAAAGTAAAAGGTGTCTCAGAGCAAATCCGTAGAGGTGAATTTGGTTACTACTGATAGGGGGTCTCCCACCTCTCACTCCCACAATTCATACCTGGCTATTTCTCTGGACAGTAAACACCTCATCCTGTAAAGCTTTGCAATGTAGATTCTTGCTAAATGTATATCACATTCTATCTACTTGTTTTGCTTCCAATTTGTGCTGGACTTGAGTGGCAATGTCCATTTCTCTAGACCCCCCACTGAGTTAAGCAGTCCAATCCCCACTTTCAAACTGTTCAGGTGAAAAAACACTTGGCCCTTTTTCAGAGTGAACTCACCCTTTGGTTGCAGGTGCCCCACAGACGATTCCTCCAAAAGGAATCTCTCTCTCTCTCTCTCTCTCTCTCTCTCAGAGCTTCTGGTGCCTCAGCACAACTTGAATAGGCAGCTTCTTTCCCTTAGCCAGACACAGGAGGGTTGCCACTGGAAAACAGACAAAAACCTTCCCCCATCCCCTCAGGGATGGGGCTCTTTGAACCATTGAAAGTGGTCTCCACCACTTCAATTCCCAGTTCCTGTGTTCCTCTTCAGGTGGAAACACACACCTTCCAAAGTAGCTCTAAAACAGAGCTTAAAGCTCTGAGAGCCTGCACACACTCAGCTGTACTACTGTCTCTCACTCTGATTGCACCCAGACTGAATTCAAAATCCCCAACGTTCTACACTAACCTCCAACTGCAACATTCCAGTGTGACTTATGCAGCTGCGACAGTTCTAAGATGATGCCATCCCTCAGTCTCAGCTGAGACTGAGAACAGAGTGAGACAGTGTGAAATCCATTTAACTGGAGTTTCAAAAACTGCCTTCCCTGCCTACCACTAGGTCTTTCTGAGATTCTAGTAACCCCGGGTAACAAGGGGGTTACATTTAGATTTCAATTAGCACTCTTCAGCCTGTTCCACAAATCCATAAGCGTTAAGAAAAAGCCCTATTTAGGAGTGTCAGCATGGTTTTCACCAACTACTGTTTTTTTTTTCACAGAATTTTAAAAGACAGGGATTTTGTAAATCCACATGTAACCCCTAGGTGGTGCTACCCCAAGAGAATACTACCCCTGCCTGCATGACTAACTGCAGGTTGAGGGGCCTGAGCTCGAGAAAAGAGTGCCCCAACCTGGAGGACAGGGTTGATGGCAGCATGACTGCTCTGGGTACAGCTCTCCGGGACACTGATACCCCCTCTTTCCCCTCTAGTGGCCAAAGCAAGTCTGAAATAACACAATCCCAATACACACTGTAATGCACTGTTATCCCCTCTTGTAACACACTTACCACCAGGGTTGGATTATCTGGGACGACCCTGGAGACCCCCTGTAAAACAAGACCTGCAACAGTAGACAGTAATATCACAGTACTTTCTATACAGAGGTACCCCACAGCCAGTTTAGATGCAAAAAGATTTAGATCTGATTTACTATGGGGATGTGAACAAGGGAGGGGAAGTAATCTACTGGTTGATTTTAGAAACAAATGTGCCAATGGGGGAGACTGAGTCATTTGAGTGTACCATAGTGGCGGGTGTAGGCTGTAGGATCGTTCTAATCTACCATCCACCAGGTGATGAGAAATGATTCCTCCAGGAAGTGGCAGATCTCATCGTCGATATGATGTTTGAGTCACCCAGGCTGTTGGTCCTGGGTGACTTTAATGCTTGGGTCAAGGATGAACTCTCGATTTTGGTCAGCACTTCCTCCAGTTGAGACATCTCTGGGCCTCACACAGGTTGTTTCCACCACCACTCATAATCAAAGTCACTCCCTCAACTTAGTCTTCCTCCTGGGGATTGAGGCCTCCAACTTGGAGGTGGAACTAGTTGAATGGTCTGATCATTATGTAACCCCCCTACAAATGTGGGTTCTTAAAAGCCTTCCCAGAGCTGCTTAATAACTCCTTGCCTAACTGGTGCTCGGCACAATGCCACCCAAAATGTGGCCATTGTGAGTGTTTTTTAAGCCTCCAATACTGTATCTTTAAGAGCTGCCTGCTCGCAGGCTCCAGCAGGTTGGTATGGGGTTGGGGACTGGTGTTTCCTTACTTGAATCCCACCTGAGCTGCTGTGTAATTGCCCCATTCTGTAGTCACTGAAAAGCACAATGGGAGCCCATCCGACAGATGTAACTGTTTGGCTGTAATTATTTAAAGTATTAGTGAAATTACAATTTGTTTAACCTGCTTTCATTGCAGCTGGGACTCTGTGTGTTTGGCCCCTCCATTTTGGACCTGGACTATTGAGATGGGCCAATGGGAAAGGGGGGACACCAAAATGGAGATCTTTTGAGTCAACCAGAAACAGGACTCATTTTGTAGCTGGCTGGCCATAGGGAATACAGCCAGTAATCCTGGGAAATAAAGTTCTGGGCTATGGCACCCTTTTTGCACCAATGGGGACCGACTTAAGTGACTGCTATCTGCAGCCCACCAATGGGATCGAGTGGCGCCCGAACTGAGAGTCCTTGCTCAAACTGGCAAGGGACAGAGTCGTTGTGGTTGTGAGTGAGAAAGGAGCTCTGGGCTCCTACACTGTTGAGCTTTCGGGTGGGAAGCACATGTGGAAGGCCAGATTTTGGTGGATTGAATGCCAGCAAGTGTCGGACTAAATCCGCTAGGCAGCAGTCAGAGGAAGCTGTGCAAAAGCGCAGCTACCTTCCAGGCTCACTCTGTAGAGGACTGGAGAATCTGCTTCAATTGCACTCGGTCTGTCAGGACAAGTGAAGCTGCATCGTTTGGGCCCGGTGTTCGGTAGCGGAAGCAATCGGGATTATACAGCAGCTGCCTGGTATGGTACCCCTCTGCTCTTCATATAAATGTGTGGAGAAGTGTTTGAATTCCAGGCTCAGTCCTGCCAGTGGTGTGGGAGTGATCTTTCTGCTGGAGTCGTGAGTACTAAATCAGGGTAGCTCCCTGTCAGATGTTCATAGTGAAGGCAAGATTTGTCTGGCTACTTTACTGGCTACACGAACTGAGCCCGCTGGCTCTAATTAATCTTCTTAGAAATCAGATGCTTGTTTTCTGCATCAGGACCCCAACCAGCTGCATCAAGAGGCTAGCCTTATATTGCCTGGGTACTCAGAGACAGTGACTTATTGGTTAGACCTGTGCACAGTGCCCTAGATGTACATATATATATATATATATATATATATATATATATATATTAGAGTAATAAGCTAATTAACCTGATTTCCCCCAGTCCTTGTTAAATCCCCCCAAATAAATCAGATTGGTTGTTTTGCAAAGGTATACTGACTGATCTGTGTGTCTATGTTGAATTACGGTACAGGTGGTCAATGTCTAATTGCATCTTACTTTACAGGGGGTCCCCAGAGCCAACTGATTGATCCAAGCCTGAGGGCAAGTGTATACTGCAAGGGTACTGTGATTGACCTGTGTGAGCCACTAGTGGGAAGAAAGGGGGGTTGCAGTGACACGGAGGGCTGTTACCAAGTCATATCAGACTGTCTTAACCCCGACCTCTGGGTGGAGGCACCTGCCATCGGATCCAGGCCCCTTAACCTGTTAGTGGAAAGTCAGGCAGGGGTAGTAGCCCTTGGGATAGTGCCTCCTAGGGGTTACATTTTGGAGGCACTGCTGAGATTAGCATCCCCTACTGGCTGAGTAGACGAAGTGCCTCAACATGGCCAAATTAAAGGAAAAACTGGAGGGGGATATCATGACTAAGATTAAGTTGGACCCTGTTAAGACAATAGTGCATAAACTGATGGGGTGGGGTGAAGCCGAAGAGTTGGACTCCCAGAAAATTGTGTTACTACTGGACGTACCTCTGGGGACAAAGGATTTCTGCAGTGGAGAGTGTTAAATGTCGAGGCAAGGTGAAGGGGCGTATGGTTGATCTACTCAACCAGACCTTGCAGGTGCTGCTCTTATGCAGTATAGTTATAGACCCCGAGAGGGTACCCCCAGTGATCTACCCGGAAGGTGCCCAACAGGGGTGGAGGGTCATTCACATCCGGAGTGGTTCAGTTCCCCCAGGGGGGTTCCCCAAGACTAATAGCTTTAAAAATAAAGTGCTTAAATTGCTAGCTGTGGAAGGGAGGACTATCCAGGAATTACTGCAGGTGCTGGACCTTTCTAGTGATCCCACCCCCCAAACCTCGCCAGGTACCTCTCCCGGCCTCCAAGAGTTCTATTCCTGGCGTCACCCTCTAGTTGTTCCCCTGACAGCTAGACTCCTATCGTAGGCTAAAACTTTTTTCTGGTACTGTGCCTGTGCCTGGGGGAAGATGATTTGGAGACCTGGATGGATTACGCTACCCCTCTAGTCCAAGAGTGGCAGTGCTCAGAGGGGGAGAAATGAGAGAGACTGATGGACAGCCTGAGGGGTCCAGCTTTGGAAGCCATTCGTTTCTTGCGGGTTACTAGCCCCGAAGCCACTGCAGTAGAGTACCTTTCTGCCTTAGAGGGGGTGTTTGGGAGTACAGAAACTGGAGAAGACTTATGGAAGTTCAAGTCCACCAAACAATGGAGGAATGAGAAATTGTCAGCATTTGTCACCAGGGTGGAAAGGGCATTGCAAAAAGCTTATTGAAAAGGGGGGATAACTGCCACAGCCTTGAACCAGGTCTGGCTGGATCATATTTTGAAATCTGCTAGGTTTTCCAGTGTGATAGTGTTAAAACTTAAGTTACATGACCGACGGGCTGCCCCTCCCGAATACTGTCAATTGATAAGGGAGATTCGAGAAGTAGAGACTGATGAAGAGGGGTGGGAACACTATGTGGGAGTTGTGAATCTATGCCAGGCCCCTGAGTCCAGTGAACCAGATGAGACCCACCCCTTGAGGGGGTCTGATGCTTTTCCCTGTACCCCCAGAGGCCCAAGGAGGAGTGGGGGTTCATGCTGTTTTCTCTGATCTCCGGGTAGAAGGTGAACTTGAGGGCTGAGATTAGAGATTTACGAGAAATGGTGAGGGACTTGAAGCAAACTGCTGCCCACCCTGGCAAGTTTGGGAAACCTGAGTTATTCAGAAATAAACAACCTAGTCAAGAGGAGCCCCCCAGAACCACTGACACCCCCCCGGCAGGCGAGATGTCTCCCTCCCAACAAAGACCCCTGAGATGCTAAGTTCTGTTACCATTGTGAGGAGGATGGACACTTTCAGACTGACTGCCAGTTGCTAGAGAATTTAAGGAGGGTCAACAGCAGGCTAGTTGCCTGGCATTGCAAGGCCTATACCAGACCTCCGGGAGGGCCTCCTCAGAAGAGTTTTGTGACCAGGGTCAATGCACAAGCAACCTCCAAAGCCCCCCCCCCAAGTGGTCTGATGTGGTGGGACCCTCAATGGAGACCACCATGAGAGTGAATGGAGTACCCACCCGGTCTGTGTTGGACAGTGGCTCCCAGGTGACTATTATGTGCCAGGACTGGTATCAGAAACACTTGCCTGAGGTGCCTCTGCAACCTTTGGATGGACTACATGTTTGGGGGCTGAGCGATAAGACCTACCCTTATTCTAGGTATATCTGGATCTGGTTGTCTTTTCCTACTTCTGTGGCTGGGGTGGCTGAACAAGTGGAAACCTTGGCCCTAGTGTGTTCCCCCACTGGATTGTATGATGGGGTGCCCTTGTTAATTGGAACCAATGCTCACATGTTTGGTCACTTAGTGCAGCTGTGCTCTGAAAAACAGATGTCCAGGACTGGGCGAGCTCTCAGAATACCTGCCTTGATTCAGAAGGCCTATGAGACTCAAAGAAAGGCTGGCCAGGTGGAACCCGAAGGCCAGGTGGGTGTCATCTGGAAGAAGGATCCAGAACCATTGCTACTAGCCCCAAATGCCCAGTGTGTTTAGCAGGGGGAAGTCTGGATTAAAAAAGATGTTAAGAATAAGTTATTGATGCTGGATGTACCTGGTGAGGGAAAGTTGCCAGAGGGGTTGCTGGTTAAACCCAGTATCTTACCTGTTAGAGCCCATGCCTTTGCCAGGAGAGTAATGGTTCAAGTGCATAATGTATTTGATCGAGAGATTTGAGTGAAATGGGGTTGCACCCTGGCCACAGTACACTGTGCTGATACTGCTGTTCTGCCCCACAACAAGACTCCCGGGAGAGGTGGCCAAGTGACCTCCGAGCTGTTTGATTTTGGTGATTCCCCACTACCAGCAGAATGGAAGAAAAGGATCAGTGAAAGGCTCACCCAGAGGGAACAGGTGTTTTCCCTGAAGGAATGGGATGTAGGATGTGTGCAGGGGGCTGAGCATCACATCCGGCTACAAGATGAGTGACCTTTCCATCAGCGATCTTGACACCTAGCCCCTGCTGATATAGATGATGTAAGGCACCACCTGCAGGAGATACTTGCAGCTGGGGTGATACAAGAATCCAGGAGCCCCTACGCCTCACCTATTGTGGTAGTGAGAAAAAAGAATGGAGCAGTCTGGATATGTGTGGATTACCGTACTCTAAACTGGTGGTCCATACCAGACCAGTATACCATGCCACGCATCCAGGACACCTTGGACTGTCTAAATGGCAGTAAATGGTTCTCTGTGTGGACCTCAGCAGTTGGCACTACCAGATCCCGATAGCTCCGGAGGATCGAGAACAGACTGCTTTCATTTGCCCCCTAGTCTTCTATGAGTTTATGTGGATGCCCCAAAGAATTTCAGGTGCCCCTGCTACTTTTCAGCATCTGATGGAGCGTGCTGTGGGGGACATGAATTTGCTCGAATGTTTGGTTTACCTAGATGATGTCATAGTGTTTGGCAGCTCCTTGGAAGAACATGAAAGCAGGTTGTTCAAAGTCCTAGATCGACTGGAAGATTTTGGTCTCAAATTATCTATAGATAAGTGACAATTCTTTCAAACCTCCATAAAATATGTGGGGCACATAGTATCCTCTGAGGGCATAGAGACTGACCCCAGCAAAGTAGAAGCTTTGACTACTTGGCCCCAACCAAAGAATTTGAAGGAGCTGCAATGGTTCCTGGGGTTTTGTGGGTATTACAGACAATTTATCAAAGACTTCTCTCGGGTGATCCACCCTCTGCTTAACCTTACGCAGGGATATCCCCCAACTCATAAAAAGTATAAGAAGACTGTACCATCTGGGACTGAAAGAAATTATTTCCACCCAAATTATGTGTTTGGCACCCGCTGGACTGCTGATTGTGAGGAAACTTTTCATGACATCATATATCAACTTACTCATGCCCCAATGCTGGCCTATGCTGACCCTGCCAAACCATATGTTCTTCATACTGACGCCAGTCTGCAAGGCTTGGGGGCCGTACTGTATCAAGAGCACCCAAACGGTCTAACACCTGTAGCTTTTGCCAACAGAAGCTTGACTCCTTCCGAAAAGAATTACCTAGTGCACAAACTAGAGTTCCTGGCCCTGAAGTGCGCCATTGTTGATCAATTTCATGACTACTTGTATGAGCTAAGATATTGGTGAAGACTAATAATAATCTTCCCCTGATGTATGCGCAGACCTCAGATAAGCTGGATGCCACTGGCCATAGGCGGCTCTCCGTGTTGTCAACCTACAACTACGCTGTTGAATATAGAGCAAGCCTGAACCATATAGATGCTGATGCCCTATCCTGGAGGCCCATGTCATGAGTTGATTGGGTCCGGTTATCAGAACCTGCCATAAGAGTCCTTTGCCAAAAATTTGACAGACAGGAACAGGTGTCTCCTGATGCTGTGGACTGCATGGTGGACTGCTTGGGGCCATCTGAGAACTGCTTACCTGAAGCTTACTGTCATTTTTCTGCATTAGACACTAGTACGCTGCCCCAATTCAATAATGATAGCCTCCAACAGGCTTAATCCTGAGATCCCATGATAAACCCTGTCTTGGAAGCTCTGCAGAGGGGGGGAGATGTGTCAAAATTGTGTTCCACTGACCTGAGGACTGCGCTATTGTACAAAGAAGGACCAAAGTTGAAACTGATTAACAGACTATTGTACAGTGAGACCGTGGGTGAAGAGGGGCGAGTAGTCAAACAACAACTGGTGCTGTCCATTGCTTTTAGAAAACTGGTGTTGAGGTCCCTACATAATCACATGGGACACCTTGGCATAGACTGAACCCTTGACTTAGTGCAGTCTCGATTTTATTGGCCTAAATGAGTGCTGACATGGAGCAGTATATCAGGATCTGTGGTCGATGCTAACAAAGAAAGGCCCTGCCTCAGAGGGCTGCCCCCTGGTTAACATCACTACTAGTGCCCCTATGGAACTGGTTTGCATTGATTTCCTGAGTTTAGAACCAGATCTGAAGAACATCAGCAACATATTGGTAGTTACTGATCATTTCACCCGGTATGCCCAGGCTTTCCCCACTAAAGATCAGAAAGCAATCATGGTGGCTAAAGTCCTTGTTGAGAATTTCTTTGTTCACTATGGGGCCCCCCAGCGAATTCAATCCAATCAGGGGAGAGATTTTGAAAGCCGTCTGATTAAAGAAATGCTATCCCTGTAGGTGGTACGGAAGTCAAGAACCACCCCGTATCATCCCCAGGGTGATCCCCAACCTGAAAGTTTCAACCGCACCTTGCTCGATATGTTGGGCACCCTGCACCCTAAAGACAAACCTAGATGGAGCCAGCAGATCAGCGCCTTGGTCCATGCCTATAACTGCACCAAAAGTGATGCCACTGGATTTTCCCCATATAGACTGATGTTTGGAAGGGAAGCCAGGTTGCCAGTAGATGTTTGTTTCAGAGTTTCTCCGGATGGGGTTCAGGCGGCTAATCATCTACAGCATGTGCAAAAGTTGAAAGCCCAACTCAACCATGCCTACCAACTAGCCCAGACCATGGCTGCTAAGTGAAACCTGGCCAATAAAGAAAGGTGTGATAAAAAGGTGAAAGCAATGGAATTGAGAGAAGGGGACAGAGTGCTATTGAGGAATTTGGGACTGCATGGCAAACATAAGATTGCTGACAGATGGCATCATCTTCCCCATATCGTTGTGGGAAAATTGGAAGATTTACGTGTATATACAGTAAAGTGCTGCCTGAAAACAATTCAAAAGATGTGAAGACTATACACAGAAATCATCTGCTGCCAATCAGACAAATTCTGATAGAAACTGAACCTCCCAATGCCCCCGCTGGCTTATCACTAGAGCTGCCGCCAAGAAAAAAACAAGATTGGTTGACTTCTCAGAAATCAAACTAAAGAGGCTTTCTCCACCCCCCGTCTGATGAAGTTGATCAACAGTCTGTGTCTGAGGACAGTGAGAATAATATTGAGTACTATCCCTCTTATGAACTGAGCCAACTGCTTAAGGACAATCCCCTAATTAACTCTGGGGACAAAGTTGGGTTTCCTGGACTGTCTGAGTCCCCAGCTTTGTCTCTGGAGCCAATGCTCCTGGAGGATGAAGTAAGTGGCATCAAAGCCGAAGAGATGGGATCCTTGAGCCTGGCTGAACTGTCTGGCCTGGCTGAGCTATCTGACTTTTCAGAGGAAGGAAGTGATGTGGGAGAGCAAGCTAGTGATATGCTAGAACCAGAAGAATATTTTGAGTGCCCTGATGGTTCCTTGCCGTTACCCGAGATTTCCCCTGTTGACCCAAATGCTGCAAGCTCAGAAATGGTAGAACTAGGCCCTGAAGGTACTATGGACTCTGGGTCCCCGCCTCCTGTAGTAGTTTCCCCGACCCATCCCAGTGGGGCTGAGAGGGTGACAGAACCCGCAGAGAGTTTATCCAAAACTCCTAGATGGACTGGCCAAGAAGTACGGCCTGTAGTGAGGTTGAGTTATGAGTCCCTGGGCCAGCCTGTGGATCTGCCTCTGAATGTAGTCCATAAATGGGGTGTACGTGTCCCCAAGCTCCTTGCCTAAATTGACCCTGGGAAATGATTCTCAACTGTTAGTATCGCCCTCTGAGTGTGGTGCCCCTGCCCCCGTTTGCCCCCAGGTAATTGATAGGGAAGGGCCCCTCTATCCAGGTGTCATAGGCAGGAGGTAATGACCTGATTTACAAAAGAAAAGGTTGCCTGTATGTGTAATATTGTATAATCAATAGTAAACTGTGTAATGCAGTACCAATGCATGCAACCAAAAAGTTTGATATATTGTCAGTTAAACTGTTTTGCCTCAAAGTGATTTAAGGGTAACTACTTGATGCGGACGCCAAGTTCTTTCCAGGCCAGGAAGGGTGTAACCCCCCTACAAATGGGGGTTCTTAAAAGCCTTCCCGGAGCTGCTTAATAACTCCTTGCCTAACTGGTGCTCAGCGCAATGCCGCCCAAAATGCGGCCGTTGTGAGTGTTATTTAAGCCTCCAGTACTGTATCTTTAAGAATTGCCTGCTCGTAGGCTCCAGTGGGTTGGTATGGGGGGGATTGGTGTTTCCCTGCTTGAATCCCATCTGAGCTGCGGTGTAATTGCCCCATTCTGTAGTCGCTGAAAAGCGCAACAGGAGCCATCCAACAGATGTAACTGTTTGGCTGTAATTATTTAAAGTATTAGTGAAATTATGGTTTGTTTAACCTGCTTTCATTGCAGCTGGGACTCTGTGTGTTTGGCCCCTCCATTTTGGACCTGGACTTTTGAGATGAGCCAATGGGAAAGGGGGGACACCAAAATGGAGATCTTTTGAGCCAACCAGAATCAGGACTAATTTTGGAGCTGGCTGGCCTTAGGGGATACAGCCAGTAATTCTGGGAAATGAAGTTCTGGGCTATGGCACCCTTTTTGCACCAATGGGGACCAACTTAAGTGACTGGTATCTGCAGCCCATCAATGGGATCGGGTGGCACCTGAACTGAGAGTCCTTGCCCAAACTGCCAAGGGGCAGAGTCGATGTGGTTGTGAGTGAGGAAGGAGCTCTGGGCTCCTGTGCTGTTGAGCTTTCACGTGGAAAGCACATGTGGAAGGCCAGATTTTGGCAGATTGAATGCCAGCAAGTGTCGGACTAAATCCGCTAGGCAGTAGTCAGAGGAAGCTGTGCAAAAGTACAGCTACCTACCAGGCTCATCCTGTAGAGGACTGGAGAATCTGCTTCAATTGCGCTCGGTCTGTCAGGACAAGTGAAGCTGCGTCGTTTGGGCTCGGTGTTTGGTAGCGGAAGCAATTGGGATTATACAGCAGCTGCCTGGTATGGTACCCCTCTGCTCTTCATATAAATTTGTGGAGAAGTGTTTGAATTCCAGGCTCGGTCCTGCGAGTGGTGTGGGAGCGATATTTCTGCTGGAGTCGTGAGTACTAAATCAGGGTAGCTCCCTGTCAGATGTTCATAGTGAGGGCAAGATTTGTCTGGCTACTTTACTGGCTACACTAACTGAGCCTGCTGGCTCTAATTAATCTTCTTAGGAATCAGATGCTTGTTTTCTGCGTTAGGGCCCCAACCAACTGCATCGAGAGGCTAGCCTTATATTGCCTGGGTACTCAGAGACGGTGACTTATTGGTTAGGCCTGTGCAGAGTGCCCTAGATATATACCTATATATATATATATATTAGAGTGATATGCTAATTTACCTGATTTCCCCCAGTCCTTGCTATACCCCCCTAAATAAATCAGATTGGTTGTTTTGCAAAGGTATACTGACTGATCTGTGTGTCTGTGTTGAATTTCGATACAGGTGGTCAATGTCTAATTGCATCTTACTTTACAGGGCGTCCCAGAGCCAGCTGATTGACCCAAGCCTGAGAGCAAGTGTATACTGCAAGGGTACTGTGATTGACCTGTGTGGGCCACTAGTAGGAAGAAAGGGGGGTTGCAGTGACTCAGAGGACTGTGGCCAAGTCATATCAGACTGTCTTAACCCCGACCTCTGGGTGGAGGCACACGCCATCGGATCCAGGTCCCTTAACCTGTTAGCGGCAAGTCAGGCAGGGGTAGTAGCCCTTGGGATAGCGCCCCCCTGGGGGTTACAATTACAATGTGGGGTTTAGTTTTAGCCCTCCTCCTTTGTAGGCCAACCCCTGTAAAGATGATTCGGTATTGCCCTTTACAAAATCTCAAGGCCTAATGGCGGTTCTGGATCTCTCGTCTTTCCCAGTGGCAAACAATGACCCAGATGCCCTCGTGGAGGCCTATAATTTGGCTGCTACGGGGCACTGACATCATTGCTCCTTCCTGTGTTTGTCCACTCTCTTCACCCCGATCCCCCATGGTTTGATGGGACTCTGAGGAGATGCGCGACTTGGATCGGATGTTAAAGCGTTGCCAGTGGAAGTCTGCTCTTGATGCCGACCACCTTAGGTTGATGGATCATTATCAAGTCTATCAATCCGAAATCTCCCTTAAGAAGGCAGAGTTCCTGTCCGGGGAGATAGCGGCTGCTCAAAATCGACCAGCTCAGCTGTTCCGAACTGTGGACAGACTGTGCAACCCAGCCTGTCTACAAGATTGGAAAGCATTTTCGCAAGAAGAGTGAGATGAACTTGCTCGATTTTTTGTGACTAAAGTTGCTGACATCAGGTTAGCTTTCCATCTGGCACACTCTATGGGTGCAGTGGTGAATCAGTGTGGGTTCACATACCTTGGTCTTTCTTGGAGTACCTTTGGCCGGCCGGCTTTCATAGATATCATGCGGATTGTCCAGAGTATGCGCCCTACATGCTGTAGTTTGGATCCGGGACCTACATCCCTAATTTCAGTTGTAATGATGTCATTGGCCCGGTCCTAGCTCGGATAGTCTGGTGCTTCTTGGAGACAGGTGAGTTTCCAAGCTCCCTAAAAGAAGCGGTGGTAACACTTCTCTTGAAGAAAGCTTCTTTGGACCCAGACTGCCTTGCTAACTACAGACCAATCTCTAACCTTCCCTTTGTGGGGAAGGTGATTGAGAAAGTAGTGGCCACACAGCTGGAGGACCATTTGACCATCCATGTCATTTATGAACCCCTCCAGTCTGGATTTCGAAAAAAGCATAGTACCGAGACAGCACTGATTCGGGTGCTCGATGATCTCCTGATGGCTAGAGATGGGAGGTGCCATTCGATCGCGGTCCTCCTAGATCTCTCATCAGTGTTTGATACTGTGGACCATGGGGTGTTGCTTGATCACCTGAGGTTCATTTGTGGACTGTCGGGTACGGTCCTCAAGTGGTTTACATCATTCCTCACGGGAAGATCTCAGAGGGTGGTGTCAGGGTTTTTTTCCTCTGACCTGGTCTCATTAACATGTGGAGTCCCTCAGGGATCAGTGTTACCCCCCATGTTGTTCGCAGTATATATGCTGCCCCTCAGGGACATTTTAAGATGGTATGGGCTGAGGTTTCACTGCTATGCTGATGATACCTAGCTCTACCTCTCTTTTGCCCCGATCAGGATGGAGCTCTCGTGGTCTTTAATAACTGTCTTGCCAAAATCCAGGTTTGGATAGATGCAAGCTGGCTAAACTTAACTCTGATAAGACTGAGGTATTGGTAGTGGATCCTGGTCGCTGGATAGAGAGGTTGGGGGGGTCACCCTGTGGTTTATTTCTTGGGGGTGTGCCACTCCTGACCTCTGAATGAGTGCGGAACCTGGGGGGTAATGTTTGACGATGGGCTTACCCTACATTTACAGGTCTCTGCTGTCGTCAGTTCCTCATTTTACTATCTGAGGAATATCGCCAGGATCAGGCACCTTGTGCCGTCTGATGACCTTCCTACTCTGATTCACACCTTTGTGACCTCGCTCCTGGATTACTGCAACTCCCTTTACCTAGGGCTACTGGGGTGGAAATCCACTGCTTGCAGCTAGTGCAGAACGCTGCACCGTGGCTGTTGACAGGATCTTCACTGTCCTGCCATATTTTGCCAGTACTGTGTGGACTGCACTGGCTGCCAGTTCAGTGGTGGATCACCTTTAAAGTTGGCTTGCTGACTTTTAAAGCCTTACATGGACTTGGCCCAGACTACCTGAAAGAGCTCCTGGTTCCTCACTGCACCAAGTGATCGGTCTGCTCAGCCAACGAGGGGTTGCTAGAGATTCTGAGGGTATGTTTGAAATCCTCTGGGGCCAGAACATTTATGTATGCGGCCCCTACACTCTGGAATTCTCTACCCAATTGGTTACTTGAGCACACGACCATGGAGGGTTTTAAACAAGCACTGAAAACCTGGTTATGGAGTCAAGCCTATGGCATTGAATAGCTGGAATGAGTAGATGATTTTATGATAATGTTACTGGTTGTAGGAATTAAGCCTAAAGTATCCAACAGATGGAATGAGTTCATGATTTTACGATTATATTGTTGGTTTTAGGATGTATTATCAATTATATTGTTATGGAATTTTAATGATGTGATTTATATCATTAAGCACCTTGGTTTTGAAAGGCACCTTAAAAATAAAGTTTTATTATTATTTATTATTATTATTAGAAACATAGACACATAGAAGTTGATGGCAGCTAAGGACCGCAAGGCCCATCCAGTCTGACCATTTCTTTTTCTACCTTATGAATGTGCCATCAGCCTTTGCTCTGTCAATGGCCTATCTATTCATACTCATCTGCATTGCTCCCTTATGACTATTCCATGCCTGTTTGAAGCCCTGCACTGTATTCATATCCACGACTTCCTGAGGTAAGCCATTCCATGCATCCACCACCCTTTCTGTGAAAAAAGAACTTCCTCACATCACACCTTAATTGGCCTCCCTCAAATCTCATGCTGTGTCCTCTTGTCCTGCTATTTTTCTTATATTGAAACATGTTAAGACTCTTTCACCTTGTTAATGCCCTTAAGGTGTTTGAATGTTTCAATCATATCACCTCTCTCCCTCCTTTGCTCAAGGGTATACATATTGAGCTCAGTTAATCTGTCCTCATAAGTTTTCTGATGCAGTCCCAGCACCATTTTGGTTGCCCTTCGCTGGACTGCCCCAGTTTGGTTAATGTCCTTGTGAAGGTGTGGCCTCCAGTACTGCACACAGTACTCCATATGGGGCCTAACCAGTGTCTTGTAAAGAGGGATTATTACCTCCCTCTCCCAACTTGTGATACCTCTACTAATACACCCCAACATCCCTCTAGCCTTACCTACTGCTTTAGTGGTCTGCTTGGATAATTTCAGGTCATCTGTAATGAAGATGCCCAAGTCTCTTTCTTCCCTTGTGATTGCCAGGAACTGCCCTCCCAGCCTATATATGGCTTCAGGGTTTCTCTTCCCTATGTGCATGATCTTGCACTTCTTTGAATTAAACTCCAGTTGCCACTCTTCCAACCATTTTGCTAGTTTATCCAGATCTCTTCTCATTCTGCCCACCCCATCTGGATCATCTACTCTGTTGCAGATCTACGTGCCATCTGCAAAGAGACAAACCTTACCCTCCAGTCCTTCTGCAATGTCACTGATGACGATATTGAAGAGGACTGGCCCCAGAACTGATCCCTGAGGTACCCCACTTGTGACATGCATCTCTTCTGACTGTATTCCGTTTACCACCAATCTCTGTATTCTGCCCATCAACCAGTTTGTCACCCAGTTGACCAACTTCTGACCCACCCTGAGCCTATCCAGCTTATTAATCAATCTTCTATGTGAAACAGTGTCGAAAGCTTTGCTGAAGTCAAAGTAGGTGACATCAACTGCTCCCCATTGGTCAACCACTCTGGTTACCCAGTCAAAGAAATCTATGAAATTAGTTTGACAGGACCTTCCTTTTGTAAACCCATGCTGTCTTGGATCCTGTGCCCCTATGGATTTCCTTAAAGAGTGCCTCCATAATCTTGCCCACTACTGAGGTAAGGCTGACTGGTCTGTAGTTCACTGCCTCCTCCTTGCTACCACTCTTGTGGAGCGGGATCACATGAGCTCTTCTCCAGTCTTCTGGGACCTCTCCTGTGCTCAGAGACTCACTAAACAGTTCTGATAATGGCTCTGCTAGTTCCACCCTTAGCTTCTTTAGTACCCTGGGATGTATGCCATCAGGCCCCATTGCCTTGTCCACCCTGAGCTTATTGAGCTCTTGTAGGACCCTTTCTTTTGTGAAGGGACTAGTGCACACCTCCCTTCCACCTGTGTCCATGGTGCTGAGCCGTAGGCCCTGCCCTACCTTCTCTTCAGTAAATACTGAGCAGAAGTATCTATTTAGGACGAATGCTTTTACATGGTCCTCCTCCTCACATGCCCCCTAATACCCCCTCTGTACTTTCTCTTTTCACTAATGTATCTATAGAAAGTCTTGTCACCTTCTTTTACTGTTTGTGCTAGTGTTTCCTCAGTTTGGGTCTTTGCCTGCCTTACTGCCTTCCCTGCTTCCCTTAGGGACGTTTGGTATGCCTCCCTATCTTCATCCTGCTGCATTTTCTTATATTTCTTGAAGGCCAGCCTTTTGGCTCTGACTTTTTCTGCTACTGTTTTTGAGAACCAAAGTGGTTTCCTTCTTCTTTTGCACTTCCTTTTCTCTCTAACACTACGAATGTTGCATCTTTGACATTTTAGCTCCCTGATGTTTCCCCCCCCCCCAACCAGGTGCTTTTCATTGGTTTGGTAAGTCTACTATGGACTAACCTGTCTTTTAAGTTCTGTCCCCTTGAGAAAGTAATACATGGTTTTGCCCCTACTGCAGTACCCAAATTCTTGTCTGCATGTAAGATGTGCCAGTTCCAATGAATAACATTGCTAATCTGGCCTGACCAGTTGTTAAACTCAGTAACAAAAGTAACACAGTTAGTGGTACCTGACACCTTCTTCGGTTTTTCTCTAAGTACAGTATTTCTTCCCTTTTCATGGTGAAGGCTTTATTCATCGCCTGTGTCAATACATCATTACCATATCCTCTTTTGACAAATCTGCCTCTCAATTCTTCAGCCTGGGTAAAAAAGTCCCAATCCTCAGTGCAGTTCCTATGTAGACAAAGGAACTGCCCATAGGGGATGGATTCCTTTAAGCTTTTAGGGTGTGCACTATCCATCCTAACTAGGTTGTTTGTAGCTGTGGGTTTCCTATAGCTTTTAGTAATGATACCCCCTCCAGGTGTTCCAGGCCTTCTGATCAAGAGACCTAAACATTCTATGCTTTCAAGATCTGTTTTGTGTGTGAATTTCATATTAATATCATTATAATTTAGCCATTGTACAAACAAAGCCACCCCTGATGATTCACCCTCCACAGATACACAAAATGTCATCAATAAAGCGGGTCCAGAAAACTATCTTCCCTATGTGTGGGTCATGTTCTGAAACACAGATAGTTCTTCCCATTTCCCAAAGAATAGGTTTTCATAAGAAGGTGCCATGCATGCCCCATAGCTGTCCCACAGATTTGTCAATAATTTTCTCCCAAAAATTCAAAGTAATTATTATTATTATTCAAAGTATTATATCTATCTATATACATATATATATATATATATATTTTTTTTATTCAAAGTATTATTAAATCATGTAGCATACCCCCCACTTCGTGGCTCAAAAGAAGGGAGTCCAATAAGCAGCATCAGGGACATGTTAAAAGTAGAGCATCACAATCCCTTATTTGGGACTTTTTTTGTGCAAGATGCAAATGATGAGTCAGTTGCAATCTGCCAGGTTTACCATGCGTATGTGAGTTGAGGTAAAAAGGCGAGCCATCTGGGCACAGGGAGACAGCATACACATCTTAAGAACAGGCACATGGCACTGTGGACCCAGCACAAGATGGCAGCTAATACCACAGTGGGGCGTTCACCCTTGTCATCAACCATAATGAGCATGTTATCCCCTTCCATGACTGTTAAATCCAGTAGGAAATTAAATGTGTGCAGTAGTGATGAAATAAGAGCAGAGGATTACTACAGGCATGATGAGATGGAGGAGCATAATGATTTTGAAATGTTGTCCAGTACTGCTGAGAGTAGCAGTTTTGGTGGTGGTGAATGCAATATGTCTAGTGCAAGTGGTACATCAACCCCAGTTGGTAAACGTGGCAAAATAACTGCATTTGTGGGTTTGTCATCATCACCTGTACAACTGTCTTCATCAAACGTTCACACTCCACCCCCTGCCATTCGCAGAGCAGAACCATTTGTCATCACACCCCATGTAAAACATTTAAGTCAGCCCACATTACAGGGTGTTTTTGCGCATAAGCTGAAGTACCCACCCAATCATACAGTGTCATGTGAACTTAATGCTGGCAATTGATCTTTTGCCCTTCTCCTTTGTGGAGAATTCTGGGTTCTGGCAGTTTGCTGTATGTGCCTGTCCAAAATGGAAAGACCCATCCAGGACATACTTTTCAACCCGTGCTGTCCCCGAGTTGTACCATACTGTGTCCAAATCAATAAGACATGCCCTTCAACATTCCTCCTCTCCATTCATTCATTTAAGTATGGATATGTGGACAAGTGGCAAAACAGCGGGGAGTTCATATTTCTGTATAACTACACACTGGGTGCAGGTGCCGGGGGTTGTTTGTGCTGTTGGTAGAGAGAATAATCAGTGCAGTAAGGTGGATTGTCATGGTAGCAATCTTCCAGGAATTCAACAGCATGCAACGATTGCTATGCGCAATGTGACCCGTTCACACACTGGTGAAAACATGTTGGACGTGGTACTGACTGAAACTAACAAGTTGCTGAGCACTCTGGCCCTGAGAGCTGGGTTCATAGCAAGTGACAGTGGGTCAAATGTGGTGTAGTGCATCACGAATGGTGGCTTTTTTGTGTTCCATGAATGGCCCACTGTTTAAATCTTGTGGTGCAGGAGTTTCTTCAGCACCCTGATGTAAAGGAAATGGTGACAGTTGCACGCCATGTCTGTTCTCACTTTTCACGATCTGCAAAGTCCCATGACCAGCTTCGGCAGTTGCAGATGCGAAACAGCCTCCCTCAGCACCGCTTGAAGCTGGAAGTTATCACCCAGTGGAACTCCACTTTATACATGGCAGAGAGGTTGTATGAACAATACAATGCCATCTCAGAATATCTTGTCATGCACACTAGCCGTGACAGTTCCGGGTCCTTCAAGTCTATGACAACTGAAAAAAAGTGCCTCATGTACTCCGTAATAACAATTTTGTGGCCTTTTGAACATGTCACACAGGCAGTGAGTGGTGAGTCTGACTCCGTTAGCCAATCAAATCCACTGCTGCGGGTGCTGTGGCAGACATTGGTGAATGTACAACATAGCCTTGATGTTTCCAGAGACAGTGCTAGCAGTGTGTTGCTGAAACACATGCTGACAGTATTCAACCAGAATCGTCATATCTTGAGCATTCAGCATAGTGACAACTTCCAATAGCAACAATGCTGGGCCCACGATACAAACATGGAATTGCCTCAGTACTGGAGGAAGGGTCTGAACAGGTAACAAATGTCAGTGGGCAACTGGCGTGCTTGGTTCATGGGGCACAGAAGTCACGTGCCAAGGTCAGAAAACCTCAGCAGCAGAATCAGGCTGAAGGTGCACCTGGAAGAGTATCAAACATATCCTGTAAGGGGAAGGGGATTGCAGTTCCAGGTGGTCTGTCATCTAAAGCGGTTGGCATCAATTCATTTTGGGAGGCTTTGTCCCAAGTGGGGATTTGTGAAATAAATGATTCCGGAGAACAGGATGATGCATCAACCACTGGACTTAGTGCGGCACAGAGAATGGTTGAGTCATATTTTTCTGAAAACAGGCATCTGTCAATAACTGATGATCCTCTGTTATACTGGAGTGGAAAGATCAGTGAATGGCCAGAGCTGACTGCAGTGGCACTGAAGTACCTGACATGCCCACCCTCCAGAGTAAGTCTCGAGAGGGTATTCAACTCAGCAAGTGCAATAGTTAGGGATCACTGGGCAAACCTCTCTCCTGCAAATGTCAGTTTGCTGACATTCATAAAAATGAATGATTGGCACATACCAGCACAAACTGCAACCTCAGTATTCATACCCCAGCCTAGTCATGGTTTTGGTGATGTAGAAATGGACCATCCTGGTGGCAATGGCAGTGGCAGCATGAAACGGCCTACCACTGACATCGATGATGACACAGTGGAGAAAGAATTCCCCACTGGTCAGACTTCAGACATAGATGACTGTGAGGGCAGCTTTCTTTATGAGGATAATGATGAGGTTAATGTTGGCAGGTTTTAACTCAAGTGGTTAAAAGGCTGTGACATTAGCTGTATGATACTGTACGTGTTTTCTTTTTCATACGGTTCAATGAGTGTCCCACTTAGAGTGTGACTCAAATTCCATATGTCACATCACATTTGTAACAGAGAGCAGAATATATCCTGGCCCCTGTACCACCACCATAAGACCGCTGTTAGCCACTGCCACCACAGGGAATGATTTTGTGTGCACCCCCCCACCATGACTGCTGTTAGCCACTGCCACCACAGGGAATGACTTTCTGTGCCCCCCCGGACCACCACCATAAGACCGCTGTTAGCCACTGCCACCACAGGGAATTACTTTTTGTGCCCCCCTTGACCACCACCATAATACCGCTGTTAGCCACTGCCACCACAGGGATTGACTTTGTGTGCCCCCTGGACCACCACCATAAGACCGCTGTTAGCCACTGCCACCACAAGGAATGACGTTGTGTGCCCCACTGGACCACCACCATAAGACCGCTGTTAGCCAGTGCCACCACAGGGAATGACTTTCTGTACCCCCCTGGACCACCACCATAAGACTGCTGTTAGCCACTGCCACCACAGGGGATGACTTTGTGTGCCCCCCTGGACCACCACCATAAGACCGCTGTTAGCCACTGCCACCACAGGGAATGACTTTCTGTACCCCCTGGACCACCACCATAAGACTGCTGTTAGCCACTGCCACCCCCACCAGATGCAGGAAGTTGTCACAGGGAATGTCATCATGTGCCACAGCTATCACCACCAGCACCCACCACCAGTGTCATCCTGACAATGTTTTCCCATTACATTGACCATGCCAAGGCAGAGACAGTTGAACAGGAGATCACATCCATCAGCCACAGGCTCAAGGCTTCTTTTATTTTTATTTGTTTCACTCCAGTCGTGGCACGTGGGGTCATCTCTCAGGCATCCGGTCCTTATCCTGCCCACCTGTGGATCTCTCAGACTGAGCTTCCTCCCCCCCCCCGCAGCTGGCACCCCCGGTTTCACCAGCCCAGGGATGGTAGCCCATCACCTCTTTGGGATCTTTTACAAGACAGACTCTGACTGCAGGTGGGCCCCTGAGGGAGGAACTGGAAGGCCAGCTGAGGAGAACCCAGCAGAGGGCATGGGGGACTGGTGCCATTGCCTACCCCATGAGCTGGTTGTTTCCTTTGTTCTGTGCTGCATCCCCCCCCATGTGTGCACACCCCGATGCGATGGCACACGGCAACCCTGCCAGCATTGGCCATGCTATACATGCAGCCCAGTGCTCTGCGGCGCCCCTCGGTCTCCACCAGGGACCGCCGGAGCACCAGACTCCCCCGTACCATCCTCCTGAGATAGGAGAGCAGCCCAGCTGATGCTCAATCCAATCCTTCCCCAGCAGACCCCCAGCACCCAAGCTCACTCCCGAACTCAGGTCGCCGGTGTGGCATCCAACACCTCAACCCTCAGTGCCACCAGGCTGGCCCATGCACAAGGCTTATTAATACTGAAAATATAAAGTGAGTATCTGTACTAATGTTTTGTATGCTATTCAACTTCCTTAAGCTGTGTGTTTTGTTTTCTGTTGCTTTACTGAGCTGCAATGGTCAAACACATACGGTAAACTTGTTTCATTTTTTTACAGGTTAACAAAAAATGACTCTCCTTCACTGAAAGTCAGTGTCAATGGTGCAGCAGCAGTACCATGAACAGGAACCTATGGAATATCCATTTCAAATCCATACTGGTAAGTATATATATATATATATATATATATATATAGATATATATTATTTCATCTGTTAATTTTTTTTAAAGAGTGCAACAAATCTGAATGAGGATTCATAAACTACTGTAGGCGACGTGTACGTCACAAAAACTATTTCTGCAACATATCATGCACTGTATTCCAAACATGCAGCTGTGCAGCCATGACAGTGTTGAAAAAGTTGGACACAGATGTGTTACTTGACAAGATGTGGTTTTAAAATGTAACTTGAGTTGAGAACCAGGGACACTGGTACAGTGTTTTTGTTACACAGCCTGGTACTAAATTAAGTTGTGATTGATCTGCTGATTGCAGTGGGACAGCTTACTATCTGTGCTAATAATCCAGACACCAGAGGAACAGCCACGGCTTAAACATAATGTGTTACTGCTGCAATCAAGTTGCAATAAGTCCATTTCTTTTTTTTTTGGAAACTTCCAGATGCTTTGTTTTGGCATAGTTGCCTTATCCAAAGAAGTACTTCAACATCAGGCACTCCCTCCCCCGGGCTGGGGCAGACATGCAACATGCAGAAGTCATTTCAATTGATGACCATGACATAAATAATTACCAACCAGACTCTCCAGAAGGATGCAATGAAATCTGTGAAGTAACCAAATACGAAACCATTAATGAGACCTACCTGCAAGTAAGCTCCCCCCAAAAAAAATACTTTCATTGGCTTGAGAATATTTCATTTCCAATTTAAATGCAAAAAGTTCTCATCAAGCACTGGAATGTGCACACCAACAGTATCTGTGACCAGTGATACAAAACAATACAATGAGTACATGTATATATATGTCAACCCCACACCTAGAAAATGCAATATATATATATATATATATATATATATATATATATATATATATATATATATATATATATATATATATATATATATTATATAAACTTACCAAGGCTACTATTAGTGTGTAGACAAAGGACACCCTTCCATCTGGTTGAGGTGATCTCATCGCATTTGCAGGAATCGCAGCACACTTTGGACCAGCAACAGTTCTCTCACGGTCACCTTTTCTGATGGGACTTTGCACGTGGTGTAACACTTCCATTTCACTTCATTAGCACTTGCCAATTTTCTGGATGCAAGACAGATGCATTTTGGGGATGCAGAAACATTCTGGGGATTGTGTGTGACCATTGCACGCATGAGTGACTGTGCAATAAATTCTGGGGGGCTTTGCATGTGGTATAATGATCCCATTTCACTTCGTTAGCACTTGTCAATTCTCTGAACACAAGACATGCATTTTGGGGATGCAGAAAAATTCTGCTGACCCTGTGAGACCACTGCATGCATGAATGACTGCACAATAAATGATGGGGAACTTTGCATATGGTGTAGTGATCCCATTTCACTTTGTTAGCACTTGTCAATTTTCTGGACACAAGACAGATGCATTTTGTGTGTTGTGATTGTGAGCACATAATGCCATACTTAAATTATAAATTAAAGCAGCAATGCAACAATGTGGTGACAATTTTGACCTATACTTTTTTATGCTATTTTACATTGCCAGCCATTAGTTTTCTCCTGACTTGAATGATACCCTTCTTTTCACAATTTGCGTCTGCTTTACTACTTTTTCTCATGTCTGAAAAAAAAAAGGAGCACACCTTTTAATATTGTTCTGACCAGGTTTTTATCACTATTTGCAGCTGTTTTTGAATAAATATTGTTCTGTGAGGTCATAAAACACTGTCTGCTGCATAACTGTTAATTTTACAACAGAAGTAATACACAACAACTGATGGAGAAAAGCAACGGAAAATACTGGCGAAGACCTGATCCACACCATATTAAAAGGAGTGCTCCTTCTATTTTTTCAGACATGAAAAAAAGTAGTAAAGCAGACTCAAATACTGGAAAGAATGATATCATACAAGCCAGGATGTAAGTAAAGTGGCAATGTAAAAAAGCATAAAAAGTATAGGTCAAAATTTTCAACAGATTGTTGCACTGCTGCTTTAAAGAGATTCACCAAATTACATAGTTATAGTATTGCACCCAATACATGGGTACCTTACCCAGGGTTTTTTCTGCTCCACATGTCCCACAGTACAACGTACTGGCAAAAACGCTGTAATTTCATTAAACTGTCACGGAGAACTTCCCGTTCTGAAGAGCCACCCAAGTTCCACCCCTGCACTCAGCAAAATTATGACATGATGCCAGGGAGAGCGCGGGGGCATGCTCCATTATACTGAATGACTGGCAGCTTTCCAAATGTTTCTTTATGTTATAATGTTCAGTTTGTGGTGAAACGTGGGCACGTTTCCGCTAACAAGGCTCTTGTTAGTCAAAACATGCCTACGTTTCACCATAAAATGACCATTATAACATAAAGAAACATTCGGAAACTTGGACGGCTCTTCAGAACAGGAAGTCCTCCATGAGCCATTTTAATGAAATTATGGACATTTTTGCCAGCAAAGTATTGCACTATGTAAGGACTTGTGGAGCAAGAAAAGATTTCCTTGGAGGTAAGGCACCCATATATATCAGGTGCAATGCTGCAACTTGTAGAATCTCTTTAATGTCTATTTCAAAAACAAAATATTTATGGAGCCTCAGTAATGTTTACTTTGTGTCAGGACTCATGATTCGAAGTGTTTTGCAAAAAGCATGACTGAGCAGTGCAAGTATGTTGTGCTAAACTGCATGTGTGCCATCAGTGTTCTTTCCTGTGTGTGCACACATTGCCCAGCTTCGTACAAACACATATATGGTGTGACTTGTTACAGTATCTCAAGAATAAAGATAAGAAAGAATATATGACATACATTTTATTTGTACCATCAGCACCAGCGGAGTAAGTGATATGATATTTTTTCAGAGGTATCGGGTCACTGTGCACTTCAGTCACTCACAGTGCACACATGACTTAGCGGAGATCATAGCACAAAAAACACATGCTCTCCTAAAAGTCATGTGTGCAGTATGCGACTAAGGTGCACTCTGGCCAAACACCTCTGAAAAAGTATCGTATCACTTAGTCCGCTGATGATGATGGTGACAATAAAATATACGTTATTCTGCTCGCTATTCTTTATACAATAAACACTGCAACAAGTCAGCAATATATGTTTGCAAGAAGCTGCACAATGTCTGATGTCACACACACACACACACACACACACAGGAAACAACACTGACTGCAAACATGCAATTTAACACATCATACTGTACTTGCACTGCTCACACCAGCTTTTCCACAACCACTCCACAACAGAAAGTAAACATTACTGAGGCACTGAATTATAACAACAGGCAATCAGGAGCATGTATGACTGTCTGTTTTTAAATATAAAAAAACACAAAACACTGCAGCAGTTGGTGGGGGAAGGGAGAAGGTGTCCAGAAAAAAGAAGTTAATAGGGGATCCCATGATGTTGCAGAAGCAGATGGATGATCAAAACTATCTGATGCTGGTGTTGTTCGATCTGCTCTACCTGCTGCTGCACAGCACCCACCCTCTTATTGCTTTCCTCCAGCTCAGCCCACAACAGTGCAATGTCTGCCTGTGTTGCAGGCACTGTGGTGAGGTCCACTGGTGCAGGAGGAAAACCAGGTAGTGGTGAGGGTGGTGCTGGTGGCAGTGGTGGGGGTAGTGGTAGAGCAGCTTCTGCTGTGTCCCTCCTTCTGCTGCAGCGGCAAGGCACAACATCCCCAGCACCCTTTGCCACTGCCAAAGAAGGGCCAGCAGGTGGAGGCCTGGCCCATTCGGTGGCAGCCTGCCACTCCACCTTGTGGTGGTTTATCAAATGTGTGCACTGGCCACCAGTCTCCAGATGTGTCCCCTGAAGGCCACGGTGCACCTGCACACCACATAGCTGACACACCACAATGGTGCTGTCCCCCCACACAGTTAAAAAACTGCCAGACTGGGAAGCTGTGGGGGGTACAGGCACAGGAGGGGCAGATGTAGTGCCGGCAGCACTGTCACGCACCTGGGCCTCCACCTGCTGCTGTGGAGGTAGTGCTGCTGGAGCCCCTGTAGCTGCTACTGGTTATGGTGGTGATGGCAGAGTTGCTGGATGTGCCAGTGGCACTGGTGGTGCTGCTGCTTCCAGAGGGGGAGAGGCAAGACCAAACAGTTGGGAGTAGTTCAACGACACCTGACAACCCCCACGCTTGTGCACTCCCCTCTGCCCATGACCACAGGCCACAGACTCTCCCTGTTCCATCGTACAACCCACTCCTTCCCTCTCCTACGCGTCACACGATGAGCGACTTCTTCACACACTCACAGTCACACACACACACAAAACAAAACTTATAAAACAAAGAAATCGGTCACAAAAAAGAACTGCAAAAACACTACAAAAAAAAAAACTAAAGATTTAGCTTTTAAAAAAGCTGCTTGGTTTTCTGCTATTTGTACAGATACAAACGAATAACACTCCAAACTCTTCTCTCCACACAAAATGCTTCCTCCTTCAATCTCTGCAAAGGAGAAAGTGAAACAATCTGCTTGTATGACTCACTTCCTTCCTGCCTGGCTAAAGCACGTGACTTACAGTAGTGTAAGCTATGTGATATGTGTGTGTGTGTGGGGGGGGCTGTATTTGTCATTCTGCCTTACTTCACGGTAAGGTGGAATCACAACATAAAGTCATAGTTACAAGGTGAAGTGAGCACTTTCCAATGGCCACTTCACAACGATAATAATATTTCATGTAATACTTGTTCACTTCGCCATGGATTTTAAATTCACTGCATCTCTACATGTGTTCTTTTATATTTGCCATCATTTTGTTTTCCTTTGCATGTTTGTGAAAGTAGCAGGATGTCTGTTTAGAAAACCAGTTGGGAGGCAGGTATCGCCTGTGTAATTCGTGTTTGTCAATTATCAAATTAAGATCCCCTTGGCCACTTCACCCATACAAGAGTGTTGTTGAACTTAAGCATTTATTTTTTTTCCCCCTTTGGCATTGTGAAAGCCAGACTAGCTACCTCTTCCTGGCTCTTTCTGTCTTTTTGTAGCCAGCCAAACAAAAGGGTACCATGGCAGTGAATCCATACAGAGTGTAACTCAGATATTAATTTTCTTGTATTCATTTTTATAGTCCCAGGTGGATTCTGGCACCATGCCCTTAAACAGTTTTGTATTTAATTCTGAAAATAGCATGAATGTTGTAAATGTGATACACTGCCTGATACCTTTTTTCCTTCTTTTTTTTTTAACCAAGCCATAGCAAAACTGCAAGTAATCAAAACCACATAGTACAGTTCCTTTGCCTCTTCTGTCTGGTGTTTTTTTTTTTTTTTGACTTGCAGAAACTCACCCAAAATGTTTATTTCTTTTGCTGGTTATTATTCCATGGAACTTTAAACATTATTGCAATGTCCCCATGTCCTATATAAATGTTATTTGGAGCCACAAAACTGCTGAAAACACACTGGAAGCACCTTCGCCCTCTCACTGTGATGAGCACATGGCAAAGTAGCCAGAATGAGGTAGCTTGTGGGGGGGGGGGGTTGCAGTTAATTACATAGTTCAGCCCAAGATAATAAATTGTAGCTTTCTGGAGTAATGGCCTCAAATATATGTAAGCAATAAGACATGATGGGTTGTACATTAGACAGTTCTAATGCATGGCTAGGGGGACGTAGTGAGGCACGAGGCCATAGGCCGAGTGCATCCAGTCCCCTAGCCGTGCATTAGAACTGTCTAATGCACATCCCCAGAGTGGCTTATTGCACTTATAAAATGGGCCTGCAGATTCTAAATGGCGGTTCTAGTTTTAGCTGTGCATTAGACACTTCTAATGCATGGCTAACAACCAATTAGATTGTTTGAAATCCTTTGCCCATTTTATAATTGTCTTTTCTTCAAGGTTGCTTCACTCCAGAACTTTCCCTAACTGTCAAGGCCTATAAAGTAACTGATGTAAAAACAGCACAAAAAATCCTTTTGTTGCTTGGAAAAAAATAAACTGAGCTGCAAGGGTAGAGAGGTAAATTGCTAAAGAAATTAGATCTTTTTGGAGTTCCACCTTGCTGTGATGAACCCTGCCATTAAGTTCCCAAGAGTTTGTATACCAACATAAGATGGTTAGTGCAGGAAGGACCGACTGGAACATGACTGTATCTACTTTGATTTTCATCTTATTTATATCTTGCTTTTTCAGGGTGGTGCTGCTTTTGCCTACTTCCACAGCTGGGTGAATTGGTGTACTGGGAGGTTAACTGGCTTGCCCAAGGTCAGGGAGTAGATTAATTTAGTGGGGTTTAAATCTTTGCTTTCCTGGTTCCCAAGTCAGTTTTCTAATCACTGGACCACACTGCCACTTCTTCGTGAAATCTCTACACTAACAAGTTTTTGGAGCATTAAAAAGGACTTGGTATCCTGATAAAATTGCTGCTTAAAAAATGCCATTTGTGACTGACAATTGAAGCAATAAAGCTGATTCCATTTTGGAATATGAAGCCATCAAAATGATGCTTTTGAGTTCTAGCCCAGTGTTGCAGTGGTAGCAGCTGAGAGATCTGCAGCCCCACTTACAGTCACAGTGGTTGATAGCAATTTTCAGGGGTGCACAGGTCTCCCTGTACTATGACAAACCAAAACAGTGATACACAAAAAGATGCCACTGTCTGCAGGGGGCAGATTCTCCCATGAGGCAGTGGCACATAATCTAGATCATGTAAATGGCTGATCCAAATTTTAATGGCCATACATAGGCTGTGCAACCACTAATGTTTAGATTGTGACAACAACCAGGGTCGATCCATGTCATGGCACCAGGCATACATTGGCACCAGGCACATGCCCCAGATACACAGTGTTGCCACCAAAGTCATCCTCCTTTCCCTTCACCCTGTACCATAGTACCCACTAGATAGGCATGTTGATTAGAAATAAATATGTCCATGAAGGTTTTCTCTGGTGGTCTAATGGACCTAACATTGTAGATCCTTCTTTGTTTCTCTGTGATCTAGTGGATCTCCACTCCACAGCCACAGTCTTCTAGAGTCAGTAATTCAGCAGCAGTGTGCAACATCCAACCTTTCCCCTTGCCACAACAGATGTTTCATCTCACAGGACTGCAACCCCTTAAAGAACTGCTTTTAGCAGTTTTTCTAACCACAGGAATCGGTGCACCTTGCAACTGGAAAGTAAGGGTGCCAGGCAGCCACTGTGCACAGCAGTGCCTCCTTTCATACCAGTGCCCTTAATAACTCTTGCCTTCCCTTGCCCCTTTCCGTGTGCTGCCACACTGACCTGTGTGCTAGCACATGGAGAGGCTTATGATCCCTTTGTGTATACCAAGCACAAAGAGTGCATCACAGTACTGTGCTTGGCAACCACTTTGTGGCACCAATCTGCAATTTCGTATGGGGCCCCTGGGTTCTAGAGTTGTAGTTTTATTGTAAATTAATTAGTCAGTACACTGGGACACTATAGTGTGAAGACTAATGGAAACTCTAGCCTAACAGATCTGTGTGTGGGAAGTTAGGAAAAGCCTGTGGAGTTAAGCAGCTAAAGTGGCATTTCCAAAATGCCTAATTTTGTATTTGTTCTCTGATTTGTTTATGTTAGTGCTGGTAAAATATTAAAAGCATGGCCTCTGACTCCCAGGTCACATGGCCTTTGACTCCCAGGCCACAAAATGAGGGTCACAGATGCGTGAGCAGTGGCAGAATGTTGACACTCACCTGCCATCCAGACTGCTAGTGGGGATCGGCAAGGGATTGCAGAATAATAGTCCTTTGCCTTCTGCACATTTTGTTTTGCAAAGGGTTTCATTTGGGGGAAAAAAAGGGCAATTATTATGAAGGCAGTGTGGCCTAGTGGCTAGAGCACTGGCCTAAGAACCAGAAGATCACAGGTTCAAACCTCAAAACCCCCCACAGTCAAATAGTCACTGTGCAACCCCAAGCAAGTCACTTGGCCCAGCAGTCCAGTCTATGCGGCAGCAGAAAAAGGTAGACACAGCACTCCACTGAAAATGAGGTACTTGTATCTTAGCAGAGCTATCACAAGTAAATAAATTGTAAAATGATAGCCCAGCTGAGGTGCAGTATCATGTTTTCAGTGGGGGCCTGCTTTTTGCAGATAGTACAGCTGGGAGGACTGAAGCATGGAGGGATTAATTGACTTGTTCAAGATCGCACAATGATTAAGTAGCTCTGGTGGGATTTGAACCTTGGTCTCCTGGTTCCAAAGCCTGCACTCTAACCTCATTGTGACGTGAGCTACACATTTCCTTCCACCAGTAATCATGGCTCTGGGTGGCTATCCATAACCACTGTCATGAGCATCCTGTGACCTACAATCCCCACTGGGCTATGGGAGAGGAGAAAATCTGCAAGGCTCAGAGAAGCACCAGTAGCAGTGTAAGCTTGACAGAGTTAAGGAGGTAGATTTACCAAGTCCTGCAACTAACTGAACCTATGGTATCCGTCACCCACATGGACATACTGGGCACCCCTTTTCCTCCCAGGTCAGCATGTGGCCATCACTACAGAGCAGAAAATAAAAGTATTAGTTGGGGGCACCAGCTGGGGATGGAATAGTTTTCCAAGAAACTCTCCCCTATACAAGTTTCGCTAGGAGCTGCCTTTTATTATAATGCATTACTAATTTAAACAAATGAACTAAATACTTTCAAATGTTCCTGCGCCTAAGGCACAACACTTAAGCCTGAACTTTGTGATGCCTTACCAACAGGAAAATTATTTCTGTATGGTACTTAGCAGTTTTTGTGCTTTTTTTTTTTTCTTTTGTGGTGGGGACATGGAAATCTTTCAAAGGGAAAAACACTGCATTTGTAAATATCTTTATACAGGGTGTACTTTAAGGCACATACACTTATGTAGAGTTTGAGTTTAGTTTTTATGTATGAGTGGGTGGATTGGCGAGGTTGCAAGGGGAAGTTAGGACAGCATGTCTGCTGTTTTTTAAGCAGGTGTAATGGGTTCTGTGCTGCTCCTAAAGGAGACCATTTATTTACATTCATGTATCCTATGTCGCTTGATGTGCTTCCCTGGGATACAGGGTTCCCTCAGTCAGGCACGGGGTCATAATGTCGCAAGACATTATGCCGCATGCAAAGTTTGCACTGCCAATATAGCACAGCTTCTTGCATGCAGCATAATTCCTTTTTTTACGGGGGTCTCCGCCCCAGACCCCACCACCACCACTACTAAGGATTCTCAACTCCGGAGGGGGTTAACTCTAAGTCACACAATGTGCAAAACAAAATATTCTGGGACTGGGAATCAAACCCAGTCCCAGGCACAGCGCCTGGGAGTCTCTGTCCACTGAGCCATGGCAGCTGCTTAGTAGAACCACATCCCAGCAGTGATCTTATCCTCTACCTGGGATACAGCAAGTGGTGCAATACCACGTACAGCAGTATTGACGGCATTGCACCACTTGCTGTCTGGTACAGTGCTATTCTGGGCAAGCTGTAATTTTGTACGCTATTAAGCGTACGACATTATGACCCACTAGGCCTCAGTCAGTAGGGAGTCATAAATGTCAGTTTTATATAATTTGCCTGGGGTAGCCCAACTGAAATGGAACATCTCATTTACAGTGAGGTCCATCTTCACCCACATCTTACAGCTGGAAAGACTGAATCACAGGGAAGACAGTTACTTTCTGGAGATCACCCAGTACTTAAGTGGCTCTGGTGGGGTTTGAATCTGGGTCTTCTCATTCCAAAGCCTGTGTTTCATTCAGTAGATCATACTGATGTTTGCTGTGCTCTGTTACAGTCAAGGGCCCTGGAATTCTGTGATTCCAAGGTTGTGAAATTTTCTGCAGAATTTGCATCATGCCGTAGAATATATTATGGGGCACGGTCGTGCACTAGTAGTTAGGGTTGAGCAGGCTGTTTAATGTTAAACCTCAAATTATGCACTTTAATAACTTCGCAACCGTTCAATGGATTTGCACAAAATTTGGTATGCGCTTTTCTGTGGGGTAGATCTCTTGACATGGAAAGTTTTATTCCATTTGGATGTGCAGAAGCTGCTCTAAGCTTCTCTTCACCCACATTGTGGAACGGTTTACAAAGGAACTTGAAGCTGAGCTGCCCTGTTAGCCTGAATATCTTCAAGGTGCTCTACGATCGTTACATGAAAGCACCTTGCAAATGTTTTCCTCACTGCTAGCCTACTAATTCTGCAACTCCCTCTTTCCATCCTGATGCTTGCCATGTTTCTACCCTGGCTCTCACTCTTTCCCTATTAACTCTTCCTACTACACCCACCCTTCCCTGTCCACTCCAGCCTGGCCAAAAGTCCCACCCCATCCATAGTAGTGTCCCAATTATCTACCCCCCCTCCGTCAATATCATAATAAACAAGTACACGACAGCCATCGTCACTTTCTGTGGTTTTAGCTCAATTTTTCCCCCAGTCGTCAGTAATATATCTCTCCTCTTCTTTACCTCTCTAACCTGCCACCCCATACATGGCCTCTTTCCCCTATATGTGTAGTTGCCGGCTGCCTCACTCAAAATATCTCTGCTTATAACCCCTGTATATATAGGATCTGACACTGGGATGCTCACCCCTGGTGTTGGACACCCCTCACACTCACAGCCCATTGTTTTATTTATTAGCCAACATCAGGGGACCCAATCCCTGTGCTGGCATGTAGAACCCCACCCAGC
Organism: Neoceratodus forsteri; assembly: GCA_016271365.2. Taxonomy (NCBI): domain Eukaryota; kingdom Metazoa; phylum Chordata; order Ceratodontiformes; family Ceratodontidae; genus Neoceratodus; species Neoceratodus forsteri. The sequence continues at coordinate 1,412,921,416 of CM028132.1, forward strand.
AGTGTAGGATGAAATATTTTATTAATTAAACCATGCAAAAAGAAAACAATTCCCTGATTTCTCTTTTTATTTTTAAACATAAAAAAAAGGAAACGGTCCCTCGTCCTGCCCACCATCACCCTCCCCCATCCTGACCCTCCCACTGAGCACCCACCACCCCATACACACACCCGTACCCTACACTTACCATTGGAGGTTGAATGCTGTCATCTTCTGTGGACTGAGATACGTCTGCACTCTTCAATGCTGAACCATGACCTGAGGAATCATGGTAAGTGCTGTATAATGTATTTCAATGGTATTTTGAACTTATGTTCATAACCTTGCCATTTCTTTGGAATTGTTTACCAAATTTTCAACATGGCCTTTTTGGGATCCCATCTCATGAACACTGCCGTTGTCATTTCGTTAATCGGGACCAGAAGGTGATTTCGTGGTTTCTGCATGAAATCACCTTTTGGGACTGCATAGCAAAATTTTATTGCCAGTGTTCATGAGGTGGGGTCCCAAAAAGGCCATGTTGAAAATTTGGTGAAAAAAATCCTAAAAATGGCTGTTATGTGTGTTCGCTGAAAATGTTCTATGCACACACATAACTTCAGTAATTTTCAATATTTTGAGTCTAAATTTTCAACATACTCACTTTTTCACACCAGCTCATGAACAGTACAGCTGTCATTTTTCACATGCTGTCCAAAACATGTTTTTCCTCATGTGGCACAGAATGGCATTTTGGCACGGATTTGAAAATTTTCACCTGCACAGTTTGAGTATAAGCCCCTCTTCCCCCTTGTCTAGTAGTACCTGTTGAAAGAATGGGGAAGGGGGCCGCAGAACAAAGTGCCATCCTAAACATCTCCACAGTGAAAACATCAGACATCGGGATAGAAACATAAGGAATACAGGCACCCTACCTTTCAAAGTCTTCAACCTGCAGAGCACTTCCAAACCCCTTGCATGCTGACTCCCCAGGCCTCAGCAAGGATACCAGGACACAGAGCATCTGATCTACCTTCTCACCCCTCCAGGACCCAGGAACCAGGATGGAATCTAATTAGAGACCCTTCAAATGGCTATGAGGAAATTGATTAGTCTTGGAATAAATAGAGTAAAATGGTTAATTCATTCAAAGTATTCATGGCAATCACAAAGTTGCTCAAACAAGAAGATTATTTCCTGGAGCACCATTATGATTCAGGGCCCAGGAGCTACACTTCTCAAACTTCCAAACAGCTCCATGGGGCTAGCAAACTTGTTTAACAATGAGTGGACATTGACAGTACTTAGGCATGAGATGTTTTTTAATCAGCAAACAGCAGATTTCAAAGAAATTTTAGACATAGCTGATAGAGCTTGCACAGTACATGAGTACCCAGCTTCTTCCACGAAACCCTCTGTATTTTCATTACACATTCCAGAAATTCCTTTCTGCTTCTTGTTTCCTCTGCAGGGGAGTGATTTACTGCTTTAGTGCCACCAGGGAGAACTGTCCCTGAGATGATGAGCAGCCTAGCCTCCACGGCTGCTCCCAAAAAGAATCAAGTCTCTGACTCCTTCCTTTCTGTAGCTGCAATAGGTGCCTGACAGCTAGCCAGTACTTCCACCATGAGTCGAGTGGCTCAACAAACAGTGCACTGGCCCCCATACCTTTTATCCCAGTTTCCAAAGAACCATGGCTTAAAGATCCACCTCAGAGATGTGCATGGTAGATCCTGGGGCCTTTCCCCAAGACACGGGCATGGCAGACCACATCAAATCCCAGGCCATGCTCCTCCCTTCAGCCTCTACCCCTGGACCAGAATGCCACATGGATACAGAGTCCCCCATTGCTGCCACCAACCACAGGCCCCTATTACAGCCCTCCCACCACTGCAACAGACCCACTGACCCAGAGCTCCATTCTTTGGAGAATTTCAGAGTTCCCAAGCTCCTACCTACTTCCAGTGTCCCTATGTCTCCAACATTGGTCTCCAGTTAGTCAACCTCCTAACTGGGGGGGAGTGGACAACCCCTGAAACCCCAAATGACTGCTACTGCCTGCCTCCCTCAGAGCCCAATTGTGGATCTGTGCACCACTGCCAAAGGCCAATCTGCCTAAGACTGGGCCCCCACTGACTGCCCTGCTTAAACTGCTGAGCTGCCTCTCCCCCTCACATGTGCCTGCCTAACCTTATATATCCCTAGATTGTGCAGCTCCCTATAGGCAAGCACCAAACAATTTCCCAAGGTGCCAAAAGCTCCTTACCAGCACCAAGGGGGGGTCTTTGGCAACCCCCTATGGGGGGGCTTACATGAGGTGCCGTCATAAGAAGACTACAATGTGTTTAAAATTTGGGGTCAAAATATGAAAAAAATGCCAAAGTTATAACCATTCATTGCAATTTCACTATGCCCAGTCATAACTTTTGAAATTTTAAATATTTTGACCCCAGATTTTCAACATAGGCTTCTTATTACCCCACCTCATGTATGTCACAGCTATCATTTTTCAAATCCTGGCCAAAATGGTTTTTGCATCAGTTGTGCAGAATGGCATTATAGTTGTGCAGAATTATGTTTTGGCAGGGATTCAAAGATATTCTGTAATGGGTACATGAGGTGGGGTAATAAGAAAGCTATGCTGACAATTTGGTTACTGTTCTATCCACGGAAGGATGATCCAAAGGACCCGGCACTCCCACAGTAAAATAAGGATACTATTATACTATCTCAAAAAGTAAGGAAATAAGTTTCAAAAACTTTGTTAATTTTCCAGTTAAGGTCAAAGTGACAAAAGTTGGGAAATGAGGCATTAGGGTTTCCCTAACACCCCACCCTCTCAAACCAGGCAGGAGAGCAGGTGTGGGGTGTGCCTTGGGCTTCTCAAGCCTAACACTCACCCCACTCTCATAAACTCTACACATCTGACATTCTTTACAGATGGAATGGGGTGAGCGTTAGGCTTAAGAAGCCCAAGGCACACCCCACACCTGTTCTCCTCCCTGGTTTGGGAAGGTGGGGTGTTAGGAAAGCCCATCAGCATATTTTTTTGTGGAATGGGGTGACTGGTAAGTTGAACACCCCAAGGCACACCTCAACACTTGTTGGTGTCTGCAGTATAGGGTGCAGTGAAATGGCGTGAGCATTATGGGCGACGACCCAAAGGCACACCCCAATGCCTGTCCATCTCTGCAGGATGGGGTGGGGTTGGCATCATTTCAGTACTTCACTGCCATTCCTATTCTGCATCTGTCTAACTCATGCACTTCCAATGCTAATACCAGCAAGCAAACGTTCAGCATTGACAAATGCTTGTTTTATTCAAATTGATAGAAGAACAATAAGGTACTCACAGGGGTTGCAAATATGTTAATCACATCCTTGGGGCATGGTACTTGGCTTCGCTTTATTCTACATTACCTCGCAAGGATGTGATTTACCTATGGATAAGGCAACCTGTGGTCATTCCTTATTGCTTAAATATTTCAGGTCTGCCACAGTAGCTTCTTGTTCAGCTGTGACCATATTTGATCTCCCAAGACTCTATTCAATTATGAAAGATTGTGCACAAAAAGCAGGACTTCACTGAAAAAGGGAGCCTTCATTTTTGACAACCCTAGGTAAGTAAATGGGTAAATAAAGCCAGACTTCTAAGATACACCCTTGTGTAATTGTCCTTATGACTCTCGTTTTTTATAAAAATAATTTGGAACATCTTGCAAAACTGAGAGATTACACTTTCATGTTGTTTTAAAAATCTACTCAGCAAAGACTTTATTTCCCATGTCTCTTATGCTTTTTGGAGTATGTGATACTGCCAGAGGGAGGCACTTCTTAGTTTCCTCCTAGTTTGGAAACAGTCTTGTCAGTTGCAGCTTCTTTGTGAGACCAGTGAGAAAAGATATGCAGAGACATTTCAGGTATTTGTTTTCTACAGTTTTGTGAAAAACTTAACCCAGAAAGGTGTGTCTTAATCTAGAACAGTTTTAGAGAGTCTCTTAGCTTAAATACAGTGCAGTTTTGCAAAGTTTCAAACTGCTGTGGTGAGTCAGATTGCAATTGAACTTCTTGACTTGCTGCATATGTTTAATTACATGCTGCATATGTTTAATTAGTGCTTTCTTTGTTTTTACTGCATTTTTAAAATTTTGTCATAAAGAAACTGGAATTTTAGACTAAGAAATGTGTGCATTTGCAGTTATTAGAATGTATAACAACATGTGTTTGTGTGTGGTAGGAGGACACCTGAGGCTTTCTCCTCCAGACTTTGAATTCAAATGTAGTACTTGTAATGCTGTTGTGTTTATATACCGTAGTACGTTGCAAGCCAGGGAATGTTACTAGGCAATTTACTTCTCAACCCTGTGTCATTTAAGCAGAAAAAATATTTTTTTTTTATTGGAACAAGGGATCAAAATCAGGAACAGCTAGTTCAACAAAAAATGTATTTGCTGAAGAAATTGTGGCTGTGTTTGCATAGTGCTTTGTGAAAGAAAACTAGACTATGCCACTAATATCTAACATGGATTTTATGTTTGTATATACTGTGAATTTCATAGTGTTCTTGGAGTGACTACAATTTGTGACCCAGGTATCACAGCAGATGGAAATAGTATGGGGGAAGGGGAATACCATGAATGCCATGGCTCTGCCTATCCACTACAATTTTTCCAAAGTAAATTTCTGCAGGTGGAGGGGTGCTTTGTACTGCATTCATAGGGTGCACTGTACAGTATGGTTGCCAGGAGAACTCAGTCTATGGCCGGCTGTGGAGGTGATCAGAAGGCTGTGCCAGTCACCGGCTCTCGGGGTTGGGTCGAGGGGGCCATTGAGGTGACAGGGTACTACCTGCCAGAGTGGGGGTCCACTAGACCACCAGGGACAGAGTTTGTCTGCTACAGACAGGTAAGGGTTAGGGAGGAGGAACCACTGGACCACCAGGGAATGCTTTCATTTTCAAAACAAAGATGGGGATCAGGGCTGGTGAGAGACTGCTGGACCACCAGGGAGTGTACTGTTTTTAAACAAGGATAGAATCGAGACATGGGAGGGGGGGCATGGTTCAGCACACTCAGCTGTTGTGGTTGAATACAGAGGAGTCCATAATGGGCATGCAAATGACCTTGTAGTGCAGCGGGCTCATCTGCATCTTTGTTTGAATATTCACCGATAGGGGTGCAGAACTAACCAGTGTGTGCTGCGCATTACCCCTATGGTTGGTCTTTAGCTCATACCCTTGTAGCACAGCACAAAGCATGGTGAACACTGGCTGGGTGCCACGCTACCGTGGCTAATATTCAAATGGACAGTGCAGTCAGTTCAGATCAGGCTAGTCATTTGAATATGGTGCCGGAGCCAGTTGTCCCCAATTTTTCATGTGGCACCCCATGTGCGTGCGCAGATGGCTGGCTTTGAATATGGGGTCCATAATGGCTTACCTATTTGATTCTGTAAGTATAGTTTGACTTGGGTGTAATGGGTTATGTGGGTATATAATTACATAACACTAATTTAAGGTTGGAAGGAACTCTAGGTTTTGAAAGACTTAGTGAAATAAGTGTTGCATTACCTACAGTATTTAGTAGATTAACAGCATGGGAAAATAAAAAAAATAACTAGAAACAATAAAGTTAAAATACAATTGGTGAACATTTAGTGGTTTTAACTCTTATAATATAGTAGTTCTCTTTAACTCCGTCTTTTCCATGAAAACTCTGTTTTATTACCATTTGTATCTCTCTGCTGCACTCTGTCTCTACTCAAGCTACTATATGTTGCTCATTTTTACCTTTATTTTAACAGATCTGGCCAGATGTTGACTGTCTACCTTTCAGATAATTATCTTATTTGTTTAATTCTAATCCTTAATCTCTCCTCTAGAACCTCTGACACTTTTGTCTCCTCATCTCTCTCTGTGCTTTCCTTTTAGATACTACCAGAATACTCCAAACCCAAGCCAATCTAAACCTGGACACTGTGACTTGAACAGAGCAGGTAAATAATATTTAATTTAGGGGTCAAAATTAGGTTTTGCGGCCACTAACCAGCAGGGCTAGTGACTGGGAAAATTAATGTTCTAGTTTGGCAACCAGGTAAAAATCTCTACAGACTTCTCCTCTGGCCCTGCTGGTGTACTTACTGAAGTGTTATCTTCTCCAGTGCAAGTCCACAGGGCTAGCTAAAGGAAACTCTTACAAGCTAGATACAAAATCTGCTACATTTAGCTAGTGGGACAGTGCCAATTTTGATGCCAGTGAAGGAGGTGGGCTAGTGTCTTGTGCCAAGGAAGGAAGTGGGGCTATTGTCGTGGGCTGAGGAGGGGGGACTAGTGTCTGGAGAAGTGGGATGCTAGTGTCTGAGGCTTTGGAAGATGGGTCAGCTAGAGTTGGGGATTTTGGAAGGAGGGAGAGGGCTGGTTTCAGAGCCTGTGAAGGGACAGTGTAGATGAGGGTGTATGTGTGCTTCAGGTGTCTGAGGAGGTGGTGTCCAGAGGGAGCCTTGCAGGGCAGGTGATTAACAAGTGTATATATATGATTCTCACATGGCTGAGGAGGAAGAGGTATGGTTTCTGGGAGTCAGGGGGGCCCAGGAGAGAGGGAGGGAGGTAGGTGATATCCAGGGGCTTAGAAAAGTGGAATGTCTAGAGAGGGAAGGATGTTCAAAGAGACTGTGGAGAAAGAGAAGGAGGGGTGGTGTGCCGGGGTTAAGTCGGGAAGTAGAGGCAGAGGGTTGGTGTCTGGGGCAATGGAGGGAGCCAGAGTAGTGTTGGGGCTGTGTAAGGTGAACAGTCAAGGGGGCTACTGTCATGGGGGGCTGTAAGGAAAACATGCTAGTGTCAGGTGCTGTGGAAGGAGGAGGCTAGTATCATGGAGACTGTGGAGGGAGGTGGCAAGTGTTGGGTGCTGTGGACAGTGGTGGCTGGTGTTGGGTGCAGTGGACACAGGTAGCTGGTGTTGGGTGCTGTTGATGAGCTGGTATAGAGTACTGAGGAGGCAGGTGGGCTAGTGCTGGATGCCACAGAGGGAGGGGGCTAGTGTCTGGAGCCGTGGAGGGAGGAGGCTAATATTGGATACCGTGGAGGAAGGTAGTATAGTTTCGGGTTCTTTGGAGGGAGGGGGGCTTGTGTTGGGTACATAACACTGTGGGGTGATTAAACACCAAAAGCATGAGTGAATAAAGTTTTCAGATCTGCTTAAAAGCCTCTACCCTGGGATACAAAGTACCACCTCTTGACTGTGTGTTGTTAGACTCATTTCTCTCCCTGTGCCCCTCACTAGGGAATCGCTTAAAAGGAAAAAAAACAAGGTGAACTGCTAGGAACTATTTAGCCTTAGCAACAATTAAGACGTAGGTGGTATGAATGGAAAATGATGAAAAAGAGGTTCAAGAGGGATATGAGAAAGATTTATTTTTTAGAAAGAGTAGTACAGTCTGCCAGCCAAGGTGGTGAGTGCCAAAACCATAAATGATTTCAAGTATGGCTGGGACTGAGTGAAATATGTAGTGGTTACTCAAAATGGTGTAGTATGTAGGGTAACAGTGGGGTAGATAGTGAGGGCTAGTCCCCTGCATGGGCAATTGGTCCTGGGGTTTAATAGGGAACTACAAACAGACTGGATGGACCTTTGGTCTTTTCTGTCATCTTGTCTATGTTTATATTACATTACATGCATTTTCCTGTTACCCACTATGTGAATCTCCTCCATCTTTGTCTATGTTTATATTGCATCACATGTAATTTCCTGTTACCCACTATGTGAATCTCCTCCATCTTTGGTCTGTGTCCCAATGTCCTCCGTGATTCTAGTGGTGTCATTTTTTCTTGGGGGGGGGCTACATTTGTGCCCTACTCCTTGATGTGGGATACGTACTGGATGCAGGCCCCACCCCCACAAAAAAGGGCAGGGAATGAACTGTATCTTCACAGGTACTGTACAGGGCCTGTACAAGGCATCCTTTTGCAGGTATGTTAAAGGTATAGAACAGGTACTAAGCAGGCATAGGAAAGGCAATGTGCAGACATTGGACAGTACTGCTTTTTTCAGCATGGACTTCTCCTCAGCCTTTTAGCTAACCCTACTCGACTCCTGATTGGTATTTCAAGTTGCCAAGGCCCCTTGCAGCTAATCAGGAATGAGCCCCCGAGGCAGGAACCTGCCAAGGTAGCACCTCCTGACTACTGTCCTTACCTCTTTTGAGCCCCTTGTTTTCACCCTTTGTGAGGTAAACACTGACAAATTATGGTGTGGGTGGATAGGGTTGGTGATTCCCTAGACATGCTACCTTATACTTTTTCAAGTTATATCCTCTAGCTGTTGGGAACAGACAAATAACAGCCCCCCTCACCAACTTCCATTTGCTATCTGACTGAGCCTGCTGCCAATGCCAAGATGTGCTAATAATGTCAGCGCTAGCCAGCATGCACCAAACATGGCCTGCCTGGAGTTAACCTGGAGGATTGCTTGTCCCCTTCACCCCCGGTAGCCACTTAATTAAATATATCTATTTTTGTAATAGTTTTTTTTTGTTGTTAATTCTCTTTTGGGCTTCTGCTGTGGCTGCTGCGGTGATCTCTGGGCTGTCCCAGCCCTAATGTGCACTACCATCCCCCCCCTGCAACGCATCTACCGACTCTCTCTGGCTTAATTGCAGCTGTTTAGTTTAGTTATTGGTTTAGGAATTAATACCTTTGAGCCAGGGCTCTTTTACAAAGGTTCCACATCACAGAGAACATCAAACAATAACAATAGACATTACAGGTAATACAAATGGAAAAGTTACTTACTGAGTTTGCTATTTACAGTTTAAGGCAGAAAGTTATAGAGTTACATAATAAACATGCTTTTAACAGTTTCATGGGGGTAGACAATTTGGAAAATAAAGAAACTTCCAGGGAGAGGGAGATCAGTAGGATCAAAAGGCAGGCTGCAGATGTCTTTGGCTGTTACTCCCTTTCTCCATCTTGCCTGCATCCTGCCTGCAGACCTTTACAATGAAATTTAGTTCCTGCATTCCTAAAGCCATAGTGTGGCTTAAACTATGTGACATCTCTCTCTCTCTCTCTCTCTCTCTCTCCCTCCCTCTCTCTCTCTCTCTCTCCTCTCTCCCTCCCCCTCCCTCCCTCCCTCTCTCTCTCTCCCCTTTCCCAACTCCACTTTCCTCTACCAGATCCCCATCCCCTTGCAGGGTTCACTGCATCCTGAAGGGGTGAAGGCTCTGACTTCTCACTTCCTCTATCTTCCCTTCTATGTCACCTTTCCACCCTACCCCCATCCCCCTCCTCTTAGACCATCAATACTTTCATCTGCCAGCTCTCCATCCCCTTGCAGGGTTCTCTCCATCCTGAAGGGGGTGTAGGCACTGGCGTTAATCTCCCCTTAGCCCAACTTACTTTCCTCCTTCCTCTGCCAGTCCCTCACCCCCTTGCAGGGTTCTCTGCATCCTGAAGATGGTGTAAGCACTGGCTTCCCTGTCCCTCTTCCCTTAGTCCAACTTTACTTTCTTCTGCCAGCTCCACATCCCCCTGCAACTGCAGGGTTCTCTGCCTCCTGAAAAGGTGAAGGCAATGGCTTCCTTTCTTTTTCCACCATTCTACCCCCAATTCTTCCTTAACTGCCCCTCCCACCTCACACTATCCCTATTAACCCCACCCCTAGTCCATGTCCCTCTATTCTTTTCCACCTTTCTCCTCTATCTTTTCTAATGCCGAAGCCCTTGACCCATAACAGTTGGTTAAACAATGTTCCCTAACAGGGGTTCTCAGCACCTAGGGGGGGGTGAAGGCCTAGGCCTCTCCCCTCCTTCTCCTTCCTACACCCACCCCTAGTATTTTACATACTAAGTCAATCAGCTAGCACTTGGCTACTGTCATCCCAACTGAGCACTTACCCTCTAGGCCTCCTTACAATCTCAAAGTACTAGCATTGTAATCTACTTTCAGTCTCTCCACACTTTATCACCTGGTTTAAGTCAGCTGTCATATCCAATAACATTTGCTGCTCTGCTCACCATGAGATGATGTAACTATGTTCATATTTTTTTACCTGGTCTGTAATTGAAATTTACAGATTTTGTACACTGCACTAGTTCTTAATTATTTACTACTTGTAATGTCCATGATTCTGTTCTCTGTTTCTTGTAAATGATTGTCCAGCACTTCATCCTATATTACCCCCTTCCGGACGCTTCTGGAAGCAAGCTATTTACAGTTCATGTTGCTTTCATGGTGAATGTCTTCTAAATAAATTAATAAACACCTGCTGCTGCTACTACCGCCATCATCTCCTCTCTTCTCGTCTCCCATTTACAACCCACCCCCCCCAGACTTTACTATTGCCACAGGACTGTTTTTACTCCCTGGCAGCTCCTGCCACCTCTGCACTCCCTTTCTGGCTTCAGCATTACTGTGGGAGTGGTTTCACTCAATGGCAGCTCCTGCTGCCTTCCAGCCCCAGCTTCCAAAACTGCTGTTGTAGCCAGGGGACGTGGCTCTTCCATGACTGCCTCCTTGCTGTTGCTTCAGCCCCTTGGGGCATAAACAAACTCTGCTGCCTAAGTGATGGTTCGGGAAGGTGAGGAGGGAGGCACTTCTATTAGTGCCTCCTCCACCTCCCTCTGGCTCCTTTCTCTGTTTCTTGAGTCTCTCTGTCCCCCACATATGCACAGTGGGTCACAGCCTGAGCCCTATGTGGGCTGGAAGTTACCAGTGCCCGCAGGCACTTTCACTGTAGCACGATTGTGCTATGTGGCTGGCTGCAGGTACAACCCAAGCATATTCTCCTCCTGACACTATTCCACATCAGCAGCACCTACAAATACTAGGGTTCAAAGAGCCCCCACTAGACCCCAGAGAGGAGTACTAATTCATTTCAAAGGAAAACTGGCCTTAGCCACAGGGTACTAGACAGTCAGGGCTACCATTTTACTTAGTAGCCCACCCATGACATTCCTAGCCCACAAGCCCACCAGTACAATACTTTTATTTAACCAACAGGCCTACTAGCACCTGAAAAGCCTCCACTATCCCACCTGGCTATCAGGTAAAATACTGGTCACAGGGCCACCAATAGGAGCACAGGTGGTTTTAGCTGAGCCCTCTCCCAAACCACACTTTCTTTCCTCTCAGTTTCTGCTCCTCTGTTTTTTCCCCAGCTAACCTAACTTTATGTTATTTGACATGTCTGACAGGACATGGACCCCTAACCATCGGATAAGTATATTTCTATGCCTAACCTGTCCTTTCCATCCTTACTGTACCCTCTAAGAGCTATGGATTCTTTGCAATCCCCTTTTCGATTTTTTATTTTTTAAAGGTGTGGTTGACATCATCCCTTTGAGATGCGTACTACTGGCTCCTATAGTGCTCAGGTAAGACCCTCTACTTAATCTGTATTGGATGGGTTTACTGTAATGGTGTGCCCACACCCATTACATGCTGAAGGTGGGCCACTAACTCTTTAGCCCCCCCCAGCCATGGTGTCATACTCACTGTCGTACCCCTCTTAGCCCTGGCAGCAGGCTCTCAAGCCCCATCCCCAGTTTCAGGTTTCCCACCCCCATAGCAATGTTGTTAGGCTCCTGACTGCCCCCAATCATGGCCATAGGTCTGCAATCCCTCAGTGTCCTAGGTTAGGGGCAGCGTGGTTTGGGTGGTCCCCTAGGTGGTCCAGATGGGAGAATAGGGTGAATGTATGTGGGGGAGTCTATTATGTGTGTCCCCTGGGAGGACCAGGTGGGGAAAAGGAGGCCATTGCTGGGAAAACCTTGTTGGGGATCCATTTGGTGATTCAGATGAGTAAATATGCTCCAGGGTGGCCTATAGGTGGTCTGGGGGGCAGAGTATGGTGGCTGTTGAATCCTGGTTCTGGGGTTCTAGGAATGGCGTGAAAGAAGGTGCAGGTGGTGTCAGAATTCTAGTATCATGACCATAGGGTAGTCCAAGGGAAAGATGAAGGGGGAATATTACGGCATACTGAATTGCTGAATCCCGATACCCAGGAGCCTGAAAATTATAGCCCAACAGTCGGTATCCTGACAGCCTGGAACTGCCCACAGCAGAGTTGACAATTGTAAATAAGGGGGGTTGTGGGTGGTGAAGCCCACTGAAACACAGAAGAAACCTCAGCTGCTGGCAATTCAAGACTTATGTGATACTACCTATCTGGCTATAATGTTTGGGCTCCTAGGTTTCCAGATTTGGCATTTTGGTATGCCGTAGTAAATCTGTTGATGGTGCATGTGGGTATCTGGCCCCTGTGTCAGGGTCCTAAGGATGGCATGGGTGGGAGAAGTGGCTGCAGATGTGTTGCGGACACAAGTTCTATGGACCTAGGGGTGCCCCAGGTGGGAGATGGCGGTGGAGGTGAGTGTGGGACCCTTGCATTGGAGTCCTGTGGCTGATCCAATTACAAAGTAAGGGAAAACATGTGAGTTGGACCCCCTTCCATGGGTTCCTTGTCTGGTTCTGCTGGAAGCAGAGAGTACAGGTGAGTTTAGGAAACCTGTCTGGGGGTATCCCGTGTATTAGGTGACCGTGACTGAGCACTTTCAAAAAGGGCGGCTCAATCATGGCGCCTTTACACAGGGCTACTGGACAGGGATGGCAACTGGATAGGGGGTTCAGTGACTATAGTAACAGGATGTTGCTATGTATACCCGTGCATGGAGGGTGGGGAGGGACCACACTGTGTGATGGGCAGAAGGGGGGGTTTGTGGGACATAGTGCAACAGTGGGCTGACAAGCTGGCCTTGTGGCATGGTGGGTTGGTGGCAGGCTGGGGTTGGAAGGGTGTTGGGTTCTGTTCTAGGCGTGCTCATTTTTTGCACCATGGGTCGTGTTTTGTTTTATTTTTTTAGATTTGCTCCCCCGACATGCACCCCCCTGGAGTTGAGAATCATTTAGTAGGAGGGTGCGAGGAGCAAAGCCCCCCCATAGGGGGTCCTGCATAAAACAATAAAATTTAAGTCTCTGGTGCCGTCTTGCTGTTCGCTGTGAGTCTACATCACCAAAATTCATTTTCAGTGATGTAGACTCACACAAATGCCATTGCTATTACGCGGTTATCATTATCACATGGAACCCTGTCTGGGAGTTCAAGTGCTGGACAGCATGGGAGATGAATGTGGAGGTTGGGGCCAGATACTCTTCTAGGGTTTTCCGGGCTAGTCCTGGTGGGCAGAACGATGGACATACAGTAGGTGGGAAATGCCAGTTTGTGATTCTAGAGCTGGTCTGGGTGGGGAAAGAGGAGAGACTTAAATGAGAGAGGTCTCAGGGCTGGTCCAGGTGGAAAGCTATTAGGACATAGGTGGGAAAAGCAGGTCCAGGTGTCCCACGGCTGGTCTGGGTGGGCAGGCAGGGGACTCATAGATGTGGAAGGCTAGTCTTATGGTCCAAGGGATTATCTGGGTGAAGGAACATGGTGACATACATGGGGACAGCCAGTATGGGTTCCCAGGGATAGTCCAAGTGGGCAGAAAGGGGAGCTTTCCTAGAGAGAGCTGGACCTTGGATCACAATACTGATCCAGACATGGAGAACGTACGGCAAAGCCTGCCAGGATGAAGCATAGTGTCACAGTTTCCTGCATGACAAAAGGGACTGACTACCATTGAAATTATATTGTTTACTGTAGTAACTCTGCTACAGCATGCTACAGAATTTAGTTTAATCCTGACAAGCTTTACCTGTAGGTGTGGAGGCAGATCTAGTGCTCCCAGGTCTGGTCCGAGTGAGTTGGCAATGGAAACGTAGACATGGGAGGCCATTCCAGTCATCCCAAAGCTGGTCCACTTGAGGATACCATGGAGACATAGGTGAGGCAGGCAAGCCCAGCAGTTCCATGGCTGATTCAGGGTGGGTGACAGGGAGAATGCAGGTGGGGAAGACTGGTTTGGGTTCCAGTTGCTGGTCAGGGTGGACAGACAGCGGACATGTACTGTAGGTAGGGGATGCTAGTCAGAGGTCCTAGGGCTCATCTGTGTGGAGGAAAATGGGGACCATAGGTGGGAGAGATAGTTTTTCTGATTTGATGGCCATTTGATACTTATGTTTTAGGACTGTATGAAATTTGTACTTTAAAAGGTATTTCAGGTACAGTTGAAGGTCTTGTTCATAACAGTTTATTACCATTATTTCAGTTTCTTTTTGAAGGCTAAATAGCATTTTTTGTGCTTTTTTTGAAGGTCAGTGTCAGTGGCTCAGTACTCGCCTCTGAGGCCAGGAGATCAGAGGGCTGTGGGTTCAGTTACCACATCTGGCACTTGGGTTACTATCCCAATACTGACACTGTAGTGCAGCATGAGGGGGGTGCTGCACTTCTGAGGTGCCGTCTTTTGGGTAAGACGTTAAACCGAGTTCCCATCTGCCTGGATTGATGGTAGTTCAGGTGGATGCTAAAGATCCCATGGCACTTATCGAAAAAGGTGGAATTTTCCGGTGTCCTGGCCAAATTTCTCCCATTCACTAAAAATACCACCAACAGCTTAATCTGGATCAATTTCAGTTGCTTATCATCTATATCCCCAGTTTGCCCTGAAAAGGGACTTCTAGGCCCAGTAGGCTTACTGGGTCAACACAATTCAATAAATAAATGTAAATGTTTTTCAATAGATAAACACTGGTGTTTGAGGTACAAATGAAGTCAATTTGAATTACTTCAAAAACTGAGGTATATTTGAAGGCATTCATTTTAGGTGGAAATGAAGGGTGTTCTGTTTGCAATTGATGGGTTTTTTCTTAATGTTTTTTTGCCAATCTTTTAACCTTTTATTTTAAAGGCTAATTAGCATTTTTTAAGGGCATTTGAGAACAAATTGAGATGTTTTTCAATGGATAAAAACTGATGTTTGAGGTACAAATGAAGTCAGTTAGAATTACTTCAAAAACAAGAAAATAACTGGATCATTTTTTAAAAAAACTGAAGAATACTTGAATTGAATTTGAAGGTCTTCTTTTTCTGTGTGGGACATGAAAATGTGGATCCTGTATCTGCCCCACCACAACTGTTTCCACTCTGCTGGGTGGGTGGGGGGCAGGATACAGTGGGTGCTCCTGAGTGACTGGTGCCCCTCTTGCACCCTCATCTATCAACCCAATACTTTATAGCAGCCAAAGAAGAGATGTGGGTTGCACATCTGCACCATCATAAATTGTTCCCATTTCAAACAATTTCACATACAGGCTGCAGTGGGGTCTTGGATGGTGGCCCCCTAAGTGACTATCCCCCCCCCATCAAACCTCCACACATAAGGAACACTTCTTCCCCTCCATTACACATTTGCACATAGAGAGCACTCATCCCCCTCCATGCCTTCTTTGCATATGTGGAGCAAGTCTCCTTCTATAGCCCTCTTCCACGTAGTGGACATAGTGTCTTATGTAATCATATTTGGTCTCAATCCTCATTGAATTCAACATTGTACATATTCTGAAGGGGGAGGCCTCCTTGGAGTTCCCTGGGTTAGGTTGTAGCATTCTGGGGACAGGGTGTTCTTGGTGGCTGTGCCTACCCTGTGGGACTCCTTTCCTGTCTAAAGGAGGCTCCCTCGGTAGAAGCCTGTAGGAAGGGCCTAAAAATGTACCTGTTCCAGCAAATATTTATTGATTGTTTGATGTTAGTGGGATAGGTGCATTTTAAATCTGCTCCTAGTTAAATGTTACTAACATTTTTGACATATGATTTATATTATTTGCTGTTTGTATTGTACAGTGTCCAGGGCCCCAGGAAATGGGTGTTTTATAAATACATCTATCTATCTATCTATCTATCTATCTATCTATCTATCTATCTATCTATCTATCTGTCTGTCTGTCTGTCTGTCTGTCTGTCTGTCTGTCTGTCTATTCTATCTATTGTATATACAAATGTAAAGAAAATTGCTTTATTATAATTTATATTATGTGTCTTTATTTTTGTATCTCACACCATGTATTGTCTTTATCATTGCTTGTACAAGGGACCTCCTTGCAAATGAGCTTGCTCAATGGATGTTATCCCTTCATAATAAACTTGAACATAGAGAGCACTCTTCCCTCCATTCCATCTCCACACATAGGTATCATTGCTATACCTCTATCCCACCTTCATACATTGTGAGCACTGAAACCCTGAGCCCCCCCAGTGCTTCTCCCACTACATTTCACTTCCCACACATGGAGCTCTTCTCCCACTGCATCCCACCTCCTGCACATAGGGAGCACTCATCACCCTCCATTCAACCTCCACACATGGGGAGCTTTCATCCCACTTCATATCAGTCTGTACATGGGGAGCACTCCTCCCCCCTTCTTCCCACTACCCCTACATGGGGAGCATTGCTCCCATCCATCTCACTCCTACACATGGGGACACCTCCACACACTTGCATCACTTCTCCTCTACCACCACCATCCCACCTCTGCATATAGAGAGTATTCCTAACCCAATTCCACCTTTGCACATGGGAGCACTCTGCAGCAAATCAAATCAAATCAACATTTATTTTTATAGTGCCTTTCAAAAACCAAGGTGCTGTACATAAAACCAAATACAGAAATGACATTAAAACAAAAAGATAAAACAAGTTAGCCATAATCAGGGAAGGCCAAATCAATTAACTAGGTTTTTAACTCAATCTTAAATCTATCGACGGTTAGGCATTCTCTTAACCAACGAGACAGAGAGTTCCACAGGGTTGGAGCCAAGAAAGAAAAGGCACGGGCACCAGATGTTTTTAATCATAGGTATCAAGAGGTCTTGCAGGTAACTGGGTCCCTGTTTATGTAGGGCTTTAAAGGTTAGCAAGCCAACCTTAAAGGTGATTCGCCACTGAATAGGCAGCCAGTGCAGTTTGCGGAGCACAGAAGTAATATAACTAGACCTAGAAGTCCCAGTCAGAAGCCTGGTTGCCGCTTTCTGCACTAGCTGCAAGCGGCAGATATCGACCCCTGGAAGCCCTATGTAGAAAGAATTGCAGTAATCAAGGTGGGTAGTGACGAAGGTGTGGACCAGTGTTGGAAGATCATCTGGAGAAACCAAGTTTTTCACCCAGGCAATATTCCTCAGATGATAAAAAGAGGATTTGATGACAGATGACACCTGAGATTTTAGTGCCAGGCCATCATCAAAAATAATGCCAAGGTTACCCACTCGGTCTGAGGTAGTGAGCTGTATGCTATCGATCAAAAGACCAGATGCCTGTCCAGCTCCCATACCCGCCCCCGGATGACCAGGATCCACGACGAACACTTCAGTCTTATCTGGATTCAGTCTCAGCAAGCTAGTGCTCATCCATGTTCTAATCTTGGTAAGGCAATTGTTTAGCATGGAGAGTGCAGCATTTTGTCCAAGGCAGAAAGCACATATACAGTTGAGTATCATCTACATAGCAGTGAAAACTCAAACTGTATCACTTGATGATATTTCCCAATGGCAGTATATACACTGCAAACAACATGGGGGCCAAAATGGAGCCCTGTAGCACCCCACAGGGCAGGGAGTGAGCGCCAGAGGAATAAATTCCAGTGGCAACTTTCTGAGACCTGTTCGCAAAGAAAGCGTGGAACCATTTGAGGACTGTACCAGACTGACCACAAAGAAGCTGCAGGCATTCCAGCAGCGCACCTTGGTCTAGAGTGTTAAATGCTGCAGAGAGATCAAGAAGGACCAGAATGGTACGTGCCTTTCGATCTCTAGCCATCAGGAGGTCATTCAATACTCAGACAAGTGCAGTCCCTGTGCTATGCTTCTTCCTAAATCCAGACTGGAGAGCATCATAGACCTTGTGAGTTGTAAGGTGATCATCCAGTTGCAACACAACCACCTTTTCAATAACCTTACCAACAAATGGCAGGTTAGAGATAGGTCGGTAGTTAGCTAAGCAGTCTGGGTCCAGGGAGGATTTCTTAAGGAGTGTTCAAACGACTGCCTCTTTTAGGAGTTCTGCAAAGATCCCCATTTCCAAGGACCTCCAGACTATTTCAGCAAGGATCAGTCAGATAACATCAACACATCCCAATAGAAGGGGTGTCAGGCCCTGAACCAGACTACAACTGGTTGGGCGCAATGTCTGGATGATCTTCACAATGTCTGGGAATTCTGGCCGGCAGAAATCTGACCAGAGAGACTGGGTGCACGCCACTTCCCGCCGATCACCACAATTTCTTGTAGGAGAGGCCAGTCCGATGCTAGACCTGATGCTGACAACCTTATCTGTGAAGAATTGAGCAAACTCCTCACATTTCAGCTGAGAAAAAGCTTCTCTGGGCTGAAGACAGATTGGATTGCACAATCTGTCAATGGTCCGGAAAAGCTGAGCTGGTCGATTCTGCGTAGCAGAAATCTTCCTGGACAGGAATTATGCCTTCTTACAGGTGATTTCCGACTGATAGCCATCATAATGTGCCATCAGCTTAAGCCCATCAGCATCAAGGCTAGACTTGCACCAAGCTCTCTCCATCCTTTGACCAACTCGCCTCAATTTCTTCAAGGAACCATCAAACCAAGGGTTCCTTGGCAAAGGGTGAGGGGCCAAACACAAGCAGGAGCAATCTTGTCCAGGGCATCTCCCACAGCCTTATTATAGACCAATACAAAATCACCTGGAGTCATGCATTCACCCAGCAAACCCAAAAGGTCCAGTACTGCCGATAGGTCACTAGGAGTAACTCCCCTTAAAGGGCGGTACTGAACCATCTCCATAGAGTCAGACCTATTGGGGGGACCCTGAAGCTGAACCTTATGGTGTGATGGTCGGACCAACTAACTAGTTCCACCCCCAGATCAGCTATCTCCATACCCAAAAGAAAAGATCAGATCCAACGAGTGACCCCCTATATAGGTTGAGGAGGTAACTACCTGTGTAAGGCCCAGTGTTGTCATCAACTGGAGGAGATTTTGACTAAAATGCGAAAGTTCATTGTCGACCCAGGCATTGAAATCCCCCAGAACTATCCATCTGGGGGACCTCAACACCATGTTGATGGTGAAGTCCGCTATCTCCTGCAGGAGTACTCCACCATCTCCTGGTGGACAGTAGATGAGCCACACCCCCGCCCCTACGATCCAACCTTGGGCAATGTATCACCAAGAACCCAGCCAGAACTGCAGAAGCCAAAACAGGGCCTGCATTTTCATCCAGCCAGGTCTCGTTGATGCAAGCCAGATCTGTGGTTCCAACAAGATCAGCTATAATAGCCATCTTGTTCTTAATAGATCTGTCATTGCATAACACCGTCCAACTAGGATGAGTTGGCAGGGAAGACCTCAGCACCTGCCCGCTAATGTTGGAGCCCTTGAGTATGGGGACAAGACAGGGAGAACCTCTGTCCTGACTCCATTTCGCCCCAGGGAACCTCTTGGACCCCATGACTCCTATCCACCCTCCCCTTTCCACTCCCCCACCAGGCCCAGTTCTCCCCTTTTTCTATGTTTTCTTACTATCCCCAAAGCACAACACCTAAAATAGGTGTCAGATGTTAGTGGGTGGCAGTCAAAGGGATGTAATTCCCTGAGTCTTGTGGGGGAGTAGTGCCTGACTGTCACTAAGCCTTCCTGACATATAGTACTTTAAATGAAGTAATCAAGCAAGTTCCAAGAACTAGCGTCCCTCCCTGAACAATAAAATCAATAAATCTAATTTTAATAACAATCCTCGAGTCTTAATAGCAATCCCCCAGTCTTAATAGCAATCCTCCTATACCCTAAACTACAAAAATAAGCAAAATAAAAAGGTCCAATAATATAGAAACAATCCCAACCCAAGCAAAATATTACCCACAAAAATCAATTTAAAACAATTTCAACAGCTATAACACTAAATTAAATAATTTATTATTGTCAGATACAATTTCTATTTGTTATTGTCCAATGAGGTTACTGTTGAATGTCTTTTTATAAGAATTATTTCATAAGATTACTAAATCCTTTAGAGAGTTTGTGAAACAAAGGGTGGCTCTCACCCAACCCTTAGAATCCAAAAGAAGTGTGGCACTCTCACTGCCACAATCACTGGCTTTAAAATTTAAATGAATCTTTTATTATCACTGAGGCTCTCTCACTGCCTCCAAAATGATAAATATGGTTACAGTGCCTGACTAAGGTTAAAAACTAGAGCAGGATGAAAAAGCAGCAAACCTTTAATAGTCAGATTGTTCGCCAATATTAGAGAAAGAAAGAATGCAAATATTACTGGCCCCAGCCCAGCTCATAGAAGAGCCCTGGAAAGAGACATACCCCACTCAGCTCACCAGAGCCACCCAGTAAAAACTACAGAGCCACAGGGGGCACAGAGGAAAGTTTCCAGCCAGCCCTCCGGCTGGTAGCCTCTATCCCCACGGGGAATCCCAAAGACCAGGCACCCAACCACTATAGCTAGTTAGACCGGTTTGGAACCCGCCACTCCCATCCAACAATTCATTCGGAAAAGTCAGTTTGACAGTCAAGTTAACTGTTCCAGCAAGTTCTTTCCAAATAGGGCCTCAAAACAGCAGCTCAAACGGCAACCAACTGACTGATATCAGATCCTCCACCACAGCAATCCCAGCAAAGTCAAGGTTCAGGAGGGCCACTGACCGTCCCAAAAATCCAAATCCAGAGCAAGCACCAGGAGCCAGGAGAAGAACCACAACAATCCCAGCGAAGTCAAGGTTAGAAGGGCTGCTGACCATCCCAGAAATCCAACAATCCAAATCCACAGCAAGTGCCAGGAGCCAGAAGAAGAGCCAACAACTGGCAGAAATCAACCACACCGCTGCCCGAAGTCTGGACCCCCAGCAACGGACAGAATGTCTCAAACAGCAGGTACAACAAATAAATGTCAGTGACCAGTCAAAGGAAAAGGTAGAGAGTAGATTATAAGCAGCAAAATCACAAAGCTGCTCCTGGAATAAGCTAAACACATTACCAAACACAATGTGTGGCATAAGGTCGGATGACAAATGACCAAGCAAGTCAGAGCAAACTGTTGTAACTGACGTAGCTATCCAGAACAAACGACCGGACAGTAATAATAATAAAAATAAAGTAAAATAAAACTTCAAAAAGCTCAAACGACAGGGACAGGAACTCAAAAGTTACTTCATAGACACAGCAACCAAAAATTAACGTGATAGCAAGCCCAGCGTGGCCACCATCTTCTCCATAAGAGACAAAGATGTCAGTCAGGCATCTGCCTTTCCACTTCTATTCCCATGCCACATGATAAGCTCCAAGTTGGGCACAACATCAGTGGGGCTGAGATGTAATGAATGGGTTGCCTTAGGTGATGGTGCCAATACCCCTCACTGCTTCTCTGAATGAGAGAAATTGCCTCCCCCGAATCAATCTTTATTCTTTCCTCCACTCACCACTTTTTAGCTGATTATCCTCCTGTTGGCTTGCCTTAACAGTCACTCCCCTCCCAAGACAGGACAATATTCCTCTAGGCCAGAGTAGATTTTTTCCTTGACCTCTCCTGTCTTCCCTTCAGACCACACCACTGTTCTAGCCAGCATCCAGCACAGTCAAGAAAATGCATCGCATGTTACTGTCAGCTCAGCCCTGGACAGGTTTGTTCTTTCTGTGGTAGACCATGCTTCAAGTTCTCCCGCAGTTCACCTAAAGTTAGAGAAGAGCAGCACACCGTCCCACTCTACCACCATGACAGTTAACGGGATGCCACAACTTGCTCGGTATTGTACAGATGATGCAGCACAGCAGCACGCTCACTAGTCTGTCTCACCAGGCTTCTCCCGCTCTCTCTGTTGATGATGTCTCTATCTCCCCTAGCCTTCAATGGTCCTGTGCATGTACAGTACATTGTGTTGCAGTTAGCTCCAACCACTATGGAGACTTTTGAGACATGGAGTGTTTTAGCAGCTGAGCCTGAGGCAACCCACAAATAAAATGCAAGAATTTGAAAATTCTGAGGTAATTTTCGGGGGGGGGGTTGAACACCCTGAGCACCTACACCCATGCAATCGACAACATTTCAGACACATGCAATCCTTATACTTAAAGGCACTCCTCCCAGCCCAGCCAAACCCCCTGCCTGCCCTGGCACTAGAGCTGTGCAGAATAGAAAAATTCCAAATCTGTGGAATTTCAAAGAAATGTCACTAAATTCTGCAAAATTTCACAGACTTTTGATAGAATTTCACTGAAGTTCTTAAATTTAGTAATTTGTTTATAGCTCAACCTTCAAGCTAGAGCTCTAAAATTTGGAATACATATTCTTTGGGTCAGTGACCACCAATATGCCAAATATTGTGGAATTTGGATGGATAGTTTCAAAATTATAGGTGCACAAAGTATGTCATTTTATTGCTTGTGTAAAATGTCATGAACATTTTTATCTGCATATACTTTAACCATCTATTGGGTCAGGGATCTTAAATTTGGCGTGATATATTGATGATAAGTGTTCTAACAATGTACAAGATTTCATGAAAATATGCTTCATCAACTCAAATTATATGTGCTTAAAATCTGTCATGTTTGTTTTTCCAGGAAATTTCATGGACAAATTTCATTTGCACATAACTCAGGCACCTTTTTAGCTAGACATGTGTAAATTAGTATGGATAACCTTTTTATAATGCTTATAGAATGATCTAAATATGGAGAGAATTAGATAAAAGATTAGTAAGTTACAGGGGTTCAAAACGTTACTATGAAAATATTTGCAAAACTTTGTGAAAACTATCAAAAAATATGGATGTTTGTAACTGGATAAATTGGTTAAGCAGTTTTAATTTTGCAGAAAAAAATGATTAGTACCATTTTCTCACATATTTATGATAGCATATACTGTAGATGAAGCATCCAGAATTTATTTTGTGGAATTCAACACTGGCAATGCACATATCAATATTTCATTTGATAAGCTGGGCTGAGTTTTTTGCAGTCCTGCTCTTCCACTCTGAGTGACTATCCCCCCTTCTCTTTTGGTTTTGGCATAGCCATAGTGATTCAGTAGAACAACTGAACCTACTGATATCCTTTTTGTTCTTTACAGTGACAAACTCCCTCAAAGCATAAGCCACCTACTCCTTTTCCTATCGACCTACCCTGTTGGAATAGCTAGAATTCATTCTTCCTGCTGCCCAAGACATTGTCTTCGCCTACTATGTCTTTTTAAGTATGTCTACTTCCCAGACTTGCATGTACACCAGGTTCCCTGGATCATGAATTTACTGGATGTAATCCTTTAATATCTTGCATTCAGGTTGGAATTGTTAACACTCTGTGCTTTCTTGCTCCAACCTGGGGGTCTACCACTGTTGTGCTACCCAGCTCAGCTGTCCATTTCTTGGTGAAACTGTGCATCTAACTCCAGAAACTGGTGATACCTAGTGGTGGGAGAAGTGGGCTCAGTCCGCACCGTGAAGTGATTCGCAGAGTAAAGGCAGATTCGTGGAGTGCTCCGTAATGTGAAGTGGAGTACTTCACATTATAATGGGTAACGCAAAGTCGATTGTAAACAATTACTTCACTTTTCTTCACCTTCCCAAACCACTACTCCACCAAATCTTAAAGCGAAGTGCATTGAGAGCAGTGCACTTCACCTGGTTTTTAAGCTCCAAAGGTGAATTTTGCAGTGGTTTATGGGATTTCAGGTCATATGGGCTCTATATTGATCTGCACATCCTCAGTTTGGGGTAGAGTGTGTAGGAAGCTGTAGGAGACAATGTGCTCTTAGAGCTGTCTGTGATTGAAACCTTCTAAAAGCTGTTAAAAATGTGTTCTTGCATTTTTTTGGGGGCTCAAATTTTAGTTCATCGATTGTAGGAAACCCTCCAGTGCTTATGTCATCGAGCGTTTTTGTTTTTGTGTGGATTTTGAATGTTAATGTACAACATTAAGTGTGCGTAGTAAAAGACAGTGAAAGTGTGCTTTGGGGGAGGGGCGTACCTGTGGTGTAGGTAGATTTAAGTTGGAGAAATAATGATTTCTTTGTTTTTTGGTTATATTTTTTTGTTATATAACTGACTGTGTTAATGTACACACAGTAATATTGCCAGTAATTGTTGAAATTTTCTCCCTGATTGTGTGTTGTGCGGATCTGGTACAGCAGTTCATAATTTCAGGTTGTTTACATTACAATACGTGGCATATTACTGAACTTTTTAATTTGCTACGCATTACTCATTCACCATTGTAGACAAACTGTTCTGTGTGTGTGTGTGTGTGTGAGAGTGTGTGTGCGATGTTGCGTGACATCAGATAATACACTTTTTATTGTGACACAGACTAGTGCAATTGCAGGCGCAGCAATATGAACCTACTATCCACTGCAGCTGCCTGATTTTGTACTGCGATTGTGGTATCTGTTCTTTGTTTTGCTGCTTGTACTGCTGTAAAAATCTGCAGTCAGTGCTACCCCCACCCCCACTGGCAAAAGACATTTTTTACCAGATTGGATTGTTTGTGACTTCATCATCAGCACTGGTTACTGAAGTTGTTTTCATTGCGTTACCATCTCTATCTGTTGCTGAAGCTACAGTTGTTTTTTTGGCTTTGCATCAGGCGTCCCCCCAATCAGAGAGTGAACATACCAAAATCTAAATGTGTTTATAATATTGTTGTTGATCCCCCAAAATCCCCACAAAGAGACGTTCAAGCAAAGCTGGTTCTCGTCATGGCACTGCTGCCAGTAAGATACTCTGTGGGAGTGGTAGTACTCAGACGCAGAAGTGCTTTGCTGATGTGAGGAAAGGTATTGTTCCTGCAATGATTTTTACAGCCCAATCAGTAGCTTCACTCATAGTTGGAGGAGATGATGTTTTCCCAGCCGGTGGTGTTAGTGGTATTAGTGGTGGTGCTAGTATGTGTATTGCTGCCTCAAGTTCCAATTCTGACTAGTGTACCATATCCAAAAATATAGTGGAGTGTGAAGCAGTGCAAGTGAGTGGCAGTGTAGATGATGTCATACTTCCCAGTAACATCCCCTGTAACTGAACCTGAGGATTCCGATACTCATGTCAACTATAGCATACAATGTGATATTTCGTCCACCATGGCAGTTAATGTCACTGCATTTTCCAGGCAGTGATTCATAGTGAGGTGAAAAAATACCAGGTGATGGTGGTGTAGATGATGATGATGAATGTGATGATGATGATGATGTGGCTGTTGTTGCAAAATGCAGTCCACATGCCAGCATCCAAGCAGAAGATGTGGTTGTGGGTGATGTTGATGAATATGATGATGTTGCAATTGACCCCATTTGGGACCGGAGAAAAATAAATTCAAGGTGGCTGTGTCTGAGTCTGTTTGCAGGAATCCCTTCCCTGTAAAAACTTGTGATTTACCAGTTTCAGTTGATGATGATGACCCAGTAATAATGATAGGTAGTCATGGTGATCAGTTGCAGACCAGGTGTGCAGTGCCCGAAACATCACGTCACCCCCCACTTCAGTGCTTAAAAGAATGGAGTTAAATAAGCAGCATTATGGACATGTTAAAAGCAGAGCATCACAATCCCTTGTTTGGGATTTTTTTGTTCAAGATGCAAATAATGAGTCAGTTGCAGTCTGCCTGGCTTGCCATGTGCGTGTGAGTCGAGGTAAAAAGGGGAGCCATCTGGGCACAGGAGGACAGCATACACATTTTAAGAATAGGCACATGGCACTCTGGACCCAGCACAAGATGGCAGCTAATATCACAGTGGGGCAGTCACCCTCAACAGCAACCATAACGAGCATGTTATCCCCTTCCATGACTGTTAAGTCCAGTAGGAAACTAAACCTGTGCAGTAGTGAGGTAATAACAGCAGAGGACTACTACAGGCATGATGAGGTGGAGGAGCATAATGATTTTGAAATGTTGTCCAGTGCTAGTGAGAGTAGCAGTTTTAGTGGTGGTGGTGGTGAATGCAGTATGTCTAGTGCAAGTGGTACATCAACCCCGGTTGGCAAATCTGGCAAAATAACTGTATTTCTGGGTTTGCCATCGTCACTTGTGCAACCGTCTTCATCCAAAGTCCACACTCCACCCCCTGCCAATGCCATTCGGAATCATCACAGAGCAGAACCATTTGTCAATGCTATCACACCCCATGTGAAATGTTTAAGTCAGCCCCCATTACAGAGTGTTTTTGCACATAAGCTGAAGTATCCCCCCAATCATACAGTGTCACGTGAACTTAATGCTGCTGTGGCTGAAATGCTGGCAACTGATCTTTTGCCCTTCTCCTTTGTGAAGAATTATGGGTTCCAGCGGTTTGCTGCACGTGCCTGTCCAAAATGGAAAGTCCCATCCAGAGCATACTTTTCTACCTGTGCTGTCCCCGAGTTGATCCGTACTGTGTCCGACTCAGTAAGACATGCCCTTCAACATTCC
Source organism: Neoceratodus forsteri (assembly GCA_016271365.2). Lineage (NCBI taxonomy): Eukaryota > Metazoa > Chordata > Ceratodontiformes > Ceratodontidae > Neoceratodus > Neoceratodus forsteri. The sequence goes on from CM028132.1 coordinate 1,412,947,695, forward strand.
TCCTCTTCATTTATCCATTTAAGTATGGATATGGGGAAAAGTGGCAAAACAGTGAGGAATTCATATTTGTGTATAACTGCACACTGAGCACAGGTGCTGGGGTTGTTTGTGATGTTGGTAGTGTGAATACTCAGTGCAGTAAGGTGGATTGTCACGGTAGCAATCTTCCAGGAATTCGACAGCATGCAACAATTGCTATGCGCAATGTGACTTGTTCACACACTGGTGAAAACATGTTGGACATGGTACTGACTGAAATTGACAAGTGGCTGAACCCACTGTCCCTGAGAGCTGGGTTCATAGCAAGTGACAATGGGTCAAACGTGGTGAACTGCATCACGAATGGTGTTTTTTTTTTCGTGTTCCATGCATGGCCCATTGTTTAAATCTTGTGTGCAGGAGTTTCTATAGCACCCTGATGTAAAGGAAATGCTGACCGTTGCACTCTGCAACTGCTCTCACTTTTCATGATCTGGAAAGGCCCATGACCAACTGCGGCAGTTGTAGATGCAAAACAGTCTGCCTCAGCACTGCTGGAAGCTGGAAGTTGTCACTCGATGGAACTCGACTTTATATATGGCAGAGAGGTTGTATGAACAATACAAAGCCATCTCAGAATATCTTGTGATGCACACTAGCCGTGACAGTTCCGGGGCCTCCATGTGTATGATGACTGAACAGTGGCACTTCAGGGACTCTGTAATAATGATTTTGCAGCCTTTTGAACATGCCACACAGGCAGTGAGTGGTGAGTCTGCCTCCATGATCCAATCAATTCCACTGCTGTGGGTGCTGAGGCAGACATTGGTGAATGTTCAGCATAGCCTTGATGTTGCCAGAGATGGTGGTAGCAGTATGTTGCTGCAACACATGCTGACAGTATTCGACTAGAATTATCACATGATCATTCAGCATAGTGACAACTTTGCCATAGCAACAATGCTGGACACATGATACAAATGTGGAATTGCATCAGTACTGGAGGGAGGGCCTGAACAAGTAAAAAATATCAGTGGTCAACTGGTGCGCTTGGTTCATGGAGCACAGAAGTCATGTGCCAAGGTCAGCAAACCTCAGCAGCGTAATCCGGCTGAAGGTGTACCTGGAGAACCATCAAGCATATCTTGCAAGAAGAAGGGGACTGCAGTTCCTGGTGGTCTGTCATCCAAAGTGGGTGGCATCAACCCGCTTTGGGAGGCTTTGTCCCAAGTGGGGATTTGTGAAATAAATGATTTGGAAGAACAGAATGATGCATCAACCACTAGACTTAGTGTGGCACAGAGAATGATTGAGTCATACTTGTCTGAAAACAGGTATCTGACAATAACTGATGATCCTCTTTTGTACAGAGTGGAAAGTTAAGTGAATGGCCACAGCTGACTGCAGTAGCACTGACGTACCTCACATGCCCACCCTCCAGTGTAAGTGTTGAGAAGGTATTCAGCTCAGCAGGTGCAATAGTCAGGGATCATCGGACACACCCATCTGCTGCAAATGTTAGTTTGCTAACATTCATTAAAATGAATGAGAGGCACATACCAGCACAGTCTGCTACCTCAGTATTTGTACCCCGGCCTAGTCATGGTGGTTTTGGTGATGTGGAAATGGACCATCCTGGTGGCACTGGCAGTGGCAGCATGAAATGGCCCACCACTGATGTAGATGATGACACAATGGCGAAAGAATTTCCCAGTGGTCAGACTTCAGACATAGATGACTGTGAGGGCAGCTTTCTTTATGAGGATGATGATGTGATTAATGTTGGCAGGTTTTAACTGGAGTTGTTAAAAGGTGTTGTGCCCCCCAGACCACCACCACCACTGGGACTGATGTTAGTCACTGCCACTACTGAGCATGAGTCTGTCTGCCCCCCAGACCACCACCACCACTGGGGCTAATGTTAGCCACTGCTACCACTGAGTATGAGTGTGTCCACCCCCCAGACCACCACCACCACTGGGACTGGTGTTAGCCACTGCCACCACTGAGCATGAGTCTGTCTGCCCCCCAGACCACCACCACCATCACTGGGACTGATGTTAACCACTGCCACCACTGAGCATGAGTCTATCCACCCCCCAAACCACTACCACCACCGGGACCGATGTTAGCCACTGCCACCACTGAGCATGAATCTGTCCGCCCCCCCGGACCTCCACCACCGGGACCGATGTTAGCCACTTCCACCACTGAGCATGAGTCTGTCCACCCCCCGGACCAGCACCACAGGGACTGATGTTAGCCACTGCCACCACTAAGCATGAGTCTGTCTGATCCCCGGACCACCACCACCAGGACTGACATTAGCCACTGCCACCACTTAGCATGAGTCTGTCCGCCCCGGACCACCGCCACCACTGGGACTGATGTTAGCCACTGCCACCACTGAGCATGAGTCTGTCCGGCCCCTGGACCACTACCACTGGGACTGATGTTAGCCACTACCACCATCACCAGATGCAGGAAGATATAACAGAGAATGTCATCATGTGCCACAGCTATCACCACCAGCACCCACCACCAGTGTCATTCAGACAATATTTCCCCATTACATTTATGTTTACCATGCTAAGACAGAGGGAATCGAACAGGAGACCACCTCCATCAGCCACAGGCACAAAGCTTCTTAATATTTAAAGCATAAAGTAAGTATGTGTACTAATGATTGTTATGCTATTTAACTTCCTTTAGTTCTATGTTTTGTTTTCTGTAGCTTTTCAGAGCCGCAATGGTCATACACATACGGTACACTTATTTTGTTTTTTTTACAGGTTCACAAAAAACTCTCTTTCACTGAAACTCGGCAGGAATGGTACGGCAGCTGTACTGTACAGAGGAACCTATGGAACATCCATTTGAAATCCATTCTGGTAAGTATGAAGATTTTATTTCATCCATTTCATTGTTTTGGAAAGACTGCAGCAAATGAGACTGAGTACAATTTATAAACTTGGTGACATGTGTACAGTACGTCAACAAAACTACTTCTGTAAGATATCATTCATGCACTGTATTCTGAACTTGCAGCTGTTCAGCCCTGACCATGACAGTGTTGAAAAAGTTGCACACAGGTTGTGTTACTAGACAAGATGTGGTTTTGAAATGTAACTTGACTTGAGATTCAGAACCAGGGAAAAATTACAATCAAGTTGAAAGAAGTCGTTCATTTCTTTTTTAGTAAACTTCCAGATGCTTTGTGTTTTTGTCAAAGTGGCCTTATCCAAAGAAGTTATTCAACATCAGGCACACATGCAACACGCAGAAGTCATTTCATTAGATGATCATGACCATCATTACCAACTAGACTTGACAAGGATGCAGATGAAATCTTTGAAGAAGTAACCAAATAAGAAACCATTAGAGACAAACATGCAAATATGCTTCCCCCAACCCCACAAAAAAATTCTTACCTTCATTTGCTTGAGAGTTATCCATTTCAAATTTCTATGCAAAAAATTCTCATTGTGCACTGGAATGTGCACACCAACAGTATCTGTGACCTGTGATACAGAACAATACCATGAGTACATGTCCATGTCAACCACCCTCACCTTCAAAATACATAAATATATATCTATATATATCAATTGACAAAGGCTACTATTAGTGTACAGACAAAGGGTACCCTTCCATCCAGTTGAGATGATCACATTGCATTTGCTGGAATTGCAGCACACATTGCACCAGCAACAGTTCACTCACGGTCATCATTTTATTCTTGGGGACTTTGTATGTGCTGAAACGCTCCCAGTTCACTTTGTTACCACTTGTCAATTTTCTGGACATAAGGCAGATGCATTTTGGGCATGCAGAAAAAATCTGGAGACTCTGTGCCACCACTGAGTGCATGACTGAGTGCACCATTAATTCCAGGGGACTTTGTAAGTGCTAAAACACTCCCATTTCACTTTGTTACCACTTGTCAATTTTCTGGACACAAGGCAGATGCATTTTGGGCATGCAGAAAAAATCTGGAGACTCTGTGCCACCACTGAGTGCATGACTGAGTGCACCATTAATTCCAGGGGACTTTGTAAGTGCTAAAACACTCCCATTTCACTTTGTTGCCACTGGCAGATGTATTTTGTGTGTTGTGTGATTGTGAGCTCATGATGTCATACTGACATTATCAATTAAAGCAGCATTGCAAGAATGTGGTGACAATTTTGAACTGTGCTTCTTTATGCTACTTTACATTGCCAGCCACTAGTTACCTCTGAGTCATGATTTGAACAATACACTTCTTTTCACAATTTCTGTCTGCTTTACTTAGTTGACTACTTTTTGTCATATATGAAAACAAGCATTTGTCAATGCTGAATGTTTGCTTACTGGCATTGGTATTGGTAGTGTAGGAGTTAGAGAGATGCATAATAGAAATGGCAGTGAAGTATTGAACTGAAGCCAACCCCACCACCACCCTGCAAAGACTGAAAGGCACTGGGGTGTGCCTTTGTGTCATCAGGCATAATGGCCATGCCATTTCTCCACACCCTACCCTGCAGACACCAAGTGTCACAGTGTGCCTTGGAGTCTTTGGGCCTTATGCTCACCCCATTCCATAAGAAATATGGTGAGATGGGTGCAGTATAGGAGAATGGGGTGAACTTTGGGCCAAATAGTCCAAGGCACACCTCGATGCCTGTCACTGGCTGCAGGGTGTGGGTGGGAGTGGAATGGCAGGAGTGTTATAGGCAGCAATCCCAAGTCACACCCTTCATGCCTGTCAGTCTCTACAGGGTGGGGCATTATGGTTGGAAACCCTAATGTCCCAGGCGTTCATTGGTATTTTCACTCCAAATTTTAAACATTTTTTTTTTGTGACCCCCACCTCATGAACAGTGGCAATATCAGTTCATTAGCAGAAAGTTGATTTTGCACAGCGACTACTTCATTTGGCACCACTGATGTGAAAACACATTTTGAACAGGATGTGAAAAATGACAGCTGTACTGTTCATGGGGAGGTGCAAAAAATGGCAATGTTGAAAATCTGCAGTGAAAATATTAAAAAAACTGGTGAAGTCACAAGTGTGCATAGAAACTGCACAATGCACACCCATAATGCAATTAGTTTGGGGATTTTTTTTACAGCAGATTGTCAACACAGGCATTTTGGAACCTCCGCTCATGAACAATGTCACTGTGATTTTCTTAAACTGTCCCGAACAGTGATCTCCCACAGTGACCACGCATTTCTGTGCTGGAAGTGCAAAAACACATTTCGGCCATGGTGTGAAAAATGACAGCTGCACTGTTCATAAGGAAGTGTGGAAAAATGCCAGTGGTGAAAATCTGGACTGAAAATATTAGAAATCAATGAACTTACGAGGGTGTGGGGAAACTGCGCAATGGCCGCTCATAACACAGTCATTTTATGGACTTTTTTCACCAAATTTTTAACATAGACATTGCAACACCTCTGCTCATAAACAGTGTCACTGTGATTTTCTTAATCTGTCCCGAACATTGATTTTGCACATCGACTGCGCCATTGTGCACTACATGCGTGGAAACACGTTTTGGGCAAGATGTAAAAAATGACAGCTTCACTGCTCATAAACAGAAGTAGTAAAATGGCAATGTTGATAATATAGAGTGAAAATAGTGAAAATTCACTAAAACTTATGAGCGTACGTAGGAACAGCACAATGCATTCTCGTAAAACAGTCATTTTTAGGACTTTTTTCACCAAATTTTCAACATAGGGTTTTTAAGGGCCTACCTCATGAACTGTGGCATGTCATTTCATAAATCAGTCGTGGAAGGTGGTTCCATGCAGTGACTGCGAAATCACCTTTCAGGGCCAAGTAACAAAATGACAGTGACAGAATTCATGAGGTGGGGTCCCAAAAACCCCATGTTGAAAATTTGGTGAAAAAATTCTCCAAAATGCCTGAGATATGCATCAAAGTGGAGAAAACCCTATTTATTACATTATACAGCTTACCATGGGGAGGTGGATGCACAGAGGGTGGCTGCGGGTGGGGGGAAGAGGGTCAGGACAGTCATTGAGGGAAGATTTTTTCTTTTCAGGTGCTTTTCTTTTTAGGATGATGACACGGGACTTGTGCCATGCTGGGGCGGGCTCCCAGTGTGGCAGCTGGAAGGCTGTTTGGGGGGGCAGTGGAGCCGATGGGGGATTGGGCACTCCCGTCGGCCATACAGACTGCTGCCACGCTGGGGTGGGCTCCCAGTGTGGCACCCGGTTGTCTGTTGTGAGGAGAAACATTGGAGCTGATGGGGGATAGAGCACTCCCGTCGGCCATATGGACTGTTGCCATGCTGGTCGCAGCGTGGCACCTGGAACTCTGTTTGGGGGGAGCACAGCAGAGCAGACAGGGGATTGGGCACCCTCGTTGGCCATACAGTGTGTGTGTGGGGGGGTGCATTAGCATGCAATATGCATGTGTGTGTGTTGGGGGGAGAGCACATGCACACGCAGTAGCTTCTCGCTGCTCACTGAAGTGTAGTTCTGCCTTTGAACTGCATGGCACTGCATTTTCAACTGCTGTCATAGACAGCTGTAGCATTCATTAGCGAACTGTGGCCGCACCTGCAAACACACTGACTGCATTGGAAGACGGGTGCCACACCTATGAAAACTCGGATGATGGCACTATGTTTCTTGCACATGCGTGCAAGCAAACCTAAAAAATGTGCACACTTTTCAATATTGTTATGACCAGGTTTGTATTTCTTTGCAGCTGCTTTTCAATAAATATTGTTGTGTGGGGTCATAAAACACTGCCTGCTGCATAACTGTTATTATACAATGGCAATAAAGAATCTTGGACTGTGATTGGTCAGTTTGGGGCTGGCCCAATGGCGTTATCCCAGCACTACACCACAGGTCTAGTGCCATCACTATAGAGCTCCTCTTTTTTTGCATCTCCTCTTAAGAAACTAAAATATTTATTCACACTAATAAAAACATTCTTTAAAACTATTTTTTTTATTTTATGTATAACAACGGGCCATTGTATAATAGGAATAATGTATTCCAGGGTGTGTGTGGTTTGGGATAACGCCACACCTGGGGCATTGGACGCACTTGGCCTGCGGCCTCGTGCCCAACCCCCCCCCAGGCGTGGCATTATCCCAGCATGACACACACCCTGTCATGCATTATTCCTTTAATTTACAACAAAAGTGATATGTAACAACTAACTGATGTGATGGAGAAAAGCAGCGGAAAATACTGACAAAGACCTGGTCAGCACCATATTAAAAGGAATGACCCTTTCATTATTTCACACATGAAAAAGGTAGAACGGCAGACTCAAATACCGGAAATTATAGTATCATACAAGTCAGGATGTAAGTAAAGGAAGTTGTAACATAGCATTAAAAAATATAGGTCAGACTTCTCAACAGATTGTTGCACTGCTGCTTTTCTGAGATTCACCATGTTACATAGTTACGGTGTTGCATCTAATATGTGGGCGCCTTACTTCCAGGGGAGTCTTTCTTGCTCCACATGTCCTTACATAGTGCAATACATTTCTGTGAAAACTGCCCATAATTTTATTAAAGTGTGTCACATCATGGAGGAATTCCCATTCAGAAAGCTGCCCAAATTCTGCCCCCCTTTTTCAGCAACGTTAGGACATGGTGGTAGGGAGAGTGCGAGTGCGTGCTCCATTATAGTGAATGTCTGATTGTCCGGCAGCTTTCCAAATGTTTCTTTATAGAAACATAGAAACATAGAATTTGATGGCAGATAAGGACCTCTTGGCCCACCCAGTCTGCCCATTTCCCTACCTACTGGATAAGCTGCAGATCCTAGTTAACCAGCAGCCTACTTCTTCCTACCCCCACCCCCCAGAATTGCCTTATGACTATCCCATGCATGCTTGAATTCCACCACTGATTTTGACTCCACAACCTCCTCCGGAAGGTCATTCCATGCATCCACAACCCTCTCTGTGAAAAAATACTTCCTTAAATTACCTCTGAGCCGCCCCCCCATCTTCAAATTTTGGCCTCTTGTTCTTGCACACCTCTTTTTTTGAAAGATGCTACCGTCTTGGACTTTGTTGATTCCCTTGAGGTACTTGAAAGTTTCTATCATGTCCCCCCTCTCCCCTCCTTTCCTCGAGGCTATACATATTAAGCTCCTTAAGTCTCTCTTCATATGTCTTCCGGTGCAGACCCTGCACCATTTTAGTTGCCCTCCTCTGGACAGCTTCCATCCTGTCTATGTCTTTGCGGAGATTGGGTCTCCAGAACTGCACGCAGTACTCCAGATGGGGTCTCACCAGCTGTCTGTACAGAGGGATAATAACTTCCTGTTTTCTACTGGTGATGCCTCTCCCTATGCATCCCAATATCCCCCAGCCCTCCTTGCTGCCCTCTCACATTGCTTGCCCATCTTTAGGTCATCTGATATGACTACCCCCAGGTCCCTTTCCATTTTTGTTGTTAGTATCTCACCCCATTGTGTACTCTTCCCTGGGTTTTTGTTTCCCAGGTGCATTACTTTGCACTTCTTAGCATTTAATCTAAGCTGCCATACATTTGACCATTCCTCTAACCTTGCCAAGTCCCTTCTCATCCTTTCCACCCCACCCTGTGCATCAACTCTGTTGCAGATCTTAGTGTCATCTGCAAAGAGACATACTTTTCCTTCCAGTCCTTCTGCAGTGTTGCTTATAAAGACATTGAAGAGGACCGGTCCTAATACTGAACCCTGCGGTAGCCCACTAGTAACCCTCTTTTTTTCAGAGTGGACTCCATTTACTATTACTCTCTATGTCCTATTCTCCAGCCAATTCTTTACCCAGGCTGTCATCTTGGGACCCACTCCCAGGCTGGCTAACTTGTATATTAATCTTTTGTGAGGGACTGTGTCAAATGCCTTGCTAAAGTCTAGGTAGGCCATGTACACAGCCCCTCCCTGATCTACTACTTTGGTCACCCAGTCAAAGAAGTCTATCAGATTCGTCTGGCATGACCTTCCCACTGTGAATCCATGCTGCCTAGGGTCCTGTGCCCCTCTGGCCTCTAGATACTCGACAATTCTTTCCTTTAGAAGTGATTCCATCATTTTCCCTATCACTTCTTTATGTTATAATAGTCAGTTTGTGGTGAAACATGTGTGCACGTTTCCAGTAACAAGAACCTTGTTAATGGAAACGGCCCACATTTCACCACAAACTGAATATTATAACATGAAGAAACATTTGGACAGCTGCAGGACATTCACTATAGTGGAGCATGCACCTGCACTCCCCCTGGCATCACACCCTAACATTGCTGAAAAAGTGGGGCACAATTTGGGCGGCTTTTCTGAATGAGAATTCCTCTACGACGTGACACACTGTAATGAAATTATGGGCGGTTTTCACAGAAATGTATTGCACTACTGTATGTAAGGACATGTGGAGCAAGAAAGATTCCCCTTGAGGTAAGGCACCCATATATCTGGTGCAATGCTGTGACTTGGTGAATCTCTTTCATGTCTGTTTCACAAACAAAATAGTTATGGAGTCTCAGTAATGTTTACTTTGTGCAGGGACTCCTGAATCGGATTTTAGGTGTTTCGCAAATGACATGAAGACTGAGCAAAGCAAGTATGTTGTGCTAGGCTGCATGTGTGCCGTCACTGTTCTTTCCTGTGTTTGCACACATTGTCCAGCTTCATGCAAACATATATATGGTAAGATTTGTTGCAGTATCAAGAATAAAGATAACAAAGAATATCTGATGTATATTTTATTGGTACCATCAGCACCAGCAGACTAAGTGATATGATATTTTTTCAGAGGTATCGGGTCACTGTGCACCTCAGTCACTCACAGTGCACACATGACTTTGCAGAGATCATAGCACAAAAAACACATGCTCTCCTAAAATTTATGTGTGCAGTATATAATGTGACTAAGGTGCACTCTGGCCAGATAGCTCTGAAAAAGTATCTTATCACTTAGTCCACTGATGATGATAGTGACAATAAAATCTATGTTATTCTGCTCGCTATTCTTTATAGCATAAACACTGCAACTAGTCAGCAACAGCAATATATATTTGCAACACGCTGCACAATGGCTGATGTCGCACACACACGAAATGACACTGACTGCACACATGCAATTTTGCACATCATACTTGCACTGCTCACAACAGGTTGTCCACAAGCACTCCAGAACAGAAAGTCAACATTACTGTGGCACTGCAACAACAGAAGGGCAAATGTCTATTATTAAACAACAAAAAAAAACAGACAAAAACAGTACAGCACAGTAGTGGGGGGGTCAGAAAAAAATCCCTTAATGGGGGATTCCGTGGTGTTTGAGTAGCAGGTGGAGCATTGTCAGTATTTGCAGCTGCTGCTGCTGGATTTGATCCACCTGCTGCTGCACGGCACCCACCCTCTCATTGTTTTCCTTGAGGGCTGCCCACACCAGTGCAGTGTCGGCCTGTGTTGCAGGCACTGTGGCGGGGTCCACAGCAGCTGGAAAGCCCGGTGGTGGTGGTGGTGGTGGTGGAGAGGGTGGTGCTGGTGGTGGTGGAGCAGCTGCTGCAGTTGCCCTCCTGCTGTGGCAGCAAGGCACAACTTCACCCCCAGCACCCTCTGCCACTGCCACAGAAGGGCCAGCAGGTGGACACCTGGCCCCTTCAGTGGCAGCCTGCCACTCCACCTTGTGGCGGTTTTCCATGTGTGTGCACTGGCCACCGATCCCCAAATGTGCCCCCAGGGGGCCACAGCGCACCAGCACACCACACAAATGGCAGACCACGATGTTGCTGTCTCCACCCACACAGTTACAAAACTGCCACACTGGGGAGTTGTGGGGGGGACCAGATATACTGCTTGGACCACCTAAATTTACCTGGGGCTCCACCTGTGGCTGTGGAGGTGGTGGAGGGGGTGCTGCTGGAGCCCCTGCAGCTGCTACTGGTGGTGGTGGTAGTGGACAGACTAGGTGGATGCACCACTACCAGTGGCACTGGTGCTGCTGCTGCTGTTTCCATGGGGGTGGAGTAACACCCAAGAGTCAGGAGTGGTTCAGGAACACCCGACCGCCCCACATGTGCACACTTCTCTCCTCAGCCCACGCCCACGGGTCATAGACTCTCCTCATCCTGGGTCCATCACACACAAGTCCCCGACTATCATCGACACCTCAATAATATGACCTTCACCCACACAGTCTCACACTCTCAGGCACACGCACAGACACACTCAAAACAAAACTTATAAAAAAAATTCAGTTGCAAAAAAACAATGACAAACACGGTACAACAACAAAATAAAGATGTAGCTTTTAAAAAAGCTGTTTTTTGTGCTCAAAATCACAACGATGCAACTAGGAAACAAATTGCTCTCCTCTCTCACCAAAAAGGCTTCCTCCTTCTACAACTGCAAAGGAGAAAGTGAAAGTACTGCTTTTCTTACTCATTTCCTTCCTGCCTGGCTAAAGCAAGTGACTTACAGTACTGTAAGCCATGTGATTTGTGAGGGGCTGCATATATTGTTGTCACTTCACCTTACTTCACATTAAGGTGGAATGACAATGCAAAGTCATAATGAGAAGGCGAAGTGAGCACTTTATGTTGGCCACATTGCGTTGTGCTCTGCCAACACGAAGTGGCCACTTCGCCGGCAAATTTAAAATTCGCTGCATCTATAGTGATCCCCTGTGCTACCTGCCTCTTTTACCCCTATTCTTTAATTAGAATCCCCCAGATAAGGCTGAGTGAAATTACAAAATTCCAGTTTTACGGAATTTTTCATGAAATTCTACAATTTTCACAGATTCGTGGGGTTTAACTTTAAGTACATATGTTATTTTGCAGTTTCTCACAGCAAGCAATTAATAAAATTGGAAAACAGTTTCTTTGTATGGTCTAAGAACCTACCATATTTAATGGTACAGTGGAGTCCATTTATAAGAACACCCTATTTGCCAGAAAATTATGTTCTTATAAGCGAGCTGTCCTTATAGACGGGCTACCGTTATAGCGAGGAAATCCCATGCAATTTTCTATTCCGGCCAAAAGGTGGAGTGTTACTGCTATAAATAAGCATGCAATACAGTACTGTAATGCGGATAGAAAACTTTACTGACACAGTATTTAAATAATTAAAAACAGTAAATTGCCTCAAAGTGCATGCAGTGCATAAAGACACAAGTTAGTTGTTAAAATAATCAGTAATCTTAAGCTGTCTGGCATTTTTCAGAGTCAGCTCATCTAAATATGAATCTAGAGAATAAATGGATGCCAGGTCGGCTAATTGCTAACTCAAAATGTACTGCCGTATCTTTGACATGCAAGTTTTAATGTCCATATTTACTGGTGTTTCAGGGAGGCCCACATCTGTTGAGTCCTCATCATCCAGCGGCTCTTCTTTTGGTGTGAGGATGTCACGGGTTATTTCTTCTTCGGTGATTGAGCCTGTTTTGACCTCGTCGTAGCACCAAACTTAATTACCAAACTCCTTCTGAGTGAGCCCTGGTGCATCCACTGTCTCTTCTCCACCAGCTTCTTGCTCTGCAGTTGGTGCCACAGCAGTACACACAGCAAACCCTGCTTTTATAAAACAATACCGGACTGTTTCTGGTTTCACCTTCTTCCAGGCTGCATGGATGATCTGTATGCAGTCGAGGATGTTAATTTTGCCAGCCAGATCACTCATCCTGGTTGCCCTCCCTCCATCAAGTGCCACCAACAGTTTTTCCATCACTTTCTTCCGATAGTGCTGCTTTAGATTTTTAATGACACCTTGGTCCATCGGATGGATAAGTGCAGTTGTGTTTGGAGGCAAAAAAACAAACCAAATGTGACTCAGGGTTAGACTGGGGTGGGCACTGCAGTTATCAAGGATGTGACAGTTTTTCCATTTCTTTCTCCTCATTTTGGCATTAAGGCTAGTAGCCCACTCTGTGAAAATCTGCCTGGTCATCCAGGCATTTGAATTTGCTTCGTATTCTATGGGCAAGGAACTTACATCTATCCCTCTAAAACATTGAGGCTTTTTGTATTTGCCAATAAAGAGCAGTGGTAACCTTTCATCCCCAGTTATGTTAGCACAGACTAGAGCAGAGATTATTTCTTTGCACTTCTTACCCCTGGCTGCAGTATCCATGTGGAAAAGAAGAGTTCCATTGGGAACCACATGGAAGTAGATCCCTGTTTCATCTGCATTAAAAATGTTATTTTCTCTAACATGCATGTTTAACAAGCTCATCCTTGCCATTTCTTTTTTGTTTACTGTCCTTTTTCAGCCCTCGCTCGAAGTCAGCAATCAGCTGGTCCTTATTGCTGATGATTTTTGAGATTGTGCAAACATTTACGCTGAACTCCTTTGCTCTGTCACTCCGTTTTGTTGAAGTTCTGCTGAGACATTCAATTATGGTCAGATTGCTCCTGTGATAAGGTAAGCGCTGTTCTTTGCTTTCCTTTCAGAAAGGTGTTAACCTGTTTTGCCATGTCTTTTTGCTGTTACTGCCTCAGGATAAATGGGATCAGGAAACAATAGAAAGGCAGCACATTTAACAGGTAAAGCAATACAGAAATGCTCAGAGTGCTGCCACTAATCATTTCCCATTCACACCTAGCCACATACCAGGGAATGTGTTAACTGCTTTAATCTCCTGAGCTGAGAGGTGTGAGCTAAGTCAGTGACACAGTTTGTTTTAATCACTGACAGCTATCAGATCAGGCAAAGAAGCTGAAGATATATGTTCTTTTAAACGGGCTGATTGTTATTATAAGTGGGCTTTCACTGCATAGGAATACATGGGGGAAAATCGGGACATATAGAAACATAGAAACATAGAAGTTGACGGCAGATCAGGACCGCAAGGCCCATCCAGTCTGCCCATTTCTTTTTCTACCTTATAAATGTGCCATCGGCCTTTGCTCTGTCAGTGGCCTATCTATTCATAGTCATTTGTATTGCTCCCTTATGCCTATCCCATGCCTGTTTGAAGCCCTGCACTGTATTCATAGCCACCACTTCTTGTGGTAAGCCATTCCATGCATCCACCACCCTTTCTGTGAAAAAGAATTTCCTCACATTCCCCCTTAATCGGCCTCCCTCTAATCTCATGCTGTGTCCTCTTGTCCTGCTATTTTTCTTATATTTAAACATGTTAGACTCTTTCATCTTGTTTATGCCCTTAAGGTGTTTGAATGCCTCGATCATATCCTCTCTCCTCCTTTGCTCAAGGGTATACATATTGAGCTCCGTTAATCTGTCCTCATATGTCTTCTGATGCAGTCCCTGCACCATTTGGTTGCCCTTCTCTGGACTGCCTCAATTTGGTTAATGTCCTTGTGAAGGTGTGGCCTCCAATACTGCACGCAGTACTCTAGATGGGGCCTAACCAGTGTCTTGTAGAGAGGAATTATTACCTCCCTCTTACGACTTGTGATACCTCTACTAATACACCCTAACACCCCCCTAGCCTTATCTACTGCTTTAGAGGTCTGCTTGGATGTTTTTAGGTCATCAGTGATGATGATGCCCAAGTCTCTTTCTTCCTTTGTGACTGCTAGCAACTCCCTCCCAGCCTATAGGTGGCTGGGTTTCTCTTCCCTATGTGCATGATTTTGCACTTCTTTGCATTAAATCCCAGTTGCCACTCTTCTGACCATTCTGCTAGTTTATCCAGCTCTCTTCTCATTCTGCCCACCCATCTGGATCATCTACTCTGTTGCAGATCTTGGTGTCATCTGCAAACAGACAAGCCTTACCCTCTAGTCCATCTGCAAGGTCAGTAATGAAGATGTTGAGAGGACTGGCCCCAGGACTGATCCCTGAGTACCCACTTATGACTTGCATCTCTTCTGACTGTATACCATTTACCACCACTCTCTGTTTTCTGCCCGTCAACCAGTTTGCCACCCAGTTGACCAACTTCTGACCCACCCGAGCCTACCCAGCTTATTTATCAATCTTCTATGTGGAACAGTGTCAAAAGCTTTGCTGAAGTCAAGGTAGGCGACATCAACTGCTCCCCTTGGTCCACCACTCTGGTTACCCAGTCAAAGAAATCTATGAGATTAGTTTGACAGGACCTTCCTTTGTAAACCCATGCTGTCTTGGATCCTGTGCCCCTATGGATTCCAGGTGTTGCACTGTCCTTTCCTTAAGGTGCCTCCATAATCTTGCCCACTACTGAGGTAAGACTGACCGGTCTGTAGTTCCCGCCTCCTCCCTGCTACCACTCTTGTGGGGCGGGATCCATGAAACCCTTCTCCAGTCTTCTGGGACCTCTCCTGTGCTCAGAGACTCACTAAACAATTCTGCTAATGGCTCTGCTAGTTCCTCCTTTAGCTCCTTAAGTACCCTGGGATGTATGCCATCAGGTCCCATTGCCTTATCCAACCTGAGCTTAGCAAGCTCTTGTAGGACCCTTTCTTTTGTGAGAGGGTAGTGCTCACCTCCTCCCCCTGTGTCATGATGCTGAGCTGTGGGCCCTGCCCTACCTTCTCTTCAGTAAATACTGAGCAAAAGTATCTATTTAGGATAGATGCCTTTACAGGGTCCTCCTCCTCACATGCTCCCTTTTCTCCATTAAGCTTAGCAATACCCCCTCTGGACTTTCTCCTTTCACTAATGTATCTATAGAAAGTCTTGTCACCTTCTTTTACTGTTCGTGCTAGTGTTTCCTCAGTTTGGGACTTTGCCTGCCTTACTGCCTTACCTGCTTCCCTTAGGGCAGTTTGGTATGCCTCCCTATCTTCATCCCACTGTGTTCCTTTATATTTCCTGAAGGCCAGCCTTTTGGCTCTGACCTTTTCTGCTACTGTATTTGAGAACCAAAGTGGTTTCCTTCTTCTTTTGCACTTCCTTTTCTGTCTAACACAATGGGATGTTGCTTCAAGTATTGCATCCTTAATGCTTGCCCACTTTGCCTGTACCCCCTCACCTGTGTTTCTTTTTGCCAGGGCTAGCTTAACTATGTTGGCCATCTTATCAAAGTCAGCTCCTCTGAAGTCCCATATTTTTGCCTTGGAATGGGATGATTTAGATGTAGTAGCCAAATTGAACCATACCATGTGATGGTCACTGGCCCCCAGGTGACCTTCTACCTGGAGATCTGTGATCCTTCTTTGTTAGTCAGTACTAGATCTAGGATAGCCCTGTCTCTTGTGGGTTGCTGTACCAGTTGTTTGAGGCCCTCCTGCAGGGAATCCACTATGAGTCTAGTTCTGGCAGATGTTCCTGCTGGTATTGACCAATCTGTATCTGGCATGTTGAAGTCTCCCATTATCAGAACCTCCCCTTTAGCTGTCATGTTTTGTATATCTTCTAACAGTAATGTGTCTATGTCCTCCCTCTGGTCTGGGGGCCTGTAGACAACCCCAGTTCTTATGGCTGTCCCATTTCCTGTTTCCAGGGTGACCCACAGTTCTTCTGGCTCCTTATGTGTATTCTGAATTTCTGTAGCTTTGATATTTTCATTAACATACAGGCCCTCCTCCCCCTTTGCACCTCGGTCTCTTCTGAACAATACATAGCCAGGTACTGAAGTCTCCCAAGTGTGGTTACTGGTAAACCACGTCTCACTAATTGCTACTATGTCCAATTTAGCCTCTGACATTATTGCCTGCAGGTCTGGGATCTTATTTCCCAGGCTGTGAGCATTGTGTACATGATTTTCCATTGGCCAGATTTTGGTGTGTTAGTTGTTGGGTGAAGTTTGGCATTACCCTGTGCATCGTATGGAGACAAACCTTTTTTCTTACCTGGTGATGCAAATGAGCGGCAAACATGCTGAATTCCTGTTTGACCACTAACTGAGGGGGTGTTCTTCCCATTCGACCAATGGGTGCTGCACCCTCTCCCCATTTGCTAGTTTAAATATTCTGCAAAGACATCAAACTTCTGTCCCAATGCACTGACTCCTCTTTAGTCAGATGCAGTCCATCAAATTTAAAGAACTTTCGCTCCCAGAACTGTTGCCAGTTCCCTACAAATCTGTCCTTTCCTGGCACCAGTCCTTGAGCCACGTGTTTAGCTCCCCTATCTCCCCTTTCTGACCTTCCGTCCATCTGCTCCCCTCTCCCAGACTGGCAGGATCTCAGAAGGAGATGCGGACGAAATAGATGATAGTTTGTCACCCAGCCTAGTCAGGTGTTCCTTGGTCTGCACAACTGACCCGGCTGGGAGATCATTAGTCCCTATGTGTACTAGAACATCAATGTTTTCTCCTGCTTTGTGAACAATTTTCAATGCGGTCAGTGTCTCTCCATGCTGATGTACCTGGAGACATCTGACCATCACCCTGGCTGGAGATGGGTATCAACTCCTGAATCATAGAGTCTCCTATGATCAGAAGTTTTTTGGATTTCCTTTGTGCTTGTTTAGTTTTGGTTCCTGATTTGGGTGAGTTTTGTTGTGCTAGCTCCTGTGCGCAGTGTCCTGCTCTGCCGTGTCTTCTGCCTCTTTATTTGATTTCAGAGATAGAGGCAGATACCTGTTTGTAGTGTTTATATGGTTTTTGGAGGTAATGTGTTGGAGAGCAGAGAGTGATGGGGCACCTGATATGCTCCTCCTAACCACCTGCCAACCTCCTGGACCAACTACCCTCTGGTCGAGGTTTTCTGTTGGATGCTGGGGAAATGGCAGGTGGTTCTTATATGTCTTTCCTCTTCAATATGAAATTTGAGATGTGCAATCTCTGCCCATGCTGCCCGGAGCTGAGCCCTAAGATCTCCAAAGGCCCAGCATGTAGGACAGTGTCCTAAATCCTGTAAGACTGTCCTTCTGAAAATTGTTCCACAGTACCTGCAGTTAATGAAATCCATTCCAAATAAGTTGCTGGGTTTGTAACCTAGTCAGAGTAATTAGAAGGAAAAAAAATGCAAGTAATGGATACTTGGAACAGCCTTGCAGCAGAGGTCATAGTGGGCAAAAATGGTGGTGGGGGTTCAAAAATGCCTGGGACAGGCATAAGGGAATTGAAGGGTGACTGGGGGGGGGGTGTTGTGCCGTAAATCAAGTAGGGTCTGCAGCAAAAAAATAAATGAATGTTAAAAAAAACATGGGCAAACTGGGTGGGCCTGGTGGCCCTTATTTGCCATCACAGTCTGTGTCTCTATGTCCTTTAACTGGTACTCTCCCAGAAAATCTTTCTGATGTTTAGATATTGGTTCCAATCAGAGTCTTAGCTTTGCAGATCATTGTTGATCATACAGTCAAAACTATTACCATAAGACGATGTACCCTCTTTAGAAATAAAAATAATCTTTAACACTTGACTCAGCTATAGCAAAATATCTTCTTTTGTCACATAAACTAGCAGTGTCGTCTAACAGGTAGAGCGCAGGTTCAGGAATTGTGAGATCACAGGTTCAAACCCCGCAAGATCCTAAACACTCACTACTTCACCTTGGGCAAATCACTTAGCCTCCTAGGTCTTTGGTCCTCATAGTAACCGGAATAGGTTAGAGCAAGACACCCCAGGAAATGGGATGCTGCATCTCTTCTGGGCTATCCTGGTTAAATTAATTATAAAAATGGCTGGAAGCAGGACCCCACTGAAAAGGAGATATTGTACCTCAGCTGGGTTATCCTGGGTAAATCAACTGTGACATTAAGAAAACAAACCACAGATCTCTTCTATGCAGTACTGCTTCAAAAACAGCTTTGAATAAAGCTCAGCTGTCCATGACAAAATATGTGGGTCTGCCCTAGGTTTCAGTGATTTATAGCAATGCCATTGCCTTCATGGTGTTGAAATGGGTTTGCTTTCCCCTGAGTTCAGACCTTCTAGGACATATTTTGTACATTTACTAACTGATTGATTGGCACACCTGTTCATCCTATTCACAGGTTTCAATCTAAGTACAATAAAACACCAAGTGTATGTTAAGCAAGAACTGATGTCTACCAAAAAAAAAACAGTAAACTTGAAATGAACATTCTCTATGGTCTTCAGCACAGGAGGATGGGACTTCCTTAAGGGTGAATGAATGAAACACTCTGCCAGCCAGTTTTTGTCTGCTTGAAGTTGCTGCAGTATTTTTATTTTCTTTAGCAAAAGCAGTAGATAGTGGCATAATAGTAGCTCAGTTTAACAACAAGACCGTCTTGTTTTTGCTTCAGCCAATTACAGCAGATAGCAAATCAGAGATAGCACATCAATTTGGCACGTGAATTTCCGTGAAGCAATTTGCATGACTTAAAAAGCGCAATTACAATTCGAGCAAGTGTAACAATATAGCAAACATACAATATGAGCGATAACAACAGAACGGCAAACCCCCAGATTAAAGGAGCATCTTGGAGGATGTTATATTAGAGATGGGGGGAACAGTTGGTGCAGCCCCTGTAGGGGATGCAGGGGGTGTACCACCCCTGCAATACCAATCATAATCATTGACAATTGCATATAATTGCCTACAGGTATGGAATGGCTATATTGGTGGTTCTGCTCATGATGGGATACTTCTCAAGATGTCTGTGGAGTTTGTACGCAGTCAAAGAGGGATGTCTATGATTGTGTATGGCAGGTTGTTGTACAGGAGGAATAAAGAAGTGGGCCATAAGGTATATTGGTGCTGTGGTGACTACCATCGATACAGGTGTCCAGCCCTCATACACACAGCAGCTGTCCATGTTGTGGCCATGACCCGTGTCCATAACCATGTGCCCAATGCCTCTGAGGTTGGTGCTTGCCATGTTTTGAATGATTTGCGGGAGTGGGCATGGCGCACATCTGATAGCATGGCTCAGGTAGCAGTTTTAAATGGCCAGGCACATACTAATAATTTGGTGGAGGGATGGCACTGTGCATTTAATACATGGCTGGGTGCTTGTCACCTGAATATATGGAGGTTTCTACAGTGTCTGCAAGAGAAGCAAAGGATGGCAGAGGTTTGGCAGGAATAAATCGTGTCTGGGGCACTTGTAGGAAGTAGTAGATGGTGATACCATGATACCAAACATCTGGTGCAAGTTGTTGGGGAGTACTTTACCCAGTCAAGGTTGGAATATTTGAGGGTTTAGCCTATAATTTCCAATTACAGATGTAAGAAAATGTGCTGAAATGTCGTTTGCTGTTGATGCTGGTCACCAAAAATACACTCACTATAATGAATTAGCTGAAATTGAAGTCGCTATTATTAATTCACTGAAATGGCATGGAACCAACAGATTTTTTTCCCCCGCATTTGTAAAATTCAAGCCTAGCAGTAGTTCCTGGAAGATTTGTAGAGAACCAAAGTGCTATGGCATTTGGCGAGAAGCTGGGCAGTAAAAGAGATTTACAGAATGCACAAAGCATTTTGAACCTTGTACATGGAGACACTGAATTGCACTGCAAAACATCTGGCTTGGGTTCCATGTTTAGGTGTCTATGTATCTTCCAGGAACTACTGTTATGCTTAACTTTTACAAATACCGGGAAAACAAATTTGTCTCTTTGCTGATTACACTATGCTCTGTGTGTGGAGGGGTTGTGGGTAACAGACAGATCAGACGCAGAACTTCAGGTTCGACTCACAATCTCTGTGTCATATTTATTCAAAATACAGGCAATACCTTTCAGAAATGGCATATCCCTTCTTCAGTACATCAGTTTGCAGCAACAGACTAAGAATGTCCTTCCTCTACACTTGGTCAGCACGTACTGACCCACTGATCTACTGCTCTAACTTTTTAGTTGAGATTCAGCTTCCCCCATGTGGGCCTTGTTTGCTTGGGTGGTAGGGGCTCAAATGTATTTATTTTATTTATTCATTTATTGAAATGTTTCACCAGGAAGGTTACACTGAGCAATAAAAACTCATCTCATGGTACATCCTGGGGGAAGGGGAGTGGGAACAATAAGTAATACAACAGGGTACATACATCAGGAAATAGCTTAACAGCATATAGACAGACCGTACAGGATTACTACCATCGATAGATAATGACATTTCTAGACTAGGATATATAGAGAGAGACTGGCAGGAGGTATAGTAATAAGGAACTCAGCAAGGGGGTGATACAGGAGTGGTGACAGAAAGTGCTAGGTTGCAGAAAGTGCTAGGGTTGCAAGATGGGTTAGGAAGAGGAGCATATCTGGCCCAGCTGGAGGAAGGAGGAGGTATAGACCAACAGCTAGTGTAGTTGCAGTCCATCACTAGGTAGTTAGCTAGGGATGTAGAGAGAGAATAGGTTGAAGAGGAGTGGAGGATTTAGGTTGGTAGTTGATTCCAGAGCTTAGGTAGGCAAAACAAACTAAAGTCAAAGAACCTCAGTGCAGATGCACTGAAGCAAGGGTTACCCCAAATAGCATTGGCAATAAAGCCAAGTTTCAAAGAAACGCAGCATCACACATACCCCTAAAATGCAAAGCATCATGGGATGTATATGCAAATCACAACAACATTTCTGACTGGCTCAGTTTACAGCAGGAATGCATGGTGCAAAAGGGCCTCTCAAACAATCAATAATTTACATGCATTTTAAATAACACAGCTAGGGGGGTTCTGATATCTCTATCCTGGTAACTTAATTTCTATAATACAGTCACCTAGTACTTTTTACCTTTATCACAGATACCTAGTGCCATATTTTTTTTAACATTTACAGGTTTCATTCACAACAGTTAAATACATCAAGGTATTTTATGACATAGTGCCATTGCATACTAAATCCAACAACGAGGAACACAGCCTGTTATTTTACATTAGCCCACAGGTCACAATAACCTCCCTATATGAGGACCTGAGAGAGAGATATGGAAAATTAAAGAGGACACTATAGAATAGTCAAGAAAGGGAAGGGGGTGCCCATAGGTGGCCAACCTTATGGACTAGAAATTCTAAAGGATAGATTAGGCTAAGAAACAGAAGAACTGTTGCTGCAGATTTAAGAAAAGGTCAGTCCTCAAGAGTGGCAGGAGCTTCCTGTCACACTGTGACAAAGTGGACCATGAAGAAGACATTCAGGAAATGAAAGAGGTTCTGGAAAGGTTGAAGAGATGGTCCAGGGTCGGGCAACTTAGGTTCAGTGCAAAAAAGTACAATGTCAGAAACATGGGTAACAAAAACCCAACGGGTGGGTACAGGAAGGTGTGGGCTCAAAAAAGGCAGAAAAGGATTTGGGGTAATTATATTGGAAAGCTTAAAGTCACGAGCACGGTGGCATTTTTATTTTATTTTTATTTTACAGTTTTGAGCCAGGAATGACATATTAAACCAAGGCTTGCTTCCTGGGATCACAGGTAAGTTATTTATTTTTATTTATTCAACAATTTGTAACTGGGAAAAGCACACTGAGCCAAGCAAGACTCATTCCCAGGTGTGATCTGATGGAAAGGGAAGAGGAAACAATCAAGCAAACACAGAAAAATAGATGCTTACAAACAACGTACAAAACATTAGTAGTGCAAATTAACAAGATGGTGCAAAGTTTTCAAGTCATGGTTAACATGAGCAAGAAAGGCAGCATTGGTGGTATAGTGGTATGCATAGCTGCCTTCCAAGCAGTTGACCTGGGTTTGATTCCTGGCCAATGCAATGATGTGTTTTTTTGGAGGCAGTATAGCGCAGTGGTTTGGAGGCAGAATAGAGCAATGGTTTAAGGCTCTGAGCTGCAAACCTGGAGGTCTGGGTTTGAATCCCACATCCCCCACTTGCACACTGTGTGACCCTGAGCAAGTCACTTAACTTCCTTGTGCTCCCAGATCACACCTGCAAACAAGCTTTCAGCCTAGTGTGTCTCTCCTGTTTAAAAAAAAAAAAGAAAGCTCTCAAATACCTAAGACAAATAATCAGCAAGTGGTAGACCATCATGGGGCAGAGGGATGGGAGGCATACAACCATCCCAAAGGGAAGGGGTAAAGAATTGACATGGGAGGAGGGAGTTAGTGACTTGCTCATGGTCCCACAGAATGCAGGTGGTGGCTGTGAGATTCAAGTCCAGTTCTCCAGGTCCGCAGTTTAGTGCTCTTAACCACTATGTTACACTGTCTCCAAAACAGTGAGGGAAGCTAAGAGGTCCTGGGTTGCAAAGGCAGAGACTATAGTAGCAGACATAAGGAGGTGGTGCTGCTCCTCACAGATCCCTGGTGTAGACACATCTGGAGTACTGCATGCCATTGTGGGGTGCAGACCTCCAAAATGACAAGGGCAGGCCAAAATCTGTTCAGAGAAGGGTAAAGAAATAATTTGGTGGGGGGCGTAGCAATGGTAGGTCATAGAAGGAGAGACTGGACAGTCTGGGTATGTACACACAAGTTCAGAAGGGAAAGGGGGAGTATGACTGAAACATAAATGACCCCTTTCAATAGCACTGTTGTACATAAATTGTTTACTGTTATTTCACTGTTGCTTCCTTGTTGTTTGTTATTTCTGATGTGGAACCTTTGTAAAAGAGCCTTGGCTCAAAGCTACTTGTAATCCTAGAATAAAAAAATAATAAAAATAAATACAAATTTGTGCCAGTCATAAAAAAAGTGGAAGTAGTGAGCTGTTTACCAAGATTGGCAACAATAACACCAGGGGCAACACAAGGAAACAGATTAGGTGTAGGATCAAGAAAAATGCTCGGAAGTCACTTTTCATGGAGCAGGTGGTGGTCACATGGAACAGACTAACAAAGGAGGTCGTTCATGTTACTGCAGTGGTAAGCTTTAAACAGGGGTGAGACAGGCATACAAGCTTGGTGAGAAACAAGGGGCGAGAGGGGGCCAGAGTAAGAAAGGGCCAATATGATCCACAGACCATACATAACTCTACACAGGCAACTGAGTAGATGATAAAGTACAGGCCCAGTTCTGCTATCAGTTTTTCTTTGTTTCTATGTCTGTTGTATAATCCCATGTACCCTTCCCTGGGTCACATCTAGAAATGAGCCTTACTGAGTATGCCTTTCTCAAGTCACCAATTTATAAATAAATCATAAATAAATTAATCCATCTACCATACCAATTTATACAACACCAGTGGTGATAACTTTTCTCTAATACATTAGTGTATACAGTGTAAGCAGAATTTCACTTAATAAACCCATTATCTGCCCAACAATCTGACCCGAGTGAATGAAAACGGTGTTGTTCACCCAGTGGTTAAATAACACCATTAATTTTTCACTTCCCTACATCATACAGTCACACAAAAATGTCAATCAACTTAATTGACATGGCATCCTGGCCAATCCAATGATGAATTACCCCCCAAATGCCACCATTTCACCCACAGTTTGATCAATGGGCTGGTAGCAATTCGCACTTGCTCCCTTAACATGCTGAGAAACCAGTCGGGAGGTCCCTGAGCATGCTCACTCGATCGCTCACTGTCTCTGATCTAAACTGAAACCATCACAATTCCAACTTGTTCATTTTGGGACCTCATGTTGATGACAGAGAAACCATTGAAAATGTACATTTTTGGTGGGTACAGTATTTTTACAAGAGAAGGGGGGCCAGCTTACACAGCACTTTGATGGGGGGGGTCAGCATGAGTTTTAGCACTTTAGCACTGGCAGCACTGTCAATGATGGAGGGGGCAGTCTGTGACTCATGAAGCAAACCAAAAAAAAAATACAGAGGCCCAGATATTCAAACTGCACCCCCAAAAAAGTGTGCAACAGCAGGAGCAAGCACAAGTCCACTGCATCCATGCGCAAGAAGCACGATATTCAAAAACTGCGCAGGTCAAGATGTGCCTGCGGCACACCACTAAATATCATGCCACCTGTGCCATAGCACAACCGGGAATGTGCAGTTGCGCAGTCCAGATGTGCCATAGCGCAACCAGGGATGCTCAGTGGAGCAGTCCAGATGTGCCATAGCACAACCAGGGATGCTCAGTGGAACAGGGCAGCAGTGCAACAGCACAACCAGGGATGCGCAGGGACAGGATGCAGGGGCCCACCACCCATGCCACAGATGGGCAGAGGAGCACACAGCAGAACAGACATTGCCCCCCACACCCCATGCACTGTACAACTGGTGGAGAGCTGGAATAACCACCGGCTCATGGATACCAGCAACAAACCCACAGTCAGGGCATGGTGCCCCAGCACACCCACTGGCAAGCTATGACCAGCACACAAGGAGGGCCGACCAACCCATGCCACACCATCCCACCAATGCAAAGCACACCCTGCACCGTGATCCCCAGACACCCTGCCTAGGAGCAGCGTCCACCAGTGCAGGACACCTCATGCATGCCACCACCCCCACTGTGACAATGCAACCCTGTACACCACAGAACCATGCAAGGCAGCCCCACCATGAGCACCCATCAGTGGGTGGCAACACACAGCGATGCAACGACTGCATACACAGTACCACCATGCACGCCCCCCCCAGGTACATCTGAGAGACCGACCATGTGTCGGCACACGAGGTACCCCACACATGAGGCATGCCTGACCCCACCACCTGTGTGGTACAGCACCCTGCACACCCTCCCAAGGACACACCCCGACCCAGGACTGGCCACAACAGCCAACACAGACACCCACAGTGGTGCATGGAAGTATGCGCCACACAGGATGCAACACAGTGCATGGACAAACACCCACCCATACTCAAGGGCACACCAACACAGAGACACAGTAGGAGGCAACCAAGCCCCCAGTGTGTGGTCACGGAAACCATGTACACAAGGCCAGCACCCCTCCATGGCACAGGAGTGCCAGCCACCCTGTGCAGGCACCGTGGAGCTGTACGCCACCAGCATGCGCCCAGAGCACAAGTGACAGACAGTGGTGCACATCCCCTGCGACACACACAAGCAACAGCATGGAGGTGGGACAATAACAGCAGAGGCCACAGTGTCACCCAAGGCAGACATGCACCACACCAGTGACAGGAGGCAACTCGGCATTGTGCCGGGTACAGTGGCTGTCCAGCATGGACAGCCACCACTGACATGCCAGCGGACCATGCAGGTCACAGACATGCAAGGGTGTCAGCTGCATAGGCCATGGATGGTCTGACAGGTGCACCATGGACACAGAGCATGCACCATGGGTCACTGCACACAGTCATCCAGTGCACAGGGAACAACACACACACCACAGACAGTGACTGTTGGGTACTCCCACACCATACTCACTTCCCCATGGACACACACACATGCACATGACTGCACCACCCCTGATGCCATGCACACCACTGCAGCTGAGCACCTATAGCCTGCTGCAAATCAGAGACCACCACAGTAGGCATATCAAAGCAAATGTATTGAAAAAATAACAAACCAAACTATGTACAACTGTTTACAAAAGTTTGGGGGAAGGGCCACAAACAAGGTGGGGGTGGGTAAGGGGCAGGAATGAACAAATGGTAGAGGGAAGGAGGGGTGTGAGGGTGGGTCCAGGGGGGTAGGGGAAATCAGGGGCATCGGTAATCTCAGTGGGAGCCCCACTCCGGCTGCTCCTCCCGCCATGAACGCCGTCTGACACCCAGCCTGTCTATCCTCTCCAGGCTTTCCAGTGATGCCCTGGCAACATGTAGGATCTCCCGCAGCACCTCCCTGATTGCCTGCAGCTGCCATCTACCTAGGACAAGGGAGCAGAGTCAATAGGTGTGAATGCACAGCCCCATGCAGCCCACCCACTGTGCATGGCATACAGCCATGGGACATGCCTCTGTGATGGTATGTGACCACCCACAGTGATCGCATCCACAAGACCTGTCCACCCAAGTGCACACAGCCATGTGGACTGCTGCACACACCCACCGGCCAAGTCCTGCACAGCACCACCGTGGTTGTTCAGTGACATGGCTATGCAGTGCGAAGACAGTGGCACAGCCATGTACCCGGTGCATGCATGGACCACCATTGATGCACTCCCAGACATGCAGTGCCACTGGACAGTGCTGACTGTACCAAGTCGTGTGCATGGCAGTGGTGTCAATGGATGGTGGCCATGCCCTGCTACCCGCCCTGTTACACAGCATGCAAAAGTAATCATGGATGTAAGGCACTCACCATCATCAGGCTGGTCCCTGCGCCTGTCTGGTCTGGCCGCCGTCTCGGCCTGCTGTTGCTCATGGCACAGCTTCCCCTCCCTCGCACACCAGCACTCCTCTGGGCCTAGGATGCAAACATGGAGAGAGGAACATCAGTACAATCTGGTAGCAAAGTCCCCCCCCGCCTCATGTGTGTGCAATCCCACACTGCCATACCCATTCTCTCCCCACCCCTATACCACCACCACGGCCCACACTGGACGGCCCCCCATGTGTTGGACACATGCCACCGTGATTCCCGTATGGACATTAACAGTGTATAGATGGGGCACCTACCTGGCCATGGCACTGTGCCCCTCATGGCACATGCCCACAGGCATGCAAGCCTTTCTGGGTCCCAGCACTGCAGGTCACCATAGCGGTGCCTGCTCTGCTCCATGGTCCTCTCTATGCCAGTGGCCTCCTCCAGGGCACTGCCACCTCTTCCCACACTGCACTCCTGGCCCTGTCCAGGGGTGCCACCCCAAATAGGGCAGCAGCATGGGGCTCCACTAACTGGACCAGATTGGCCAGTTCCAACTGGATCCATATCTGTGCCCATCTCCGTGGCATCCTGCAATGTATCAGTGTCAAAATCTGTAGCGCATGTTCGCCATGTGTGGATGCTGCGCAGTACAGCGCTGCCATTCCCCATCACGCTATCACCAAACAGCGTGATAGAGGTGCACCCATGCAGATGCACGGTGCCTAGGGGCAAAGGTCAGCACAGGGTCAGGGGTCTCTCGAGCACGGACTGCCACAGTGCGATTGGTACTCACTGTGTGTAGCACGGTAGGGTGCCTGTGTGCCACTTCTTGTAGCGGCCTACCATGCTGTGGCCCCAGTGTGCCTATGGTGCCCCAGTGCCAGAGCGCCATACATGTGAACATGTGAACAGCACAGTAGCACCACTGGCACAGTGGCGGCTGTGCCCTGCATTGCCTTCCATGCACAGCACATCAGCAGCACGGCAGGCATCAGCGTCAGCACCCCGGGCATGCGCCGTTTGGTGTCTACTGCACATGTCACAGAAATGCTCCCTTGCCTGAGCACGTTCAACACAATTGCGCAAAGCGCAACAGTGTGATATTCAGCTGGCATATGCAAATCAGCTAATCAGCTATTCAATGGCACAGATACCGAATTAGCATCCACTTAAAACTGCACCTCGCCTCATTTGCATGCATTGCGCTATAAAAATGTGACATTGGGCTGCAGTGGCCATAGTCTGTTATTACAGTCTATTGTGGTGAGTTGCATGCTGTTTGGGAGTGTGGACTGTGGTGTGTGGGACATGCATGGGACTGCACAGTCACAGGTAACACCTGTCATTCCCACAGGATCAAGAATGAGCGATCGTGAGGTGGAGAAAGAGGAACAGAGACGTGGGAGGAAGAGGAGGCCTAACTTCACCAAGGCAGAAACAGATGCCCTGTTTGAGGCCTACCTTGACCAGGAGCCGCTGCTCAGCGGACAGCGGGGAACACCACAGGCCCGTGCTGCTGCACGGGAAGAGGTGGCATGTGCCGTCAACCTGCATGGCAGCTACCAGCGGTCCATGCAGGAGTGCAAAAAGAAGATGGGCATGGACAGGTGGAGGATTAAGGACAAGGTGGCTGCCATCAGGGCAGCACGGGCTGCGACCAGTGGGGGACAGCCAGCCGTGCAATGCCTGACACCACAAGAAGAGTGGGTTGCTGGCAGCATGTGGCGTTGTGCCATTGAGGGTGTTCCAGATGGTGGATTCCAGATGGGTGGTAGCCCGTCACTGCATGGTAGGTCCTGATCTGTCAATGGGGGAGGAGAGGGTAGGGCAGATACAGTAATGCTAATGTATTCCCTTACAGCTCCTGAGCATCTACATGGGTCAGCGGTGGTGGGCTTGTCCACTGAAGGTGATACCATGGACGTAGAGGAGGCCCCGTCCACCTCCACAGGTGTCCAAGGGTCAGGGCCACAGTGGGCCCACCTGGCTGTCTGGACTGATGTTGGTGGAGCAGGTGCGGAGGAGGCCCTACCCGTGTCCCAGCATCCATGGATGCCAGCATGCTGAGACTCAGACTGGTGCCACATCCGTCACTGATGATGATGGAGCTCACTTCATGGACAGTGATATGTGTGGGCCGCAGGATGGCCACACAGCAGGTAACAGCACGGGCATGGCCGTGGGTGGTGCCACCGTGGAGGCCTGCGTGACATCTCAGTCCCAGCCTGTGCCTGTCTGCACCAGTGGGGCAGCACTGGTGTGTGTCCAGGACAGTGGGGCTGTTGCAGCCACTGCGGCGGCACCGTTGAGCCCTGGAAAGCGGCAGCTGGAGGGGCAGTGTCAGCAGTCGGCCAATGGCCATGGGGGTATAGTGTCAGGGGGCAGCATCAGTGCACCACCTGTGGACATGCCCAGGCATGGCCCTGCTGTGCAGCACCCACCCTCAAAGGGTGCTGCCCACCAAGGCCGTGAACACTGAGAGGGACAGCATGCCGATCAGGCGGATGACCTCTTAGATGAGCACGCCCGCATACTCCAAGATTCAGTCGATCAGCAGTTGCAGCTTGTGATGGCGGTGGATGCACTCAGTGTGGCCCTGCACCAGGCAGAGGAGCGGCGCAGCAGGGACACCAGTCTGCTCCTGGCAGGGATGGACTGGCTGCAGGAGGATGTGATCGCCGACATTGACAGGCAGACACAGGCGTTCACAGCTGTCATGAGCACACAGTTATTTGCCCATGCATCGCAGACACCGTGCAGTGCAATGTCCAACCCCCATTCCTGGCATCATGTGACACCCTCCTTGTCGACACCGGGTTCAGCTGTGGGCATCCTGAGCACGCCTGGCGTAGGCATGTTCGGTGTGCTGCAGACCCCTGCATGAGCACAGTCGTGTTCACGCAGCGAAACCCCTGGGGGACCGTCGGTGCCACCCCATGAGGCCATTGGTCAGCCTGTCACTGCTGGTGGGTCTCAGTGGGGCCGCCCATGTATCCATGGTGGCTGTGGCACGGGACTGACCTATCTCCCACCAAGGCCACTGTCTGACGCTGCCCTGTGTGCAGTGTGTTGTTCAACGTGCAGTGCACAGGTGGGGTGCCCGGCACACACACACACGTTCCATCTGCACACCCTCCCAGCTGCTGTCCGCTGTGGCATGTGCATGATGATGCCTGCGTTGTGCTGTCCGCCATTGTGCAATGGTGCCCAGTGTCTGACACACGAACAATGACAGGCACTGGGCGTGGTGATCTGTGGACGTGTGTGTGGCTGGGGTGGTGGTTGGGGTCGGTGTGCCTCCTACCCTTTGTGCATGTCTTGTGGGTGTGTGTGTGTGTGAGACCGCGTACCATGTTAGACCTTGCCCATCTCTGATGGAGTGTGCTGTTCCATGCTCGGCCAATTCCCTTTATGACATGCACCCCTGGGGTTTGTCCATGCGTGTTTGTGGGTTGTGCACTTGCCACTGGTAGTTGCACATGGCCCCTTGTCTTACCTGGGTTGGTTGAAGTGCTCCTCTGTGATGGTGTCCCGGTGCAGCTGTGCCATCCAGATCAGTTGGGGGTTCCTTCGACCAAGGTGGGGCTGCTCATCACCATCTCCACCAGCGTCCTCATTGTCCCCATCGCTGTCCCCCTCTTTGACCTGTACGGCTATCCCACAGTTGTTGGCCATGTTGTGCAGGATGCAACAGGCCAGGAATAGCCCGTAGGCCTTTGGGGGCTGTACTGTAGGGCACCACCAGAAGTGTCCAGGCAACAGAAATGTGCCTTCAGCATCCCGAACACCCGCTTGATGACATTGCGTGTGGTGGCATGTGCCTCATTGTAGCATTGCTGCAATGGGGTCGCTGGCTGCCGGTATGGTGTAATCAGCCAGGGAAGGAATGGGTATCCACTGTCACCTGTGTGTAGAGGGTGGACATTAGTTTGGTGATCAGAGTCGCCCCGCCATGGGCCATCTAGGCCAGTAACCAAGTCACCTCTGACTATGCCCCTCCCAAGCTCCATGTCTTTCTGTGTGATTTGCATACTCACCCACTAGGTGGCCAGTGGGGATGTCTCCACTCTTGAACCTGTGGCACAGTGCAGACTGGTACCAGATGAAGGCATCATGTGCTCCCCCAGGGTGCATGGCACAGACATTGATTATGCGCCCCCTGGCATTGCACACCACCTGTCAGTTGATGTTTGCATACCCCTTCCGATTTATGTATGTGGCCCCTTTGGGGCCAGGTGGCATACAGATGGCCACATGGGTGCAGTCTATTGCCCCGAGCATGCCAGGCATATGTGCTACCCAGTGGAACTCCTGTATGTTTGCTGTGCACTCTGCCGGTGTACTGGGGAAATGGATGTACTCCGCAGCATGTGGCAGCAGTGCGCTGAGGAATTGGGTAAAGAGACGTGACGCGGCCTACTGGGTTATGCCTGTCATGTCCCCTGTTGGTCTCTGGAAGGTACCCATGGCAAGCAGGCACATGACAGCTGTCACTTTGGTCTCCACTGACAGAGCATGGCTCCGTCGAGTGGGTGCCTGCATCACATCACTGCACAGCTCACAGAGCTGCTTCAGGATCACTCAGTTCAGGCGGTACCAGCCCACGATCTCAGTATCAGTGTACATCTTGAAGCTGGCGCAGGCTCAGTACTGCCTGTTGGGGGCATACCACTGACAGGCCCTTTCACGGGCATGCTCCCCTGCTGCCTGCCTTCTCACCCCCCTCATTACTGCCTCCATCTGAATGGTGGCACTGGCCATGTCCCTGGCTTGTGTTACCCTCTGGCAGCTGTTTTACCATTCCCCCCACTGTTCTTACTGCTACTATCCCTGCACTGGGAACACCTCCCTGTAGTGGCTGTACTGCCCACTGTCTGTGCCCTCCATGCTGTGTGGCACTTCCCAATTTTGTCCTGCGCTGTGGCACAGGCTCCCCACACCTTCCCTGTTCCTGGTGGTTCCAGGTGCTCTGTCCTGCTCCTGCCCTGTCCTGCTCACAGTTTCTGTGTGCCTGTGTGCCTGCCTGCATTTCACAAACATGTGGCTTCCCTGTAGCGTTCTTGCACCTCTCTCTTGTTCCTTTTTTTTTGGATCATTTCCGCTATCACACAACTTCCACTTGCTCCCCTATTGCGCATGGCTCATGTTGTTGAATATTGCACTGCGCCATTTATTCATGGTTCCTCCCCCTTCAGTTGCGCATGCAGTCATTACCATTGCGCTAGTGTGCATTGTGATTTGGGGGGCGCATCTGCCTCCCGCTGAATATCGCACAATGGTGCATTTTTGGACTTGAGCTGGCGCATCCCTGTTGCGCATGGCGTAACTCTTTTGAATATCCGGGCCAGAGCATACAATGGTTTGTCATTCATTTCCATGCTTCAGGGTGCAGGACATTTATAACTCACTCATGGAAATGAACAGTGTTGGGTAAGTTACTTTTTCTATTACTTTATATTACGTTTGGAAACTTGTTCCAGGAAGCTCTGTGCAGTCACTAGCAAGGATGGAGAGGTACTAGAAACAGTAGTACACCTTACAATTATAGTTACTTATTACTTTTTATACAAAAACAATACAAAAATAATAAATAACTATAACAGATTAAATTTGTTGAAAGTAATAGGTTAGTTACTAGTTACTTTCAAATAAATGCGGAGCGCATCATTAGTCACATGGAAGATGTATGGTCTGATAAAAGGAACTGGTTGTCAGTTGCTCTGGTGAAGTCAGAACTTCAAGTCCGTTTGAACTTTGGAAAACTATCATGCATCAAATTTAAAACATTTATCAAAGGTCAAAAAGACAATCTTCGTGCTGCAGGAAGAAATGAGAAATATAAGTGGAAAATGGGGCAGGCCACAGGGAAGTGGGCCATTAAATTCATATACATTTTTAAATATTGCATGTAGTAGATATAATTCTCTTCTTCCTTGTTCTGTATACTGTTTACGAACAAGTTGTCCGGGTTTAAAAGAGACT
Organism: Neoceratodus forsteri; assembly: GCA_016271365.2. NCBI lineage: Eukaryota > Metazoa > Chordata > Ceratodontiformes > Ceratodontidae > Neoceratodus > Neoceratodus forsteri. The sequence continues at coordinate 1,412,980,577 of CM028132.1, forward strand.
CCCAGACACTATGTTTGTAGTACAGTGGATTCCGCTTATATGCACACCTATTTTGCAACAGCAAAATGTGCATATAAGCAGAATTTGCATATAGCCGAAATCGCCGAAATTGAATGTAGTCCAGCTTCGAAATTCAATGAGATCGAGGTATGGCAGCTCACCTTGAGTCCCTGGAGCCACAGTTGGTTGGCAGCAGTGAAGGCTCTCTTTGCCCCATTTATGTCTAAATAAATAAAAAGTATCTCCAGTCACTCTTTGGCAGAAAAACTGAGCTGCTGTGGTGAGAAGAGAGAGAGAGAGAGAGAGAGAGAGAGAGAGAGAGGAGCGGCGCAGAACAGGGACACAGCAGTAGCGTTTAGTGGTGGTACATCTCTATCTGTGACTAAATCTCCTCTGTTCTAGGGCATTGCTTATTTTTTTCTCTGCATATGGTCTGTAAATTGATCAAAAATGTGATCTTAAGCAGCAAAAGAGAGCAGAATGCCTAAGGGGTGGAAACAAGGGCAGAACAGTTCGGGTAGCCCAGCACAGTGAACTTTGCAACACAAAATGTGTTCTCTGGCACCTCCCACTCTGCATACAATTTGCTGCTGATGTGCTGGCAAGGTGCTAATGTGCTTGTTTATCAATCGTTTACAGGGGTAGCCAGCATCCATTAGCACCCTGTGAATTAATTGCACTAATCTGGAATGCAATTCACACGTTTAATAGCAAGTGCATCTCAGAAATGTTGCACTTAACCGAAATTTGCACTTAAGAGGATTGCTTTAAAACAAAATATTTAACATTGGATTTAATACAAAAAAGGGGAAACTGAAAAAGTGTGCTTTTAAACAAAAATTGCTTTTAAACGAATATAAGTGGAAGCCACTGTACTACTAGGCTGTTTCAAAATACTGCATAGCTCAGTAAAGGAAAATACATGGAAAACAATGACAATGATGTTACAGCCTCAGGAAAAGCATGACTTAGCACTGCCTTTTATTTTGCTCATGTCATGTGCCTGAGAACAATACTGTATTTAAAGAGCTCCTTTCATGGTGTACAGGACAAAAACTGTATATGTTCCTTTACCCGTTCCAGTGTTACTGGGACCCAAAAGGAGCATTTTAAAATGGTTACATTTCATGATGGAATGTGTCATATTTTGGCACCTTGGAGTAGCAGTCCACAAATCCCTTCCAATTCCTTGTGTTTATCGTCGCCCCATGATAGCACCTCTGATATTTAACATGGAGAGCGTGAGGAAGGCAGTGCTCCATAGATTGCTATAATAGATAATATTTATGTCTGTTTTTTTTAAACTTTAGGGTACTGATTTGAATAAAACAAGGCCACCGTTCAACTAATATAGCTCTTGTTAGTTGAGCAGTAGCCCTGATGTATCCAACTCAGAACTCTGAAATATTAAAAAAAGACATAAATGTCAGACCTTATGGTAGTCTATGGTGCATGCCCCCACATTTTTCATATAAAAATGTCACAAACCATGGTAGTACAGATGCAGTACTGCACACAACGAAGTGGAAGGGTTCTGGAATCTGTGGATTGTAGCTCAGCCCAATGGAGCAAAATTACAACCACTTCCATCATTAACTCTTAACGATTTTAAAATGCTTATTTTGTCTCCCAGTGACACCAGAGCAGGTAAGAAACATATACCGTTTATGCGGGAAATTTCTGAAGATATAATGAAAGGTGCTCTCTAAACTTTACTGCAGATACTGATTTTCACCAGTGCCTGCATGTTTTACAGAACGCTTGGTGGAGGAGTTTTTTTTGGACTCAAATGTGACATGTTTAGTGCACACATTACTGAATAGGTCAACTTTGTCCTGCTGTTTTTTTTCCTGTACGTTTTATGAGGACTTTTACTGGATAGACTGGCACAACTTCTAGCATTCAACTGGGAACCACACAGAGGAACAACCAGGTATAATATTAAAAACTTGAAAACTCGAGGACACATGACACCACAATGACCACAGACACCTATTTATTTATTTATTTAAGAGATTTACCAGATAAGCATACTGAGCGGGGACCGCTCGTTTCCAGATGCGACCTATTAGGAAGTTTGGAATAAGAAGTCTGTGGTGTCATGTGCCCTTGAGTGCCTTCCTAGTTCTTTAGATTAGAAGAGGGATTGGGAACCAGACAGTGCCTGGCTGAACCAGGCATTGTCTGCAAAAACTGATGGGTCCAGGTATTATTTGACAAGTTTGAAAAACTAAATGGCAAACCACAGAGTCCTGGTTCCCAAACTTCAAACCCAAAGGGATAGTCATTAAGACAGAACTGTGACTGTCACCAGCAGTGTTGTTAATTGGAACGGAACATGTAACTTCTTAGACACATGCTCTAAATGCTTATTAACATTGTACAAAACTCATATTTTTGATTGGATGTTGAGGGCAGAGTTCACTTTTGTGGGGTTTCCATGGTTGGAGGGCCCATATTGAAATACAGAACTTGCTGCATATCTTTGTCATCTGAAGGCATACCTTACCTTCTGACCTCCCCCCGCTGCAGTGTCACTACTAAAGACATTTAAAGAGCTGCTGACATGTTCAGAACTTTAAGAAAACCTAATATTTAGACACAGTCCAGCTTGTATTTCCCATTAGCTCTGTATTTCTCCTCCCCATAATTTATTACTGAGGTCATCTGTAAGAAAACTGGATTGTTGCTCCTGAAGAGTTTGTTTATACCTGCTGCTTTCTCCCTACCTGAAGTCACAGAGCACTGCTTGTGATATCACAGTTATTCCCATGGCAACAGATTGTGATGTCACAAAAAAGGATTATGACTTGAAGTAAGGAATCTAGATTTAGTAGTTGCTGTATTGGTCCTTGCAAAAATAGATCTAGAAGCAAATAATTTGATACATTTTAAAGGACCAACATAGATGTAACAACAACATCTATGTTGGTCCATTAAAAGGTATCAAATCATTTGCTTCTGGACTTGAAGAAAAGAGTAAGCTACAGAGGCAGATGGACTCTAAAGAAACTCCAAGTGATAAAGATCATATATCCATGCAAATTTCCTTAGTAATAAATGATGGGGAGGAGAAATATATAAACTATAAATGGAATGCAGGAAGAATTGCACCTTACTCTATGCTTTTTAAAGTTTCTTTGAGGCGTCAGTAGCTCGTTAAAGAGGGCGGGTCACAGAACAGATCCCTGCCTGTGGCACACTACTAATCACTGTCCCCTCCTCATAGTGAAATCCATGTACCACCGTCCACCACCATCTGCTGATGTTGCCCATCCTTCAATCAATTTCCTACCCACTTTACCATTTTAGGGCCCACTGTCACAGGCCAGTTTCCTATGTGACATGACATTGATGACCTTCCTTTATTTATTTTATTTATTTATTTATGGAAATGTTTCACCAGGAAGGCACGCTGAACAACAAGTTGCTCATCTCCTGGTGTGGCCTGGGAAGGGGTTACAACTGGATGAAGAATTAGACATACATACAGTTTACTATTTAACATATCTGAGAAATTAAACATTCAATTACATTTGTAACAAGACATACTTTTTTAATTTTTTATTTAGTTATAGGATTACAATTACCTTTGAGCCAAGGCTCTTTTACAAAGGTTCCACGTTAATTGAAAAAGTAGCACAGAGGATACAAATAGGAATAACAACACTGCAATGGAAATAACAGCATTGAGGGTGATTACAGTACAAGTTGGAGACAGTAAGATACAATAAAATAGCATTTTGTACAGTTATAGATACAGAACAATTGGTATAGTTATTATTAAAAAAACACATTTAGAAAGTGATGGCCAGAGTTTGGCCTGGGGCAGCAACCACTAGGAGAGGGGGACAGAGACAAAGGGGAGAGGCCGGGGCGTAGAAGCAGCCAGAGGCATTTGTCAGACAATATTAGGGGAGAAGCGCAGGAAGGGGGTGGGGAAGGAGAGAGAGAGGGGAAGAGTGTGGAGGCAGTAGGAAAGAAGGGGAGATGAGGAGATAGTGCAGAGAGGATAAGGGCAGATAGGAGATGGGGCAGATAGGGGATGGGTAGGTGGGGGATAAGTGCTATGAAGGGGCACAGAGAAGCTATAAAAGGTGGCAGGTGTGTCTGAGTTTAAGTGAGACAATCACAGGAGCTGGAGGCAGTGAGGTGGTGCTGGAGCCTTGTTTTAAACATACCAAGTGTTGGAGCTGAGGAGATGGAGGAGCTGAGATTATTCAGCCAGAAGGGAGCCCTATAGGCAAAAGAATGTTGACCCTGTGTAGTGCGACAGCCGGGAACTTGCAGGAGCTGCAATTTGGATCTACTGGTACTCTGTGGATTACAGTTAAAAAATATCATAAATAATCATAATCTTTGCTTACTGAAATATACTTAGGCCACATCCACCACTCCACTATGGTGGCCTTATATATTTCCCTGGTCACCAAGTCAAACAAATCTGACAAATTTGTTGATATAAACTGACATCCCTGCCATGAATCCAGTCCATGTTGCCTTAGATACTGTTAGCCAATGATCTCAAAATATTCCACAATCGTTTCCTTCAGCAGCGATTCCATTAAAGAGCAGGTGTGCACTGTAATTTTTCCACCCCCTCCCAAACATATATAGTAGTTGATCAGCTCCAGTGCTGAGGGGTATTAAAAATACCATACGGTTCAGTCCAGTAAAAAAGTTGCAGGACCCCTAATGTGCACCCCAGGAAAAACAGAGCTGCTTCCTGAACCTGCTGACATGCCACCAGGCAGGCACCTGCAGACCCCTTTTGTGATGTCAGAAAATGAGGGCTGATTGTGTGCTCCATTGACATGTATGAGTGCGATTTTTCCATAGCTTTTAGTAATATTCAGAGATGTGATATAAACAAATCAGAGACCGCTGAAGTAGCAGTCCTTGTAACTCAAGCGGCCCTTTTGATTTTTCTAAATTGCACCTTATCGCACCTCTAGATATTACTAAAAGCTATAGCAAAATCACTCTCATACAAGTCAATGGAGCACACACACAGACCTCATTTTCTGACATCACAAAAGGGGGGCTGCAGGTGCCTGCTTGGGGACATGTCAGCAGTTTCAGGATGCAGCTGTGTTTTTTCTGGGGTACAATTTAGATATGACATAATTTGTTTACTGGACTGAACCACATGGTGTTTTTAATACCCCTCAAGACATGGGCAGGTCAACTACCATATATGTTTGGGAGGGGGTGGAAAAATTACAGTGTGCACCTGCTCTTAATGTTTCCAGCAGACCAGCACTAAAGTAAGACTGACCCACTGACTGGCAAGTGGCCAGTACTTGCCACACTACTCCCTACTGCTCCCACTTTTGTTAAATGGGAAGTGGGACTGGTATCTGCCCTCTTCCAGGCCTATGGAAGTACTACTAATCATCTTCAGAGATTCAGAGCATGGTTGAAAAACTTAACAGGACTGTCAGTGGTGGTGCTGCCAGCAACTCCCTAAGCTCCCTCAAAACAATTGATGTATCCCGTCTAGCCCTATTGCCTTGTCCACTTTCAGTTTTGCAATAAGTTCCTTAATGACTGTCTTCCGTAAATGGACTGGTGTCCTCCTCCCTTCCACTGATGCACTATTTCTTGGTGCCCCGAGGTACAGTGCTGAGTTATTGAGATCTGGGGTTACCAGCAATCTTTACGGCATAACTCAAGGCTCCACCTCTGCTCATTCCCTAGCTTGCTATAGTACTGAGCCAATCTTCTTGTGCCTGCCCTCCCTGGTACTACTCTTGTGCATCTCTTTGCTGTCCTAGCTGCTGGCTACTTCCTCTCCTGTTGTATCTTGTCCCACTTGCTTTGCTGAGTGCGGGCACCTGATCCCCTATTGCACCGTAGCTGTGGCTGTACCCAACTGTTGAAGTGCCCATTCCCTAGGTGCGCCTGTAACTGCTGAATGCCTGCATTGTAGTTAACTATGTAGGATCAGAACACTTACCAGGGAACCAAAGACATAAATAAATAGAATAATAGATAGGTTCTGGTGTATTACAAGGCAGTAATTCCATCGAGAGGTTCTGGGGACACAAGAAACCTCGAGAGGAAGCGGCTTCGAGGTTTCTTGTGTCTACAGATAAATCTCGTGCCTGCACCAGAAACTGATTGTTATTTTTTGTAATATATGGGTCCGAGGAATTTTCAACTTCTTACTTGTTTGGCTATAAGGCTGTGGTCTGCAGAGTTAGACTCTGAATCTTGCTTCTTGCTCCTCACTTTCACTTTTCGCTCCATTCCGTCCCACTTCTTTCTCTCAGAAATAAACAAAACATGGTTTAGACAGTAGTCGCGTCAGTGATCCGAACGATACTATTACGAGCACCGGAAGTATAGTATTATTGGGCCGGAAGTATAGTATTACGAGGACCGGAAGTATACTATTACGGGACTAACTAGGATATTACAGGGAATTTTTCATATGCTTTTTGGGGGTATTATTTTAACAATCCATATATTATAAATAGATAAACAACTGTTTATGTTGATGTGTATGGTATAAGCTTTATGGTTCACCCCTGTGTTTTATTTTTCCTTGTTGGAGTGTACTGTGAAGCTATTATATAAATTTGTTCTGACAGGTTTACCATCCCAGTAATGCCAAGGGTTGAGGCGCTGGACTCCACACCTTGGGCCACACCGGTGACCCAACTTCAGGAATGGATCCAGGCCACGGGGGTCGGCAGGGGAGAGAAGGGATTGAGCATCCAGAGGATTGCTCTCCCTTCCTGGGGAGGGATTAGAGGATAGCACCACTCCCAAATGACCCCTGGTGGTAGTTGAGGGAAGCACCGAATGAATGTGTGCGCTAAGTGGATAGTGGGGGTGGAGGGCATCAGGTGTCAGCATCAGAGCCATGGCCGCCATTACATATCCGCACTCTGAGGGGCAACACAAGCACACAGAAAAAAAGCCCTGGATGGATCAGCAGAGTTGAAGGAAACTCCAGGGACCTGCCCACATCTCATTGTCGGACCTGCTCGACTGGATCTCCCAAGGCTGTCCCATCTGCACAGTAGGGCCCTCTAATTTCACATAGGCTGCCACCCCTGGGGGGGGTGATCCAGGGGGCTGGACCTACCTTGGGGGTCAGGGGGAGAACAGTCTGGAGGTTTCCAGCAGGGAGTAGAGGCATGAGCTGAGAGAGTATTCTGGAAGATGCCCCAACCCTTCAGAGAAGAAACAGAATGTACAAAAAAAATGTTTTTCTGACAGGTTTGACAGCTTGTTTAACCATTGCTGAGCTTTTTTGAGAAGCCCAAATCCTGAGTTATAATTATAACTTGAAGAATGTTAACGATTGTTAAGTCTTGAAGGCAGTGGTATGCTTACTTTGGTTGGACTGCATAATGTGTCTCTTATTTGACTTTACTGTAAGAAAAATAAAAGTGACATGAACACCCTGGATTACTATCTTGTGGTATCAGTTTTATTGTACTCCCATTTTCTTGTCAACTGTGTAGTTCTTGTTTGTTCTTGTTTGTTCTGCATTTGCCTGCAAAATGATAAAAAACAATGTTAACAAAATAGCAACAAACATCAAAACTGGAAACCAGTGCAAATTGTGCAAGTAACTGATGGATACCAGGTATTCACAGCGTGGAGATGGGGTTTGGTGTCCTTTTATTTTGGACAGATTTAACTCATTCTGCCCTAATTAAAAAGGCACCCAGTTTCTGCTCTGCTAATACCTGAATGACGTAAGAATCATGCTGCATAAACTGACAAGTACTGAAGTAACAATTTAATAAAAGCCCCCAAACTCACAACAGAGCTTCTAAATACCTATAGCTTCTGGGGGCCCATCAGCTCCCAGACTCCCAGACTTTACATGGCAATGTGTGTGGGTGGTTCAGTCATAGGGACATAGAGGTTGATGGCAGATAAGGAGACCATGTAGGATCTGCATCTTTATATTAGGTAAGGAAAAATGGGAAGACTGGATGGGCCTGGCGGTCCTTAGAAATGAATTTTTTACCTGCCTAATATAACCCCCCATGACATGTGTCAGCACAGTCAGCCAGTTGTCCTTGGCCACCATTCCCCGACCCCCCCATTTTGCCATTGGATAGTCACATTCTCCAACACCATGACTTCAGGGGAAAAACAACATTTTTCCCCCTGGAGTAAGGTATAGGTAGGAAAGACATAAAAAAAAAGTTTGTTTTGTGTACAATTAAAGCCCCAAAACTCACCACAGAACATCTACAACTCTAGAGCTTCTGGGCATGAGGTCATAATGCTGTATACCAAAACAGTGCAGGAATGTACTGCACTGCAAATACAGCGGATGCATTGCTGCCACTGTAACATAATGCTGAAACACAGTTGGGCAAACAATGTTCATGAAGTTCTTTGTTTTCTGCAGGGGGCTGTGCCTCCGCACCCACCATTATACTACTACAGTTCATACTACAAAGGGTAAGGAGCAAGAAAGCTATAGCTCATGAGTGCTCCTATGCTATCACAGAATTTAATAATATTTCAGGTTTTTGTCTGTAAGCAAAAACATATCCAGGTGTTTTTTAAATTCCTGTTTGGTTATGGGGGGGTTGTGCCCCTGAACCTGCCCATAATTATAATCATCTCTGGGGGGTGGGTTCAACATAGGGATGATGGGAAACACCGGCGGGGGAAAAAAAAAAGAAAACCACACAATGTGGTTTCTCAAAAGTCTGGGACCAGGATTTGAGCCCCAGTTCACAGACATGTAGCTACCCTGCACTGCTGCAGCTCATCCCACTGAGCTACGGTGGCAGCTTGTTAGACCACCTCCCCAGCAGAGGTCTTGACCTTTGTATCACTCCTTGCCACCACTCAGGTGTGACAGGGTACAAAACCGTATGCAATATTTGTGCCCTGCAGGATTTTGTACCCTGTCTTGCTAGTACACTGCACTATATGTGATATGCAGTATTCCATGCACGATTCTCTCATCGCTATATTCACACAGTACCTGGTTTCTGGGGTCCTGCGACCCCCAGCCTTTACCTGACAATGGGTGGCTTGGTTCGTCACGACATTGTTGGTCAGCCCAGATACCTGACCTTGGACCCTGACCCCCCATTTGGCCAGTCAGATTCTCCCACACCTATAACTTCAGGGGAAAATGTTTTTTTTCCTCTGGAATCAGGGACAGAAAAGACACACCAAAAGTGTTTTTTCTTCAAGAAAAGACCCCAAACTCATCACAGAGCATCTAAAAAACCCTTGAGTTTCTGGGGGCCACAAGGCTCCCAGACCCCTGGCTTGCATTGTTTGGATGTCGAGTTTTTTTGTACTTGGGAGGTGGCAACCATATACTGTACACACACATAACAAAGGCCTCTTCTACAGCCAGAGATTCGGTTATCTCGCTGTCAGTGCAAAGCAGAAGAGACTTACCTGATGAGCAGAAAAAGATGGGGGGTTTTTTATTGTCAGCAAAGAAACAGTTGTAATGAAAACTGTAAACAATACTTAATGTTTCTAATTTGTTTATGTATGTAAGGAATGTGTGATGATCATGGAAACAACATTTAATCAATTTGCGTTATTTTTTTATTTAAGGTTTATTTTTAGTGTCATGTTGAAGGTTTTTTTACAGTATAAAGGTAGCAGCCATGTTTGTGTTGGAAGATCAATTCTGGTTGTTAGGGGATAGTTCTGGTTGTTGGAGGACTGATTTGCTCATTGTGTGATATGGTTTAGGACCAGCATGACTGTGCATGAAACAGATTTCATGTACGGTCACATGACATATTTTTGACCAATGAGACTTCTTAATTTTGGATGCCTGTTTTATAATTACTGTTACACCGATGTTGCATAAATCAAATACACAATAGCCTGACTCAAAATACACAGTTTATCTCCACTTGTGAGGGGACAAGACATTCATAACTCACTCATGAGTTATGGTTTTTCTCCCTCAAATGTGGAGATAAATTACATATTTTGAGCAAGACCATTCTGTATCCTGTTTACTCATGCACTCACGCACTCACTCACTCTCTCTCTCTCTTGCTCACTGTTTATATGCCTTTATAGCTGATTTTGATCGTTATCTCTATTTATGGAATGTCAAAGACATGAATAGTCTGATAAAGCAAACAAACAGAAAAACGATCTGCACACATCTCTGTAAATGTAAAACAGAGGTGATTATCTGCAGGTGATGTACCTACTTAAATATATGCTAGACTCCAACAAGAATGAGTTGGGGTTGAAGTTCACAGCTCCTTCCATCTTGTTCCACAAGGGGATAAAGTACCATGTGATAATCTCACAGATAAGGGAGGTAGGTAGACAGCAATACTGACATGTAGAGACATAGAATTTGTTGGTAGAAAAGGACTGCTTAGCCAACTCAGTCTACCCAGACATTCCCTGGCTATTCTGGCTCCTCAGACCCTATCTATTTTCTGGTGACCCACCCACATCACTACCTCTTTTCTAATTTACCCCATATGTTTATCCCATGCCTGTTTGAAGACCCCCCCCACTACTCTAGCCACCAGCCCTCCACTATGACTGCTGACAGTTTGTTCTAAACATCTACTACCCTTTTAGAGAAGAAATATTTCCTCACATCACTCTTGACCCCCCCCACTCCAGCCATCTTCCTCGCATGTCCCATGGTCTTTGTGATCATTCTCATTTGAAGGAGACTCCCTAACTGCAGAATGTTTACCTCTGTCAGGTACTTGTAGGTTTCAGTCATGTCTCCTCACTCTCTTTCAACTCTTCCAGGGAGTACCTGTTGAGATTGCTCAGTCTTTCTGTGTCAGGCTTCTTGTGCAAACCCTTCACCATTTTAGTTGTCCTCCTCTGGACCACCTCCATCCTATCTAAGTCCTTTTCTAAGCTGTAAACTCCATAACTGGGCACAATAGTCCAAGCGGGGTCGCACCAGTGAGTGAGTGAGCAATACAGAGGCAACATCACCTCCCTCCTCCTTTTGGAGATGGCCCTCCCTATGCACCCCAATATTCCACTAGCCCTGCCTGCTTCCTTGTTATACTGCCCTGCCACCCCAAGGTCCTCAGATATGATAACCCCAAGGTAATTCCTAGATCATAGCTAAGCTGCAGTCCACTGATCACTCACTCACTCACTGGTGCTTTGTAATATATACGCCACAGTATGGACTCGTTTGAGTTTTTCCAGGACATGGCCCAGTCCTTACTTGATTATAACCGAGACTCACTCCCACTGATTTTGTGTGTGGGGGGGGGGGGTTCCAGGTCTCATGGCTGCAGCCAAGCAAGGGTGGGAGAAGGTTGTTTTGTATTTTATTTTTTCATTATACTAAGATTCATATTAAGACAGTATAGATGTACAGAAGGCTATGGGCCCTTAGATGTACATCTCCCGCAAGCAGGCTTAGCTCCCATTTACTGTATCTAACAGGAATCTATCCAAATTAGTTCTGAATATTTTTTTTATTTTTTATTTAGTGATTCAGAAAAGACCTTTGAGCGCAAACTCTTTTACAAAAGTTCCACGTCATAGATTGCAAAACAAAGAAGAATAGGAGAAAGCAAAGGTACATTACCATGAATGATACAGCTTGGATTCAGAACTTACAGAATAACTCAAAACATAGGTACAAGTTACAATAACAAGAAAAACACTTTATGAGGGTTGGGGGAATAAGCAGCCACAGAGTGCCTTGTCAGTAGTTCAGAGGAACAGGGATAGCTGGCAGTGGGATGAAGAAAGGAGGTACAAGAGAGATATATGTAATTGGGTGGAGGTGAAGGGTGGGGAAGAAGGGTGATAAGGTATAGGGATAAATGGTGGTGGTGTGCGGGGAGTCTGAGTGGAGAAGACATGCTAAAGTAAATGGTGGGGTGTGAGGGGACATGGTCAGGCAGCCTGCATTAGTAGTGACTGTTAGGGAAACTCACGGGTCTGTGAGTCGTGGGAAGGTGGGGTGGCGGGTGCCGAAGGACCATGATGCAGACTGATTGCTGAGGCAAGTCATGAGAAGGGACAGAGGGAGGGGGTACCTGAGGCCTGCCTAGTGCTTGCTGGGGGGCAGAGAGAGCAGGTGTGGCTGGACTCAGGGAAAGGTGCACTTAGAGAGTGTTATTAGGTGCTGTTTGAGGTCAGTTTTGAATTGTGCCAGACAATTGGTGGCCAAGAGGTGCCCAAGGAGTTCATTCATCCATCCACAGGGGGGCCCGGTAGGCAAATGCATGTTGCCCAAGTGAGGTGCGATGGAAGGGGATAGCCAAGGCCCCTCTAGTCCTCCCTCTGGTGGCCTGTGATGAGTTGGCCACCTTGATCAAATTGCCTACACAAGGTGGTGTTTTACCCAATAGAGCCTTCTTCCCTAGGATGCAAGTCTGGAATTTGACTCTGTTTCTTAATGACAGCCAATTTGCATGTTCATATAGAGTACAGGTGTGAGTGCCATGCTCAGCATCCAGGGTAAGTCTGTAGGCTTTGTTGAGAGCAGTCTGAACCCTCTTGAGTGCTGTATGCATTGCTGCCCCATAGACCACTAGTCCATAGTCAATAGTAGGTATAATTGAACTGTGGACTGAGAGGCGGAGGGATCCCAGAGAGAGGTGTTGCCTGTGCCTGTACAGGACACCAATCTTGGTATTGACTGTCTTGACCAAAGAGTCAATATGGTGCACAAACATGAGGGTATCATCTATTATGACCCCTAGAAACTTGAACAAGTGAACTTGTTCCAGTGGCTCACTGCATGAGTTGGAGATGATGAGGGGTGGTGCTTATTTTTGTTGTGGGGGCTGGACATAAGCATGGCCTTGGTGTTAGTGTAGTTTAGTAGCAATTTATGACCACAGAACCAGTCCTCGAGTTTGGAGAAGGAGTTCTGCAGATCAGATTGTAGGGTAGCCTGAGACATGCTGCTGCTCAGGAGCACAGCATCATCTGCATATAGTATGAGTCTGGTGTTGCAGGCTGTGGGAAGGTCATTTAAGAAGAGGCTGAAGAGTAGGGGCCCCAGTATTTATCCCTGAGGTACCCCTAATGATACCTCTCTTGCGCTGGATACTGTTTGCCCAATTTTGACACATTGATTTCTCCGTATCAGGTAGTCTTGGAACCAGCAAAGAGCATTGGGCACCACTCCCATGTTTTGCAGTTGGGTCAGTAACAGGGGGTGGTTGACCTTATTGAAGGCTTTGGTGATGCCAATAAAGACAGACCCCACCAGGTTGCCTTCATCCAGGGCCTTATATGCAAAGTTCATGTAGTCCAGCAGGGCATTCCCCTGCCTTGGGGGGAGGGCAGAGGACTGGGGACATAGTACATACCACTGATTGCCAGGGATCGGTGGTGTGCTCCAAACATTCCAGTCCTCCACCTGATGAGGAGGAAGGGGGCTTCCTCATCAGGTAGAGGACTTCCACTACATCTCTAGGGAGCGAATTTCACATTGTAAAAATTCTTTGTGTAAAATAGCTTCTTCTAGTATTATTTTTTGGATTGGTTAATTGCAACTGGTATGTATGGCTTCTAAGTGTGATTTCTCTCTGTGCAAACACAAGCCCAAGGTCTGATAACAAGGTTTTATTTTCGGAGATTTTATATATTGTAAGAAGGTCCCCTCTTGATCTCACTGGTTCTGTTGCAAAGATTTCATATGGCCCTAGACCCTCCTAATTACTTCATACCTTCCCTCACATTACTTCGTGCCTCTTCCCCCAGGCACCAATTTCTTTGTTGTAGTTTGGAAAATGTATTTCTTTTATTGTAATACAGTCATTCAAACACTGATAGTGTTACAAAGTTTTCATATGTCCCACCCACCTTCATTACCTCACCCCTTTTTGTAATACAGTCATACAAACATTTGTACAGTAGCAAAGTTTTTATGTGTTCCCATAACAAATCGCACCCACACCATTCTCGTCTATGGAGTATCTGTCTGCAAGATGCAGGCCTCCAAGGCAGTTGTATTGCCCTCACCGTCTACAGTGCACTCCATGTCCATCAAGATGACTACCTCCTTTCCAGCCATCAACTTGCATTCCACCAGATGACCAGTAAACTGTCCATTCTCCCTAAACATGAGGTAATTCTGGAGGTGAGGGGACATCATGCCCTCTGCCTCCTCATCAGGTAGAGGACTTTGGATGTCTGGTGCATACCACTGATCCCTGACAATCAGTGGAATGTACTATGTCCCCAGTCCTCTGCCCCCCTAAGGCAGGGAACTGGTGGGGGCATAGTGCAAATCACAGGGCCCCAGCCAGGTGGTGTGCACCATGTCTCCACAGTCCACTGCCCCTCCAGACAAGGTACTGGTGTGGGCATGGTGAAACCACCTGTGCACAGCTAGGTGATATTCACCATGTTCTCTCAGACCCCTATCCCATCTCCCTGCAGTACTTCATACTGGCTGTGTTGCTGGCTCCTAGTATACTGTATGTACAGCACAGTACAGTAAAGTAAAACATCCTCGTATCACACTTGTTCCTGCCCCCCCCCAACCCCACCACTGACATGAGATAATTTATCAACCACCTTTTTAGGCACAGTGACATGCCATAGTTTCTTCAGAATACTCGTAGAGGAACTCTCCTACCCAGCCTAAGGCGTACAGAGGGATAGAAACAGAATTTGTCAGCAGAAAAGGACTGCTTAGCCCACTCAGTCTGTTCAAGTGTTCCCTGCTTATTCTACCTCCACAAACCCTGGCTAGTCTCCAGAACTGCTCCCACTCCCTGCTTCATGTCTTTTTTTTTTTAATCTTCTTTATTGTTATTTTCTTCCAGTGGTCATTGGACAAACATACACATATACCCAGGTTATCCCCGAGCCCACACCCCAAAACTGAGGGTGGCAACTACTGTATGTACAACCATTAACTATATACACACACAGCTGCGTTGCATAACCCTCAGCCACACTCTTCATACCTATGTTCGAATTACAGTATATAGGACAACCTCTACCAAAGGAGGTACATATACAGTATGTTTCAAAATCCATATCCCTAAATATCTCTTCATGCCTATAGAGCCTTGTTTCACAGGCGATAGCCCTTAGGGTAATACCCTGCAGCTCGTCCCTAGGGAAAGAGAGTCCCCCACCCACAAACACATGGCAGATTCTGTGGCTCCCACTAGCGAATCCAAATAATATTCAGTCAGGGTATATATGCCTCAAAAAGCTAGTAGTAGTTAAGTAAGCCCACTACTATTAAGGTATCTACTCCCTATCCACATATTAATTACGTACCCTCAGACAGACAGGCTGGCATCTGGGAGATTTTAGACTGTATGGCATATACCGCCTCTAGGGTCCTCCATCTCTTATCATAAGTCCCCTTTCGTCCATTTTGAAGCATTTGCCTTCTAAGCCTACTCAACGTTTTCAGCAAATCTCCCACCCACTGGTCATATGTATAGATCAGATCGCTTTTCCAGTGCCTCAAGACAAATGCTTTAATCAAGGAAGACATTAAAGCAATGTGGCCTTTAACAAGTGTACTAAGAATATCTGACGTCTCCTAAAACACAGATCTTTGGAACAATAAAGTCTTTATAGTTCACCACTGGGTCCATATTATGTTTAATTTGCTCCCAAACGGGAAAGATTTTGGAACAGTGCCACATGACATGGAATAAAACCCTGGGTTTACACCACACCTAAAACATAGGTCTGTCTGAGGCCCCCAGCACATAGCTTAGCAGGAGTATAATATATATTCGAAGCTACAAAAAATTGCATGATCTTATATTTAGGAATAGGAATATACCTACTACACCTCCATACTTCTTTCCCATCAGGCCCCTGAGGTATAATGTCCTTTTGCTTATCCCAATATGAAATCTTTACAAAGGAATCCCCACTTAAGAAATCTAATAATAGCTTACAGATCTTGGACAGGGGATTTTTTTTGAATAGTTGACCTCCTTAAGGACGTCCCAAGTAAATGGGGTATTGTGTGGTCCACCCCTCCCTCTTTCCATTTTTTGCATCAAATTAGTAACTTTTAATTTCTTAATGAAATTCATATTCTTGCACTAATCTGGGAGAACCACCTTATCACCTCTTATAAAGTCCGCCCACTTTAAATTGAGCAGGTGAGTAGCCCATTGCCTTTTAATTTTCTGCCCCCCAATAAGCATATTTGGATTACCCAAAATAGGCTGTTCTCCTGAGCCTTTTTGGGCTTTCCTTTGATCTGGGGACAAAAGAGTCCACCAGGCCAGCAATGCTTTATAAATTGGGGTTTGTTTTCCCACATCTGATAGATCTGCTGGATTAAAAAACAATACAGCTTCTGGGGAAATGCCCAGATCTGTGAGAATTTGCTTCTCAACCTGAAGCCAGGTTGGGATATATCCCCCCTCCTCCACCGGTCTATACCATCGACCCATTATGCCTAGTTGTCCAGCTACATAAAATAAGTGTAAGTCCAGAATTTTGATACCTCCCCTGTTATAGGGTAGCTGCAAGATATTGTACTTTCTTCTATGGGGTTTCGCCTTCCATAAAAAGTTAGAGATGAGCTTTTGTATTTTAATAAACCAACATTTTGGAACGTTATATGGGGATAAATGTATTGGATACAAAAGTCTAGGTAAAAGATTCATTTTAATCAAACCTAGTCTCGCTGTCCAGTTTAGCGGGAGTTTGTTCCATCTAATCATATCTGATTTGATTACCGATAGTATCTCTCCTAGATTTGCCTCAAGGTCTTCGTCCTCATTAGTTATAATCCAAATGCCGAGATACTTGAACTTTCTTGGGGACCACTTCAATTGGAGAGGTTCGAAATCTGCTTTATAAGTGTATATAGTAAGAGGGAGAACCTGTGTCTTACTCAAATTTAACTTGTAATTCGACACCCTAGAGAATTGCTCAACTATTTCTAGAGCCCGCTTGAAACTCTTTGCCGGTTCCTGAAGGTGTAGCAAGATGTCATCAGCAAAGACAGAAACTTTCATTTCCGTCCCTCCAACAACAATCCCCTGTATCGACGAGTCCTTCCGAATTGCCCTCAATAAAGGCTCCAAGTAAATATTAAACAGAATTGGTGATAGGGGGCATCCCTGCCTAGTCCCATTATCTAGACAAATTTCTTTCGACAGATAGCTATTACATAGAACCCTGGCCGTAGAAGCAGCATATACATTTTTAGTGCCTCTAAGAAGGTTCTCCGGGAAACCCATACATCTCATAGCTGCGAATAGAAAATCATGAGAAACCCTATCAAAGACCTTCTCGGCGTCTAGTACAATTAACGCCATAGGTAACTTAGAAGTAGAGGCCTTATGTAATATATGGGGAAGTTTCCGAAGTGCATCATGAGCTCCTCTACCTGGCATAAACCCTACTTGTTCTTGGCTAATTAGCCTAGGGGCAATTTTCAAAATTCTATTGGCCAATATCTTCGTCAGCAATTTCAAGTCCTGATTCATCAGGGCAATAGGTCTATAACTCTCAGGGAATTCTTTGGGTTTATCCGGCTTTGGGATAAGTGTAATATAAGCCTGATATACCTGCGAGTGTGGGACCCCATCCTGCATAATGTTTAAAAATAATTCTTTCAATAGAGGCAATATAGCTGTAGCATGAGATTTATAGAATTGAGCTGTAAGACCATCAGGTCCCGGTGTCTTACCATTCGGAAGTGAGTTGATCACCTCTAATATTTCAGATTCTGAAATAGGGGCGGCTAACCACTGAGCTTGTTCTTGGTCTAACCTCGGAAGAGGTATATTTTCCAGGAACCCCATAATATCCCCCTCCGTAACCGAGACACCCCCTTGATAAATCCCAGCAAAATAAACCGCAAAGGCATCAGCCATTTTCTGGGGCTCTGTTATTATTTCTCCCTGGAAGCTTATCAATGGAATTACACAAGCCACCTCCCATTCTTTTATTCTATTAGCAAGAAGCCTTCCCGGGGCATCCCCCTGCATTAGATAGTTTGCATGAATCTTTTCCAACCACTGATCTAACCTACCATAGAGAATGCTTGCCATCTCATCTCTAAGTTCCTTAAGCTCTAGATCTAGCCACTCTGAAGTGCCCTCCAGGGTAGCCAGTGAGTTAATAGCACCCAGAATAAACTCTTCCCTCGCCCTTCTCATGCGATTTCTCCTAGCTGTAAACCTCTGAGCCATACCAGGGTATAAGACTTTACAGGTGGGCCACCTTAATCTGTTGTCTAAAAGTGTGGGGAGTTGGGTCTGAATAATTTCCACCAATACCTGTTCTAGTTTAGCTAACATATTTTCATCCAATAGTAAAGAATCATCAAACCTCCATCTGTATGGTTTCATTGGGAGAGTTTCTATCATCCAGGTTAACTGGACTGGCGAGTGGTCGGATAATATTCTAGTATGGGTAATCAGCCCCCTTGCTCCCTGAATTGCTTCTTTGTTAACCAAAAAAAAATTGATTCTTGAGTGAGTTTTGTGTGCCCCAGAATAAAAGGTCATAATATGACCCCCTTTGTTGCAAACCATAATTGGGTCAACCAACGCCGCTACCTCAAGAAGTTTGGCCATGGCTGCCTGCGCTATAGAAGGTGGCCATTTTGAAGGGGGCTTTTTGTCCACCCTATTGTTAAGGCAAAGGTTCCAGTCTCCTGCTAAGATTAGAGGATGAGATGGGAGAAGGGCTATATCCACTTCTACCGGAGTGAAAAAGTCAGGGTTGGGCGGTGTAGGAGCATATATAGAGGCAATCGATAGTACTTTACCCATAATAGTACCCATAACATAGCTCCCTCTGTAGTCTTCTCTAGTTTTAATTTGTAAGACTGATAACGGACAATATCTCCCAATCAAAATGGCTACCCCCCTTGAAGCTTTGGCATTTCCATCTCCAAAAACCTGTCCTACCCACAGTTTCTTTAGGAGACCCAGTTCCTCCTTAAGAAGATGCGTCTCCTGCAGGGCGACAATGTGGGCTCCCAGTTGATGAATATGTTTTAATATCACCATCCTTTTCCTCCTCCTTCTGAGGCCTTTAACATTCCAAGTGATAATTTTGATATTGATCATGCAATTTTGATTACATCCCTTCTTCCCGTGCCAACAAAATCTGCCTTAGCATATATAAAGACCGTGGACTCTCTCTTTTCCCATTCCCAATAATCCCCCCCAGTCAATCTCCAATCCTTGGATAATCCTCCTAGCTCAGATAGATACGTAGATGAGCCATCTGCTGAGCAAGCCCCCAGACCCTCCGAAACCTTACTGTCACCCTTATATCTTCTTAATTCCCTTAAACGTGAGCCCATCCCCCCAATCACCCCCCTTAGTTTACACTCATAGCTTTAAGTATCCCCTGCCATAACATACAAAGATAAAGAAGGATAATAATAGTATCTTGGGCTGAAGCAAATACCAATGGCCCAACATGGTTAAAGATAAATAAAGCATCCCCTTATGGAATCACATATTCCTGTCACGCTGAAGTCGTAAAATTAAAATCTAATCCCCTTAGATCGCGAATTAAAATCAAGTACATGTTATAAACCTACGTCTACCTCTGAGATAGATTACAATTCAACTGAGCCATCTTTAATGATTCCTCAAGTCCAACTAAGAATAATCAGTCCCCTCATACACTTCTGGCTCAGATTAGAATTAATAAAGGAGAAATACAAAACAAAGCAGCCTTAACACCCCTCCCCAGACCTTTGGAAGGAGGTGCTGCAAGAAAGCAGAGGGGAAAAGGAAAAAAAAAAAGGGGGGGAGGGGGAAGGGGAAATATTTTCTTTCTTCCACTCCTTTTCCTTCTTGTCTCTCTTCTTCTCTTCCGTTTACTCTTCTTCTCTTCTTCCTCTCCCCTTCTTATCCCCTCTTCCCCCTATCATATGATTATTTGGGTCAATTCTTCCTTGTTATCCAGCTTTCATTATTATATCCAGATCCTTATAAAGAACCATTTTTGGTCAAAGCCTTCCCTTGTGAACCATTTTCAGGTCGTTGATTTAAACAAGTCCGGGAGCTCCAATCTCAGTCCCTCTGCCCGCCTCCTTCGCCGTTAGGTACCTCCGATCTCCAGACTGTAATTTCACGACCAAAGTGGCAGGGTGCTGGATTCTAAACTTCACTCCAGCCAAATAAAGCTTTTTCTTTATCTCCCCATACTCCTTTTGTTTCTCCCGAATCGCCGGGGTTTGGTTCTGGAATACCAACAAGGGTACACCATTTCACTGAAGATTTTTAAGTGCTCTGGCTTTGTTTAAGATGTGTGACTTCTCCTTAAAGTTTAGAAACTGCATAATAATGACTCTCGGTCTGGCCTCTGGTGGGGGTACTTCTCTGAGAGAGCGACTAGCTCTCTCCAAGTTGTATGAGTCCCCATACAGTGTTGGGCCTAAAAAGCTTCATTAACATATCCTGGATAAATGTAATGCAGTCTGCTCCTTCTGATCACTCTGGTAGACCCACCAGGATTAAATTGTTCCTCCGACTGCTAGATTCCTGGTCCTCGACTCGATCCTCTAATTTTCTGACTTGCTTTCGGAGAGCCACCAAATCCTGCTCCTGAGACGCCATACGCACCTCCACATCCCCAATTCTTTGGGCCAGAGCCTGCAGTGTTGGTTTTACTGCAGAAAAGTCAGCAATAAGCCCCCGAAGTAAGGTTTTAATTTCTACAATGTCTTCAGGTGATGTTTGTCCTCCTTCTGGGCTCTCTGAGCTAGGCCCTTGGTCCTCCGGCACAGGTGATGGGGGTTTCGGGCACTTCGTTGCTGGTGCTCATGTATCCAGGCTTTCAGGAGTTTCATACTCCATCTTGGGTGTTACAGCCAGCCCCACAAGCCGCTATGCTACAGCAAATAAAAAGTCGGGATTCAAACAAGAAGTTTCGCCAAGGGTTAAAAGAGACTCTAACAGGTTAGTCCCCCTATTTCCACCACCACTAAGGGGTCAAATGTAGCTTTATATTGCGACTGGTTCAATAGGGCCCAGGAGCTCCGCTCAGATCGTCCTTCCCTGATCAGCTCATCACGTGATCTCCCCCCTGCTTCATGTTTAAAATATCCCTATGTTTATCCCATTCATGCTTGAAGCCCTCCATCATTATAGCCTTCACCACTTTGGATGGCAGTCTATTCCATGCATCTACCACCCTTTCAGTAAATAAATATTTCCTCACATCATTCTTGAACTCCCCCCAGCTTTATCACTTGCTCCTGGAGCTCATGCTCATTTGAAAAAGCGCCCCTCCTGCACACTGTTCACCCCTGTGAGGTACTTGTAGGTCTCCATCATGGCACCTCTCGCTCATCTCTCCTCCAAGGTGTGCATGTTAATATCTCAGTCTCTACTCGTAGGGCTTTCCTTGCAACTCCGGCACCATTTTGGATTCCCTCCTCTGGACCTCATCCACCCTAAGGCCTTTCTGAGGTGTAGTCTATAGAACTGGATACAGTACTAAATGTAGGCAGTGGCAGCACCACTTCCCTCTTCCTACTGGTGATGCCCCTCCCTATGCACCCCAGCATGCCACTAGCCCTTCCCATGGCCTTTTCACACTGTCCTGCTACCCTGAGATCCTCGGATATAATAACCTTAAGGTCTCTTTCGTGTATACCGGGACTCTGTATGGCAGGGATACCTCATCCCAGGCCAGGTCAACCTGTTCTTTCTCTACCTCTCCACATTTCCGGTTTGTTGTAGTCATGCTGCATATGGCAGGGCCAACCACTGGTTTGAGGTAATGCCAGGGGCAGGAGGCTGGGGGCACTATGCCACCCAGCTCTCTGCCCTCTGGGTTGGGGACTGGGAGGGTCTGGTGCACACCACCAGTCCCTGGTCATCAGTGGTATACACCGTGTTCCTCCAGTTATCTGCCGCTCCAGCCAGGGGACTGGTGGGGACACAGTGCAAAACACCTGTTCCTTGCCCAGTTGGTGGGTGCCATATCCCCCTCAGCCACCTGGTACCCAGACAGGGTACTGGTAGGGGCATGGTGCAGGTGATATTCACCATGTCCTCTCAGTCCTCTGTCCCATCCTCTGGCAGTACTTCATACAGTTTGTGTTGTTGGTCCAGTATCATGTCATATATCATATCATATCATATCATATCATATCATATCATATCATATCATATCATATCATATCATAGCATATCATATTATAATCTCATATCATTATATCACATCATACTTTATTTTTAAAGCGCAATTCATTAAAAATCAAAGCGCTGCAAATGCTATTTATTTATTTGAGTTTTGGTGACCGGGTAGGACCACTGAGTCAATTACTGTCCCTTTTTTCAGGGTCGACCTGAGAACATACATGATACAGTAGAGCAGAGCAATTGTACAGGGAGTCAGTACAATACAGTATCAAATTTGACATACATTGTGCAGTGGATACAATAATGTAGAGCTAGTTATGTACACCATATCTACATATCTATAAGTTCTATGTACATTAAGATTTTAACTATACACAGGCAATAGATGTCACATTTTGAGCATGAGAAAGAAAGGGAAGAGTAGGGCTGACGATGGGGGTTGGGAGGGAATGGGAGAGGTGGTAGGGGTCAGAGGTCAGGCTAGGGAGGAGAGGTTTAGAGCTTCAGCAGAAGCAGCAGCAGGAGTGAGAGGCTGTGAAAAAGGCATGCAGATTGGACTTGAATAGAGGAAGAGAAGGACAAGTCAGGATGTGTGGAGGGAGGGCGTTCCAATCAGAGACAGCAGCAAGCGAGAATGACCTCCTGGAGAGAGATAGACGTAGATTGGGGGGCACTAGCAGGGGAGGAGGAGGAGGAGGAGCATAGGGTGTGAAGTGCCTGCTGGAGGTGTATCAAATCTCTGAGGCAGGGTGGAGTAAAGAGGTGGACAAGTTTAAACACTAAGCACATGGAGAAATATTTCAATTTAGCTTCGTAAAGCAACCAGGCTAGAGAGGAGAGGACGTCACAGTGGTGTAATCGTGAGTTAGCCTACAAGGAGAACCTATCAATCCTATGGTAAGCCTGGGAGTGGAGGGAGAGAGATGTAGTATTAGCAAAGAGTAGTGGGGGGGGCACCATATGTTAGGAGAAGGATAAGAGACGAGGAGGCAATTTTTAGGCAGGAGGCAGAGGTAAGATATGGGCATATTCGATAGAGCAGACCAAGCTTCTGCTGCATATGTTTAACTATATTGGAGATGTGAATGTTAAAAGAGAGCGATGGGTCCAGGAAGAATCCCAAGTATCTGAAGGCTGGGACAGTCTCCAAGGTATCTCCCACAACTGATGTTATGTTAAGAGTGAGAGGAGCAAACTTGGAGGTAGAACGAGGGGAGAAGAGCATACATTTAGTTTTCCTGGTATTGAGAATGAGCTGCTTGCAGTTGAACCAGTCCTCGAGGGAGATGAAGTCAGTGATAAGTTCTCGATTGATTTGGTCATAGTCTGGTGATGACCAATAGATAACTGCATCATCTGCATAGAGATGTACCATGGCACCACCACAAAATCATGGGAGGTTGTTTATGAAGAGTGAGAATAATAATGGTCCCAGAATGGATCCCTGTGGCACACCATGGGTTATCAGCCTAAGTTATGAAAGGGAGCCTTCCCATTTAACTCTTTGGGAGTGGCCAGATAGGTAGCTTCTTGCCCAATTTAGGATTGATAGGTTCTCCAAGATCTTGCCATATTGAAATATTTCTCCATGTGCTTAGTGTTTAAACTTGTCCACCTCTTTACTCAACCCTGCCTCAAAGATTTGATACACCTCCAGCAGGCACTTCACACCCTATGCTCCTCCTCCCTTCCCCTGCTAGTACTCCCCAATCTACGTCTTAAAACCCATCTTTTTGGTATGGCTTTTCCTGACTCTAATGAATATTAGCCTGTTGTTATTATTTTAGTAAGGATTAAGTTTTAACTGTTGATTTTACTTATTTATCTGTTTTTATGGATTTTTAGTATTTAGTATTGTTATCATTCCCCCAATTTTTGTGTGTGGAGAAACAAGTGTCCTAACCCCCCTCCCAGGATATCCCTAGTCTGTGACATGTCTAGGTTCGACGTAGACAGATTTATCACCTCCATCAACAGTACTGACTGGTGACCCGTTAACTCACTCCCAGATATCAACCATGCCCTAGACTTCTTTATCACAACCTTCACTTAACCAACGTGCCCCTTCGAAAAAGTGCAGGTCCACGGGCATCAAGGCTCCGTGACTCTCCAAGGGGATTCGGATGCTCATGTCGCACCGTAATAATGCATGAAGGCCCTACAAAAAAGTGAACTCCCCTTGGACTGGCAAGCGTATAGACACCTCAACAACAAATGCAAACATTCCCTGGACAAAGCCAAGAGTCAGGAAAAGCCATACCAAAAAGATGGGTTTTAAGAGCAGATTTAAAGCTGTCGACAGTCAGGCACTCTCTGATCTGATGAGGTAGAGAATTCCACAGGGTAGGGGCCATAAAAGCAAAAGAGCAGGCCCCAGAGGTCTTAAGTCAATCCCAGCGAACCTCTAGCAATCCCTCATTGGAGGAATGGAGTGAGGGGAAGGGGCAGTAGGGGCACTGAAGATCTTGCCGGTAACGTGGCCCCTGTCCATGTAGGGCATTATAGGTCAGTAACCCGACCTTGAAGGTGATCCACCAATAAACAGGCAGCCAGTGCAGACCATGGAGCACAGGCATGAATGATATGGCAAGATCTTGGTAAGCCAGTCAACAACCTGGCCACCGCATTCTGCAGAATCTGCAATCAGCGGATATCAATCACTGGTAACCCTAGGTAAAAGGCATTGTAGTAGTCAAGGTGAGAGGTTACAGAGGCATGGACCAAAGTTAGAAGGTTGCTGGGTGGGACCAAGCGCATGATCTGGGCCATGTTCCTCAGATGGTTGAAAGAGGTCTTCAAGACAGCAGACATCTGAGATTTTAATGTCATGCCACTATTGAACATAATGCCCTGATTTCGAGCCCGGTCTGAGGTAAGCAGCTGGTCCCCCCTCAACCAAAGCCAAAATGGTTGACCTGCTGACAGACCCATAACCTGGTTACCTGGGTCCACCACCAACACCTCAGTTTTGTCTGGGTTAAACATCAGCCAACTGGCACTAATCCAACTCTGGATCTGGGAGAGGCAGCTGTTAAAAACCGAGACTGTTCCACCCTGCTCGGGCACAGAGGACATGTATAGCTGAGTGTCATCTGCATAGCAGTGAAAACTCAACCCATACCACATTATAATGTCTCCTAACATCAGCATGTACACTGCAAACAACATGGGTGACAGTACGGAGCCCTGCAAAACACCACAGGACAGGGGTAGAGGAGCCGAAGAATAAATCCTCAACACCACTCTCTGAGTTCTGCCCACGAGGAAAGATTGAAACCATCTGAGGACTGTACCAGACAATTCACAAAGCATCCGCAGGTGCTCCAACAACACTCCATGGTCCACAGTGTCAAATACTGCAGGGCGATCAAGGAGAACCAAGACAGAACTGCTACACCAATCCCTTGTTATCAGGGGATCATTAAGTACCCGAAAAAGCCCAGTCTCGGTACTATGCCTCTTCTTAAATCCAGACTAGAGAGAATCATAGACATCGTGAGTAGTTAAATGATCATCCAGCTGCACCTCAACCACCTTCTCAATAACCTTGACACAAAAGGCAGGTTAGAGACAGGTCTGTAGTTTGCTAAGCAGTCTGGGTCGAGGGAGGATTTCTTTAGGAAAGGTACCACTACTGCCTCATTCAGGGGGTCAGGAAACACCCATGTCTCCAACAAACACTGGACTATCTCAGGAAGGACCAGGCTGATGGCCTCAACACACCCCACTAGGAGGTGTGTTGGGCCCGGGTCCAAACTACAGTATGTTGGGCACATACCATGGACAATCTGCACAATGTCTATGATTGCCAACCAGACAAAGTTGGACCAGACAGTCTGGGAGCTTGCAACCACCTGCTGACCTCCACAATACCCACTTGAGGGCACTGAGTGGATCTCTGACCTGATGGTGGCAACCTTATCAGTGAAGAACCAAGCAAACTCATCACACTTAATCTGTGAAAACGGTCCCTGAGGCTGAAGGCAGATTGGATTGCACAGTCTGTCGACAATCCAGAAGAGCTGAGCTGGTCGATTCTGCACCGCCGCAATCTCCCTGGACAGGAACTCTGCCTTCTTATGGGAGATTGTCGATTGATAGTCTTTATAATGGACCATCAATCTAAGTTTGTTGTCAGCCAGGCCAGATTTCCGCTAGCGCCACTCCAACCTTCGACCCCCTCACCTCAACTCAAGTATATAGTATGTATAATTATAATAAAGTAAAACATCCTTGTGTCACACTAGTTCCTGCCCCCAACCCACCCCATCATTGGCATGAGGTAATTTATCAACCACCTTTTTAGGCACAATGACATGCCATAGTTTCCTCACAATCCTTTTAGAGGAACTGTCCTACCCAGCCTAAGGCATACAGAAACATGGTGGCATAGCATTTGTCAGCAGAAAAGGACCACTTGGCCCACCCTGTCTGCCCAAGTATTTTCTGTCTATTCCACCTCTGCAAACCCTGTCTGGTCTCCAGCAAACCTCTGACTCCCTGCTTCACATCTAATATTCCCCCATGTTTATCCCATGCATGCTTGAAGACCTCCACCATTCTAACATTCACCACTTTGGCTGGCAGTCAGTTCCATGCATCTACCACCCTTTCAGTGAAGAAAAATTTCCTCACATCCCTCCAAAACTCCCCCACCCCCAGCTTCATCACATGCCCCCTACTCCTGCTGCTCATGCTCATTTGGAAAAGGTTCTCCTCCTGCACCTGTGAGATACTTGCAGTTCTCCCTCATGGCACCTCTCACGTGCCTCTCCTACAGGGTGTACATGTTGAGATCCCTTAATCTGTCCTTGTAGGGCTTCCCTTGCAATCCTTGCACCATTTTGGAATCCCTCCTCTGGACCACCTTCACCCTAAGTTCATTCTGAGGTACGGTCTCCTGAGCTGGACACAGTACTCCAGGTGGGGGAATACCAGACAGTGATACTGCAGCAGCACCAGCTCCCTCCTTCTGTTGGTGATGCCCCTCCATATGCACCCCAGCATCCCACTAGCCTTGCCTATGGCCTTTTCACACTGAGCTTCCACCTTGAGGTCATCTGATATAATTATATATATAATTGCAGCTATTATACTGGCAGCATAATAATGCAGTGGTTTAAGGCTCTGAGCTGCAAACCTGGAGACCTGGGTTTGAATCCCACAGCCCCCACTTGCATACTGTGTGACCATGAGTAAGTCACTTAACTTCCTTATGCTCTCAGGTTGCACCTATAAACAAGCTTTAAGCTTAGTATGTCTCACATAGTTAAAACAAACAAAACAAAAAAAGTATAGCCTACAGCTTAGAGTAATGAGCTTTGAGTGAGCTTGGTACATCCAGCAGACCTGGGTTTGATTCCCATAACCTCCACTTGCATACTGTGTGACTCTGAGCAAGTCACTTAACTTCCCCAGTGCTCCCAGGTAGCCCCTGAAAACAGGCACTTGTGCCTAGTGGGCCTTACCCAGTTACCAAAGACAAAAAAAAAAAATGACCCCAAAGTCCCTTTCCAGTTTACTGGGAGCCTGTATGGCAGGGGCATCTCATCCCAGGCTAGGTCGACCTGTTCATTCTCTGCCTCTCCAAACTCCCGCTTTGTCATAATCATGCTGCATATAGCAGCTCCACCCACTGGCATGAGGTAATGCCACGGACAGGGGGCCAGAGGGCTGAAGACACCATGCTGACCAGCTCACTATCCCCTGGGTAGGGGACTGGGGCGGTCTGTTGCAAACCACCAGTCTCTGGCCACCAGTGGTATACACCGAGTTCCCCCAGTTCTCTGCCTCCCTAGAAAGGGGGACTAGTGGGGGCATAGTGCAAACTACCTGTCCCCAGTCAGGTGGTGTGTGCCATGTCCCCCCACTTACCTGTCACCCATATGAGGGGACTGGTGGGGACATACTAAAAACCACCTGTCTTCAGCAAGGTGGCATGCACCATGCCCCCCAGTTACCTTCACTCCCACCATTACCTCATGCCATCAGAGCCCCCCACTCACCAGTCTCCACATACTCATTGCAGTAGTACTGTACAGGGTAACCCATCAATACCACGACTGCCGAATGGCAAACCATGACAACCGTGAGGGACACCGTTGCATGGCCAATGGTTCCCCCATCCTCGAGTGGTGCCTTCCCGGAGTTGGAATCTAAAATTAGGGGTGTGTGGGGGGCTGTGGGAAAAGTAATTTCCTAAACTGGTCGTGTTGCTGGTTTAGTGCCCTTGTCATGGGTCGTCGTTCCACAGTCGTGGTTTTGACATGGAACCCTGTACAGTATCTGTCTGCAAGCTCCAGACCCATGCTGAGTCACACTGCCCTTTCTCTGGTCTGTGTCCACCAAGGTGACTACAGCCTTGACCCACACATGAGCTCAAATTCAGTGGGATGACCCCTAAATGTCTGGAAGGCAAAAGTCTCCTCCTGCTCTTCTTTGGGCCTATCCTTACCAAACCTGCTCCCCTACATGAGATAATTCTGCATTGCATGGTGCATACCAGTGACATGAGATAATGCCATGGTGGGGGCAGGAGGCTGGGGGGCATGGTGCCCCCAGCCCCGTCACCTCGGTAGGAGACTGGGGAGTCACATGGTGCAAACTACCTGTTCGCAGCCAGGTGTTATGCACTATGTCCCCCCAGTTCCAAGTCTCCCCCAGGTAGGGGACTGGTAGGCACATGGTGCAAGCCACCTGTCGGTGATCAAGTATTATGCACCATGTCCCCCAGTCCCAAGCACCCCCCCAGGGTAGGGGACTGGTAGGTGCAAGGTGCAAACCACTTGTCGGTGATCAGGTATTATGCACCATGTCCCCCCAGTCCTAAGCCCCCCTCTCTGGGCAGGGGACTGGTAGGGGCATGGTGCAAACCACCTGTTCCCAGCCAGTCCTCCCAGTCCCCTGCACCCCACTCTGGCATTATCCCATGCCATTGCAATCTACCCTACACCACGATCATTACTATCTAAAATAAGTAGCATTTTTTAGTTCAAACAGTCATAGATACATAGCTAGTGTACATAGACACATAGACACATAGACATTGATGGTAGAAAATGACTCTTGGCCCAGCCCAGTTTGCCCACCCTCACTAAATATTCTGCCTTGACCTAGTGGCAATCCTCCCCTTTTATGGCCTGTTCCCCCCTTTTCTAACTTAATTCACCTACCTATTCCACCTCTGCTTGAAGCAGTTGATACCGCATACCAGTGTGTACATTATTTCCTGGTACTCAGGATACAGCTGCCTCATCCTTCACTTTATCTGCTTTTGGCCCCTGCACCACAGTGGTACCATATTTATTTTTTTGTTCCACAAGTTTTACCAGAAAAGTTATACTGAGCTGGTACCAGCTGATTTCCAGAGGTACTATATGTTGGGGGGAGGCAAGAATAGTTAAAATACAAAGTACAATTTACAAACTACAATAATAAGGAAAATTAGTATAGCAAAATAAGTGATTACAGGCAATACTTCTGCGCATGAATCCTTGAACTACTCATTGATTTTGTATTTTATGTTCTCTTACTACCCTGTATTTGACTGTAACTGTATTTTGTTTGTACTCTCTGAAGTCGTGCCTGAAAATAGTTGTTTTCTATGGCTAGGGCACTTACCTGGTTACCAAAAACAAACAAATTAAATAAATTATGCAATACAATTCATTGCAGAAAGAAGAGCAATAAGCAGCAAGCAATAATGCAATAATATGAGGGGTGGGAGTAGTGATAAAGAATTGAGAGAAGGGGGCTGTACTAATATTGGTGTAGAGAAAGGGCAATAGACAGAAGTCCAACACAGTATCAGGAGTAAATGGTAAGCAGAAAAGTCACAGAGGAGAGACTCCAGAGCATAAAGGGAAGGAGTAGAGTGAATGGCAGATGGGAGAGCGCCCCAGAGTTTAGGGAAATGGAAAGGGAAGGCAGCTCCCCCTCAAATTTCATAGGCTACTCCCCCCGGGTAGGGTACTGGTTGGAGCAAGGTGCAAACCACCTGTCCTTGGCCAGGTGATATGCACCACATCCCCCATTCCCCTGTCCCCCACTGTCATTACCTCATACAGGGCTGGCTGTTGGTTTTTATTTCTATTTTTGCACCATGACTTACACCAATTTGTTTTTTGTGCCACTTTTTTAAAATATTGCCAAGAATACTATGCTTACTGTCACTTTAATCACCTTCCTACATGTCTTGTAATCTACACCACCCTCCAACAACTCACTGCAGCAACCAGTCATAAAGGATTTGTATTGTAAACAGTGATACTCATATAGTTGTATTTAAAAAAAATATATATTCATTACAAAAAAGAAACCTCTGCTTTATTTTCTATTTGATTATGCAAGCTACACTGGCACAGTTCAGTCCCCTAAAGCTTTTCAAGGCAACCCCCACCACCACCACCACCACGCAGTAAGCAGTGCTTCAAATGAAGTATTTCTTCTGCGTAAATCTTATTTTGAACCAGCAGTACAGTGAGAGATTCAGTATGTTGAAAATTTTTTTATGAACTAAATTTATGCCACAGAAAGACCTCTTTTTTCTTAGTCTTCAACAACACTGTCGGAAAGATTACTAAAGGGGTAAGCACAGTGGAGGGGATTAAACATGCCTGGGACAGGCACAAGGGAACATTGGGTGGGGAGGGAGTGATGAAAAGCCATTGATCGCTTAGGGTCAGTGACTGCATACAAGTTTAGGGCTCATGGGCAGACTAGATGGGCCTAGCAGTCCTTATCTGCTGACAATTTCTGTGTATCTATGTACCTGCTGTCTTCAGTTTGTGGTCATCCCCAGACCACACAGACCAAGCCCTGAACTCTCAGTAAGCACTGCATATTGGTGGAAGTGCAGCAGGTTCAGCTATGCTACAGAAAGTTTACTCATGCATGCCGCTTGGGAAACAACAAACTGCACTCAGCAGGTGTTCATGAGCGTTGAGCATCTGAGCAGCAGCACGCTGAATGCCGCATGCACATTTTACTGACTCACGCATCTCAGGGCCTACACTACTTCTGGCAGCTCACTGGTATATCCTCTGGCTGCCTCCAGATGGCACTTCTCTCACTTCAGTTGCAGGAGCGCACTGACATATTGTTTTTAATAACGTCAGCATATGGGGCCAAATTCAAAACAAAATTGCCAGGCTTCTAAAAAATTGTTTTTTTGTTTTTTTTTGCACTGTTGGTGAGCAGCAGTGCAGGCCCTGCTCCTGCTAGTGGAGCCTGCCTTCCTCAGTGCACTACAGCACAGTATGTTCAGAATACAGTTAAGTACAGGACTTCTGGTGACGTTGGTGACCAGTATGAATGGATAGAAGTGGAGCTCCACCCTCCTCTGGTATAATAGCTCCCATTTCAACACTTCTAATCATGTTATAGTATTGCTTTCTAGATCAGGATGCTAGCTGCATGGATGGGAAGAGGCAGGAAACCAAACGGTACAAGATTTTTATGTTTGCTTGCACGCATGTGCAAGAAACATAGTGCCATCATCCGAGATTTCGGAGGTGTGTCACCCCCTCTTCCAATTCAGTCAGTGTGTTGGCAGGCACGGCCCCTGTAAGCCAATGCATGCTGGAGCTGTCTATGACAAGCTCCAAAATGCAGTGGAATACAGTTGAAAGAGACTACGCTTCAGTGAGCAGCGATAGATATTGCCTGCTTATCGCGTAGTTCAGCCTACACACACACACAGAAACTCATGCATACTGCGTGCGCCCTCCCCTGCACAGCGTATGGCAATGAGGGGATGCCCAATCCCCATTAGGCTGTGCTGGGCCCCCAAAGTTTTCCAAATGCCACGCTGGGTGCCCACCCAGTGTGGCAAGTCATCGGTATAGCTGATGGGGTGCCCAATCCCCATCGGCTTCACTGTCTCTCCCCATGCTATCACCGACGGGGTGCCCAATCCCCGTCAGCTTCCTCTCTCCCTCCCCAGTACAAGGTGCCACACTGGGAGCCACCCCAGCGTGGCAACAATGTTACGGCCGACGGGGTGCCCAACTTCGCCGGCTCCACTCCCCAGTCGTTCTGCCACGCTGGGAGCCCACCCCAGCGTGGCAAACATCCCGCATTGTCTTTTTTTTTTACCTTAAATGGTCCCATGCAGTCTTCCTGCCCCCCCACAACCCGCACCCACCTGCGCACCTGCCTCCCTACACCCCCCACCCCATGCCTCTGGAGCTCGCGATTCATGTGGACTGGAACACGCCTGCACTCTTCAAAGCTGACTGCGTAAC
The DNA here is from genome assembly GCA_016271365.2 of Neoceratodus forsteri. Classification (NCBI taxonomy): domain Eukaryota; kingdom Metazoa; phylum Chordata; order Ceratodontiformes; family Ceratodontidae; genus Neoceratodus; species Neoceratodus forsteri. The sequence goes on from CM028132.1 coordinate 1,413,012,864, forward strand.
TGAGGAAATGCTGGTAAACTGTATAATGGGCTAGATAGGTTTTTTCAACTTTGTTGCATATCTCAGGCATTTTTGGAATTTTGCACCAAATTTTCAACATGGGGTTTTGGGACCCTTCTCATGAATGATATCACTGTCATGGTGTTATTCAGGCCCGAAGGGTGATTTGCAGTCACTCGTGGTCACTGCGTGAAATCACCTTTTGGGACCAATTAATGGAAACAACACTGCCAGTGTTCATAAGGTGGGCTCTCAGAAGCCTATTTTGAAAATTCAGGAAATCAAAACGATTGTTTTGACGAAAGCGCATACATGCAGTTCCTATGCACGCCTCATAAGTTTTCAATATTACCCAGATTTTCAACATTGCCATTTTACTACACCTTCTTATGAGTAGTACAGCTGTCATTTTCATCACCCAAAATGTGTTTCTGCCCATGTAGCACACAATGGCGCAGTCGGTGTGCGAAATCAATGTACGGGACAAATTAAGAAAATCACAGTGATACCGTTCATGAGCACAGGTCTTAAAATGGCTATGTTAAAATTTGGTGAAAAATTCCTAAAATGAGCTGTTTCTGGTCGTTTGAGCAGTTCATGCGCTTTCGTAAGTTCACGAATTTTCAATATTTTCCTCCAGATTTTCAACATTGCCATTTTACCACACCTTCTTATGAGTACTACAGCTGTCATTTTTCACATCTTGCCCAAAATGTCTTCCGCCACGTAGCGCCGCAATGGCTTATCTGACAAAGGAAATCAATGTATGGGACACATTGAGAAAATCACAGTGACACTGTTCATGAGCAGAGGTCTTAAAATGGCTATGTTGAAAATTTGGTGAAAAATTCCTAAAATGACTTTTCTGAGTGCGTTGCGCAGTTCCTATGCATGCTCATAAGTTTGCGAATTTAATATTTTCACTCCAGATTTTCAACATTGCCATTTTATTACACTTCCTTATGAACAGCACAGCTGCCATTTTTCATATGCTGCCCAAAATGTGTTTTCGCACATGTAGCACACAATGGTGCTGTTGGTGTGCGAAAGCAATGTTTGGGATAGATTAAGAAAATCACAGTTACACTGTTCATGAGCAGAGGTCTTAAAATGGCTATGTTGAAAATTTGGTGACAAAAGTCCATAAAATGACTGTGTTACGAGTGAGCATTGCACAGTTTCCACGCACCCTCGTAAGTTCATGACTTTGTAATATTTTAAGTCCAGAGTTTCACCAGTGGCATTTTTCCACACTTCCTTATTTACAGTACAGCTGTCATTTTCACAACATGGCGAAGTGTGTTTTCACACTTTCAGCGCGAGATGCGTGTCGCAGTGGGGAAATCATTGCTCGGGACAGATAAAGAAAACCACAGTGACACTGTTCATGATCGAGGCACCAAAATGCCTGAGTTGACAATCTGCTGTAAAAATCCCAACCTAATTATATTATGGGAGTGCATTGCACAGTTTCTATGTACGCTCGTGACTTCACCATTTTTTTAAATATTTTTACTGCAGATTTGCAACATTGCCATTTTTTACACCTCCCCTTGAACAGTACAGCTGTCATTTTTTACATCCTGTTCGGAATGTTTTTGCACCTGTGGTGCTAAATGCCGTAGTTGCTGTGCATAAGCAGCTTTCGGCTAGCAAACTGATATTCCCCCTGTTCATGAGGTGGGGTCACAAAAAAACCATGTTGAACATTTGAGTAGGAAATACCAATGAATTCCTGAGGTATTAGGGTTTCCAACCATAACGCCCAACCCTGTGAGAGATTGACAGGCATCAGGGTGTGACTTGGGATTCTTGCCTGTAATGCTCATACTATTCCACACCTGCAGCCAGGCATGAGGGTATGCCTTGGATTCTTCGGCCCCAGTGTTCACCCCATTCTCCTATGCCGCACCCATCTCACCCATATTTCCTAATGGAATGGGGGTCGTATAAAAGAACCAAAAGACCCCAAGGAACACCGTGACACTTGTCAGTGTCTGCAGGGTGGGGTGTGGTGAAATGGCGTGGCCGCTATGCCCAATGACCCAAAGGCACACCCCCAATGCCTGTCACTCTCTACAGGGTGGTGGTGGGGTTGGCTTCAGTTCAATACTTCACTGCCATTCCTATTATGCAGCTCTGTAACTTCTACACTACCACTGCCAATGCCAGCAAGCAAACATTCGGCATTGACAAATGCTTGTTTACTGCTTCACACTCTACATCACCGACCAAGCTTTTGCAGCTGACAAGTATGAGCGACATGGTGGCCAGCACCTCAGTGGCCACAAGGTGGCCTACTAATGCCACCATCCTGGAAGAACTCTGGGAATTCCCAGCAAAAATCCGGACACTGCATGCCGATCTTAAATAATCAATGCCAGCGCTGGAGATAAAACTGACTGATTTGGAGAAGCACTCTACTGACACCGATGCTAGGGTCGATTGTATGGAACTGGAATGAGTTCTTTTGAAGTTCACGCAATACCACCAGTTACTGTCAGATCATTGTGAAGACTTAGAAAATTGCTCCTGGCAAAACAATATTCAAATCTATGGAGTGCCAGAAGGAGAAGGGGGCAATGTGATTTCTTCCCTTCAGACCTTCCTTCCATTTGTTTTGGATGTAACCGATTTATGCCCTTTACCAATAGAATGGGCACATCAACTCTTCTGCCTAAATCTTCCAGCTCCACCTCACATCCTAGATCTAACGTCTTTTGCCTCTACAATTTCACAGTAAAACATGCTTTATTAGTATGGGCTTGGCGAAAGGGGGTTGTCACATGTAATGGTCAGTGACTAAATTTAGGCAATGATTATTCCACTGCCTTGCTGGCTAAGTACAAAGTTTACAGCCCCATTCAGCGTTTTTCTGAAATTTTACAACAAATTTGGTATTACTATCCCCTACCCAGCTCAACTGCAAATATATTTCCACAAGGGTTCTTAAACCTTCGATGACAGAGACGCCATAGTTTAAGAACTTCACACACAGAAATATGAAATTTCAGAGGACCCTATGGATTACGCTCATTCCTGTGAAAAGAGGGCTTTACAATGGGATTCTTGATTAAAGTCCTCTCCCCACAGACAAAAGAGATGTATGAATTAGGCACTGAATGAAGTTAGAGCCTTACTCCAGTCTTTTTGCCATGTGAAGAGCCTGCCTGATCATTTCACATCAGATTTCATGGGACCTCATGTTTTGTGTGTTTCTTGCTCACCATTGCTGTAGAACACTTCGTTTTTAGGTCTGTTTTCATTGTTTAGGCTAGTTGTTTACTAACATACTAAAATGCCAGCAGATTAGGCCTCATGGTCTATCGAGTCTGCTGGAGAGTCAGTACCCTTGATAAGCACCATTTCCTCCCTCCTCACCCCCCCTCAGGGTTCCCCTCCCCCCAGTGTTGGGATTACTCAGCTTCACCCTCCCTCAATACGTGTCCCAACCTCTCATGAACCCCTCTACAGAAACCACTGCCACCAGCTCCTCATGCAGTGCATTCCATGGTTCCACTACCCTCTCAGTGAAGTAACGCCTCCTTCTCTCTCCCCTGAATCTCCCACCCTCCAGCCTCCAACTGTGCCCTCTGGTGACCCCTCCCTCCCTCCATCCTCTGAAAAACCTTATCTAGGCTTACCCTATTTACCCCTTTCAGATACTTGAAGACCTCGATCATGTCCCACCATCTCTCCTCTCCTCTCCTCCAGTGAGTACAAGTTGAGCTACTCAAGTCTCTCCCCATAGGACCTATTGCTCAGATCCTGTATCAAGTTTAGTTGGCCTCTTCTGAACCCTCTCCAGGAGTGCAGTGTCCTTTTTTTAAGTGTGGACACCAAAACCGCACACAGTATTCAAGGTGTGGTCTTACCAGGCAATTATACAGAGGGAGAATCATTTTCCTGCTTCTTGAGGTTGTCCCTCTAGCAATGCAACCCAGCATCTTATTTGCCTTGGCCGTAGCCCTCCTACATTGCTCAGACTTATTCATTTTGGCATCCACTACCACCCCCAGATCCCTCTCCCCACTCGAAGCCTGCAGTGTATCCCCTCCCAGGGTGTACTCATGGGCAGGTTTTCCAGGCCCCAGGTGAAGAGCCCTGCATTTCTCTGTGTTCACATTTAGTCTCCAGGCATGTGCCCACCTCTCCGGAGCCTCCAGATCCTCTTGCAGGGCTACCCTACCCTCTTCCCCATCCATCACAGCCTCCAGCTTTGAGTCATCCACAAAGAGGCTCATTCCGCTCCTGATATCCTTCCTGATGTCAGAGATGTAAGTGTTAAACAGGAGTGGGCCCAGAACCAATCCCTGTGGGACCCCACTAGTTAGATAGATAGATAGATAATATTTTTTATTTTTTTATCAGGAAGTAACTTTTAGAACCATAAAGCCCTGTTTTACAAAGTTGTCCTGAGTTCTAAGAAGTTGTCCTAATGACCCTCCTAGGGGCCAAGATGTCCCTCAATCACCACTTCCTGAGTTCGCCCAGATAGCCAGTTCCCAATCCACCTGACCATCCGAGACCCCCACCCCCCATGTCCTCCAACTTTTCCAGCAGCTCTGGGTGGGGTACCAAATCAAATGACTTGCTGAACTCTAGAAAGAGGACATCCACCGGCCTACCCAGGTCTAGCGCCATCGTCACCCAATCATAGAGCTCCACAAGGTTGATCTGACACGATCCGCCCCGGACAAAGCCATGCTGGCGATCATCCAGGAATCCCCATTCCTCCAGGAACACCGCTTTGTTCAGGTCATTCTCAGTTGTGAAATATGCTGTTTTTATAGACGGTGCTTTTCTATTACTGGTTTCCTTTCACAGTTAAGGGTGGCCTCATTGTTTCAGGCTGGGTTTCCTCTATTCTTTAACATTAGTGAACTCGTAACTGTAGTCTGTTCTCTCTGATCCTTTTTTATCTCCTCTTTTTTATTTGCTTATATCCTGTGCTTGATCTCATTCTTTTCCTTTTTACTGTGTACTTAGATCTTTTCTCTGCTTGCTGGGCTAATGCTTTCTCGATGCCGTACTGTAGCACTTCCTTCCCCATTTGCTTGTTCTCTTTCACCTCTCTGTTTTTCTTTATTCCCCCTCACCCTTCCTGGTTTTCTATATTTCGAGGGCTAAAAGCACGAGGTTCAATGGGGGGGATAGCTCCTCCCATATCCCCTACTTAAACCACAGCACTTCTACTGCCCAGCTTCGAGCATTTCAAAAATGCCCACCATCCCCCCCAGCCTCCTCCTCCTCCGGCACTCTTATCTCACCCTCGACACTAGGCCTCTATTCCTACATCTACCCAGCATTCCTACCAAGGGTGGGAGTAGAGAAAGGCCAAATTCTAAGTTCATGACCTCAAGTTCATAACCTTAAGTCTGTAACATTCAAGTTCATAAGTATACAGAAGCACTATGCTATGTACCACACATTGAAATATAATTACAGCAGCATCAGTTGTTTCTTTATATTGCCTGCCATATTTGTTTAGCTGGAGTGCTTTTCTGCTGCTTTGTGCCTCTCCGTATTAGTTATTGGCTCACTGAGCACCGGGTAAAGTCCTGTTAAAACTGTAACCTTGGCTTTTTATGACTGAAACAAAGAAACATAGAAACATAGAATTTGATGGTAGATAAGGACCACTTGGCCCACCTAGTCTGCCCATTTCCCTACCTAACGGATAAGCTGCAGATCCTAGTTAACCAACAGCTTACTTCCTCCTACCCTCCACTAGAATTGCCTTATGTCTGTCCCATGCCATCTTGAATTCTCCCACTGTTCCTGACTCCACAACCTCCACAGGAAAGCTGTTCCATGTATCTACAACCCTGTCCGTGAAAAAATACTTCCTCACATTACCTCTGAGCCGTCCCCCCCATCTTCACATTGTGCCCCCTTGTTCTTGCACATCTCTTTTTCTGATAGATGCTACCCTCTTGGACTTTGTGGATTCCCTTGAGGTACTTGAAAGTTTCTATCATGACCCCTCCTTGATGGTACGCCATATTAGCTCCTTTAATCTCTCTCATTATGTCTTCTGGTGCAGACCCTGCACCATTTTAGTTGCCCTCCTCTGGACAGCCTCCATTCTATTTTTGTCCTTGCAGAGATGGAGTCTCCAGAACTGCACGCAGTACTCCAGATGGGGTCTCACCAACTGTCTGTACAGAGGGATAACAACTTCTTGTTTTCTACTGGTGATTCCTCTCCCTATGCATCCCAGTATCCCGCCAGCCCTCCTTGCTGCCTTCTCACATTGCTTACCCACCTTAAGGTCATCTAATATGACTACCCCCAGGTCCCTTTCCATTTTTGTAGTTGTTAGTATCTCACACACCCCCCATTGTGTACTCTTCCTCTGGGTTTTTGTTTCTCAGGTGCATTACTTTGCACTTCTTTGCACTGAATCTAAACTGCCATACATTTGACCATATCCTCCAACTTTGCCAAGTCCCTTTGCATCCTTTCCATCCCACCTTCTGTACTGACCTTGTTGCAGATCTTTGTGTCATCTGCAAAGAAACATACTTTTCCTTCCAGTCCCTCTGCAATGTCACTTATAAAGACATTAAAGAGGACTGTCCCAGTACTGAACCCTGTGGCACCCCACTAGTAACCCCCTTTCTTCAAAGCAAACTCTTTTTACTATTACCCTCTGTGTACTGTTGTCCAGCCAGTGTTTTACCCAGGCTATCACTTTGGGACCTACTCCAAGGCTAGCTAACTTTTATATTAATCTTTTGTGTAGGACTGTGTCAAATGCCTTGCTAAAGTCTAGGTAGGCCATGTTCACAGCCTCTCCCTGGTCTACTACTTTGGTCACCCAGTCAAAGAAGTCTGTTAGATTCATCTGACATGACCTTCCTGCTGTGAATTCATGCTGCCTAGGGTCCTGTGCCCCACTGGCCTCTAGGAATTCAACAATTTTTTCTTTCAGAAGTGATTCCATCATTTTCCCTACCACTGAGGTCAAACTAACAGGTCTGTGGTTTCCTGCCTCTGTCTCGCTCCCACTTTTGTGAAGGGGAATCACATCTGCCCTCCTCCAGTCCTCAGGTACCACACCATCCTCCCATGATTTGTTAAAAAGGGTAGTCAGTGGTGTCACTAGTTCTACCCTTAGTTCTTTTAGAATTCTTGGGTGAATCCTGTCAGGCCCCACTGTGTTGTCCACCTTCAGTTTTAAGGGTTCTTTTAGAACCCTTTCTTCTGTGAATGGACTAGTATCGACCTCCCTATCCAGAGTGCTTCTATTCTTTGATTTAGGTACCTCCCCCTCCTCTTCTTTTGTAAATACTGAGCAGAAGTATTCATTCGATATCACTGCTTTTCCACTTTCCCCCTCTGCCACCCTCCCTTCCCTTTATTAAGCCTCACTATCCCTTCCTTGGTCTTTCTTCGCTCCCTAATGTACCTATAAAATGTTTTATCTCCCTTCTTAACTGAGTTGGCTATCTTTTCCTCAGTTTGGACCTTTGCTATTCTGACTGCCTTCCCCACTTCCTTATGCTTTAACTGGTACAGTTCTCTGTCCCGCTCCTTCTGTGTTTCCTTATACTTCCTGAGTGCTACCTTTTTTTCCTTAACCTTCCCCACCACCTCTTTTGAGAACCATAGTGTTTTTTTCCTTCATTTTGCTTTGTTGATTTGCTTCACACAAAGGCTTGTTGCCTCTGTGATGGTTGTTTTGATTTTTCCCCATTGTTCTTCCTCCCCTCCTTCTTGCCCATTTACTACTACTTTTCTGAGGCACTCTCCCATTTTCCCCAAAACAGCCCTCCTAAAGTCCAATACTCTTGCTTTTGTATGGCTTGACTCAATGGCTGTGTTTATCATGAACCACACTGTTTGGTGGTCACTTGTTCCCAGATGGCTACCCACTTCTAAATCTGAGATCCTTTCTCCATCCCCATTTGACAGTACCAGGTCTAAGATTGCTCCCTCTCGAGTGGGTTCCACCACTAGCTGTCTGAGGCATGCCCCTTGTAGGGCATCGAGAATAACCCTGCTCCTGGATGTGGCTGCAGCAAAGGTGCTCCAGTTAACATCTGGCATATTCGGGTCCCTGATCAACAATACCCCATTCTCTGCCATTCTAAGGATGACTTCTATCATTTTCTTGTCCATTGCCTCCTCCTGAGATGGCGGTCTGTATACAACCTCCGTGCAGATTGTGGTGCCATATCCTGTCTCCAGGGTGACCCACAGTGCCTCCTCTACTCCTTGTTTATCTTTTAGTTCCATTGCTTTGATCCCTTCCCTTACATAGAGAGATTCTCCTCCTCCTCTTTTACCCTCCCTGTCCCTCCTGTAGTTTGTGTATCCTGCTATGTTGACATCCCATTCGTGGTTCTCAGTGTACCATGTTTCTGTGACTGCCATGATATCCAGGTGTCCCTCTTCCCTCAAGGCCACTAGTTCAGGGAGTTGGTACACAGACTATGGGCTCTGGTACTTATCACCCTCCATTTTTTGATGGCCTTATCCCTTTTAGCCCCGTCCATCTCATAGATACATAGATACATCGACAGTGTGACGAATGAGCCTAGCCCACCAGTCTGCCATTTGAGCTTGTAAGTTCAGTTTGTTTTCCTAGAAGTCTGTTGCCCTACCCCTGACCTCCAGAATTCCTTTATGTCTATCCCATTCATTCTCTAAATCCCGTGATTGTTTAGCCCCCACCACTTCCTCTGGCAGGAGTTCCACTTGTCCACCACCGTTCTGTGAAAAATTCTTTCTCATGTTTCCTCTGAATCGTCCTCCTCAACTTCATCCCATGCCTCTAGTCCTGGAACATCTTTTTCACTTAAAAATAGTGTTTTCCTGCACCCTGTTCCTCCCTGTAAGATATTTGTATGTCTCTATCATATCCCTCTCTCCCTCCTCTCCTCCAGGAGTACATGTTCGGTTCCTTTCAACCTGTCTTCATAGGACTTGTGATGCAATCCATGCACCATCTTTGTTGCCCTCCTCTGAACCTTCTCTACCCTGTCTATGTCCTTACATGTAGGTATGGTCTCCAGAACTGTACACTGTACTACAGGTGGGGCCTCACTAATGTCATTGTATAGCAGATTATGACCTCCCTTTTCCTGCTGGTGATGCCCTGCCTACATCCCAGCATCCTATTTATTTTACCTGCTGCCTTGTCACACTGTTTCCTACCTGAGGTCATCAGAGATGATAATCCCAAGATCCCTTTCCTGCTTGGTGCATGCTATATCCTCACCCCCCAACTGATATATTGTGCCAGAGTTTTTGTGCCCCTATGCATTATCTTGCACTTTTTGCATTGAATTTCAACTGCCAAACCCCTGACCATTCTTCAAATTTCTGCGATCGCTTCTCATTCTGTCTACACCCTCTGGAGTGTCTACTCTGTTACAGAGCTTTGTGTCATCAGCGAACAGTGAAATTCTGCCTTCTAGGTCCTGCAATATCACTGATGAAGATGTTGAATAGGACCCGTCTGCACTGATCCCTGTGGTACCCACTGGTCACTCTTCCCTCTGTGGAGGACAGCTATTTACCACCACCCTCTGTGTCCTGCCACCCAGCCAGTTACCTACCCACCACACACTGTCCTGCCCACACCCATATTCCCAGTTTGTGTAATAGTCTTCTATGTGGCACAGTGTCAAAGGCCTTGCTGAAGTCCAGATAGACCATGTCCACTGCCCTCCCTGATCCACCTCCCTAGTCACCCAGTCAAAAATTTAATGAGGTTGGTCTGCTGACCTCCCCTGAGTGAAACCATGCTGCCTTGGGTCCTGTAGTCCATTGACAGCCAGATGTTCACCAATCTCCTTCAGTAGTGCTTCCATGATCTTCCCACTACCGAGGTGAGGCTGACTGGTCTGTAGTTCCCTGCTTTCTCTTTGTTCCACTTTTGTATAAGGGACTACATCTGCTGTCCTCAGTCTTTGGGTACCTCCCCTGTTTCCAGTGATCGGCTAAACAGGATAGCCAGAGGTTCAGCCACCACCTTTTTAGTTCTTTAAGGACCCTGGGGTGCACCCCATCTGGCCTCATTGCTTTATCAACTCTTATTATTTCCAGTTCCTTCAGGATCCTTTCTCGTGTAAAGGGACTTGTGTCCATTTCTGCACCATTCTCACCCCTTGTACTCCCTTCAGACCCATTACGCTCCTCTTCCTCAGTAAAGACTGAGCAGAAATACCTGTTCAATATGTCAGCTTTACTGTTGTCATCCTCCACGTGGCCCCCATCCTCCCCCTTCAGTCTCACTATCCCTCCCTTTGTCTTTCTTTTTTCACTTATGTACCTGTAAAAGGTTTGTCCTCTACCCACTGATTTTGCAATGTGCTCTTCTGTCTGAGCTTTGGCTTCCCTTACTGACCTCCCTGCCTCCCTTTGCTTCTCCTGGTACTCTCCTCATCCCCTTCTGCCTGTGTCTTTTGTATTGCCTGAATGCAATCTTTTTGGCTTTCACTTTCTTTGCTACCTCTTTGGAAAACCATAATGGTCTCCTCTTCCTTTTCCTCTTGCTAATCTGCTTCATGCATAATTCTGTTGTTCTTGTAATCCCCATTTTTAAATACTGCCCACTGTTCCTCAACCCCTGATTCCTGTCCCATTCCCTTAATGCCTCTTTCAAGTATCTCCCATTTTCCCAAAGTCTGCCCCCTAAAATCCAGGATCGTGTTTTGTGTGGTTTGGTTCTGCTCTTTCTGTGATTTCAAACCACAATGACTAAGTGGTCACTGTTTCCAGGTGCTCCCACTGTTACCCCCATCACACTGTCCCTGTTTGTGAGCACAAGGTCCAGTATTGCCATCTGCTGAGTTGGTTCCATGACCAGTTGCTTGAGGAAGGCACCCTGAAGGAGTCCAGGATAAATCTGCTCCTAGTTGCTGCTGCTGATGCTCCAGTCCAGTCTGGAATATTAGAGTCTCCAACCAGTACTACCTCACCCTTGTCTGCTATTATTTGGATGGCTAGCATCAGCTCCCTATCTGTTTCTTCCTCCTGGGCTGGTGGTCTATAGACCACACCTGTGCATGGCTGTCCCCATTTTCCTTTCCAGCTTAACCCACAGTATTCTCCCCATTTTGTTCCTCCTGGATCTCTGTGGCCCTTATGTCATTTTTCACACAGTGCCACCCTCCTCCCTTCCTGCCTGCTCTGTCTCTTCTGAATATGTTGTAGCCAGGTATGGCCATCTCCCAGTCGTGGTTATCATTACACCAGGTTTCAGTGATGGCCACAATGTCCAGGTCTGACTGCACCATGACAGCCTCCAGATCTTCCATCTTGTTGCTAAGGCTCCTGGCATTTGCACACATGGCTTTCCATGATTTGACCTCCCTAGACTGTTTCACTGTTCTTCTCCAGCCCCTTCTTTGGTTGTCATTTATCCCTGGTTCTCCTTGCTGTCTGCGCCTCTGCTGAATTTTGCCCCTTTTCTGCTTATCCACCTCTTGGGTACTAATCTCCATCTTTTGCACACTGCTTTGCAGAGATAGCCACTCCTCTGGTTCACTGGTTCCACCTAGCTGTGGGGTGAGCAAGTAAGGTACCCTCCTTGCTGGCCTGCCACCCCCTTTGCTAGTTTAAAAGCTTGTCAATGTAGCATTTAAACTTATGCGGTGCTTGGATTCCTCCAGGATGGATGCAGGCCGTCAGGCTTGAACAAACCTCCATCCCTCCAGGTGGGTCCCCAGTCACCAATGAATCCAAACCCTTCCTCACAGCACCAATTCTTCAACCATGAGTTAAAAGTCTGGTGCATGCGCTCCTTATGCTCTCCCTGTCTCACAGGTAGTACTGGTGAGAAAGTGACAGAAGTAGCTACTTGCTTGAGACCCTCCAGTTTCCTAAACTCTTCCTGAACTTCCTTTGGCTCCCCATTTGCCAGGTCATTAGTACCTAGGTGGATACTGACATCCAGCTCACCCTCCCATCTTGCCATCCCAGTGATCCCCAGAATCTTCCTCCATCCTCCATGCCGTGGCACCTGGTGACACCTCACCTCCCTGTCCTTCCCCTCCTGTGTTCTAGCTGGATCCCTCTTATGATGGAGTCCCCACCAGGATTCACTTCTCCTCCTCTGGGGTCCACTGCTTTCCCGCTGAGTCACCTCCTTGGCTACCTCCACATCCTTTCTTTCCTCTTCTCTGGGTGCCTCTATTTGGTTGTCCTCATTTGCCAGTGTGACATATGAGTTCTTGAGTGGAATAGGATCTGGGATGTGCCTCTGCCCTGACTGCTCTAACCCTCCCTGAGCCCACTGTCATCCAAGTGCTCCTCGTTCTTGGCATTCTTTGAGGCAGTTGCATTGGACTGGGTGGTCCCTGGATAGGGTGATGGTACTCCTGACCCAGTTCACTTCATTCTGAGTCTGGCTACCTTGTCCCACAGTCCAGAGATGCATGCAGATAGGGGCAGCACCTCAGTGACCAGAAGGTCTCGTCGAAATACGATGTCTCTATTGGCTACCGTATTGCACCACTTCACATTATACTGCAGTCTCACGCTTGTTCGCTACTGAAGCTCTCTAGTTCCCCTTTTTATTAATTTACTTTTCCTAAAATCCTACCACTTCGATCCTCAGAGATATTTTTTTAAAGAAAAATAAATAAATAAATGAATCAAAACACTTGTCGTGCTTCTTCCCCCTTATGCCCCTCCTACTTCACACCCCTTACTATACCTGTGTTTAGCTCCTGTCAATCAGATTTAACAGGGCATATAATTAAGAGTTGGGGGAAGGGGAGGGGGGTGAAAATTTGCAGCAATTAAAGACAGCACAGAATTACACCACCACTATGTTTTAAATTTTCAACAGCCCAAAAACAATTATAAGTAAAGACAACAGCGAAAGTATAGTGTCACTAAAAGCCCACAATCTAAGTTTAAAAGAAAAACAGTACCTCTGTTCTACCACCTTCTCCCTTCCTGAGCCCACCTTGGTCCAACCGCTCCTCTTTCTTGGAATCCTTACTACCTTTTTTTGCATTTACCCCTGTCCTGCTCCCTTTTGACTTCTCTACCTTGGTGTTTACCTCTCTAACTACTGTGTTTTGTTGGTGGAGGCTGAGTTTTTCCTGCTCCTTTTCAAAGCCTCCCCCCTTGGCTAGTTTAAATGCTTGCCAATGAAGCATTTAAACCTATCACCTAGGATACTGGTTCCTCTCCCAGACAGATGCAGACCATCACGCCAGTATAGGCGTGCATCCCTCAAGGTGGACCCCCAGTCCCCATGAAGTCAAAACCCTGAGCTCTGCACCAGTTTTTCAACCATTCATTGAATCCCATAGTGTAGAGTACTCTAGCGTCACACTTGCCATAGACAGGCAGCACCTCCAAGAAGGTTACCATATGTGCTACTTGTCTAAGGCTCCTCCCCAACTCTTCAAACTCTTCTTGCACTGCTTTGACCACATTCCCAGTCAGGTCATTTGTCCCTAGGTGGACAATGACATCCATGTCCCTCCCTCATGCAGCTGCTCCTGCAATCCTGAGGATTAGCTTCCTGTGTGCCTCCAAGCTGTGGCACCAGGTAGGCACCATACCTCCCTCTCCCCTTCCTCCCCCAGTTCTACCACCCTAATAATTGAGTCCCCCACCAGGAGTTGTTTCCTTCCCCTGTGGGGTCCCAAGCCACCCTCCTGTGGGTCTCCTTTGTGGAGGTTCCCAGCATCCTCCTTGGTCTCCACTGCAGGTGCCTCAATAGAGGAATCACAATCTGCCAGAACAGTGTATGAATTGTGGAGAGGTACAAGTGGAGGAATACACCTCTGTTCTACCACGCTCTCCCTCCCTGAGCCCACCTTGGTCCAACCGCTCCTCTTTCTTGGAAACTTCTGAGGTAGCGGCAATGGCCCTGGTGGTCTCTGAGTGGGGGAGGAGGTTTCACGAATCCTAGCCAAGTCAGCCTGGAGATGAGCAGCATCCTCCCTCAGACCAGAGAGATGCCTACAAATAGGGCAGCATCAAAGCCTCCAGAATGTCTCCCGGAAGACTTCCGCCCCACAGCCATTGCACTGCACCACTCTCATCATGTCTTATTTTGTGGCCCCTCTCCTGTTGCTTTGTAGTCTTACTCTCTCCTCCCTGTTTTTTTTTCCCTCCTATTGCCTATGTGCCCTTACAGCTCTCACCCTTACTGTTCTGGGACAGGAACTTCTTGTATTCTTCTGTAGTCTCCTACTTCCTTGCTCAGAGTCAGACCTCCAGCAGCTAGGGGGAAAGGGAGATCTACTCTTTTCCTTCAAGGATGATGAAACCTATGTGTATCAGTGATCCTTCCCTTCCTACTGCCAAACAGGAAGTTCCTGTTGTTAGTCAAATCCAGTGCCTATAAAAGTAGAACTGGCTAAGGTTGGGAGGGAAGGAGGGCAATTAGTAAAAAAAAGTTCTAGTTTTGTAGTCAGCTGCTGCTTGCTCTAAAAGCAAGATTTCTGTCTGCCAAAGCTAGCACAAGGGAACTGTAATTGGAGACACCTGCTTTTATACTCCTATGCTCCTAAGTCACACCGCCAATTAATTGTATCTATCCCTTCCTGACTTAAACTCCCTATCCCTAACACAAAAAAAAAAACACACTGACTTTCTTTCTTTTTTGTACCCTAAATGAGACCCCCCACTTCTAATAAAGTATCGGCTTTGCTCAATAATTAACTTTCTCTGTCTTCGTTTTTGAATGGGGTTTAGCTTTTTATTTCTTTTGGATTGTTCAGTTGTTTATAATATCTTCTTTGTCCATTTTCTTGAGCACATTTTCCCTAGAGATCTCACTCTCTGCATTTTCCACTTGTTAACTTGAGTGTCAGTACTATTATGGGCTCTTTTATTCTCACTTCTTTTGCTACAGTAGCAGCCACAGACATTGCCGGCTATTTCCCGAAATTTCTGTGATATTTCCAGAAATATCTCATGCTTTCTGCATTTCCACAGTAGGGACAGCAAAGAGAAATATCTACTAGCCTGGAGGTTTTTGCTCTTTCTCTACTTTTTCCCACTGGTTACTCCACCTTTGCTTACCCTCACTATATTTCTCCTTCCATTTTCATTCTTTATCTAGGAAGAGTCAATATTCTTACTTTCCTTCTCTCCCCCCTTCTCTTTTTACTTCAGCTGGGCTACTACAACCACAGCAAGGGGTTATGAATCTTCCTACACAAAGTATATGTTATGTGACCCAGTTATATATTTTTTTATATTTTCGTCCTTATATGGAGGACCCGGCATCCACCAACATGCTCTTCTTTTATAACATTTTAGTAAAAAATTCCTTAAAGATCCTGGGACTTAATGGGGTCAGTATGTTTAATTTTTCTGGTTGTCCTTATTTATATGTATCTTCTCCCTACCAGCCCAGTTCTATGATGATGGGGGAGGATCATTTTCTCGATTTTATTCATTGGATCCCTAGGTATTTAAATAGTCCAGGAGCTTCCTCACAGCACCATCTATAGGCTTTATAGCATCAGCTGGCTTTACTTTTTTGAGCAGAATCGCTTTCCTGCCCCTTAATAGTTTGTTGATTTTTCAATGGGGTGTTAGTGATGGTCTCCTTGAAGACTTTTCCCCTGATTGTTAGTCAGCTTCTGACTTGGGTATAGACTGGACCCGTGGGCCATGGACGAGACCCAGTTAAACTCCCTATAATGTCTTTTCATCATCAGACATTACTGAGGAGCAGAGATTTATACACTGCTCCCTGCCTTGGAAGCTCATTACAGTTCTAATTATACTTTACTATGGTTCTGGTTGTATTAGTATTAGGTCTTTTCCATATTGGCAGTTTGTTTTTTGGTTGCATGGTTACCCTACCAATTTTTCTTTGTAAACATTTTTTATTTTTCAGAATAAAAAGAGGAACATACATGTTGGGACCAAAGTCCCCATATAGAAATGAATGTACATGTACTTAGTATGTAGGGGGAGGTAGGATAAAGGACGGGTGGGAGGGAGGGACAACCTGGGAAGGAATAAGGGATAGGGTGTACAAAACAAAGAACAATCTGCATTTGTTACAGTGTGCAGGTGATGACTAGTATAAAATAGTACATACAAATTCTGCTGTGGGTGAGGGTGGGGGGTCCCAGATGGAAAGCTTATCTACTACCTACAGGAGGGTTAGGAGTATGGGGATAGAAGGTAATGGGGTAGACTAAAAGAGGTAAAAGGGGGGGCAGAATTACAGTAGGGGAGATAGTCTGGAGGCAGTGTAGTTATTACATTAGGATATGTGCTGGTTGGCATTACTCACCCTTAGAGAGCTTCTTCCATTCTGTGTATTGCTGGATATAAGCACACAGCTCCTAGATTCTATTCACGTCTCTCTTCAAGGCTTCTGGTAAAGAGGTGATAGTGTGTATATGTACTGTAAGACCAGGGCTTCATATCTAGGACTAGAGCAAACATATACCAAAGGATCTGCTTCTTAAGCCTACGGTGAAATAAGCATTGCAGTAAAAACAGCGGTGAAATCAACAGTTAGACTTGGTATAAAAGGCTTGCATCTAGGTTATGGAAAGAGTGTGCATTGTCACCTTGATTCTGTAGGGTGAAAGACAGGTAAAGGAAACATTGGAAATCCAGCACATTTCCCTGTCTACCACCCTTGCCAAGGGTTTGTCGGGATAGGTTGTATAGGACCTGTATTCCACCATCAGGCTCTCCAAGATCATAACAAGGCTGCACTCTGCAGGCCTAGTGGGTAGTCAGCCTATTCCTGCCTGAGGATTAATATAACCCCAGGCAGGGGGGCCCAGCAGAGTTGGAATTTGGGTATTTGTTATGTCTTAAGATGAGAGTTCCTATCCAGTGTGGCGAGGGCCGGAGAGAGATGCCAGGACCTCTACCAATGTGGGGTCAGTGAAGTTCTCCATTTACATAGCAAGGCTCTCTTGGTCTGAAGAGCCAGAAGGACAAGCCATCAGTATTCAGAAGAGGACAGTTTTGGGAGGTCAAATTGGATGCTTAGGAGAAAGAAAAGAGGTTTGTGAGGTATCAGTTTATGGAGCACAGTGGAGGCCAAGGCCTGTATACCCTGCCATAGGGGCGTATCTGCTGGCAGGACCAGAGTATAAGTAGTAGGTCTCTACCTTCCCTTTGGCATCTCCAACAGTTGTCTGAGTCCAGGAGCTTAGCTTTAGTGAGGACGACAGGAGTGTTATACCACGAGTGGGATATTTTGTTTTGTATTAGCTGAGATCTAGCATCCTGCAGCCAGGTATGTGTATCCTTCCAGGCCTGTTCACATGCGGTGGTGGGGATATTGTGCTGGAGCATTTTTCCCATTTGGTCTTTGCCTCCTCAGATTGAGAGGGGAAGGTGTCTCTCAGCTTGGATTAAATACACCCTGCGAGACCTTTGGGGTGCAGTAGCCAAGTGTACAAGTCTGACGGGGTGAGGTGGGATGAGAGTCAACTCAGAAGAGGGTGAAGTGCTGCTCTGATTTGTAGGTAGCTCCAGAACTCCCTCCGGGGGGGGATGCCATTTCTGCCGAAGGGATTGAAACATATAGAGAGCATTGAAATTATGGTCCATGAGGTCTCCCAGTTTGTATATGTCCAAGTCTAACCAGTATTTCCAGGATACCCATTCATCTCCTATGGTAATGGAGGGGTTTTGCCAGAGAGGAATGTGGGAGAAGGGGAGGGGGGCCATTTTCAGTTTTGCATGTGTGGAGAACCAGTTGACCCTGGACACCTCACCGAAGGGAAGTTTGGTCCCAGTTTTGCATGTTATGGGGCTGAAGCCTGGTGTCTCTATGCAAGAGAAGGAGAGAGGAGAGGTGCAATGTCCCAGTAATATCTAGCTCAAGCTGGACCCATTGAGGGGATTGGGGTGTGTGTGGGGGGGTACATCCATTTTATGGTTTGGGCTAGAAGAAAGGCTCTCCAGTACCTCTCCATCCAAGGGTGGTTCCGGCCACCCTGAGCCCAATGTGCTCTGAGTTTGGAGTGACTAAACCTTGGTTTGGAACCTTCCCATAGGAAATCTTCAATTAATCTGTCTATGGCCGTGTGTCATTTTTTAGGGAGAGGGATGGAAATTTGCATCAGGAGGTAGAAGCATTTAGGGTCTGAGACCATTTTGATGTCTGCAATCTCCTCTGCTAGGGTGAGTTTGAATAGTTTCCCCCTATCAAACTCTGTCTCAATGGAGGAGAGCAGAGGCTGTATGTTGGCATGCCAGAGTGTCTCTAGGGTTGGGGTACGGATGATTCCCAGGTAGGTGATCCCTTTGGGAGCTCAGAGAAGACCAGCAGTCTCGGCCATCTGTAGGGTACAGTGTCCATTCAGGAGGAGCATTTATGTCTTGGTTTGATTCAGTTTCAGGCTCAAGTATTTAGTGAAGGAGTCTAGGAGGTGTAACAGGGGGATATTAAGAGCTAGGCATCAGCCAGGGGGAGGAGAAGGTTGTCATCATACATAAGGGTTGAGTATTCTGTTTTCCTCACTGTGATACCAGTGATCTCAGGGTGTTATTGTATTGCACTTGCCAGTGGTTCCACGGCGAGGACAAAAAGAAGAGGAGAGAGGGGGCAGTCTTGTCGGGTCTCACATTCCAGTGGGAATTGGGGGGAAAGTATAGAGTTTGTGATGACTTAAGCTGTGGGTGGTGTATAAATGGCCTGTACCCTGGAGAGAACTCTTTCACCAATTCCAAGGTGTGCCAGGACTATGTACAGGTAGTCCCACTCGATAGAATTGAATGCTTTCTCGAAATCAACTGCGAAAGCCTCAGCTGGTGTCGGGAGGGGACGAGAGATGTGTAGGAGATTCGTAAGGACACTGAGGTGGTTTGAGCTATGCCGGCCTGGGACAAAGCCCACCTGGGAGGGGTGTATAAGATTTGGCAGTAGAAGATCTAGCATCGATGCCAAAATGTTGGCGTATAGTTTGCTATCTAGATTAATGAGTGAAATCAAATGGTAGCTACCAGGGTTTGTAGGGTCCTGCCCTTTTTTGGAATAACCACAATGTTGGCCTCCCTGAGGGAAGGTGGAAGGGTATGTTTGAGCTCTATTTCTTGAAATACCTCCATTAAGAAAGGGGATAATAGTTGGGGGTAGGGCCTGGTAGAAGTCTGCTGTGTATCTGTCACTGCCAGGGGATTTCCCCAGCCGTAGACTCCGG
This sequence comes from Neoceratodus forsteri, assembly GCA_016271365.2. Lineage (NCBI taxonomy): Eukaryota > Metazoa > Chordata > Ceratodontiformes > Ceratodontidae > Neoceratodus > Neoceratodus forsteri. The sequence continues at coordinate 1,413,031,979 of CM028132.1, forward strand.
ATGGCAGAGCTCACCTCTTCTGAGGAGATGGGAAGTTCAAGGGTGTGGGCCTGTTGTGTAGTGAGCTTAGGCAGGCGAAGGCCATCAAGGAAGACTTGAGTGTCTCTAATTGGACCTGTGTGTGTGGAGGAGTATAGTGTCTTGTAAATGGATGCCATGGTATTGTTTATCGCCTCTGGGTTAGTGGAAATCATGCCCTGGGTATCTTTCAGGCCAGGTATATGCCTGCTGACTTGCTGTCTCTGAAGTTGGTAGGCGAGTACTTTGCCTACTTTGTCACCGCCTTCCCAGAAGGTTTGCTGGAGACGGCATGGGGTCATAATGTCACAAGATATTATGCCGCATGCAAAACTCACACTGCCTATACAGTGCAATTTCTTGCATGTAGCACGATTCTTTTTTTTGCAGGGGTTCCAGCCTTGCATCTCCACTTACAGGGGCTGGGCCCCAAGAATCCCCCCCCCCACTAAGGATTCTCAACTCCGGGGTTCAACTCGGAATCACACAAAGTGTGAAAAAAAAATGAAACAATCTGGGACTGGGAATCAAACCCAGTCCCAGAAGCAGCGCCTGGGTTCCTTGCTGCAGTGGCTCAGTCCATTGAGACACAGCAGCTGCTCGGTGGAACCTGATCCCAGCAGAGATCTTATCCTCTGCCTAGGACAGTGTGAGTGGTGCAACACCGCATACAGCAGTACACGCGGTATTGCACCATTCGCTCTGTAGTACGGCGCTATTCAGGGTTAGCTATAATGTCGTATGCTATTAAGCATGTGACATTATGACCTGGTAGGGCTGGAGACAAAGTATGGCCACTTTGGCTTTCCTGTTTAAAAGCTGGTTGATCTCAAATCTGAGGCCTAGAATAGTTCTACCTGTTGGGGAGTGGGGGGAGGGGAGGCATAGCCTTAAAGACAGCTTCTATTGCAGCTAGTTGTTGCTCACGTGTGGCCAAGTGTTGCTATCTTTCCCTGCATTTGGCTACCCTACCAATTTTTACTTGGGCTGAATAACTTTTACAGGTTTTCCCTAGCTGTGTTATCTTAATATTGGAAGTAAGGCACAGGTATTTTTTTAAACTCTGAGGGTGGCTATACAGAAAGTTCCTGTCCCCATTTTTGGACAGGTTGAATTAACTTAAATGCACCCATTTTAATGTCTCACGATGGAACCTTTTACTAAGTTACTGTTCTTATTACTATTGTTCTTGTTACTGTTGTTCTTGTTACTATTGTTAAGGTGGCAGTATAGTGTAGTGGTTAAGCACACTGTGCTGCAAACCTGGAGATCTGTATTTGAATCCCATTACCCCCCACTTGCATATTGTGTGACCCTGAGCAAGTCACTTAACTTCCTTGTGCCCGGCTTAGTGTGCATTTCCTGGTTAAACAATTTCCCCTTTCCCTTTCTGTTCTACAATTTAAATGGGGTTCACAACCCTGTGAAACGCTACTGCTGCCTTCAGTTTTTCCGCCAGCAATAAGTAGATACTATTTTTCTTCAAGAAACTCATTTGCCTGCAGACAAACACAAGAAAAATGTTTAAAGTTTGGATTCAGTCAAGTTTTCTTTTCTTCACATGAATCGGGTCATTGCTAGGGAGCTGCAGCCCTCTTTAGGCATGGTCTCCCATTTGATATCTACACTTCAGTTGCAGACAAGGCAGGACGATCCATTATTGTTATGGGTACTTTATATGGCAGACCCATTACTTTAGCAAATACTTATTTTCCTTCGGGTACAGACCATAAGGTTTTGTCTTTGATTTTTTCTGTCTTACTTAGTAACTTACATAGGCAGCTTATTTAGAGAGGCAATTTGAATTTCACCTTGAACACCAATTTGGATACCTCCAATCCAAAGTCGTATCATTTGTCCTTAGCACAAAAAAGTTTGCGCAGAACTGTATGTCAAGTTAGGAATTTTGGACACAATGTGTTATCTTCATCCATCGCAACAAGACAATGCACACTATTCTTTTCATCAAAGTAGTTATGCTAGGTTAGACTATCTATTTACTACCACTGAACATGTTGGTACTTTGTGTGATATCCAATATGGGTTGCTACAGTACATCTATGGGATCACACCCTGCTATGTGCCCTTTTTTCTGTAGGAAAGCCCATTCATCAAACCTTCTAGCAATTACATCCAGGTCTGTTACGTGATTGCATGCTGCTTGAGAAGTTAGAAAATCAGGTCTCCAGGTCCTTATAGATAATGATAATGAGACCGTCATCCCAAGCATTCTGTGGTTCATAGGTAAGTACAAGTTCGAGGGCAAGCCCATATTGAACTCTGCCAACATTTATCCTAATGGTGGAGTGAGAATTTTTTGTCCCCCATATGCAAATCAAGTCTGAGTTTAAATTGCTCGATACTGACACTAGAAATTACAGATATGGGGAGGACATTCCATACTGGTGGGAGCCTTTGGGTAATAAATTATGTCTATTTTTTTGTTTTATTAAGACTGGCAACAAGTTTAAATTTATGTGATCTTGTATTATTAACTTAAATCAGTATTATGTGGCACTGTTACAGCGCATGGTTTGGCTTCACAAAAAACGCAGGACCATAAAATACAGGAAGTTCAACACACACGCTTCACTCCTTACAGAAGATCTTGCTGCAAGGGGGCACTTCTGTTCGCTCACAGCTATTTGAGACTAAGGCACAGCTTCAGAAACTTTTTTGATCAAAAGGTAGAGCATGCCCTTTTTTTACCTATGACAGAGATATTATGAGGGTGGGGCTCGGGGTGCTTGTGTTGTGGCTAGGCGACTAAGAGCATATAAGGTAGAAGTTACTATAACAAAACTTCATCACCCAGACAAGGGTTTACTTACCCTTAATGGAACTGAGATCTTGAACATTTTTAAGACCTATTACTCCACCCTATACACCCAGAGGCTTCCACACCCTCTGAACAACAAATATATTTGTTTCTGAGTCAGGCCTGTCTACCTTCACTTTCCTCTGGACAGGCTAAGTCACTTATTTCCCCTATCACTATAGCAGAAACTCTCCTTGGTATTAAGTTAGCTGAAATGGGAAAATGTCCAAGCATTGGTTTTCCTTCAGAGTTCTATAAAATGCCTTCTTTAGGAAACCTCTTGCCCCCATTGTTTTGCATCTTTATCGGTTCCTTCAGGATGGAGATACTCCACCACCCTCATGGCAATACACTGTTATTGTGGCCCTTCCAGAGCTGGGCAAAGATCTCACTTTACCAGTCACTTATTGCCCATCTCAATTTAGAATTTTGATTGTAAATTATTCATCTCTATTTGGGCATTGCGACTCTAGGGCCTCGTTCCCTCCTTGGTGGACCAGCACCAGACTGAGTTTGTGCGCAGGTGTCAAGTCCATGGTAATGTTCAAAAAACTTTACTTCTTTTAGATTACATACATCATCGCTCAATCTCCATGGTCCTGGCCAGCTTGGAAGCAAAGAAGGCTTTTGATCATGTGTCCTGGCCTTTCTTATTAGCTACACTGGAGGCATGTGGTTTTCCTTCAGAATTTCTACATATGTTACAATCCCTTTATTACTTCCCTTCCACTTTAATTAAAGTCAATTGAGCAGTTTCTCAGTCTTTTATTTTACGGAGAGGTACTTGACAGGGAAGTCCTTTCTTTCCGATATAATTTGCTTTATATATAGTGCCTTTAGCTTCCCATATACATCACCCTCCAAACATACAAGCCATTTTGTTAAGCATTCAGGACTATAAAATAGCATTCTTCACCAATGATATTTTACTCACTGTAACTCACCTAACTAGTTCTCTTTTATCCATCTCTGAAACATTAACAGGTTTAAGCGTGTCACTGGTTTCCATTTAAATTGGCACAAAAAAGAGGTGATAGCTTTTAATTATACTCCACCTCACTATATCAAAGATTTATTTAATGTACGTTGGAATCAAAATTCCCTAAAATATCTTGGTGTCTACCTTGCTAAAAATCCGGATCATTTACAAATGCTCAATTATGAGCCTTTGACGTTAGCGCTGGCAGAGATCTGACCCAGTGGTTATTGTTGAATTTTTCTTTTTTTCAGAGGGTATAAGTTATTAATTTAAATAACCTACCCAAAATATTATTTTACTTGCAAACTCTTCCTCTTTACCAGGCTAGCTACAGTACTTCTTTTAGGACTGGCACAGATTGAAATTCCACTTCATATGGAAAGGGCACAGGCCAAGACTTTGACTTTCATCGTTGCATCTTTCTCCAGCACACAGTGGGATAAAGTTGCCTAATTGAAAGGCTTGCCTGTGGTTCAATGGCTGAAGCAACAGCACACACACACACACACACACACACACACACACACACACACACACACACACCCCAACTGACCTATTTAAACACCTCCTTCCTTCTTCATTCAGAAGCATTTTTCTTTGCAGCTGGAGGCTCTGTTCATCCTCTCTCTGGGCCCGACCCTCTCATGGGCCCTGCTCCACTGCAGTGTTTGTCTCCTACCTTCCCTTGTGTTTGGAATCTGCTGGCTATGCTGGACTCTTTGCCTGGTTTGCACTTCTGCTTCTGGGTCAGTATTTTGCCTCTGGCTGCAGTCTGTATGTGCTTCTATCGTAGTCATTTGTTTCTCCCATCTGCTCCGGTGCTTGTGTTTGCTTTTTGGGGGACTTTTTAGTTCTAGCTCCCCTTGTTTGCTTTGTTACATTCAGATGCATTTCTAATCTGGCTCTCACGTCACTTTATCATACTTCTGCAATCTCTCTCTTATCTGTACTTGTTACCTGTGTGCTCTCAGTTCCAATTGTTGTTTCCATGCTGTAGCAGTCCTTGTGCTCATTACCTTAGTTGTTTACACCTGCCTCATTCAGTATTGGCTTCCCTTAGTAGCTACTGTATAACTCTGTCTTTCATTTCTTTGGCTGGTCTTGTGGTATCATGCCGAACTACTTTACTCCTCCCTCCTGCGTTTGTGTTATTCAGACTCATTTATTGCTATTTCAGAATTTTACCAAACCATACTTTTACCAAAACCCCAGCAGTACCTTTCTGACTTCTACCATACTGAAACTTCAGCCATTTAATTGGCTCTATTTTGGGGTGTTCTACCCCACCAACATTATAGTTGCTGTTTGGTCTCATGGTGCTCAGCTTGTGAATTCCGTTATTCCCATGGCAGGGGGCTATGATGTCACAGTGGGGCATTGTGGCTCAAGTAGCAGGAGCATGTGGCCCATGTATGTAAGCTATATGATTTTGCCCTCCTTTTGCCTGTATGGCATTTCAGTTATCCATGCATAAATACTTTAACCTTGCAGCCTTCATGGCTTTCAGAATATTCCTTGCATTCCATTACTGCATTGCAAATGCTACTTACTCGAATAACCTAACACCGCCTTAATGGCATTTAAGGTATTCATGACACTCATATCAGTTCTCTATTTATGCTGTAACCATAGCAATCACTGCTAAACATTATCGATTCAATTACACTAAACCTCATTGAATCAATTTCTGGCATATCAGCATCTCACTACTTAATCACCTACTGTACCTTCTATGACACCATTAATTTGGATTCCTTAATGGAACTGTTTGGCTTGCTTTCACTGGCTTTGCTCACATCAGTCAATCGTATCAAGCATTCTTCTCTGTCAGTCTCATCAGTCAATCATATCAATCCATTTTATCAGCCAATCTTCTCAGTCAATCATATCACCTGACATATCAATACCTAAGTGACAGCCACTGGCTTCACTCAGCCTCCTCATATTTAACATTTCATGGTTGACTGTATGCTCTCATTTAAAAATTGAAGGCATGCCAACCATGACCATTACTTTCTATGGCTCAGGGTCTACCCTGCAGCCAACTGTCTCGCTCTGCACCGAAGTCCACATCTTGAGCATGCAAAACCTGGGGTGGGGTCCTTCTCATCTGGCGCATTGTGAGAGAGTCCTTACTCTGAGCAGAGCTTTAGCCATGCAGCTGATTGATGGCACCTGTTGATGTAGAATTTAAGATTTCAGCTATGAGGGATGAGGAACACACACCCAAAAGCACTCCTTTAGCTAGCCGAATTAGGTTCAGCAATGCATTCTATGCTATCCTCCCCATGACCGCCTCTGGCTTACCTGGTCTGTTTTTACTCAGTAGGCCATCTGAGTGCCTCAGCAGTGTTGCTCTCCTTCTCCTGCCTTGGGGGTCCTGCTCTCACTTCAGAGTATCTGCTGTTGCAGAGGACTCTCACAACCCTTCATGGTGTTCCCGTTAGAGGGATCATGACAGCATTCCATCAAATTGGAATATTTCCCCCTCTTGGATTGGGTTTCTAAATTGCAACAGCAGAGCAGTCACTAAATAAAACATTCCTAGCCTGGAGGGAAGGTGACCTAGGGCCTTAGATCCCCAGAGGGTTCCTCCTCAAAAGGTTTTTTTTCCTCTTCTCAGTGTTAAAGGTCATAATATCTAGTTACTTTAGTTGTAATTCCCCAAATTACTTAGGTAGGTTTCTGCAGTCATTTAGATTGGTTTCTGCTGTTGGATGGAGATGGATGGTGGCCCTCCTTTGCCGTTTCTTCTCTCCTTGGGAAGTCATGCCCTCCCAACCTACATATTTTTTTAAACTGTTATTTTATTAAAGTTTTCAGGAGCCATATACATTATAAATTTGTGGCCATAAATTTAGCAGATTATGATGTAAAACACAAAATTTTGCTCTTGAATTTTGCAATTCGCCCGCACATTTTGCGCTTCATGGGACAAAATGTAAATTTCAATGGAATTTTTGTGCAAATCACACAAATTGAAGTTTCTGAGTTTTTTTGAAGCTCTGCAAATTCCACCTGGAAAGATATAGAATTTACAGTATATGATCTCCATGATGTTAGCCGTATTTTGTTTTCTTCACCTCCAGGTTATCTTTCATTCTCTCTTTTTTTTTGGTACCCAGAAACAGCATTTCGGGTATGGCATTTGGTCTGCATGAAGTTTGTTGGGGAAGAAGCTCTCCTTTTGGAAACATTGGTGTGGATGCAAAATAATTCACTAAATATATCAAACCCTTTCTTAAGGTGGTGGGCTCACCAGGGTCTAACTTTTTACACCAACTTCTTGATGCTCGGGGTATACTTCCTTTTTCTAACCTCAGTGCTATACATTCACTACCAGCTTCTGATCATTATTGGTACTTGCAAATCTGTGCTTACATACAAACTTTGCCCTCCCAAGTAGACACTTTTCTGACCCACCTCCACCACTAATCGAGTTACTTCTATTTCACCAGCAGGGTGGAGTACAGGAACATCTATTTGGTGGGTTATATAGAATCCTTCAGGACCATTTAAGTGACTACATTTTCTATCTTACATCAATGGAATAAAGACCTGTAGATCTCTCACTCTCAACCTACTAACTTCCAATGGCAGTTTATTTGAAAGACTTTTCTAGAATGAGTCAGATGAGACTCTGTAAATCCCCAGTAATGTCAATCAAATATCTTGGGGTGCAGGCCGGCGTCTGCTGGCAGGTGTGTGGTGAAACTAAAGCTGACCACACCCACATCTTTTGGGCTTGTCCATCTGTGCAGTCCTACTGGACAGCTGTTTCATCAGTCCTGGTGTCGATGTTTGACCTTTCATTACCCCCAGTTTCATCGGAAGTTAGGGTTAGACAATGTAAGGTCCTACTAATTCTTTTGGTCTGTGCAAAAAAAGTTATCACTGAATTAGAGCTCCAACTATGCCCCCCTCAGATGTTTCAATGGGTAGCCCTAGTGGATTCCATTTATCAACTGGAAACTTATTATTTCTTAAATATCATGTCAGTATTTGAAGAAACCTGGAGACGGTGGGTACTTGATAAGTTGCAAACAGATTCAACATTTATTCTGTAAACCTCTGTTCATTCTTTTTCTTTGGTATAGACAGTTCTGTTGTGGCCTAGTTTGGGGTTGATATGTTAACCTGTAGCAGTGCTCTGCCTCAATTTCACCCATGCCTTGCTTCAGAATGAATTTATTGTATTAAAGTTTTGTTAGCTTTATTTCTTGCTTCATTGTTTGGGTTATGAAAGAGATTTTTCAACTCTGTTTTAGTGCCTAATCCTTTATGTCCTTCTGTCTTTATTGAATATATGGCTCAGCCCATTGTTGCTTCTTGTTTGCTACTATATCAAGTTTTTCGTGTTTCAGTATTTTGTATTTTTCATTATGCAGTTTGGCTGTTTATCCAATGATAATCACGAGTAAAAAATCGTGACTACAAAATCGCGAATCAAATACAACAAAACACTGATTGGCGACCGTGTAATAACAGGGCCTGAACATAATTGCAATTTGTGCTCTACAAAAACAGCAATTGTTTAAATCGCGATTGTGGATCTTTTAAGATGTATTCTTTTCTATTACTGCACCAATGCCCCCAACCCCAACACTGCTTCCATTCATCTAGAGCTAGATGATTCACAGTGAAGTTACTGAGAATGAGATACTGATCTAGAAGAAGAAGTGCCCTCTGCCGACTGAAACAACAATCGCTGCACTGCATCTCTCCGTGGTTCTCAAAACCATTTGGATTTAGCAGGCGGAAATACATCTCCTTTAGCAGGTACCTGAGGGGAAGTCTCATAGTTCTGTGTAGGGTGGGTGCCAGTAGATACAGAAGAGAGGTCATGATGGTTACAGGCAGGTTTCAAGCCAAACAGGGACTACTCTGCAGGATACAAGGGTATAAAATTGTTCCAAGCAATTTTACCAGTAGGTTGCAGAGAATGATGCATTGAGGCCAGAAACCATTGGGTTTCCTGCAACATTTCAAACCAAAGCCAGCAGTTGTCCCAATTCACAGATAAGACAGTAGGGTACCTCACAGCATATTGTACTCCCTTCCATGCCAGTTCTTTACATATGGGCGTAAAGACAATTAATAGCAAGATCGTGGATTTAAAAAAAAACATAAGCAGTACATTTTTTATTACCGCCCATGCCAATACTCCCAAAGTCAGAGAGGGAGAGCAGGAGAAGTAGAATCAGTCTCTCACTGTTTGCAAAAAAGGTAGTTACTGCTGAACTGACTTGAAATGTCTTATGTAGAGATTACTACCTCTGTGATCTGACTTTTCCTGCTCTCCCTTTTGATTTAAACTTTGGTGCATGGAACACATCAGCAAACCCTGCGCATTTGGTCTCAATGTGATCGCTATATTGATTGGATCACTATATTCACATATGCATTTATGTACTGTCACTAATTGTGCGGTCACCATTATTTTACATAGAAACATAGAATTTGTTGGCAGATAAGGCCCATACAGCCCGCCTAGTCTGCTCATTTCCCTACTTGGTTTGGCAATCCCTGCTCTTGTTTGGATTGCCTATTTTTGTGAGCTGTATTATTTTGTGATTTTAACATGGAACTGTTTATGTGTATTGGTTTAGTAATTGTATTATCTTTTTCTTCAATAAAAATTGAATTATTAAAAAAGAAATAGAGTTAAGTACAATATTTCAATCTAAATTCACCGTCCAGTGGCTTTCATGGTTGAGGCTTGTCCATATGGAGTTCCTCCAGGAAATTCCATTACAGCAGTCTGCTTACCCAAGCCTCAGAACCCTGCCATGCTCCCCACCAGTGGCATGATGTAATGCTGATGGCAGGCGCCAGGGCTGGGGGGGGGCATGGTGCCCTTGCATAAGAGACTGGGGGACGACATGGTGCAAACCACCTCTCCATTTTCAGATGGTATGTACCAAGTTCCCCTAATTCACAACTACCCTGGGTAGGTGGCATCCACCCTTTACCCCTGGTTCCCTGCCAATGACATTACCTTATGTCATTGGAGTCTTCCACACTTGTCCCTCTATATTAACAAAACAAAACAAAAATTACATAACACATGATCATCACTATCTAAAATAAATATTGTAGCAATTTTGGTGTCCATTTTAGTCCAAACAGTTTACAGAGCCTAGAGTAACTGTATTTGTGCCTATTGGTTCATGTTTCCCCACACAGCTTCTTCCTGGTTTACCCTTGGCAGGGGTTCCTTTATGACCATGTAACCATATTCTGCTGGTAAGGACAACAGCTCCTTTTCTCCCAGTGCAGACACCCTCTCTCCTGCCATACTGTACACCAATGGCATGAGGTAATGCATGATGTGGGGGGGACAGGAGGCTGGTGGCATTGTGCCCCCAGCCCCCCTGGGTAGGAGACTGGGGGTTGGTGGGCATAATGCCAACCCCTGACCACAGTCAAGTGCTATGCAGCACATACCTCAATTCCCTACAGTCCCTGCATAGTGAGCTGGAGGGCGAATGGTGAAAACCACCTGTCTGTGGTCAGGTTGTGTGTAACATGCCTACTACTGCCCCCTGGCAATACCTCATGCCACTGTAGTCCTCCCACACTTATCCTTCTATGTAAGAAAAATCTAGATGTATATAAAACATAAATATCACTATCTAAAATAAATAGTATAGCAATTAAGTCCAATTTAGTTCAAATAGTCTGCATAGCCTACTGTAGCTATGTGTGCGCATATTGGTTCATGTTTCCCCAGACATAACTTCCTCCTGTTTCACCTCCATGGTGGTGGCTCTTCCACATAAACCTCCTGCAGGCCCTTCCGTTGCAGCCGCAGGTGTATCATCTGACCAGCTGACACCCACATGAAATCACAAAATGTATTATTACTCATGAACTTCTGTAATGCACTTATTTAGAACATTGCTTCATGCACAGTGTTTCTGAAAACCATTATGTTGTTACTCCGCTTAACCTGTATTCATGCTTAATGTTGTTGTAGTCACCCTGTGGATTTTGTGCATTCATTGTATTCAATACTTCATGTAACCAGTTAGGTTGCTGCATGTCTCACTTCCTGTCGAGTTTGTATTATGTCAATTGATTTTATATATTGTAATTGAATGTATGCTACTTTTCCCCGTGTACTCTTCCCCCAGGACACACTGTGAGATGTGCAACTTGTTGTTCAGTGTGCCCTTTCTGATGAAACTTTTCAATAAATAAATAAATGTAAAAAAAAAATTAAAAATATATAGCATCTTTAAATCTTACTAAAATCTGAACCTGAAAAGTGCTTTTCAGTCATTTGCACCATACTTTAGACTGACAACGTGCAGGACTGGTATAAAACCAGATTGTTTGATAAATAAATACAAATGTGCACAAACATACAAAGATAGTATTTCAACTCATTAAAATCTTATCTAATCCTGCTTTGTGCTTTTCTGTTGTCTGCATCATGTTTTCAGACTCATGGCATTCAGTACTGTTAAGAAACCATGTTATTACAGGAAGGAATACAAATGTGCACAACAGTTACAAAGGTAACACGTTTAAAACTCTCTCAAATCTTAATCTAAACCTGCAGAGTACTTTTCGGTCATCTGCACCACTCTCTCAGAGCAAGGGCATACAGGATGCCAACACTGTACAACAGAATCCCCAAATGCTGTGTATTATTTAAGGGACCCCCGCCCCATACCACCTAGGCCAAAGCACTGTACAATTCACAAGACATGGGTTTACACTGTGTTCTTAAACTGATGTGGCATTTTCCTTACGATTCCAAGGCAATTTTCTTGTGTTTTCCCATCATGTATAGTATTTACCATGGAAGTAAAACTGCTTTTTTGCCTCTCTATATATAGTGAAGCCCACCAGAATGAAGCGCAGCACTGCAGAATTCTGCAGTAGAGTTACTACAGCAAACAATGCAGTTTCAAAGGGAGTTAACCCCTATTGTCATGCAGTAAACCTATGACACTGCATTTCATCCTGATGGGCTTCACATATCCAATGCATGTCTATGGATAGAATTTCCCTGTATGTCTTCATTTCCCTTTAGTGAAATGTATTGTTTAAAACTCCTTTTCTGGCTGACTTTTGAGACAGGGCTTTGCATGCCTCCCCCCAAAAGCACCTTAACAAAACCAGTACCTGTTCTTTAGAATTTGATCCCATCCTCACATTCCTACAATACCTCACACCCACATCCTAGTTTATCTAATTTATATCATACCTCTGGTTGGGGGACAGGGAGCTGGGGTGGCATGGTGCCCCCAGCCCCCTGTCCAACAGGTAGGAGACTGGAGTGTGGGCATTGTGTAAATGACCTGTCTGCAGTCATGTGATAGGCACCATGTTCCCCCAGTCCTCAGCCCCCCAGGTCGGGGATTACTGTAGTGAGGGTATTGTGCAAATCACCTGCCAACCCAGGTAGCATGCACCATGTTCCCTCAGTCCCCTGCTTGGCTGCCCCAACACAACCTCTTGCTATTGAGTCCCTTCACACCCTGATCATTGATATCTAAAACAAGCAGCATTTTTAGTTCAAACAGTCCATACATCATACAAGGTCACCCAATTGTCTCTGAGGTGGGCTCTCTCACAGACAGCCTTTTGTGGTTTGTCAGTTATTTTTTGCAAAAGGAAGTAGTGAAGCTAAAACCACAACTCAGGGACCCGGGTGACCTGTTGGAAAAATTGGCAGATTTTGTTTGGCAGAAAGGATACATGTGGATTTCAAAGGATGTTTTATTTATTTATTTATTTAAAACATTTCACCAGAAAAGACATACTGAGCTGAGAGCAGCTCATTTCCAGATACGTCCTGGGGCTAAGGGGATGTGGAAATCATATACAGCAAATGCAATATGCCAAGGAACATAATCAAAAACTGAAGACAAATCGTATAGCAAGCATGTCTGCTAGATAAAACTGAGAGAATTTAGGCAAGGTAACTTATCTTACAAATACAGAACAGTAAACAGGTAATGAGGGAAAACAGACTGTCAGGGCAAAACTAATGAGGGGAGAAGGGAAGGAAGAGGGTCATGGACAGTTGCAGGAGAGAGAGAAGAAAAGTCATGAAGAAGAGACTTTAAAAAAAAAGGCAGATGAGGCAGAGTGAATTGACGGGGGAAGAGAGAACCAGAGTTTAGGAAAGTGAATGTTAAGGATCCTAATTCCTCAGCTGAACATTGCAGAGGGATTGATGCCTGCAGACACTATTTGAGATCTAGTGTGGATTGCGACATGGCTACATTCATTTTGGAATCGCTTGATTATATTTTGAAACATAATTATTTTGATTTTGCAGAGGAATACTATTTACAGTTGTTAGGAACCACCATGGGCACATGCTTGGCATCTTCTTATGCAAATTTGTTTATGGGGTAATGGGAGCAGGAAACAGTACTTTCAGATGCCCTTCCATATGCAGACAATGTCATCTTGTGGTACTAATAGATAGGCAATACTATCTGCATATGGAATGGCTCTGTGGAAGATGCTAGTGGAGTCATGGTCTAGCTAAATGAGAACCCTGTGAATTTGTAGTTCACGTTGAAGATAGAACCAACTACTATTGATTTTTTAGATGTGATAACATTTGTAGTAGTAGTAGTGGTAAAAATCTTTATTTTTATACAGGATGATACAACCATTTGGACTAAGGTCCTATTTTCAGGGTGTTCCTGTTTAGATAATTAGTGTTGCAATTTAAACATATATCACATTTAACACTCTTTCAATACAAAAATTTCTACTATGGTTAAAATACATACCACACTACTTATTTTCTATATGTTTAGACTATTACACAATGGGTTGGATATTTAAACTGCGCCATTCTGTGGCGCGAAGCCCTCTTGCGCTGCTCAAAAGTTGCGCTTGGGGTATATAGAGCCGATATTCACAATGGAGTTGGCGCTATTGAGCAACCTCTAATATCACCCCGCCACAGCCACTGTGCATGGTGCAGTGGAACTTGCGCCACCGCAAGTGGTCAGAGTGGAGCATTCAAAATGTGGTGGCGCAAGTTCCATTGCGCCATGCGCAAATTTCCGATATTTAAAAGGTGACATGCAGATGGGGCCATAATTCATGCAAGGCACAGGAGGGGCCATTTGCATCTACTTATGGCCCCATTTGCATGCCATTAGCATGCAGGTGCACCGATCCCCGATGACTTGCTCCTGGCGCCCTTCCAGGTTGCAGCTGTCGGGGACCGACGCTTCCGCAGCCCGATCACAGGCATGAAGTAACCGACTGGCCCGATCGCGAGGCATAACAGTAGTAACCCTCACCCCACTAGCCTGATCATGGCATAACAGTAGTAACCCCACCCCACTAGCCTGATCGGGCAGAACAGAAGTCAACCCCCAAAGACCAATATCCCTGGTGGTCCAGTGGACCGCGAAGCCTGATCGCTGGCATTAGAGTCAACACCCCAGGTCCAGTACCCTGGTGATTCCAGTGGCCCCCCACCCACCCACGGAGCCCCACCCCGCCCCCATCAGCCAGCCGGTGGCAGCACCCCCTGCCTGCCACGCGACTGACTGCTTGGTAGCTATGCCCATTGGTTCAGAGCAAGAGCCAATGGGCATTCAGCTCATATCAGAGCAGGCAGTCCAGATATGAGAATGAATTAATTAATTCATATCTGGACTACCTTCACGGTATGGGGCTGCATGCCCGCTGGCTCTTGCTCTGAACCAATGGGCATGCAGCCCTACTGAGCAGTCAGTCGGCAGGCAGGGGTGGCAGGCGGTGGTGCTGCCGCCCGCCAGCTGACGGGGAGCGGGTGGTGGGCCCGTGGTGGGTGGGGGGGGCCACTAGATCACCAGGGTACTTGGACCCTAGGGGGTTGACTCTAATGCCCCATTGGGTTTCGCAGTCCACTGGACCACCAGGATATTGGTCTTTGGGGGTTGAACTCTGTTCTGCCCACGATCGGGCTAGTGGGGGACACTACTGTTATGCCCGCGATTGGGGCCAATTGGGGGTTACTACAGTCTTTGCCTGTGATTGGGCCAGTCGGGGTTACTACAGTCTTGCCCATGATCGAGACAGTGGGGGGGTTGTTCAGTTCTGTTCTGCCTGTGATCGGTCTATGGGGGGGTTACTATTATGCCCGCTATCGGGCTGCAGAGGGGGCACAGGGAAGAAGTGGAGGGCCACCCACAGGTGGCAGCTGCTGTGTTGCGCCCTGCAATGCTGCAGCTCATCTGAGGGTGGCCCTTGACTTGATCCTTTTTTTTTTTTGGCTCAAAGTCGTGCAGGCACATGTTGGGGGTTGCGCTTGCACAACTCTGCACAGCCTGGCTGAATATCGGGCTGTGCAGTTTATGCATGGTTCCTCCCCCTCCGGTTGAGCATGCCTTCATTAGCATTGTGCTGTTGCTCAGCATGACTTGGGGGGCGCAACTGCCTCCTGCTGAATATCGCAGAATGGCGCAATTTCAGACTTGCGCGGGCGCAACCCTATTGCGCATGGCACAACCCTTTTGAATATCCAGCCCAACATGTTTCCATGAACTTAACACTACAATTCAATAAAACAATTTCACTATAGTTAGAATACGTACCACGCTACTTATTTTCTATACATTTGGGTTATTGCACATCAGTGTTTCCACAAACTTAACATAACAGTACAGTTCGGTTAAACAATTTCAAATGATTGCAAACATTCTTTCATAGGGTTTTGCCTAATAGCAGCTGCAATCTAAATTTAGATCTTTTTTAAGGTGAGCACAAAATATTTTTGGATGGACTTATGGGGATTCCTGGCAAAGTAGCTGAGATGAGCGACTATAGGAAGCCAATGGCCACCAACTGATTGTTGATGGCAACCAGTGCCCACCCTCAAGCATTCCAAGATTCAATACACTATTCTTAGCTTATTTTTGTATGCAGGAACTATAACATTTAGGGTGCTTTTCAGAAACAGGCATTGGAACTTCAAAACAGGTTTAAGAAGAGGGGTTACAGCAATAGGTTCCTGAAAGAAGCAATGGGAAAAGTAGAGGCTATTAATAGGGACAGCATATTACAACCAAATAGAAGGCGGGAACAAATAGATTCTCAGCCAGTGAGTTTCTCCCTTGAGTTTAACCATTTGGCAGGCCAAATAAGCAATATAGTGCACAGACATTGGGGCATCCTGTTGGCAAATATGATATTAAGGGAGGCACGTGGAGAAAAGCTTAGATTTACCTTTAAGCATGCCCTTAATGTATGAGATAAGACTATGCATAACCGCTACCAAAAAACATAGACACAACCCAGGAATTGGTTACTCCCACCTATAAAGGGTCTCTTTCCATGCAGCAATTGTAATATAGCTATTGTACATACTGCAGTAAGGATAGTGTGTTAGTTCACCCTACATCAGGGAACAGGTTTGGTGTTGTGCAATTTATTATCTGTAACTACATTTGTGGTTTATGCCCTGACATGCTCCTGCAAAAAAAGGCTGTGTTGGATGCACTATTAGATCATTAAAAAAGGAACTGGAGGAGCTTGCCAGTGACACTGCAGGAGGGAGGGAGGATATCCCCCTGGGTGAGCATTTGTGAGCTTTCATAACATGAATTTACGGATTTGTCCTGCACGGGACTGAGTATGTGAAGCCAGAATGGGGAGGGGAGTGGGATCATCTACACTACTTGCTTCAAAATGAGGCAGTGTGGATATTTAGGCTTAATAGCCTCACAACCTAGCGGACATAATGACAAGCTTGATTATTATCAATTTTTGTGAAAATGTTTTGCAAACTAGCAGATCTCTGAACATTATAATGTATTTAATGTACATAATGTCAAACCTGGGTATTACAGTTAGAAGTAATGTTACTTTAGATTAGGTGTAGTATGTTGTTGTCATATGTAGGATCTGTTACTTTCTATGTTTGTTCTCTCACTTCTCTGAGGTATATGGCAAGGTGGGGATTTGAACCCAGGAATTGCCTTTGAAGGATGCATCAGGACATACTTGCTGGTGATGGTTATCTGAACTGCAAGCTCGCCCTGAAGTTAGAAGCTGCAATTCGCCTTCCACTGAGATGACAGCGTCAAGAAACGTCTTGATGAAGAGTAGTAAAAAATAACCAATTTCGTTACTGTATCCAATTGCAGCTTTGCCGGTTCTAATTCTATTTATGTGAATATACAGTAGGACTGCATTATTGTGGGAAAAATGATATCAGCAAAGTTTAGGACACTTTCTGGGTTATGTATCTACTGTTATAATTATGTCTGAATACTCAGTCTGTGCTTTTTTAATAAGTCCTTTTTATACCACCACGTATTTGGGTAGATGTGATACACATTCCAGTAGGTATTTATAGGTAATTTGAGGTCATTATAATTGCTTGCTAATAATTAGCTCCTTTACGCAATATTGTTGTAAGAGGGTTGCTATGGTGACACATGTAGAATAAATACAGCTGATGGGTAATGAGTAAGCCATGCCTCCTGAGTAAGACTGTGAGGTCCGAAGAGCTGAGAACTGGACACCTGTGGCTAGCTCCTAGTACCTCTGTCAGTAATTTTTGCAATATTTGCATTATGGTCTATTTGGAGCACTTTAATTCTGTCAGCCTGTTTAGACACTTTAGAACCATCGATGTATTAATATACCAGCACAGTTTTGCTCACCTGTTTTGCACAGTTTGGATAGATGGATTTTTATGCATAGCATAGCTACTGCTTTAAGGATATTTTAAACTGCTGCAAGATGTCTTGATTTAATTCTGGGAATAGATTTTTGTTGGTATCAGCACAAGATATATTTGGCGGTATACAAATTAATTTCCAAATATAAAGTGCAACTTGTAATGCACTGCATTATAGGGATGCTCTCTGGAAAAAGGCAAGAAAAACAAAAATTAGAATCTGACTGGGTTGCTTTTGGAATAACTAGGAATCAGTGTACCAAATGAATCAGAACTGAAAAGGCTAGATATTTCCAAACCGCACTCGAGTCCTCCAGGAACAATAGTGCCAAATTTTGGCAGATCCTGAATGAAGCAGAAGGACATAAACCTTCATCCTCATTACCTAGCAAAATTATCTCTGGAGACAGTACTGGCACAAATAATAAACTCTGGTCAGAGCCAATATGGCTGTGGAGTGCTTCTGAGATGCTTTTGCACATTACTTCAAATGAATTTGCAAAATGCAGATCTATGGAGAGGCAGTTTCAATATGGACTTCCATTTACACATTTTTACAATGTGTTTTCCTAGAATATCCTGCTTATCTATACCCCACTCTACCTTGGTTTCACTGAACTCTACTGTATTACCTGACTGTGTCAAATTTCCTATTCATCCCTGCGATGATGGCTACTGCTTGATATTATACCAAGACTCTGTGGAGGTCAACATTTTTATTTTCATGGTTAAATTGTAATTTAATCTGTGATTTCTTGTAAGACTGTATTCACCCTGTCTATTGGAAGCCTGTAATTGTTAACTGTTTGTACCTGTTTTGTGATGTGTGCACTGTTTGCATACTGTACTCTCCCGGGTCGTGCTTGAAAATAGGCAGGATTAGTGCCTAATGCACTTACCCGGTTACCAATAGCTAATAAATAAATAAATAAATATGCCTGCTGATTGGTATATATTTACCCTGTATAGTTCACAGAAGAAATGGCATCTTATTTTCAGTGTGGCTCTACATCTACACAATATTATGCTGCATTGTGTAAAATCAGAACACACTAAAAACAGTATTTTACATCTGGGTGGATATATAAAGTGCCGGATTAATGCATGAGCAGAAAGATGTGTTGCACAAAGAGGGTGCGCTGGTCGGCACTGATACAACATTCAAAGAGAGTGCGCCACCAGTACAGGGTGTGCATATAGTGAAGCCCACCAGGATGAAGTGCAGCACTGCAGAATTCAGCAGTAGAGTTACTGCAGCAAACAATGCAGTTTCAAAGGGAGCTAATCCCTTTTGTCATGCAGTAAACCTATGACACTGCACTTCATCCTGGCGGGCTTCATCGTTCCTGTTGAAAATTTGACTCTGGACTGGAGTCACAGTGCAGGCGGCTGCCAAGTCAAGTGCATCCAGGGTGACCCTGACTGAATACCTTTCAGGGGGAATGCATGGCACATACCGGCATGCACCGCAGCCCCCAATGGGCAATATTCAGCTGAGGAATGCAAATTAACTAATTGAGCATGCAGGGTGCAAAGGAGCCTTATGCATGCTCATTACGAGCCCATATGCATGTTGGCATGGGGATGAATGCACCAGAGCAGCTCTCACTTCCAAGCCCTGACCCCAATTGCTCCCATGTGGGACAGGCCCTGAAGTCTCTGGTGGTATAGTGGCACCCCCCCACCCATTCCACCAGCTTCGATCCTACCAGAGTCCAGGCTCTATTGGTTCCATATTGTAGGGACCCCAATGCCATCCCTAATTGCACCTCAATACACCCACAGTCCATGTCCATAATGTAGTGGCCCCCACTCTCCCTCAACGGTGCACAGACAACCCCCTCCCTGTCCCCCCATCCCATTGAGGTGACTGGCTCTGTAATGGGATCATACCACTCTATCTGCAGGTGGCAAAGCACTCACAGTAGGATGCTGGAATGTGTTATACATAGGCATGAGCTGTGTGTGGGTGATGATGCCTAGTGGCCATACTCCTCAGACACTCACATGTGGCTCCATCATCCCAGTGCCATTGCACTGCTCAGTGTGGGTGACGGCAGATGCAGTACCCACTCACACAGGTCCCAAAACAGGCATGTTACAGTCGATCTCCCATTTGTTTGTACAATTGGGGAACTGCGGATGAACTGTCTGTAGCCTGAAGCATACGTTGCAAATGGCATTACAGAATACCGCTCCCCATGGCACCCGGGATACTTGAGACGTCTGGAGGGTAGCATGTTACACAGGGGAACAGGGGAAAGTATGGACTTGCATTGGTGTATGATAGCAGGAAGATACAGCATTGACAAGGCATGTATTGGAGGTATATAAATTCCCTCATTTGCCAGGGACATACACACAGCTGCATACACTGGTGGATCCACAGCTGGTGTGGTGCCCCAATGCACGGTACAGACAGTAGGGTCATTCCAGAGTGCAGGTCCCCAGCCCGGGTTCAATGCAGTCAATGGCTGGCCATGGCAGGGTGTAGAGGGCAGTGCCAGTCTGCAACCAGTTGGGTATGGGGGAGTGAGAGTGTCTGTGTACAGAGTAGGTGGATGGGAGTCCTCTAGACTAAGGATATGGACCATGGTTTCCTCTGATGCAATCTGGTCTAGGGGGGCCATACACTATGGAGCTCTTCAGGGATAGAATTGGCTAGATTGGGGATGGAAAGTGGGTATCTCTACTCTACCAGAGCTGCCAGGCTACTGTGCACCTGGGTGCACATCTGCAGCCAGACTGTGGGTGGTTGGTTAGGTTAGGCCAGCTATTCGTGACCTAACTGTGGGCTGTGGTGCTCTGGACTATGAGGGGCACATTCTCACTGAATATGCTGCACCACGGCATATGCATGGGATTGCCCCCTTGACTTGAATGGCATACCATTTGTGTGTGCCCTGGCCCATTCCCTTGCAGCTGGTGCATCCCGCATGTTTGAATATTGCGCTGTTGCACATTGATAGATTTATGCGGCACATCTCCCTTTTCCACCGGGATGTGCTGTGTATCTCCTTTAAATACAGGGGCCCTGTACTAGGTAGCCTGAATACATTATAAAAATGGTAAAATCATGATCCCAGTGAAAACAAGATATTGCATCTAATTGGGGACAGCCTGAGTAAATACAGTGCAAAATGTGCAAATGAACATTCCTGTGACAACGAGATGTATCATCTCCCCTGCCCTACCCAAGATACAAAATATAGGATAAGAAATAGTCAGTGCTCCCAGATCCAAATAACCATTACTCTGTAAGAAGCCCTCATTTTCCCTGTGTTTTCCCCACAAAGGCAGAATCAAATCCCTATATAAATCCCTATGGATTTTTCCATAAGCCACTGTTTCTTTATTTATGACTTTGCTCTTTGTTTATTATTTCAACAGCCAGGGGTTCTACTGCCAATACAAAAAGTAGTGGGGAAAGTGGGCAGCCCTGATGGGTACCCCTACCCAGTATGAATGGAGGAGACAGTATCGTATTGGAGAGTATCCGAGCAGCTGGGGATAAATATACTGACCCAATCCAGGCCCAAAACCCCGCCTCCAAGCCCATAGTGCAATGTACTTGTTGGACATAGTCCCACTCCAGGGAATCAAAGGCCTTTTCGAAATCTATTGCAATGGCAGCAGCGGGGAAAGATAATGTTTGGGCCTTATGGATTAAATTGACCAATGATCTAATATGGCCCGAGCTAAAGCTGCCCTTAACAAAGCCTACTTGGGATGGGTGGATCAAACTGGGAAGGAGAGGATTAAGTCCATTAGCTAGTATCTTAGCTAGCACCTTGCTATCAGCATTCAATAATGAAATAGGGTGGTAGCTGGAGGCTTTAAGAGGGTCTTTACCTTTTTTTGGTAGGATAGTAATAGTTGCCTCCTAAGGGATGAAGAGAGAGACCCTGTTTGCAATGACTCAGTAAATACTTGTTGCAATACCAGAGAGGTTATGGGATGCAACAGCTGCCACTCTTCAATAGGGATACCGCCCCCCTCCTGGGAACTTTCCCTTTTTAAGGGAGAAGATCGTGTCTGCCACCTCCTGGGTTGAGATCAGGGCATCTAGGGCATTAGCTTGGGCTTCCGAGATTTTGGGAAGATGTAGGGAGTCCAGAAATGGGCAGACCCCCTGTGGGTCTGGGGCTTTGGAGGATTTATATAACAAGGAGAGGTGACCTTGTGACCTGCCTCTGACCTAAGGAAAGGGACACGAAGGGCCTTAAAAGCAAGCTCCACTTCTCGGAGTTGTCGTTCAAGCCCCCTCAAATGTTGTTCTCTCCTCTTTCGGCGCCGGCTCGCATAACCTATTATCGCCCCTCTTAGAGTAGCTTTGAATGCCTTCCATGTGGTACCCACAGAGGTACAGTATCTGCTATGAGGTTATGCCAAAAAAATAATTCTGTTGCTTCCTTTTGAAGCCAAGGGGGAAAGTCTGGGTCACGAAGTAGCAATGGGTCCAGCCTCCATGCCGGAGACTTAGGGAGAGGGCGGCCCCATGTGAAGGCAAGATGCACAGGGGCATGATCCGAGATAACTAAGGATGAATAAGGGTATTAACAGTGTCACTAATAATAGTAGGAGAGGTGAGCCAGAAGTCTGTTCTACTAAGAGAACTATGTACTGGGGAAATGAAAGGTGTAGTCCCACTGGGAGGGCTGAAATATTCTCCAGATGTCAGTAAGGGTCAAATCTTGTTGTAATTGAGCCACTGCCATTACAGCCCTGGAGTGGGGCTCAGTATTGGAAGGGGGTCTATCCAGGAAAGGGTCCAGAGTAAGATTAAAATCGCCCCCTAATAAAATGGGAGTGTCTTTAGGAGCTTTGGATCCCAGCACCTGGGCCAACTTGAGAAAGAAGGAGGACGAGTCCTCATTCGGAGCGTATATGTTACCCAGGATCAGAGGGCCCTCCCCAGTATCCATGAGTACCACCATCCATCTACCCTCAGGGTCTCTCACTTGTCTCTGCAATTTCCATTGTAGTTGCTTGTGAAGTAGAATCACCACCCCTCTCTTTCTAGAGGAGGCCAAGGAATGAATGATCTGACCTACCCACTCCCTCTTCAGTCTCTCAGGATCCCCTCCAGTAAGTTTAGTCTCCTGCAGGAAGGCGACCCTCGCTCCCAGTCTCTTAAGGTGGCCTAAAACTTGCTTCCTGTAGTTTGGGGTGTTAAGCCCTCTGATGTTCCATGTCAGACAAGTGATATCACCTGTTAATAATGGGGAGCAAATATTTAATTCAGGGATATATCAAGAACAACCAGCAGATAGGGAGTGAGGGCAGCCCAACCAGAAGAGGCAAATTTCTATAGAGCGCCACCAGATATGGAGAGAGTGGGTAAAGTTCATATACCCTGCCCCTACCAGGTGAGCTTATACTAACAAATAACAAAACAACTGTGTGTGTCTCTTGTGAAACAAACATACATAAACATATTAACAAACTATATACATTGTGCACAGTGTACCACGCAATTTGGGGATATAGAGGTGTCTCTTCGGCCGCAGAGCCCTGCTGTAGGCCAGCCCCTATTCCCAGGGCATTATCAAGTGGTAGCCATCCTTCCTTAGCACTATGGTGAGTGTGGGGGGGGAGAGAATCGAGCAACCCAATAGGAAGGTTGGACCACGTGGCTCATTGCAACCCCAGAGGGTTGAGAGAACTGCTCCAGCAGTGTAGCTCAGAAGCAGGGGTAGTTAAAGTGGGACTACACAATGCTTCTAATGAGGTGGGTTTGCAGGAAAGAAAGTGAGGGAGGACTGCCCACTATTTTGGCGAGCCTAGGGTTATTGCTGATGGGTGCCAACATGCTCTCACAACAAAAATCCTAGTGAAGTCAGGCTCATCACACCTATAAAGAGCATACTGTAAGCCACCCAATGCGGGGGCTGGGAGATCTCCCCTTGATAGAAAAAAAAAAACACATACCAGAGGGGCACAGGCCTGTGCCTTTCACCACTTAGGGCCTCACGTTAAACACATCCAGGCTACCCATTCAGCACAACAGTTTACGCATGCTGATAAATACTTTCATATCATATGACAGCTTCCCAGCGGACCTCAACCCCCCACACACAAGTAAGCGAGGTAGAACCCACAAAAGTTCTGCTGTTTTATCAGATGGTACAAAAAAGGCCTTCTTTGCAATCTAGACGTGTCTGGATCTTTGATCAGAACATCTACTGAGAGCTTGTTGGTAGGCCTCGTTGAATGCCTCCCAGAAGCCGGAGTGAGGCATCTTCTCTGCCACATGGCAGTGCAAGTCGGGGGTCAAGGTTGGGGTGAAAAAGGGCTCGAAAGTTCCCTTACATGGGTAACATGGAGAAAGGGTAGCAGATGGGTCAGTCAAGGAGATTGTCCACTGACGATCAATTTAGACACCCCAAACTCGCCCCATACCTACAACTCCCCGGGGGATTAAAAGAACAGGAACAGAAAGAAAATAGAAGGATGACTACTTATCTGACCACGCCGGTGGGTTTTCTCTGATCAATTGTCCTGGAGAAGTAGAGCGCTCAGAATGGTCCACACTGAAGATGAGATCTCCGCTGGTAGAGGAGGTCTCCCTCATAGCCTTTGGTGGACGCTGTCCTCCGCTATCTGTAGCTCCATTCTGCGGCTGGTGAGGAGTTGCTGACGGGGACAGGTAGCTGGGCTGCAACATAGGAGTAGGCCTGCCTTCCACAGTTGAATCCACAATGCCAGGGTGTTGATCCGGGGTGTAAAGCTTCATATCTATTAGCGGTGTAGTAGGCCTGTAATGGATCTGGAGCAACAGTGTCCATGCTTGTGGCCTCCTTTGTGTCATCCTGCCCTCTCTCCGAAGGATACTCCCAGTGGCCATGTTTCTTTGAGGATTGCCTCTTTCAGTGTGTTTTTGGAGGGAGTTCCCTGTGTTGCTCCCTGAGGTCTTGCCAAACTTCAGGCCTGCCCACTGATGGAGAGGAGCGGCAATCCAACCCATTGGTAGCAGTTTTTGCTGAAGGGGCTCCCGGGGTTGTGGTGGTGAATTCTTGTGGCCAGTTGCACCGTAAAAAATCCATGAGTGCATCAAGAGATTCAAAACTGTTCAGGACCCCATTATGCATAACCCGCATCGTGGCTGGGTAACGCAAGGAAAAGGACAGTCCAATATTGTGCATTTTATGCCTTGCCTAAGAGTATGCTCGGCGTTTGTCCGACAGATCCTTAGAGAAGTCCTGAGAGATGTGGATCCTATTCGATCTCCACACTACAGGCTGTAACTCACGAGCTCTAGTTAGGACCTTCTCTTTGTCCCTAAAATCAATAAATCGGGCTATGATGGGTCATGGTCTGTCCTGGGCCTGAGACATGGGGGCTAACGTACAGTGTGCGCGTTCCACCTGGAGCGGTATCAATGGGTCCAACTGCAGCATTTCAGCAATGGCTAATTGTAGAAATCCCTCGGTATCTTTGCCTTCTACATGCTCAGGGAAGCCCAGGAAGCGAAGATTATTATGGCGACCTCGATTCGCGAGGTCATCCATCTTACTGCGCAGCATCTGTATGTCCCGTTGTTGATCCCTTAATTCTGCCCTTAAATCCTGAACCTGCCCCTCCGTCGCCGAGACCCACTGTTCGGTATGCAGCATCCTGGCTTCTAAATTTTGAACCACTTGGGTGTTTCGATTAGTTGCCACAGTGACTTGTGCCATCTGGGCCATAAGTGGGCTGAACATCGCCTCAACTGACGGTTGCTCCCAGGTTTGTGGCAAGCGGTCTTCAGCCATATTTTCAGGCCTACCTCGTCCTGGAGGCTCTTCAGTAAAATAGCAGTTTCCACCCAGCAAAAGAAGGCTTTTTGTACCAATGAAGCTAAATTAGTGTAGCTTGAGTATTACCCCACAAGTTACAGTAGAGTGAGGATATAATACCAGCTGGTAGAAAAAAGATTTTACAGGATATTTCCCTCTGGGTTGTAGAGCTGATCTGTAAGCTGCCATCCTATTTATCACCCCTAGTAGCCAGTCATGGCCCATTGTTTAAATCTTGTGGTGCAGGAGTTTCTGCAGCACCCTGATGTAAAGGAAATGCTGACCATTGCATGATGTATCTGCTCTCACTTTTCATGATCTGGAAAGGCCCGTGACCAACTGCGGCAGTTGCAGATACAAAACAGCCTGCCTCAGCACCGCTTGAAGCTGGAAGTTGTCACCCGATGGAACTCTACTTTATACATGGCAGAGAGGTTGTATGAATAATACATACCCATCTCAGAATATCTTGTAATGCACACTAGCCATGACAGTTCCGGGGCCTCCATGTCTATGACGACTGAACAGTGGTGCCTCATGGACTCTAATAACAATGTTGCATCCTTTTGAACATGCCACACAGGCAGTGAGTGGTGAGTCTGCCTCCATTAGCCAATCAATTCCACTGCTGCGGGTGCTGAGGCAGACATTGGTGAATGTACTGCATGGACTTGATGCTGCCATAGACAGTGCTAGCAGTATGTTGCTGCAACACATGCTGACAGTATTCGACCACAATTGTCACATTGCGAGCATTCAGTGCAGTGACAACTTTCCCATAGCAACTATGCTGGACCCATGATACAAACGTGGAATTGCATCGGTACTGGAGGGAGGGCCTGAACAGGTAAAAAATATCAGTGGACAACTGGTGTGCTTGGTTCGAGGGGCACAGAAGTCACATGCCAAGGTCAGCAAACCTCAGCAGCATAACCCAGCTGAAGGTGTACCTGGAGGACCATCAAGCATATCCTACAAGGGAAAGGGGACTGCAGTTCCAGGTGGTCTGTCATCCAAAGTGGCTGGCATCAACCCGCTTTGGGAGGCTTTGTCCAAAGTGGGAATTTGTGAAATAAATGATTGGGAGAACAGGATGATGCATCAACCATTGGACTTAATGCATCACAGAGAATGGTTGAGTCATATTTGTCTGAAAAACAGGCATCTGACAATAACTGAAGATCCTCTTTTGTACTGGAGTGGAAAGATCAGTCAATGGCCAGAGCTGACTGCAGTGGCACTGAAGTACCTCACATGCCCACCTTCCAGTGTAAGTGTCAAGAGGGTATTCAGCTCAACAGGTGCAATAGTCAGGGATCGTCGGACAAACATGTCTTCTGCAATGTCAGTTTGCTAACATTCATTAAAATGAATGAGAGGCACATACCAGCACAGACTGCAACCTCGGTATTCATACCCCGGCCTAGTCATGGTGCTTTTGGTGATGTAGATATAGACCAACCTGGTGGCACTGGCAGTGGCAGCCTGAAATGGCCTACCACTGACGTCAATGATGACACAATGGAGAAAGAATTTCCCAGTGGTCAGACTTCAGACATAGATGACTGTGAGGGCAGCTTTCTTTATGAGGATGATGATGTGGTTAATGTTGGCAGGTTTTAGCTGAAGTTGTTAAAAGGCAGTGTGCCATCCCAGACCACCACCACCACTTTGGCCACCAGGACTGATGTTGTTAGTCACTGCCACCACTGAGCATGAGTCTGTCTGCCCCCCCAAGACCACCACCACCACCACCACTGGGACTGATGTCGTAGCCACTGCCACCACTGAGCATGAGTCTGTCCGCCCCCCCGGACCACCACCACTGGGACTAATGTCGTTAGCCACTGTCATCACTGAGCATGAGTCTGTCCACCTCCCAGACCAATACCATGGGACTGATGTTAGCCACTGCCACCACTGAGCATGAGTCTGTCCACCTCCCAGACCAACACCACAGGACTGATGTTAGCCACTGCCACCACCGAGCATGAGTCTATCCACCCTCCCAGACCACCAACACCAGGACTGATGTAGTTAGCCACTGCCACCACTGAGCATGAGTCTGTCTGCCCCCCCCCCGGACAACCACCGGGATTGATGTTAGCCACTGCCACCATTTATTTCTTTTTTTAGGAAACTTCCAGATGCTTTGTTATTCTGTCAAAGTGACCATATCCAAAAAAGTTCTTCAACATCAGACACCCCCTTCCCCAGGCTGGGGCACACATGCAACATGCAGAAGTTGTTTCATTAGATGACCATGGCCATCATTAACAACCAGACTCCAGAAGGATGCAGATGAAATCTGTGAAGAAGTAACAAAATTATAAACCATTATAGACAAACCTGCAAATATACTTCCCCACCCCCCTCAAAAAATACTTACCTTCATGTGCTTGAGAGTTATCCATTTCCAATCTCAATGAAAAATGAAAAAAATTCTCATCGAGCACTGGTGCACACCATGGAGCAATGTGCACACCAACAGTTTCTGTGACCCGTGATACAGAACAAGACCATGAGTACATGACCATGTCAACCCCGCTCCTCACCTACAAAATACACAAACATATATCTATATATATATATATCTACTCACCAAGGCTACTATTAGTGTACAGACAAAGGGCACCCTTCCATCCAGTTGAGATGATCACACTGCATTTGCTCAAATTGCCTCGCAGAACACCGTGGACCGCCAACAGAACACTCATGGTCATCATTTTATTCTGGGGGACTTTGTATGCTCTGAAATACTCCCATTTCACTTTGCTACCACTTGTCAATTTGCTGCACACAAGGCGGATGCATTTTGGGCATGCAGAAAAAATCTAGGGACTCTGTGCCAACACTATGCGCATGACTGAGTGCACCATTAATTCTGAGGAACTTTGTATGTGCTGAAACGCTCCCATTTCACTTTGCTACCACTTTGTGAATGCATTTTGTGTGTTGCGTGATTGTGAGCTTATGATGTTATACTGACATTATCAATTAAAGCAGCATTGCAAGAATGTTGTGACAATTTTGAACTGTACTTTTTTATGCTGCTTTACATTCACACGGCCACTAGTTACCTCTGAGTCGTGACTTGAATGATGCGCTTCTTTTCACAATTTCTGTCTGCGTTACTTAGTTGACCACTTTTTTTCATGTATGAGAAAAAAAACTGAGCACACCTTTCAATATTGTTCTGACCAGGTTTGCATTTATTTCTAGCTGCTTTTCAATAAATATTGCTCTGTGGTTCATAAAACACTGCCTGCTACATAACTGTTAATTTACAACAGAAGTGATATATAACAACTAACTGATGTGATGGAGAAAAGCAGAGGAAAACAAAGACCTGGTCGCACCAATTTAAAAGGAATGCTACTTTCATTATTTCACACTTGAAAAATGGTAGTACAGCAGACTCAACTACTGCAAATTCTCGTATCATTCTAGTCAGGATGTAAGTAAGGGAAATGGTAACAGCATTAAAAAGTATAGGTCAGAGTTCTCAGATTGTGGTGCTGCTGCTTTACAGAGATTCACCGCATTACATAGGCCCAAACTGAGCAAAAGATAGCCAACTCAGTTAAGAAGGGGGATAAAACCTTTTATAGGTACATCAGGGAGCGAAGGAAGACCACGGGAGGGATAGTGAGGCTTAATAAAGGGGAAGGAGGGAGGGCAGATGGAGATTGTGAAAAGGCAGAGATACTAAACAAATATTTTTGCTCAGTATTTACAAATGAAGAGGGGGAGGTACATAAAACAAACAGTAGACACACTCTGGACACAGAAGTTGATACCAGCCCATTTATAGAAGAAAGGGTTCTGAAAGAACTCTTAAAACTGAAGGTGGACAAAGCAATGGGGCCTGATGGGATTCATCCCAGAATTCTAAAAGAGCTAAGGGTAGAACTAGTGACACCACTGACTACCCTTTTTAAGAAATCATGGGAGGATGGGGTGGTACCCGAGGACTGGTGGAGGGCAGATGTGATTCCCCTTCACAAAATTGGGAGTGAGGCAGAAGCAGGAAACTACAGACCTGTTAGTTTAACCTAAGTGATAGGGAAAATTATGGAATCACTTCTGAAGGAAAGAATTTTCGAGTATCTAGAGGCCAGAGGGGCACAGGACCCTAGGCAGCATGGATTCACAGCGGGAAGGTCATGCAAGATGAATCTGATAGATTTCTTTGACTGAGTGACCAAAGTAGTAGATCAGGGAGGGGCTGTGGACACGGCCTACCTAGACTTTAGCAAGGCATTTGACACAGTTCCTCACAAAAGATTAATATACAAGTTAGCCAGCCTGGGAGTGGTATCCCAAGATGACATCCTGGGTAAAGAATTGGCTGGAGAATAGGACACAGAGAGTAATAGTAAATGGAGTCCACTCAGAAGAAAGGAGGGTTACCAGTGGGGTACCGCAGAGTTCAGTATTAGGACCGGTCCTCTTCAATGTCTTTATGTGTACATTGCAGAAGGACTGAAGGAAAAGTATGTCTCTTTGCAGATGACACAAAGATCTGCAACAGAGTTGATCGGTGGGGTGGAAAGGATGAGAAGGGACTTGGCAAGGTTAGAGGAATGGTCAAATGTATGGCAGCTTAGATTCAATGCTAAGAAGTGCAAGGTAATGCACCTGGGAAACAAAAACCCAGGCGAAGAGTACACAGTAGGGGGTGAGTTACTAACAACAACAAAAATGGAAATGGACCTGAGGGTAGTCATATCAGATGACCTAAAGGTGGGCAAGCAATATGAGAGGGCAGCAAGGAGGGCTGGGGGGATACTGGGATGCATAGGGAGAGGCATCACCAGTAGAAAACAGGAAGTTATTATCCCTCTGTACAGACAGCTGGTGAGACCCCACCTGGAGTACTGTGTGCAGTTCTGGAGACCCACTCTCCACAAAGACGTAGACAGGATGGAAGCTGTCCGGAGGAGGGCAACTAATATGGTGCAGGGTCTGCACCAGAAGACATATGAAGAGAGATGAAAGGAGCTTAATATGTATAGCCTCGAGGAAAGGAGGGAGAGGGGGGACATGATAGAAATGTCCAAGTACTTCAAGGGAATCAACAAAGTCCAAGAGGGTAGCATCTTTCAAAAAAAGAGGTGTGCAAGAACAAGGGGGCACAATTTGCAGATAGAGGTGAGGTGGCTCAGAGGTAATTTAAGGAAGTATTTTTTCACAGAGAGGGTTGTGGATGCATGGAACGGCCTTCCGGAGGAGGTTGTGGAGTCAAAATCAGTGGTGGAATTCAAGCATGCATGGGACAGTCATAAGGTCATTCTAGGGGGTGGGGGTAGGAAGAAGTAGGCTGCTGGTTAACTAGGATCTGCAGCTTATCCAGAAGGTAGGGAAATGGGCAGACTGGGTGGGCCAAGTGGTCCTTATCTGCCGTCAAATTCTATGTTTCTGTTTCTATGGTGTTGCACATAATCTAATATGTGGGCACCTCACATCCAGGGGAATCTTTATTGCTCCACATAGTGCAGTACATTTCTGTGAAAAACGCCTGTAATTTCAGTACAGTGTGTCACATCATGGATGAATTCCCGTTCAAAAAAGCTGCCCAAATTCTGCCCCCCCTTTCTCAGCAGTGTTAGGATGTGATGCCAGGGGGAGCGCAGGTGTGTGCTCCAGTGAATGTCTGGCAGCTATCCGAATGTTTCTTTATGTGATAAGGTTCACTTTGTGGTGAAATGTGGGAACATTTCCACTAACAAGGCTCTTCTTACTGGAAATGTGCCCACACGTTTCACCACAAACTGACCATTATAACATAAAGAAACATTCAGAAAGCTGCAAGACAATCGAACATTCAGTATAATGGAGCACGCACCCACACTCTCCCTGGCATCATGTCCAAATGTTGCTGTGAAAGGGGGGCAGAATTTGAACAGCTTTTATGAACAGGAATTTCTCCATGACATGACACACTGTAATGAAATTAGGGGTGGTTTTCATAGAAATGTATTGCACTATGTGGAGCAAGAAAGATTCCCCTGGAAGTAAGGCGCCCATATATCGGGTGCAATGCTGTGACTTGGTGAATCTCTTTCATGTCTGTTTCACAAGCAAAATAGTTATAGAGCCTCAGTAATGTTTAATTTGTGTTGGGACTCATGAATTGGATTTTTATCTGTTTCGCGAACGGCATGAAGACTGAGCAATACGAGTATGTTGTGCCAGACTGCATGTGTGCCATCACTGTTCTTTCCTGTATGTGCATACGTTGTCCAGCTTCATGCAAACATATATATGGTAAGACTTGTTGCATTATCAAGAATAAAGATACCAAAGAATACCTGATGTATATTTTATTGGTACCATCAGCGCCAGCGGACTGAGCGATATGATATTTTTCCAGAGGTGTCGGGTCAGTGTGCACCTCAGTCACGCACAGTGCACACATGACTTTGCGGAGATCATAACACAAAAAACACATGCACTCCTAAACATTATGTATGCAGTATAGTATATAATGGGACTAAGATGCACTCTGGCCAGGCACCTCTGAAAAAGTATAGTATCACTTAGTCCACTGATGATGATAGTAACAATAAAATATACGTTATTCTGCTTGCTGTTCTTCATAGCATAAACACTGCCTGCAACAAGTCAGCAACAGCAATGTATGTTTGCAACACTCTGCTGCACGATGTCTGATGTCACACACACACAGGAAACACTGACTGCACACATGCAATTTTACACATCATACTTGCACTGCTCACAACAGCTTGTCCACAAGCACTACAAAACAAAAAGTAAACATTACTGAGGCACTGCAACTACAGAAGGAAAAATCTGTATTATTAAACAAAAAACACACAAAAAAAGTACAGCACAGTAGTGGGGTGGGGTGGGGTGGGGGTCCACAAAACAATCCCTTACTCTGGACGTGGGATGCCGTGGTGTTGCAGCAGCAGGTGCAGCATTGTGAGTATTTGCTGCTGCTCTTCTTGGATTGTATCGACCTACTGCTGCAAAGCACCTACCCTCTGATTATTCTCCTCCAGGGCTGCCCACACCAGAGCAATGTCAGCCTCTGTTGCAGGGACCGTGGAGGGGTCCACTGCAGGTGGGAACCCAGGTAGTGGCACTGGTGGTGGTGGAGAGGGTGGTGCTGGTGGCTGTGGTAGTGGTAGTGGAGCAGCTGCTGCACTGGCCCTCCTCCTGCTGTGGTGGCGAAGCACAACTTCAACCCCAGCAGCACCCTCGGCCACTGCCACAGAAGGGCAAGCAGGTGGATGCCTGGTCCCTTCCATGGTAGTCTGCCGCTCTGCCTTGTGGTGGTTGAAAATGTGGGTGCATTGCCCACCGGTCCCCAGATGTGACCCCCAGGGGCCCCGGCACACCTGCACACAGCAGAGATGGCACACTATGTGCTGTCTCCTGCCACACAATTAAAAAACTCCCACACTGGGGAGCTGTGAGGGGACCAGATACAGTCCTAGCACCACCTATGTTTGCCTGGAGCACCTCCTGTGGCTGTGGAGGTGGTGGAGGGGGTGCTGCTGGAGCCCCTACAGCTGCTACCGGTGGTGGTGGTAGTGGCAGAGTAGGTGAATGAGTAGCAGCCACCGGTGGCACTGGTGCTGCTGCTGCTGCTTTCACGGGGGGGGGGAAGCAAGACACAAGAGTCGAGAGCGGTCCAGCAACAGACCACCACCCCCATGTGTGCGCACTCCCCTCCTCTGCCCGCACCTACGGTCCAGCGACTCTTCTTCTGCAGGGTCCATCCTTACCACACAAGTCCCCGACCCCAACTACAAACAAATAAAACTGGAGTCAACGTCTAGCCTTCATCTGGCAGCTGCACTCACTCTCACACTCCCAGACACACACACACACACTGACACATAGTCACACACACACACAAAACAAAACAAAACTTAAAAAAAAAAATCACTACCAAAAAAAAAAAAATCACAAACACAATACAAAAACTAAATCATGATATAGCTTTTAAAAAAGCTGTTTTTTTTAAGGCACAAAAGCAATGAAGCACTTATGACACTCTACTGCTCTCCTCTCCAAAAAGCCTTCTCCCTCTACAAATGCAAAGGAGAAAGTGAAACTGCTTCTCTGACTCACTTCCTTCCTGCTTGCCTGGCTAAAGCATGTGACTTACGGTACTGTAAGTCATGTGGCTGCCTATTTACATGCTACTTTGCCTTACTTCACATTAAAGCATAATGGCAATGTGAAGTAATAATGATAACGCGAAGTGAGCACTTTGTGGTGCCCACTTCGTGTTGTGCTCTGCCAATGCGAAGTGGGCACTTTGCATCCACTTTGCCAGCGGATTTAAAATTCACTGCATCTCTAATGGTCAGGTGGTATGCACCATTTTCCTCTAGTCCCCTGCTCATCCAGGTAGGGGACTGGTGGGAGCATAGTGCAAACCAATTGATCTTGACTAGGTGGTATGCACTGTGTCCCCCTAGCCCCTGGCCACAGGTATGGGACTGGTAGAAGAATGGTGACAATCCCTTGTTCACAATCAGGTGGTATGCACCATGCCCCTTATTCCCCTGCCCCCACCCAAGCATAGAGAGCTGATGGGGGCATGGAGGAAACCACCTGTCCTGGCCAAGTGGTATTCAACATGTCCAACCAGTCCCCAGCACCCTCTGGTGGTTTCCTGTCAATAGGTCACAGAAAATGGGGTGCAGGAATTAGGATGCTGCAATTAGTGCTAAACCAATATGAGCTATTAGGATTTCAAGAGTGTTGCGCTTTGAGCATCTTGCAGTGTTTTTTGTAGCCAAAGTTATGCGCTGCTCCACACAATGCAATGGATGGAGGTTTTTATATATATGTAATGGGGGATGCGGGGGGGGCGCCCCCAAAAAGGGAGGCCTGGGGACTGCCTGGGTGGGCTATGCGCTCTTACTGCATGATGACGCAATTTGGTGTGGTCTTATTGCTTGCAGCATTTTACCTGCACTCTAATTTCCTGCACCCTAGAAAATTCGCACTAAAGTGGGTGACCCTGCTCTGGCATTATCTCTTGCCACTGCAGTCCCCTACACTAGTCCCTCTACATAAAAAAAGTCTCAGGCACACAGTTCTAAAATTCTGAAGTTCTTTTGCTGGGGGAGGGATGGAGAAGGGAGCAGTGATTAGTTTGTTGGGTTGGGGCTGTTTATTGAACTCAGGTTCTAATCTGGAATGTTGCTAGGTTGGGGGGAAGGTGGGAGGCTTGATCATTGTGCATGGGGGAATTTTTTATTTTATTTTAAGGAAGCCATGTTTTATAATATGAAAGATTACAATAATGTGCTCTCAGAGGGCTTGGGGGAGGACTGAGGTTGGAGATTAGAGGGTGGGTAGGTTAGCTAATAAGCAACATCGTTGGGTCTGGGACATGGGGGACCTTGTACATAGTGGGGGAGTGGTTTTTAAATAGGTAAAATGTCTGAGTCCACATCACATTGGATTAGGGTATCTGAATCTGATATGGAATCCTAATATTTAGGATTTTCTGCAGCTACTGTATGTCTGAAAAGCAAAATCCTAAATTTGGCTGGAATCTAAGATATTAATTTAGAAAAATGGATATCCAAGCAGCCCTAATCTGTGGCAGCCTCTTTGATGTT
The DNA here is from genome assembly GCA_016271365.2 of Neoceratodus forsteri. Classification (NCBI taxonomy): domain Eukaryota; kingdom Metazoa; phylum Chordata; order Ceratodontiformes; family Ceratodontidae; genus Neoceratodus; species Neoceratodus forsteri. Next base: position 1,413,066,843 of record CM028132.1, read on the forward strand.
TAACCCATTGCCTGTCGTAATTAACCCAAGCTCCTATGCTCAGCACAGTAACCACCATCTTTTTTTTTTTCTGTGGACTTTCTGCACCCTCCTGAGGGGAGCTCTCTTCAGCATCTGCTTACTCCTAGTCTTTACCTCCTGCTGTGAGGCTCACCTAACTCCTCACCCTGGCCCAGCGAAACCCCTGGATCTGAATCCTCATGGGGAAGGGTCGCCCTATCCAACCAGGGTGCTCTATCTGAAGTGTAGAGTGCTGGGCCAGGGAGAGTGAGACAAGAGCAGAAAGTGACCAGCCTTGGGAGTGTGGACTGGAGAGCAGTGCCTTCGCCTATCCCCAAGGGAAGGGGATTTTTCCATTCTTGTTTCACTCCATGGAGTCCGGACATGCAATGGCAACTGGGCATGATGTGCCACCACCTGCCGAACTCCACCCCCTAGCAATGCCGTCACTGCTTGCTAGCTCTAACCCGACAGCCGCCAGGTGCCGCTGCAGTGCAGTGAGCCCCTGGAACCCTCCCCCAAGGATGAGAGAGCTGTCCTCTGGATGCTCGATCTCTTCCCTTCCCTGCCGACCCCTGGCTCCCTGGGCTCATCCCGAACCCAGGTCGCTGGCATGGCACGAAATGTGGTGTCCAGCTCCTCAACCCTCAGTGCTACCGGGCCTGAAACCACCATCTTAGCACTTAATTATTTAGTTAACCAGGTAAGTGCACTAGACATGGGAATGCCCATTTTCTGGCATGATCCTGGAGTTTACATAGCAACCAAGGTAAACAATACAAGGAATACAGAATAGAGCTGGACAGTCAATTACAAAAGTAAGAATTAACATACAGAATAATACATGGGTAGGTGTGCATAATGAAAATGTAATAACTTGGCACTGCTTTTTTCCATAGAAGAATATGGTTATAATTCGCTGTTATAACTCATGGGTTATAACGGCAAACACATATCAGCTTCTTCTATGTGCAGCTCATGCTGTCTCCTGTGTAGCAAGCCACACAGGTGCCATCAGTCTAAAATCAAAATGAACTAACTCTCTGGACAACTCCTGTGACAGCATGATGTTTTTGATCTGCACTCATCTCATCAATTGAAAGGCACACTACAGTCCTGCTGCTACCTAAACAAGCTACCAGGTCAATATATCGCTGCCAAAACAGCATGGCAAGAACCGCGCTGTGTAAAGCACGGAAACATTTAGAGCGACTGGGCATAATAGCGGTAGTGAATTACCGCTACCCCTGTCGCTGTGCAATTACAGCTGGAAGGTATCACATTGCCGTGTGTGTGGTGGCTGGTCAAACTGCTCCTGTGATGGAGTGGCTAAGGCACTAGGACACAGCAGGGTTGGAGATTTGGGACTTGGCTTGGATCCCCATAGGTCTCCTGATGTTGCTACTTTGTTTTTTTAAAGGAATTTTCCCCCCTCCCAAGTTTCTCCTCATCCCCGAAGTTCACACCTCCTTGGAGTTGATTATATTAAGAACAGGATGTGGGCACAGCCTCCCCCCATACACACATAAACAAAGAGGTCCCATTCATTCCTATGGTGTGCACTTTTGTTGTGATGGTTGGTGTTTTGACCGACGTTATTTGGGCGCACGACATTTTGCTTGCATCATTGACCAGTGCGCTATTTTTGTTAGCGACATTATGACCCCATGCCCCTTGATGAAACTCTCTTCTATTTTTGATCAGAAACCATGGGAACCTCTGAACCGAGAAGCTTATTTAAATATCCTCACAGCAACCCTGATTTTAAAGATCAACCCAATTACAGATCTTGAAGAACATGCATCAGTTTAAGTTTCTGGATGTTTTGCTAGAACAGAGTTCATTTTCCCAGCATTTTACTATTAGTTATATTGGTGGTGGTTTGAAACTTGCATTTAAGAAAAAAAAAATAAAATAGAGTTTTTTTGACTCCTTGTTAGTTTACTCCAACACAAATGCATTAGTCAAATCAGATTTAAGACTCACATGAAAGTTGTTATTAGACAATTGTCAAAACATTTCTTGGACATATTTTTCGGTGTCCATCAGGACAATCAAATTGCTTTTATCAGTGGGTTTATTTGCCAATAGTGGATTGTCTTGTAGTTCCTTGATTGCCTCTTTCTCCCTCCTTGTTATATTTACAAACCCTGGGGTGTTCTTATTCAAGTATAATTTCTTAAAGTCCAAGAGTCAGGCATTTTCAAAAATAATGACCACAGTGGAGTAGGGAGGTATAAAAGTGAAGGCTGGTCTAAGCAACATTTGCTGTGCGTTGCTCAAATTCTCTTATTTATTTATTTTATTTATGAGTTTGATAACTGGGTAGGTGCACTGATCCCAGGGACTGTTTTCAGGCATGACCTGGGCCACTTAAAATGGCACAGAGTTAAAATAGCACACTACACTGAAACAAGCATTTGTCAATGCCGAATGTTGTCTCACTGGCATTGGCATTGGTAGTGCAGGAGTTAGAGACGCATAATAGGAGTGGCAGTGAAATATTAAACTGATGCCAACCTCACACACCCACCCTGCAGAGACTGACAGGCATTGGGATGTGCCTTTGGGTCATCAGCTATAATGCTCATGCCATTTTACCTCACCCTACCCTGTAGACACTGACAAGTGTCGTCGTGTGCTTTGGGGTCCTTGGGCATTATACTTAACCCATTCCATAAGGAAATATGCTGAGGTGGGTGCAGTATAGGAAAATGGAGTGAACTTTGTGGCTGAACACTCCAAGGCACACCTCGATGCCTGTCAGTGGCTGCAGGGTGGGGGGTGGGGGTGGAATAGTGGGAGCATTACAGCTGACGATCCCAAGTCACACCCCTGACGCCTGTCAGTCTCTACAGGGTGGGGTGTAACAGTTGGAAACCTTAATGCTGTAGACGTGTGTTGGTATTTTCACTCCAAACTATCAACATGGGCTTTTTGTGACCCCACCTCATGAAGAGCGGCAGTATCAGTTTGTTAGTCGAAAAGTGATTTTGCACAGCGACTATGCCATTTGGTGTCACAGGTATGTAAACACATTTTGGGCAGGATGTGAAAAATGGCAACAGTATTGTTCATGAGGAGGTGTAAAAAAATGGCAACATTGAAACTCTGGAGTAAAAATATGAAAAATTGGTGAAGTCATGAGCATGCATAGAAATTGAGCAATGCACGTCTGTAACCCAATTATTTATTTATTTTTTTAAACCACATTTTCAACATAGGCATTTTGGGACCTCCCCTCATGAACAGCGGCTCTGTGATTTTCTAAATCTGTCCCAAAAGTTGATCTCCCACAGCGACCACGCCATTGTACGCCACAGGTGCAAAAACACATTTTGGGCAGGATGTGAAAAATGACAGCTGTACTGTTCATAAGGAGGTGTGAAAAAATGCCAGTGTTGAAAATCTGGCATGAAAATATTGCAAATTTGCGAAGTTACAAGGGTGCATGGAAACTGTGCAACACATGCTTGTAACACAGTCTTTCTATGGACTTTCATCACCAAATTTTTAACATAGGCATTTTAGGACCTCTGCTCATGAACAGTGTCATTGTCATTTTGTCAAACTGTCCTGAAAACTTATTTCACACAGTGGCCGAGCTCTTCCACGCCAGACATGTGAAAACACATTTTGGCCAGGATATGTAAAATGACAGCTATACTGTTCATAAGGAGGTGTGGGAAAATGTCAATGTTGAAAATCTGGAGTGAAAATATTACAAATTCACGAAGTTACGAGGGTACATGGAAACTGCGCAATGCACGCTTGTAAAACAGCCATTTTTGGGATTTTTGTCACCAAATTTGCAACATAGGCTTTTTGAGAGCCCTCCTCATGAACAGTGGCACTGTCATTTTGTTACTCAGTCCCAAAACGTGATGCCATGCAGTAACCGCAAAATCACCTTTCAGGACTGAATAATGCCATAACAGTGACTGAATTCATGAGGAGGGGTTCCAATAACCCAATCTTGAAAATTTGGTGCCAAAATTCCCAAAAATGGCCAAGATATGCACCAATGCCATTATACAGCTTACTGGCATTTCTTCAGTTCACGGTCGGCTTTGAAAAGAGTGCAGACGTGTTCCAGATCCACAGAAGATAATTGCACAGGGCTCCAGAGGTAACTATGGGGTGTGGGGGGTGTGGGGAGGTGGGGTACGCAGAGGGTGGGTGCAGGTTGAGGGAGGGAGCAGAACGGACCGTGAGGGACCATTTTCTGAGTTACAGGTTTAAAAAAAAAACATTGCAGGACTTTTTTTTTTTTTTACAGGGGCATTTGCACACTGGGGTGGGCTCTCAGTGTGCCACCTGAGTGTTTTGGGGGGGTGCTGTAGCCGACTGGGACTGGGCAACCCGTTGGCTATACCAAGGTGAAGGAGGGACAAGAGCTGAGGGCATTGGACACCCCCTCAGCACACACAACAAATGGGGGACATTATGCCAATGGAGTGGGCTCCCCATTGGCAAATTAAGTGGAAGGGGGACTAAAGCCGGCGGGATTGGGCCCCTGTCAGCAAAGAAAGATCGTTGCGCGATGCTCAGGGATTGGGCAATCAAGTCATCACTCATGCGCGGCGGCAATCATTGCCACCATGTCTATTAAACTGCTTCACCAGGAAAGGCACGCTGCTGCCTGATGAGCTTGGCTCTCATTGCAGCGGACCTTTTCTTTGATCTGGTGGCCAGTTTACATGTTGCTGGTGTCAGCACCTGCAGCTGCCTTATCAGGGAATGAGGGATGCACTTACTGATGTGTGCCCTACATTCGCCCACAGTGACTGCTCCTCCAAATCTGCTACTACTGCAATATGTTGGCTGGTGCGCAAGCACGAGCCAACATAAAAATGGGCAGATAAACTGTGATACAAAGTTACAATATAACATACGATACAAGATTGGATACATAAGTCAGGTATACATATACATAAAGAAATATACATAAGTACAGAAGGCAGGTAAACATTAGGATTGCATAGCATGCAACCAAATATACATTTGTAGTGAGTGGATGAAATGGGAACTGCAGGAAGTGGAGGGGAAGGGGTGGAGCTGTGGTGTGTTGGAGGAAAAATAAACAAAGTGGTTGTGACTCTAATGGAGATAACATACTGACCTCAGTATTATCAAAGTGCAAAGTGCTGACGTCGTTGTGAAAAAATACTTTTAGGTTGAGTTTAAGTGACTTTTTTTTCAAATTGATAAACAAATCAAAACAAATGTTGTGTCACACATTGGGACAAAACTCAGTCCCTTATTAAGAATGCTGATTTAAGTAGGAGAGAGTTCGAAAGAGCATAGATTAATACTATTCACCTTTTCCCTGCTTTGTAGGTTTTGACTAATTTCTTCTTGGCTTTGGTGCCATGGTGAGTTTGGAGCTTCTGTACTTTGCCTTTTTCTCGTGTTCCTCTCCTGTTCTGCCCTCCTCTCCTAAATATGTTTGCGCTTTGCTGAAACTGCACAATCCTGTTGCAGTGTGTCAGTACCGAAGTCAGCAGTGAGATGTGTCTGGTATTGAATGATCTAAAAAAATCAACCAAAGAGTCAGTACCTGACTTACTAGTAGATGTGAAGAGGATCTGTCTGGTATTCTTCAGGATAGACTTCAATGCAGGGAGCCCCTTATGATTTGTAGAGTTCCACTTCTCATTGCTGTTTTTTTCCAAGGAAAAACATGACCAGCAGGTAATCCTGCATGTTACGTAACATTTTTGACTTTTTGAGCTTAAATTTTTTAATCCTGTGCAGCTATGGTTTGTTTTACTTCCAGTTCAAAAGCAGCAACATCTGGATGATCTTGGAAAGCTTCAGCAGCATACTCGTTCTGCTTTAAATATGTGTGTTTGATAGTTATGTAGAGGATAGCAGTGAGGTAAGGAGCAAGGGGGAAGGGACAGGTAAGGGTAAAAACTCTGTCTAGGCAATAGGTCCTGGCATCAGTTGAGGTCAAACAGCACAGAGTGGATGGACCCTGTCATTGAGGCAAAGGTCAGGAAGCATGGGAAAACCAGTAGCATTTACAAGATTCAAAAGTAGAGTTTTATTATCAATAACTGTAAAATAAAAAAATTATTCAGGATAGCTCTTTAGTAAGGCAGTACAAACAAAGAAAACAAAGTCCTTCATATGAGGGTATCTCTAATCCAAAAATGTCAATCTTTCTCTCTAACAAAAGATTGCTCTGTTTATATACAATGTCTTTTCCTGGCAATTAACTTCTGCATCCTGAACTCGTTAAGCTACATTCTAGTTCTCACAAAATGTATCAGAACTTTGTCAGTTTCTTTCCTTGCAGGTGCAACAAAATTGAACATTGTGTCCCACAACTGATCTCCTGTTGACAACTATGCAAAAGAGTTTGTGGAGGTCAAACTGCATCTCAAAGTTGACCCACTGAGTTTCAAATAGGTTGTATCAATCATTGCAACAATATAACTATATACATTTCCAAACCAGAGAACTCAGTTTCACATAAAGATACACATATATGTAACAGCCCCTATCACTCACCTGGTCTGTCCTGGAGCCCTCGAGGTACTCAGCATACACCTCCAAGGCTCTGGGCCTGAGCTCTGGCCGGGTGGCCAGTGGTGACATGGTGCCTCCACCTGGGGCAGTGGCAAGGGCTTCTGTGGACAAAGAACAGGTTACCACTCCCCAGGAACAATGATGTCTCCCCGTCAAGACTGACCCCTCAAACACAGTTCTACCAATGGCCCTACCCCACAATAACACTGGTGAAAAACCACAGACACATTGATTCAATGGCAAACCATAACCCTTTATTTAAAACACTCCAAAAACAGGGAAGGTGAGGGTAGCCCCCTTGTGCCTTCAGATACTCAGTATACAACCCCATAAGGGAACTCCCCTCCCTCCCCTGGGTGCACTCAAATTTGTCTCTGACAGTGGGTACCTCACCGCTCTCAGTTGCAGGCCTGCGGTCTTTCGGTGGGGCCCATATAATACCTGCACCACAAGTTCTTAAAGCTTAAGTCTGTCAGAGGGGTGGGGGCTTCTCCCCAACCCTCTTAACTTAATCAATAACTCCCCAGAGGTGCAGCTCAGGGGTACTCACAGTTCTCCAGGAGAATCAAAGAAGCTCTATGATCGACTGACTGCAGGTGAGGTTTGTGAGGTGCATAAGCCCACCAAAATGCAGGCTTACCTTTTCTTTTGGAGCCTATGCAGCTCCGACCCCTCCTCCACCTGGGGCTGTGTTGGGACTCGAGCCCCGATGCCTGCCGGTGCCCGTGACAGCAGTTGCGTCCAGTCAGGACCCCACCCTGTGTTGTGGAAGGGGCCGAGGGTCTGTGGTGGGGAAATTTCACCCCACAAGGATGTTGGAGCAGCCCTGAAGTGCTGGAGGATGACTGGGACTGCTCAGAGAGAATGAAAAAAAGAAACCCTACGCAGCCATGGCAGCCAGGTGCCCGTGCGCATGCGTGAGAAGACAGGGGGGAATTTAAATGAGCCCTGCTCCTATTACTTCTCAACCATGCTGCCGACAAGGAGACCAATGTTTCCTGGCCCCCAGATAAGCAGAGGGCAGAGGGAAGATGAGCACAGTGACTGGGAGAGTTCCGGTCGTGACCCAGGCCCAAAGCAGCCCTGGCAGGGGGGCTATAAAAAGAGATGGGGGCATAAATTTAGGGGGACTGGCAGCAGAAACAAGATGGTGGCCCCCATGTAAGTGCCAACCTTGGGCTGGTGGGAGATTACCCAGGAACAGCCTGGAGGTCACATGTGGGTGTGCAGCCAATGGAAGGGAGGCTATGACAGGAGTTTAAAGAAGAGAGCCTGGCTTGAAAAGAGAGTGAGAACAAAGGGGAGAGATCAGAGGAGGGTAGCCAAGAGTTCTGCAGTGTGGAAAGAGCAGGAGAAAGTTGGAAAGTACAGCTACTAAGGCTGCCAGCCTGACTGTGGGCTCTCTGGCTACCCCCTACTTTCCAAGTCAAGTGCAGGAGGAAGGTTGCAGCAGCTGCAGTGTTGAAAGAGCAGGAGGGTCCACTAAAGGTGCTGGGGCAGGCTGGTTGGACTGAAAGGTACAGTGAGTGTGAGCCCCAAGTCCCGAAGGTTACTCTGTGCAGGGACAAGTAGGTTCAGCCAGGGGAGAGCCCTGGAAGCTAGGCTGCTGTAGTCAATCCCTTGCTGAGGGGGACCAAGCCACCCTGGTTCTGCAGGCTGAAATTGCAGCTGCCATGGAGTGAGAGAGAGAGAGAGAGAGCGAGAGAGAGAAGGATGAACAGGCTTGCCTCAGTGAACACTGTATATAAAGGCAACGAGTGAAGCTGGAAAAGCCAGGCAGGTGAAGAAGAGCACCTCACGAACCTCACGTGCAGTCACTCAATCATAGAGCTTCTTTAACTCTCCTGGAGAACTGTGAATACCCCCAAGCTGTGGCTCTGGGGAGTTATTGACTAAGTTAAGAAGGTCAGGGAGGAGCCCCCTTCCCTCCGACAGACTTGAGCTTCAAGAACTTGTGGTGCAGGTATTATATGGGCCCCAATGAAAGACTACAGGCCTACGACTGAGAGCGGTGAGGTAGCCACCGTCAGAGACAAATTTGGGTGCACCCAGGGAAGGGAAGGGAGTTCTCTTACGGGTTTATGTACTGAGTATCTGAAGGCACAAGGGGGTTACCCTCACCTTCCCTGTTTTGGAGTGTTTTAAATAAAGGAGTTATGGTTTGCCATTGAATCAATGTGTCTGTGGTTTTTCACCAGCGTTATTGTGGGGTGGGGCCATTGGTAGAACTGTGTTTGAGGGATTAGTCTTTGTTCCTGGGGAGTGGTAACCTGCACTTTGTCCACAGGAGCCCCTGCCACTGCCCCAGGTGGAGGTATCACATCACCACTGGCCACCCAGCCAGAGCTCAAGCCTGGCCCCTTGGAGATGTATGCTGAGTACCCCAAGGGCTCCAGGACAGCCCAGGTGAGTGATAGGGACTGTTACCAGTGTTTCTGCACTTCAGAGCTCTTGGCTACCCTCCTCTGATCTCGCCCCTTTGTTCTCTCTCTCTTTTTGTGCCAGGCTCTCTCCTTTAAACTCCTGGCACAGCCTCCCTTCCATTGGTTGCACACTCACATGTGATCTCCAGGCTGCTTCTGGGTAATCTTCCAGCAGCCCGAGGTCATCACTCACATGGGGGCTGCCATCTTGTTTCTGCAGTCAGTCCCCCTGGATTTATACCCCCTTATCTCTTTTTCTAGCCCCTTGCCAGGGCTGCTTTGGGTCTGGGTCATGACCAGAACTCTCCCGGTCGCTGTGCACATCTCCCCCAGCCCCTCTGCTTATCTGGGGGCCGGGGAAACACTGGTCTCCTTGTCGGCCGCTCGGCCTAGAAGTAATAGGAGCAGGGCTCCTTTAAATTCCCCCCGTCTTCTTGTGCATGTGCATGGGCACCCAGCCGCCATGGCCTCACAGGGTTTCTTTTTTTTCTTTTTCTCCGAGCGGCCCCGGTCATCCTCCTGCAATTTGAAGTCGCTCCAACATCCTTGTGAGGCAAAAGTTCCTCACCACGGCCCCTCGGCCCCTTCCACAATAGGGGCGGGGTCCTGACTCGACACAACCACTGTTGCAGTGCCATCAGGCATTGGGGCTCGAGTCCCACCATGGCCCCAGGCAGAGGAGGGGTCAGAGCTGCGTGGGTTCCAACAGGAAAGGTAAGCCTGCATTTTGGGGGGCTTACATATATTTTTATCAGTACAGATAAGCAAAGGGGAAGAAAAGCTAGAAACAGCAAGTTAAGGCAGGGAGATAATCTGAGGAGGGAGAATCGTGAGACTGTCGGAGTGATTAGTTCCTAGGTCTCAAGAAAATTTGATTGAGCAAATCAGACAGACAAGAGACAGAAAAGGAGAGGATAGAGCTTGCTTTTAACTCATTCTGCATAGCAATTCTGTCATACCCCCCTCTTTAAGAGGGAACACGTTTTTAAAAAACACAGGTTTCCAAAACTTTCTTTTAATTCTCTTCTGAAATTACCCTATAACTGTTACAGTTCTGCACATATACAGCATCCCTTTTTCCATGATAATTAGTACAGCAAACAGTTAAGTTTAAACCCACACATTTTTTCAGCCTTCAGAATTCTCAATTCCTGGTCCATATCTTGACAGAAAATCAGCATTGACATTCTCTTTTCCAAATTTGTGTATCACTTTTAATTTTAATGGCTTTAATGTCAGGTACCATCTTGTGATTCTGAGATTTGTATTCTTTATTGAATAAGTCAACAAAGAGGATTATGATCTGTTATAACTGCAAAGTCAGCTTTGAGCAAATAAAATGTAAGGAACTCCATGGCCATTTTCCTGCAAAGCATTCCTTTTTAATGGTGGAGCACCTTTTCTCTTAGTCATGCAGTTTCATACTGTTATATAGAATGGGATGTTCCTTCCCATCTATATTCTGACTCAAGACTGTGCCAGGGCCTAACTCTGATGCATCTGCCTGTAACAAAAATTGTTTCTCAAAGCCTGGGCTTCTTAAAATGGTCTGAACACAATGCAGCCTTGATGGACGAAAAGCCTCATCTCACTCTGGGGACCATTATACATTATTCGAGCACCGTTTCTTCATGAGTTCAATCAGGAAGGGTAGATAATTGGGAAAGTTGGGAACAAATCTCTGATAGTAACCAGCCAGCCCTAAAAATGACTGGACATGTTTCTTTGTTTTAGGGACAGGACTGATAGCTATAGCTTCTGTCTTAGAAATCTCTGGCTTTACTTCTCCATTTCCCAAAATATATCCTAAATATCTCGTTTCATGCATGCCCAAAGCACATTTGGTAGGATTAATGGTCAGACCTGCTTTTTTGATAGATTGGATAACTGCTTGTAGGTGTTCCAGGTGGCTTTTCCAGTCTGGACTGTACACCATGACATCATCCAGGTAAGCAGCACAATAACCAGTGTGAGTAGCTAAAATTACATCCATGTACCACTGGAATGTAGTGGATGTGCCATGTAAACCAAACGGCACGGTAGTGAACTGATAGAATCCAATAGGATTGGAAATGTAGTTTTGTCTCTGGACTCTTTAGCTAGGGGAATTTGCTAGTATCCCTTGGTGAGACTGAGGGTACTGTTGTACTTGTCACTTCCCAGTCTGTCTTCCAAATCATCTATCCTGGGTATAGGATAACTGTCAAATTCGGACACTCAATTAAGTTTCCTAAATCAAGGCAGATTCTTGTACCCCCTTTCTTTATTATTTACAATCACCACTGGTGATGACCAAGCACTTCTCAACTCTTATACGACAACCAGCTGTTTCATCTATTGTATTTCCTTAACTACATCTACTTTAACCGCTCTGGTAATCTGTATGTCTTTTTGTCTAATATTGCAAATAAGCATGCCCCCTTTGTTAAGGCTAGGGTGCGCAACACCTCTCATCCCTGGTTCACCCCTGATCTGAAGGCCGCACTTACAAACTGTGACAAGATCTGGGCCAAGGCTAGGTGCACTAAGAGCCCTGCAGATTGGCAGGCTTTTAGAGCAGCTAGGAATGCTTGCATAAAACGCATTCATTCTGTAAAGGCAAATTTCTATGTTTCCACCCTCGAACACATAAACAGGAATTCTTACAAAATTTGGAGGACACTTAAATCTATCAATGGTCAGCCTGCTGCTCCCTCCATCCCAGCTAAGATCCTCACCAATGGTGGGGTTGTCGAAAGGAAATTGCCAAATCCTTGAAGAACTTAACACACATTTTGTCACAGCCAGTTTAGCCTTTGAATCCTCAACTTATGCAGGCTGTGGGAATATTCAAGCCAGTAGTATTCCCACTTACCATACTTCAACTTGTCCCTTCCAGCTGCATACACTTAATTGCAAAGAAACTGAAGACTCGCTCCTTAACCTAGATACTGAGAAAAGCACCAGGGATGATGGTCTTGAATCTTTTTTCTTAAAACTTGGCTACCCGCATCTCACTGCCCCTATTCTTCACATTTTCAATCTCTCCATCACCACTGCCACAGTTCTGTCTTTTTGGCAATCTGCCCACATCCTGCCCTTATTCAAATCTGGGGACCCTTGTGATCTAAATAACTATAGGCCTATCTCAATCCTGCCCATTTTCTCCAAAGTCTTTGAAAAATTGATTTACACAAAATTAAAACTTCACATCGAAACCTTCTCTCTTCTTAACCCAGCACAATCTGGATTCCAGCCTAACCACAGCACCATCACAGCACTGGCTAAAGTTACCAATAACTGGGTCACTGCTATGGACGCTAAGAAGACTACAGGCACAGTATTCTTAGACCTTAGTAAAGCGTTTGATACCGTCGATCACAATCTACTTGTTTCTAACCTTATTAAATTAGGTGCCACCCCTTCCACTGCTCATTGGTTTACCAGTTACCTATCAGGAAGGACTCAGGAAGTTAAAACTGATGGCCTATTCTCAGCCTCCTTGCCGATTGCCAGGGGAGTCCGGCAAGGCTCCATCCTGGGCCCTATCCTCTTCTCCTTGTACATCAATGACCTGGATTCTCACATAACCAAATCCAAACTGCATTTCTTTGCGGACGACACAGTACTGTACATGTTGGGCTCAACCTTGTCCGAAGTTAGGGACATGATACAAGCTGACTTTGCTCATCTCGAACTTATACTTATCAATGCTAAGCTTCTCCTCAATGCTAAGAAAACTAAGGCAATGATCTTCACTCTTATCACCTCCTCTACCACTCCCCCCGACTCACCTAAAGACTCTGTTGTCACCTCTCTAGGCGAACCTCTGGAAGCCGTCTCCAAATTTAAATATCTTGGCATGTGGATAGATAACAAGCTCTCTTTCAATGACCATCTTGAGGACCTAGCCAGGATGCTAAAAGTCAGGTTAGGGTTCTTTTTCAGAAATAGGTCCATTCTCTGCTCTCCATTAATCCTTAACTCTTTCTTCTAAATCAACTTCTCTCCCTTGATATTCTATACTTTCCACATTTACTGCTTTTCCCTTGCATATGTTTATAATCCTCTCCTTGTGTTTCTGAATATTATGTATCATATGATCTTAACTGTATTTTATTAAACTGTGATGTACTATTCTATGTAATGGTTCACATGAACTTTAACTGTATTTATAGGATGCCTTTTTTTCTCTGTAATGTCTCATTACTGTATTTATGCTTCAGGACCTCCTTGTGAATGAGCTTGCTCAACGGATTCCTCATGCAATAAACTTGAACTAATAGGGCATGCATGCTCTGTCAGTACTGTGTGCTTGACCCCTTTTGCTCAGTCTGGCACTGTGGTAAAAGTACTGTTAAATGCCTTTACCAAGTTATGAATTTCTTTGGTTAGTTCAGAGGTTAAGGAAATATTCACTTTTACAGCATCAGCAGTTATAGTTAGTTCCACTCTGTCATAAGCTATATCATATCTTCTGTAGAAGTGTCTGGTAAAACTAACAAAGCAGCCTTTGATGTGTTTTTAACCCATTTCTTCAGGAGGTTAACATGGTACTGTGTATCTTGGTAGGATTTTTCCTATCAGGGTCTCAGTCTCATAGTTAACTGCGTCAGTATGTCTAAGTACTTTATAAGGCCCTTGCCACTTCATTAACAGTTTATTTTCTTTAGTGGGTAACAGCAGCAAGGCCTTTTCACCTGCCTCAAAACATTTTCTTTTAACCCATGGACGTGACACACCCTCTGCTGGTTTGGGATCTCTTCCTGATTACTGTGGGCAATTTCAACATATTTTACCAGTTTTTTTCTCAGGGCACACATATAAGATGTAATAGATTTTTTTCAGAGGGGGTTATCTTTGTTTCTTTTATTACATCTAGTGGCCCTCTAGGTTGTCTACCATACAGCATTTCAAATGGTGAAAAACCTGTTGATGCCTGTGGCACTTCTCTGTAAGCAAAAAGCAGGTAAGGTAAGTATTGGCCTCAGTCTTTCTTTTCCCCTTTTACAAACCTTTTTAACATGTGTTTTAGGGTTTGATTAAAATGCTGAACAAGGCTGTCTGTCTCAGGGTGATAAAGGGAGGTTCTTATGGCAGTGACGCCTAGTAGTTGGTACAGCTCCTTTAGTATCACAACCCCAAAGTTATTACCTTGATCAGTAATAATCTCTTTAGGTATGCCCAACCTGTTGAAAGTTTTGGCAAACTCTGCTACCGCTATTGGGGCTGTGACAGTATGCCTCTGGGTATTGCGTAGCATGGTCACATACATAGAAACATAGAAATTGATGGCAGATAAGGACTGCTAGGCCCATCCAATCTGTCCATTTTCCCTGCCTAATGTAAAAGTCGCAGACCCGACTTGATCTCTGGCTTTACCTCCTCATTACTATTGCTAGGGTTCTCCTATGCCTGTCACATGCATGTTTGATTTCCCCACTGTGTTTGAACCCCCCCACCTCCATTGGGAGTCTATTCCATGCATCCACCACCCTTTCCATAAAATAATATTTCCTTATGCTACCCTTTAGTCTCCCCCTTCCAACTTCACGTCATGCCCCCTTGTTCTTGGAGAGTTCCATTTCTGAAGGATGCTACCCTCTAGTACCCTATTGATGCCTTTTACATATCTGTAGGTTTCTATCATATCTCCCCTGTCTCTCCTCTCCTCTCCTCCAGGGTATACATATTGAGGTCTCCCAGTCTCTCCTCATGTGTCTGTAACCCCTAGGTGGCACTATCTTATGGGCTACTACCCCTGCCTGCATGATTATGCACAGGCTGAGGGGCCTGAGCTCAGTAAACGGGTGCCTCCACCCGGAGGTATGGTCTTGGGGTAGCGTAGCTGCTGTTGGTATAGCCCTTCAGGATGCTATAACCCCCCACTAACCCCTCTAGTGGCCTTAACAATACAGCAACAAAACATTCACATGAATCGTATGGCAGTAATGACTTGCTCACACCCCTTGCACTTAACACCAGGGCGGAATCCTCTGCAACTGCCCTGGAGACCCCCAGTAAAATAAGACCAATGATGCAGCAATACATTAACAGTTCTGTATCCCCACCAAGAAGGTACAGACTAGTCAGGTTTAAATGTAAAAAACCAACAATCTGATTTATTCAGGGGAATGTGAACGGGGTGGGGCATGAATCTAGCAAATGCTGAACAGATCTGAATAACTCAGGCTGAACAAGCACTCACAGTGAGTCCCTTTGATACAGTCACACAATCCTGGATATCCAGTTGTTAAACAGGCTAGCCTTGAAGCGTTGCTTGGGGTAGGCCAGCATTGCATCTGTTGTTGGGGCCCTTAGGAAAGAAAACAATTAGCATGCACATCAACCCAGAATTTGTAATCCGGAGCCTGATGGCTCAGTCCATGGCAAACAAACTCAAACAAACAAATTAGATGGCACACACAAATGATTGCAGCTTTGTAGCAGGGAGCTACCCTGTTTGCACTCACACTACCAAGACAGAATGGATGATCTGACAAAATGAGACCAGGTGCAGATGGCTTGGTGAAGCAGGATGAAAATTCCCTCGAGGTTCTCATTGAAATGCTGGTCTTTGGGATGCAGGAGCAATTCAACACTGGCCGAAACATACACACTGAACTGGTCGGCTGTGCAAACACTTTGGCAAACTAGGTACATTTATATGTAAGGCTCTGTCCTTTTCTAGTCCTTCCAGCTAGCTTGCAGGCTGATCCTGATTTTTACAGCTTGGATGCTGCTTGAATCCCCTGCTGCTGTGATCCCAAACGTGGACCAGCTGGACACCTAGGACCTGTGGACTGACGGACTGAAAAGTCTAGGCCTGGTAGGCCTAACCCCTGAGAGTTGGCAAGCTCCCCAGAGGCACTCACACTGAACTCTTGGGCAAATCAAATCTGAGCAAACTGAGCAGTTACCCTCTTTTATATGGGGCTGAGTTCCAGAGTTCCCATTGACTGCCAGAATTGTCTTAAACATTCCCCAGATTTTAATTGGCTCACTTTTTGGCACCTAGAAATTGTCCCAGTTAATTCCCCATAAGTCTTTTGCATTGTCCCAAGAGCCCCCTTGTTTAATGCTGGCTCCTGGTTCATGGAAAGGCACAGAAATGGTGACTGCAGTTCAAGTTTAGGCAGTCTAAATCAGTGCCCCCACATAGATTAAGTTCTGGTGCAGCCAGGAGCAACACTATTTCAACTTACTTTCCCCACTGCCTTGTAGTCCCAACAATTTTCTTTTAAATGAGTCCACTCTCAATAAAATAAACAATTCCCATGGGGGGGTCACAGCTCCTGTAACACACTGCCCCTAGAAAACACTGCAGAGCTTATAAATATTCAGTTGGGCTTTCCTATCATACCCTTTGCCCTTTGACACTTTTTGGTGCCCTAGAGGCAGCTCTTTAGGTGTCTGCCTGTTTGTTTATTTTAAAATACTTTTTTCCCCTGCTTTGTGTCCCCGGTGCTTTCTTAAACTCAGGCACGGCACTGGGAATCACTAGAGACACACTTTTGCTTGTTTGACTGCAACGGCAGTCAGATGCACAGTGGTCCTTCTTGGTAGTGCAAGAGGTGGCCCAGAAACATGCTGACCACTTGCAAAATGGATTTGCGAGCCCTGCAGGGCTCATTTGCACCAGGGGGACACTTAAGGACATGGTGAGATGGCAAAAGGAGCCGCAAAGGTAGCGAGGATGCTAGCGGCAGTGGGAGAGCCTCGGGGTGCTTTTCAAGGTAAGCCCCCAAATGGGGGGGGTTACACTCTCCCCTGCCTTGGAAAGCTTGGCATCCAAGTCAAGTCTATAATAGACTGGTAGCCATTAAACATATTACTAAATATACTCTGTTGCAAACAGACATATTTGAATAACAATTTTCTGTAACAACTTAGCTAGGAATATAATAACTAACACAACGTAGCAGTATTAGTTTGGTCTTATTTACATTTGGATCCTATTCTTAAACATTGTCATTACATTTTAAAATTCACTTGGTATACCTCAGCAGTTTAGAAGTCACATTTTTTACATTAGACAGTATTACACATTCATTAACAGTTAAGTTACCACTTTTTATCATTGCAGTTTACCTTTTTCCCATCTTTTTTACTTCATACCTCTGGTTACACTGAGTGGGCACCTAACATAGAAACATAGAATTTGATGGCAGATAAGGACCACTTGGCCCACCTAGTCTGCCCATTTCCCTACCAAATGGATAAGCTGCAGATCCTAGTCAACCAGCAGGCTACTTCCTCCTACCCCCCACTAGAATTGCCTTATGACCATCCCATGCATTCTTGAATTCCTCCATTGTTTTTGACTCCACAACCTCCTCAGGAAGGCCGTTACATACATCCACAACCCTCTCCATGAAAAAAATACTTCCTCACAGTACCTCTGAGCCGTCCCCCTCTATCTTCAAATTGTGCCCCCTTGTTCTTGCAAATCTCTTTTTCTGAAAGATGCTACCCTCTTGGGCTTTGTTGATTCCCTTGAGGTACTTGAAAGTTCCTATCATGACCCCCCTCTCCCTCCTTTCCTCGAGGGTATACATATTAAGCTTCTTAAGTCTCTCTTCATATGTCTTCTGGTGCAGACCCTGCACCATTTTAGTTGCCCTACTCTGGACAGCCTCCGTCCTGTCTATGTCCTTGCAGAGATGGGGTCCCCAGAACTACACCCAGTACTCCAGATGGGGTCTCACCAACAGTCTTTACAGATGGATAACAACTATCTATTTTCTACTGGTGATGCCTCTCCCTATGCATCCCAATATCCCCCCAGCCCACCTTGCTGCCTTCTCACATTGCTTGACCACCTTTAGGTCATGTGATATAACTACCCCAGGTCTCTTTCCATTTTTGTTGTTGTTAGCATCTCACTCCTGATTGTGTACCCTTCCCCTGGGTTTTTGTTTCCCAGGTGCATTCGTTTGCATTAATTTTCATTGAATCTTAGCTGCTATACATTTAACCATTCTTGCAACCTTTCCAAGTCCCTTCTCATCCTTTCCACCCCACTTGTGTACCAACCCTGTTGCAGATCTTTGTGTCATCTGCAAAGAGATATACTTTTCCTTCCAGTCCCTCTGCAATGTCACTTTTAAAGACATTAAAGAGGACTGGTCAGAGTACTGAACCCTGCGGTACCCACCAGTAACCCCCCCCTTTCTTCAGAGGGGACTCAGTTTACTACTACCCTCTGCATCCTGTTGTCCAGCCAGTTTTTTTACCCAGGCTACCACCTTGGGACTCACTTCAAGGCTGGCTAACTTGTATATTAATATTTTGTATGGGACTGTGCCAAATGCCTTGCTAAAGTCTAAGTAGGTAATGTCTACAATCCCTACCTGGTCTACTGCTTTGGTCTCCCAGTTAAAGAAATCTATTAGATTCACCTGACATGACCTTCCCACTGTGAATCCATGCTGTGCACCACTGGCCTCTAGGTACTCAACAATTCTTTCCTTCAGAAGCGATTCCATCATTTTCCCTACCACTGAGGTCAAACTAATTGGTCTGTAGTTTCCTGCCTCTGCCCTGCGCCCACTTTTGTGAAGGGGAATCACATCCACCCTCCTCCAGTCCTCAGGTACCACCACATCCTCCCATGATTTGTTAAAGAGGGTAGTCAATGGTGTCACTAATTCAACCCTTTGTTCTTTTAGAATTCTGGGGTAAATCCCGTCAGGCCCAATTGCTTTGTCCACCTTTAGTTTTAAGAGTTCTTTCAGAGC
This sequence comes from Neoceratodus forsteri, assembly GCA_016271365.2. Taxonomy (NCBI): domain Eukaryota; kingdom Metazoa; phylum Chordata; order Ceratodontiformes; family Ceratodontidae; genus Neoceratodus; species Neoceratodus forsteri. The sequence continues at coordinate 1,413,085,522 of CM028132.1, forward strand.
CCTTTCTTCTGTGAATGGACTGGTATTGACCCCACTATCCAGAGTGTTTCTCTTGTTTAGTTTAGGTACCTCCCCCTTCTCTTCTTTTGTGACTACTGAGCAGAAGTATTCATTCAGTATCCCTGCTTTTTCACTGTCACCCTCTGCCCACATTCCCTCCCCTTTATTAAGCCTCAGTATCCCTCCATTGGTCTTTCTTCGCTTCCTAATATACCTATAAAAGGTCTTATCCCCCTTCTTAACAGAGTTGGCTATCTTTTCCTAAGTGTGGGCCTTTGCTATTCTGACTGCCTTACTTGCCTCCTTCTGCTTTAACTGATATAGTCCTCTGTCCTGGTCCTTCTGTGTTTCCTTATATTTCTTGAATGCTATCCTTTTCTCCTTAACCTTCCCTGCCACCTCTTTTGAGAACCATAGTGGCATTTTCCTTCATTTTGTTTTGTTGATTTGCTTTACACAAAGGCTTGTTACCTCTGTGATGGCAGTTTTGATTTTTCCCCCATTGTTCCTCCACCCCTCCTTCTTGCCTGTTTGCTAGTGCTTTTCTGAGGCATGCTCCCATTTTGGCAAAGTCAGCCCTTCTAAAGTCCACCACTCTTGCTTTTGTATGGCTTGACTCTACAGCTGTGGGTATTGTGAACCACACTGTTTGGTGGTCTCTTGTTCCCAGATGGCTACCTACTTCTAAATCCGAGACCCTCTCTCCATCCCCATTTGACAATACCAGATCTAAGATTGCTCCCTCCTGAGTGGGTTCTAACACTAGCTGTCTGAGGCATGCCCCCTGTAGGGCATTGAGAATGACCCTGCTCTTGGATGTGGCTGCAGTAAAAGTACTCCACTTAACATCTGGAATAGTCAGGTCCCCCATCAACAATATCTCTCCTTTTTCTGCCATTCTAAGGATTCCTTCTGTCATTTCCTTGTCCATTGCCTCCCCCTGAGATAGGGATCTGTAAACAACCCCTGTGTGGATTGTGGTGCCATTTCCTGTCTCCAGGGTGAACCACAGTGCCTCCTCTCCTCCCTGTTTACCCTTTAGTTCTGTTGCTTTGATTCCTTCCCTTATGTAGAAAGCTACTCCTCCTCCTCCTCTTTTACCCTCCCTGTCCCTCCTATAGATTGTGTACCCTGGTATGTTGACATCCCAGTCATGGTTCTCTGTGTAATATGTTTCTGTGACTGCCATGATATCCGGGCATCCCTCTTCCATCAGGGATTTGACTTGTTACCCAGACTATGGGCATTGGTAATCATTGCCTTCCATTTTTTGATGGCTTTATCCCTTTTAGGCCCATCTCTATCTTTACTGTCTTTGCATTTTTCTGGATTTACCCCTGTCCTGCTCCCTATCAACTTCTCTACCTTTGTGTCTACTTTGCTAACTACCCAGTTTTGGGGAGAGCTGGGATTTCCCTGCTTCCCTACAGTGCCTCCCCCCTTGGCTAGTTTAAATGCTTGCCAATGAAGCATTTAAACCTATCACCTAGGATCCTGGTTTCCCCTTCTGGATAGATGCAGACCATCACACCAATATAGGCCTGTATCCCTCCAGGTGAACCCCTAGTCCCCAATGAAGCCAAATCCCTGAGCTCTGCACCAGTTTTTCAACCAGTCATTGAATCCCATGGTGCGGAGTACCCTAGTCTCACTCATGCTACAGACTGGTAGCACTTCTGAGAAAGTTACTGTGCATGCTAATTGTCTAAGGCCCCTCCCCAACTCCACAAACTCTTGCTGCACTGCTCTGATCCCATTCCCAGCCAGGTCATTTGTCCCTAGGTGGACAATGACATCCAGTCCCCTCCCACCTTAGCTTGGGTGGAGGCTTTGGTTTGGGTGGAGGCAGTGAACACAATTTTGAGCAAGGAATTTGGCGTGACATAGACTCCTTTGTGCACAACATTCATGGGTAAGTTAAGAGGCTGTCCTGGGGTGTCATACGTGAGCTTTAAAAGTGGCTTTACAGATCTTTCTGAGTGACATGGCAAAGGTGGCACTGGCACTTGCACTTCTGCTTCACTATTTGGGGTGATCAGTCTCGGTTCATTGTCCAGCAATGAAACAACTTCAGAAGAAATGGGTTCCACTGCACTTTCCTGTTGTTGAGTACCAGTTCAGGTTCTTTAGACTCACTGTCATTTGTCAGAAATATTTCTGCAAAGTCAGACCCATCCAGGACACATCTCTCTGGCTCTTGAACAACAATATTTTCATTAGCATGAAATAGTTCACTTAGCTCACTTAGTTCATTAACACGTGCATGGTCACTTGTAGGTTCGCTACTGGCTTCATTGTGTTCAGGTTCGCTGACTGCCATCAATTCCACCATACAAAAGGGTTCAACCACATCAAGATCCACACTGGGAGCATCACTTTCTGGAGGTTCAGGCACAATGGATGAATCTGGATCTGTTAAAACAGTTGGAGGTTCAGAGTCATCACCATAGTTAATGGAAGGAATCCCTGGAACATACTCAAGTTCAAAAGATGGGTAGTAGGCAGCACAGAATTCACTTTCATCATCACTCTCAGAGTCAGCATTTTCATTATCTGTAATGTTAGCAGGATTGGAGGAATTATTAGGAACAACATGCTGGGAAGTAGAAGTTTGCTGATGTTGTTGCTTGGCCTTGATAACAGACCTAATTACAGGGCACCAAGGAGCTTCAGCCTCTTGAACATTATTGATTTCTATCTGGCTGATAGGTAACAGATGATTACTGTGAATGGTTTTAACAGCACAAAGGTCCCCTTCTGGATGTACTTTATACACAGACAGATCATGTAGCTTACTAACTACTATGCATGGGATGTGACTCCAGCAGTTGGCTGTTTAGTGTTTACCTGGAAGTCAAACATTTTTCAATAATAGTCTATCACCTGGATGGAGTTCCTGGGCTTTAACATGTTTGTCATGGTGAGTTTTGTTGGCCAGGGTCTTCTTTGCTGCCATGGTGTTTGCAAGCTGATAGGCATGGTCTAGTTGGGCTTTTAGATTTTTAAAATACTGCAGGTAGTTTTCTGACTGAACACCATCAGGAGACACTCCAAAGCATACATCAACTGGAAGATGAGCTTCTCTGCCAAAAATAAGGTGGTACGGTGAAAAACCAGTAGCATCATTCTTGGTGCAATTATAGGCATGTACAAGTATGCTTATCTGTTGGCTCCACTTTGGCTTGTCTTTAGGTTGCAGGGTACCCAGCATATCACTGGCTGCCGGTACAGTGGAGAATCACCTTCAAGGTCACGTTGCTGACCTATGAGACCCTACATGGTCAGGGGCCAGGCTACTTGCAAGTTCTCCTTCGACCCTACCGCTCTGTCTGCTCACTCAGCTCCACCGACGAGGGATTGCTAGAGATTCTCAGGGTTCGACTTCAGTCATCTGGGGTCAGAGCTTTTGCTTTTATGGCCCCAACCCTGTGGAATTCTGTACCTCGTCGGATTCGAGAGTGCCTGTCCACAGAGTCCTTTAAGGCAGCATTAAAAACATATTTGTTTGAACAAGCTTTTATTGAATAGATCATTGTTTTTTACTGTTTTTAGGATTCATATTTACGTTTTTATTGCTGATTGTTTTTACTATGTATGTGCGCTTTGATTACTGAAAAGCACTTTATAAATACATTTGATTTGATTTGATTATCAAGTAGGGTTCTGTTAAATCTTTCTGGTTGTGGGTCTCCCTGTGGATGATAAGGGATTGTTCTGTATTTTCTTACACCCCATAGGGACAACAGTTCTTTGATAAGTCTGCTTTTGAAATCCCGGCCTTGATCCGAATGAATATGCTGGGGGGCACTGTAATGTATGAAAAACTTCTCAACAAGCACTTTGGCTACAGTTGAGGCCTTTTGGTCCTTTTTGGATAAGCCTGCACATATCTCGTGAAGTGATCCGTGACTACCAGTACATTTGCAATGCCTTTTGAATCTGGCTCCAAACTAAGAAAATCAATACAAACAAGTTCCATTGATGCACTTCTGATAGTATTGACCAGAGGGGCTGCCCTTTGTGGTGGAGCCTTGCGCTGAAGACACCTACTGCAGGTTTTAACATGTTGCTCAATGTCTAGGCCCATTTTAGGCCAGTAGAAATGTGAATGGGCCAGATCAAGTGTTCTCTCACTACCCAGATGTCCCATTTGGTCGTGCAAGGCTTTTAAGACAATATTTTTGAACTTAGTCAGCAGCACTAGTTGTTTACTTACAATTTCACCTTGGCTGTCAGTAAGTTCCCTGTGCAATAGCTGTTCTCGAAGCTTGAGTTTGGGCCCCTCTTTCTTAAGGCATCAACTACTTGTCGGATCATTGGATCATAGTATTGTTCCTTGCGGATGTCAGTTGGAGTTAGCTGTGGTAAGGAACTTAAGTCTAATGCTGCAAAATTACAGTAGACAACTGGTATACAAGTCTCTGGAGGCCCCACGCAATCTGCCAGTTTCAGAGGACAGGGATTCTTCCTGGTCAAACTTGTGGCATAAGGCTTTTGCAGATTATTCAGGAATATGAACCTCTGTTGGTCAGAAACAGGCCTTCATGAAAGAGCATCAGCATCTACGTGGTTTAGTCCTGGTCGGTACTCTACCGAATAATAATAGGTTGCTAGAGCGGAAAGCTATCTGTATCCGGTAGCATCTAGTTTAGCTGTTGTTTGAACATATGTTAATGGATTGTTATTGGTCTTGACCAAGATTTTAGCACTATACAGGTATTCTTGAAATTGGTCAACTATGGCCCACCTGAGAGCAAGAAATTCTAATTTATGCACCGGATAGTTTCTCTCTGAAGATGTCAAGACTCCTGCTAGCAAAAACTATGGGTTGCAGTCCTTCCAGGTATCCTTGATAGAGAACTGCTCCGAGACCACTCAAGCTGGCATCTGTATGCAATACATAAAATCAATATTCTATCATCTATTCATCCTCCAATCCTGAGACCCATGATGCCCTAGCAATCCATGTGACCCCCCTCTTCACTCTCCCAATCTTCGTATCCGGCATATACTGCCACCCAAATGTCCATCCTTCGGTCGCGCTAGACCTCCTAACCTCCATCACTTCCCTTGCTCGCTCTGGGGAATTATTCATCCTAGGTGACTTCAGTATAAATTGGTTGTCGCCTAAAACTACCAAAACTAAAAATTTAATTGGAGCCCTAAACCTCTACCTACTGATCTCCGAACCCACCCACCCAAACCACAAGACACAACAACACTCCTTACTTGACTGGTCTCTTACCTCCCACCCCCACCATGTCATCACCTCTGGCATCCTCCCTGATGCTCTCAGTGACCATAACCCAATATGTAAGCAATAATACCCAACAGGGTGGGCGATATTGTGCTATACCAGACCGCCCAGGGGCGTAATGAGGCCTGACGCCGCAGATGGAGGGCCTTATAGCTCCTGGAAGGTCCGTATAGCAAATACCGCCCACCCTGGAGGGTATTATTGCTCTTAGAAAATGGGCAGTCAAAAAAATAAGTTTAATATGAAAAATGTTGAAGAAAAATGTATTTAAAGTAAGATTTTTAATAAAATAGTTCCTCCGCCTGCATTCTTGGGAGGTGGTTGCTATGGTTAGACACACACACACATTTATTACGTAAAACTATATGTGGCATACAAGGCAATATATACCCATCTTGGGGGACTAATTAACTAAGAAAGCCACTCACCCTTTGGGCTTGTGGCCTTATCTAATTAGCCCACTCTGTGGGCACACTGTATACCAGACATATCAATCAGTCTCTCTGTACTGTAATGCATAAGGATGATCTGAGGAATAAAGCACCAATGGCCCTGATCACAACCACTAGGCAATCGGGGACCCTGTCACTAGCAGCAGCTAAGAATACACACTACTCGGAGTTCTATGCAACTATACATAGAAAATACTACTGCATTAACGTCATTTACACTGGTGTTATTCCTTTTCTCACTTGTTTTAGTTCTAATTTTTCTTACAGTATGCGAAACAATGTTAGGCCCATAGCTGAATATTACCACGGCAGCGTATATGGGCTAACATCTTGGTGCAATAGTCCAATCATACACCGACTGAATCGGCTGTTCTCTATACACGTCAGAAAACATCCCAATTCATGGGTAAGAAATATGAATTACGACTGTTTTTGTGTAACGTAAGGAGCCTCACATCCAAAGCCATTACAGTGAAGTATAAGTTTTGTGTGATGCAAGCACTCTGATACAAACATGGTCCCAACGCCGAGAAAAAACACTGGACTACCCACTTCCCTTGCCGTACTTACTGTGTCTTTCTGTCCATGATGGGACTGCTTGCTGTTGTTGTAACTGCTGTGTTTTGAGTTGCAGTTCTTAAATTTTAATCCCATATATCCGGAGTTGCTGAATTACCACCAGTCGTATCATATTTTTGTCTGCAGACTGCTTCATCTTGATGAGCCTAAGATTGGATGGTTGTTACTCTCAATGTGCCCCACAACATAACTTCCCTTCAACTCCTTCCCTAGTTTGTCTCAGAGTCAACCCACCCATGTAAATGACGTAAGTTATTATGTTTTATGCGCTTTTGGGAGAGTGAGTGTGACTGAGGAGGCGACTGATTACTTCATCATGCTGCTTTCATTTCTTTGTGGTCGCAGGTCGCAACTCAGAAGCTGTATGTTGATCACCTCACGATATTTCACTATGCTGGAAGTGGATCCTGTACTTGCTGTGAGGGAGAGTTGTGAGGTACAAGATGTATTTGCTTTTTTAAATGAGAGGTTGGGGTAGTTGTATTGTGCTGAATTTACTGGTTTGCTGCTTTTTTTTTTTTTAAAAAGGCATGTGAAGGATACAGCTGATGCGGGTGATGGCTTCCTTCTTCAAGTATGGTTCGAGACAGCGTGGTCAGGAAAGAGGTGTCATTTTAAAACAAGATAGCTGTTTTCACTTTCCAGACTACAAAATCTGTATTATTTTATTAACTGCTAGCTGCTACTGAGGGAAAGTATTGGGGGGGGGCACTAGTCTCTCGCTTAGCGAGAGAAAAACATGGAGGTGATTTAAATTTCATCAGCTGCCTTCAGCCAATGAGGAAGTAGGCTGGGCAGCAGGGTAGATGGGTACCTTGTGAAGTGGCACTTTGGCTGGTACTTATTTTTAGCTGGGCATCTATTGAAAAATAAATGCCCAGCTTGGAGGAAGTGTCAGCCAATCAGTGCTGAGAATTCTTTCTTGCCATTTTCTAAACATAGTTAGGAAAGTCTACAGACCTAAATCACCACACAAAACCATACAACTTCGCTCTTTCTTAGTCTCTTGACCTTGAACCTCTCTTGAGTAACCTTGACACTTCTGAATGGTCCCCTCAACACCCATCCCCTCGGTTGATAAGGCCCTTGCCTACTTCAAAGAAATCTTTCTTGCAAACTGGAACACCTTTGCCCCACTCAAACAAACCAGAGTCAGAGGTGACCACTTACCTTGGATAACCCCTGAACTTCTGGCCTGCCTCAGGGCTAGAAATCGAACCTGGAAGCATCATAAAGCTACCCAGCATCCTAGTGACCTTGTGAGCTACCACATGCTTTGAAATGCTTGCAGCAGGGCTACAAGGTTAGCCAAGTCTGAATATTTCAAATCCACCCTCATCACCAACATAAATGCCCCTTCAAAGTTCTAGAAGGTGGTCCATGCCCTATTTACCCCCTCATCTCGCCTCCCCTGTACTTAAAATAAATAGCTCACTAATGTCTGACCCACTAGCCATAGCTGAGGAATTTAACTCCTACTGTACCTCTTGCACCACTGAGCTACTGAAATCCCTCCCCTCCTACCCATCCCCCTCGCCACCCTCTACCGGTGTGTCCCCGTCATCACTCTCCCACCTCCCCTTCTCTTTCACTACTGTAACCCCAAACAATGCCCAAAGTGCCCTCCTCACCATCAATCCCTCTAAAGGTGCCTCCCCTGATGACCTTGACCCAAAACTCTTCTTCCTCTTTACTTTGGCCATTGCTTACCCTCTCTCAATAATCCTAAATCTCTCATTCTCTACTGCCTCAGTCCCCTCTTCATGGAAACATGCAGTGGTCCTCCCTCTACCCAAAGGGGGTGACCCCTCATCGCCCGGCAACTATCGCCCCATTTCTGTCCCCCTACCCTTGCCAAGCTTCAAGAACACATTGTCCTCTCCCAACTCACCTCTTTTCTATCTGACACCTCCTTTTTCACCCCTTTCCAGTCCAGTTTCAGGAAAAACCACTCAACCACCACCTCTCTCTTATGGCTCACAGACTCCATCCTAACCAGTATGGAGAATGGCCAAATTACCTCTGCCATATTTGTCAACCTGGCCAAGGCCTTCAACACTGTCTCTCATTTCCTTCTCCTCAACTCACTTCCAGCAGCTGGCCTATCTCCCTCTGTCACAAACTGGTTCAAGGCCTACCTTATTGGCAGAACCCAATCAGTTAAGATCTGGGATGCCACTTCCCCTTCCCTCCTGATTAGCATTGGAGTCCCCCAGGGCTCTGTATTAGGACCCCTCCTATTCTCCATCCTTTTAAATGACCTTTCCTCTGTTTGCTCCCCATCCTCTGCTATACATATGTATGCTGATGATACAGTCCTGTATGCATCTGGCTCCTGTCCTGATAAGGCTACAACCAGCTTACTGAAAGACTTTGACAAGATTCAGCTCTGGTATGCTAACCATAAACCTTTCCTCAATGCCAAGAAGACTGTCTCCATGACCTTTGGCACAAGGCAGAGACTCTCAGGGCTTTCCTCCCTACCCATTTTCCACACCCTTGATGGGACTTTACTTAAGGACACAGCCTCCTTCAGGTACTTAGGTGTTTGGTTGGACCAACACCTAAACTTCTCTGGACATATTGATGCCATCCAGAAAAAACTGTGCCCCACACTAGGTGTCCTTTTCAGGAACCGCAGTTGCATCCCTCCTATGGCTAGGCATGAACTTGTTCAGAAGATGATACTGCCCGTTTTTGACTACTGTCACATAGTCTATGGTGCTGCCCCTAAGTCCTCCCTGGCCAGAATGGACACCCTCTTCGATTCCTTCTGCCGCTTTGCCTTGGATGCCCCCCTCGCACCCACCATTGTGATCTTTATCGTGCCCTAACCTTCCCCTGTCATGCAAATAGGTGGCTCTCCCACTGTGTTAAATTCGCCTGCATGCTCTGGTTGGGTGAGCTCCCTTTCTACTTCACCTCCTCCTTTATAACACCCCCCCCACCCTCTCATTCCCTTAGATCAACCGACTATCGCACCCTGGTAGTCCCCCACAGATCCCCCCAAATCGGCCAATCCAGTTACTCTCACTGCCTCCCAAAAAACTAGAATTCCCTCCCCCCTTAAATCTGGCACTCATTCTCTGCCTACTCCATCAGCTCTGCCCTCAATAATTATCTTGCTCCTAGCTGCTCCCACCATGTCCCTCCCTAACTCCCTCCTCTAAGCCCTGGACAAATCCTAACCCTCTTCCATCACCTTCATTTTACCTTGTGTACACCACCCAAATACCTAGCTCCTCTTCCCTTCCCCAAATTGCTGCCCCTTACTGGCCTCCTTGATCTCTCCTACCCAGATGTAGGGGCCTGAATGGTCTCCATAGGTCCCTCCCCTACCCCCAAAGGGGCTTGTATCTCTCATCTACTCCCTTCCCCCACCATCCTGAAGGGGTCTGTCTGGGACACTTCCTTATCCCCTTCCCGCTGGTCCCACCAGCCCCCTTGCAGGGTTCCTCGCATCCTGAAGTGGTCTCTGGGGACACGTCTCTTCCCCCTCCCCACCAACCTCACCACTGCCTCTCTTTTCCCCCTTTTCTTTCACATAAGCACTTGTTACTTATTAACCCAGCACTTATTATTGTTCACTCTTTTTACCTATCATGTGCAACACTGTTGTAACACTGTTTGTAACATCTGCCTTACAACTGTATGTTAATGTTGAACTTATAACTTGAATGTATAACTTGTTTAATGTCTCATTCCTAATTTACCCCTTCCCCCCAGGTCACACCGGCAGATGAGTGACTTGTCACTCAGTGTGCCTTCCTGGTGAAACATTTCAATAAATAAATAAATACATGGGGCTCTGATGGATCAGCATAAGTGAGTATAGGAGAGCAAGTCAATCTGTATATTATTTCTTCAAAAGCAGCGTCACAATTGAGAGTCCATCTCTGTCCAAACAGCTGATTGGGTCTGAAATAAGTTTTGTCAATGTCTCTGTCAAAACCTTTTTTAAACGTTTTGTGAGTAGGTGGATACCCTTGAGTTAAGTTTAGTAGCGGGCAGATCACCTTGGTATAGTCCTTGACAAATCGGCTGTAATAACTGCAGAATCCAAGAAACCTTTGAAGTTCTTTTAATTTGTTGGGCTTTGGCCAGCTGGTTAAGGCTTCCACCTTACTGGAGTTGGTTTGTATGCCTTCTGATGACACAATGTGGCCCATGTATTTGACAGTGCTCTGGAAAATCTGGCATTTGTCAATGGATTGCAAGAAGAGAAAAAACACGGCACTAACACTTTTCACAAAAATAACCTGTATTGTGCTCCAAAAATACACAATGCAGTAACGCCATGCAAGGTAAACGCTTTTCTTTGTCTGGAGTTGTTCTTACCTTGCATGGCGTTACTGCATTGTGTATTTTTGGAGCACAATACAGGTTATTTTTGTGAAAAGTGTTGGTGCCGTGTTTTTTCTCTTCTTGCATTTCAGTATTTTACACAGGCACAACAGGAATTGGAGCCGCTATTTTCTGTATCTTTATGAAATTTGTCAATGGATAACTTAAGACCGAATTCCTCAAGTCTGTCCAATACTTTGAATAAGTGAGCCTCATGCTCCTCAAGAGTTTTTCCAAGGACTATGATGTCATCAAGGTAGAGGAGACATTCCAAGAGAGTCATATCCTCCACTGCACGCTCCATTAGTCACTAGAATGTTGCTGGTGCACCTGATATGCCTTGAGGCATGCAAATAAATTCATAGAAGCCCAAGGGACAAATGAATGCAGTTTTCTCCCTGTCCTCAGGAGCCATTGGGATCTGATAGTATCCACTTTGGAGGTCGATGATGGAAAGCCATTTACTCCCATTTAGACAGTCCAGGGCATCCTGTATACATGGCATTGTATACTGATCAGGCATGGCTCTTTTGTTAAGGGTCCTGTAATCAACACATATACGGACAGAGCCATTCTTTTTCTGCACAACAATTGGGGAGGTGTATAGGCTGCGTGACTCTTGTATGATGCCAGCCACTAACATCTCTTGTAGGTGACGTCTGACATCGTCTATGTCAGCAGTAGCTAAGTGTCTAGACCTCTCTCTGAAGGGTCTCTCAGCGTGCTAGTGAATGTGGTGTTCAGCACCTATGACAGAACCAACATCCCATTCCTTGAGGGATAATACCTGGGTTTTCTGAGCCAGCTTGTTACTGATTCTGGTTCTCCAACTGTTTGGAATAGGTGAATCTCCAAAATCAAACAGGTCAGGTGATACCTCACACCCTTTTTCAGTTCTGCATGGGGATGGGAGCACAGCAGTGTCAGCACAATAGACTTTGGCCAGGGTGCATCCTCTGTGTACCAAGATGTCTCGGTCTGTAACATTTTGTATTCATACCACCACTCGTTGGGCGTTAGCATGACCCCATGCTGGAAGCACATTGGGTTTAATCAGCAGTCCTTTGGATAACTTTCCCTCATCTGGAGCATCCAGTATCAAAATTTGGTTGGTCACATCTCTTCGCAGCCGCACTTCACCACTGATACTGCATTCTGCATTTGGAGGTAACGTGACAGTGGCAGGATCCTTCTTCCAAACCATCCCAACAGGCTCATCTTTGTCACTCCCCTCAGGGTGCATTTGTTTCTCATAAGCCTTTTGGATTAGGGCATGAACATGCAGAGCTTTTCCTGCCTCTTTCTTCTGCCTTTCTTCACACAGCTGGGCCAGGTGCCCAAACATGTGTGCGTTGGTACCAGTCAGTACAGGGATACCATCAAAGAGTCCAGTGGCAGGGCAGACCAGGGCTAGTGTCTCCATAGAATCTCCTACACCAGCCACAGAGCATGGAAAAGAAAGCCATACTTTTAAATAGCCAAGATATGGGTACAACATTTCACTTGACCCCCACACATGCAGTCCTTCGAAAGGTTGGAGTGGGTGATTAGATAAATGCTGCTCATTCCAGTCTTCCAGAAAATTATTGTGACTTGAGACCCGCTATCTAAAACTGCTCTGGCTGGAATCCTGTCTATGTGTATAGTAGTGTCCATGGAAGGGCCCACCAATTTAGACCATCTGGTGGGACTTTAGTAGGAACCTGGGCAGATGATTTAGCCACAAAGAAATTGATCTTGAGATTGCCTGAACCTCCACTGCAATCTTGCACCCCTCTGCAATTGGTTTGCTTTGAGGAGCTCCCCTTGGAGTCTGTTCACCACTTTCTCTAGGTCCTTTTGGGACCAGCATTCTTTCTTTATATGCCCATCCTTTCCACAATTGTGACAAATTATTTGTTCTTGGGTCCGTCTTGGCTGAAACATTGCATTAGGAGCTGGTCTCCATTTACAGCTAGGAGCCTGGGAGGGATACACATTTGGTGCTGGAACTGGAGCACTGGCAACAGTAAGTCTGGGTTCAACCTCTGTCTGCAGTGTTGGAGGCAGTGCAAGACATCTCAATAATTCTTTTGTTGCAGCAGTCAATTCACTTGTTTCAGTTTTCAAGCTGCCATTGGCAGGGAGCGCCTGAGCATGTATCCCCACCCCCATAGTGGACGCGCTCTGAGAGGGACCAGGGTTTTTGTCTGCAGAAGGGGCCTTGGTAAGGGCACCAGCTTTCATTTCTCTGACTTCTCTCAGTGTCTCGGCCCATGGCGGGATATCCTTAGTAGTCGCTGATTGCTCATCTGGTGCTGTATTCCGCCCTTGAACTTCACTCGCATGATCACCCTCTGTCATCTGGGCAGCAGTAGTAGATACATGAGGGGGCCCCCCCCCCGAATGGCCGCCTTTGCTCGACCCCCTGAATTTCCTTCATTAGTTCATCATAGGTGGGAGGTGAATCCAGCAGCAATAGTTCAGAAAATGGGGCAGACTTAAGGATCTGATTCAACCTAGTCCGATCTAACAAGTCTGGGGCCATGCTACTCTTCCTGAGGCATTCCTGTAGTACTTTTTTGTTGTTAATTATTTTATTGATTATAAGTAAACAGAAAAATGAAAACAGTACACAGATGGTATTCGTGCAAGATAACACAGCATACCTACGCAGGGAAGAAGAATCAGGTACAATTAGGCATTCCTGCACTACTTATTCCGCACAATCTGTTTACATATGTGTACATATCAATTGTATTCAAGCTATGCTCAAATCAATTGAGTCTGATGAATAATCTTATACATTTGTACTTAACCAATGTATTGCCCTCCATCATTTGAGGCAGAAAGAAAAAGAAAACAGGACCTACCTTAATATTGAGGCTCTGTGCAACCAGTAGAAGATATTGCCACTGACTGTCAAGGCCTAGGTATCAGAAAGTTGTACCCTCCAGTGGCCATACAGGAAAGGAGACTGCAAAGGAAGGGCACCACAAAGTATCTAGGTCAGAATTTTATCAGATATTGGCTTTACTACCTAAAGCTGGGCTAACTGCCTTTCTGTCTTCATATTGATCCAAAAAATGAAAAGGAAGAAAAATTATATAAAGAACAGATAAGAACAACTTTAACTATTTACACAGTAAGTGCTATTTTACAATGCAGCACTGAGGGGTCATATCATACATCAGGTCATATAAAACTTGTATCCAAATTACTATGTCATCTTAGATTCAGCCTATATCAGCCCTCTGTGGGCCATGTATGGTTCCCAGCAACTCTGAAAGGCCTGCTGTTGTCCTAGTGTCAGGTGGGAATATCTATCTAATTCCTACACTTCAGTGAGTGCTGGAAGATATCCTCCATAGCTGGTGTAATGGGACTTCTCCAGTTTTTTAGGATAATTTGTTTACCCTGCATGCTGAGTAACATAAGCCAGCGAAGTTTGAGGGGTGACAGGTGGGGATTAATAGGTTTCATACCCAGCAGCATAAGAGGGTCAGAGGGAGAAATTGGAAGATTCAAGACGTCAGTAGCCAGTTTAGAAACCACCTCCCAAATATGGGTGATTAGCGGGCATTGCCAGAGGATATGGTATAAATCCGCCCCCCCCACTGTTGGCACCTCCAACATGTATCTTGGGTTACGATTTTAGCTTTTTTAAGGAAGGTGGGGGTCCTGTACCAGGAATGGAGCATTTTATTATGTATTGGCCTACTCCAGGCGTCCCTATATGCTGTGTGTCCAGCTCTCCAGCGTTGTTCCCATTGGGCGTCTGTAATTGGTGTTTGTAACATTTTTTCCCATTTTCCTTTAGATGATACTGCAGTGTTCGGTATGGCATCTCATAGTGAGGCATATATTAGACCTGCAGTAACTTTGTGTGCTGCAAGCCATTTCTGTAGGAGAAGTGAGTCTTTAAAATGTAATTCTCCTTGTATCAGAAAGGGCTTAACTGCATCTCTGAGTTGGACATATTTCCATAAGTCTGCAGAGGATAATGACCAATGATGCTGCAGGTTTTGGAAAGTGTCTGTTACCTGGGATTTAGTAACTAAAAGATCCTTAATGTATAAAATACCCTTGTTACTCCAGCTTGGCCAATGTATGGGTTCATTCCCTATGGTAATACAGGGGTTGTCCCAGAGGGGGGTATATTGTAAGGGTCATGCTGAGATGTCCAGCTTCTTATGTAGTGTTTTCCAGTACCTGAATGAGGGCCCAATCATGGGGTGGCTTTGAAGTGGCCTTGGCAAGGCCCCCCAAAGTAAGGAGGCAAGTATAGGAGATGTCTCCAGACTTTGTTCTATCTCCATCCACTGAGAGGTCCTGTGGGACTGGGGCTGGAACCATGCTAGTGTTTGGGAGCACTGGTAGACCATCTTATAACCCTCAAACCATGGCAGTCCCCACCCTCCTTGCCTCCAGTGGGAACCGAGTGTAAATTTACTGTATCAGGGCTTGGTGACGCCCCATAGGAAGGATCCAATTAACCTGTCTAGTTTCTTATACCACGTAGGGGGTAGGAACAAGGGAATATGGGCTATTAGGTGAAAAGATTTGGGGGTGATATTCATTTTAAAAGATGCTATTTTACCAGCTAGAGTAAGGTGTAATTGGTTCCATTGATCCAATTCACTTCTACTGTCAGTTATCAGGGGCCCAAGGTGATTGTCCCACCATCTGTCAGTATTTGCCCCTACCTTACTACCCAGGTAGGTAACATGGTCTGATGCCCACTTAAGATCGGAATTTTGTATAATACGAGGCTGACAGTGAGAGTTGAGGAGTAATATTTCAGTTTTCGACTGATTAACCCTAAGGCCAGAGATGTGCGTGAACCGATCTAGAAGGGACAATAGAGGAGGGATAGTGTTTTGCCCACATACGTGAGAGTTGAGTAAGTTCCATGTCCGACCTTTATCCCTTGAATAGAGGGTTCTTGTCGGATAGCTGCAGCTAGGGGCTGAATGGCAAGAAGAAAAAGAAGGGAGGAGAAAGGACATCCCTGTCTGGTTCCCTATGGAGCTGAAAGGAAATAGAGAGGGTGGGGTTAGTTAGCACTTTTGCTAAGGGGACATTGTATGAGGCATACATAGCAGATCTGACATGGGGACTGAAACCAAAATGTTCGAGAACTACATGTAGATAATCCCACAGAGCTGAACGCTTTCTCAAAGTCTATGGCCAGTGCAGCAATGGGAGTCTTCCATTGTGTAGCTAGGTGTATCAAATTAAGGAGCATTTGAAGATGATCTATGCTATATCTGCCCTTAACAAACACCACTTGTGACGGATGAATCAGGCTGGGAAGTAAAGGATTCAGTCTGGTGGCTAGTGCTTTTGCATACAACTTGCTATCTGAATTGATCAAGGAAATGGGATGGTAATTGGATGCATCGGAGGGATCTTTCCCTCTTTTTAGGGATTACTGTGATGACCACCTCCCGTGAAGTCTAGGGGAGTATCTCTACATGCTCAGAATTAGAGTAGACCTGATATAGAAGGGGTATCCAAGGAGCAAGGAGTTGAAGGAATTCAACAGGGAATCCATCTCCACTGGGGCCTTTCCCTATTTTCATAGAAGCCAGGGCCTTGGTTACATTGGCTATGGTTAAAGGAGTTTCAAGAGTAGCCCCCTGTTCGGGGTTCAACTGAGGGAACTGTAAAGAATTTAGAAAGGTGTGGGTTTCAGGGGTGGTGTCAGCTCTAGACGAGGTGTACAATTGGGTGTAGAAGGCTGACATGATATCATTAACCTCCCGGGGTTTGGTTTTGACCTTCCCCGTATGTGGGTCCTTTAGCCCCGATATGTATTCATTAGCTTGCTGTTTGTGAATCTGATATGCCAACACCCTCCCAGATTTATTCCCCCCTTCCAGTATAAGTGCCGCATCTTGAGTTCCATCTTCAATACATGTCTGCCACAAGCTGAGTTATGAGACAGGTGAGGCATGTCTTTAAGTTCCTTTTCTGCCGTAGCCAGCTCCCCTCTAGTTTGTTCTGCTCTGCTTCTCTTTTTTTTCCATCTATGCGCAGCATATCTTATGATTTTCCCTCTTATAGTGACCTTGTAAGCTTCCCACATGTTTGGCGCAGAGGTGACAGACACTGGATTTTCTTGAAGAAATAATTTCATTTTATTCTGAGCCCATTTTACAAAATCAGGATCTTGTAATAGCAATGGGTCTAACTTCCAGAAGGCAGAGTGAGGAATTGGGGTACCTCATGAAAGCATGAATTGCACCGGTGCATGATCCGAGATGCCATTAGGGAGGATGGAAGAGTCCAGGACCCCAGGGGTAGGGACATGAGATATTAACCAGAAATCTAGCCAACTAAAGGATCCATGAACAGGGGATTGAAATGTATAATCTCTTTCTCTTTTGGGTGAGTGAGGTGCAATATATCCACAAGCTGAAATTCAGAGCACAACTGCATCATTGCCTGTAGCCCCCAAATGTGTGTTTCTTTCCCTGGGGCACTTCTGTCTAAAATGGGTACCATTGTGAGATTAAAATCTCCACCTATTATTATGGGGGTATTCAACTTGAACAGGGGCTCTAACCGTGTTGCTAAGTCATTGAAAAAAACAGGATCCTCCTCATTGGGGGCATAAATATTTAACAGCAATATATTGCCCTGTGGGGGCATCAAACAAACCTATTACCCAGCACCCTAAAGGGTCCACTTTAGTGTTCACTATGGACCAAGGGAGAGACTTATGTAGCAATACAGCCACTCCTCTCTTCCTGGTGGACGCTGTAGCATGCATCTCTGTCCCTACCCAACCTTTAACCAGAAAAACATGATTTTGGTAAACTTCATTTCCTGTAGGAAAGCTATCTGTGTCTTCAATCTCTTTAGCTGTGTGAGCACCTTTTTTCTTTTTTGAGGTGAATTAAGACCCCGGACATTCCAAGTAGTGAGACACAGTTCAGCCATATCCAAGGGGGGTTAGGAATATATCATAGAAAATATGGCTCACACGCAGGGAGAGTGAAGAGACAGATACACGACCCAAACACAGGAAATCCAAAGGTAAAAATATTTTGTGTTTCATGGTGGCTGCTGCTTTCTGACAGTATACACAAACATCACATGAGTAAACGACTGACCTATCTGCAAACATCATGGTACATAGCAATAGTAACGGTTTTAACCATTAGCAATTATACAAACCTTTAATGGAATAGCAAAACAATAAACTATATACAGAGTGTGTGCATCTTGTCACACAATGGACGAGGTGTCCAATACAGGCCAAGATAACAGCATCTCTTAGGCCTTGCAACCTCTCCGGTAATGGGGGGGGGGTCGAGCAGGCTTAACTATCTCCTTAGAGAGAGTGGCCTGTGAGAATAAGGGCTAGCCTAGATGGGCTCATCTGCCCTGGGGGAGTTAGCTGTATACATGCATGCACCTACATGGCTCACACCAGTCGGATACAAACACGAAAAGGGGGCACCTCGCTATGGTTTACATACAGTGAGGGCTTTCAAGGTAACAATGGCCCATACAATATGCCATGTGCAATATGCTGAGGTACTGATCTTTCTTGAACTACTTTCCACATCAGATTCATGAAATAGTTATAAACATGCCTCAGAGCAAGTATTTATGCAATCAGTACTAGATATTGCTAATCATAATGTTTAGTACCCATATCCATTCTCTTCCAAGTCTCAGGGCAGGGTGATCTAATGACACCACCCTTAACTGAGGAGAAAACAATTGGCCTGCCCAGAGATATCTATCTACTGTATAACGATAAGATTAATTAGAACCTGTACCCCTGCCCTGTATACCAGAAAGAAAAAGTCAGAAAAGACACTTATCTATGTAGTTTCAGCCTGCGGTGAGTACTGCAGCTCTTCTGGTGAGGTGGAAGAGATTCTGCCTGCTTGCCAGGGCCACAATCCACAGGGCCAGATACTGTGTGGCTGGGAGAGAAGGCTGTGCACAGAGGTGTTTGAATAATTTGTGGCTGGGAGTTCAGTTAGATCGCCGAGTCCTCGAGCACCATCTCCTCCTCTGGTTAGTCTGGGAGGTCTGTGGGGTACAGTCAGGCGTATTGGTTTGGATGGCAAAACACAGCCCATGGTGTCTTGTTGTATAGAGGTGTCCATATGTAGCTGTGGTGGTTCTTCCCTACAATCGTGTGGATGCTCCCTCCTGGCATGTCTCACTGATTGCTGGTGTTTCCTTGAACAAGCTGGGAGGCCTGGTCCTACCGCTGTGAATTGAAAGCCTGGTTGCACTTCACCGTGGGGTCTTCTCGCTCTGATGGAGGGCTCTGTCGTCCCCTCGCCAATGCATCATTTTGCTTACTGTGGAGGTCTATGTCAGCGGAGTTGGAAGGCCAGGTGCGATGGATATAATCTAAGAGGGCTTCCGGTGTAGCAAAGTTGAGAAAATTGCCATTTACCTCACTGCACACTGTAGCAGGGTATCTAAGCAAGAATCAGATCCCTAAAGAGTGCAGAAGTCAATGGGCCTCCGTGTATGCTTTTCTCCTCGTAGCTAAGTCATTTGAGTAATCTTGAAAGATTAGGATTTTGTGACCTCTCCAGGTTAGTGTACCAAGCTCCCTGGTACATGCTGTAATCCATTCTTTATCAGCAAAACTAAGGATTTTTGCCGTTATTGGCCTGGAATGTTCACCTGGCTCAGGCAAGGGATTGAGAGTTCTGTGTGCTCTATGATCATACCAGGTGGAAGATCATGCTGCAGTATTCCAGGGAGGCATCATAGGAAAAAAATCAGTGGTCTGCCCCTGTTCTGCTTTCTCAGGAAACCCTAATAGCCGAATATTATTTTGGTGACTTCTATTCTCTAAGTCATCGAGCTTGGTA
Source organism: Neoceratodus forsteri (assembly GCA_016271365.2). Taxonomy (NCBI): domain Eukaryota; kingdom Metazoa; phylum Chordata; order Ceratodontiformes; family Ceratodontidae; genus Neoceratodus; species Neoceratodus forsteri. The sequence continues at coordinate 1,413,104,991 of CM028132.1, forward strand.
GAGAATTGAAGAATTGTTCTTTTTTGCTCCCGCATCTTAGCCGTAAGAGCTTCTATGGTTTCAGTATTCACTGAGACCTTTGCTTCAGTATTACAAATACGTGTATCCGAGTGCTGAATTGCCATCGTGGTGTTATTGGAGGCTAAGGTTACCTCCACCATACGCTGCATGAGGGCCGTAAACATATCATTTACTTGCTGCGCATTGAGGCCTTCGAGACCGTCTTGGTCCTTGGTGTGTGCCATGTCGCCTCGTATATACAGCAGGAGTTTTTCTCATCAGATTTTTCCCAATAAATTATCCTTAGTAGTTCAATAAGCAAATGCGATGTTCGGATGTAGTATGAGGCTGTTTAACTGGCACTCTGTAGAAGAAATGCCTCCCGAGATCCAAGAGCACACAAACTAAGCAGCCATTCTTTCAGGAGCCAAGCCACGCCCCCGTAGTACTTTTTCAAGTCGAGTTACATACACTGATAAGGGCTCCCCTTGGTATTGCTGAGTGTTTTTTATCCATCACCACAGATCCTCATCTGGATCTAGATTCCCATAGACATTTTGCAATGCAGCCAAATAGTCCTGCACAGTTGCTTCTGGGTTATTAGCTCACTTGGTGTGGATAGTAGCCAAGGCAGGACCTCTGAGGCTTTCACTTAACCTTTTTCTCTTCTCCACTGCAGAACATTGCCATTCGGGTCCTTGCGGGGCAACATAGTCTATCCAGATCTCCCAATCATCCTCCCCCTTGGGGTGGGAAGAGTGCCCGAAAACATCCTTAGCCTGTGGTAAGAGTTGTGACTAATTGTAGGCACAGGTGTGGGTACTGACACTGGTGTGGGCACAGGGGTTGGTGAAGGGGCAGGTACCAGAGCTGGCATGGGCATCAGGGGAGTAACACCCCCAGGCAGCATGAATAACTGTTTAAAGTCGAGGGTTTTACCTTCCTCCAACAACAACTTAAACTTCTCCTCAAAGGTCTCAGATAAGGGTGGGAGTAATCCTCACTATCCTTAGTTATTACCCTCCAGGCGGCTGAAGAACCATCACTGGCAATAATTTTGAGCACCTTAGTACTGTCCACAGAGTTGCTACACTCCACTAACACCATTAGAGTCTGGGCAGTCAAGTCAGTGTAACCCCTAGGTAGCACTATCCCAAGGGTTACTACCCCTGCCTGCTTGGCTAGTAGCAGGTTAAGGGGCCTGAGTTCTGAAACGGGTGCCTCCACCCAAAGGTCAGGGTTGGTAGTGGTCATGCTAACCTGGGCACAGCCCTCCGGGACACTGTAACTCCCCTCTTTCCTTACTAGTGGCCGGAACAACACACAATTATCACTTTCACAACACCCCTGATACACCACACAAGTACCCACACTATTTGCACTTACCACCAGGGCTTTCCTCTGGCCTGGCCCTGGGGAACCCCTGTAAAACAAGGTTATACACAGCAAATAACAGCAGTACAGTACTCTTGCACAAACTGGAATCACAGTCAGGGTAAATGCAAAAAAGAGTTAGATCTGATTTATTTAAGGGTCTTGAACATGGGAGGGGCGTAATCAGGTTAATTTGCTTAAAGGCTCTATCAATCAAACAGTTATGCATGCACTTCAGGGTCCATAAACAGTCATACACTCTGGGTACCCAGATGGAGAATGGTGGGCTAGCCAGGAATGTTGCAGCTGGTTGGGGACCTATGATGGAAGAAAACAACATGCACAACACACACTATTTGTAATCCGGAGCTGGAGGGCTCAGTTTGTGAAAAGAAAACAAGACAATCAGATGACACACTTTTAGATTAGGCTGTTGTTGCAGGGAGCTACCCTGATGATTACTCATGATACCCAAGACTGGACAGAGGCTGGACGAAAATTGAGACAGCAGGTGGTTAATCTGGAGTGCCAGGAGAAGCAGGGCCCACACGATTCATCAAGACGTCATCCCTGTTCAAGTGTGGAGCAGGGGGCTGATCCCCAGGCAGGTCTCTCGTCGGTGGCTTTCTCTGTGCAGTTGGGTAGTCTGGCAGGGTGAGCATAGCATGGCCCAGGCCGAATGGAGATGAAGGCGGATTCAGTCCAATTAGGCTGGATAAAGCTTCCAGCACATAGAACACAGTTCACACAGCGGAGAACCAAATCACGACCCACTATCAATACACAGCACATTTACATGTAAAGGATTCTACGGTACCAGCAAGCAGAAAAAAGTTCACACAGTGGGGAACCAAATCACGATCCACTTTCAATACACAGCACATTTACATGTAGGGAAATTCTACTGTACCAGGGAAACCACTCTCCAGTCCCGATCACAAAGTCTCTGCACAAACCGGGGATTCAAAAGCGGATGGAAATCCTGACAGGCTGATCGCATTCAGAAAATCTTCGGTCTTCTTCAGGTTAAAGCCTGGTCACAATCCAATGGCTTAAATAGTCCTCACAACTCGGATTCAGTCCGAATAAACTCTATTTTCCCTCTCAGGGACAGCAGGCAGACAGGCAGGCCAAAACTCAGCCCTTTCACAGTTGTCCCATTCAAAACTACACAGAACTGCTGCTCAAAATCACTTGAGCTGTTACTTCTTTACTTCTCAGCTCAAAACTGAAACTAGCTTCAGCAGCCTGGGAAATTCCCCAAGATCCAAAAGGTTCAGTTGGCTGATCCTCCTGGCAGTCACAACAAAGGCTCCCCCTTCAGGTGCAAAAAGGCACCAAAAGCCCAAAACTACAATTCCTACAGATTTTGATTCCAGACAGCTCCTGTACTCCGGCTCCATTTTAGGTCCCACCAGTACTGATTGGTCCAATTCAGCAGTCCAGGACCAAGATAGTGGAGATAAACAAAACAGTCCTTACTGCAAAGAAGGCAGATTAGACAAACCACATTATCATTATCACTCTAAATGATTTTCAGCAAATAGTTACATCTTTCAACAGAGCTCTCTCTCAGATTACTTATGACTGCAATCCAGGCAGCTCTTAAAGAGTCAGTGCACAGAGGCTATACAGGCACTCTCTGACAATCACATTTAAACTGCTAAAATGCAGGACACCAGCCTGGCAGTGAGCTTTTAAGCAAGCTCAAGGAAGACTTTTCAGGAACCTCCATTTGTAAGGGGGTTACATCAGCATGTTGGCTAACCACTACAGCTTTTCCCAAGCATTCAGTTTTTGAAAGTGTCCCTTCTATAGTGTCTTTACTAATGCCCAGGGGTATAGCCAGTCTAAGCAAGGCATTTTGGGGGTCAATTTCATGCCCTGTACACCATCTGACCAACTCATGCACAGCCATTTCTTCAGGGGTACCCATTTGATCTTTAGTTGTAATTCTTGATTTTGGCTACTAGGGGTTGCTAATCCCAGTGGTGCCTCCAAAGATGTAACCCCTAGGTGGCACTAGGCTATGGACAAGTACCCCTGCCTGTACAATTATGCACAAGTTGAGGGGCCTGAGCTCAGTAAACAGGTGCATCCACCCAGAGGTATGGTCTCGAGGTAGCGTACCTGCTGTTGGTATAGCCCTCTGGGATGCTATTACCCCCCCAATGGCCTAAACAGTATAGCAACAAAACATTCACATGAACTGTATCACAGTAATGACTTGCTCACACCCCTTGCACTTACCACCAAAGCGAAATTCTCTGCAACTGCCCTGGAGACCCCCTGTAAAATAAGACCAATGATGCAACAATACATTAACAGTACTGTATCCCCACCAGGAAGGTACACACTAGCCAGGTTTAAATGTAAAAAAAACAATAATCTGATTTATTCAGGGGTATGTGAATGGGGTGGGGCATGAATCTAGCAAATTCTGAGCAGATCTGTATAACTCAGGCTGAACAAGCATGCACAGTGAGTTCCTTTGACACAGACACACAACCCTGGGTACCCAGTTGTTAAACAGGCTAGTCTGAAGTGTTGCCCAGGGTAGGCTGGCATTGCAGCTGTTGTTGGGGCCCTTAGGAAAGAAAACAATTAACCTGCATATCAACCCAGAATTTGTAATCCAGAGCCAGATGGCACAGTCCATGGTAAACAAACCCAAACAAGCAAATTAGATGGCACACACAAATGATTGCAGCTTTGTAGCAGGGAGCTACCCTGTTTGTACTCATACTACCCAGACTGAATGGATGATCCAATGAAATGAGACCTGGTGCAGATGGCTTTGTGAAGCAGGAGGAAAATTCCCTCAAGGTTCTTGTCGAAATGTTGGTCTTCAGGATGCAGGAGCAATTTAACACTGGCTGAAACATGCACACCAAATGTTGCGAACTGGTCAGCCATGCAAACACTTCGACAAACTAAGCACATTTATATGTAAGGCTCTGTCCTTTTCTTATCCTTCCAGCTAGCTTGCAGGCTAATCCTGATTTTTTCAGCTAGGATGCTGCTCAAATCCCCTGTTGCTGTGACCCCAAACATGGGCCAACTGGACATCTTGGACCAGCGGACTGACAGCCGGAATAGTCTAGGCCTGGTAGGCCTAACCCCTGAGAGCTGGCAAGCTCCCCAGATGCACTCACACTGAACTCTTGGGCAAATCAAATCTGAGCAAACTGAGCAGTTACCCTCTTTTATATGTGGCTGAGTTCCATAGTTCCCATTGGTTGCCAAAACTATCTTAAACAGTCCCCAGATGTTAATTGGTGCACATTTTGGTGCCTATAAATTGTCCCAGTTAATTCCCCATAAGTCTCTGGCATTGTCTCAAGAGCCCCTTTGTTTAATGCTGGCTCTTGGTTGGTTGAAGGCACAGAAATGGTGGCTGCAGTTGAAGTTTAGGCAGTCTGAATCAGTGTCCCCCATAGATTAGGCCTGACGCAGCCAGGAGCAACACTTTTTCAATTTACTTTCCCTACTGTCTTGTAGACCCAACAATTCTCTTTTAAATGAGTCCACTCTCAATAAAATAAACAATTCCCACAGGGAGTCACAGCTCCCATAACAAACTGACCCTAGAAAACACTGTAGAGCTTATAAATATTCATTAGGGCATTCTTGTCATGCCCTTTGCCCTTTGACTCTTTCTGGTGCCCCAGAAGCAGCGCTTTAGGCATCTGCCTGTTTATTTATTTTAAAATACTTATTTCCCCTGCTTTGTGTCCCCAGTGCCTTCTTAAACTCAGACACGGCACCAGGAACTACTGCAGACACACTTTTGCTTGTTTGACCACAATGGCAGTCAGATGCGCAGTGTGTCTCCTCGGTAGTGCGAGTAGCGGCCCAGAAACATACTGACCACTCGCAAAATGGATTTGAGAGCCCCACAGGGCTCAATTACATCAGTGGGACACTTGAGGACATGGGGAGATGGCAAAAGGAGCCACAGAGGTAGCGAGGCAGTGGGAGAGCCTGGAGGTGCTTGTTAAGGTAAGCCCTCAAATGGGGGGGGTTACATGATTTTTGGTGCAGGCCCTGCACCATCTTTGTTGCCTTTCTTTTAACTGCTTCCACCCTGTCTCTGTCCTTATGGAAATGTGACCTTCAGAACTGGACACAGTATTCCAAATGAGGCCTCACCAATGATCTGTACAGTGGTATCACCACCTTCTTTCTTCTGTTGGTGATACCTCTGCCTATGCACCCCAGCATCCCACTGACTCTACCTACAACCTTGTCACATTGTTTGACCACCTTTGGGTCATCAGATATGATTACCCCCAAATTCCATTCCTGTTTGGTGACCATCGGTATACCCCCCCTCATCGTATAATCCTCCCCTGGGTTCTTGTGTCCAAAATGCATGATTCTGCACTTTTTCACATTGAACCTCTGCTGCCACACTCTAGACCATTCATCCAGTTTACCTAGGTCCCTCATTTCTCCTACCCCTCCCAGCATGTCCACCCTGTTGCAGAGCTCAGTGTCATCCACAAAGAGGCACATTTTCTCTTCCAGCCCCTCCGGCAATGTCACCTATGAAGACATTGAACAGGACTGGCCCCAGGACTGATCCCTGTGGCACCCTGTTGGTCACCCTCCTTTCCTCATATTCAGATCCATTTACCATGACCCTCTGTTTTCTATCACTGAACCAGTTCCTAACCCAGTTTACAACCTTGCGACCCACTCACAGGCTGCCCAGCTTCTCATCAGTCTTCTATATGGAATGGAATCGATGGCCTTACTGAAATCCAGATTGGCCACATCCACAGCTCCCCCTGATCCACTATCCTAGTCACTCAGTCAAATAAATCAATTAGATTTGTTTGACATGATCTTCCTGCTGTGAATCCATACTGTCCCAGATCCTGTGCTTCACTGGATTCAAGATGTTCCACAATCCCTTCTTTTAGTTGTGATTCCATAATTTTTCCCACTACTGAGGTGAGGCTGATTGGTCTGTAGTTTCCAGCTTCATACTACCAAAATTAATTGATTACCCTTTTTACTTTTGTCTAAGAGGCAAAAGACATCCTTTGCAATTCTCTCAAAAGGCACATCTAACAAGAGGAGGGGCACAAGAGGCACCTTGTCTTTTTCAGTCACTGGGACTACTTTCTGACATTTCACACAAGAAATGCAATAGGTATCAACGTCTTCATGAATTCCAGGCCAGTAAAACTTGTACAACAGTCTGGCAAAGGTTCAGTTCCTCCTGACTAACCAGCCATAGGACTATTATGTGCAATCTGTAACAACTCAGTTCTATGTTTGTTTGGTATGACTAATTGCTTTATTTGTTCCTGCATCTGAGGCTTTGCCCAAACTCTGTACAATAGCCCATTGCATTTTTTAAACATTGGTTCACCCTGTTTTTGTTTCACCCCCAGCTGTTTAAAATAACCTTGGAGAGAAACAGCATTTGTTTGCTCTAAAACAAAATCACAATCAGTTATCAGTTTAGTTTTAGCCTTTTCATATATTAACCCCCTATGTCCATCAGTCTTTTGTTGACACTGTTTTTCAGGCTTTTTGTTCTTTCCTGGATTTCCAGATCTTGAAGCTGGTCTCAAACAAGTCTACATCAAAGTCACGAAAAGGAAAAGTGTCCCCAGCATCTGAGAGTTTCTTTGCCTGTGCTCTTGTAATCGCAGCTGCTGACACTGCAGGATTTATTCTCTCTGTGATTAATCCAGTAAATCCTGGAAAGCCATTTCCAATAATCACAGGTACAGATAACTTTGGTACTACTCTCACTTTCGTTTGGTGCGACACCCCATTAATGTTCAGAGTCACTTGGGTGGTGGGACAGTATTGAGTGTCCCATGGGTGACGATGACAACAGTACCTGGTCCTTTTGCACAGTGTTTTCCCAGCACTTCAACATGCCCTAGGGTCTGTCTGCTTCCTGAATCAATAAGCCCCTTCACAGACTTATATCCCACCTTGATATCTGTTAAATACTTGTCCCAATTTGCTAAGGCCAAATCTACTCCAGTTATACCCTCCTTATTTCTATGGCAGTTTCTTGTAATATGGCCTGGCTTATTACAGTTATAGCAAATAAAGTCTTTGGGTGCAGATTTGTTACCCTCACCAGAGTTCTTATCTGACCTGGAGTTAAATTGGGAAAAAGAGGGTCTTACTAGTCCTTGGTTGTTTCTTCACTGCTGCTGTGTCTGTCTGGCCATCTGATAGTCCTCAGCCAAAGAAACAGCCTTTTCCCCACTTTCTGGTTGGTGTTTTTTTACCCAAAGCTTCACATCTGTAGGCAGGATGTTGATGAATTGCTCCATGCAAATATGTCAGTGATACATATAACTGTTTTGCCTTCTGGTTGGAGCCATTAAATAAGGAGTTCTCTGAGTTGGGTGAAAGTTTCTCGAGGATTGTCAACTGAGTGGTACTTCAGGGATGGGCATCTTTGCCTATAGGTCTCTCTTGAGATGCCATATCTTTTCATGTTTTCTCTGTTCACAAGGTCATAGTTTTCTGACTGTGCAGTGCCCATATTGCTGCAGGCAAGTTGAGCTTTACCTGTTAGGTAAGGTACCAGCCTGATTGCCCATTGCTGCTTTGGCCACTGGCAGGCTCCAGCAACCCTTTTAAAAGTTGTCAGGTATGGTTCGATATCATTCGAGGGATACAGCTTTGTAAGTTTAACGTCTTTTATGTTGTTTGTGTTTTGTTGCTCTGCTGGACCTGTGCCAGATCCTCCAGCTTTAATAGCTTGCAAGGCATCCAGCCATTGCTTCTCATGTCACTGCATCTCTTTTCTTCTCTGCTGCTCCTGTCACTGCATCTTCTCTGCTGCTCCTGTCTATGCCTTTTTTTCTCTTCTCTGCTGCTCCTGTTGCTGCATCTCTTCTCTTTTCTGCTGCTCCTGTCATTGCATCTCCTCTTTTTTCTGCTGCTCCTGTTGTGGCGTCTCTTCTTTTCTCTGCTGCTCCTGTCTGCTGCATTTCCTCTTTTCTCTGCTTCTCTGTCTCTTTTTGTTGTATAGCTCACCATTTAAAGAAGGCAGACATGCTTTCAGGTCTTTCCCTGCCTGTTCTTCTTCCATCACTGGTTCCAGCTGTACAGTCTCAGACTGTACTTTTGTCTCTGCTTGTCTTTTGTCTCTGCTTGTTTGGCTGCCATTTTTCTGGTAATCACTCCTGAGCTTGCTGTTACAGGATCTGTATCTTTCTTCTATGCTTCCCTGGTACCAAGTCTAGTACCCACACATAAAACTCCTGGTTAAGAGTTTGCATGGTGTAAATCCCCTTTCTCACACCAAGGTCAGGCAGCATAAGAAAACCAGGAGTAGTTACAGGATTTTCAAGTAGCATTTTATTCTTATCAATAACAGTAAACTGAAAAAATAAGATTGTTCAGGATAGCACTTTACAAAGGCAGCACAAACAAAGAAAACAAAGTCCTTCATCTGAGGGTATCTCTAATTTTAAATTTCAATCACTCTCTCTCCAACAGAAGATTGCTCTCTTTATATACAATGTATTTTTCTGCCAATTAACTAATTAACTTCTGCATCCTGAGCTTGTTACGATATATTCTGTTTCTTACAAAATATATCAGGACTTTGTCAGTTTCTTTCCTTGCAGGTGACACAAAATAGAACATTGGTCCCAGAACAGATGTCCCATTGGCAACTCTGCAAAAGAGTTTGTGGAGGTCAAACTGCATCTCAGAGTTAACCCCCTGAGGTCCAAATAGCTTTTTGCAACCATTTTAACAATATAACTATATGCATTTTCAAATCAGAGAACCCAGTCTCACATAAAGAGCCATATGTTTATCACTACAGATAAGCAAAGGGTAAGAAAAGATAGAAACAGCAAGTAAAGGCAGGGAGATATCCTGAGGGGGAGACTCGTGAGACTGACAGAGTGATCAGTTCCTAGATCTCAAGAAAATTTAATTGAGCAATCAGACAGACAAGAGGCAGAAAAGGAGTGGATAGAATAGAGCCTTGCTTTAACTCTTTCTACATAACAAATGGGACAGGGTCTTATTTCAACCCTGTCACAGACTCATGGTCTTTTGTTGTGGACATTTTCTACTGTATGTTTCTATGTTTTTATAATTCTTCTGCAGAAACATAGTACATACACACTCAGTCCCTATTATTCAGATTGCAGCTGGCCAAAGTAATGACTGGAGGGTATGTACAGGTTGCTACCCATTGTTTTGCATGCCACATTCACTGCCTCTTTAGGGTTAGTCAGGTGCTGGAAAAGAGGTGGTGGTTGCTCAGTGGGTAGACTGACCACGGAGGGGGGAAATTTTACAAAAGGGATCAGGGTAAGGGGAAGGTACCACTGGCTTACCAGGTTAATTTATTTTCACATCAGGGCATGGGATGGTAGGAGGGTGCCAAGGGAATGCCTGGATAATTCCATCTCACAACAGAGATCAGGGCAGGAGGGGGTACCTCTACAGTGCCAGGGTCATTTCATTTCATTTCTCAAAAGGCATCAGCGCAGGAGGTGGTACTAATAGACAACCAGGGTAATTTAATTTCACAATGGAGATCAGGGCAGGGGACTACCCTGTAGACTACTAGGGAAGTTTGATTACACAACTGGGATCAGGATGGTTGAGGGGTACCATTAGACTGTCAGGGATTTAAACATTAGGGTATGGGGATCAGGTGAGGGTGGGGGCAATGGTCGAATATCTTCACAATGATGTCACGCATACAGATGACATTGATTAGAGCTGCTAGTGGCTATATGATGACACACAAATGGCCCCTGGGCACCTTGCATGGCAACCTCTGAATATAACACCCAGGAGCAAAGTCATTACTTTGCTTGGGATGGGCTATCACCTTTTGCTGCTGGGTGTCTGTTGTTGGCAAGAGGCTGTGGTGAGCTGCACTAATGCACTTTGTGGAGTGCTACCACAGTTTAATTGCCTCCCAAATGATCAGGAACTATTCTGCATGACTCCAACAGCCATATCTGAAGATGAGGGCCTCAACTTCTAGTGGACCTTTACTGTAATGATGGGGTTCATTTAGCATAACTGGAAACTTGAAATGTGTTTTCCAAAAACAAAGGATATTGTACTTAATAAAAACAGCTAAAATACAGAAACAAAAAAAATCCAGTCACATGGGTAATCACTCAGTACACACGATCCTGGGCTGAATTTTCAGATCCCCTGATTTTCCCACAGCTTTGGGAAAAACCTGGCACAAGTGCATCTTTACTTGAGGAGCCACAGTTTTTCCTGCAGCCACGGTATTTTCAAAGTGATAGCTGGTTTATGAACATCTCCCCAGTTTACAGCATCTTGTAGCTGATTTTTCAGTGCAGCTGCAGAAAAGGCATTTTGGTGGAAATGTGAATATTCCCACAGTCATGTGGTTGGGGGATATGGAACTCTGCAAGTGCAGAGATTTTGGTACACAGTGGCAGTTCATACAGATAAAGGTGAACAGAAAGAAAGTGCTATAAAAGAGGTGCAAGAAAACAGCGACCCACAATAAGGTGACACTGAACAATGCCGAAAGCAACAAATTGTTGCAAGCCATGTATAACCAAACACAAGCAACTTCATAACAGAATTGTTGTATATATATATATATATATATATATATATATATATATATATATACATATATATATATATATATATATATAATATATATATATATATATATATATATATATATATATATATATATATATATATATAAACAACACTTTGGTTTGCTATACTTAGGACAACTGCAAAACAGTACACATGCTCTAAAATCCACAGTGCTCCTATGACTTACGCCTCATTCCCAGAACCATTTTCTGACGCTCTTCTTATAGCACCCTTTTCATGGTATACCACAGTGGCCATTGCAGAGTGGCATTTATTTCGGGGACAGGCTGAAAATCCAGCCCCCTGTTCTTTATGTGTATCAGTTATCTAACGTTGCATTCTTTTATCACTCTTTTTTCTGTAGCCCCCCCCATTTTTAAGGCTTACATGTTGGGGTCACAGCCCCTGTATTTGCCTCCTCACTCCCCCCTGGATATTTCTTCACCCTTTGGTCCTCTATGACTGCCAAAGTGGGGAATGGCAGGGTAAGAGCAGTTGCATTCAAGAACCCTGGCAGGAACTGAGCTACGACTTCACTCAAAATCTCCAAGGCTGGAACTGCCAAGCAGTATCCATGCTCTCAGCCCCTAGACTGCCAGTGAGGCAGAGACTGGATAATGAAACCACTATCAGGTGGAACTGGTGATTCCCAGGCCCCAGGAAGAGCAACAGGTCAGGGAACAAAAACAGCTGCGGTGGCCACTATAAGTGCTGCTGCACATGCCCAGCAGCACCAAAATAGAGCCACAGTTCCAAATCTCTACCAGGCCATGCAGCTGCTTTACAAAAAGGGTCCAAGTTCCAGGCAATAAAGCACAGCCAGGATCACAGTACAGCCATGCCATAAGATGCAAGGAAGGTGTTCCCAGGCTCCAGGACAGACAGTTGGGGTCAGGAGAAAGAAACAGCAGATGGGCATGCACTCACCAACACCAGGAGAGTGGCTCAAAGGCCCCATCCAATAACGGAGTGCCCAACAGCTGAATGGGCTAAGTGCCCAAAGAAATTATCATCTCCATAGCTCCAGAGCAGGCATTAGGGCCAGGGCAACATAAAAGCTGCAGCAAAGGGCAAGTGATAATGCATCAGCAATCAGCCTAATCACAGCAACAACATGTAAACAAACATGGTGACTCCATGAATCCCCTCAGTCCCCTGACTCAGCAGAGACTGATGGTAAGGAGGCAAACGTCAGAACAAGACCTGTCTGTGAACTTTGGCAAATGAGAAGCATGATTTGCTTCTCCAACAAGATGCATACACAGCTCTGCTGGGCTAACATTCCAAAGACTGCTTGTCTGGGGATTTTACTGACCATAGAAACATTGAAATATACTTCCCTACCTAATGGAAAAGCTGCAGATCCTAGTTAACCAACAGCCTACTTCCTCCTACCCCCCACTAGAATTGCTTTATGTCTGTCCCATGCATTCTTGAATTCCCCCACTGTTTTTGACTCCATGATCTCCTCAGGAAGGCTGTTCCATGCATCCACAACCCTGTCCATGAAAAAACACTTCCTCGCATTACCTCTGAGCTGTCCCCCCCTCTACATTCAAATTTTGTCCCTTGTTCTTCTACATCTCTTTTCTGAAAGATACTACCCTCTTGGACTTTGTTGATCCCTTGAGGTACTTGAAGTTTCTATCATGTCCCCCCTTTCCTTGAGGTATACATATTAAGCTCCTTTAGTCTCTTCTGTATGTCTTCTGGTGTAGACCCTGCACCATTTTAGTTGCCCTCCTCTGGACAGACTCCATCCTGTCTATGTCCTTGCTGAGATGGGGTCTCCAGAACTGCACACAGTACTCCAGATAGGGTCTCACCAATTGTCTGTACAGAGGGATAACAACTTCTTGTTTTCTACTGGTGATTAGAGATGCAGCGAATTTAAAATCCGCCAGTGAGGTGAACATGAAGTGGCCACTTTGTGTTGGCATTTCGCTACATGGAGTGCCCATAGGAAAGGCTCACTTTGTCTTGTTATTATTACTTTGCGTTGTCATTCTGCCTTAAACGCAAAGTAAGGCAGAGTGACAACAATATTGGCAGCATCCCACCCACACAGTCACCAGAATGAATGTACATCCTCAAAGTGCTACTGTCTTGTGTCCAGAAAACTCCCCAATGTTGATGAAGTGAAATGAGAGTGTAATAAGAAATGCAAAGTCTCCCAGAATTAATGGCGCACTCAGTCATACGTGCAGTGGTCAGGTCACACACAGAGTCACCAGAATTAATATGCATCCCCAAAATGCTACTGTCTTGTGTTCAGAAAATTCCCCAGTGCTGACAAAGTGAAATGAGAGTGTAACAAGAAATGCAGTCTCCCAGAATTAAGGGTACCATGCAAACACACAGACAGATTGAGATTGCACTGCACACTCAAGGGATGCATACGAAAAGGCACAACAACACTTAACCAGTGCTTACAAGTCACAAATCCAAATCTGGAATGGGATACATTTTGCCAATTGGGGGATTAGTGCATGGCAGTAGCAATCCGTTACTAGTAAAGATACCACAAAGCAGTATAAAAAATTCATGCAGGCGCGGTGGATAGCAGGTTCACACTGCTGCAATTGCTATGTAACACAATAAAAGATGTCTGATTTAATGGCACGCATCGCACACACACTCACACACACACTCAAGTAATGCGTAGCAAATTGAAAACCTTTAGTAATATAACCAAATGTTTTAAACAGACACATTGTACACTGCTGCACCACAACAATCAGCAAAAAAATGTCAAGAATTACTGAAAATATTACTGTGTGTACATTAACACAGTTATACAAGAAAAATATAACCAAAACAGAAAGACTGCCTTTTTCTCCCAGTTAATCTACCTACACCGCAAATACGCCCCTCCCCCAAAGCACACTTCCCAGTACACAGACTGAGTGTTCTAAATTAACATTCAAAATCCACACATAAACAATAAACACTCGATGATATGAGCATAGAAGGGTTTCCTACAATCGATGTACTAAATTTTGAGCAAAAAATTATTACTCAGAAAGGCATTTTAAACAGCTTTTAGAGGTTTTGAATTGCAGAGATCTGAGAGCCAACTGTCTTCAGCTACCACTGCACACACACTACCCAGGCCAGAACTGAGGCTGTGCTGAACAATCTAGAGCCCATGTGACCTGCAATCCCATGAATAACTGCAGAATTTCATTTTGGAGCTCAATTATAGTATGAAGTGAGGTGAATTACATTGATTTCAATGTACTTCGCCTTAAAACTGGTGGAGAAGTGGTTTGGGGAAGGCAGAATAACTCAAAGTCATTGGTTTCAATGGACTTCACTTTCCTCATTATGAAGTGAAGTACTCCGCTTCACATTGTGGAGTTCTCCGTGGATTCTGTGTTACTCAGTGAATCACTTCACTGAGCAAATTGGGCCACTTCGCCCACCACTACTTACAGTACTGTAACTCACATGCTGTATGGGAAGGAACATGAATGCCTATGGCTGTACTTCCCTGATGGACTGTAGCACAAAACTCCCAGATTTAAAAATGCTTATTAATGAGTACAATGGTGGGTGGTGAAGCCTGGAGAGATACTACAAAACATTCTTACAATACATCCAAGTAATATCAAAAAAATCAGTGTTGTGATTCATGAGGTGATCATGAATTGTGATTTGTGATTGCATTTGTGACCGTGGTGATGAAGAACGTGATTCAGTGTCGATGGTATGAGATAACCAATATAAAAACTGTATTGGGAATGTGAATGCCTATGGCTATACTTCCCTGATGAGCTATAGCACAAACTCCCTGACTTAAAAACGCTCATTAATGAGTACGATGGTGGGGTGGTGAAGCCTGGAGAGATACTACAAAACATACATACAATACATCCAAGTAACTAGTAAAAAAAATGAATGTTGTGATTCGTAACGTGATCGTGAATCATGATTTGTGACTGCATTTGTGACCGTGATGATGAAAGAACGTGATTTGTATCACGAGTGACTCGTGATGATGGTCCTGACTTAAAAACACATATTAATGAGTACAATGTTCATGCAGAATTACAGTATGTACCACACCTGTCCAGTACTCTGAAGGGAAGCCAAAGAAACAACTGTGACTTAAGTTACAGATGGAGATTGGGCCCTAAACAGATGCAAATGCAGAGACAGATTAAGATTGCGCTGACACTGAAGAGATGCAGAAACAAAGGCACAACACCTAACCAGTGCTCACCATCAGAACTTCAAATCTGGAAAAGAATACCTTTGCCGGTTGGGGTGGGCCGCGGGGGCGGGGGGGGGCAGTGTCTGCACTGCTGGTCACTAGTACTAGTACCAGTAAAGATACCACAAAAAAGTACAAAAATCACACAGCTGCAGTGGATAGCAGGTTCACATTGCTGAAATTATTATGTGGCACAATAAAAGGTGCCTGATTTGATGACACACGTCATACACATACTCACACACACACTAAGTAATGTGTAGCAAATTGAAAACTTCAGTAATATAACCACATATTTTAAACAAACTAAAATTATGCACTGCTGCACCACAACAATCAGCAAAAAAATGGCAAGAATTATTGAAAATATTACTGTGTGTACTGTGTGTACATTAACACAGTTATACAAGACTGGTGTCTCTTTAGGACAGCTTGAAATGCCTGCACGAAAATGGTCAGAGAGGCCAAGGCCAATTATTATCAAAATGAATTACTATCCACATCCAACAGCCCAACCAAATTCTGGTCCACCATAAAGGAACTGTCTGGACACTCCCCAGGTAGAGCACTACCCTCCAAAATCACCATCGACAATGTCACTATCAGTGATAAATCTGAAATTCTTCAAGCCTTTAACAACCACTTTGCCACTGCAGGCATGGCATTCGATAATGCACCAGTAAGTAGTCTCCATCCACAGCTCACCGGCCAGCCTCCAGACCAAAGTAACAAAGATACGATCTTCTCCTTTTCCCCAACCACCATAAAAGAAGCTGAAGACCTTATGCTATGGCTAGATACCAGAAAAAGTGCAGGAGCTGACTCATTCGACCCATACTTTCTGAAAATAGCATACCACATACTTGCCCCACCTATATCACACTTATTCAACCTGTCCCTAGCCCAGGGCTCTATCCCCGCGGAATGGAAAACAGCTCATGTTATCCCCCTATTTAAAGCAGGGGACCCATGCAACCTGAACAATTATAGGCCAATCTCCTTTATACCTATACTCTCAAAAAATGCTGGAAAAAGTCATGGATTTAAAGCTGAGATCATTTCTAGACAACTCTACATTGCTTAACCCCATGCAGTCTGGCTTTAGAGCAAAGCATAGCACTGTTATGGCACTGGCCAAAGTCACTAATGACTGGCAACGGGACCTTGACAACAAAATATTTGTTTGTGCTGTGTTTTGACCTCAGCAAAGCCTTCGATACCGTCCACCACTGCCTACTTCTCTCCACCTTAAAAACCATAGGTATGGACTCAACCTCACTGGACTGGTTCCAGGATTATCTCTCTGATAGGCAGCAACAAATTAAGGCCGAAGGTGAGCTCTCTCCTCTCACACCAATAAAAAAGAGGAGTCCCACAGGGTTCCATACTGGGCCCTCTACTGTTCGCCATCTACATTAACAACTTGGACCTAGGCATTACAGAAGCCAGTATCCACTTGTTTGCTGATGATACAGTGCTCTATCTAAGCCTTGACTCCCCTGGAGCCGCATGCACAGATCTACAAACTGAATTCAATAGGCTGCAGCATCAGCTTCTCGGCAAAAAGCTACTGCTAATTGCAAAAAAAAATAAGGCCATGCTCTTTACCCCATCTAGCACTAGGGCCTACTCTGCTGCTGCTGCTGCTGGTACCCTTCCTCCCATAACTATCCTTCTAGGTGAAGATCTTGAGTTCGTGCCTAAATTCAAATATCTAGGTATATGGCTGGACAACAAACTCTCCTTTGTAGAGCACACAGAAGAACTGATGAAAAAGCTTAGGCAGAGGCTTGGCCTCTTCTTCAGAATTAAACACCTTCTGACCGCAGACGAAAGAAGACAGCTTGTTCAATCAACTTTACTCTTATTAATCGACTACGACGACATTATCTATGGCCAGTGCTCCATCTCACACCTTGTAAAACTGGATGTCCTGCACCACAGAGCGCTAAGATTTATAACTGGTCTCCCATCCTCCACACATCACTGCTCTTTATATGCAGCCGTAGAGTGGCCTTGCCTTCAATATAGGCGGTGTAGAAATGCAGCACTCTGGACCTTCTGAGCCCTTACTAACAAACTCCCAGATTACATTGTTGCCTGCCTCCCCCTGAGCCCAATCAGTAGCTACACACTAAGAAGCCACTCACTAATTTCTCTGAAAATCCCCAGGATCAGTACCCACTTTGGCAGGGCTGCCATAAGCCACGCTTTGCCTACGCTCTGGAACAGGGTACAAAGATCCTTGAGACTCAGCTCTCCTGTCAGTTTTGCCCTGTTTAGGATCATTTATGATGAAATGTTCACCGAAATCTGTAAGTGTTTCCATAGTTCCTAGCTGTCCTGCTGATGGTTCACTCCATATCCTTACCACATCCAGCCATGAACCTAGTTCCTCCCATCCCTTTTTTAATCAAGTCCACTAGTCAGCTGCCATAGTGGCCCTCGGCACCCAAGGCACCACTTCTCCCATATTACTCTCCTCTCACCATTTAAGCGGAACATACAGACCTCATTTGGGGCCCCTATGCAGCCCAGGACCCTCACTCAAGTATGGTAAACAGTTACTGAGGGCTGAAATGAAAAGAATTGTACCCTCTGATGGAGACTTGACTAAGAATGACTAAACATACCACCTCAACTTCTGCATACATGGAGTCTGTATATACCACAGCAAAGTTGAGTGATGCATGTATGTTCCTACAAGAACGCTTGGAATGTAGACCATGCACCTACCACTTTTCTGTAAATTTGTTTGTAACTCTTTGCACATGTCCAGTAGACCGGCTCCCAAGCCCGATCACGAGCTTCATTAAAATAAAATATTCCCTGGTGGTCCAGTGGACTGAATCCTAGCCGATCGTAGGCTCCGTAAAGCGAAAATAAATCCCTGGAGGGTCAGTGGTACCCCCTCACCGCCCACTCAGACCCGCCACGCCCCTCCCAGTCAGCGGAGGGTGGCAGCTCCTCACCGAAAGCTGCCCGGCCACCAACCGATTGACAACATATAGTACGGTGTATCGCCTATTGGTCCTCCTGCGGACCAATGGGCCTACAGACTGTACTGTACTACACAGTCCTGAATTGTGAATGGTTGGGCTGGGGAGCAGGTCCACTGGACCACCAGGGAATATTTTATTTTACTGAAGCCTGCGATCGGGCTGGGGTGCAGGTCCACTGGACCGCCAGGGAATAATTTGTTTTAATGAAGCCCGTGATCGGGCTGGGGAGCAGGTCCACTGGACCACCAGGGAATATTTTATTTTAATGAAGTCCACGATTGGGCTGGGGAATAGATCCACTGGACCACCAGGGAATATTTTATTTTAATGAAGCCCGTGATTGGGCTGGGGAGCAGGTCCACTAGATACCAGGGAAGTTAGGGAATTATTTTTATTTTTATATATTTGGGGACTGGGAATATTGCTGAGAGTTTGGGTGGATTCTTTATTCTGGACCGGTTATCGGCCGGGGGTGGGACCACTAGACAGTAGACACTAGGGCAAAAACATAAGATTTCACACTGAAATTCTGTATAACCAGAAAAAAAAACCTCTGGCCTTGCAAACGTTTGGTAAATTGCTACCGCTGTTCAACAGAAACACGATCACTGCTGCAAATCACAAAAGGTGAATGGAAAACGCTGATGATAAAAATAAAACTGACCAGAACCTATGTTAGTTAACAAGCAGAACATCTACCTAGCTAACTGTCAACAAGCACCAAAAGTGTTTTATTTCTCTAAGTGGGACTTTGTTCCAAATGCAATGCATGCATGGTTTTAAAAACCATCTTCTTTAAAGTGATTGCACTTGCGCCTCACACAGACTCACATGACAGTGACATACCTCGGCCACCTGATTAGCTGAATGTTGCTCAGGTGGCAGAGCGGTATATAAAGCTGTGTGTGGTGCGAAGTATTCGGTGCGTGGCTGACTCTGTATGAAAGAATGAAAGATATACAGACTTAGAGACGGAGCTTTGAGCTTTCTTTATTTTGTATTATCTGGTCTCAGTTTACCTTCAGCAAAGGCATCTAGCGAGTGACTTACTTCTGTTTAAAAAATAAAACACTGAATAATAACTAAAATGGAAAAAAAAAGGGGGGATATAAAAGATACACACACACAAAAAAAAAAGATTAACCTGCCCATTGGGGCCTGGGAAGCTTTGAGTGCTTGTCACTTACACTTAACTCCTCGTGGTTATCAATATCAAGCCTTGTCTGCTCTGCTTTTTCTGTGATTGTCAACTTGTCTTAAAGCCTACAAACTAGTGCAAGTGCCAGAATTGTATTAAAAAAACAACAAGCAGGCTAACTAGAAAAGAACAAATGGGGAATAGGAGAGAGAAAAAAGCAGCTCATTCACCATCAACATGGCAGGTTGTAACTTGAAATCTTTGAGTGCTCATTGCTGCTCACTCAGTACCTGAGTCTATCTCTCCTGTGTTTTTTTAAAGAACAGTCCAAATCAGTTAGTTTTAGTCCCCCCCATTCTCCTGTGTGTTTGAAGTGATTGGAGTACTGTACTTTGTCTTGCCTGGGAGGCATTTAAATAATAAAAAAAAAAAATTTCTGTAGTGTATACTGTACAGTAGTTGCATCTCACACTTGCCAGTTTGCCTGTGTAAGACCACTACCAGCTGCTGTTGTGTGTGAATGTATTACACAGTTTACTGCTCATACCATTGCTGCAGGCTTATTGTCAAATAAAAAAAAAAAAATACGTTGGCTACACTGCAGATTTTTATCAGGCATTAGCCCCGGTTGTTCTACCTCTCTTAACCCAGGTATTCCAAGAGATTGAAATTAAGGGTACCCTACCTCCCTCTATGCATGAGGCAACCATTGTAGTTATCCCCAAAAAGGGTAAAGATCCTACCAACCCCGGAAGTTACCGCCCGATATCACTTATTAATTTAGACAGCAAACTGTATGCTAAAATTCAAGCTACTAGACTCAGCCCCCTACTCCCTGGTCTTATACACCCTTCACAAGCAGGCTTTGTACCTGGACATCACAGCTTGGACCACCTGAGAACCCTTATGAGTTTATTGCCAATTTCGAAGTCACTCCCTACACTGGTAGCTGCCATTGCTGTAGACTTCAAAAAAGCATTCGACTCAGTCGAATGGGGATATCTATACATGGTCCAAATGCACTTTGGCCTAGGAGAAAAATTTCTAGCTAGTATACACGCTATATATGAGAGCCCCTCGGCCAGAGTTAATTCAAATTCAGTACTTTTGCCCCCATTTGCACTAGGCAGAGGCACGAGGCAAGGCTGCCCTCTTCCCCCCTTTTGTTCATACTGGCAGTTGAACCCCTGGCTGCTGCAATCCATAGTCACCCTAATATACAGGGTTTGAAAATGGGAAGTATAACCTACACAACTTTTATGTATGCTGACACTCTCCTTTTTCTCCTGTAGGATGTCCACCGTGACATCCCCCCCTCCCGCCATTTAGTCTCTTAATAGCCTTCTTTAGTTACTCAGGCCTATGACTGAACCAGAATAAAACTGAGGTACTCCCTCTTAACTCCCACTGTTCACAACAACTGGTGGCTGCAGCCGATCTCCTATGGGCTCCCAATGGCCTCACTTACTTGGGTATTAATTTGACTCCATCTTTGGAGGGTATATGGCAGGCTAATATACAGCCCCTTCTCTCCTCCATCAAGACAGATTTTGACAGATGGAGATTATTAAAACTTACTTTAGCAGAGAAAATTGCAGCCGTAAAAATGGTAACAGCCCCTAAACTTTTTTACCTTCTTATGCACTTGCCAATCCCTTTACCTAAACACTGGCACCAGGCCATAGATAAATTATTTGGAGACCTCCTATGGGAAGGTTCTAAACCTAAATTTAGTTGGTCCAAACTTAGATCTCAGTGGAAGCAAGGAGGCTGGAAACTTCCATGGCCAGAGGGATACTGTTGGGCTTTCCTGTTAGCCCAGACAGTTAAGTGGGCATGTCCACCCTCCTCTCTTTCTCCACAATGGATACAACTTGAAATGGACATCATGGGAATCATTCACCCTTCCTCCTTTTTTGTACAAAGGCTTAGTCCCAAAACGGGCTCACGTCGTATGTCAAATGCAGATCCGATCTCACCTACAGTGATCGCATCCACAGCTAATTGGTTTAATACACACCTGAAAATGAAAATGGACCCTCTTCCTCTCTCTCATGTACCTCTCTGGCAAAACCCTGCTATCACCATAGGAGGTACTGAGGTAAGATGGAAAAAATGAGCCGATCTGGGCATTTCCAAAATGGGAGATGTACTGACCCCTAGCCATAAAGCTCTTCACACATTCCAATTTCTGAGGCAAATGTGGGGCATACCGCATTCCAATTTTTGGAGATACCTCCAACTTAGAGATGCTACTCGACATCTGTTACCCCCAACTCGGTATATGATAAACCCTCCGGCCTTAACTCAAGGACTCATGGATACTGTACTCTCAGGGACTGGCAGGTTGGCTATTCACCACTATTAGAGATACTCTCCCTTCCCAATCAGATGACACTAGACGTAAATGGGAGAAGATGCTGCAATTCCACATTTTACCTGAGACCTGGGACAGGGACTGGAAGGACATACACAGCTGGTTTAAAGATGCCAAGTCCAGATTAATTCAAAATAAAATTGCTCACTCATGGTATAGAACCCCTGTTATCCTTTATAAAGCCAAATTACCAGAGTCTGATAGCTGTTGGAGATGCCAGTTACCAGGGGGAGATTTACTGTATATTCTATGGTCCTGTACAAGGATCCAACTTCTATGGCAGGAAATACAGAAGGTTGCCTCAAAGGTGATACATCAGCAGATTCCTCTTAGCCCTCTTTTTTATCTTTTGGGGATAAGTAGTGATATACTGAAGTTACCCCCACAACAATATAGATGGCTAGCGTTGCTGACTTTGCAAACTAAGAGATCCACTCTATGTAAATGGAGATCTCCCCTGGTCCCCACAGTAACTGAAATAATGACATCCCTTATGGCCCTGGCTAAACTAGATAGAATTTCCCACCTTCAGACATCTCAATTGTCCACATTTAGACTCTGCTGGGCACCCTATGTTAACTATCTTAAATGTGACCACCCACAGACAGGCATAGGATGAACCCCCTCGTATCACCTGTGGGATATGATGTTATTTGACTGTGGAGTGTTATTAGCTGACCTAGTGCTGTGTAAAATGGTTACTGTTCTATTCTATTTTCTCAGAAGAAGCCAGAAGGGGAAGGAAGGAAACATATTCAATTCAGTGCTTTAGAGTAACTGGTAATTGCTATTTTTCTTTTAAACTTAGATTGTGGGCTTTTGGTGACACTGTACTTTCTTTGTTGTCTTTACTTAGAATTGTTTTTGGGCTGTTGAAAATTTAAAACGTAGTGGTGGTGTAATTCTGTGCTTTCTTAAATTGCTGCAAATTTTATCTTGGCTTGTCTGACTGCCCTGTAGTTGGGTGAGGTGTTAATTGTCTGGCCTCTGACCTCAGCTACGTGATAACTGGAGGTGGGGCTTAATCAGAGTTGAGGTAGCAAGTGAGTTTTATTTTCTCAGAAGAAGCCAGAAGGGGAAGGAAGGAAACATATTCAATTCAGTGCTTTAGAGTAACTGGTAATTGCTATTTTTCCTTTAAACTTAGATTGTGGGCTTTTAGTGACACTGTACTTTCTTTGTTGTCTTTACTTAGAATTGTTTTTGGGCTGTTGAAAATTTAAAACGTAGTAGTGGTGTAATTCTGTGCTGCCTTTAATTGCTGAAAATTTTATCTTGGCTTGTCTGACTGCCCTGTAGTTGGGTGAGGGGTGTTAATTGTCTGGCCTCTGACCTCAGCTATGTGATAACTGGAGGTGGGGCTTAATCAGAGTTGAGGTAGCAAGTGAGTTTTATTTTCTCAGAAGAAGCCAGAAGGGGAAGGAAGGAAGGAAACATTCAATTCAGTGCTTTAGAGTAACTGGTAATTGCTCCCTCCCCTTCCCCCAACTCTTAATTATATGCCCTGTTAAATCTGATTGACAGGAGCTAAACACAGGGTATAGTAAGGGGTGTGAAGTAGGAGGGGCATAAGAGGGAAGAAGCCCACCCTCAGCACGACAAGTGTTTTGATTCATTCATTTATTTAATGGTTTCTTTTCTTTTTTTTTTAAAGAAAATTTTCTGAGGATCAGTGGCAGGAGTTTTAGGATAGTAAATTAATAAAAAGGGAACTAGGAGAGCTTCAGTAGCAGACAAGTAATGGAATAGTAGTATCATTTCAGTATACTGTGGGGAGTGGTGCAATGCAGTGGCTGTGGGGCAGCCATATTCAGGCAGACCTTCTGGACACTGAGGTGCTGCCCTATCTGCATGCATCTCTCTGGACTGTGTGATGAGGTAGCCAGACTCAGAGTGGAAGTAAAACTGGGTCAGGAGTACCATCACCCCTATCCAGAGACCACCCAGTCCAATGCAACTGCCTCAAAGGATGCCGAGAACAAGGAGCACTTGGATGACAGTGGGCTCAGGGAGGGTTAGAGCGGTCAGGCAGAGGCACATCCCAGATCCTATTCCACTCAAGAACTCATATGCCACACTGGCAAACGAGGACAACCAAATAAAGGTACCCAGAGAAGTGGAAGGAACGGATGTGGAGGTTAGCCAAGGAGGTGACCTCAGTGGGGAAAGCAGTGGACACCAGAGGAGGAGGAAGTGAATCCTGGTGGGGGACTCCATCATAAGAGGGATCCAGCTAGGAACAAAGGAGGGGGAGGACAGGGAGTGAGGTGCCTACCAGGTGCCACGACATGGAGGGATGGAAGGAAGATCCTGGGGATCACTGGGAAGACAAGATGGGAGGGTGAGCTGGATGTCATTATCCACCTAGGTACTAATGACCTGGCAAATGGGGACAAAGGAAGTTCAGGAAGAGTTTAGGAAATTGGGAGGGGTCTCAAGCAAGTAGCTACTTCTGTCACTTTCAGAAGTACTTCCGCAAGAGGCAAGGGAGAGCATAGAGTGCATGCACAGGAACTTTAACTCATGGTTGAAGAACTGGTGCTGTGAGGAAGGGCCTGATTCATTGGTGATTGGGGACCCACCTGGAGGATGGAGGTTTGTTCAAGCCTGACGGCCTGCATCCATCCTGGAGCAGAATCCAAGCACTCAATGATAAGTTTAAATGCTACATTGACAAGCATTTAAACTAGCAAAGGTGGGTGGCAGGCCAGCAAGGAGGGTACCTACTTGCTTGCCCCCCACAGCTAGCAGTAGAACCAGTGAACCAGAGAAGTGGCTATCTCTGCAAAGCAGTGTGAAAAAGATGGAGATTAGTGTCCAAGAGGTGGATAGGCAGAAAAGGGGCAAAATTCAGCAGAAGGGCAGACAGCAAGGAGAACCAGGGACAAAGGACAACCAAGGAAGGGGCTGGAGTAGAACAGCCAAACAGTCTAGGGAGGTCAAATCATGGAAAGCCATGTGCAAATGCCAGGAGCCCAGAGCAACAAGATGGAAGATCTGAGGCTGTCATGGTGCAGTCAGACCTGGACATTGTGGCCATCACTGAATCCTGGTGTAATATTACGGCTGGGAGATGGTCATACCTGGCTAACATATTCAGAAGAGACAGAGCAGGCAGGAGGAAGGAGGAGGGTGGCACTGTATGTGAAAAATGACATAAGAAGCCACAGAGATCTAGGAGGAACAAATGGGGAGATACTGTGGGTTAACTGGAAAGGAAAATGGGGACAGCCATCCGCACAGGTGTGGTCTATAGACCACCAGCCCAGAGGAAGAAACAGATAGGGAGCTGATGCTAGCCATCCAAAGGATGGCAGACAAGGGGTGAGGGTACTGGTTGGAGACTTAATATTCCAGATGTGGACTGGAGCATCCCAGCAGCAGCATCAACTAGAGCAAATTTATCCTGACCCATTCAGGGTGCCTTCCTCAAGCCAACTGGTCATGGAACCAACTTGGCAGAAGGAAATACTGGACCTTGTGCTCACAAACAGGGACAGTGTGATGGGGTAACAGTGGGGAGCACCTGGGGAACAGTGACCACCAGTCATTGTGGTTTGAAAATCACAGAAAAGCAGAACCAAACCACACAAACCCGTGATCCTGGATTTTAGGGAGAGACTTTGGGAAAATGGGGAGATACTTGAAAGAGGCATTAAGGGAATGGGACAGGAATCAGGGTTGAAAAACAGTAGGCAGTATTTAAAATGGGGATTACAAGAACAACAGAATTATGTATTAAGCAGGTTAGCAAGAGGAAAAGGAAGAGGAGACCATTACTGGTTTCCAAAGAGGTAGCAAAGAAAGTGAAAGCCAAAAGATTGCATTCAGGCAATACAAAAAGACACAGGCAGAAGGGGATAGGAAAGTACCAGGAGAAGCAAAGGAGCAGGGAGGTCAGTAAGGGAAGCCAAAGCTGAGACAGAAGAACACATTGCAAAATCAGTGGGTAGAGGGGACAAAACCTTTTACAGGTACATAAGTGAAAAAAGAAAGACAAAGGGAGGGATAGTGAGACTGAAGGGGGAGGATGGGGGCTGTGTGGAGGATGACAACAGTAAAGCTGACACATTGAACAGGTATTTCTGCTCAGTCTTTACTGAGGAAGAGGAGGGTAATGGGTCCAAGGGAGTACACAAGAGAAATGGTGCAGAAATTGACACAAGTCCCTTAACACGCAGAAAGGGTCCTAAGCGAACTGGAAGTAATAAGAGTTGATAAAGCAATGGGGCAGATGGGGTGCACCCAGGGTCCTTAAAGAACTAAGAGAGGTGGTGGCTGAACTCTGGCCATCCTGTTTAGCCAATCACTGGAAACAGAGAAGGTACCCAAAGACTGGAGAACAAGCAGATGTAGTCCCCTTATACAAAAGTAGAGACAAAGAGGAAGCAGGGAACTACAGACTAGTCAGCCTCACCTCGGTAGTGGGGGAAGATCAGTGGAAGCACTACTGAAGGAGAGATTGGTGGAACATCTGGTTGTCAATGGACTACAGGACCCAAGGCAGCATGGTTTCACGGGGGGGCATGTCAGACCAACCTGTTGAATTTTTGACTGGGTGACTGGGAGGTGGATCAGGGGAGGCAGTGGACATGGCTTATCTGGACTTCAGCAAGGCCTTTGACACTGTGCCACATAGAAGACTATTACACAAACTGGGGAATATGGGTGGGCAGGACAGTAGTGTGTGGTGGGTAGGAACTGGTTGGGTGGCAGGACACAGAGGGTGGTGGTAAATGGCTGTCACTCCACAGTGGAAAGAGTGACCAGTGGGGTACCACAGGGATCAGTGCTAGACAGTAACTGACCAATTCAACATCTCATCAGTGACATTGTGCAGGACCTAGAAGGCAGAATTTCACTGTTCGCTGATGACACAAAGCTTTGTAACAGAGTAGACACACCAGAGGGTGTAGACAGAATGAGAAGGGACCTGCAGGAAACTTGAAGAATGGTCAGGGTTTGGCAGTTGAAATTAAATGCAAGGAAGTGCAAGATAATGCATATGGGGCACAAAACCCTGGCACAATATATCAGTTGGGGGATGAGGATATAGCATGCACCAAGCAGGAAGGATCTTGGGGTTATCATCTCTGATGACCTCAAGGTAGGGAAACAGTGTGACAAGGCAGCAGGTAAAGCAAATAGGATGCTGGGATGTATAGGCAGGGGCATCACTAGCAGGAAAAGGGAGGTCATAATTCCGCTATACAAGACACTAGTGAGGCCCCACCTGGAGAATAGTGTACTGTTCTGGAGACCATACCTACATAAGGACATAGACAGGGTAGAGAAGGTTCAGAGGAGGGCAACAAAGATGGTACATGGATTGCATCACAAATCCTATGAAAACAGGTTGAAGGACCTGAACATGTACTCCCTGGAGGAGAGGAGGGAGAGAGGGGATATGATAGGGAATACTAGTATCTTACAGGGAGGAACAAGTTGCAGGATACACTATTTTTAAGCGAAAAAGATGTTCCAGGACTAGAGGGCATGGGATGAAGTTGGAGGGAGGATGATTCAGAGGAAATATGAGGAAGAATTTCTTCACAGAACGGGTGGTGGACAAGTGGGACACCCTGCCAGAGGAAGTGGTGGGGACTGAAACAATCACGGGATTTAAGAATGCATGGGATAGACATAAAGGAATTCTGGAGGTCAGGGGTAAGGGGCAACAGACTTCTAGGAAAACATAACTGAATTTACAAGCTCAAATGGGCAGACTGGGTTGGCCATAGGCCCTTATCTGCCGACACTGTCTATGTATCTATGTATCTATGTTCCCATTTTCCTTCCCCCTCCTCCCTTCCCCCTCAGAGGGATTCTGGCTCAACAAGAACACCCTGCTATTAACAGGTTAAACTGGCTGTACCATGCATATGGTACTTCTACTATAATGTATTTAAGTTAAGAACTTAAGCTTTGGGATTTATTTGCTTTCTGTCTCAGGTTAAACCTGGATTTTGCACAGCATACACACACTTTTGTCCAACTCTTCTCCTGAGGGTGTGAAAAGGGACTGAATTGGCCAATCTAGACCTATAGAATCAGTCAGGTGTGTTTATGTCCAGCAAAGCTGCTTGACTGGGACGGATTCATACACCGGTGAGTACGACAATCTGTTACTTACTCGGAAATAGAACAAGGACAAAACAGTGTACCCTTTCCCTATCTCCCCCCCCAGTTCAGTACCCCTTCCTTAATTCATCAAACTTTTAGTCGGTGAACAACTTCAGAGGTTACAAGAGTGGATAGCACCTTGCTTACAACCGGATATCTGACTGTTTTTCCTAACTTGATGTCTGACCTTTCTTCCTATGTACTGTATGTATAGTTAATTGTCTGCACACCTATGAGAGAACAAAAATTGATGTCTGTATTACTCCCTACCCCTCTCTTTTTCCAAGTTTTATACCCCCCCCCTACTTGCCCTTTTCCTTTCTCTTTTACCCACCTACAATTCCTCTCCCTATGCTTACTGGAAATTTGTACATGTACACTGCTTGCTGAATGATTAATTCTATGGAACAGAATCTCTGGATGTTTACTGTATCTTGTCCACCTTTTATCTGAAAATAAAAAATGTTCTACAAAAAAAAAATACGTAAAGGAAAAAGCATTTTTGTCTCATTAAAAAAATCTATCTACAATTGTGGAAGGGGGAGTTTGGCTCCATGGCTGTGAGGCCGAGCCTGTGCTGAGTGGGTAGAGGTACTTGGGAACAACTGAGAGGATTACATACATCTGCAGTATTGCAACAGTCGAGAAATATTTCTTCTAATAAAAAAAAAAACTAGCTATTGTGCTGGAAGGGGGCATGCGGCTGTGAGGCTGAACCTGTACAGAGTGGAAACAACTGAAAGGGCTAAATGAAAAAGATAATATCTACAAGCAAAACAGCTGTGTGTGCCATTTAAAAAAAAATAAACCTAGCTATTGTGGTAGAAGGGGGACACTGGCTGTAAGGCTGAGCCTGTATTAGTGAGTTGAGGAACTTGGGAACAACGGAGAGGCCTAAAAAGAAAACACATACTGGAAAAAGCATTTTTGTGTATAATTAAAAAAAAACTGGAAATGTTCACCAGACAGGGCAAGGCGGCGGCCAAAATGCAGAAAGGTATGGGGAAACGTATGGCATAAACAACACTGCTCAGTCTAACTGGTAAAAGACCAGTTGCTGGGACCTCATCCGGTAGCAGTAGTGGTTCTTCCACAGTGCTGTCCAAACAGACAGGAAAGGCCAAAATTATCTTAATTAAAACTAAAGGAGTAGTTGGCACCACAAGGAGTGGCAAATCAAGATATGGTACCTATATGTACCGTAGTACCAGTACAGATTTAAATGAAGCAGAGGGGGACAATCTAGCTCTGATGAGAGTAATGATTATGAAATGGAGGATGTAGACAAGGAGGGAGAAAAGCAGAAACAAATGGAAAGCCAGAATGAGGTAGAGGTGGCAGTTGCACAGGCGCAGGGTGACTGTGATGATTTGGACTTGGATGAGATGGGCAGTTTGGGCATGAACAGTGTGGTGCAGGTGCAAGACAAACAGGATGAGGGGGCAGTGCATTCAGATTTAGTTTCTTTTACTGGTATGGAGGAGCTGTTGGATGATGATAATGGTGAGACAGAAAAATTCCACGATGAGCAGTATCCCAGTGTTGAGAAACAACAACACAGTGGAAGTAACAAAGGAAGACAGTATAGTATGCCTGGTAATAAAACAAAAAAGGTGACATCTTATGTGTGGCCTTCCTTTTCTCTGGCTGCCAATAATGAGTTACGAGCTGTGTGCTGTATGTGTAAAAAGACCATCAGCAGAGGGAGCAAAAAAGGTGCTTTGGGTACCTCAGCATTAAAAAGACATTTAGAGAGATGCCACCCATTATGTCTCAGTTGTGATTTTTTGGTCAGAGAGAAAGAAGACAACATGCAGGCAGAGTTAAGTCAGACTGCACCTGCACCTGTTATATCAAGTGACAGCAGCAGCCCTGCTGCTTCATTTGTACTGTCAACTCCTTCTCAGTCTTCTTCTTGAATAAGTACTACAAACAGTCCCCTTTTGCCCTTATCATCATCCAGCACTCCTAATGTTGGCCATCTGAAAACTTCAACAGCTAGAAGACAGCTCACAATTTCAGAAACAATTGAACATAAAGATAAGTACCAGCGTACTCATCCTGAGGCAACTGCTGTAACAAAACTAATTTCAGAGATGATAGCACTGGACCTACAGCCTTACAGAATTGTGGAGCATGTAGGATTCAAAAGGCTTTTGAATAATCTGTCACCATGATACAGTATACCATCCAGGAAATATTTCTCAACTGTTGCAATACTGCAGATGTATGATTTAGTAAGTGCTGAAAAATGCTTTAAAAGATGCAGTTGCTGGGGTTGTCCATCTGACTACTGACATATGGACAAGCTGCCAGCCAGAACCATTTATGTCACTGACTGCGCATTAGATATCATTTACTCCTTGTAGT
Source organism: Neoceratodus forsteri (assembly GCA_016271365.2). NCBI lineage: Eukaryota > Metazoa > Chordata > Ceratodontiformes > Ceratodontidae > Neoceratodus > Neoceratodus forsteri. The sequence goes on from CM028132.1 coordinate 1,413,135,206, forward strand.
GACACTGACAATTCCCCTCTGAAACTGGCTTCCCTTTGCATCCAGTATATCCCGCAGGATCACACAGCTTCCAACATCCTGGATGAGCTCAATAGAGAGATACAGTACTAGCTGACATCACAAGGGCTTTCTGTAGGTTTTATTGTGTCTGACAATGGTTCAAACATAAAGAAAGCATTGTCTGATGGTGGCTTTGTCCACATTCAATGTTTTGCACACTGCCTAAATTTGATTGTGCATGCATTTATGGAAGAGGACAGAGATATAAAGGCTCTCACATATGTGGCAAAATGAATATGTACACATTTCAGCCATTCCTGCAAAGCACGCCAATGTTTTCAGGCCATATAAGAAGAGCATGGACTGCCTCCTAATACACTCATCCAGGATGTTGCAACGAGGTGGAACTCTTGTTCTAATGACTGCTTGAGCAAAAAAGGCTGTAAGACAGTATACACTAGAGAACAGCATAGGGGACGCTGATGTGCACATTAATCCTCAGCAATGGGCTGTTTTAGTAATTCTTATCAAGATCCTGCAACCCTTTGAGGAAATTACTAAGGAAGTGAGTTCCAACAGTGCCATACTCAGCCAAATAATCCCATTGATCAAGATTCTTAGATTTCAGCTGAATGCAATTAGGGATGAGTTGGAAGGCACAACAAGCCAGTTTCAGATGGGAGAGTCTAGTGCAACTGAAAGGGACATGCCACCCAGAATAAAAAAAGACATAGCACATAGAATGATTAAAAAAGTCAGAGATGATGACAAACTTGGTGAAATGCTCATGGCAGAACATTACATTATTGCAACAGTACTAGACCCACGGTACAAGATGAAACACCTCTCACAGTATGACCCAAATGTGTTCTGAAACTGCAGAGAGAAAATCATTCAAGAAGTAGATTTGCTTTTGAAAAAAAAACATGACAATAGATGCAGCCCCCTCATCCGTTCCTACTGCACCTTCTCATTTCTCTCTTCTCAGTCAGGCTACAAAACAGTCAGCTGCTGCCATTCGTTCTACACCCAGCAGTCATCTTTGGGGTCACTTGGATGCTGTCGTCCTGGAAAAATCAGCCCTTCCTTCTCCATATGTCACTGTTTCTGCCCAGGCCATGGTTGACTGTTATTTAGCAGAAAAAGGTATTGAATGGAATGAAGATCTCATTAAGTACTGGCAAAGCAAGGAGTCTGTATGGCCTGCACTTGTGCAGGTGGCCTTGAAGTATATGGTCTGTCCCCCAACCAGTGTATTTTCAGAGTGACTCTAGCTGTGCAGGAAATGTGGTAACAGATACATGATCTAGGCTACTACCAGAAAATGTTGAGAAGTTAACATTCTTAAAAGTAAACCTTCCATTGATGGGTTACAGCTATGACCCAGAGGCAGCAAATACATTTTGCAGTGACCTCAAAGATGACTACTTGAAGAGTAGAAAGATCACTGTTTCTTCAGAAAAATAAATTAATACTCTAGTAAGCCCATATGTGGCCTGCACAATTTTTGTACCTGATGGCACAATGTTTTCAGCATGTCCTGACAGACTTTGCTAATTTTTGGATTGCCTGAACCTAATGGCACACATTTCACATTTTGTCCTAATAGACTTCTTTAATTTTTGGACCACCTGAAGTTGGGACTTATGGCACAATGTTTTCAGCATGTCTTCCTCATGTGCTTTGCTAATTATTGGATCACCTGAACCCGATGGCACACATTTCGCAGCATGCTATGTCCTCATGGACTTGTATAATTTTTGGACTGCCTGAACCAGATGGCACACTTTTTGCAGCATGTCCTCATGGACTTGTGTAATTTTTGGATCGCCTGAACCTGATGGCACACGTTTCGCAGCATGTCCTCATGGACTTGTGTAATTTCTGGACTGCATGTAATTGAGACTGATGGCAGAATGTTTTCAGTATGTTCTAATTTCTGGATTGCCTGAACATGATGGCATACGTTTTTCAGTATGTACTAATGGACTTGTCTAATTTTGCATTTTTGGATTACCTGAATGTAGGTCTCTGCCCACTCTGTACAGGCTCAACCTCACAGCCACACTCCCCTTTTCAACACAGTAGCTAGGTCTCTGAATTCCGAAGGCCATGCAGTTATTTTTTTGGTTGGGGTCCCCTAAATGTGTCATCAATTTGGGTGGGTGGGTGGAGTGACCCCATACCATAGAAAATAACTGCATGACTCTCAGTGGAGAAGAGAAGGAACTGGAACAACAATACCAAACGGATATCTGTCAGGAGGAAGTAGGCTGTTGGTTAGCTAAAACCAGCAGCTTATCCAATAGGTAGGGGAAATGGACAGATTGGGTGGGTCAAGCAGTCCTTATCAGCCATCAAATTATATGTTTCTGTGGTTCTATGATATGTCTATTGTATAGAGTGTGCTACTAAATGGGAATGGGATTCCTCCTCTGAGGTCAGACAGGTCAGTTATCAGTTTACAGTTGCAGCACTAGTACTACTGACTCTGAGACAGGGAACAGAGGTCAACTGCATGATTGCCATATTCAACTGACCAGCACATCAGTGCTATAAACTCACAGTTTTCATATCCTGAAATACTGACTACAATTTTATGTGTGTCACAAATATCAGTGTTGTTTTATTCAATTATATAGCAGATTTGCAGTTTTCGTCACATTTTACAAAAGGTTCTGATTTGAATCAGTACTAATCAGAACTTAGCAGGACTTTGGCCTGGATCCTGATAATAAGGGTCAGGACCTTTTCGCGTCCACTCAACCCTACTCCCTGGTCTACTTCTTTGATCACCCAGTCAAAGAAATTGATTAGATTCATCTGACATGACCTTCCTGCTGTGAATCCATGCTGCCTTTGGTCCTGTGCCCCACTGGTCCCTAGGTACTCAACAATTCTTTCCTTCAGAAGTGATTCCGTCATTTTCCCTACCAATGAGGTCAAACTGACATGTCTGGAGTTTCCTGCCTCTGTCTTGCTCCCACTTTTGTGAAGGGGAATCACATCTGCCCGCCTCTAGTCCTCAGGTAACACACCATCCTCCCATGATTTGTTAAAAAGGCAGTCAGTGGTGTTACTAGCTCTCCCCTTATTCTTTTTAGAATTCTGGGGTGAATTTCATCAGGCCCCATTGCTTTGTCCACATTCAGTTTTAGGAGTTCTTTCAGAACCCTTTCTTCTATGACAGGACTGATATTGACCCCCCTATCCAGAGTGCTTCTATTGACTGGATTAGGTACCTCCCCCTCCTCTTCTTTTGTGAATACTGAGCAGAAGCATTAGTTCAGAATCCCTGCTTTTCACTGTTTCTCTCTGCCCACCCACCCACCCTCCTCTTTATTCAACTTCAGTATCCCTCCCTTTATTTTTCTTCACTCCCTAATGTACCTATAAAAGATTTTATCCCTTTCTTAACTGATTTGGCTACCTTTTCATCGGTTTGGGCCTTTGCTATTCTGACTGCCTTCACCACTTCCTTCCACTTTAACTGGTACAGTTCTCTCTCCTGCTCTTTCTGTGTTTCCTTATACAGTACTTCCTGAATGCTGTCTTTTGCTCCCTAACCTTTCCCGCCACCTCTTTTGAGAACCATAGTGTTTTTTTCCTTTCATTTTGATTTGTTTATTTGCTTCACACAAAGGCTTGTTGCCTCTGTGATGGCAGGATTGATGTTTCCCCATTGTTGCTCCACCCTTCCTCCTTGCCTGTTTGCTAGTGCTTTTCTAAGGCACTCTCCAATTTTGACAAAATCAGTCCTCCTGAAGTCCAGTACCTTCACTTTTGTATGGCTTGACTCTACAGCTGAGTTTATTGTGAATCACACTGTTTGGTGGTCACTTGTTCCCAAATGGCAACCCACTTCTAAATGTGAGATCCTCTCTCCATCCCCATCATAGAGTACCAGGTCTAAGACTGCTCCCTCCCAAGTGGGTTCCAACACTAGCTGTCTGAAGCATGCCCCATCTAGGGCATCAAAAATGGCTCTGCTTTTGGATGTGGCTGAAGCAAAGGTGCTCCAGTTAACATCTGGCATATTCAGGTCCCCCAGCAGCAATATCTCCCCTTTCTCTGCCATCTTAAGGATGACTCCAATCATTTTCTTGTCTAAGGCCCCTCCACAACTACACTAACTCTTTTTTTGTTTTGTTTTTACCTTAAATTGAAGTTACAAGTAGTAGAGTTCTAGTTCTTTAGTCCAGTTGAGTAGGAAAGTTCTAACAGCAGCTCCTTCTTCTTGCTGTTGGCTGCCAAAAGCTATCTAGGTCAGTTTCTTTCTTCACCTGGCTAAATGCACAGATAACAATTCCTTCACCAAACTCAGACAAGCACACTAACTCTTTTTATGTTTGCTTGCGCGCATGTGCAAGAAACATGTGGCAGCTTAGGAGAGAAGTGGGTTGTGGAGGTGCGGTACTGTTGCGGCCAATGCCACCACTGCCTCTGTGGGCTCGGCTGTGTGTCACCAATGTAGGGGAAGGCTGGCCATGTCACTAGTTTGCAAGCCTGCCACCAACTTGAAATGATTTGGCTGCTTCAATCAGGGAGTGCCCTGTTATCACAGCATCAGCTTCTCGTTCCGTTCTTGTTCGCATATACAATTTGCCAAGAGAAGCTGACGCTGTGATGCTGGGTGGCCCCAGATTGTTGTGGCAAATTGGCTTTTGTGGCAGTATGTTTGTCAGCCGTGAGATCAGGCGAGTTAGTGTAGATGCCTGCCTGCCTTGACCGGTGATCGGTCAGATCCGTGAGATTAGCTGCCTGTGGATGAAGCAACTACTGTACAAGAGGAGCAAGAAGCTGAGCTGGGAAGGTCATGCCTGGAGCGTGGTTATGGTTGTCTGGTGAGGCCACCTTCTGACTGAGCGAGGAGCCACCTGCCTGAGACATTCATCGAGCTTTGCCAGATGCCAGCCCATTCAGAGACTTGGATTCTCGAACCAGCCGTCTCAAGGCAGCTGCTGCTGAGGAAGAGAGTTAGAGTTCCAATTCGAGAAGGAGACCACATCTGCTCTAAAAATAAAGAAGTGCAGCCAGCAGTAGAATATGGTCCTCCTGCAGTAACCTTGGCTTATTTATCAGTCACAGTGCTCACAAAACATTCACCACATATAGTATATCACCAAAGGGGAGAATTGAAGCAGTACTTCAGTGGGACTGTACCCCAAAATGAGCCATCCAACGTCAGTACAGTGGTACTCAACAATTCTTTCCTTCAGAAGTGATTCCGTCATTTTCCCTACCAGTGTGCTCAAACTCACATGTCTGGAGTTTCCTGCCTCTGTCTTGCTCCCACTTTTGTGAAGGGGAATCACATCTGCCCTCCTCCAGTCCTCAGGTAACACACCATCCAACCATGATTTGTTAAAAAGGTAGTCAGTGGTGTCAGTAGTTCTCCCCTTATGCTTTTTAGAATTCTGAGGTGAATCCCATCAGGCCCCATTGCTTTGTCTGCCTTCAGTTTTAGGAGTTCTTTCAGAACCCTTTCTTCTATGACAGGACTGATATTGACCCCCCTATCCAGAGTGCTTCTATTGATTGGATTAGGTACCTCCCCCTCCTCTTCTTTTGTGAATACTGAGCAGAAGCATTAGTTCAGTATCCCTGCTTTTTCACTGTTTCTCTCTGCCCACCCACCCTCCTCTTTTTTCAACCTCAGTATCCCTCCCTTTATTTTTCTTCACTCCCTAATGTACCTATAAAAAATTTTATCCCCTTCTTAACTGATTTGGCTACCTTTTCATCGGTTTGGGCCTTTGCTATTCTGACAGCCATCCCCACTTCCTTCCGCTTTAACTGGTACAGTTTTCTCTCCTGCTCCTTCTGTGTTTCCTTATACAGTACTTCCTGAATGCTGTCTTTTGCTCCCTAACCTTCCCCGCCACCTCTTTTTAGAACCATAGTGTTTTTTTCCTTTCATTTTGATTTGTTTATTTGCTTCACACAAAGGCTTGTTGCCTCTGTGATGGCAGGATTGATGTTTCCCCATTGTTGCTCCACCCCTCCTCCTTGCCTGTTTGCTAGTGCTTTTCTAAGGCACTCTCCAATTTTGACAAAATCAGCCCTCCTGAAGTCCAGTACCTTCACTTTTGTATGGCTTGACTCTACAGCTGAGTTTATTGTGAATCACACTGTTTGGGTCACTTGTTCCCAAATGGCAACCCACTTCTAAATGTGAGATCCTCTCTCCATCCCCATCATAGAGTACCAAGTCTAAGACTGCTCCCTCCCAAGTGGGTTCCAACACTAGCTGTCTGAAGCATGCCCCATCTAGGGCATCAAAAATGGCTCTGCTTTTGGATGTGGCTGAAGAAAAGGTTCTCCAGTTTATATCTGGCATATTTAGGTCCCCCAGCAGCAATAACTCCCCTTTCTCTGCCATCTTAAGAATGCCTCCAATCATTTTCTTGTTCATTTCCTCCTCTGAGACAGGGGTCTGTATACAACCCCTGTGTGGATTGTGGTGCCATTTCCTGTCTCCAGGGTGACCCACAGTGCCTCCTCTCCTCCTTGTTTACCCTTTAGTTCCATTGCTTTGATCCCTTTTGTTACATAGAGAGCTACTCCTCCTCCTAATCTACCCTTCCTGTCCCCCCTGTAGATTGTGTACCCTGGTATGTTGACATCCTAGTCATGGTTCTCTGTGTACTATGTTTCTGTGACTACCACGATATCCAGGCATACCTCTTCCATCAAGGCCACCAGTTCAGGGAGCTTGTTACCTAGACTACAGGCATTGGTACTCATTACCCTCCATTTTTTGATGGCCTTACCCCTTTTTGCCCCATCCCTGTCCTTACTGCCTTTGTCTTTTTCTCCATTTACCCCTGCCCTTCTCCCTATCGACTTCTCTATCTTGGTGCTTACCTCACTAACTATCCTGAATTTATTTTGGGGGGGCTAGGATTTCCCTTCTCCTTTTCAGTGCCTCCCCCTTGGCTGGTTTAACTACTTGTCAATGAAGCATTTAAACCTATCACCTAGGATCCTGGTTCCCCTCCTGGACAGATGCAGACCATCACACCAGTATAGGTCTGCATCCCTCCAGGTGGACCCCTGTCCCTAATGAAGCCAATATCCTGAGTTCTGCACCAGTTTTTCAACCACTGATTGAATCCCATGGTGTGTAGCACCCTAGTCTCACCCATGCCATAGACAGGCAGCACCTCTGAGATTGTTACAATGCGTGCTACTTGTCTAAGGCCCCTCCACAACTACACAAACTCCTCCTGCACTGCTCTGATCCCTTTCCCAGCCAGGTCATTTGTCCCTAGGTGGACAATGACATCCAGCTCCCTCCACCATGTAGTTGCTCCTGCGATCCTGTGGATTCGCTCCCTGCTCCTCCAAGCCATGGCACCAGGCAGGCACCATACCTCCCTCTCCTCTCTCTCCCCCAGTTCTACCCTCCTAACAATGGAGTCCACTACCAGGAGTTGTTTCCTTTCCCTGTGGGGTCCCATGCTACCCTCCTGTGGGTTTTCTTTGTGGAGGTTCCCAGCATCATCCTTGGTCTCCACTGCAGGTACCTCCATAGAGGAACCACACTCTGCCAGAATGGCATATGAATTGCAGAGAGGTACAGCTGGACGAATGTGCCTCTGTTCCATCACCCTCACGCTCACCCTCCCTGAGTCCACTGTGGTCCAACTGCTCCTCTTTCTTGGCAACCTCTGAGGCAGCAGCGTTAGCCCTGGTGGTCCCTAGGTGGGGGAGGAGGTCCCCCGGAATCCTGGCCAACTCAGCCTGGAGATGAGCAACCTCCTCCCGCAGCCCTGAGAGGTGCCTGCAAATGGGACAACACCGCATCCTCCAGAACGTCTCCAGGAAGACTGCTGCTCCACAGCCACTGCACTGTACCACTCCCATCATGTCTTATTTGTGGCCCCTTACCTGTTGTTTTGTATACTTACACTTTGCTCTCTCTGTTATTTTTTTATTTTTATATATTTTTTTTCTCTCCCTACTTTACTACTGCTTCATGCCCTTAGAGCTCCTGATTTTCCTGTTCTGGGACAGGATGTTCCTATATTCCTCAATAGTCTCCTTCTTACTTGCTCAGAGTCAAACCTCCAGCAGCTGGGGGGGGGAGGTGGAGAGCTACTCTTTTCATTCTGGGATGGTGAGTCTTTTGTGCCTCTGTGATCACTCCCTTCCTGCTCCCAAACAGGAAGTTCCTGTTGTCAGTCAAATCCTGTGCCTATAAAAGTATAATCGGCTAAGGGTGAGGGGGTTGGGGGGATGGAGGGCAATATAGTCCCAGTAAAGTTCTAACAGCTGCTCCTTCCTCTTGCTGTTCTCTGCCAAAAGCTATCTAGGTCAGTTTTTAAATGCAAACACCTGGTTTCCTTTTTGCCTAAGCCACTCCCCCTAATTCACAGTTTCTTTCTTCACCTAGCTAACTGCACAGATAATTCCTTCACCCAACTCAGACAAACACACTAACTTTTTTTTGTTTTGTTTTTACCCTAAATTGAAGTTCCAAGTAGTAGAATTCTAGTTCTTTAGTCCAGTAGAGTAGGAAAGTTCTAACAGCAGCTCTTTCTTCTTGTTGTTGTCTGCCAAAAGCTATCTAGGTCAGTTTCTTTCTTCACCTGGCTAAATGCACAGATAACAATTCCTTCACCAAACTCAGACAAGCACACTAACTCTTTTTATGTTTGCTTGCGCGCATGTGCAAGAAACATGTGGCAGCTTAGGAGAGAAGTGGGTTGTGGAGGTTCAGTACTGTTGTGGCCAATGCCGCCACTGCCTCTGTGGGCTCGGCTGTGTGTCACCAATGTGGGGCAGGCTGGCCATGTCACTAGTTTGCAAGTCTGCCACCAACTTGAAATGATTTGGCTGCTTCAATCAGGGAGTGCCCTGATATCACAGCATCAGCTTCTCGTTGCATTCTTGTTTGCATATACATTTTGCCAAGAGAAGCTGACGCTGTGATGCTGGGTGGCCCCTGATTGTTGTGGCAAATTGGCTTTTGTGGCAGTATGTTTGTCAGCCGTGAGACCAGGCGAGTTAGTGTAGATGCCTGCCTGCCTGGACCGGTGATCGGTCAGATCCGTGAGATTAGCTGCCTGTGGATGAAGCAACTACTGTACAAGAGGAGCAAGAAGCTGAGCTGGGAAGGTCGGGTCTGGAGCATGATCATGGTTGTCTGGTGAGGCCACCTTCTGACTGAGCGAGGAGCTACCTGCCTGAGACATTCATCGAGCTTTGCCAGATGCCAGCCCATTCAGAGACTTGGATTCTCGAACCAGCCATCTCAAGGCAGCTGCTGCTGAGGAAGAGAGTTGGAGTTCCAATTCGAGAAGGAGACCACGTCTGCTCTAAAAATAAAGAAGTGCAGCCAGCAGTAGAATATGGCCCTCCTGCAGTAACCTTGGCTTATTTATCAGTCACAGTGCTCACAAAACATTCACCACATACAGTATATCACCAAAGGGGAGAATTGAAACAGTACTTCGGTGGCAATGTACCTCAAAATGAGCCATCCAATGTCAGTACAGTGGACTCTATACAACATATTTTTACAAATGTTTACCTTTACTCTGGCCTGGGGTTTTATCTCTCATCTCTCTTCACATATCTCTTCCCACCTAAGGAATAGTGTGGACCTAGATATTAAAGAAAGAGGGAAAAAAAAAGATGCTCCACTGAGTGCAATAACTTTGGGGGTAGCCATGTTCATTCCCTTGTTGAGCAGACCCCCCTTCCCTTGGCAATGCTAGCATACCCAGGGTAGCGTACCTTTCCAAGCAGGAAGTAAACCTGTCAGCTCCAATAATAATTCAGAGGTGCTACAACCATCTTAAGTATCTCTTCTTCTTTTCTGGATATCCCTTTTTTAAATGCCACATCTCTTCTTCAGACCTTCACACCCTCCGACACTCCGGTGCACAAACAGGTAGCACTCCTCCATAGAACCAGCAAGTAGTGAATGCCCATGAGGTACACAGCTTTGGCCTTCATCGGCAGGATGGTAAACGCCATGGCCAGACACCAAGGGCCGGTTGAGCGACGGAAAAACAACACGGTCCACTCAGTCCAAGGAACCAAATCCTCAATACTTTGAGAGCAGATGAAAAAACAGCATAAGTTTCGGTCATCAAGGCCCTCGAAACAAAATTATTTGCCCAATGCACAAAAAGCATAACAGGGAGCGAGGAGCTGAGCAGCACCACAGCTTATCTTGCTGCTCCCTCTCAGACATTGCTATTGCACATTTTCTCTTTTTGGTGTTAAAGAACTAGTGGAGCGGCTGCTGCATTGACAAAATTATGTCCGGAGTGCTGTAAGTGTTTTAATACTTATTTACCTTTTTGCAGAGAATCAATGAAGATTTCAGATACACTTTGTTTTTTGTTGGAGTTATGGCTTTCTGCTTATGGGACCCGTTTTGTAAAGAGTGGCGCGAGCACACAGGAGCATTGAGCAGAAGTGACATCTTGTGAGGTCAGGCATAACAGTTCTGTTGAGTAGTGAAACTGTCAGAACTTAGTGGGTTATTAGGAAAAGAAAATGTTTTTTTTATGTAGGATGTTGTAAATAAATAAATAAAGCAACATGTCACTATCTTATTTGTTTGAAAGAGCTGACTTTTATCGTGACATGAAGTAGTTTTGTCATTCTGTTTGGGTGCTGCACATTTTTTGTAAAACTTGTGGTGCCTGAGGTGAATGCATTGTTTTGTTACTTGAGCCAAATACTACAGCAAGGAAGAAGTAAGAAAAAAAAAATACGGATTCCTATTGTAGCTTCAATGCATTATCAGGATAAGCAGGAGTCCCTGACGTACAAGGCAGAATGTAATATCTAGATTTCATGGCTGGAAGAACAGGACAACACAGTCAGTAGCTTGCTTCTCCAATGAAATGCAAAACTAAGGAGAAACATACGAAGTACCATGAACGTGTGAAAGTGTAACCTGCAGCACTTTTCAGCTATGAACTCCTGGCAATATACATACAGAAGAACACAGTAAATCTAATCAATCTTGTTGATGCCTCACAACACATAGGGAAAAAAACACCTCTTGTGCAGAGAGCAAAAAAAAAAAACAACACTGCATGACAAAGACGGACTGTCTGCAGATTGACGTAGCACAGTGCCATTCATTTTTTTCTATGCAGATACCACCACTAGAACAAATCACACACACATTCTGTCAGACTGATTTACCCACTCATTACAGAAGTATTGTCACTCAAACAATTACATATATATGCTAACGGCAACTGGAGGACCTGCACATTTTCCTTCAACACTCACGCCCCCCCCCCACACACACACTAACCCTAATCCACTGCATATGCTATGCACTGTGCAGACATCAGGATGCCAAACAACATTGAGGTGATGTCAGCAAAACAGCATGAAGACTTACGCAAGTTATGAAAACATTAAAATAAGAAATATGTAATATAAGAGGTACCAACACAGACAGTGACCACAAACTGGTATACAGTTCACTCACTTATTCAGTTCAGACACCGCAAGTTTTTTTTTTTAAATGCACCACGTTACAAAACCAGCCACTTATGCTGTGCAGCTAAATGCCAATTTAAAAAAAAACAGAAGGAGCAAACCCTAACCAGCTTCAGTGCCCTGCAGTGCAATACCAGTTATATGGGTTGTAAGAGCACATACAAGCAGTAGGGTCCATGAAAGAAAATTTAGTTATGTATGAACTTAAAAATAAAAAAACAAAATCTCGGGTATGGCAACACAAACCTTGTACAAGTAGTGCAACTTCTAGCAAGAAGTTACTTCTGAATACAACCATAAAAACAAAATGACACACATACAAGCACTCCTAAAGGTGACAGCACTGCTCCACAGTGAACACAATGAAAGTGACCCCAGAGTGCATCATGTCCGGGTTATTACTTCCTGGAATGGCGAGCCCTGTCCCTCCGTATCTGGTCATTTTTCTTTCTCACTTAAAAAACAAAATTACAAAATATGCTCCTGCACGTGCCCTATTACATGAAACTCTTCAGGAAGCATGCTGTAATCATGTAAGTTTGCACGAAATACATACTATCTATTCCATTAGCTCTTTAATTCATTGTTGCATCTAAATATGTATATTACTCTACTTCTAAGTGGCTACAGACTACAAAATATTTTAGATTGGGGGGGTCATCTGTTTTAGAATGGGGCGGGGGGCCTTGTAATATGGGGTACAGGTAAGAAAATACAAAATGAAAGGTCAACAGTCTGGGTTACATGACTGGGGAGATAATGAGTACACCAAGGCTCAAACTTTGCTCACAGTCAAATCCCCTTGGGCAGCATGACTCTCATCAAATTCAGTCATTTTAATGGCAGCACTTTTCTTACACATGTATTGGAGCAAATACCTTGAGATTACATGAATGTGGTTGGAGGATGTATCATGCTTTTCCAGTACCATAGGAAGGGTGGGGCAGGTGGTGCACCCTCCCCGAGCGCATGCCTCCGGGAGGTGCAGTTTTGATAGCTTAAAAAAAAATGTCTTTTTGGTCACTGTAATTACTAATGGCTACCAGTAGGTGTGCGTCTGCGGAAGGACCAGCAAGTGTGTGTGTGTGTGTGTGGGGGGTCACATGATCACGCTGTCTGAAGGCTGAAAGAATCACATGGATTGCTGGTGGTAACTAGGTGGGCCAGGTGCCAGCGCCAGTATAAAAGGTAGGGGCAGACTCACAGAGTGCATGGTTGGTGTGAGAGGCAGTTTAGTTAATGTTGGAGACAGAGAGTTGACAGCAAGAGGCAGAATGACTGAAAATGCAAAAAGCGATAGAGTCGGAGTAGAAAGGAGGATAGAGTGAGCTGAGGACTCAGGACAGATCTATTTATTGTGTAAGCAAGCACTGCACTCTTCCTCCATCTTCCTTGCTCTACTAGACTAGACAGACTAGAGTCTGTCCTCTGGCTGACCTGACAGAGTTGGACTACTGACTTGCTGAGCCACTGCCACCTGATAAACATTTCCTTGTGTGTGCGTGCCCAGATGGTTGTTTTTTTGGGGTGATCGTTCCTCCTTAGTTCGTTCATCTGTGTGACTATGACATGAGGGGGGGTGTCTGATTGAAAATAAATAAATAAATGAGGAGTAATACATTTTAATAAGGTGTGACGTTGCTAACTCCTGGGACCTCCAGTCTGCTCCGTGGGGCTCCTGCCTCCCTCCCTCCCTCCATTCTCTACAAGACAGGAGAGATTTATTTATTATTTGTGTTAACAAGCACTGCACTTTTCCATCTTCTTCCTTGCATTATCTAGTCTGTCTGACTGACCTGAGGCTGACTTAACAGAGTCAGACTACTGATGACTTTCTGAACTGCTGCCGCCTGATAAATAAACATTTCCTTGTGTGCACCTGGATGGTTGTTTTGTGATCTTCCTACATCCTTAGTTCGCTCGTCTGTGACTGTGACATTGGGGGGCAAGGGGGTGTCCGATTGGAAAATAAAATAAACATGTAATAAATTTCTGGTGTATTGCTGACTCCCGCCCCGGGACCTCCTGTCTGCTCTGCGGCTCCCACCTCCCTCCCTCCGTTCTCCACAAGTCCACCCACACCAGGCTGTGAGCGCCATCTAGCTAACTCTTACCATCAGCAGATGTGAGGCTGCTCCCAGTGAGCTTTCACCACTGAATCTCCATCCAGCATAGAGAAACAGTATGGTAACTAGGAGAGCCTTCTAGCCCGGAAGTTGAATTTTGCAATTTGACTATATTCTCCTACTAGGTGTTGACTGTTCTATAGTGGTTCCTGAAGGAGACAGAACTGGCTGCTACTCTGTTTCATATCTGATTTCTGACAGAAAAGAAACACTGTTCAGTAATTTTTTTTGAAATTGAGTGCTGCACTTTTTTAATTAAGTCTTCCGTGAAGCATATTGTTGCTGTTTTGTGTTATTATTTGTAAGGTTTTTTTTTATAGATTTTCTTAGTTTTTTTCTGTATTTGTTTCTGTTTGCCTTGTTTAAATTCACTGTTTACTGTGCCAAATTTTTATAGTGTATAAATTGTTTTCACTAATGTGTATAAGAAAGAGTAAGCGAGGATGTGGAATGACTTTAGGGGAGACTGGTTGTGGTGGATGTGGGAAAATGTTGCTTGGCCATGGATTGTAGGGATGTGGTGGTGTGGGGGCTCCGGCACTGAGAACAGCACTGGCAGTTTTATGCTATCCCCCACTCTTTCTGGTCAGAATCAGTTTTCAGTTTCACATTAGCCATTCTGCCCACAAAGAGTGGGTGATAGCATAAAAATTGCAGTATTCTTGTGGGGTGTGGCGTATTCTCAAACCAAATGCTTTGCAGAGCATGGACACGGAGTCTGTAAAAGCATCATGGATGTTGCTGATGCTGGAGTCACAGGAGGACACTCAGGAGCAGTTATTGAGTGGTGTGGATGACAGTATAACCTCAGTTTGTATGTATGAAGGTGAGGGTTCATCTGAGGTGGTCACAGTAGCAGCCCTGGAGGAAGAGGAAGAGCACAAGTCATCTTATATTGAGGAGGAGGAAGAGCATCTAGTGCACCCTACGATTGTGGAGGCTGAGCAGGGCACCTAGAGGTTGCATAGAAACACTTTGTCATAAAACCAGCCTAGTCTGACAATTGACAGCGAGAGTGAGAGCAGAACTAATCATGATTCAGTACTTGCTCCTATTTGTCAGCCTCCCAAGGCCCCTGAGAAAGTGCCCCCACAAGTAACTTGCAGCTCCCACTAATGCAGCCACAAAAGAAAGGACATGTGAAGGGACGTTATGGTGAAGGGGAAGATGCTGGTGGTGCTAAAACAGTCAGTCATGATGATAGCAGCAGCAGCCCCCTCCCCCTCTTCTAGCCCTCTCCCCCATGAAAACCCACAGAATGGGCAATTTACTTGTGTGGGATTTTTTTTTTTACAGTTGATGAGGAAGATCACTGTGTCTCAAGCTGCCAGAAATACTATACAAGGCAAAGATTAACAGGGATATGGCAAGAGCACACCTGCAGACCACAGGGATGAACATCCATCTCCAAGTAAATCATACAGTACAATTTGTTGAGCACAGCATAAGTGCCAGGCAACACTGATTACTTGGGGGTTGACTCCGGGAGGAGATGTAACTGAGGATGAAAGGTAGGAAACTTTGAACCTTGTACTTAGTTCAACTCCTAAGCTACCAAATACATCAAAAATAAAGGACACCTGTAACTGTTTCTAAACTCCCTCCCTAGCTTTCTCCTTACTTCCTTAGTTTGTTCTCACTACACTGCCTTCCTCAAACAACTTGTACTAAATATTTTTTTGCTTTTTGGTTTTCTCCCAGGACTGTTTACCCATGTACCTTGTAGGACCTGGTCTGCCATTTATGTATTGTTATGTTATTGCCTGCATTGTATATTTGTTGTAACGATGCACCCAGGACCTTCTTGTGAATGAGCTTGCTCAATGGAGCTTTCCTGCAATAAACTTGAACTTGAACTTGAAATACTACTGCAAGTTTCTCTGCTGCATCCTCATCTGTTGGTGTTTTTTTTTCCTAGTGTGTTTCTGTAGGGAATGCCAGCAGCAACTTCACAACTGTGAACACCACTGCCAGCACCATCATGTTGTGTCTCAAGCTAGAGCAACCAAACATTAAAGTGCCATTTAACTAAGTTAGCCAGATACCAGTGTATTAATCACCTGGTATCCCAAGATATACACACTGCTGCAGTGGCACGTTATAGTTTTGTGAGTGCTTTCTCCTGGTTACTTACAGCAGTATGTCCCAATTAGTGCAGTGAACCCTGATGGCTATAAACACTTTATCTCCTCTCACTTACACCAGTATCTCACAGTTACTACAGTGACATCTGCCAACAATACCAGTTTACCCTCCCAAATGTCTGTCACCTAACTGTTGCCGTAACTGGTATATTGACTTACTGTATCTGTTAGCTTAACAGATACAGTAAGTCAATATACCAGTTACAGCGATGTCTGCTCTCAGTTATATCACTCTTTGCTCACATTTATGCCAGTATGGCAGTGCCCCATTAAAGCAGTTCCTCCTATTTACAGTTATAACAGTGTCTCAGTTACAGCAGTTTCTCTTCCCACTCCAGTTATTCCAGTCTCAGCTTCCAGTTATACCAGTGTCCCTTCCCAGGTATACCTCTCAGTATTTCACTTACAGCAGTAGCTCCTTCCATTTATGCCAGTGTCGTCTCTGAAACACAGAAACATAGAAACTTAAATTTGACAGCACATAAGGACCACTTGGCACATCCGGTCTGTTCACTCCTGCCCAGTCTTACTTAAATAATACAATATGACATTGGCTGCAGCTGCTTCCCCACAAGAAAAACAGTACATACAGTACTTTTGTATAAATAAATAGAATGTGAGGGTGCTCACCCACTGTGAGGGCAATCGGCCTCACATTCTATTTATACAAAAGTACTGTATGTACTGTTTGTTTTCTTGTGGGGAAGCAGCTGCAGTCGAGGGAAGTCAAGATTAGTTGAAGTTAGTTGGCTGCTAGTACTATGTTGGAAGTGGAACTTGACCTGCTGGCAGCCAGGCGGCCAGCACACCTGACTCAGCGCAGTGTTTGCTCTGCTCTCGGTCTCTGACTGACTGCTCCCTCACACCTCACAAGCTCCCAGGCCAGGCCACCAACAGTGCTGCTTTCTTAAGGTCCAGTTGGATGGCCGGCAGCAGGCCATCTGCCCCAGTCCCAGAAATCCAACCAGCCAGTTAGACTTAGTGCTCACTTCACTTCAGTCTAGTGTCACCAACCCTCCAGTGGTTAGCAAAGTGGTTGAAATGCCAAATCACTTAAAAGAGCAACTGCACTGAGGCCTTTAGAATGAAAAACTCTGAGAAATATATTTCTTCTAAATATAACTTGTGATAAACCATTTTCAATTAATTTCCTTGATTTTGCATGAGTGGCATGGGAAGGGACTGGAACATGGAAGCAAAATATTCCCTGAAATCAGCGATTGGGAACATGTAACAAAAGTATGCTTTTTCTTCAAGAAAAGCCCCAAAACTCACCACAGAGTATGTAAACCCGTTGGATCTTCTAGGGGCCTTGTAGCCCCCAGACTCCCAGCTGTTTTCCACGGGGGGCCGCAAAATTAGTCTCTTGCCCAGTGCACCAAAATGCCTTCCTACAGCGTTTTGTAAAGGTGCACACATTGTATCATACTGATGTGTAAAGGTAAGTAAGTTGAGATGATAGTCTTGTCAAACCCACATATCAACCCAATTTTTAGATAAGTAAAGTAGTGGTTATATTTCTCCATCTTTGTTATGGCTATGGTGGGCTGATGGAGCCAGGGTAACACCACCTGCAGTATGGGGTAAGCCAATCCATCAAGAAGAGGCTAATATTGGTCTGATTTTCATCAGAAAGAAGTTGATGATTAAATAGAGTACCAGCCTCTACTTAAACCCATATCCCTTGGGTAACATGGCATGAGTCAGGTTGATGTAGGTCTCTCCAGTTGACAAAGATGAGCAATACAAGTTTTGCACTAAAAAAAAAACAGTGCCACAAGTCAAAAGCTATTTTGCACAGTGTTTGAGTGTTAAAAAGTCAAAGGCTATTTTGTGCAGTGTTTATTAAACGAGTGTCAAAGGCAACAAAAAATATACTCCCAGTGCTTGAACCATGCACTTCTCCCTCAGAGGACCACAGATTATATATTTATTTGAAAATCGGTGGCTGGAAAAAGCACTGAGCCATGACTTATTTCCAGGAGTGACCCAGGGGAAGGGAGCAAAGGATAAAAACATTAACAAGTGAATGTGCAATTACAGAGCACACAGACAATACAGTGCATAATGAGTGGAGTAAGGAAAAAGCAGTAGATCATCACAGCAAATGTATGAGGGACTCTTAATACAGGAGCAAGAGGGGGAGGGTATAAGTCTTGGGTAATAAGAATGAGAACTACACATTTTAGCTGCCCATGTTTGCAGCTGTCAGCACCAGGATAATGCTTACTGTAACGGTATTAAAACAAGCATTTGTCAGTGCCGAATGTTGATTGTGCTGGTACGTTAGGCTCGCTCACTGCCCCTATGTCACTTGTTCATTCTGTTTCTCCCAGTGCTGCAGGCTGCTCTTTTGTACTGGGCTCCTGCCTGCATTGGCACATTTTTCTGCCCACAAAGAAACATACAGCTGTCCTGACAGAGCTCTGTTGAGGGGGGTCACTCCCCCTCTCTCACTCACTTATTCTGTTTCTGCCGGCGCTGCAGGTTGGCCTTTTTTACTGGGCTCCTGCCTGCGTTGCCACCTTTTTCTGCCCACAAAGAAATCTACAGCACTCAATATAGAGCTCCGTTGAGCTCACTCACTCCCCCTCTTTCACTCGCTCATTGTGTTTCTCCCAGCGCTGCAGGCTACTCTTTTGTACTGGGCTTCTGCCTGCGTTGGCACCTTTTTATGCTCACAAAGAAATCTGTAGCTGTCCCGACAGAGCTCCATTGAGATCGCTCACTCCTCCTGTCTCACTCACTCATTCTGTTTCTCCTGGCGCTGAAGGCTGCCGTTTTGTAGTGGGCTCCTGCCTCTGTTGGTACCTTTTTCCGCCCACAAAAAAATCTGCAGCAGTCCCAACAGAGCTCCGTTGAGCTTGCTCACTCCCTCTGTCTCACTCGCTCATTCCGTTTCTGTCAGTCGCTGCAGGCTGCCCTTTTATACTGGGCTCCTGCCTGCATTGTTGCCTTCTTCTGGCCACAAAGAAATCTGCAACAGTCACAATAGAGTTCCATTGAGCTCGCTCACTCACTCCCCCTCTCTCACTCATTCATTCTGTTTCTCCCGCCACTGCATGCTGCCCTTTTGTATTGAGCCCTTGCGTGCATTGCTGCCTTTTTCTGCCCACAAAGAAATCCACAGCAGTCCCAACAGAGCTCTGTTGAGCTCACTCACTCCCCCTCCCTCACTCACTCATTCTGTGTCTCCCACTGCTGCACGCTGCCCTTTTGTACTGGGTTTCTGTCTGCATTGGTGGCTTTTTCTGCCCACAAAGACATCTGCAGCAGTTTGGACACAGCTCCATTGAGGTTAGTCACTCCCTTCTCTCACTCACTGGTTCTGTTTCTGCCGATGCTGCAGGCTGGCCTTTTGTACTGGGCTCCTGCCTGCATTGCCGCCTTTTCCTGCCCACAAAGAAATCTGCAGCAGTCACAATAGACCTCCGTTGAGCTCACTCACTCCTCTTCTCTCACTCGCTCATTCTGTTTCTCCCGGAGCTGCAGGCTGCCCTTTTGTACTGGGCTCCTGCGTTGGCACCTTTTGCTGCCCACAAACAAATCCACAGCAGTTCTGACAGAGCTCCATTGGCCTCACTCACTCCCCTTGTCTCACTCACTCATTCCGTTTCTGCCAGCGCTGCAGGCTGCCCTTCTGTACTTGGCTTCTGCCTGCATTGCCACCCTTTTTTGCCCACAAAAAAGCCACAGCAGTCACAATAGAGCTCCATTGAGCTTGCTCACTCCCCCTCTTTCAGTTGCTTGTTCTGTTTCTCCCACCACTGCAGGCTGCCCTTTTGTACTGGGCCTCTGCGTGCATTGCTGCATTTTCCTGCCCACAAGGAAATCCACAGCAGTCCCAACAGAACTCTGTTGAGCTCACTCACTCCCCCTCCCTCACTCGCTCATTCTATGTCTCCCAGAGCTGCAGGCTGCCCTTTTGTACTGGGCTCCTGCCTGCGTTGGCACCTTTTCCTGCCCACAAAAAAATGTGCAGCAGTTCCGACAGAGCTCAGTTGAGCTTGGTCACTCCTCCCCCTCTCAGTCACTCGATCCTAATCTGTCCCAAACACTGATTTCTGACAGCGACTGCAGTATTCTGTGCCAGAAGCGTGGAAACGCATTTCATCCAGGATGTGAAGAATGACAGCTGTACTATTCATAAGGAGGTGTGAACAAATGCCAGTGTTGAAAATCTGGTGTGAAAATATTACTAATTTGCGAACTTACAAGGGTGCATGGTAACTGCACAACACACGCTCGTAACAGTCATTTTATGGAGTTTCATCACAAAATTTTCAACATAGGCATTTTAGGACCTCTGCTCATGAACAGTGTCAGTGTGATTTTCTTTTACTGTTCCAAACACTGATTTCCCACAGCGACCACGCTATTGTGCGCCGGAAGAGTGAAAACACATTTTGTCCAGGATGTGAAAAATGACAGCTGCACTGTTCATAAGGAGGTGTGGAAAAAAGGCAATGTTGAAAATCTGGAGTGAAAACATTCCAAAGTTGCGAAGGTACAAGCGTGCATGGAAACTGCGCAATGCACATTTGTTACACACTCATTTTATGGACTTTCCTCACCAAATTTTTAACACAGGCATTTTAGGACCTCTGCTAATGAACAGTGCCATTGTCATTTTCATAATGTGTCCCGAACACATTTCGGCCAGGATGTGAAAAATGACAGCTGTACTGTTCATAAGGAGGTGCAGAAGAATAGCAATGTTGAAAATCTGGCATGAAAATATTATTAATTGGTGAAATTATGAGTGTGCGTGCAAACTGCGCAACGCATGCTCGTAAAAGTAATTTTATGGAGTATCATCATCAAATTTTCAACATAGGCATTTTAGGACCTCTGCTCATGAACAGTGTCACTGTCATTTTCTTAATCTGTCCTGAACACTGATTTCCCACAGCAACCGCGCTATTCTGTGCCAGAAGTGTGAAAACACATTTTGGCCAGGATGTGGAAAATGACAGCTGTACTGTTCACAAGGAGGTCTGAAAACTGACAATGTTGAAAATCTGCATGAAAATATTGCAAATTAAGAAGTTTTGAGCGCATGAAAGCATCCACGCAACGCTACGTCAAAACAGTAATTTTTTTGATTTTTCCACCAAATTTGTAATATACTGTAGGCTTTTTGAGAGCCCAACTCATGAACACTGGCACTCATTGGCTCGTTAATCAGTCCCGAAGGAATTCGTGCGTGACCGCAAAATCACGTTTCGGGGCTGAATAACGTCATGACAGTGCCAGAATTCATGAGAAGGGGTCCCAAAAAACCATGTTGAAAATTTGGTGCCAAAATTCCAAAAAAGGCCTGGGATATGCATCAAAGTTGAAAAGAAACCCTATTTATTCCATTATACAGCTTACCGGCATTTCCTCAGTTTGTGGTCGACTTTGAAGAGTGCAGACGTGTTCCCGGTCCACCGAAGATGGTCGCCTGGACTTCAGAGGTGAAGTATTGGGTGAGGGGTGTGGGGAGGCAGGGTGCACAGTGGGTGGGCATGGGTTGTGGGAGGGGGGCAGGGAGACAGCAAGGGACCGTTTCCTTTTTCCACAGGGAAAAAAAAAAAAACATTGCGGTACCATTTTTGTTTTTTACAGGGGAATGTGGCATGCTGGTGTGGGCTCCCAGCATGCCAACAGAGCCTTTTTTTTTGGTGGGGCAGCTGTAGCCAATGGGGGATTGGGCACCCCTGTCAGCACACAACAAAATCGGTGGGGAGACATTATGCCGATGGGGATTGGGCACCCGCCGGCACACAACAAAAGCGGGGGTTACATAATGCTGACGGGGAGTGGGCTCCCCCATTGGCAACATCAACCTTGGGGCACTGAAGTCAATGGGGACTGGGGCCCCCATCGGCAAACAAACATGGTGGGGGGGACACATGCTGCCGAGGGGATTGGGTACCCCCTCGGTGGGTGGGCTTAATATTGTTTGTGAACACTGTGGCAAGCCACCACCATGTTCACAAACAGTATCACTGTAACAAGGTTCTGCCCAGCAATGACGGATCGCTTCCTCATTGCAGCGAATGGCTTACACTGCAATGACGAGGTGGCCCTTGATTGCAGCAGCTGAAACCTTACAAGGTTGTGGCATGCTGGCTGAACTAGTGTCAGCAGCAGCATGCCACGGCATTGGGGAAAGCAGGCCAAGCCTTTAAAGGCTGTGGGGGCATTGGCCACAACAGTGCCGCGCCTCCACAACCTGCTTCTGGAAGCTGCCACAATATTTTTCTTGTGCATGCGCGCAATCAACATAATGAGTACTTAATGATATAAATAATACCATATAATAGGGCCTAAGATTGAAGTTGCTTCTGCTGTTAATGCTGCCTATGAAAACCAGATGATGTGCCTAAATTTGCTAATGTATTACTTTTTATTACATCTGCTTAGTATGAAATAAGTGCTCGATTTAATACTTCAATTGCATTAAAAGCATTATCCAGGTGCTGACAGCTGCAAAATTAGGCAGCCAAAATGTGCAGTTCATCATGTTTAAATGCTGCTTTAACATGAATGGAGACAGTGCCAGAAGAACATTATTGTTTTAATCTTATTCTGCTGAACTGTGGTTTACAGCAGTGTTCCAAGAGGGGCATTAAATTGTGATGTTTTGGTATTTGGTCTGCCACTAAAGGACCGCTTACCTCCTGGTATTCTGCTTTCCCATCTGGTGCTTCTACTGCAGGAGTCACTAGGTACCGAACAAACTGAGTCAGACACATAAAATAATGAACAAGAGAAGGTTTATTTAGGAGCTTAGGAATGCACATCTCATTAGCACAGGGCACATCCTAGACTGACCAGAGGACAAAGGAATTTGCCCTTCCCTAGCCCCAGCTGGACACTGATTAGCATAACATGACCATAGCTGGCTGCCCATTACTATTCCTAGTTAAAGGGGTGGCAGCTAATCTTTAGCCCCATGCTCAACTCTGTACTCCACATCACCCCGGGTATTGCAAATGTGAGTACCACTCGAACAAGTAAACACATCGTTATGTATGAACAACAATTGAAAGTAGCAAAACCTTAGTAACAGTAAGATAACATTTAACAGTACTGTGGAGACATTACAAGAAGACAATTGATTAGTTGATTGATTGAAAATGCTAAAATTTAGAAGAGAAAAAAATGAAGATCATACAGGAATTGAGAAGCAATTTGCAGATTAAGACAATGAATTAACAGAATCACTGCACTGAGTCCAAATAATAAGTTCACTGGATTCTGTGGCTTTTACGGTCAGTTGGGATTGCTGAGTGGGTGGCTTGAACTAGTTCTTGACAGGATGTGGTCAAGTCAGAAAAGGGGACCCATGAGTTGTGAGCACTGTTATACCCACACCATTTAAGACGGTATGACCAAGATCCATTGATGTACTTTTTGAGCAGAATCTTCTCAATCTGATATACTGTTTGGGGAATAAGAGAGTCCTGAGAAGACGCAAGAGCCTGAGAAGTTTTAGAAAGTTCATCTGGTTGGGTAGGAAGAACGGGATCTGGCTGATAAGTGTCAGTACCATGAGGGCTGGTGGAACTTTTGTCAAGTTGTCAGCAGGAAGCTCAGTTTCTGAAAGGATTGCAGGTTCCAAAGAAGCATCATTACTTGGGGGACTGGGATCATCAGGGAAGGAATGATGCAAGTACCCCGCTTCAACCTGTTAATGTGAATTTTAATGTGTACCAGCTTCCCATCTGACTTTTGGCGCAAGCAAA
Organism: Neoceratodus forsteri; assembly: GCA_016271365.2. Classification (NCBI taxonomy): domain Eukaryota; kingdom Metazoa; phylum Chordata; order Ceratodontiformes; family Ceratodontidae; genus Neoceratodus; species Neoceratodus forsteri. The sequence continues at coordinate 1,413,158,693 of CM028132.1, forward strand.
CATGAATTGGGGGAAGCTTTTGCACAGTGTAAAATGGCCCAGTCCAGGGGCGAAGCAGTTTTCTGGTGACACCTGGAACAAGGACAGGTCGATACAGATATACGATGTCCACTAAAGAAAATTAAGGATCGTGACACTTGGCTGCAGACATTTTTTGCATTGCCATTTTTCTCTGTCCCAGGGTGTCAATAGCAACCTGTCACGCAAGTTCAAGCTGTTCCAACATTGGGATGATGAAGGAGAAAGCTGACTTTGGGACCTCTAGCAATGACAGATCTTTGTCCAGAGGTGTTCTTGGGTGACGTCCATGGACTAGGAAAAATGAGGTGTACTCTGTGCAGTCGACACAAGGGCTGGAGTTGTATGCAAACTGAATGAAGGGAACAAAATGATCCCAAGTGCCGTGAGTCTCATCCAGGTACTTGGATAGTGTATTAAGAAAGGTCGCCATCATTCTCTCACTTTGTCCATTGCACTGTGATGGTAACTGGTTGTATGAGTCTTTTTAATGTCGAGAAGTTTGCAGGTTTCTCGCACAATAGATGAGAGGTAGTTAGTGCCTCTGTCTGAATGCAGGTACGCTGGGGTACCGTGACGGCAAATGATTGTATTGAGGAAAGCACTTGCCACTGTAGCAGCTTTACTGTCATTTAATGGGATCAGTTCCAAGTAGTTAGTTAGGTAGTCCGCAAAGACAAGAATGTACTTGTTGCCGGAGTCAGGACAGATAGACAGGGGCCCAAGAATATCTGTGCTGACTCTTTGGAAAGGTTCTGTGGCTACAGGCATTGGAATGATGTGTGCCTTGGTTGGTTTGGTGGGAGGCTTTCTTTGGGAACAGGGCTGGCAGGATTTTACAAAATGGACAATGTCCTTGTTCATGTGAGGCCAGAAGAAGTGGAGCCTTGTCTTTCGAGAGTTCTGTGGATACCCATATGACCTCCACAAAGTGGAGAGGCATGAGTGGACTGAAGAACTTCAGAGACTAGAGAGGCCGGCACAGCTAACTGTACACGAGTTCTGTCTGTGTGATAACCCTTGCCTTCCTTGGCCCAAATGTGAAAAAGCTCTCCGTCATTGAGACAATACTGTGACACAAAGAATTGTACATCCTGGCGGTGTTTCTTCTGTTGTGGTAAAGTTCCAGACTCAAGATAAGTGATGATGTCTGTAAACTGAGGATCAGTTCTTTGTTGAAGTTTAATTATGGCCAGGGATATATTGGTGCTGGAGGTTGTAAGAAGTTCTTCAGCTGATTGCAATAGTTGAGGATTAGTACTTTTTTCTGTAGAAGCATTTGGGAGCAGCAAAGTGACTTGAAGTGCTGTAGGAGTGTCCACAGGGAGCTCATCTGTGGAGCAGAAGGGGAGAGCTTGTAGGCAGGCTTCTTCATCAGGAGAGGTTGCTACGGAGGGATACCATCTCTGGCTTACAGCATCGGCATTGGAGTGAACTCGACCTGGTCTGTATTGGATTTCAGAATTGTAGCCTTGCAGTATGGCAACCCATTGGGGCAAACTTTCCTACTGGTTCCTTCATTTCGAACAACCATCTGAGGGCTGAGTGAACCATGATGGCTGTAAAGGAGGAGTAGCGAAGGTAGCAGTCAAACTTCTTTACAGCAAAGACCACAGCTATGCATTCTTTTTCTGTGATGCCGTAGTTTTGCTTAGCTGAAGAAAGAGAGGACCCTGCATAGGAAACAACTCATTCTGTTCCATCTTGGATTTGACACAGCACCGCGCCTACTGCAAAGGAGCTAGCATCTGTGTAAAGTCTGAATGGCTGGTCGAAGCGGGGATAGGCCAATACTGGGGAAGAAATAAATTTGTCTTTCAAGGCTTCAAAGGCCTTTTTGCAATCAGAAGTCCATATGTAGTCACATCGCCTTTTCGTGAGAGCGTACAAGGGAGCTGCAATACTAGCATAGTTGCAAATGAATTTTCTGTAGTAGCCAGATAAACTTAGGAAAGCTCTAAGGCCTTTGAGGCTTGTGGATTGTGGATAGTCTTTTACTGCAGAAAGCTTATCTGGGTCTGGCGAGATGCTGTGCAAACTGACCACATGTCCCAGGTAATGGATTTGATGCTGAGCGAGGCAACATTTCTCTGGATGGAGTTTGAAGCTGGCTTGCCTGAGACGTTCGAACACCTCTTTGAGAAGTGTGCTTTGAGAAAGTCCAGGCCAATAATCACATCTGTTTGAAGTTCAGTCACTAAGTAGAATTTAACCGTAGCTTGCTGTGATCCGAAGTGGAACTTGAGATGGACCACGCCGGTGATAGGTACGGTAGCAGTGCTTGCAATGATGGTGTATTTTAGGTCAGCTGGAGCAACAGTAGGTACTTGGCAAATAGCTGGATTGTCTAGGATACTGCTGTGGATCATAGAGATTTCTGCTCCTGAGTCAGCTAAGACATGCGTGGACCAATTGCCAATAGTGACGGGGACATACTTTTCAAGGAGGGGTGATCTGATAACAGGAACTTTGGCTCCTTTAGGTGAGATTGTGCCTGACTTAGCAACTGGAGGGTGCTGTTTGTTTGTGTTATGTGAGTCAGTGGGGCAGTCAGTTGCTTTATTTTCCTGCCCAACAAAGCACAAACTGATCCTTAATCAAAAAAAAAAAACAAAGGCCATGATCTTCAGCAGCTCCCATAATAAACATAAGCACTTCCAACTCTCCATTATCACCAGACAAGGTGCCTCACTGGAACAGGTCAAAAACTTTAAATACCTCGGGATCACCCTTGATCCTCACCTCTCCTACACTGCCCACATCGACCATGTCACTAAAGCCGCTAACACCCGGCTAGGCCTGCTATTCCGTCATAGGAAACACCTGACACCTGAAGCCCTCGCTGTCGCTGTCCTGAGCTCCATCATATCCATAATTGATTATGGTATTATCTGCTACAACTACCGCACTCAAATGTGTATCCACCACCCTCAACAAGGTCTGTCGACTTGTCACTGGCTCCCAATGCCTAACTCACACCTGTGACCTCTATTCTCAAACTGGATGGTTGAATCTTGCCAATCGAATAAAACACCAAACTTGTATTACTACTAAGAAAATCTTGCTGAGCCTTGCCCCCCCCCGGAGTCTGTGCCCTCATACAACTGAGAATCCACACCCGACATACCAGGGAATCGAAACCTCAGCTTCTGCAAGTCCAGCATTGCCGCACAACACAAGGCCAAAGATCCTTTGCTTACCGGGCCACTAGTTGATACAACGGTCTTCCCAGCGACATCTCATCTTCACTATCGCTCAGCACTTTTAAGACTCATCTCCACCTAACACTGACTGCCTCCAACCTCTGTGACTGTTGTGGCTAAACATGTCTTTGGTTCCATAGCTGAAGATGCCCTTTGATCCACATCTACTCCTGCACTTTGCAGCACCCTCCTATCTTCACCTCCCTCATACACGACAAATGCCACCCGGCCGCACTACCTCTATTCTAATTTGCTTCCACCCTCCTCTCTCTGTCCCCCCCAACCTACCTCCCCTTTTCTCCCATCCACTTAGTCTCCCTGATTTCACCCTCCTCCTTTCCCTTCCCCAAAGTTTTACCTTATTGTTCTTTTTTCATCTACAAAACTATGTTTTTTTTATTTTATAAACTGTTATCTTTGCTTATAATTGTCTCAATTGTACCAATGACGTGGAGCCTTTGTAAAAGAGCCTCGGCTCAAAGGTATTTGTAATCCTAGAACAAATAAATAAATAAATAAATAAAATAAAAAAAATGAGAGCCTCAAGTTTGTTGGGGGGCACTCGTTTCCCTGGTCCTGCAAACAGTTATTAGCATATTGCTGATTGCGTTGTGGCAGATTCCTGTGGCTGTCTTGATTCCTATGAAAGTTTTGCAGTTTGTGGCAGACTGCAGCATTGTGACCCCTGAACCCACACCACTGACAGATCACTGGCTCCCGTGAAAATGGAGGTGGCTCAGGTTACTGTGGAGGTGGCTGTAGGGCATTAACAAGAGTTGCAGTGGGAGCTGCAGTGGGGAAATGTATGCTGTTGACAGTTGAAATAAGCTTGTCAATCATTTTTTGTTGCTGTTGGACGCAAGTAGCAAGTGCAGCCAATGGTGAGGACTGTGGGTCCTGAACAGTGGTAGGCCGAAGCATAGAAATAGACTCTCGGGCTATCCGGGCCGCTTGGATCATGTCTAGCCAGGTGGTTGGCTTTTGTTGGATAACGTAGGTATGAAATTGTGGAGGTAGGCCCCAGACAAATGAAGTAATCTGGTCTTTTTCTGATTTTTGTAGACATTTGCATCGTGATTCAATGTCCACTATAAATGCTTCCGATGATTTGGAGGGTTGCACAGTGCACTCCCATAGTTGCTGTTCTAACAACCAGGGTAGATGAGCTTGTAAGAAATAGCCCTTGAAGGTGGAATACAGGGTGACATTGTTCCCTCTCGTCTGGTCTGGAAGGGCATTGGACCACAATATGGCCATCCCTCTCAGAAGCAAGAGCATAACATTGGAAATTCGCAAGTAATCCACCCAGCCATTAAAGGAGATCCAGGCCTAAAATTGCTCGAGCCAGGTGACAGCATCTTCATGAGATAGTGCTGAGAATGGTACTGGCTGCAAGTTGGAGTGGACTGTTGAGTGTGTGGAAATAGCTGTAAGGTAGGCAAGGTCATCCTGGATGGCCTGTATAGTGGGCGTCCCTTGGGCTGGAATGGATGACCGGATGTCATGCAGCATAGATTCAATCTTGGGACCCTATGCTGTCAAGGTAGGTGAAAGTGGAGCCCCAGAGCTGGCAGTGCTCGGGGTGTCGGTGTCCTCGGAAGACATGGTTGGAGTTGGGATGCATGGCACTAAATGAAGGTCATAGGGATGAGTAGTAGTGGTTGTCATGGAGAGAACAAGACACCTTGGAAGAAATGATTCTTTGAGAGAATAAAAAGGTTTTTTTTTGTAGACAAGTACAGTTATATGTAAGCAATTTTCATCAATGGACGTCTCAATAAACAACTTCCACTCTAGTTTGGTGTTGTCTGTTATTGAAATAAACTTTTCTTTTGAAAGATGCAGCTATTTGTTGCAGTGTCCATTCATTTCAATGGGTGCCCCTCAAAACTATGGCCGCCATTACTTTCCATGGAGTGAGGTCATTTTGAACAAGCTGATGCCCCTCACAAAGATGGCCACTGGACCTATAACATAGGCTTCTTGGCTAATTTGACATTCCCAATATGGCTGCCAATGGGGGGAAGGTAGCTTCCTGTTTTGTAGTTGTAGGCAGTTGTTTATGTCAGGGCAGATGAAAGAATGCAAGATGGCCACTCTGCAGTCTGTTCAAAAGATAAATGGCAGGCTTTGGTTTGGCTGAGTGACTCTGACCCAGGCTATCCAAAGTATTTGTGTTAAGAGATTTATTGCTCTCTTCAAGGTTTAGAAGCCTCGAATACTTTCTTCAGACAGAACTGGCAAACAAATGTCTGTGTATTGGAAGGCACCATGACTTAAAATAACAGAAAGTCATATGTCTCTGGTTTAAGAGTTAATGAACAGGCAGTCCCCAGCACCCTGGTGCTCAGGCTAGCATGATTGTAATTTACAGTTCATTCAGTTAGCAGGCTTGTAATGTGCAGCACAATTTTTTTTTCTCTCACAGCCTACATTGTTAGAGAAGGGCTGCAGGCTACTAGTTAGCAGAGTTAGTAAGGAATTTGCATTTGCTGGAGCTGTAATCCAGAGACTGCATCAGTAAAAAAAAACTTAAAATTTTGTTGCTGCTTTGCTGGTTTTATAGTTTGGTGCTGATCCCTGCTGCAGAGGGCAGTTGGGTAGGGATTGCAGTGTATATTCTGTGCTTTCTAGACATGCAGTGTGCAAAAGCCTGCTGAGCTTTGTAGCATGCAGCTCCATGGGGCTGCTGGAGCCATAAAAGAACTTTGTACCTTAGTTGCACAGACAGTGTCCTAATTTGGAGCACATCTATATGCAAGGAGACTTATATGTACTGAGGCAGAATGCAGGAGACTTACTTTAACAGAGAACAGTTCAGTTTTAATTTTCCTCTCTGCTGCCAAGTTTATTCTTTCTGAGCATGCGTACAGTTCAGGCACACTTGGGTGATGACTCTGGGGTACCCAAGGATACAGAGCAAGCAAGATGGGGATCTGGGCAGAAGAAGAAGGGCCACATTCTCCAGCATGTGTGGTATTTTGGTATTTGATCTGCCACTAAAGGACTGCTTACCTTCTTGTATTCTGCTTTCCCATCTGGTGCTTCTACTGCAGGAGTCACTAGGTACTGAACTAACTGAGTAGGACGCATAAAATAATGAACAATGTAAGGTTTATTTTGGAGCTTAGAAAGGCACATCTCATTAGCACAGAGAACATCCTAGACTGACCAGAGGACCAAGGAATGTGTCCTTCCTTAGCCCCAGCTGGACACTGATTAACATAACATGTGACCATAGCTGGCTGCCCATTACTGTTCCTAGTTAAAGGGGCGGCAGCTAATCTTTAGCTCCATGCTCAACTCTGTACTCCACAAAATATTTAATCTTAGTCTGACAATTGTTCATGGTGTGGCTACTGGTATGTGAATGGACCTCTGTGGGACTGGCTACCTTGATGTGGTACAGAGGCTTGTCACAATGCAATACTGTATGCAATTGTTCAGGCTGCGTGTGGGTGTTGATGTGTGATATGGCCGCCACTGCACATTCAGTTACTTCACTACCAGTCTAGTATTGCTTGTGAAGCACTTTGGGATACACTTGTATGAAATGAGCTATGTAAATGCTGATTCTTCTTGTAACCAAAGTGGTGGTATGGCTAGTGCTGTGCTGTGCTGGTATACAACACAGAGAAAAGGATGCTTGTGTCGGGCGAGAGCACGAACATGGCATGGACAGTGGGGGAAGGAGTATTTGGCCCAAACAATGGGGGGTAGCAATGATTGTACTTGGTGTGCAGATCTGAAATTCCTGGCTACACCCCTGGTTCGTCTTCCCTGTCTTTTCCAGTCAGAAGTGCCTTGTTTTGTCTTTGGATCGCTGTTCGCCACTGATGTCTCCTCATAATCGGCTAAACATCTCTATTTGAGAACAGGTCTGACAAATTGTATTTATTTTATTTATTTATTTATTTAACAAATTGGAAAGACCTTTGAGCCAAGGGCTCTTTTACAGAGGTTCCACATCAAGTCACAAGAATAGCAAATTGCAATGGTTTCAGTAAGTAGTACAACATGAGGAAAGTAATTACATAAACAAAAGAACAATATGGCAAGATAAATATTGTGTGAGGTGCAGCCAGTGGCCTTGTCTGAAGAGGGGTGAAAGGGCTTACAAGGAGAGAAAGTACAGGGGGTGAATTGGGGTGGAAGGAGCAAAAAAAAGAGCAAGGAGGGAGATTCCACAATGAAGCTTGAGTAGGAAAGACCCACAGGGCAGGAGGTAGAGGGAGAGAACAAGGTGAGGAAACACAGCAGGGGGGGGAAGTGGGAATGGAGGGGCAGAGGAAGGGGAGGATGAGGTAGGATGAAAAAGAGGGCAGGAATGGGAAAGGGATAAGGGAGGAAGTGCTGTGAGTGGAACAGCACAGCAGCAGCAGCAGCAGCATAGGGCTATACAGGGGCAAATGGTAAAAGAGGGAGGTCCCAGTGCATTTAGCTGTCAGCAGAGATTAGGTATAGCAGTCACAAGATGCTCTGGAAATTAGGAATTGATGCAAATATGGATCTCAGCACAGTAATTAAAATGCAGCCACTCCACACGAATAAATTACTCTATTAACTCATGTGCTTGGGTTTTACAAATACAGACCAATGGCTGCCATTAAAAATGTATTTCGAAAAATTACCTAGCAATATTCTCCTTTAATTCCAAAACAACAGAGCTGGAAGCGAGAGAAAAATGTGAAAAAAATACTTCACAACTACCCACCTAAACAGACAAATTCAAAATGAGAATCCCTAGATATTCTGAATGCAAATACATGCATTTCAACCAGAAATTGCTTTGACCACATGCTATCAGGCATCGACTTTATAATACCTTTGGCAAGCAGGATTATGTTGTTATTTTTCAGATCTTCAATGGGCGGGAACCTGCAGGGGACAAGTAAGAAATGAATTTGTTTACAAGTAATAAACAACTCTAGAGTTACTTTAAGACAGTCTTGCAGTATAACATTAGTTTGAGTTTGGGATTTTCTGGTAGTGCTTGGGGGTAGTTAACAGAAACAGAACATGACTAGTTGCAATACAAAATGAAAAGAGCGGGCAGACAGTTTGCTTTTTTGCAAATCTGCAGGCAATACAGCTCAGTACCGTGTCATGGCGAGTGTGTGCATTGAAATCCAGTGTGAGAAGGTGTCATAGAATTCAACTGGTTTCTCCTGATCGTGTGCAGTTTTGATTCACTTATGACACTGCTAACATCTCAGATCATAAAGGACTTGTGATTTTCTCCTTTTAAATACGTGACAAGCTGTCTACTACATTAATGTCAAAAGTCTAGCACATACGCAGCATAAAGAGCAGTATGGGTTTCCTTATGTGTTTAGCTAGTAGCTATCAATAGTAGGTGTGTGTCATTCATGTGTGTGTGTGTGTGTGTGTGTGTGTGTGTGTGTGAGGGGACGATATAAATTATTTTATTTCTAGGATTTATCTTTTGGAAAAGAGTGAAATTGTTTAGAAAACAAGAAAAACCACGAACAATCTCATTACTGACTTCACAATTTTTTTTATTGTCTCAGCAGTGCTTGACACCTTCAAGTCACAGTCGGGGATCATACATTAAGTGTGTGCTGGATGACTGACCAGGGAGTTCAGCTTCGATCTCTCCAATGTTGATTTTGCCTTTCTAGGTGACCCTTGTTTAATGGAACATAGACCGTGCCATCACTCCATTCTTTGCAATTTATGAACAGAATACACGCTGAATTCCATCTATCCTACTTGTTATTAAGGGAGACTGTTTTATCCCTATAAAAATAGGCGTCAGAACTGGGGGTGGGGGGTCGAGGGAGGCATCCAGTTTATTTGGGCTGAATAGATTGCCGTTTTTCATTTATTACAGTGACTACGTTCAGGTCAGCGTGTGACAGCAGTCAGCAGTGCCTCTTGCCCTTGAATCTGCCACCACAGCTTGCGCCCCCTCCCTCTTGAATCTGCCACAGAACCTTGCAACCCCCTCAAACAAAAATATTAAAGAAACAGCTACAAGCTGTTGTCCAGTCTCAGAGAGAGTGACAGTGTGTCAACAGTGTTAAGTGCTTCATTCTAAGTCCCAGCAGAGTTGAAAAGTAGAGCCGTTATCAAATGACTGCAAAGCTGGTTGATAATGACTTTACAACTCTGGCAGAACTTCCAGCTCCCGTCTGCTATTACTTTATTTAAGGAGACCACCCCCGATCAGCCTTGCGCTTAACATCTCTTTGTTCTGGGGTCGAGGATTTAAGACATACATCACACCTTACTTGTCCTACTGCCTCAGTGCCGGCACCTTCAGGTCTGCTCTCCTTGCAGCAATAACAACTGGTGAAATGCCTTATTTTAATTTATTATTGTCCCGCGTGAAGGTCTGACTAAGAAAAGTCAGGTATGCTAGTAAGGGGGAAGGGGGCTTAAAGGTAGCCCCTCACCACCACAGCCATTCTATTTCCCCTGCTCCTGACTGAAGACAAGACTGACTCCTGCCTTCTTAGTTAAACTGGCTTTCTTTATGTTAGTTTAGAAGTTGAGGTGTTTGGAGTCAGACCACTGTTTCTTTTTGCTGGCTGCCCAGTGCCCTGCCACTGCTGCAAGCCGAGACAGAGTACCAACTCTCCATGGTCCTGAAGATTGATTGATCATCTTACATCTGCACTGGTGCTAAGACTGTGGCTGATCATTGTAAACATGTTTTTATTTATTTTTTTTTGTATTTTGCTGAACATACCAGGTGAACGAATTCCAATTCCCCACCCTGCTTGCCAGATGGGACCGCAGACCCCTATTTGATGGAGTGCAGCGAGGAACAAGTAAGCTCCAACAGGACAGCCCCTCAGGACAGACTCAGTCCCTCTAATGAGAGCGAGTACTGGAGTTGTAAACTGATGCCCAGCAGTCACACTCTCTCACTTGGTTGCTTGCCCGTTCACCAAGTCCACTTGCCATCAGTGCGACCACCAGAAGTCCAGTAGTCCACTCCACTCAGATTGCTCAGTCAGTAGTCTATCTGTGTGGCTGTAAGAGGGATTGTGTGGTCATCGGTGGGGTCCATAGCCTCCTTGGTAGCTCTGTTGCATTTGCTGTTAACAAATACTGGGTTGGTCGGTCAGACTGTGACAGCGGTTACGGGATGGTCAGATCATCTGTCACGAAGAGAAGAACCTGGTCCTGCCTGAATTGAATGAAGTCCCATTTTGGAATCTGGCCACTCTGGTGCTACAGCTGCTCCTCCTGCTGCTCTGCTAGACTGCTGCTGCCATTAACCACACAGGTATTGATTTTTTATTCTATTTTTTATTCTTTTTTTTTTTTTTTTAGTAATGAAGTAAAGTACAAAGGAGGTGATTCACTACTCCGAGGCATGAGTGTCTGTTTTTTCAGAGATGGGTGACCGGGGAGCATCTGATAGGCTATGAGGGTGGGTGGCAAATAAGTGCCTTGCTACTCAGAGTCCGAGTAGGCATAATTCTTATTCTCCAATAACCGAGCTGGGTGTTGTGATAGGGACACTTTGGCTTGGCAATGGCCTCTTCACTGATTTAAAAGCCACTGACCTAAGGCTTTGATTGTCCATTTGTCCAGCCTTGTGAAGCAGCTGGCTGAAGGCAGAGTATACCAGCTGGGGCTGTGGGGCAATACATAAATCCTGCTAAGAAACAAACAGAATACGATCCCTAAATCTTTTGTCACTAAAGTGAGGGACAGAGACTCAAAATAAATGAAAAAATGATGAACACTGCGGGGCTACTCAGTGTTGGCACTCAAAACATTGAATATACCAGTACTTATAAGTTGTCCAAAGTTAGTGTTGTTTTAACATTATATAATGTTAAGAATTTCTGCTTGAAGGTTTAATTTCACATCAGTTTTTTAATGTGGGACTGGGAAATTTTTGATTTTTGAGGGTTGAAATGAGAGACATTAGAGAGGTATTCAGAATACCTGAAGTGAAAGGAGTGATTACTGTAAATGTCAGTGGAGATGCAGGGCAGATACCAGTAAGTGGACTGGGACACACAGTCATTTTACATCCATGACTGACATGGGACACAGCTGGAAATCCTCCAGCTATGCTGCAACAGTCTGCATTACTAATTTGCTAGCACTGCTTTATTTTTGGTTTAAAGCAAAATTGCACCCTCATGTCTTCTAAATGTCATTTGCTTCCATGTCATCAGACAACTCTTTTCATGTCGCTGTTAAAGATGTATGCGACTGCTTCTGTTAGTTTTCACACTTCATACTAGGATCCGTCACTCTCCTGGGATGGTACATTTCGTTGTTGTTGAAATCTCATTGTCCCTGAGAGCTGCATTAGCATATGAGAATGTGATATGTAATCAACCTTTAAACTCCCCAGTATGCCTGTCTGCTTAGGTAGTTTTAAAAGAACCAAGCTGCAAGAAGATGTGAAATACCAATTTACCTTCAGTGAATTTTACAAGCTGTTGTAATGTAGTTTTTTTCCCCTTTAAACTCCATTCTGTTTATAAGTTTCCAGACAGTTTTTGCAGAGTGTATGTTATTTTAGCATAGAGATACATGATATAAATGGTTGCTCTGACATCATGTTCTTATGCGCTAATGCAGCTCTCAGGGACAAGGAGATTTCAATAATCATGAAATGGACCCTCCCAGGACAGTGACAGGGCCTAGTATGAAGTGTGAAAACTAACTGAAGCAGTTGCATACATCTTTAGCAGCTACATGAAAAGAGTTGTCTGTTGACATGGAAACAAATAACATTTAGAAGATATGAGGGCGTAGTTTTCCTTTAAGGAGATTTTACACCTCAGGCTATCCTGGGGAAATACATTCAAAATAAATCACTGTTAAATGCAAGTCATCAGTCATGTGAATAGGAAAATTACGCACTCTAAAAGCAGTGATGTGTTGAATCTACCCTTGGCTGCTTCCCTTTCATTTAAAGTTGCCAATAAATGTTCTTCTATTTTATGTTTTTTTATTGAATTTATTGACCTGGTAAGCCTAACCCTTTGTCAAGGGTGACCTGGTTGGGGGGGGGGGGATACAGATGGTAACCAACTCAAATTGAACCAGATTAAGCTGTTGGTGGCATTATTTGTAAATGGAGGAAATTTGGCCAGGACACCAGGAAAATTCTCCTTTTTTTGAGACGTGCCATGGGTCTTTATTGTCCACCTGAACAACCACCAGAACAGACAGACTTTCTCCTATCTCTCGTGTTCTCTACTACATCCTAAAACAGCTAGGAGTGGGTCTGGGACCATTTTACATTATCATAAGCTACACTTACATCAGTGTGCAGTACAGCTGTTTCTTCTCTTTTCCCTGCTGAAAAAAGAAATCTGATCTTAATAGCCTCCCTCTATTTAAGCTTAAATCCACATTCCACTAATTCCTTCCTTTCTTGCCAGTTATCTAACCTTCACTCCTTCACAAACCACATGATGTAAATAGCCATCAAGTGATCACAGCTTTACAACTGAAAAACTTGCCGTTACATCATCTATAGTAAAGCAATGCTTGTTTTTATTTTATGCTAAGAAATATAGTACTTCACTCTTATTCTTTTGTTGAACAAGCCCACAGCACAGGTTTATTTTTTATTTTATTTATTTAAAGTCTAGGAATTACAACCCTTTGAGTCAGGGACTTATTTACAAAGGCTCCACATCACACAAAGAACGACGACAGGTACAGAGGATGACAGTACGTAGATTAAATACAGTGTCATTGTACAGTGCTACTACATCAAGTGTTTCAGAGGTGTGTATGGTACAATCAAAATAGAGTCAGGTACATATATAGCAGAGGAACAAGGGATTATCTGCAGTCACAGTGGGAGCTGGTTAAGATATAGTCATGCAGCTCAGTTTTGAAAGGCCCCAGCCTGGGAATAGATAGGGTGGGTCCAGGGATTGAGTTCATCCAGAGTGGAGCTCTACAGCAAAAGGACCGTTGGCCCGTAGCGGTCTTTACAAGTGGGATGTGGAAGGTTACAGTGTCAGCCTGCCTTGTGGCCCTCCTTGGCAGGTTTGTTTGGAGTAGCGATAGGCAGCCAGGGGGAGCATGACCTAGCAGGATTTTTTTGGACAGGAGGCAAGTGTGGTAGAATAAACGCCCTTGAAAGTTAAGCCATGACGATCATTGGTAGAGGTCACAGGTGTGCGTAAGCCGTTCACAGCCTGTAGCCAGCAGGTAGGTCTTATTGAGGGTGCGTTTTATGGCAGTCAGGGCAGTGTCTGATGCAGTCCCATAAATGACTATTGCATAAAACAATCATCTTGGATTTGGAATCCAAACACATACCAACAAAAAGTAAATATAATTTAAAGGGTCATATCCCCATATGGTTAAACAACAACATAACAACCTTAATTAAACAAAAAAGAAGATGTTTCTCAAACTTAAAAAAACAAACAAATGACAACAAAATTTTATTATCCTATAGGGCCTCCGTAACAAAGTTAAAATCAGCAATTGTGAAATCAAAACGAAACTTAGAATTTAGGATTGCACACATAAAAAATTATCAAAAATCATTATATTCTTATTTAAATAAGAACAAAGGTAATATTAGACAAGTAGGTCCACTATCAATTAACAACACATTAATAACATCTGATAAAATAATAGGTGACCACTTAAACAATTACTTCTCCTCAGTTTTTTCAAACTCAGATATACATCTGATTCAAAAAACAAAACATGTTAATAAACCTAATTACTCCATAACAATCAATCAAACAAAGGAGGCATTGAAAACTCTTAACAAAAAGGGAAGCCCAGGACCTGATGGTATTAATCCCAGATTCCTGACAGAAACTATGGACACAGTATCCCTTCCCCTGACCATTATCCTCAATAAATCTTTGAATGAATCAAGAGTTCCTACGAATTGGTTGACAGCTTATGTAACACCTATTTTTAAAAAGGGAAATAGATCTAACCCTGAAAATTATCGACCTATACGTCTAACATCGGTACCATGCAAATTAATGGAAAAAAGTATTAAAAATCTTGTAGAAGTAGAAATTTCAAATTTAAATCTTTAGGACATTACACAGTATGGCTTCAAGCAGGGATATTCAACAACTGCCAATTTAATTGCCTTTTATAATCAAATTCATCATGAATTGGATACAAGGATCCCAATGGACATCATTCTCCTAGATTTCAGTAAAGCTTTTGATCGAGTAACTCATAAAAAACTAATTGATAAACTAACCCTGTTGGGAATTTCATCAAATCTAATTAATTGGGTAAATAACTGGTTAACTAACAGGACCCAACGAGTAAGAATTAACGGACTTTTGTCTGACCTGGGGGAGGTGACTAGTGGGGTTCCACAGGGTTCTGTCCTTGGACCTGTTCTGTTTAATATATTTATCTCTGATATGCAGACCAGTTCTAATAATGATTTATCAAAATTTGCTGATGACACCAAACTGGGAGGAAGGGTCAACACAGTGGATAATATGAATAAATTGTGCATAGATTTGCATAGAATTGAGAAATGGGCATTATTAAATGGTATGGAATTCAATAATGGCAAATGTACTGTACTTCACCTTGGTAAAAATAACCCATGTCAATCTTACAAATTAAATAACATACTACTCAAGACAACTAAATGTGAAAAGATCTTGGGATTAAAATCAATAACAAACTATCCTGCAGTGACCATTAGAATAAACTAGCGAAAAATTCAAATGGACTACTTAGAAGAATAAACCATACGTTTGTGACCAAATTTGAAAATTGTATTATTCCACTGTATAGGACATACGTTAGACCATACTCAGATTATGGGTCACCATTTTGGAACCCATACCAGAAGAAAGATATAGCATCTATTGAGAGCATCCAAAGGAGAGCTACATGGATGATACCATACCTAGCACATTTACCATATGACGACAGGTTAAAAAAATTAAAACTTAATTCTTTGGAAACAAGGCGGTTAAGGGGAGACCTCCTGTTTCTTTACAAAATCTTAGAAAAACCAACTCTTATGCAACAATGTGGAATTAAATTTTCAACAAGGAAACTAGTCTCTAGATTGCATCCTAAACAACTCGATATCCCAAAAGCGAACACTAATAAGAGATTTCACTATTTTACACGTAGGGCTCCCAGAACATGGAATAGGTTATCCAGCGACCTTGTTACTTGTCCCAATTTTAATGCATTTAAAATTAAATTAGATCTTTGGTTAGATACTATAAACAAATAATGATCCACAATATTGTGGGGGGCAGTCTCAATGGACACATTGCCTTCTTGTGCCCCATACCACCAAGTGATACCAAGTGATAGTCTACCAGGGAGATGATAGAGCAAGAGATAACTAGTCGGAGGGCATCAGGTGGGAGACAGGACCTAAGTCTATAAAGTAGGCCAATTCTGATGTTAATTGAAGAGCATGTTGATGCTATATGCTCAGAAAAGGTGAGGGCCGAGTCTAGGGTAACCCCAAGATATTTGAAGCTGGCAACTGGTTTGCATTTATTGTCAAATATTAATCATTGCAATGAAGGTTAACACATGATCATCTGGATTACAGGTTTTACTTTTATTCCCCAACCTCATCACAAATGCTTCTTCCACCCTGTAGGTGGCCTTTTGATACTCATTTTTGCCCAGTGGGTCCCAGAAGCACTGCATGTGAATGTGAAGGCTAACAAATATTGTGTGTAGACTGTTGTAGTTGAAGGATCTCCAGACTGTCCCTGAGGGAATTATGTCTCTGACTCTGAGCAGCTTAGATGTATTTTATTCTATTCATGGTTTTTCTCTTACAGTTAAATCTGATTTAGTTTAACAACATTCCCTGACCCCTTGCATGGAATACAGTTCTTTACAATGCATTATAATTTTACATAAATACCAGTACAGAACATGAATATCAGTTTTCAGACTTCTTTGCTATGATTAATATTTGACAATAAATGCAGCATTGTCGCTTTGAGGGAAAACTATTGTTACTAATTAAATTCTGTTGTTTATGTGTGCGTTCCTTAATTGCTTGCGAGTCTTCGTAATAGAAACAGGCTGCTAGCATATAATGCTTTAAACACACAGTCTGGTACAATCGATTCAGAAGAGCCTAGCAATGGCTAGTCCCTCAGGATGGCAGCAGGGACCTGGCCCAAATACTGTGAAAACAGCTCACTGTTTAGCATTTCAGTATTAACCAAGAAAAAAGATGTCAAAGATCTGGGATACAGTGCACTGATTCATTAAAGGGACACTGCCAACCCCTTTAGGCCTCATACTGTCACTTTCTTAACAAACACATTTTATTATTGCCAACATTCTGCAACAACTGCTAAAGAAGGTGGTAGTTTCATTCTGTTTCTTTTTTTCTTTCCAGAAGTGAAAACCAGACTGTCCACCACAGTGGTGTTACCACACAAAAACCCATTTGTTTACATTCCTTGATCAACTCCCACTGCATCTTTCATGGACTAGGGAACATTCCCGACACAGTCTAGCCACTCTTGATGCAGTAGGAGTTCAGGAGGCTATTGCACCATGACAGACGTCACTGTTTAGAGGTGTTTCTATTGTTCAGGAAGTATTCAATAAGGATAGTTACAGGATTTGAAACAAAGTTGTTTGTAAATATTTATTAGTATGCATGTCATTTCAACTAAACAAGCAGGCAGACAAAACAATCAGCAATAGCAAGGAACTATGGACATTGTAAACAATCATAAAATGTGGGGTTTTACCTAGAAATAATGTGAAGCAAAACAGGTTGACAGTGTCCCTTTCATAAGTAAGCTCTGTGTCAGTATTTCCCCTTCCCCGGTTCCGGGTGATAATATCACCCGCAAAACAGTGGGACAAAATACTGCAGGCAGTAACAGCGCCCGACAATGACATTGTGGAATGGAATAATAAGGGCCACCAGCCCAGAGTGTGTCCCGGACACCTCAGTGCCCCCACAGTCACGGGTGGAGCCAGAGGGAGGAGACACACAGAACGACCAATGGTGCAGGCACAGACGGAACACCACAGCTACCTATGGAGTGGATCCCCGTGCCTGCACCCCTAAGTGCACATGCCTGTGGCACACCTGCATCCACCCCTGCAGCCACCCCACTGCTCCTGACACAGACACACATGCCCACCCACCACTGGTCAGCCACACAGCACAGCACCTTGTGAATCCCCCCACCCTCCACTGACCCAACCCAGCCACACAACCATCGGGCCACAGCCTGCCACACATACCCATTCCCCATCCGAGGTCTGAGGTGACCTAGTCTGCACTGTTATGACATGCTCTCTGTTGTGTAACACCCAGAACCCTCCAGGACTGCCTGCAATTGACTGATTGACAGCTCATACTGCCTTTCAGAGCTGCAGATTCCCCAGTGCATGGCAGGAGCTGTTCCCTACCTTGGGCAAATCTTCATTAAATAATAGGTGGAACAGTTCTGCAAGTGACTGCAGTTCCCGCTATGCCCGCACCGTCAGTCATTCTGCGTGTTGCCTCCCTCCAGCTCCACCCATGACTTAGGGGGCACTGATGTGTCTCGGACACACCACAGGCTGGTGGCCTGCATTATTCTGTTCCACGATGTCATTGTTGGGTGATATTACTGCCCACAATGTTATGCCTACAGTATTTTGTCCTGCTTTGTTTTGCAGGCGATATTATCACCCAGAACCATTTCCCCAGCCTCAGGAGTATACACTGTTGCTGGTGGTTGGGCTTATCTACTCATTTCTATCCAACAGTTAGTAGAACCAAAAACTCCTAACCCATTTGTGTGAAGAGTGTATGCTCGAGACTGATAATACAAACACTGTATTACTATGTCATCTTTCATTTTCACCTGGGCAGTCATTGTATCAGGTTAAGCAATGAATGGTTCAGATTTCATAAGGAGCTATTATGGGTTGACAGGTGAGCTCTTAATATACTGTATTAAATATTTCTATATGGTATAACTGCATTCTTAACATTATGATCATCATTATAAATATGCATTTATTGTATTTCAGCATGTCAAAACCTGGTTTACAAAAAGTGCCCTTCCGATCCTTAGCCCCCTCAGCTTTTATTATCTTCCAGCACCCTTGAGAAGCACCCTAGTTGCACACAAATGATAGGATGTATTTGCTGGTTTCAGTGGAAATTACTCACATTAAAATGCATCCTCAACAATCGACTTCCCAAACTTTTAGTGCACTAACAACATCAGCCGAGCTGCTAAGGTTAAGAAATGTTCATTTGAGGGTCTTTCTTCCTTGGCTGCTTTCAAGACAAAGCTCGAGATTGCTATACAAGTAGAAACTTAGGATGCCTTACCTTACACCCAAAAGCTGTAGCTACTTCTCCTAAGATATTAATACAACTCCCAAGTGTGATGGAAAACAACTGCCCCTTTTTAGAACCTTGCTTCCCATTGCTCCCAGCAAAAAAACACCATCAAAACTCAGATGAAGAAGCGACGACTACTACCCAGACAAACCCCCAAATTTCCTGCGTCTAACAATCCAGCTTGCCTCGGTGATCTGCATGCAGCACTGGGAACAAATACCATATGCCTTCCTCACTGACTTCACCACATGTTTCATTGTATTTGTTATCCACATAGATTGCTAGTGGGGGGGGGCTGAGGAGGCACGGATAATCCCGGGTGTCTAGCTGGGACTCCCTTTCACCCAGCATTATTATAACTCTGAAAGTGTTGACTGGCTGCAATACTGGATTTCAGTTTCCTAATTTTGACAGCTATTATCATTTTTTTTTTTTTGTGAAATGGCATTTTAACTTGTAGGTTTCCTCAACATTAAATGAAACAAGCATTTGTCAATGCCGAATGTTGTCTCGCTGGCATTGGCATTGGTAATGCAGGAGTTAGAGATGCATAATAGGAATGGCAGTGAAGTATGAAACTGATGCCAACCCCACCCCCACCCTGCAGAGACTGACAGGCACTGGGGTGTGCCCTTGGGGCATCAGCTATAACGCTCATGGCATTTTGCCTCACCCTACTCTGTAGACACGGACAAGTGTCCTGGTGTGCTTCAGGGTCTTTGGGCCTCATACTTACCCCATTTCATAAGGAAATATGCTGAAAGGGGTGCAGTATAGGAGAATGGGCCTCACCCTACCCTGTAGATACTGACAAGTGTCGTGGAGTGCTTTGGGGTCTTTGGGCCTTATACTTACCCCATTCCATAAGGAAATATGCTAAGATAGGTGCAGTATAGGAGAATGGGGTGAACTTTAGGGCCGAAGACTCCAAGGCACACCTCGATGCCTGTCACTGGCTGCAGGGTGGGGGTGAAATGACATGAGCATTACAGCAAAAGATCCCAAGTCACACCCCTGACGCCTGGCAGTCTGTACAGGGTGGGGTGTTACAGTTGGAACCCTAATGTTGTAGGTGTTTGTTGGTATTTTCACTCCAAATTTTCAACATAGGCTTTTTGTGACCCCACCTCATGAAGAGTGGCACAATCAGTTTGTTAGCTGAAAAGTGGTTTGCACAGTGGCTATGCCATTTGGCGACACAGGGATGAAAACACATTTTGGGCAGAATGTGGAAAATGACAACTGTATTGTTCATGAGGAGATGTAAAAATATGGCAATGCTGAAAATGTGGAGTGAAAATATGAAAGATCGGTGAAGTCATGAGCATGCATAGGAACTGCGCAACACACATCCGTAACCCAATTATTTTTGGGATTTCTTTAGCCACATTTTCAACATTGGCATTTTGGGACCTCCCCTCATGAACAGTGGTGCTGTGATTTTGTTAATCTGTCCCAAAAGTTCATTTCCCACAGTGTCCACGCCATTGTGCGCCACAGGTGCAGAAACACATTTTGGGCAGGCTGTGAAAAATGACAGCTGTACTGTTCATAAGGAGGTGTTAAAAAATGCCAGTGTTGAAAATATGGCATGAAAATATTGCACATTTGTGAAGTTACAAGAGTACATGAAAACTGCACAATGCATGCTGAACACAGTCATTTCATGGACTTCCATCACCAAATTTTCAACAAAGGCATTTTAGGACCTCTGCTCACGAACAGCGTTACCGTCATTTTCTGAAACTGTCTCAAAAACTGATTTTGCACAGTGACCATGCTATTCTGCGCCGGGCATGTGAAAACACATTTCAGCCAGGATATGTAAAATGACAGCTGTACTGTTCATAAGGAGGTGTGGAAAAATGCCAATTTTGAAAATCTGGAGTGAAAATATTAGAAATTCACGAAGTTAGGAGCGTGCGTGGAAACAGTGCAATGCATGCTCAGAAAACAGCCATTTGTTTGGATTTGTTTCACCAAATTTGCAACATAGGCTTTTTGAGAGCCCCCCTCATGAGCAGTGGCACTGTTGTTTCGTTACTCGGTCCCAAAAGGTGATTCTGTGCAGTGACCGCAAATTCACCTTTCGGGACCAAATAAGGCCATGACAGTGACTGAATTCATGAGGAGGGGCCCCAATAATCCCATGTTGAAAACATGGTGCAAAAATTCCAAACAATGCACCAAAGTTGAAAAACCCTGTTTATGCCATTATACAGCTTACCAGCATTTCTTCAATTTGCAGTCGGCTTTGAAGAGTGCAGACGTGTTCCTGATTCACCGAAAATCATCACGCCAGACTACGGAGGTAAGTATGGGGGTGTGTGGGGAGGCAGGGTGCACAGAAGGTAGGTGCGGGTTGAGGGAAGGAGCAGGACAGACCACAAGGGACCGTTTTTTTCTTTTACAGGTTTAAAAAAAAAAACATAAGCGACTTTTTCTTTTTTTTACAAGGGCATTTGGCAAGCTGGGTGGGCTCCCAGTGTGCCACCTGAGTGTTTGGAGGGGCTAGCTGATGGGGGATTGGGCATCCCCATCGGCACATACTGAAGGGGGGGCTAGAGCTGAGGGGGATTGGGCAGCCCCCTCAGCACACAACAAATGGGGGGGCAGTATGCTGACGGGGAGTGGGCTCCCCCCTCGGCACATGCACTGGGTCAGGGCGTGCCATCAGCAGGATTGGGCACCCCCAAAGTCAGCATTGTGGCAGGCAGTGTGCTGCCATGTTTTGTCTAATGTTTCACCATAGGTGCCAGAAGACAGTAAAAGCTGAGGGTGCTGAGGATCAGAAGGGCACTTATTGAGGTTCAAAGAGCACTTTTTCTAAACCAGTTTTTGCCATACCGAAAAACAATAAATGCACATTTATAATGATGATCATAATGTTAAGAATGTAAGCAATAAGGCATGATGGGGTGTGCATGGAACACATTTTACCACATGGCCAGGGGTGTAATAAGGCATGAGGCTGAAGGCTGAGTGACTTTAGCAGCTGGCCGTGTGGTAAAATGTGTTCCACGCACAACCCAGAGTGCCTTATTGCGCTTATAAAATGGGCTTCTATTTTTAAAACTTTTTACACTTGGGAAAAGCATGTTTATATGTAGGAACAATAGATTTACTTGTGTGCATTTATGATCAAATAGTCCTTCAGCCCAGTACAAATGACGTCATTGATGATGTCATTGTATTGCTGCCTTTCTTCTTACTGTTTTTTTTCTCTGTTTTTCCCCACATTCAATATATAGAATGTTTGTCATGGAATGTTTACCACAGAATACATGGATTCAAAATTCTGCTCAGTCCCACTGCTAGAATGTTACTGTCCTAACATACTATGCACACACACAACAAAGGCCTCTGTTATAGCCAGTGACTCAATTATCTCACTGTCAGGGCAAGGAGAAGAGATTTCCTTGATGAGCAGGGAAAGACAAAAAGGGGATTTTTCATTGTCAGCAAAGAAACAGTTGTAATGAAAACTATAAACAATACTTAATGTTTCTAATTTGTTTATGTGTGTAAGGAGAATGTGATGATCAGGGAAACAACATTTAATTAAGGATTTATTTTGTATTGATGGTAGTTTTATTTTTAGGGCCCAGTGCAAGTAAATGTGATGCTTACAGTTACAGGGCAAAAAACAATGGCTGCCAGTTGAATTCTTAACATTCTATTGGCATAATGATCCCAGTGGTGATCAGTGCACATTTGGCAGCACTTTTTATTTTCCATGCATGGAACACAATTGCTACATGAACAACAGCCAATCATATTTAAGAATTTTCTCTTACCATTTTATAAGCAGTTATACCTTATAGGAATATTGAATACAGTATATTAAGAGCACACCTGTCACCCCACTTCCTCCAATAGCTCCAACAGAAGTCTGAACCATCCTTTGCTGAATCTGAGGCTCTATTACTTTAAACAGATCATTTCACTTAATTTAAAAAAGTTCATGCAAGCCTGGTGATATCTAGGACAGATGGGTGCATATCACTCTAGTCATCTTAATTAAAAAGAGGACTAAGAAAAGACATTAATGAAAGTACACCTAAAGAACTGGGTTTAATTAGTTACAATTGTTTGTCCGCAAAGAGACAATGTAGCATTTATTGACTTGGCTGCCACATATTAAGCATAGGAATGAAGTCTGAAAAGTGGTATTCATGTGCCTAACTTACTTATGCATAGTTATAATATATTGTAAAGAATGGCATTCCATGAAAGGCCTGGGGTCTGTAAACGTTGATAAGGTAAATCTGATCTGATCATGTACAGAATAAAAATGACATCTAACTAGCTCATAATCAGAATGAGTTCCCTCATTGAAAGGGCTGGACATCCTCCAACTGCAACAATCTACTACACATTAATAATGTATGGTAAGTGCCTATTAACCACCATAATCAGCAGTCACACAGCTTTGTTATGCACTGTTTAGAATTTTAAAAGTTGTTAACCACACTTCGGAACTTCCAAACAGTGGCATAACAAAAAAAGAATGCACCAGAGTTCCATAATTCTCACACATAGAATGCAAACAGTTTTTTTTTGACCATACACTATAAAAGATGATGGCTGGGGATCGGGTGACAATCACACTGAAATCACCTGTACTCTCGAGGTTTACCATGTTGCCCTAGCAACCACTCGAGGTGATTACAGCGTGGTTATCACCTGATCCCCAGCCATTATCCTCTATTTTATTCACCAGCCTTCACCTGCATTGCTTCTGGGACCCAGTAGGCCAATAGGAGTTATGAAAAGCCCATCTACAGGTGGAAGAGAAGTATTTGTTTTTATTTCATGTTAAGAATTACAGTAGTTTACTTTACTCAGCCTTTTGTTGTAAAACCCTGCTGACATAGACGATGATTTAGTATTGATAACAGACTACTAATTTCAATATGCACAGCCTCTGGCTTCCATGCAGTTTCATAGCTGGGAAAACTGAAACAAAAGGAGGTTGAATGGTGTGCCTGTGAGATTAAACAAAGTCACTCACAGCACAGCACAGCACAGCACAGTCAGTCCAACCACAGTCTTCTTTACAGTTTTTAAATGTTATAACCCAATCTCTGTCATCACAAATAGCTCCCTGTAGATCGTTGGGCTTTTTTGGATACTCCTTTTTGCCCAGTCAGTGGGTTCTTGATGCAGTGCATGTGAAGGCTAGATAATGAAGAATGTAGACTGTTGTAGCTGGAGGATGTCCAGGTCTCTCCCTGATCAGTTGTGGCTGTAAAAGGGCTTTGTGTCCCTGTCCACTTACTGGTAAAAAATAAATGAATGAAATTACCTTTAAGTTACATGCTTAATTCTCTTGGCATCTGGCCTTGCATTGTATCTCACAACTGTCATGAAGTTTACATTAATGACATATCACACTCCTTCAATCAGGTTCCCTTCTACAAGCCTATATTTGCGCACTCTTTGCATGGCAGAAGCAACAAACAAGTATTCAAGAATACCTCTCAAATGTCTCATATGGTACCCATCAAAATAAAAAAACAAAGTGCCCAGTCCCACAGTAGAAAGCTGTTGTAAACTCAGACCTTAAAGCAGAAATTGTTCACATTATACAATGGTAAAGTAACATTAATTTTGAGCAGCTATAAGCATTGAAACAAACAGAATACCATACTGAATCTTTTGTCACTGAAGTGAGGGACAGAGATGCTCAAAAATAAATGAAATGATGATGAACAGTGTGGGGCTGGGGCCCTGGTCCATGGGTAGGAATGGATTATGTGAGTGGCGCATAAGACATAATCAACCATGAAGATGCAAACTCAAAAGCATAGTCACATAATCCATTCCGTGGACCAGTGCCCCAGCTCCACACTGTTTATCATCATTTATTTTCATGTATTTTTACATGTCTGTGTCCCTCACATGTCACATCTATCTCTGCCCCCACTTGTCACTTCGCTCATTGACAAAACATTGAGTCATGGTACTGCTTTTCTTTCTTACCAGGATTTATTTAATGCCCCAGCCGGTATACTGTTCACCCTTCAGCCGGCTGCTTCATGAGGAAGGACAAGGAAGCAATGAAATCCCCTAGGTCAATCAAACTCAGTGGCTTTTAAATCAGTGTGATGAATGCTGAAGACACCAACAGGCTGCTCTGTGTGCAGAAATGAAGTGTCCCGGACTCACTGTCCCAGCACCCATAAAAGCTCTCTCTACTTGTTCAACATTTATATCAAGGAACTGAATAAAGGGGCAGGCAAAAAATGGGTCTGACAAGTTTGCAATTGACACCAAGGTTAGGATGCAACAAAGAGAACACTACTAAAAGTATTTAGTAGAGATTTGGACACAATAGTCGAGCTGGGAAAGTTGTGGGACGTGAAGTTTTATGACAGGAAACGCACTGTGCTGCTGCTGCTGCATCTAGAAAAGAACAACACTAAGGCCAGCTATTATTTAAATGATATTGAACTAAGAAAGATTAATTAAGAGAGGGATTTCAGTTATATAACAGCAGACTTAAAACAAGGACATCAGTGTGAGATAATGTGTAAAAAGGCAACACAGGTAATATGCTGGTTTAAACTTTGCAAGCTGGTCAAGGAAAGAAACTGGCACCACTGTAGGGGCATACATGTGAGATTTCCATTATAATACTGTAGCCAGTTCTGAAATTCTTACCACAGCAGTAAGGACATAAACTAGAAAAATTCAAAGCAGAGTAGAGCAAATAAAGTGTCAGTCAGTACCATCCATAACAATTTCACACCATGATATCCTGCTACAGCAAATTTATAGTATTAGCTGTCCTTCCATTCCCTACCAATACTGGAAAAAGGAAGTATCCATGGGTTCTCCTGACCTGTTGTGGCCACCACATTTTTGCAGTACTACAGCATTTATTGTGCACATGCCTGCTACTCACTTGCTGCATGGACTGTCTGAAAAAATTCATTCTTTCCCAATTCCCACAATGCCCCTCATTTCCATACCAAGCAGCTGAAAGGTACTGTATGCAAACCCATATAAACTGCCAGTTTTGGTTCATGAAAACCAGATATTGACAACTATTCCCCACATAGCACTCCACATAATTTCCCACCTTCACACACAGAACCACCACATGTACAGCCTGAGCAGAGGTCTCGATACCTAACCTCCCACCACCACCATGGCTCAGAAAGGTGCATGCAGAAGGAGAGATAGATAAGTACTGATAAATCACCCCTGGAAGCAGGTCTCACCCTCTTAGGAAGGGAAACTGATTTTGAACACACACTAAATGAGCTTCCTTTCTAATGTCCAGCATCTTGCTTCATGCTCAGTACAACATGAATATTATGCCAACAACAGGAACGTATACCGTATAGTGCCAAATGGTATAACATTATAGTTATACTGAAAATGGAATCCATTCTATACTGATCACCGCAGCAACCCATGGTGTGTGGTTAACAGCGCGGACTCTGATACAGTATAAATGGAACAGTTTTGTAAACTTAGTTCTGCATCTTGTTTGCCAAGCTCTGACTACCAAGTCACTCACTTCACTTACCCCCCAATCCGATGCTGCCTCATTAGCCCAATATGCTGTAAACTAGTAGTATTTGTATAGTTTGGTGTAACTGTGTAATGCGGTGAGATTAAATGTCATCTGGTGGTACCGAGCATGATGCTGAACATTACAGATGCTATAATGTACAGTGTCATGCTCAGTACCAAATGAACAGTGTAGAGGAAGCCCATTAGTCTGCTCCCTCCCAGAGTACCAGGGTCACCCACCTCTAGGGGAAAAAATCAGCCTGACTCTTCAGTCACACTGCCCACCGAGTCCATCATGACCTCTTAAACCAACTACCTCCACAAAAGACAACATAATAAAAATTAAAAAATCAATGTGTACCTGTTTGGCAGTGGGCTGGCAAATAAGCAGTAGTAGTTGAAAAAACAGCAGGCAGGCAAGCAGCAGCAATACAGTGAAGTCCTCTTTGGTTCTCAGGGCCAGGGTCCAGGGGTGCTGCAGCTGTTCTATTCTTCTGTCTTCTCTGGACTTCTTGTCTTGCCTCAAGGACCGGGCATCCCGTAACCGGCGCAGCTGCCGGAGGGGCAGGAAAGATTAAGAACTGGCTTAATGACAAGCAAGCAAACCACGCAAACTGATGGTCCAGATAGAAGGAAACGGAGCTGCACGGGTCTCTCAGACACCTACCGGTCTCTGGTCTGGAGTGATCGAGTAGTGATCTACTCTGCACAGCTAGAGCTAGCTAGTGCTGGACCAGGACTACCCACCAAGGCACCAACTTTAGGACCGGACCGGTGACCGATCAGTGACAGTGATCACTGTGACCATAACCAATCATGATCAGATTCACCTATGACTTTGGTTGGCAGGATGTGGGCATTGAATACAGGGCAGGCTCAGCACCGCTAGTCACCCTAGGAGGCTATAAGGAGGACAAGAATGGAGGGACTGAATATGTGGCTCTGGTCTTAGTGGGGCTGCCAACCTGAGGCTATCGGAACTCGCTGCTCACACTACCTCGTACCGCATGTCGCACCAGCTGCACTCACTCACACAGAGGTCCCAGTCCACGGGTGGCAAGTGCAGGTAGGGTGAGAGCAGGAGAAATAATTTCACCATCAGCAGACTTTGTTCAGCTCAGGGCTCAGGCTGAGCAGCAAAATAAAACAAATACTGAAATAAATTTTAAAGTGGCCACAGCCTGGTGTGGGGCGATGCTGCATCAGAAGGAGTCGCGTTATAGTTGTGGCTCTGGTGCAAGTTCTAGGCAGGGGCAGGGCAGCCGAATAATCACTAAGTTTGTCTGTCCAACTCCACCTTACCTAACAAACACCATCGACAAAGCCATTTGAGCATGAAGGAAGTCAGGAGGAAATGGGATCGGTGCGGTGATAATGGGCTAGCTTTATATCCCCGCCCTGGCCCTCTGCTCAGATCTTCACGCCAGATGTCAGACATTCTTAAAAAAAATCAAATTTATTTATTTCCCCAGCTGTTGTTGCTGCAGTAGGAATAGCAGACCATAGGGCACCAGCACATGCAGGAGGACAAGCTAAGTGTCAAGTCCGGAATCCAGGAAACAAAGATTTGTTAGGCAGGGCTGTTGAATCTCATGGATAGGCTCATTGGATGTGAAATAAAAGTTCCACCAGAGCTGTAAATTAGGGCCGATATCAGCTTTGTAGTCATGTAAGAGATAATGACTCCAATGCCGCTGGGACTGGGAGGCACAAACACTTACACTCTGAGAAGGACAACAGCTTACAGATCTTTCAAATTAATGATCTCTTCTCTTCCAAGTTCTGTTGTGTTTAGTGTGAGGAGGAGTGCACAACTCGAGGCACAGCGGTAGATTAAAGGCAAGGAAGTGAGAGCACTGCCAAATGTTAGGTGCTGAGGCAGGCAGTGAAATAAATATAAATGAAAGGGCAATATTTTTGACTCAAAAAAGTGGCGATGCAGTCATGCCCCTACGCATCCCACTGTCCTGCGCCCCTGTGTTTCACCAGGGAAGACACGTCGGGAGGTGCAGCTGCATATGACGAGCTTTGCTTGCATTGCAGCTGACCTTTCCTTAGATGTGCTGGCTACATTATGTATTCATGGTGTGGTGCCAGCATGCAGGCTTATTGGAGAATGAGGGACACACCTACTGATATGTGCCCTGCATTCGCCCAACAGTGACCGCGCCTCAAAATCCGCTACTACTGCAATATGTTGGCTATGCATGAGTGAGCCAACATAAAAAGGGACCAAGATTTCAAAGCATGTTCTTCGCTGATCTGGGAGCTATGCAGTCTAAGCGACTAAAGAACAGAATGACTTCTGTTGCACCTAACCGGTTTATTGTAATTGTTGAAATACGTATTCATATTAATCTTTAGAAAAATAGATTCTATTCATCTGTCAATTGTACCAGTATCAACAGCGCTGTGGTTTCAGGTGCTTCCCCTTACCCTGTTTTTCTGTGTTTCTCTACTTAATATCTCCCTTTAATGGGACTAGGGGCAACACCGATCTCATCAACATCTTGTTATTAAGTTCCTTACAATTTTTCATCTGATCCTATTCTTCATTTATATGCTATCTACTTCCAACAACCAACTAAAATATGGGATGCGAATTCCACGAACTGACTGTGATGATTGTGTGTTGCGCAGTTTCCACAAATGCTTTCAAGTTCGAGAATTTTTAATATTTTCACGCCAGATTTTCAACATTGCATTCTCTTCACACCCCCCTATGAGTGGTACAGCTGCCATTTTTCACATCATGCCCAAAGTGTGTTTTCACACATCTGGTGCAGAATGACATGGTTGCTGTGGGAAATCAATGTTTGGGACAGATTAACAAAATCACACTGCCACTGTTCATGAGCAGAGGTCCCAAAATGCTTTCATGAGGTGGGGGTCACAAAAAGGCCATGTTGAAAATATGTAGTGCAAATACCAACAAACGCCTGGTGCCTTAGGGTTTCTAACCATAATGTCCCACCCTGTACAGTCTGACAGATGTCAGGGATGTGCCTTTGGATTGCTGGCTGCAATGCTCATGCCATTCCACCCCCACCCCACGCCCTGCAACCAGTGACAGGTATCGAGGTGTACCTTGGACTCTTCGGCCCTGGAGTTCACCCCATTCTCCTATACTGCATCCATTTCAGCCTATTTCTTTACGGAATGGGGTGACTGTAAAGCCAAACACCCCAAGGCACACCTTAACACTTGTTGGTGTCTACAGGATAGGGTGAGGTGAAATGGCCTGAGTGTTAAGGGCGACGACCCAAAGGCACACCCCAATGCCTGTCCATCTCTACAGGGTAGGATTGGGGTTGGCATCACTTCAATACTTCACTGCCATTTGTATTCTGCATCTGTCTAACTTCTGCACTTCCAATGCTACTGTAATACTAGCAAGCGAACATTCGGCGTTGACAAATGCTTGTTTTTGTTTTTACCCTAAATTGAAGTTCCCAGTAGTAGAGTGCTAGTTCTTTAGTCCAGTAGAGTAGTAAATATCTAACAGCAGCTCCTTCCTCTTGCTGTTCTCTGCTAAAAGCTATCTAGGTCAGTTTTTAAATACACACACCTGGCTTCCTTTTTGCCTAAGCCACTCCCCTAAATCATAGTTCCTTTCTTCACCAGCTAACTGCACAGATAACAATTCCTTTACCCAACTCAGACACACTAACTCTTTTTTGTTTTTGTTTTGTTTTTAACCTAAATTGAAGTTTCCAGTAGTAGAGTTCTAGTTCTTTAGTCCAGTAGAGTAGGAAAGTTCTAACAACAGCTCCTTCCTCTTGCTGTTCTCTGCCAAAAGCTATCTAGGTCAAATTGGACCAATAGGGCTTTGTGTTTCATCATTCTGTAAAAGGGGCATCCCCCAGGGATCTGGGTCAGTTCTGCAAGAGTGAGGGAGAGTGGAGCTGGGAGCTGGAGGCCATTGAAGTTGCGGTACTCAGCAACTGAAAGAAAACGCTATTTTTTTTATCATATATGTTTCTTCCCCTGCTGCGGCACACTCCGGCTTTGGCATCCAGCTACCAGCTCCGCCCACGCGGAGATCTGGGTAGCTCGAACTGCACCCAGGAGGATCCAGGACAGCCATAGTGCCATCCTGCTGGAGAGCTCCCCTCTGCCTCTGCCAGCCAGGACAGCCCCGGAACCTCCCCGACAGGATTCCGCCAAAGTCCTCCAAGCAGCTTGGAGCGCGGCCATCAAGCTGCATGGTCAGGCCAGCCATTTTCCTCCTGATTGGCCCATGGAGCATGGATGTGCAATGACATCTGGGCACAACGTGCCAACGTCCGCCGTGCTCCCCCCCTCTAGTATCCTACTGATGCTAGTAGTGCCTCTGGGCATCCCCAGGGGCCGCTACAGCACGACGAGGTTCCCCAGCCCACCCCAGAACCAGGAGAGCAGTCTTCAGATGCTCGATCCTAGTCCACCTCTGCTGACCCCCGATGGCCCGGGCTCATTCCCGAACCCGGGTTGCTGGCATAGCGTGAGGTGTGGCATCCAACATGTCAACCCTCAGTGCCACTGGGCCAGCGAGAAAACACCATTTTTTTTTTTATCAAAGCTGAAAGCTATTTGATGTGTGGAGCTGAGGGTTTTCCTGCCCTACCAGTGACTTCCCCTCTGGTGGGGCCAAGCTGCATCCCAGATCAACCAACATCCCAAGAAGGCCACTGTCTGCTTCAGGAAACTTGGACCACCTGCACCTGTTGCACCAGGCCAACCATGAGAGAACTGAGATCAGTGAGTGAACACCAGACTACCCCAGAAAAGGCTGCCCTCCAGCCAGGAGCACATTCAGCAGTCTTGCCTGTTCAGTCATCAGAAAACCATGAGTGACCATCAGGGTTTCAGCCTCACAACTACAAAAGTTGTGATTATGACAAAGACTGAGGGAGAAGCCCGGGTTGTGACTTTGCCACTATGATAGGCCTGGGCAGAAGACCTCTAGAGGTCATCCGGCTACCTATTTGTATGTGTATTACAAATAGGGGCCCCTTTTCTACAGTTTTCAATCTGTTCAGAAACAGGGTTTTACAGTTGGTTTTGCCTGCAACACTTAAAGGGCACCACTGAGCTCCTACCCTGTTAGCACCAACTGAATCCCAAGTGAGGCACCCAGTGCAGCTAAAAAGAGCTCTCGCCCATGGCTTTTGGGTGGGGGGGGGTAAAGCTGGGTGTGCCTGTTTGGGAGTTTGAAGGACTGCTTGGAGGTGGGCAGATTGTGTGCGGCTATTGTTATTGCATAGAGTAGAAGTATTTTACTGCTACCCCATTGCATCTATTTCCCTCTACTCTCCTCTCCTCTTGTCCTCTGCATACTCTCTCTTTTAAATAAATTGTCTGAACTGCATTCTAGGTTTGGGGGTTGCTATTGTTGTTACAGAGTCACTTATTTTAGAGAGGGACTGTGAGGCTAGGTTATGTACTATTTCCTGGGGTGGGGGCAGTAATAGACATTTGTATCAGCATCCAGGTGCCCCATATTGCCACTCTAGGTGGAGTCACTGTGCCAGTTTCAGGCACCAGTACCCAGTACAACTTTAGGAAACCCAGGCTGGCCCCCTTGCAGGGTTTCGAGAGGTGAACCCAGAGGGCTCCAGGTGGCCCGCTACAACTCCTAAGTGATTACATTTCTCTTTGGAATCAAACTTAAATCGGAAAAAAATATTTAATAAAATGTAAATGGAGCTCTGAAGCTATCTCTTGAGTAATCAATAGCATCCCACTGTAACATTTCAGGGTACAAGAACTACTCAGCTTTGCTCTCAGTTCTTAAATCCTAAGAAACCACAAGGAGTAATTCTTTCTTGGCCAAGAGACAACTCTTGAGACCC
This sequence comes from Neoceratodus forsteri, assembly GCA_016271365.2. Classification (NCBI taxonomy): domain Eukaryota; kingdom Metazoa; phylum Chordata; order Ceratodontiformes; family Ceratodontidae; genus Neoceratodus; species Neoceratodus forsteri. The sequence continues at coordinate 1,413,190,585 of CM028132.1, forward strand.
ATTTATTTAAGCAAGTCAGAAATATTTTATTTATATAACACAGATCACTTCCTTTGGGGTCTGTCAATACCTTTGGGACTTCATCTTAATTTTATCAAGATTAATGTCACCTTGTTTGTGAATCATCTGCACCAGTTGTGTGAGCTGTAAGTTGGGCAGACTGTGGACTGTAGTTCTGGCTGTGCAGTAACTTTATCCCATACAGTTACACAGCAGCGCACTAGCACACATGTACAATGCACACCTTGGAGCCCCTGACAGGAATGCCTTCATCTCATGCTCAGCTGCTTACCATGCTGCTCACGCTCTATTTCTTCATTGCTGAAGCTGCCAGTGTAACTTTCTGAGGGTGGTGTTTTACCAACAAAGAAATTGTACTGACAGCTGTGGCCAGGCCATATATTTTCATGGAGGGAAGCAGTTAGGGTAACTGTCAGACAGGGGAGTCATTGCAGCTGATGGCAACATTGATAAATGCCTGTTGTGATGGGGAGCTGCCAGTGGCAGTATCAGCAATGCCCTCTAGGAGCTGGAGACACCACTGTGTATCATAACCTTGATAAAGTCCCTCTGGGCAAAGCACTGTCACTGCAACACGTAATGTGCAATACATGTTCACAAGAGTGTGTGTGTGCGTGTGTGTGCGTGTGTGTGTGTGTGTGAGTAAAACACAGAAACATAGAATTTGACAGCAAAGGCCCTCCTGGTCTGCCAAACTGTTTCCCACCTATTCTATATCTGTAGACCCTATCTGGTCTCTGACAGTCCCCTCACCCACCTCTGTTCTAATATATCCTTATATTAATCCAATGTATGCTAAATATGAGTATTTGTGCAAGTATTTGTGTGTGTGTTCATGGACGCACTGTTATTCAAACCTGGGCATCACCCTGTATTGTTAACACTCTGATTTATATTACCGCATTGATTGGGATTAATCTTCCCCTGTAAATCACATTTTCCCATATCCATTTAAACATATACTGCTTTGCTATTTTTGCCACCAGACAGGTGAGCACTACAGGTCTTAGTTTGGTTTCTATATGATCAATATTTCCTTTCCTGTTGGAGGCACCATAGCACAGTGATTAAGGGCCCTGAGTTGCAAACCTAGAGACCTGGGTTTGCATCCCATCTACCCTCACTTGCATACTGTGTGATCCTGAGCAAGTCACTTAACTTCCTTGTACTCCCAGGTTGCACCTGGAAACAAGCTCTGGCTTACAGTGTGTCCACACTGCCAGTGAACCATCATGATAACGGTTCAGAACCGTTACAGCCAGTCCCATTGTGGGTGACGGGTGACCATTACGGTCGGCACCCTATCCCACAATGCAGTTTGTGCTGCACTGAGGGCAATGCTGGGGCTACACACTCACGGGTCCGCACTACAGCTGGTAACGTTACAGAGGCAGAACCATTTTTGTAACCATTGTTGAAACCACCTCATAAGTGGTTTCAATAATGGTTATGAAAACACCTCCTGTAATATTGTAGGTGTAAATGCAAACCGTTGTGGCAATGGTTTGGACCCTCTGTAATGTTACAGAAGGGAATTTTCAGTGTAGTGTGGACAGGGCCTCTAACAGTCAATTTTAAGTGGATGGGTGGTTCAGAACAGTCAGTTGTCTGTCTGATGTTTGTAATATAAGTTAGTAACTTTAGGATGTAGCTCTGCTGCACAACTGTTATTCTCAGTACCCAGCATACAGTTACTAGTTGATGTTCACTGACTCTTGGGTGACTTTGGGAAGCTGGCAAGTGGAAACACAGTCAAACTTCAGGATACGTTACTTGACTTTAAAAATCAGTAGCTGAGTAGTCTGAGACTCAGGCCTGTAGACCCGGTTCCCAGAGGCCACATCCCACTAATTTAATACCTGTAAGTGCAGACTTACAATTTAGAACAGAAAAAGCTCATTAGGCAATAAACAAACAGTAGTCATGGCATTTAACTTTTCTTTTGACTTATTTTCAGAACCAGCCAGAAAGCACAAAAGAAGATGACGACTTTTGTGTACCCACTTGAGAGGCCTGCTCATACAGTCCTCCCCCCCAGTGGAGCCACAGGGATTTTTGATTTATTTAGATGCTAGTTATTACAAACACTCAGACTGTTTCCAGCCAGACTATCATTTTGCCATGCAAAAATGAAGAAATTTAACAATTAACAACTGTGGTCTTCAACTTGTGATTTGAGACACTGAAAAAAATATGTGGCAGTGTCTCTACCAGCCAACCTAAGGACTCATTTGCCCTATAAGAAGTTTAACTAAATGGAAAACTAATTCCTTAAACTTACTACATCTAGCACTTGTGAGTTAGTGCCCATACTAAACTAAAAGTGAGACTAGTGATCAATGTACCATACCACACATGCTTCAGAGTTCAATAGAATTAGTAAAGTTGTGATGAAGTCAGCACATGAAAAAAAGGCTTGTATTAATGTAATTTTAAATTTTTACATGGGTGACAATGTCTTATCTCATGGCATGGTTGGTGCCCAGACTTGACCTACATTGTACAGGCCATGCATTGCTGAACTCAAGACAGGTGCAGCCCATTTAGCGAAGTGAGTAAAGTCCTGACCTTTGCGGACTGGTAAACGGAGTTCTGAAAGAGCTGAGTTCCCATGGCCAGCTGGGAGACCGAGTGTCTACTACCACATCTGCCTGCCTGTGCCAACCTTTCTGTTCAGAGATCTAGATTGCTAAGTAAGGAGAGTGCAAGGCACCCCTCATTGTCAGTGCACTCCCCCTGCTTAAAGATCTGGACATCTAAGCAAGGGGATCTGGGCTGGCAGACATGAAGAGAGGTGCTCGGCTGACTGGTGTGGATTCTCAACTGACCCACTTCCCTCCGACTACTGACAGGACCTAAAATTTTTCCCCACATGCCACAGCTTAAACTTATTAGCCAAAAGTGTACTTCCCTCAGTTTACAGGGGCTCGCTACTACTGATCAATCTTATGTCGCCGTTATTGTCAGACTCGGAAGTAGTGGAAGACATAATAATAATGCTACCACTTGCTGCATCTTCTGAACTAGCTACATTTGTGGTGCTGTGAGATGAATATGACCTGTTTGCTTCTGACTGCCTTTGTTTCAAACAAACTCTTCTTGGAGTGCTGAAGACTCTATCTACAACTAGAACAGGCTCAAATGTCTCTGAACTGTCACCCTCAACTGAGACTCTAACCAGGTGTTCCAACATTTCTTCACTCAGTCTGTTTCTCCAATCAGTTTTCACATGCTGCATTACTGAAAATGACCTTTCCAGCTTTGCATTGGATAGTGGAATGGCTTTACAAATAACGACAATGTGGTAGAAGTTTGAGAACTGTTCTCTGTAGGACTTCAGAAAACAGTTCCAAAAGTCTTCCCTGTTTAAGTGACTGCCTTAAAAATGTATTGTATAAAGTTTTAAGTTAGCTTAGCTTCACTCTGACACGGGTGTCTGCTGCTGCAAGTAGCCTGACGGTATGCCCACTGTCCGCTGGCTGCCTCCCAGCTATACTGCCTGCTGATCACCAGACTGAAGCTTCACCCCAGAAATGGGTGCCTCTGCTGTTGCAAGCAGCCCTGAGGAATCCCCACTGTCCGCTGGCTGCCACCTAGCTGTACTGCCTGCTGATCACCAGACCGAAGCTTCATCCCTGACATGGGTGCCTCTGCTTCAAGCAGTCTGGTGGTATGTCCACTGTCCTCCAGCTGCCTCCACGCTGTACTGCCTGCCGCTCACCAGACCGAAGCTTCTCTCCTGACACAGGTGCCTCTGCTGCTGTAAGCAGTCTGGTGGTATCCCTACTGTCTGCCAGCTACCTCCTCACTGTACTACCTGCCGATCACCAGACCGAAGATACACTGCTGAAACTTCTGGCGTCTCCACGCCAATTGGCTGGAACCATTGGCTCTGCCTGCTGATTGGCTGCTCCACTTCTGTAATTCATTGCTACTCTATTTCCTTTTGGACTTTAAGCTAATGTTATTTACTGATTCTGGTTAAGTTTCACCAAATTGTCCAGTGAATCCTAATTTTAAATGTGATTCTAAGCCTGTTTATAGCAGTTTTGCATTCCAAGGGTAGTTTCAAGTGCAGGATCTTTTAGAGTGCTGGTTTTTAGGTTTTAAAATATTACAGCTCTCTTTGTTTTAAGGTCCTGTGGCATTTTACCCTGGATCAGAAACTAAGTTTAAAGTGATACAGCTTTTGTGAACACTTCTCTGTTTAAAACAGGTGTCATTTGTGTCACAGTTGTAAGCTATGCCCTGCAACTAATCTCATTTCTGTTTCACTTTTTCTCTCCTTCCAGCTTGAATTTTCACCCCCGCACCCACCCTCCCCATGGCACTGCCCCTAGGAAATCCTCATCCTCCTCCTCTCACTAACATTGCAACTCCCTTAAAGATACAGAATACAGTTATAGGGCCTAACACGTGTCTGTGTTAATCTTAACTCTTTAAGTTAGAAGACACCACACTGAACTCTAAACCAGCCTAATTGCTCCCCATTCTAAAGGCGTCCCCGAGTCTACTCGCTTTCTACTCTTCGAAGACACCACACTGAACTCTTAACCAGCCTAATTTTTTTTATCAACTGAAGGAATCAGTGTATCTCACTGGCCTGCAGACACAGCTGTATTAATTATTAAACTGGGCATACTGAAAGCCACAGATCAGTGCCCAAGGTAGGCTCACAAGCTGGTGCTGCCTGGCTGTGGCTAATGACCAGATTCCTGCTGAAACTAGGAAGAAGAATGGGTCTTGACTATAACCTCAGAGTCCCCTGAGTTCTCAACACACAGTTTATCATTCTCTTGATGGTAACCCTGCTTATAATGGGCCCATACCTGGATAACACCTCGAACCACCAAGGCTTTGTATCTGCAGAAAAGAGTCCTCCAGCCCAGTGGGAGATCCACAATAACACCCAGCTATTTGACCATCCTCCCCTACCACATGCAAGGTACCACAGCCCCCAGGACTCAATGCACCAATACTGTGCCTATACCCAGGACTGCTTAGCAGCCTTTGCACCCCTCCAACAACACATAAGGCACAGATTCGCCGGTCAGCAAGGACAACTTGCCTTTTCCCTAAATTACCTAGGATGCTCATCCTGATCCTACTACTGATCTCAGGAAATGTTCACCCTGATCCTGGCCCTGTGCCTGCCAACACCCAGACCCAGCCACCCACAGGGAGGTTGAGGATTGCATCCTTAAACATTGGCAGCCTGCTGGCACAGCTCACTCAGTTAGAAGCCTGGGTGGCTCTTGTGCAGCCTGACGTTATTGAGCTGACTGAAACCTGGCTTATTCCCAGAACTGCTGACACGGCATTCTCCCTGCCTGGGTACAACTTCTATAGGCTTGATCGCATGGTGAAAAGAGTGGGTGGATGCCTAATCTACACCCATAATCATCTCCAGTGCCATAAAGTCCAACTGTCTGCTAGCAGCAATGACTGTGAATGCCTTGCAGTAAAAATCCTCATGGGCAAGGGGAAGAAAGGGCTGACTGTCATGTCAGTATACATTCTACGTGGACACCAGCAAATGGGGTTAAATGATTTCACCAACCTCTATACCCAGGCAAGACACAATAAGGAAACTACTGTGCTAGATGACTTCAATTCTAAGTGGCTAGCCAGCTCCAGTTCCTCACACAGGGACCTGATTACTCGCTTTACCTAACACAGGTGGTCCAGAGTTGCACAAGAACCAGCTACAGAATGGGAACAAGTACCCTGATTAACTGGGCACTGACCTCCCACCACAAGAGAATTGCCAATGTCATGGTCTCCCAGATGCACTGAGTGACCACTCCCCTCTCCTATGTGAATGGTCCTCCAAGCTGCCCAAACTACCCCCAAGGCTGGTGAGAAACAGTCATCAGAAATTGCTCTATGGTCACCTTCAAGAAACACCTGACCAACACAGACTGGAGCATCCTCGATACCTGTCCCTCTGTTGACACAGCCCTCCAGCTCTTCCTCGATCAGTTTAACTCAGCTGCAGACAAGTATGCCCCTTTTCATAAGAAAATTATAAAGGGAGGTGCATGGACTAGATCACAACCCAAGTCCTTGGTTTGATGTGGGAACATGATCTACTATGGCACAAAGCAAGGGTATCAGGGACAGTAGAGAATGTCCAAAATTACAAAGCTGCTAGAAATAGGTGCACATGGGCAATACGGCAAGTCAAGTCCTCCCACCACAGAAATCAGCAGTACCAGTGCCTGAAAGATGGCAAAAAATTCTGGGCTACCATCAAGGAACTCGTAGGGACTTGTGACAGGTCCCCACCAACCATGCTCCACCACAGTGACAAAGTCATAGCTGACGAAGTTACCATAGCCAATATTTTCAATGAGGCATTTACTGACTACGGTGCAGCCATACCAACTAAAACAACTGCTCACAAGGACAAAACACTGAGCTGTGAACACCCCCCTCTCATAGCACCAGCCCAAAATTCTACTTTTGGCAGGTGACCACTAAGGAGACTGCTAAATACCTTGCAAGAGTGCTGGGTAATACAAGGATGGGTTGGGATGGTATTGATATGAAACTTATTTCAATTGCCCTTCCTGAAGCGGTCAAACCTATCACTAAGCTTTTTAATATGTCACTTTGGATGTCAGCCTTCCCATCTACCTGGAAAACTTCCCTGGTCACTCCAGTTCTAAAAGGAGGGGCTCGTTTGCCTGTGTCCAATTACAGGCCCATCTCCATCCTGTCTCCTCTCTCCAAAGTCTTGGAAAAAATAATTGCAGACAAGCTCTCTGCCCACCTACACAAATACAACTTCCTCAGTCAGCAACAAAATGGGTTCCACAAGTGACACAGTACCAACACGGCCCTCATTCAATTCACAGGCTATGTCCACAAAGCACTAAACCAGGGACAACTAGCTGGAGCAATCTATATCAACTTGCTCAAGGCATTTGACCTTGTAGATCACAAGCTGCTGCTCCACAGGTTAACCTGCATTGGGTTGTCCTCGGGCACAGCTGGGTGGTTCTCTAGCTACCTGACTGAGTGCTGAGATTAATGGTACCATCTCAGAGGCCGGGAAAGTCATGGTTGGGGTCCCACAAGGGTCCATACTGGGCCCATTCCTGTTTAGCCTCTTCATATATGACCTCCCAGGAGTGTGCCCCTCTGCCAAAGTCCTGCTCTATGCAGATGACACGGTGCTATTCTTTAGAGGCTCCTGCCAAGACACGCTGCAGTGCAACTTTGAACTGCTACAGAAATGGTTTAACACCAGCCTCCTAGTACTCAATAGTAAAAAGACTAAGACAATGCCCTTTACCAGTCACCAGAAGAGGAAATCCACCACACCATTTAAAATAGCACTCAATACAAACTCCACCCTCGAACAGGTTCACTTTTTCCGGTACCTGGGGGTCACAATTGATGAGTCACTAAGTAATATCACTAAGGCTGCAAACAGGAAGTTGGGGACACTCTACAGACTCTGCTTCTGCCTCACACCTGAAGCCAGGCTCCAGATGGTCAATGGCACAATCCTGCTAATCCTGGACTATGGAAACATGGTTTATGGTGCTGCCACAGACACTAGCCTACACAAAGTCCACCTTACCCTCAATAAAACATTCAGATTTGTCCTGGATATGGATCATATCACACACACCTGCGTGCTCTACATAAGGACAAAGTGGCCCCACCTCTCAGATAGAATAAAGCTCCAAACCTGCTTACTAGGAAAGAAGGCCCTACTGGGACTGGCACCTACCTCCCTGCAGGTGTTATTCAGACCTGCCCCAGGTGAGCATGCCAGGTGAAGCGTTCCCAGGCATGCCTTAGTTGTTCCCTTCAGGAGGTTAGCTCTGGGGAGGCATGCCTTCACAGTAAGGGCTCCCACCTGGCTAAATGAGCTTCCAAACACAATCACCAGCCTTCAACACCTAAGGCACTTCAATTTCCGAACTCCATAAGTCCATCTCTCCTCCAGTCCACTTTCTGTGTCAAACATAACCCCAGCATCCAGCCCACCAGTCAACTGCCCACTTGCTCTGGCTGGTTGTACCTTTTCTTCTGTGAATGGATTCTTATCTACCCCCCCATTCCGGAGTGCTTCTATTGCTTGGTTTAGGTACCTCCCCCTCTTTTTCTTTTGTAAATACTGAGCAAAACTACTCACTCGGTATCTCTGCTTTTCCCCTGTCATCCTCTGCCCACCTCCCCTTCCCTTTATTAAGTCTCACTATCCCTTCCTTGGTCTTCCTTCACTCCCTGATGTACCTATAAAAGGTTTTATCCCCCTTCTTAACAGAGTTTGCTATCTTTTCCTCAGTTTGGACCTTCACTGTTCTGACTGCCTTCCCCGCTTCCTTCTGCTTTAACTGGTACAGTTCTCTGTCCTGCTCCTTCTGTGTTTTCTTATACTTCCTGACTGCTACCTTTTTCTCCTTAACCTTCCCCGCTACCTCTTTGGCGAACCATAGCATTTTTTCCTTCATTTTGCTTTGTTGATTTGCTTCACACAAAGGCTTATTGCCTCTGTGATGGCTGTTTTGATTTTCCCCATTGTTCCTCCACCCCCCCTTCTTGCCCATTTGCTAGTGCTTATTTGAGGCACTATCCCATTTTCTCAAAGTCAGCCCTCCTAAAGTCCAATACTCTTGATTTTGTATGGCTTGACTCTATGGCTGTGTTTATTGTGAACCACACTGTTTGGTGGTCACTTGTTCCCAGATGGCTACCCACTTCTAAATCCAAGATCCTTTCTTCATCCCCATTTGACAGTACTAGGTCTACGATTGCTCCCTCCAGAGTGAGTTCCACCACTAGCTGTCTGAGGCATGCCCCCTGTAGGGCATTAAGAATAACCCTGCTCTTGGATGTGACTGCAGCAAAGATGCTCCAGTTAACATCTGGCATATTTAGGTCCCCATCAACAGTTTCTCCCCTTTTTCTGTCATTACAGTGTCAGTGGCTCAGCAGATTGCACACTCGCCTTTGAGGCTGGGTGATCAGAAGGCTGTGGGTTCTATCCCCACACCAGTCACTTGGGTTAATATCCCAATACTGACACTGCAGTGCAGCATGAGGGGATGCTGCACACCTGAGGTGGCATCTTTCGGATGAGACATTAAACTGAGGTCCCATCTGCCTGTTCTAGTGGTAGTTCAGGTGGATGTTAAAGATCCCATGGCACTTCTAGAAAAGAGTAGGGAAAGTTTTATTATTATAACATCAAAATCAAAAATAATTACAATACAGTGTTAAATCACACAAAATAAGATACAAATCAGAAACGGAAAAAAAAAAGAAATCAGATAAGTATTACAGTCATACATAGTCTAGTTAGTAAATGAAAATCTTCCCCTCAAAAAAGGGCTAAATCAATAAATAACAAAGAAAGATCTGAACCCCCACACTATAAGAGTGGGAGAAGTTTCATTACAATGACATCAAAATCTTAATGGTTACACACACTGTCATATCACACAAAGCAAGGTGCCCTTACTGTAACCTCAAAGCAAATTCAATCTGAACATTGTTAAATCACCCATATAGGAAATAGAAAAAGAAAAAAACAAATTAAGTATTTTATAATCATACCTTTTCTAGGCTACACATTACCCCCATACAATACAGCTTTCCGAAAAAAACTGAAAGTTAATTTTTGAACGAACAATACATATTCAGGTTTTACTTATATTTAATAAACACACCAAACCCCTTCCACCATATGGAGAATTTTTGGGATGTAATGTATGGACATATCTTTTAAATATACTTTCAACATGGCTTGTTGTACTAAAATCATTACATTTTCATATGACATTTTCTTTTGTGACAGTACCCATTGGCATCTGACTTGCCATAGAAAGTATTTGAGACAACATAACAAAATTTTCAGTGTATCTTGATGATACCATGGCCCCATAAGGGATAATTACCCTAGCACCAGAACATCATATATTAAACCTGTTAACTATTTTAACCCCCATTTGTTTGCCAAAAAAATCCATAAAGGTTTATCATAAGAACAAAGGAAAAGATAGCGTTCTGTGGTTTCTTCCTGATTTATGTCATCTAAATATGGACAATTCCATTCCTCCCTTGCATTAGACAGATTTAGTTTTGAGTTAGATAAGGTAGAATACACCCGTATTTCTGAAAAAAAAATAAGAACGTTGTGTATAATCTGACATAAAAAGGCAGATATCGTCTGCATAAGCCTGTACATGTAGGTCATCCATTATTCCTGATCTTGAAATACCCACCCAGGTAGGGTGTTCAGATAGCCTTCTAAGCAACAGATCTAATGCAGATATGTGCAGGAAGGGACTGAGGGGACATCCTTGCCTAACACCTGCAACTGTCTGGAACCCCTTAGTAATTTGTCCCCTAATTACAGGATGGACAATCGTGGAGGAGTATAACAATTTCTAAGATGAGATAATTCCTGAAGGAATACCATACGTTCTCAGGATATGAAATAAAAAAGGATGATAAACACGGTCAAAGGCTTTTTCTTGATCTACTCAAATAATACACTTTGATTTATTGGATAACGATAGGTGTTCTATCATGTCCCGAAGGATCATGAGTGCATGTTGAATTTTCCTGAGAGGGAGTCCACACTATTGCTGTGGAGAAATAACCAGATTTGCATAGTGTTTCAGTCTATTATTTAGAATGTGGGTCAAAATTTTATAATCTGCATTTAGCAGCATTATGGGTCACCAATTTTGGAGTAGGGATTTATTCCCTGATTTAAATAAAGAAACTAGTAACCCTTCTGTAAAGGATAAAGACATTACCCCTGATAAAAAAAATAGTTATAAACTATTTCTAGACAAAGAGAAAGCTCTTTTGGAAAATTTTTATAAAATTCAAACGGTAACCCATCTACCCTGGGGAGATCCCATTCCGTAATGCTTTTATAACTGTCTCTATTTCCTCCCTCTCAATTGGCATCTGTGTATCTAGTGCCTGAACCGGGAAAGGGGGGTATATTTAATTCAGCCAAATAAGACTTGATATCATCTTCTGCAGGACGGGTGTACGGGCCATGTGACTCTATAAACTTCTGTATTACTTTGTGAATTCCTTCAACGTTAACAACATTAACCCCCATTCTGTCCTGTCAAGTTTTCCATTGAAATGGTGGTATTAAATGCTTTACAGGTTTCAAAGGGGTCTCCTATGGGGGGAGGGTTCTGTGTGCCATTTTGTAATAGTGCTTTCAATGTATGGGCCCAGTCATTCTGATATAGTTTCATTTAATCCTTTAATTTGATAATTTGAGCAGTGTAGTCATACCTAGTGTGACGTAGACAGCCAGCTCTGAGTGCTGTATCATTTTTTTTATATAAAATGTATTACTGACTGTCTCTGCTGAAAAATCTGGTGCTCTTAGAATGACCTCACTCATCCCACCCCCCCAGATTTTAGCTAAAAGATGAAAGCCATAAGAAAAATGCTGACAGCATGTGAGTTCACACACACTCAGTTTTTAGAGACCATGTGTTACATGTAAGGCCTTAATTAAGGATCCTGTCTGTCTGAGTTAATTACAACCATAGTTGCTATAACATATCCATTTTATGACGTTGGAAGGAAAACCCAGGTTATTACATAGAAGTGCGAAATCATAAATATGCTTTCATGTCCTAGAAGGAGGAAGCTTATTATGAGATCAAAAGAAGTGTCATTTGAAGGACATGAATTATGCTGAAGTTGCAGAATGTAATACTTTTGTATAAGATACATATTTTTTTATACATGTCTGACAGAGGAGGAGCTAGCTGACCTCACACAAAAATGGGTTCTCCCATGCAGTTGTTTAAGGAATATTTTACTACACAGAGACACACTGTTACTTAGACTCTGACTGAGAAAAGATCTTTGGAGCACTTGTAAACAGATATTTAGAAAGATTTCAAATCTAAATACTGTAAGTAGGAATTTGCACTGTTTAAACCTTGTTTCTTTTAAAAGATTTGTATTTCTGGTGATATAAGAGTTCTGTATTTTGCGTTTTACATATTTTTAACTATTTTAGTAAAATTCTTTTTAGAACTTACTTGGTCTGTCTTTGACTTCTTTTTAGTTGTAAGAAAAGTATATGGTTATTGCAGATACTAAACATAAGCTTGAATGGTGGTACCAAACTGGAAAGAGAAGCATTTTAAATCTGAGGTCTTTATTAAAGTTTTTAAGGGTTCATCTCTGTATACCTGGTTAGGTGCCCATAGGCAAAGATATCTGGCCCCCTGAATACAGAAATATCTGATCCTGTGCATTGGGTATGCTAGCAAGAGGTTCACAGTTTGAATCCCTCCAGAACTTGAGACCAAAGGTTGATCCAAACTCACAAAACAGACAAGAGGGTTACCTTGTCTGTTACACTATTCACAAGACTGTGCTCAGAGGTTGGCACATTGGGAGTAGAGGGCCTGACCTGCCGAGTGGTTTGTGACAGATTGGTTGGCAGCGGTGGCATAATTTTGGTATCACAATCTTTTATTGTTCTGTGTCAGCTGCTGAGACTGTAAGATCTCTTGCAAAGAAAGAAAAACAGCAGAGTTTTATTTTAAAAAGGAAACAGAACTATATATCACTTGGTGTACAGTCCAATTCCTACCCATTTTATTTTTTTTTCTAAAGTGCAAGTCAGAGTAGCCGTAGTGAGGGAAGAAGAAGATAGCTTCCGACTACAGCAGGCACACTGTAGATTACTTGAAGCAGTTGTGCGGGGACATGGGAGTCCTGTTCGAGGTGACAGCCAAAAAGAAGAACCTCATAGAGGCCCTGATAGTAGCAGATACCCAAAGCAGCGAGTCACTGACCGTGACTGAAAAGGACAGCAGGGCCACTGTTAGTGAAGGGCCGTAGCAGCAGGGGATGGTTACTAGTATCCTGAATCCAGAGGTACTCAAACTGCAAATTGAGTTGAGCAGGATGGAACTCGAGGCAGATCGAGAGGAACGAGAGGCGGCATGAAAGGCAGAGTGAGAGGAGGCCTGAAAGGCAGAATGAGAACTGAGAGAAGTGGATAGAGAGGCAGAGCGACAACAGAGAGAGACACAGACCATGAGGAGAAGGAGCGCCAGAGGCAACACAAACTGGAGAAGATACAACTCTGACCAGCGGCACCAGAGCAGGTAAGTGGCTTGGGTTTAACTGGGACTGCAGGACTGGGTTACAAATTGAACTCCAAATTAATAGCCAAGTTTAAGGAAGGGTAGGACATGGATGCCTTTTTAAATTCTTTTGAAAAAGTTTGTATTCAGGCTAAAATTCCTAGAGAGTCTTGGAGCTTCCAGCTATCCCCGCTACTTACCAGGAAAGCTCGAGATGCATTGGGTCAAATGAACAATGAGGACAGTGATGATTACAGCAAGTTAAAAGCTGCACTGTTAAAAAAGTTTGACTTAACTGCTGAATCATACAGAACTAAATTCCGTAAGCTCAGGAGGAGCCCTGATAGGAGCTATGAGGAGCTAGCCATGAAACAACATCAGTTTTTAAAACATTGGTGGGAAGGAATTGAGGCAAACTCTGTTGATAAATTGAAAATGTGATTTTATTAGAACAGTTTTATTGGGCATGCCCAGCACAGCTAAAAACCTGGCTAGGGGACCGAGATCCAAAAACAGTGCAAGAGGCTGCTGAACTCTCAGACCATTATGCCAAGAGCAGACTTGCTCTGAGAGTGAATGGGAGGGTGTGGCAGCATCAAAAGGGAAAAGCACGCCTTCAGGGCAGCTAAAACCCTCACTGCCTCCACCAAAACCAGTTAGCCCCAGGTTTCAACTAAAAGATTTCTCTGAAGTAAGAAATGCATGTTGGCTGTGTAAAGAAACTGGGCATATTGCCAGACAGTGTCCCAAAAAGGCAAGCCATAATACACAACAGGGTGCTAGAAAAGAAGTGGGTTGTTTATGTGTCCCTGAGAGCATGCCAGTGAACATGAGGGAACACATGCACCCAGTCATGGTGAATGGTGTACAGACGCAGAGGTTAAGGGACACAGGGGCATCCCTGACATTGGTGAAAGGGGATCTGGTACAACCTGGTCAGCTTATACCCAATAAATATGTTACTTTCCAAGGGTTCACTGGTGAAGAGAAAACATTGCCCCTCGCTAGTGTTCTCTTAGACTGGGGTGAAACGGGGGAACTGTGCAACAGGTGGCTGTAGCCAAAACATTAGCAGTGGATGTGATCCTGGGTAACAATCTCCAACAGGGAATGGTATGTACAGTTACCCACAGCCAAGTGGCAAGGGAAAATTACAGCTCCCTCAACCCCACAGAAACCAGTGTGGAAACCACTGGGAGGCTGGTTCCCCAGCCTCTGTCTCCAGATGGGGAGACTGATAAAAAGGGGGTAGAAAGATCCCCGGTAGCAAGTAACCACACAGCCATGGAAGGTTACTCTGAAGAGGGAGGGGTGACCCATTGCCAGAGGGTCAGGACTGACAGTGATCCTGAGTGCCCTGATGCTAGTGCTAGGGACCCAAGTTTTGTGACTGAAGGGGACCTGTTCCATAACTTGGGAATGTGTGAGGGGTTTGCAGCTGCTCAGAGGGATGACCCTAGTTTAGAGAAGCTGAGGGCTTGGGCAGACTCAGATGGCACACAGGGAGTTGACGGCAGACATAAGGTTTATTGGGAAAATGGACTTATGTATACTCAGGCAGTACAGACAGAGGGAGGGATGCTAGGCAGGCAGCTTGTCATTGCCCAGGGGTATCATGAGCAGTTGCTCAAAATTGCACATGATATTTCCTTGTCTGGTCATCTGGGAATTGCGCGCACATCACAGCGGTTAGCCCAAAATTTCTACTGGCCTAACTTCACCCAGCAGGTGAAGAAGTATTGCAGGTCTTGTCACCAGTGCCAAGAAATAGGGAAAGCAGGCAAGAAAACCCAAGCAGCTCTGATTCCATTGCCCATAGTGGAGGAGCCATTCCAGAGGGTGGGAATGGATATTGTGGGGCCTTTAAATACCCCCCAGCTCCTCAGGGAAGAGATTCATCCTGACTGTGGTGGATTATGTCACCCAGTACCCAGAGTCAGTCACCCTATCCTCACTGAGGATGGACAAAGTGGCAGATGCCTTACTTGGGATTTTCTCCTGTGTTGGGTTTCCACAGGGGGTAATCACTGATCGAGGGGGTTCCTTTATCTTGGACCTGATTAAATGTTTATGTGAGAAGTGAGGGGTGGTGCAGAGATGCATGACACCATATCACCCATAAGCCAATGGGCTTGTGGAATGATTCAATGGTACCCTAAAGTCAATGCTACAGGTGTTTGCTGAACAGCATGGGAGGGACTGGGAGAAATACCTTCCCCACCTGTTTTTTGCATACAGGGAGGTGCCTCAAGAGTCGACAGGATTTTCTCCCTTCGAACTCTTACAAAGATGCTGGGTACGTGGGCTCCTAGACTTGATTCAGGAGGACTGGGAAGGCAAGCACACCACCCAGGGAACTTCCCTTGTGGATTATGTCCTTAGGTTTAGGGAAAGGCTGAAGGAGCTTATGGGGACAGCTCAGAGCAACCTGGCAGCTGCCCAACAGAAACAAATGGTATGGTACAACCGCAGAGCCAGAGCTCTCTCGTACATGGTGGGTCAGGAAGTCATGTCCAGATAACCTAATATTCTTCAGGTGAAGCTAACTCTGGCTGGAAGCTGCAACACTGGACTTAGGATTTGCAAGAAAGCGAGTTGTGCTCACAACAGAGGGAAGTGAACCTTACAATTTACAATTGTCTTTGGTTTGAAGCAGATTCCTTAGGAAAGTTAATATTCTTCAGGTGGAGGATACTTCTAACTGAAGGGTGAAATAAGGAACTTAGAATTATCAGAAAAGGCAGTCTTTCAATCAACAGAGGGAAGTAGACCTTGCTTTACTTTGTTACAATTGTTAAGATTTTCAGTAGAGAAAGAGTTTAAACCCACAGGGACTGAATACTGTGTCTCTCCTTGTGCACAGCTGACTTGATTGGAGTTAGTGATTGACTGTTTGCATTGCAATATTTGTAATACTGTGAGTTATTCTCTGGGCTAAGAAATTGTCATAAGTCTTGAATTGAGAGCAGGTTACAGGCTGTGTATTGGACCCAGACAGTGCCTAGGGGGTGGAAACTGGTTTTTCTTTTGTTTATCTCTGTGTGCCTTAAAAGGCCAGGCCAGACTGTGTCAGGAAGTGCTTACATCACAGCTACTTATCAGCCAATAGCTTTGGAAGCATCTTACAGACCTGATAACAGTACTAATTTTAGCAGGCTCATCAGATAACCTAATATTCTTCAGGTGAAGATACCTCTGGCTGGAAGCTGCAACACTGGACTTAGGATTTGCAAGAAAGCAAGTTGTGCTCACAACAGAGGGAGGTGAACCTTACAATTTACAATTGTCTTTGGTTTGAAGCAGATTCCTTAGGAAAGTTAATATTCTTCAGGTGGAGGATACTTCTAACTGAACGGTGCATAAGGAACTTAGAATTATCAGAAAAGGGAGGTGGAACTTGCTTTACTTTTGTTACAGTTGTTAAGATTTTCAGTGCAGGAAGAGTTTAAACCCACAGGGACCGAATACTGTTTACTGTGTCTGTCCTTGTGCACAGCTGATGTGTTTTGGGGCTGACTGCTTTCAGAGCACAAGTCACCAGGCTGTTTTGGGGTTGGGGAGGTTTTCCTGTGTCTGACTTGGATGTTTGGATTTTTCTCCGTTTGATTAGCAGGGTATTTTCTCTGTCAAATTGTCATGTAGGGCATCTTGCTGACAGAAAGGCAATCATTGCAGCGGTAGGTCAGAGCTTTTAGCTGATTGTTTCATGAGGGCACAGTTTAGGCCCAAACCATTTCCACCCCACCCACCCACCCCTGGAAATAGTTCCTTTATACCTGGGGTTCTGACATCATTTCCTCAAAGACAAGGTGCATAACACTGTCATATCCTCTCTAGCACACTGACAATATAAGCATGCACATTATATAATATATATATTGCTATATAACAAACCAATCACACACAAAAAAAAAAAAAATAAACAAGGTAGACAGACATGTGGGGAGTAGTGCAATGTAATGGTGGTGGGACAGCAGTCTTCCGGGAGTGTTTCTGGAGGCTGAGATGCTGTCCTGTTTGCAGACAACTCTCTGCCCTGAGGGAGGAAGTTGCCCGTCTTCAGGCCACACTGGACAGTAGTAAGGGAACCTCCCCCATCCAGGGAGCACCAGAGCCACCACCACTACCTCAGAGGTTGCAAAGAAAGCACAGCAGTTGGACCACAGTGGGCTCAAGGAGGGTAAAGGTGGTGGAACAGAGGCACACCCAGTCAGTTGTTCCACTCCAAAATCCATACACGATTCTGGGGGAGCATACTTCCCCTATGGATGCACCCACAGAGGAGACTAAGGAGGTTGCAGACAACTGTCACTAGGGAGGCCCTCAGGAAGGAGGCAGAGGGCACCACAGGGAAAGGAAGCAGCTCCTGGTGGGGGACTCAATTATTAGGGGGATAGAACTGGGGGAAGCAGGTAAAAGTGAAGTAAGGTGCCTGCCTGGTGCCATGGCTTGGAGGGACAGGAAGCGCATCCTTAGGATCACGAGAACAGTTGCACGGGAGTCTGAGCTGGACATCATTGTCCACCTAGGGACAAATGACTTGGCTCGTCATGAGATTAGAGCAGTGCAGAAGGACTTTGTAGAGTTGGGGAGGGGCCTAAGACAAGTAGCACACACAGTATCCTTCTCAGAGGTGCTGCCTGTTAGTGGCATGGGTGAGGTGAGGTACTTTGCATCATGCAGTTTAATGAATGGTTGAAAAAAATGGTGTGGAGCACAGGGTTTTAGCTTCGTGGGGACTGGAGTTCCACCTGGAGGACACCAGCCTATACTGGCAGGATGGTCTGCATCTGTTCAGGAAGGGAACAAGTCTTTCAGGCAATCAGTTTAAATGCTTCATTGGCAAGCTTTTAAACTAGTCAAGGGGGGAGGAACTGATAGGCAGCAGGAAAATCCCAGCATTCCTCTACAAAACAGGGTACTAAATGAGAAAAAGACCAAGGTAGAAAGGTCAGTGGGGGATGCTGCTACAGAAGGTAAAGTCATCAAAAAATGGAGAGCAATGAGTACCAATGCCCGTAGTCTGGGTAACAAGCTTCCTGAATTAGTGGCCTTGATGGAGGAGGAACATCTGGATATCGTGGCAGTCACAGAAACATGGCACACACAGAACCATGACTGGGATGTAAACATATCAGGATACACTATCTACAGGAGGGACAGGGAAGGCAAAAGAGGAGGAGGAGGAGGAGTAGCTCTCTACATAAGGGAAGGCATCAAAGCAACAGAACAAAATGGTAAACAGGGAGGAGGAGGAGAAGAAGCACTGTGGGTCAATTTGGAGGCAGGCAATAGCACCACAATCCCACACAGGGGTTGTAGACAGACCCCCTCTCAGGGGAGGAAATGGACAAGAAATGATGGAAAATATACTTAGAATAGCAGATAAAGGCGTATTGCTGATGGGTGATCTGAATATGCCAGATGTTAACTGGAGTGCAGTTGCAGCAGCCACTTCTAAGAGTGGGGTTATTCTAGATGCCCTACAGGGGCATGCCTGAACAACTAGTATTGGAACCCACTCAAGAGGAGCAATCTTAGACCTGGTTCTCTCAAATGGAGATGGAGAGGGATCACAGATGTAGAAGTGTGAGCCATCTGGGAACTAGCGATCATCGAATATCAGTTCACAATAAACACAACAGTAAATCAAGCCATACAAAGACAAAGTACTGGACTTCAGGAGGCTGACTTTGCCAAAAAATAGGTGAGTGCCTAAGGAATGACACTAACAAATACTGGGCAGGAAAGAGGTGGAAGAAGAACAATGGGAATAATAAAAGTAGCCATCACAAAGGTAACAAAGCCTTTGTGTGAAGCAAATAAACAAAACAAAATGATGTAAGAAACCACTATGGTTCTCAAAGGAGGTGGCAGTGAAGGTTCAAAGAAAAGAAAGCATTCAGAAAGTACAAGGAATCACATAAGAGCAGGACAGAGGTGTATCAGTTAAAGCAAAGGAAGCTGGGAAGGCAGTCAGAACAGCAAAAGGCCGAATTGAGGAAAAGATAGCCAACTCAGTTAGAAGAGGATAAAACATTTTTAGGTACATCAGGGGCGAAGGAAGACTAAGGAGGATAGTAGGAGCAATAAAGGGGAGGGGTGGGTAGAAGGAGGCGGTGAAAAGGCAGAGATACTAAACAAATATTTTTGCTCAGTATTTACAAATGAAAGGGAGTACCTAAAACAAACAATAAAACACTCTGGATAGAAGTTGATACCATCCATTTACAGAAGAAGGGTTCTGAAAAGAATTCTTAAAACTGAAGGTGGACAAAGCAATGGGGCCTGATAGGGTTCATCCTGAATTCTAAAAGAATTAAGGGTAGAACTAGTGACACCACTGACTACCCTCTTTAACAAATCATGGGAGGATGAGGTGGTACCTGAGGACTGGAGGAGAGCAGATGTGATTCCCCTTCACCAAAAGTGGGAGCAGGGCAGAAGCGAGAAACTGGACCTGTTAGTTTAACCTCAGTGATAGGGAAAATGATGGAATCACTTCTGAAGGAAAGAATTGTCAGTACCTAGAGGCCAGAGGGTACAGAACCCAAGGCAGCATGGATTCACAGCGGAGGTCATGCCAGATGAATCTAATAGATTTCTTTGACTGGGTGACCAAAGTAGTAGATCAGGGAGGGGCTGTGGACATGGCCTACCTAGACTTAGCAAGGCATTTGACTCAGTCACACAAAGATTAATATACAAGTTAGCCAGCCTAGGGTGGGTCCCAAGATGATAGCCTGGGTAAAAATTGGCTGGAGAATAGGACACAGAGGGTAATAGTAAATGAGTCCACTCTGAAGAAAGGGGTTACTAGTGGGGTACCGCAGGAGTTCAGTATTAGGACGAGTCCTCTTCAATGTCTTTATAAGCGACATTGCAGAGGGACTGGAAGAAAAGTATGTCTCTTTGCAGATGACACAAAGATCTGCAACAGAGTTGATACAAGGTGGGGTGGAAAGGATGAGAAGGGACTTGGCAAGGTTAGAGGAATGGTCAAATGTATGGCAGCTTAGATTCAATGCTAAAGTGCAAGGTAATGCACCTGGGAAACAAAACCCAGGGAAGAGTACACAATGGGGGTGAGATACTAACAACAAAAATGGAAAGGGACCTGGGGTAGTCATATCAGATGACTTAAGGTGGGCAAGCAATGTGAGAGGGCAGTAAGGAGGGCTGGGGGATACTGGGATGCATAGGGAGAGCATCAATAGTAGAAAACAGGAAGTTGTTATCCCTCTGTACAGACAGCTGGTGAGACCCATCTGGAATACTGTGTGCAGTTCTGGAGACCCAGTCTCCGCAAGGACATAGACAAGATGGAAGCTGTCCAGAGGAGGGCAACTAAAATGGTGCAGAGTCTGCACCGGAAGACATATGAAGAGAGACTAATGGAGCTTAATATGTATAGCCTCGAGGAAAGGAGGAGAAGGGGACATGATAGAAACTTTCAAGTACCTCAAGGGAATCAACAAAGTCAAGAGGTAGCATCTTTCAAAAAAGAGGTGTGCAAGAACAAGGGGCACAATTTGAAGATGGAGGAGGGCGGCTCAGAGGTAATGTAAGGAGTATTTTTTCACAGAGAGGGTTGTGGATGCATGGAGCGGCCTTCCGGAGGTTATGGAGTCAAAAACAGTGGTGAATTCAAGCATGCATGGGACAGTCATAAAAGCAATTCTAGGGGTGGGGTAGGAAGAAGTAGGCTGCTGGTTAACTAGGATCTGCAGCTTATCCATTAGGTAGGAAATGGGCAGACTAGTTGGGCCAAGCGGTCCTTATCTGCCATCAAATTCTATGTTTCTGTGTTATTCCGGTCCAGAAAGACAAGCTGCAAGCTGAGTGGGCAGGACCGTACAAAGTGGTTAGGAAGGCAAATGACGTGAACTACATTGTGGAGTTACCTGATAGAAGACAGACTGAAAGGATTTACCATGTCAAAATGATGAAGCCATATGAAAATAGGGCTGACATTGTGTTTGCAGTGTGTAGTCATGGGGAAGGGACGGACGAAGAAGACCCCCTTCTGGATTTGCTGGAAAAAAGTAAGCGGGAGTCCTCTGTGGAGACAGTAAAATTGTCTCCCCAGCTGGCCCCAGACCAGGTCCAGAAAGTAAGGGAGGTTTTAGCAGACTTTGCCCCATTGTTTAGCACCAAGCCTGGACTAATCCCCTTAGCGACACACGATGTGGAGACAGGGACACAGACGCCCATACGGCGAACATCATATCGGGTGTCAGAGGCTGTCCAGAAGGACATTAGGAGGGAAGTGGAAGAGATGCTGGATTTAGAGGTAATCCAGAGATCCCACAGCCCCTGGGCCTCACGCATAGTCCTTGTGCCCAAGCCAGATGGCTCAACTCGTTTCTGTGTGGACTATCGTGGACTGAATGCAGTCACAAAGTCCGACGCCCACCCGATGTCCCGGACGATGAACTGCTGGACAAGCTGGGAGGGGCTACCTACCTTACGACAATTGACCTGACCAAGGGGTATTGGCAGGTAGAATTGACAGACAGAGCTAGGGAGAGGTCAGCCTTCATCACTCCAATAGGCTTATTTGAGTTTAAAGTAATGCCTTTTGGAATGAAGAATGCCCCAGCCACTTTCCAAAGGTTGGTGAACCAGGTGTTAAATGGTGCTGAGGAGTATGCTATGGCATACCTGGATGACATTTCCATCTTTAGTACCAGCTGGGAGGAAGACCTATCCCACCTTAGGGAAGTGCTGGACAGGATACAGAGGGCTGGGTTCACTGTCAAAGCCGAGAAGTGCCAGATGGCCATGGGAGAAGTGGCATACCTTGGGCATGTGGTATGCCGGGGACAGCTCCATCCTAACCAAATAAAGATAGAGGTGATCCAGGTGTGGCCCAGACCAGAAACCCAGAAGCAGGTCAGGAGCTTTCTAGGGACAGCAGGGTGCTACAGGAAATGTGTACCCAATTACAGTGCCCGGGCTGCTCCCCTATCTGACCTGACAAAGAAAAAGATGCCAAAGAAAATTACCTGGGGCCCAGCCTGTGAAGAAGCCTTTACCAGACTAAAAGAGGTACTGTGCAGTGCTCCTGTTTTGACAAGACATGACTACAGTAAAACCTTTATAGTTCAGACAGACACCTCAGACATGGGTATTGGGGTAGTACTGAGCCAGACGTCCAGCCAAGGAACAGATCACCCAGTAGTGTACCTGAGCAGGAAGCTGCTTCCCAGGGAGCAAACGTACTCCATGGTGGAAAAAGAATGTCTTGCCAAAGTGTGGGCCCTAAAGAAGTTAGAGCCATACTTGTATGGGCAGCATTTTGTGGTGCAGACTGACCACAACCCCCTGGTTTGGCTGATGCAGATGGGAAAGAACAATGGCAGATTACTAAGATGGAGTCTTGCTTTACAAGGGTATGATCTAAAAATTGTACATAGGGCTGGAGCGAAGAACCAGACCTCAGATGGGCTGTCTAGGGTCTATGAGGAGTGAATTGATTTGGGATGCTCATCCTATGTAGGGAATAGATCCCCCAAATTCAGTCTAGGTGGGGAGGAGTGTGACATAGATAGCCAGCTCTGAGTGCTGTATCATTTTTTTTAATATCAAATGTATTACTGACTGTCTCTGCTGAAAAATCTTGTGCTCTTAGAATGACCTCACTCATCCCCCCCCCAAGATTTTAGCTAAAAGATGAAAGCCATAAAAAAAAATGCTGACAACATGTGAGTTCACACACACTCAGTTTTTAGAGACCATGTGTTACATGTAAGGCCTTAATTAGGATCCTGTCTGTCTGAGTTAATTGCAACCATAGTTTCTATAACATATCCATTTTATGACGTTGGAGGGAAAACCCAGGTTATTACATAGAAGTGCGAAATCATAAAGATGCTTTCCTGTCCTGGAAGGAGGAAGCTTATTCTGAGATCAAAAGAAGTGTCATTTGAAGGACTTGAATTATGCTGAACTTGCTGAATGTAATACTTTTGTATAAGATATATACTTTTTTATACATAATCTGACAGAGGAGGAGCTAGCTGACCTCACACAAAAATGCGTTGTCCCATTCAGTTGTTTAAGGAATATTCTGTTTTACTACACAGAGACACACTTTTACCTAGACTCTGACTGAGGAAAGATCTTTGGAGCACTTGTAAACAGATATTTAGAAATATTTCAAATCTAAATACTGTAAGTAGGAATTTGCACTGTTTAAACCTTGTTTCTTTTAAAAGATTTATATTTCTGGTGATGTAAGAGTTCTGTATTTTGCGTTTTGCATATTTTTAACTATTTTAGTAAAATTCTTTTTAGAACTTACTTGGTCTGTCTTTGACTTCTTTTTAGTTGTAAGAAAAGTATATGGTTATTAGATACTAAACATAGGCTTGAATGGTGGTACCAAACTGGAGAGAGAAGCGTTTTAAATCTGAGGTCTTTATTAAAGTTTTTAAGGGTTCATCTCTGTATACCTGGTTAGGTGCCCATAGGCAAAGATATCTGGCCCCCTGAAGACAGAAATATCTGAGTCTGTGCATTGGGTATGCTAGCAAGAGGTTCACAGTTTGAATCCCTCCAGAACTTGAGACCAAAGATTGATCCAAACTCACAAAAAAAGACAAGAGGGTTACCTTGTCTGTTACATTGTTCACAAGACTGCGCTCAGAGGTTGGCACTTTGGGAGTAGAGGGCCTGACCCGCTGAGTGGGTTTGTGACACCTAGTAGTATTAGACAAGGTAAACAATTTTTGTAATTGATGTCTTAAGGATCAATATTTCAAAAAACTGTGGTTTACCTTTGTCTTCCCATAACTTTTCAACCTTGATTGCAAATCAGCCTTGGAGTCCTCCCACCAGACCCCTTATCTGAATATAGTACATGGACAGAACTTCTGAGCCCTGTAAGGTCCAAAATTCCAGATTTTACACTGGTTTCTGTCAAAAGGCTGACATTCAATTTCCATCTGCTAGCCCATTGTGGTTCCACCAGTATATCTCTGACATGGAGCGTTGCCATCAAATGGTCGGAAAATTCAACTGGGGTTATTTGTAAAGATGCTCGTGGAAAATTTTTTGAAATAAAGAAATGGTCTGTGGTGGTGGTGAATTTTTTCTCTATTTAAAAGTAAACAAAGGGCCCTTGGTATGGAACTCACTACAATCCTGGAGATCTGCTGTAGCTATCAATTTATTCAAAGCATTTGAATCACAGTAAACATTTTTGTTATCAGCCAGGTGCTGTCCCTTCTTTTTCAGTTCACAGTTAAAATCCCCACCCCAAAAAAGTTTCTTAGTGGTAACTAGAAAGGGTTGTAACAAGGATAAAGTTGCATCCTGTTTGACCTTTGTCTGTGGGCCATAAATAGTAATAAGGTGAAAATCCATGTCTGACCACTGGCCATCCAAAATCAGGACTCTACCAGGAACCAGGTCTGTAAGTTTATACAAGGTGAATATATATGAATTAAATGCAATGCCTATCCCATCCAAGCTATCCTGTATGAAGGACCAGTAGGAAGACCCCCACAGCCACTCCCCTTTAAAAAATCTGGTCTAATCTTCTGAAAACATCCAGGTCTCTTGAAGGAAACATGTATCAAATCTAGATTCATGAATGTAATTGAACACAACTTGATGTTTCATAGTTTTTAATATACTGTGGACGTTCATGATGCCCAGTTTTAGTGAGGTCAATCTCTATACTATTTTTTTTCTCTTCTTTTTCCTTTTTCCCATATAACCCACAAGATCCTGGTTTGGTGGAGGCTGTTCTGTTTCAGTAGGCTGGGAATCTGAGTCCCCTTGATCCATCTCTTCCTCCCCCTTACACCTTTCTTTTTGGTATTTTCCTTTCAGGAATTATTGCACTGTGCATTTGATATTTCCTATATCAGTATACACCTTACCTTGTTTATCTTTTAATTCAAACATTACTCTCTCGTTAATCCTATCCTTATTACTATCAAAAGGATTTGTTTGGTGTTTTGTTCCGTGTCCCACTTTTCTATTCCATTATAAGAGCTTTAATTCTACTATATTGGTATTTTCCCATTTCTTGCTTAATATCCATTATTTGTTGTTCTTCATTTACTTTATATTTTGTTTGTATTGTAAGTAATTTTTGGAACTTGGCTCGTAAAACTCAAATACTTTCCATATTTTGTAGCTTCTGCCCTTTTTCCTTTCTGTATCAGTAATTGTTTAATGTCAGTTTTTGTGTCCTCCCACCATACTATTATTTTATCATACATTTATTTTACAGTAACCCTTGCTTCTAATAAATCTTTTATATTTTCCTTACATCTTTCCTTTTCTAGCTTTGCTACATTCATCCTCCAAAAATCTTTCAAAAATACCATTTTTTTCCCTAGGTTTATATTTATTTCCACAGCCATATGGTCTGTTGTTTCAATCAGGAAACGTTTAACTTGCTCCAAAACTGTTTCCTTTGCAACCATCCAAAAATCTATTCCCATAGATTGTTTGCCTTTAAACTATGTATGTTCACCTTTTTTCCCCTTTTATTTCATATGCATCTTCCAGCCCTGCATTTATTATGATTTTCTTTAAAAAGTTAGTATTACAATATACTTTCTCTGATACTGTCCCCAATCAGCTTTTGTTAATCCACAATTAAAATCCCCCCCCCCATAATACCAACTTTGAAGTATGCAAAGATGGTTCAATTTCCCCCATTAACTTATTTCTTTCTGTTTTGATCTGTGGATTGTAAATTATTATTATCCGTATTGTGATTCTTTTCAATATAGAAGGCCCTTCCTGGTACAGGTTCTGTTACCTTAAGGATTTTAACATCTTGAGACATGAATGCCACCCACACCCCCGAACATCTCTCTTCCTTAATAGACCATAGGAGGGCCCCATGGCCATATCCAGTCTTTTTGTGCCTGTTGCAGCTCCTCTATAGAGTGCAGCCTAGTGTCTTGTAATGTCACTACATCATCTTTTAAATCACTTAATATTTTAAAAGTAACTAACCTTTTCTTTCTATTTTAATGCTATTAACATTCTTAGTTAAGCATTTTAAATTCTCTATTTTAAGAGTTCAGAGAGTAAATCACTTCATCCTGTGTCCCTTGATTTTTTCCTTTTTTTCAATGCCTAAGTATCTGACGTCCCTTCATCCGTTGCCTCTTCCCTGTGAGATGAATCAATGCTAGAAATCTCTGATTCCTCATCCATTGTTGTCCATTCCTTATTTTGTAAAAGAGTGTACCTGTTTGTGAGTTCCACCCCTTCTCTGTCCTTTTCCACCAACATCTTCTGTTTCATTTGGCTCAGATCCCTGTTTCTGGATCTAGTCACCATGGTAAATTTCTTTTGTATTTGTCCCATTGCAGTTTTATCTACCTCTGCATGCACATTACCTCCTTCTTGACTCTGCTTTTCTTCTTTCTCCTTTCATGTAGCATTCTGGACCTTTTTACCTACTTCCTCCTCCCCTTTTTTCTGTTGTTTTGTGTCATCCTCCTGCAATGCTTCTAGCACAACTTTATTTTGTTTCTCTTTTCTTTCTGTGCCATTACCAGGTATACATCTTGCTCTGCTCTTCCTCCTATGTCTGGGCTATTGTATGACGCCCATGGACACCTTGAGAATATATGACCTTCTTCCTCACACAGGCTACATTTTAGTTTATTTTTATACTCAGCACCAAAATGTCCCAACACTCCACACAAGCCACATTTAACCTTTTCACATGCATTGCTTATATGTCCTTTCTTCCCACACTTATAACAAGCTCTGGGTTGTCCCACGTAAAATACAATGCCATGATCTTGTCCTCAAAAAAAATTAGATAAATCTGCATTTCTCCCTCCACCTGTTTTTAGAGTTATCTTATATTTCCAACCTCCTGTCCATAAGCACCCTTCATCTAGGATTGGCTCAGGTGGGCCATGTACTGTACATTGTTGTTTCATCCAAAAATTTATATCCATGACATTGACCCCTTCATTCTGATAAAGGACTATTGTTATTTTAAAGGCTGGTTTTGTGAGGGGTATTGCGATAAAAGTTTTCTGTAGCTCAGTGTATTTTAACTGCTAGTATAGTTTTCAAAATCTGTCCAGGCCCCCTGGGTCTTTGAAGCTAATGTCATATTCTGTGCTACCTGGAACATGAATAAGTGCATATATTTTGTATGGGTAATACTTCATACTTTCTTTTAAAAAACATCTGCCCATAAAAATCCTGTCTGGTGTATCTGCTGATGATCCTCTGAATTTAAGACACACCACGTTTCTCCTTTTTGCTTGTTGAGGCTTGTTTTCATTTGGGAACAATTTTTCTCTTGTATTCCCCCTCCAGGTTTCCTCTTTCTCCTTCTTTTGTTGTTTTTCCCCATTTTTGTTTACTTCCTCATTTGTATTGTTTTCTGCTCAACTTCCATTGATGTATCATAGCTTTCATTCATTCTATCTATACATAGAATTTCATTATTATCATCTGTCTCTGTCATCTTCCCCGATTTTTTTCCTTTACATTCTCTTCTTTTTCTTCCTTTTTTTCCACACTGTAACTTTCTGACACATTTAATCCTTCTCTTGAAGTGCTGGGCCTATTTGGGTCCCAACCAATTTCCATTCTGCACTTACTAGGGGCTCTGTAACCCACTCTGGATTATCTTTATAATTTTTCAATACATGTTCATCCGAACCTTCCTCTGTTTCTTGCTTTTCACCCTTATTTCCTTTGTTTTCCATTTGGGGGCCCCCACGTTATTTTCCAACTACCTCTTGTTTTGTTTTTGACTCATTATTTTTTTTTTCCTTTACTTTCCATTTTTAGTATGTGGTTTCCTTCTTAGGCCAAGCTGTTTCCCACTCACTCTGGCCTTCCCTGTTAAGGTTCCTCTGTCATTTACACTGTCCTCAGAACCTGCAGTCCCAACATCCTTTGATGCTGCTGTGTCATTTTGTTGCAGCTGAGTCTGACAGGCTCTAATCCTGTCATTCTCCCTGTCTGACATACATTCTGCCTGCTTCTGTTTTAACAGCTTCTCATCATCTCTTGTTTTGTTTACTGAAACATCTTTTGTGTCCACATTGGATAGAAACCTTTTTACTCATGTTTTGAGTTTTAGCATCCTCCATCTCCATGGAAGTAGCTCACCTTCTGGTCTGCTTCCATTTTCTTTCCTTCTTTTTTGTTGTTTCTTTTCCTTGCTTGCCTTCTCTGTTCTCCTGCAATCCATGGCCTCTAGTAGAATAAAGACTGGGGAGGAGGCCCTCTCCCCACTCTCCCGAACATCCATACTCTCTGTGAGTAGGGGAATGTTATTGAGAAAATTTTGACTTCATTACACATCCAAACGGAAATACACATTCTACATAAACATAACATACATATGTAACAAATATCTCAGCAAAATTTCAATGCAATACTTATCTTTCTCATATTTATACATGAATTTTATAAGTGCTTCACTCATGCCAAATTCCATGTATCACTATTTACCCAAAACCTATTATGTAATGACCTAGACATACATTTAAAATCTCTCTGTTGAACACACTTTACTGCCTTTCTAATATTATTCATATTCTCTTGAATTGACACTTTAAATTGTTGCAATACCAATAAACATCTGGCCTGCCATAAATAATATATTATAATGGAAAGCACAATATAAATGGTTTCCCCAATATATTTGTCATTCAAAATTTCATTTTTATCAAACAATATCTCTACATATGTGAGTCTAGCAAAGAGTGGCTCCTCCCATTCCTCTGCTAATAATTCCCAAAATACTTTGGAGAACTGAGATTCAAAAAATAAATGTTATTGCATTTCTACTATTGGGAAACAAGAGTCTCTAGGACAATACCTTTCTGTTACTGTCTTGTGTTTATAATTGCCCCTTACGCTCAGTCTATCATAATTACTAATCCATATGCTGTTCCACACATATACAGGAATTATTTTATTCACTAGTTGTTTCAAAACCCATATAACATGCCCCTTGGCACACTCTGGGAATATCACACCATCTTGATTCCCAGACCTCATTACCTGTCTGCATAAAGCCTTCCTATTTAATCTCTAACAATCATTGGGCATCAGACCCCATGCTTTTGCTTGTTTTATGACCTCAACTCCAAAGGCTGGAACTCC
The DNA here is from genome assembly GCA_016271365.2 of Neoceratodus forsteri. Classification (NCBI taxonomy): domain Eukaryota; kingdom Metazoa; phylum Chordata; order Ceratodontiformes; family Ceratodontidae; genus Neoceratodus; species Neoceratodus forsteri. The sequence continues at coordinate 1,413,219,837 of CM028132.1, forward strand.
TGTAACTTTTTGTACCAATCTGCTCTGTTTCTGTTCCCACACTGGGATACAAGGGACTAACCAGGAAGTCACTAGAGAGTTCCATATTTTTGAGATTGGTTTTAAAGCCCAACCTATATTATAACTTAAAAACAGTCAGAAAACAAACCACAGGGTTAACCATCCCCACTCCACCCTCAGTCATTGGCCTATAGGTTATTTCCTTTTTAATGGGGTTTAAGCATGACCCCAAAAAATCTAGAAAATACTAAATAATCTTGTATACATATTCATAGGAGGAGGAAAAATACAGCATAGATATAAAAAAAAAACTGGCAACAATAGTGATTTAATTAAATAGGCTCTCTTTTTTTCCAATCTGATGCTGTCTCCATCCTGCTATCAGTCTATCTCTCCTAGCTAGGGCCATCCCCGAGTTTTCTGTCTGCATATCCCCAGGACCAAAGAGAATTCCCAAAACTTTCAGAGGTTCCAAACTAATCTTCATACCTGCTACGGACCCTGTCTCAGGGATCTGCATATCTCCTACTGGTACTCCCCAACTTTTGTTTTTATTTATCTGGGATCCTGACATCCTTGAATATTGGTCTATCACATTGCCCAAAACTTCCTCCACTGAGTCACTTCCTAATGTTAAGACCACATCATCTGCATATGCTAATGCTTTGATGAGGGGCGAATTTCTGTTTACCTGTATCCCTACAACCTCTGGGCATTGTTCAAGGGCTTTTAAAAATATATCTATCCCAAAGATGTATAAGAGGGGACTTAAGGGACATCCCTGCCGTACTCCTCTTCTTATAATTATTTTTTTTCCTATCCAGCCATTCACTTTAGGGATTATTACTGCATTTTGATATAATGCTCTTACCCACCCTATAAAATATGATGGAATACCAAATGCAGCAAGAACTGAAAACAAGAATTTATGAGCTAACCTATCAAATGCTTTTTCCTGGTAGACCCCTTTTAGCCACCCTTTCACAGTGTTCCCCTCTGCCTGAGAAAATAATTCTTTTCACATGATCAGGTTATCATCTTGATTTCCACAAGGAATACCACAAGTCTGAACAGGGCTGATTACTTGGGCCACTGTTATGAGTCTTGTCAATAACATTTTGGCAATGAATTTTTGATCAGAATTAGGTAGACTAAGCAGTCCTCAATTATCTAACTTGTTTGTGGGGCCTTTCTTGTGGATTAGCACCAAAACTGCTTCTTGCATCGATTTGGAAAATTTTGCTTTGGATAACATATCATTAAATAATATTGTTAAGGCAGGGACTAATTCCTCCTGAAAGGCTTTATATAACCCAACAGTAAGGCCATCAGACCCTGGAGCCATATCAGATTTGAACCCATTTATAGCTTGGGCCACCTCAGAGTCAGTGATGTCCTTGATTAAGTTGACTGTCTCCTCCTCAATGATCTGAGGTAGGTCTAATGCTTTTAAAAATCTTTCTCCATCTGGGCATATAGCTTCTTCCCCAAATTGGGCAAGCATCTGTTGTTCCACTATTTCCACCAGCTCCTTGGGGGGGCTTACCCTGTCCCCTGATGGGGAAATTAATTCATACATAATTCTAGATTCAGTCCTTCCTTTACACTCTTTGTATGAATTTAACCCTCCTTTAGTTAATTGAGTCCCAAATGTATATAGCATATTAATTGTTTTTACTTCTCATGCCCTGTCTGGTATGCTTGACAATAGGGTTCAACCCCCCAACCCCCTCTGTATCAGTATTTGATATAACGGAAGGGAAATCTGTTTCCTCCCCTTCTGACTCTCTGTCTGTAGCATCAGAGGATAATAAAGCATTATTTATTACTTGTTTTCCATTATCTTTATTCTACCCTCTTATTATCTTGTTTTGGAACCACCATCCCATGTCTATTTCTCTTTTGCTGTACTGTTTTAAATGTTTCTGTGCCCGGGGGGATGAACCAGAGGTGGGGAGGGCATCTTGATCGTGACTCCCTGAGGACCTATAACACTCTGTTCCCCTTCTTGCTTTACTTCTACACTGCTCTTTGCCTTACTGGGAGTTGCCAAGCCTGTATCCTCCTGATTTTCATTTCCCTTAGGATAATTCTGCTTTGCTTGAGCTAGTTCTGCCCTCAAACTTTGTCCAGCTACTCTTCTGGCTAGTTGTTGTTGGGCCAGATTAATCAGGCCTTCATGTGAGGGGCAGTCCTCTCTATTATGTGAAGCCCATAGACAACTCCCGTAGGCATGACCCATGTGCTCACACAAATTACACTTGAATAAGTTCAGACATGATCCAGAATTATGTCCAAACTCTAGACAATGGCTTCATTTGACAGTGTCACACGTTGAGATCAAGTGTGCCCTTCAGCCACATTTAAAACATGACTTGGGCTGACCAGCATTAAAAAATCATCCCCTTATCCGTACCTGAATAGAAAAAAATGGGTAAGTGACTAGGCCCTGAATTAGTGGTGTACAACTTTATTTTAACCCTCCACCCACTGTCCCAAATTTGTCCATTATCAAGGGTGGGGGTTGGCATGTTCAAAACTTCACAGTGTTGCCGTAACCAGAAAAGGATGTCCTCAATGTTTGCCCCTTTGTTTTTGAAAATGATGGTAATGTTCTTAATAGCTGGTTTCGTTAGAGGAATTACGTGACAAATAGACCAAACAGGAGTGTTTTTACTAGTGGCATATTGGGCCCAAAATTGATCCAAGCTAGATACATGTTTAAAGCTCACATCATAATTTAAATTACCCAACTGAATTAATGCAAACATTTTAGATGAAAAAAATCGCATAGAACCTTTTAGTAGATTTTTTGTAACATAAACCCTATTGGGGGGGATTTCTGATCCCCCATTATATAAAGATTTCTCTGAGAAAAGAAATGAATTGTTGGGTTTGCAAAGAAACTGGGCATATTGCCAGACAGTGTCTCACATGGATGAACAATATGCAAAATGGGGCTAGGAAAGAAGTGGGTTGTTGGTGTGTCCCTGGAAGCATACCTGTGAACATAAGGGAACACATGCACCCAGTCACGGTGAATGGTGTACAGACACAAGGGTTAAGAGACATGGGGCATACCTGATGCTGGTAAAAGGGGAACTGGTAGAGCCTGGTCAGCTTATGCCCAATAAATTAGCAACTATACAAGGGTTCACTAGTGAGGACACTACATTGCCACTCGCTAGTGTTCTTCTAGACTGGGGTGAAACAGTGGGAACTGTGCAACAGCTGGCTGTAGCCAAAACTTTAGCAGTTGATGTCATCCTTGGCAACAATCTCAAACAGGGGATGGTGTGTGCAATTACCCATAGCCAAGTGGGAAGGGGAAATTGTAGTTCCCAGGACCCCATAGAAGCCACTGTGGAAACCATTGGGAGGCTGGTTCCCTAGCCTGTGTCTCCTGATATGGAGACTAATGAAAAGGGAGTAGAAATTTCCCCAGAAGCAGTTAACCACACAGCTACGGAGGGTTACTCTGAAGAAGGAGGGGTGACCCATTGTCAGAGGGCTAGGGATGACAGTGATCCTGAGTGCCCTGAAGCTAGTGCTAGGGACCCTAGTTTAGAGACTGAAGGGGACCTATCCCATGCCTTGGGAATGTGTAAGGAGTTTGCAGCTGCTCAGAAAAGTGACCCTAGTCTAGAGAAGCTGAGGGCTTGGGCAGACTCTGATGGAGCACAGGGAGGTGACGAGAAACATAAGGTTTATTGGGAAAATGGACTGATGTATACTCAGGATATAAAGACAGAGGGAGGGGTGATAAGCAGGCAGCTTGTTGTTCCCCAGGGGTACCGTGAGCAGTTGCTCAAAATTGCTCATGATAGTCCCTTGTCTGATCATCTGGGAATTGCATGCACTATGCAGCAGTTGGCTCAGAACTTCTATTGGCCCAACTTCACCCAGCAGTTGAAGGGGTTTTGCAGGCCTTGTCACTGGTGCCAAGAAATAGGGAAGGCGGGTCAGAAAACCCGAGCCACCCTAATTCCATTGCCCATAGTGGAGGAGCCATTCCAGAGGGTGGGAATGGATATTGTGGGGCCATTAAATACCCCAGCTCCTCCGGGAAGAGGTTCATCCTGACTGTGGTGGATTATGCCACCCAGTATCCAGAGGCAGTCGCCCTATCCTCCCTGAGGACAGACAAAGTGGCAGATGCCTTACTTACAGGAGGTTATCACCAATTGAGGGGGTTCCTTCATGTCAGACTTGATGAAATATTTGTGAGAGAAGTGTGGGGTGGTGCAGAGGTGCATGACACCTTATCACCCACAAGCCAATGGGCTTGTGGAAAGATTTAATGGTACCCTAAAGTCAGTGCTTCAAGCGTTTGCTGAACAGTATGGGACACACAAGTGAGTGAATGAAACAGCAGATGGTGGAGTTGAGCAGTCTGCCCTGAAGGGTTGCTGCTACAGTACATTTTTTTCTTTTAATTTCTTGCCTGCCATCACTAGTTAGTTAGTGTTATTTGATTCAGGTGACGTAGGGGACAGGAGATGTTTGCTCATCCACCACTATCAGTAATTACCTGATTATTCACAGTCATGGGTTATGTAGCCCCAGAATAAAAAGAGAGCAGGGTGTTTTATTTGCCTACTACTTTCACAAATCATCCAGTTGCTTACAACCTTGGGATTTAGCCCCAGAATAATGTAAATAGGCAGGGTTTGTTGTCTGCACACCACTGTCAGTAATTACCTGCTTGCCAATGGTCTTGTGGTATATAGCCCCAGAATAAATAGGCAGGGTTTGTTGTGTGCCCCAGAATAAAGTAAATAGGCAGAGTTTGTTGTCTGCCTGCCACTGTCAGTAATTACTTCATTGCCAACAGTCTTGGGGTATATAGCCCCAGGAAAAACAAGCATTTGTCAATGCCAAATGTTTGCTTGCTGGTATTGGTACTGCATGAGTTAGAGAGATGCATAATAGGAATGGCAGTGAAGTATTGAACTAACGCCAACCCCCAACCCCAACCTGCAGAGACTGACAGGCATTGCCTTTGGGTCATTGACCATAATGTGCCTTTGGGTCATCGACCATAATGTTCACGCCATTCCACCTCACCCCACCCTACAGACACTGACAGGTGTCACAGTGTGCCTTGGAGTCTTTGGCCCTTACAGTCAACCCATTCCATAAGGAAATAAGCTGAGATGGGTGCAGTATAGGAGAATGGGGTGAATGTTAGGGCTGAACACCCCAAGGCACAACTCAATGCCTGTCAGTGGCTGCATGGTGGGGGTGGAGGTGAAATGTCATGAGCATTATGGTCGATGACCCCAAGCCACACTCCCGACACCTGTCAGTCTGCCTGGCACCACAGTGTTATGATACTGTGTTCCAAAACAGGAAAATGCTGTGCTGGAAAACACCACACATGCACACACAAGAAATGTCCTTCAGGTTTCAACCTCACAATATTTCCACTTACAAAAAACAACTGGATTTCCCAACCACACACTAACACACACAACCCAAGCAGAGCACGTGTATGCAAGAAAAGTTAAATTCTGTGTATTCGTACAAACCAAATGCACTCCACATTTTTCTTCGTTCTGAGCTAATTAAAAAAATGTATTATTTAAAGAGCCAGTGTATTCCAATAGTGGTTACAGCAAAAGCGTGGGAATCAGGATTCCCAGGTTCAAATCCCACATAACCACTTGCATACAGTGTGACCCTGAGCAAGTCATTTAACCTCCCTTTACTGCATTCCACCAGGCTGTAAAAATAAATAAAAGCAGGCCTCTACTAAAAACAAGATACCTGCATCACAACTGTGCTATCTCTAGTAAATATGTACAGCAAATCCTCCAGCAATTGCCACATTTTAATCACATGGTTTTAGTAAAAAAAAAAATGTGAAGTTCAGATTTAATAAGGATTTCGAGTCCCTCCTGTTTTCCCTTCTCGAATTGCCATGATTTAGGGGACTGTCAATGTGTGGGTTCATAAATGCTACAATTCATCACACATTTTGAAAAAATAAAAAAAACAGCTATCTGGATTTTAATTAAACAGAACTTTCCAAGAAGTTTTAGTTTCGCCAGCATGAGAAAGTTCCATCCAAAACCCTCATTAAAAATAAAAAATCCCAACATAGTAACTAACGGTATAAGGTGACTGGATCTGTCATAATTCCAAGAGTTTTTGACTGCCACTTCACCCAAAAATACATGTGCATCCATCTTCCTTCCACACAGCGCAATGGAAACTAATGTTTAAAAAAAAAGTAGAGGAAATAAAAGCACAAACCTCCCTCCCTCCACCAAATCGTAGCCTCAGGCTGTTGTATATAAAATGCCATCAGACTTGACAGGTGTCTCGAATGCAGCTCCATGCATAAGATCTAACATTAAAAAGAATGTTCTAATAATAAATGAATTGACGTAATCTAATTTTCTCCTTGTTGCACTTGAATGTGGGGGCTGCTTGATGCAAACCCCCAAATTTCTCCATTAGAAAGGGTTTAAGCACTGAACTGAGGGCCATGCAAGACACATCAGCAAAGGTAGACAGCTCCATCAGCAACACTGTCTACATACCATTACAAATACAGCCCCCTCCCACTGTCTTACCTTCTGTGCCAAGATGCTTTGTGGTCCCTTCAGGTCTTCATGGTTGCAGCAGCAGTGGGTGGCTGGGTAGGGGGTGCAGATTGGGCTCACAGATGTGATAATGAGAAGGAGGATGTTGTGACTCACTGCTAGTCCAGAATGGGTTCCCACTAGCCATGATTGTCTCTCTCTTATTCTTTCCTTACATCACAAGCTCCATGGCACCAGCCACCTGGCACAGCTAGTCGATTACAACCAGCCCTGCTACTCAGTGTAGTTGCTCAATTCTGCAGGGCAGAAGTGAGGTCAGTGTAGTAGGTAGGGCAGTGGTGGCTGTGTTTGTGAGGGGCAAGTTGTTAGGGCAACCACAGCATCTAAGAAAATGAGACTGACAATCTAATTTCCATCATGGTAGTGCAGTGTAGCCAGGGATTTCAGATTTATACACCAAGCTGACACACGGCTACCCCATTCCCAATTGTCCATACCCTGGTGTGCGCACACACACACACACACACCCTCTACTGTCCATGCCCTTCCACCCAACACAAGTGTCATTTAGTCTGTGGTGTACGCTATACATACGAAATATAAAGATGCAACACTTACTCCCATTCACATACAGTAAGAAGGCCTTTCAATCATCAGTGTCAGACTAGTAGACTGGCTTTTAGTTACAATGTTGCATTATGATGACAAGCCTCTGTACCACATCAAGGTAGCCAGTCCCAAAGAGGTCCATTCACACACCACTACCCATTCTATCACCAACAGTGTCAGACTAGCAGAGTGGCTTTTTAGTTACAATGCTGCATTATGACAAGCCTCTGTACCACATCAAAGTAGCCAGTCCCACAGAGGTCCATTCACACTAGTACCTGTATTCATACACTTATCCACTCAACCACCCAGACCCAGAAGACTGGCTGCAGAATTCTGCTATGGCTTCTGGAGATGGACTTAGTCAACCCACAAATAGATTGTGGTCTGGAGATCAGATCTAGAAGTGGGTAGCCATCTGGGAACAAATGACCACCAAACAGTGTGGTTCATGATAAACTCAGCTGTAGAGTCAAGCCATACAAAAGTAAAGGTACTGGACTTCAGGAGGGCTGATTTTGTTAAAATGGGAGAAAGCCTCAAAAGAGCACTAGCAAACAGGCAAGAAGGAGGGGTGGAGCAACAATGGGGAAACATCAAAACTGCCATCACAGTGGCAACAAGCCTTTGTGTGAAGCAAATAAATCAGAACTAAAGAAAAAACCACTATGGTTCTCAAAGAGGTGGCGGGGAAAATTAGGAAGAAAAAGATAGCTTACAGGAAGTATAAGGAAACACAGAAGGAGCAGGACAGAGAACTGTACCAGTTAAAGCAGAAGTAAGTGGAGAAGGCAATCAGAATAGCAAATGCACAAACCGAGGAAAAGATAGCCAACTCGGTTAAGAAGGGGATAAAATCTTTTATAGGTACATTAGGGAGCAAAGAAAGACAAAGGGAGGGATACTGAGGCTGAATAAAGAGGATGGTAAGTGGGCAGAGATGGACAGTGAAAAAGCAGGGATACTGAATGAATACTTCTGCTCAGTATTCACAAAGGAAGAGGAGGGGGAGGTACCTAATCCAATCAATAGAAGCACTCTGGATAGGGGGTCAATATCAATTCTTTCACAGAAGAAAGGGTTCTGAAAGAACTCCTAAAACTGAAGGTGGACAAAGCAATGGGGTCTGATGGGATTCACCCCAGAATTCTAAAAGAACTAAGGGGAGAACTAGTGACACCACTGACTACACTTTTTAACAAATCATGGGAGGATGGTGTGGTATCTGAAGACTGGAGGAGGGTGGATATGATTCCCCTTCACAAAAGTGGGAGCAAGACAGAGGCAGGAAACTACAGACCAGTCAGTTTGACCTCAGTGGTAGGAAAAATGATGGAATCACTTCTGAAGGAAACAACTGTTGAGTACCTAGAGGCTTGTGGGGCACAGAACTCAAGGCAGCATGAATTCACAGTGGGACAGTCATGTCAGACAAATCTAATTGATTTCTTTGACTGGGTGACCAAAGTAGTAGACCAGGGAGGGGCTGTGGACATGGCATACCTAGACTTTAGCAAGGCATTTGACACAGTCCCTCACAAAAGATTGGTAAACAAATTATCCAGCCTGGAAGTGGGTCCCAGGGTGGTAGCCTGGGTAAAACACTGGCTGAACAACAGGATGCAGAGGGTAATAGTAAACAAAGTCCACAGTGAAGAAAGGGGGGTTGCCAGTGGGGTACCGCAGGGTTCAATACTGGGTCCAATCCTTTTTATTGTCTTTATAAGTGTCATTGCAGAGGGACTGGAAGGAAACATATGTCTCTTTTCAGACGACACAAAGATCTGCAACAGGGTTGATACACAAGGTGGGGTGGAAAGTATGAGAAGGGACTTGGCAAGGTTGGAGGAATGGTCAAATCTATGGCAGCTTAGATTCAATACAAAGAAGGGAAAATTAATGCACCTGGGAAACAAAAACCCAGGGGAAGAGTACACAATGGGGGGTGAGATACTGACAACAACAAAAATGGAAAGGGACCTGAGGCTAGCCATATCAGATTACCTAAAGATGGGCAAGTAATGTGAGAAAGCAGTAGGGAGGGCTGACGGGGATTCTGGGATGCATAAGGAAAGGCATCACCAGTAGAAAACAGGAAGTTGTTATCCCTCTGTACAGACAGTTGGTGAGACCCCATGTGGAGTACTGCATGCAGTTGTGGAGACCCCATCTCCACAAAGACACAGACAGAGTGATGGCTGTCCAGAGGAGGGTAGCCAAAATGGTGCAGGGTCTGCACCAGAAGACATATGAAGAAAGACTAAAGGAGTTTAAAGGGTACCTAAACAAGCAGTTTTTTAAAACTGCAAACTCCAAAATCTGGCTCCATAACAAGGTAAAGGAGAGGCTGCTGTTTACATTTATGCAAAAACTGAATTTATGTAAATAATATAAATGCAGTTTCATAGCTTTTGAAAAATGTGAACATCAGCCTTTCACTTTCAAAAAACAGCCTTGGTTTCTCCCTAAGATGGCTGCCAAGTCTGTTAAGTGGTGAGTTATGATGACATCATCTGAGCCAAAGACAGAGACCCACATATATTTTTATAGTGCTTGCTAGTTCTTCTTTCCCTCTTTGTTTTGAATTGTTGTACCAGAATGATCAACACCATGTATTAACTTGTAGATTATTTTGATCAGTACACAAGTTAGGCTATGATTTTGTTCATTTAGTTTACTTTAACTTGTGGAAAATGTTTTGCAATCCAGCTGACTTTTTCCTTGGCAAACTGCATTCCAGTACAACACTTCAATTACCTGATGATCTAGTGATTATGTGATGCACTGAATTTTGTTTTTTGTTAGCCAGGAGAGACACACTAAGCTGAAAGCTTGTTTACAGGTGTGGCCTGGAAGCACAAGGAAGTGTAATGACTTGTTCAGGGTCACAGAGCAGAATACTGGTCTGGTTCAGTTCCAAAGCCCATGCTGTCTTGTTAATCCACAAATAAGGCTTTCTTTTTTCATGTGAACCCCCTGCACCTAGCCTGCCTTCTGTTGAACACCCCACTATCCATACCCTGTCCTTAGTACTGCCAGGTGCCACATATGTGCTTACAGTCTCATGAAGAGAATTATCATACCTCAGATTGTAATCTTGTACCTCAGAGAGTTGTGCACACCTATATCAATATGCATCATCAGCTGGCACTGTTAAAAAATGCCTCCCAAATCACTCTCCAGTCCACATTCTCAGTGTTTGACTTCTGCTCCCACAGTAAACATTGAGTGGATCACCACCCTTCTGCACAGTGACGGTAGTATGTACAGTTCCCCTGTTGTGTTTTTTCCCACCTCATTAACCAACGACTAGGTCTTCCTGGAGGGCCAAGCAATAAGCATCATGACACACCAGAAAAGTTGCTGTTCATGCCCTCATAAGGGCTGCACTTAGAATGGGTAACGATATTATAAGCAGGAGAGGCATACTAATACCTTGAGCAAATCCACCCGACTTCCATTGTCAGTCTAATTCTTTACCTGTGATCTGCAGAACCCCGCAGGACAGTTCCCAGCAATTCTTCTCCAGTACTTTTCTGTGCTGTACTCCACAATTCGAGTTGGCTGGCTACCACCCTTCCAAATCTTGAATGAGCTATACACACCTCCCTCAATAGTGTCCTAACAAACGTCAACCCCCACCTGAGGGTAATCTCCCTATACTGAATTCAAGTAACAGTTTAGGTGCAGCCCTGCCACTCTGAGTACTTGTCATCGCTGGCTACCCTCATCCACAGTCAGGTAGTGATCACGATGTTGGCAGCCCCACATTTCAGATCTCGCAGTGATCTGCTCAACGTCCTCCTTCATGTCTTCGACTAACCTGAATATAGCTATACCCTGCTGGAATGGCCTCTTCAGTCCCTCTCTGGCATTCATTCTTCTCACCTGCACCCCACACAAAAAACTGGTGAGTTCACTACCCTTCTGCAACATGAATATGGTTAGTACAGTCTCCCATGTTGTTTTTACATATTAATAATAAACATGATCTTCTGGTAAGCCAGGCTGATAGCTGCCTTGCACAAGTGGAAAAATAGGCTTTTCTACCCATGTAAGATCTAAGCCACCTATGATTAGGCACTATTAAATGACATGCATAATGATGTGCACACCCATAATTTAGCAGTGCCTAATCAAAGGTAACCTAGATCTTTTAAGGATAGGAAAGCCCATCATTCCCCCTTGTTCCCTGTTGCTATCAGCTTGATTTACTGGAAAGATATGTTTATATTTGATATATCAAAATAAAATGTGGACTCTACTACTTGTATTCATGATACAGAAGGGTGATGAGCTCACTAGTTTTCGATGTGAGGAGGAATAGTGATGAATGAATACCAGAGTTGGACTGAGAAGGCCACTCTTGAAAGGTACTGCTATATTCAGGGAAGGGGAAGACAGAGGAGAGAAATATGAGCAGATTACTGTGAGAAATAAGATGTGGTCTGCCAGCAACTTGATCACTACCTGACCCCATTGTCCTGGCCAACATTCCCCTTTCCATAAAAACAGTTCATGCAATTGTCCAAAGCTGTGTGTGGATATTAATGTATGAAATGGCTGCCACTACATGCTCAGTCACTTCACTACCATTCTTGTTTTGCTTGTAAAGCACTTTGGTATACAGAGTGTATGAAAACCACTATACAAATGCTGATTCTTATTATTATTATTATTTCCCATGGAGAAAGAAGACAAGACAAGCATATATTTGAGTTTTGAGAAAGTATGAACTCTAACATTGGACTGAACAAGAACTTTGCTACAAAAAAGTGGTGGCTCTAGGAGGTGGTGAAGGGTGTGGCTGCACCCCCCCCCCACACACACACACATAGTAATGTACTTGTGTGCTGCTGCTGCTGCTGCATTTCACTTTGTTGAAGAAGTCTGATTTACTGATTATACTAATGTTTACATTCAAACTATGGATTACATTTGTAGGTTCTGTCAAAAACGTACTAGAAAAGAATAGCAGAAAACATAAAGGTTTAATAAAAATTTTAAAAAGTGCGTATTAAGCATGCACACCACCCCAGCACCCCCATTGTAGCATCTTGGATCCACCATAGCCATTAGACCACCAGGTTACTCAAGATTTGTACTGCACTGTGGTTTGCCACAGAGAAAGTCGGTTGGATTAAAACACAATTTCAACTTGTTAAAATAAACAAAATGAACAGAACCATAGCCTAACATGTGTATTATACAAAATAATGCACATGGTTTTGACTTTTTGGGTGCAACAATGCTATACAAGGAAAAAATAACTAGTTAGCACTATAGAGAGCTGTACTTGCTGAGCCTGTGCCATGCTGAATGGCACTGCCTATGTACTTTGTTCTAATGTATCCTTCCCAACTATGTACATTTTCCACATTGTGCTACTGTAAGTTCAACTTTGTTATGTATACTTGCCTCTTCTGTAATCCCCCAGGTCGCACCGTGAGGCAGTATCTTTTGCTCAGTGTGCCTTTCCTGGTAAAACATTTTCAATAAATAAATAAATATCTTTCTGACTTTGGCTCAAATGATGTAATCACATAACACATTTGGCGGCCATTTTAGGAAGCAGGTAAGACAGTTTTTTTTAAATTAGATGGCTGATTTTACAATATTCAAATGCTCTGGAACTACATTTAGGTAAATTATATATATGTAGTTTTAGCCTTAATGAATACAGCAGCCTTACCTTTAGTCACCTACGGAGTCAGAGTTTTGAATAGTTTGTTGTCAAAATGTTGTTTAGGTATCCTTTAATATGTATAGCCTTGAGGAAAGGAGGGAGAGGGGGGACATGATAGAAACATTCAAGTACCTCAAGGGAATCAACAAAGTCCAAGAGGGTAGCATCTTTCAGAAAAAGAGATGTGCAAGAACAAGGGGCACAATTTGAAGATAGAGGGGGGATGACTCAGAGGTAATGTGAGGAAGTATTTTTTCACAGAGAGGGTTGTGGATACATGGAACAGCCTTCCTGAGGAGGTCATGGAGTCAAAAATAGCGGGGGAATTCGAGGATGCATGGGACAGACATAAGACAATTCTAGTGGGGGGGTAGGAGGAAGTAGGCTGTTGGTTAACTAGGCTCTGTAGCTTATCCATTGGGTAAGGAAATGGGCAGACTGGGGGGGCCAAGCAGTCCTTATCTGCCATCAAATTCTGTGTTTCTATGAGCATGTGGTCTGGGCATTATATAGGCATGTACTTTAAACAGGCAGTTTGACCTACTAGTCAGTGTGCAGAGCTGTGAACCCAGAAAACCAGGTTTGAATATCCCACAACTGTCACCTACTGTGTCATCTTGAGAAAAGCTTGAACTTTTTTCAATTAGTGATTTGCTTTCCAGATAACCTGCCAGGGAGAATATTAAGTCCTTTAAGATGTGGCAAATACATTAACTTTTTTTTTAAGACCTACTAATGCCTCACAGAAGCAGGTACTGTAAAACTCCCCTCCCCCCACACACACACTTCAATAATTGTATTTGAGAACATTTTTTTTCTAGTTGATAAGTCTGATTTCTAAAACATATAGTTTTAATCAAACACAATGACAGCACATCAATGTTCACTAAAATACCACCAACTGCTTAATGTGGTTCAATTTCAGTTGGTTGCCATCTGTATCCCCACTAGCCCCTAAAAGGGATTTCTAGTCTCAGTGGGCCTACCTGGTCAACAAAATTCAATAAAAAATGTTGCTCTGAAGATCCCAGCCTTAGCATAAAAAACAGACATGTCAAAAAAGTGTTACACTCTTGCAATGTCAAATTTCTCAAATAATGTTGATGTGCTGTCATAGTGGTTTAAAACCTATGTTACCAGACTTGTCAGCGAGTAAAAAAAAATCTCAAATACTGTTACCAGCCTCAAATTACTATTACCTCAAATGCTGGTATCAGCAACCACAGGACAGTGCGGTTTAAGGTAACCACAGTGGAGGAGGAGGAGTCAGGCCATACAAGGATAAAGGTCCCAGATTTCAAGAAGGCTAACTTTAAGGAGATGGGTAAAAATCTCAAAAGAGCCCTAGCAGTAGAAGGTGCATGGTGAGATGTAGAAAAACAGTGGTCTAGACTCAAGCGAATTATAACAGAAGTAACAGGTCGCTGTGTCAAGATGCATAGCAAGAGTAAAAGACAGAAAAGGCCACTATTGTTTTCAAAGGTAGTGGCTGAGAAAGTAAAGGAAAAGAAAAACGCCTTCAGAAGATACAAGGAAACACAAAAGGACAAGAAAAGAACAATATCTGGAGAAGCAAAGGGAATCTGGGAAAATAATTAGGAGGGGAATAAACAGGGTAGGGAAATGGGCAGACTAGGTGATCCATATGGTTCTTTATCTGCCGACAGATTCTATGTTTCCATTATTGAAATGTCGTGGGGGATTTACAGTACCTGATTCTGAGCCCGAAATGTAAGGCATTAGTAAATGCTTGTATTTGTCATTGTCACATCTTAAGTATTTAATACTTGCAGTTCAACTATAACATGAACGTTCGTAGATATGGACAGCCAGAGCAGACATCTACTGCCTTTCCCATTACTGTTCAGCTGTGAAAGAAGTCGGTAGCCAACATTTTTTAAACACAGAAGCAATACTGCTCCCAATAATTTAAAATACTACGTAGCAGGAGCTAACAAAACCCCCAATGTAATCTTGTCACATCCTCAGCCAGCTATCATACAGCACAGCTGCTGAACTAAGTGAAAGAAGTCTGTGGATGTCATCTGCTCTGGCTGTTGACATCTACCAACTTCTTTCACAAGTTCAGAGCCTGGAACCACTGATGTAAACCAGTATAGATGACTATGTAGATGGGGGGTAGGGGGCACTAAACAGAGATCCATTCTACCATAGAGCTAGTTTATAAAGGGTGGTGTACCCATCCATCTTAAGGTGTTTACAGTGCATATGCATACTACAATGCAAGCCATCATATATTGGTGTAATAATGGGGGGAAGGTACTAAACAGAGATGTGTCCTACCACAGAGCTGGTGTATAATGGGTGGTGTGCCCATCCATCATCTTTCTGTGTTACAGTGCACTATTACTAGCCTTGCTTGCAGAGCAGAAAGCAGCTAACTAAAATAAACTGCATTTTCTTATTAATTTAACACTTATATCTCAGCAGGAGTCAGTGTCTGTTGAGATTAAGCAAGACAGATACTGTATTAGAAGTAGAAGGGGTCTTATTTAGGGTTAAAAAAAGAAAGAAAAGAAAGAAAGTCATGTGTGTTCTGTGCTGTGAACGGTACTGTATCAACTTACTTTGCTAAACCAGTAGGAGGAGAGAGAGCTAAATTGGGGGTGTGGCTTAGACACTATAAAAGCAGGTGACTCAAATTACATCTCCCTGTTGCTTGCCTTGCTTGTATTTCAGAAAGCAGCTAACTAAAAGAAGCTACATTTGCGTTTGTGCGTGTCTGCTGTGTCTGCTGGGCACGCTGAAACTGCTAGCATTAGACAAACTTGGACAAGATAATTTTAGCATATCCTCTACTTAGTAAACATACACCTTTAATAATGGAAAAAGAACTTAGTAAGTGTATGCAATGTTTGATGTATAGTGAGGGAAAGTATGGGAGCCAGTATGTATGTGCTAATTGCCATCTGATTACTACTCTTGAAGCAGAGATAGCGTTTCTGCTTAATATTAAACCAGTTTCTACTGATAATAGGGAATTGGAAAGTTACATTGATCTTATGGACGAACAACTTCATTTTAATGAACAATTTCCTTCACATTTAGGTAGCATTTCTATGCCTCCTGATGAGGAGACAATTGTAATGACTAGTACTAGTATACCTGTTGCCTCTTCCCCCTCTTATAAGGTGGATGATTATCCGCCCTTTTCCTTGATAATGATGACTGGACCATTGTCACAAAGCCTCTTAAAAAAAGGAGGGGCGGTGAACTACACAATAGTGCCCCTATTGAAACTCGTAATAGGTTTGAGCAATTGACTGTATCAAATAATGAAGTGCTACATGATTTATCCTGTGCATCACCCTCTGTTGATAATAATGGTTTAAAACACTTTTCAATCAGGAGTTAATGCCCATGAATACTTGTCCTAGTAAGTCTCAAGCTACCAAATCAATACCTATTAAGTTAATCACTCCAGAGTATGTTAAACAATCACCTGTTTCTGATTCTTGTACCCCTACTGTCTCAAAAAAGTGTTAGTCCGGGAGATTCAATCATTAAGCACATTGACAGGGCGGTATGCAATAGTGACAAGAGCAACCGCACTTGTTCTAGCTTCCGTGGGGCCAGGGTATCTGACATTACCTCCATGATGTCTAAAATTTTACAAAATGCGGGGGAAAATCCACTGGTTATCATACATGCCGGTGTTAATGATATAAACAACACCCCATTTAATCAGTTACAACAGGACTATGTGGCGTTATGTAACCTGTTACTTGATAGGGGATGCTGTGTATGTATATCTGAAATTCTACCTGTCCCGAGAGCAACATCTACCATGATGCAGAAAATCAAAGCCCTAAATGAATGGCTGAGAAAGTGGTGTTTTAAGCAGGATATACCCTGTATTACACACTGGGAATCATTTTCAGATCGTTCTTCCTTGTTTTGCTGGGACGGTTTACATCTCAGTCGTAGGGGTAGTACACTTATGGGGAAAAGTATCACTAAAATCATAAATCATTGTTTAAACTAAAAACAATGGGGGAGAATGGGTCTATTCCCAAGTCTCTGAATACTTACTAAAATATTATTACAACTAAATGTAAATTCCTAGCTTTGAATGCAAGATCTTTAAACCAACTCAAATTAGCAGAACTCGAAGCCAAATGTAAAACTTTAAATATAGGTGTGGTGGGAGTAACTGAAACTTGATGGGACACATCCTCAATTTGGTCCAGAGAAATTCCAGGTTATAAGTTATATCAGAAAAACAGATTAGATAAGCAAGGTGGTGGAGTTTGTATGTACATACAAATGATATTCCTTCTTTTGAAGTGTGTTCTCCTTTCCTTTGGAAATATATGGTTAAAATCTTATTGAAGAAGCAGTCCTATATAACTATTGGTAACATCTATCGACCTCCATCTGCAAATTCAGATTACACAACTGATATGTTTAAAGAAATTACACATTTTTCAGAATCTCAAGATACTGTAATATTTGGTGACTTTAACCTCCCTCATATTAACTGGGACTCATTCTCAGGACAGTCCTATGCTGAGAAAGGACTAATAGATGTGGTAGTTAGTACTGAATTACAACAACTTGTTACTGAACCCACTCGAGGTCCTAATAATTTGGATCTATTATTTACTAACATAGAGCAACAAATTAGCAATTTACAAATTTGGGATCCACTTGGGACCAGTGATCATTCATCTATTCTTTTGAAATTCAACAGTTTAAAACTACACAAAGGAAGTTATACTATACAAAAAATTATAACAAAGCAAATTTTTCTAAAAGCAATGAATACCTACAAAACATAAACTGGGAATCTAATCTTCTTAATTGTACAACACAACAAACTTGGGACTTTTTAAAAACATTGTACATTATTGGAAAATACCTTTATTCCAACTAAGAGGAAATTTAATAATAAAGGAAAAATTCCCCCTTGGTTCAACAAGACAATTAAAAATGAGATTAAAATAAAAATTAAACTTTTTAGAAAACTTAAGAATAGTTCTGTTCCATTTAAAATTACTCTATTACATAAATACAGACTATCTGTGAACAACTTAAAAAAATTCTATGAAATTGGCAAAAACGAAGCTACAATTTAAAGTAGCTCACATGAAAGACTGTCACAAATCTCTTTTCTCCTCTATAAATAGTAAAAAAGGGTGTATCAAGGACCATTGGTCCCATTATAACCAATAGCTCTTCTCTTTCTGATAGAGAAACCTCAAATCTCTTTAATAAGTACTTTGTTCTGTCTTCTCTCAAAAATCACCTATTAGTACATTTAAAGTTCACCATGATAGATTATCATAGGTTCTATCCAACTGACATTATACAGGCTATCAAAAACTAAAAAAAATACTAGTCCGGGCCCAGACGGTATTCATCCATGGTTTCTGATCGAAACCTCTATAAATATTTCTATACCTTTGTCAATTATTTTCAATAAATCCTTACAAGAAAGCATTGTACCAAATGATTGGCGTTCAGCAATAGTTACTCCCATATTTAAAAAGGCAATAGAGGTTCTGTGCAAAATTATCATCCAATTAGCCTGACCTCAGTGGCTGGTAAATTAATGGAATGAGTAATGAAGTCTCTAATAGATCAAGATTGTAAAAATTAGGAATTTATGATTCAAATCAGCATGGGTTTACTCCAAGTATTCCTGCACCACCAATCTGATATCTTTTACAATAATATAAGTACTCTACTAGATGTGGGTATCCCTACTGATGTAATTCTTTTGGACTTTAGTAGAGCTTTCAATAAAGTCTCACATGAAAAACTCATTACTAAAATGCACAATCTAGGTTTGTCACCTGATATTGTTAACTGGACTTTAAATTGGTTGACACATTGTTCTCAGAGAGTCAGAATTAATGATATCTTGTCTGATTCGGGTAGTGTGACAAGTGGTGTACCACAAGGGTTGGTCTTGGGACCAACATTGTTTAACCTCTTTATCAGTGATTTACAACAGGGCCAAATAACTTCATGGTTAAATTTGCAGACGATACTAAATTGGGGGGCAAGGTTAATAATCAAGAAAATATTTCTGCATTAAAGAAGGATTTGGAAAAATTAACACTTTGGGCAAATGAAAATCATATGCAGTTTAATCAAGACAAATGTTTAGTAGTGCATTTAGGTGTAAATAATCCAAAAACGATATATCATATAAACGGACTACCACTTCACTCATCAAATTGTGAAAAAGATTTAGGGATATATGTTAATAATAAACTTACATCAAATGATCACTGTGTTAGAACTGCTTGCATGACCAACAGACTTTTGAGGCAAATAAAACGCACTTTTGTTAATCGCACTGAACAATGCTTATTCCATTGTAGACGTATCATTAGACTATTAGACCCTTTCTGGAATCAAACCAAAAAAGACATAGCAATTCTTGAACAGGTTCAAAGGAGAGTAACTAGAATGATTCCAAGATTAACAAACTTGGATTATCAGAACAGATTAAAAGCTACTGGTCTCTTCTCTCTTCAAACTAGAAGATTAAGAGGTGATATGCTTATGGTTTTTAATTTAATAAATTCACCAGATCTAATGGAAAAATGTGGTCTAACACTCTCCAAAAGGAGACATGTTCCAAGACTGCATAATAAACAGCTTGAAGTAAAAACTTATAAAACCAGCAAAAGGGGAAACTTTTTCCAATAAGAGCATCCATTGTATGGAACACCTTGCCACAAGAATTGGTAGAGGCAACTAGTGCCACTGTCTTTAAAAACAAATTAGATGTTTGGTTGAGGGATAATAGATAAATAATGTCCCACATAGTGTGGGGAACAGCCTCAATGGCCTCTGGCCTTCTTCTGTTCTTTCATACCAAGTAATACCAAGTAGTAATACAGTGGTTTCTCTTGACACAGTCCATCACACATTGTTTTATATTTACAAAAAATGATGCAGTGTACAGAACCAGCTGTCCAAGTGTGACACTCCACTAGGTCATTTGTCCCCACATGTATTACAATGTACGGTTTCCTCCTACCCCTCTTTGAGCACCTTAGGATTGCCTGTCCTACCTTGTTTGCCTTTAATCCTGGTATGGACTCCACCCATATCTGACTGTGCCTCTCCCCCCCTTGCTGCCCCATTTGATCCCCTTGAGTATGGAGTCTCCCAACACCAATACACCCCTTCTTTCCTTGTGCCCGTTGCCACCCCCAACCCAGGTTTTCATTCCCATGGCCACTCAAGATAGTTATTTTACCATTTGACCTAATGTCTTCCCCCCTGGCCCTTTCAATTGAGACCCCTTCTCTCCTCCTGTTTGACTGCCAACCTCCCTCTCCCTTCTCTCCTTTCCGAGTATTATCCCTTCCCCTGCTACACCATGCTCAATCTCTCCACTAGCAATGCCCCTCACCCATCCTCTTCGTGAGTACTATCCCTTGTGCAATCTCCTCCTGCGTCCTCTTCCCCATGTGTTGGTAGTACAGCAAACATGTTCCCTACTCTCTATGTGTTTTCTCCTCCCTCCTGCCTACTGCAGCTCCTCTTTTGCTAGGCTCTACTAGACTCCACCCTTCATCAACTGGCTTCTGTCTAGTTTGCCCCCTCTCTTGACCCACTGTTCCTTCTCTGTGGTATCCCCCGATACTCTCAGATGTCAGCCCTGCTACCAGTGCAACTCTCCCCTCTCCCTTCAACCTCCCCAGCTCCCTGCCAAGCTACTGAATCTCTTCCTTTAGCCTCCTTAGCCTGTGGCATATTGGGCACCCTTCCAGCCTCCACAGTATGTTCATCCACACTGTTACCCCATAACCACTGCACCCCACAATCCTACCCATGGTTCACACTACCTATACAGGACAGTGGAATGCAGTCTCTCTACACTGACTGCAGTTGTTTACAAACCCAATCACAAACCCACCAATAGCATTCCCAAGTCTCACAAACACATACAGTCCAGTGTGTGTCCAGTCCAGCTAACAGTGTGTGTATGCAGACATCACTTACCGTATGATGTCACATGCTACCAGTATAAAGGATGTAATGCGCTAGGGGTGGGTAGGGGAGGTTGGATCCCTCCTGAGTGTTAGAAACAGACAATCAGCTACCCCAGCTGACACTCACTGAGACAGCTGCACCAGTAAAATCTCCTAAACAGGTACCTTTCCAACTTAAGTCACTAAGCCCCCGGTACCACACTGTCAATGTCTTTCTCCACTAACTTGCCTCCCTCTTCCCCAAGTCTCAAAATCCCTCTCCTGTCTTCCTTCTCTTGCTAATGTAACCAAAGAATGCTTTCCCTCCTTTCTTCACCAATTTAGCTAGCTTTTCTTTGGTTTTGGTCTTTGCTATTCTTACTGCCTTTTTCGCTTCCTTTCATTTTTCCAAGTATTCTTGCCTGTCCTCCTTGCTTTGTGTTGCCTTGTACCTCAGAAATGTCATCTTTTTTCCTCTTACTAGCTCTGCTGCTCCCCTCAAGAACCACAGTGGTTTCCTCTTTCTTTTGTTCTTGCTGCAGGGCCTAGCACAATGGTTTGCTACCAGGTGCAGGGCTTCCCTTATCTTATCCCACTGTTCCACTACTCACCTTATGTCATCGTATCCCTGCATGGCCTTCCTGAATTAGTCCTCCATCTTAGCAAAGTCTGTCCTGCTGAAATCTAGGAGACAGAGATAGAGAGATATATTTGAATTTTATTTGCTCAAAGTAGAATTTACAACAAAGAAACATGACCAATGTGTGCCTTCATTTCTCAGAAACTAGACAGTATGGAAGAAGACTAGGTGGCACTGTATACGAAATCTGCCAGTAGAAACAGGCCTTATGGTCTATTAAGTTAGTCTGCTCAAATGCACAGCTAGCACCCTTTTACTGCAGCTGCCCCAACCTCCTCTCCCCCGCTACTACCGTTAAAAGAATCTATAAATATATACAGCCATTACATGGGTGGATAGTGGTCCCCACCACCCCACCTCCAATCCCCACCAAAGGTATCAGCTCCCCCTGCTACAGGCAACCCAGGTCAACCTGCCTCACCTCCAGCTCCCATAGCCCTGCCGCAGGACAACACAAGCTTCTCCTTGCCTTAGCACCAGGCTACCCTGGCCCACCTTGGTGCTCTGCATTCCAATGTACCTTCATCTGTACCACACCAGCTCCCCTTGTCCCAGACTTACCTCCAGGCTAGCATGGCTCTGCCCCATTTCAGCACCAGCCTCTCTTGGCCACCCCAGTTCCATTGGTCCTGCCTGTGGACCATCCCAGCTCTTCTGCTATGCCCGAGCCACCACCCTTCCTCCCTTAGCCCTAGCCCACCCATTGGCTCCCACCTATCCCAGCTCCACCCTGCACCATCCCTAGGATGTCCTGGTTGGCCCCCAGTTCCCATGGCCCTGCCCCTAGACCACTACATTCCACCTTGCACTAGCCACCATCTTCCCTGGTTCTATCCATAGTCCACCCCTGCTCCCTCTGCTTCTGACTTCCCTTTTCTTCTTTTCTTCCTAGCTCCCATAGCCCTGCCCCAGGACAGCCCCAGGTCTGGGCTGCTCTGCCCCACCCCAGTTTTGTTCCCATGGCCATACTCCTTAACTACTCCAGACCTCCCTTCCTTGGATTAATGTGGCTCACTAGCTCCCATTGCCTTGCCTCTCTTCCACTGCTGCTTCCCCCCTTCCATCCCAAGCAAGGCTCTGCAATCCCTCCCCTGGGAGGAGAGCAGTCCTTTGGATGTTTGAGCCTCCTCGAGCCCCAATGACTCTCCAACAAACAGAGTTTGTCAGCGCCAGAATGCTACCACTGTAATAGGGGGGGCAGAGTGGTATGCAAGAAATAATACCCGACAGGGTGGGCATTATTGAGATATAACAGACCACCCAGGGTTGTAATGAGGCCCGACACTGCAGGCAGAGGGCCTTATAGCCCCTGGAAGGTCTGTTATATCCCATAACGCCCACTCTGGAGGATATTATTGCAATTAGAAAATGGACATGTGTGTAAATTTTAAGTAATCAAATATTAGAGGAGCTACCTCTGAATACTCGAAAAGTATGACCAGTATTTTTTTTGTAAAGTAGTCCCTGTGTTTGTGTGCTGTTCCATTTACTGTTGCTCCCCCCATAACTGAGTCATTCTGTCTAGTGTCCACCTCCAGCAGTAAAACAAGAGTATGAGTGTTGTACCGTGAGCTGTCTGTTAAGTCCCAAAGAAGAAAAAAAAACAAGTCCATTTACTTCTGGGGTGATCCTGCGTGGCTTCTTCTTGGGTGGAACTGGACAGGCATGCGAGTGTGCGCGACTTAGAAGGACAGTTGGGAAAATTACTTGGATGAAGATCAAGGGAGCCAGCAGCATTACAGGAAAGTAAACTGTAAAGAGAAACAGTGTGTTTTATTCATTGAGGGGTTCACAAGGTTAATTTATTGTAGCGCTGTGCTGGCGATAAAAATGTAATGCGAGTGGGACCGGAAGGAAGGTCAGGCACTTTCACTTTCAGGGAGGTCGAGCGAGCCGACATTGGGAAAAAAAAGTAAGTGTGCAAATCAGGATGTATTTCTTTTTTTCTGTGAGGAGTCGTGGAGGAACAGAAGCAGCATCGCACTGGGAGTTAATGACTTTTTTGTAGTGAGTGGTGTCATGGTGGGGGGCTGGTGAGTCAGTGAGCAAGGCAAAACAATGGCAGCTGCTCAGTGTGACAATTCGGGGTGCCCAATATTATCGTAAGTAATGGGGCACCCCGAATTGGGACTTGTTTTTTTATCAGGCATTGTTTAAAATTAACAGCACCTGTGGCAAGGGGTCTTAGCCAATCAGCGTGCTGGTTTTATGAGACCCATTTTCTAAATGTCATTCATGGAATGCAGAAATTAATCTTTGCTAACATTATCAATGAGACTTGACACTCAAGTCACTCCCTCTCACTTGGTGCTTTTCTGCTATATTGTGCAGCTGACAGATCGAGCAGGTGGCCGTGCTCTGGGTTGTGGGGGGGGGGTTGCAATTGGGCCATCCTGAATATCAGTACAAAGCCAACTTCTGCAGTGGTTTCTGAACCCAGTAATCCACCTTTTAGAATGCTCAAAGAAATAATTCACCGTTTAGAACACGAATTATTTCTCTGAACATCAGCACAGTCACGTTCACGCTCCAGCAAACCAGATGCAGGGCCTGGAGAATAATCTGATTAGGATAGGAAAACCACTTCACAAGCACCATTTTCAAAATAGCACCCAGTAAAAAAACAGTACCGGGTGCTGTTTTAAACTCAGCACTTATGAGGGGGTTTTCCTGTCATTTGCATGTTTTGGAAACTCCCTGCTCATATCATTATATATAATAAACCCACCTCATTGCAGAATGCTCTGGTAACCTCACAATTTGTAAGGTTAGCAACATCCCGAGGGCACTCAAGCTTTGCTGTCATGCCCATTACGTCACTAACCTCAGTCAATATGGCTTATTCTGCATGGTAAGGGGTTCATTATTCTCTGTATGTGCCTGCAGCCTTTATCAAATCTCATAAGCAAAGTCGGGTCTGGTCAGGAGACCTCCAACAAATGCCATGTAGGTTTGAGTCTGAAAACAGCTCTGATTACCAGACCAAAATAAATAAATATCCCCCATGACCTTTAACTGTTGCTCAGGCTAAGCAGTTCCTCACAGTTCACCTTGTGTATTCCTTTCAAGGGATTCCGTAGAGAGGGGGACAGTGAGGGAAGTGGGTCCAACACCACATGACCAAGAGGTGGTACATTGCATCCCAGGGGTGGAGGCTTTTAAGCAGGGTCTGAAAACTTTATTCACTTATGCTTTTGGTGTTAATCATCCCCACAGTGTTATGTACCCAACATGAGCCCCCTCCCTTCAAAGCATCCGAAACTATGCCACCTGCCTCCACAGTATCCAATACTAGCCTCCTCTCTCCATGGCTCCAGACACTAGCCCCCTTCCTCTACAGCTCCCAACATTAGCACAACTGACTCCTCAGTACCCCACATTAGCTCACCTTCATCAACAGCACCTAACACCAGCCACCTGTGTCCACAGCACCCAACACCAGCCACCACTGTCCACAGCACTCAACACCTGCCACCTCCCTCCATAGTCTCCACGATACTAGCCCCCTCCCTCCACAGCACCTGACACTAGCATGTTTTCCTTACAACCCCTCACGACAGTAGACCCCTTGACTGTACACCTTACACAGCCCCAACACTACCCTGGCTCCCTCCATCGCTTCAGACACCAACCCCCTACCTCTACTTCCTGACTCAACCCCTGCACACCACCCCTCCTTCTCTTTCACCACAGTCTCTCTGAAAACCCTTCCCTCTCTAGGCATCCCACTTTTCTAAACCCATGGATATCACCTCCCTCTTTTCTGGGCCCACCCTGACTCCTAGAAACCACACCCCTTCCTCCTCACTCATTTGAGAATCATATACACACTTGTTACCCATCTGCTCTGCAAGCCCCCTATGGGCAACACCTCCTCAGACACCTGAGGCACACATACACCCTCCTCTGCACTCTCCCTCCACTCTAAAACTAGCCCCCTCCCTCCTTCTACAACTCCCGACCCTAGCTGACCTATCTTTCAAAGCCCAAGACACTAGCATCCCACTTCTCCAGACACTAGCCCCCCAAGCCCCCGACAATAGCCCCACTTCCTTCCTTGGCACATGACACTAGCCCTACCTCCTTCACTGGCATCAAAATTGTCTCTGTCCCACTAGCTAAATGTAGCAGATTTTGTATCTAGCTGGTAAGACTTTCCTTTAGCTAACCCTGTGAACTTGTACTGAAGAAGGTAACACTTAAGTAAGTACACCCGCAGGGCCAGTGGAGAAGTCTGTGGGGAATTTTACCTGGTTACCAAACAAGAAAATCAATTTTCCCAGACACTAGCCCTGCTGGCTAGTGGCTGCAAATCCAAATTTTGACCCCTAAATTAAATATGACTTACCTAGTCTGTTTGAATCACAGTGATCAGGATTGGATTGGCTTGGGTTTGGGGTATTCTGGTAGTATCTAAAAAGAAAGCACAGAGAAGGATGTGTAGACAAAAGTGTCAGAGGTTCTAAAGGAGAGATTAGGGGTTAGAATTAAACAAGGAAAGATACTTATCTGAAAGGTAGACAGTCAACATCTGGCTAGATCTGTTAAAATAAAGGTAAAAATGAGGAATGTATAGTAGCTTGAGTAGAGAGAGCAGCAGAGAGATACAAATGGTAATACAATACAGAAGTAAAGAAAGCAGAGTTTTCGTGGAAAAGAGAGAGTTAAAGAGAAACTACTGTATCATAAGAGTCAAAAAACACTAGATTTTCAACAATTGTATTTTAACTTTATTGTCTCTAGCTATTTTATTTTTTACTTTCCCATGCTGTTGATCTACTAAATATTGTAGGTAATGCAACACTTATTTCATTAAGTCTTTCAAAACCTAGAGTTCCTTCTAACCTTAAATTGGTGTCATTATGTAATTATATACCCACATAACCCATTACACTCAAATCAAACTGTACTTATCTAATAGGTAAGGCATTATGGACCCCATATTCAAAGCCAGCCAGCTGCGCATGCACATGAGGGTGCCACATGAAAAAATGGGGACAACCGGCTCCGGCACCATATTCAAATGAATAGCGTGATCTGAACTGACTGCACTGTCCATTTGAATATTAGCCATGGTAGCGTGGCACCCAGCCAGTGGTCACCATGCTTTGTGCTGTGCTACAAGGGTATGAGCTAAAGACCAACCATAGGGGTAATGCGCAGCACACACTGGTTAGTTCTGCAACCCTATCGGTGAATATTCAAACAAAGATGCAGATGAACCCGCTGCACTACAAGGTCATTTGTATGCCCATTATGGACTCCATTATATGTTACTGCAGTGGCTCAGTGTGCTGGACCATGTTCCCCTCCCATGCAGATCCCCATCCTTGTTTAAAAACAATACAATCCCTGTTGGTCCAGTGGTCTCTCACCAGCCCTGATCCCTATCCTTGTTTGGAAAATGAAAGAATTCCCTGGTGGGCCAGTGGGTCCCCCTACCTAACCCCTACCTGTCCGTAGCAGACAAACCCTGTCCCTGGTGGTCTGGTGGAACCCCACTCTGGCAGGTAGTACCCGATCACCCCACTGGCCCCCTCAACCCAGCAGTGAGAGCCAGCAACTGGCACAGCCTTCTGATCACCTCCACATCTGGTCTTAGACCTAGTTCCCCTAGCACCCATACTGTACAGTGCACCCTATGAATGCAGTACAAAGCCCCCCCCTTTCCTGCAGAAATTTACTTTGGAAAAAATATAGTGGACAGGCAGAGTCATGGCATTCATGGTATTCCCATCCCCCATACTATTTCTGTCCGCTGTGATACCTGGGTCACAAACTGTAGTTACTCCAGGAAAACTATAAAATTCACAGTATATAAAAACATAAAATCTATGTCAGACATTAGTGACATAGTCTAGTTTTCTTTCACAAAATACTATGCCACAACAATTTCTTTAGCTAATATTAAATATTTTGTTAAGCCAGCTGTTCCTGATTTTGACCCATTATTCCAATAAAAAAATATTTCTTCAGCTTAAAAGGGGCTGGGTTGAGAAGTAAATTGCCTAGTAACATTCCCTGGCTTGCAACATACTACAATATATAAACACAACAGCATTACAAATACTACATTTGAATTCAAAGCCTGGAGGAGAAAGTCTTCTCTTACCACACACAAAAACATATACATTCAAATAACTGCACCCAGTTCTTAGTCTAAAAGTCCAGTTTCTTCATGACAAAACTTTAAAAATGCAGTAAAACAAAGAAAACACTAATTAAATACATGCAGCAAGTCAATATTTCAATTGCAATCTGATCCACCACAGCATTTGGAAAGTTTGCAAAACTGCACTGTATTTAAGCTAAGAGACTCTCTATAACTATTCTAGATTAAAAAAAACACCTTTCTGAGTTAAACTTTTTACCAAACTGTAGAAAACAAATACTTGAAAAGCCTCTGCATATCTTTTCTCACTGGTCTCACAGATAAGCTGCACTGCCAGAACTGTTAGGGAACTAGGAAGTGCTTCTCTCTGGCAGTATCACATCCTGCCAAAAAGCAAAAGAATCATGGGGAATGAAGTCTTTGCTGAGTAGATTTTTTAAGCAACATGCAAGTGCAAGCTGTCAGTTTTGCAAGATGTTCTAAATTATTTATACAAAAAAATGAGAGTCATAAGGACAATTGCACAAGGTTATATCTCAGAGGACTAGCTTTATTTAATATTTACTTACCTAGAGTAGTCAAAAATGAAGGATATCTTTTTCAGTGATGTCCTGCTTTTCTGCACAAGTCTTCATAATTGAACAGAGTCTTGGGAGATCAAATATGGTCATAGCTGATTTTGAACAACAATCTACTGTGGCAGGCTTGAAATATTTAAGCAATAAGGAATGACCAGGGGTTGCATTAACCATATGTGAATCACATCCTTGTGAGGTAATAAGGTGAAGCTGAGTGCCATGCCCCAATCATGTGATTAAATTATTTGCAACCCCTGTGACTATCTTATTTTTTTAGCAATGTGAATAAAAAAAACTCTTCAAACTAGCTGTTTAAATTTTTTTTATTAATTGTACCTGATTTTATATTCAAACAGTCCTTCCACCATCTGGTCATCAGTCCATCCACAGTCCATTTATGTTCCAGTTCAGCTTGCAGATGTTCTTAGGGCATATGTTCTTCTACAGAGCAGTAGAGAACATCAAGAACATCTGAGCAGCTGCAAAACAGTATGTCAGATTCTGGCATCATGCAGATGTCAGCATTGGCTAGCCAGCAAGTTTGTCTGACTAGGAAAATGAAAAAAAAAAAACAAGCCAGTTTAGTGTGATTGTGTGTTTTTTTATTTATTTATTGAATTGTTTCACCAGGAAAGGCACACTGAGCAAAAATATGCTCATCTCCCAGTGTGACCTGGGGGGAAGGTTACAGTGGGAGGATAACAAGCAGGTTATCAAGCAACAACATAGAACAGGTATACAGTGGCATGAGGTATGTTTGGTTATACACTGGTTAACAGTCAGTCACAGAGGCATACAAACATAGGGTACAGCTAGCTGAGGCCAAGTTAAAACTTAGCAGCTGGTTCTGGACAGGACGGTAGAGAACAGGATTTGCCAGGAAATTACTGTGGTTGTTAATATAAGCCAGCTTCCAAGCATTGGAAGGTGCAGCTGGTCAGGCAAGGGAATTTGGATGGGGGGGACTTGGGGATCAAGTGCAGGAACAATTTATAGTGAGGTAATTTGCCAGAGCGGTAGATAGGGAGTCTGACGCTTGTACAGCTGGTTCTGATTACTCTATGTGTTTTTTGTAATATGAAAAATGTGTTATTGAGTGTCTCTCATGAGACATGCTGAGACAGCCTGTGGGATAACCCCCCCCAGGTATCAGTTCAAAAGTCAGGATATATGTTAAACAGCAGATCTCTGTATGCAATTAACTTCTCAGTTTGCTTTGAAAGCTAGTAAGTGGAATATCCATTTTATGACGTCTTCAGGAAAACCCAGTTAATTGACTGGTGTCATAAAGCATATGACACCTCAGTGAGATCTGGCAGAGAGTCATAAAAAGTCATTTGATGTCCTTGAGACAGGAAGACACTCTAGATCAAAATGACATGGGGAAACAAGTTTTTGCTGATGTCACCTTCTGAAGGATGAGACATCCTGTTTTGTATAATTTTTATAGTCTGGCAGGGAGGAGCTAGGTGACCTCATGCAAAGAGGTTGGCAAAGCCAGTTTTAAACTGTAGTCTGTATTCCATTTAGAGACATATACATGTTTGGACTCTGAGGAAGAAACATCTACAGCACTATAAGAAGATAAAAATACATTAGGTAGACAGGCCAAAGTGTATTATTGGTAGGCATTTGCATTTTTAACCTTATTCTTTTAAAAGATTGTATTATTTTTGTGATATATTGTTCAGTATTTACATTCTACATTTTTATCTATTTTTAAGTAAACATCTCATTTTAGAGACTACTTGGTGTGCCTTTGAAATTCTTTCTTTGACAAGTGAAGCATATATGGTTACAGTGACTGTGCATAGCTTAATGGCAATACCAAACTGGGAAAAGGTAAGAGTTTATTCTGAGGTCTTTAATAGAGTTTTTAAGGGTTCATTTTGTACACCTGGTTAGGTGCCCATAGGCGAAAGATATCTGCCCCCCTGAAGAGCAGAATTATCTGAGACTGTACATTGGGTACGCTAGCTAGAGGTTCACAGTTTGAATCCCTCCAAGAACTTGATACCAAAGGTTGATTC